>OZ014427.1:6020753-8611463 GCA_963966015.1 Aphidecta obliterata | reverse complement strand
CGAAGCATTCCTGAGACGTATAAATAAATGTCTAGAAATTAACGGTCAAAACTTTGAGCATCTTCTCTAGTTATAACTGCGAGAGTTTGCCATGGTTCTCCTAATAGTAACTTGAAGTCGGTTTCAAGAAGGGGTGAAAAATCTACAGCATGGTTCAAATAACAGTTCCTGAAAATTTCATCTTTTTGGCGTGAAGGGAAAAGAAATAGCTGAAAATTCAAGACGAAAAACAGTTTTTTGTGAATAACTCAGAAAATATCCATTTTAGGGCAAGGGTGTGATGCATACACTCACATTATTTTTTAACGTAGATTCAATATCTGCCATAAAAAAATGGGGTTCTAATTTGAAAAAATTGATTTTTCACGATTTTGTCATCCCTAACTTTGAAAGCGATTTTTTCACCCCCTGTATCATGAATCGCGATTTCAATTTTTAAAGTGGATACATCAATCTTACATCTTGAAAAATCCCAAAAATGAAAATTTTCCATCCAAAAACCTCGAAGTTATTCTTGTTTCAGCGGAGCTCTATTTTCGATTTTTTTTTCGAATTTTCCCGCTCAGAGAGAATTTTCCAACCAAAACTGAAAAATGTTACATCAAAATAACTTGAAATTTTCTAAGGAATCTATTTCTGCAATAAAAAAATGGTGTTCTAATTTGAAAAACGGAAGTTGACGTCATTTCCGGAAAAACCGGAGGTGCTCATGCCTTGAAAATATTTTAGATTTCATCAGCATCGTGAAATACTTATAAGTGCTGAATTTCATGAAAATACGTTCAGTAGTTTCCCGTATAAATATGGGTGAGGTTCCTCGTGAAAGACCCTGTATATTCATTATTCAACTACTTTTGAGCAGTTAATAGTATCTGTAAACAAGCAACGTGATTTATAATAACTCACTACTATAACTCACTGGCTCTGTGCTTCTGAACAAGCCGATTGGCCGAAAGGAAACAGTCTATTATTGGTATTCAGGGAAGTAATGACACTTGAATAATTTTGACGTTATCTCAAATTAAGTTGATACCTAATTATTATTGTGAATGTTTTGCTGAAAAATATGAATTCAGAAGATAAATTATTATGTACTGCTCCAGAAATAAGACCATCAGCCAATGTTACCATACAGAATTCATTGCCAGAAAAATCCCAAAATAAATATAAAGGTGTATACAACAATTTTCAAGATAGGTGTAGTAGTAAGAATATTAAGTCATGGTTTACAGAGAATGTTCTTGTAGCATATTTTAGTGAACTTAGCACTAAATATAAAGCCAAGCCCCTATGGACTTTCTACTCCATGCTTAGAAGCACAATCAACATAAATAATGCATTGTTATAGGTAACTATTAAGATTTGTAAATAATGTTCTATCTCTGTACTTGTATCTTAGTATTTATTGTTTCAGTCGTAGATAAAGTATAGTATTCAACTTGCGGTCATAACTCACTTGATGAATTACTGCAAGCTTCATCTGCGTGAGTTATGACCTACATTACCGCTCGTTGAATAATATACTATTTTTCTCTTGATGAGGAAATTGATTTCATGGTTATCAGTTCATTGCTTGATGTGGGCTCGAAACAACGACGAATTGGAATGGGCGACAAAGAAAAAACCCTGGAAATATAAAGGCTGATATTTTTTTAATGCATTACAGAAAATGTTAACAAATACACAAAAACGTTTCGGGGGTTGAAATTTTCAAGAAAAGTTATGAATAGAGAACTTTCTCGAAATAAAGGGGACCACCCCCGACAACATTTCTATAGACGAATAAGGGATCTCGAAAATTCTGACATCCTGAGAATCGACCGAGAGTCGTCCCCGATATTGGAATCTCTTGCATCCTCATCCCTTCGCCTCCTCAAACCGAATATAGGCCAAGCTGTGTGGATGACATTAGCCACCTCCATTATTCATCGGGAACCAGCCTTTGCTTTGTAGTGCTGTCATCGAATTTTCAGTCACCTCATAATAAATTTCACATGTTACGATTGCGCCAGACGGCATCGGTTCACATTTCGCGGTCGGCAAAAACTACGGGCCAGTCTTGACTTAACGACTTCGGAAATGGGGGCGCAAACGCTGGCGAATACGTTTCCTGCAATATCCGGAATAATTTACATGCAAACGAGAGATTCCGTCTGGTATAGGTATTCCTTCTGCTGGAAATTATACAGTCAGATTAGGCATCGATGCGACGACGACGGTCCCGTCGATATCTCGCAACTACTGCATCTTCCTCTTCAGACTGAGATTCGATTATGCTTGTTGGGTTTCGTCTCGAGGAATCTGCAGTCGGGGGTTGTCTACGGGTATCGCTTTGTCAGCACTTTCAGCACTTCAGCAAGAAGCCCAGTCAATGAAAGCTTGGAAGATGGCATTACGGAGGAAATGTATTTGGAGTTATTAGGAGGTATTAGAGGAGGTAAACATAAAAAGTCCCAGGACCTAGATATAGAGCCTAATACATCAAGAATAGTTTATCGTTTCATCCCTCTTTCTGCTCTGCAGATATTGATTCGTCGAAAAGGAAAGTAGAGAAATGATATAATGTATTCAGTTTAGCCGCTTCGTGTGTATGCCATTCGTTATGAAGAAAGGAAAAACGTGTCTGGAATCAAAATTCGGCATTATTTTCGTTCTGAAACTAAGTATGGAAATGATTGATCAATATTCCTTTCGAAACTCGACGATATCCGTCAGGACCAATACAATTCCAAATGTCTCGGGATTTCGGCGTTCTTCATTAGTTATTCCGAACAAGAAATTGAGTTTCGGGGTTCTTGGATACAATTCATTCAGAATTTCGGTATTTCAGCGCGAAATAATATCGGGCGTCGAATAACAATGTATTGAAACGATTTGAAGCAAACTTTTTTTGGGCGATGACATTTTTTAGAACCATAAACTCTCAATCTGTAATACACATACGCGTATCTAGATACTCATAAACAAAAAATAAACAAAATAATCTACGATGAACTTTTTGTGGGAAAGATCCTTGGACTCGAGCCTTGAGCAAAGTAAGGATTTTGAGTTTACTGTAATTTCCCTGAAAACTCCAACTGGTGAATAGAAATAAAACTGAATAAACTTTCGAAAAGTATATATCAAAAAATTAAATGATTCTTCACAAACTATTCTGCATCAAAGACACGCATAATACCTTCACAAGAACGAATAAATCTCCACCAATTCATCAAATGTCCAATCAAGGTTTGATTAGTTATCTCAGAATAACAATTATCCCAATAACTTTAAATTTCAAGAGTAATTCAATTTTGAGTGAGAGATTTCAAGGCTCGGGACTAACCAGAAAAACACAAATAATGCCATGCGTAGTTTTAGAATTACCTTTTTTTGTGCTCCGCCACTGGGGGTGAAATCCTGCCCTTGTCGAAATCGTGTTGTTCACACTCAATAAAGCCGAGAATTCACTGCGATACAGACTACACCCGTACTTCCTTCAGACGTTTCGATATATTTCTGTTCACTTCTTAACTCAACTAATTTCCCGTGATATTTTTCTCTATTCGCCTACTTCTCGAAAACAAATTTCTGCCTGATTCCCAAGATTTATTATCAACTCGAAACAGTTCCAGAATTACGTGTTATTTCCCCTCGAAGGAACTGTTTCTATCCGACTCCTGCAAAACCACTCCTGATTGAGTCCCAAAAACCTTTTTCGACCGAGTCCCAAAAACCCACTCTTTCGGTCGAGTCCTCCAGAACCACTGCCTTTCTCCGATCTTTATTTCGTCTGCAGAAAATTTTCAACCCTACCATTCTAGGTGATTCCAAATGATGTTTTCGTTTTCGTGAAACCAATCACCCCCTTCTATTATCTTTTTAAGGCGGTTCGTAAACCAAAACTCGGCAATTATTGGTCTGAAACCAATCACCTCTCACATTTTCGATCGTGGTGTTAGGATGAGAAATTTTCCATCTCAACACTTAATTCCTGAAATCGACGAAGGGCTTCATTTTTTTGGTCATTAAACGCGTTAGGCACTATATTTATGGGTCCTTATAAACTTTTTAGTTTGGTTTATCAACATTTAAACGCTGGGCGAGTTGACTAAATAAATACTTGAATCAATATATTAATTTTTTCTTGTATCGACTAGGCCAAAAGGAATAATCTCTATTCCCGACTACTTGAATGAATTCTGCATGTACCGAAATGTTATTGAGTCTTCCAATTTATTACAACAAATTTTCTGTTTTCATTTTTTTTTTTGGTAATAACGAGTAGACGATGGTTTTCCCTCGGTTTTCACGAAGTCTTCTGAAGTATTGTATTATATAGGCGTTTTCCTTAGGGATTAGGGTAAGTTGTTTCGATATTGTCCGATTTTATCTGCCAGAAGAATTTAGAGTTTCTAGACTAATCACGTTCTTATTTCTTTTTGCGCGCTTTTTTCTATTAACACGAGCGTTATATTTACCAAAATGCCTGTAATTTTCGGATTTTGAGCCGAGAATGTTCACAAACGATAAGGTTGGCCTAAGATGAAGAATTCAAGGTCAAATTCAATCCATTCAGCATAAAATATTCCGAAAGAAGAGGACTCGAGTTTTGCTTCGAGTACTTAATGCTCCGGATAAGTTCGAAATCCGTCGAAGGGTTTCGTAAATATTGCCATCCGAATTATTTTCTCAATAATTTGAATAATACCTATTTGATCGAATTGAAACTTATGAGTTAGTTGTAAGATATCGATACGAAAGTTCCTGTAAAATTTCGTAAGGATCGTGTCACTAAAAAATCAAGACCATCAAAAAAACTTCGCATTGAAAACTTCGTCATCTCAGTTCGCTATATCCTTCTGACTCTCAGCTTTATAGCTATTCCACGTGAAAAGAAAATCGAGTTTTTCTGATCTTCTTGAATTCGATAATTAATCTCTGATTCCATCTTTTGAAGTTTATGAAAATAAAATGATATTATTATTTATCACACTGACAGCTGGCTTAGTTCTGTTCTGTTCCCAGAATAAGAGAAATTTTTCAAAATCTGACATTTCGAATTTCGGATGAAAATATCGTGAAATATACTGATTTATGGTAAGAACGATTTGATACGTCTCCTTTCGATGAATTCGAAGCAAGTTTTTCAAAGCTGCCCACCGCAAAAGCCGCTTCATTCTATCTCAAATTTGTAATGACTTATTAGATTTCTTGGAAATTCTATTCATTTCGAATTGTAGGTTCAACATTTCATTAATTTCAATTCACCAGTATTTCATTTATTTAAAATTGTGTTTCCAATATTCCATTATTTCTGATTGTGAATACAACATTTATTCATTTTCACAGTAAATTCAAACGTAGATCATGCATTGTTAAAATATTTGTGTCTTACTGTCAGGATAGTATCTCGTTCTATAAAACTATTTATTGCAGCCTTTTTTCCTTGATTTTGGTTTGATAACGTTATACTGGCATTTCAAGGGGTGCGAACGAAAATAAAAGAAGGGCGATTTTTTTTCGTTTGAAGATAAGGTTGAGAGAGGCGTCTGTTGCTAAATATCCTGTACTGTATGTTCATACTTGTGAGTGAATTTCGAAGATCGAGTTTGATCAATGCAGTTCGATACAAAAGGGTGGTCAAAAATAGGCCAAGGCCAGAAGTTGTAGAAACTTGTTGAGCGCTCGTTCTACTTACACGAGAGCTATATCATTTCGTCACGATGTCTATATTTTTCGAATTTTGAGCCGAAAATGGTTTTAATTGACAAGGTTTGAATCACTGATGACGAATCCGTCGATAAAGTCTCCATGCGAAATTTTGTCCAGATCGCTTGACCAGAACCATAGAAACCATGGAAGATTATAACTTTCGAACGGAAAGACCTAAATACTTGAAATTTTCAGGGTAGGTTTGGATCTCAAATGACGAGGTTACGTTCATCAATGAGCGTAATAAGACTAGGGGTTCTGTGACTATGCCCGTTCAAAATATTTTTTTCATGATTATTTCGAAACTACTGATTCGATCGGAATGAAATTTCGCACATAGATGAAGAATAAGATATTCGAACTACGTGAGAGATTTTGTCGAGGTCGCATCACCAAGACCATAAAAACCGTAGAAGATTCTAGCGAATTATCGAAAAAAAAAATACTTATATTCCTGTAACAGCTAATTCGGCATAATTGACAGAGAGCTTTTCTCATTTTTTTGACAGCTGTCAAAAAAAAATTCAATAGAAGGTGGATGAACGAGCGCTCAAAAGCTCCTGACTACAGGTCAGTGCTTTTTATAATTTTTCAATTCTCATTTCATTGATTATTGTAGGATAAAAGATTTGATTTTGAATTTTTTCCAATGAGAAATCTTTTGATTCTATTTCTCTTCATTGTTTGCAGGTATGTTACACGAGATCGCATGGTGAATCTTGGGCGTAATTCCTTGGTGGATTTCGAAGAATAACGAATCTGATGATTGATGAATAATTTTCAAGGGAAGGTAGGTGATTGTGATTTGGAAACGAAAAAAAATTAATCGACCTACATCGATAGATCTGCTGGAGGGATTTGTGGCATAGCTTCCGCAAATTGATGTGCAGTCATGATTGTCCTGTTGAAATTGATGTTAGATATTTGCGTCAAAGTGTAATTGGATATTCGCACTAAATGGATATTGAATACCTTGGATATGCGGTCGGAATAGTCCTATCTGATAGATGACTTAGCATAGGTGCGCCTATTAAACTCCGAATTATCTGCAATCAGACAGAATAATTGAAAGAGTGTGATCGCTGATGCGAACAAGGTTCCGACGTTTATATTCCTTCATTGAAGATGCTCTGATGGTACCTGAGAAGACTGAAATGATTTACGTATAATAGCAACGGAGTATCCGAACTTTCTATTTTCGAAATTGAATTACACTGACGGAAAATAGTTAATTCAAGTTTAAGGCACGAAAACTTGCCTCATAATTCATCTCAAAGGCAAACCGAATTTGTGGGAGAAATTTTAGACTGGATGGGGCTTACCCGAGTTGAATGCCGAAGTAGTTAATGGCAGCTAATCAAATGGAGTGAAACGAAAGTGAAGCAACCATGCCTTCAGTTCGGCGTAAAATCCCAACCTCATCACCACAAGTGTTCGAAACATTTTTACTTGGAGCTTGGGGGGAATATCATAATGAACCTTTGTTATTTTATTTCAACAGAACATAAGAAAGATGTCAAAAATTTTACGAGATATTGATTCAATTTCAAAGATTCAACTTTCCATAATCTCTAGGTTTGACAATGAAAAATTTTGAAAACGATCACCCATCCAGGTACTCATCTCTCTACATCATTATATTGCATGATATTTAAATCCGAAATTCGAGATGACAAATTTCCCCTCACTGTCGATAAAAGCATGAACATGGCTAATCGTCCAAGTGACTCATTTGCCCAATCGAGGGTTCACACATGAACTGAGCTGCCAATCAGGATAACGGTATGCATTTATCATCAACATCAACCCGCAATATCGAAACATAATTTGTCCCTCTGTATATCTTGACACCAGCCGCTGTTAGAACATAACTTGAGGTGTGTATTAATCACAAGTGACATGTTGCTGAGATTCGAACATACTGGTAGACCTCTGGTTAGATTGATGATGTGGTAATTTGATCAGGTATTTTACTTGTATGAAATGGAATCAGGGGAAACGAGGAAGCAATGGTCAGAGGAGGCAACTGTAGTCACAGCCGTCTGTAGAGAAAGCCAAGAACACTATCTAACAACGCAGCAGAACAGAAACAGAACACCTTGGAGGACCCTAGTTATATACGTAGTGCTTCATACTTGGGATTTTTCAACTCATTTCAAAGTGACTTTAAGGGGTTTTAGATGGAATATCTCATATAATATAGTTTAATATTTTTAAAATATTTGATTTTTGGTAATGTTCCTGCATAGGTGACCGAATGAAAAATTTTTTGTTATGTCTACATAATTTGTTTTTCAATTTATTGTTCATCGAGAGGTACGAAGAGACGTAGGGCTCTCTTGCCAATAAATTGTGTAAATGAAGTTATAAAACTGATCATAAAATTCTTGAACGACGAATCGGCAAATTCGGTCGAACTCGTTCAGTTACACATTTTTCTGAATAAACTTAATCAACTTTTTTGAATAAACAATTTATTCTTGAACTCAACATTTTTGAACATTACTTTTTTGTTATATTTACATATTTGTTTTCCAATTTATTGTTCATCGAGAACCACGAAAAGACGTAGGTCTCTCTTGTCAAAAATTTATGTTGATGAAGTTATAAAAGTGTAATAAAATTTTTGAACAAAAGATTTATGTGAATACTGCAGAAACGAATCGGCAAGTTCGGTCAGACAAGTTTAGTTAAACATTTTTCAAAATAAACTCATTCAACTTTTTCAAATGAACCCAATGAACTTTTTTGAATAAACAATATATTATTGAACATAACATTTTTGAACATTACTTTTTTGTTATAATATCTATATATTTGTTTTTCAATTCATTGTTCAACGAGAACCACGAAAAGACGTGGAACCCCATGCCAAAAAATTATTTAAATGAAGTTATAAAACTGTACTGAAATTTTTCAACAAGAGATTTATCTAAATACTGCAGAAACGAATCGGCAAATTCGATCGAACAGGTTCAGTTACACATTTTTCAAAATAAACTCAATCAACTTCTTCAAATGAACTCAATCAACTTTTTTGAATGAACAATTTATTCTCGAACATAACATTTTTGAACATTACTTTTTTGTTATAATATCTATATATTTGTTTTTCAATTCATTGTTCAACGAGAACCACGAAAAGACGTGGAACCTCATGCCAAAAAATTATTTAAATGAAGTTATAAAACTGTACTGAAATTTTTCAATAAGAGATTTATCTAAATACTGCAGCAACGAATCGGCAAATTAGATCGAACTGATTCAGTTACACATTTTTCTAAATAAACTCAATCAACTTCTTCAAATGAACTCAATCAACTTTTTTGAATGAATGAACAATTTATTCTCGAACATAACATTCTTGAACATTACTTTTTTGTTATAATATCTATATATTTGTTTTTCAATTCATTGTTCAACGAGAACCACGAAAAGACGTGGATCCTCATGCCAAAAAATTATTTAAATGAAGTTATAAAACTGTACTGAAATTTTTCAACAAGAGATTTATCTAAATACTGCAGCAACGAATCATCAAATTAGATCGAACTGATTCAGTTACACATTTTTCTGAATAAACTCAATCAACTTCTTCAAATGAACTCAATCAACTTTTTTGAATGAACAATTTATTCTCGAACATAACATTTTTGAACATTACTTTTTTGTTATAATATCTATATATTTGTTTTTCAATTCATTGTTCAACGAGAACCACGAAAAGACGTGGAACCCCATGCCAAAAAATTATTTAAATGAAGTTATAAAACTGTACTGAAATTTTTCAACAAGAGATTTATCTAAATACTGCAGAAACGAATCGGCAAATTCGATCGAACAGGTTCAGTTACACATTTTTCAAAATAAACTCAATCAACTTCTTCAAATGAACTCAATCAACTTTTTTGAATGAACAATTTATTCTCGAACATAACATTTTTGAACATTACTTTTTTGTTATAATATCTATATATTTGTTTTTCAATTCATTGTTCAACGAGAACCACGAAAAGACGTGGAACCTCATGCCAAAAAATTATTTAAATGAAGTTATAAAACTGTACTGAAATTTTTCAATAAGAGATTTATCTAAATACTGCAGAAACGAATCGGCAAATTAAATCGAACAGGTTCAGTTACACATTTTTCAAAATAAACTCAATCAACTTCTTCAAATGAACTCAATCAACTTTTTTGAATGAACAATTTATTCTCGAACATAACATTTCTGAACATTACTTTTGTGTTATAATATCTATATATTTGTTTTTCAATTCATTGTTCAACGAGAACCACGAAAAGACGTGGAACCTAACGCCAAAAAATTATTTAAATGAAGTTATAAAACTGTACTGAAATTTTTCAACAAGAGATTTATCTAAATACTGCAGAAACGAATCGGCAAATCCGATCGAACAGGTTCAGTTACACATATTTCAAAATAAACTCAACCAACTTCTTCAAATGAACTCAATCAACTTTTTTGAATGAACAATTTATTCTCGAACATAACATTTTCGAACATTACTTTTTTGTCATAATATCTATATATTTGTTTTTCAATTCATTGTTCAACGAGAACCACGAAAAGACGTGGAACCTCATGCCAAAAAATTATTTAAATGAAGTTATAAAACTGTACTGAAATTTTTCAACAAGAGATTTATCTGAATACTGCAGCAACGAATCGGCAAATTAGATCGAACTGATTCAGTTACACATTTTTCTAAATAAACTCAATCAACTTCTTCAAATGAACTCAATCAACTTTTTTGAATAAACAATATATTCTTGAACGTAACATTTTTGAACATTACTTTTTTGTTATAATATCTATATATTTGTTTTTCAATTCATTGTTCAACGAGAACCACGAAAAGACGTGGAACCCCATGCCAAAAAATTATTTAAATGAAGTTATAAAACTGTACTGAAATTTTTGAACAAGAGATTTATCTAAATACTGCAGAAACGAATCGGCAAATTAAATCGAACAGGTTCAGTTACACATTTTTCAAAATAAACTCAATCAACTTCTTCAAATGAACTCAATCAACTTTTTTGAATGAACAATTTATTCTCGAACATAACATTTCTGAACATTACTTTTGTGTTATAATATCTATATATTTGTTTTTCAATTCATTGTTCAACGAGAACCACGAAAAGACGTGGAACCTAACGCCAAAAAATTATTTAAATGAAGTTATAAAACTGTACTGAAATTTTTCAACAAGAGATTTATCTAAATACTGCAGAAACGAATCGGCAAATCCGATCGAACAGGTTCAGTTACACATATTTCAAAATAAACTCAACCAACTTCTTCAAATGAACTCAATCAACTTTTTTGAATGAACAATTTATTCTCGAACATAACATTTTCGAACATTACTTTTTTGTTATAATATCTATATATTTGTTTTTCAATTTTTTGTTCAACGAGAACCACGAAAAGACGTGGAACCTCATGCCAAAAAATTATGTAAATGAAGTTATAAAACTGTACTGAAATTTTTTAACAAGAGATTTATCTAAATACTGCAGCAACGAATCGGCAAATTAGATCGAACTGATTCAGTTACACATTTTTCTAAATAAACTCAATCAACGTCTTCAAATGAACTCAATCAACTTTTTTGAATAAACAATATATTCTTGAACGTAACATTTTTGAACATTACTTTTTTGTCATAATATCTATATATTTGTTTTTCAATTCATTGTTCAACGAGAACCACGAAAAGACGTGGAACCCCATGCCAAAAAATTATTTAAATGAAGTTATAAAACTGTACTGAAATTTTTCAACAAGAGATTTATCTAAATACTGCAGAAACGAATCGGCAAATTAAATCGAACAGGTTCAGTTACACATTTTTCAAAATAAACTCAATCAACTTCTTCAAATGAACTCAATCAACTTTTTTGAATGAACAATTTATTCTCGAACATAACATTTCTGAACATTACTTTTTTGTTATAATATCTATATATTTGTTTTTCAATTTTTTGTTCAACGAGAACCACGAAAAGACGTGGAACCTCATGCCAAAAAATTATGTAAATGAAGTTATAAAACTGTACTGAAATTTTTTAACAAGAGATTTATCTAAATACTGCAGAAACGAATCGCCAAATTCGGTCGAACAAGTTCAGTTACACCTTTTTCAAAATAAACTCAATCAACTTCTTCAAATAAACTCAATGAACTTTTTTGAATGAAGAATTTATTTTCGAACATAACATTTTTGAACATCACTTTTTTGTTATATCTACATATTTTTGAGCGCTCGTACTAGTTACACGAGGGCTATATCATTTCGTCACGATGTCTGTATTTTTCGAATTTTGAGCCGAAAATGGTCTCAATCGACTTTGTTCGACTCACTGATGACGAATCCGTCGGAAAATTCGAGTCTGTCCGTCCGTCCGGCCGTCCGTCCGGCCGTCCGTCCGGCCGTAAGCACGATAACTCTCGAACGGATCAACCTAGAGACTTGAAATTTTCAGTGTAGGTTTAGATCCCAAATGCCTCGGTTAAGGTCGTTAATGGGCCAAAGTCGCCCAGGGGTTCCGTAAATATGGCTGTTCAAAGTTTTGTTCCCCTGATTACTTGAAAATTACAGATTTGATTGAGATGAAATTTTGCACTTAAATGAAGAATGAGGTGTTCAAGCTACATGTGAAATTTTGTTCAGATCACATGACCATAACCATAGAAACCATAGAAAATTGTAACTTTTGAACGGAAACGCCTAGGGACTTGAAATTTTCAGGATAGGTGTGGATCTCGAATGTCGTGATCACGTTCATCTATGAGCAAAATTATACTAGGGGTTCCGTAAATATGGTCGTTTGAAATTTAGTTTTCTTGATAATTTCAAAACTACAGATTCGATCGTGACGAAATTTTGCATACTAATGGAGAATGATATATTCAAGCTACATTTCTCCAGATCACATGACCAGAACCATAGAAACCATAGAAAATCATAACTTTCGAACGGAAAGGCCTAGGAACTTGAAATTCTCAGGGTGGGTTTGGATGGCAAATATCGCGGTCACGTTCATCTATGAACAAAATTAGACTAGGGGTTCCGTAAATATGGCCGTTCTAAATATTTTTTTGCTGATAGTTCTGAAAATACTGAGCGGATTGGGATAAAATTTTGCACCTAGCTGAGTAATAATGTATTCAAACTACGTGCAAAATTTTGTCCAGATCGCACCACCAAGACTATAGATACCGTAGAAAATTCTAGCGAATTATCGAAAAAAAAATAGATCAGCTGAAGCACTGACATGAAGTCTGGAGTTTCTCCTAAGTTTCAGAATTATTTTGACAGCTGTCAAAAATTCCTTCAATTGATTTCTAAAACTGGAAAATGCGAATCTACCTACAGGTGGATGTACGAGCGCTCAAAAGCTCCTGCCTTCACGGCAGTGCTTTTCGTAATTTTTTTTACTTTAAATAATCAATACATTATCAAACATGACATTTTGAAACATTACTCTTTTTATCGAATGATTATTCTTTATTACAGAAAGAACTTCAAAGCCACAATTCTAAATTAAGAAAATAATTGGCCGAATAATAACAACCCGTCCTGAACCAGGAATGATTTCGCGATTTCTCTTCAATTTCCGGAATCCGAACAAGTCATTTATGGGAAAGGAACGTTTTCGCCAAATCATGAAATGGATTGATAGCGAAACCAATAATATTTTTCGACCTTAATCAAGACAAGAATATATGAATTTTATCAATCAATAAAACTACAATTTGATTCAAAGTATGCGAGTCGAAGAGTATGCAGAATCTCACATTATCTAAATTCTCATTACTAGAAAGTTTCTTCACGAGTTCGAAGCCTCCTCACAGATAAATAAGGTAGTCCAAACAAACAACACTATTTATACCTACACCATTGACAATATTGAAAAACATAACGAAAAACCCCATAACCCGGGCCTTCGAGCGACGTTGCAATTTTGTCGTGTCCCCAGGTTTCATCAAGGGAGTCTGGGATGTGGTTCAGGAAAACACAACTGTAACAGTTCGGAAGAAAGAGGAGATTATGGAACTGGATGGCAAGCTACAGCTAAGAAAATATCTTTCTCACATCTCATTTAATGCAGGGTATCACCAGACAACATAACGAATCGAATAACCCCAAATTACCATCTCCCAGCCCCCGGACCACTTCTTCGTCAACGTCCCACGGCGCAACTCTCTGGTGCAAAACATACTTTAAGCTAATTAGGATCGAAACAAATTGAAACGGAACAGCTGACAAGATTGGCGTCGCTAACGGCGCCACTGAATAACTGATGACGCCATTTCGGAAATCATCCCGCATCGGGATTAACGACTGGGAAATTGAAAAGCGAGAAGATTGCGCCGCCGGGAACTCCATCGCCGAACGTATCTCTTCCCCAAGAAACAATGACGGTTTTGAAATATGAAACTTTTTTCGATGAGCTGACGTGAAATATGACCGTGATAAATATCGCTCGGCGTACTGACAGTTGACAGTATGGTGATATGAGTGATGGTTGGGAATTCTGGAATGGACGGTCCAGGGGCGATATTTCTACTGTTTGTATCTTTGTCCGATTTTCCGAGAACTGGGTTAAATTTTCCTTCAGCGCCATCTCGCCAATTTTAAAAATTTTTTGCATAGTGATTCGTTATGATGCCACAGTTTTGATTAGAGCTCTGGCAATTCAATGCTTCCCGAGAAAATCGAAAATGAAAATTTATTTTTCCGTCGACCATAGAATAAAAGCTCATTTTAACGCACTCGAAATCATCCATTAATGACCCCTATTAATGCATGATTTCTTGTATTAATGCATGATTATCATGGCATAGATGCATCTATGTGGGAGCACGATCGAGCTGTCAAATTTATTTATTCGCTTTCGATCAGAATCTGATTTTATCCGTTACGCTACTACATAATGAATAACGAAGAAAATATCCCTTTGACACCGCCAGATGTGACAAAAACTGCTGAAGCAGCAACTTTGAGTCTGCTTCCTGAAAAGAGCCGCCATTTATATGAGAAAACCTATGCTGAATTCAGATCTTGGTGCAAGGACAAGAAGGTTCGGAACTTTACGGAAACGGTTTTGTTGGCATACTTTACGGGTATTGCAGAAAAAGGGCATCTAGCAAGTTTATGGCCAAAATATTCCATGCTGAAATCAACACTAAATGTGAAAGACAATACTGATATAAGCAGATACCACAAACTGGTGATGTTTATTAAACGGAAAAGAGAGGGATATATCCCAAAAAAATCAAGAGTTCTCGAAAAAGAACATGTGAGAGAGTTCATAGCGAATGCTCCTGATAGTGTTTTCTTGATGTCGAAGGTAAAAATAAAACTCAATTGAATCGTTATTCCAACTTATTCTCATTATCTCGTTATAGTGAAATAACTATCATTGTTTGATTTGTAGGTCGCTTTGATATTCGGAGTAGCGGGTGCATTGAGAAAAGATGAATTGTTAAGGTTGCAGAGAAAGGATGTACAAGATATGGGATCGAAATTTTTGGTGACATTGAATTCATCGAAAACACATTCGAACAGGGTATTCACCGTGTTGGATAATGATGAGCATACACTTTTAAACATAATAAAGAGATATATATCCTTGAGGCCAGCTCACACTCAACACGAAAGATTTTTCGTTTTTTATAAGAACTATAAATGCTCAACACAACCAATTGGAATTAATACATTTTCTAAATTACCGTCAATGATTGCAAACTTTCTTAAATTAGAGCAACCACATTTGTATACAGGTCACTGTTTTCGGCGTTCTTCTGCGTCTATTCTTTCTGACAGTGGTGCAGATTTTTCAGCCATCAAAAGACTTGGTGGTTGGAAATCAACTTCTGTTGCAGAAGGTTATATTGAAATTTCCATTCAGAATAAAATAGAAACTGCAGAAAAAATTTAATGTCATAATAGTTCCAAAGTAAATAATGCTTCAACCTCCACTTCATCCACACGTTTCTTATCGGACATTATAGGAAATGAAAAAAATGTAAACTATTCAGAATGTCACAACATGTCCAACCTTCCCTCTATGAATTTTTCGAATTGTTCTTTAGGAAGCATAAATATTAATATATCGAAATGAACATAGAAATTTGTATTACGTCAAATTTGTATATCATGCAAAATAAAAATTGGTTTCGATCCAGAATTTATATTCAATTCCTGATGAGGTCGACGGAAAAATCTTGTAATCAACTCGTTCATTAATACAGCGATTAATGGTCTCACACATTAACGCGCTCGCTCCGCTAACGCGTTGAAATATTTCGGCCATTAATCGCTGTCATTAATAAACTAGTTGATTAAATAACTATTTCGAAAATTTTACCTGAATCAATATTTAGGTAAGGTTGAATTTGGAAATTGTTGAAAAAATTCTTGAAATGAATTGATATTTAGGTTAGGTTAGGTTAGATTAAGTTGGGACAGTGTTGAAACAATTTTAAAAATAAATCAATTATTGTGAGTCTAAGGTAGGACAGTGTTGAAATAATTATCGAAATGAATAAACATTTAGGTTAGGTTAGGTTAAGTTAGGACAGTCTCCTATATACTAAAGCGACTAAATCCTGGAAATTAAAAATTATCAGTTGAGATCGAAGGGCTGTGGTTTTTTGACGACCGCGCAGCGGTCGTGCCGGCAGAGGCGCGAAGCGCTCTCCGCGTTTTTTTTTGGAAAGAAACTGTCTTTTCGACTGTAAGCGGGGCGTCTCCTATTTTCACCCCGAATTATATGATGATACGGTTCGTAAAAGTTTGAAAATAGGTGAAAACCCATAAATATTGTTCTTCTTTGAGCGCTCGTACTACTTACACGAGGGCTATATATATTTCGTCACGATGTCTGTATTTTTCGAATTTTGAGCCAAAAATGGTCTCAATCGACTATGTTCAACTCACTGATGATGAATCCGTCGGAAAATTCGAGTCTGTCCGTCCGGCCGGCCGGCCGTAAGCACGATAACTCTCGAACGAAACAACCTAGAGACTTGAAATTTTCAGTGTGGGTTCAGTTCCCGAATGCCTCGGCTGAGTTCGTTAATGGGCCAAATTCCACCAGGGGTTCCGTAAATATGGCCGTTCAAAGTTTTGTTCTCCTGATTACTTGGAAACTACAGATTTGATCGAGATGAAATTTTGCACTCAAATGAAGAATGGGGTGTTTAAGCTACATGTGAAATTTTGTCCAGATCGCATGACCAGAACCATAGAAACCATAGAAAATTGTAACTTTTAAACGGAAATGCCTAGGGATTTGAAATCTTCAGGATCGGTGTGGATCTCGAATGTCGTGATCACATTTATTTATGAGCAGAATTATACTAGGGGTTCCATAAAAACGGTCGTTCGACATTTTTTTTTCTCGATCATTTCGAAACTACGGATTCGATCGAGACGAAATTTTGTATACTAATGGAGAATGATATATTAAAGCAACATTTTGTTCAAATCGCATGACCAGAACCATAGAAACCATAGAAAATTATAACTTTTAAACGGAAATGCCTAGGGACTTGAAATCTTCAGGATAGGTGTGGATCTCGAATGTCGTGATGACATTTATTTATGAGCAGAATTAGACTAGGGGTTCCATAAAAACGGTCATTCGACATTTTTTTTTCTCGATCATTTCGAAACTACGGATTCGATCGAGACGAAATTTTGTAAACTAATGGAGAATGATATATTAAAGCAACATTTTGTTCAAATCGCATGACCAGAACCATAGAAACCATAGAAAATTATAACTTCCGAAGGGAAAGGCCTAGGAACTTGAAATTTTTAGGTTTGGATCGCGAATATCGCGGTCACGTTCATCAATGAGCAGAATTAGACTAGGGGTTCCGTAAATATGGCCGTTCAAAATATTTTTTACCACATAATTTCGAAACTACTGATTGAATTAGAATGAAATTTTACACCTACCTGAAGAATAATGTAGCGAATTATCGAAAAAAAGTTGGTCAGCTGAAGCACTGACATGAAGTCTGGAGTTTCGATTAAGTTTGAGATTTTTTTTGACAGCTGTCGAAAATTCCTTCAATTGATTTTCAAAACTGGAAAATGCGCATCTACCTACAAGGTGGATGTACGAGCGCTCAAAAGTTCCTGACTTCACGGCAGTGCTTTTCCTAATTTTTTTAAAATTGTTTCAACACTGTCTAACTTAATCTAACCTACCCTTAATATTAATTCATCTCAAGAATTTTCTCAGCACTGTCCAATTTTAACCTAACGTGAATATTAATTCATTTCAAGAATTATTCCAACAATGCCCAAGCATTTATAAATGTTCAGGAATGAGTCATCTCTCCACATCAGATTTCTATTAAGTGAAACTAATCGACTCCGTCCCTAGAGTTGCAAGAAATGAAGTTCGCAGTTACCTCAACTTATCTGATAATGAACACAAAAAATGTATAAAATAAGAGATAATGACCACTGAATTGTATCCATATTGAATTCCAAAAAAATCTGAAAATACTTATAACCTAAACTAATCTAAATATTAATTTATTTTCAGAATTGTTTCAACATTGTCCTAACCTAATCTAACCCAACCTAAATATTAATTCATTTCAAGAATTTTTTCTACACTTTTCAAACTTAACCTAACGTAAATATTAATTCATTTGAAGAATTATTTCAACAATGCCCAAGCCTTTATAAGTGTTCAGGAATAAATCATCTCCCTACATATGATCAGATTTTTTTTATTTCCATCAAATGAAACTAACCGACTCCGGCGTCCCGAGAGTTGCAAGAAATGAAGTTCGCAGTTATCTCTACTTATCTGATAATCAAAGCTGAAAATGTATAAAATGAGAGATAATAACCACTGAATTGAATCCATATTGAATTCCAAAAAATCTGTAAAATAAAAAATCATGGCAATATTGAAAGAAACGTTCATAGTATTCCCGGATTATTATACAAATCAGGCAAGTATTCAGTTAAAATTTACTCGAAAAATCCATTTTCATTTTCGATTTTCTCGGGAAATATAGATTTGTCAGAGCTCTAATTGAAACTGTGGCATGAAAACATCATAAACAATCGCTTTGCAAACTATTTTTGAAATTGGTGAGGGCGTGCTAAAGTAAAAGTAAAATTGATTGTAAGAACATAAAACTCGGTAAAACAATAACTGATCCAAAATTTCAGAAACGCAAACAAAAGTTATCAACCGAGGAGCAAAAAACCATTCAGATATTAGATAGTAAACATTTGATTTTTCATAAATGAACATTTGGTGGACAAGAATCGCCAACTTTTGAAACGGTCACAAAATTTCTGAACTTTCTCAAATTTTATGGAGCAGTATATGCTGGTGTTCCTTTATCGTTTCTTCTACAGAAAACGTCGTCAAACAACCCAATCAACTCCTCTACTGTATTGGAATTAACTTCATGTTTTTGGATATCGAGCTTCAAAAGAAATAGTTGATCAAAGTCCAACATTCGGACCTTATCCAACCGTGCCCTACGGGGTTTCCAAAAAAAGATAATGGAAATATACGCGGAAACAACGTATTCCGGCCGTATCCTGTGATTAATTAACGGTGGCGTGGACTGTAATATCGAATACACCCGGACTGCATTTTTTTTCCAGTCGCGGAATACGAATCCCATGTACACGCTACAAAGGATGTTCAAATAGTCGGCAAGGACGGGGTATAATCGGAAAATTCTGTCAATCCGGCCTGAACGCAGCACAAATAGCACCGATCGCATTTCAACCCGCAGATCACCATAGAATCGACGCTAATAACTCTCTATTCAAATGTCGATGGTTCCGGGAGATCGCGCCGGCGAAATTAATTGGTTCCAGATAGGGATTGAGTGCCCGCCCGTTTCATCTTTATTAAAGGCCCAGATTATCGATTCGATTATCGCGCGGATTTATAACGGGAAAAGTGCGTTTCATTAACGGCGCGTTTGTCTTTTTCGGACAGGAAATGACGGTTCGAATCCTGATTCATTGGGCGAATAGATATCGTCGTGTATGATATCTTTAGCTTTGGGAATTCAAACAAGGGTGGTCTCGGTCTCGGAAAATCGAGAATTTCACATGTTTCAAGTTGATCACGCATCATTGTTTCTATGGAACTGAGTATTGTTCGGAAATAGCAATTAATTCTATCCTTTTACCGGCTTTTTCCGGGATACAACACCATTTGGGGACGTGCGTTACGCAGAAGGGGGCTGATGTATAACGCAGTAATGATTAACAATGTTTGGAGACACAACTCTGCCATCACACGGTGAATTTTCAGAGTAAATATGCTTTTGTTGGGTGTTTACCTTTGATATTCACGTAGTTTACACGATATGCTGGGGTGAATGAAGGGTGTTTTGTTGGGGGTTACCGAATATACAAAATCAGAGAAATAGGAATTTCCTGCTTTTAGCTCACAAACTTGCTATTCTAATGTCTTTTTAAAATACTGTAGAAGTGTTTTCATTCACAACACCCTGTACTGAACCTGGGGTTTCTACCCTTGTTAATCGTATTCCGCTGTCACAAATTCACCATATCTATTTTCCGAAAAGGTCTAGGTTCGTGCTCTCTGCACGAAGAAAGAGTCTTTTGTCTTATATTTTCTGAGGAACAGGTATTCAGCAAAGAAAACCTCTAAATTCTAAAAGAACTTATTAAATTTCCGAAAAATGATGATAAAATGCGTACATAAAATCGAATTTTTCACAAACATCAAAAAGAACATCCAAATAAAGCATCTATCGTTCACTTAATCTCTCATAATCGTAATTAAATCAAACAATTCAACTGTTACTTCTTATCAACATACTAATCGAAATGTACGAGGGGTCAGATTATCAACTACAACTAATATTCAAATTTCGTACGTAAAATCGAACATACATCAAATCAACTTCGAATCGAGATATCAATAATATTGGGGATTACAATAACACGATTCACATTCATAGGGGTTAAAACTTTGAACTGGATTTTCCTACCTTGGTCTGCAAACCACCTAATTTCTCTTTGTACCTATTTGGAAACTAAACCACCCACACACGATATTGGCCATTATTTTATATTCGCACTCGAAACACAAAATACGGCTTTTAACTCTACTCAAAATGAACTTCTCAAACACTTATTTCCACGCTCTAACACAATTACTCCCTTAATCCGAAATCTAATAGAATCCTCGACTGAAAATCACAACACTCTTTTCCTCCAAACGACACCGTCGTCCGATTGTCTCTCATCGTGATGAGTCCCCGTTTTCCGAGCAACTCCTCTGAATTTTCCTTCCCTCTCCAAAGGTAAACTCTACCCCCCTTTCAAAAAAAATCCACAACTCCAGAGTGGGTGTCCAGACGCTTACTCAGCAAAAATGCTTGCTTCAAAAATTTCCCGTGAGACCGAACGTTCGTAATCTACGGTAACATAAACAATTTCAACGACTGCGAATTCTAGGCGTAGATTATGGTGACCATGGGTGGCCTTTTTCGAACTCATCACGCCGATTAAAACTAACGACATCCTTTCTGATACCTACAGACTGATTCCATGCATATACGAAAGTCTGGAGTATTTTTCACTCAAGCAATGCATTTGAATTTAAATAATCCATGTAATTTTGAATAAGTATTCCCCAATTATTACAACCCTTCCTGTATCATCTGAGTTTGTGAATTGCCGAATAGTCTGCATGGAAAACAGAAAACTTTATTTTGAGACATTGAATAAACCAGCCAGCGATGTCGAGTTTCACCATTATTCAGTTTTATTGAGAAATGAAACTTGGAGAAGTGCCTATGATCATCACATTCCTGGAATACCTGAACTCAAATTCTGATTTGTTATAGCTCTTTCAGCATTTCTCTTTCTTTTTGCTAAGCCCCATCTGACATCTTGTGATGAATAATAACAAAGTATGTACAGGGTGGGCAAATTTCGATGTTTTAGCACTACAACTCTTAAATCAGAGGAGATAGACAAAATCTGATACCCCTTTCTCGTTCTCTTTTTCTGAGAAACTAACAAGAGTAGTATTCATTTTTGGCCACCTTCTTTTGTTTGAGTTATAAGAGAAGATTGGAAAAATGGCGATATCGAAAAAAATTTATATCTCCGCTAATACTGATGATAGAGCTCTGAAATTAAAACATTATACAGGCACTTTTTTACGTAGAATCCAGTGGCGCGCTTTTCTTTCTAGTAGAATTTTAATTACGAAGCTATGACCCGAAGTTGCTTTCAGAAAATGGCAAATCTAGTGTTTCCATTAATCTTTACTGATTTCAAAAATATACAACATCGTATGGTTTGTATCAATATAAATATGTAATAGAAAATGGTCAAAAACATTTTTTCATCTAAGAGTCTCTATATTACTATGGTTTCAACTGTTGATAAGCACCGAAAAATTTAGCTTCGTATAATTACCACAGTCTCCTTCTATTAGTCTTTTCATTTCTTTCTACTCAAATTCTTCATGATCACAGTCGATCGTGTGGATCTTTCCGTTATTTCCAAATCAATTTTGAGATATAAAAATTTATTAAATATATCTGAATTCGAATTTTGTAGAAATTAGTAAAAAGTATAGAAATAATGAGATTGACTCTTGTAATAGGAAGTTCTATTTTTTTGTGCTCATCAACAGTTGAAACCATAGAAATATTGAGACACTTAGATGAAAAAAGGTTTTTGAGCTTTTTCTATTATTATAATGATACGAATCATACGATGTTGTATATTTTTGAAATCAGCAAAAATTAAGCTTTCAAAAAATGGCATAGAAATCTAGTAATACCATTTATAAAAACATAACTTCGGGTCAAAGCTTCGTAAGTAAGAATCCCGCTAAAAAGACGAGCACGCCACTGGATTCTACGTAAAAAAGTGTCTGTATAATGTTTTAATTTCAGAGTTCTATCATCAGTATTAGCGGAGATATAAATTTTTTTCGATATCACATCTTCGCTCATAACTCGAAAACAAAAGAAGTTGGCAAAAAATGAATACTACTCTTGTTAGTTCCTCAGAAAAAGAGAACGAGAAAGGGGTATCAGATTTTGTCTATCTCCTCTGATTCAAAAGTTGTAGTAATAAAACATCGAAAATTGCTCACCCTGTACTTTTCTGAAGACTATATGAGAACTATGAAAATATTTCTTCTCAGTGAATGAGTACAAATACCTTGGTACAAAATTTTTTTCCCGAAAAAATTTCTAAATTTCTCACAAAATCTGTCAGAAATACAAAATTTGAGGGTTGAGAATCGTGAAAATATAACATCAACATTCGTGAGTACCTCTTTGTATATAGACGAAGCCATTCGGCCCAAAAATCCCTTATCAGCAGTAGCAGTTAGAGAAAAATTTAAATTTAACGTAGCCTCTCGGTGAACTGAAGAGAAAAAAATTATAAAAAGAACTGCCTTGAAGTCAGGAGCGTTTTAGGAACTAATTGAAGAAATTTTTGCCAGCTGTCAAAAAAATGAAAGTTGCTCTTTGTCAATTATGCCAAATCAGCAGAAATATAAGGATTTTTATTCCATAATTCGTTGGAATTCAAAATGGTTCTGGTTATGCGATCTGGAAAAAATGTAGCTTGAATATATCATCATTCAAATACAAAATTTCGTCACGATCGAATCCAAAGTTTTGAGATTATCAAGAAAACTAAATTTCAAACGACCATATTTACGGAACCCCTGTTCGAATTCTGCCCAATAACGAACTCAACCGCGGCAATCGAGATTCGAACCTACCCTGAAAATTTCAAGTTTCTAGGTCTTTCCGTTCGAGAGTTATCGTGTATACGGATGGACGGCCGTACGGACAGACTTGAATTACTTAGTTTAAATACATTATTCTTCATATATGTGCAAAATTTCATTGCAATCCAATCAGTAGTTTCGAAATGATCCGAAAAAAATTTTGAACGGCCATATTTGCGGAACCCCTAGTCTAATTTCGCTCATTGATAAAGGACCGCGACATTCGAGATCCACACCTATTTTGAAAATTTCAAGTCCCTAGGCCTCTCCGTTCCGAAGTAATAATTATAATTAATTGTTCTAGATAATGTAGAACAATTTTCCTCCAGAAAAATTGTTTCAAAATTAGATGTAATGAAACATGAAACAATTTTTCTGAATAAAAATTGTTCTAGATAATGTACAACAATTTTTCATATGGTCATTATTCAAATGGTTTCATGTTTCATTAAATGTAATTTTTAACTTATACTTTTTTTTTGTGCTAGCTCAGGAAAATATCAGAGCGTGGAACAATTCCTGGTAGGAAAACACAAAAATTTTAAAAACAATTACTGATCAGTTTACAGTATCATCCAGGTTTGAATCTGGTCTGTTCTATCAAAAAAAGTAGAATTTCTGAAATATGAACCCACCAATTCATTTTCCCAGCGCTTCATGAAGAGAGAACTTCATTTACTTTCCGGGCATTTCTTCGGATTCCATTCCATGTTTCGGGGAAATTCGCTTAATTATAAGGTGTATTCCATTCTTCTCAGTGAAAAAAGCGCCCATTTATCTTGGTACGTATAGCAGGGTTATTATCAAGATGCATCCTCCAGCACGGACACCGTGCCTGCCGTGCAATTCGGTGGAACAAAGATTTAATCTCTCCCTTTAATTAAAAATTGTTGCAAACACTGGCGATTTTTGACAAAGCGAACTGCGGATATTGAACGTGATAAGTCAACCAGAAAATCGTTATTTGCCGTCGGCAAAATAAAGCCTTCATACTAGGTCGATTTCATTTAACGAATCATATTTTCATTGCTCAAGGCTTCGCTGAAATGAAGAGAATCTGGACAAATTTTGTTCAACTTTTTGACACTGAGCGTTTTTGTTTGTTCGGCTTTATTAGCGCTGGAGAGTCGAATAAGAAGGATTATATTGGAATTTGAGTCTTATTCCCATCGAAAAAGTTTCCATAGAAACGTTTATACAATAAGAAGATGAAAAAGTATTTTTATATCATGTATCGAGTTATGAATCAATTTCCAGCATCATACGTAATCCAGCCCTTTGTTTTCTTTCAACAGGATCGAATTTCCCCCATCTCATACGGGGCAACGTTAAGAGTTTCCCCTCCCTTAATCTGAAAATATCCTGGAAATCATGAGGAGTAGGATTTAGAGTGTTCAAGCAAATATAGGATATTTGAGAAAGGGATTCTTCCTCACCTCGTGTGGAGTTCAAGAAAAGTCTGGGACGTATATACCGAAAATTGAACTACTAAATATAGCCCTGGAAATGCGATATGATGGGAATCTTGAACCTGGTGCCTGTATTCATTTCAAGAATTGAATATATTTATCATAGCAGTTTGCAATCTCACGTATGGAGTCTTTTGTGGTGAAAGATGGGGATTTTTCGTTCCTCACTGACACGGTGAATTTGGAGGAAACGACGATTGTTCGAATCAAAGTAGGATTAAATCTAGGAGTAACCTGCTTTTATTTAGATTACAGATTTTTTTTTAGACAAAGTCTGATACCTTTATTAAGCCTCAACAACGATTTTTTTTCAGACAATTTTTCTGATTTTTTGAATATATTATTGGTTGAAATCTTTCCATATTCCTGAAATAATCTATTATTTTCACAGCTCAACCTCTAACTACTCATTAAAAATTCAGATTCATCAAAAACCTCCGGAGGATAAAAAAATTCCGAAAAAATGATTCATGGTTTCTACAGAGTACATTCAACGGTCCAACTTGAATTGCTTCGATGAGACAGCTTTTCCTTCACAGCCCGGGGGAAAGAAAAATTAATGAAGGGGACAAAAAATGAGTCCTTCAATTCACCTATTCATTAGGCTGAGAGAGATTGAATGAACGCCATAATTTTGTTGGAATGAATGGGGGACCATCATTATTCCATTTCGACAGAGGTTAATAATGGAGATTCAACAGAATCGTTTTAAAATGATGGGATTGATTACGTTTCCAATTTTTTCATCTGGAAAATGGTGTACATATAAATTTTTCTCAAATTTTTTCGTTGGCATCAGGTCATTTAAAAATTATTGAATTTTGACATTTTAATGTCAGTTCGATTGAAAATTGACAGCTTTCAACGGATCTACCAACATAATTGCGTGAAATATTCGAATATCTCATGAAAATTTTTCTTTTTCTTTGGAATATCAGGCCATTGCATTACATCCAAATTATGAAGGATTAAAATTTGAAATATTCAATTAGATATTTAGTAACCTCCTCATACTTCGGAATTCCGTAATTTCCAATTTAATGATTATCATTTTTATAGTAGGTGAACAAAACACTATTCCAGATATAAATATTAATTGGTGATTCCAATTAATAATCAACGACTTTCGAGCTTCTGATAGAATCAGCCGATACTGGATGGAAATCCATAATCTAACTCACAATAAAATTACCAGTATGATTTCTACTACATTGGGTTGAATTAGTTATACCTTTACCGCCTGAAGATGATATTTCGCATCGAAACACGTGTCGTGGAATTCAACCCAATGTAGTGGAAATCATAATAGTTATTCTATTGTAAATATGTTTCGAGCTTATACATATTATCCTCAGGAAAAAATCACACAAGTGAAGCTGAAAACACGAGAAAACCATGGATGAAACATAAATATACTCAACGACGAGAGACAACGCATTACATCGAGCGAAATAATGTAAACTAACATAACAAAATAATGAAAACATAATGAAAAAATTGAATCAAAGGGAAACAAATTTTCGAAGAATAGTACAAAAAATTCGGTTGAACAAAAGACATTGATATAAAACTGTTGAAAAAGTAAGAAATGTCAAGAATAAAGCAGTTAAAAGGTCGTATATAAAGTATAAACAGTTGAAATGAATGAAAAATTCAGGAGCTTCAAACAAAGTGATAAAAATTAATGAAAAATCGATAATACATAAACAATGGAAAAGGTAAAATGTCATGAAAAAACTTACATAAAAATCTTCAAAAACAATTAACGGAGAATTGCTCGAAGTCAGGCTAATGATCCAAAAATGGTTTTATCTGAAACTATGAGAGCAACTTGCTCTTGTTTGTATTCTGTCAACTAGATGGCACAGATTTGAAGTGTTATAAGTTTTCAGTTTTTTTTTTATATTCTGACTTTTTTGTGCCACTGTGCTTTTGGATTCGAGCATTATAAATTGTGCTATTGAAGGTGAGTTGTACCAAGTATTTGTTATTTTTTATGACATTATTCTGGCATCGGATATATTCAATTATTCGTATTTTAACATAATAATATTGTTCCTTTCAATTCGAGAAGAAATATGTTTGGTCCATTGCGGAAAATATGGATTTTCAAACTTGAGTTCTTACTTCTCAGAGCGTCTTTTTTTGAATGGAATCTGATGGAACTCAGATTTTAGTATTACTTTTCATAGTTTTGATTGAATCTTCAACCTCATCTGGCAAAGATTATTCTAGTGATTTTTTTATACTTAACGTATGGACTTCTTGAATATTGTAACATCGGGCCCTGTACGAAACTATTAGTACGTGTTTCAAAGGGTTATAAAATAGTATTTGTATGCTGAGTTTTCGATTTTTTTTGCAGAGATTGTGATTATCGATTATTATTTTCTAGTCAACTTACCAAAAAATTTTTATTTTACGTTTGCAGTATGTATTTTTAAATTTTATGTTGAAGAATTTATATTTTTCAAGATAAATGTTCGTATTCATCACATAAATATAAATATTTCATTTTGTTTTTTCAGAATTTGTTTTTTTTATGCATTTCATTTAAAATGTGTATTGGACTGTTTTTAATGAAAAAATGTTTCCATAAAAATGTGTATTATTTTGAAACTATCACGGAAATATATGACTAGCATTATGAAAAAAAAATACTATAAGAAAATATGAAGGATGAAAAAAATCTACGCAAATGGGGGGCGCTGTCTAATCTGTTGCCACAGGCGCAATAGTACCTAGATACGGCCCTGTTTTTGGATCATTTCCATGTCTTCGAGCAATTCTCCGTGAATTTGTTTTTGAAGATTTCTATGTAAGTTTTTTTCATGACATTCTACCTTTTCAATTGTTTATTTATTATTTATTTTCTATCAATTTTCATTACTTTGTTTGTACCTTCTGAGTTTTTCAATTATTTCAAATAATTATACTGATGACTTCTAACTGTTTTATTTTTGACATTTTCAACTTTCTTCAACTGTTCTATATTTATGTCTTTTGTTCAACCGAATTTTTTGTAGTATTCTACGAACATTTTTACCCCTTTGATTGAATTTTTTCATTTTGTTATATGACCTAACCTAACATTACCCCAACACAGTTCACAAAATCTGAGGTGAGCAATAAAGTAAACACAACCCCTTTAATTATAAAAAAAAAACGTTATGAATATCGTAGGCTACAGTAGCTACGCTTCGCGTAGCTAAAATTCGAATCATGAACAGGGCTGGTAGATACAGTAAAGAATAAACATAAAACTTTCAAAGTCGGAATGGAGCCTTTGAGAGGAAATTGCTCAAGAAAGCAACGTGCTTCTTGTCAAGATGAAGAGCCAAAGCACAAACGGAGTTGTTCGATATCGGCGGGATTACATCCAGCTGCGGAAGATCATCAAGAAATATTCCCCTGAACAACTAATTTAATACGAAATAATCCAATGATCCCTGCTGTTCCATTATCTTCCCGAGTTATTCATCAAACTCGAAGAATTTTCCAGCCTAATTATCGACGATAGAAAAGGAAGAAAAGCAAATTGGATCGCAATATACGAAGACAACCGACAGATCGATTATGGACGGATGCTGCGTTCATCTCCGCGAACTTTTCTTTGTCCCAGATCTGAAATTGGCAGAACCGAGGATGGCTTGTCGGTTTAATTTCCTCCCCCTTTAGATTGAGTCAATCAAATGATACTGTCGAGGTTTATGAGAGTTCAGAACGTCATCCATATTACATGTCTGAAATAGTAATGAATGAATTTCCGTCGAAGTCGTGGAAAAAGTTTTTCAATCAGATCGCTGTATCCGCGTATTTTATCTTCTCGCAAAAACAACTCGGATGATTCGGATCGACGGGGAAGTTCAGAATGGAAATTCATGGAGGAATATCTCGTCGGAAATTTAATTATTTTAAGAATGAGGATATTATTCTTGAATACTTTTGGATCTGCGGAAGTCTCCACAAAGAACAACATTGGCGGTTTTTTCTGAAGAATTTCTTTGTTATTGCATAATTCAATTCTGTCCGTCCGTGAGTCCGTAAATATGATGAAAAGCCTAGAGTTTTGGAGTTTTCAGAGCACGTTCGAGGTTTTAAAGAAGGGTTTCGTGGATACGGCCATCTAATTTTATTTCTCGATAATTTCGATTCGATTGAATTCAAATTTTGTTGTAAGTTGTGGAATAACGACACAAAGGTTCATGTGGATTTACGTGAGTATCGTATCACCAGAAAAATAAGTTTACATTCGAAGTACCATATTATCCATTTATTACGCCACACCCTGTATAAGACCTCATAATTGATTGAAATTCGAGCGAAATGATAACCCTCTCTCATTCATTGAAAAAACGCCCTATAGATATTAAATTGATTAATGAAAACCACTATCAAAATCGATTTCAGCCAAATAACATAATATGCTTAAGATATACATAGAATTACAGAGAATTAACCAAACATGACAGTTAACTCAAGAATTAACCAATGAATTCTGTGTATTCGTTCGAACGTAAATTTCGATTTTTGTTTGTAAGATATTAAGTTAAGTTGATGTATAACTGCACCATAATTTGAGACAATGGATATATAAAATACGGAGCTTGAAAACTCCATTGATCCACACCCCAAAAACCGAGAACAACCTCACAAATTAAAACCGAGCTGAATTTATCCCCTACACGTGGGGAAAAAAACATAAGATTAATCAGCCATTTCATGAAGTTTGAACATACATCAAAAACTCCTGTACACTACACTATATATTTCAAAATGAAGTTAGTCGCACTAGCGGTGAGGATAAAATTAAATTATAATGAAGATATGGTCCCTAGTATATATATAGTTCAGATATTACAAATTGGATAAGGAAAGTTTCTCTGCAGGCTTTTCGTGCCGCGTTTAAAGATCGGGGCGCATTTCGGATAAGAACAATTCCCTCGTTTCGGGGCTCCCATTCGATTTTCTGAAGGGCGGAGGCGAGGAGAAGGGGTTGGAATAGCGAAATAAAAATATTTAGTATAAAAAATTGAAGTTCGGGACATGTTATGGTTTGTTCTCGAAGATATTTTGAGATTGAGATTGGCAACACTGCTTGACATATTGACAGATATGTTTCGCCAAATTTTTATGAATGTTTTACCCTTGAACAAAGCTGAATAATATTGAAAAATGTTTCAAAGTGAAAAACTTTTTGATTGGAATGAATCCGACTGTTGTTACTCTAATAATTAACAGGATTAAGGAAATCATTCATCGAGTTCTTTGTGAGATAGAACCAAAAGGTGCACTCTCTATAAAGAAGCAACAACCATTTAAAAATATGCGAATTGGCAATTTCATAAAGGAACCAACAGATGGCCCAGAATTCAATATTTTCGAAAGCAACTTCACGATCTTCTTGAACTGAGAACTTCGCGGTTGTGGGAAACCAGACGTGCGACACAGATGTATTAGCGGAGCATTTGGACTTGCGACTTCTCAGGTCCTGGAACATTTCACAGCCGAAAATAACCCGATGTTTTATACATGCCCCCTCAGATGGAATTTCCATAATTGTATCAATTGTGCTAAGAGTCCGCTCATTTCATATACAACAATCGCACAAAAACGTCGTCGGAGAAATATATTCTCGAAGTTGCCTTGATGAATGGGGCCCCATTATATTCGGAGAACATCTTGAAATGCATTACTGTTTCAGAAAGTTTCCTTCAGCAATTTCGTCGGCATTCAACGCGGAGTTATATAAGAATATATCCAATTTAATGCCCCATATAAAGTTTGTCCTAGGGCCGATAAATTTAGGCCCATCGCGATCTTGACATGAATAAAAGATCCGTCTCATCGTTACTCGAACTGGCTGTAAACGGTTCAGTTCAGATTCAACGCCGAACCGAGGATGGGGTAAGCAAATTATTCATTTTGCCTCAAGCTTGGTCGCTTCTCAATTTTTCCATCTAATTAGATAATGAAGTCAATTCTCGAACCAAACACCATAATTCATTATATAGAACGATGTGATATGAAATGATCGCCCCCTGCTCGAATTCGGAAATTGCATTCGGTTACCCCCTCATCCCTGATGAAGTAACCCATTTCACGAAAACCAAATAACAGAACTCAAGAAAATGTCGCTTACTATCCTGAAACCGCATCGATAAATTACCTCTAGAGCGGAGCTAATGGAAGTTACAAGGTAAGTGTTAAATTGAAATTCGCTGCAAGTTGAATTGTCTTTATAATTTACGATCCGCTACAATGTCCCAAGAATTGGGGCTACGTACGGCATAACTCTCCGAGTCGAAGTGTTTGCCGCCACTTATTCCATTTTCTTGAACGGATAACTTCGAATGGTAGCTATATTTTTGTTCGAATAACAAATAATTTCATCGGAATAAAGCGACTGGAGAGATCGAAATAATGCAGCTCGGAAAGCTGCATTTCTCTCGAGGGAGACGATGAAGGACTGTTATAAGCGGTGTGAATTCGGTGGAAAAATTCTTCGATTGAATTGAGTTCGGAAATTTCTTCAGGTTTTGACTCCCTCAACATGGGGCCACAACCTGCTGAAAGATGAGAAGAGCTGTTGGTTTCCATATCAATATTTATTTCGGAGTAATGGCTCCAAAATAAATTCTCAAAAAAATGTTACTATTAGAACACTGCGAAGAGCACGCTTTATTCATAATATTCATTTATACAAGTTCTTTTTCATGCAAAGGATGAAACTGAATAACATTTCCTCAGAAGTTCCGGAAAACAGTCATACTGGGAGCTCAGGAACATGACGATCCGAGGACTTATGACGTCACAATTAGGGACAATAACGCTACTTTTTGGATATTTCACTGAATTAACGGGTTTTGGAACGGTGTTGATTCAAACATTTTTTTTAAATTTCTCAGAAAATAATATGCTTACGTAAATCATATTTGAATATTTCAGAGAAATTAGATGTTGAGAAATCATCATTTGAAGGGCTCTAAGTGTTCCTGGTGAATGTGGATTTTCTCCTTTTTTGCCGCATACTTCGCTCATGAAAAAAATTACCCCAGAGTTCCTACAACGCTTCTGAAACTCATAATTCAAAACTTTAGAATTCTAGCTCAAACGAATTGAAATAATTACAGCTGAGAAGCTTGACTTGAAAATGCATAGCATAATAACGTCTGAATATACCTCAATTATAAGGAATAACTGAAAAAAATACCCAGAAGTTCCTAGCACGTTTCTGAAATTAATAATTAAAATTTTTGATATTATAGCTTGAACGAATTAAAATAATTTCATCTTAAAAACTGGACTTAAAAGTGCATAATATAATAACGCCTGCATTTCCATGAAAAACTTAATAACAAAAAAATTACCCAAAACTTCCTAGAACGTTTCTGGAACTGATAATTCAAAACTTTGTAACCCCAGTTGAACGAATCACAATAATTTCAGCTCAAAAGCTTGACTTAAAAGTGCATACCATAATAATGCCTGCATTTCCCTGGAGAATGAGGAAAACCCGAGAAATTACCCAAAACTTCTTTGAACGTTTCTGAAACTAATAATTCGAATCTTTGTATCTCCAGCTGAAACGAATCACAAAAATTTCAACCAAAAAGCTTGTCTTGAAAGTGCATAACACAGCAATGCCTGCCTTATCCCGCAAAATAAGGAATAACTGAAAAATTACACAAGAGTTCCTAGAACATTTGTAGGACTCATAATTCAAACCGAATTACAACAATTTGAGCTTATAAGCGTGACATAAAAATTACGTAACATAATAACGCCTGCATTTCCATAATAAAGATGGCATAACATGAAATTTACCAAAAAAGTTTCTAGAACGTGTCTGAAACTTATAATTCGAAACAGTGTAATTCTTGCTTGAACGAATTATAATAATTTTTGCTGAGAAGCTTCACTTAAGAGTAAATAACATAAAAACGCCTGTCTTTCTCTGAAAAAATAAGGAATAACCGAAAAATTAACCCAAACTTCTTTGAACTTTTCTGGAACTAATAATTCGAATCTTCGTATCTCCAGCTGAAACGAATCACAATAGTTTCAGGCAAAAAGCCTGTCTTGAAAGTGTATAACATAGCAACGCCTGGCTATCATCACAAACTAAGGAATGACTGAAAAATTAAACAAGAGTTCCTAGAAGATTTGAAGAACTCATAATTCGAAACGAATTACAACAATTTTTACTGAGAAGCGGGACATAAAAAGTACATAACATTATAACGCCTGCATTTCCATCAAAAAAATGGCATAACATAAGAATTAACCAAAAGTTTCTAGGACGTGTCTGAAACTACTAATTTAAGACAGTGTTATTCTTGCTTGAACGAATTATGATAATTTTGGTCAAGACGCTTCACTTGAAAGTATATAACATAAAAACGCCTGTCTTTTTCTGAAAAAATAAGGAATAAACGAAAAATTAACCCAAAACTTCTTTGAACTTTTCTGGAACTAATAATTCGAATCTTCGTATCTTCGGCTGAAACGAATCACAATAGTTTCAGGCAAAAAGCCTGTCTTGAAAGTGTATAACATAGCAACGCCTGGCTATCATCACAAAATAAGGAATGACTGAAAAATTAAACAAGAGTTCCTAGAAGATTTGAAGAACTCATAATTCGAAACGAATTACAACAATTTTTACTTAGAAGCGGGACATAAAAGGTACATAACATTATAACGCCTGCATTTCCATCAAAAAGATGGCATAACAAAAGAATTAACCAAAAGTTTCTAGAACGTGTCTGAAACTACTAATTTAAGACTGTGTTATTTTTGCTTGAACGAATTATGATAATTTTAGTCAAGACGCTTCACTTGAAAGTATATAACATAAAAACGCCTGCATTTCCCTGGAAAAATAAGGAATAACCGAAAAATTACCCAAAACTTCTTTCAACTTTTCTGGAACTAATAATTCGAATCTTCGTATCTCCAGCTGAAACGAATCACAATAATTTCAGGCAAAAAGCCTGTCTTGAAAGTGTATAACATAGCAACGCCTGGCTATTATCACAAAATAAGGAATGACTGAAAAATTAAACAAGAGTTCCTAGAAGATTTGAAGAACTCATAATTCAGAACGAATTACAACAATTTGTACTTAGAAGCGGGACATAAAAAGTACATAACATAATAACGCCTGCATTTCCATTAAAAAGATGGCATAACATAAAAATTAACCAAAAGTTTCTAGAACGTGTCTGAAACAACTAATTTAAGACAGTGTTATTCTTGCTTGAACGAATTATGATAATTTTAGTCAAGACGCTTCACCTGAAAGTATATAACATAAAAACGCCTGCATTTCCCTGAAAAAATTAGGAATAACCGAAAAATTACCCAAAATTTCTTCCAACTTTTCTGGAACTAATAATTCGAATCTTCGTATCTCCAGCTGAAACGAATCACAATAATTTCAGGCAAAAAGCATGTCTTGAAAGTGTATAACATAGCAACGCCTGGCTATTATCACAAAATAAGGAATGACTGAAAAATTAAACAAGAGTTCCTAGAAGATTTGAAGAACTCATAATTCAAAACGAATGACAACAATTTTCACTTAGAAGTGGGACATAAAAAGTACATAACATAATAACGCCTGCATTTCCATCAAAAAGATGGCATAACATAAAAATTAACCAAAAGTTTCTAGAAGGTGTCTGAAACTGATAATTTAAGACAGTGTAATTCTTGCTTGAACGAATTATGATAATTTTAGTCAAGACGCTTCACCCAAAAGTATATAACATAAAAACGCCTGCATTTCCCTGAAAAAATAAGGAATAACCGAAAAATTACCCAAAACTTCTTCCAACTTTTCTGGAACTAATAATTCGAATCTTCGTATCTCCAGCTGAAACGAATCACAATAGTTTCAGGCAAAAAGCCTGTCTTGAAAGTGTATAACATAGCAACGCCTGGCTATCATCACAAAATAAGGAATGACTGAAAAATTAAACAAGAGTTCCTAGAAGATTTGAAGAACTCATAATTCAGAACGAATTACAACAATTTTTACTCAGAAGCGGGACATGAAAAGTACATAACATTATAACGCCTGCATTTCCATCAAAAAAATGGCATAACATAAGAATTAACCAAAAGTTTCTAGGACGTGTCTGAAACTACTAATTTAAGACAGTGTTATTCTTGCTTGAACGAATTATGATAATTTTGGTCAAGACGCTTCACTTGAAAGTATATAACATAAAAACGCCTGTCTTTTTCTGAAAAAATAAGGAATAAACGAAAAATTAACCCAAAACTTCTTTGAACTTTTCTGGAACTAATAATTCGAATCTTCGTATCTTCGGCTGAAACGAATCACAATAGTTTCAGGCAAAAAGCCTGTCTTGAAAGTGTATAACATAGCAACGCCTGGCTATTATCACAAAATAAGGAATGACTGAAAAATTAAACAAGAGTTCCTAGAAGATTTGAAGAACTCATAATTCAGAACGAATTACAACAATTTGTACTTAGAAGCGGGACATAAAAAGTACATAACATAATAACGCCTGCATTTCCATTAAAAAGATGGCATAACATAAAAATTAACCAAAAGTTTCTAGAACGTGTCTGAAACAACTAATTTAAGACAGTGTTATTCTTGCTTGAACGAATTATGATAATTTTAGTCAAGACGCTTCACCTGAAAGTATATAACATAAAAACGCCTGCATTTCCCTGAAAAAATTAGGAATAACCGAAAAATTACCCAAAACTTCTTCCAACTTTTCTGGAACTAATAATTCGAATCTTCGTATCTCCAGCTGAAACGAATCACAATAATTTCAGGCAAAAAGCATGTCTTGAAAGTGTATAACATAGCAACGCCTGGCTATTATCACCAAATAAGGAATGACTGAAAAATTAAACAAGAGTTCCTAGAAGATTTGAAGAACTCATAATTCAAAACGAATGACGACAATTTTCACTTAGAAGTGGGACATAAAAAGTACATAACATAATAACGCCTGCATTTCCATCAAAAAGATGGCATAACATAAAAATTAACCAAAAATTTCTAGAAGGTGTCTGAAACTAATAATTTAAGACAGTGTAATTCTTGCTTGAACGAATTATGATAATTTTAGTCAAGACGCTTCACCCAAAAGTATATAACATAAAAACGCCTGCATTTCCCTGAAAAAATAAGGAATAACCGAAAAATTACCCAAAACTTCTTCCAACTTTTCTGGAACTAATAATTCGAATCTTCGTATCTCCAGCTGAAACGAATCACAATAGTTTCAGGCAAAAAGCCTGTCTTGAAAGTGTATAACATAGCAACCTGCCTAACATAGCCTGGCTATCATCACAAAATAAGGAATGACTGAAAAATTAAACAAGAGTTCCTAGAAGATTCGAAGAACTCATAATTCAAAACGAATGACAACAATTTTCACTTAGAAGTGGGACATAAAAAGTACATAACATAATAACGCCTGCATTTCCATCAAAAAGATGGCATAACATAAAAATTAACCAAAAGTTTCTAGAAGGTGTCTGAAACTAATAATTTAAGACAGTGTAATTCTTGCTTGAACGAATTATGATAATTTTAGTCAAGACGCTTCACCCAAAAGTATATAACATAAAAACGCCTGCATTTCCCTGAAAAAATAAGGAATAACCGAAAAATTACCCAAAACTTCTTCCAACTTTTCTGGAACTAATAATTCGAATCTTCGTATCTCCAGCTGAAACGAATCACAATAGTTTCAGGCAAAAAGCCTGTCTTGAAAGTGTATAACATAGCAACGCCTGGCTATCATCACAAAATAAGGAATGACTGAAAAATTAAACAAGAGTTCCTAGAAGATTTGAAGAACTCATAATTCAGAACGAATTACAACAATTTTTACTCAGAAGCGGGACATGAAAAGTACATAACATTATAACGCCTGCATGTCCATAAAAAAATGGCATAACATAAAAATTAACCAAAAATTGCTAGAACGTGTCTGAAACTAATAATTCAAAACAGTGTAATTCTTGTTTGAACGAATTATAATAATTTTAGTTGAGACGCTTCACTTGAAAGTATGTAACACAAATACGCCTTCATTTCCCTGAAAAAATATGGAATAACCGAAAAATTACCCAAAACTCCTTTGATCATTTCTTAAACTAATAATTCGAACCTTCGTATCTCCAGCTGAAACGAATCACAATGATGTCAACCAAAAAGCTTGTCTTGAAAGTGTATTACATAGCAACGCCTGCCTTTTCCTGCAAAATAGCTTGACATAAAAAGAACATAACATAATAACGCCGAAAATTCTCAAAAAAAAAAGGTACAACAAAAAAATTACCCAAGAGTTCCTTGTTTCTACAACTCATAATTCAAAAGATGGAATAACGGAAACTTCAGGGCTTTTTTGAAGTTATACTGCAGAAGAAATACATAGCTTAATAATGTAAGGTTGATCTCACATTATGTTGAGTCGGCTCAAATCTCATGGATGAAACATTTCCTCACCGCCTCTGAGATGAACAATTCAATATTTTTTTCGATTCAAATTAATTCTGCGGAGTGAAAGCATAGTGCTAAAACCTAAAACCCTCTTGATATCATTTCATCCAACGAACCGTAGTTAAATGAAGAATTCGGCTAACCCGAAGTTTTGCAGATATAAAATTCCCAGCTCTCTATAACTATCGATGCTTATCCTTCTTTTTGTTAGTGGCCGGATGGAATAAAAATGAAAAAGACATAACGCTAGCACGTCCATGTTTCCCTTATAGTAGGGGCATTTTTATGAAAGCCTTTCGGAACTCCGGAACGACCGACGTTAGCACGTTAGGAGAAACGGGATAAAGCGATCCGGCTTTAATTCTATATTCACGTATATTTCATCGGAAATACTACTCTTTACACGCGAAATTGAATACGGTATCCTCTTTTTTCTTCGAATGCGTAGAATTTAGATGAGAGCTATTTTTGAGGTGAAACCTAATATTCCATTTTTCGATGCAATATTTATATCTGTTGAGTTCCAGTAAGTTTAATGAAACTATGGGGCTTGATATAAGTTTTCTTCATTATATCCCTAATTATTTTCAAATTGAAAATTCTAATGATAAACTTCTTGTTGATTGGAAGTGTAACACTCGACTCAATTTTTGTTAGCCCTGAAGAGCAGTTTTCTTTCAAGAACCATCAATCCAAGAACCATCAAGTTTCCGATCGCTCCACCGGATTCACTCCAGAAATAATTTCCCAATATCCGATGCTATCGTATAAATTAATTAATCCGACCCTTTAGGTCCGCCCCAAAAATCAGAAATCGTTGCGAGGCGAAATGGAAACAGGGCCGGAAGAGGAACTAGAAATCCGCATTATAAGTCAGGACTAGACGTATTATCTGTTTCGGTGTTATTTACGAGGGTTTAAGTTAAATTACATTATCAGGCCCTCTCTGAGGGAGCGGAAAAGAAGACTTATAATGGAAAAATTTCGGAGGGATTGTGAGGAATTTTCCACCGGGTGAAAACTCAACACGCAACTTCGTTTTATTGGAAGAAAAAAAATTCAGCATCAGGTAAAGCATGAACAACATCGAAAAGGGTTGGATAGTTTTCATTATCCACCTGAAGTATCAAATTAGTGGTTTCTGCATTGGAAATTGGGGTTATTATAGTTTGCCAAACTACATTTGATATCGAAAGCCATCAAAACTTTAATGGGATTCAGCTGTCGAACTGCATAAAATATAATCAAGAATGTTATCGTCTGTGAATATATAATTACAAGTATTTTCATTCCACATCTTCTGTCTGCCATGCCATGAAAATACTTGTAATTGCATAAATAATGCGATAGAGTAGAATCTTATAAGCAAATTAAATCTATCCTACATAAAAGTTTGTTAGCATGCAGTTCCTCTTAAATCGCATTTCGATTTACTCTCGGTTATAGCTTTCGAGGCAGTCGCGGTCGAACACGGTTCGAGGCGATCCGAAATTCGTCGGTCTTTCAGCGCGTGCCAAAGGTATTCCAGGGTCATGAAACTATCGAATTTGGTTGAGCTTATTATTTGTGATAGTTTTTTTGATTTCCATTCAAATAAGGGCAAATTGGATTTTTTTATTTTTCGTTCGATACGCGTAAAAACATCGAAACTATTTTTAGTCAAATTATTAGTGAATGCCTTAACATTCATTTGACTCATTATCATGGAGAGGGCTAGTTTTTTTGGTGAAGTTTGATAGGTACCTACTTGTTCATGTTCATTTAAATGAAAACGAATAAACATACAGGGTGTTCCTAAATTGGAGGTACAAACGAAAAGGGAAGATTCCTTGAGTAATTTCCAGAAGATAAAATCTCATAAAGGTGGGATCGCAAAGGTTTTGTGTTCGAGATACAGGTTGTTAATGTTTGAATTTTTTTCAAGTTTTTAGCGCTCGTACTACTTACACGAAGGCTATATCATTTCGTCACGATGTCTGTATTTTTCAAATTTTGAGCCGAAAATGGTCTCAATCGACTATGTTCGACTCACTGATGACGAATCCGTCGGAAAATTCGAGTCTGTCCGTCCGGCCGTAAGCACGATAACTCTCGAACGGGACAACCTAGAGACTTGAAATTTTCAGTGTGGGTTCGGTTCCCGAATGCCTCGGTTGAGTTTGTTAATGGGCCAAATTCCACCAGGGGTTCCGTAAATATGGCCGTTCAAAGTTTTGTTCTCCTGATTACTTGGAAACTGCAAATTTGATCGAGATAAAATTAGAGAGTGAGGTGTTCAAGCTACATGGGAAATTTTGTCCAGATCGCATGACCAGAACCATAGAAATCATAGAAAATTGTAACTTTTGGACGGAAACGCCTAGGGACTTGAAATTTTCAGGATAGGTGTCTATCTCGAATGTCGTGATCATGTTTATCTATGAGCAAAATTATACTAGGGGTTCTGTAAATATGGTCCTTTGAAATCTAATTTTTTTGATAAATTCAAAACTACAGATACGATCGTGACGAAATTTTGTATACTAATGGAGAATGATATATTCAAGCTACATTTCTCCAGATCGCATGACCAGAACCATAGAAACCATAGAAAATCATAACTTTCGAACGGAAAGGCATAGGGACTTGAAATTTTCATGGTAGTTTCGGATCGCGAATTTCGCGGGCACGTTCATCAATGAGCACAATTAGACAAAGGGTTCCGTAAATACGGTCGTTTGAAATCTTGTCTTCCCGATAATTTCGAAACTACGAAGTCGATCGAGATAAAATTCTGTATTTTGATCGAGAATGATATATTAAAACAACATTTTTTCCAGATCGCCTGATCAGAACCATAGAATCTATAGAAAATTATAACTTCCGAAGGGAAAGGACTAGGAACTTGAAAATTTCAGGGTAGATTAGGATCGCGAATGTCGCGGTCAGGTTCATCAATGAGCAAAATTAGACTAGGGGTTCCGTAAATATGGCCGTTCAAAATATTTTTTTCCTGATAATTTCGAAACTACTGATTGGATTGGAATGAACTGACTTGAGTTTCGCCTAAGTTTGGGAATTTTTTTGACAGCTGTCGAAAATTTCTTCAATTGATCTCTAAAACTGGAAAATGCGAATCTCCCTACAAGGTGGATGTACGAGCGCTCAAAAGCTCCTGACTTCAAGGCAGTGCTTTTCGTAATTTTTTTCTTATAGTATCTGCACTTCACAAAATTTTCAATTTTCAAATTTGGCATAGCCATTCTAATTGATAGTTTACGCCATGTGACATGCCAACTTCGATAGCAAATTTACAGAGTGATATTTTTTCTGTTTCCCCTGTTTTCCTTCTGAACTTTTTTTTTTTGGTGAGCTTCTGTTAATTTGAAAAAATGTGAAAAGAAGCTTTGTTCTTATACTAAACTCTATGGTCATTTGTACTTTGTCGTATCTGCTACCGATTTCTAGAAAATAATTTTTAACGATTATCTTGAAATCCTCAGAAAAATTCAAATTAGATTTTATGGTCATTTTCCCGATATGTTGCAATTCTTAAATATTCGATAAACTCGTATATAATCATTCAAAAATATGTAATCAAACTTTAACACCCTGTATCTCGAAAACAAAACGTTTGCGATCCCCTGTTTATGGGACTTTTTTTTAAATTTTATTAGGGAATATCCCCACCCTGTAGATATATCTATCTATAAACACATTTTTTTTTCAGAATAAAATTTAATTTCTACTTTCATCAGTGCCATCCAGATCGGCACGGTATTCAATATTATAATCGATAAATATAGAACCTCGACCACCCTCAGATGAACTTACTGTGAATTGAACACTTTGGGCCGGTTTCACAATGTCTGGTTACTAATACTTAACCTGAAGTTAAGACTTTAACCATAGGACAGTGTTTCACAATTGCTGGTTTGGCACTAATCAATGGCTAATGCACCGGGGTAGTTTCGAAAAGCAGAAGAGAAGCAATCAACTTAAAGTTGTTCGATGTCATTTTTAACAGAAGACACAATGGGACAACAAAAAACGATCAGACGACTCGGCTTTCACAAGAATATGTCGCTATATTTCACAGGAGATTAATAATTTTGCGTAAATTGTGAAGATTTTTAATTTTCCACTAAGATTTTCTCTCTCTCGGTGATTTTCTGATTAATTCTTTTGACTTATGGTTAGACAGATGACAAGACCTCGCTGCCTGAGCCAAAGAACAATATATAAGTAGTCGTTAACGTTCACGACGTAAAAAATATGGTACCGATTTTTTTCAAATAATAGTTATTGATTTAATCAACTAGTTTATTAATGACAGCGATTAATGGTCGAAATATTTTAACGCGTGAGCGGAGCGAGCGCGTTAATGTTTGAGACCATTAATCGCTGAATTAATACACGAGTTGAGTACAAGCTTTTTCCGTCGACCTCATCAGAAATTGAATATAAATTCTGGATCGAAACCAATTTTTATTTTGCATGATATACAAATTTGGCGTAATACAAATTTCTATGTTCATTTCGATAAATTAATATTTATGCTTCCTATAGAACAATTCGAAAAATTCATAGAGGGAATATTGGACATGTTGTGACATTTTGAACAGTTTACATTTATTTCATTTCCTATAATGTCCGATAAGGAAGGTGTGGATGAAGTGAAGCATATTTACTTTGGAACTATTATGACATAAAATTTTTTCTGCGGTTTCTATTTTATTCTGAATGGAGTTTTCAATACACCTTTCTGCAACAGAAGTTGATTTCCAACCACCAAGTCTTTTGATGGCTGAAAAATCTGCACCACTGTCAGAAATAATAGACGCAGAAGAACGCCGAAAACAGTGACCTGTATACAAATGTGGTTGCTCTTATTTAAGAAAGTTTGCAATCATTGACGGTAATTTAAAAAATGTATCAATTCCAACTGGTTGTGTTGAGCATTTATAGTTCTTATAAAAAACGAAAAATCTTTCGTGTGGAGTGTGAGCTGGCACCAAGGATATATATCTCTTTATTATGTTTGAAAGTGTATGCTCATCATTATCCACCACAGTGAATACCCTGTTCGAATGTGTTTTCGATGAATTCACTGTCGCCAAAAATTTCGATCCCATATCTTGTACATCCTTTCTCTGCAACCTTAACAATTCATCTTTTCTCAATGCACCCGCTACTCCGAATATCAAAGCGACCTACAAATCAAACAATGATAGTTATTTCACTATAACGAGATAATGAGAATAAGTTGGAATAACGATTCAATTGAGTTTTATTTTTACCTTCGACATCAAGAAAACACTATCAGGAGTATTCGCTATGAACTCTCTCACATGTTCTTTTTCGAGAACTTTTGATTTTTTGGGATATATCCCTTTCTTTTCCGTTTAATAAACATCACCAGTTTGCTTATATCAGTATTGTCTTTCACATTTAGTGTTGATTTCAGCATCGAATATTCTGCCCATAAACTTGCTAGATGCCCCTTTTCTGCAATACCCGTAAAGTATGCCAACAAAACCGTTTCCGTAAAGTTCCGAACCTTCTTGTCCTTGCACCAAGATCTGAATTCAGCATAGGTTTTCTCATATAAATGGCGGCTCTTTTCAGGAAGCAGACTCAAAGTTGCTGCTGAGCTCTAAATATTTTTTTCTTCCGACGAACAGGTTCTAATTAAAATTATTTATTTTTTCAATGATTTAATGTCTTACATCAGGGTCAATCGGAATTTACCGAGAATATAGCAACCACGTTTAGAATCCTGAACTTTATTCTCCTGGTTGACACAACGAAATTCAAATACCCTGAGGATATACACAAGCAAGCGCAAATAGCTCAGGGTGGAGTTTGATCTCCTGTGAATACAGCTTTATCATGTCTGTATTCAAGGGAAGACCCGAAATTTTCCTGCTTGAACCGGTTCGCCGATTATGGAAGCGTGTAGATTAAAGCGAATCGCGATAAAAAATTCATAATGAATCTGAAAAAAATATTCTCCTGAAGGTGTAAAAACAAGGTTATTTCATTTTATTATTCAGTGGAATTTTTCATTGGATGAAAAAATCATAAGACCGTCATTCCAACCACTCGACCATAGTTATTAAATTGTGGAAAATAGTAGTTATCAAAAATTTCTGAGTACCTACCATATTCAGGCCATAAACCGTAATCGTGAGGATAAATCTGTTCATCACGTAGTTGAACAGCCATATTAGGGCTGAAAGTATGCCTTTTAAGCTCGAACGGTGATAATACGTAGGCTGCGTAGGCATAATCTACATGTGAGGGGGAATTATGAAATCCTCGGCTTCTTCGCTACCTGAATGGGCGTGTTAGCATAATGGGGAAACTCAATTTGATGGAACAAACGGCTCCTTTGAATTGCAACAAGTGACAAAGCTGCATGCGTTACAAAGCGGATCAAGAGATTACTCACGAGAGCATTTGTTGCATTTTAGACAAGTTCATCAAGATCTAAGACCGTGAATTAATCATTACTTAACGTGCAGCGAAGGTTGTATGTGAGCGTCGAGCAGTGTGTCGTTTCGAGACGGGTGTAGGGATTATATCCATTTGAATTTTTAGTGAAGAGGAACCCAACGAACACCTTCGATGAATGCAATGAGACAAAGGAAGGGGCGTCAACTTCCCACCGACCCCTCACATAGATCAATGAAGAAATCCTCTGCATCCTCATCGCGCATTGACACTTTTTTTTTAAAGCAGACAAGCCAACGTTCGTGCAGGACAACGTCTGTCAGGTCAGATGAACATTTATATTTCTCAACATGGAACTGCACCTCCTCCGAATCGGAGTCATAAGTCTTATGTGCCATCTTCTGACCTTATTACAACAGCATGAGGAATAAATAATGATCCCCTTTCGCATGTAAACAAGCAAGAAACATCCATGTGAAAAATTTATCGCAGACTTCGCAGGCGGACGAAGAACTTGATTTCTACATTTCTCAGTGATTTGCATAACAATGAATCTCATTTTCATCACGTTGTCAAACACAGAATTCACGGTGGAATTTCTATTCCTCGAAGGTATGATTCATCAACTCACTCAATTCTAGAGGGATTATTCGAAAGTTTGTATTGTGGATGCTGTTCTATCTATGTAGTTTCATACATGAAACGAAGTTAAAAGCTCATTCGCCATTTTGTAACTATTCCATGGAATCATGATATCAACCTTGATTCGAGAATTTAATCAGGATCTATATGTTCAAATGGGTGCAAGTATCCAATTATTTGCGCAATCAACATCGGCAATAAATCGTCCAATTAACATATGTAATTGGAAATTCAACAATACGCGTATATCTATTCATTCTTTTGTATTTTATTCAATATATATCTATTTCATATTCTCAATCTATTTTTTGGTTTTCTATCTTTCTATATATTTGTGCCGCCGAAGTTTTCGGCTGTTCATTTTTTTTTTGCTGTCTGCTGTCTTTCATTTTGATATCTCGATTTTCATTTTTTTTCTGTAAATGCTGATGTAATTCGCAAACGTGTATCTAGATACTTGAAACAAAAAAAAACAAAAAAATGATATACTTTTTGTGGGATGCTAACCCCAATCCTTGGACTCGAGCCTCGAGCAAAGTGAGGACTTCGAGCCTCGAGCAAAATTCTTCACAAACTATACAATAATGCATCAAAGACACGCATTCTACCTTCACCAGAACGAATAAATATCGACAAATTTATCAAATCACAAATCAAGGTTTGATTAGTTATCTCAGAATGACAATTATCCAAATAATTTTGAATTTCAAGAGTAATTCAATCTTGAGTGAGAAATTTCAAGACTCGGGATTAGTAAAACTCAAATAATGCCATGTGTAATTTTAGAATTACCTTTTCTTATGCTCCGCCACAGGGAGGGGGAATCCTGCCCTTCTCGAAATCGTGTTGTTCACACTTAATAAAGCCGAGAGTTCACTGCAACACAGAACACACCTGTATTTTTTTTCGGCGTTTCGATATAATTTTGTTCACCTCTTAACCCAACTAAATTCCCTATAGATTCTGTATTATTTTTTTGAAGAAGCTATTCGTGCCTACTTCTCAAAAACTTCTTTCTGATTGATTCCCGAAAATTCATTATCAACTCGAAAAAGTCCCCGAATTACGTGTTCTTCAATCTCGAAAAAACTTTTTCCGTCCGACTTCCGCAAACCACCCCTGAAAGAAGCCCCAAAAACCTTTTTCGACCGAGTCCCGAAAAACTACTGCCTTTCTCCGATCTTTATTTCGTCTCCAGAAAATTTTGAACCCCACTATTCTAAGTGGTTCTAAATGATGTTTTTGTTTTCTTTAAACCAATCAACCCCTTCTATTATCCTTTTGAGGCGGTTCGTGAACCAAACATCGGCAATTATTGGTCTGAAACCAATCACCTCTCACATTTTCGACATTGGTGGTAGGATGTGAAATTTTCCTTCTGAACACTCAAGTGTTTAATTCGTGGAATCGACGAAGAGAAATTATAAATCTCACAACGCTTCATTTTTTTGGCCATTAAACGCGCGTTAGGCACTATATTTATGGGTCCTTCAAAACTCTTGAGTTTGGGTTATCAACATTTCAACGCTCGGCGAGTAGACTAAACTCAAATTAATATATTAATCCTTCACATTTCTAGGCGTTCTCACGACTTCGATTTTTTCTTGTATCGACTAGACCAAAAATATTCTCTATTCCAGACTATTTGAATTAATTCTGCATGTACCGAAATATGATTGAGACTTCCAATTTATAACACTGACGAATTCATTCAATTATTGGACTATGCCGTTCACTTTGTTTTGTTAGTTCATTCAATCAACGCCCGTTCTCCAGAGTAACCAATTTTGACAGCGACATCTATCCGGACGTCGGGAGAAACAATCATCCAAAAACCTCCTCTAATTAATGTGAGCGCTCAATTTCTTGAATGAAGGGGCGTATGCGAGTGATCGAATTTATGGCGGCGTCCCGGAGTTAATAGGGATAGCCGAGTCCGCAGAAACACTGTTATAATGTGATAACCCGGATTTTAGTTGAACCAACGGATTTCGTTGGAACATAATGCGGTTCCGAATGAACTCAATATTTCGTGCAGCCGGATAACGTCCGGAACTTAATTGAAATGCATATTTGAGTGTTTCCGCATCATTGCCCGGAATAGGTGGAGTCGTTGTTCGGCCTCAAATCAGACTTTTGACTGAAAAATTCGGTTGTGATTTTATTGATTCGAATGGGGCTTTGTTGATTGACGCGTTGAGAATGTAGAACGAAATTTGATTCGTTTTCAATACATGTGGGTCTAATTGGCGGCAACATAAACCTCAAGTTGCGTATCCACTGCGTGTGGTAGGCCGTCGAGTACTGTTCGTGCTAGGGATGGGAATATCAATCGATTCCTCTTCAATAGCGTTTCAATTGACTCTCGAAAATTAGCTTGCGGGATAGTCACGGTTTATGCGGACGCTTTACCAATAACATTTCGGTACATGCAGACTTAATGCAAATAGTCGGGAATTGGTATTATTTTTTTAGCCTAGTCGATGGAAGAAAAAATAGTGAGTACGCCTGGAAATGTGAAGAATTGATGTATTGATTTCAGTATTTGTTTAGTCTACGCGCCCAGCGTTGAAATGTTGATAACCCAAACTTAATAGTTTTCAAGGGCCCATAAATATAGTGCCTAACGCGCGTTTAATGACCAAAAAAATAAAGCGTTGTGGGGTTTATAATTTCCCTTCGTCGTTTTCACGAATTAAGCACTTAAGTGTTCAGATGAAAAATTTCACATCTTACCACCACTGTCGGAAATGTGAGAGGTGATTGGTTTCAGACCACTAATCGCCAATGTTTGGTTGACGAACCGCCTTAAAAAGATGATAGAAGGGGGTGATTGGTTCAACAAGAACGAAAACATTAATAGGAATTACCTAGAATGGTAGGGTTGAAAATTTTCTGGAGATGAAATAAAGATCGGAGAAAGGCAGTGGTTTTGCGGGACTCGGTCGAAAAAGAGTTTTTGGGACTCTTTCAGCAGTGGTTTTGGGGGACTCGGTCGAAAAAGGTTTTTAAGACTCTATCACTTGTTCGAATAAATTTTCGGGAATCAGTCAGAAAGTAGTTTTCGAGAAATAGGCACGAATAGCTCTTACAGTAAAATAACACGGAATCTATCGGGTATAGTGTTGCGTTAAGAAGTGAACCAAATTATATCGAAACGCCGAAAGGAAATAGGTGTGTTTTTTGTCGCAGTAAACTCTCGGCTTCATTAAGTGTGAACAACACGATTTCAACAAGGACTGGATTCCCCCTCCCCCAGTGACGGAGCATAAGAAGAGGTAATTCTAAAATTACGCATGGCATTATTTCAGTTTTACTAGTCCCGAGTCTTGAAATCTCTCAATCAAGATCGAATTGCTCTCGAAATTCAGAGTTATTTGAATAATTAATATTCTGAGACAACTAATCAAACTTAGATTTGATATTTAATGAATTTGTCGAGATTTATTCGTTCTAGTGAAGGTAGAATGCGTTAGCGTATAGTTTATCAATGATTATTTTTTTTTCTTTTTGAAGTATCTTGATACGCGTCCGTGCATTCGTCGGTCGTTGAGCGCGCGGCAAAGAGATTTTATAGGATATAAAATCAATCTAATAAACTTAGCCGAGGTCATTTTTGTTGCCAAAGGAACCATCCCTTTTTCTTGAAATGAAATATATGTTTGCAATTTCGAGTCAGATGGAAGTAAATTTGAGTTATTGACATTTTTTCTCCGATACGCTTTTCGCTTGAAAACAAAAAAATGATTTTTATGCATGGGGGAATTATTAGTGAATAACTACCAATTATTTCGACTCATTCACATTTTATTGGATTTTGTAAGGTATTCACAATGCATGACAACATTTTTTCTGGGTGAAAATCAATTTTCTACTTTCATCAGTATCCATCTACATCAATGAGAATGGTACATGAAAGTGTTTCCATATTTTCACACAAAATCGCGACATAATATTTCCCAAAAATATTCTGTACGGACGCCACTGGTTCTAACCTTAAACAGTCTTCTACATCAGAAAATGGTTATTGATGATTCGTTGGCTTCTGCCAATGTTCATAGAGAATACTTGGGAAGGTTTTGAAGTAATGATAAAAAAGAAGGTCGCGACCTCTGCAAAAAATTGAATCGGTTTACAGTTCACCCATCCCTAGCAAGAACAGTGGTCGAACGAAGACGTTCCTCAAGGATCGTCTCGAGTGTAATTACTAAACACCTCTGTTCAGTTCAAACACGATCTCTCGGAAATTTTCGTTATTTTGGCACATTAAACATAATTGTTCCAATTCATTTCGATTACACCTTCAAGATAAACTACCAACAAAAAATTCCACATAACCCTAGTCAGCTTAATACCTGTGTTCCCTCCAATTTGATAGCGGCAATTTCGTTATAATGCCATTCTCTTGTTTGTTCTAATAAAGATTAATTGAGGCAGATAATTCATCGACATTTGCTCTACGAAGTCTGCACGCCACCCGGTACTTTACTATGTAAACATACTCTTCGTCGACCTCCGAATATAAGATTAGATTGAGGGCTTCAATCTGCCTCCAGGCGCCGAAAATCCTTTACGCGTTTCTGACGTGTTTCAAGGATTAGACCTAATTGGATGAGGCATTTTTGAACTTTTTTCGGTCCTTCAGCGTTTCAGGAAATTTCGTGAAGATGTTCCAGTGACAAAAAGTCTGCCTTTTTCCATTTATGAAAATAACACAAACGAGAAGATTTTCGCTTGGTTTTCTATTCCGATTTTCTATTTCCTTCGACAACACTTTCATCCTGAGATAATTCCTCGCAACCTCATGGAAATATCGTGTTGGTTTCTATTTATATTCCATCGGGGGAAACGTCTGCATTGTATCCATTTAGCCGAATGTGCGGAATCACAGATGATGTTCTGCATTTCAGCTTCGAATGCAGAGCGTTTATCCCGAATGCCTCTCGGTATCTATCAGTATTCAATCCATGTGATCACTCAAAGGAAACTTCCGACTTGTTACCGGAATACTCAACCAACCTGAGTTGGTTTAGCAAGCATTTAAACATGTAGGTACTCCCATCATAATATATTCTCGCGGTCGTTATGATAACAAAAAATATATTAGGCAGTCATGGGACTGTCGACAGAAGTGAAAACTCAAAACTTTGGAATAACTGTGGTTTATTTATTTGAAAATTGATTATATTATGGATATTTGGAATCTCGAAAAAAAACTCAGCTAGAATACAAAAACGCAAGAGGTGGTCACATAGAACATATTATTTTTAGAATATAAATGGCAAACACCGGTAAAATGAATTCCTATTGTTTAAACGCAACTGTTGTTGTTACAACAAGAAAATAACGTTCTGAGAACAATCTGTACTTGCAATCTAACATGCCGATTCCGGTTGAAATGACTTTAGTCCTATGAACAGAAAAAACGGTAAGGATAGCAGTGATCAGGTACTTTTATTTTAAAAAAAATATTTCCGTAAATGTTACAGGAATATCTAGTAAAATATAATAATTTTGTAAGTATAACCGTAATATTTGTACGACTTACAGTATGGACACATTAAATTCAACAGGAACGTTTGGTATTTCTCACAGAAATTCAGATTATTCTACCGGAATAAATCTTGTTCAGCTGCTAGTATTTTATTCCATGTTTTACCATATGGTTGATGTTTTTTGGAATAAAATATCGATTGAGAAGCGATAGAAAAGGTGTTAGCATTAATAGACAGTAGTTTCGTAATCAAATTCCCTAAAATGTGCGTGAATCCGGGAAAAAAATTCCTTTATATTTATTATGGAGTCTCTCATTACTTGTATTCAACGAATAGCTCAATAATTCGGTAGAATATCTTATGTTAAGATACTGTTGTGGAAATCAAAACATAGTTATTTTTTTTACGATTTGAAACTAACTCGAATACTTCACCAAAAATGCATGAAATTTGAAATATCTTATAAATATATGAGCGGAAACCATAAAATTAAATTCTTCGTAAGAGTCAGTAATAAATAAAGGAAATTTGTCCTATATTCTCAGTCGATTCAGGAAATTCAACTTTCGAATACCAATTACCTATAACCTTATCATATTTCACATAATAAAAATACGAATTGTTATAATTATTAATCACATAGTATATAATTGTAATTTGTGTAAAAAAATTTCGTAAAAATGCAATTTGGAATAAAAAATAAACAGAGCGAATCAAGAATGCTTCATACCAAGGAAAGTATGATAAAAAATTAATTTGTGAAAAAGTAGAGACAGTTGATCCAGAAAGGTCAGTAGAGATTGATCTTTCAAAAAGTTTTGGTTTGAATTGGTTTTGGAGGAAGAAAACATCGGAATTTATATTCAAAACCTTGCCAAGAGGAAGTATATATAATTTGGAAGCAGGAAAATTGAATTACCAAGTTAAAGGAATATAAAAGCAGCGAGACATTGTTCTAAATATAAAGAAAATTGAAGAAACATATTATGGACATAGTTTTCTCTGTGAGTGCACTCACCAATTGATCATTAGTTCAGATTTATTGATTTAAGTATCATTTGATAGTTAGAGTTAGTTCTATAGAATTCAATTGTTGATAATATAATTGTGTTAACATTTCATTTCAATTGTTCATCTTAGAACCCTCCTTGAGGTAGAGTTTCGGGCAAAGCAATTAGAGTATTGAACAAAATTATCAAAAATTGTTATTGGATTCAAATTATTTTCAAAATTTAGATTAATTCCTCCAATTTTTACATACGACCCATAACAATACTCTATAATAAATATAATATACTCAATGTATAATATGGAAATTACTCCCAAAACCACGTGGTTAATTTTATAGGAAATGAAAGAAATTCCAGTTAAATACTAGGTAACTAGAGAAAATTCCTGTAAAAGCTCAGGTTATAAGCTTCGAATACAACTAACTAATACTGAAATATATGAACGATAGTTCTGTCAAATCGATACTACACTGCCGTTATAAGTGAAGTAATTCCTGTTTTAGTTTAGTGTTCATTACTGGAAATCCTTGTAGATACTTAAGTTTGAAGCTTTGAATACCACTATCTAATTTGTTCATCAAACAGGAAATTTCTGTAAATAGTCACGCATATTCCGGTTTTCGTCACAGTATTATTTTCCTGTTGAAATGACGAACTACATTTTGATTGCATCAACTTATGTAAAACTTGTTATTTCTAGAGGAATCAAACGACCAGAATTGTCAAGTAAAATCAATAAATATTCCTGCTGTCGCTCATATAGGCAGAATTTCCTGTAGAAGTATCTGAATTCTTGTTGTATATCCTGGAAAATTTCTTTGAGTGTTGTGTTCCAGACATTAATGAAAACTTTTCCAGTTTTCAATCCAAATACTTACTATCGGACACTCAACTTGAAACACCCTTGACATAAGATGTGTATTGTAGTATTTTATTTCGCTATATTAAATTAAATTTTCAATAATCGAAAAATCTTTTTCTACAACAGCAGAACATCATGTAAATTCTCATGAGAAACGCATCAAATTTTTTCCCATTTCCTCTTCATTATACTTACTTGTATACCTTCAATTTCCCTCCAGATACTTCGAGTAAAAGTTCTGATTTGTATAATACCAACTTCAACAGCTTGGAACAGAGTTAGCGAACACCCATCTCATCCAGCCAACAAAAAATATCGAAGTAATTTATCTCACTAATTATGTCTAATGGGACTGGCTCCTAAAAAACCAGAATATTTTACTTAAAGCTAAGGGATTCCCCATTTCTCCAGAGATGTAAATTCAACACCTAAGTAGCTTAATTCCGCAGGCAGGCAGATGAAAATGTTCAGGACAAACCCACTTTTTTTTATGCATCATTAATTTTTTTCGCCATTATTTTCAATCAGAAGAATTTATTTTTATGTAGGCACTTCTAAATCAATTACTGGCGTTCTATGAACAAGAGAGTTATCATTTTTCTTGAAGCTCTGTAGTTATCGAATTTCGGGCAAAGACTGGCTGCAAAAACGAAAACTTTCGAGGGAAAAGGTTGAAATTTTCAGGGTAGGTTCGAGGTCTGATTGCGCCGATTTGAATCGTTAATTTATCGAAATCTGAGATCTCGAAACTATATAAAAAAAAATCAAAAATGTGTCTAATTAACATTTCCTAAAATTCGGTTGAGACTATAGGCAGATTTTTTCAGCGACTCCAACGGATACAAACACTGCAGGATATCCGTCAGTGTTTGAACACGATTTGTTGAATTAGGACCGCAGTTGAGAGCCACGAAGTGGAAAACAAGAAATAGGGGAATGAGGGAACCTTTGAACTGTGCTAAGCAGCTTTTGGTTCGATACTCCTGAAAAACCTTTTCCGAAGTTTGACACGAATAACTTTCATGTCGTGATTACGTTCGTTGAGTTAACCGAAGAGGGCTTTGTCCACCACTTTCCCACGATGCGTTTAAGCTTTGTCAGAGGGGGGGTGCAATATTGCATTGATATACTTATTTATCTACTTCTATTGAATTATATATTCATTATTTAAATACTTTTGAGCAATTAATAGTATCTGTAAACCAACAACGTGAGTTATAATAACTCACTGCTATAACTACCGGTCTCTGTGCTTCTGAACAAGCCGATTGGTCGAAAGGTAACAGTCCATTATATTGGTATTGAGGGGAGATCACTTGAATAATTTTGACTTTTTCTCAAATTAGATTAATACCTATTATTGTGAATGTTTTACTGAAAACGATGAATTGAGATAGTGAAGATGAATTATTATGTACAACTTCAGTAATAAGACAATCAGCCAATGTTACCATACAGAATTTATTGCCCGAAAAATCTCAAAACAAATATAAAGGTGTATAAAACAATTTTCTAGATTGGTATAGCAGTAAGAAGATTAAGTCATCGTTTCAGAGAATGTTCTTTCGCCATATTTTAGTGAACTTAGCACTGAATATAAAGCATTGCCCCTATAGACTTTCTACTCCATGCTAAGAAGCACAATCAACATAAGTAATGCATTGTTATATGTATCTATCGAGATTTGTAAATAAAGTTCTTTCTCTGTACTTGTATCTTAATATTTATTGTCTTAGATAAAGTATAGTATTCAACTTGCGGTAATGGTTGATGAATTACAGCACTCGCCTTCGGCTCGTGCTGCAAACTTCATCTGCGTGAGTTATGACCTACATTACCGCTCGTTAAATAATATACTATTAAATTGCAATCTTATGTAATTTGGGAAGCTGTCTCAAAATGTAATCTGAAGACGTTTTCGTTTCTCATTGGTTAAGACGAAAAATAAGAACACTGAAAGGGGTTGTTTTATGATAGTTAGCCGGTACATTATGACTCCCTATCTGAAGCAATTTTAATTGAAACTCGAATAAATCATCGAAGGACTGTTATTCATGGAATAATTGAAAATAGTTTCGAAATACTGGGGTAGCAAAAAGGAATCGCAAATGAGTGGGAAGTGGGATGGATATAATAAACCTTCGTGTAAATATCGCAGTTTTTTTTTTGTTTCCAGATATTAACCCCGAAAACTATCCAAAACTACTCCATTAAAGTTCGACCTGTGTGCAATCGGTTAGACACTGGCAATTTCAGTGCCGTAACAAACAAATTGGACGGGCGAATATCGGCTGCAGATAACGAGAAGACTCAAGGCATAATCGTTTACCAAGGTTATAATCCCGAATAGAGCATTCATATCCCGGGTCCCCATTTCCGGTGCTCCAGGAAAATATATCTTCCGGGTAGAATTGAGCTTTATAACAGGTTATGCGAAAAGTTCGGGAGATCTTTCACATGCGGAGAGGGTGATTCGAGAAATGAGAACTAATTCCTACCCTTCGTATGTCAAATTGGAATAAACGTCAATTTCAGTTCAACGGTGCTAAAATATGTTCAGAATCAATATATAATTACGTTTTTGAGAGCGAAAGCCAACTTTTTTAAAAAAAGTATTTATTTAAAACGGACGATTGTCCACCCTAATATAACATCAGCTAAAGACGTGCACTTGATTATTATTGACGATGAATTCGTCTTCAAAGGTATTTATAACATTTTCTTATCTGCAACTGGAAACAATGGGACAAACAACACCCACGTCATCCACACAGTGGTATGATCCAAAAATGATGAGTAATCACAACAATACAAGGTTATATTCAATATTCAATGCAATGCAGATAAGCGATTCATCTATACAGGGTTGGCATTATGTAATTGTTATGGAAATCGAAAAATAGTTTTTTTGTTACGATTTAAAACTAAATAAAAATAAATTCAAATACTTCATCAAAAATAAAAGAAATTTGGAACATCTCAAAACTGTCTTAGTGATTCCACCATAAGAATGAATTATTCATAAGATCCAGTAACAAATAATAGTATATTATTCAACGAGCGGTAATGTAGGTCATAACTCAGGCAGATGAAGTTTGCAGCACGAGCCGAAGGCGAGTGCTGTAATTCATCAAGTGAGTTATGACAATTACCGCAAGATGAATACTATACTTTATCTGCGACTATAACAATAAATACTAAGATAGAAGTACAGAGAAAGAACTTTATTTACAGATCTTAATAGTTACCTATAACAATGCATTATTTATGTTGATTCTGCTTCTTAGGATAGAATGAAAAGTCCATAGGGGCTTGGCTTTATATTTAGTGCTAAGTTTACTGAAATATGCCAAAAGAACATTCTCTGTAAACGATGACTATTCTTACTGCTACACCAATCTTGAAAATTTTTGTATAAACCTTTATATTTGTTTTGGGATTTTTCGGGCAATTAATTCTGTATGGTAACATTGGCTTATTGTCTTATTTCTGAAGGTGTACATAATAATTCATCTTCACTATCTGAATTCATCTTTTTCAGCAAAATATTCACAATAATAATTAGGTCTAAAGTTAATTTGAGGAAACTTCAAAATTATTCAAGTGACCTCCCCTCAATACCAATAATGGACTGTTTCCTTTCGACCGATCGGCTTGTTCAGAAGCACAGAGGCACGGAGTTATAGTAGTGAGTTATCATAGATAGATAGATAGATAGACTTTATACGATCGAAATACCGTACAGGTGTAGATCATGTAAAACAAAAAATATAATATCCATGCATAAATTAACATAATTCCTCAAAATTTTTCTCATTCAAGAAATGTTCTACACTATAATAAGCTTTCTCAATCAAAAATTTTAAGAATGGATGACTATATGTTACCTACATTATTCTGTAGATAAGTATAATTTGGCTTCTTTTCAAAAATAGGCTCACGGTGTTTGTTTAGAGATACTATTAATTGCTCAAAAGTAGTTGAATAATGAATATATAATTCAATAGGAGTAGATAAAAGGATTCCATTCTAAATAATAAGTCGATTCAGGAAATTCGATCTTCCAGTATCAATTGTTGCATTATCATATTTTCAAAGGGGTTCACATAATTTGAAAGAAGAAAAATACGAATTGTTAAATCATTAATTTCACATAGTTCTTAAATTCACAAAAGATAATAATTCTGATGAATAATTCATGAAAATATATCATGAGCAATAAAATGCAATACAAATAACTATTTGAAAATGAGAATGTAGATAGAATTTTAAACAAAATGTTGATTTAAATTGAGTTTCTGATATCATACAATGATTTTCTAAGAAATGTGAAATTTATGTACTTTAGGATTTAGAAAATAAACAAAATGTATAGTAACATCAAGATAAAAATGTGATCGAATTTTCCAAATTGGTTGTGTAGAAGGAAAACTTACCTTCGAAGAAAAAATTGCGAGTGCATCATTTTATCAAGTATTTTGACATGCAAGGCAAATATGATTTTGGAAAATTTCGTAAAAATTATTAATAGAGGAGATCTAGAAAAGAAAGATAACATTCTAATCTGATCCTTCAGAGAGATTTTTTCAATTCATATTCAGAAAACAAAGAACATTGAGATATTTTTTCTCATAAAACCTCGTCAAATAGAATTAAAATTAAGAATTGAAATAATATAAATACCAACGTACCTCCTATTATACTATTATAAATGCACAAGCCAGCAATCTTCTATTTGGAGATTTCACACTAAACATCGTAATATACAGGGTGTTTTTTGAGGTGGAGCTATTTTTACACAGGTGCTAGAACTCATCAAAAGAGAGAGTTCAGTCGTGGAAATGTTAAAAATATAAAGAGCGATGATATAACTCTCAAAAAAAAATTTTTTTTTCTAAATTTGCGAAATAAAATAGACAGATTCGAAAAACTGATCACAGTTTATTGAGATAGGCGATCCTGAAGCCGGAACTTGCTCAATTTACGCGTACATAGTTGCCTTTGTCGTTACATGTTGTTATTTTAATCGGTGTAATAACGATCAACAATCAGTTGCTTTGAAATCACTATTTTCCCAACGTTTTTTTCAAATTTTCACCCACCCAGCACTCATGTTCACTCCCGATCCCGTCTGAAAAATTTGCATAAATACTAGTTTGCCATCATTGAAAATCATCAAGAAAAATTCTAAAATTTCAATGAAAAATATGTAAAAATTGAAATTATGATAAATAAATTGCGTTAGTCACTTACGTCCAAATTTACTACACTTCTTTCAAATCAAACTGCACACAAATAAAAGTAATAACATAACGTAGAGGATCTTTCTATACTGAGCAATAAACAACGACGCATTTAATTTCCAGATGTTAGTCCCAAATCTGGGTTATCGCCGCGCACAAATTTGCCACGTTGTTTACCTTCATCAAAAATGGAAAGTGCAGTACAAACAACCGATATTATAAAATGGACGCATTTAATAAACACATTTAGATCTCAATACGTACCGTCAGATCCGGACTGGAAATTTCTCAGATTCGCGGGTAACTTTGATTTCGAAATACTCTGCCCTGGTAAATATTTTATTTTTGGATTTTTGGAACTTTGACTTATTTTGATGAGGTTAAGCACATGCCAAAAAAAAAGCGTCATCTTTGAAAACACCCTGTTTATTTGGAAACATCATTAGATAGAAATCCATCATAATTTATAAGATTAGAAATAAGCAAATAAATATTTGAAAGGATCGAAAGAGAAATAAACTTCGTGTTTGGACATTTGGACACCAAAGGAAAAGGGAAGAATGTTGTAAATGTAAGTGCGGTCATTTATTATAAGTTTAAGAGACTTTGTGAATAAACAACACTTCATCAGATTTTATTATTGTTAATTCATTATTACTCAATAGTTAGAGTTTGTTTATTTGAATTCGATTAACAATATATAAATTGCTAGACAACCATTTCCATCTTTCATTCCCGAAACGATCGAAGCGGGAATAATCCCCCATATTTTCATCCCCAATATCCGGCCGAACATCCACATTTTTCAGCCCCAGAAACTCCGGCAAAAACTTTACATAAATTTTCAGTTAGAGCCTTTTATACCTGCAAACAAAGGGGGTACATAAATATGAGATGCATAAACCCTGGTCATTATGGGGGACGGTATGGTCCCAAAACTCTCAAACTGTATAATAACCTGCAGGCCCGAAATATGCATAACAATTACCTCTCAAACTCAACCCGTCGATTGTTGACGTTCAACCGTTCTTGATTCACGTTTTGGAAAGTTGATATCCGGTTTTAATTAAGGGAATAATTCACAGTGGTTGTTTGCGATTCCGGCGCGTTTTTGTAACAGATATGGATGTGGTTTAATTCTTTTATAGGACAGAATCGCACGAATAGCGTTTGCGTTCAACAATGGTTGAAATATTGGATTGATTTGACCGATACTTCATACTAATTAACTTAGTCAACGATTTTTACTAATTGAGAGTTTAACAAAACCACAACACGTGTTTCGCCATACCAAGGCTTTATGAGGTGTGTCGGATGAACGCAACTATCATCTTCTTTGTTGACAGGGTGGACCCAAAGTGAAATTTCATGGTCACCCACTAATGTTTGTTTCCCCCTCCTCAAGTTCACACAACAGAGTGAAGTAGGTACAAGTGCGACAAGTCCTAAATATTTCACGAACGCTAAATAGGACATAGCTCCGGGGAAAACTAGTTTACCTTCCCATTACTGCATAAATAAATTACTTCGAGGCGAAGCTAATGTAAATAACTAGGTGAGTGTTAAATGAAAACTCGTTGCTGTCCAAATCGTCCTGATGATTTACGTATCCACGAAACGAGACTATATTCGCCGTTTATGCTTTCCGTTTCGTAATATATTTCCATCCGGTGTTTGATTTAGAGCTGCTGGCTAATTTCGAGATATCGAAATTGAATTATGCTATTTGGGTCGAAGCAATAGCGGAGCAAGACCTTAATTTGATGTGGGCGAGATACATTTTGCATCTTTCTAATAGAATTAGCCGATACTCGATGGTCAATCCTATGCGCAAGATGAAGATGCAGATGAATATTTAATAATATCTTAATGACGCTTCCAAGGATGAAATTACGCTTATCTCACCGGAATTAGAGTCAGTGAACGCTATAAACTTCTCAGATTTGACAATAAATAGAGTTAATAATGAACACGAGTCTAGTATTTTCCACAAATCATCACATACGGACATAGCAATACACAAAAATTCTTGTCACCCGTTTCCACAAAAAAATAGCAGCGTCATTAGCATGATCTATAGATTAGTTAACATCCCTTCGAGTAAGAAGAATTTTAATGTAGAATTGAATTTTATCAAACAAATGGCTTTGAATAACGGATACGATACTGAATTAATAGACAGACTGTTTTCGAAAAATTTTTAAAAACACTTTGAAGGAAGTAAACCCAACGCAACTTGAAAAAGTCCAACATTATAAAGTTTTAACCTATTCGGGAAAAATTTTGGAAAGAATTTCTCATTTTTGAGCGCTCGTACTACTTACACGAGGGCTATATCATTTCGTCACGATGTCTGTATTTTTCGAATTTTGAGCCGAAAATGGTTTCAATCGACTATGTTCGACACACTGATGACGAATCCGTCGAAAAATTCGAGTCTGTCCGTCCGGCCGTAAGCACGATAACTCTCGAACGGAACAACCTGGAGACTTGAAATTTTCAGTGTGGGTTCAGTTCCAAAATGCCTCGGTTGAGTTCGTTAATCGGCCAAATTACACCAGGGGTTCCGTAAATATGGCCGTTCAGAATTTAGTTACCCTGATCACTTGAAAACTACAGATTTGATCGAAATGAAATTTTGCGCTCAAATGGAGGTGTTCAAGCTACATGTGAAATTTTGTCCAGATCGCATGACCAGAACCATAGAAACCATAGAAAATTGTAACTTTTGAACGGAAACGCCTAGGGACTTGAAATTTTCAGGATAGGTGTGGATCTCGAATGTCGTGATCACGTTCAGCTATGAGCAAAATTGTACTAGGGGTTCCGTAAATATGGTCGTTTGAAATTTAGTTTTCTTGATAAATTCAAAACTACAGATTCGATCGTGACGAAATTTTGTATACTAATGGAGAATGATATATTCGAGCTACATTCCTCCAGATCACATGACCAGAACCATAGAAACCATAGAAAATCATAACTTTCGAACGGAAAGGCCTAGGGACTTGAAATTTTCAGGATAGGTGTCATCTATATTTCATTCGAGAATGATATATTAAAGCAATTTTTTGTCCAGATCGCATGACCAGAACCATAGAAACCATAGAAAATTGTAACTCTTGAACAGAAAGGCCTAGGAACTTGAAATTTTCTGGGTGGGTTTGGATCGCGAATATCGCGGCCACGTTCATCAATGAGCAAAATTAGACTGGGGGTTCCGTAAATATGGCTTTTCAAAATATTTTTTTCCTGATAATTTCGAAACCACTAATTGGATTGGAATGAAATTTGCACCTAGCTCTGGAATATTATATTCAAACTACGTGCCAAATTTTATCCAGATTGCATCACCAAGACCACAGATACTGTAGAAAATTCTAGCGAATTATCGAAAAAAAATTGGTCACCTAAAGCACTGACATGAAGTCTGGAGTTTCGCCTAAGTTTGAGAATTTTTGTGACAGCTGTCGAAAATTCCTTCAATTGATTTCTAAAACTGGAAAATGCGAATCTACCTACAAGGTGGATGTACGAGCGCTCAAAAGCTCCTGACTTCACGGCAGTGCTTTTCGTTATTTTTTAAAAAACAAAGGATATTTCAGTTGCAGATAAGACCACGAACAATTTAGACAGATATATTAAAAACAATTAAATAAATGTGGTGTATATAAATTAACTTGCGGAGATTGCTCTTGTTTTAACATAGGATAAGCAAGTAGAATTTCCAAAACAAGTGTACTAGAACATAGAAATTGTTTATTTAAAGGTAGAGGACATTTGGCAAACGCGGATCATTTGAAAATCAATAATCATGCTTTTAAAGAAGACTTCGAAATTTTGCATACGAAAAAAAAGAGTAGAAAATTGAACCTTTTGGAGAGCCTTGAGATAAATAAACAAAAATCGTCTGTTTTCTTATTGAACGATGAGGTAGATTTGAACAATTCACCATAATTGAATCTTTCTTGAAGTAAAAATATTTAGTTCTCTCTTCTAAATTATGGACAAAAAATAATAAAATAACTAACGTCAACAGATCTTCTCACTCAATGGCGGTAAGATAAGCATAATATCATCCTTGTAAGCGTCATTAAGATATCATTAAATATGCATCCTACACACTTCTCTATTTTTCTAATGGGTTATCAGAATATTCCATTATTCTAATTCGCTCATCGGACACATCCAAACCCTCATTCCGCAATTGATTGGGGGTTGAAGTGAAGAACTCCGATTTGAACTCTGCGAAATTTGAAGGGCATCGAAACGCCCCAGCCGCTGCTCAGTTCTCGCCGAACCTTCCCCCGAGAAAGTGTGCGGATATCGGGGATCCCTCTGACTTCATCGGGTTACTTCCGGTCCTCTGACGAACTTATTTCTCATGTGGGTCCTCTGAGGAGACTGTTGGGAATGGCACTCCTCATTAGATTGGATTTATTTTAAAATGACATCGGGAAATTTCATTCTTTTCTTCGTTGTTCTCGTTGAAGGTAGGTTTAACTTACCCCAACTGCAATAGTGAATATTTTCTACTTTTCACAATATTTAAATTAACCTTTATAACATTTGTTTGTGTAGTTGTTGGAAAACGTGGATTTTTCTGGTTTCCTGTGAATTATACATGATGAATAAACTTTCTTCGTCACTGCGACAACGCTAAAAAAAGGCACGATTTTTCACCAACATGAAGACCAAAAGAGCCTTTTCTTCATAAATTTAGTTTTCTTTCAATGTTCTGAAAGTGAAATAAATTCAAACAATCAAATTATGATTTCGTTAAATTATATCGCTATTCTAATACTTTCAAGAATGAGTTAATATCTTCTGAAAATTCCGCTTACAAACTTAATCAAATGAAAAAAACCAAAAAAATTGCTTGGCATTATAATACAGGGTGATCACTAAATTCCTTCATGATATCCAAGGAGGAAAACTAGACAAGGAGAGAAATGAAAGAAGCAGATAAAGTCGCTGTTCTGAAAGTGGCATAAATTCAATAATGATTTCGTGAAATTATATCGCTATTGTAGAACTTTCAAGAATAAGTTCATATGTTCTGAAAATTCACATTTATGAGCTTAGAAAAGTAATCAAATGAAGAAATTCGAAAAAATTGCTTGGCATTATAATACAGGGTGATCAATAAATTTCTTCATAATAAGGTGGAAAACTAGACAAGGAGAGAAATGGAAGAATCAGATAAAGTCGCTGTTTCAAAAGTGAAATAAATTTGAACAATTAAATAATGATTTCGTGAAATTATATTGCTATTTTTGAACTTCCAAGAATAAGATCATATCTACTGGAAATCCACCTTTATGAGCTTAGAAGAGTAATCAAATGAAAAAATCCGAAAAAAAAGCTTGGCATTATAATACAGGATAATCAATGAATTCCTTCATAATATCCAAGGAGGAGAACTAGACAAGGGGAGAAATGGAAAAAGCAGATGAAGTCGCTTTTCTCGAAGTGAAATAAATTTAAAAAATCAAATAATGATTTCGTGAAATTATATCGCTATTTTAGAACTTTCAAGAATAAGTTCATATCTCCTGAAAATTCACCTTTATGAGCTTAGAGGGGTAATCAAATGAAAAAATCCAAAAAATTGCTTGGCATTATAATACAGGGTGATCAATAAGATTCCTTCATAATATTCAAGGAGGAAAACTAGTTGAGGAGAGAAATGGAAGAATCAGATAAAGTCGCTTTTCTAAAAGTGAAATAAATTCGAACAATTAAATGATGATTTCGTGAAATTATATTGCTATTTCATAACTTTTAAGAATAAGTTAATATCTTCTGAAAATTCACCTTTATGAGCTTAGAAAAGTAATCAAATGAAAAAATCCAAAAAAATTGCTTGGCATTGAAATACAGGGTGATCAATGAATTCCTTCATAATATCCAAGGGAGAAAACTAGACAAGGAGAGAAATGGAAGAATCAGATAAAGTCGATGTTCTAAAAGTGAAATGAATTTGAACAAATAAATAATGATTTCGTGAAGTTATATCGCTATTTTAGAACTTTCAAGAATAAGTTCATATCTTCTGGAAATTAACCTTATGAGCACATAAAAGTAATAAAATGAAAAAATCCAAAAAAATTGCTTGGCATTATAATACAGCATGATCAATAAATTCCTTCATAATATTCAAGGAGGAAAACTGGACAAGGAGAGAAATGGACGAAGCAGAAGAAGTCGTGAAATTATATCGCTATTTCATAACTTTTAAGAATAAGTTAATATCTTCTGAAAATTCACCTTTATGAGCTTAGAAAAGTAATCAAATGAAAAAATCCAAAAAAATTGCTTGGCATTGAAATACAGGGTGATCAATGAATTCCTTCATAATATCCAAGGGAGAAAACTAGACAAGGAGAGAAATGGACGAAGCAGAAGAAGTCGCTCTTCTAGAAGTGAAGTAAATTTGAACAATCAAAAAATGATTCCGTGAAATTATATCGCTATTTTAGAACTTTCAAGAATAAATTCATATCTTCTGACAATTCACACTATGAACTTAGAAAAGTAATAAAATGAAAAAATCCAAAAAAATTGCTTGGCATTATAATACAGGGTGATCGATAAATTCCTTCATAATATCCAAGGAGGAAAACTACCCAAGGAGAGAAATGGATGAAGCAGATAAAGTCGCTGTTCTAGAAGTGAAATAAATTTAAACAATTAAATAATGATTTCGTGAAATCATATAGCTATTTCATAACTTTCAAGAATAGGTTAATATCTTCTCAAAATTGACCTTTATCAGCTTAGAAAAGTAATCAGATGAAAAATCCAAAAAAATGGCTTGGCATTATAATACAGGGTGATTAATGAATTCCTTCATAATATCCAAGGAGGAAAACTAGACAAGGAGAGAAATGGAAGAAGCAGAAAAGTCGCTGTTCTAAAAGTGGAATGAATATGAACAATTAAATAATGATTTCGTGAAATTATATCGCTATTCTAGAACTTTCAAGAATAAGTTGATATCTTCTGAAAATTCACCTTTATGAGCTGAGAAAAGTAATCAAATGAAAAAATCCAAGAAAAATTTTTCTTATTATAATACAGGGTGATCAATCAATTCCCCTATCAATATCCGAGGAGGAAAACTAGACAAGAAGAGAAAAGGAAGAAGCAGATAAAGTCGCTGTTCTGAAAGTGAAATAAATTTAATCAATTAAATAATGATTTATTGAAATTATATCGCTATTTCAGAACTTTCAAGAATAAGTTCATATCTTCTGAAAATTGACCTTTATGAGCTTAGAAAAGTAATCAGATGAAAAATCCAAAAAAATTGCTTGGCATCATAATACAGGGCGATCAATAAATTCCTTCATATTATCCAAGGAGGAAAACTAGACAAGGAGAGAAATGGAAGAAGCAGATAAAGTCGTTGTTCTAAAAGTGAAATAAATTTGAACAACTAAATAATGATTTCGTGAAATTATACCGCTATTTTAGAACTTTTAAGAATAAGTTCATATTTCTGAAAATTCACCTTTTTGAGCTTAGAAGAGTAATAAAATGAAAATATCCGAAAAAATTGCTTGGCATTATAATACAGGGGATCAATAAATTCCTTCATAATATTCGAGGAGGAAAACTAGACAAGGAGATAAATGGAAGAAGCAGAAAAAGTCGCTGTTCTAAATGTGGAATAAATTTGAACAATTAAATAATGATTTCGTGAAATTATATCGCTTTTTTAGAACATTCAAGAATAGGTTCATATCTCCTGAAAATTCACCTTTATGAGGTGAGAAAAGTAATCAAATGAAAAAATCCAAAAGAATGGCTTGGCATCATAATACAAGGCGATCAATGAATTCCTTCATAATATCCAAGGAGGAAAACTAGACAAGAAGATAAATGGAAGAAGCAGAAAAAGTCGCTGTTCTAAAAGTGAAATAGCTTTGAACAATTAAATAATAATTTCGTGAAATAATATCGCTTTTTTAGAACTTTTAAAAATAGGTTCATATCTTCTGAAAATTCACCTTATGAGCTTAGAAAAGTAATCAAATGAAAAAATCCAAAAAAATTGTTCGGCGTTATAATACAAGGTGATCAATAAATTCCTCCATACTATCCAAGGAGGAAAACTAGACAAGGAGATAAATGGAAGAAGCAGAAAAAGTCGCTGTTCTAAATGTGGAATAAATTTGAACAATTAAATAATGATTTCGTGGAATTATATCGCTCTTTTACAACTTTCAAGAACAGGTTCATATCTTCTGAAAATTCACCTTTATGAGCTCAGAAAAGTAATCAAATGAAAAAATCCAAAAAAATTGCTTGATGTCAGATAGGTAGCTAGATAGATAGCTTTATTTCATAGTATGTAAATGTACATGAAAGAAACAGTGTCAAGCAACAACATTTAGCACAAATAATCCGACAAAGAATATGGCTCCAATTCAATAACAAATTCTCCAAGTTTTCTCCTGAAAATCCTTAAATTATTTAATTTTTTTATGCTATCAAGTAATTTATTATAAATATTGATACATGCGTATAAAGGATGTCTTTCATGCAGATGATGGCAGTTTATGTATGTATTATAATGCAGGGTGATCAATTAATACCTCCATAATATCCAAGGAGGAAAACTAGACAAGAAATGATTTCTTGAGGTTCTATCGCTTTTTTAGAACTTTCAAGAATAAGTTCATATCTTCTGAAAATTAACCTTATGAGCTTAGAAAAGTTATCAAATGAAAAAATCCAAAAAAGTTGTTTGGCGTTATAATACAGGGTGATCAATAAATTCCTTCATAATATCCAAGGAGGAAAACTAGACAAGGAGATAAATGGAAGAAGCAGAAAAAGTCGCTGTTCTAAAAGTGAAATAAATTTGAACAATTAAATAATGATTTCGTGAAATTATATCGCTATTTCATAACTTTTAAGAATAAGTTGATATCTTCTGAAAATTCACCTTTATGAGTTTAGAAAAGTAATGAAATGAAAAAATCCAAAAAAATTGCTTGGCATTGAAATACAGGGTGATCAATAAATTCCTTCATAATATCCAAGGGAGAAAACTAGACAAGGAGAGAAATGGAAGAATCAGATAAAGTCACTGTAACACACAATTCTATCAGTACTTCGAGTCTGTAAATAAGGGATTTTTGGATGACGGTTGTTAGAAGACCAACCAACCTGATCTTCAATAACATCAAGATAACATTACTCATCCTTTCCTCCAGCAAAATATAAGATGAATTACTAGGAGAAGACCCATCAAAACACCGTCTGAAATGCAGGTCCTCCCGCCACCCGACCACCGCTTGCGCGAGAAAACCCTCCCCCCGCGAACAAGAACGTCCTGCAATCCTGACAGTTATAAATCTCCCGGAGTGACGTCCTTATAATGCCACAATTTCGCGTACAGCGATAGGCGATACAGAACTCTGAAATATGGGAGTTTCTAATACAAAACCTCCGGGTTGACAATGAGACAATAAAATGAATAATATACATATGAATGGAAGGTGGTCCGCCTAATCCTCTGCGGCGAGAAAAACGAAATATTCGCAACGAACGATTTAACTTGGGTCGTAAAAATTTTAAACCTCACCCTTCACGCAGTTACGGGTGCTCTGTAGCTCAATAAGGATTAAATGAGATGCGATGTGGATAATCCCATTGAAATGGTATGAAAGGAGGTTTATTACCGGACTTTTTGTACGAAGTCCTAAAGGCCGAATTCAATGGGTTCTTTCATCGTCGCACAGTATTTAATATTTGAAACAGTGGATTTTTTCCGATGGACATCAATAGCTGAATTTACAATCGAGGTATTGTGGCGCTGAAGATTCATTGTTGATGGACCAAACAACAGAATTAAGTTTTCCAAAAAAATATTGGGAAAAAAGGAAAATATGGATGCGTTAGAGTCGCTGCAATTTTTTCTTCCAATTCCGACGTGCTGGACCCTATCTGAAGACATTTCAATCATAAAATTCTTGGCTGAATTTATTTTCCCTTTCAATGTCAATTTTCTTGGCCTAAAATCATAGTCCGAAAATTACTGAATATGTGCTGAATTAAGCCCTCGTCACACATTGCTGCCGATTCAAACGAATGGATGAACATAATTTCTCGCGGAATTTAGCTCTGAAACGGACAACGCCATACGTTGATTAAATTATGCACGCATTTTAGAACGCCTCGATTTTTAGGGAATGATTAAATTCCATCATAATCAATAATTTCATCCCTGACATTCATATTTGATGAATGGGGGTGATTTTCAGCATATCGATTCATGATGAGATCAATCTTGATTAACGATGAGTATCAGATTTCCAAAAATTCCAACAATTAAGGATTTGGAAAAGTTGTACAACTCTCCACTGAAGAAAGACTACAGAAAATTTCAAGGAAATTTTTCAAATAAAATACGTGAAAAATATACAGGGTGTCCCAAGTTCGAGTGCCTACTAGACGTTTCTTGAGAACCGGACCTTGGAAATCTGAAAATTTGGATTATGATATTGTTCGACTTTATCTCCTGAGCTAAAATATTCTTGAAGCCTGAACACTTTCAGTTATACAGAGAGTAAAAATAAATTTCTCGGAAAATTTTTTTTTTGCATTTTTTCGTCTCTTATATCATCGTTTATTCAATTTTGAATTTATTTCTATTGGAATCGTTATATTCGTCGAAATATTTCACAAAGTATTGAAAAAAAACTAAAAAAAAGGGGAGATATGATTAGCCATTATTATGTTCGTTATTCCTATTATCAATATTTCAAGCATAAACTGTTTTTACATTTTCGAAGTAGAAGAATTTCGGAATATCGTGCATCTCCTTAATTTTGGAAAACACGTCACAGGGTTTGCAAATATTTTGTCAAAAATTGTGATCAGAATTGTCCCATAACTTTTGTTTTTTAAATTAAAACCCTATTTTTTCATGATTGCGTTGGATTCTGTGAAGAAAAATAATGATAGTTTGAATATAAAATATCAAATATTTTGTCAAAAATTGAGGTCAGAATTTTCCATAACTTCTGTTTTTTAAATAAGAACATTATTGTTTCATGAATATATTTCTTGAAATTCATAAAATCTGTTTTATAAAAATAATTTGTGTTCATAGAAGATAAATTATCCCAATAATTCCCTATGAACACAGATTATTGTTATAAAACAGATTTTATGAATTTTTCTCTACGTAGGACATAAATTCAGAAAATCCCTAATAACTCAGGAATCATTCAATTAAGGAGCATAAACATCTTTGAACACTATCATTATTTTTCTTCGCAGAATCCAACGCAATCATGATAAAAATAGGGTTCTAATTCAAAAAACGAAAGTTATAAAAAAATTCTGATCACAATTTTTGACGAAATATATATTTGAAGCACCCACTTCGAAAATGTAAAAACAGTTTATGCTTGAAATATTGAGAATAGGAATAACGAACATAATACTTACTACGCATATCTCACTTTTTCTTCAGTTTTTGTTCGATATTTTGAAAACTATTTCGACGAATGCAACAATTCGAATAAAAATATATTTAAAATTGAATAATCGATCATATGAAAGAAGAAAAAATGCAAAAAAAAATTTCGAGAAATCTTATTTCGTACTCTGTATAACTGAAAGTGTGCAGGCTTCGAGAATATTTCAGCTCAGTGGATAAAGTCGAACAATATCATAATCCAAAATTCCAGATTTCAAATAGGTCCGGTTCTCAAGAAATGTCTAGTAGGCACTCGAACTTGGGACACCCTGTATAATGGTATTGCTTCGTATTCGAGTATCATCGTACCTATACGTTGCTGAAAAATGATATTCCTCAATCGAAAGAAATCGAGATCTCAATCTCGTTCGAAACCTGTCGTTTCTATTATTGAGGTGACGAAAAAACAACAATACAAGGCTGAGGTACATCAAAGTCGCTACTCTGGAACGTGACCTCTCAAAGTTCAACCGTAATCAATCGAGCTTAGCTGGAACAACCCAGTGGCGTACGGAGGAATTTTCTTCTTTGATATAAATTTCGCTTGAAGTTTCAATATCTGTCTTCGGATATTGATTTATTGGAATTTTTCAACTTGCATATAGGTAAAAGTTGCGCACTGATACCGATCAAAATCGTGTTTGTTAAAGAATTTATTCTCCGACAATTCCCGAGATTATGAATAAAACTACATATAAGAATACTAGTTGAATTTTTCAATAATTTTTTTCTTGAAGATTCCAAACGAAAGAAAGGTTTCCGTTTGAACACAGTGGAACTGCGTCCGGTTGTGACGTAACAAGTACTGAGCTATCGCAGAATATTCATTAGTTTCTAGCCAGTCAGAGACCAGAGAACGAATGACGCTAGAAGAAGAATATACGGCTGTTTATCTGAATTTATTGAATTGAGGAATGAAAATTGAAAAATTATACTAGATAAACTAATAAGCAAGACATACATGTGTATTTTGTTTTTGGAGAGCTAATAAAGCAGTTTATGATCTACAGATGTTTGAGACAGTTGCTCTTGGATCGGACAGATGGCGTGATTTGGGAAATTTTCTCAGGTCCACGTTGCCCTATGAAAAGGTTGTCTGTTTCTCACACCGAGTCTACGACTGCAAATGATGGATTCGTTGGTATCTGGGATACATGAATTGTTTTGTTGAATTGCTCATTAGTTTATCTAGTATAATTTTTAAATTTTCATTCATATTACATAATATTTTCCTAGAAAAAACTCTGCATACATAATATGTATTTCGTCACTATATTCCAACTACAAGCCCATTTGAACCAATTTTACGCGATTGTACTCTCCCCAATTATCTCGTCAACTAATTTCCATCAATTAACATTACATCAGCCAAAAATAGAGATGTATAAGTATTGTTATGATCCAATTATAAATGTAATTCAATTAGAAATTCAAAATTAACAGTGATGGAAAAGCATTTCCATCAATGATATAATAGAATTCAAACAGAAAATCAACATAGATATAGTTTGGAGGGGCTATAATAATTATGATTCAATATATTCACCATAAATATGTCAGAAATAGTTTTTGAAAAAATTGAAATTTCATGTCATTTCAACCATGTACATACTTCGAAATTATCGAGAATACAGGAAATGCTTCGAAATTATCGTATTCACCCAGTTTTTCTCGATATTTTAATCAGAAATTCGAAATGTCAGATTTTTGAAAATTTCATGTAGATTTCTGGAAACTTGAAAAAAACGTATAGTGAGATTAAGAAATCTCTGATATTCATCACTTACCCCCTTTTCTAACTGTGAATAACTAAAATGTTTAGTGAAAAATGAACTAATCTATGCCCATTTTCATTTGAAATGAGGTGTAGCGTGACTATCAAACCAAAAATTATGAAACGAAACGCAGATTCTTTGAACCAAACCGATCGTCAGTGTGACAAATAATTTCATTCCATTTCAATAAACTTCAAGAAATCGAATCGCAGAATATATCCAATTTCTCAACGGCAGATCAGAAAAGCACGAATTTTTTTTCACGTTGAACAGCTTAAAAGCTGAATTTATTCATGCCTCTTATGTAGAAACCCACAATTTCAGCCGAATACCGCAGTTTTCGAAGAGATTTTTTGGAAATTTCACAAGAACCTTAATGTCCTTATCTTGAATTGTTACTACTGAGTTTCAAACCTATCCAATCGGTATTTTTCGTATTATTGATGAGAAAAAAATTCAGATGACTATATTTACGAAACTTTTTGGCTGATTTTGTCTATTCAAGTACTCAACCGGCGCATTCAGGCCTAAAACGTACTCGAAAGTCTTAAAGTCTCGAGTCTTACTTTTCGAATATTATCATGTTTACTATGGGTCAAATGGACGAATGGATTGAATGTTGCATCTTTTTGAGCGCTCGTTGCACTTGCACTTATGAAGGATTTTATTGATCACCCTGTATTATAATGCCAAGCAATTTTTTGGATTTTTCCATTCTTTTCTAAGCTCACAAAGGTGAATTTTCAGAAGATATGAACTTATTTTTGAGTTTCGTAAATATTTTCGTTTTAATTTTAGTTTTCTTGATAATTTCAAAACTACGGATTCCATCGTGACGAAATAATATATTGAAGCTACATTTTTTTCAGATCGCATAACCAGAACCATTTCAAATTCCAACGAATTATTGAATAAAAAATCCTTATATTTCTGTCACAGCTGATTCCGCATAACCGACAAAGAGCTGTCATTTTTTTGACAGCTATCTAAAATTTCTCCAATTGGTTTTTAAAACTAGAAAATGCGTGAATATACCTACAAGGTGAATGAAACAGCGCTCAAAAGCTCTTAATTTCAGTGCTTTTCATGATTTTTCATTTTGGCATCCAAAATGAGAACTTTCCTCTTTGAAATATTCCAAAGATTCTTCTCGCACGCCTCTGTCTCGACGGAGCCGCATGCCTCAGAGCACTCGAATTTATTTCACCAGTTTCTTTTTGTATCAATTTACACCACGGTTCCCAACCCCCAGCTTTTGTTCCGCAAAAGTATCTGGAAATATGGGGTTAACGTTTACCTGTCAAAAAATCAAGGCATTCCGGAAACGCAGGCAGGAAAACTTACGCAAGTTTTTCCGCCGACGGGAATGTTCACGATAGCCTCCAATTTTCTTTTACATTCTTCTTTTCGTCCTGAAGAAAGGCGTAATGAAGCACGTAATACGCTTTTGAACGTAATTCGGGGAGAAGGTAGGTAAATCTATTTTGCTGCAACAGCGCATTTTTTGTACGAGGTCTCTTCGGGGAACAAACGATCTTTTGTTGAATATATCAAGGGAGTTCCGGGTGTATTCGGAAGTTTCGCAGATTTTGTTTCATTCGGAAAAAAGCGGGGAGCTGTATGAAGTACGAACGAAAAATAAACGTAGGCTTTGTTGATCTGTTTGTCTAGGGATATAATTTGATGAACTCGCACAGTTTATTTAGGTTAGGTTAGGTTAGGTTAGTTTATTTGGGCTACTGGGGAAACCAATTTCGAAACAAAAATTTTATGTTGAATAATCAGAATTAGAAATGTTATTTTATTTCTAATAATTCATCTTACTCTACCACAAACAAATTTCCTTTATTCGACGCAAACTTCAAACATAATTCTTCAAGTGTATGCTCCATGAAAAATACATAGAAGATCTAAAATTCTATGCTCAATTGCGAAACCCAGCACCGATAAAAATTGTTGTTGGAAAATTCTTCGGCATACCTGACCGGGTTTCGAACCCAGTGGCTATTACTTATTTAGCATTTTACTTCCCAACAATTGCTGAAAATGCTTCTGAACACACAAGAGACGCATTCGGGTTTTCGGATGGCAGCCGCGTTCATGGCTCTGCAGGGAATTTCAGTCATGTACTGTCCATTTCACAGGTAACGATTGTACATTTCACATGCGAATTGATTTTTGCTGTAGCTGGGCAAGGAGAGACCAGAATTCTTGTACCCATATCGTAAAAGATGATTCCATTCGAGGTTTATATTGAAATATAACACACAACAGCAACATTTTCAGGTTTTTACAACCAAAATTTCTACCCCGATACCATAGTGGTTATCAATGAAATATTTCGTTCATTCTTGTCGGTGAAACGGGTTTGGAGGGAAAAAAAGGATATTTTGTCTTGAAAAGGGGAGAAAGTGTTGAGTTCTCGAAAATTTCCTAGCCCCACGATACGTTTCTTTCCTGGTTTCGAAAAATTTTCCAATATTTAATTTGACACAACAAGGTAATCCTGTTAGATCAATAATCGAAAAATTTTCATTTCAAGTCTACGTTTCTACGGAAGATTTATTGTACAATGTTTTTCAAGAAACAGAAATATTAGCTTCCTCTCTAAAATAAATTAGATAGCAAAGAATTTTTCAACTCAATTTCGTCATTCAGTGAATACGATGATCTTCTTTCTTTTATTGATTCTGAGACTTCCTAAAATACAGTAAAAGATTGTGTTCCTTTCCTTTTTTGAGCGCTCGTACTACTTACACGAGGGCTATACCATTTCGTCACGATGTCTGTATTTTTCGAATTTTGAGCGAAAATGGTCTCAATCGACTATGTTCGACTCACTGATGACGAATCCGTCCGAAAATTCGAGTCTGTCCGGCCGTCTGTAAGCACGATAACTCTCGAACGGAACAACCTAGAGACTTGAAATTTTCAGTGTGAGTTCAGTTCCCGAATGCCTCGGTTGAGTTCGTTAATGGGCAGAATTCCACCAGGGGTTCCGTAAATATGGCCGTTCAAAGTTTTGTTCCCCTGATTACTTGAAAACTACAGATTTGATCGAGATGAAATTGTGCACTCAAATGGAGAATGAGGTGTTCAAGCTACATGTGAAATTTTGTCCAGATCGCATGACCAGAACCATAGAAACCATAGAAAATTGTAACTTTTGAATGGAAACGTCTAGGGACTTGAAATTTTCAGGTGATCTCGAATGTAGTGATCACGTCCATCTATGAGCAAAATTATACTAGGGGTTCCGTAAATATGGTCGTTTGAAATTTAGTTTTCTTGATAATTTCAAAACTACAGATGTATGCACCAAAATGTTATGAAGTCTTCGAATTTATTACATAATAATAGAGCATAAATTATTTCTCACGAGTGGAGGTATAAAGAATCATTGGACCTTCTTGTATTCCGAACGCAAATCTCGTCCTGAAACGAAACGAAATCTCTGATTCCTCAAAAGAATTCCCCAATCCCGACTAATCTAGAATATCTCATCATTCCACTGGTCCGTGCCTTGATGAGAAAAGATTCGAAAAACAATTAGGTAAGTCTGAAGTAATCAAACGATGGAAGTGGAAACACTTCAAAAGAACAATACCAATCAGCGTTCAGAATTAATTTGAACGAGGTTTCAAATTTTTCCCCAACTCAAAGGTTTTTTCCTTGAGAATTGAAAAAGATTCTGCCCACACTTAATTTTATTCATGAATTTCTCACGGTATTTCAATTATGTCTGGAACAGAAATAATTTTGAGCCGAGGAATTTATGTGAGGAGGAATTTCGGTTATTACATTTTACAATATTACAATTGGGAATTTTGATTTTGATCAAAAATATTTTTTTTTGGCAATCTCTTTTATGTGCGGAGCTGGAAATTGTTTCCATAGCAATTTCTGGGAATATAACAGACATTAACCGATATTCCCCCAAACAATTGCACGAATATGCTTCCATTAGTTGCTCTGTTTTCAGAAAAAATATTTTTATCACTAGTTGAATACGAATACCACCGCTGTGAAAATATTTTCATTCCTACGTTGAGCGTTTCATAAATGTTGATTCATTCCGGAAATTGAATTCGGGATAACTCACGTAGTTAAGGCAACACGCAGAGCGATATTTTTTCAAGGAATTGAATATCTGGTAGTATAACGAAGTCACGAAGAAGTCCAGATAAAACTTCAATTCAATATGGAACTGACCAACATAAAATCAGTCTTGTCATGCATTCCCCTTCAAATCCGTCGATCCAAGGATCGGAAAGAAAGAAAAATGATAAAAGACGTTTGCTCCTTTCGAAAGTCATGTCAAACAACCATTCTATATAAGATTGGGCCACGACTCGGCAATTTATCATTTCCTGTAATTTTTAGCGCGGATAGAACGGATCCTTCCTTTTTCTTTGCGAAATGAGTCGGGCCTAATAAATTCTACCTTTCACTTTGCGTTAAAACGGAAGGTAAGGGATAAAATTAAGATCCTGAGGAACTGACACCTGGCTTGAATTGATGACGTCTCCTAACATTATTAAGTCGTATAAATGAGCCGGGGGGGATCCTAGGATTAATGATGATGTTGGTTCAGCTTGGAGGAACCGTGATTTTTCTCGCAAAGTTTGGGAATTCGATTCTTTTCACGCCAGAAAAAGATATCAAATTTTGTACGTTTTATCTCACTCTAATTAACATAAACTCAGTGACATTAAAAGGGTTTCACCTAGAAGGAATAATTTTTTCAACACGATTTTTTGGCAAAAGAATGACATGGTAAAAATGTCAAAGTTTTTAGTTTTCCTGGAAAGCAAAACTTATCCTAGTTTTTAATGAAGAATTTGGTTTTATGATACAGATAATTTCAGTCAAGGATTGTGAAAAACTGGCAGAAAAAAAGTTCTACAGTTCCCCTGATCTAACTCCGTTAGATTTTTCCATTTTTCATAACCAACAATTTTATATGTGAATTATTTGTGAATGATGTGTTCACAAAAGAATGGTTCACATTTCAAACATTTAATCCAATTTGTCGTCGAGTTTTATGAAGTAATTTCAATTGGCATATGTGAATGATAGAATCATGTTGTATTCTAAAATTTACTTAATAATTCCGACGAATATCGGAAGCTTCTTTCGATTCTTTCCATTGAACTGTCGCGACTACCAAAAATGCTTTTCAAATAAGTGAAACATTTAATCGTAGTATGGAAAATGGTCAATAGTGTACGATAAAGCAGTTTTTGTTTTGAAATGGGAGAGAAACCTTGAAAAAAGTATCTCTCTGTAGATTTCTACAACAATACTAATAATTATTCCATTATAACCGCAAAAAATACGTTATTCTTCAAGTTTGATCCGAATATCTCGGAAACTACAAGAGTTATTGAGTTATTCAGTGACATTAGAAGGGTTTCACCCAGAAGTATTAATTTTTTCAATTCGATTTTTTGCCAAAAGAATGACTTTATTCGAAGAATGCTTTGATAACAATGTCGAAGTTTTGCTTTTTCTGGAAAAAACAAAACGTTATCTCCTAGTTTTTAGTGAAGAATTTGGTTTATGAGATACAGATATTCTCAGGTAATTGAGTATTCTTCTTTTAGTGACATATTTTGGAAGCATTTTGAAAAACTGGCTGAAAAAAAAATCTTCAGGGTTGACTAGGGCGTGGGGGACTGTTTTCGGCCTGCAAGTTTCCCTGATCTAACTCCGTTAGATTTTTTCATTTTTCATAACCAACAATTTTATATGTGAATTATGTGTGATGATGTGTACAAAAAAAAATGGTTCACATTTGAAACATTTAATCCAATTTGTCGTCGAGTTTTATGAAGTTATTTTTTTTGGGATATGTAAATGATAGAATCATGTTGTTTTCTAAAATTTACTTAATAATTTCGACGAATATCGGAAGTTTTCGAATTTTTTCATTGAACTGTCGCGACTACCAAAAATGCTTTTCAAATAAGTGAAACATTTAATCGTAGTATGGAAAATGGACAGTAGCGTACGACAAAGCAGTTTTTGGGTTTAAATGGGAAATAAATCTTGAAAAAAGTTTTCTCTGTAGATTTTCGCAACAAAACTAATAATCATTCCATTATAACCGCAAAAAATACGTCATTCTCCAAGTTTGATCCGAATATCTCGGAAATTACAAGATTCATTGGGACAAAACCTGAACACCCTGAGCTTAGTTGTGAAGCGTTTGCGGAGCCATATTTATATGGTATTTTTGTCTTGAAATCCAACATTTTCTCGTTGTGAAAGTAATTCTGCAAAGAAATGAACTAAGTTTCATTTTTCATACAAACATAATAAGAAAAAAGTGTATTTTAAAAAATTAAAGGTACTTACTTTCATGAACGGAGAATCCCTTTGAACTGGCTGGGTCTATAAAGAGTTTATCTATCCCCACAGTAGCTTCATCCAAAAAAAGATTATATCAGTTTAAGTATCGCAGTTAATTAATTCACTCCACTGATTTAATATTGTCTGTTGGTAATATTTGCGTCAATATTGAACGAAATTAACTCGAAAAGACAATCACATTTTATGATAGATATCAATCGAAGCAAAGAAATATATCCATATAAAAACTGAATGGGCCTTTCGATAATATCATTATTTCATCGCCATATGGCAAAGTTTATTAAGAATCGATAATGAAGAGGAGGCATTGATTGAAAAAGCAATATTCATACAGAAATTCGGAAAATATGGACTATTGACGAGTTCATCAGTGTATAAAAGCTCGTTGTTTAATATAATTTCACACAGTTCCAGTCTGAAACTTGGTGAGTATACAATAAATCTATATAATAACGCCGGTCTTAAGCTCGGATATATCAATTTTCATCATTTCAAGCAATGAAATTCCTCATCGTTTTGGTCCTGACCACCATCTATGTATCGCTTCTGGTAGAAAGCAGATCGTTTTCTTCTTTAGAAGAAGCTCTGAGTAGAAACCACCGCCCAAACATGAGCCCAGAGGACCTTCAGCTGTTCAACGAACTGTACAGAAGATTGTCTTCACCGGTTAGGAAACGATGTGCCAACATGTTCGATGAGGGTTGCTCCAACATAGGCATCCACGGATCTGGCTCCGATGAGGATTGGTTGAGGGGAAATTCACCAGGAAAGCGTTGATGCTGATGGAAAACCATTAATTTGTATCATTGATTTAGTATTGAATAAAATTATATTATAAATATTCAAGTTATCTAATATAAATTCACAAAAAGTGTCAATCTGGAAAAATATTCAATTCCAACCGCAATTACAGTGGAAAAACCAAAATTATTGATTCGTTTTTATAATAATGGAAAATTCGATGAATCGATTTTTCTTAATACCGCACGCTGAATTTCCATTCGTTAGAATAAACACAAAATTCAACGAAGGTATTCACTAAAATATAATGATGCACAGAAATAACAATTTCACTGAAACCTCGAAATTTCATGTATGAATAGTTTCGCGAATAAAGACCTCCCCATAATGCGAGAATGCTTTTTGAATTCCACGCTATTTACGCCGTGCTTCCCGTGAAAATGTTTCCATTCACCCCTATAGTCCGCATTATGAAAAAACTCTATTTGAATATCAGCCGGAATATACCATGTTTTGCATTCATTCCATTTGCATGTTGTTTTAGGATGTGTGTGTGTTAATCTTCAAGTAGTTTTTTAGAAGCGTTTATGATATACCCGCATGAATAAATGGTCGCCCTTAGGTCCATGAAATTACAGGGTAAGTCTTTGAACGTGCAGTCATTCATAGTAGCTTGAACGAAAAGAAAAAATTGATAAAAAACACTACCTTGAAGTCAGCTGCTTTTGTGTGCTCGTTCATCTACCTTGTAAGTAGATTCGCGGTTTCCAATTTTAGAAACCAATAGAAAAAATCATACATAAATTGGTAATTGGTTGGGAAGGTTAGAAAAAGTCAATCTGAAATAATTTTTTTCGTGGAGACAATGATCAATAGTGGAAATGGAGCTCACCGTTTTCTATTTGCTCAAGCAAAACTCAATGATTGATCCAATGATTTCGGATTCAACGATATCTGAATTTCTTCATGACATAACCCCAACTCAAAAATCTACGACCACCATCGTCGATCATTGTGGCAAAAAAAAACCTCAGGAATTCCACCAATTAATATCGCAGAACTTCATGAATTCGGTGACACCTAGAGACTTGAAGGAGTCCACACACTGATTGGATAATTGAACCACTACGAGTCCATATTTTTTGTATTGCATTTTAAATCAAATAACTATACAATTGTGAGATATGATGAAAGCTCATGCTAAGGAGATATTCGAAAAATTCTAAAACGTGTTCTCCAGTAATTTTTATGGTTTATATGACAACTAGTAAGTCGGGAGATCCACATAATAGGTAGATTCGACTTTTCCGATAGATTCACCTTTTCGGGTAGAGTCACATTTTCGAATAGTTCGGTGAAGAAAAGAAAAAATCATAATAATTTTGATTATTGCCAGAAGGGCCAAGAACGGTCCTGTCCTATAATGTCAATCGAAGGGGGCGGGGCTTTATCCACGAAATACGGGGTAAACGTCACGTAATATCTATGCTCCACGTAAATTAATTCGGGGTGTCAGAAATGGGCCTTTTTCAAATCGTGTTCTTGCGAAAACTGACGAAATGTGGAGGACGTCACATAGTTTATTGAGACCTTACGTCCTTCGAGCTGGAAATTCGATCCTTGGCGGAGCCCGAGATGTTGCGGTTTAATATCCTTATTAAAAGATCGGCGGCAACTTTTGGCATTTTTTCGAGTTTTTCACCTTTTCCGAACGTTATTTTCGTTCGTTTCGAATTTGAGATAGGTATCTTTTCGAGTACCGTAGGAAAGCCCGTTTCTTTCTCTTGAAAACGCGAGGGCGCTTCGCGCCCCCGGTTACTTTCTTTTTTCACAATTTCAAAATTGCTCGAGGCCTTCGGCCTCTCGTTTTAGATAGTTTTGTCTTAACTGTTCTGTGGTTTCGAAAAAATAATTTTAGTATATGGACTAGTAAGCCAGGAGATCCACATAATAGGTAGATTCGACTTTTCCGATAGATTCACCTTTTCGGATAGATCCACATAATAGGTAGATTCGACTTTTCCGATAGATTCACCTTTTCGGATAGATCCACATTTTCGAATAGTTCGTTGAAGAAATAGAAATAATAATTTTGATTATTGCCAGAAGGGCCAAGAACGGTCCTGTCCTAAAATGTCAATCGAAGGGGACGGGGCTTAGTTTATCCACGATATACGTTACGAAATTTCCTCGAAACCACCGAAATTTCACAAAATTGATTTTGAAATTTCGAAAGGAGAGTTATTCAATTATATTCACCAAATATTTTCCTCAAAATCAGTTTATTTCCATACAAAATTCATAATAATTCTCCAACGTCAAATATTTTATTCAAAATTTCAGATTCCCTCATTAATTTTTCATCCACCATGGATTATTTTGTTTCCATAATTCTGAAAATAAGGAAGAAGAATAAAATTAGCATGCTTAACAAAAAGGTTATTCTTGAAATTCCATATTTGCTTCGCTCAGTTTGTCGAAGAATGATATTTTTCAATTAGATCAAGACAAAACATCCTAAACCTTCAAAATAGGGGTGGAATAGTTTCAAGACACTATATTCAATCTGATTAAAATCATTTGGATACCCCCAAGAAGTTTACTTTCTATTGTTCCATTCTGGCTGGGATCGGTTTGTCGAACAATGATATTTCTTCGATTCGATCAAGACAAAACATCCTAAACCTTTAAAATAGGGGGTGGAATAGTTTCAAGACACTATATTCAATCTGATTAAAATCATTTGGATACCCCCAAGAAGTTTACTTTCTATTGTTCCATTCTGGCTGGGATCGGTTTGTCGAACAATGATATTTCTTCGATTCGATCAAGACAAAACATCCTAAACCTTTAAAATAGGGGGTGGAATAGTTTCAAGACACTATATTCAATCTGATTAAAATCATTTGGATACCCCCAAGAAGTTTACTTTCTAATGTTCCAATCTGGCTGGGATCGGTTTGTCGAACAATGATATTTCTTCGATTCGATCAAGACAAAACATCCTAAACCTTTAAAATAGGGGGTGGAATAGTTTCAAGACACTATATTCAATCTGATTAAAATCATTTGGATACCCCCAAAGAAGTTTACTTCTGATTGTTCCATTTTTGTCTACTTACTATTGTCCGAATTACAGTGAAATCGTAAAGAGCCTTTCTACTCACTCGCAAACGTTCAATTTTCATATGATTCAACTCCTGCTTCTTCAGTTCCATCTCGTTTTGCCCGATTTTCCAGAAAATACGAAGACTTGTCTTGAAAATTTCTACCTATTTCCTTAGTCCAACTGTTTTCTTCATATCTTTTTGAATTTTGTCGTATACTGTCTGGACTTACTTGGAAAAGCTAAAGCAGGACCTATTTATTCGCAATTATTACTTTTGAAACCCTGATCATCGGGACTTTGAATTGATGTCTTGGAGCTCCCAATTTTTTCGTTATTTACTTTACTGGAATTGAAATATGTATTATTACGATGGAATGACGTTTTAATTACTTACTCACCTAGATTTTCAGCATTCCGATCAACCTAAGTCAATGTAGTATTTAGGAAAATATGTGCATATACTGAATGAAGCTCAGAAATCCCTTCAGGCATTCCAGATTATTTCAGATTCTATCTGAAACAGGCTAGGTTATAGGTTTTGCTGTGGAAATACAATTATTTCAAACGAAATGAATTTGATCTTACCTTTTATTATTTCAAAAAGTTCGAAATCAGTCTGGAATGCCGTTGAATCAAAGTATACATCTTTATGTAAACATAACCTATGATGTTCGAAGAAATTACATTCTTCTTTTTGGATACGTTCCGTTATTTGAATTTTCCTTTTATATTTACTCGTCAGCATTATTTTTTCATCCTATTTATTCAAATCTATCTCGAAATTACCGAGTTTCGAGAAATTTCGACGTTTAAATTCAATTTATGGAGAAATGTCATGGAATATCTATGACTCTATGATCGACCGAATTTATTTGTCGAGGTGTCAAAAATCGGCCTTTTTCAGATCGAGTTCTTGCAAAAATTGAAAAAAAGTGACAAGCTTCACATAGTTATCTGAAATCTTACGTCCTTTGAGCTGTAATTTTGACCCTTGGCGAAGCCCGAGATGTTGCGGTTTAATATTCCTATGAAATGTTGGGCGGCAACTTTTGGTGTTTTCAACCTTTTTCCAACATTATTTTCGTACGTTTGGAATTTTTAACAGGCAAATTTTCGAGTACCGTAAGAAAGCCCGTTTCTTCCTCTCAATAACGCGGGGGCGCTAAAGTGCCTCCGTTATTCTTTCGACTCCAAAAATGCTCGAGGCCTTTGGCCTCTCGATTTTAATAGTTTTGTCTTAACTTTTCTGTGGTTTCGAAATATAATTTTAGTATTGGGAAAATATGTAACGTAAACTTTCTCACAGGGTCCTCCGATGAAGCCAGAGATGATTTTTCTACCTTGTCATGTCATTTTTTCCTTAGGAGCTATCTCGTCGTAATTATCTCATCGTAATTATCTCATTCGAAATCCTGTTGGGGACATTTCGTTAGGTTAGGTCCCGGAGTTGTCAAGATTTTTCGTTTTCCCTTTGTATTAATCAACTGGAAATTTAAAGAAATACGTATTATTGGGATATAAAAACGTTTTAGTTACTCACTCATTTACTTACCTTGATTTCTCTTTACTATCTTCTGAATACTTGGCACCTTCATTTTCGTTCTAGTTCTATCGCGTTGAATGTAGAAATTAATCGATGTTGATCGATTTCTCTTTCTTCTTGTCGGTTACATTCGGATATGCTTACAAATTAAGCAGTCGAAATATATTTCTCGTCGTTTTTATTCATATTCATCTCGAAATGATCGAGTTTCGGGGAATTTCGTCGACTTGTGAATTGGCGTTCAATTCAATTTCGGGGAGAAATGTCACGGAACATCTATGACTCTATGATCGATCGAATTAATTTCTTGAGGTGTCAGAAATTGACCTTTTTCCAACCGAGTTCTTGCGAAAACTGAAGAAATGTGGAGGACCCCACATAGTTTACTGAGACCTTACGTCCTTTGAGCTGGAAATTCGATCCTTGGCGGAGGCCGAGATGTTGCGGTTTAATATCCTTATGAAAAGTTCGGCGTCAACTTTTGGCTTCTTTTCGAGTTTTTGACCTTTTCCGTTCGTTATTTTCGTTCGTTTGGAATGGAAAGTAGGCAAATTTTCGTGTACTTTAGGAAAGCCCGTTTCTTTCCCTTGAAAACGCGGGGGCGCTTTGCGCCCCCGGTCTCTCCATTTTTTCGCAATTTTTAAATTCCTCGAGGCCTTCGGCCTCTCGTCTCAAAATAGTTTTTGTCTTAACTATTCTGTGGTTTTCTCATTTTGACATTTATCTACTATAGTATATAAGAAGACTAGTAAGCCAGGAGATCCACATAATAGGTAGATTCGACTTATCCGATAGATTCACCTTTTCGGGTAGATCTACATTTTCGAATAGTTCGGTGAAGAAATAGAAATAATAATTTTGATTATTGCCAGAAGGGCCAAGAACGGTCCTGTCCTAAAATGTCAATCTAAGGGGGCGGGGCTTAGTTTATCCACGATATAAGTTACGAAATTTCCTCGAAATCACCGAAAATTCACGAAAATTGATTTTGAAATATCGAGAGGAAAGTTATTCAATTATATTCACCAAATATTTTTCCTCAAAATCGGTTTATTTCATAATATTTCCATTAAAAATTCATAATAATTCTCCAACGTCAAATATTTCATTCAAAATTCCAGATTCCTGGTTTCATTAAATTGGTCAAAGAGCCTGACATCCATATGTTCCATGTCTGACCGATCAAATTATCTTACTCTTGAAAGTAATCAAAATTGTATGAAAACCTAGAAAATAGGTGTGAGAGAGGTTTGGCAGAGTATATTCGTTCCTACCTATGCCATCTACATGCTTAAATTGGTCAAAGAGCCTGACATCCATATGTTCTATGTTTGACCGATCAAATTTTCTCACTCTTGAAAGTAATCAAAATCGTATGAAAACCTAGAAAATAGGTGTGAAAGAGGGTTGGCAGAGTATATTCGTTCCTACCTATGCCATCTATATGCTTAAATTGGTCAAAGAGCCTGACATCCATATGTTCCATGTCTGACCGATCAAATTATCTTACTCTTGAAAGTAATCAAAATTGTATGAAAACCTAGAAAATAGGTGTGAGAGAGGTTTGGCAGAGTATATTCGTTCCTACCTATGCCATCTATATGCTTAAATTGGTCAAAGAGCCTGACATCCATATGTTCTATGTTTGACCGATCAAATTTTCTCACTCTTGAAAGTAATCAAAATCGTATGAAAACCTAGAAAATAGGTGTGAAAGAGGGTTGGCAGAGTATATTCGTTCCTACCTATGCCATCTATATGCTTAAATTGGTCAAAGAGCCTGACATCCATATGTTCTATGTTTGACCGATCAAATTTTCTCACTCTTGAAAGTAATCAAAATCGTATGAAAACCTAGAAAATAGGTGTGAAAGAGGGTTGGCAGAGTATATTCGTTCCTACCTATGCCATCTATATGCTTAAATTGGTCAAAGAGCCTGACATCCATATGTTCCATGTCTGACCGTTCAAATTATCTTACTCTTGAAAGTAACTAAAAATGTATGAAAACCTAGAAAATAGGTGTGATGGAGGGTTGGCAGAGTATATTCGTTCCTACCTATGCCATCTACATGCTTAAATTGGTCAAAGGGCCTCATAGCAGAGCAACATCATATTTTCCATGTCTGACCGATCAAATTATCTCATTCTTGAAAGTAACCTTCTTTAGTCCAACTGTTTTCTTCATATCTTTTTGAATTTCGTCGTATACTGTCTGGACTTACTTGGAAAATCTAGAGCAGGACCAATTTATTCGCAATTATTACTTTTGAAACCCTAATTTGGTCTTTTCCTATAATAAATGAACGTTTGAAGTGATGTCTTAGGGCTCCTAATTTTTTCGTTATTCACTTTACTGGAATTGAAATATGTATTATTACGATGGAATAACGTTTTAATTACTTACTCACCTAGATTTATATCTTTCACTATATTGAAATCGAGCAATTCCATCTCGACATGAATGTAAACAAATCGGCCATGATTTGGAATGTCAACAGTGATCGAGGATGATCGAATGAACTTTCGTCTTTATTCGGGAATTCGAATATTTGTTCAAATTTTGGCGGTAGCGTTTATTTCTTATTCTATTTCTTCAAATTCATCTTGGAATGATCGAGTTTCGAGGAATATCGACGTCTTGTCAATATACGATTTATTAGATATTTCGGGAGAAACGTCACGTAATATCTGTGCTCTACGTAAATTAATTCGGGTTTCTCGGGGTTGTCAAAAATCGGACTTTTCGAAATCGAGTTCTTGCGCAAACTGGTGGATGGATTTTCGTCGAAATTTATTTAAGGAGACCTCGTGTCCTTCGAGATGATAATTTGACCGCTTTCGATCCTCGAGACGCCGCGGATCAAAAGCCTATCCAATAGTTCGGCGGTAACTTTTGGCGTCTTTTGGAGTTTTCGACCTTTTCCGTTCGTTATTTTCGTTCGTTTGGAATACGAAATAGGCATCTTTCCGAGTACAGTAGGAAAGCCTGTTTCTTGCCCTTGAAAACGCGGGGGCGCTTTGCGCCCCCGGTCTTTTTTTTTTTTCGCAATTTTAAAAATTCCTCGAGGCCTTCGGCCTCTCGTCGCAAAATAGTTTTTGTCTTAACATTTCTGTGGTTTACTCATTTTGACATTTATCTACTATAGTATATAAGACTAGTAAGCCAGGAGATCCACATAATAGGTAGATTCGACTTTTTTGATAGATTCACCTTTTCGGGTAGATTCACATTTTCGAATAGTTCGGTGAAGAAAACAAAGAAAAAATAATTTTGATAATTGCCAGAAGGGCCAAGAACGGTCCTGTCCTAAAATGTCAATCGAAGGGGGCGGGGCTTAGTTTATCCACGAAATACGTTTCGAAATTTCCTCGAAACCACCGAAAATTCACAAAATTGATTTGAAATATCGAAAGGAAAGTTATTCAATTATATTCACCAAATATTTTCCTCAAAATCAGTTTATTTCCATACAAAATTCATAATAATTCTCCAACGTCTAATATTGTATTCAAAATTTCAGATTCCTTCATTAATTTTTCATCCACCATGAATTATTTTGTTACCATAATTCTGAAAATAAGAAAGAACAATGAAATTAGCATGCTTAACAAAAAGGTTATTCTTAAAATTCCATATTTGCTTCGCTCGGTTTGTCGAACAATGATATTTATTCGATTCGATCAAGACAAAACATCCTAAACCTTTTTAATATGGGGTGGAATAGTTTCAAGACACTCTATTCAATCTGATTCAAATCATTAGGATACCCCCAAGAAGTTTAATTTTGATTGTTCCATTCTTGCTGTAATCGGTTTGTCGAACAATGATATTTATTCGATTCGATCAAGACAAAACATCCTAAACCTTTAAAATATCGATACTTTTTTGCCAAATAATCGTAAGCCTCAACGTACTACGTTGAGGCTTACGATAGTTTGGCAAAAAGGTATCGATATGGGGTGGAATAGTTTCAAGACACTATATTCAATCTGATTAAAATCATTTGGATATCCCCAAGAAGTTTACTTTCTATTGTTCCATTCTGGCTGGGATCGGTTTGTCGAACAATGATATTTCTTCGATTCGATCAAGACAAAACATCCTAAACCTTTAAAATATGGGGTGGAATAGTTTCAAGACACTATATTCAATCTGATTAAAATCATTTGGATATCCCCAAGAAGTTTACTTTCTATTGTTCCATTCTGGCTGGGATCGGTTTGTCGAACAATGATATTTCTTCGATTCGATCAAGACAAAACATCCTAAACCTTTAAAATATGGGGTGGAATAGTTTCAAGACACTATATTCAATCTGATTAAAATCATTTGGATATCCCCAAGAAGTTTACTTTCTATTGTTCCATTCTGGCTGGGATCGGTTTGTCGAACAATGATATTTCTTCGATTCGATCAAGACAAAACATCCTAAACCTTTAAAATATGGGGTGGAATAGTTTCAAGACACTATATTCAATCTGATTAAAATCATTTGGATATCCCCAAGAAGTTTACTTTCTATTGTTCCATTCTGGCTGGGATCGGTTTGTCGAACAATGATATTTCTTCGATTCGATCAAGACAAAACATCCTAAACCTTTAAAATATGGGGTGGAATAATGTTCAATCTAATATACCTTATGAAGAACCCCTCGAAAGCTATATTCTCAAAATTTCTATTTTCACTTGCTCTGTAGTTGTTTTTCCTCGTGAAATCCTGAAAAATATCTAAAAGTAATGGAACTGTCTCGAAAAAGTTATGAGAACGTTCTTACCTGCTTTTCATCCCTATTTCGTTGTTCTTTCAGATTTTTGTACGAAGATTTGACCTCTTTTCTTCCTTGGAGGTGGGTTATTGATGAGAAATAAATTATCCAAAATATTGTCTCACTCAATATACTCTTATAGTGAAAACGGAAAGAGCCTTTCTACTCACTCGCAAACGTTCAATTTTCATATGATTCAACTCTTGCTTCTTCAGTTCCATCTCGTTTTGCCCGATTTTCCAGAAAATACGAAGACTTGTTTTGAAAATTTCTACCTATTTCCTTAGTCCAACTGTTCATATCTTTTTGAATTTTGTCGTATACTGAAATTGAAATATGTATTATTACGATGGAATAATGTTTTAATTACTTACTCACCTAGATTTTCAGCATTCCGATCAACCTAAGTGAATGTAGTATTTAGGAAAATATGTGCATATACTGAATGAAGCTCAGAAATCCCTTCAGGCATTCCAGATTATTTTAGATTCTATCTGAAACAGGCTAGGTTATAGGTTTTGCTGTGGAAATACAATAATTTCATACGAAATGAATTTGATCTTACCTTTTATTATTTCAAAAAGTTCGAAATCATTCTGGAATGCTGTTCAATCAAAATAAACATCCGAATGTAAACCTAACCTATGATGTTCGAAGAAATTACATTCTTCTTTTTGGATACGTTCCGTTATTTGAATTTTCCTTTTATATTTACTCGTCAGCATTATTTTTTCATCCTATTTATTCAAATCTATCTCGAAATTACCGAGTTTCGAGAAATTTCGACGTTTAAATTCAATTTATGGAGAAATGTCACGGAATTTCTATGACTCTATGATCGACAGAATTTATTTGTCGAGGTGTCAAAAATCGGCCTTTTTCAGATCGAGTTCTTGCAAAAATTGAAGAAAAGTGAGAAGCTTCACATAGTTATCTGAAATCTTACGTCCTTTGAGCTGTAATTTTGACCCTTGGCGAAGCCCGAGATGTTGCGGTTTAATATTCCTATGAAATGTTTGGCGGCAACTTTTGGTGTTTTCGACCTTTTTCCAACATTATTTTCGTACGTTTGGAATTTTTAACAGGCAAATTTTCGAGTACCGTAAGAAAGCCCGTTTCTTCCTCTCAATAACGCGGGGGCGCTAAAGCGCCTCCGTTATTCTTTCGACTTCAAAAATGCTCGAGGCCTTTGGCCTCTCGATTTAAATAGTTTTGTCTTAACTTTTCTGTGGTTGCGAAATATAATTTTAGTATCGGGAAAATATTTAACGTAAACTTTCTCACAGGGTCCTTCGATGATGCCAGAGATGATTTTCCTACCTTGTCATGTCATTTTTTCCTTAGGAGCTATCTCGTCGTAATTATCTGATCGTAATTATCTCATTCGAAATCCCGTCAGGGACTTTTCGTTAGGTTAGGTCCCGGAGTTGTCAAGATTTTTCGGTTTCCCTCTGTATCCATCAACTGGAAATGTAAAGAAATTTGTATTATTGGGATAGAAAAACGTTTTAGTTATTCACTCATTTACTTACCTTGATTTCCCTCTACTATCTTCTGAATACTTGGCACCTTCATTTTCGTTCTAGTTCTATCGCGTTGAATGTAAAAAGTAACCGATGTTGATCGAATTCTCTTTCTTGTCGGTTACATTCGGATATGCTTTCAAATTAAGCCGTCAAAATTTATTTCTCGTCGTTTTTATTTGAATTCATCTTGGAATGATCGTGTTTCGTGGAATATCGACGTCTTGTCAATATACGATTTATTAGATATTTCGGGAGAGACGTCATGTAATATCTATGCTCCACGTAAATTAATTTGGGTTTCTCGGGGTTGTCAAAAATCGTACTTTTTGAAATCGAGTTCTTGCATAAACCGGTGGATGGAAGTTTGTCGAAAATACTTTAAAAAGACCTCGTGCCCTTCGAGATGATAATTTGACCGCTTTCGATCCTCGAGATGCCGCGGATCAAAAGCCTATCCAATAGTTCGGCGGCAACTTTTGGAGTCTTTTGGAGTTTTCGACCTTTTCCGAACGTTATTTTCGTTCGTTTGGAATGGGAAGTAGGCATCTTTCCGAGTACAGTAGGAAATCCCGTTTCTTTCCCTTGAAAACGCGGGGGCGCATCGCGCCCCCGGTCTTCCCCTTATTTCGCAATTTTAAAATTCCTCGAGGCCTTCGGCCTCTCGTCTGAAAATAGTTTTTGTCTTAACTATTCTGTGGTTTTCTCATTTTGACATTTATCTACTTTAGTATATTAGACTAGTAAGCCAGGAGATCCACATAATAGGTAGATTCGACTTTTTCGATAGATTCACCTTTTCGGGTAGATTCACATTTTCGAATAGTTCGGTGAAGGAAACAAAGAAAAAATAATTTTGATAATTGCCAGAAGGGCCAAGAACGGTCCTGTCCTAAAATGTCAATCGAAGGGGGCGGGGCTTAGTTTATCCACGAAATACGTTTCGAAATTTCCTCGAAACCACCGAAAATTCACAAAATTGATTTGAAATATCGAAAGGAAAGTTATTCAATTATATTCACCAAATATTTTCCTCAAAATCAGTTTATTTCCATACAAAATTCATAATAATTCTCCAACGTCTAATATTGTATTCAAAATTTCAGATTTCTTCATTAATTTTTCATCCACCATGAATTATTTTGTTTCCATAATTCTGAAAATAAGAAAGAACAATGAAATTAGCATGCTTAACAAAAAGGTTATTCTTAAAATTCCATATTTGCTTCGCTCGGTTTGTCGAACAATGATATTTATTCGATTCGATCAAGTCAAAACATCCTAAACCTTTTTAATATGGGGTGGAATAGTTTCAAGACACTATATTCAATCTGATTCAAATCATTAGGATACCCCCAAGAAGTTTACTTGTGATTGTTCCATTCTTGCTGTAATCGGTTTGTCGAACAATGATATTTATTCGATTCGATCAAGACAAAACATCCTAAACCTTTTTAATATGGGTTGGAATAGTTTCGAGACACTATATTCAATCTGATTCAAATCATTAGGATACCCCCAAGAAGTTTACTTTTGATTGTTCCATTCTTGCTGTAATCGGTTTGTCGAACAATGATATTTATTCGATTCGATGAAGACAAAACATCGTAAACCTTTAAAATAGGGGGTGGAATAGTTTCAAGACACTATATTCAATCTGATTAAAATCATTTGGATACCCCCAAGAAGTTTACTTTCTATTTTTCCATTCTGGCTGGGATCGGTTTGTCGAACAATGATATTTCTTCGATTCGATCAAGACAAAACATCGTAAACCTTTAAAATAGGGGGTGGAATAGTTTCAAGACACTATATTCATCTGATTAAAATCATTTGGATACCCCCAAGAAGTTTACTTTCTATTGTTCCATTCTGGCTGGGATCGGTTTGTCGAACAATGATATTTCTTCGATTCGATCAAGACAAAACATCGTAAACCTTTAAAATAGGGGGTGGAATAGTTTCAAGACACTATATTCAATCTGATTAAAATCATTAGGATACCCCCAAGAAGTTTACTTTCTATTGTTCCATTCTGGCTGGGATCGGTTTGTCGAACAATGATATTTCTTCGATTCGATCAAGACAAAACATCGTAAACCTTTAAAATAGGGGGTGGAATAGTTTCAAGACACTATATTCAATCTGATTAAAATCATTTGGATACCCCCAAGAAGTTTACTTTCTATTTTTCCATTCTGGCTGGGATCGGTTTGTCGAACAATGATATTTATTCGATTCGATCGAGACAAAACATCCTAAACCTTTTTAATATGGGGTGGAATAGTTTCAAGACACTATATTCAATCTGATTCAAATCATTAGGATACCCCCAAGAAGTTTACTTTTGATTGTTCCATTCTTGCTGTAATCGGTTTGTCGAACAATGATATTTATTCGATTCGATCGAGACAAAACATCCTAAACCTTTTTAATATGGGGTGGAATAGTTTCAAGACACTATATTTAATCTGATTCAAATCATTAGGATACCCCCAAGAAGTTTACTTTTGATTGTTCCATTCTTGCTGTAATCGGTTTGTCGAACAATGATATTTATTCGATTCGATCAAGACAAAACATCCTAAACCTTTTTAATATGGGTTGAAATAGTTTCGAGACACTATATTCAATCTGATTCAAATCATTAGGATACCCCCAAGAAGTTTACTTTTGATTGTTTCATTCTTGCTGTAATCGGTTTGTCGAACAATGATATTTATTCGATTCGATCAAGACAAAACATCCTAAACCTTTTCAATATGGGGTGGAATAGTTTCAAGACACTCTATTCAATCTGATTCAAATCATTAGGATACCCCCAAGAAGTTTACTTTCTATTGTTCCATTCTGGCTGGGATCGGTTTGTCGAACAATGATATTTCTTCGATTCGATCAAGACAAAACATCGTAAACCTTTAAAATAGGGGGTGGAATAGTTTCAAGACACTATATTCAATCTGATTAAAATCATTTGGATACCCCCAAGAAGTTTACTTTCTATTTTTCCATTCTGGCTGGGATCGGTTTGTCGAACAATGATATTTCTTCGATTCGATCAAGACAAAACATCGTAAACCTTTAAAATAGGGGGTGGAATAGTTTCAAGACACTATATTCAATCTGATTAAAATCATTTGGATACCCCCAAGAAGTTTACTTTCTATTTTTCCATTCTGGCTGGGATCGGTTTGTCGAACAATGATATTTCTTCGATTCGATGAAGACAAAACATCGTAAACCTTTAAAATAGGGGGTGGAATAGTTTCAAGACACTATATTCAATCTGATTAAAATCATTTGGATACCCCCAAGAAGTTTACTTTCTATTTTTCCATTCTGGCTGGGATCGGTTTGTCGAACAATGATATTTCTTCGATTCGATCAAGACAAAACATCGTAAACCTTTAAAATAGGGGGTGGAATAGTTTCAAGACACTATATTCATCTGATTAAAATCATTTGGATACCCCCAAGAAGTTTACTTTCTATTGTTCCATTCTGGCTGGGATCGGTTTGTCGAACAATGATATTTCTTCGATTCGATCAAGACAAAACATCGTAAACCTTTAAAATAGGGGGTGGAATAGTTTCAAGACACTATATTCAATCTGATTAAAATCATTTGGATACCCCCAAGAAGTTTACTTTCTATTGTTCCATTCTGGCTGGGATCGGTTTGTCGAACATTGATATTTCTTCGATTCGATCAAGACAAAACATCCTAAACCTTTTTAATATGGGTTGAAATAGTTTCGAGACACTATATTCAATCTGATTCAAATCATTAGGATACCCCCAAGAAGTTTACTTTTGATTGTTTCATTCTTGCTGTAATCGGTTTGTCGAACAATGATATTTATTCGATTCGATCAAGACAAAACATCCTAAACCTTTTCAATATGGGGTGGAATAGTTTCAAGACACTCTATTCAATCTGATTCAAATCATTAGGATACCCCCAAGAAGTTTACTTTCTATTGTTCCATTCTGGCTGGGATCGGTTTGTCGAACAATGATATTTCTTCGATTCGATCAAGACAAAACATCGTAAACCTTTAAAATAGGGGGTGGAATAGTTTCAAGACACTATATTCAATCTGATTAAAATCATTTGGATACCCCCAAGAAGTTTACTTTCTATTTTTCCATTCTGGCTGGGATCGGTTTGTCGAACAATGATATTTCTTCGATTCGATCAAGACAAAACATCGTAAACCTTTAAAATAGGGGGTGGAATAGTTTCAAGACACTATATTCAATCTGATTAAAATCATTTGGATACCCCCAAGAAGTTTACTTTCTATTTTTCCATTCTGGCTGGGATCGGTTTGTCGAACAATGATATTTCTTCGATTCGATGAAGACAAAACATCGTAAACCTTTAAAATAGGGGGTGGAATAGTTTCAAGACACTATATTCAATCTGATTAAAATCATTTGGATACCCCCAAGAAGTTTACTTTCTATTTTTCCATTCTGGCTGGGATCGGTTTGTCGAACAATGATATTTCTTCGATTCGATGAAGACAAAACATCGTAAACCTTTAAAATAGGGGGTGGAATAGTTTCAAGACACTATATTCAATCTGATTAAAATCATTTGGATACCCCCAAGAAGTTTACTTTCTATTTTTCCATTCTGGCTGGGATCGGTTTGTCGAACAATGATATTTCTTCGATTCGATCAAGACAAAACATCGTAAACCTTTAAAATAGGGGGTGGAATAGTTTCAAGACACTATATTCATCTGATTAAAATCATTTGGATACCCCCAAGAAGTTTACTTTCTATTGTTCCATTCTGGCTGGGATCGGTTTGTCGAACAATGATATTTCTTCGATTCGATCAAGACAAAACATCGTAAACCTTTAAAATAGGGGGTGGAATAGTTTCAAGACACTATATTCAATCTGATTAAAATCATTTGGATACCCCCAAGAAGTTTACTTTCTATTGTTCCATTCTGGCTGGGATCGGTTTGTCGAACATTGATATTTCTTCGATTCGATCAAGACAAAACATCCTAAACCTTTTTAATATGGGTTGAAATAGTTTCGAGACACTATATTCAATCTGATTCAAATCATTAGGATACCCCCAAGAAGTTTACTTTTGATTGTTTCATTCTTGCTGTAATCGGTTTGTCGAACAATGATATTTATTCGATTCGATCAAGACAAAACATCCTAAACCTTTTCAATATGGGGTGGAATAGTTTCAAGACACTCTATTCAATCTGATTCAAATCATTAGGATACCCCCAAGAAGTTTACTTTCTATTGTTCCATTCTGGCTGGGATCGGTTTGTCGAACAATGATATTTCTTCGATTCGATCAAGACAAAACATCGTAAACCTTTAAAATAGGGGGTGGAATAGTTTCAAGACACTATATTCAATCTGATTAAAATCATTTGGATACCCCCAAGAAGTTTACTTTCTATTTTTCCATTCTGGCTGGGATCGGTTTGTCGAACAATGATATTTCTTCGATTCGATCAAGACAAAACATCGTAAACCTTTAAAATAGGGGGTGGAATAGTTTCAAGACACTATATTCAATCTGATTAAAATCATTTGGATACCCCCAAGAAGTTTACTTTCTATTTTTCCATTCTGGCTGGGATCGGTTTGTCGAACAATGATATTTCTTCGATTCGATGAAGACAAAACATCGTAAACCTTTAAAATAGGGGGTGGAATAGTTTCAAGACACTATATTCAATCTGATTAAAATCATTTGGATACCCCCAAGAAGTTTACTTTCTATTTTTCCATTCTGGCTGGGATCGGTTTGTCGAACAATGATATTTCTTCGATTCGATCAAGACAAAACATCGTAAACCTTTAAAATAGGGGGTGGAATAGTTTCAAGACACTATATTCATCTGATTAAAATCATTTGGATACCCCCAAGAAGTTTACTTTCTATTGTTCCATTCTGGCTGGGATCGGTTTGTCGAACAATGATATTTCTTCGATTCGATCAAGACAAAACATCGTAAACCTTTAAAATAGGGGGTGGAATAGTTTCAAGACACTATATTCAATCTGATTAAAATCATTTGGATACCCCCAAGAAGTTTACTTTCTATTGTTCCATTCTGGCTGGGATCGGTTTGTCGAACATTGATATTTCTTCGATTCGATCAAGACAAAACATCCTAAACCTTTAAAATAGGGGGTGGAATAGTTTGAAGACACTATATTCAATCTGATTAAAATCATTTGGATACCCCCAAAGAAGTTTTGTTCCATTGTTGTCTACTTACTATTGTCCGAATAAGAGTGAAATCGGAAAGAGCCTTTCTACTCACTCGCAAACGTTCAATTTTCATATGATTCAACTCCTGCTTCTTCAGTTCCATCTCGTTTTGCCCGATTTTCCAGAAAATATGAAGACTTGTTTTGAAAATTTCTACCTATTTCCTTAGTCCAACTGTTTTCTTCATATCTTTTTGAATTTTGTCGTATACCGTCTGGACTTACTTGGAAAAGCTAAAGCAGGACCTATTTATTCGCAATTATTACTTTTGAAACCCTGATCATCGTGACTTTGAATTGATGTCTTGGAGCTCCCAATTTTTTCGTTATTTACTTTACTGGAATTGAAATATGTATTATTACGATGGAATAACGTTTTAATTACTTACTCACCTAGATTTTCAGCATTCCGATCAGCTTAAATCAATGTAGTATTCAGGAAAATATGTGCATATACTGAATGAAGCTCAGAAATCCCTTCAGGCTTTCCAGATTATTTTAGATTCTATCTGAAACAGGCTAGGTTATAGGTTTTGCTGTGGAAATACAATAATTTCATACGAAATGAATTTGATCTTACCTTTTATTATTACAAAAAGTTCGAAATCATTTTTGAATGCTGTTCAATCAAAATAAACATCCGAATGTAAACATAACCTATGATGTTCGAAGAAATTACATTCTTCTTTTTGGATACGTTCGGTTATTTGAATTTTCCTTTTATATTTACTCGTCAGCATTATTTTTTCATCCTATTTATTCAAATCTATCTCGAAATTACCGAGTTTCGAGAAATTTCGACGTTTAAATTCAATTTATGGAGAAATGTCACGGAATATCTATGACTCTATGATCGACCGAATTTATTTGTCGAGGTGTCAAAAATCGGCCTTTTTCAGATCGAGTTCTTGCAAAAATTGAAGAAAAGTGAGAAGCTTCACATAGTTATCTGAAATCTTACGTCCTTGGAGCTGTAATTTTGACCCTTGGCGAAGCCCGAGATGTTGCGGTTTAATATTCCTATGAAATGTTTGGCGGCAACTTTTGGTGTTTTCGACCTTTTTCCAACATTATTTTCGTACGTTTGGAATTTTTAACAGGCAAATTTTCGAGTACCGTAAGAAAGCCCGTTTCTTCCTCTCAATAACGCGGGGGCGCTAAAGCGCCTCCGTTATTCTTTCGACTCCAAAAATGCTCGAGGCCTTCGGCCTCTCGATTTAAATAGTTTTGTCTTAACTTTTCTGTGGTTGCGAAATATAATTTTAGTATCGGGAAAATATTTAACGTAAACTTTCTCACAGGGTCCTTCGATGATGCCAGAGATGATTTTCCTACCTTGTCATGTCATTTTTTCCTTAGGAGCTAACTCGTCGTAATTATCTGATCGTAATTATCTCATTCGAAATCCCGTTAGGGTCTTTTCGTTAGGTTAGGTCCCGGAGTTGTCAAGATTTTTCGGTTTCCCTCTGTATCCATCAACTGGAAATGTAAAGAAATACGTATTATTGGGATAGAAAAACGTTTTAGTTATTCACTCATTTACTTACCTTGATTTCCCTCTACTATCTTCTGAATACTTGGCACCTTCATTTTCGTTCTAGTTCTATCGCGTTGAATGTAGAAATTAACCGATGTTGATCGAATTCTCTTTCTTCTTGTCGGAAGCATCCGGATAAGCTTTCAAATTAAGCCGCCAAAATCTATTTCTCGTCGATTTTATTCGAATTCATCTCGAAATGATCGAGTTTCGAGGAATTTCGTCGACTTGTGAATTGGCTTTCAATTCAATTTCGGGGAGAAATGTCACGGAATATCTATGACTCTATGATCGACCGAATTAATTTCTCGAGGTGTCAGAAATCGACCTTTTCCAAATCGAGTTCTTGCGAAAACTGGAGAAATGTGGAGGATCCCACATAGTTTATTGAGACCTTACGTCCTTTGAGATGGAAATTCGATCCTTGGCGGAGCCCGAGATGTTGCGGTTTAATATCCTTATGAAAAGTTCGGCGGCAACTTTTGGCGTCTTTTCGAGTTTTGGACCTTTTCCGTTTGTTATTTTCGTTCGCATGGAGTTAGAAATAGGGATCTTTCCGAGTACAGTAGGAAAGCCCGTTTCTTTCCCTTGAAAACGCGGGGGCGCTTTGCGCCCCCGGTCTTTCCTTTTTTTCGCAACTTCAAAATTCCTCGAGGCCTTTGGCCTCTCGTCTCAAAATAGTTTTTGTCTTAACTATTCTGTGGTTTTCTCATTTTGACATTTATCTACTATAGTATATAAGACTAGTAAGCCAGGAGATCCACATAATAGGTAGATTCGACTTTTCCGATAGATTCACCTTTTCGGATAGATCCACATAATAGGTAGATTCGACTTTTCCGATAGATTCACCTTTTCGGATAGATCCACATTTTCGAATAGTTCGGTGAAGAAATAGAAATAATAATTTTGATTATTGCCAGAAGGGTCAAGAACGGTCCTGTCCTAAAATGTCAATCGAAGGGGGCGGGGCTTAGTTTATCCACGATATACGTTACGAAATTTCCTCGAAACCACCGAAATTTCACAAAATTGATTTTGAAATATCGAAAGGAAAGTTATTCAATTATATTCACCAAATATTTTCCTCAAAATCAGTTTATTTCCATACAAAATTCATAATAATTCTCCAACGTCAAATATTTTATTCAAAATTTCAGATTGCTTCATTAATTTTTCATCCACCATGGATTATTTTGTTTCCATAATTCTGAAAATAAGATAGAAGTATAAAATTAGCATGCTCAACAAAAAGGTTATTCTTGAAATTCCATATTTGCTTCGCTCGGTTTGTCGAAGAATGATATTTTTCAATTCGATCAAGACAAAACATCCTAAACCTTTAAAATATGGGGTGGAATAGTTTCAAGACACTATATTCAATCTGATTAAAATCATTTGGATATCCCCAAGAAGTTTATTTTCTATTGTTCCATTCTGGCTGGGATCGGTTTGTCGAACAATGATATTTCTTCGATTCGATCAAGACAAAACATCCTAAACCTTTAAAATATGGGGTGGAATAGTTTCAAGACACTATATTCAATCTGATTAAAATCATTTGGATATCCCCAAGAAGTTTACTTTCTATTGTTCCATTCTGGCTGGGATCGGTTTGTCGAACAATGATATTTCTTCGATTCGATCAAGACAAAACATCCTAAACCTTTAAAATATGGGGTGGAATAGTTTCAAGACACTATATTCAATCTGATTAAAATCATTTGGATATCCCCAAGAAGTTTACTTTCTATTGTTCCATTCTGGCTGGGATCGGTTTGTCGAACAATGATATTTCTTCGATTCGATCAAGACAAAACATCCTAAACCTTTAAAATATGGGGTGGAATAGTTTCAAGACACTATATTCAATCTGATTAAAATCATTTGGATATCCCCAAGAAGTTTACTTTCTATTGTTCCATTCTGGCTGGGATCGGTTTGTCGAACAATGATATTTCTTCGATTCGATCAAGACAAAACATCCTAAACCTTTAAAATATGGGGTGGAATAGTTTCAAGACACTATATTCAATCTGATTAAAATCATTTGGATATCCCCAAGAAGTTTACTTTCTATTGTTCCATTCTGGCTGGGATCGGTTTGTCGAACAATGATATTTCTTCGATTCGATCAAGACAAAACATCCTAAACCTTTAAAATAGGGGGTGGAATAGTTTCAAGACACTATATTCAATCTGATTAAAATCATTTGGATATCCCCAAGAAGTTTACTTTCTATTGTTCCATTCTGGCTGGGATCGGTTTGTCGAACAATGATATTTCTTCGATTCGATCAAGACAAAACATCCTAAACCTTTAAAATATGGGGTGGAATAGTTTCAAGACACTATATTCAATCTGATTAAAATCATTTGGATATCCCCAAGAAGTTTACTTTCTATTGTTCCATTCTGGCTGGGATCGGTTTGTCGAACAATGATATTTCTTCGATTCGATCAAGACAAAACATCCTAAACCTTTAAAATATGGGGTGGAATAGTTTCAAGACACTATATTCAATCTGATTAAAATCATTTGGATATCCCCAAGAAGTTTACTTTCTATTGTTCCATTCTGGCTGGGATCGGTTTGTCGAACAATGATATTTCTTCGATTCGATCAAGACAAAACATCCTAAACCTTTAAAATATGGGGTGGAATAGTTTCAAGACACTATATTCAATCTGATTAAAATCATTTGGATATCCCCAAGAAGTTTACTTTCTATTGTTCCATTCTGGCTGGGATCGGTTTGTCGAACAATGATATTTCTTCGATTCGATCAAGACAAAACATCCTAAACCTTTAAAATATGGGGTGGAATAGTTTCAAGACACTATATTCAATCTGATTAAAATCATTTGGATATCCCCAAGAAGTTTACTTTCTATTGTTCCATTCTGGCTGGGATCGGTTTGTCGAACAATGATATTTCTTCGATTCGATCAAGACAAAACATCCTAAACCTTTAAAATAGGGGGTGGAATAGTTTCAAGACACTATATTCAATCTGATTAAAATCATTTGGATATCCCCAAGAAGTTTACTTTCTATTGTTCCATTCTGGCTGGGATCGGTTTGTCGAACAATGATATTTCTTCGATTCGATCAAGAAAAAACATCCTAAACCTTTAAAATGGGGGGGTGGAATAATGTTCAATCTAATATACCTTATGAAGAACCCCTCGAAAGCTATATTCTCAAAATTTCTATTTTCACTTGCTCTGTAGTTGTTTTTCCTCGTGAAATCCTGAAAAATATCGAAAAGTAATGAAACTGTCTCGAAAAAGTTATGAGAACGTTCTTACCTGCTTTTCATCCCTATTTCGTTGTTCTTTCAGATTTTTGTACGAAGATTTGACCTCTTTTCTTCCTTGGAGGTGGGTTATTGATGAGAAATAAATTATCCAAAATATTGTCTCACTCAATATACTCTTATAGTGAAAACGGAAAGAGCCTTTCTACTCACTCGCAAACGTTCAATTTTCATATGATTCAACTCTTTCTTCTTCAGTTCCATCTCGTTTTGCCCGATTTTCCAGAAAATACGAAGACTTGTTTTGAAAATTTCTACCTATTTCCTTAGTCCAACTGTTCATATCTTTTTGAATTTTGTCGTATACTGGAATTGAAATATGTATTATTACGATGGAATAACGTTTTAATTACTTACTCACCTAGATTTTCAGCATTCCGATCAACCTAAGTCAATGTAGTATTTAGGAAAATATGTGCATATACTGAATGAAGCTCAGAAATCCCTTCAGGCATTCCAGATTATTTTAGATTCTATCTGAAACAGGCTAGGTTATAGGTTTTGCTGTGGAAATACAATAATTTCATTCGAAATGAATTTGATCTTACCTTTTATTATTTCAAAAAGTTCGAAATCATTCTGGAATGCTGTTCAATCAAAATAAACATCCGAATGTAAACATAACCTATGATGTTCGAAGAAATTACATTCTTCTTTTTGGATACGTTCCGTTATTTGAATTTTCCTTTTATATTTACTTGTCAGCATTATTTTTTCATCCTATTTATTCAAATCTATCTCGAAATTACCGAGTTTCGAGAAATTTCGACGTTTAAATTCAATTTATGGAGAAATGTCACGAAATATCTATGACTCTATGATCGACCGAATTTATTTGTCGAGGTGTCAAAAATCGGCCTTTTTCAGATCGAGTTCTTGCAAAAATTAAAGAAAAGTGAGAAGCTTCACATAGTTATCTGAAATCTTACGTCCTTTGAGCTGTAATTTTGACCCTTGGCGAAGCCCGAGATGTTGCGGTTTAATATTCCTATGAAATGTTTGGCGGCAACTTTTGGTGTTTTCGACCTTTTTCCAACATTATTTTCGTACGTTTGGAATTTTTAACAGGCAAATTTTCGAGTACCGTAAGAAAGCCCGTTTCTTCCTCTCAATAACGCGGGGGCGCTAAAGCGCCTCCGTTATTCTTTCGACTCCAAAAATGCTCGAGGCCTTCGGCCTCTCGATTTAAATAGTTTTGTCTTAACTTTTCTGTGGTTGCGAAATATAATTTTAGTATCGGGAAAATATTTAACGTAAACTTTCTCACAGGGTCCTTCGATGATGCCAGAGATGATTTTCCTACCTTGTCATGTCATTTTTTCCTTAGGAGCTATCTCGTCGTAATTATCTGATCGTAATTATCTCATTCGAAATCCCGTTAGGGACTTTTCGTTAGGTTAGGTCCCGGAGTTGTCAAGATTTTTCGGTTTCCCTCTGTATCCATCAACTGGAAATGTAAAGAAATACGTTTTAGTTATTCACTCATTTACTTACCTTGATTTCCCTCTACTATCTTCTGAATACTTGGCACCTTCATTTTCGTTCTAGTTCTATCGCGTTGAATGTAGAAATTAACCGATGTTGATCGAATTCTCTTTCTTCTTGTCGGAAGCATCCGGATAAGCTTTCAAATTAAGCCGCCAAAATCTATTTCTCGTCGATTTTATTCGAATTCATCTCGAAATGATCGAGTTTCGAGGAATTTCGTCGACTTGTGAATTGGCTTTCAATTCAATTTCGGGGAGAAATGTCACGGAATATCTATGACTCTATGATCGACCGAATTAATTTCTCGAGGTGTCAGAAATCGACCTTTTCCAATTCGAGTTCTTGCAAAAACTGGAGAAATGTGGAGGATCCCACATAGTTTATTGAGACCTTACGTCCTTTGAGATGGAAATTCGATCCTTGGCGGAGCCCGAGATGTTGCGGTTTAATATCCTTATGAAAAGTTCGGCGGCAACTTTTGGCGTCTTTTCGAGTTTTCGACCTTTTCCGAACGTTATTTTGGTTCGTATGGAGTTCGAAATAGGCATCTTTCCGAGTACAGTAGGAAAGCCCGTTTCTTTCCCTTGAAAACGCGGGGGCTCTTCGCGCCCCCGGTCTCTCCTTTTTTTTTCGTAATTTTAAAATTGCTCGAGGCCTTCGGCCTCTCGTCCTCTCGTCTCAAAATAGTTTTTGTCTTAACTATTCTGTGGTTTACTCATTTTGACATTTATCAACTTTAGTATATAGGACTAGTAAGCCAGGAGATCCACATAATAGGTAGATTCGACTTTTCCGATAGATTCACCTTTTCGGGTAGATTCACATTTTCGAATAGTTCGGTAGAGAAAACAAAGAAAAAATAATTACGATTATTGCCAGAAGGGCCAAGAACGGTCCTGTCCTAAAATGTCAATCGAAGGGGCGGGGCTTAGTCTATCCACGAAATACGTTTCGAAATTTCCTCGAAACCACCGAAAATTGATTTTGAAATATCGAAAGAAAAGTTATTCAATTATATTCACCAAATATTTTTCCTCAAAATTGGTTTATTTCATAATATTTCCATTAAAAATTCATAATAATTCTCCAACGTCAAATATTCCGTTCAAAATTCCAGATTCCTTCATTAATGTTTCATAAAATTCATCAAAGAGCCTGACATCCATATGTTCCATGTCTGACTGATCAAATTATGTCACTCTTGAAAGTAATCAAAATCGTATGAAAACCTAGAAAATAGGTGTGAGAGAGGGTTGGCAGAGTATATTCGTTCCTACCTATGCCATCTATATGCTTAAATTGGTCAAAGAGCCTGACATCCATATGTTCTATGTTTGACCGATCAAATTTTCTCTCTCTTGAAAGTAATCAAAATCGTATGAAAACCTAGAAAATAGGTGTGAGAGAGGGTTGGCAGAGTATATTCGTTCCTACCTATGCCATCTATATGCTTAAATTGGTCAAAGAGCCTGACATCCATATGTTCTATGTTTGACCGATCAAATTTTCTCACTCTTGAAAGTAATCAAAATCGTATGAAAACCTAGAAAATAGGTGTGAAAGAGGGTTGGCAGAGTATATTCGTTCCTACCTGTGCCATCTATATGCTTAAATTGGTCAAAGAGCCTGACATCCATATGTTCCATGTCTGACCGTTCAAATTATCTTACTCTTGAAAGTAACCAAAAATGTATGGAAACCTAGAAAATAGGTGTGATAGAGGGTTGGCAGAGTATATTCGTTCCTACCTATGCCATCTACATGCTTAAATTGGTCAAAGGGCCTCATAGCAGAGCAACATCATATTTTCCATGTCTGACCGATCAAATTATCTCACTCTTGAAAGTAACCTTCTTTAGTCCAACTGTTTTCTTCATATCTTTTTGAATTTCGTTGTTTACTGTCTGGACTTACTTGGAAAAGCTAAAGCAGGACCTATTTATTTGCAATTATTACTTTTGAAACCCTAATTTGGTCTTTTCCTATAATAAATGAACGTTTGAAGTGATGTCTTAGGGCTCCTAATTTTTTCGTTATTCACTTTACTGGAATTGAAATATGTATTATTACGATGGAATAACGTTTTAATTACTTACTCACCTAGATTTATATCTTTCACTATATTGAAATCGAGCAATTCCATCTCGACCTGAATGTAAACAAATCGGCCATGATTTGGAATGTCAACATTATTCGTGGATTATTGGAATTTACGTTCGGATACATTCGGGAATTCGAATATGCATTCAAATTAAGCCGTCAAATTATATTTCTTGTCGTTTTTATTATTTGAATTCATCTTGGAATGATCTTGTTTCGAGGTATATCGACGTCTTGTCAATATACGATTTATTAGATATTTCGGGAGAAACGTCACGTGATATCTATGCTTCACGTAAATTAATTCGGGTTTCTCGGGGTTGTCAAAAATCGTACTTTTTGAAATCGAGTTCTTGCATAAACCGGTGGATCGAAGTTTGTCGAAAATACTTTAAAAAGACCTCGTGCCCTTCGAGATGATGATTTGACCGCTTTCGATCCTCGAGATGCCGCGGATCAAAAGCCTATCCAATAGTTCGGCGGCAACTTTTGGCGTCTTTTGGAGTTTTCGACCTTTTCCGAACGTTATTTTCGTTCGTTTGGAATGGAAAGTAGGCATCTTTCCGAGTACAGTAGGAAAGCCCGTTTCTTTCCCTTGAAAACGCGGGGGCGCTTCGCGCTCCAGGTCTTCCCCTTATTTCGCAATTTTAAAAATTCCTCGAGGCCTTCGGCCTCTCGTCTGAAAATAGTTTTTGTCTTAACTATTCTGTGGTTTTCTCATTTTGACATTTATCTACTTTAGTATATTAGACAAAAGCTCCTGCCTTCACGGCAGTGCTTTTCGTAACTTTTTTCCTTAGGAGCTATCTCGTCGTAATTATCTGATCGTAATTATCTCATTCGAAATCCCGTTAGGGACTTTTCGTTAGGTTAGGTCCCGGAGTTGTCAAGATTTTTCGGTTTCCCTCTGTATCCATCAACTGGAAATGTAAAGAAATACGTATTATTGGGATAGAAGAACGTTTTAGTTATTCACTCATTTACTTACCTTGATTTCCCTCTACTATCTTCTGAATACTTGGCACCTTCATTTTCGTTCTAGTTCTATCGCGTTGAATGTAGAAATTAACCGATGTTGATCGAATTCTCTTTCTTCTTGTCGGAAGCATCCGGATAAGCTTTCAAATTAAGCCGCCAAAATCTATTTCTCGCCGATTGTATTCGAATTCATTTCGAAATGATCGAGTTTCGAGGAATTTCGTCGACTTGTGAATTGGTTTTCAATTCAATTTCGGGGAGAAATGTCACGGAATATATATGACTCTATGATCGACCGAATTAATTTCTCGAGGTGTCAGAAATCGACCTTTTCCAAATCGAGTTCTTGCGAAAACTGGAGAAATGTGGAGGATCCCACATAGTTTATTGAGACCTTACGTCCTTTGAGATGGAAATTCGATCCTTGGCGGAGCCCGAGATGTTGCGGTTTAATATCCTTATGAAAAGTTCGGCGGCAACTTTTGGCGTCTTTTCGAGTTTTGGACCTTTTCCGTTCGTTATTTTGGTTCGTATGGAGTTCGAAATAGGCATCTTTCCGAGTACAGTAGGAAAGCCCGTTTCTTTCCCTTGAAAACGCGGGGGCTCTTTGCGCCCCCGGTCTCTCCTTTTTTTCGTAATTTTAAAATTGCTCGAGGCCTTCGGCCTCTCGTCTGAAAATAGTTTTTGTCTTAACTATTCTGTGGTTTTCTCATTTTGACATTTATCTACTTTAGTATATAGGATCATAACAGATCATAGAAATTAATTTCCGCTTTAGAGATGTATAGGAGAGTTGGTGTTTTTGAATGGGACACCCTATATTTCTAACACAGATTTTTAGTCTTTAATTGATTAATTGATCCATTATGAGTATCATATAAACCATAAAAATTATTGAAAAGAATGTATGAGACTTTTTCGAATATCTCGAACATATACCAAGATATACCGAAATATTTGAAGCAGTAATTTTCCAGAAACGCCCTGTTATTCGAGAACGAAGCAAGATATTTCCGATCTGATTTCTGTTATCTGATCATTCAGAAAAAAAGAGATCTCTCAGTGAGCATCGAATTTGGGACACCCTGTACAATTATATCTCTCCATCTCACGACTCAACAAAATCTTTGCTAATTTGCTAGCATCTTCGAAGATGCTGCTGTGGAAGTCGTGGAATTTAAACCAATGTAGTGAAAATCATATTAGTTATTCTATTTCAAGATTTATTGATGCATAGTTGTTGAGGAACACTAAATGGCTTTTCTCTACATTCAATATTTAGATAAACAATTCCTAAGCTATCCTATTGAAAATGGCGAAAAAAGTGAATGTTCTCACAAATTGTTATCTATCTAGATTCTCTCTGTACATTTCCACCTTCTCTCCTTTCTTATATTCCTGCTGGGGTAAGTACAGTTGGAATGAATTCGCTCAAGAATGACTTCAATGCAATTCGAAAATCCACTCATCCTTTGTGGAATTGTTATCGCCGCAAGAGCATATTGGAAAAGCAAAGCTGATATTCCCTCTTGAGCAATGAGCTTTCTCGGTATGGCGAGCTAGAAAATGTATTTTCAACAATGGGGGAAGACTTTTCGTAAATAAGTAATAACTATTGATTCGGCTTATACGCCTTTTGTGGAAACGAGCGGAAGATTTCTTCATTTTCGCTTTCGTTGTGGGAGAAACATTTTCATCGACATAATGGCGTTGCCACTTCCTTGTGCACGGTTCGAAGTTATAGAAGGCTGAGCTGTAATTCAAGATTGAAAAAATTATCAATTACCAACAGCAATTTCAAAACCTTTGCGGATGGCATTTTCTGATTTTTCTGACAAAATTCACATCCAATTTGTTCGCGTATCCAGATTTATGACATGATCCTATTCGTTCGTAAATTCCATATATTTCACATAACGTCAATAATTTAATTACAACCCATTGCCTGTCAATGAATCCCATATCGGTCATAAATTTCTTGTATTCCATCAATTAAACAGGCTGAAATGGTCAACTATTGCATTTATGAGTAATTCCTTGATTACATTATTCAAATCCAATATCAATCATATTTTCATGTATGGCGTGGGTTATTTTGTGAAAATTTCACCATTAATTCCGATCCAAATTTATTTATGAGAGTTTGGTATTTTATCGCATTTTTGGTTCTCTATATTTCTAGTCGGTTTGAGTACCGCGACATTTTCTCCGACAAAACTGAAAATGTCATGTTGTCCGGTATATTTATGCTCGACTACTGCAGAACGATCAAATATTTATTCACGACATGGCAGAAAAATTGGTCGATAATAACCGTTTTTATTCCTGATGAATGGTGTTTAACGGAACGAAATATTTGAAGTTGTTGAAAGAAACGTGCACCCCTCTATGGAATTACTCAAGACCTGATGACAGTTATTAAGGAATCGTAAAAAGTAAATTGAATTCTGATCGATTCCTTGGATAACGAGGTTCGTATTGGACAATCCATCCGGTGAATGTTTAGAATATTTTTGAGCCGATCAATGCTATTTCTCAATGAATTAAAATTAGTCAACTTCGGATATATTTTTTCAATTTGACGATGAACAGAATATTCATTCCAAGTATTGATGCTCATTATCGAAAGCAAGTTATTTATAGTTCCTTTTCGTTATAAGTTAGTTCACTTCCAAAAAAATTTCCAATTAGATGATGAAGAGAGCTTTTTTATTGGATTATCGATCTGTCAATGATGCTCATTATCGAATACAAACTATTCATAATTTCACGTAGAGTTATAAGCTATCACCCAGCTAGTGACTTCAAAGACATAATTACGTGCTTGCTTCCAATATATTCCAACATTTTCGGTATTAATTTAATGAACTCATTATAACTCAGTGTTTTTCTTTTAATGTCACTCATGTTACTTACTGTGACACAGACTTCTATGGCTACGAACCGTGCACAAGGAAAATGGCAACATGGGATGGGGATCCGATATCTGTCCAATTATGTCCTTAACCTTAATGCTTAGAGAAAAGTTCCTTATAATTCGAAACAGCACATAAAATCAGTATCAAACGTTGTTCATTGCCAGTTCTTCTGTTTTTCTGATCCATCTTTTTATTTTTGATTCTAACCAATTTATAAGTAGACATTTGCATGATCTTGGTCGATAATTTCAAATCACTATTTTGATTATGCTACCTCTTGAAATTTTCGAATTTTCATCCCGAAACGATTATTGCGGAGTCCGCTAGAACATCGGACCCCCGATCGATCAAATGTGGCATTGCCAATTCATCGTGCACGGCTCGGGGTTATAAAAGGCTGTGGACACACTGGATGATGGAATCTTTCATGTGGGGAAAAACGCTTGTCGATAACAATAAAATATTAAATGGAAATTAGAAGTCAAAGACTTTCCCTGTATGAAAAGCTCCCGTTTTACAGGAAGTCACAGAGTCTGGAAACTTTGGAAAACAACCTATCACTCTCGGGAAATGTGGTAGGATGCAATCAAAACAATAATTTCTTAAATTCAGAAGAGATGCTATAAAGATGTTATCCAAACCACTATTAAAATCATTGGCAATTATGTCCTAGATAGCATCATTACGATAGCTATTACCCCATTTAAGTACCATTTAAGTTGTGAACATTCCAAACACCCAAAAAACATATAAATAGTTTCTTGCATTTTATGTGGATCCATTAGCTGAAAAAAATACAAAAAAGATTGCAGATAAGTATATCCATTGAGTATATAAATATTATTGACATATTCCTAGCTCATTCAGATTGAATGAATGATATTATGTTGATACATATTTCCATATTATTTTCTCATCACAATGAAATAGTTCGATTACTATCTGGAAAAACATGAACACATCAGGAAGGATATTTGGAAAAAGTCGAGAAATTCAATCATTATTGCTCTATTTGCAGGAGCTGTTGGTGAAATCCTTCATTTGATGCATGACAATTTTGTTACAAAGGAATTGGAGAATTTTATGGCCAGCGTAATCCAATCGATCAATGTGTGACCAATCTGTTTTCCATCGAGCTCTTACATAATTTTCCAGTATGTAGATTAGTTCTAAGGAATCAACGGATCCTTGAAAAAACCTTCTATTTTGAAGGATATCCGTAGACTTTTCCGATTTATTATCCACGAGAACTCACTGGAATGATCACGAAATATCCAAGTTTGCGAGAATCTAGATCGAAATTGACGGGGCAATATGAACTCGAGAGCCAATCAATTCTCCTGTTTATCTCCACTGATATCATAATCCCCTTTGTGTATTGCACACACTGCTGAAATGTTTGCACATCCATTAGCTACTTCTTTTCCCCATTGTGGACTAACAGAGGATGGGAAAAATGTCACATTCAGGCTGGAAAACATCAATAGTCAATTGTAGGAAATTTCTGGTACGAACCATCTGAGATTCTGGGTATCTCCGCTAATTCGGCTTCATTCAATCCCTGTGATGAAGATTTCAATTGGGTCTAAAGAGCGATAAGGAGCATTTTTATGCATAGTTCCTAAACTGCCTGAAAGTCGAAGTTTATCTCGAAGGATTGGTATTTATGGAAAATTATCGGTTTGACGTTGCTGTATGTGAGCGTCGAACAGTGTGTCGCTTCGAGACGCATAAAGCACTACTCACCCACGTCGAGTGCACCTTATGCATAGAAGGAGCAGACAACGCCATCTTCTGGACGTCTGGGGGGCCGCCACTATCTGGACACATCTGGATGTAATTTCACCTAATGTGAACGTGTTTGACGTGATTTCAGAGAAATAATTTGCTACAACATTAATCTGTTTCCATTCAATCCCCAAGAATGAAAACTTATGTGCACAAATTCACAACAATCACAATTCTACGAATTCCTGAATGCTTGGGATCATGAATTTTTCAGTCCATTCGAGCGAGAAATTCCGTAGAAACGTATCACAAAGCGGTGTGGAGATTCAGCCCCCATTCTCCCTCTAAGTGAAGAAAAATTCATGAAAAATCCCCGGGCATCGTAGTAAATTATCCCATCCTGTCAAATTCCGAAGGAGGCAATGTTCGCAAACACGTCAGCAGAAAGTAGCGAATTAGATAAGAAAACTTGTTCTTCGCGGATTTCGCGAGGAACTGGAGGGTGCTGTCCCCGGCTGAATTAAAAGGGGCTATTTATTCAGTTGAATGGAGTTTCTCCATTATGTTAACATGCTACTCAGGTAGTGAACCAGGCCGGAAATTTCATAACTCCATGTAGATTGTTCCTAACGATCTTGGTCGTTGGAGCGATGAAAACGAAGGACCGCCCCTCGAAATTCTTACGATTTATTATGTTCATTGGTTTTTCGACAGCAGGCGAACTGCGTATGAGAATGTTATGAGTTTTCGAATGACAATTTTTCTTCCTCTTCAATTTCATTGAAAATTAAATCTGAAAAAAAATAACCAACCTTTGTTGTCTACCTCAAACTAAAATGAAAAGTTCAGATTAATAAGGTTAGGTATTAACTCATCAACTAATATCGCTTTAGATATTGAACCAAATTAAGCGAACGCATATCCAACACTTGATTTTCCTCTAGGTTGAACAAATTGAAGAAACGAAACTTCCTTCGTTCTCGGATCCAGAGGGAAAAATGCAATGGGAAACTTCTCGGGTGAAGTGATGCACACCGAACTTTTCACTCGAAACCTGCAAGAAAATTCCTCGAATACCTCCAAGGCTCAAAGTGCAATAAATAACTTGTACAGCGCCTGCAGGTTTCTACTCCGAGCAGTTCAACGAAACCAACTGGATAGTCGGTTAATCAGGTTGAAATGTTCGCCTACTCCCTAGAAATTTGTATCAGCAGCGATTTCCCAACAATTTCCTAGCCTTGGACAACATGGATGGTTCCAGGAATTGATGATTTCGATTCCAATCAATTATATAATTGATTACGTGTCGTATTGACGAGCCTAAATTGCTCTCTTCAGCAGGACAAAAGTGAAATACCTTGATACCTTGAATTGCTTCGAATAGATGGTTCAATTCAACTGGGAATCCCTGGAATTTCCGGTTAAATGAATTCCTTAGAATTAACTTTGTTTACGATTTTCACTAATTCAGAGTTTAACAAAACCACTACACGTGTTTCGCCATACCATAGATATGTAGATAACAACCCTTATCTATGCTCCTTATCTATTCCCCCTACCCTTCAGGAAGTAGGTATTTAATCCGAACAAGTGCAACATTGATCTCGTCACCTGATGAAGCTATGATATGGCGAAACAAGTGTAGTGGTTTTGTTAAACTCTGAAAAAGTGAAAATCATAAACTAAGTTAATCAGTGAATACTAAGATGATATGGATCCTCATCAAGTATCGGCCGAATCAATCGAATATTTTTCATCGAAAAATGAATTCCTGTTGTTTAAACGCAACTATTGTTATTACAACAAGAAATTATCGTTTTGAGAACGATCAGTTATTGCAATCTTACATGCCGATTCCGGTTGAAGAGTCCTTTGAACAGGAAAACGGTACTTATATCAGTGATCAGGTACTTTGTTTCAAGAGGAATATTCCCTCTGTATATACAATAATATTTTGCTATATATATATATACAGGGTGTTCCTAAATTGGAGGTAGAAACGGTGAGGGGAGATTTCTCAAGTAATTTCAAGAAAAAAAAGTTCCATGAAAATAATATCGCAAACGTTTCGTTTTCGAGGAAGTGTTGAAGTTTGAATTTTTTTCAAGTTTTTCCTTCATATTATCTACACTTCACAAGATATTCAACTGAAATTCGACATAGATATTACAATTCAGAGTTTACACCATGTGACATGCCAATTTAGAAAGCAAATCTACAGGGTGATATTTTTTCTGGAACTCTGTCCCCTGAAGAGTCCAAAATTTTTTTCGGTGAGCTACTGTTAATTCGAAAAAATGTAAAAGCAACTTTTTTGCTGTACTTAACGTTTTCCTATAGTTTGTCGTATCTGCTACCGATTTCGAGAAAAAAAATTTTAACAATTCTCTCGAAATCCTCAAAGAAATCCAAATTGTTATAAAATTTCAGTTGATAAGCTGTGGTGAATTAATTCATTATTATATTTTATGGTTGTTCTCCTAATCTGTAGCAATGATTCATAAATATTCGATAAACTCGTATAATCATTACAAAGAATGTATAACTACAAGAAAACACCCTTATCTCGAAAACGAAACGTTTGCGATCCCATGTTTATGGGACTTTTTTTCCTTGAAATTACTTGGGGAATCTCCGCTCTCCATTTGTACCTCCAATTCAGGAACAGCCTGTATAAACCTATATATTTACAGGGTGTTCCAAGTTCGAGTGCCCACTAGACATTTCTTGAGAATCGGTCTTATTTGAAATCTGAAAAATTGGATTATGATATTGTTCGACTTTATCTACTGAGCTAAAATATTTTTGAAGCCTGAACACTTTCAGTTATACAGGGAGTGAAAATAAATTTCTCGAACATTTTTTTTTTATTTTTTTTATATGATCGATTATTCAATTATAGATATAATTCTTTTTAATCGTTGCATTCGTCGGAATAGTTTTCAAAATATAGAAAAAAAAACTGAAGAAAAACAGGAGATATGTGTAGTCAGTGTTATGTTCGTTATTTCTATTCTAAATATTTCAAGCATAAACTGTTTTTAGATTTTCGAAGTAGTAGAATGGCGGAAAGTTGTACATCTCCTAAATTTTGGAAAACTCGTCACAGGGTGTTTCAAATATTTTGTCAAAAATTGTGGTCAGAATGTTTCCATAACTTTTGTCTTTTAGATTAGAACCCTATTTTTTATGATTGCGTTGGATTCTGCGGAGAAAAATAATGATAGTGTTCACAGTAGTTTGTGCTCCTAAATTGAATGATTCCTGAGTTAGTAAGGATTTTCTGAATTTATGTCGTACGTAGAGACAAATTCATGAAATCTTTTTCATAACAATAATCTGAGTTCATTGAGAATTATTGGGATAATTCATCTTCTATGAAAACAGATTATTGTTATAAAACAGATTTCATGAATTTATATCCTTATTTTTCTTCGCAGAATCCAACGCAATCTTAAAAAAATGGGGTTCTATTTAAAAAACAAAAGTTATGGGAAAATTCTGATTACATTTTTTGACGAAATATACGAAGCATCGTGTGACGAGTTTCCCAAAATTTAGGAGATGCACACTATTCCGCCATTCCACAAAAATGTAAAAACAGTTCATGCTTGAAATAGTGAGAATAAAAATAACGAACATAATACCTACTACGCATGTTCCCCTTTTTTTCAGTTCTTTTTCGATATTTTGAAAACTGTTTCGACAAATGCAACGATTTGAATAGAAATATATTTAAAATTGAATAATTGATCATATGAGAGACGATAAAATGCAAAAAAAAATTTCGAGAAATTTCTTTCCCTGTATAACTGACAGTATTCAGGCTTCAAGAAAATTTCAGCTCAGCCCAATTTTCAGATTTCAAATAAGAATAAGGATAAAAATCATCATCCACCCCTATTTTCACCCCGAAATATCCCTATTTTTCTTTCGAATCCTTTTCATTGGCCAGAGTGAACGAAAGTTTCCATTCAGAACCTCTATGATATCCAGGTAGAATTTTTATAGAGTTTGTCATAAATTATGAAAATTGTAGTAAAGCAAAAATTTTGTATTGCAGGAACTACTAAATATATCACTGAAATTATAAAAATGTGTATGAAAAAATATCTAAATAAATTCTTTTTGACTTGACTTGTAAAAACTGAAGTTTTAAGCTTGGAATTGAACCATCTAGTTTGTTCATTAAACAGGAAATTCCTGTAAATAGTGACGCATATTCCGATTTTCCAGACAGAATTATTTTCCAGTTTAAATGACGTTTGGTTGCATCATTGAAATCAACAAATATTCCTCCTGTCGCTTATATAGGGGGAATTTCCTGTAGAAGTTACCGAATTCCTGTTGTATATAATGGAAATTTTCTGTGAGTGTCGAATGCAGATAGTTAGGTACCTACTCTTTAGTTCTTCGTAAACGTACAAAGCCCAGCCAATACCAAATCCGAATCGCAAATATGTCTCGATAAAGATTGCAGGCATAATATATTCCATTTAGGAAACTGCAAAATGCAACTATCACGAGAAAAACGCGCACGTAATCACTTTTGCTGTCACGACGACGACGAAATATTCATGAAAATTGTATTCATTTCCCATTTCCTAGTCGCTTTCGATCCAATCCAATAACTTTTTCAGTATTAATATCTGTCAGATAGCGAAAGAAAATTCTTTTCAGTTTTCACGGCACTGCGGCAAAGCAAGGTTACCCCATTGTACCCCTGGAAAAACCGGAATAGATTTGATCCCAGATGGATCCACGAACCCCCATTCGAATCATAAACATCAAACTCCGATCTCCTGAAATTCATCTCCACAATTTTATGCTGCCCAATCCTGCGTACCGAGGAAACTCACATATCTCCTCGGATGTTCCCTTATCGCTACACGGAATCTTCAAAGTGTAGAATCTGCAAGTCGTAAATAACCATGAAAAGGGTTGAATAATTTCTCAACTCGGGCGGGTGGAGGAAATGCATCTCATTTATTATTAGTGGCACTTTGTAGATCTCGTGTCGGACCGGAAAATTTTTCATATCGAGAAAAGAATCGGAAGTCGAGAGATCACCCCGCGTTTTCAAGTGGACCCATTTTTCACGACGTGTGTCTTCTCATAACTCAGGATACCCAGAGATTCTAGAACGTTTCGTCATTGAAATTTTACGAATTGGATTCGAGGTTTTTTTTTGGATGAGTGAGATAAATTTTCGATGACTTTATTGGTAGCGCTTTATTTCAGTTTATCTCAGAAACTATTCGTTTCATATCGTTTCGCCATCGGCCGTTCTAGTCTAACAACTTCTCTATTTCCAGGAATACGGCTGAGCAGAACGTTGAAAAAGATGACGATGAATGTTCCTAGGGCTGTCAGGGTGGGCCATTCCGTCACGTTAGAATGTGATTATGATTTGGAGGGAGCGCCTCTATATTCAGTGAGGTGGTACAGGGATAACAATGAATTCTACAGATACGTGCCTAAAGAAGCGCCACCGACGAGGGTGTTTCCACTGCCTGGTCTTCATGTAGATGTGAGTATTAAACCCCTTAAATTTAGAGCACAGTCTTCGAGGCGTTGACCTCAAGGGTTGCACCAATAATAGTGGCCATTTTTTTCGAAAGAGTGGACTGTTTACACGAATACAACAAACTGAGTATTGTTTCAGTTTTTTCTGTAATTTTTCAGGTGTCTGTATCGGATTCGCACAGAGTAACGTTATTATCGATAGGACAACCAATGGCTGGCATGTTCCAGTGTGAAGTTTCAGCAGATGCCCCTTTTTTCCACACAGAAATGATGGCAGCACCAATGACAATTGCAGGTAACAATTTTATAAATAAAGCTGAAAATCAACAAGGATGTTGGCTTGCTTATTAGTTTATCTAGTATGATTTTTCATTTTTCATTCCTGAATTCGATAATTTCAGATAAACCGCCGTATATTCCATGTGTGACCATATATGCTCGTAATGTCTACGGCGCGTCATACATGTGTATTTTGTTGTCGGGGAGCCGATAGGACAGTTTATGACCTACAGATCTACAGAACGGACAGGTGGCGTGGAAATTTTCTCAGGTCAACGTTGCCTTATGTTTCAAGCTTTCTGTTTCTCACATCTAATTTATCATTTTGCTAATCATACTGATGAGATCTGATATGGATCAAAACAGGTCTTCGACTGCAAATGATGCATTCGTTGGTATCTGGGATACATGAATTGTTTTGTTGGCTTGCTTATTAGTTTATCTACTATAATTTTTCAATTTTCATTCCGGAATTCGTTATTTTTTAGATAAACTGTCGTATATTATTCACCTACAATTGAACTTGCTGTACCTGAAAGACAATGCTTTTAATCGTATTTGCCCCATTTAAGACCCCGGAATGGTTTATTTTTCAATATTTGAATGAAAAATTTCCATGTCTCCATGAGCACTCAGGTTTTGACAGATAACCGGATAAAAACGTGAGGCTGAAAATCGTTGAAAAATCATCACATTTTTAAGTGAAAAAATTCCTATTTTCCTTCGAATCCGTTCCATTGGCTGAAGTGAACGAAGCTTCTCATTTATAACCTTCTTTGATGTCCTGGCAGAATTTTACTTGTAAAACCCTGGAAATGTAGAAAAAACATATTATGAGGCTCGTAGTAAGAAATCACAACTTACCACTATTTTTCACCTCACCTTTTTCCACGATTTCGACGAGTTTGTTGATATCTGGGAAAAAATCATTATTCACTCCATTGTCAAGTTCGATTATTACTATTTTTTCTTCAAATCAGTTTTTTCGACCAGACTGAACGAAAGTTTTCAATCATAATTTTCTTGATATCCTGGGAGAATTTTGGTTGTAAAAACCTGAAAATTCAGAAAAAACATATTATGAGGCTAGCGAATCGTGAAAAATCAAAACATACTCCTATTTCTTACTCCAATTCACTTCTTTCCCCGATTTCGACAAATTTGTTTTTACCTGGAAAAAAACGTATCGTAAGGCTAAAAATCTTCGAAAAATTATCAGTTATCCCCATTTTTATTTTTGAATATCCCTATTATTCCTTCGAATCCGTTTCATTGGTCAAACTGAAAAAAAAATTCCATTCGTAACCTCTATGATATTCAGGTAAAATTTTGTTTGTAAAAACCTGAAAATGTAGAAAAAACATAGTATGAGGCTAGAAAATCGTAAGAAATAATAACTTTACTCTATTTCTTACTACAATTCATTTCCTTCTACGATTTTGAGGAATTTGTTGATACCTAGGAAGAAAAACGTTTGGTGAGGCTGAAAATCTTCGAAAACCATTATTCACCCCATTTTCAAGTTTGAATATTACTATTTTTTCTTCAAATGCGTTTTTTTGACCAGACTGAACGAAAGTTTTCATTCATAACCTTCATGATATCCAGGAAGAATGTTGCTTGTAGAAACCTGAAAATGTAGAAAAAACATATTATGAGGCTAGCAAATCGTGAGAAATCATAACATACCACTATTTCTTACTCCAATTCAATTGTTTCCCTTATTTCGACAAATTTGTTGATACCTGGAAAAAAACGTATCGTAAGGCTGAAAATCTTCGAAAAATTATCGGTTATCCCCATTTTTATTTTTGAATATCCCTTTTATTCCTTCGAATCCGTTTCATTGGCCAAACTGAAAAAAAAAATCCATTCGTAACCTCTATGATATTCAGGTAAAATTTTGTTTGTAAAAACCTGAAAATGTAGAAAAAACATAGTATGAGGCTAGAAAATCGTAAGAAATAATAACTTTACTCTATTTCTTACTCCAATTCATTTCCTTCTACGATTTTGAGGAATTTGTGGATACCTAGGAAGAAAAACGTTTGGTGAGGCTGAAAATCTTCGAAAACCATTATTCACCCCATTTTCAAGCTTGAATATTACTATTTTTCCTTCAAATGAGTTTTTTTGACCAGACTGAACGAAAGTTTTCATTCATAACCTTCATGATATCCAGGAAGAATGTTGCTTGTAGAAACCTGAAAATGTAGAAAAAACATATTATGAGGCTAGCAAATCGTGAGAAATCATAACATACCACTATTTCTTACTCCAATTCAATTGTTTCCCTGATTTCGACAAATTTGTTGATACCTGGAAAAAAACGTATCGTAAGGCTGAAAATCTTCGAAAAATTATCGGTTATCCCCATTTTTATTTTTGAATATCCCTTTTATTCCTTCGAATCCGTTTCATTTGCCAAACTGAAAAAAAAAATCCATTCGTAACCTCTATGATATTCAGGTAAAATTTTGTTTGTAAAAACCTGAAAATGTAGAAAAAACATAGTATGAGGCTAGAAAATCGTAAGAAATAATAACTTTACTCTATTTCTTACTCCAATTCATTTCCTTCTACGATTTTGAGGAATTTGTTGATACCTAGGAAGAAAAACGTTTGGTGGGGCTGAAAATCTTCGAAAACCATTATTCACCCCATTTTCAAGTTTGAATATTACTATTTTTCCTTCAAATGCGTTTTTTTGACCAGACTGAACGAAAGTTTTCATTCATAACCTTCATGATATCCAGGAAGAATGTTGCTTGTAGAAACCTGAAAATGTAGAAAAAACATATTATGAGGCTAGCAAATCGTGAGAAATCATAACATACCACTATTTCTTACTCCAATTCAATTGTTTCCCTGATTTCGACAAATTTGTTGATACCTGGAAAAAAACGTATCGTAAGGCTGAAAATCTTCGAAAAATTATCAGTTATCCCCATTTTTATTTTTGAATATCCCTATTATTCCTTCGAATCCGTTTCATTGGCCAAGCTGAAAAAAAAATTCCATTCGTAACCTCTATGATATTCAGGTAAAATTTTGTTTGTAAAAACCTGAAAATGTAGAAAAGACATAGTATGAGGCTAGCAAATCGTAAGAAATAATAACTCACCTCTATTTCTTACTCCAATTCACTTCCTTGTACGATTTTGAGGAATTTTTTGACCTGGAAAGAAAAACTTATCGTGAGGTTGAAAATTTCTGAAAAAAAACATTATTCACCCCATTTTCGAGTTCGAATATTACTATTTTTCCTTCAAATCAGCTTTTTCGACCAGACTGAACGAAAGTTTTCATTCATAACCTTCATGATATCCCGGAAAAATTCTGCTTGTAAAAACCAGAAAATGTAGAAAAAACATATCATGAGGCTAGCGAATCCTGAGGAATCATAACATACTCCTATTTCTTACTCCAATTCACTTGTTTCCCTGATTTCGACAAATTTGTGGATACCTGAAAAACAATGTATCGTAAGGCTGAAAATCTTTGAAAAATTATTAGTTACCCCCATCATCAAGTTTGAATATCCTTATTATTCCTTCAAATCTGTTCCATTGGCCAAACTGACAATAAAGTTTCCATTCGTAACCGCTATGATATCCAGGTAAAATTTTGTTCGTAAAAACCCGAAAATGTAGAAAAACATAGTATGAGGCTAGCAAATCGTGAAAAATAATAACTCACCTCTATTTCTTACTTCAATTCATTTCCTTCTACGATTTTGAGGAATTTGTTGATACCTGGGAAGAGAAACTTATCGTGAAGCTGAAAATCTTCGAAAAAATTATTATTCATGAAACATTCTATGAGGCTAGCAAAAATCCGGATACATACCACCCACAAAAACATGAAAAATTCAATGGCCCATAGCTAAACTTCATCTGTCACCGTCAGGGGCGCTGCAATCTTAACCTAAGAAGCCAATAGATAAATCATCAACAATTAACTCTGTGTTTTGTCTCCCCTTCTATGCAATCTTTTCTTCAAAACATTTTCAAGAAAATTCTTGTCACTTTTAAATTGACAAGTTTGACGTCGATTCCTCCAACAGGTTCAGCTTGTTGATTTTTTCCGCATTTTCATCCGGAACATGAGATATGTGTGTCACTCCAACTAGCCTCCTTATCAAAGAGGAATTCAACCGGAACTCGATGATAGAAATCATTCAAACACAAGACATGTCAATGATTTTCCAAGATAAAAGTAATTGTGTAAGCCAAGCGAAACTGTGCGACTCAGCGGGCAGGTTTGAAGACATGGTGAAGTATATAAAAATATTGATAAATATGGGTAGAGAGTTAGATGATGAAGAAATTGCTTTGGTGTCTTACGCTTACAAAAATCTTATTAAGGAAAAGCGAAAACAGTTTAAGACAGTCAATCAAATCTATCTGGATTCCACTGATTTGGACGAGAGGAAATTCCGAATCGTAGAAGAAATGCGCAACAACATATCCCAAGAAATTAAACAGATTTGCTTGGAAATGATAAGTTTATTAGATAAAGGCGTGTTTCCAAAGATAATGGACGCGGAAACCAGAGTATGTTACCTGATGATGAAAGCAGATCACTATCGCTACCTAGCCGAGATTTCCACTGAAGATAAAAAGACCGAATATGCGAACATTTCTCTCAAAATTTACCAAGAGGCTTCTGATCTTTCCAGAATACAGTTGGCCACAACGAATCCAGTCCGACTCAACTTAGCTTTGAATCTTTCCGTCCTATATTATGACGTCCTAAATTCCTCAAGGAGCGCTTGTATAGTGGCGAAACAAGCTTTCGACGAGGCCATCCTGGACATCGAGAATTTGAATGAGGACAATCTTGCGAAAACGACGCTTGTCATGAAGCTGCTGACCGATAATCTGACGTTGTGGGAGGCTGGACACCAAGAGACGGTACAGAACCAGACGAATGACGACGATGATGATATTTGATATTTTTATGAGATGTGCAATGTGTGTTTTAGATAAAAACAAATCTTCCCAGAATTTCTACCCAGTTTTCTATATTATACTCTTGAATTCGAAATTTTCTGATAATTCCTAATAGACAATGATGGAAAAACAGAGGGTAGGTAGGTATATATGTATAACCCCAGAGGACATTAAAATTATCATTCGCAACTGCAGATTCGGTTTTTTGAGCCATCCTCAGTAGCAAAGATAACTCTGACGCAAAGGTTCCCATGAAAAACAAACAGACAATACTTCTACCTGGTTTTCTTCCTCGTGTTTCTTCAATTTTTTTATATTTTATTCAACACCACACTTGAATTCGAAATTTTCTGATAGCAGCAGATGAAAATGTTGAAAAAATAATAATTAAAAAACTGAATACTATAGAGAATGAAAGAATGAATACTTCAGGTTTGGAGACACAACCAATGAAACATATCAATAAAAACAATTATCCTGAACAACAAGCAGAACATCAAAATCCCCAGAGAACTTCAAAATCATCATTCGCAACTGCAGACCATAGTCTCGGCTTTTTTGAGCCACCTGTGTGCATCCTAAAGAAGATGACTTTCCTGCGGATTTTCATCCCCTCCTAACAGAAGTATTAATCGATGTTCGCATGTCGTTGAATGCTTGTGGCGGTTTTCGGGGGTCATTGAGTATTTCTAGAGACCTGCAGCGAAGTGAGGAAGATTTCTGGTGGACCAGAAGTGGCGTTAGTGAGGAATTTTACTCAGATCTAAACAACTGTGTGTTATTTAATATAAAATATATTTGCTATAAAAATAAATGAAAAATATTTTTTTTATATATACCAATTAAAACGGCACTATATTCAAAATTGTGTTATCAATTGTTTTTTGAAAAAAAGTTCTTTCTGATAAAAAGTTCTGCATGGCCTGAAACGCAGAATAAAATGATTAGATATCAATTTATTGCATTTGTATACAAATTTCTTTTGAGCGCTCGTACATCTACCTTGTAGGTAGATTCGCATTTTCTAGTTTTAGAAATCAATTGAAGGAATTTTCGACAGCTATCAAAAAAATTTTCAAACTTAGGCGAAACTCCAGACTTCATGTCATTGCTTCAGCTGACCAATTTTTTTTCCATAATTTGCTAGAATTTTCTACGGTATCTATGGTCTTAGAATTTTCTACGGTGTCTATGGTCTTGGTGATGCGATCTGGACAAAATTTTCACGTTGTTTGAATACATTATACTTCAGCTATGTGCGAAATTTCCTTCCAATCCAATCAGTAGTTTCGAAATTATCAGGAAAAAATCTTTTGGACATATTTACGGAACCCCTAGTCTAATTTTGCTCATTGATGAATGTGACTGCGACATTCAAGATCTAAACCTACCCTGAAAATTTCAAGTTCCTAGGCCTTTCCATTCGAAAGTTATGATTTTCTATAGTTTCTATGGTTCTGGTCATGCGATCTGGACAAAATTTCACATGTAGCTTGAACACCTCATTCTCCATTTGAGTGCAAAATTTCATCTCGATCAAATCTGTAGTTTCCAAGTAATCAGGAGACCAAAACTTTGAACGGCCATATTCACGGAACCCCTGGTGGAATTCAGCCCATTAACAAACTTAACTCAGGCATTCGGGAACTGAACCTACACTGAAATTTTCAAGTCTCATGGTTGGTCTGTTCGAGAGTTATCGTGCTTACGGGCGGCCGGACGGACAGACTCGAATTTCCCGACGGATTCGTCATCAGTGAGTCGAACTCTATCGATTGAGATCATTTTGGTCTCAAAATTCGAAAAATACAGACATCGTGACGAAATGATATAGCCCTCGTGTAAGTAGTACGAGCGCTAAAAAAAATATTTTTTTTCATATATAGCGTATCTAATTAAGTCGGCTCTATATTTTAAATTATGTTATCTTTCTTTTTATAAAAAAAATTGTTTCTGATAAAAAGTTCTATGGCCTAAAACGCAAAATAAAATGATTAGATTTCAATTTTTTGCATTTAATACAAAGTTTGTCAAAAATGTAAATTAATCTCGAAAGAGAAGTACTTTTTCTTCAAATGTCGAGAATATTCATGAAAAAAATTGATTTTAATCGAAAAATACGGTCAGATATCGAATATTGTTCATTTTCAAAACTGTATGTTATTTGATATAAAATATATTTGGTATAAAAAAAATATTTTTTTTTCATATACAGCGTGTCCAATTAAGTCAACACAGTATTTAAAATTGTGTCATCATTTGTTCCACAAAAAAAAGTTTTTTCTGATAATAAGTTCTGCATGGCCTAAAACGCAAAATAAAATGATAAGATATCAATTTTTTGCATTTTTTTGCGAAGTCTGTCGAAAAATGTAAATTTAGCTCGAAAGTGAAGTACCTTTTTCTTCAAATATCGAGAATATTCATGGAAAAAAATTGATTTTAATCGAAAAATAAGGTCAGATATCGAGTATTGTCCATTTTTAGAACTGTATATTATACCTAAGATATGAAATATATTTGTTATAAAAAAAATAATTTTTTTCATATACAGCTTGTCCAATTAAGTCGGCACTATATTTAAAATTGTGTTTTCATTTTTTTTATAAAAAGAAGTTGTTTCTAATAAAAAGTTCTGCATTACCTAAAACGCAAAATGAAAAATGTACTTGAAGCTCGAAAGTGAAGTACCTTTTTTTTTAAATATCGAGAATATTCATGAAAAAAAAATTGATTTCAATCGAAAACTACGGTCAGATATCGAATATCGTCCATCTACCATGAAAAAATGATGATCCATATTTTTTTCCATAAAATAAGAGGTTTATTCTAAAAAAACTGAAGCCATCCTAAATTTAATTTCGTTCACAGAGAATACAGAGAAGTTAGTAAAAATAACAAAATCTGGTTTTTCATGGTAGATGGAATAGATATCAGATGTCTAACGGTAGCTTTCATTCAAAATCAATTTTTCTTGATGAGGATTGCTCTAAATAGTGCACTCAAAAGCTCCAATTCAGTGAGACATTTAATCAACAGCATTATGGGCGCTTCTTGTGATGTAATAAGTACTCGGGGCTCTGATTGGCAAATCAACGAAACACGTACAACGTTTTGTCAACTTATCGGTTCAATTAGCGGCGATTGGTCAGGACTTGTTACGTAAAGTTTGGGCGCGATTTCCGCAGTATTCAAACAGAAATATCCCTCTGGAACCTTTTTGAAAACTTTCTTCAAAAAATATTCAACCCTTTTTTTCATCGTGCTGAAGGTTGAGGTAGCTTTTCCAGAAATTCGAAACACACGTTTCGTGTTCAAAGTTTGTACAAATTTTGAGCTAAACTCCTGCACTTCAATTGAATTGTCTGAAGTTGAGGATTGTGTTTGCCTTCGGGATCCGAGCGAATATAGAGGTAAAATAAAGCGCACTTCCCAAGAAAGGAAAAAGATCCCACAAGAAATAATAAACCAAAACACGGTAGGTAATCCTTCGATCATTACACATAATACGAAACTTCAAAGCGCCGAAGTGGCTAACATCAAGGGCCACCGGAAGAACGAAAGGAATCGATGTAATCTCCTCCCGCGGCCATAATCTTGTATCACTCAATTACCTGCAGGACACAAAATCTTCGATCGAGCACCAGGAAATAGCCGTCTATTAACTCCCCATGTTTGCTTTCCGTTGCAGTTGTGCCCGATGGCGTGCCAGTAATCACGGTGGACAAGTCCAGCCTGGAGCAGGGAGGTCCTCTCATTTCCGAATGTTCAGCGCCCGCTTCGTTTCCTGCCCTCAACCTCACGTGGTACGTCAACGACCAGAGGGTAAGTTCGATCTCGATTCCACTTCCAATCGAAATTCTTGAACTTTCCTTGTTTCCATTAATCTAATTGGAGACCTCGATGACAACCCTCTTCAAGTGAGCTCAGGGTTCGCTTACCTACCACCTTTTCTGTTTGATACCTCTAATTTTCGGTTTTCAGGTGCCGGGGTCGACGTCCTACTTCACGAAAAAAGAAGCGGAGCTGGAAAAGTCTTATAGCAGGTTGGAGCTGACTGGAGTTGGAGGTAGCTGGGGGGCCATTCGACTTCGATGCGAAGCCAATCTCTTCAGGTTATTTCGTGCCAATAGTTTGGAGGTATCGGTGAAACCAGATGTTCCTCAACCAGCCTCCGTACTGCTGATGGGATCCAGCCGAACTAATGGTGAGCTTCTCTCTCACCTGGTTTAAGACACACTCTTTGAAAACGATGAGATTAAATAATTGCTTCTTCCAAGAGCACACCTCATTAACTCTGTTTTTTTTTCAGGAGATTTGAGAATTTTCTACACGAGTATGCCCTTCCTCCTCATGATGACTGTGTTAATCAGATAACTGTGTTAGTGTTAAAGTTGAATAAAACTGGGTGTGACAATCGAGTATCAAAAACTCAAAACGAATGTACATATATAGATTGAAATTATGTGAAGACAGTGATGTGAATATTGTAAAAAAAAATAGAAATCATAGCTATTCGTCGCATTTAATAGAACACTCAAAGAATAGGTAACATTTATATGAGGAGTGTGTATGTTAAGATATTCAAGTAATTGTAACTTCTACAGGGAAAATGATGTTTGTACATGGACAATATGGTTTCAGAGCTCAATTTTTTTATTCTGAGCGAATCATTGAAATTTGGTGAGAAAAGATTTCACAAATATTTTGTCAATCCACTTAATTCTATTCGAATTCCACACGAATCTCAACTAGACCTGAATTTCTTATAGGTTTTCTCCAAAAATGCTTTTTTCCTGAATCTGATGTTACGAACGAATGATTCTTTGAATTTTCCATGACAGATTTTCTATTTGAATACATACTACATAGGTAAATAGATATCCAACTATCATAAAAAAATAAGTGTGCCAGATTTATGTATCATAAATTCTGTGGTAAATATTAAAATCGAATCAATACGATCCAATATTCATTCCACAAGATGGAAAAATAAAAAAATGGATCTCAAGCATTGTAAAAACTGCCTTCCTCCCACAACAAAAAAAGTTTATGTATGGAATATGTAACAAAAATTAATAAAGAGAATTTTGCAGAAATCTCCTAATTTTATTGCAGCTATTTTTTACTTGGGAAGTATGATTTTCTTGTTAATCATGAGGTCCTCCATAGAGTAACATTGATTTTTGGGTTACCTGTATATTTAACCATCAATAACAAGAAATCAATATTTTCATTAGAAAAATCATGCACAAAAAATAATTATAGCTGTTTTCAGATCATTTTGAAGGGATTCTTTCTTTGAAATTTCCCCTTATTGGATTTTATTTGTAATTCATGAAGGTATTTCACTATTCACAGATGAGCCTAGAATTGTTTCAAACTAAGTATGAATAATATTTCTAATAACAATAATAATAATATGTCTTGGCTATTAAATTCAAAATGTCTCATTTCGCCATCTATGAGCGGAATGAAGAACTATACATTAGTTTCAAAAAAAAGCTTATAGTTTTCTTTGTTCTCCCAAGTTGCCATCTATGAATGAATTGACGAACTATTTTTTCTAGTTTCCACCAGATAATACAGATGGACCTATATTTACAATATTAGAAGGCTCAACCTATAGAAAAACTTATATTTAATTCACTTAGCATCTGGTTCAAATATTGCGCATTCGGTAAAAGTGCTGAAACTGTCGCAATCAATTAAAGGTATGTGTCGTCATCTACGTCAAAGTTAGGGAACTAAGAGTTGATGTTACCGTTGGTTCATAGATGGTGCCATTGAAACTCTAGTTTCCTTTCTAACAGAAACTGAGAATCGATAAAAATCCTATTATTTATACCCAAATGACGATAGATGTCGTTAGTCTCATATTTATTTTCATCAATTTAATTTCGCGAAGAGACTGAAGAGAGTCTACTGAAAATGATGCAAACATTCATCAGTTGAATTTAAAATATACTCTATTCGATCCTAAAATATCAATTCAGAAAGAGGATCATTCCAAAAATGACAAATAGAACTTTTTGTAGTGAATATGAACTTCGAGAATTCAGCTTCAGAATATAAATCTCAACAACCTGGACAAAAAATTTCTATCACGTACAAAATATATGTGTAACTTGCTACATAATATTTTTACCTATTGACATCCTCCAGACTCTATTTATCTTGATCCCGAATACATTGTTATTCTCAACATGCTTGTCGAGATGGTAATAAAGAAAGACGAGAAGAACAGCATTCCGTATATGGCTGGAGGAAAGATTTTAGGATGCGAACTGTTTCCTTAGAAGATCAAGTAAGAATTTTCCGTTGGAAAAGATTTCGAGCTAATGGAAAGAGCCTTCAAGGAGAATTACTAAGGATCAGGAGTTTGTGTCATGTTCGAGTTTATAAGTTTGGATTAAGATTATCATACAAGAAAAAAAATTTTCATTCATGAATGGAGTATTTCATATTATAATTGAAAATGTAATCGCTTAAGGTTCGAATTTTATATACGAACAATGTTTTGTGTGTCAAGAGCTTTGATGTTGCATAATGGATTCTACAAGTATTCTTTGCTCTAAGCCTCAACTACCTACGTCTAGCTTCAAGCTCGAAGAATGTGCCATGAAGAAACTTTAATTTTCAACGAACTTTCGAGAACATTCTCAAAGTATTATAGCAACTACTTGAAGATTATTAGTTTTTTTGTCGAACAAACATTCATAGAATGAGCCACTCGTTAAAAAAAATTGATATTCGAATAATCCTGCACTGAAATATTGTAGTGGCGCATTCGCCATTCTGTTACCATTATCAAGATAGGAAACTCGGATATTTCGAGACGTTACTAGTGGAATGGCTCAAATTTCAAGCAGATAGAAATCTTCTTTCGAGTTTTCAGATTTCAACCCAGTTTGGTCTTTATATTGTTTATACAGCGTGTCCAATTGAACAGGCTTTATTTAAAACTACTCCTCTATTTGTTTTAGGAAAGAGAAGTAATTCCTGACGAGAAATTCTGCAATATAAAATAATCAGATATCAATTTTTGGCATTCTTATGTGTGTTTATCGGAAATTGTCGAATGTGCTCAAGATTAAAGTGACTTTATTTTTCGAAATATCGACAATCTCCGTAAAAAAACATTTATTCTAATTGGAATGATATCATTTATCTACTACCTATAAAAAAAATTCTTCAATAATTTTTGGGTATAAATATATTATACCTAATTCAATTTCGCAAATAATAAAACATTTCATTGAAAAACCTTATTAGCCTGTTGAAAACAAAAATTATCTAGGCTTGAAAAGAGAAGACCGTAGTTTTCAATTAGAATCAACTTTTCTTGTCTATTTTTTGAAAAATAAAGGTATTTCACGCAAAATCCACCCTGTAGTATAGCTCAAAACGACAGACCAAACAATCCAGGTGATAAAATTCAATGTAAACAGCCCCTGAAACACACACCCCATCTGTAACGTTCCCTCACCCTATCATTTCGAAAACTTCGACGGCGGAAAAAGAAATTAAGACTTATTTACAGTCGAGGGGCCTTCGGTAAGTTTACGGTGGAGATTTTTCCCGTGTTCCAGCACAACTAACAACGGGGACTCGGGGATAATGGGGTCGGAATGAGGAATTCGAACGGCAGGAGCACACACAAAGGAAAGTTCAATTTTTCCATTCGAGTCAGGATGCTACAATCTCAAAGTAGGTTTACCTGACCTCTAATAGCATTTAGATCGAGCACATCCGGGCAGTTGGAGTACCTACCCGATATAAACCTACTCGACAGTGGCGTGCAAGCGGAAAATTTTTCATCAACTCCATTATTCGATGATAGAACACAAAAGAAAATACATTTATTTTATTTAATTATTAGATGAGAGTCTTCCAATTACAGAAATTCCCGCCCTCTTGAAACAACACCCTACCTCTGAAATCTTAATTAGAATAATGGGGTAAACTATATTGTTCGAAGCCTCCGTCGATTAAGCAACTGCTTGTATTCCAGCCTGACTAAACACTCTGCACCAGCAATATTGCGAATACAAACAAGTGTTCTCATGTGCTAGTTTGAATTCTTCATACGCCCCATTGACTCCCTAGTAATTTTCTTCGAAATATAACTCATTCAAACAAATCGATATTTCAGTTCCATTTTCCACTGCTCATAAATTCATATAAATTATATATCATTGAAACTCTACAAAAGTGGGGTGGTATAATTAATTGAAAGACAATATATTCAATCCTATTTTTCTATATTTTAACCCCGAAACTTTCTTTTTTTCGATATTTCAATGTTAATTTCCATATACCCAAGAGCTGTCAGATTTATCGAAATCTGGAAAAAAACGAGAGGCTCTAAACTTTTCAAAATCACTTCATCCCCCAATTTCAAGTGTGACTATCCCTATTTCCCAGTCAATTCCTTTTCACTGGCTATTCATAACCTCCATGATAGTTTTCATTCATAACCTCCATGATATCCGAGTAGAATTTTGCTTGTAAAAACCTGAATTCATATAAAGCAAGAAAATCCCATCAATTTTCATTCTCGTTTGTTCTATTAGACCGATTGAGAATGAATGCATTGGGATGATGGGATGAGAATTGATCGGAAATTCTTGAAAACTGAACGGGGTGTGTTGATAGATCCATATTTAGGTCAGAATCCGCTCCAGTTTCTTCTGGAATTTGGTTCCCGTCAAAGTCGAAATATTTTTTTTTTGGGAAACGTCAGACGATGTCTGTGGTCTAAGGACTTGTCTTTGTTTTGTCAAAAATGTTCAATTTATAACTCGAACTGAGGGGAAAACACAAGAAATTATGATTTTAATGTGCACCAATAAAAAAAATTGCTTGAAGTATTAAGGATAACTACAACGCTTTTTACAATTTTGCAATCTGGCATTAATTTCCATGCAAAAACAGAATTGCATAGTCTTTTTTGAGCGCTCGTACTACTTACACGAGGGCTATATCATTTCGTCACGATGTCTGTATTTTTCGAATTTTGAGCCGAAAATGGTCTCAATCGACTATGTTCGACTCACTGATGACGAATCCGTCGGAAAATTCGAGTCTGTCCGTCCGGCCGTCCGGCCGTCCGGCCGGCCGTAAGCACGATAACTCTCGAACAAAACAACCTAGAGACTTGAAATTTTCAGTGTGGGTTCAGTTCCCGAATGGCTCGGTTAAGTTCGTTAATGGGCCAAATTCCACCAGGGGTTCCGTAAATATGGCCGTTCAAAGTTTTGTTTCCCTGATTACTTGAAAACTACAGATTTGATCGAGATGAAATTTTGCACTCAAATGGAAAATGAGGTGTTCAAGCTACATGTCAAATTTTGTCCAGATCGCATGACCAGAACCATAGAAACCATAGAAAATTGTAACTTTTGAACGGAAAGGCCTAGGGACTTGAAATTTTCAGGATAGGTGTGGATCTTGAATATCGTGATTACGTTCATCTATGAGCAACATTATACAAGGGGTTCCGTAAATACGGTCGTTTGAAATTTTGTTTTCTCGATAAATTCGAAGCTGCGGATTCGATCGAGATGAAATTTTGTATTTTAATCGAGAATGATATATTGAAACAATATTTTGTCCAGATCGCATGACCAGAACCATAGAAACCATAGAAAATTCTAACTTTTTAACGGAAAGGCCTAGGAACTTGAAATTTTCAGGGTGGGTTTGGATCGCAAATTTCACGGTCATGTTCATCAATGAGCAAAATTAGACTAGGGGTTCCGTAAATATGGCCGTTCAAAATATTTTTTTCCTGATAGTTTCGAAACTACCGATCGGATTGGAATGAAATTATGCACCTAGCTCAGGAATAATGTATTCAAACTACGTGCAAAATTTTGTCCAGATCGCATCACCAAGACCATAGATACCGTGGAAAATTCTAGCGAATTATCGGAAAAAAATTGAGTTTGAGAATTTTTTTGACAGCAGTCAAAAATTCCTTCAATTGATTTCTAAAACTGGAAAATGCGAATCTACCTACAAGGTGCATGTACGAGCGCTCAAAAGCTCCTGCCTTCACGGCAGTGCTTTTCGTAATTTTTGTAATTCAAAACCTTTGATTTCAGAAGGTTCAGAGTGATCGGAAATTTCCATTCATAACCTCCAAGTAGAGTTTTGCTTGTAAAAACCTGAATTACGACAAAAAACATATTATAAAGCAAGAAAATCCCAACAATTTCCATTCTTGTTCGTTTTATCAGACAAATTGAGAATGAATGCATTGAGATCATGGTATGGGAATTGATCGGAAATTCTTGAAAACTGAACGGGGAGTGTTGATAGGTCCATATTTAGGTCAGAATCCGCTCCAGTTTCTTCTGGAACTTGGTTCCCGTCAAAGTCGGAATTTTTTTAGGGGAAACGTCAACGATGTCTGTGGTCTAAGGACTTGTCTTTGTTTTGTCAAAAATGGTCAATTTCTAACTCGATCTGAGGGGAAAACACAAGAAATGATGATTTCAATGTGCACCAATAAAAAAAATTGCTTGAAGTATTAAGGATAACTAAAACACTCTTCACTATTTTGTGATCTGGCATTAACCCTTTAGTGCCCGACGGTACCAGTAATTTCGACGCGTCGTAAAATTTAGTTTTCTATATTCTGCTATTTTTATTTAACATATATTGTTGCTGGTGGCTATACTCAGTAGGTTTATGTTTCAATAATGAACATTCGAACATCTTTTCTTGAGAAATTTCCCATTTTTCATCAGGACGCAGAAGTACCGTCAGGAAATATAGCGAGCAGAAAAATTCAACAGTGGTATGTAAGAGACCACTTTATTCGAAAGAAATAGAGGTCATTGCAAATGAGATCCTCAACGAAGATTTATCGTTAGATAATAATATTTTAACAGATGAAGAAGAGAGTGACTCTGAAAATGCGGATACTGATTTGGAATAACGATTCTATAGACATTTTTCAATTTTTTTGGTTAATACCTAGTAATAACAGTAGTTATTCTGAATTTTGTGGAAAAATTCAATGAAAATGAGGAATAAAGTATTTCAGTTACAGAGCATTTCATTAGCACTATAAATGACATCATTCCTGAAGGTAGGTACTTAAAAGTCCATATTTTGGATTTTTTTTCAAAAATGAAAATAAAATTCTGAAAAAAATTGAATTGTATTTAAAACCCTTCAAAAAACAAAAAACAAGAAAAAAAATTTGTGAATTCAAGTTTTTTCTGTATTCGGGCACTAAAGGGTTAATTTCCATGCGAAAATAGAATTGAATAGTCTTTTTTGTAATTCAAAACCTTTGATTTCAGAAGGTTCAGAGTGATCGAAAATTTTCATTCATAACCTCCAGGTAGAATTTTGCTTGTAAAAACCTGAATTACGACAGAAAACATATTATAAAGCACGAAAATCCCAGAAATTTTCATTCTCGTTCGTTTTATCAGACAAATTAAGAATGAATGCATTGAGATCGTGGGATGGGAATTGATCGGAAATTCTTGAAAACTGAACGGGGTGTGTTGATAGGTCCATATTTTAGTCAGAATCCGCTCCAGTTTCTTCTGAAATATGGTTCCCGTCAAAGTCGAAATATTTTTTTTGGGGAAACGTCAACGATGTCTGTGGTCTAAGGACTTGTCTTTGTTTTGTCGAAAATGGTCAATTTCTTACACGAACTGAGGGGAAAACACAAGAAATGATGATTTCAATGTGCACCAATAAAAAAAATTGCCTGAAGTATTAAGGATAACTGAAACGCTTTTTACTATTTTGTGATCTGGCATTAATTTCCATGCGAAAATAGAATTGAATAGTCTTTTTTGTAATTCAAAACCTTCGATTTCAGAAGGTTCGGAGTGATCGGAAATTTCCATTCATAACCTCCAAGTAGAATTTTGCTTGAAAAACCTGAATTACGACAGAAAACATATTATAAAGCAAGAAAATCCAAACAATTTTCATTCTCGTTCGTTTTATCAGACAAACTGAGAATGAATGCATTGATATCATGGGATGGGAATTGATCGGAAATTCTTGAAAACTGAACGGGGTGTTTTGATAGGTCCATATTTCAGTCAGAATCCGCTCCAGTTTCTTCTGGAATATGGTTCCCTTCAAAGTCGAAATAATTTTTTTTGGGAAACGTCAACGATGTCTGTGGTCTAAGGACTTGTCTTTGTTTTGTCAAAAATGGTCAATTTCTAACTCAAACTGAGGGAAAAACACAAGAAATGATGATTTCAATGTGCACCAATAAAAAAAATTGCTCGGAGTTTTCGTGGATAACTAAAACAGTTTTCCCTATTTTGTAACCTGGCATTAATTTCCATGAAAAAATAGAATTGAATAGTCTTTTTTGTAATTCAAAACCTTCGATTTCAGAAGGTTCAGAGTGATCGGAAATCTCCATTCATAACCTCCAGGTAGAATTTTGCTTGTAAAAACCTGAATTATGACAAAAAACATATTATAAAGCAAGAAAATCCCATCAATTTTCATTCTCGTTCGTTTTATTAGACCGATTGAGAATGAATGCATTGAGATGATGGGTTGGGAATTGATCGGAAATTCTTGAAAACTGAACAGGGTGTTTATAGGTCCATGTTTTAGCCAGAATCCGCTCCACTTTCGTCTGGAATTCGGTTCCCGTCAAAATCGAAATAATTTTTTTCGGGGAAACGTCAGACGACGTAATTTCAATGTGCATCAAGAAAAAAAATTGCTTGAAGTATTCGTCGATAACTAAAACGCTTTTTTCCATTTTTTAACCTGGCATTAATTTCCATGAAAAAATAGAATTGAACAGCCGAACAGCCTTTTTTGTGATTCAAAACCTTTGATTACGGAGGGTTCAGAGTGATCGGAAATTTCCATCCATAACCTCCAGGTAGAATTTTGCTTGTAAAAACCTGAATTATGATGAAAAACATATTATGAAGCAAGAAAATCCCATCAATTTTCATTCTCGTTCGTTTTATCAGACCGATTGAGAATTAATGTATTGAGATGATGGGATGGGAATTGATCGGAAATTCTTGAAAACTGAACAGGGTGTTGATAGGTATAGTCCATTTAAGAATTATTGACATCGAAGCAGGCCATGAACGTCCAGTCGAGGCTTTATTTCTAGTTACAAAAAAGTTACTGTTTTCATAGAAATAAAACAAATATAACCTAGAAAAGTGTTGAGTATACGAATTATCGAATAATTAAGCCGGAATATATCGATTGCAGTTTCTACATGGGAGTTCAGGTTTGAAAGCGCAAAAATATCGTGGAATGCTTTCATATGAAATTATCTCATATAAAAGTCAACCATGGAAAATTGAAGATCATTCAAATAAAAAAATATTTTCACTCAGGATCATACAATTTATTGGTATTGGAAATCTTGCAAAATTCTAACTATATAACTATAAGAGTACCATTTTATGTCAGGATTCAAGAAGGATAATTAATGGAATTCTAGCAGGTAGCTAGTGGTGTAACAAAAAAACATTTTTGGATACTTCGCAAGCACAGGGCCAAAAGAATGGATTGGAAAAAAAGTTATAATGTATTAAGAAATAAGAGAGAAACAAAAATTAAGAATCTATGTAGTACATGAAGAATTTTGAAATGAACTATCAATATATGAACCAATTTGTGAATTATTTATTGCTCGGTGTTGAATACTTCAAGAAAGTCAATTTTTATTTTCATTCATTGAAACTGTCCATGAATTATTGAAAATATTATAATTGATGAGCAATTTTACAATTATTCAGCATACTTTTGAATTGGGAACAATATAGCATGTGTATTAGCAGAGGGAATGTGAACAGGGTACTATATAGTATAAGTATAATAAATAAACTTAAAATATCTATGAATGATACAAGAGCAAAGATAAAAATATTGAAAACTTTGTTTCCACGTAGTGTAGTGATTTGGATGTGTTTATTGAATAAGCTGACATAATCCTATTGATGAGCATCCTTTTGCAGGGAAGGTTTCAATATTTCAATAACCCATTTATGAAATAATTCACCATTCATAGTAATCCTTATCATTAATACCACTGTCAAAAATTGGATCACATCCAGGTAAAAATCCATCAGTTGTTCCAGCATTCAAAATAGTGCACCTTCTGCCTTTACCCTTGATACTCGGCATACCTTTTGGATTATTTTCTAGTGTCCACTGACAAATTTGAATACCGTTTTCGAATATCCAAATTTCATCTAGATAAATGAATTTTACGTTTTGTTCCATGAATTCCCGGTATTCATCACAATATCGTACTATTTTTATTATAGTTTTCTGTTTATCAGTAAGAATTTTCCTTCGATCAACTTTTTTGTATTTGTATCCAATTTTTTTATGCTATAATATAATGTTGACTCCGATCAATTGAAATCTAGGTGCTCTTTGGCCAGTTCGAAAAGGATATCTAAACTGATATATTCATTGTTTTTAATTCTAGCAAAAACAAAGACATTCAATGTCTCTTCGAAGGAATAATCATATCGCACAAGTTTTCTTCCACTCCTAATTCCAGGCTATAATAACATGCTAATATTCTACGGACAGGGCTTGGTGAAATCTGAAAATTTAAGAGACATTGATCAATCAGAATACACTTTGAGTCGGTGAATAACAGTTTACCTGAAACACTAGCGGAAATATATGCCAAACACCGACAAACTGGCTGGCGTTCTCTTGTTAGGCGCGATGTATCCTGGTCAATTCCAGCCATTTTAATAGCATAAGACAAAAAATACTCAAATTCAGAGCAAATTTTTATAATCACATATTCACCAATTTCTTCGTTAAAATCATCAAAGCAAGATTTCTATGGAAATGTTAGTGTTATTCCTATACCAACCTGAATTCAGCAATCCAAAATATTACTGAATAGTCTATTACCAACTTAAATTCGATTTTTCACAGCCAACCGAGATGTCAATAATTCTTAAACGGAGTATATATATTTTAATCAGAATCCGCTCCAGTTTCGTCTGGAATTCGGCTCCCGTCAAAGTCGAAATAATTTCTTTCGGAGAAACTTCAGACGAAAATGGTCAATTTCTAACACGAACTGAGGGAAAAACACAAGAAAGGATGATTCCAATGTGAACCAAAAAAATTGCTTTCAGTGTTCGTGGATAACTAAAACTCTTTTTACGATTTTGTAACCTGGCATTACTCTCCATAAAAAAATAGTATTGAATAGTATTTTTGCAATTCAAAACCTTCGATTCCAGAGGAATTTGAACATTTTTCCCTTCAAATAAAGTGAGAACAACGACACACCACTGTTCATGCCAATATTCGCTGTTACTTTCGGTGCACGAGACGGAGCTTTTTGTGTCAGACGGAACATAAAAAGCGTTCTTTTGGAATGTCGCTATGTCACTATGAACGATATGAATTCTAGTTCAACCTTCATAGCGTCGCTAGAACAATTCAACGTCGAAGAGGCGGAAATCATTGGTTCGACATCGAAATGTTTAATGAATTCTTCTTTTTGCTTTGTGGGTTAAAGCGTATTGTGTACGTTTACCATCTCGGAGACCTAGATTCTCAGAATTATTAATTTCCAACATTTGATTGTTTTTTCTCATTGTAGTTCGAATGATTGTTTCCTACAGATCTGGAAACGAACTTACCCCCATTTCCAATTGTGAATAACTTGAATACCAGCCATGAGTGAATGTCTGACATAAATATTGTGCAGTAAATGTCAGATGTGAACGAAATTGAATAATTCATCTATAATATTGATACCTACAGTACCAAATAATTATGTTTGCATCGTGAATAAATTCAAGAGATAAATTCAATAATCGATAATGTGTTTCGAATTGATTGAAAAACTTCCAGATCCCTGAAGTAATCAGGGAATGACTATTTTCGCAGAGGAGCTAAATTGAAATGAATCCTATTATTGCTTCAGAAGGATCAATCTCAGGAGAACGTGGCGTACTTTTCAGCCATAGCAATTCGGGGACGTGTCTTCAAGCGATATTGCGGGATGAAGATATTGTCACACGAAGAATGAGCACTCCAGAACTCCATTTGGATTTTCTGCATAATTCGTCTAGTGAAATTGGAAACCATTAATATGCAACGGTGTAGTTTTTGAATGGGATAAGTATATAATTCACCTGAAAGTTTGGAATTTGTTGATTACACATCTACATGAAGGCTTGAATAATATCGATAGTTGGTTCTCCATCCGTCTGTTCATCTATTTGTCAGAGACATATAACTTCCAAAATGTGGATATGGGCAAGACTTTACCAAGTTTTCTCAACAAATAATAAAAAAAAAAAGATTTGAAAAGAAGAATGAAATAAAATATAGAATCGACGAACATAAAACAAAAACAATTTGGAATTTATCATTTACCAATCTTCATATCAAGAAATGAAAGAAATATTCATGTTGAACAGAAATCAAAAATTCAAAAAATATATAAAAAATGAAATCAAAAAATGAAGCAATTTATTGAAAACCAATCTCCATAGGTATTGAAAGACGAAGAAAATTAATGAATTATGAATCACGAAATGAATATCCATGGCATATATGTATGAAACGAATGATGAAATTTAAAAAGATAAATATATACAGGGTGTCCGGTAAACCTTGTGCAACATCCCTACTTTCAAAATTTTCGAAAAATCACTACCCCACCTCGGTTTTCGAGTGCCAAAGAACATAAAATATACAATCAATGAACATAAGATAAAAACAATTTGGAAATTCATCATTGACCAATCTTCATATCGAGAAATAAAAAAAATATTCATGATTGAACAGAAAACCAAAATCAAGAAATTTATAAAAAAAATGAATCAAAAAATGGAGAAATTTATTGAAAAACAATCTCCATAGGTATCGAAAGACGAAAAAATTAATGAAATATGCATCACTAATAAATATTCATGGTATTTATGTATAAAACGAAAGATGAAATTGAAAAAGATAAATATGTACAGGGTATCCAGTAAACCTTGTGCAACATCCGTACTTTCAAAATTTTTAAAAAATCACTTCCACACCTCGGTTTTTTGAGTGCCGAAGAGCATAAAATATAGAATCAACGAACATGAAACAAAAAAAATTGGGAATATATCATTGACCAATCTTTATATCGAGAAATAATAAAAATAATCATGAAAAGAAGAATGAAATAAAATATAGAATCGACAAACATAAAACAAAAACAATTTGGAATTTATCATTTACCAATCTTCATATCAAGAAATGAAAGAAATATTCATGTTGAACAGAAATCAAAAATTCAAAAAATATATAAAAAATGAAATCAACAAATGAAGCAATTTATTGAAAACCAATCTCCATAGGTATCGAAAAACGAAAAAAATTAATGAAATATGAATCACAAAATGAATATCCATGGCATATATGTATAAAACGAATGACGAAATGTAAAAAGATAAATATATACAGGGTGTCCGGTAAACCTTGTGCAACATCCCTACTTTCAAAATTTTCGAAAAATCACTACCCCACCTCGGTTTTTCGATTGCCAAAGAACATAAAATATGAAATCAATGAACATAAAACAAAAACAATTTGGAAATTCATCATTGACCAATCTTCATATCGAGAAATAAAAAAAATATTCATTATTTTACAGAAATCCAAAATCGAAAATTTATAAAAGAAATGAATCAACAAATGAAGAAATTTATTGAAAATCAATCCCCATAGGTATCGAAAGACGAAAAAAATTAATGAAATATGCATCACTAATAAATATCTATGGTATTTATGTATAAAACGAAAGAAGAAATTGAAAAAGATAAATATATATAGGGTGTCCGGTAAACCTTGTGCAACATCCCTACTTTCAAAATTTTCGAAAAATCACTACCCCACCTCGGTTTTTCGATTGCCAAAGAACATAAAATATGAAATCAATGAACATAAAACAAAAACAATTTGGAAATTCATCATTGACCAATCTTCATATCGAGAAATAAAAAAAATATTCATTATTTTACAGAAATCCAAAATCGAAAATTTATAAAAGAAATGAATCAACAAATGAAGCAATTTATTGAAAATCAATCCCCATAGGTATCGAAAGACGAAAAAAATTAATGAAATATGCATCACTAATAAATATCCATGGTATTTATGTATAAAACGAAAGAAGAAATTGAAAAAGATAAATATATATAGGGTGTCCGGTAAACCTTGTGCAATATCCGTACTTCCAAAATTTTTGAAAAATCTACACCTCTCCTTGGTTTTTCGAGCGCCTTGTCTGCAAATTCAGTGGTGTTTAGTGATTAGTTTTTCAGAAATCACTACCATTTTTCAATGGAAAAATTATAGCTTCCAAAAATATTTATAGTGAATTTCACTACAGTCTGTGCAGAATGGAATTTTATAGTAAATGTAATTTTTGAAAAATCACTACCTCACCACGGTTTTTTGGGTGCCAAAGGACATATAATATAGAATCAACACACATTAAACAAAAACAGTTTGAAAATTTATCATTGAACAAACTTCATGTCGAGAAAAAAAAATTTTCATGATTGAACAGAAATCAAAATTCAAAAAATATATAAATAAAATGGAATCAACAACTGAAGCAATTTATTGAAGACCAATCTCAATAGGTATCGAAAAACGAAAAAAATTAATGAAATATGAATCACAGAAAAGGATTATTAATGTTATATATGTATAAAACGAATGATGAAATTGAAAAACTTAAATATATTCAGGGTGTCCGTTAACCTTGTGCAATATCCGTACTTCCAAAATTTTTGAAAAATCTACACCTCTCCTTGGTTTTTCGAGCGTCTTGTCTGCAAATTCAGTGGTGTTTAGTGATTAGTTTTTCAGAAATCCCTACCACTTTTCAATGGAAAAATTATAGCTTCCAAAAATATTTATAGTGAATTTCAGTACAGTCTGTGCAGAATGGAATTTTATAGTAAATGTATATTGTACACCTCTACATCGTTATAGTTTCTTGAGATTATAACTTCAATATTGTGTGACCAAAAGTTAAAATTGTTACGTACATCTGGAAGCACCAATCTTCAGAAATTTTCAGCAACAAAGATATCCGAATTATTTTCAATTTAAGAAATTCGAAGATTTCGTAAAATTTCCCTAGCAGCATTGTCAAATTTTTTTTAGCCATAGAATGAAATATTTATATGATAAAAGCTTAGTTCGCAAATTGGCCAATTTGGATGAAAGCACTCTTCTGCTTCATCGCTGTTGATGAAAATGTCAATCTTTTCAATGGTAAAGTTAATTCATGGCCCATAAAAAAAATGTTTACCGATATTCGCAAGTTTGCCTCCAGCAAAAACCATCTTCAATATAATACAATCAGGAAAAAACCAGAGAATCATCGCCGACGATCGAAACAAACTCGGCCCACATCAAAGCCCACTTTGAAATGAACCGCCGCCGCCACCCCTTTCATCCGAATAACGAGCACCGAAAAGACATGTGTGCATCGATGCCTTCCGCGTTATCCAAAACTCCGGGCTAATTAAACGGACAAACGAAAAAAACCGACAATTTTAGAGGTCGCGAAGAGCCTCGCGACCGGCCCGCATCGCAACGCGCGTCGGTCCCATCAACGTAGCCGGCTGTCGGCAAACCGCGATAACAGTAACCGTCAAACATCCTCCGGTGCTCGCAGACGTCGGCGTCCAGACGCGTGTTGTGCGAATTTTCGTGGAGACGGCCTCGGGCCACGAGGGGAGACGGCGTAAAAGAGTTCCGAGTAATGGGCTGGAAAGGCTTATCTGCGGTGAGTTTTTCTTTCTCCAATTGAATCAAGGAAGAATTGGGTCGTTGGAAAAACCGCCCTCGAAGACGGAGCGGGACGTTTTGTTGACCTTCAAACTGTTTTATTACTAGATGGTCCTGGCGTCTCGCCCGTTAACATTTGGGGAGACGAAAAAACATGAAGAATTTTGCCGGAAAACTCGGCGCTGTTGCGAATGTTTTTGTATTATTAATCTACCATACAGGGTGTTCCATTATTCGACGATAATATACTCGCATGATTTAAGAACCAAAATGTCAAATAATTATATAAAAATATTGAATATTATATGAATAAGAAAAAAAAGTTCTAATTTTCAACAGAACTTTTCAACGCAACAAAATTTCCTAATTTAAAAATATGTGTCATAAAGAAGAATTTATTACATAAGTAAAATACAACCACTAGCATGAACGAATCTTCTGTAAATGGAATCGAAAAAATATCTGTTAGATGGTACGAGGTTGTATTTTATTTTTTTATTGAGGAACTATTGCTTTTACCGAAAAGGCTTGAAAAAGTTTTGCAATAAATCGTTCATTACGACACATTTTTAAGTTAGAAACTTTTGGTTTGTTCAAAATTTCTGTTGAAAAATGGGACTCTCTTCTTATTTGCCCCACCAATTTTCGACAAGAAATCACCCCCTCAAAACGTTCGCACTTATTGGTCAATCATCCTGTATATATACAGGATAATTTTTTCGAAGAATTGTTTTGGATGAAGAATTTTTCCGGCAAACTCTGTGCTGTTGCGTATGTTCTTGTATTATTAAATTACTGTACAGGGTGTTCCATTTTTCAACGTCAATATATTCGCATTATTCAAGAACAAAAATTCATATAATTATAATTCTGTTTTCGCTCTATTTTGTATACAGGGTGTAACCAAATGAGGTGAGGGGGTGATTTCCTGTCGATAATTTCAGGGGGACTTCCGTGTTACAAAAGCTGCTATCACTTTTATTGAAAAGTTAGATGAATTAAAAAAAAAGTTCCGATTTTCAACAGAACTTTTCAACACAAAAAAATTTCCTAATTTAAAAATATGTGTCGTAAAGAAGAGATATTATTGAATTACCATACAGGGTGTTCCATCATTCAACGTCAATATTCTTGCATGATTTAAGAACAAAAATGTCATATAAATATAATTCGCTCTATTTTGTATACAGAGTTTAACCAAATAATGTTAGGGGTATTCCTTGTTGATAAAAAGAGGGGGTCTTCAATATAAACAAAAGCTTCTATCACTTTTGTTGAAAAATTACACTACACGGTTAAATAAGAAAAAAAATCCATTTTTACCAGAACTTTTCAACCAAACAAAATTTCGTAACTTGAAAAATATGTGTCGTTAAGTACAATTCATTGCAAAAGGTTTTCAACACCTGCGTTTTTTCCGTAAAAGCAATAGTTTTTCGAGGAAAAAATTAAATATAACATCGAAGAAAACTGTGAGATGGCACGAGGTTGTATTCAATTTTTTGATCAAGAAACTATTGCATTTAGTGAAACAACAAAAGCGTTGAAAAAAAAATTTGATAAATCCTTCACTACGTTACATATTTTTAAATAAGGAAATTTTGGTTCGTTCAAAAGTACTGGTGGAAAATAAAATATTTTTTTATTATTGTTGAAAGCGTGTGATTTTTTGGGGCTCAGAGCTTTTGTTCAGATGAAAAACCCCCACCAATTTTCGACAATAAATTACCCACAATCTTTCCTACTCATTTGTTAACAGCCTTTATATACAGGATGATTATTATCGAAGAATTGTTTTCCTATTTTCGAAAGTAAATTATTAGAATTTTTTTCCAATCTGATGAGTGTAAACCAGAGGTAGGACCACACAATTTTCAAAATCCTATATATCATATTCTCCAATTTTTTCTCTGAAGTACAAGTAATCATTGTTCTGATGGGGAGGAGGGGATTCTCTAACTTTCTCCCACGTTTAAAGTCTTTCACACAGTTTAAGTTCCTCACCATCTCCTTTTGTCGAAGCCTAGGGGTCGCAAAACACATTTTTAATTTTTTTTCGTGTTAAATGTTAATAAAATTCCGCGAATGTCGTCGAGTATATTTTACTGTCCAAGGTCATAATTTTGGAATTTCCTCTTACATCCTAGTTTAATATAAAACATGAATTATTTTTTATGACTTTTGTGCACGGGGGAAAACCTCACAGCGTTCCAAATTACCTGTATATTGAGTATTAAGTCATCCTCCTATGTATATAGGCGACAGCAAGTTGTAAAGTTTATAGCCATATCATCGTAAGACCGCGAAGTGTATAATTTTCTATACGCATCGTATGAGTTTTATACTACAGTCGTCGACCGTATAGTCTGCGTATTCATGCAGACAATTACACCGCAACAAATTCATTGTGTCCCTTCAACAATGAACCGTGAAGGTCAGGGCCATAATCTCACTTTCATCTGATACACCCATAAAATTCATCATCATTTTTCGTATATATTGCGATGAAAAATAACGATTTATTCCTCCCATATATCGGATGGTAAAAGAAACAAAAAAACTGGATAAAGTTTATTACTCGCAATATTTTCTACGTAGCATTGAATGAAGAATTACGAGAGCATAAAATGGACACTGTGATAAATAGAGGAGAATATTACCCTAGATTCTAGATCTTTTTCTTTTCAATCTGATATTTGTTCATCGTGATTTTAGACATAACGTGCGAAGGCAGCCCAAAAACTGTCTCGGCTCTCGAACTGTACGAATTGAAAATGAAATGCTGCAGATAGATTGAAAAATAAATCCTTCTTGAATTTTTTTCATCAAAGACAGAGGAACATTCTATGAACTTAACTCTTTGAAATTTGTTCCTTATTGGAAATTGGCACTCTGAGTTAATTTTCTACATGGAGTTCATTTCTACAAAGTTCTACAGAGATGAGATGTTCGAAAAAGCAACAGAATCCTGGGCACTTCAACTTTTTCAACGCTGTGGTCGTTGAGTCCAGAAGTTTGTTTAATATTTGTTAGAAAAAATTGAGGGTGCTTGTTGAAATATCTATCAGTTGTTCTTTCATTTGTAGTGATTACTATCATTTTCTGCCAAGTAGTATCGTTTCAAATTCATAATCAAGTTCTTTGAATGGCTTCCCATGGTTTCAAGCAGCACAGCAATGTCAATGAAAATCTTGCATATAATTGCACAAAGTAAGAAACATCTCAAAACTGTTTTCCTTCAATTTTTTTCCCATAACTGCATTTTCTTCAAAAAAAAAGTATCGTTTGAAATTCATACTCAAGTTCTTTGAATGGCTTTCCATGGTTTTAAGCAGCACTGTTTTCGTTTCGTTTAATTTTTTTTCCATAACTTCATATTCTTCAAAAAAAAGTATCGTTTGAAAGTCATACTCGAGTTCTTTGAATGGCTTTCCATGGTTTTAAGCAGCACAGCTTTGTCAATGGAAAATCTCGCATATTTACGATCGCACAAAGTGAGAAACATCTCAAAACAGTTTTTCTCCAATTTTTTATTGCAGACATTATTTAAAAAAAAAAATTATCGTTTGAAATTCATTCTCAAGTTCTTCAAATGGTTTTCCATGGTTTTAAGCAGCACAGCTTTTTCAATGGAAAATCTCGCATATTTATAATCGCACAAAGTGAGAAACATCTCAAAACAGTTTTTCTTCAATTTTTTATTGCATGACATTATTTTCAAAAAAAAATTATCGTTTGAAATTCATTCTCAAGTTCTTCAAATGGTTTTCCATGGTTTTAAGCAGCACAGCTTTGTCAATGGAAAATCTCGCATATTTATAATCGCACAAAGTGAGAAACATCTCTAAACAGTTATTCTTCAATTTTTTATTGCCTAACAGCATTTTCAAAAAAAAATTATCGTTCGAAATTCATTCTCAAGTTCTTCAAATGGTTTTCCATGGTTTTAAGCAGCACAGCTTTGTCAATGGAAAATCTCGCAGATTTATAATCGCACAAAGTGAGAAACATCTCAAAACAGTTTTTCTTCAATTTTTTATTGCATGACATTATTTTCAAAAAAAAATTATCGTTTGAAATTCATTCTCAAGTTCTTCAAATGGTTTTCCATGTTTTTAAGGAGCACAGCTAAGTCAATGGAAAATCTTGCATATTTATAATCGCACAAAGTAAGGAACATCTCAAAACTGTTTTCCTTCAATTTTTTATTCCATAACAGCATTTTCAAAAAAAAATAATCGTTTGCAATTCATTCTCAAGTTCTTCGAATGGTTATCTATGGTTTTAAGCAGCACAGCTAAGTCAATGGAAAATCTCGCATATTTATAATCGCACAAAGTGAGAAACATCTCTAAACAGTTTTTCTTCAATTTTTTATTGCCTAACAGCATTTAAAAAAAAAAAAAATCGTTTGCAATTCATTCTCAAGTTATTCAAATGGTTTTCCATGGTTTCAAGCAGCAAAGCTTTGTCAATGGAAAATCTCGCATATTTATAATCGCACAAAGTGAGAAACATCTCTAAACAGTTTTTCTTCAATTTTTTATTGCCTAACAGCATTTTCAAAAAAAAATTATCGTTTGAAATTCATTCTCAAGTTCTTCAAATGGTTTTCCATGGTTTTAAGCAGCACAGCTTTGTCAATGGAAAATCTTGCATATTCATAATCGCACAAAGTAAGGAACATCTCAAAACTGTTTTCCTTCAATTTTTTATTCCATAACAGCATTTTAAAAAAAAAATAATCGTTTGCAATTCATTCTCAAGTTCTTCGAATGGTTATCTATGGTTTTGAGCAGCACAGCTTTGTCAATGGAATATTTTTTTATATGATCAATATTCATCAATCTCATCTTCATAATCATCTGACTTTTCCCATATAATTTTTGGTATGGCAACTTTCTGTGTTGAAAACGCTGAATTCAAAGAAGAACACAAAATAGTGCCGATTACAATTTTTCGATTCCGATGACAACTGAATGAATGAGTCCAAAAATAATTCCCCTATTCAATTTTTGATCCGAGTCCAACGCACATGTGTCTCTGGACCAACCAAATATTTATTGCCCGAGTTTCGTCGCATATAATTTAGGGAAGTGTTGATATTCGTTAGCTTCCATTCAAGAACTTGGCACATTTGATTATCGACTGAATCGAGTTACGAAACTATTGGCTCTTGGAAAAACTTCATCGAACAATGGCATGGAAACTGGCTGAGCTTTTATCGAGTTATTATACATTCGGGTATATTCCTATGGCTAGTTTTCTCGTGAAGGATCCTTTCAATTCTGCACAATACCTTGGAATTCCGGGTCATAGTATGCAGGAATAAGACTCTGGGCAACTCTTAAGAATAATTCCCACAATTACCTCAAATTCACAATCATATAAAAATTCATCCTACCTGCATAGATTATTAGAAAAACGATACGAATACACATCATTCAATATTAATGACATCCCCCACATTTCGAAGAAATGCTTCTGCCACATAAATCCCCATATCGATAAAAGACGATACAGATAGAATTATTTATACAACTTCACTTCCTAGAACGACTCGTCCTATTAAATATGTATGTATATTTTCAGATGGAAAAATCAAGGGATGACCCAGTTTTATTTTCATCCTCGACCTATATTTTCCTCAATAGTTTTTTTCTGCTCATATCCAATCTGGACTTCCGCGAATTTTTATTCGTTGGATTCGCAGAAACGCAATAGACATCTGTTTAATATTAATGTGTGAAAAGATATATTTTTATATCTCCACCATGTCTGTTCATTAGGATTCCAAAGATCTAACGTTATCGAATTCGTATCGTATTATCGAATAATAAGTTATAGATTTTATGTTTCAGAAAAATTAAAAATTTCCACGTTGGTACATATCCAGTGAAATTATAGTCAGGATTCAAATATTTGACACTTTCGCACAATCTCCTAAAAAAATTATGTCTTTATATCATTCGAGAATTCCACAAAGAAAACTGATTGAATGGATTCAAAAAAGAACTGACCATCTCTTGAAGTTTATGAAAATAAAATACCTTATTTGTCAAAGTGACGGCCGGTTTGACCTACAGAATCTGTGGTTCCTTTGATAATCTTGTTTTCGTTTTTGCCTTTGGGTGTCCAGAATTCCACGTGAAATTTGTCAAAATCTTTCAGCTCGAATCTCAGATAAAAATATTGTAAAACTTGCCAATTTATAGGTGGAAACTGGGTAGATACTATCAAATACACCTTCTTTCGATAATTTGAAAGCATTTCCTTTATTTTCGATCATCTCGAGGCATCTTCAGAAGCGCGCAAAAAATTTTGATTTCACGTCAGTGCTTTTTATTTTTTCTTAAAGTTATTTAGCTCCAGAAAATTTTCTGAGGTACTCTGCATTTCAATTAATATGCTGAAGAGTGATTTTAGATTTTTATGAAGAATGAAACTCGAAATAAATATTTAGTTATCGCAATAAATTATGGAGTTACCAGAAAAAAATTTTTTTTTTCAATTCTCCGAGTATAAAAGGTAGACGTGAAGGGGGAAGGAACCTTACAGAAAAACAGCTGTGAAAAACGTATTTACAGTTTAACGGAGCCACAAATAAAATAAGCATTATTCAGAAATTCCAATAGCTAAAAAACGAAAGCGAAAAATGCGAAATGTTATTCCACGAATCACTTTCAATGCATCCGAATAATATCTCGCGTCTGAAATATTGATATCGATATTTATATTCCTCTTTATCCATCTTGTATGCATTCCTTCCACCCGAAACAATCGCATACATTTGCTGGGAAATACTTAGAATGCCGAAATCGTTCGGGACTACCCACGATATCTCCCAATAACGACAGGGTTATCTCATGCACCCTCCAGGCGACAGAATGTATTTATAACGTTTCTCGTTATTTTTTTTTCCCCGTGTAGGGGTATCGATTGGAGGGATTCTCCTTGTTGGTAAACAAGACACGGACATTGATCAACTCTAAAATTCGTTTTATTCCGACGGAGACAGACACAGGTAGGTAGATCGGCAATACAAAACATACTATATATAGAATCGAGTGAATGAAGAATAGTCATGTAAGCTTGCGTTTTCTCAGCGAGTAAGACAAAAATAGAAGCACTCCAAGGACTTGATATGAAATTGAAAGGCATCAATGTACGTAAATGTGAATCTAAAATTGGGACTAAAAATTACGGTCATATTTTGAGCGGAAGATTTATGGAGTTACCGAAATTTCATCGAGGAAGGTGTAAGTTATTCTGGACGAAATTAAGTTCAGTTAATAAAATAACAAAATATACCGCTCCACAAAAGTTGACGAAGTTCAGGAATTTTGTGACATATTTGCCGATTCTTGTCCAACAAATGTTCATTTATGAGCAATCAAATGTTTACTCTCTTCTATCTGAATGGCATCAACTTTGATTGAAATTCTGAAAATTTTTATTGCAATAATGTCTAGACGTGAACTCAGTGCAGATGAAGCCAATGGAACACTTTTATTTGTACCATATTTAGAAAAAAATCCATAATATCTAGCGTCATTAACTTTGAAATAAATCACCCCACTAGACCAAGTAATAGAGATTTTTTTCATGACAAAAATCGTAGAAGAAAACTGCGAAATGGGGGAGGGGGCGTGGATTGTTCTGTGGATGTTAAGTAATATGTTTTCGACTCGCAAATATAATTAATTTTCTTGTAATTTCGAGAAAATACCAAAAAACGGTGTTTTTTTAGTTTTTTGCTTGTAAAATCTGAACCAATGGAGCAATGCTAACACTTAGCGACCTATTTTTTTTCCGCCGTTTTTTTTAGCTTTTTCGACTATTTCCGAGCAAATTTTCTCAATGTCTTATATTTGCGGCTAAAAAATCGTTCGAAGGCGTTTTTTTCGTGAATGTGTGCCATTTATAGAGATCGAACGAAACAGTTCTGCAGAAAACAATATTCCATAAATTCGGAAAATTGCATCTTTTTTCTACAATCTTCACTTTGCGACACCATAGCTCCCTTGGTCGACTTCAGACCGACAAGAACTTCCCATTTTTGAATTCAGCAGAGTTATTTGAATAAGAAAATGTGAAATTTCGAGCGACCTGGTTCTTTTCCGGCGTTTTTTTTTAGCTTTTTCCATTTTTTTGAGAATATTTTCTCATTATGTCTTATCTGCGGTCAAAAAATCGATCAGAAGGCATATATTACCCACCGATAGGAAATTTCCGCACGAATCCGATGGTATGCTATTTATCGAGATCGAATATAACAGTTCTGCAGAAAACACGATTTTTTGCAAAATAGCATTTTTTTTCGATAATCTTGACTTTGCGACATTATAGCTCCCTTGATCGCTTTCGTACCGAAGAGAACATTACATTTTTGAAATCAGTAGAGTTTTATGAATAACGAAACCTGAAATTTCGAGCGGCCTAATTTTTTTCCGCCGTTTTTTTTTCAGCTTTTTCGACTTTTCCGAGAAAATGTTCTCATTATGTCTTATATCTGTGGTTGAAAAATCGATCAGAAGGCGTTTTTTTTCGCGAATATATTAACTACCGATAGGAAATTTCCTCACGAATTCGATGGTATGCTATTTATCGAGATCGAATAGAACAGTTCTGCCGAAAACACGAATTTATGAAAAATAGCATCTTGACTTTGCGACATTATAGCTCCCTTGATCGCGTTCGGACCGACGAGAACTTTTCATTTTTGAATTCAGCAGAGTTTTATGAATAAGAAAACCTGAAATTTCGAACGGGCGGATTTTTTTCCGCCGTTTTTTTTAGCTTTTTCGAATTTTCCGAGAAAATTTTCTCATATTATGTCTCATCTGCGGCTTGTCACAGAATGAACCTTCATCTGCCCTATTGCCTGGTCTACATATTTGCAAAGCAATCCAAAATATCTAGCGTCATCAACGTCAAAAAAGTGCATCAAATAACTTTGTCTAAATGAGAAAGCAAATTCTTCCTGAATTGGTACAGAATCCATTCGATAGACTTCAATCAGTTGAAATAACAATGTCCATATTTAAGGTTACACACTGTATAATAACTCAAATTTTGCATATAAAAACTGACAATAATGGTAAAAATCTACGAGGACCTATGTCGTTATTCGAAATTTCATTTCCCCTCAGTATTCATACTACGAATTCTCGTGTAGCGATAAGAGAACATACGTTGTCGTTGTCGGAATAATAAAAATTCCGTTCCAAAATATACGTCCATGTTATCTTTGAATTAGTCGCTTGCCTGCTCTCTCGAGTAATGAACTGCACAAAGGGGGAAATGAAAATGGAAAGCTTTCTGCTCCTCCATAGTTTTTCCTTACTGCCAGACGGTTCGCGGATGTGTAGAATTTGGAGGGGGTTATACTCAAAAGGAACATCTATAAAATTGAAGAAAATCGAGGAATAGTATCAAGAAAGTTTTTCCTGATCTACGATATTTAGAGCATGCAGCAAGATGTCACTTCTTGGAATAAGATAGTTCAGAGTGAACTTTCCAAGAAAGAGCCAAGACATATTTTTCCCGCGGGAATCTGTACGTTCTAACAACTGCAGAAGTTCAGATCCTTGTATAATAGCATACTTGATGCGATTCATGAAATATTCTTGGAATGTATTCGAGGAAACAGAATAGCATTTCAGCCTTTCAGCGGTTGAATGGAAAATGCAGCACGTATTTCGGAAATGGGAGTATAAATGGGAGTCCACCCTGAATTATATTATAATTCGTTTAAATTTTTTATTCGAATTGTACAGTATTCACTCGATTATAGAATATTTATCTGGTCCTCACGTCAACGTGAAAAATATTGTATTATTATATTATTACCAACATAAAAACAATCCTGGTAATTACAAACTTTTTCCTGCTATTCTGCTACTCTATATAACGCCTCTAATTATTAAATTAACTGCTTTTTTATGTTGCTCATTCTGAGCTGAACTCCATGCTGTTCCAAATTCCCCCACAACAAATTGTTGGCTTTCTTGGAGTTATATCTGCAATTTTCTAGGTCTAGCGAGAGACATTACCTGGGTTATTGAATGGAGGGTGTTTTAACACAGCAATTCAGAATTTCATCCGTTGAGCTGTAGGAAAATGTCCAGTAATATCTGAATGCCTTCCTTTTATTTCCTTAGTTCATTTATTCGAGCGGAAGTCAAATCCCCTCTTTTATTTTCTCATTTTTTCAAATGAAATCATCCTTTTGTTTCTGATGATGTGAACTCTTTTTTCCAGATCGTAGAAACTTTATCATGTGGGTTCACGATATCCAGTGAACTTACAGTAAGTCATTCATGAAAATTGTTTGAAATAATCATTGTAATAATGATAAATCGTCTTGGCGGTGAAGAACTGTTCAATCGAATGACCATCATTTAGGTATATCCAGATTATATTCGATAAGGGATGCAAATATAATTTGGGAGAACCCCTCAATTTTCCCAAAACTTGAAGACCAATAACATTTTGATGTAGGTCAGTATTCTGAACTTGACAACGCCCTTTAGTTCTTCATTATGAATCTCACAATTTTTCTATTATTTAATCATCATAAAGGCTGAATAGACTTCAAATTTCCTTCGAATAAATTTTCAAACAAATCTTCATCATAAATCATTTTGGTAATCTTGTATTGTGAATTGTATTTCGCACAAATTTATTCTGTCGAAGAACAAGATTTCTTTCAAATTCAACATTTAGGTTATGTGAGGTTAGCTCGAGTTAGAAGAGTATTTGAAATCATTCTTGAAATGAATTTATATTTAGGTTAGGTGAGGTTAGTTTCAGTTGGGACAGTGTTGAAAACTCTAAACAATTTCCAAGTTGAATTTATTTTATATTAACTCCTAGTGAAAACAACAAGAGGATGTGAAAGAACTCTTTTTTCAGATCGTAGAAAATTATATCATATGGGCTCACTATATCCAGTGAACTTACAGTCAGTCATTCATGAAAATTGTTTAAAATAATCATAGTTATAATGATAAATCGTCTTGGCGGTGAAGAACTGTTCAATCGAATGACCATCATTTAGGGATATCCAGATTATATTCGATAAGGGATGCCAATATAATTTGGGAGAACCCCTCAGTTTTCCCAAAACTTGAAGACCAATAACATTTTGATGTTGGCCAGTATTCTGAACTTGACAACGCCCTTTAGTTCTTCATTATGAATCTCACAATTTTTCTATTATTTGATCATCATAAAGGCTGAATAGACTTCAAATTTCCTTCGAATAAATTTTCAAACAAATCTTCATCATGAATTATTTTGGTAATCTTGTATTGTGAATTGTATTTCGCACAAATTTATCCTGTCGAAGAACAAGATTCCTTTCAAATTCAATATTTTGGTTATGTGAGGTTAGCTCGAATTAGAAGAGTATTTAAAATCATTCTTGAAATAAATTTATATTTAGGTTAGGTAAGGTTAGTTCCATTTGGGACAGTGTTGAAAACTCTAAACAATTTCTATGTTGAATTTATTTTATATTAACTCCTAGTGAAAACAACAAGAGGATGCAAAAGAACTCTTTTTTCAGATCGTAGAAAATTTATCATTTGGGTTCACAATATCCAGTGAACTTACAGTAAGTCATTCATGAAAATTGTTTGAAATAATCATTGTAATAATGATAAATCGTCTTGGCGGTGAAGAACTGTTCAATCGAATGACCATCATTTAGGGATATCCAGATTATATTCGATAAGGGATGCAAATACAATTTTCCCAAAACTTGAAGACCAATAACATTTTGATGTAGGTCAGTATTCTGAACTTGACAACGCCCTTTAGTTCTTCATTATGAATCTCACAATTTTTCTATTATTTAATCATCATAAAGGCTGAATAGACTTCAAATTTCCTTCGAATAAATTTTCAAACAAATCTTCATCATAAATCATTTTGGTAATCTTGTATTGTGAATTGTATTTCGCACAAATTTATTCTGTCGAAGAACAAGATTTCTTTCAAATTCAACATTTAGGTTATGTGAGGTTAGCTCGAGTTAGAAGAGTATTTAAAATCATTCTTGAAATGAATTTATATTTAGGTTAGGTGAGGTTAGTTTCAGTTGGGACAGTGTTGAAAATCTCTAAACAATTTCTATGTTGAATTTATTTTATATTTACTCCTAGTGAAAACAACAAGAGGATGTAAAAGAACTCTTTTTTCAGATCGTAGAAAATTTATCATTTGGGTTTACAATATCCAGTGGGTTTACCAGTCATTCATGAAAATTGTTCGAAATAATCATAGTAATAATGATAAATCTTCTTGGCGGTGAAGAACTGTTCAATCGAATGACCATCATTCAGGGATATCCAGATAATATTCGATAAGAGATGTTAATATAATTTGGGAGAACCCCTCAGTTTTCCCAAAACTTGAAGACCAATAACATTGTGATATTGGTCAGTATTCTGAACTTGACAACGCCCTTTAGTTTTTCATTATGAATCTCACAATTTTTCTATTATTCAATCATCATAAAGGCTGAATAGACTTAAAATTTCCTTCGAATAAATTTTCAAACAAATCTTCATCATAAATCATTTTGGTAATCTTGTATTGTGAATTGTATTTCGCACAAATTTATTCTGTCGAAGAATAAGATTCCTTTCAAATTCAATATTTTGGTTATGTGAGGTTAGCTCGAGTTAGAAGAGTATTTAAAATCATTCTTGAAATAAATTTATATTTAGGTTAGGTAAGGTTAGTTTCATTTGGGACAGTGTTGAAAACTCTAAACAATTTCTATGTTGAATTTATTTTATATTAACTCCTAGTGAAAACAACAAGAGGATGTAAAAGAACTCTTTTTTCAGATCGTAGAAAATTTATCATTTGGGTTCACAATATCCAGTGAACTTACAGTAAGTCATTCATGAAAATTGTTTGAAATAATCATTGTAATAATGATAAATCGTCTTGGCGGTGAAGAACTGTTCAATCGAATGACCATCATTTAGGGATATCCAGATTATATTCGATAAGGGATGCAAATACAATTTTCCCAAAACTTGAAGACCAATAACATTTTGATGTAGGTCAGTATTCTGAACTTGACAACGCCCTTTAGTTCTTCATTATGAATCTCACAATTTTTCTATTATTTAATCATCATAAAGGCTGAATAGACTTCAAATTTCCTTCGAATAAATTTTCAAACAAATCTTCATCATAAATCATTTTGGTAATCTTGTATTGTGAATTGTATTTCGCACAAATTTATTCTGTCGAAGAACAAGATTTCTTTCAAATTCAACATTTAGGTTATGTGAGGTTAGCTCGAGTTAGAAGAGTATTTAAAATCATTCTTGAAATGAATTTATATTTAGGTTAGGTGAGGTTAGTTTCAGTTGGGACAGTGTTGAAAATCTCTAAACAATTTCTATGTTGAATTTATTTTATATTTATTCCTAGTGAAAACAACAAGAGGATGTAAAAGAACTCTTTTTTCAGATCGTAGAAAATTTATCATTTGGGTTTACAATATCCAGTGGGCTCACAGTCAGTCATTCATGAAAATTGTTCGAAATAATCATAGTAATAATGATAAATCTTCTTGGCGGTGAAGAACTGTTCAATCGAATGACCATCATTCAGGGATATCCAGATAATATTCGATAAGAGATGTTAATATAATTTGGGAGAACCCCTCAGTTTTCCCAAAACTTGAAGACCAATAACATTGTGATATTGGTCAGTATTCTGAACTTGACAACGCCCTTTAGTTTTTCATTATGAATCTCACAATTTTTCTATTATTCAATCATCATAAAGGCTGAATAGACTTAAAATTTCCTTCGAATAAATTTTCAAACAAATCTTCATCATAAATCATTTTGGTAATCTTGTATTGTGAATTGTATTTCGCACAAATTTATTCTGTCGAAGAATAAGATTCCTTTCAAATTCAATATTTTGGTTGTGTGAGGTTAGCTCGAGTTAGAAGAGTATTTAAAATCATTCTTGAAATAAATTTATATTTAGGTTAGGTAAGGTTAGTTTCATTTGGGACAGTGTTGAAAACTCTAAACAATTTCTATGTTGAATTTATTTTATATTAACTCCTAGTGAAAACAACAAGAGGATGTAAAAGAACTCTTTTTTCAGATAGTAGAAAATTTATCATTTGGGTTTACAATATCCAGTGAACTTACAGTAAGTCATTCATGAAAATTGTTTGAAATAATCATAGTAATAATGATAAATCGTCTTGGTGGTGAAGAACTGTTCAATCGAATGACCATCATTTAGGGATATCCAGATTATATTCGTCGATAAGGGATGCCAATATAATTTGGGAGAACCCCTCAATTTTCCCAAAACTTGAAGACCAATAACATTTTGATGTAGGTCAGTATTCTGAACTTGACAACGCCCTTTAGTTCTTCATTATGAATCTCACAATTTTTCTATTATTTAATCATCATAAAGGCTGAATAGACTTCAAATTTCCTTCGAATAAATTTTCAAACAAATCTTCATCAGAAATCATTTTGGTTATCTTGTATTTTGAATTGTATTTCGCACAAATTTATTCTGTCGAAGAACAAGATTTCTTTCAAATTCAATATTTTGGTTATGTGAGGTTAGCTCAAGTTAGAAGAGTATTTAAAATCATTCTTGAAATGAATTTATATTGAGGTTAGGTAAGGTTATCTCGAGTTATCTCGAGTATTGACAGTGTTGAAAATCTACAAATAATTTCTATGTTGAGTTTATTTTATATTAACTTTTAGTGGAAACAACAAGAGGATGTTAAAATGAAATGAACAAAGACTGTGAGGTTTAGAGAGAATAGGAATTAGGCAGGTTCTTCAATTGCAAAATTCTTGTTTCCGTTCATTCTTAAATTTTCCATTGGTTGAAATATTTATCATGTTCAAATTGAATTTTGAGTTTCCAAATCAACCCCCAGAACGGCATAATCTGGACGTATAATTTCACCGAAAAAGTTTTCTAATTCCCCAGGCTGTAAGAATATGCGTTCTATACACGTGCCACCAACTCCTCTTCCATAAACTTTTTCAATATCATCCCCTGGATCGTGGGAATCAAATCCGGATCAGATCATCCACGTGTCTCTGCGAGATCCGTCAACCAAGTAATCTTCCACGCCCATTTACAACTTCTGGGGCAAAACACGGCTGGGGATCATCTCAACTGTTAAATCGCTCCGGAACTATTTCGAAACCAATTGTTGAATCGATCTGCGGCCGCTGAATTAGAACAAAGAATTTGATGAATGAACCGCCAGCCCATTTCTCCGAGTGTTCCATTTACTCAACCGTCTGGCTGAAATAGGTCCCGTATTATTCCGACGTTCATATTGTGGATCTCGTGAAATATTGAAGACTGTGTGGGACTGAAATCATGTCAAACATGCCGAATTATGGATGTGCCCCCGTTTCCCGACCGAATGCCGATACTGATGGGGTCAACTGTCCTTCCCTGATGTTGACGTAGGGGGAAAATTGTGACGAGCTACGCGGTGAACTGAAGGAGTTTTCTGCGGCAGATGTTTGTTGATGCTTATAAAATATTGCAACATTTTAATATTCCATCAATAGTTCCCACAACCTGTCGACATCGGATATTGATGTTTGAGAACATATTGAACGACTGGAAATGTTCTATTTTTGATTCGTTTTTGTAATAAATGTCTTCTTCCATTTACATCAAAAGAATTGGATCAAGTTTGGACGCTCATAACGGCAACCAATCCTCAGATACCTACTCGGAAAAATAATAGGGACGATCAAAGGCCAATACTTTTTTTATTCGAGGAACCCAATAGAGATAAGGAAAGTTAAAAACTTTCGTGTGAAAGATAATAGGACAATTCCATTTTTTTCTGTCGAAGCTATCCATTTGAATTTTTTTTTCGAACTCTGGGTCTGATGATGTGGCACATTCTGAAACATATTTTTTTATATACCGGTGTTCCAAAATAGGATGGAAATCTGTTGTTTTCTCTCACTCAATTGCATATAACGCACAAGCGTTTCTGAAACTTACCTACAATCTTTTTCACTGATTTATGCGTCGAAAGAGCGTCGTGCATAGGCTAAAAAAAATATTCATAACTTGAGAACCATTCAACATAACTTGATCAATTTTTTTGAGTATATTCTTCAAGATTTAACGCATCTTTTGAAATATACGCGATGTTCCATCGCCCACTACAGTTTTCTGGAAATGACAAAATGAAAATGGCGATAACTCGATTTTTTGCTTATAATGCTTATATTTAAAGATTTTTCACTCAATTGCATATGATTTGCGAGGTTTTCTGGAACTTATCTACAATATTTTGCACCAATTTATGCGTTGAAACAGCGTCGTGCATAAGATCAAAAAAATATTCATAACTTCAGAACCATTCAACGTAACTTGATCAATTTTTTTGAGTCTATTCTTCAAGATTTAACGCATCTTTTGAACTATACGCGATGTTCCATCGCCTACTACAGTTTTTTGGAAATGACAAAATAAAATGGTGAAAACTCGATTTTTTGCTTATAATGCTTATATTTGAGGATTTTCCACTCGATTGCATATGCATCTGCAAAGTTTTCTGGAACTTATCTACAATATTTTTCACCAATTTATTCGTCGAATCAGCGCCATGCATAGGCTCAAGAAAAAATTCATAACTTCAGAACCATTCAACATAACTTGATCAATTTTTTTGAGTCTCTTCTTCAAGATTTAACTCATCTTTTGAAATATACGCGATGTTCTATCGCCTACTCCAGTTTTTTAGGAAATGACAAAATAAAATGGTGAAAACTCGATTTTTTGCTTATAATGCTTATATTTGAGGATTTTCCACTCAATTGCATATGCATCTGCGAGGTTTTCTGGAACTTATCTACAATATTTTTGACCAATTTATTCGTCGAATCAGCGCCGTGCATAGGCTCAAAAAAATATGCATAACTTCAGAACCATTCAACATAACTTGATCAATTTTTTTGAAACTATTCTTCAAGATTTAACGCATCTTTTGAACTACACGCGATGTTCCATCGCCTACTTCTGTTTTTTTGGAAATGACAAAATAAAATGGTGAAAACCCGATTTTTTGCTCATAATGCTTATATTTGAGGATTTTCCACTCGATTGCATATGCATCTGCAAAGTTTTCTGGAACTTAGCTACAATATTTTTGACCAATTTATTCGTCGAATCAGCGCCGTGCATAGGCTCAAAAACATATGCATAACTTCAGAACCATTCAACATAACTTGATCAATTTTTTTGAAACTATTCTTCAAGATTTAACGCATCTTTTGAACTACACGCGATGTTCCATCGCCTACTTCTGTTTTTTTGGAAATGACAAAATAAAATGGTGAAAACCCGATTTTTTGCTCATAATGCTTATATTTGAGGATTTTCCACTCGATTGCATATGCATCTGCAAAGTTTTCTGGAACTTATCTACAATATTTTTCACCAATTTATTCGTCGAATCAGCGCCATGCATAGGCTCAAGAAAAAATTCATAACTTCAGAACCATTCAACATAACGTGATCAATTTTTTTGAGTCTATTCTTCAAGATCTAACTCATCTTTTGAAATATACGCGATGTTCTGTCGCCTACTACAGTTTTTTGGAAATGACAAAATTAAATGGTGAAAACTCGATTTTTTGCTCATAATGATTATATTTGAGGATTTTTCACTCGATTGCATATGCATCTGTAAAGTTTTCTGGAACTTATCTACAATATTTTTCACCAATTTATTCGTCGAATCAGCGCCGTGGATAGGCCCAAAAAAATATTCATAACTTCAGAACCATTGAACATAACTTGATAAATTTTTTTGAGTCTATTCTTCGAAATTTAACGCATCTTTGAAATATTCGCGATGTTTCATCGCCTACTACAGTTTTCCGGAAATGACAAAATTAAAATGGCTATAACTCGATTTTTTGCTAATAATGCTTATATTTGAGGATTTTCCACTCAATTGCATATGCATCTGCAAGGTTTCTGGAACTTATCTACAATATTTTTCACCAATTTAATTGTTGAATCAAGCGCCGTGCAAAGGTTCAAAAAAATATTCATAACCTCAGAAACATTCATAATAACTTGATTAATTTTTTTGAGTCTATTCTTCAAGATTTGACGCATCTTTTGACATATACGCAATGTTTCATCGCCTACTACAGTTTTTCGGAAATGACAAAATTAAAATGGCTATAACTCGATTTTTTGCTTATAATGCTTATATTCGAGGATTTTCCATTCAATTTTATATGCCGCATAAAGGTTTCTGGAACTCATCTACAATATTTTCCACCAATTTATTCGTCGAATCAGCGCCGTGCATAGGCTCAAAATACTATTCATAACTTCAAAAGCATTCAACATAACTTAATCAACTTTTCCGAATGTATTCTTAATAATAATAATAACCATTCAATATCACTTAACCAACTTTTTTGAGTATATTCTTCAAGATTTAACGCATCTTTTGAGATATACGCGATGGTCCATTGTCTACTACAGTTTTTCGGAAATGACAAAATAAAATGGTGATAACTCGATTTTTCTGAACAGAACACCCTAACCCTATATTTTATGGCATTTTTTGAAGCTATTTGTCAATACAGGATGTTCCTTCAAGAAATGCTAATATTTGAGGTGGTGATTCTTCGACTCATTTGAAAAAAAAACCTTCCCATGAGTGAATGTCGTAAAAGTCTTGACTTTCAAGATACAGGGTGATAAAATTTCGAAAAAAAATCAATCTTTATGAAATTTGATACATGTCCTCTATGCATCGAGGTGCATTTCGTGATAAACAAAAATTTTTATAAGCTTCACCAGTGGCTTCCGTACGGATGTTGCATTGAATATATTTGGGGAAAAAAGACTACGCCACTGCTTTCTCTTGAAATTGAAATTACTTTTGTGCTAATCGTTTATTTTTCAAGGAACACCCTGTATGTAAAGGGTTCGTTCGGTGGAATAACCGAGATTTGTTGATGCTTTTTTCGAAAGAATAAAATGAAATGGGGTAAGCTACTGTTATGGAACTCGTCACATATATACAATTATGGAAATTGAAAAAATTTGAAATCCATGACCCATCCAGATACCAAACTATCGAAAGTACTGGGAAATGCTGTGAAATTATCGAAAGGAAACGTATTTAATCTTATAAGCCAGTTTTCAGCTATAAATAGGTGTATTTCACTAAATTTTCATCCCAAATTCGAAATACCAGTATTTGACATAATCACGTAAAATTCTAGGAATGGATTTGTGAACCACACCGGCTGTGAGTGTGAGCTTCTTGAGATGAAATCACAGAATTGCTATCAAATTTCTCAACTCCAGATCAGAAATACTCAATTTTCCTTTCACGTGCAACAGCTGTGTAGCTGAATTTTTATTAAGCTCTTTTAATCGATTGCCTCTATGCAGACACGATTTTTCAGCAGGATAATGGTGAATAGAATCGGAGATATCGAAGTTCAAAAAAATGAATTATTCTTTAAAATTACAAACATTCGGGAACAGTGATCTCTTGTTCGCACAAAAAAAAATTTAGTTGTTATCTTATTTTGGCACACCTGTATATAGAATGAAACATTTTAGAATGTTCCGTATAATCGAGTCTATAGTCCCAATATAGAAACAATGTTATGGAAAAAAAACAGAGTTGAAGTGCAGTTTCAAAATTCATTAACAATTCTTGGAAACATGTGAATTAGCGATTATTAACTCAATGTAATATGATGTGAACTCCGCTATTCCCTGGAAATATCGAATTCCCGACTGGAATGAAATGTTTACCCTTCCTAATTGGAAAAACAGATTGTTTCGGAGTGCGACTTTAATTTTTCATTATATCGAGCTTTCCAGCTGATGGAATATTGATACCAGTATAGAGGAATTCGTTTCTTCGGATGAAAGCCGTCGAAACTCAACAATCCACCTTGATTCATCCAGAGCCATTTTCCATACACGCGTGTCGGAGATTCGGGCTGAACTTGCCAAGGAACATCTGTTGATAGGGCGCAGTAAAATGTTTGTTCAGCTTCCGTTGTTCCGAATCATTCCAAAATAAATTGGATTCATTCACCCTCGGGAAAACATGTATATGAAACCGCTTGTACATCATATATGTGAAGTTTCTTTGTCTTTGTGGCATGAGCATATGGACCGTTCATGTTCAGAACTGAATTTCACGACGATTTCGAGTTCCTCGGCAAACTCTCTTGTTGCCATGCGGATAGAACTAGTAGTAATTGAGAATGAGGCTGTTTACATCTCCAGATTGTTTTCCAACTGCTCGGTTTATTAGAGATTTAACAAAGTCAGGGTGAGTTTGAGTGAAGCCGTCCGGAGTGCCCTTTAATTAAATTCTTTCCAGGACTTCCGCTCATTTCACCCAAAATATGTTGCACGAATGAACATATTATATGTTTCTGCACACTATTTTTGAATGATTATTTTTTGAAATTTCCTGTTCAATAATTTTTATTTTTGTCCATTTTCCTGCTCTCGCCTGTTTTTCAGATTTGATTTTCAGGTATTTTGGCGAAGTCTCTCGTGAATGAATATTCCTATGAAAAATTTAAAAACCTCGAGCGTAAATTCTTCCGAGAAGAATCCAAATTGTTCAACAAAGCCCCTTTTCAATATTACGACAACATTGTTGCCTCTCTCACAAAACCCGTTGGGATATCGGAGTTAAGAGCGGCGTGTGACAGAAATGGGACAAGGCCCCCGTAAAATAGCACAAACTAAATCTTTTAACTAGGGCTGGAGATCGTTGAATTCACTCTCGATGTCCTAGTTCACTTCGGCATGGAATCAATCGAACGAGAAGCAATATCAGATGACCTACATTTGGCACGGTGCGGTGCATTCATCCATCTTTCAGAGTGCATCAGTCTGATGGCCTTCGAAAAAAAGAATGGCTCGCACACTCCGACGGATGGTATCGATTTCAAACCAACCAGTGATTCATTCACCAAACTTACAATAGAATAAACTTATATGATTTCCACTACGTTGGGTTGAATTCCACGACACGTGTTTCGATGGTACGTCATCATCTTCAAGATATAACTGAAGTAATTGTCTAAACTCTAAAGCTACCTACTACTATTAGTAGGTAATTAATTCTCTAAACTCTAAAGCTACCTACTAATTCTAGAGTTTAGAGAATCAATTCAGTTAAATCTCATCCACCTGAAGATGATGCTGTGCCATCGAAACACGTGTTGTGGAATTTAACCCAATATAGTGGAAATCATATCAGTTATTCTTCGAATATACATACTCTTTTCCGAGATAGGTAACCGAATTTAAGATTGAATATTCGTATTCCCAGATCTTACATAATGAAGGATGAAACTTCATATATTCATGAAAATTCAAACAGATGTTAGGGTCGTGTAACTGAATAATATATTTTTGAGAAAAAACTCAAATTCCAATTATTTTGAGGTGAAGAATATTATATCTTAAAACATAAAGTAGCTTTCTGGAATCATATCGAAATTGAAATGAATATTGAATTGAATTGAAACCAACCAATATATCTCATAAAAACCCTTTATTATCTTTCCGACCTTACCCTTGTACGTCGATAGGATCAGCACTCACAACAAGGTGAAAGTTATAATGTTCTAATTATAATTTCGCGTTTTTATTTCATAGGGCTCACGTGCCTGTGAATAATCCATTTCAACCTTCACCTCAAAGCGAGTTTAATGAAATTCAAATACAAGAGATAAAGTGACAAGTGTGGACTTCCTGCTTGCCATGGGCTTTTCATTACTTTTTCCTTCCACGTGACCAGAATTGATCGAGGAAAATCTATAATTTAGTTGTACTCTAGAAAATTGAAAAGGGAGGAGTCAGCCACGTTGGTTCATAATATTTTCATCCTTTTCGTACGTTAACCTTATCGATTTCGAAATCCAAAAGAGCCGGTTATCTGAAATTAATGTCAGGTGTTCGTCTTTCTTGTCTTATCACAATGTTCTGGGAAAGAGATTACCCGTTAAAGGGATTTTCCGCCGGGGTAAAAAACATAATGGAACATTTGATGCTATATTAGATTCTCATCTCCGAAGTAAAAAATAAAACAGAATTGGAGGAAACATAAACTCCCCCAATTTCCAACAGAGTTCTTGTGGAAAATGCGCCGGTCTAAAACAGGATGCGGATTATTTCAAGCTTGGATTGTGAACACCAAGATGAAGAGGAAAGATCCAGGAAGCTCAGATTACATCTGATATCGAATATCCAACTTTTTGCTACAATTTGTACATCGTTCCCTGATAAGAATGGAGTGAATGGAAGTATCACTATCTGTTTTCTGTTGTATTTATTTTATATATGATTCTCCGGATTTAAAATGATTCCCGATTGAAACCCTTCTGCTATAGGTACAGAAAGTATAGAATTCTTGAGAGCTGATAGATGGCGTTAGTGTGTGCATAATACTGTGCGGTGGCTCGCGAGTTTTTGTAGGTGGTTGGGGTGTATTGGCCCTCATATGTAACAACTTTTCGATTGGTGACAAGTCTGGGTAGCGAGAAGGTCTTAGAAAACCTGTCAGTAAACCTACAAATCAGTATTATAGTATAATATCGATGACAGATAGAAGAAGGCATATTACATATAACTAGTTGAAGATCCTGCACTTCAAGCATAATCGCAAGATTTTACGTTCTAAGGAAGCCAAATATGGATATGGGGAGAAGCCAGACTATAAATATTAATGATAGTGCATGTCAAATACACACCTTATTCAATTATATTCGTTGCTGGAACTGGAAATGTGGAAGCGCATACGTTCCATGAATATCTAGAATTCATTAACAGACACAAATTATCTTCGCTTGAATATTCCGTTGCCCATATGCCCATATTGTCAACTGACACACTTCACTCAAGTTGATGTTTGAACAATCGATAAGAGCTGTACTAGATCTCCACATTCACGTGTATGATTCGTAATTATTTTGTTGTTGTTGATTTCTGTATATTGTGTGTTGTCAGATATGGTCGACTTAAATTTTTACTTTAACGCCTCCTCGTGTTTTTCAATATTTAAATATTTTCTATTCAAAATAAGCATTCTAGAGTGATTATTAATGGTTTTCAATGATGGCAAACTAGTATTTATGCAGATTTCTCGAACAGAATCGGGAGTGAACAGGGGTGCTGGGTGGGTAAGAATCTGAAAAAATGTGAAAAAATAGTGATTTCAAAGCACGTTTGCTCGAGAGAATGTTAAAAATGTAAATATGATGACGTCATACTAAAAGACAATTGTAATTAGAAAAAATGATTTTTTCTTTGAAAAATTAAGAAAAACGAAGTAGAAATCTGCATAAAAAATAGTGAATCATAAGTGAAACCCATAAAGAATCATTGAAAAATGTTTTCCTTCTCGAAAAAATAAAAAACAAAAAAAAAAACATAAATTCACACCATCATTAATCAGAATGAACGCAGAAAATAAAAAAAAATTAAAATTAGGAAAAAAAGAGAAAAAACCAAAAGCTGGTACTGGAATAAATTTACACGAACATAGATGTGGCGCATGTTCCAATTGTTATTGGCGAAATAATGAACAACTTATATCAACAATCAGAAAAAAATGAAATGCATAAATTAAAAATAAATTTACCTTAAGCTTGCGGAAAAACTGAATGTTCGTGAACAGATTGCAGACATTTTAGCCGTAGCTATGTACAATTGGCTGCAGATCCCCCATAATTGTATTCTTATTAACAAAAAGTGAGAGAAAAAAATCACTGATTGAACTAGCCATGATTTCAGACAACAACATTATAATATAATAGATGAGTTGCGTTGATTACTAACATTGTAATATTTGGGTTAGGTTGAGTTTGGAAAGTGTTCAAAACATTCTTGAAAAGAAGGTTCAGGCATTCTTGAATCAATTCTTGAAATGAATCAATATTTAGGTTAGGTTAGGTTACGCGACCGCTTTGCGGTCGTCAAAAAACGACTCGGTGCCTCCGGCACCTCGATCTCAACTAATAACTTTTTTTTCCAGGACCTAGTCGCTTTAGTATATATAACACTGTCCTAACTTAACCTAACCTAAATATTAATACATTTCAAGAATTTTTTCAACACTTTCCAATCTCAACCTAACCCAAATATTAATTCATTTCAAGAATTGATTCAACAATGCCTAAACTTTTATAAATGTTCATGAATAAGTAATCTCCCCACATATGATCAGAATTCCTTTAGTTATTTCCATTAAGTGAAACTAATCGACTCTGTCCCGAGAGTTACAAGAAATGAAGTTCGCAGTTATCTGTACTTATCTGATAATCGAAGCTGAAAATGTTTGAAATAAGAGATAATAAGGCTGAAGGACCTAAGGTCAATGGCCAATAAAAAACTGTTATAAAAGAGATAAAAACCACTAATTTGTATCCATATTGTATTCCAAAAAATCGGAAAAGTCGGAAAACAAGGCAACATTATACATCTCCAAAAGAAAGAAAAGCCCATAGTATTCCGAGATTATTATACTTTGAATATCAGGCAAGTATTCAGAAAAAATTTACATAAAGAATCAATTTTCATTTTCGATGTTCTCGGCTCTAATTAAAACTGTGCCATCAAAACATCATAACGAATCACCATGCGCAATATTTTTGAAATTGGTGAGGGGGCGCTGAAGTAAAAATAAACCCAGCTTTGAAAAAAATGTTACTGCTATTAATCTACGACGATATGAGATGAAAGATAAAGTTGTGAATGTTCTTCAGGTAGGGTTGGAGGACAATGTCATAATCGAATTTGAAGTCCCTTCAAATTCAAAGTCGCCTTTCCCTTACTTAGTATTCAAATATCTGAGATATAAAATATTTTCGGTGACACTCTATCACTACAGAACCCTTCACTGTGAGTGGTCTGGCACGTGCTCAGCAACTTTTTGCATTTCCAAAAATAGGTACATAAAAAAAAATTACAGAGAACCTTCAAGTCAGGATGTGTTCGCGATTAATTCTCTCATGAACTATTTCCTTCGAGAAGAGCGATAAATAGGGGTTGGAAAATACGCCCACTGTAATAAAGAATATTAATCCCAACTTCTATCATTACTTCCGAAATGATTAAAGGCGTGTTACATCATCTTTGTGTAATTAGAGTATTTAGAGTGTTTCTCAAACAAATCCATTGTGTTCGTCTTCTTGTTTTACCTCTTTGTTGGGAAAATCTCCGAGAAAATTGCCTTCGTAGATCATCTTGGTTGGACTCATCAGTAAGACATATCCAGTAGTACTGCTTTTCCTAAGGAAAAGCAGGTTTATTTGAAACAAAAATCGTAAAGAAGCGTTCAATCTCACTCTTAGCACGTCTAAAGCTGTGAAAGCTCTATGAGAATATTTTCAAGGTAACAAACTCTTCAACACCAAGATAAAATAAAAATTAATCGTGAGGAATGCTCATAACCGAAACTATTGCAGACTAGATATCATTTCCAGCTCACCGCCCCTTTAGAATCGAAAACTTTGACATCCTCATATCTCGGACAGAAGTTATTAAGTTTCGTAACTAATTCCAAGTGCGAAATTCGTCGTGTCTTTGTGGAATGGTAGAGGGAACCGACAAGGCGAATGTCTGAGGGAAGTTGGGTGAAATGACCGAATTTTAATCTAGTCATTGAGACTTTCTGCAAAGCAAGAAATGGGATGAGAGTATTGACACTATTCGAGGAATAGTTTCAAACTCTATGATTACTGAAAGAAAGTTTAAATGCTTTTTTCTCATGTTTTTTCCATTTGTTGTGGCGAAATTTTCATTCACTTTATTCGCCCAGAGAGTATTTTTTGCAGAAGATAGGAATTAACCATTTCTACATAAAACTTCCAAGATGACGATATTGAAGAAAGTCTCTATAAAATACATTCTAATAAAGTGTTAACTGTATCTCGTGATAAATAAATGAGCCATTTGATTTGGTTCAGAACGTGGACCTGCAAATAAAGAGATGCCTGTTTGTTCATTTTCTGACAGGAAATAAAATTGTAATTTTTATTAGGCGATTTTTGTGAATTGGATTATTTTGATGGCCTTCATCATTTATTGTATCCCGAATAAACGAATCGGTGATGTAGATCATATAAGCCACAAATTATTATTGCGTTCGATGATTTCCAGTATAATCCCATTTCCGTGCGAATTGGATTAACCTGGGAAATTTGAGTTTGGACAGTTGCAATATTAGTTCTGTAACATCAGAGCGTTTTTGCCACACTGGAATTCCTAGACAGGCAAATTTCATTACAGTTCAGTGGAACTTTTGTTCCTGTATAAATAGATTGCGGTTTTCATCAGAGTGTTCCATGTTTCACACTAACGCAATCGCAAGATATTTCACATTGTTCTATTATTGTTGATCACAAATTATCAACAGTGAGAGAACGGCGGCTTTGCCAACCTATGCATTATCATTTGTGAATACAGGCTGGGCAGACGCAAACTTCATCCCTGTGTCCTTTTTTGGACCACCCGACAAGGAACTACGCCATTTTAAGATTGAAACTCTTTTTTTCATTTTTATTTGTTTAGTAGACTATAGTATATTATCTAACCAGCAGTAATGTAGGTCATAACTCACCCAGATGAAGTTGTAATTCATCAAGTGAGTTATGACCATTACCGCAAGTTGAAAACTATAACTTATCTACGACAATAACAATAAATACTAATATACAAGTACAGACAAATAACTTTCTCCGCAAATCTCAATAGTTACTTATAACAATGCATTATTTATGTTGATTGTGCTTCTTAGCATTGAGTAGAAAGTCCATAGGAGCGATGCTTTATATTTAGTGCTAAGTTCACTGAAATATGCCAAAAGAACATTCTCTATAAAAGATGACTTAATATTCTAACTGCTACACCAATCTTGAAAATTGTTGTATGTATACACCTTTATATTTGTTTTGGGGATTTTTCGGGCAATAAATTATGTATGGTAACAGTGGCTGTTTGTCTTATTTCTGAAGGTGTACATAAACTTAATTTTAGAAAACGTCAACATTATTCAAGTGAGCTCCCCCCAATACCAATAATTGACTGTTCCCTTTCGGCCAATCGGCTTGTTCTGGAGCACATAGACAAGGAGTTATAGTAGTGGGTTATTATAACTCACGGTGTTTGTTTACAGATACTATTAATTGCTCAAAAGTAGTTGAATAATGAAAATATAATTCAATAGGAGTAGATAAAGTTAATTACAGAATACTAAGGAAATAGTAGCTAATGAAATGCTGATTCATGACAAAAACTTCGTGAATAACTGCACCCCCTTTTGACTATCATTTCCCCCTCGCCCCGTCGAACGGCATATTCAGCGGAGGGCAGAACTTGAGGGAATCATAAAATTCAGACTGGATTTATTTCCACGTCCAATGCTTTTTTTCTTGGCCCCTGCATAATTGATCTTATAGGCCTCATAAAATACTTTTTCTGTGCCACAAAAGATACGAAAAATTTATGTCCCACAAGCGAAATTAATTTTATGTTTTCCATTAACTTCCAATTTCCATCTTGCAATAAATATGTCGTTAATATTCGTCTGAAGGTCAGAGATAATGAAAATATAACTCGTGAAAAAAAGAAATCTCTGCTCGTTCCTAAAGACCCAGCCCTTCTGTGTTTTTATTTTCAATCTCTGAAATTGAAGAAGAGAATAAATTTCACCCCATCCCAAGTTTTCTCTAACAGCCGTTTGGTGTCCCACAAAACTCAACCCCAACTACATTACTCAAGGTTCAACTCAAAAATATTTTCGACAACACCAACTTTGGCCAAATATCTACTCTGTGGCAGGAATTTTGAAAATATTACACTCATAACCTCAATTTCCGAAGGAATTGTTGATGAATAATTTCTGATCCAATGACATAGGGGAGAGGATCAGGAAGTGAAGGAGGAGGAATTGCCTTAACTGCAAATTGAACGAGCTCGATTGGATAAGTATGATTTCCATAAATTATTGATTTGTTCGAATATGTGTCGATCAATCATTTGAATTTTTCATCATTTTAGTCGATAATTTTCGTAATTTAAATTAATAAGATGATGTTGAAAATGAAGACACTAAAAATTGATCGAAAGAGAAGTAGTTACAAAAAAGAATACAAAAAACATAATTAAAATGCAAATAATATATAAAAGGTCATTCATGGAATACACAATCTCAAACAAATATCTAGCACAACCTACTCTGAATTTGCACAAGTCTGTCACAGTCAAGGCCAACATAATCATTACTTACCATAATCTATTTATTTTTGGGTTCATACTATGACAAACCTAATTTTTTTCTGAAGTTTCGAAATATTGGAGATTATATTCATGTCAACCATCAAGGGAAGTGATGGCACTCAAATTGGATTGAGCGGATCAGGTTAGTTAGTAAACATTACAGGAAAATAATTTATGGACTCGGTCAATTCATCAAGTTCATTATCGTACAAATCCAACAGGATGATACCTGATATTCCTGATATAAAGAGTACCATATACCTCAGATTTCCGTTCCACAATATGAAACCATTATGTCCATGCTAAATGATCTTTAATCAGAGTCCTAACGAAGGATAATACAGGATTCTGAAAGATATTCAGTCCGTCAAGGGTATTATCCTTCGTTTTATTCGAGATAGGATCTCATTAAAGCAGATGCAGAGAAGAATTCATTAGTAGTCTTAATATAGGGAAGATTCGCCTAGTTTTGTTATTTTTCCTTTGCTAATGTTAGCTTCCGTAGATAGATGATTTTAAGGCGATTTAGAATTCAAGCTATATCATGTATTTTTATGCCAGGCATTATTCGATTAATATTCTTCAAGATAGTTTCACGCTTTTGTAGTTCTTCATCTAATATCGAAAGAAATACAGAATTGTTCTTACAAAATCATTGAGAATTATCCAGTGTATTCCATAACTCTTCATGCTGTTGTTTCACTAGGAGACTTTTTTCGACCTGCATGGCGATCTTTTCGAGTTGAAACTCTGTAATTTGAATTTTTGTTTTAACTGCGTCATTTCCTATTGATTGCCATATCCTTCTGAAATTTTGTTTTTACTTAGGGGGCATCGATGAAATGAGTTATATTTTAGTTCAACTCTACAGATGTTCCACGTGAAAAGAAACTTGAGTTTTTCTCATCTGGCGTTGAGAAATTTGACTACCGGTTTGGGGTTCGTTTCATGATCTTTTGTTCGATAGTCTCGCTAAAGTACACCTCTTGTCAAAACAAAATAATCATCGATTAGTTAATTTTTCATTGAACAAAATTTCTGTTATACTTTTTTTTCTCACTCGAAGAAATTTTCCAGGATATACGACAGGAATTTGCTTACTTCTAGAGGAAATTCCCCTTATATAAGATACAGCAGCAATATTTGTTGATTTTGCTTGACAATTCCGGTCGTTTAATTCCTCTAGAAATAACAAGTTTTCAATTAGTTGATGCAACGAAACTGTAGTGCGTTATTTCGAGAGGAAAATAATACTGTGACGAAAACCGGAATATGCGTGACTATTTACAGGAATGTCGAATAATAAACAAACTTGATAGTTTGATTCAGAGATTCGATCTTCAGTTTCTACAAGGATTTCCACTTATGAACACTAAACTAAAACAGGAATTACTTCACTCATATCGGCACTGTAGTATCGATTTAACAGAACTATAGTTCATATTTATAATACAGTACTAATAAGTTGTATTCGAAGTTTATGATTTGAGCTTTTACAGGAATTTTCTGTTGTAACCTAGTATTCAACTGAAATTTCTTGCGTGGTTTGGAAGTAATTTTCATGTGTAGCCGAAATTTTTTTCCTTGGAATTTTATTGGAAGTTTTCGGTTAGTTCTACCGTAGATCATTGTTGTAATATAGGATACTTCTTGTCATTATTCAAGTGCTATTTCGTAATATTTGTAATTCATTTTTATTTTTCCTATTCTATTTTTGTTGTAATAACAATAGTTGCTTTTAAACTACAGGTATCAATTTAACCGGAAACCATATCTAGTTTCCGTTGGGCCAACCTGTATATGAGGTAATCTCATCCATCATGTGAATATTCACTCAGTTGATGAAGTAATTCAATCCTTCCTTAGTCCATCTCCCAACACAGAAAAATCCAATGGAATGTCTCGAATAGTTGGATTTGCTCGCTGAATTTCCGGCGTGGAAATGAGTTCGAAAATTAATTTCCGGCACGTTCAGGTTAATCTTATGAAGAAAACGCATCGCGTCGCCACAAAGTATGTGTTAGGGTATATTTTGTTCAATTTGCAGATAATCAAAGATGCAAAACTGGGAAAGCTGATCCGATTTTTTTGGATAGTTTATGTTCGGGTGTTCAGGTTATTTTCCTGAACCTAAAATGTTTGAAATATTTTTGGAGAAATATTTAGATGGGCACTGGTTTTTTTCCTGGCAATGAAATTTTTTCCCATTTCTATCTAATTTATGCCACCATGTACATTAAAGAACAAGGAAAACCAAATATCTAAAAAATCTGATATTTCTTCCTACAGTTCTTCTCACTCTTATTCTCATAAAACAGGAAACAGGAATTCCCTTAGTTGAAAAATTCCTTATGGAAAACCCATAAATATCTTTATTGCTGTGTTGTCGCACAGTTTTCACACCCCCATCAACAACAAACCTAAAATACTCTTCCGTATATTGGAAAAGAAACCGAATGAATAGAGCTAAAACTCGTAACAAAAGACAGAGTCTGCTGTGGAAGCCGTGGAATTTATATTGCTAAATGACTCGAAGAGTAGAGTGGCCAATAGAAAAGTTCCATCGTTTTCTGTCGGAGACGTTCAGGGTCGAGAGAAAAACATTCAGGAAATTCACGATACGTGTAACAGTATCGGCGCATTTTTATCTGAATTTATTATTTTTGTTCTCAAGGATAACTTCAATGAAAATTGTGAATTGTATCATGTTTCCATTCAACGAAAAAGGTTTGTCGATTCAGGTTTGATTTCACCCAATGCATAATCCTAGTTTCCCTGGTTTTCTGCACCCATAACATTCAATTCTTACAATTGCATTCGTTAGACATTGGAGAAGTAAAAAATTCATCCTAAAAATCAACAGAGTACCACCTCTTACATTCCTCTCGAGCTCTTCCACATACCCATAAAGACGGGAGTTTCTTTGTCGGGAGAATTTCATTTCCCAGAATACACTTTTGTCGGTTCAAAGGAGAAAGCTTTCCGGAATTTATACCGTATTCATTTGACGTATTCCAGAAGCATGGCAGACGTCGAAATGTGTCTGGATGTGACAAATTGCCGGCTCCAGATGTTCCTCTCATCGGCGTCAGAATCATTATCAGGTTATCAGGATATCTTATCGTATAAATCATGGCAGTTTAGGATGAGAATCCTGAATTTCAGGTACCCTTCCGATAGACACTCATTCAGCATACGCTTTTACTGTGATTGAATTCACAACTATTTTCGAATCCACGAACAGCTCCCCATCTGCCATCACTTAGATCCAAATAAAATTTTTACAATTTACAATCCCTTATATCTCTGGATATTTCGCCAGATATTTATTTTTACACTCCTATGAAAAATAAATCCATCAACCATTGGTGAATATACCCCGATAAATGTGGTTTTTTCTAACGAGTTGTCAAAATTTGCCTTCTTCAAATCGAGTTCTTGCGTAAACCGGCGGTGGGATTGGGCTGAATTCACATCCAAGGAGTCCTTTGGTCCTTTCGGTTGATAATTCGACCGGATAAAAAGCCTATTCGAAAGGAAAAAGGCTTCTTTTTGCGTTTTCTCAGTATTTTCGACCTTTTCCAAACGTTATTTTCGTACGTTTGGAATTCGAAATAGGGAACTTTTCGGGTACCGTCGGAAAGTCCGTTTCGTTTTCGAGACGAAGTCAACTCTTATTACCAATCTATCAGCGGAAGAAAAATGATTCAGTAAACCGGGTTGAAAGCAGCTGAAGACAAGATAACATTTTTCTTCATCGTGATTTATACACCCACGAAAGCGAGCATAGTGGAAGGAAGGTGTGAACTTAGGACACAGCGAGACCAATTATGTCTCGTCCAATCTAATATAACGAAAACAGAAAAACGCTTTTCGATCGATGAAAACCTTAGACGTCCGTGAAAGACTGAAAGTGTGTAGCAACCCCCATAAAAAGGTGAGGTGCGGGTTCAAGGTCGGTCCGATTTCGTTTGTACGAACCCTTAAACGTCCTTCCTGCCGGTGAATGACCTAATAACATATTTCAATTATCCGTGATCGTCACGTAAAGGGAAACGGTATCTGGGGTTTTATCTGTTCCTATTTTCACATCTTTAGTCGTTATGGAAATCAGAATACCTCCCTAGGAACATTTCACGTGGCAGTTAGACGTGGGGGATTGGGTGCAATGTTTCCGAAATGGTTATTTTATCGATGAACGTGGAATCAGTATCCGGAGTGGTGTATGAAGAAGATCTCTTGATGAAGATTAGGCATCAGAATGAACCTCAAGCGAGGAAAACTATAGTTTTCAGACATTCAGAATGATTTTACAATACGAATACTTTTACGGAATCCTTTAACCGATTAAAAATAATCCTTCTACGGGAAATTTAGGGAAGCAGTTTGCTACATCGATTCTCCTAGCTCGAGATTTGGATCCATGAATTTTGAAGATTGGAAATAGAATCCCTGATTTATTCATGTTGTTTTGATTGCGAAAGCCTCAAAAAGATTAGTTTTTTGACAAAAATACTCATGAAAAAGTGCAGTAGTTACTAGAACAAATATTAGTGAAACATCGTAAAAATCAAAAACCAAAATGAGTTGTTTGCTGAAAATATTCATGAAATGTTGTCGGAACGCTCTAGGAACTCCGTAATGATTTCTTTAGTAGTCAAAAGATGCAGATAGAAGGTGAAAATCCAAATCCACTAGAGTCGAACCATTTTCTTATAAGAAAACTTCTAATTTGGACATCTAAAAATGAGGATCTCTAAAGATTCAACTTCAAAGCTCAGTAGCTACCAGAAAAATTACAGAGTTACAGAGATAACATGTGCCACTTTCCTATATCGAAAAATTCATTTTTCTCAGTCGAGAAATTTTCTTATTTGGCCTTGGTGATTTCGAATATTCAGACGGTTACTCCATAGATCTTATCGTTTCATCGTAGCATAAAGTCTCGAAAAAAAATGAGTTTTTTCAAATGTCATCAGAAGTGAAGCTCCGCTGTGACTTTCATGATTTCTTGCTAGAAAATTTATCAACAGTATTTTTTTTCAAATTTAATTCCCCTACGTTTGATCCTTAAAATTCATAGATCGGAGCCAGGGGGATCATTGCCGGATAGAAACTGATTGGTACCAAATTTCATAAAATCAACTTTTATATTGTGAAAATTCCAGTGATTCAAAAATCGGAATAGTTTTTATCAGAAACAATTAACCGAAAATTACTTTTCTTCAAAATTTCATCAGAAGTGAAGCTCCACTAAAAATTTCATGATTTCTTGCTGAATAATTCTTCAGCAATTTTTTTTCTCATATTTACTTCCTCTACGTTTATCCCTTAAAAATCATAGATCTTAGACAGGGAGATCTGTGCCCGATAGAAACTGATTGGTACAAAATTTTATGCATTTATCAGAAATAATCAACCGAAAATTAGCTGAGTTTTTTTCAAAATTTCATCCGAACTCAAGCTCCGCTGAAAATTTCATGATTTCTAGCTGAGTAATTTTTCAGTCATGTTTTTTTTCTAATTTGATTTCTCTACGTTTATCCCTTGAAATACATAAATCTTTAAATGAAGCTCCGCTGTGAATTTCATGATTTCTTGCTGGAAAATGTATCGACAATGTTCTTTTTCCAAATTTGGTTTCTTTATGTTTATCCCTCAAATTTCATAGATCAGAGCCAGAGGGATCCGTGCCGGATAGAAACTGATTGGAACCAAATTTCATGTCATCAACTTTCATAGTTTCCAAGCTTTAAAACTATCCAAACCGTAAATTGTGAAAATTTCAGGGATTTGAAATTCGAAATATTTCAAAGGGCTATATCAGAAATAATCAACCGAAAATTAGCTGAGTTTTTTTCAAAATATCATCCGAAATGAAGCTCCGCTGAAAATTTCATGATTTCTTGCTGAGTAATTTTCCAGTCATGTTTTTTTTTCAAATTTGGTTCCTCTACGTTTATCCCTTGAAATACATAGACCTGTAATTAAAACTCCGCTGTGAATTTCATGACTTCTTGCTGGATAATTTTTCAGCAAATTTTTCCTCAATTTAGTTCATCAACGTTTATTCCTTGAAATTTATAGATCTTTAAGTGAAGCTCCGCTGAAAATTTCATGATTTCTGGCTGGAGAATTTATCAACCATAATTTTTTTTCAAATTTGGTTCCTCTATGTTCATTCCTCAAAATTCATAGATCAGAGCCAGGGGGATCTGTGCCGGATAGAAAATGATTGGTACCAAATTTCATGTGATCAACTTTCCTGGTTTCCGAGCTTCAAAACTATCCAAAACGTAAATTGTGAAAATTCCAGGGATTTGAAATTCGAAATATTTCGAAGGGCTATATCAGAAATAATCAACCGAAAATAAGCTTAGTTTTTTTCAAAATTTCATCAGAAGTGGAGCTCTACTGAAAATTTCATGATTTCTTGCTGAATAATTCTTCAGCAATTTTTTTTCTCATATTTAGTTCCTCTACGTTCATCCCTTAAAAATCATAGATCTAAGACAGGTATATCTGTGCCCTATAGAAACTGATTGGTACCAAATTTCATGCATTTATCAGAAATAATCAACTGAAAATTAGCTGAGTTTTTTTCAAAATTTCATCCGAAATGAAGCTCCGCTGAAAATTTCATGATTTCTTGCTGAGTAATTTTTCAGTCATGTTTTTTTTCAAATTTGGTTTCTTTACGTTTACCCCTTGAAATACATAGATCTGTAATTAAAGCTCCGCTGTGAATTTCATGACTTCGTGCTGGATAATTTTTCAGCAATTTTTCTCCTCAATTTAGTTCATCAACGTTTATTCCTTGGAATTAATAGATCTTTAAGTGAAGCTCCGCTGAAAATTTCATGATTTCTGGCTGGAGAATTTATCAACCATAATTTTTTTTCAAATTTGGTTCCTCTATGTTCATCCCTCAAAATTCATAGATCAGAGCCAGGGGGATCTGCGCCAGATAGAAAATGATTGGTACCAAATTTCATATGATCAACTTTCATAGTTTCCGAGCTTCAAAACTATCCAAAACGTAAATTGTGAAAATTCCAGGGATTTGAAATTCGAAATATTTCGAAGGGCTATATCAGAAATAATCAACCGAAAATTAGCTTAGTTTTTTTCAAAATTTCATCAGAAGTGAAGCTCCACTAAAAATTTCATGATTTCTTGCTGAATAATTCTTCAGCAATTTTTTTTCTCATGTTTAGTTCCTCTACGTTTATCTCTTAAAAATCATAGACCTAAGACAGTTAGATCTGTGCCCTATAGAAACTGATTTTTACCAAATTTCATGCATTTATCAGAAATAATCAACCGAAAATTAGCTGAGTTTTTCTCAAAACATCATCCGAAATGAATCTCCGCTGAAAATTTCATGATTTCTTGCTGAGTCATTTTTCAGTCATGTTTTTTTTTCAAATTTGGTTCCTTTACGTTTATCCCTTCAAATACATAGATCTGTAATTGAAGCTCCGCTGTGAATTTCATGACTTCTTGCTGGATAATTTTTCAGCAAATTTTTCCTCAATTCAGTTTATTCCTTGAAATTAATAGATCTTTAAGTGAAGCTCCGCTGAATATTTCATGATTTCTGGCTGGAGAATTTATCAACCATAATTTTTTTTCAAATTTGGTTCCTCTATGTTTATCCCTCAAAATTCATAGATCAGAACCAGGGGGATCTGTGCCGGATAAATAATGATTGGTACCAAATTTCATGTGATCAACTTTCATAGCTCCCGAGCTTCAAAACTATCCAAAACGAAAAATTTGAAAATTCCAGGAATTTAGAATTCGAAAGATTCCAAAGGTTTACTATCAGAAACAATAAACCCAAAAATTAGCGAATTACCGCATCACGATCAACCTGAACCCATCCTTCGGATGTCCCTGTTTACGATGCGAATGAGCTGGAATGAACTTCGCTGAACTTTTGATTTCGTTATTGGTTTTAATGGCGATCGCCTTGAGCGGTCGCACTTCCGGGATTCACGCCCCAGCTCATTTAATTTTTACAACGTACGTACCCTCTTGACTCACGGTATTGAAAAGTTTTTACGTCCCAAGGCTCATTCCACGAACGCTCGTCGCCATCATTAGGGAGGAATCAATTCGGGCGGCTATCAAACTCCGTTTCGGTATCGGATGTTGCCCGGATCGAAGTGTTGTTTGTCTCAACCGGAAACTTTAGAATTGTTGGGTTTGTGGTCGTAGTGAAACTGAAAGTCGTCAGTCGGGTCCTTATGATATTTGGATTTTTTTCTCGTTTTCTGTTTGTTTGTTGGTGGCGGCTGGCTTTACGTTACGTCTGGAAATGGTGGTGATCAGGAAAGAAAGAAGATTTCTTTTTGGTTTATTATTTCCGATAATAAATCTTGGGAATAGTTGAAGACAACTTGAGCTGAATCAATTACAGAAGGAAACAAATTTTCAAAATTATTCTATAACATTCCAATCCTGAAGTCTGCATAATGAATACTTTTCCAACATCGATGAAGGCCATTCTCAAATATACCAGTAATTGTCATGTATAATTCTGCTGGAAGTTTATGTTATTGAAATTTATTTATACTCCGTTTAAGAATTATTGACATCTCGGTTGGCTGTGAAAAATCGAATTTAAGTTGGTAATAGACTATTCAGTAATATTTTGGGTTGCTGAATTCAGGTTGGTATAGGAATAACACTAACATTACCCATAGAAATCTTGCTTTGATGATTTTATCGAAGATATTGGTGAATATCTAATTATAAAAATTTGCTCTGAATTTGAGTATTTTTTGTCTTATGCTATTAAAATGGCTGGAATTGACCAGGATACATCGCGCCTAACAAGAGAACGCCAGGCAGTTTGTCGGTGTTACTTCGAGTTTTTCAAAGATTTGTCATATATTTCCGCTAGTGTTTCAGGTAAACTGTTATTCACCGACTCAAAGTGTATTCTGATTGATCAATGTTTCTTAAATTTTCAGTTTTCGCCAAGGCCGGTCCGTAGAATATTAGCATGTTTTACAGCCTGGAATTAGCAGTGGAACAAAACCTGTGCGATACGATTATTCCTTCAAAGAGTCATTGAATGACTTCGTTTTTGCTAGAATTGAAAACAATGAATATATCAGTTTAGATATCCTTTTCGAACTGGCCAAAGAGCACCTAGATTTCAATTGATCAAAGTCAACATTATATTATATCATAAAAAAAATTGGATGCAAATACAAAAAGTTGATCGAAGGAAAATTATTACTGATAAACAGAAAAATATAATAAAAATAGTACGATATTGTGATAAATACCGAGAATACATGGAACAAAACGTAAAATTCATTTATCTAGATGAAATTTGGATATTCGAAAACGGTATTCAAATTCGTCAGTGGACACTAGAAAATATTCCAAAAGGTATGCCGAGTATATTCAAGGGTAAAGGCAGAAGGTGCACTATTTTGAATGCTGGAACAATTGATGGATTTTTACCTGGATGTGATCCGATTCTTGACAGTGGTATTAATGATAAGGATTACTATGAATGGTGAATTATTTCATAAATGGGTTATTGAAAAATTGAAACCTTCCCTGCCAAAGGATGCCAATCAATAGGATTATGTCAGCTTATTCAATAAACACATCCAAATCACTACACTACGTGGAAACAAAGTTTTCAATGATATTTTTATCTTTGCTCTTGTATCATTCATAGATATTTTAAGTTTATTTATTATACTTATACTGTATGGTACCCTGTTCACATTTTTCTCTGCTAATACACATGCTATATTGTCTCCAATTCAAAAGTATACTGAATAATTTTGAAATTGCTCATCAATTATAATATTTTCAATAATTCATGGACAGTTTTAATGGATGAAAATCAAAATTCACTTTCTTAAGGTATTCAACACCGAGCAATAAATAATTCACAAATTGGTTCATATATTGATAGTTCGGTACAAATTTAATGTCAAAATTCCTCATGCACTACATAGATTCTTAATTTTTGTTCTCTCTTATTTCTTAATACATTATAACGTTTTTTCCAATCCATTCTTTTGGCCCTGTGCTTGCGAAGTATCCAAAAAATTTTTTCTGTTGCACCACTAGCTACCTGCTAGAATTCCATTAATTATCCTTCTTGAATCCTGACATAAAATGGTACTCTTATAGTTATATGGTAAGAATTTTGCAAGATTTCCAATACCAATAAATATTGCATGGTCCCGAATGAAAATAAATATTTATTTGAATGATCTTCAGTTTTCCATAGTTGACTTTTATATGAACGATAAGTTCAGATAATTTCATATGAAAGCATTCCACGATATTTTTGTGCTTTCAAACCGGAATTCCCATGTTTAAACTGCAATCGAAATATTCCGGCTTGATTATTCGATAATTCCGATAATTCGTATACTCAACACTTTTCTAGGGTATATTTATGTTTTATTTCTATGATGAAATTTAGTTACTTTTTGTAACCAGAAATAAAGCCTCGACTGGACGTTCATGTTCATGGCCTGCTTCGATGTCAATAATTCTTAAATGGACTATATGTTTTGGTTGAAAGAATATACAGGGTTACAGGGAAAGTCGTACTGAATATTGAAGGACGTTATTATTCAGGTCATTTCTGATGGATTTGGATTTATAATTTGGTGTCCGAAACTGAACTGTTATGGAGATATTGAGTTTTGAAGATTTTTCAAAAAATCTTTTATTTTTTTGCTTTTTTATCATTTTTTTTCGGATTGAATCTCCTAGGAGCCGTTTTTTTATGTATCTAGTTGGAGGGTATACCAATGAATAAAAATGATCAACAAAAACTGAACCTACTACTAACAGTTCAATGAAACTGCTCGATAACGGTTAGACCAAGAAATTCTCCACTACGTGTTTTCAACTTTGAAGCGCTTTTTTCGAAAAAACTTCATGGAATTTATTCTGCAACTTAGTTTGAAAACTTCTACGTCTCCTTAGCTATTCAAAAAGGTATAACACTTGCTCTTAAATAGGCAAAACTTTGACCAAATAACAGTTTGGGTACGTTTTTAGTTTGGGGTTAAAATAGCTAAAAAAGGCAGGAAGTACACATTTAAACTGAACCTCTTTTTGACCCTCTTGCTTTTTTTGGATTAACTTGCGCTTTGGGAGCCCAATAATGGGCGTTATGATAATTAGTGATGCCAAAGTTCGACTCGTAAAAAAAGACCGGATCTTCAATATCGGCATTGAGCATAAATCTCCAGAAGTCGAGTCGCCGCAATGGATCCCCTTATTCTGTCACTAGCGTTGACGTGTAATGGTTAGGGTATTGCCCAAGAGTGTGCATTACGAACCAGACTTTCCACTGGGAAATACCAAACCGTCGAACGTTAACATTTTTTGTTGACGTGGTTGGGTCGGCTTTGAAGTATTTCATTTGCTTCGTCTTCGTCGTCATCAACAATACGAGGTATTTTCATGTCAGTCCATCGTACTAGAACAGAACCAGTTTCTCGTCTTCGATACACTGTGTCAAAAACGCCATTATCAGTTACTCGACGAGTAGGATACCGTCGCAAGTATTTATTGCGTGCACGCCACTACACTCCTTCGGAAAATCCATAACACATTAGGATTTCAGCATATTCCTCGTAAGTATATGTTGCCATGTTCATATTACAAATCAAAGTCCAGTCACAAGCCACGTCACACAGTAAGGAGATGCAACAGTCCAAAAATCCAAGCCAAGGCGCGTTTTCACAGAAAATTACAGATAACACATCTATCACGAAAAAAACGCATGAGCAGACTGTACACCAAGATTTAAAATGACATACCTGAGACTGCATGTCTTTGTCTCAGGAGCACAAAAAAAAGCTGAAATACGTAAATAAAACAAAGAAAAATAGAGCAATATTTTTATAATTCATATTCGACATTTCCGCCGCTACCACTTTAACTGTCATTTGGTCAATTTTTCATCTATTTAATAGCAAATGTAATACCTTTTTGAAAAGCTGAAGAGACGTAGAAGTTTTTAAACTTTTCGGCAGGATAAGTTCCATAAGGTTTTTTTTCAAAAAAAGCGCTTCAAATTTAAGAACACAGTGAAAATTCTTTAATTCTAATCGTTGTCGAGTCTTATTAAGATGTTAGTAGTAGCTTCTGTTTTTTTTGATCATTTTCATTAATTGACATGCCCTCTAACAAGGTACATCAAAAAAACGGCCCCTAGAAGCTCCAATCCGAAAAAAATCGATGAAAAAGGATTTTTTGAAAAACCTTCAAAACTCAAGATCTCCATAACGGATAAGTTTCGGACACCATATTATAGAACCAAATCCATCAGAAATGACCTAAATAATAACGTCCTTCAATATTCAGTACGACTTTTCCTGTAGCCCTGTATAATACAAATATTCATCTGAAGAAAGCTAAGCCCTACTTTCAAAAGTTCTCAGCATTCTTGACTACGTTTTTTTTTTTAAGCCTTTCATAACGCTATTATTGATCCATATGTGGGCAAAGTTGGTTTTTACCATGAACCAAAAATATTATTCGAGCTACTACATCTATTTAATAGACTGAAATTCCCCAATATCACTGGCTCGACATGGGAACATCGAACCCAAACCCTCTCAAAGCTACCAAAGTGCATCTCATTCTTCCCTTATGTCGCAATCACCGACCCTAACGACGCCCTTTCTTCCAGATGTGATTAACTCCAGACAATGATGTTCAAGAACTGCCGTAGCGCAAACTGTAGTTAAACTCTTCGATTAAGTCCCCCTTCAACTGTGTTCAATGACCTAGTTCTTACAATCGTACCATCAATGTTTCTATGGATGTGGCGTCTTTCAATAACACAAATCAAGCACTGCTGTACAACATATACATCGGCGAACTGCCGATCGACAACATATCGGACAGTGATGTCAACATTACCAAGACAATCACCAGGCTGACTTCCCCTCTGGCGGTCACGATAGCCGTGATGTTGGTGTTCCTGTTTTCACCGATGATCCTCATCGGGAACTCCCTGGTTCTGGTGGCTATGTACAGGTTCAAGAGGCTGAGAACACCGAGCAACTACTTGGTTATGTCTTTGGCTACGTCCGACTTGGGAATAGGTAAGTTCTTATTTCAATAACTAGCTTCCAGTCTTGAGAACTTTGTAATTCGATTTAATGAATCTACCAACCAATATTGTTTAATCGACCAAGTCATTGGCTTCAAAAGAAAGGATGCTAATGAGCACCTCATCCATTCTCACAAACTTTTCTGCCGACTGAGAGACTTCATAATCTCTGGAATCCGCCAGAGTTCAACGGTCTAATTCTTCATCACAACAGTCGTAATGAGTCGAAAATCTGTGTTGTCCTGGAACAAAAGTCACTACTAGAATGAATTCCAAATCAACGCGGGATGAATTATTCATCAATTTTACGTGGACTCGTTCCAGAGATTTCACGAATGCCAAAAGATCAACCCAGTTAAAATCATTGGACAATTTTCTTCTTGTAAAACGAAAAAATTATATTCAAATTGAGTAAACCATTTTTTTCTTTTATTAGGAATGTTTATGCCGATCGGAATGTACTTGGAGTTGGGTGGTGCTTACGACTTGTCGAATATCAAGTGTCTATTCAGCTACGGGGTTGCGATCACCCTGTGTTGTGTTTCTGTTTTGGTTATGGTGGCCATAGCGGTGGACAGGTTCACATCCCTTGCAAGACCTCTGAGGTACAACAATCTCATAACGCACTCAGCTGTGGAAAGGTACATAGCAGTGTTTTGGACCTACTCCTCACTTGTGGGGTTTTCTCCTCTATTTTACACCATCATCAGTGGAGTGAATTATAGGTAAGTTTCCATATTTATCGCATATCAAGTAGATCCTGCCTTAGACACCTTCAGATCGCAAGTAGTACCTCCGCACGTTGTGGGCGCCTTGAGGCCTGAAGAAAAATCCGAATTGATGATTTTCAATCATTATTTTGATAACGGTATTTCTGATGTAGTTAGATTTTGTTAAACCCACAAACTATTTCAATAATCGAACATAACGATGTTGGCGCAATTTCTGACGAAGAGATTGATAATTTACAGCAGTGATGAAAATAAAACAGATCGTTATCTTTGAATGATTCTACTTCACAGCGAGTTGCAAAATGGCGAATGCACCGCATCTATCGTTTCCTCTAGTTTTCTATTCGCAACTTCATAATTTTGGGCTTCATTGGATCTGAGGATGAAAACAATGTATAAGATGATAAACTGCAATTCAACTTAGTTGATTATTTTCGACTACTAAGCTTTGGAGGAAACAAAATTTAATCCCAGCTAAAATTTCTCGTGCACAAAAGGAGCTTCTATTGCGTATAAGACACGCAATGTTTTCTCCAAGTAGTTCAAAATTGAAGAAAAAATAATATTTTTAAAATTGAAGTGACACTTTCTGATTTCTCGGCCTTTTTCAGATTTCAAATTTTGTTCATGACTTCCTGAAAATAATCGAACCCAAAAGTGGGTTGTTACAATTCGAAGACAGTGTATTAAATTATGTTCACCACATTATTGTCCCTGAAATGGTCTTCTCTTTAATTTCTGAACTCACCTTCGCTTTCACTACAGCTTCAATGACATCGGGGAAGAATTTCGTTCAAAAATTCCTGAAATTTATCGAAAACCCCCAGAAGTGGTGTGGCAAAGTTATAAAACGATGTTTTCAATCGTATTTACCTCATTTCAGAAAAGGTCTATTCTCTGATATTCAAACGTAAATTTTCATTAAATCTACCTTCGTGATCTGAATGACATCCAGGAGGTATTCGCTCAAATTGTTTTTCAAATTGTCGAAAACCTACTAAAGTTGTGTGGTAATGTGGCAAAAGGAGTTTTATCGTATTTACAAGATGTCAGGCCCCGATAAAATGGAAATGTGTTGAAATTATCGTCCTCACCCAGTTTCCACCTGTCAATCGGTATATTTCAATAAATTTTCATCCGAAATTCGAGATAAAATTCTGGAATCTTGAAAGAAAATCGTTTCGTGAAGAAAATTTTCGAAAACCAACACGTCACCCCATTTCCAACAAAATAACTGAAATGTTGTTTAGTTAAGGTGTAGCGAGACTATCCAACAAAATATCATGAGTCGGATCACAAATTCTGTGAACCAAACCGGCCGTCACCGTGACAAATAATTTCATTTTACTTTGATAAACTCAAAGAAATGAAATTACAGAATGACCGTAGTTCTCTCGCCAGGTCAGAAAAACACAATTTTTTTTCTTGTGTAATAGATGTAACTCTGAATTTTCATATTTTTATTTTTACGATGACCCATATAAACTTTCAACAGAATATGGAAAACGGTTCATGGGATATGGAAGGTTGAAAAAAAAATTGTTCTTCTAATGATACGCTCCTTTAGAAATTCAACATGAATCTTCGTGTCCTTATTTAACAACGAAATACAAAACTCCAATTAACTCGATGGGTATTTTTCTAATAATTGTGAAAAAAATTCAGATGGCCATATCCACGGAACCCTTTGACCTCGAACGATTTTGAAAACTCCGAGACTTTTCTTTCGAAAGTCATCTTGTTTACGGATGGCCGGCTAGACGACGGACAGGATAGAATTTGTACACGAATTCCTCATCTGTGAGTCCAACCTAATTTTTAAGACTCTTCTCGGCACAAAATTCAAAAATTACAAGAATTTGGCAAAGTGTTCATAGAAAAAAATCTCAAAACTCGACTAATTTCTTGGATTATGTGAACGAATGTGGTGAAGTAAATGGCGGTAGAGAACGAACGAGCTTCACTAAAAAACTATATTTCGTGTTCTTATAGAATTTTTCAGTTTTTTCACTCCAAGATATCGAAAGGTATTGTTAACAGAGTGATGTTTTTTTGACGCTTGGAGAAAAAACAATTCACCTGAAAATCAAGTCAAAAGCTGGTTAGAAACTCGGTTGGAAATGGAATTCTTCTTTCAGGAATGAGTTCTGAAGTTTTGTGGAATATTTTCCACGATTGTTATTGATTATTCTGAAATAGCAAACAGTTACTATACTCGATGATATATTTATCAACCTTGAATATTTTTCATCCAAAATATGAAAAGTTACAAAACTAATCGAAATTTCTACGCTTTCTAGCGTATCCAATTCGAATAACGTAATTAAATCCTCTTGAAATATTCATTTTTCTCTGTTAGGCTGTATTTCTCTGGATATGACGAATAAATCATTCTACTCAAAGTAACGAATGTGAATATACGAACTCGTAATTCACCGAATGTTGCAGCAATTTCTGATGAAGAGATTGATAATTTTCAGCAGTGACAATAATAAATCACCGGATCGTTATCTTGGAACGCTTTTACTTCACTGCAAGTTGCAAATTGGCGAATGCACCGCATTTATCGCTTCCTATAGTTTTCTATTGGCTCCTATATATCTTCTTATCCTTCATAAATTTGAGTTATAATTGGGCATGGCTGAGAATAGAAAATAAGATCAACTGCAATTGACTGTACTTGAGGTAATTATTTCCGAAAACTCAGTTTTGGAGGGTACAAAATTTAATCCCAACTAAAATTTGTCGTGCACAAAAGGAGCTTTTATTGCGTATAAAACACGCACTTTTTCTCCTAGTTATTCAAAATTGAAGGAAAAATAATATTTTCAAAATTGAAGAGATACTTTTTGACTTCTCGGACTTTTTCAGATGTCAAACCTTGTTCATGGCTTTCTGAAAATAATCGAAAATACCCAAAAGTGGGGTGTTACAATTTAAAGACAGTGTATTCAGTTATATTTAACACATTCCAGTTCCTGAAATGGTCCTCTCTTCAATTTCCGAACCTACGTTATCTTTCACTACAGCATCAATGACATCGAGGTAGAATTCCGTTCATAACTTCCCAAAATTAATCGAAAACCTCCAGAAGTGGTACGGTAAAGTTGAAAGATGTATTCAATCGTATTTAACAGAGAAATGTGTTGAAATTATCGTCTTCACCCAGTTTCCACCTGTCAATCGGTACATTTCACTACATTTTCATCCGAAATTTGAGATAAAATTCTGGAATCTTGAAAGAAAACCGATTTGTGAAGAAAATTTTGGAAAACCAACACATAACCACATTTCTAACAAAATAACTGAAATATTGTTTAGTGATGGTGAGGCGACAGTGTAGCGAGACTATCCAACAAAATATCATGAATCGGATCACAAATTCTGTGAACCAAACCGGCCGTCACCGTGACAAATGATTCCATTTTATTTTGATAAACTCAAAGAAATGAAATTACAGAATGACCTTATTTCTCTCACCAGGTAAGAAAAACACAATTTTTCTTCGTTATTTTTATATTGTTATTTTGACGATGCCCTATATAAAATTTCAACAGAATATGGAGAACAGTTCATGGGATATGGAAGTTTGATAAAAAAAATCATTCTTCTAATGATACGATCCTTAAGAAATTCGACATGAATCTTCGTGTCCTCATTTAACAACTGAATACAAAGTTCCGATTCTCTCGATGGGTACTTTTCGAATAATTGTGAAAAATATTCAGATGGCTATATCTACGAAATCCTTTGACCTCGAACGATCTTGAAAATTCCCAGACTTTTCTTTCGAAAGTCATCTTGTTTACGGATGGCCGGCTAGACGACGGACAGGATAGAATTTTTACACGAATTCCTCATCTGTGAGTCCAACCTAATTTTTAAGACCTTTTTCGGCACAAAAATTAATAAATTGCAGAAATTTAGGCAAAGTGTTCATAGAAAAAATCTCAGAACTCGACTAATTTCTTGGATTATGTGAACGAATGTGGTAAAGTAAATGGCGGTAGAAAACAAACGAGCTTCATTAAAAAACTATATTTCGTGTTTTTATAGAATTTTTTACTTCAAGATATCGAAAGGTATTGTTAACAAAGTGATTTTTTTTACGCTTGGAGAAAAAACCATTTACCTGAAAACCTGGTCAAAAATTGATTAGAAACTCGGTTGAAAATGGATTTCATTTTTCATGAATTAGTTGTGACGTTTTGTAAAATATTTTCCACGATTATTATTGATTTTTCTAAAATGGCAAACAGTCACACTTGATGAAATGTTGACCTTGGAAAATTTCATCCAAAATATGAAAAGTGACAAAACTAATCGAAATTTCTACGCTTTCTAGCGTGCCCAATTCGAATTACGTAATTAAATCCTCATGAAATATTCATTTTTCCCTGGATATGTCGAATTAATCATTCAACTCGAAGTATCAAATGTGAATATACGAACTCGCCGAATGTTGTAGCATTGGATGTTGGAAAAAATTGAATTTTTCGATCGGAATTGCGTTTCGTGAACCTCAACTTCGGAGAATCAGTGTAACAAAATTCCATTCCAACTAATGAACGTAGGCGAAGTTACATTGTTAGGGATTAATTATTTGTTCGGTTGCCGGTTTTTACATAATTACAAGATGTGGACTCCATCGCACGTACAGATGTTGATATTCGAGAGGACTTTCTAGGAAAACATTCGTATGTGATTTAATCTTTCACACATGTACACAAATTTTATTTAGTTATGCTTCAGTGAGCATTTCTGGAGTTCATTACCTGAATAAACACATAGTACCCTAACAATGTTGTTACAAGGTTGAACTTTCTGTATGATGAGCCATAACACAAAATGGGATGTATTCAGAAGTCGTTCTCGTCAGCTATATGGATGATACTCGACAACAAAGTAATAGTAATTTCGACTTCGAAATAAATGTTTGTTTAAACAAAGCCATTTGAATTGCAAAAAAATTTACAATATACAATATGTAAAAGAAGCCAAAAAATAACTTTTTCGACGCTGCCTCGTAAAACAGAAGTCGATATTTCGGACCTGTTACATCAAGGCATCAAAAGAACGATACATTTTTCAATTTCGACGCTTTAACGTTCAGCCCCTAAAACGATAATTCGGAAACTGAAACAAAATTTTATTCACGTCGATATGTAATAACCGTAGAATGTTTTTTATTGGGCCGTTTGAATTCGTTCAGTGAACTGAGGAAAATTCGTATGGATTATTGAAATTTTTATGCATGAATCGATGGGTACACATTTTGATGAGATTGGACTGTATATTTTTCCGGGTTATTCTTGTTGAAACGGAAATTTTATAGTTTTTATTTTCGATTATTCTATTCATATTTATTTTCTTACAGTTGAACCACAATATTTTCTTCTGATTATATCATAAACATGTTCGTGTTGTTTTTGAGCGCTCGTACAACTTACACGAGGGCTATATCATTTCGTCACGATGTCTGTATTTTTCGAATTTTGAGCCGAAAATGGTCTCAATCGACTATGTTCGACTCACTGATGACGAATCCGTCGAAAAATTCGAGTCTGTCCGTCCGGCCGGCCGGCCGGCCGTATACACGATAACTCTCGAACGGAATGTCCTAGAAACTTGAAATTTTCAGGGTAGGTTCGAATCTCAAATGCCGCGGTTGAGTTCGTTATTGGGCAAAATTCGCCAAGGGGTTCCGTAAATATGGCCGCTCGAAATTTTGTTTTTCTGATTACTCCGAAACTACTGATTCGATCGAGGTGAAATTTTGCACTCAGATGGATAATTACGTACGTAAGCTACATGCAGAATTTTGTCCAGCTCGCATGACCAGAACCATAGAAACCATAGAAAATTATAACTTTGTAATGGAAAGGCCTAGAGACTTAAAATTTTCAGGATAGGGGTGGATCGTAAATGTAGCGTTCACGTGTATCAATGAGCAAAATAAGACTAGGGGTTCCGTAAATATGGCCGTTTGAAATTCAGTTTTCTTGATCATTTCAAAATTATGGATTCGATCTCGACGAAATTTTGAATTTAAATTGAGAATTATATATTCGAGCTACATTTCTTCTAGATCGTATGATCAGAATCATAGAAACCATAGAAAATCATAACTTTCGAACAAAAAGGCCTAGTGACTTGAAATTTTCAGGATAGGTTCGGATCGCGAATTTCGCGATCCTTTTTATCAATGAGCCAAATTGGACTAGGGGTTCCGTGAATATTGCCGTTCAAACTATATTTTTTCTGATAATTTCGAAAATACTTATTGGATTGAAATGAACTTTCGCACATATATGAAGAATAATGTATAATTTTGTCCAGATTGCATTACCAAGACCATAGATACCGTAGAAAATTCTAGCGAATTATCGAAAAAATGGACCCAAAGCACTGACGTGAAGTCTGGATTTTCGCGTTGGTTTGAAATTTTCTTTGACAGCTGTCAAAATCTTTCCAATTGGTTTGTAAAACTGGAGAATGCGAATCTACCTACAAGGTGCATGTACGAACGCTCAAAAGCTCCTGCCTTCACGGCAGTGCTTTTCGAAATTTTTTAAATATATATTAATTTTTTCTTCAAACAATTATAATGAATTTTTCTTTGAATTTCGTGCTTCTTGCGCGCTTTTTTCTATGAACAAGATGGTTAATATTTTGCCTGAATGCAATACGTTTTTTTCCCAGTTTTCCAGAATTTTACGTGAAATTCGTCAAATTCCAACATCTCAAATTTAGATACGATTGAATACTTCTTTTTGAATAATTTCAAATCATTTTCCAGTATTTTCTATCATTTCGATGAACCTTGATGGGTGACTGCTCATGTGATGAATTTAAACAAGAGCGCAAAAACTCAAAGTGTTCTTCGAATTTTTATTTTAGTTAACTTACTTCAAACTGTTAAAGCAGAATTTGAGGTCCATTCAATAAACGTATTAAAAATATTGATTTCAATTATAATGCAAATTCCACTCCCAAATGAACTGCGTTTTGAATTTATTAAGATCCTCCCTATTCGGGAAAACAGTGGGTAATAAAAGGAAGTGTTGGAAAAAAGATAACAAATAGAGTACCACGGAAATTTTATCCTGAAAACTCCTCTTCCTTCCTGGGGGATTCGACGATCTGTGGGATCTGAATCACCATCATTACCTCGTTATTTCTTTTGGGAAAAAATTACATGTTCTCTTCCACGCTAATTGGCCTTTCTCTGTAAATGAAAATACTTTCCACAGATAATACGAAGGGAAGAAAAAGTTGGTTTTAAAGTGGAGTCCAGAAATAAAAGTTCATTCTTAAGTGCTGGTACAAACGAATATACGAACTTTCCAGAGTTATGTTGTTCAAATATTCCATTTTATTTTTCGATTCTCCTGCACCTTCCCTACCCTCTTATCAATTAATTATTTTGAATTCCTGCCTGACTTCCCTCCTGAAAACGAGCACATACGACATCACGAAATGGGGAATATTGAGATAAGAGGTGTTTCCCATAAACATAACTATAAGCTCGAGTAAAAAATCCTCTTAAGTTCTTAGTCACCTTTCAGGTAACTTGCATGGAAACAGTGAAAATTGCCGATATACGTGAGCTGCATCCTACTCAACAATGGAAAACGAAAAAGAAACTGCTGTATTTCCGCGCCCTGTCAAGCATACGAAATTTTCAGGTTCCAATATAGCTTCCATTAGATAGACTGTATTCGAATTATTTCAGCCTTTTTGGGTGAATACGAATGAGGGAGGTTTGGAAAATATGACTCGATTAATTATTGAAAATGTGGATATCTGATACATTTCCCTTGAATGTCTTCTCACAAGCTCAGTTTTTTTTATAAAATGGATTACATCAAAATTCAGCTTCCACGAGGAAAGACAATTGAGTTTTCTTTGTCTGGTGTTGACAGATTTGATATATTCCATATAATTCTGTGATTCCATCCCTTGAAGGGTAGATTTCATAAAATGACGCTCTGGCTTCATGTCACTGCTCTTCAAATCTTTTTTTTCAATTCAAAACAGCAAATATTTATTGTTGTCAGGAGACATTTTTGTGTTTCGCAGTGTATATGTGTATATCTTTTCACATGTTGATTATTGATTTTCTCTTCAGCTACTTGGTAACTTTCGATGGTACTCATCTGATCTGTTCGATATAATTTTGATCGGAGGTGATGTTATTATTATTTGTGGAATTTCTTCAACATAGTGCAATGAATATATAGTCCAAATTCTTGACAAATTCATTTACAGTTCACTTACTCACTAATTCATTTACACACTATCTAATCTATCTTGACGCTATCTAGTACTGTACTGTCTCCGTTTCGACCGATGTCGATTTATATACCGCTGCCTACTTTCTCGAACTGTCTGGAACGTCGCGGTCTGTCCAGAATGGCGTGGCCGCATCCAGAAGGCTCGAGAGACGCGACAGGTCCGGCTAAGTTCGTTACAATACGAGAATATTTGTTCTTGGGGTTTCTCCTTCTTTTTCATGAACATAGAGAAGAAGATCTACACGTTCAAAACCCAAAATTTCACTGAATCTTCGAGAAGAGATAGGCCAACTTCAAATTGGCGTCCTCGTAATGACTCATTCAAAAAACCAAGAGGAAAATGAATTCCTCCTAGTGCCAGGCAATCAGATTATCGATTATGGTGGAGTTTAAGCCTTATATTGTCACGAACTCCATTGATAATAGCGCATTCAAGAGTTAATCGGTTTATCGCGAACTCGAAGGTAGACAACAGTTCTGCACTGTTTGATGAAGAATTGATATATCTCTTTCCCAGCGGATCGTACGGAGATAGGGGATGTAGGTCAATTAACTCCGAATTCTCCATTATTCAAATGTATATAGAATCCAGGTTGATTTCGCAATTTCGCGTCGACATTCTGCATCGCATAAGTAAACGTGATGAAGTCTATTTTTAGTTACGACCAGTTCGTAGGTTTCGTTAACCCTCCGTTATTCTGCCAGATGATAATAGATCATATAAAATTGAATGAGTTGAAGCCCGAAATATTTCCAACGACAATTTCCAGGATTGCTTTAGAAAAGACTCATCTCGTGTTTTCCGTCTAGAGACGTGCCGGGAATGGTTGAATTTTTTATTGGATGGATTCTCCTGCGGAGTTCTGGATGAATTATTGCGAGGGAATTTTGAAGAAGGGGGATAATACGATTGTCGATGGGCGGCGAGCTGAGAGTTTATTATATCAGATATTGGTTGATGCATTTATAGTTACTGCTCTGCAGATATGGAATGATTTTCAAGAGAAGAAAAACGGAATGAAACCATTCAATGAGTAATCAGAACAGTTATCGAAAAAATTCTCTTTAGAAAATTTATGTTACCACAAAGTGAAACTCATTTTATCAAGTTATGATGCGAGAGGGGCCAAATGGAAATATTGAATAATATTTACCATAGCATTTTCCCTTCGCGTGTGCCCACATTTTCCTGAAAGACGAAAGAAAATAAGCTGTCGACAAAGTTAGGACTCTTTCTGTACATGTCAGCCTGAAGCAGAAGATTGGAGTTTCTTCAAACATTCTCTTGATGAACAATCTTCATCGTGATTGATGTCACCAACACACACGATTTCCTCGTCATTCATGTCACCCCAAAAAGGTCGAAACATATTTTGTATATCATTGGATTTTCCCATCAATTCACCTTTCATTTTTAAATCTCAATCTCTGAACTTTTAGAGATAGGAAATCGTCATCGAAAACTACATTAGATCGGCGTTCGAGAATATTTACAGGAACAAACCCTTCTCGGCAACTCTGAAATATGTTCCTCCAACAAGCTGGTAGCGAAGCTCAAGATTCAAACACTAAATTTAATGCAACATGTAACCAACGCATTCGCCATTTTGCAAAGTTGAGAGTTTTTTGGTGAAAAGCTGAGAAAACAAAATATAACATCCTGAACTCAACTTGAATCTATATATAAGCAGTATTTGCGAATATTTAAAATACCAGATGATTCAGTATGCTTGTAAAAAGCATATTGTACATTTCATTGCTTCTTTGGGATCCATTTCTCCAATATCCTGATTGCGAAGCTCAGGATTTGATACAAGAAAATTAATTTAACCTGTAACCAATGCATTCGCCATTTTTGCAACATTGAATGTGATTTGAGAGTTTTTCGTGGGGAAAAGCCGAGAAAACCAAATATAACATCCTGAACGCAATTTGAATCTATATTTGAGCAGTATTTGCAAATATTTAAAAATACCATATGATTCAGTATGCTTATTGTACATTTCAGTTACTTTGGGATATATTCCTTTAACATCCTGATTGCGAAGCTCAGGATTTAATACAAGAAAATCAATTCTCCCTGTAACCAACGCATTCACCATTTTGCAACATTGAATGTAGTTTGAGAGTTTTTGTGGTGAAAAGCCGAAAAAACCAAATATAATATCCTGAACACAACTTGAATCTATATCTGAGCAGTATTTGCAAATATTAAAAAAAACAGATGATTCAGTATGCTTGTAAAACGCATATTTGGGATATATTTCTTCAACATCCTGTTTGCGAAGCTCAGGATTTAATACAAGAAAATCAATTCTACCTGTAACCAACGCATTCACCATTTGGAACATTGAATGTAATTTGAGAGTTTTCGTGGTGAAAAGCCGAGAAAACCCAATATAACATCCTGAACGCAACTTGAATCTATATCTGAGCAGTATTTGCAAATATTTAAAAATACCAGATGATTTAGTACGCTTGTAAAAAGCATATTGTACATTTCAGCTACTTTGGGATCTATTTCTTCAACATCCTGATTGCGAAGCTCAGGATTTAATACAAGAAAATCAATTCTACTTTTAACCAACGCATTCGCCATTTTGCAACATTGAATGTTATTTGAGAGTTTTCGTAGTGAAATGCCGTGAAAATCGAATATAACATCCTGAACGCAACTTGAATCTATATTTGAGCAGTATTTGCAAATATTTGAAAATACCAGATGATTCAGTATGCTTGTTGAAAGCATGAAGTACATTTCAGCTACTTTGGGATTTATTTCTACAACATCCTGATTGCGAAGCTCAGGATTTAATACAAGAAAATAAATTCAACCTGTAACCAACGCATTCACCATTTTGCAACATTGAATGTAATTTGAGAGTTTTCGTGGTGAAAAGCCGACGAAACCAAATATTACATCCTAAACGTGACTTGAGTCTATATCTGAGCAGTATTTGCAAATATTTAAAAATACCACATGATTCAGTATGCTTGTAAAAAGCATATTGCACATTTCAGCTACTTTCGGATCTATTTCTTCAAAATCCTGATTGCGAAGCTCGGGATTTAATACAAGAAAATCAATTCTACCTTTAACCAACGCATTCGCCATTTGGAACATTGAATGTAATTTGAGAGTTTTCGTGGTGAAAAGCCGAGAAAACCAAATATAACATCCTGAACGCAACTTGAATCTATATCTGAGCAGTATTTGCAAATATTTGAAAATACTAGATGATTCAGTATGCTTGTAAAAACCATATTGTACATTTCAGCTACTTTGGGATCTATTTCTTCAACATCCTGATTGCGAAGCTCAGGATTTAATACAAGAAAATCAATTCTACTTTTAACCAACGCATTCGCCATTTTGCAATATCGAATGTAATTTGAGAGTTTTCGTGGTGAAAAGCCGAGAAAACCAAATATAACATCCTGAACGCAACCTGAATCTATATCTGAGCAGAATTTGCAGATATTTAAAAATACCAGATGATTCAGTATGCTTGTTAAAAGCATATATGTAGTATCTTCCAGCTACTTTGGGATATATTTCTTCAACATCAGGATTCAACCAGTAACCAACGCATTCGCCATTTTGCAACATTGAATGTAATTTCAGAGTTTTTCGTAGTGAAAAGCCAAGAAAACCAAATATAACATCCTGAACGCAACTTGAATCGATATCTGAGCAGTATTTGCAAATATTTGAAGATACTAGATGATTCAGTATGCTTGTAAAAAGCATATTGCCCATTTCAGCTACTTTCGGATCTATATCTTCAACATCCTGATTGCGAAGCTCGGTATTTTATACAAGAAAATTAATACTACCTGTAACCAACGCATTCGCCATTTTGCAACATCGAATGTAATTTGAGAGTTTTCGTGGTGAAAAGCCGAGAAAACCGAATATAACATCCTGAACGCAACTTGAATCTATATCTGAGCAGAATTTGCAGATATTTGAAAATACCAGATGATTCAGTATGCTTGTTAAAAGCATATATGTAGTACATTTCAGCTTCTTTGGGATATATTTCTTCAACATCCTGATTGCGAAGCTCAGGATTTAATACAAGAAACTTAATACAACCAGTAACCAACGCATTCGCCATTTTGCAACATTAAATGTAATGTGAGAGTTTTTAGTAGTGAAAAGCCGAGAAGTCCAAATATAACATCCTAAACGCAACTTGAATCTATATCTGAGCAGTATTTGCAAAAGATAAAAGATGATTCGGTATTCTTGTAAAAAGCATATTGTACATTTCAGCTACTTTGGGATCTATTCCTTTAACATCCCGATTGCGAAGCTCAGGATTTTATACAAGTATTCTACCTGTAACCAACACATTCCATTCTGCATTTTGCAACATTGAATGTAATTTGAGAGTTTTCGTGGTAAAAAGCCGAGGAAACCAAATATAACATCCTGAACGCAACTCTAGTACAAAGCATATTGCACATTTCAGCTACTTTGGGATCTTTTTCTTCAACATCCTAATTGCGGAGCCTAGGATTTAGTACAAGGGAATTAATTTAATCTGTTACCAACGCATTCGCCATTTTGCAACATTGGATGTTATTTGAGGGTGTTCAGATATAAAAAGCTGTGAAAACCAAATCTAACATTGTGAACGCAAATTAAATATTCAACTGGGCCAGTGCATGCGAATATACAAGTCTATCACCCGTCTCAATCTCTTTGTACGAGACAAAATATATATTTCAGTTGCTTTGAAATCTGTTGCTCACACATCCGGATAGCAAAGCTCAGGATTTGACACAATAAATTTAATTCAACAAGGAACCAGCGCATTCGCCATTCTGCAACATCGAATGTATTTTGATAGTTTGTACTGATGAGAAACCGAGAAAAACAAACCTAATATCCTGAACGCGAATTAAATCTTCATCTGAGCATTGTATGCGAATATTAATCAATATGCTCGTACAATGTATATTATCTTTGTTAGCCTGTCTGATATATATTCCTTCAACATGCTGGTAGCGAATTTTAGGATTTAGTATAAGCTAACATGTAACTACCGCATTCGCCATTTTGCAACATTGATCTCTGAAAACCCAAATTTATAATCTTAAATGCAAATTAAACCTTTATCTGGTCAGTGCATGCGAATATTCATGAACTCAGTCTATACGTACAAGCTTGAATCTATTTCAGCTGCTCTGGGATCTCGTTTTCTCAACAGCGTTCTGGATTCAACATAATACAAATATAATTCAAAGTGTAGCCGTCGCATTCGCCATTTTGCAACATGGGTTTCATTAATATAATTTGAGAGTTGTGAAGCTGTAAAAAACAAATTCATCATACTGAAGGCGACCAGGAACTACATCTGATAATAACGTGCGAATATTCATGAAGATCGCCTGTTTTAATCAGTTCATATAAGGCATATTAATGTTCTAGCCGCTCCGAGGACTGTTCCTTCGGTGGCCTGGTAGCGAAGCCCGTTCAGCTATTCATGTTCTGTGCAGTGTACGGTCCCAGCGCGCTCGTTCTGCTGGTCTGCTACGGCTACATATATTTCGTGGCTAGAGGTCACGCCAGAGCGATTTCTACGGAGAGGCACTCCATCCCCAGGTCGCAAGAGAGCGAGACTTCGACGGCTGTTCATCCGAGATACGGCCTGGCTCTGGGTATTACCGCCGGCATGTTCCTGGGACTGTGGTTGCCGTTTCAGGTGAGTTAAGACGGAACTTTCCGCGAGGAATTAATCAGTCCGAGTTGATTTATGTCTTGTGCAATTGATTACGGTCCTGGTAACCCACAACGCTGTTGATGAGATACGAAACCTTTAGGGGAATTCCTCGATCTATTGGATCGAATCATAATAATTCCAAATACGTACAGGACAGGACAGAGAATTTATTTTCCTGAAAACAATTTGGTGAATGTAACTAAATTTATCATCTAAGCTGTGTATGCAAATATTGAAGAAAACCAGCCGCTTCAGTCTGTTTGAACAAAGCATTCCACCCACTCTGGAATCTGTTTCTTCAACATTCTGGTAGGGAAGCTTAGGATTCAACAAAATAAATATAATTTATACTTTGGAATATATTCTTCAGTAGCTTAGAATTCAACATTATAAATATAAATCAACAACGCATTCGCCATTCTGCAACACAGATCTATCAATGTAATTTTTGAGTTTTGAGTAATGAGAAGCCAGAAAATTCAAATTGTAACGAGGAATTTCATTTATTTCGCCTACTCTGGGATCTGTTCCTTCAACAACCTGGTAGCGAAGCTCAAGATTCAACAAAATAAATATAATTTAACATTCAACCAACGCATTCGCCATTCGCAGCATTTATCTATTTATGTAATTCCAGAGTTTTGAATTTTGAGGAGCCGGAAAAAGTAAATTTTCAAAAGGGATTTCATTCATTTCACCTTCATTAGGGTATATCCCTTCGAAACCTTAGTTGCTCAGAATTAAACATAATAAATATAGTTCAACAAGTGCATTCATAATTTCGCAAAATTGTTCCATCAATTTAATTTCACAGTTTTGAGTTGTGGGGAGCCAGGAAAAAAACCAATTTTTACAAGGAATTTCATTTATTTCACCTTTTTTTGGATATATTCCTTCAACATCTCAGTCGCGAAGCTCAGGATTCAGCAAAATAAATATAATTCAACTTCAAACCAGTGCATACGCCATTTTGAAAGATTTATTTGTGTAATTCTGGAGTTTTGAGTGATGAGGAACCAGAAAATCGAAATTTTCACAAAGGATTTCATTTATTTCGGAAATACTCCTTCGAAACTTTGGTAGTTTAGATTTTTACCTAATAACAATAATTCAACAAACGCTTTCGCTATTTCGCAACATTTATCTGTTATTTTACAATTTGGAGTGAAGAGGAGCCGGAAAAACAAAATTTTTACAAAGGATTTCATTTATTTCATCCATTTTGGAATCTATTCCTTCGAAACCTTCTTTAGCTTAGAATTTAACATTATAAATATAAATCAACAACGCATTCGCCATTCTGCAACACAGATCTATCAATGTAATTTTTGAGTTTTGAGTAATGAGAAGCCGGAAAATTCAAATTGTAACGAGGAATTTCATTTATTCCACCTACTCTGGGATCTGTTCCTTCAACAACCTGGTATCGAAACTCAAGATTCAACAAAATAAATATGATTTAACTGAATTTTCAAAAGGGATTTCATTAATTTCACCTACTTTAGGATATATCCCTTCGAAACCTTAGTTGCTCAGAATCGAACATAATAAATATGCAACAAGTGCATTCGTAAGTTTGCAAAAATGTTCCATCAATTTAATTTTACAGTTTTGAGTAATGAGGAGCCAGAAAAAAAACAAATTTTTACAGGGAATTTCATTTATTTCTCCTACTTTCGGATATATTCCTTCAACATCCCAGTCGCGAAGCTCAGGGTTGAGCAAAATGAATATAATTCAACTTCAAACCAGTGCATACGCCATTTTGAAAGATTTATTTGTGTAATTCTGGAGTTTTGAGTGATGAGGAACCAGAAAGTCGAAATTTTCACAAAGGATTTCATTTATTTCGGAACTACTCCTTCGAAACTTTGGTAGTTTAGGATTTTACCTAATAACAACAATTCAACAAACGCTTTCGCTATTTCGCAACATTTATCTGTTATTTTACAATTTGGAGTGAAGAGGAGTCGGAAAAACTAAATTTTACAAAGGATTTCATTGATTCCATCCATTTTGGAATCTATTCCATCGAAACCTTCTTCAGCTTAGAATTTAACATTAAAAATATAACTCAAAAAACGCATTCGCCATACTGCAACACAGATCTATCAATGGAATTTTTGAGTTTTAAGTAATGAGAAGCCGGAAAATTCAAATTGTCACGAGGAATTTCATTTATTCCACCTACTCTGGGATCTGTTCCTTCAACAACCTGGTAGCAAAGCTCAAGATTCAACAAAATAAATATAATTTAACAGTCAACCAACGCATTCGCCATTCGCAATATTTATCTAATAATGTAATTCCAGAGTTTTGAATTTTGAGAAGCCGGAAAAACTAAATTTTTGAAAGGATTTCATTCATTTCACCTACTTTAGGATATACCCCTTCGAAACTTTAGTTGCTCAGAATTAAACATAATAAATATAATTCAACAAGTGGATTCGTAATTTTGCAAAATTGTTCCATCAATTTAATTTCACAGTTTTGAGTAATGAGGAGCCAGAAAAAAAAACAAATTTTTTCAAGGAATTTCATTTATTTCTCCTACTTTTAGATATATTCCTTCAACATCTCAGTCACGAAGCTCAGGATTCAGCAGAATAAATATAATTCAACTTCAAACCAGTGCGCCATTTTGAAAGATTTATTTGTGTAATTCTGGAGTTTTAAGTGATGATGAACCCGAAAATCGAAATTTTCACGAATTTTTTGAATTTAACCTAATGAAAAAAATTCAACTAACGCTCTCGCTATTTCGCAACATTCATCTGTTATTTTACAATTTGGAGTAAAGAGGAGCCGGAAAAACCAAATTTTTACAAAGGATTTCATTTATTTCATCCATTTCGGAATCTATTCCTTCGAAACCTTCTTTAGCTTAGAATTTAACATTATAAATATAAATCAACAAACGCAGTCGCCATTCTGCAACACAGATCTTTAATGTAATTTTATACAACATAATAAATATAATTTAACAAGTACATTCGTCATTTTGCAACATTGTTCTATTAATTTAATTTTTGAGTGAAGATGAAAACCGAAATTTCACAAGGGATTCCACTCTACTCTGAGATCTTTTCTTCCAATATCCTAGTTGCGAAGCTCAGGGTTCAATAAAATAAATATAATTAAACATTCAACTAACGTGTTCGACATTTTGCAACATTGATTTATCGATGCAATTTTACAGTTTTGAGTAATGAGAAGCCAAAAAGACCAATTTTTTACTACATTGGAATATATTCCTGAAATCTTAGTAGCTTAGAATTTAATGTAATAAACATAATTCAACATGCGCATTCGCCATTTTGCAACATTGATCTGTTTCACCTACTCTAGGATCTGATCCCTCAACATCCTGGTATCGAAGCCTAGGATTCAACAAAATGAATATAATTCAACTTTCAAACAACGCATTCGCCAATCTGTGATCAATTAATAATTTCAAAGTTTCGAGTAACAAGAATCCGGAAATTCCTTCGAAATCTTCGTATCTTACAATTTAACATATAAAGCTGATTCAACAAATGTAATTTTTGACTACATATTAACATCCACGAACAAATACATCGAATAGAACCGAATTCCAGATGTGAGTTTATCCTTCAGGACAATCTATAAACTCGAAAATTTATCAATAATGATTGTCGTAGAATCACGAACAATTCCCAACTCGTCCTCTGGTTATAAGCGTCGGGGAAATATTATGATCAAAAGGATGTTTGGGCAGGTTGATTGATATGTTGATAAGAAAACACTTACCTGATCGATTTTGGTGTTTCAATGCATCAAATGCCGTTATGAGGTTTTATGAATGTATGCCATTTTATTTATTTATTCACTGAAATGAAATGCGTGTGAATCGATGTGGATGATAATAACATATGGGTATAAGCGTGTTCAATTAATTCTCACAATTTGAAACAATACGCGTTCATAAATTGTTACATGTTTACCTCGATGTTCGGCATAATTGGGGTGAATATTTCTTGTTCGAATTTTCCGGGTATATTGGTATATGAACGGTCGGATTATTATGGGATAAATTGGATGATCAGAAATCTTTTCAAAATTCAATGGAGTTTACAGTGAAGGAAAAACAAAATAACAGATAATCTTGTAATTTACAACATTATATTATGTCCACTAGATCAAACGCAGTAAATGATTAGTTTTTTTAACGAACTGAGATCAATGGTGGTTCCTCATTATACGACCAAATCAAATAATGGCTAATCGACAAGTGTTGCATTCCAACGCAACTTTTCGATAAGAACCAATTTGTTGGGGGATAATTGGATCGTGCGCAGAACAAAAACGAAAAATACCTCTTTCATGAGAAGCAAATGAAAATTGATTGCCAGAAGCATTCTCCTCGGGCCTTTGCCAAATTGAACTTCCTACCAAATTGAAACCAATTTGACCGTTAACAGTCACGTTATTGAATTACTCGAATTATTAGACTGTGGGTCAATGTATCGGTAACGTCTGGAGGGTTGGTTATTTTTCAATCAGTCGTTATTTACAATTTCCACCTTTTTAGCCCCATTTCAACCGAGAATTGATTGTTGGTTCATTATTTCGCGAAATTGGTTTGTTCCAATATTACTCCTATTATTATCCTTCGATTAGAAAGAACAAAATAAACAATAAACTACGACACAGCGCAACAAAAAGGTGAAAAACAAAGGGAAGCGAGCATATAGATCTGAATTGGATATGTGAATCAGGAAACTAGCTACTAACTAGATAAATATTCAACATTATTCGAAGAAATTCCTTCATCTCTCATGAATCCAAATACTGTATTACGACATTGAAGCATTTTTATCATCGCCCAAAGATTTTCTTTCTACGAATGTAGAAGATTATCCTAATTATAAACGTATTTTTGTTTTCAAAAAACTTTGGGTTAATTTACGTTATCGAAACCCTAGTTGCTTAGAATTCAACATCTAATATATAAAATTCTCGTGTCCACAGTGTTCGTTGCCATACTCCTCCGAAACGGCTTAACCGATTTTGATGAAATTTTTTGTGCTTATCCGGTATCTATGAGAATCGGCCAACATCTATTTTTCATCCCCCTAAATGTTAGGGGTAGTCCACCACTAAATTTTTTTTTTTTATTTTTTAGACAAAAGTTCTAATTTCTATTTTTTTATGATACAACATACAAAAATACATACAATCCCCAATTTTCACCCTTCTACGATCAACCCTTATTTTTTAATAGCCAGAACAACGAGAGGCCGAAGGCCTCGAGCAATTTTGAAATTGCGAAAAATGGGAGAGACCGGGGGCGCGAAGCGCCCCCCGCGTTTTCGAGAGGGAGAAACGGGCTTTCCTAAGGTAAGAGAGGCCGAAGGCCTCGAGCAATTTTGAAATTGCGAAAAAAGGGAGAGACCGGGGGCGCGAAGCGCCCCTTGCGTTTTCGAGAGGGAGAAACGGGCTTTCCTAAGGTAAGAGAGGCCGAAGGCCTCGAGCAATTTTGAAATTGCGAAAAAAGGGATAGATATGGCAAAACAACGTTTGCCGGGTCAGCTAGGTTAGGTTAGGTTAGGTTTAGGTTAGGTTATTTTGAGACGAGAGGCCGAAGGCCTCGAGCAATTTTGAAATTGCGAAAAAAGGGAGAGATATGGCAAAACAACGTTTGCCGGGTCATCTAGTAATAAATATAATTCAACAAGTGCATTCGCCATTTTGCAACATGGTTCTATTAATTTAATTTCACAGTTTCGAGTAATGAGGAGCCAGAAAAACCGAATTGTCACAAGAGATTCCATTTTTTCACCTACTCTGGGATATATTCTCCCAATATCAGCTCAGGGTTCAACAAAATAATTATAATCAAACATTTATGGCTTTCGACATTTTGCAACATTGATCTGTAATTTCACAGTTTTGAGTAATGAGGAGCTGAAAAGATCAATTTTTACCAGGGATTTCATTTATTTCACCAACATTGGGATCTATTTCTGGAATCTTGGAAGCTTAGAATTTAATATAAAAATAAAATTCAACAAACGCATTCGCTATTTTGCAACATTGATCTGTTATTGTAATTTTACAGTTTTGAGTAATGAGGAGTTGAAAAGACCAATTTTTACGAGAGATTACATTTATTTTACCTACATTAGGATGCTTTCCTGAAATCTTGGTAGCTTATAATTATATTATATAATTTAATATAACAAACATAATTCAACAAACGCATTCGCCATTTTGTAACATCGATCTGTTAACGTAATTTTAGTTTTGAACATTGAGGAGCCGAAAAACCGAATTAGTGCAGAGAATTTCACAAATTTCACCTACTCTAGGATCTGTTCCTTCAACATCCTGGTATTTCAAAATAAAATATTTTTTTTTATACACTTCCGTTCCTGAATATCTATTTTTCTTCGTTTGACAGAGTGGATAAACTGAATCTACCATATTGGATTTATTTGTGACTATTGAGAAATACTAACAGACTAAGTGAAATCGTAGAAAATCAAACTTATAAAAGTCTGAAAAGTTATGTAGTAGTATAATTTAACACTTCCCTTGGGAGCTGAGATTCATTCATACATGCCTCTTTGTATTTATATTCTGAAAGTTTCTAGACTGACTAATGGTCTAGGGGAAGTTTCCAATTTCAAACTGAATCCAATGCTCATAGGAGTTTATAAAGGGAGAATGTTGGAGCACTCCTGAAATGTGGTACCAACAAATCAAGAATAATATAATATGACTTGAACTTTTTCATCATTATCAAAATGTAAATATAAAATATTGTTCAATTCTTCCACCACTCAAGTTAAGATAATCCTCGATATGACCATTAAACTTCTCAAAATATTCTTTTTTGCTTGGGTACAAATCAAACTTCAGGTCCATAAGTAGTAATAAGTACTCATCATCTCCAGAAACGAATATTTTTTAGTTTTTCTCGATCGCCACAACCTTTGTGCCGATAAATGCAGATGTATAATAAATCGAAAACTTTTTGCATCATGAATAAATGGACTTGAGAAGTAGTTCAATGGAAATTCGAAAAGAATGAAAAAAAAATTGGATAAAATTGTATGAATAAAGATAACACATCAAACAAGAGATTCAATGAACATAAATCAAAATAATTGGTAAATGTATCACTGATCAATCTGCATATCGAAAAATGAAAAATATTTTTAAAAGAACTGATAAAATCGAAAAATGAAAACTTTTCATTATGAAATGAAATATGTAACACGAAAGAACAATTCATGGTATATTTGTAGAAAATGAATGATATATACAGGGTGTCACTGGTGTCAGGTAAACCTTGTTCAATATTCAAACTAGTGATAGACTTGGCCATGATTGTTTAGAATATCAGAATTCAACATTGGTAAAAATCTAATTATTTTCGAGATATTGGGTATTGGGTAAATTTTTCAAAAATCCTGCTCCAAAACCCTCCCCTGAATAACTTATCTACAAATAGCTGAACATATAGAGCAAGTTTTCATTGCATAGATTTCTTTAGTAACAACATACAACATACTCATACAGAAGTTGTGAATATTTCCCTGAAACTTGATCAATTTCTACACGACAATTGATGGACGTTTCATTAATTTTCCAGATTTGTATGCTGATCGACGTTTTCATAGGGACCAACATATTATCCGCCTGGATATCTGTCTACCTCGCTCTTCCGATTTTGGCAAGTAGCGCCTTTAATCCCTGGATTTATGGTTATAGAAATTCTGAGTTGCGAACGGGAGTTCGGAGAGTTATAGATGATTTACTCACGACCTTTGGTTTCACTTACAGGAGTCAGCAGGTAATCTTCACCATATTTGCTATTAATTTTTTTATTCATAATATCTTCTTACTATCTAGGTGAAAAATTCTCAAAAAAACTGTAATCTCTAAATTGCGTCCCGTTTTCTCCTTTCCATGCATTCAAAAAATAAACTAAAATTTTTTCAGGTGTCAGATCCGATAGCACTTAGTGGAGCCGCGACTGCAGGCGATCATGCATCATTCATACATTACACACAAAGAGACTGTGTTCAATGGAAACCTAACGGTGATTTCCTTCTGGTGCCGATAGCAAGACCTGAGAGTTCGGGGGTGGTTTCGGAAAGTGACTTGCCCAATATGTTTCGCGATAACCCAAAAATTGTTATAACTTCCGACACACCGAGAATGTTGAAGGGGTCCAGGAGCATGGTGGAAAGCTTCGCCATAACGAGGGGTTCCGACATATTGATCATAAAAGGACGTGGAATGTTGCATGGAGCCAGCATTATCTGAAGGAGGAAAATTAGATAATTTGCAAAGAGGAGAAAAGAAACATTTATTGTTTTATTTTTATCAGAGATACTTGACTGAAACATTTGTTGATAAGTACCAAAAATTCTCCTTAGTATCCAAATTTCGTTCACATTAGGTCTTCTGTTTACGTTTAAGAACATTTCGCGAAAGAGAAAAACAGTTTAGTTATTGATTACTCCAAAATAAAGAAGTTCTCAGCAATTTCGTCAAACAAGACTGATGCATTTTTTGTCTTCAGGAATTTTTTTTGATAATTTAAAAATTCAATATTCGTCTTAGAGATTAAATTTTTATTGTGCCATCCGTGGAATATTCATCATACTTGAACATCGAACATTTGGAAAAAAAAAACGATTGAAAAAAGTCCAGAGCATGCCTATTTTGGACTACCATGGTATGTATAGATCTATAATCTATAAATAATGGTACGGCCTATATACATTCAAAGTTAATCAAACCTTATTAATAAGACCATTTCTTCAACTGAAGGAATTATTAATTGAAAGATGAAAAAAATGTATGAATTGCATTCGAGGCATGTGAAAAATTTCTTTTTATGTTCATTAAAACATTATCTACCTAAAGATGAAAATACATACATTATTTATGAGATGATCCAATATATATAGTATTTGTATATAAGTATAATATATTTCTTTACTTCACATTGAAATCCAATTAACTTGGGGAAAGTGAATTCTCATTATTATGCTGCCTGTGGTGAGAAAGAATATAAGAATGGAGAGTTTTATCAAGATTTTATAGTAGTTAAATTATTTTTACTTCGTGAGAGAATTCGATCTGAAGCATTACTTAAAAAAGATGTGTAATAGTTATTCTAGTCAAAATCAATTATTATCTTACATTACTCATTACAAAAAACACTCCTGAAGTACAAATACAACACAAATGGATCGAATATAATTGGTTTGTTCAGGAAATAAATTAATCCAAAGGCATATTCTGTGTTACTGAAGTACTTCAGGGTTGAATGATCAAATTTATTGTCATAAGTGAATTTCGATTATCTTGTCGTACTCAATTATTGAAAAACAGTGTAAAAGTAATATAGAAAATAAACTGTAGTAGGCTGTGATGACAGATTATGAATGATAAAAATTTTCGATACATTGTCTCGTTTTATTCATCCCCTCCCTAATTCATACGATTTTTGTCCAAGAGAATTTCAACAACTATGTATCATCTATAACACTTAAAGTTTTGAATTAAAAAAATTTCGTTTGTGAAAACTACCTCGGGTAAAAGAAGAAATAGGGGTTGCATCCCCTTCAAAAAATCATCACAAAAGCAAAAAAAATGCAAAATAGCGTTTTAATCGGTAGAACAGAAAGCCATTTCTGTAACTCCTCGGCAATTTACTAGAATAATTTCAAGAAGTTGAAAGAAAATGGTTCGAAACTGAGTTTCTTGAAGAAAAACCTTTTTTTTTGCCCAATCTAAGAATGTATGTATTAAGTGTTATACCATTCTAGAATCCTTATTAAAAGCGCTAACTTTTAAAGTCACTCGCCAAACTGATGTAGTACAATTTTTTTACTGTACAGTCAGTTGAAGTTGGAATATACCCTGTATATTCCAAACAATGACGAAGAAAACACCATTTGTTCAATAATTCATATATTACAATTATGTTTTACACAAAGAAAAAGTATAAATATTATAAAAAAGTGTTTTTCACAATGTTGGAAACATAACAATTATCTGTTGAAAATACTAAATCCTCGGCTCTGGTTTCAAGAGATATTAGACTGATAAAAAAAATTTTTTTTTAAATCAATAGAATCCATCGTTCAGTGAAAGGGTTCATTTTGTTTAAGTTTATTTAGTTATTCCGTTATATACCAGACTTTTCAAGTAATAATTTCTTCTATATGCATCTAGGGATATTCCTACACTGGTAAATATTTTCAGATTTTTCTTACACTTTAAATGGATTGCGATTCCTGTACCACTCGATCACAAAGTATAACCATTCCTTATTCATGATTCACACACACAAAAAATTTGAAAATAGGCGAGTACAACTGTCGTTCCATGGAATAAAATCCTTTCTATCAATTAAGTTCGAGGATTTATTTCGTTATGTAAAATATAAAATTAAATATTGTCAACTCCAGAATTTCAATCAGAGTTATCTGACCAATTCTCCGGATAACAAGGGTACGAGGGAGAATTAGAGCTAGACCATCGCGGTGAAATTATTTCATCCTGAGGAACTGAATTGTCACGGGAATTTTGTATAACAGTCTTTCTGGGCAGCAGACTCGGATAGTTGTAGGAGGAATCATTTGAGTTCGTATGAGAGGTATTTTGGGTAGATAAATCGGTCCAATATTTGGTTGATCCCTCTGATTGATATTCTGAATATGATGGTTCACTTTTAAGCACACCATTAGTTGGTACGCTCTCATAATTATAGGGGGTATAACTAGTAGATGGTAGCGGGATATTGGGTGTGCGACGAGTACTATTTTCCCTGGCTTCTACCATACAAGGGCTGTAATATCTCGGTGGAGATGATGAATACTTAGCACGAAAATCTTGTGGAACACAACCAATGGGGTGGTCGTGCCTTATCCTAGAAGTCACAGATAAATCAATCAGGTCAGGGGAATTTCTGGTATTGTGAAAGTCAACTCGGTAGTTTCTATTGATACTTTGAATGTAGGGGCTAGAAGAGTACGCAGAACTTGAAGATGCTGCATGATTGACAGCGTAATGGGGATTAGGCTGTAGACCCATGAAACTTTGTCTGCAACGATTCATCATTTCCAACTTGGTTTTTCCCACGTTATTCAACGAATTCTCAAGGTCTCGACCATTACTGCATATTCTAGGGGATACCAGAGATTCCGGATTCAGAGTTTGAATGTTACTACTTCTAGTATCAACGGTAGACTGAGAAGCAGAGTGTTCTCTGTCTGTTGGTACATAAACTTGGGGGGTATTAGAAGGGCCTTCTTCGGGTGATGCTGAACGATTCCTAAACATTGAAGTATATTTTTCATGCATTCGTTCCGCGAATGTTTGGCTACCCCTGTTGTAGGGATTAGCTGTGAAGTTATTACTTTTTTCTACTTTTGGTAATGAAGATCTGGGGGTGAGTGTTCTATCGCTGGAGCTGCTAGAAGATCTATTGCGATTTCTTCTATTCCTGAAAAAAAATTGGTTTAAGTGATAATGTCTCAAGGCCAATTTCATAAGAATTCATAATATGTTATCTGTACCATCAAGATAAACTCTTGGTTTATTTATTTACTTTTGGGATCTTGAAATTGTGAGAAATTTCGGAACATGGTACATGATTTAGATTTGTCTGATGAAGAAATCATGAGGTCAGAAAAGACATTTATTATCATGGAAATTCACAGAATGATCAATTAACTGACTATATTCGCAAATGAAAACAGGCGCCCTTGCCAAAAAGGCAATAATCATCGAAGATTGTGCATAAAGGTCCTTTTCTGATGGCATGTCATAATGACAACGTTATGTCACTCAATTTTGATGACATAAGGAAGCTCATTATGGTACTAAGTTATGGTAATAATGAAATTCCATATAAAAAACATGCGATGGTGTGATCAAAAAAGTTCATTCAAAATGCATAACTATGTACAAAACTATTTATTATAAACGGTAAAAGAGCAATTACTACAATTTGCAATATTAATTCCAATGGATTCTAGAGTTTTTACATCAGTAGTTGATGCTTTTTGGTAAACTTGTAATTTTGTTTGGTTGTTGGCACCAAAAATTGCTTCAGATATTTTTTTCTTTTGCTCTTTCGAATTTTCGATGTAACCTTCAGCAACAGTATTGCTTTTCTATCCGCCATGGCGTTTCACGGTACACAGATCAGAATCCAAAACAATATTCTTCAGGGTGAGGTAAGTTCAAAAAAGTGGCAATAACTTTAGGCATTTTACCAAAGTTGTGAATTCCAACGGGTTGTTTCTTGCATTTCTTATTTTTATAAGTGAAAAAAAAACGTCGATGGTTTGTGTTGCAAGGTCGTATTTTCACATATTGTCTGACAAGTTCTACCATATTCAATCCTGGGATATTCCCCGATGTTACAAAAAATTCTCGCATTACCATTGTTTTTGTATTCGGTAAAATTATTCTAAAAATGGATCATCTATCATATTTTCAACAAGCATATTCGTCAGTTCCTCTCTTCTGCATGCTCCACTTAGTCCAATTATTATAGCAACTTTTTGAAATAAATATGTATCATCTGATGCTTCCGTTAAAAACTTTGTGACATCTTGTTAAGTAAAAATTTTGGATTTTTTAGCTCTGTAACCCTCTGATTTACGTTTTAGTAATGCAACCAGCTGTAGGTACTTGCTAATATCGACGTTTTTTTTTGTTAATCAAATACTTCTTATCATCGAATAATACGACCAGAGAGAAGATGGTTTTCTTTCCTTAGATAAGCATTCAAAGTAAGCCAACAATACTTTTTCATGAGTGATATTCTTGATTTTCTTAGTAGAACACCATTCTTCGTACCGATTAAACGCTATTTCATATACACTCCGTGATTTTTCCGGAAAAAGGGAGTCCAAGATATTTCGCGTCATTTCTTCCAAATCAGAAGGCAAACTACCAGTTTCAGAATCACTCATTATTATGCAAATTATATTCAATTCTAAGTGACAATTGTTTGACAGCAGATAAATAAATATTTCCGTTACAACCTGACGTTATCAAGGAAATGGCAAAGCGCAGCTCACTAACCTACTAATATTTGAAACTACACATATACTGACTCCTTTCAAATAAAATTTTGTATGTAATACACTCGGCTACGCCTCGCCCGATAACATTCACGACTTGTACCATAATGAGCGTCTTTATGATCCTTATGACATAAATAACCATTAATTAATTATGAAATGATATGGAAAACTTTATGGCTCGATTATGAAGTTGGCCTTAATTTATTTCATGAATTCTGAGCCTAGCCTCATGGAAAGGTTTGGCACAAATATTTTCGCCCCGTATCACTTCAAGATTTATTTTTTTCAAATGTTAATTATGGACGAACTCAGAACGAGAAAACCACACAGTTTCATCTTCAGTAGCCATCTCTAGTGAACATAAGAACATAACACATTATATGCGATACATAAATTTGTTTTCTATAACTTACCTCGATTTATGACTGGAGGAACTACTGGAACTACTGCTACTCGAGTTTCTTCTTCGAGGACAATATTTTGAACAGTGCGGCTTGGATGAAGAACTAGAAGCAGCCTCCGCCGTTTTCATTTTCCTCGAACTTTCTTTTCTCGAGTTGCTCCTCCTGTTCCTATCTTTAGAATTATCTTTGGGTTTGGCTTTTGCCTTGGCAGAACTTTTCTTCAAGAGTTTTTTTCCAATAGATGCTTTAATCCTCATATATTTGGCTAAAGGTACATCATCGAGTACACTACTGCTTGAATCATCATCATCTGAATCGTTATCTAGAACCCTGAATGTTCGTCGACCGTCTCTTTCTTCTCGCTTTGCCCTCTTCAGCTTGTGCTTCCTAGGCCTCTCTTCTCCCCTTTTTTGCTCTTCACTCGAAGATGAAGATACAGACACCTGAAACGAAAATTCATTGAATAGAGATCTATATTCCCTTTTTTAACCGCAAATTTGAATAGTTTCCTATGGCAATGAACACTGAAGGCCATCTTTGTACACAGAAAGAATATCAAGTTTTTCTGATATATTGAATATAATTCAGTGATTCCACCTATGTATTAAGTTTTTGAAAAGAAAATGACAGTATTTGTCATACTGACAATAAACACTGAAAACCGTTCTCGTACACAGAAAGAAAATTGAGTTTTCTGATATATTGAATATAATTTGGCGATTCCACCTATTGAAGTTTTTAAAAATAAAATGGCAGTATTTGTCATACTGACAATGAACCCTGAAGACCGTTTTTGTACACAGAAACATATTTAAGTTTTATGATATAATTCGATGATTCCATCTATTGAAGTTTTTAAAAATAAAATGGCAGTATTTGTCATACTGACAATGAACACTGAAGACCGCTTTCGTACACAGAAACAAATTTAAGTTTTTTGATATAATTCGATGATTCCATCTATTGAAGTTTTTAAAAATAAAATGGCAGTATTTATCTTACTGACAATGAACACTGAATACACAGAAAAAAAAAGGAGTTTTTCTGATATATTGAATATAATTCGGTGATTCCGTCTTAGTTTATTAAAAAAAAGGGCAGTATTTGTCATACTGAAAATTAACACTGAAGGCCGTTTTCGTACACAGAAACAAAATTGATGTTTCTGATATACTCCGTTTAAGAATTATTGACATCTTGGTAGGCTGTGGAAAATCGAATTTAAGTTGGTAATAGACTATTCAGTAATATTTTGGGTTGCTGAATTCAGGTTGGTATAGGAATAACACTAACATAACCCATAGAGACCTTTGATGATTTTATCGCGAAATTGGTGAATTATTATAAAAATTAGCTCTGAATTTGGGTATTATTTGTCTTGTGCTATTGAAATGGCTGGAATTGATCAGGATACATCACGCCTAACAACAAAAGAACACCATGCAGTTTTTCAGTATTACTTCGAGTTTTTCAAAGATTCGACATACATTTCCGCTAGCATTAATCGAGTTTTGCTAGTGTTTCAGGTAAACTGTTATTCACCTATTCAAAGTGTATTCAGATTGATCAATGTCTCCTAAATTTTCAGATTTCTCCAAGCACTGTCCGTAGAATATTAGCATGTTATTACAGCCGGGAATTTGCAGTGGAAGAAAACATGTGCAATAAGTCTTTGTTTTTGCTAAAATTAAAAACAATGAATATATCCGTTTAGATATCCTTTTTGTACTGGCCAAAGAGCACCTAAATTTCAATCGATCGAAGTCTACATTATATTAGATCATAAAAAAATTGGATACAAATGCAAAAAAGTTGATTGATAATCAGAAAAATATAATAAATAGAATTTGTACAATTTTGTGGTAAATATCGAGAATACATGGAATAAAACGTAAAATTCATTTATCTAGATGAAACTTGGATATTCGAAAACAGTATTCAAATTCCTCAGTGGACACTAGAAAGTAATCCAGAAGGTATGCCGAGTATATTCAAGGGTAAAGGCAGAAGGTACACTATTTTGAATGCTGGAACAATTGATGGAATTTTACAATATTTTCAATGAGATTTTTATCTTTGCTCTCTTTTCGTAGATATTTTTATTTATTTATTTTTTATTTTTTATTTTACTTATACTGTATGGTACCCTGTTCACATTCCTTCTGCTAATACTGACATTGAACACATGCTATATTGTTCACAATTCAAAAGAATACTGAATAATTGTAAAATTGCTCATCAATTATAATATTTCCAATAATTCATGGACAATTTTAATAAATGAAAATAAAAATTGACTTTCTTGAAGTATTCAACACCGAGCACTAAATAATTTACAAATTGGTTCATATATTGATAGTAACAGTACAAATTTCATGTCAAAATTCTTTATGTACTACATAGATTCCTAATTTTTGTTTCTCTCTTATTACTTAAATAACGTTTTTTTCAATCCATTTACTTGGCCCCATGCTTGCGAAGTATCAAAAATTGTGTTGCACCACTTTAGCTACCTGGTAGAATTCCATTAATTATCCTTCTTGAATCCTGATATGAAATGGTACTCTTATAGTTATATGGTTAGAATTTTGCAAGATTTTCAATCTTAATGATCTTCAATTTTCCATGGTTGACTTTTAGTTTTGACTGGTTTCATATGAACGATATCTAAAGGGACCATTCTTTCTGATTTTACCAGTACAGAACTGGTTTTCAGACATTACTCCTGGTTAGTCATAAAACAAAACCAGTACACGAATGGGTAAATTTCTGATGGAGATTTGTAAAATGTTGGCCTGACTGGTCAAAATTCATATTGTCCTGGTTTCAGATTAGATAAAAATGGTCACCTTAACGATATCTCAACTCAACGACTTGCTTGGAAGTTTCTTATGAAAGCATTCCACGATATTTTTGGGTTTTCAAACCTGAATTCCCATGTTTGCAACTGCAGTCGGAATATTCCCGCTTTATTATTCGATAATTCGTATACTGAACACTTTTCTAGGTTATATTTATGTTTGATGTTTTATTTCTATGATGAAATGGAACAGTTACTTTTTGTAACCAGAAATAAAGCCTTGACTGGACATTCAAGGCCTGCTTCGATGTCAATAATTCTTCAATGAAGTTTATATTGAATATAATTCGGTTATTCCATCTATTGAAATTAATAAAAATAAAATGACAGTATTTGTCATACTGAAGGCTGTTTTCGTACACAGCAATCGCGCAAATGCTTCTCACTCTAGTTAGTGCTTTTCAAATTTTGTTGTTGAAAACCTAATTTCACTAGCAGTAAATATAATAATATAAAGATAACCTTATCTTCAGAGTTCGAATTCTTTGAATACTATACAATACAATACAAGTTTTCAAAGAATATTGCCAGATAAACAAATTTATCATATCAGAGGTTTCCAGAAACACCATTCGTGGTTGAGTTCGATCACTATTAGTTTTTACGTTTTATATTCCGAAATATTGAATTGTTCCAAGGATATCAAAATGCAGTTTAGAGGTTATAGAATTGTTGAGGATGAAAGTGTTTCATTCAGCGAATGGAAATATACTGTTGAAAAATATGTACTAATTTGTTATCTTTGTTGAAAAAATAAATACTCACCCGTCTGGACCTCCTAGATGTGGAACCTTCCGGTAACAACCTCGGTTTTGGAATAAACGAAGATGTCATAATAACGTCATCATCGGAATCACTACTATGAACCTCAATAACTTCAGGGTTTTCCTCCACAATCATGACATCACTGTCATCCTCCGATATATCGATAAAAGGAGTCGGAGTAGTTGGTCTTTCATAGTAGTTGACATGTCTATCGTATCCGACCATGTCGAACGGGGACCTCATGAAATTGTAGAATTCATGGACAAAATGACCAGCTCTATCGTTAAGATAGGTTCTCAACAAGTTTCTGAACTGACGACTGCAAATATGATGCCGGAGAAGGTAATCCATGATTGTGTCCACGACTTCCATCACATCTTGTGTATTTTCATGCAGTAAAGCGTTGAGTTCGCGATTCAACCAAGGTACAAGACGAGCTCTACTATTCGGGTTTGATCTTGAAAAAAATCGAAAAACAGATTAATTTTCGCTATACTAAGTTTCAAATAATATTGAAGTGGCCGATACTTGATGAAAATCCATAATTTACTTAGCACTTCCTAAGCGGAAATCCTCTTATTAACTTTTCTGAATATTATTTCAATTTGAACGTAGTCTAGAATGTGTTTACAATAACTATTTGCTCTGTTCTATTTCTTTTTTTTGCAACTGCTTATCATTAGGTTGAGGGTTCTTTTGTAAAATTGGATTTATCTTGTAGGTGAATAGATGAAAAAAATTCTTATTGATTCGATGTGGGTAAATAAAAACATACATTCAATTTCTATATTATTTCGACGATATTTCATCCTATTTTGTTATTTTGAAATAAAATCAGCATTATAACACAATTTGCAGAGACATAGAACTATGGAACAAATTTCTAGAAAGTGAAAATAAAATAATTACTTGAAATACTCTGGTGTGATTTCCCGAAATCTCATTGTCAGGCTCATGGGATCTGAATGGACACTTGCCCACAAATTTGAGTCATAAATGGATCTCCTGAAATTGGTAGTTGTGGTTCTTTGCCTCCTCCTTGGTCTTCCCGAGATGTGACTACAAAGAATAAGAATTGAAGAAATAAATAAAAATAACCTAAATGGATCAATATATTATTACACACATTTGAGTGATATTTCAAAATAGAAATTAAATCCCTAATATTCAAACATAGATCAATTTGACAGCTTTGTTAACACACGAAAACTTAGTACAGATTTAACTCTGATTACAGTTACTGAAAATATGAAATATGATTCCATGAATATCAAAAAAAGGTTTCAAATCACAACAAACAATAATATGACCATGACTAACCTTGAATGTGGTAAATAATTAGAAATCGTGATTCCATTTGTGAGGGAATGGCTCATGAGCATCCGTTGAATTGCATTTTCACCGTGGGTATTTACTGTAAAGGTAGTCCTAAAAACAAATCAATTACATCCAACTTCTATTCAATTTTCATGGCCAAATGATTTGTTACAATATTTTCGATAACACAAATTTACCTAAAATGGAATCTGTGGTGCCTTGAAGGGTTTGGAGGGCTGTGAGGTAAAATTAAGTGGTATTGTTCATTGTCCAAGATGTGAACGGGTCTTGGTTGTTCGACAATATGTTCTTCATACTCCTCGTTAGATTTCACATTGTGAATTATTGATTTAAAGGGTTGTTTACACAATGGACATTCGGCTTTGATCTGAGGAATAACTCATATTGAGAACGATTGTGATGACATGAAATAATGTATATAACACATATACACATGTTCTTTCACCCACCTTTGACCATTGTAAGAGACAATTGAAACAGAATTGGTGCATACATGTGTCCGAAAAGCATTTGTTCGAACATGATCCTAAGCAAATTGCACAATTCGGAGGAGGGCTTGCAGAAGACGAAGTATTTAGCAATTTACTGTCTGCCATATTAACTATTACGAACCCAAATGCTCGATAATATAAAATATGCCTATTCAGTGTCCGATATAATCATAAATGATTAATTTTAAAAGTTCAATTCTATACTATACATATTCTAAAACAAAGTACTACTGAATAAATGGAACTCTAGATGGAGGAAAGTTCACTGTATGACATCTTGAAACTAGTTATTATGCAGATCTGTCAATCAACTTCTTCAGCTCAGCTGTCCCTCGCAGACCACAGAAAGGAAGAGAATCTGTGATCGGTGATCGTAGGTCTCAAAATAATCGGCATTTGGGACGGAAAAAAACTTCCTATGGCCCCACTCGATATTCACCGGATTTTATTTTCTGGCAGAAATTATTCGCGATTCCAACTACCGGTGAGGGCGCTGCGAAATTCAAACAAACATGGAGGAAAACGAGTACATTTTCGGGATTTATTGTGGTGAAATGGATTATTTTAGGTGTTTTTCAGGTTTTTTGTTAGTTTCATGTGAAGACTCTTTAGTGAATGATTGGATTGTTGATAGTTTAGTGTCAAGTTTATTGATTTTAGGTGAACAAATTGGTTTTTTCAATTCAAAATATATCGAAGTTGTTAATAATTCATCAGGAAAAATGGTGCACTATTTGAGTTTGACGGCAGTGTTCAATTATTTGGAAGCTACACCTAATAGTCGATCATTTGCGGTTTTCTTCGGTTCATTTTTTCCACTATGCGGACTATGCCAAAGGTATTAGTGACACAAACTGCTGAGGCATTTTTCTTATGGAATTTATGGAAATGTATAGCCCTGTTTTGATTTCTCTTCGAGGAGCAATTGAATACAACAATTACCATTATTGTGAACTGTTTTTGAGCGCTCGTATTTTTTTCTAGTACTAGAACATTGTTCACTCATTATTATATAATCCGATGTTCTAGTATCGTATGGAAACGTTACGTGACTCCCAGTTCATTAACGTTAACTTTGAACAATCTATCAATCTTACTAAAGCAAGGTTCTCGACGATGTGTTATTAGAAAATTGAAAAGTTGACAATAAACTCATCCAAAATAAAAACAAGTAAAAATAACAATAATTTATTAAAAATTGAAGCACCAAAATAAACAAAGATGAAAGTTCGATGAGATGGTGATAAATATAAATTTCGTTAAATGCAAAAATAAAATGCTAACGGAAACAAAACCAAAACAATTGGAATTCCGATAAAATGATTTGATATGAAAATAAAATTAGTCAAATGGTCAATTTTATCTTAAGTTATCTCAGGATATTGAATGAAATAGTTTTTATTCTTCCTCCTCATCTTCCGCTTCATCTGCAGTGTCTTCTTGAGTTGACGGGACATCTTCAGCTTCAGCAACAGGTTCGTCTTCTTCTTCGAGCCCAGTATCCGCTGGTTCTTCCACTAAAGGTTCTTCTACTTGGTTCTGTATTTCTTCTGGTTCTTCTTCAACTTGCTGTTCGTTTTCTTCTGTTGCTACATTGCTGATTTCCCATACTGACTCATTTTCAATTTTCTCCCCTTGCTCCTCGGTGGTTTCTGGTGCTTGGTCTTCAGCTTCCTCCATAGCAATTTCTGATTCTTGTTTTGCTTGCTCTGCTGCTTCAGCCAGTTCCCTCTCTTGTCTCTCCAATTCCGCCAATTCTTCTTCCAAACGTTTCTGCTCAGCTAGTTCTCTCTCTTGTCTAGCTAGCTCTGCTGCTTCTGCTTCTTTTTTAGCTTCCTCAGCTAGTTCAGCTTCTTGTCTCGCCAATTCGGCAAGCTCTTCAGCTTGTCGTGCGAGCTCTGCTTCTCTCTCTTCTTCGGCTTGTTTTGCGATTTCTTGGAGCCGAATAAGTTGCTTCCTCTCTTCTTCAGCCTTCGCCTCCTCCGCTTGACGTCTTGCTTCCTCTAATCGCTGCTGTTCTTCTTGTTCTCTACGAGCTTTTTCTATTTCAGCCTGAAATAGGTGATATAAATTAATAACATTCAACATTTCAACGTGAAAAACATACCTGCTTCGCTAGTTCTTCTTGTCTCAACAATTCTGCTTGCCTCTCTAGTTCAGCTGCTCTTTCTGCTGCCTCTTTGGCAGCTTTTTCCTTCCTCTCCTTAGCCTCTTGAGCTTCTTTGACTGCTTGTTCCTCCGCTAAAGCTCTGAAAGAGAGCAAGCAATTCAAGATTTCATACACAACCTAAAAAAATATCACCTCTCTTCGGCCAGTCTGGCCTCTTCGCGTTTCTTCTTCTCCTTTAGCGTATCCTCCACAGATGGTTTGTCTTCAGCATTGATCCTGGCCAGTCTTGCGGCTCTTGCTTCGCGAAGTTCCTTTATTTCTTGAGGGGTTTCGTCGCTGAGCTGTTTAGAAGAGTTGAACCTTCTGGTCGGGCGAAGTGGAGAGAGGGGAACTGAAAATTTTCAATAGAATGGCGTTTTAGCAGAACCAAAAAGCATTTGGGTATTCAAGGCAGAAAGCACCTCCACATCAGATTTCACTGATTGATTGGTTTATGAAAAATCTATCTACTTTTCGTCTATTTCATTAAATCTGAAAATGGACCTTTCCTAGACCTTTTTTTTCTGTTTGAATATGAATCATTTGTTCATTTCCCATTTTTCCCTAGAAAGAGCTTAATTATCGAGGGAACGTAAAGATTTAGGTAGAGTATAGTACAGATGAGATTAGTATTGGATAGATGAAATAATAACGGTGATGTGGAGGTAACATTATTTAGCAGCATAGCAGCACATGGTGTGTTAGTAAAATTTTAAATTTAGATATTTTACAGAATCTCATGAACTTACTGAATCGACATTTTTAGGGCCTATAATTTTTCCATCCATTGTTGCAATAATTTTTGTAGTATTTTTGCATTTTCTGTGTTATGTGTTCATTGTTAGGGAGAGTTCAAAACTTCTATACAAAATTCAAAAATAACTATGGAAAAAATTCATGCTGAAAAAAGAACTAGGAAAACTGCAGTCAGCCAAGTGTTTATTGGGAAGGAAAGGAAAATTTATGCCGTTACTGATAGATAAAGATACCTAATTTTTGTCCTAAATTAATATTAAACAAACACTCAAAACTGTAACTATTGAATGAATTATGTACTTAGTTATGAATTCAGAACTATTATAGCTTAAGGTTTTAGAAAAGAATAAAATAGTTCAACAAAATATTTATTAAGCTCGGTGATTACCAATCGATAACAAGAAAAAAGTTCAAACTGACAATAAAGCGATCAAACAGTGTGTATATTCATAAAAAAATATTTCAAACAAATATATATTTGTGCACATAAATATTCTCAGAATACCATCGAATGTAGGCAGGGAAAGTTGAGATGAAAATACAGAAAATCCAGCAGTATGCCAGATGGATTCTGGCAAACTTGCATCAATGATTGTAGAAAATCTTCTTTCATTTTTTAGTATTGTTAATTTCACCTATTCAATCCAGTATATCATGATGTTTCACATTTATGATTAGGTAATTTTCAATACTTATCGGATTCACTATTTGCATAGTATTTTCAGTATTTCACTCGATTTATTTTATACTTCAGATTATGAAACAAGACTTGAGGTGCTCCAAAGGATTTGCAAGATATGTTATGTGTAGAAAGGGTAAAAGAAGTCTGTAAGGGACAGATATCATCAGCAATGAGTATTATTCAGTAATTTCTGTAATTTCAGGTTTGGATTCTTCAATTTTTTCAGCTGCAAGGAAAATCATCGGAGTCAATATCAGTGTTAGAAACGTACAGAAACTTATATAATTAAAACTAAAAGAAGCGTAATGCAGCAACTAGATAAAACGATGAAATCATCATGCAAATTTCAGAAAGCACATCGGTGCAGGTGATTTAAGAGGTCATATAAGAATTTTCAAGAAACACACACAGAATTAGTTAAAACCGTCAACGATTTATTATAATTTAGTACCCCATTTCTATCAAAATGCTCGCCCTAGTATAATTTGCTTCAGGTTAAGCTTCATAAGAATATTTCCAAATATAAATAATTGTTACGAAAAATAAAAAAAAAATAACAAAATGTTTTAATTCGTTCAAAGAAGCAATAACATTTGTTAATTCTGTTCAAAATAAAATCAAACCATAAAATACAAAGTTGAAATAAGCATCATTGGTTTTACTTGCTCTCAAAGTCAATTTTTCCGGTCCAGAGTGCATAATTGAAAAAAGCAAAATAAATGACGAAGCGAAGCGAAGGAACCATTTCAAGCCAGCTCATCATCTACCTTTTGTTGGCTCAATAGCTTTTTGTTTCTTATCCTCCCTGAATTTATTGATATAAAAACTCAACAGTTGGATATCGTTCTTGACGGGATCCTCGTAGATGTAGACGTTACGTCTACGCCCATAAGCTCCTCGGTCTCCAACGTATGAGACACAGGATAGATGGCCCTGACCTGGAAGAGAAATTAATTGATTTTTTGTATCTGCATTTTGAAATTTCACAAAAACTTGCTGAACAGTTTATATAAATTTCTGCTTACCGATGTACTTCTTGATGGGTTCTGTGAAATAAGTAACAAATTCCACTTTGGAGTTCTTCGGTGAAATTTGCATTAATCTGTTAATGTAATGGTCATTTGATAACCTTGCAGGATAGTCACCGTACCTAAAAATTACGGAAATTATATTAAGATTTAATTTAAAGGGTTTTAAGATATTGGGATAATTGAACGTGATGCGCAACTTCTCCGAGCGCTTTATACAGGGTCTTTCACGAGGAACCTCACCCATATTTATACGGGAAACTACTGAACGTATTTTCATGAAATTCAGCACTTATAAGTATTTCACGATGCTGATGAAATCCAAAATATTTTCAAGGCATGAGCACCTCCGGTTTTTCCGGAAATGACGTCAACTTCCGTTTTTCAAATTAGTACACCATTTTTTTATTGCAGAAATAGATTCCTTAGAAAATTTCAAGTTATTTTGATGTAACATTTTTCAGTTTTGGTTGGAAAATTCTCTCTGAGCGGGAAAATTCGAAAAAAAAAATCGAAAATAGAGCTCCGCTGAAACAAGAATAACTTCGAGGTTTTTGAATGGAAAATTTTCATTTTTGGGATTTTTCAAGATGTAAAATTGATGTATCCACTTTAAGAATCGAAATCGCGATTCATGATACAGGGGGTGAAAAAATCGCTTTCAAAGTTAGGGATGACAAAATCGTGAAAAATCAATTTTTTCAAATTAGAACCCCATTTTTTCATGGCAGATATTGAATCTACGTTAAAAAATAATGTGAGTGTATGCATCACACCCTTGCCCTAAAATGGATATTTTCTGAGTTATTCACAAAAAACTGTTTTTCGTCTTGAATTTTCAGCTATTTCTTTTCCCTTCACGCCAAAAAGATGAAATTTTCAGGAACTGTTACTCAAACCATGTTTTAGATTTTACTACCCTAATATGCGAGAGAAAAAAGTTACAGGTTGTTCCTAAATAGATGGCGAATTTGGATTCGAATTTGTATCGGAAACCTCTTTATTTCAACTAATCGGCCATCGGTTTTCTCTCCAGTGATAAATAAATAATTCCTTATGAACCATATACAAAAACTTACCATGTTTTACATTCTTTTTTTTTAAATGATAGATATCATTAATTACATCTGCCAAATTCCTCTTTATTCAGTAGCATTTTGTGTTTACTATTAATTTGGTGATAATTCGTATTAAGTTATAAAATCGATCACTAATCATCCAAATTCGCCATCTATTTAGGAACAACCTGTAACTTTTTTCTCTCGCATATTAGGGTAGTAAAATCTAAAACATGGTTTAAGTAACAGTTCCTGAAAATTTCATCTTTTTGGCGTGAAGGGAAAAGAAATAGCTGAAAATTCAAGACGAAAAACAGTTTTTTGTGAATAACTCAAAAAATATCCATTTTAGGGCAAGGGTGTGATGCATACACTCACATTATTTTTTAACGTAGATTCAATATCTGCCATAAAAAAATGGGGTTCTAATTTGAAAAAATTGATTTTTCACGATTTTGTCATCCCTAACTTTGAAAGCGATTTTTTCACCCCCTGTATCATGAATCGCGATTTCGATTTTTAAAGTGGATACATCAATCTTACATCTTGAAAAATCCCAAAAATGAAAATTTTCCATTCAAAAACCTCGAAGTTATTCTTGTTTCAGCGGAGCTCTATTTTCGATTTTTTTTTCGAATTTTCCCGCTCAGAGAGAATTTTCCAACCAAAACTGAAAAATGTTACATCAAAATAACTTGAAATTTTCTAAGGAATCTATTTCTGCAATAAAAAAATGGTGTTCTAATTTGAAAAACGGAAGTTGACGTCATTTCCGGAAAAACCGGAGATGCTCATGCCTTGAAAATATTTTAGATTTCATCAGCATCGTGAAATACTTATAAGTGCTGAATTTCATGAAAATACGTTCAGTAGTTTCCCGTATAAATATGGGTGAGGTTCCTCGTGAAAGACCCTGTATAACATCATATAAATTTTGACTTATTTTTAAACTTCCACTTCTTCAAAATGCGCTTTATCTAAATCTCCTAGATGGCGTCATCTGCGCTCTGCCACCCTAACTCTTCTCAAAGTTTTTGAAGTCAGTGTTCAATCATATTATCCTCCCGCAATATTTTGTAAATAAAAGTAATCTTGGGACACTTTTACACGAAAACTCACCTATTCAAAGCAGTAACCGGATAGCTTCTTTGACGTGGTACTGGTAAGTGAATACTTCTTAAAAGAGAAGCAGTTTGGGCACGAATCGATCTAGTTTCATCATCAAATATCTGCAAAAAATCTGTGTTCAATATACACAAGTATTAAACGTAAAATAGAATAACTAATATGATTTCCACTACATTGGGTTAAATTCCACGAAACGTGTTTCAATGTCACAGCATCATCTTCTGGTGTTAACTAAATTAATATTCTAAACTCTAAAGCTACCTTCTAATACAAACAAATTTTTTGAATAGGTGGGGGTTATGGTTAATCCTATGCCCAACTCCTTGTGTGGGACGAATATTTAATGATATCTTAATGACTTCCAAGGATGAAACTATGCTTATCTCACCGACATTAAGTGAGAAGGTCTGTTGTCGTTATTTATTTTTTCATGATTTAGAAGAGAGACAAAAATTTTTTACCTCAGAAAATATTCAACAGTTGCGAATTTTTCAAGTCTAATTGATCGTTTAATAAGAAAACAGACGATTTTTGTTTATTTAGATAAATAATTGAGATCAAGGATCTCCAAAAGGTCCAATTTTCTACTTTTATTTTCCGTAAGCAAAATTTCGAAGCCTTGTTCAAAAGCATGATTATTAATTTTCAAATGATCGGCGTATGTCGAATGTACTCTACCTTTGATAAAACAATTCCTTTGTTCTAGTACTCTTGTTTTGAAATTCCTACCTGTTTGTCGTAAGTTTAATTTATCCGTTTTATCTTTATTATTTTTAATATATCTGCCTAAATCGTTCGTGGTCTTATGTGCAACTGAAAAATCCTTTGTTTTTAAAAAATAAGAAATTCTTTTCGAAATTTCCCGAATAAGTTAAAACTTCTTCAAGTTGCGTCGGGTGTAATTGCTCATTCCTTCAAAGTATTCTTAAAATTTTTTTTCGATAACAGTCTGTCTATTATTTCATTATCGTATCCGTTATTCAAAGCCATTTGTTTAACGGATGCGATACTGAATTGAAGGTTTTTTCTTTCTCGATATTTGTTTAATTTTTCAAAGCGATGATGATTATATTTGATTAATACCAGTTAGTAACAATAACCTCGTTGCGAATTATTTGCAATGAAAAAACTCTGGGCATTTCATTTGATTTTAAAAATTAATTTACGAACTAAAAAAATAGTATATTAAAATATAAGTGAAAAAGGTTTTCAAAACACTTACGAGTGTTTTAAGTGTTAAGTGAATTGGAGTAAGAAATAGAGGTGAATAATGATTTCTTGCGATTCGCAAAACGCATAATGTGTTTTTTTTTATTTTAGGTTTTTACAAGCAAAATTAAACTGAATATCATAGAGGTTATAAATGAAAACTACACTCGTCCACTTTGGCCTTTGAAACGGATTTGAAGGGAAAGAGGGATATTTATACTTGAAAATAGGGCAAGTGATGATTTTTCGAAGATTCCCAAGATTTTTCCAGATTTTGTAGGGTTTTAATTGATCTGGAGAGAGTTGAGGTGTGCTTCAAAGAGAAAAATTTGGGCACCAATAAAAAAATATTGAAATTCAATTTTTAGTGCGACATTTTCAGCATTTAACGAAAAAGAAAATGTTCATTGGGAATTTGCGTTGAGTTACAGCTTGTCCATATCAATTTATTTTGATTTAATAACGTACCTACTGAGAGATATCTCGAAGATTTTCTTCGCATAAGAATTTCAATATGGTTATTTTGGATAAACATCTCTTAACTTAATTAGCGACAGAGTTCACTTCTTCTTTTTATATGGTAATTTTTTAACACATACAGTTTATCATTGGGGAATATAAAAATCTTCGGGAGCAAATCAGCAGACTACATATTGACTCAGTAATATTAATAAAGTCAATTAGTTTTGAAAAGATCTTTCATTACGAGAAGAAATTATTGGATTCATTAAAACTTTATGTGATTCATCAATATTGGTTCCTTGTGAAGAATTGAGAGAATCATTAGGAAGAATTCATAAGAGAAATCAAGTTTCCAAGAAATATCCTTGTTGATACTTTCCAGCAAAACTTACTGGATTTTAACGCGATGGCATAGCCTTCTTTAACGCCAAGCCATGCACAAGAAAAGTGGTAACATGAATGAATTTGAACGTCAAGTTTATGAATTCATTTTCACGAGTTTTCCTTATAAATTATCGATTTGAAGTGAAAAGTAGTTTGGAAAAATTTTGAGGGATCAGAGTTGAACCTAGAAAGTTCATCAAACAGTTTATAAAAATTCTTTCCGCTCAGTTAAACATTCAGAAATTTTTTATGAGTTCGGTTAGGTTTGATTTGAATGATTTCAAAATGGATTTTCAACTAAATATTTGGTAAGATATAAGGAAAACTTGAATGACAGTACTAAAAATGTATTCCACTTTTTTGATGAAATCATGGAAAGACTTTGAAACATTAAGACGAAGCCTCGACTGCGGAATCACTTCATCCAAAAACTTTTTAATTTTGATGGACCAGTGAAGCGAAAAAATAGATTATTATCGTCAACAAATATTATGTCTTTCGTGATTTGTTCGTTTAACCTGATAACAGAGATTAAAAACGACTTTTTTTGATCTGCCATAACAATAATAATTTGTCCCCAACATTGAAGTCTAGTAAAGAAGTTTCAAAATATAAACATAAATTCAAACGTTGGTCATTGCCAGTTTCTGTATTGTTATGATCTATCTTCAAATAACTGCTTTCCAAATTGCCTTTTGTGTTTGAAGTAATAATATTATGAATTAAATAAGCTTTCGAAAGAAAAATTGCATTATGTATTCTTATGGAATCTCCAAACACCTCTTCATTCTGAAACAATTATTCCGGAGTCCTGAATTCCTTGTACACGGCTCGGAGTTAGAGAAGGTTTTTTAGGTCGTTATCAATAAGTCTCTTTATTATTTCGCCATACCCTTTGTATCTCCCAAAATACCATTAATTAGGTGAATTTCAACATTTTCCCACATCTTTCAGATGAAGGCGAAAGATGATCGGAATGATCACGTTTATGAGTTTATCTATAATATTAAGATGAATTTTTTTGGTGCATATCAGCCTTTGCAAGCGTGCAATATCGCATGCGACGTAGTTAGATCAAATCAGATTATTGCAAGTATCACAAACGTTTACTTACACGTTGCATTCTCAAAGCACGGTAGGAATAGTCGTCATCGTCTAAATAATATCTGTTTCTTGGCCACCAGGTCGAGAGATTGTTAAGAGAGGTATATGGCCAATAATTATCAGTGTACAAAGGCCTGTACACTCGGTAATAATTCGTATAGTCAGAGAGAGGCAGGGTATTTCTTATGTGTACCATCCTCTAAAATATTCAACGTCTCAGAATTATGTTTCTGAAATAAGTTTCTTGAGGCTTTTCAAGAGGTTTTTTTATATACAGCAGAACTGAAAATTATGTTTTTTGAGGATAAAAAAGGTATTTCCATTTCGGGTACATCTCTAGGGATATTCTTGGGTCGTCCTAAAGGTATCAAACATTAGTTCTTCCATTTCGTTCCATATCTCGTTCCTTATATGATGATCTTGAACAAACGTCTTCAAAAATTCGGAACTTAGGAATATGTTGTGATGCAATAAATAATGTCGATGATGTACAGCCAAAACCCTTACAAATCCCTCACGAAAAGCAGTGATGGCGAGTTAATTGGAAGCAGAAATTTATAAAAATGCTTAACATGGACTGGATTTATCAATTAATCCATTTGCTTATGCCGAAAATTTCAGTAGGAGGTATTTGAAAAAAAATGTGTGAAAGCTTTTGAAATTTTTTTGTCGCTTCCTAAGGAATCGAGTGCTTAATTCTTTATGAATGCCTAGCGTTTCAAAAAATAGGTCGCAGAAAAAGGCAGAATATAGTTCATGTAAGGATATTATTTCATATTTTCATAGAAAAATGTTGAAATCCTAATGTGGAAGATACAAAAAATATTATTTCGTTCGTAAACAAAAACTCAATTTTGCGCATATCGCATCGATTCTACTCACACGAGGATAATATCTCGGCCAATACCAATAATATCTTCTTGGACTTGGTAAAGAAATTTCGTTATTGCTGGCCGTGTATCTCGGCCAGTAATTGAAACACCAATCGATATATCTATCAAACCATGAGTCAAAATGTAAGCTGCTGTAGAGAGGAGTATTATAGAAACGTCGTATGTTACTATAATAAAGTGGCCTCCTTAAACGCCAGTATGTGCTATAATATGGCCAGTAGTCGTCGTAAGTGCTAGTATAGTGACTTACTGGCCCATACTTCCGGTACATGGAAGAAGAAGAGAACGAATCACTCAGCAGGCTTGGATATCGGTTATATACGATCCTCTGTAAAAAAATTAGTGAAACACAGGGAAGGCTGAGGTTATGTCAGTTGGTTAGGCTTATGTATTGAAATTTTGGTTGAGATCATTACCACCTTAAGAAATTATGGCGATTACGGTTAAATTTGATGAAGCTTGGGTTGAAACATAGCATAGTCTTCAAGCTCGTTCTAAATATGGGTGATTGAACGATTCTTATTTATGCAGCATCATCAATAACTGTCCAATCTCAACAAGTTATTCAAAAGTACACTTCCTACTGCTATCTACAGGTTGTTAAATTAACATAGGATCATCTGAAACATCTTTGGAAAAACTCCTTCGAAATTATACGTTTAAGAAGATATAATGCTACTAAACTATATATTCCCTCAACGGCAATTTGTTCAAAACATTCCTCCAGGTATGATATTCTAATAAACATCGTGAATTCACAGTGATAGTCTAAGTTTACGAATTGTTGTCCGATTTAAAATTACCATCAACAAGTCAGGATCGACAAACGCGCTTATTACTTAGTGCCTTATTTAAGGTTCCACTTATTTTTTCGTTTGCACCAGTTCAACTCAACTAAGGGCAACTTATATCTGTATAATGTGTGCTCCAATTAGAGGAGGGTAAAATGTAAAAGCTCGGTTGGAAATAATTGGAAAAAAATCAAGAAAAGCACTGACGTGAACTCATCAGTAGCTTTTGCGCGCTTCTTTCTGTGTACCAAAACGGCCTTCAGCGTTCATTTTCAGTATGAAAAATACTGTCATTACATTTTCATTTATTGACGAATACAATCATTTCATTTTTAAGAACTTTCAGAGATGGAATCACTGAATTATATTGAATATATCAGAAAACTATTTTTTTTCTGTGTACCAAAACGGACTTCAGTGTTTATTGACAAATACAGTCATTTTATTTTTATGATCTTTAAGAGATGGAATCACTGAATTATATTGAATATATCAAAAAACTGTTTTTTCGGTGTACCAAAACAGACTTCAGTGTTTATTGACAAATACAATCATATTATTTTTATGAACTTAAAGAGATGAAATCACTGAATTATGTTGAATATATCAAAACACTTTTTTTTGTGTACCTAAACGAACTCAGTGTTCATTAACAAATACAGTCACTTTATTTTTATGAACTTCAATAGATGGAATCATTAAATTATATCGAATATATCAAAAAACTGTTTTTTCTGTGTACCAAAACAGACTCCAGTGTTTATTGACAAACACAATCATATTATTTTTATGAAGTTCAAGAGATGAAATCACTGAATTATATTGAATATATCAAAAAACCTCTTTTCTGTGTACCAAAACGGACTCAGTGTTCATTAACAAATACAGTTATTTTATTTTTATGAACTTCAAGAGATGGAACTCTGAATTATATTGAATATATGAGAAAACTATTTTTTTTTCTGTGTACCGAAACGGACTTCAGTGTTTTTTGACAAATACTAGCTATCATTTTATTTTTATGAACTTCAAGAGATGGAATCACTGAATTATATTGAATACATATAAAAACTGTTTTTACTGTGTACCAAAACAGACTTCAGTGTTTATTGACAAATACAATCATTTTATTTTTATGAACTTCATGAGATGGAATCACTGAATTATATTGAATATATCAAAAAACTTTTTTTCCGTGTACCAAAACGGACTCAGTGTTCATTAACAAATACAGTCATTTTATTTTTATGAAGTTCAAGAGATAGAATCACTGAATTATATTGAATATATTAGCTAACTATTTTTTTTCTGTGTACCAAAACGGACCCCAGTGTTTATTGACAAATACAGTCATTTTATTTTCATGAACTTCAAGAGATAGAATCACTAAATTATATTGAATGTATCAGAAAAACTCAATTTTTTTCTGTGTATCAAAACGACCTTCTATGTTCCTTTTCAGTAAGAAAAATATCATCATTTTATTTTTATTAGCTTCAAAAGATGGAATTATCGAATGATATTGAATAAATCAGAAAAACTCAATTTTCTGTTACATGGAATCGCTATAAAACTGAATTTTGATATATTTCATTCAATCAATGCACAAAATTTCGATCAGCAGAATATAGCGAATAGTTTCCGAACTAACAATTAAAGTTCAAAAAAAAATTTTTTTATATTTTCGAGCGCTCGTACTACTTACACGAGGGCTATATCATTTCGTCACGATGTCTGTATTTTTCGAATTTTGAGCCGAAAATGGTCTCAATCGACTATGTTCGACTCACTGATGACGAATCCGTCGGAAAATTCGTGTCTGTCCGTCCGTCCGGCCGGCCGTCAGCACGATAACTCTCGAACGGATCAACCTAGAGACTTGAAATTTTCAGTGTAGGTTCAGATCCCAAATGCCTCGGTTAAGTTCGTTAATGGGCAGAATTCCACCAGGGGTTCCGTAAATATGGCCGTTTGAAATTTTGTTGTCCTGATTACTTGAAAACTACAGATTTGATCGAGATGAAATTCTGCACTCAAATGGAAAATGAGGTGTTCAAGCTGCATGTGAAATTTCGTTTAGATCGCATGACCAGAACCATAGAAACCATAGAAAATTGTAACTTTTGAATGGAAACGCCTAGGGACTTGAAATTTTCAGGATAGGTGTGGATCTCGAATGTCGTGATCACGTTCATCTATGAGCAACATTATACGAGGGGTTCCGTAAATACGGTCGTTTGAAATTTCGTTTTCTCGATAAATTCGGAACTACGGATTCGATCGAGATGAAATTTTGTATTTTAATCGAGAATGATGTATTGAAGCAATATTTTGTCCAGATCGCATAACCAGAACCATAGAAACCATAGAATATTGTAACTTTTGCACGGAGAGGCCTAGGAACTTGAAATTTTCAGGGTGGGTTTGGATCGCGAATATGAAGTCGGGAGTTTCGCCTAAGTTTAAAATTTTTTTTGAGAGCTGTCAAAAATTCCTTCAATTGATTTCCAAAACTGGAAAATGCGAATCTACCTACAAGGTGGATGTACGAGCGCTCAAAAGCTCCTGCCTTCACGGCAGTGCTTTTCGTAATTTTTAGTGACGAAATTTCCCTTGGACTTTTGTGTCGTTATAACAACAAAGGATGAAATTTCAAATCGATCGAATGGGTATTTTTTGAATTATTGAGAAGGAAAAAATTCAGATGGCTGTATCTAAGAGAACCCTTTGGAGTATTTTACCCATAAACAAACTCAACTGGCGCATCAAGATCTCGAACGTACTCTGAAATTTTCAAAACTCTGGGCCTCTTCTTTGGAGAACCGGACGGACGGACAAAATTGTAATATATAAGGCTTCCATCGAAACAAGCGCGCAAAAACACAAAGAACAGCAACTTAATATGAGTTAAGACGCAAATAAGATATAGAAAAGTTTGGAATACACATCCTGAAAGAAATATCCAGCAGAATTGGTCAAGTCTATCACAGTCAAGGTCATTGTATTTTGTAATATTTATATTTTGAAATCTATTCATTTTTAGTCCAAACTATAATGCACTCATTTCGTTCTTCAAACTAACAAAGCAAATAAGTTTTGAAAATTCAGAGGTTATATTCACGCCAACCATCAAGAAATGTCACCGGCTGACCCTTGAATCGTGTTAAGTCGTAGATTTGCTCAGTTTCCCCCAAACATGCAAACCAAATTGTCTATTCAAGATACAACTAAAGATATATGAGCTACACATATAAGAGAGAGAGAGTGATGCAAACGGCCATTAATCCTGTAAAATATTCCGTAGATGTTGAAGAACACTTATTGGCATATCACCTTTCAAGACTTCAAATACCGACGAATCAAAATTTAAAGGGTCACTAGGTTGTTGGAAGTACTCCAGATTCTTAATTATGAGTCATTTATTGTTTCTGATGTATCTATATTTAACATCAAAAGTATGAGGTATGGAAAGTTTGATTTCGTTTCAACACTAAACTCATCAGCATTGTTTCAACATCTAAAATATCGAACTCATGACGAAGCAAGTACGTGTCTACGATATAAAGTGTGATATACCTCATCAATTCGATTAAGGCTGCCATCCGTCCGGGTTTCCCCGGATTTGTCCTAGTTTTTAGGGCGTCCGGGGAGCGTCCGGGCCGGATTTTATTTGCTGTCCGGGTATTGCAATTTTCAAGTAGAACCGTTTTTCCGCTTGGATCACGATTCGAAACTATTTCTGAAACATTTTGTAGTTGACGTCACCAGTTCGTGCATCGATAAAATGCCATAATTTCAAAAAGGTGACGTCCTACCATTCAAATCTTCACAAAACGCACGAATGAACGAATCCATGTTGAAATCAACAAACATAACCAATATTCTTCTAAAAGCTGTTCCTGAAAGCGCTCAGAAACCAGTCTATCCATGTCATAAAAGTACGAACTGCAGTTCGAACTATCCCAAAACTTGTTTTCGAACCGGAGTCAATTGTTTCAAACTATTTGGTGCGTGACGCCACCAATTCGACGCAAAAATACGAATATTTCAAAATGGACGTAATAGTTTCGAAAAATCGTCGCGCGAAAAATATCTATCCCCGGTAGAAATATCTTTTTTTTTTCTTCAAAATAATGGTTTCTACTACATCATGTTGCGTTTCTGTGTAACACGTTCACAAATCAATCAAATCCATCAGTTCCTTCATAGTAAAATATTCTTCATTGAAATACCAATAGATATACAGAAAACCGTATGAATAACTGTTGTCATTTTTTTGGAAAAAAATATCCAACTTCAATTTTCATCTTAGAATATCATACTTTCACATACCTAATGAAAAACATATCATCATATCATATTTTATGAGGAAATTTGATTGGATATTTCTTTTCAGAAAAATGACAACAGTTATTCATACGGTTTTCTGTATACCTATTGGTATTTTAATGAAGAATATTTTACTATGAAGGAACTAATGGATTTGAATTATTTATGAGCGTATTACACAGAAACGCAACGTGATGTAGTAAAAACCATTATTTTGAAAAAAATAGAATATTATTTCATAAGGATGAAAAGTCACTTCTCCTCCGAATGGAATATGTTATTTTTTTTCAAACGCTTTTAAATTCATTGAAATCTGGGAATAAGATTCATATTTACGATCGTTATAATTGAGTGATCAATAAAAAGTTTGCCTAGTTACGGTTGTCTCGCAAAATTAATTTTGATAGTTAATTACATTTTTCCTTACGGCGTACGGAAATAGAATTCATCGTTGACAATGTTGACATAGCAACTCATTTCCCTACGGCGGAGGAGAAGTAGAACTTTTCGATGATCCTGTCAGTCGAAATATGACGTTGTTTCTGTTCGTTTGAAAAAAAAGATATTTCTACCGGGGAAAATTATTTTTTGTTTTTTTTTCAGAGCGCCTGATAGCTCTTCTTTACATTATTTCAGGATTTTCCAGTCATTCTGGGATACCCTGTATGAAAGAGTAATAATTCATGGTATAATCCAAGAATTAAAAAAATTAAGAATCTCCTGAAATATTTTTCCTTTATAAAAGGTAGTTGAAAAAATATTCCAACATGTCCGGGTTTTTAGATAAAATGTCCGGGGTTTTTGAGCTTCTTGTCCTAGTTTTCAGATTACAGAGATGGCAACCCTAAATTCGATTCAACCATACTATGTTTTGATCTTAGGCATTCATTCAGATGATCCTATTATAAACGCCTTTTGTTCAGTTCAAAGCCTAACTTACCACAGCAGATTTGGAGTTGAGGTAGTTGTTAGTGGCCGAGTATCCTACCCATGGTCTGACTCTGTTTTCAATCCAGTCATATTCCCGTTGAAGGAGCGAAGGTCTTGTTGAGTAGACTTTTGGCGAGCTAGTCACCACGGTCAATCTCTTATGTCCCACATAAGGAACGATGCGGTCGTAACTATGCACTATGTGAACCTGTATATCAATGAAGCTTGTATTCATTGAAGAGCTCAAATTTTGATTTCAAATATCTTCGAAACAAACATTCCTGCTTACCTTTCCAAGTCCTGGTAGCACTCGTACTTGACGTGATGGGACAGTCTGAATGATTCAAAAAAAAAATGGATTATCATTTTGGACAAGATGGAACTGTTAGTAAAGAAAGTTGAACACATTAGTGCGTAAAACATTTCAGCAGAAAGATATTCGCAACCAGCAATGACAAGACATGTTCTTGTTCTGAAGCAATGTGTTCTGAGGGTAAAATTGGTTAGTAAGAAGGACTAGGTGATGATGGTGTGGAAAAACGTTCGAGGAACATGGACAAAAAATGAAGCTCTGATTACATTCAATGAGTATATTAAAATATAATTTCAAATATCCAAAAATATATTGATATTTAGTATGTTCGAAGCGTATCTACGATAATTACTTATTCTAGCTTGTGTTGAATCTTGCTTACAACTTTCTCTTCCAGAAAAACATATAACAAAATAAAGGTTTTTATAATATTTCAGATTAAACCCTGTAAGAATAGTGACGATATGAAGTACCACCAGGTAGTCTGCCACTAGAAGTGGAGCTGTAACTGGAAGAGTATCCACCAGGTCCATCTCCTCGAGTACGGCTGGACCTGTCTACATTGTAGGAATATCCACCAGGACCTCCAGTCGACGAGCGAGTCACTGACTCGGCAGAAGAGTACGACTTGGAAGTTGGCCTGGAGTAAGGATCGGTAGAGCGGTTGCTCTCAAGATTAGAGGTATAGGAGTAAGAGTAAGCTTCTTCAGCAGCTCTACGGCTTCTGTCAGGAGCATCATGTACCACATAATGTCTTGGGCTCTGCAGAAAAATAAGGAGCATTGTCACACTCTGGAATCTCTAAGTTCAGCTCACAAGCTTTTGAAAACAAGAAAACTTCAATACATCGCTCAGTTAAAAACATTTTCTTGGAGAAATCTTTGCATACTTATATTAAGATCAAAACGTAAAATTATTTACTCTACGCAAACTACTAAATATCCTTCAAGGACGTAACAGGTATGAATTTGGACATTGGGGAATGTTAGATGATTGGTCGACCACTCTTGGATATGCACTAGGAATTGGTAAACGAAAAAAAGACAATTTAGAGAATGGAAGACTTTATTGAGTAGTGGAAAATTGAGATAAAGAATAAAAAAGTACACACACACACAAACAAGCATAAATGCTAGCTCAGTACTATATAGCATGAAATATGTAAAATTAGCTCTTATTCGAAAATTTATTTGGAAACTAAACAGCACTGGATTAATTTTTCTGTTGTTTTACATCTTACATTTTTTTCTTGGATTATTTGATTGTTATATTTTGTTTATCCGATTTTATTTTTATATGTTTTCAATTGTGTCGAATGTTCAAATTGGCAGAGTAAAATCTGAGTTTCTGATTATCCTCCTCTTATAGGGCAGATCGGGCTGTTCGGCCACTTTGTGAAGACGTGGTAAAACCGTGTCCATCGACTCGGAATAAGAGTAAGGGCTCTCATTCCTCCTAACAGCCAGCAGGACGTTTTCCCTCGTTTGATCACGAGCTGATACGTATGGTTTCGGCGGCTGAACGAGGATTTTTGGTCGGATTTTCGCCTTTTCGCTAGGCAACAAGATCGATTTTTTTTCCATTTTCTCATGGGAATTCCTTTTGCCGAAGGCTGTCACTGGGTCTGGCACGAGGGCTGGGCGTGGAACGAAAGGCACCTTTTCCCATGGAATTTCGCGTTTCTGCAAGAATCCAACTATTAGATGCCATTCACTCCACGCCAAGTCCATTGAAAACTACTAAAAGCAGGACGATCTTGCTAGCTACCTAAGGAAATCGAATTTTCTCAGATCGAAGAAGATGCAGCAGGGCAAAATTCAAGGGAGAATACATGGGGTGTTACCCCCCTTCCCCTTCCCTGAGACCGATGTGAATAAGATAAATTTAAGAAATTAAATGAGACATAATGGAGGAAGAATATCTTTTTTAATAACTCTACTGAATTAATCAGATGAACGCACACACATGTAAAGAAAAATCAAAAAACTTCAACCATCAGTTATTCTAATGTTCTAATCCCAAAGATTCATTATCGGAAACAATAGACCAAAACCAGTCAATATTTGAAGATGCAACTAAAGCGCATCATGAATATCCGGTGCATTTTTGTGAAGATTAATATTCAATTTTGCACACGTTCGTTTCATCACAGCGCCCGTTAGAATCCGAGATTATCAGCCCACAAACCAAATTTAGCTTGGCTGGATCCGAGAATTATTTTCGCCTGGTTCACACACTTTTCATGAAATAAATGTCGTTTTCTATTTTCTCCCACGAAAACGCGCATTGGTGTATTTTTAAAGTTTTATTCGATACTATTGCTCGGCTAGAATTTTCATGAGCGAAACTCAACACCTGAATTCCTGAACGCGAGAAAGTAGTTTTGGATTTTGTATCTATTTTTACTTATCGCTTCAATGATGGTGAAACGTCCATTATTTTTTCATATTAATTTCATTATTTCACGATATAAGTACCTCAAAATAATTCCAGGGGATCAAAATTTCAATAAATTGTTTTATTTGTTGATTGAAATTTTTCGTTTCCCAATTTCTTTTTTATCACACTCCTTGTTTTTTTCGTTCATCAATATTTTTCTATTTTTCGTTTCGGAGATTGTTCAATAATAAATTTATTAATTTTTTTGTTTTATTTTACCTTTATTCATAAATTTGATTTCATTTTCCTTTTCGAATTTTTGTTTCTCATTATTGGTTGAGAAAATTAATTTTAAGGGAATAATTTTCCAAGTCTTTGATAAGAGTTACTTCGAATGTATTTTCTCTATTTCTATCAGATTTTCAGTCCAGTCCCACTTCAGCCAAAATGCTATGAAGTGTTCATATAGTAAGGGAGGTAAACCGGAATTATTAAAACGGTTCATCTTTATATATTTCAGTTTGTTATTATTGTTAGATTCGGACACAAATTTCGTACCAAATTAAATCAAGAATTTCTGAGGTTGAAAATGGTTTGTTTACATCATAAATTCGAGAATTTTCCAATGAAATTTTATGATATATCAACACGTCAAAACATCACAGTAAGAAAAAAACCGAAAAGTTGGAATTCAAATTCATATATAAACCTTCGAATAGCATCGAATCAACGAATATTTTAATTTCATTCGCTTTTAAATAATTCTTTGTTTATAGTGGAACATTTTTTTAGAATCTTCCAACTGGTATTCAGATATTTAGATTGATTTTAATTGTGGAGCAATTAATATTATTCAAAACCTTACGATGATGCGTAAAATCATTAACAGGAATCATTCATTCTAGTTAAATTCTAGTTGGTCCTTTTTTGGGACAATCCGTCAATACAATATTAAGAACATCGCACATGTGACAATTTCCAATTTAAAATTTTTTTTTTTTTATTTGACAATTAGCAGGTAGAAGTGAAGATCGAAAACATTCCTGTCTTAGGATAAAAGTAAAAAAAAGTCGAAAAAGAACAACAAACCCAGATGAAAATTCTCCAATAATTCATAGAACTAACGCAATAGCGTATCTATTTAGAAAGGAAACCGTAAACATGTTGTTACAGAATAATGGAAATAAAATTTTATAAATATTTGGAGAGCCTTCTGTTCGGCGAATTCAAGTATTACAAGGACATGAACTAATACCGCTTGCTCCTAAAAATAAGTATATTACAGAATTTCCGACCGTGTTTCTTGATGTATCTTTCACATTGGTATTTTGCGCCAGAATTTTCGAAATTTGTGCATTCCAGAGCTCATTTCGAATTTATTGGGTCATCATAATGGGGACATATCAAAATAAGATACACGTGTTTTCGAAATGAAGTAACATATCAAGGCTATGTCTTCACTTCAATGAAATTCGAACAATAAAAAGAAAAGACCCATGAAAAGCGATCATTCTTTTTTAGTACCATGTTATTGATGGTAAAATGCTGCAAATTCACATAACAGTTTATTATCTCCAAATCACAACATTACTCAAGCCAATCACAAAAATAGATTTGTATTTATTTTCTAAAGAAAATTTACGACTTACGCCGTCCAATTTTCTTGGAAACTATAAGAGCTGCCTGCATCAAATTTGGTACAAAAATCAGACTCTATCCTAACCCAGAGAATAAAATACAGGGAGTTTTATAGCTAGAAATATATATAGATTGAATTGCAAAAATTCAGTCGAAAAAACTTTACCGCAAAGTTCTACTCTTGGTGGTGTGTGAATTATAAAATTTTGAATATTATTAGCCCAATCTCCATCGTTTAAGATTCAAACTTGCGCATATATTTTGTTTTCACTGTTTTTATTGTCATTTACTTTTGTATTTTTTGTGATTGTTCTATTGATTCGATTCTGTTGTATCTTATGTAGCGGAATCGTTTTTTTGCCAAATTGTAATAAATTTTCGGTAAAACGGTTCAAACGGAGTGAACCAAATTTTCCAATTTCAGAAATTCTGCAGACTTAAAGAGAAATGGATCTCCTTCATTACAAATTATAGCTATTCCCATTTTATTTTAAACATAAATGTTCTGTCAGATTCTTAGTTTGACCGATTTTCGTCAAAAAGCAAAAAAAAGTCCTAAGAATATACGTTGATAAATAATAAATAGAATATTTTCAGGATATTAGGAAAAAAGTTTCCCTCAAATACTGCATAGTTTTTTCTGTTCGATCACTGGATTGTACCAGGCAAAAACATAACAAAAATGTAATAAAAATTCTAAAGGTTTATTATTGAAAAAAATATACCAAAAAATAATAAACTCGGGCTTAAAGTAGTATAACAGTATGTAAGTATATCTGAAAATACTTTTGTTTTATATACCTTATTTTGAGCTTTTTTTCCTGTTCTATCGATTTTAGCAAAGTCAATAAGTTATTCTAATTCCAATTCCTGCTGAATGAAAATTAATTATAGAGGCATTCTCTGCTCTAAACACAAATAGTCTCACTGAACAGGTGCATCTAAACGATTCTCGAAGTTTTGCTGCAATATTTCCAAATGTCCGATTTTAATTAGATTTAAATTATCTCCGCTAAATCTTGGCTTGCGATCTTATATTTCCGTACTGAACTAGCATGAAGATTTATCTAAAACAATAAGTTTCAGAAGGAAGCTACATGCAATATCTAACAAAAAACATGAGCTTGTTGAAATGAATCGAAAAAAATATATAATTATAGTTTGAAACCATGGATTTTCAATTCCTCCAAAAATATTATTATTATATAAAAATTGATTGGTTCACATTTCAAAATTTAAGAAAATGAAAAGATCACAAATGTATGGACACAAGGAAAAAACATTCGTTAATAATAAGTATTTTCTTTCTGGTATTATTATTTCTTCGATTCAGTTCGTGGAAAAAATTCGAAAAACACACACGCATCATGAACTCACCGAAGTTGTGTACGTCGAATACGAAGGCGTGTAACGGTACGGCCTTCTGGTCGTGTAAAAATCGGACTCGTAAACCATTGTGGCGATTTTTTTTCAAAGGGATCGTTGGAGATTGGACGGTGGCGACTTTGTTTGACCTGGGTTTTGAACTGGACTGGATGTCGGGAGCAATTTTCGAGATTTAAAGCCGGGATCCCGTCTACGGAACTGCGCCTTCTCTAAAATCTATTATTGGAACGATGAGGAATCGAGTGAATCAATTTTTAATTTTAAATTGTTTGGATTTGAATGAGGTGGGTTCTTGTCGTAGTTCGTTCGGGTGATCGGTTTGGTCCCTTTTTCAGCGAGGGTTTCTAGGGTTTTCGGCCGAAATGGCAAAAACGGAATCCTCGAATTTCCTGATATTATCGGGGGTTAACCCGATCGTTTGGATGACAGTTTCGAGCGTTTGTTAACTTACCTGTCAAAGTTGTCCGTTAAATGATTAAATTAATCTGATTAAGTGAATTATGAGAGATCGCGCTTAACGTTCTCAAGTTCAGTGTAACCTTACCGACTATTTTTTTTTTCAATACCAATTACTCTGCTCAGAAAACGATAAAAATTTCTAAATATACCTCAGGAATACCTGAATCCTGCATATAAAATAAAAATAACTGGCTTAAAAGCACGTGAAAATTGAAAACAATACTCGTTTTCTAGGTTCGGGATTTAGCCGGCAGGGGGCGTTTAGACTTTTGGAATCGCGAATTAATCAGGATCAATGTTTTCGTAAAGCCCTCGTATGTCAGAGCCATCACACTCGGACTATTGGCGATATATCGAAGAATAAGTGATATGTATTAGAAATTGTCGTTTTTACTCAAACATCAATATTAATGCAAAAATCAGAATATAAATGAAAAATACCTCAATTTCACATTCTATGGTCCTAACATTCCTAACCTCACATTATGATATGTTCTTTATCTGTAATAATCTTTTTGTTCAATATTATTATTGTTCGAATAGTTATTTAATGTTCTATTCTAATCTGTTCTATTAGAATATAAAAAAAAATTCAATTCATAATATGTTCAAAATAATTATGTTCTTTTCAGTAATCACATTAGGAAAATGTGTGAATAAGGATTCAGTGGACTGTAATACCCTCAGAATGGGACAGTATATGTGTCCTGATCCAAATTATGACCTTATTGATCCCAAAACCCAACAAATTCGTGGTTGTCAGCCTAACAATAAAGCAAAAGGTACTATGCCGTAATTGTTATTTACCTAATAACCCTTCTAATTTTCAGTTCAATGCTTGGCCATTGAAGAAATTGTTTGTAAAGAAACAAATAAATCTACTTTCTTCCGGGAAATGCCTTGTAAATGGACGTATGTGAAGACAATTATTTCGTCCTCATTTCAAAACAATTCAACGTTGTTTTTTTCAGGAATGGTTACTACTTTGACACGGCACTCCTACTTTCAATATTTTTTGGAATGTTTGGATTAGATAGGTTTTATCTCGGATATCCAGCTATTGGTTTAGCTAAATTATGTACCTTGGGTTTCATGTTTCTGGGTCAGTTAGTAGATATAATACTAATTTCAACGCAAGTAGTAGGGCCAGCAGATGGATCCGCTTACATTACTCCATATTATGGTCCTACTGTTCAAGTTGTAACATTCAATAACTTCACTTTTCGGTTGAAACAAGACGACTGGTGATTTTGAATGTGATGATAATTGAGAAATCGAAGCAGCTTGTCAAGAAGCCAACAATGTGGTAGAAATATAATGAAAATGACAGATTGGATGATTATTTTGAGTAACATCATCTAGGGGAAAGAAATGAAGAATTTATCTTGTAAATAAATTTATTGAAATGGCATTCATTACATTAGATAATGTAAGAAAAACTTCAGATTCATTTAGCACTTGTATTATTTCATATTTGTATTAACTGTGATTGTATAGAATTTCGATTTATAGTTTAGTTGAAGGGTTCTACTTGATTGATTGAGAAATCGATCAAGCTATTTTTTAAGAGAGCATTATTGTAAATATTGACTATGATTGTAACAAATTTCAATTCAGAGTAAATTAAACACAAACCTATCAGACTTTCAATATCATAAATCCATGATTTTTAAAACATGCAATATTTTGACAAATAGGTTACAACAGAGACGCTAATCGAGTTGTTCAAATATGTTTATGAATATGAAAAATATGTCTTATTATTTTAAATTCATATAAATTTTCACTGATAATTGCGAAATTTCTGTTGGTTGAGCAAAAATGACAATCAATACAAAAAATTTTGTTTCATAGATTGAATCACCAAGATTGTTATTAGGATTTTTCCTAGTTGGATGAAAGTGACCAAACAAGGAATTTTCTGAAAAGGTAGAATGTTTCAACGAAATTAAATCAGAATTGGAATGTTATGGTTTCTTTTATTTCTTTTAAATTAAAACATGTAAGCAATTAATAATATCTAGAAGAGAATTGTATGAAAAATTTTAAACTGTACAATCTCTACAGAGAATCGTTTTAAAGTAGCCACCTACAATCAATAATCGAAGTACATCTCACAAGAATAACAAATAAATAAACTCTGTAACACTATGAAACTATACAATACTAAATACAAAAATATAAAAATAATTGATTAAAATTAATAAAAGCAGTAGAAGTCCCACCATCGAACAATAAATATATATTTTAAATTGGAGTATTAAACTGTAAAATATTTTCGATTGAAATCAATTCAATTAGAGAATCTTGAAATAGTTAAAATGTCACTTCTTTTCATTCATAAAAAGGAATGGTAATACTGTATTCTTTTCTGTTTATAAACAGCAAATTTCAAAATCTGTGAGTTCTATTTATCAAAATAAATTTTATGGAAGCACAATGTATATATTTTTTAGAATTTCAGATCAACTCGTGCCAAAAAGTTCAGAAAGAAATCTGAAAATTTCTTGATTTTCAGCGAATTTGCAGAGGCTCAGTTGAACCTCGATCATCATTTTTCGTTAATCTGAGAGTTAAACAAAAACTAATTATTTTCAATACTGCAAATTTGACAACACCACATTATATAGGGACTACCTTTACCACAACTTGCTTCTTGTCATTAAACATATTTTTGAATATATAAAAACGCGAAACTGTACATTTTATACAAAGGAATAACATAAAATAAAAAAAAACCAATCATGTATCAAAGAAGTTATCCAGTTATCTTTCAGTCAACTCACTTTCCATGGTTATGTTATTCCAGTGTATAAATGGATCAGGCAAGTGAATTCATTCAACTCTAAATCCGCTTCTGATTTTATCCCGGTTTATCAACCTTCTAAAAATAATAAAAAATAAAATCAAATTTTTTCCACTCGTACCATCGATAACTATGTGTGGGCAATCAAAAGTGAAGTCATTTTTTTATTAGCTAAGTAATAGCTCTGATAATCCCTACATAGAAAAATTGAGTAAGAGCTTCCTCAAAATCAAGCTGCCTCGACCAACAATTCTATTGGTAAAGACCTATTTTTGACTACCGAATCAGAGGCAAGACAAGAAAGTTCATTTGGCACATCCACCACTACAGTGAATGTACCACTAGATAGATTAATACACTATTCAGATCTTTTTCTCTCTATTTGCTACCACTACTGCTACTCAAGGCCACAATTTGCACCTTTCTTGTTATCATTTGCAATATTCTTCGAAAATATTTTCAAATCTTGCGTTGCCTCAAATACATAGCCAGCTCTATTTAAGATACAACTGTATATCGGTTAAACTTGCTGTTTTAAATTACTGAATCCTTCAAGCTAATTTCGTCATAATTAAGCAATTAAGTAGCCACTTTCCAAAAAATTCGAGTATTTACAATTCGCACTGTCCTAAGATATAACTATAAAATTAGGCCAATAGGAGTTTGACTGGAAACAGAAATGCCATAAAAACTGAGCTATTGCTGTTCCAAAGTCATAATATAGTAAGCACTATTGATTTTAATTTTATATTCAGGAAACACACCTATCAACTCTTTTAATCAACTCAAATCATAAATAAGAATATAATTATAAGTTGCAGAAAGATGCAAATATTCAAGTTTTATGGCATAACCTAGTACAAACCCACAAGTTCAAACTTGTAAACATTACACTTACTTTATACACACAACGTCGACAACACCCGGAAACACAACTATTTGGCCAATCGCCCTCAAGTCTTCAACCCTTTGAGGCACTTTTTCACGTTGTGTAACCATCCTTTTTCTGGTCAAAGAAGGTCTGATCTGTACCGTTCCCATCTCGCATCATCCGATTCATGAGTGATATAACGAACACCAATTTGGTTTTCCAGGGCTCTCAAATCGCACCAAGTTTGGTAATCCTTGAAATGAAGTTATAAAATTAATACATATCAGAATTAATTTGATTGCAACTTACTTGTAGCCAAATATGTTGCAAAGATTTGTCAACGGTGTATCTTTTTCGTTGTTTTACTTGCAGCAAATTGTTTATCAGGTCAATAGCTGAAAATTTCCAAAATATCCACATTAAAAACTGATTTACAAATCTGAAGAAATTTTCACAGCATTTCAGAAAGTCAACCAGTGTTCTTTCAACAACAGAATTCCACATATAAATGTAGTGGGCAGTTTTATGAATATAGCTTTTGCACAATGAATTTTGACACATTCTGTATCCAATGCTTACCATCTGAAGATATTTCTTTCCAAGGATTCGGTGGATACATGAACGCTGCATTTTGAATCTGTTCATTAATATCTTCATCTTCATTAAACGGAAAAGTACCACTCAAACTTACATAAACAATAACACCAACACTCCACATATCCAAAGATCTATTATAACCCTTATTTCTAAGAACTTCAGGAGCTATAAAATGAACACAATGAGCAGTCGATTCAACATAAGAAAAGGATGTTATTACCAAGATAAGCTGGAGTTCCTACAACAGATCTACGAAAAGATTTTTCTCCTATTATCCTAGCGAATCCAAAATCACATAATTTCACTTGTGGAAACTCAGCGTTGGAGCTTAGAAGCACATTTTCTGGTTTCAAATCGCAGTGCACTATATTTTTGCTATGTAAATGCTTTAGAGCTATTAGAATCTGTAAAAGTTTCCACACTCAGGGCTAAGTAAATTATTAGCGGAATGATTAATTTACCTGTGTGATTAAAAATTTCGTTACTCTTTCAGTCAATCTTCCATTTTCATGCGATAGAATCATTTCTAACATATCACCTTTCAATTTTTCCATTACCACAAATATCCTTTCTGGGGTCTCAAACATTCTCTCTAAATTCACAACGCCTGGATGTGATAAGTTTTGTAGGATTGAGACTTCATTCTTTAACTGAGCCTCTTGCTTAGTAGGAAACCTCAATTTGTCTATCACCTGTTAAACATCAATAACAATGAATTACTAGAGGATAATCCTGAAAAACTTTTATATCTAATTCATGTTCCATAAAATATTTCAAACCTATCCCCAAACAAATATTTGAACTTATTCTCTAAAAAAAAAACCAACGGCTCATTCGTTTCATTATCGCACAGGTCTACCACTAAAACTTCCCCCTAACTAGGCCATATTGTACTCGTGGTTCAACACACAAAAAACAACTATCAACCCATCGCTCGATGATAAAAAAATTGAAAAGATTGCAGTAATACCTTAATAGCTACAGATCTAGTCGTTTTTCTATGAACTCCTCCATAAACTATACCAAACTGCCCAGACCCAAGAACTTCATCTGGATATATTTGATAAATTTGGTTCATATCAGTGATTTGTTTTTCATCTTCAAGACATCTCTCAGATTCTAAAATAACAAAAAGGATATATCTTCTCTAGAGAGCTTCAAAAATGATTGTAACATTGCAGTAGGCTTGGAAATATTCCTATTCACTAAAAAAGTCAGTTCCAACAACCTGTTCTCGTTGAGACTATGCAGAATCCAATGGCAGTACTCTATACAACTATAACTTTCAAAGGAAAGGCCAAGGAACTTGGAATTTTAAGGATAGGTGTGGATCTCGAATGTCGCGGTCACGTATATCAATGAGCGAAATTAAACTAGGGGTTCCGTAAATATGGCCGTTCAAAACCTTTTTTTCCTGATATTTTCGTAACTTCTGATTGGATTGGAATGAAATTTGGCACATAGATGTATTCAAGTCTGTGCGTCCGGCCGTGTACACGATAACTCTCGAACGGAACGACCTAGAAACTTGAAATTTTCAGGGTAGGCCGTAGTTGAGTTCGTTATCTGACAAAATTCGACCAGGGGTTCCGTAAATATGTTTGTTTGAAATTTAATTTTCTTGATAATTTCAAAACAACGGATTCGATCGTGAAAAAATTTTGTATTTTAATGGAGAATGATATATTCCAGCTAAATTTTTTCTAGATCGCATAACCAGAACCATTTTGAATTCCAACGAATTATTGAATCAAAAATCCTTATTTTCTGTAACAGCTTATTTGGCATAATTAACAGAGAGCTGCTGTAATTTTTTTGACAGCTGTCAAATATTTTTCAATTGGTTTCTAAAACTGGATAATGCGAATCTACCTACAAGGAGGATGAACGAGCGCTCAAAAGCTCCTGAATTCACGGCACTGCTTTTTATAATTTTTTTAGAGACATTTGAGGATTTCGGTTCACTCCTGTGCGAAGATCTTCAACATCGATTTGCCCTTAAGACCAGAGGATTCTTGAATCTAAACATCCGGATATTCTGCCTGATGTTCATTTTTACACTACTCTATAGAATAAATCCATTGACCATTGGTGAATATACCGTTAGATAATAGGACATCACGATAAATTTGTTTTGTTCTAAATCATAAGTCATTACAGATTTCAATAATTTTTACAGTTTTGAAGGTTGACAAATTTGAATAAGAATTGACATTAAAATAATTCCTCACATTAAGTGAGGAGCCGCAAACAATAATCCAAAGCTGACTGTGATGTTACAATCATTAACCTAAAAAAAAAGGAGCCAAACTTCTAACTCACTTGCATTTGAAGTGACAGGCAGTACAGCTTGTCGAATTGTGGTCTCCCAGCTTTTGGCTAGATAGGCTCCAATTCCACTATCTGACGGGGGTAGGTTAATCTTATTCACATCAGGAATCTCATAAAGAGGATCTTGACCAACGAAATAATCAATGTTTGCCGTTCTTATTTCGAAACAGTGCATAACCTCTAAAATTTGAATGTTATTTCATCGAAATTATTTTCAAACGAAAGTATTTATACCTCCATGTTTTACCCTTGCTGTTTCTATAGCTAAAATATCCCCAAGCGGGATTTCTTTATAGTATTTACCTCCCTGTTCGGATTGAAACAATACCAACGACTTGGTGTCTAACCTCCAAAAATGTCTTCTAATCTAAAAATACAATCACTTCTTAATTAAGTGCAACAAAACACAAAATAATTTCCAACCATTCTGTCTTTGTTGGTGAAATGAACCAACCATCCCTCCTTAATAACCTTGGACCCTCTTCTTTTAGTATGTTTTACAGACTGTACAATTCGTTGTAACGGAATATTGGCACTGGGTGAAGAAGAAGTTGTACTGCTGAAAGTAAAATTAATAAAATTATGAAATTCCATGAGATATAACGACTTACAGTGTCGGAGTATCAGAATCACTATCTCTAACAGGAATTGTATCCACGCTACTGGCCCCATTTTCTTTGTTATAACCGGTAATAACCGATTCAAATTCATCTTCGGTTATTGTAGAGTTGCAATGGCTTTCATTACTGGCAGAACTTTCCGCATATTCGAAATTACCTGAAAAATGAGCCAGATGAATCCACTTCATTCTATACTGTAAAACATGATGAAATACCTGTATTATCTCTTGACAATTCTCCTATACAATCCTTGGGTACTTTATCTAAACATTTCTTATGAGCATTATAGTTACAGTCTTTACATTGTAATCCCTGTTTGAACAGACCTTTCAATAACTTTTTACAGTACTGACAAACCGTAGGTCTCGTATACGTATGAAGTACAAAAGTGTGCGGAATTCTAACTTGAGTATCTCTTTCGAGCCATAATGTCCCACTTCCGAGAGAAGGAGATCTACTGTGGTGTATCTGTCGAAAATAAAATCAATAAGGTTTACTAATATGGAAGGCAATACAAATATAAAGCCCTAAAAGATCCCCTCTCATTTCAATTAATGAAATTTGAGTTGTCCATTAAATGAATTTAATTATTTGTTGAAAGCGTGAAGCACCTAAAAGGCATAATTTTACAATTGAAGTTTAGAAAGATAACGTCACAAATTTCGAAAAATCTTTGCAATTTTCAATTAAACTGACAATAAAATGTCAGAATTTCTATATTGCCCAAGCAATTTTCAAAAAAATTACGAAAAGCACTGCCGTGAAGGCAGGAGCTTTTGAGCGCTCGTACATGCACCTTGTAGGTAGATTCGCATTTTCCAGTTTTAGAAATCAATTGAAGGAATTTTTGACCGCTGTCAAAAAAATTCTGAAACTTAGGCGAAACTCCAGACTTCATGTCGGTGCTTCAGCTGATCAATTTTGTTTCGATAATTCGCTAGAATTTTCTACGGTATCTATGGTCTTGGTGATGCCATCTGGACAAAATTTTGCACGTAGTTTGAATACATTATTCCTCAGCTAGGTGCATAATTTCATTCCAATCCGATCAGTAGTTTCGAAACTATCAGAAAAAAAATATTTTGAACGGCCATATTTACGGAACCCCTAGTCTAATTTTGCTCATTGATGAACGTGACCGTGAAATTTGCGATCCAAACCCACCCTGAAAATTTCAAGTTCCTAGGCCTTTCCGTTCAAAAGTTAGGATTTTCTATGGTTTCTATGGTTCTGGTCATGCGATCTGGACAAAATATTGCTTCAATATATCATTCTCGATTGAAATACAAAATTTCATCTCGATCGAATCCGTAGTTTCGAATTTATCGAGAAAACAAAATTTCAAACGACCGTATTTACGGAACCCCTTGTATAATGTTGCTCATAGATGAACGTGATCACGACATTCAAGATCCACACCTATCCTGAAAATTTCAAGTCTCTACGCCTTTCCGTTCAAAAGTTACAATTTTCTATGGTTTCTATGGTTCTGGTCATGCGATCTGGACAAAATTTCACATGTACCTTGAACACCTCATTCTTCATTTGAGTGCAAAGTTTCAACTCGATCGAATCTGTAGTTTCGAAGTAATCAGGGAAACAAAACTTTGAACGGCCATATTTACGGAACCCATGGTGGAATTTGGCCCATTAACGAACTTAACCGAGGCATTCGGGATCTGAACCTACCCTGAAAATTTCAAGTTTCTAGGACATTCCGTTCGAGAGTTATCGTGTATACGGCCGGACGGACGGACGGCCGGACGGACGGCCGGACGGACAGACTCGAATTTTCCGACGGATTCGTCATCAGTGAGTCGAACATAGTCGTTTGAGACCATTTTCGGCTCAAAATTCGAAAAATACAGACATCGTGACGAAATGATATAGCCCTCGTGTAAGTAGTACGAGCGCTCAAAAATAATTTCAAGTAAACCAATAGTTTCCTATGATTTCTCAAAAAAAAAATCATCAAATCAAAAAAACATCAGAAACATATGAACTTGAATTTTCGTTGAAATGTTAGAGGATTTCGAATAAAACAAAAGAAAAAAAAATTAAAGTGATTTATTGAAAAAAACAAAAGATTGTAAAAAAAAATAATATAGATTTAAAGTACAAAACATAAACACAAAAATTATTTAAAAAAATAAATACAATATAAAATTTATTCCTTTTGAAGAATATTCGAAAACCTCCACCACCTCTAATACCTAGGCACCAACTGTACTAAGACAGTAGGAGTGAAATAATTAGATATTTACGGTTCTATTTTGATTTGTTATTGAAACCATTTATTTTCATCACAAAAAATTATGTTGTCAAAAAAAGCTTGGAATTTATTCAAAAGCTTCCAAAATATTGAAGCATTACAAACGTAAGAAATATCTTATTCTATATATTTAAAAAGATAAAAACATTCGTGTTTGTCTAAAGTCAAAATACTTACACCTAAATAAAATAAATACTTGTTTAATTTTAGGACGGATTTTAGATATGTTACTTGTTAAATTATAACCTTCGAGAAATTCATTTCGGTTTATTTTCTTTCAAGCTGGTCACGCTACTGAAAAAGTTTGACAACCTTACCAAGCTACTTTCTTCATTCTGAGTGGAATTTGCTGAGGCTAAAGATGAATTTGAACCTCCTGAAGAGGCTGATGGAACTTGCAGAGTGGCAGATCTCTTTCTTTTGTCATCTAATAAAACATATGAGCAATTGTTCGGTACTTTGACCACACATCTCTTGTGATAATTTTGTGCACAACCTGAAACAATTTATTATGAATATGGTGGTTTCGACTAGAAAATTATATTTTTTTTCTTCATATTTTATATATTTATAGGAATCAACAGACTTTTGGATGAAAATAATATTATGCATTTCAATACAGAACATTGAATAAACAAAAAAAAAAGCAGAATAGGAAAATTTAAACAAGCATAAAAAATAGAGAAAATTCACTAAAAGCTGAGTAATAGGTTGATCACTTACCATCACATTTCAAACCTTGTCGTACTAGACCAAACAACATTTCACCACAAAAATCGCAAAATGTTGGAGTTTTATATGAATGTACAGAAAGAGCATGTGGTCTTACTTTTACGGATTCAGAATTAGAATTCAATGTTGGTACTGAAAAAACATAAATAAATATATAAGAAAAACATACATAATGTAAAAAGTAACATACCTTTTCCCGTTAGAACAATCTCAATCAGACTTTCATCAACAACATCAGATGCTGAATTAACAAACTGGAGAATATTATTTGTGTTATATTCATGTCTAAAAAGTAATATTCTATCTTCTATTCTGTTGATACCATGATCTGGCACCTAAAATAATCAAAATATGAATTTTATATATGCAATACCTAGTTAGTTTGATGAATTCATAAATCTGAATTTTCATTGTCAATATTGAATACCCTTCTTTAACTAAATTATATACTTGCCTTAGAGTTGATAAAATTACACGCAAGGTCCTTGAGTGTTTTCAAATTGAGAGAAGATTGTGGAACAATCACAGCATCTCTGATTAAACCAAATTGGAACAAAAACGTTACTTCTGGATCATGGTCCATTTTCAGAAATTTATTACCTAAAAAATGAACGGTTCAAGAAATATATACATTTCAAAATCGGCAGATATTCGATCTAAAATTTGTAATTCAAGAACAGAATATAAGACATATTATAGGATGTTTTTTTGATTAATAGTTATATTATTCTTTTTGAAGCGGTAGTTTCAAATCCATCAAATTAGGATATAGGTACGTGTAGGTATTTTAGTAACAAATCTATCAAAATCAAGTGAATAAACATTTTTGATCTATATAAGAAATGAATAGTACCGTTAGAAAATCTAATCGGAAACGTCATGAAACTTACAATTGTTGAAAACTCAATATATAAAACTGCTTATCATTAAAAATCTCAATGAAATCTAGGAAATTCGAAAAATTTCACACCAAGAATAAAAAACAATTCCGCATAACAGAAAAATATTATATCAACATATTGAATTTCCGTATTTTTCATAGAACATCACAGATCTCGATTAATCATTAATAATACCACAGAAATGCTGAAATATGTGCTTAGACAAATGACAAGGAGAAGTAAAAGAAGGATTGCCAAACTGAAAATTTCAAATTTTGAATTTTCAATACTACTTGTATATTTCCTATATAATGAATAAAAAAGATTTTTATGATAAATTCAATAGCGAAAAGTTTATATCCTTATGATAATTTTTCAGCACCGACAGTTTCTTCCTTTATTCACAGAAAATAAATTCCAACCTATTAATATTCACTATTCTGTGTTCCAACTTTCGAGAAATGTTTCATTTTCACTGATGAGTGATGATGGATATTAAATTCGTGTGTTTATTATTTCTTCTCTCAGTTTAAGCTCAAGTCTCTAACATGACAAATTTGTGTAATTAATAGTAATATCCTTTCAAATGGATTCTGCCAAATTCAATACAATCTTTGATATAAGTTGAAACAAGATGACGACGCAAGCAATTGAAATACTTTCACTTGAACTTAGTAATAATCCTTCATTAAATGAATACCACTGTAGAAAAGATGCTCTCACTGACTTTTTCGGATGGATGTTGCAAGTACTTTTGGCATGTTTAGCATTTACTTGTTTAGTTGGTAAGTAAGGTGGAAGTTTGCTATTCGATTGATACCTTTTTTAAATCTATGCTAAGATTTCTTTTCCTGAATTTCAGCAAAGAGATTTTGTGAACCCCCTCACAGAAGAAGATCATGGTTAATCTGGTTTTATGATACTTCTAAGCAAGGAATGGGGGCCATGGCTATTCATCTGAGTAATGTTTGGTTGGCTGGTCAATATCAAGGAGACCCCTGTACCTGGTAATTACCTTATTATTTTCTGTTTCAGTGAACATACTGTAATAATTCGAGAATATAATGAATATTGACCAATATCTCTTTACAGGTACTTTATCAACTTTCTCTTAGATTCTTCTTTAGGTTTATTGATAATTTTTATTGGTATACGAACTGCACAGAATCTGTCTAGGAGAAAGGGTTGGCAGTCTATTAACTTTGGAGAATATGGTGAGTTTGAATTTTTGTTTTGACTTGAGTTAATTGAAAATTATTGATGAAATTTTTTAGGTAAGCCTCCGTCTACTTATTACTGGTTTGTACAATGCTGTTTATATGTTGGACTGATGATGGTAGTGAAAGTCTCAATAACACTTTTTATGCAAATGGACTTTTGGGAAAACGTCAAGGACTTCATGTTATATCCAATAAACAATCAAAATTTAGAGGTGACTTTGGTTATGCTTGTCATTCCATTTTTTGTAAATGTAAGTAGGAATAAACTTTCTTAGTATAATTTTTCATTTTGTTCATCTTGAATGGAAATAATTCTTTCTATTTCAGATTTTGATGTTCTGGGTTACTGACAATTTCCTCATGTACAAAGATCGTAGATTAGCCAGGAGGACAAGCTTAGATAGCTTTCTACAACGAAGTAGACATAAATATCGGTCTATCAAAAATAAGTTTCGAAGGAATTCCGAAAGTGATATACTATTATCTGGTGATGATGAACTATTAAGCAACGAACTCAACCATAATATGAAAATTGTTATAGCGTAGTAAGTCCTGTTACATTTTATAATGCCATTTACTATTCAATTTATTTGGTATATCTGTTCCTATAAAATTCTTTGAATATTTGGGATATTGTTATAACAAATGAGTGAAGGTATGGCGACTTGTACCTTATTTTATTTATATTTATTTATATACACTGGTGAATAAGTACAGAAATAATTGAAAATGGTGATAAATATGACGATAATGTCTTTTGTTCCATAAATTTCGGTATGTTCAAGGCATTTTAACAATTTGACATGCGACAATATTATAATGACTGACATCATTCAAAGTAAGTTAGCCTAAAATGTGAGTAAATATAGGGTGAGTTTTTGACTTGTACATCTAACAGTAGATTCTTGAGGTCAGAAGCAACCTTTTTTTTCATTCGCCATTTTTCTAAATTCTGCTCATTTAAGATAATATTTGAGCAAGGGTATGACCATTTCAGGTCAAGTAATTTGTGTTATTTAATATTGACTTAATACACGTATTGAAAAATATAATTCATAGATAAAGGAGACTCCCCTTTAAAATTCAGTTTATTTGAAATACTAAAAGGTGATTTTTTTTTTAAAGGAACACCTTTTTCTGGGGAATATTAATGGAAAATGTATTTCATCATCTTCTGTTGAAGAATATAAATAGAAGTCAATACATCCTATGTAGTGTATGATTTTTTGGAAATTATTGATGAAGATTGTCACTCCTGACTTTTGGGAAATTCAAATGTGTTCTTTCTTTCATAATGTGGAAATTTTATTTGAGTTTGATGTACGAAATTAGATTGAGGCCAAATAAATTATTTTACATGGGGCCAAATATTTGAAGATAGTGCAAAGATTAATATATACATTTTACAGGATTCTAGTCAATAATCTATTATTGTCTGTCTGCATAACCAATATTGAATTACCTAGCTTCATGGACTTATTAGAAATAGTAATCCAATTAAGGTTCTAATCAGAGTAATATAATGAAGAATCCATAAGTTACGTCATACTTTATTAGATCAATTTACGTGAAGATGAGATTATACCAATCGTTGATAATTAATCTTAGAATGGATTAAGTCCATTATTTTGTTGAATTCTCTTGATTTGTTCAGAGTAGATTAACTAAAGTTGATGGAATGGAAAACAAAGAATTGTATTACTGTTGCAATTAAACTAAAATTTATTTTACTAAAGCAAAAGGTTATATTTAATGAAATCGAAGAATAATTTCAGAAATTTTCTGGAGGTGATATTTAATTGTATATATTCTGTGATTGTATTCATATTTTGATTGCATTTCAATATTCCAAAAATAAACTTTATTTTCTGTAGATATTTTTTTATTGAAAGTAAATTATGCAATAGATGTAGTTTGGGACTTCAATTCTAATTTAATATTCTATTTTGAATAGTTTTCCAGAAAATAGAAGCTTAAGCTTTACTGTTTTGTGTTGAATCAAATAAATCGTAAATTGAGATCGTAAGCATTTTTCTAAGGTGATTCATGCCGAAGGAAAGAGGAATATAAACTTTGATATTTCAGTCATAAATCGGTTTAGGTAGTGTGAAACAAATGATTTTATCATCCAGTCCTTCTAAAACTCGATAATCTAAAAGATTATCATCACTGCTATGATGGACCCATTTATTTTTAGCGTATGGAGATAATTGGTTACCCCATGCCTAAAAAAGTTTTCATCAACAGTGGAATTTACGTCTGAAGCTAAAAATTTACCAATTTCGAATGGTTAATGTGGACCAATTCTAATGCGTTCTCAAATTTTGCTGCATAAATCAGGGATTTTTCCAACATTTTCAATGCTTTCTCCTCCCTGCCTTTTATGTACTCGTAATAGGCTTGGAAATGTTTCAGCCTGAAAAACTACTTGTAGCAAAAAAATACATCAAATAGGTGCAAAAGCAGTTACCTAGGAACAATAATCCTTGAAAACTTGGACATTGTCTCAAGAAACTTGAACAATTTGCAGATGATTTTATCCAAAGATTTATGTGATGTCATATTTTGATTATTTTTCGAGTGAACCAAGCTCAAAAGGTAACCCTCCAAAATGTACATAACCGAAAATTGAGCACCAACATTTTCTTGCAACAGTTCATCCACATAACTCTCTATATAATCCTTCCACTTGGAAGTATATTCCCAACGTTGATTTCTGCAATTCCTTAAAAAATAAAATTGTATGGGATTTGATTATCCTTGTACATGGGTAACGGTGTTTGAAAGAAATATCTTTGGTATTCTTCTATTCAGGTTGGCTCGAAGAAAACTTTTCAAATTGCGATTTTTACTCACCATAACCACATCAAGCTGACAAATTCAATTCTAGCGATAGGATCTCTCAAAGCAGCAAGTTGCAAATTAACAGCATAGTTGAACTTTTCGCTTTCCTTGTATGGAATGAAAGTATACCCTGTCTCCATTTGAAATCTCAAACATATAACATGAAATGCTAACCTACCTAAGATTTTGAAAAAATTGTTCAGCTGTAATTTTGAAAAAAATTTATTCTGTCTTACCTGAATGAACACTATTGCAATCTGACTCGCTCGAATAATAATCTAATTCATTGAGCAAGGAGCATGCTTCCGGCAGATAGGATTTGAGCATCAACGAATGCACTAGACGAGGAATTATTTTCAGAACTAATTTAAAATGATTCACAGATATCGCAAGTCTCAAAGCAATATATCCGATGTAGATAGCTTTTTCCAATTCTGAACGAGTACACCTGAAATATTTTAGCTCAAAAATCTATTTCCCCTGCTCAGTGAGACGCCTACCTCAAACTTCTGATGGCTTGATACAATTCAGCCACATATTTCAAATCGTCGGATTCAATGTTGGAAATTTTTTTATGGCAATAACGTAGCGAATGAATCTCGAGGGCTAGACAGTGAAAAGTGTTGCAATTCCTCTGGGCCACCGATACCATATTTGTGAAGCTCTGGCAAATTATTGAGAATTCGTAATTCGCTTTCAGAGCGCAATGAAGACCCCATATGGCCGAAAGTTCAACTTCTTTCTGTTGGTCCTTCTCCTAAAATCGTGAGTGTTTGAATTATGATCATTTCAAATAAAGCATAAAACTTACTGAAAATAACTGAGTCAACCAATGCAGACATTCAGCCACATCATTGAAATACTCCGCTTCGTAAGGTTTCAATTGCTGAGATAAAGTATCAGGACATATGTATAACGCGAATTTCTGTTTCAGTTTCATACTATAACTTTTTATGTACCTTGCTAAATTCGACTTGGGAAACGGAGCACCTATAGATTTATGATAAGTATTTCGAGCAGTCCATGAAATAAAAAGTATTACCGTATTTGTCTAACGCTTTCAAGAGATGCTGCTCTGCCAATTCAACTTGATTAGTTTGGAGTAAGGCCCTTCCACGCAATGAATAAATCTTGCCTTCCAACAATCGTAGCTTCCAGTAGGGTTCCTCGGCATTTATTCCTCTACTCTACAAGACATTTAAATAAAACACATGTTGGATGAATTGAATCAGTTTTTACAGAACATACTGTTATGGAAATTGAAACATTGTAATATTTCTCAACGCTTCAAGAAATTAAAATAAATAAAATTCAAATAATCTCACCAAAAATTGAAGAACGTTCAAACATCTTAGTCAATTCATTGAATTCGATCAATTTATGAATTATTGTAATATTATATTTTCAAAGAGGGTTCAGATTATTTAAAAATAAGAAAAATATTAATTTGTTAAAATCATTAATTTTAAATAGTTAAGATAGATTTAGTTATGTTTATGAAGTATATCAAAATAATGATGTAGATAAAATGAAGAAGTGGACAGAATCTATCATGAATGTTGGAGAACCTAGGAAATGCGATATGAAACAATTTGGATGGAAAAAAACAATTGTAAAAAACGTCAGAGTCGAAATTGATCTATCGAAAGGGTTGTTTAAATTGAGATTGGAAAACGAAAAAACATCGAAATATTGTTATAAAATCTGGTCCAATAGAATTACATGGGACCTGAAAGAATGAGGATTGAAATTAACGAATGAAAACATAAATATTAACGTTCTTATCGTATTATCACAAATCCACAAGGGAGTAACATTATATTAGGATAATTTTTTCGAAGAAAACAGCGTGATGTGTATTTGGAAACATCGGAGGATGGAAAATCATCATAATATTTAAGAATTTGTTCAATTCGTGGAAAATTGAAGGAACTTTATTCGGACTATTCTCTGTGAGTGGATTTATTAATTATAAATTTTGCATTTTGTTAGAATTTGAGTTTGAATATAAAAAAAAAATAAATTGTCCTTGAAGTAGTCTCGGGAAAAATGAATATATATAATTAAAAACAAAATTCTTTGAATATTGTTAGTGGTTTTCATAAATTTTAAAATTTTACATTATTATCTTCAACGAACCATAACAATATATATGTCGCCCAACGCTTGGCTTGATTGAGGTGATTATTGTTTTGAATAAGGTGAATAATTTGAATTTATTTTGCAGTTTCATAATAATTTTTTTAATAATCAGTTTTTTTTTGCAACATGGGAACAAGAAGTAAAACTTTGGGGGAAAAGGAGGTGAAGAAGATAAGATACAAAGAATTGGAGAAGAACAAAAAAAAAAGAATCAAATATGATGATGAAGGCATTAAAGGACATGAATAAGAAGTTATACGAAAAAATGGAAGAAATGAAAGATGATTCAAAAAGAATGAATCAAGAAATGAATAACAAATTTGAAGAAATAAAAGATGACTCAAGAAGAATGAACCAAGGAAAGAAAGGAGATATTACAGAAAGAATAAAACAGGACATAAATAAGAAATTCGAAAAAATGGAAGAAAATTCTAGGGAATTGAAGGAAATTAGAGAAAGAATTGATATAAGGGAAAACAGACTTGAGAAGAAAATTGAGGAAAAAATGATTGATAAAGAACTTACAGTAATAATAGAAAATGCAGAAGAAAATATAAAAATTTAATGAAATTAATATGCAGAAATTACAAGACCAATCATCTAAGAGAGAAGGCAAAAATGCTTTTAAACCTAATGATGACAAGAAAGAAACTAAAGAGGATAGTTCTGAAGCAAAAATAGGAAAACATTGTGTTTTATAGAATAGATAATTCTATATCCAGATTCAAGAAGGGGGATATCGAGTTAATATACAAGAAGCTAGACAAAATTGAGCTAATACAAAAAGAAATTCATGAATTTGATAGATTCAACTATACAATGGACTCTGATAAGTATTATAAAGAAATCAAAGATATACTCAAATTTGAAAATAAACAATTGAAAGTGCTTCATAAAATGCTATATCCGCCTAAAAAGAAAAATGAAAAATTTCAGCCATCTGATACAGACAGTCGAGTTATTGAGTTGAGACAAAGAGGTGTCCAACGCAAGAAGGCAAAGTCTGATGACAGTGAAGAAGATGTGATAACCCTCATTTATGATTAAAGTGATAATGAATCCCAGAAGCAAAAACGAGCGTATAAAATGAATAATAAAAAAAAAGGGGGGAATAAGAGGAAATATGTGAATTAAAAAAAAAAAAATAAATTAAAAATTCCAAATTGAAAAACCATACATAAGATATAATGAAGATGATTTAAATACGTGCAATTAAGAAACAAACAATGGTTATTAAGAGAATTTTTGTCATTATTTAAGTTATAAATTACAAATTAATCAAGAAATTTCAATATTTAAAAAAAAAATTATTAAATATTTAATTTGGGGAATTGTTATGGACAAAGAAAACATCGAGAATTTTTGTTAAAAAACAAGCCAAGTGGAACTTTGTGCAATTTGAAAGCATGAAAATTAAACTTGTAAGTTGAAGGAATATAGAGAGCAGCGTGCCATTGTTATCACAATGAAGCAAGCCAGGGGAAATTTAAGAACTATATTTGGACATAGCTTTTTCCTATGAGTGCACTCATTTGGTTTGAAAGGATTTATTGATTTGAGAATTATTGAATATTTAGAGTTAGTTCAATTGAATTCGATTGTTAAAAATATAATTGTGTAAACATATTTTTTAAATTGTACATCTTAGAACCCTCCTCAAGGAAGAGTTTCGGGAAAATCAAATAGAATTATCAAAAATTGTTATTGGATTTGAATTATTTTCAAAATTTAAATAAATTTCATAGTAGAGCCATAACAATACATACCTTCAAATGTTCTTCGGCTGTATCTAATATTATCAAGGTCTCAGGTGTGTTTTCGAGGTCCAAACAACTTTTCGCATACGCGAACAAAGCTCTAAGCATTTGATCATATTGACCTGAAAATTATAACATTGAAGCATGTTATAGGAATATTTGCGCGCCAAAATTTCAACTGCTTCAACAAACTTACTTACAATTTATATAGATAAAATGCATTACCTGCAAATCGATAATGTTTCGAAACTTCTCCATACATGAAATTCAGTATTAATTTACATTGGCAGCTGGAGAAGTCATACATTGAGAAAGTTCTAGTGAGTGTGGCATTTTCTTTCATCTCATGCAGTCTTTTGGGATTGATAACTCCCAATTCCTCAAAATCTACAAAAAACTCATTAAATGCTCAGTTATTGTCGATTTTTGAATCGGTTTTATTTATTTATTCAACCGTATGACTATTCAAACGATATTTAGATAATGTACAAAGATGACATGATAACATTGATGATCTAAGCACTTACATGCATTGTCAGGACTAGATTCAGATGATATTATTTCAGATGACTGGGCGTGCGATCCAACAATACTCTCTTCAAACTCAGAATAATTTGAACGTGTCAGTAAATCATCATCATAGGACGTCTTGGAAAAAATTGTTCTCCTGAGTTTTCTGACTTTCATCGACTGAAAAAGAGTCCATTTCAATTTGGAACATTCAAAAATAACTGATCTAATCTGTATTTTAGTTGAGTGGTAGTGAGAAGAGAAGTGCGAAAACGTTACTTTCTCCATACTGCCGGTGAATTCTTCGAAAAAACCATTACCGCACGATCTACATTGTCTTGTGTTCTTCTCCAAGTATCTAGCAGCTTTCAGATGGAACTCAATCTTTTGTGCTTCAGGTAATAAATTATATGTGGCTTCGAGGAAACTGCTCGATATGAAATGCAAATAACCGCAGGAGGCGTATTTGGGTAAATCACTGCAGCACTCTGTAATTATGTCATAACATATCTTATCTAATTGTAATTTTATGGCACATCCTTCAGACCTGGAATATCCAATCCTTGACAGTTGCATTCAATCGATCGGATTTCAAAATCCGTTTGATCCCTCGATCTCATAAGCACATAGTCTCCCGCTTCCGTGAAATCTCCCCTGGAGCAAGCGAAAATCCTATTTTCAAATAACCTCTGCACCGCTGGAAAAGAAAGATCATTCGTTGCAGAGAAAAAAATTTTCATGTATACCTTCGGCTTTTTCCCTTTTGGAAAATGAGGCTCCGACAACGTATTCTAACATAGTTCGAGGGAACTGCCATCCAAGTACAGATCCACACTTGGCCACCAGTTGTTCAGAATATAGAAGAGAATCGAACGTTTTGATAACGTAAACCTCTTCGGACTGTTCGTTGTGTTTATCGAAATTAAGAAAACCTGGCGCTGTGATACATGCCTTGACTTCTTGGCGGCACTCGAAAAGGTTCTTCAATTCTTCCCGTATATTTATGTCAGTAAACTCATCCTGGAACCGAACATAATATAAAGTATACAAGGCAATATACAGAGTGTCTAATTTTAAAAGGCCAAACTTCAGGGGCAGATCATACATGAGATTTGCAACAAAAAATATCATATATAACACGTGGTCGGAATGTTGACGGTTATTCTACAATTTAACATTTCTTGATTTCACGGAATATTTCCAGTTTTCCATTAAATCAATTATACTTCAGTTATCCTTGTAGTCTCATCAAAGTTGACAACATATCTCAAAACAGCTTTAACTTTGCTACAAGATAAGAATTTCTGTGTGAGATGAATATCACGATTCTGAAGTCTGAAGTGAACAAATCCAGTCATATTTTTCCAATGGTTTTATCGATGAAGAATCATTAATTATGGACATGTTTTCTTTTCAGCAAAAAATACCCCATTTAGGGTGCTTTCGAATGACATATAAAATCTTGTGCTTGCTGCTTGTCTTCTGCCATAATATATCATGGCAAACAAGATAACAACGAAAAAGTCGAAATATTCCAAACCTGAAATTGCTCTATTTTGAAGCTCTTTATGATTGAATATTGAAGTGATTCTTATGGAAATCATGAATTCATCTGTCGATTCAAAAGGAATAAACTAAATTTCAATAATACAGATTTTATAAAAACATGTAAAGAAGACAGACTACTACTTATAACAATTGTTCGAAATGTCCACTGCCTTATTCAATACATTTTATACATCGTTTTCGCACTGAATCTACAACCCTGCGAAGTTTGCAACGTTTCTGACGCATTTCTGCACAACACAAATTTATTCTTTCGATTAGATCCTCTCGCGTCTGAACGCGAATTTGATAAACTTTTTCTTTCAAGGTGTTCCAGACATACAAATCCAAAGGCGTGAGGTCGGTGCTCCTTGGTGGCCATCTTACCGGACCGTACCTTCCAATCCATTGCACCCCTAAATATTCATTCATTAAGTTCCGTACATTCCGGCTATTATGAGCTGGGCAGCCATCCATTTGAAATTTGATATTTTGTCTGTTAGCCAAAGGCATTTCATGCAATATGTCCGTTAAGCTGCTTTGGATTGATGTAATGAATTCTTCAGCGTTGAGGCGATCGGGAAGTATTACTGGTCCGAAAAGTTCACCTCTCATGACTCCCAACGCCGGAATTTGCGGGACTGGATGAATGAAATGAATATTTAGGGGTACAATGCCTGGTAAGATGGCCACCAAGGAGCCCCGACCTTACGACTTTGTATATCAAATTCTCGTTCAGACTCGAAAGGATCTGATCGAAAGAATAAATTTGTGTTGTGCATAAATGCGTCAGAAACGCATTCTTAGTATATTCTGAATTTTTGGGTAAGTTATAGTCTCTAATCTCTGCTTAGGTTTAAGTCAACAAAAGATCAATTTTTATCCTATTATGTAGTCGTTAATTATACGAAAATAACGTTCGGAAAAGGTCAAAAAACACGAAAAGTTGCAGCCGAATTGTTCATAAGGATATTAAACCGCAACATCTCGGGCTCCGCCAAGGGTCGAATTTCCAGCTCGAAGGACGCGAGGTCTCAAATAACTATGTGGCGAATCCTACTTTTCAACAGTTTTCGCAAGAACTCGATTTGAAAAACATCAATTTTTCACACCTCGAGAAAGTCCGAAATAAATACTTTGATAATGGAGGTTGATTGTTAGTGGAGGAGGACACAAATTCTTATGGGAATACATTTTAGCACCACGTCAAAGATGAATATTCAAATGGACTCACCCTGCAACTATCGACATATTTAAACCAAGGATCACAGAAATCATCTTCTCCTAATCTTTCCTCCATAATTCTTTTCCAAACAGATAACTGGTTTCGTGTTAGCCTATAAAAAAGTTAAGATTAGCATCCCTATACCCCTGCGGATTTTCATACCTCATCATCATGTATAAGGGTGGAACAACTAAGCCGTTGTCATATATTTCTCTATAGGTCATGGGTTTTATTATAATACCCTCTGCCTGTTGCAAGCATATTAGAAAATTCTTAATCCAACCAGCATTCCCATTGCTTTTCGACTGAATCGCACTTAAAATCGATTTAAAATCTTCAGGGTTTATCAATAGAGACCGGATTATATGCAACATAAAGAGCTCGAAGGGTGCATCAAAAATGCTCAAAATAATTCAGTCTCTACTTGAGAATATTATACAAGTGGCCCAAAAAAAAATCGACATCACATATCGAGTTTTCGTAGGGCCAACCTGTATAATCGAAAGTGGTCAAACCTTGCATACTTTTCCAAATCTGGTGGAATCGCCTCAACTTCAATCATCTGGCAAGCGAGTGCAGCGTGGTACATCTTATCTATCTGTTTCAATCTTAAATATCTAACTTTTTTGGAATTGAAAATCCATCTCCTCGTCTCGCATTTACTCTTCTTATGAGGTCGCATCGAACCTATCATGAATATAGTCCTGACCCTCGAAATGTGCTGTAACACTTGCCAGGTTACCTCATCCATTATCATCATCCTTTCGATCACGAAAATTTGAGGTGAATTGAAGACCTCAAATGAATCCATTGAATCAACAAGGAGGGAAATCTAGGGGGCCTTACCAAACATGCTAAATACTGAAGTACCACACCGGTATATATCACTTTATCTTCTTCGGTAGCACTGAGGTACTCTTCGGACACTGGAAAGTTTATCTCGAATATTTCATTCAAGGCACAAAGGATATTTCTGTTCTCGAAGTCAACCAAGTAGGACTCGAACGTTTCTAGCTTCACGTGCCGGGCAGCTTTGAAGGCAATTCCCAAAGGCAAGAAGAACATGTGCTTGAGGACGTTATACGGGTTCTACAAAAAAATTGAGCAAATCCATATGAATAATTCAAGAGATATTCAAAAGATAGACAAGTCGAGAGATAGATATGTTTTTGAGAAGTCTAGAGGAGTTGCACCTTCGTTGTGATGAATGTATCTAATTAAGAGGAGAGTATTTTGAATGATAAAATATTTCGATTTTCAATTTCTGTGTGATTCTATATTAGGCTTAAAATTTTCAATACATCCCTGTTACAATAAAAAATGCGACTTACATGTGCTGTGCTTTCTGCTAAAATTACTTGGAAACCAACATCAGGGGGAGAGATGTACATGAACTCTTCTACCAATCTAGTTTTTCCGGATTTTGCTTCCCCTTCTATCATAATCATTTTGATGACTGGCTCAGTTTTAACTTTCTTAACAGACATGCACGATTCTATAAAGATATCTAACAATTCCTTATAAAGCTGCAATTCTTCATCTCTTCCCAGAATTGGATAAATTGGAACAGCCAATATTTTGCTTGCGTCACTTAAATGATAACAGAAGGTTATTTTTTAATTCAATGAACCTAGTACTACAATTTTCAATTACTATCATAAAGGATTACAGGGTATTTTCAATTTTCCCCTACTTGAAGCCAAAAGGGGGAAGACTCCACGCACCTTTTTTTCCATGTGAACACTCACACCGACAATTCATTTTTTGATATTTAATTTTTCGTGTCAATATAATATTAGAATCTCCTGATCTTTATCACCCTAATTACAGTCACCTAGCTCTAGATCAGCCTAATAATTATTCATTATTAGTTTTGAAAAAATAACACAGTTATTCTTGCGAAATGAAAGATTACTCTACCAATATCGAAGAAAAACGTTTGGACTATTGGAAGTAGCAAAAGGTGAAGAGTACTCACAAAATAGAATATTTAAATTCATATACAGGGCCTGGATTCTTTATTCCCTTGAGATGAATGTATTTCTGTTGTTCAAAGTAGGATTCTCTCATTTTGCAATTGATGAACGTTTCATTACAACAAGTCACCTTATCAGGATAGGCTACCATCAGTCTAGCTGCCTTATTAACTGTCAGGCCTATGACTGTGTACTCTCTTCTCAGGGTATGTCCAAAGACCCCACAATATGTTTTACCTGAAAAAATATTCTTGAAGAAAAATTGATAACGAGTGATGTTGACATACCTGTCGAAACTCCAATTGAAACATTCTTAACTTTCGATAAAACATAAATATCTTCATAAATCAGACCTGCACACCTTAAAGCATTTCGACACTCTAAATCTTGCTTCAGACCTCGCAGTCCAAAAATAATCACACACATCAGATCCTTATCGAAACAGGATACTTTATTGACGCATCCACTGAACTTTTGGATGTGACTGAAAATTTACATTTTTTGAGCTTCACTTTCAAGAATGTATTCACTTGGAAGAACCTCACATTGTGATGATTCTGTAGATTCTCTTGACAAGGCTTATGAGTGAGTCGAACGTCATGAAATGGGGAACAATATTGATCATTATAACAGTTACTTGTCTCAGTTCTGTTAAATATTCCAAAGGTTCATTGAATTCGATCCTTTGCATTACAGGAGGTATGATGAATTTTTTCAAATCATCGTAAAGTTTTTCAGCATTATTAGCAGCTTCATTAACGATTGGTCTCACTGAAAACCAATTCATTGAATAACAAGCCTAACAACAACAAAATTGGATCTCCTGAGTCACACAATTTCTTAAAAGAGCTTCTGAGGAGTTACACAAAGACCAAGAGGATGCAACCTATTGTGAACACAAAAATTTGACAATCGTACTAAAAAAAGTAGTTTGAAAATTTGTTAGAAATATAATTTTCAAGATGTATTATCACATAAAATTTCTGCACTTTTTTCATTCTCCACAAAGCAATATAAAAACAAATTCTTCATGTAATACAGAATAATGGCATAAACTCATATTTCTTGATAATTTCGTAAAAAAAAACCAAGATACACACATACAAATATATACATATAATTTCTTGAATTTATCTAAAAATATAAAAACAGTTTCAACAATCACTATTGAAATTTATAGTCGTATCACTTCTATACACAATGAATTTCACGATTTACTACTAGTCAGAGAAGTAACTGCAAACGCTTGTTTCTTCAATTCCTCAAACATATTTCGAATGGACTGTTTATTTTTAAGCACATTTTGGCTATTGTTATTACTCCCCTTCAATTGCCCTTCAGATAGTACGGTTGTTTGACCAGAAGGTAGATCATGAAATGATTTAAAATCTTTTTGAAGAAAGTTCATGGGATTTTCACTCCCAGCTAATGATGGATTTGATTGATTTTCACTTTCGTTGTTGGCATTTTCCCTCATCATCCAGGCATTCTCGGTTTCTAATGAATTACTGCTTGGCAACTCCGTTAGGGCATTATTGTGTATATCCATTAGCTGTTCGTTGACTACATCTTGAAGCTGAGACATTTCAGATCGAATCTCACTTATCTGCTTATCTCGAACAGTGAGAATTGCTATATATTTTTCTTTTTCCATATTAGCTAGTGTCAGCTGGTGTTTCAGTTTAGTGCATTCTTGTTCTGCCTTCACTTGTACTTGCTTCAATTCTTGTGTTACAGTTTTCAATTCATAGCTTGTATGGACCGATTGAGAGTCTACTACGTCCGTCAGTTTGTTAACTTGAAGTTGAAGCTCATTTTTCTCTTCCTCTAACCTAATAAATATAATCATTTTTTCATAGCAACAAACAATTCAAAGACAACTCAAAACTTACCTTTGAATGGTTACCGATACCAGCTGATCAGTCTGTACTTCTAAATCTCCTACCCTTTTCTTCAAAAACTTAACATTTTCTCTTTCAGTCTTCAATTGTTCTTCTAAATCCTCCTTCTCACTTTTCAATCTCCCACAAAGCATCTCCATTTGCCTACAACTCGCCTCAAGTTTCATAGTACTTCCTTCCATAATTTTTTGAATTAATTCAGCATCTTCATATTTTTGTACTGTTTGAGAACTTCTATTTACCTTTAGTTTTCTAATTTCCTCCTCGGCCCTTTTATTCTGAAGGATCGAGTTGGAACTGGATGATTTTCTAATAGGAATGGCGTCAGAGGAATGTTGTAGTTTAATTGCAGATGCTATCTCAGGAGGAACTCTAGTCAGAGCGTGTTGCATATCCATTATAATCTGTTGCAGATTATTGTCGTCAGGTAGATCAGTTTGCAGCTTAAACTGAAGTTCTTTGGCTAAAAAATGGAGTGTCCTCAACGGATCAAAACTACTGAATTTTGAAGAGTTTTCATTGTTCGCAGATTGTAACAATCTTCCCCAGGGCTCTCTGTCGCCAGCAGCATTGGACCTTGATCTAGGTTTCGATTTCATCGGCATTTCAACACCGGGATTCTCTACGTATATTTCTTTGTGTACATTCAAATTTCCTTCAGCTGTAACTTTTCCCAAGTTATGATTTAAATTCTGAGATTTGCCAGAAGGTTTCGCCTTAGAGACATATTTATTGACACTTGGTTTCGGTTTCACATTGTTTGTTGTCGGCTTAAATCCTGATGTTGAAAATGAGGACTTTTCTTTACGAAATAACCTAGACATGTAAGCTTCACAATTACTAGCTGTGTCCATGCTTTGATTTTGTGACTTTTTCATTTGACTGATGCTATTGTCAATAATACAAAAATTTATGTCTGAAAATATCGAGACAATTCGTTCATTCGAATTCACTGGCAGTATTTTGTTTATTTTGATTTTGAAATTCAAATAAATTGCTAGTCGTCAGTGGTCATAAAACATAGAATTCATTTGAAAACGTTCGTTCTTTTTATTCTTGCTGAATATTTTGGATTCGGTCTTTGACGATAAACTAGCTTTTGTTTTATTTTTCGGGGAATTCAAAAGATGTTGTACTTGGTCACGATTTCTCGTATTAGCGAAAGACAAAATCATATTCTTGATTATTCGCGATTCAAAAAGTCTGAACGCCCCTGCCGGCTAAATCCCGAACCTAGAAAACGAGTACTGTTTTCATATTTCACGCAGTCTTAAGCCAGATATTTTTATTTTAAATCCAGAAACCAAGTATTTGTGAGGTATATTTAGCAGAGAAGAGTAACTGGTATTGAAAAAAAAAATAGTCGGTAAGGTATTTATATCAGTGTTATTCAGTTGAAATAAGTTCAAGTTCAAGTTTGAGTACAATTTTCTGGGGCAGGTTTGAATGGTGATTTAGGAATGTAATTCAATAATTATCAACAAGAGTGTTATAAAATTGTTCTGCGTATTTCAAATGGCTGTGACTTAATCTTTCTGTGAGAGATAAATTAGAATCATCTTTGAGGTGAAGTCTGAATGAAACGATTGTATGTTTAAATAATATATGTACATGAATTTAAGGACATCGGATTATATAACAATGAGTGAACGAAGTTCTAGTACTAAAAAAAAAAAAATTTAAAAATCGTAATTTTTGTGTCAGTTGCTCCTAGAGGAAAAATCAAAACAGGGCTATCAATTTCCATAAATTTCATAAGAAAGATGCCTCAGCAGTTTGTATCACAAATGCCTTTGAAATAATGGGAAAAATGGACAGAAGAAAAGCACAAATGATCGACTATTAGGTGAAGCTTCCAAATAATTGAACACTATTGTCAAACTCAAATAGTGCTCAATTTTTCCTGTTGAGTTATTATCAATTTCGATATAATTAAAATTGAAAAAACCAAATTGTTCACCTGAAATCAATAAACTTGACACTACACTATCAATAATCCAATCTTTCACTAAAAAGTCTTCATATAAAACTCACAAAATCAAAAGGAAACCCTGGAAAACACCTAAAATAATTCCGAAAAGATACTCGTTTTACTCCATGTTTGTTTACAGTTCGCAGTGCCCTCATTGGAAGTTGGAATCGCGAATAATGGTAGTTCCTCTAGCCTAGGGGAATAGCCACTACACCATAGATAAAGGAGTTATTCCTTATCTATGCACTACAAGTCTTGTGTAATGTTTTAGTGCTACTGCTTTTTTAAAAATAAAATTTACATAACTACATTTTATCCCCATTTTATTTATCTTTCACAAATGGTCGTTGAATAAGATATTTAAGCGATTTATCTTGATACTTTCTCATCAGATCATACTCAAAACCACAACAAATTATATAAATCTTATTATAGAAAGTGTTTATTGACCAAATATACATTCAATCAATAGTAACTGTCCTTTACAAAATATCACATATGCCAAAAATCAATTCTAGTTGACTTCATATTCAGGTGTTCTTTTCAAACAATATATCCTTTTTCTTGTTCAGAGGATGACTGTTGTTGAGATACATCTGATTTCTTTTTCTTTTTAGGTGCATAACTCAAAGAGTCTTTGTCAAAATCAAGCGACATGACACCCAAATCTCCACTATATCTGTTTTTGGCAACTTGAAGGTACTTTTTACCCCTGGGTCCTGTAAGCCTTTTGTCTTGAATGAGAAGCACATTATCTGCTTCTTGAGATGCTTTAGCTCCTCCAAATATTGAACTTGTCGTCAACTCTTCGTCTACTCTCTCTTTTCTGGGATGAATAACAAGTGTGACATGGCAATTTTTTCTTGTTGCAAAAGTTCTAAAAGCTGCAACGATAGCGTCCTGTTTCCAATATCTGTCCATGTGTCTAGATTCCTCCGTAATACCCATCATGAATTGGAGATTGTCTATTATAACATGGTTTATATCGTGGACGTAAGCAGCATGCTCAACTGCCTCCATCACTACCTTTATACTTTGTTGACCGTGAAATGTCATATAATACAGAGGCAACTTCTCGAATTCGTCCGCCCACGTTTCAAATAAATGCAAATTTTTATCCAGTGGCATTCCCACCATTTGTTGCATCATCGTTCTTGCTAACCTAGCATTTCTTATTTCAAAGCTACCCCATAAAGTGCTGACACCTTGCAATGCTAAATCAAGAGAATATTCACTAATGAATGTAGTTTTACCACTTCCAGTTGGCCCTGTTAGCACAGTCATCTCTCCCAAACGATGTCCTTTTAGGATTTTATTGAGTGAAGGAAATCTTTGCCATTTGATACCCTCGACTTGATCCATGTTTTGAAGATCAGATAATACATCTTGTCTGAGTGAAGCGAAGGTTGTTATCGATTTATGCCATAAACTTTGCGCATTATTTATCAATGATTTGATGTTTTCCACTTTATCTGAATCAGGTAAAGCAGTGTTCGAGTTATTAGGACGTACACAATAACATCTTTTTTCGCCTAACTTCTTGCCAAACCGTCTAGCAGCATCCCAAGCTTGAGTATCTGAACCTAACCATAACACGATCTTTTTATATTTTTCCAAAGTTGGTAAAACATACTGAGGTAAAGTTTTTATTCCGTTTGGCGAGCACACTATAGTTGCACTTACATTGGAAGTATATAAAGTTATAAAGTCTGCAAGGTTTCCAACTAATACTGCAACATCTTTAGCTGAAGGAGTAGTTCCTTTCAAGAGACCACCACATTTAGTATCGGGAAAAGTAGTTAATTCGTTTCCAAGAATTTTATATCCCACAACTTCTCCATCGGCATTTTGTAGAGGAAAAAAAATTGTATCCAATTTTCCATCAACTCTCAAGTCTAGGGGCTCTAAAGGTTTCATCTCCACAACTGGAAGTTTCAATTTTTTCAATAGTTTGTGTAGACCACTTTTGTCTAATGCACTTATTGGAGCAGTCGACTCCCGAATGGATTTAATTGACTCTTCTATTTTCGCAGAATTCCCCAGTATTTCTTTCCAATTCAGAATGGGTGGTTTCTTTCCATTTTTAGTTAAATAAGATTCGAGAAAATTCCAGTCGCCACTATGTTTACATTTGGGGCACATAAAGAGACCGGTCGTTTTATTTACGTACAACGTAGAAAGTATGGGCTTCGCATTCAGTTTACAAATGGGGCATTTTGTTGTGAAGCATGTGTGGCCTTCTTCAAAATCTATATTTGAAGATTTAAGGGCCTTTTTTATTGATGAGGAAGAAATTGAGGGTACATCGTCTACCGCAACATTCTTGAAATATTTTATGAGATAGGGATATTTGAAAGGTATAGTAGTTTTTCTCAAACTTCTAAGAAGAAACATTTCATATAAAGCAACTTAAAGAAAAATTCAAGTTGTAACATTGTGAAAATTTCTCAGAAACTGTGAAAATTCAAAAATATAACCTTGAAATTGATAAATATAACCTTAATGTAGAAAATGGGATGTTTGTCATAGAGTTTCAGGTCACAAAAATGTTTTTCTTTTGATGGGCATTAGCTGAGTACGAGCACATATTTTTAGAACCGTAAATTCGATCTACGCCTGGTATAACCAGTTTGAAACCGTTGTGAATCGATGTGCGAACAGGGCTATGGTTTATTTTTATTATCAGGTAAAAACAAGAACTTACATGCGAATTCAGACGACTGCTGCCTCATAATATTTGAAAGTTTACTGGACGATGAACTACCTGAATCATTCTCTTCAGGAACTAGAAGTTGAGTGAGATATTAACGAAATTTTCAATTGAATCGTATCCAGTTTACGTACGACGTGGATGCAATACCTCTCGATGGGTCATGAATTTCTGAACTTGTCTCCAACTTTCTCCCACTCCAAAAATCTGTTCACAATTAAATCAAAGATATTTTTTAATCCTCAAAAACGATAGACATAGATAAAAGAGTATTTTTTTTAAGAAAAATATTCTTTTATCTATGATCAATGCATACCCGGAAGTATTTTCCGTTGAGAACTTTCTCTGCTAGATAAGAAGACGCATCTATGAAGGCATATGTTTTTTCGGATACAATTATATCCCCAGCACGACATATATCCAAGATATCTTTAGTGTCCAAAATGGGTTGACCGACTTCTATGTAATGGGATAGTAGGGAATCCCCGATCAGAGAAAATAGTACTGCACCTGACGATATTGCCAACTTGACTGAAAATAACGATTGATACTGTCGTATAATGTATAAGGTCTAATATTTCACACATAGGTTGTAGTTTATAACTGTATACCTCTGAGAGTAACTCCAACGTCTGTTATGAAGTTATTATGGCTCTTCTGGATCACCAACGCACAATTGATAGCTTCTTGGATATAATCACGCATGGAATATCCTTGGGTCTTCCATAATGCAAGGAAAGCATCCCCTGAAAATTTTATGACATCTCCCCCATGTGACATTATTTCTTGTACCATAGCTCCTATGAAATGATTCAACATGTTGGTTAATCTGGATGGCCCACCGCTACCAATCTGATTGTAAGTTTCGCATAGTTCCGTGAAACCTGAAAAAAATTGAAGAAAATAACATACATTTTCAATAATTATTTTTAATACCTGATACATCTCCACATAAAATGCAAGCATCAAATGTTTTCGAAGTGTAGTCGTTAACGTTCAAAATAATTTCATCGGGCACAAATGAAGACAAAATGGTAGTTTTATATACTTGAAGAAGGTCCTTGTCGGTTCTCTGCAGGTGAATCGAAAATTCCTCGGCCTCATCTTTATCATCGCTCGAAATTTCCAACATTTGCTGCTCGTAAGCAGAAGTTCTCATGGCCCAAACATATTCCTCCTGATCCATTATAGAAACTAAAAATAAATTTCAAAAAGGAATATAATTTCCACCGAAAGAGCTTACAAAAGTCTCCAGGATGCTTCTTTCGCGACATTATTACAATAAATTTCAACTTGTGAATTAAAATTTATCACAAATAAAAAACTTTCGCAATTCAAACTATAATTCAAAATTGACAAACTGGTATATACTGAGGAATTTTTTGAATTATTCAAAATTAATTTTTTTTTTTCAAGTTCTATCAGATAAGTCATTTTTTTATGTTCGAGAGATGAAGGAATTGAATCAAGTACCTTTTTACTTTATACTATAAATGAAAATTCTCTATTCTCTATGAATGCACTTTGAAAATTGAATATCTATTTTTTTAAACTTGTGGTAACACTGTAATGTGACATGTAATATGTAACCTCAAAACAAGGGGAAAGTTTTGAAAATAAACTATGCGCTGATTATAATACTCATTAGATGTAGAATTAATTATTTTTATTTCCAAAAAATCTTTATTTGACTTGAATTTTATATTATTTCTACTTTGAGGACTACAATGGGGTTACTTAGATCCAAGGGATATCAAGATATTGATGCAGAAAGTAAATCTAACATTTCCAGAAATACAGTTTTAGTAGATTCAGAATGTCAGATTCCGCAGGAAATAGAAATGGCATCAGTATCTGTAGTTCCAGATGGTAATTGTTTATATATATAGGCTCAACATTTTTGCCCAACGGGCTTTCAATTGAAGTGTTGAATTTATTGTAAAATTTTTTTGATAGGATCGAGCCCATTGCTTTTTTTGTATACGTTGAATAAAGAATCTTTCAGATACTTTCACTATCAGCCAGGCAGTTAACGCTCTTGGTTTTGGTTGGTTTCAAGTTAAATTATCTTTATGGACGGGCTTATGTTGGATGGCCGACAGTATGGAAATGACAATTTTATCTATATTATCGCCATCTCTGCATTGTGATTGGCATATATCTAGGTGAGGACGATAAAAGAAAAGTTGTCTCTCAATACGCTAATTGGCAAATGAAATTGCAGATATCAACAAGCTTTAACTACAACTGTAGTTTTTCTAGGAATGATGTTATCTTCGACTTTCTGGGGAAATCTCAGTGATAGATATGGAAGAAAGCATGTAAGTTCAACATAATACTGGACTACTTATGCAAATCTCAAATGAAAATTTTCAGGCGTTAACGCTATGTGCTGTCTTGCTATTTTATTATGGTATTCTCAGTTCACTGGCGCCTAGCTTCATGTGGTTACTATTTCTCAGAGGACTTGTTGGATTTGCTGTTGGTTGTACACCCCAATCGTAAGTTGGAAAAATTCTGTAGCGGTGTTTGATTTAGTATTTTGTTTTTTTTTTTGTAGAGTTACCCTATATGCTGAGTTTTTACCCACAAAACAGAGAGCTAAATGTGTTGTTTTGCTGGATGTGAGTTCCTATTAGTTTGTGTGAAAATTTGAGTGAATATTATATTGAAATTTCAGTGTTTTTGGGCATTAGGTGCATGTTTTGAAGTTGTACTTGCACTAATTGTGATGCCAACTTTAGGTTGGAAATGGTTGCTTGCTCTGTCCACAATACCCCTACTTCTGTTCGCCCTCATTTGTCCTGTGAGTAATTTATGTTTATTGTACATTAATCTAGTGTGAAATGATTCTTAATTTTTTTAGTATTTGCCAATCAACTAGACGTGGTTTTTCAAAACTCTTAAGTAGTGAAAATCGTAGTCTAGTTGATTAGCGAATACTAAATTGGGCATATTTTGTTAGTGGTTACCAGAATCAGCCAGATACCATGTTGCGAGTGGACAAACAGATAAAGCCTTGGAAACTCTAGAAAAAATAGCTAAGGACAATGGAAAACCAATGTTGTTAGGGAGATTGGTTGTCGATGATGCGATCAACGCACCATCACATAGAGGGCGCTTCAGAGATTTATTGGTACCCGTCCTAAGAAGGACCTCATTGTTGTTGTGGTTTATATGGTAATGAATTTGAAAATCTCAAAAACGAGTTGTTCCTAATATGTGAGCTCATTTTTCTAGGATGGCTTGTGCATTTTGTTACTATGGACTCGTACTAATGACGACACAACTTTTCGAAGCATCAAATTCTTTGTGTTCTTCCGAACCTACAAATCAGTTGAAGTTCGATACTTGTGCTGCCGAATGTAAGCAGCTGCAAACAACTGATTACATGGATCTCTTATGGACCACTTTGGCGGAATTTCCAGGTATCATCGATGATTTGAAGATCTATCATGAATTAATTGATTTCTCCTTGCAGGAATTTTCATAACAATATTCATAATAGAAAGATTTGGTAGGAAAAAAACAATGGCAGTGCAGTTCATCATTTATGCCATGTGCTGTAGTTTACTGATGATTTGTACCACTAGGTGAGCAAATTCGAAAGTCTAGATGATTTTTGAAAAAAAATTAAGTGGGACCATTTTTAGATGTTCGTATTATATTTTTCTATTATTTTTTTTACAGACGATCATTTTTGACGGTGATGCTATTTTTTGCAAGGGGTATTATAGCAGGAGTATTTCAAGCAGCTTATGTCTACACTCCGGAAGTTTATCCCACTTCATTACGAGCAGTGGGGGTTGGCTCGTGCTCCGCAATGGCTAGACTGGGAGCTATGGTAACGCCATATGTAGCTCAGGTTTGTAAATTTATTGTTTCATTTAAATTTTCTTCGCTATTTTTATAGCACATTCAAATGAGCAAAAATATTTTTTTCAGGTGTTGCTCAAAAGCTCGTTGTCTTTAGCTATCACCATATACACAATTGCTGCTCTTTCTGCAGCAGTGGCATGCATGCTGTTACCAATTGAAACAAGTGGAAAAGAACTGACAGAAAATGTACCACCTCGAGTAACAAATAGAACTAACAAACATACTAGAGATCTATAACTGACTTTTCATCATCTTCTGATTCCCAATGAGAAATTGATTGTTAGGAAATTTGAAAAAAAAAGTGATTCCGTCCTTTAACATTGTAACATGACTGCTTACCAATAGGATCATAATTTAAAATCAAACCAAAGCTTTTAGTATTACTACTGTTACCTAAAATTCAATTATTCATGATGCAATTTTGTTATTATTTATTATATCATTAGATTTTGCATCAATTGATGTTTTTAGTTTCAAAGTATGCATAATTTCCGACTTGGTGTAACTGAAAATTTTATAATCTGACTTGAAATTATTTATTTATTTAATAATTTTCGTTATTAATGTTATTAAAATTTTAAGGAATGGTGCTGGTTTTATACTTTTATATTAAATTAAATGTTATTTTATATGAAGACTACTCTTTGTTAAATCCCAAAATTATTTCTGTCGAACCAAACACATAATTTTCACAGACTTTAATGCACATTGAAATATTGAAGTGTGTATTGAGCTTTAGACATTTAAAAGATAAGAGCCAATCTTCAGTATACATTACAGGAAACTGCTATCAGTTACAATATTGTTTTTTTGTGGAAGCATCCATCAATCTTCAAGGTAATACAATCAGTTTAAATTCAATGCATATTGAGAAAAATATAATTTTTTTGGAAGCCATATTTCGAAGTTAAGTTTCAACATAACGCTCGACAATGATTTTGGTTTTTCAACACTTGATTTTTTTCTATCAGTATATTTAAGGAGACTCGTAACAGTAATTGTCGTTGCGAGTCCTGTGTGATTTATTACAGTAAAAGTTAGATATTTATAAACGAAAAAGCCGAGTTAAGAATATCGAAACGAGTGTCGAAATGTAAACTTCACGCACTACGTTTTATTACACACTGTTTACGATTCATACTTAAAGGCAGAATCAAATTTATGAATGTCGTATGTAATTAAAAATATTTTAAGCTTCTACACAGAGACCTAGAAAGTCGGGATATAAACAATATACAATTAGTAGGACAACCATCAAGGATAAAATTTTCAAGCAGAAAATGATTTCCTCTATTATCTGTTTGTTTGTTTGCCATAAAGGTCATTATGATAATCTTTTTGAGTAAGAGTGCTTATGTTTTGATGATTCTTTCAACAAAGTGACATGGAAGTTTCCATAATAAGTTAAATGTCCCAACAAATTATAAAATAATAAATTCAGAAATGAAAACTTAATAGATTTAGTACCTATACATACAACATTAAGAAAAATTTGAATCCCCATATTCCTTAAAGGCGAGTTTTTTTTACAAAGCTAGAACTCGTCAAAATAAACCATTTTACCAAATATCGCATTTATAAAACTTTCGATATGACGAAACTGAAAAAAATCATTGATAAAATACATCATCTTGTGAGATTTTAAACTTGTAAAATGGAGAGTTCACTTTATTTGACTGGGATACAAATTAATGTCCACTTTTCATGTCTATATCTTCATTTTTGAGCGCTCGTTCTACTTACACGAGGGCTATACCATTTCCTCACGATGTCTTTATTTTTCGAATATTGAGCCGAAAATGGTCTCAATCGACAAGGTTCGACTCACTGATGACGAATTCGTCAAAAAATTCAAGTCTGTCCTTCCGGCCGTAAGCACGATAACTTTCGAACGGAACGACCTAGAGACTTGAAATTCTCAGTGTGGGTTCAGTTCCCGAATGCCGCAGTTGAGTTCGTTAATGGCCAGAATTCCACCAGGGGTTCCGTAAATATAGCCGTTTGAAATTTTGTTCTCCTGATTACTCCGAAACCACCGATTCGATCGAGATCAAATTTTGCCCTGAGATGGAGAATGATATATCAAGCTACATGCAAAATTTGTCCAGATCGCATGATCACAACCATAGAAAATTATAACTTTCGAACGGAACGACCTAGGGATTTGTAATTTTCAGGTGTGGATCTCGAATGTCGCGTTTATCAATGGGCAGAATTATACTAGGGGTTCCGTAAATATGGCCGTTCAAAATATTTTTTTTCTGATAATTCCGAAACTACTGATTGGATTGGAATGAAATTTTGCACATAGATTATGTAGAAAAATGTATTCAAACTACGTGCGAAATTTTGTCCAGGTCGCATTACCAAAAGTCACCTAAAGTACTGACGTGAAGTCTGGAGCTTCGCCTGAGTTTGAAATTTTTTTTGACGGCTATTAACAATTTCTTCAATTGGTTTCTAAAACTGGAAAATGCGGATCTACCTACAAGGTGGATGAACGAGCGCTCAAAAGTTCGTATAATTTTTTTTAAGGAAGGAAGAGCCTGTTCACAAAAAAATGAATATAACAGTTCAAAAACTCATCCAAAAAATTATCCATAAAAGTTGTTTTAAGTGGTCACCACTTCATCCACAAATAATTTCACAACCGCGTTTTCACGCGGAAACAAATCAGTAGGTACTCCTCATTTCATTGCATCAAATTCTACTTTGAGGGTTGATAACTTGGAAGTTTTATATAGCTGATTTTTATTGAAAATTATTTCGATGAATTCTACCTTCCGTTGAATACCTACATATTTACGTATCAGTTAATCATGTTAGGAAAAAATAGTTTCAAAATTTTCGTCAGGCTGTGCAAAACCTGAGCACATAGCCTTTTATTACAAATACCCTTAGAAAATAGGCGTACACATGCATCGAACTAAGGATTAATTTTTTTTGTTTTTTCAGATGAACTTCACTTACAGAGGTTTAATGGCACCAGTTTTCACACCATTTAAGGATAATATGTAGAGTAACTTCCCTTCACTATTTTTGTCAAATTTCCTCTGCAATTTTTATGTGTGACGAATATGGTTTGGGATAAAGTACCTAATCTATAGGAAATACTTTGCAATAATATCTGTGGAATTTTGACCACTAAAAATTTCTTCTTACTATACCTGCATTCCAATTCTATTCAGGGTACCTTTTCATTAAAATAAAATTTCAATTTCAATATTATCCCAATTTTGTATACTTTTCATTCAATAATAATAATTAATAATTTTATGTTATTTTAGGACGCTTAATTTGGAAAAAATTCCAAAATATGCAAATTTCCTCATTAATCTGGGCATTGATGGTATATTAGGTGAGTACAAAATCGTCATCATTGGATTCAATACCTCGAATTTAATTCCGTAGTTAATGGAACAACAGGAGAGGGTCCTTCGTTGTCGAAAGAAGAAAGAAAACAATTGGCGGCAAAGTGGAAGGAAGCAGTAATCAGTACAAAACAACATCTCATGGTCCAAGTAGGCGGGGCACCTTTACCAGATGTCTTAGAACTGGTAAAAAACGTATACAGGTTTGGCAAGGATACATCTTGGTATAGAATATATGAGAGGAACAGAGCATCGCTTACTATATAAGAGTAGTCTGGCACATGCGCTCTTCTTGCTGTTTGACTTTCGGGTTTCTTTCCATCAATATTGCTATGCCAAGATGTATCCTTGCCAGGCCTGTATATTATATCCCGAGAAATTTCCATTCGTTAATTACAGGCAAAACATGCAGAACAAATTGGAGTTGATTCTATTTTATGCTTGCCAGAATTATATTTCAAACCAACGACTACAGCGGATTTGATAGATTATCTTCAAGAAGTGGGAAGAGCAGCACCAAACACACCCCTTTTATATTATCACATTCCAAGTTTTTCCAATGTCAATCGTAAGTTGATTTGAAGAAAATCATTTCTCAGCTTCATCGAAACTCTTTTCAGTAAACATGGTGGATTTAGTGAAGGAAATAAAAGGAAAAGTACCAAGCTTTTGTGGTTTAAAATTCACGTCGACACAACTCGATGAAGGCTTGTTGGCATTACATGCAAACGAAGGGAAATACGCTGTTTTTCTTGGGGCCGATAGCGTATGTATCTAAATTGTCAACTTCAAATTAATTGGTTTCGAATTTCAGGTTTTAGCTGGAGCCTTAGCTTTAGGTTTTGATTCAGCAATAGGAACAACGTTTAATATGTTTCCAAAACTCAGTATTGATATATTGAACGCCATGAGTGAATCACAAGCTGTAAAAGCGAGGGAACTACAGGAAAAACTGACTTTTACCATCGAAGTAATAAAAAAATATGGTGAGTATTGTATACAAAAAATTTTTCCCGAGATTTAATAGCTCATTTTTGATATAGGAAGTTGGGTGGCAACCATGAAGCACGCGATGAATCTGTTAACACCGATCAATGTTGGAAAACCAAGAAAGCCCTTGCGTAGCTTGACAGAGGAAGACGAAATACGTATGGCAGATTCGCTCAAGTTTCTCGTCTCTTCCAGAGTCATTTATAATTATAACATATAAAATACTTTGTTGAATCTCATTTAGAATGTATAGTATCGGGTTTATTTGAAGAAAGTCAAGGACAATATTCCACATCCTTTATTCGACAGAAACTATAAAAAAAGCAACAAAGGTAATGCAGCCCCACAACTATGTCATTGTACAATAAAAAATTAAAAGTTTCATAATCAATATTTATTATTCTTCACTAAAACAACAATTGACGACTGTACTACAAGGTACCACTTGTATTAGGCCTCTGATTGTTCTGTATATCTTCTAATTGAATGAGCTAAAATTGATAAAGGTAATTGAAATTCCTTTATGCTACTTTTATTATACGGGGTGATTCCAAATTCGACGTGAATCTTGAAGGACGTGTTAGTATGACTCATTTGAGCCATATTTATTGATATCCAAAAATCAACGGTTTATGAGTTATTTGATATTTTGCTTTTTTCATACATATCATATCCTTCTCTGATGAAAATAATCCAAAATTATAATCAAACTTGCTCAACGTAGAAAAAATTGACGAAAAATGGAGTAAGGTGAGTAATTTTTCAAAAAACACAAAAACTCAAATAACTAGTAAACTGTAATTTTTGGATATCAATAAATATGGCTCAAATGACAGCAAATGAGTCATACTAACACGTCCTTCAAGGTTCACGTCGAATTTGGAATCATCCTGTATACTACAAAGAAGTCTGAACACAAATTCAAAATTCATTAACCCCAGTATTTGACAATTTAGGGTACATCCTTGAAATAAAATAATTGACAAGGGGTGTTCAGATTTCTAAGATACAGCCCAATGAAAAGACGGGGGATTATAGGTGATAATAGTGTAGATATGGTAAATGCTTGATTTAAGAGACATATTTTATTTGCTTCGTCGCCACTTTAATCTTCGACCAGAGCTATCTAAAATTGATATTACCACCCAAAACCTCCATTTCAAAAGATCTTCATTATTTACGGTTCATATTAAAATAAAACCAAGTGTAGGACATACCTTTTCAATCGGTATACATGACAGTTCGCCGCCACCACATTGTGGAGGAGGTAATGGTGCTACAGGTGTGACCGATTTGTTAGCTTTCTCCAAAGCCTCTCGAGCACGTCTTTCTTTCAACTTCAGAGAAAATATGGCAACAGATCTTGCTCTCTTCATGAGACTCTGCTTCACCCTTGTCTTTTTCGAAGCAGCATCTTCAGCAGCTTAATAAATATTATATTCAGTATTATTAATCGAACTGACAAAATCATCACTGGATAGATTACATTGGATGGCATTCTCATTGAGTATTATTGAAACTTTTTCTTAGCCATTAGAAACCATTTCCAGATGATTACAAATGAAAAAATAAGGTCGAGATCTGAAAGAATTTACCTCGTGCAGCATCATCAGCTTCTTGACTGGAAATACTACGTGCGCTATCACTAAGAGATGGATCTGCCGGTATTGGCTTAGCTTGAGGTGATAACATAGGCGGCTCCTTATTTGGAGATCTAGGTCTAGGAGGCCATAAGGGATTGTTCTTCAACAAATCGGAATCAGAGCTGGAAGAATCCTGTTGAAGATAAACATTTTTCAACCATATGAAAAATTAAAGCGAATATTCAATTATACTAATTAAAAACTGTTGGCGTTACCTTAGGCGTAATGCAGTCTGTACTTCGATGCAAGTCGGCTTCTTTCAACCTTTTTGCCCATTCTACCCCTCCGCTAGGACCAATTGTCAAATGGTACGAGCCCTCGCTCTGAAATTAAACACTGAAATATCCGATAAGATTTTACATGGAGAAATCTCACTTCTGGCGGTTGCCATTCCTTCGACTTTCTCGGTCTGAAGGGTGGTATCTCTGGAATCCCTCCTGGTGCGATATTGATGAGTTTATGTTGTACTGAAGCGTTGGAAGAAGATGACGGACCTGTACCAACAGGAGACGCAGCTAATGATTTGATTAATTCTTTTGGCTCTGATCCTCGTTTTTTATCGAGCGCTTTAGTCTCAGCAGTTACCAAGCTATGACTCGGGGATACAGAAAACCTGAAAGAATCATTCGGAATAACGAAGTTTAGTGTTTATTCCTCTTTTTTCCTCAATGTCTCAACGGTTTCTTTTCGAATTTTTTCCTCACCTCCCGATAGTTTGATAATTTTGATCCTCAGGAGTTGAGGAAGTAGTGTTCGTTGATCGACTGGCTTCCCTTCTAGCCCACTCAATTTTAGCCATTTCAGTTGCCAACCAACCAGGAATATCAGGTATAGCACATGTTATAATGAACCTTATAACTAACATGATATGCTGCGAAAATTCATAACATTAGAATAGGTTTATCAGTAGATTTTTCGAATGAAAAATTAATGATTTGAAAGGCCAAAATTTTCCTGGATAATAAAATTCAAGATGACTCAACATTTCAAAGTCCATTGGATTCACTTGAAAATATATGGATAAAGAGGTGTGGTGATTCAAAAAAGCGAAGTGGATAAACAGCTTGAAGCAGCAATTCAAGAAGCGGCTGAAGAAGCGATAAAGTGCTGAGGAAGCAACAAATTATTCCAAAAGTGTTTTCAAATTGAAATCTTCCAACCGATACAAAAAATATACACATCCATGATAGAATAGAGACTGATTTTTTTGAGAGGCGAGTCTTTGACATGTGCTTGATAAAAATAAATTTCCTCCAGCACACAAAATACTCCCACTTTTCATTTTTTCCAAAAATCAATGACAGCCGTTTGCGCCTGCTTGAGTGTAGCTTTAATTGTTTACTGTGTGGCAGGAATGTCACACAGTAGATCTAATGTACCACTTCTGTCATATTTGGCCGACGTTGCCAGCTATAAGTTGTCCTTAGTTGAATTTTTGTTGAGTCAAACTGGTGCGAACGAAAAGATTTTCAAGTTGAACCTTAAGTAGGGCACACCCTAGTTAGGTGGAAATTTTGTGAAAACGACTTTAAGTAGCTGCAAATCATTTTTTCGCAAAGTATATCAATTAAAGCATCATGTTTGCACTTATTTGGTACTTATCGAATATGATTGTTTTGAGACAGATTCAAAGTTTCAGTTTCATTTGTAAGTATACAAACTCTTTGGTGCAAGTGCGATCCTTGATGTGTACCAACTGCTCCCTGTTTGTTGCGATATAATATATGGCAACTACACTTCCTTGATTTGCTGTACTCCAATAAAACAATTCTCCAAAAATATGAACAATTGTAAATGTTATATCTCAAAGTTCCATCAGAATTTTAATGGGGACTAACCTCTAAAGCCACTATAAGTAGAATCGTTTGGGTTGCAGACATTTCTGGAAACATTCGGTGCACTTGTCCCGATAAACCTATGAGGGCGCAATTAACAAGGACAGCAACAATACTGATATATTCCATACAATTCTGAAAAAAAAAAGATTTCAATAGATCTTAGTAAAACGGATATGAAATCATCTTACCTGCCAAGTACCAATATTGGGCACTCTCTGACCAAAGGGTCTCTGGCAAACATAACCTAATTTGAAAGCGTCAGTTCTTATTTCTAAGAGATTGTTAAACATCGCACACATTGCTGCAGAGGGAAAGGCGGACGAGAAAAGTATTACATATCCCAATTGTATTGTCATTTCCAAGTGATCAGCAAAAGTTCCATCATACTGCATGAACGACATTTAAAAATGAAAATTTCAAAGCAATGTCCAAGGTAGTACAAATGCTTACCTTATACAGAGAGCTTTCTAACTCAGCCTGACTTATACTCCTTCTTTCGGCTGATTGTGCTTGGCTTTTTGTCTCATTTGCCGAATTTTCATTTTCAGAATTTCGATCATTTGTCTCTTCTGTACCCGGTGGAGACCTTTTCCCAACTGGGCTCAGTGCACCCCATAAATCGAAACTCATTCTAGCCAACCGTAAGTGTTCTAAGAAGTAAGGCAAAGCCGATTCCTTCAAATTCCCCAATACTTGTCTTGATATCAGCAGAGCAGCAAGTTGCTAGAAAAAAAAACCTCAGTAAATCACAAACCTCATAAATAATTATTGCTTCAAACCTTCTTACTTGTGAATAACCAACAAAAAAATTAAGAATATATCTTACCTGTTTTAACCGGTCTTGATCTTGAAGATAGAATGCAATATAGAATAGTGAGAGGAAAGAATTCACAAACTGGAACTGAAATTAATTATCATGAAATAGTTGTTAACTTGTTCATCAAAAAAGCATGTGCTACTTATACATAAGTGCAAAGTTAGAATTATTCATGTCTTATATTCACATTGCTACACACAAACATTTTTGCTACACAGAAACACGCGTGCAAAGCTCCTGACTTCACGCCAGTGCTTTCGAAATTGTTTCTGATAGGTATAAACTTTAAAGAAAGGATGCATTCTAAACAACATCATTTTTCTCAGTTGCATATTTTCGCTAAATTATAATACTACGAAAATCTAAAAGTGAACTTTTTATGCTACATCCATATCATCATGCTTCATACTCTAAGAAACGGAGCATGGACATGCAACAAGCTGTTTGTAGAACCAGGAATTAAGTTGACCGAGTTCAGTACAGGAAACAAACCATGAAGAGAAAACAATAATGTGATCATCAGAAATTTGGAAGTGGTAGGAAAGAAATATTTTTGTTTTACTAATGTTGCCTTACTGAACCAGGTCGAGATGATTGGTACGAACCAAGGCCACTTTGCCGATTAGATGATTCTCATACTTGGTCTCAAGCCTGTAGTTTTCTGGCAGCGTTTTAAAAATAATACAAGTTAGAAAGACTATCCTATCACAACCGTAATAACCACTATTGCAAGTCCTCTAATGGTGAGATGCAATATGGAACCTCTAAATGTAATGAACCTTTCATCTTGCCTGTCACTGATTTTAATTGAATATCTAATATAAAGAGTTTACAGAAGTGAAAACTGAAAATTTTGTTGTTTCTAGTTATAAGTACCTAAAATAACTTTACTTCCCCTAATCTAGAATAATCAATAACTAAGAAAACAGTAACAGTTAAAATCTTGTATCATTAATCTACATAAATATAGAAGGGTATGAGCGATAACAGATTAATCTGCTCCATAAGTAATGGGTAACAGAAACTAAGATAAGTCGACAAGAAAAATATCCAAAAACATTCTAGAAGACTACTTCGATAATCCACATGCAATTTTTTTTACTAGAAGAATCAAAAATCCGGAAAGGCAAAATTCTTGAATCAAATAAGAGAAATGATTTTTTATATATAATATATTGTTGCATGTGAATTCTATTTCATACGAGGTGAAAATTTGAAAGAATTGTTATCGATATGAAAATAATCCAAGCTCACCTTTATCGTTCAACCATATTGCAACTTTGAAGTAAGCTTCGTCCATAAGCGATATAACAACAGCTAACATTATCTTCGGTAAATAGCCTAACCACAATGGGAAGAATCTGGTCCTAAGGAAGTTATCCCACCAATCCTGAATAATAAAATTCTAATAATATAAGGAACGGGGATAATTTAAACTAACTTACCTGTATTTGCAGAGAAACAATCATAACTATGAATACAGTCACCAGCCATAATATAATGACGGGGACAGTTACACAATAACGGAAAGCATGTCTTTTCCAGGATGGATGAAATGCTTCTAATCTTCCAGTTACGGGGCTGGGCTCCAGAGAACCCTAGAATAAATGTAAAGTAAAAAAAATATATATACACGGTATCCCAGAAGTCGACGTCAAGCCGGACTTCTTGGACACCCTGTATATATAAGTATTGGGAGTAGTAACTTTACTTCTTTGCGCTGAAAATATAAAATGCGAATACTGCAGAAGCACAAAAAATGCTTCTACTCTGTCTACAACATGAAATTTTCTACTTTAGAGTAGAAAACAATGACTCTGTCGTCCGTCAAGATCAGAAATGGTCTACGAAATCTAATAGAAAGTCAGTTTTGGGTGCTGACATGAACAAAATGGTGATTCTTATAAGTTTATTCTACTGCATCAAGCAGTTTTCTGGAATTTTCTATCGATTTTGGTTAGTTTTAGCAAATTGGAACGGATTTGAAGAAACACTGGCTAATGTAAATAAGGGTAATTGATGATTTACGAAGATTTCCTAGACTCACGATGCGTTTTTTCCAATGGCAATTCTATTCTCAAAGACTTTCAGTTGAAATTTACCTTATTAATATTGTTCCACTTACCCTATAAAGAGGCCTGGGGTCTGCCAACAAATCATCCCTTTGATCCAAGGTTCCCCATCTGAAGGCTAGTTCTGCAGAATATCTCTTCCAAGCTTGAAGATATGTAGTTACCCATATAACATTAAAGATAGAAAATAAGACATAACCAATATCTTCTACTGCTTGATATTTTCCAGTGCAACAAAGCTGTGAAAATAGATAATTAAAACACTGTTATAGCAAATCATGAAGTACTTACCGAAAATAACATTCCTACAATAGCTGGTATACTCAGAGCAGTTGTATAATGTCCAAGCCAAGCAAAATACATTCCAATTTTGACTCCAAAATACTCAGTAATCTCATCTGAAAAATTCACATAATTGAAACTCAGTTTGATTTCAATGATTGTTTGTCGCATAGTTTCAAGTGGGCAAAAGATTGGGCAGAGATTGGATTTCAACCAGAAGAAAATATTTTTAACACTAAATAATGATCTTACCCAATGGCTGCTTTGAAAACACATCTCTCACCCACGATTTCTGCAGTTTTTCTAACATCCTATGATCGTGAAGGGGAAATACTTGATTTATGACCCCAGATATTAAACATTTGGGAACTGAAAAAAAAACTGTAGTCAGAAGACATATCATTGGAAAATTTCAAAGATATACTTACTGATTGGTTGCCCCTTGAGAAGAGGAAGATCTGGTATTGCTGATGAATCACTTGATTTTGCCCTTATACTCTCCAACAGACGGAGTATTAACCATTGTCTTTCTTCAGATGTGAAGAAGTTTTTCTCCTCCTCTGACCCTTCGTAGCTTTGAAAATCTTGCACATAAAATTCCTTGACACCACCACCTTTAATTGCTTTTAGAGTTTTAGGAAGATGATATTCTTCTGCTGCACCCAACAAGCTAAAATAAATATATAGATTTCAAGAGATACATATACATATATTCAATACACAAGTATTTAGTATCCTAAAAGCAACATGAGAAATAGTCATCATAACTCACACTGAAGATGGGGCAGTAACATAGAAAGCAGTACTTTGCGTGGAACTATGATGTCTAACATGAATAGTAAGCCCAGTAGATTGCCTCAGTCTAGATAACAACCATAACAATATAGAATCCTCAGTGCCTTGTGGGAAAACAATAACAACATCACAGTTAGGTGTGGAAATCCTCTTAAGCCAAAGTCTTTTAGGGGTCAAATAATGACCGGCACACGGTATTTTCTCTTTTATGAGTGTAGACACTACAATTAGTAAATATATAACACAAAATTATTTTCTACCAAAAAGATCTCTACCTTGATCAATACCATCTTGTGCTTTTTTCAATATTCTTCTACGTAAAACAGTTGTAGCATTTCCATCCTGTTCCTGTGTATCCTGCACTGCTTCACCCATGTTTAATTATTTAAATCCTTCTTGATTTTATTCAAAATAAACTTATCATTCAAAAAGATAACTTGGCAGTCGGTGAAGCAAACTGACATTTGTTGAAATGTTGATAGTGATCGCTGTAGTGGATTGAACCGAGAATCGGTTCAAAAGAACTACCAGAGACAAAACCTCTGGAACTACTGGATAATTCTAAACTAAACACCCACAGTTAGCAAATGTTCTTTGCGCACCGGAGAAATGTTGCTTCAAAAAATTCAAAAGAGATCATTTCGCCGGAAGTTGATCATATAAAATATTCAATTTGAAAAATCTTGGGCATCAAGATCTTAATACGACTCTGGATCGTGTCATTTTTTTAATAGCAGATCTGCCAAGAATCACGGTGCCATATGCATTCCAGCAAGTGAAAAAGTGCTGGATTTTATCGCGAGTTTGTGTATTCTCTTTCAACTTGCCCGGCGTAATAACGAATTATTACATGCAGCAACTATCGCATCAGTTGGCTCACGAATAATGTCACAAGTAGTACAAAAATCATATGCTGTCAGATGGTTTCCCGAAAACTGAACGTATTTAAAAGTGAGATCCGTGCTGGGAATTTCTCAGAATTGCGGGTAACTTTGATTTCAAAATACTCGACCCTGGTAAATATTTCATACAAAGGATTTTGGAAATTTTCAGTTATTTTGACGAGTTCTAGCACCTGCCAAAAAAAAAGCCTCATCTTTGAAAACACCCTGTATATTCTTTCAAGTAAGAGCAATACTAAGTTAAAAATATCAAGAATACACTTAATTAATTTGTTTCATAGTTTATTTAGTTTCACTCAACCAATGGAATAAACATGCAATTTTAGATAAGTGGCACATGCAAAATCCTTCTAATATAAATTCCATAAAAAAATTGTCCTGAAAAGAGATCGGAGGAAGCCCAATACACAATATAGGTAACAAGAAGGGATTGAAAATTTTAAATGATGCACATTGAAATGTACTTTTCTTTCAACTTATTACAGCAGGAACTAAAGAAGAATACAATTTTCCAATAAAATTACAATTATATATATTTATACGATATGGTAAATATGATTTATACTGTATACATTTGCAAAAAATTCGATATTTTGCAGCTTATCTGCAATATAATAAGAAATTACACAGATATTTTATATTACATATGCAATGTACAATCCTGGACAATAAAGCAAATTACGAATTCATTCAAAAATAATTATGAGGAAATTTTAGAACATTATTGTAAACATAATGCTCTGTCCTTCCAAGGAATGTTTTTATAATTGTTATTCCTTAGAAATATCCTCTGGTCAGGCGATTGTTTCTGCAGCAGGAAGGAAGTTCTCCCAATATTTCACCAACTGAAATTGCAGCAAATCGAGAATTAAGCGAACAGATTCCTTTGAAATGAATATTCCTACCTGCGCCTGATGTTCTATATGATTTTCCAGATATTTTATAAACATAGCCTTGAAATCTTTGATTCTGCATTTTTCAAACCTTTCCATTTCCATTTTTATCATTCTAGAAATTTTATCGAAATTCTCCTGACCCCTTTCAACCTTTGCTTCCCACTGAAAAAATTTCGTCCTAATTTTCCCTTTCAATGCAATATAAAACAATGAAAACTAACCTCCAATACTTCATTGGCGGCTTGATCGAACTTATCCGTCCTGCATGCCAGTTCAAATTTGGTTTTTGCTTCTCGTTTTTTAGCCAGCATCTGCTGTGCATGATGCCAATGTTGGAATAATTTGGTTCTTTCATGGAAAGCATCTCTTACTGCGGATAATAATCCCAAATAATCCTTCAGTAATTCACATAGAATGAAGAAGTCGGTGTTTGCTTGCTCCAAGTGCAAAGCTTCAACCTGAAGATTGAAAATAAAATTAAAACATTGATATTTCGATGAGAAATAAATAATTGAAATAACATAACCTTTTCTTCGGTATCAGCAAGATGGGAGAGAGCCTTGGATAAGGAATTGTGATCTTCGCAAGCACTCAGCATTGCAGCAGATCTTGAAACACCGTTGGTTAAGTTGGCAAGCTCACGTCTATAGATCACCATGTTTTCAACATTTGTATGGAGTTTCCGCAACTGAGTTTCTAAAGCTTCTATATGGATCAGTTTGTCTTCGAACCACTAAAAAAATAACGTTCTACTAAAAATTTTCAAGGCATTAAAATCAAATAATTAGTAATGTTACTGACTGGATCTGTTTCATCCATTTTATAAGTGATCTTATTCATGGTCTCCCCAACTTTATTGAATAACCTCATCACACCAGCGCCGCTTAGTGCAGATGTGTTGGTCGCCTTTGGTAATTCTACATCTAAAAACAAGAATTTATTTTCACATTGGACGAAAGACTAAAAAAAGTTGACGAAATGAAGAGTTTTTCTGAATCATGTTAAGTCCTACTTCGAAAAGTCCATTGCATTTCGACTATTTTCTATTGAACTCTATTTCCCGAATTATTCGGAACAAAAAGTAAATTCTTCAAATCTTTCATCAAATAATATATGAAACTGTGATGAACCTACCACATTCCAGAAATTCCCTGAAATCTGGATCTACAACTAATACTGGATGCTGAGCTGTTCTGTTTAAATATCTCTCAAGGGCAGCTCTTCTTCTCTCTACAAAATCATTTCCATTGCCTGTTCCATTCTCCTGGTTCGACATTTTAATTTTTGTCATTCCTAAGAATTAAGCTCATAAATAGATGTGTACATCATTCGCTAATATTAAAATAGTTATACTAATTTTCTTGGCTTGTGCTCGATTCAATGAATGTTCCCAACTATTTATAATGGAAATTTCCTTAATGTTTGCAAAAATTCCGTACTTCATGTACTTTACAAACATGCTGTTTTTTCAGTAAATGATAAAAACAAAAAAAGTAAGAAAAAATTAATAAAAAGCACACTGAGCGCTCGTTAATCCACCTTGTAGGAAAATTCACATTTTCCAGTTTTAAAAACTACTTATTGAAGACATTTTTGACAGCTGTAAAAAAATGACAGCAGATTCTTGTCAATTATGCCAAGTCAGCTGTTACAGAAATATAAGGATTTTTTATTCAATAATTCGTTGGAATTTGAAATCGTTCTGGTTATGCGATCTGGAAAAAATGGAGCTTGAATATATCATTCTCCATTAAAATACAAAATTTTGTCACGATGGAATCCGTAGTTTTGAAATTATCAAGAAAACTAAATTTCAAACGACCATATTTACGGAACCCCTAGACGAATTTTGCCCAAAAAATAACTCAACCGGGGCATTCGAGATTCGAACCTACCCTGAAAATTTAAAGTTTCTAGGTCGTTCCGTTCGAGAGTTATCGTGTATACGGACGGACAGACTCGAATTTTCTGATGGATTCGTCATCAGCGAGTCTAACCATGACAATTGAGACCATTTTCGGCTCAAAATTCGAAAAATACAGACAACGTTACAAGATGATATAGCTCTTGTGTAAGTAGAAGGAGAGCTCAAAAATTAATGGGATTCCAAAAAATTAAATATATCCTCTAGAAAACTTAAAACAAGGCTAAAATATATCAAAAGGTGTATGAAAAAACATCTAAATAACATTTTACCTTACTAACGAAACATATTGAAAGGTAAAGCTAAAATAAAGATAAAAATATTATACGAAAAAATTCAAATACTTTCGTTACTCATCAGCCAATTTAGTAAATAGAACTCAGAAAAAAATGACAGCTGAGTCGAAATTTCAACCCTGGTGTTTGCAAACTCCTTTTTTTCCCAATGACTCAATTATTTTGAGTAACATGGGTGAACGTGAAGATCGTGATATAAACCAATTCATAAAGATATTAAAAAATCTAATATTTTTCTTGAAAATTCCCGCCCTTTCCTGATTTTATATTAAAACTACCTCTTTTTTTTAGATGCCAAAATTCCCTAGAATAGAATTCAGTTGGAAACAGTGAATTCAATTGATTACTTTGATCAAAATGAAATTGAAATGCAGAAGGAAAAACTCTGTAAAGCAATTCCTCTGAAAATATTTTTCAACAAAACACATCTACATATCAGAATTAATGTAGGTCTTCATAAAATTAAAATTAATTTCTCACCTAATACATTTTTTTCTGGTGCAGGTGGGATAATTCTACCAATTTTCAAATACTTTTCGGTTAACTTATCATGAAGTCCTAGGAAATCACTGAATCTACGTAGTACAGAAAGTTCTTTGGCTTTAAATATTTGCATATTAGTCTTCGTTATAACTCTGAATGCCATATAGGCGCCCATTCCATCCCCAATTCTTTGAGGCTCAGTTATTGTAATTTCCATGAACTGATCTCCACCTTCAGCTTCCGCCTTTAACATACATCAAGATTGTTGCACAAAAAGTAATGACAGGTTGTTGTCTAAAAGCATCTGAATGCAAGAGCAATAGAGAATAAATATTAGAAAAACCCTGAGAATTCAATGAGGAATTATTGTTCTCAACTTGATTCAGACTGAAATCATAGAATGAAAAATTGTCAAATCACCCTTTCCAATACATCTCCTCCTGTTGCATCTGAACTTATCGGAATTGTTTCCAAAGTTTTATCATCATCCAAATTTAAATTAGTGATATCTTCAGAAATATTATTTGGAATTGAGGATTGCCCATAATGGGTGGAGAGGTCCTACAAATATTAATTTTATAGAGGAGAAATACAGATTTCAAGTGGACCAACCTGTTGAGCTGAAATAAAAAGATCATCATCGAGTTTGTTTCCATTTCCATTATTAATTTCTACAGTTTCAAACAAAGGGGGCGATTCCAGATTAGAAGACTCCATACTTTTTGTTGTTTAAATTACATTTGCCAAAACCCTACTACGTTTCTATTTTGATTTCTGTGATTCTCCTTTCCAGTGTCACAGTGACAGAAAAAAATTTCTTGGCGGTGACACTTCCCCTTTATTGAATAAAAATCAGTCAGCAGTATTTATAAGTGTACTAATTTTTCTTATTTCCAAAATATCATTACATTTTTCATATCATAGATTGAAAATTTCTACAGATCATTTTCCGTGTTACCGATAGAATGGCAACATTGGCAACACTACATTGGTACTTTGTAAACATTCGATTCTGTAGTTTGTATTGCTGGCATGACATTTGATAATATTTTTGAATTTAGAAAACCTTAATTTTGTTTATTTTAATGCATCGATTGCATCTATACGTGGAATTAATTTTTCAAAAGTCCAAATGAAAAAACTATTTCTATTTATCCTTTTTTTCAACGCATCTGTAATTTTTAGTTCGGCTTCAGAAAAACCCGAAATGACTAATAACTCGATTCCAAAAGAAAAAATTGATGCTGTGAACAATTCGCTTAATACCAAAAAAAACTATTCTCATGGAGAGAATGAGGTCAAATATGAGCCAGATCAACAGAATAAAAAAATTATTCATCAACAAACATTAGTACAACAAAATATATCCAAAGTACTGAACAAAACCATTACTGAAGATGTCGGAAAAATACCACCTTCGTATAATGGCCCTAAAATAATTGATCCAGAATCAACATTTGTCACGAACGGTTCAATGATACTGATTTCAGTTTCCCTTCTGTTTATGATATTCGTTGCATTCAAAACATATAGGTGAGACTTTTTGGTAATATACGAACAATATACACTCCGATTTGTGTGATTGTTTGGTGACAATAAAATTGATTATGTTTTCAGAAGAAAAAGTAGAGACGCCAGAATAAAAAAATATGGAATAAGATTAGCAAGGGGTAACATTGAAATGACACCGCTACCATTGGATAATGATGATGATGATGAAACAATTTTTGATTTGAAAAATGTACCAACCTGAACATTTGTTGACATGATGTTGAAAAGAAGGCCTAAATTACTTATTACCATTTGTAACATATAGTGTCCTAAAATTATATATCTAAAGCTCATTTCAATCAATTTAACTTTGCTTAGTTCTCACATGCAATTTAACTAGCTCACATTCGCTTTTTAAATTATTGATTGAATATTTTGGAGTCTATTATATGTATATAAATAAAATACATCTGAAGGTGAGAGTGAAGAGTTTTGTTGCTTTAGGTTGTCATTTCATGTATTTATAAGGAGCTCTCTTTATTTTATTTATTGATTTTTTGTTTTATGTTGGATGTTATAGGAATGTTAAGAAAATGGGGATTTTAAAATATCGGTCTAGTCTGAAATGCCCAATGAAAGCATTTGGATTTATTATCTGAGGAAATAGTATACGAAAAAAGATGTTTCTATAATTTTTCCAATAATAGTATGACATTGAATGAACTGAAATTTATATTTACTAATATTGTGAAGTAATGTAACAAAATATCCCATTGTCATCTATTTTTATAAGAGTGAGACTTTGTATGTTTGAGATATTTTTATAAAACAAAGTAATTGTTATTAAAGTTGTTGCAATTTATGAAGCTGATATTATTTATTTATCCTTATCGAGTGATGTTGATTATAGAATTGTGACCTATTATTATTCCCGACATTTGACCTTGATAAGAAACTAAGGTCAACATAAATATTAAAATCACTTAGGTACATATTGAATATCGGTAAAAAGTATTGAATGTTCTGATTAGGAATGCTTCATAGAATTCAGTAAAACGTCAATTCAATAATATATTGCTAACTATGTCACAACATTGATATAACCTATTAAAATCGTTCTATATAATATTTCATCTTAAGGATTTTCACATCACAATATACGTGCACTAGAACTTCTACTTGTTTTGCTTGACTTTATAATCAGAAAGAGCTGCCTTAATGGCATCCTCAGCTAACATCGAACAATGTAATTTCACTGGGGGAAGAGATAATTCCTTCGCAATATCTGTGTTTCTCAGTTGGGCTGCCTGATCAACCGTCTTTCCTTTGACCCATTCAGTAGCCAACGAACTGCTAGCTATTGCTGAACCACAACCAAATGTTTTGAACTTGGCGTCAATTATCTTCCCATTTTCATCAACTTTGATCTGAAGTTTCATGACATCACCGCAAGCGGGGGCCCCAACTAATCCTGTACCAACAGTTTTGTCGTCCTTGTCCAATGATCCAACATTTCTCGGATTTTCGTAATGATCGATCACCTTAGGGTGGTACGCTGCTGATAATACTGAAAATGCTGGTTTTGAAATTTTCAGAAGTTTAGAAGGAGAATTCAAAGCCATTTTCCTGAATTATGTTTACTTGAATGTCACTATGAATAGTATGAATATAACAATATAACCTATATTTTCTGACATGTTATTAATTTTGGAATATAGAATAATTTTTTATATTCTATGTTATTAATATTGTACATAGAACTTAATAATTATCTGATTGTTCTGTGTCATAAACAACTAATGTAAACAAACATGGAGGAAAACGAGTACCTTTTCGTGATTTATTCGTGATTTATTGTGGTGAAAAGGATTATTTTAGGTGTTTTTCTGGTTTTTCCTTGGATTTTGTGAGTTTTATGTGAAGACTTTTTAGTGATTGAATTGAATTATTGATAGTGTAGTGTCAAGTTTATTGATTTTGGGTGGACAAATTGGTTTTTTCAATTTTAATTATATCGAAATTGATAATTTGATTTGACGACAGTGTTAAATTATTTGTAAGCTACAGCTAATGGTCGATCAGTTGTCCTTTTCTTTGGTCCATTTTTTCCACTATGCCAAAGGAATTAGTGAAACAAACTGCTGAGGCATCTTTCTTATGAAATTTATGGAAATGTATAACTCTGTTTTGATTTTTCTTCTAGGGCACAACCATTACAATTGTAAAATGTTTTTTTTCTAGTACTAGAACACTCATTGTTATATAATCCAATGTCCTTAAATTTATATAGATGATAATATATCATTTAATCATAAAATATGTTCATTCAGACTTCACTTTAAAGATTATGCTAATTTCTATCTTACAGAAATATTGAGTCATAGTCATTTGAAACACGGAGATCAATTTCATAACACTCTTGTTGATAATTATTGAATTGCATTTTTAAATCACCACTCAAACCTGCCCCAGAAAATTGTACTCAAACTTGTAACCTAAAGTTCAATAACTTTGTGAACGTATTTCAAGTAAATAACACTGATATAAATACCTTTTCGTTTATTTTTTTTCAATACCAATTATTCTGTTCAGAAGACGATAAAAAGTTCTGAATATTCCTCACGAATACCTGATTCCTGGTCCCTGGATATGAAATAAAAATATTTGCCTTGAAAGCACGTGAAATATGAAAACAATACTCGTTTTCTAGGTTCAGGATTCAGCCGGCAGGGGGCGTTTACAAAAGACTATGTAAGGACCATAGACGAATAATAAATCAATTGTCTATGGTAAGGACGATCGAAGCTAATCCATAGAATATTTATATTCCCAAATTGAGAATTGACACTTCAATGTATACGATAAATAGTTTGGAGAATCGAAATGCTATCCATTTCAAGGAAGATCACGTCCCATCAAATGAGTTTTTTGATGTTGAATCGAAAATCTTTTGTACCAAGAAATGCTCACACCGACATCAAGTTTCCAGATTTCAAGAAATACCAAAAAAAAACCCCTCCGGGAAATTATGAAGCCAAAGAAGACTCGAAAGCTGTCCACGGTATATTGTTGGGTTTGAATTTTGTCGCAGCTTTTTATTCGGCCAAATCGGTAGCCCATTTGTTCATCAAATCGATGTCGATCTCGGCCGACGTTCAAGCTCTAGCCCAAGTTGAAATAGATTTGGCCGAAATTGCCGAAGGAGGACATACTACAATCAAATGGAGGGGTAAACCTCTATTTTTGAAACATCGTTTGCCTGACGAGATAAAAGATTGCAGAACGACACCCGTTTCTGCGCTCAGAGATCCCGAGAGTGACGAGCAACGGTGTCCAAATCCGGAGTGGTTGGTGGTTATTGGCGTGTGTACCCACTTGGGGTGTGTTCCGATTCCCAATTCGGGGGACTACTTGGGCGGTTACTACTGCCCTTGCCATGGTTCCCACTATGATGCTGCTGGAAGGATAAGGAAAGGACCGGCTCCAACCAATTTAGAGATACCTGTTCACGAGTTCCAAGCTGATAACAAGTTGGTAGTGGGTTAATAATGAAGTGTATTAACAGAAGACTTTTTGGACTTTGCCTTTGTATTATTTACCTTAATTTCATCTTTCATACGCCTCATAGACAAATAATAAACCAATCTTCATCAAATTAAAGGGAAACCCAAAGGCAGTTCTGCCAACCAATCATATGTATGTGTCAAAAAACAAATTGAACAAATTTTTCAAAATGACAGAATGACAACTGACACTAATGACAGGTATTCGGGAATGCCAACCTGAAGAAATTGATTATTCCACTTTTTATCAGGAGCTTTATTTTGAGAAACATACCCACCATGAAAAAAGATACACAAAATAACGAAAATAATGATCTTCTCCCTAATTTTTGTCGAGAATATTCATTGCTGATTAGAACACACGAACCCGTTGTCGTTCATAGTTGCGAGGCTACAAGTTGGTGGTAGGTTGAAAATGGAGTGTATTAACAGAATACTGTTTTTGGACTTTACCTTGTATTATTTACCTTAATTTCATCTTTCAAACGCCTCATAGACAAATAATAATTCAATCTTTGTCAAATTATAGGGAACCCCCAAGGCAGTTCTGCCAGCCAATCATATCTATGTGTCAAAAAACAAATTGAACAAATTTTTCAAAATGACAGAATGACAACTAACACTAATGACAGGTATTCGAGAATACCAACCTGAAGAAATTTATTATTCCACTTTTGATCAGGAGTCTCATTCCGAGAAACGTACCCACCATGAAAAAAGATACACAAAAAAACGAAAATAATGATCTTCTCACTAATTTTTGTCGAGAATATTCATTGCTGACTAGAACACAAGAACCTGTGTCGTTCATAGTTGCGAGGCTACAAGTTGGTGGTAGGTTGAAAATGGAGTGTATTAACAGAATACTGTTTTTGGACTTTACCTTGTATTATTTACCTTAATTTCATCTTTCATACGCCTCATAGACAAATAATAACCCAATCTTCGTCAAATTATAGGGAACCCCCAAGGCAGTTCTGCCAACCAATCATATGTATGTGTCAATAAACAAATTGAACAAATTTTTCAAAATGACAGAATGACAACTAACACTAATGACAGGTATTCGGGGCCAACCTGAAGAAATTTATTATTCCACTTTTGATCAGGAGCTTCATTCCGAGAAACGTACCCACCATGAAAAAAGATACACAAAAAAACGAAAATAATGATCTTCTCACTAATTTTTGTCGAGAATATTCATTGCTCATTAGAATACACGAACCCGTTGTCGTTCATAGTTGCGAGGCTACAAGTTGGTGGTAGGTTGAAAATGGAGTGTATTAACAGAATACTGTTTTTGGACTTTACCTTGAATTATTTACCTTAATTTCATCTTTCATACGCCTCATAGAAAAAAAATAACCCAATTTTCGTCAAATTATAGGAAACCCCCAAGGCAGTTCTGCCAACCAATCATATGTATGTGTCAATAAACAAATCAAACAAATTCTTCAAAATGACAGAATGACAATCGACACTGATGACAGGTATTCGGGAATGCCAACCTGAAGAAATTGATTATTCCACTTCTAATCAGGAGCTTTATTTTGAGAAACGTACCCACCATGAAAAAGATACACCAAAAAACGAAAATATGTAATGATCTTTCCACTAATTTTTGTCGAGAATCTTCATTGCTGAGTAGAACACACGTTGGCGTTCATAGTTGCAGTGCTGGTGAAATCACTTTCACCCGTCTGTCCATCTATACCGTTAACGATGCCTTCCGATGTCTTTCTTAAACGTACGAAATTTCCATTCTTGAAGATCTTCCTTTCTAAGAGTTTGTCGCCTTGAGTTACCCTTATCCTACCCGAAAGGGCCCTCCTCCTGGCTTTCTCCTCCATGTAACTGTGGACGTAATTGCTTGTGTCGGTGTCGGTATCTACTTTGAACACGTTCTTCCTTGTTGGCGGTACCTGAACAGGTGCAGGACTCGAATAGTTCTTCCTACTACACCGATCTTCGTTACGTTCGTTGTCTCCTTGAGATTTGGTCGGAGACGATGGAAAAGGAACATTCTGCATATCTTCTACTGCAGTACGTCGCTGCATCTGACTGCCGTACATTCTTCTCGGCGATGCCGTATGATGGTCGGCGCTAGCCAAGACGCGGATATTCGGCACTGTCCGATTCTGTTGCCTGTTTTTACTTTTTTCTAGACCGTACACAGTGGTAAGCATGTCGGATATGTCTTCGAAACAACTGCTGTCTTTGATGTTCTTCATCCGAAGGCGGAAATACGGCGGCTTGTTGCGTATCGTTGCGGCGCTCAACTTCTTGTTGGTTTGCGCGAGATGCTCCGGATCGCTCAGCGAGTACTGCTGGTTCGAGTATTTTCGTCTCGCCTCTCGCAGTATTTTGTTTCTTTCAACTGGCCATATCTTGCTGTAGATGCCGAACTTGTGACGCGGGATTTTTTCTCCCTCGCCGTAGTGCTTGCACCTGAAACGGAGTTTTCTGAGTGTTGAATTGTTGTTTCGTTTCAAAATTTTCAGTTTTGTTCACCTATATTGCGAGCCGCATTTCCACAACCAAGGCTCCAGTTTTTCCAGCCAGATCTGTTGTTGGCCGATCACTGATCCAGGCCTGCATATCCTCATCCAAGCTATCGCCTCTTTCGCGGTCATTCTATAATGTTTTATGATGTAAGCGCCGATCAAGGAGCCAGTTCTTCCAAGGCCAGCCTATGACATCAAAGGAGGATTTGAATAACAATGGTTTTGTAGGAAATCGATAAACAAACGTGTCCACCTTGCAGTGTACTGCTACAGCAGCCGGCGCTGTCTCTGCCAAGTGTAAGAATTTCATTAGGATGTCTCTGGAAGGCGTTGATCCATCAGGGTAGATGAGATCAAAATGGGCTATACCAGCGTTGCTGAAACTGATAGAAATGTTTGAGTTACTTTACACCATCAGAATCTTTTTGGTGGCACATTTGATTTTCTTGCATTGGCATCCCTGGGTCTCATTTACTATTCGCGATTTCAACTATCGATGAGGGCGCTGCGAAATGTAAACAAATATGGAGGAAAACGAGTACCTTTTCGGGATTAATTGTGGTGAAACGGATTGTTTAGGTGTTTTTCAGTTTTTTCCTTCGATTTTGTGAGTTTTATGTAATTCTTTTTAGTGAATGGTTGGATAATTGATAGTGTAGTGTCAAGTTTATTGATTTAAGATGAACAAATTGGTTTCTTCAATTTTAATTATATCGAAATTAATAATAATTCAACAGGAAAACTGGAGCACTATTTGGGTTTGACGCCAGTGTTCAATTATTTGGAAACTACACCTAATAGTAGATCATTTGTGCTGTTCTTCGGTCCATTCGGTCCATGCCAAAGGCATTAATGACACAAACTGCTGAGGCATTTTCTTATAAAATTTATGGAAATGTTTTGTTTCTATTTTTCTTTGAGTAGCAATTGAAGACACAACAATTAACATTGTAAACTGTTTTGTTTTTTAGCACTAGAACTTTGTTCACCCATTGTTAAATTAAAATTCATGTACATAATATTATATAAACATATAATCGTTTTATTCAGACTCCACCTTGAAGATGATTCTAATTTCTTTCTTACTGAGAAAGCAAGCCACGGTCATTTGAAATACGAAGATCAATTTCATTATACCCTTGTTGATAATTATTGAATTACCTTTCTAACCTTTCTAACTTCGTGAAGATATTCCAACTTAATTACTCCGACATAAACACTTTTTTTTCAATACCAATTACTCTGCTCTGAAAACGATGAAAATTTCCGAATATAAAACACGAACACCTGGTTCCTGAATATAAAATTAAAATATCTGGCTTAGAAGCACGTGAAATATGAAAACAATACTCGTTTTCTAGGTTCGGGATTCAGCCGGCAAGGGGCGTGTAGACTTTTAGGGAAAAATCACGAACCGCGAGATGGCGCTGAAAATCACAAGATGTCGGGCTGAATGATGGTCAACATTATTCTGTCATTTCTGTCTTTCATAACAAGTAAATCAAATATTTCTTATAAGATTGCGGAATTGATAATAATGCCTGTGAAAGTCGAGATAACCACTTCGGGCATTTTTGATTATGTGGGTGAACGTGAATGTGAAAGCAAATGACCCCTATAAAAGAAAATTATTGAACTTATGATCAAAAAAATCATCTTTCAGGAAGTGCTTGCTGCAAAGAAACAATTTCTTTGAGATACGTTTCATAATCTTCAAGATTGTCTGCCATTTTTTAACTGCCTTGGGATTCAACAGGAATTTATGCAAAGAAATTTCAGAAGAACTATGTGATGAGCATTCAGGAACAGAGCACATTTTTCGTGACCTTATTCCCACATTACCTCTTACAATCCGCTTCATTTTCAGCTCGTTTACAGTTTATTTGAAACAATTGTCCATAATTTATCATCTGAATATATCAATATATCAAATCACTCCGTGATTTTTCCCTTTAGTATGTCATTTACTCTATAGGGAAAAATCAAGAAGTGGGCGACATCTACTTTTAATCGTTTGAACTACCCGAGTGATGAAGAACAAACTAACGTGTCACGAGTGTGTTTATATGGGAAAAGTGTGAAATACTTGTATGATTTTGAGTCATTTATGTATCGAAAGTGATATATTTAGATAATAATTTATGGACAATTTTTTCAAATAAACTGTATACGAGCTGAAAATGCAGAGATAATGTGGGAATGAGATCACGAAAAATGTGCTCTGTTCCTCAATGCTAATCACATAGTTCTTCTGAAATTTCTTTGCAAAAATTCCCGTTGAATCCCAAGTCATTTAAAGAATTGCAGACAATCTTGAAGATTGGGAAACGTATCTCAAAGAAGTTGTTACTTTGCAGCAAGCACTTCGATTTTTCGATTTTTTTATCGTAAGTTCAATAATTCTCTATTATATAGTGGTCATTTGCTATCACATTCACGTTCACCCACATAATCAAAAATGTCCAAAGTGGTTATCTCGACTTTCACAGGCATTATTATTAATTCCGCAATCTTATAAAAAATATTTGATTTTATTGTTATGAAAGACAGAAATGACGGAATAATGTTGACGATCATTCAGCCCGACATCTTGTGAGTTTCAGCGCCATCTAGCGGTACGTGATTTTTCCCTAATGGCATATATTAACGGATTCCAACACGAAGAAATTGAACATGCCACCGAAATATTTTCATTGACCAACTCTAACATGAAGATGACGCTGAATGTCATGGAGTACATGGAATATTTGGATGGCAAACAAAATTAGAACTGAATCCCAACAGAAAACACGACAAATAACCAATGTAAATGGCCCATACCTCAATTTTCTGAATTTCCGGTAGGGGGCGTTTCCCTTCTCCCGATATGTCAATATTGCCAATATGGTAATAGTCGAAATCTACTCACACTGACGCGTCGTACATCTTGTTATTCAACCTTATGACGGTCTTGATGTCGTTCTTCAGGAAATACTTGATGTAAAAATCGGGAGGATGTCCACTGAGGAATTCACTACTGTTCGGACCGATGAAGGCCAGGAATTTTCGAGGCACCAGCCAGTTCATATCGCCGAACTGCAACTTCTCGTACATGTCGTACTCGCTCGAATCGAAATCGTCGAAATTGAAGAAGTTGAAGGCGACAGCCTTCGAAATTGCGTTGAAGCAGAACTCCAGTTTTATGGTGAAGGGGCAGGGGATTTGGGATGCGTCCATGAATTGCCTGGAAGCATTCTAAATAATGTATTGTGCAATTTTTATGTCAAGAAGAACTTTTTTTTCATGTTGGTATAATGACCAATAGAGACGCTCGAAATTGGTTGGGTTATAGTGGCCTGTCACTTTTTGTGTGAATATTTCAGTGGTTTATGGCAGCTCATCATAGAACGACATGTTCTTAGACTTAAAGAATGGACTGAAAAGAGATAGGAACTGGAAGCGAGTCGTTTTATCTCTTCCTAGAGATTGGTCAATTTTGTGAGGCTATTGCGCTTGCTCAGTCTAGTCGTTGAACAACGCCACAACCGTCCTGCCGAGTCGACCGTTCGACGTTGCATTCACATTCAAGAATCAAGCGTCGTTATTGCAATATCTTAATCTTGAGGTTCAAATCAAATCGGTCTTCTTATCGCAGTATCAAAATTAAATCGTTTTTCTTATCGCAGTATCCAATTGCGCTGAAAATTCAGTAAAAATGTTGGAAATAAACTCACTTGTAAGGTCCTGCTTTCATCAACAGTTTAGTAACTTCGGCAGGGTGTATTTTCAAGTAAATAATGCAGTAGCTTCCGATGAGATAAGCCGAGTTCACTTTTTTCTCTGCGTTGGTACTCGTGCAGTGGACGACCCTTCTTTGACCATGAGAATACTGCAAAAACTTGTTCAGTTTGATGCAGTACTTGTACAGATAGGAAACATTGTAAGGACCAAAATCGTAATAATAATTTTGGTAGTCGAATTCATCATCTATCGAAAAATACAAGGCATCGTCCGTTGCTTTTACTTTTTTACCCGACAGTCCCCTTATGACAGCGAAGTAAAGCTGGTTTTTCAGTATTTCTACCATCCTATCGGATTCGATCTGGCTGCAAGATTTTGTGCCCATGTTGATCATCTACGAGTATAGGTAGCAGGTCTTTTCCAAATCGCCGCAGTATATCACGTAAGAAAGGAATTGCAATATATAATTTGAGAGGATTGCCAAAATTAAATACTTTGTTTTATAAGAAAATATTCTCATCTTACAAATTTTGTGTTGTCGAAACAAATAGCCCCATTCTCTGGCACTTATTTGACACAAAATTGGGTGAACGTCATAGCCTTGTTAGACCGAAAATATCAAAATAATTATCCGATCTTCCTAAGTTTGTCAATATTTCCATTGGTTTTTCTACAATTTTTTAATCCTACAAATTTCCGAAAACTTAAAAGAAAATAGAGAATTTCCTTCCTATTATTAGACCCGAAAACATTGTATGTTAGAAAAAAATGGGTTTGCTTGTAAACATAGCAATATGTTTTCAAACATATTTTCCCTTTAATTTAATGTATATTTATTTGAATTTTAAAATTCAGAAGCACATGCGTACAATAATATTACTCTATGCAACAATTTTTTTTTTTGTGACCCGCTCAGACACTCGATCAGAGAGGATATTATTTCCGTTATTAGAATATTTAAATGAAAAAATTATTTTTCCATGCCTGAACTATTATCAAGAACCATTTTGAACATATTATAATCCATAAGTTATGATATAACTAATTTAAATTTATCTTGTATCCGTGGTGAATAACTGGTACTCTATGATTGACGCCTAACCTCAAAATTTCGTGAATAAAGTTTGTAAACGGAGTTAAAATGGGGGACCAAACAAATAATGTATGTTGAATAGTTTTAAAGCCCGAATTTCCTATAGAAAACATTATCTTATGAACTGAAAATTAAACGTTGTTATTTTTCAGATGCCTCCTCCTATGAATCAAATGATGATACCCCAATTCGGGCCGCCCGGTACTCAGGGCTGGACTGGGGATGATTTTGGTGAGTTATGCAGTGGAATACGCAATTAAAATAACAAATAAATGACCCATTTGTCTGTATAGAACGACCACCTCCGATGGGACCTCCGCCGATGGGCCCTCCATTGATGGGTCCACCACCCATGGGACCACCTCCCATAGGAGACAAACAACTTCCATCCTTACTTAGTCTCAAAGTAGATCCTCCAGAGCAGCTTGAACAAAATACGGAAGTTGTATTACCCCAAGTACTAGAAGAAGTTCTAGCTTTGAAAAATCAGAGAGCTATGGAATTGGGGACAGATGATTCAGGCTCTGGGGCTCCCGGTCAAGGAGATCCTGTCCAAGTAGAAACTAAGTCGGTTCCGTTAGAAATTGAAGTGGTATGGGATAAAGAAGATATTATTGTGGTGAGCTCTCGAATTGTTATTAATATTTTTCAGTATATTGAGTGGAATTTTTTCAGGAAGAGAATAACGAGAAGGGTGATTTGAAGACAAATAATAAAGAGAATAAAACCAATAAAAACAAAAAGAAAAAAAAGAAGAGGAGGAAACATAAGATACAAATAACAGAAAAGGAAAAGAAACTAGAAAATGGAGACAAAACAAATGAAAAGTTGACCGAAGAGAAAGAAGATGTAGAGGTTGAGTAAGTTATTTTATAGTTCTTTGATGAATCAAATATATTTCATGAATTTTTTAGATATGTTCAAGAAACAATAGGTTTGCATGAACTAGCACCACAATATCGCCAGTTCTATCACATCTTGGAATCTTTCAAAATAAGTGAACAGAAGTCCGATCTCCCACCTCCAATTTTAGCAACTCCAACATTTTTATCTAGCAAAGCAGGAATGATAACTCTTAGTGATCAATTTCAAGAAGATGGAGATGACGGAGACGATGTAAGTTTTTTTTTATTGTTTTCATTCCTCCCACATCTAATTTTATAATTTTCAGAAAAAACCTGAAGACAAGTCCAAGCTTTCCAAACGTAAATTGAAGAAAATGACTCGTCTCAGCGTGGCAGAGCTGAAACAACTTGTGAACAGACCGGATGTTGTTGAAATGCATGATGTCACAGCAAGAGATCCAAAATTGCTTGTTCAATTGAAAGCGCATCGTAACACAGTACAGGTAAGTTTTATTTGAATTATATTTAACAAACTCATTTTTCTTTGATAATTCGATACAAGGTTCCACGTCACTGGTGTTTCAAAAGAAAGTATTTACAAGGGAAGAGAGGTATAGAAAAACCTCCCTTCAATTTACCAGATTTCATTAAACGTACTGGTATCATGGAAATGAGGGCATCGCTTCAAGATAAAGATGAATCGAAAACATTAAAAGCGAAAATGAGGGAAAGGGCAAGACCAAAATTGGGAAAAATCGATATCGATTATCAAAAACTACACGATGCCTTCTTCAAATGGCAAACCAAACCTAAAATGACAATTCACGGGGATCTCTACTATGAAGGTAAAGAATTCGAGACCAGGCTGAAAGAGAAAAAGCCAGGCGACCTATCTGAAGAGCTCAGAACAGCTCTTGGTATGCCGGTCGGTCCAAATGCCAACAAAGTTCCTCCGCCATGGCTCATCGCCATGCAGCGTTACGGTCCCCCGCCCAGTTATCCGAACTTGAAAATTCCCGGTCTCAACGCTCCCATACCGGATGGTTGTTCATTCGGTTACCATGCCGGAGGTTGGGGTAAACCTCCAGTTGACGAAAACGGCAAACCTCTTTATGGTGATGTGTTTGGAACAAATGCCAGCCATATCGATGATATTGGAGATGATCCGACAGTTGATAGAACGTTATGGGGCGAATTGGAATCTGAATCCGAAGAGGAGAGCGAGGAAGAAGAGGAGGAGGAAGAGAAGGATGCTGTACCAGATGAATCCGGTCTGGTCACTCCGGCTGAAGGTTTGGTTACTCCAAGTGGTCTAACCAGTATACCGGCGGGTATGGAAACGCCAGAAGCCATCGAACTTAGGAAAAAGAAGATCGAGAACGAAATGGATGGGTGAGTACCAACTTTCACAAGTATATGACATTTTGCAACAACGTTTTTGTTTTCCAGATCGGAAACTCCGGTGCTCTACCATATAATTCCAGAAAAACGTAACGAACGTATAGGTAACTCTATGATGGCCAGCACCCATGTTTACGACATGGCAGGGGTTGCACAACCTGTTCAAGGGGGCGCTAGACGTACGGATAAAGAAGGAATGGTTGAGTTGGCCCTTGATCCTTCGGAGTTAGATTTGGATAGTGACGCCATGGCTGTACGTTACGAACAACAAATGAGGGAAAACCAGTCGCAGTTGCAGAAAGAAGATCTCAGCGATATGTTGGCTGAGCATGTAGCTAAGCAAAAGGTAACTTTTTTATCTAAGTACCGAATTAAAAAATTATTTATTTGGGAATAGGTGGAATTATACTGCTCCACAAAAGTTTGAGGAAATTCCAAAAGTTTCCATTTTTTTTTATCAATTTTTGAGCGTTCGTTTTACTTACACGAGAGTCATATCATTTCGTCACCATGTCTGTATTTTTCGAATTTTGAGCCAAAAATGGTGTCAATCGAGAAGGTTCGAATCTTGAATGCCACGATTAATCTCGTTATTGGGCAAAATTCGACCACGGGTTCCGTAACAATGGTCGTTTGAAATTTTCCAGATCGCATAAACAGAACCATTTTAAATTCCAACGAATTATTGAATAAAAAATCCTTATATTTCTGTAACAGCTGATTCGGCATAATTGACAAAGAGCTGCTGTCATTTTTTGACAGCTGTCAAAAATTTCTTCAATTGGTTTCTAAAACTGGAAGATGCGAATCTACATACAAGGTGGATGAAAGAGCGGTCAAAAGCTCCTGACTTCACGGCAGTGCTTTCAATATTTTTCAAATGTGAGAAATCTGAATGTTTACTCACTTATCTAAATTTTTCATTTGCCTATTTCAGTTTCAGATCAAAATTTATTCTTAGTTCCTGTAGTGTTCATGTCCATGTTTAAAAATTGGGAATTTGGTTGATAAATGTTCCTTCTCGCCTTGACAGTGGGTTCATAAACGTTGGCAATATCATAATTATTGTATCACCTCATTTGGTCCAAATTCCTGTGATCAACTGCCCAATTTATTTTTAGTATTTGTCGTACAAAATCAGTTCACTCCAAAAATTGAAAAAATTAAAGTTGATTGTAAGAGCGTAAAACAATAACTGATCCAAAATGCTTAGAAAGGCAAACAACAAGAGCTTGCCTGAAACTGAAAAAGTTAACAAGGAGCAAACAAAAAAACCATTCAGATATAAGAGAGATATTTGATTTCGCATAAATGAACAAGAATCGGCAACTTTTGAAATGGTCACAAAATTTCTGAACTTCCTTAACTTTTGTGGAGCACTATATTCCATGAAACAGAAATAAGATAAAAAAATTACTCACGGCCGTTTGGATGACTCCTACTTAAGTGTAACCTCTATCATCAATTTGGTTTGCACAGTTACACCCAAGTTAGAAGTTTTGTGGTAGACCTCTGCACGTGATCGTTAGAGAATGATGATCCTTTGAGTAAAATTCAAAGCTTTCAGGAACTAATTACGTTTAATTATTCCAGAATAAGCGCAAGCGACAACAACAACAAGATACGAAGCAAACGAAGAAATACAAGGAATTCAAATTTTAAGGTGTTTTGTGTTTTCCTTTCAGTATATTTAAGAGCCCTTACTATGTAATATAGTGAATAATTTTAGTGAGGTATTACATTTATTTGAAGAACATTTATTTTCTGATGTACAAAATAGAATTTTCTTGTAATACACACATAGCTTATATCACAACATCTTATTTGATTAGCACTTCAAAACCTGACCGTTAGGTGAAAAGAAACAAGGAATACAATTAGAAAATTATGTATTTAATTATATATTTTCATCTAGATGGGAATTGAGTGAATAAATAAACTAATTAATCTTATATTTAGTCATCCTTCAAATAAAAAGTAATTCATACACATTGTCATTGCAACATAAAAAAATAATTTATATCAAATCAGCAACATTCATCGGCATTTCATCAATCTGCGTTGAATAATATTGTTCAATATCTCTGAGAATCCTGATGTCATCAGACTTGACGAAGTTTATAGCCACACCCTTACGACCAAATCTACCGGAACGACCAATACGATGGATGTACAATTCTCTGTTGTTCGGCAGGTCGTAATTGATGACAAGACTGACTTGTTGTACGTCGATACCTCTAGCTAAAACATCTGTGGTGATGAGTACTCGACTTTGTCCAGACCTGAACTCCTTCATGATTCCATCTCTTTCTTTTTGAGGCATGTCTCCATGCATAGAACTGACTGTGAAGTTGTTTTCCCTCATTTTTTCAGTCAACCAATCTACTTTACGCTTGGTATTGCAGAATATTACGGCTTGTGTGATGGTTAAAGTATCGTATAAGTCGCAAAGGGTGTCAAATTTCCACTCTTCACGCTCTACAGCTACGAAGAACTGTTTAATTCCTTCCAAAGTCAACTCATCACTGAAAATAAGGATGAATATTAATAAAATAAATTATTGAAAATGTCCTATTCAACTTAGTTAATAAAAATATTTTTACCGTTTAACGAGAATTCTTATGGGATCTGTCATAAATTTGGAAGTTATTTCCAAGATTTCATGTGGTAAAGTAGCTGAAATGAGTACCACCTGGGTTGATGGTGGTAAGTATCTATAAACGTCGTAAATTTGTTCTTTGAATCCTTTATTCAACATTTCATCTGCTTCATCAAGAACAAGCATTGTCACTTTTCTGGTTCGTAGAGCTCGTCTTCTTATCATATCTAGAAAATAATTTAAAATTCAGTGAATGAGATAATTATATCTATATAGAAACTCACCATAAACTCTGCCTGGTGTACCACTAACGACATGTGTACCATAATCCAACTTTCTTATATCTTCTCCTAGGTTGGTACCTCCTATGCAGGCATGACATTGTACGTTCATAAAGTCTCCCAAAGCTAATATTACTTTCTGGATCTGAACTGCTAATTCTCGAGTAGGTGATAAACACAACACTTGCGTTTCCCTAAGAGCCAGATCTAGTTGTTGAAGAATTGCAATTGAAAAGGTTGCTGTTTTACCAGTACCAGATTGTGCTTGTGCGATAACATCTCTTCCTTTCATTATCGGCCTTATAGCCCTCTGTTGAATTGCTGAAGGTTTTTCAAATCCTGGAATAAATTTATCAGAAAAGTGACTCAATGAATTTTAGGTTATCGATAGAATGCCCATTTTTGAACTCAGTATTGCAATTTCAACTCACCATATGCAAATATTCCCCTCACCAGCTGTTCTTTCAAGTTCATGCCATTGAAATTATCAATGACTTCAACATCTTCACTGGTTTCAAATTCAACATTGGTTAAATCTTCAAATACTGCACTACGGCCTCCGACCGAAGCCGATCTTGCTGCATTATTTGCCATTTTTTTAAGAATAATCTGCAAACACTCAACTTTAAATTATGTAGATTTATATTTCTGAAGTAAAAGTAGATCACCCTACGTTCTACGTAGCCCACTTTTTCTCGACAAGCCAAACAATTTTTTCTGTTTGAGGTTACCATTTATTCTGTTATCTATGTTCATAGAACCTATTTTCTTCTTCCTCTATGCCTAGAACAAAGTTTGTCAATCAAAATTGTATATTAAATTCCAAAGATATTGATTTTATGTGGTCATTTAATACTTGTACTCTATATTTCATAAATGATTTGATTCAATTAATGATTTTGAGAATCTAGAAATTAGAACATTCATTAAAGAAAACTATTTCATGTCAGAAATGTCATATGCCATATCTTTCAATTTTAAAATAACGGTCTTCGGTCTTCAAAACAAATTCGAATTGTAAAATGTGGTGCCCATCGAAATAGTATTCAATTGTAAAGTGAAGTGTAGTAAAAATTGAGTAAATCGGGTTATTTTTTGCTGAGATAATCGTCACAAACACCTAGAAGATGAATACGCCTTATAGAAGTACACATTATACCCCAAGGGTCTTGAAGAGGGAAAAAACTAATCTCTCTTCCACAAGCTCTGATTTAATGAAAGAACCGGTAAGAGTCTACTGTAGAATACGCCCAGTGAACGACCAAAACGATGCATCCTGCATATCTTTGATATCACCTACAGTTTTATCACTCAATACTGCTGCAGATCCGAAGTATACATCCCAAAGAGAACTTCACTGCCAATTTAAGCAGATTTTCACTTCTTATGCCACTCAAAAAGAAGTATTTGATTTTGTTGCTCTGCCTTTACTTCAGGATTTACTCAAGGGTAAAAATGCTTTATTGCTTGGTTATGGTGTGACTGGCTCCGGGAAAACTCACACCCTGTCTGGCGAGCCTAATGACCCCGGAATTATGCCTCGTTGTATAAACTCGATATTCAATACCATAGGCGATTTTCAAACGCCTAAATTCACAGTCAAGCCAGATAGGATGAATGGATTTCAAATTCAGTCTGAAAATGATGCTGTCCAGGATAGGCTGTTGGAAAATAAAGCAAATAACGCCAAAGCTGCTAGAGGTAAAACCCCAAGAAGGGTGGTTGATCAACCATTTTATTTCAACGATGGGACAAGGATAAGTGATGTTGATGAAAGTTGTTCCTACGCTGTATTTGTCAGCTATGTGGAAATATACAATAACACGGTTTACGACTTATTAGATGAGTCGAATGGTAAAAATTTACAACCCAAAATTCTACGGGAAGATTTACAAAAAAATATGTATGTCATTGGAGTTACTGAAGTGGAGGTTAAATCTGCCGAAGAAGCTTTTGAACTTCTCAGTTCTGGCCAGAGAAAAAAGAGAATGGGACATACCTTACTGAATTCGGTATCCAGCCGCTCACATTCAGTTTTCAATATTCGATTGGTTCAAATCGAACAAGTTGCCCATAATAGCAACGGTGTTGCCGTTGTACCCGATTCTAATTTGATCAAAATATCACAGTTGAGTTTGGCCGATTTAGCTGGTTCCGAAAGGACAAATCGTACTCAAACAACCGGCATGAGACTGAAAGAAGCTGGAAGAATCAATAATTCACTTATGTGCTTAAGAAATTGTTTAGAAATCTTGAGAGAAAACCAGCTCACAGGTTCGAATAAGTTGGTGCCATATAGGGACAGCAGGTTAACATTTCTTTTCAAGAATTTCTTCGAAGGATATGGAAAAGTTGAAATGATGGTGTGTGTCAATCCTTCTATAAAAGATTTCGACGAAAATTTGCAAGTGATGAAATTTGCAGAAATGTCGCAAGATATCAAGATCAAAAAGAATGAACATAGAGTGGATACTCCATTTGTTAGGAAAACAACGAAAAGAACTTTGAATACACCTTCGTCTGTGACCAAGGCTAAATCTAATTCGTCGTTTACCCTGCCTAAAATACCAAGTTTCATTTTCAATTTGTCTAATTTGGATGATATGTCTGCTAACTTGGATCAAATTTCGAAAGTTTTGCAACTCAGAAGTTCGAAATTCATAGGAAATCACAATGAATATAATAATAAGGAAACAGCGTTTAGGAAACGGTTATGTGAAATGAACGATGATTATATTCTGAATTGTTCTGAAATGAAAAGTATGAAAGCAATAATCAAGAAAGAAAAGCAGGAAACTTATAATTTGAGGAATAAAATTTCGGATTTAGAAACTGTCAACGATAGTCTCGCTTCCAAAAATGATGAATTCCAAGAAGTTATAAGAAATATGAGACAGATTATCGACGAGAAAGACTTACGAATAAATCAGAAGATTTTAGAGAAGGAGAAGGCTAAACAAAAATTTGTTTTAGCAAATGAACAAATGTCCCAGGAGCTCGATAATAAGTTGAGAAGACAACGTGAACAAATACATGCATCAATGCAAGCTAAGGAGAATAAATTGAAGAGAGTTCGGGAAATTTTGGAAAGTAATGATGTGACAGAGGCAGAACGTAGGGAATATACCTATGAACTACAACCCAAGTCACCACCAATACAAGACATTGCAAATTCCAACAGAAACTATGAAACGCCTACATCAAGGAACAGGCATCAGAGATCTAACGGAGAAGTCTGGCTGGAACACAATGTGATTAAGCCGGTACCATTAGGCACCGTTTTACAACCAGTAGTCAAGAAACGAAAGTCTTTGACTAAATTAACGAAGGCTAGTGACATTACACATCCTAAACAAAATAAGTACTGTTTAATTGCTCAAGACCAAGACACTGACGGTGAAATTGAAACAAAAGTATACAAAGGTGATATTGTGTCAACTTGTGGAGGGGGAGCTCAAGTCATTTTTAATGATGTTGAATTGTTGAAGCAAAAGAGCCCCACCGCCAGTCCTTAGTTGGATTCCTTTTTTTTTAATTCAGAATAAGTATAATAAGCCTCATTTTTTATGTCAATGATTTATTCTCAGTGATTTTAATTGTAAGATTATAATGTACTTAAGAGCAAGTCTTTCATGATTGTGAAAATTGATTGTTTTGTTAGAGAAACAGAAATGTTATGATGTGATTTTGTAATTTATATTTGGGTAAGAATAAATTTATTGAATTTTGAATTGAATAATGTTTAGTTGGATATTCTGGGAGCTATATGAAACTTCGTATAAAAAGTAGTTGTTACCCAGCGTTCCCCATCCATTTCGAGAATCCGATCCATTATCTTAAAGGCTGAATATCGTTGGATTCAATTTCGAATAAATTATAGCGGGAAAACTATCAAACATAGAATTAGGAAATTGACAGCGATCAATTTACCAACTTAATAAAATATAGGTAAAAATCACGCACCGCTAGATGGCGCTGGAAAGTACAGAATGTCGGGCCGAGAGGTGGTCAAAATATTCTGTCTTTCACAACAAGTTGATAGAATATTTTTTATAAGATTGCAGAATTAATAATAATGCCTGTAGACATTTTCGACAATGTGGGTGAACGTGAATGTAATAGCTGATAGCAAATGACCACTATATAGAAAATTATTGAACTTACAATGAAAAAAATCTTCTTTCAGGAAGTGCTTGCTGCAAATTGATATATTCTTTCTGATACGTTTCCCAATCTTCAAGATTGTCTGCCATTTTTTAACTGCCTTGAGATTCAACAGGAATTTAATATTTATGCAAAGAAATTTTAAAAGTAAGATGAGCATTGAGGAACAGAGCACATATTCGTGATCTTATTCCCGCATTACCTCCTTCAATCCGCTGCATTTTCAGCTCGTATACAGTTTATTAACAATTGTCCCTAAAATATCAGCCAAATATATCACTTTCGATACATAAATTTACACTTCTATCATATAAACACACACACTTCAGTTTGTTGTTCACCTCTCGAGTATTTCAAACGATGAAAAGTAGATGTCGCCCACTCCGTAATTCTCTCCTATTTACTTGAGAATCCGCTGGCCCCATTCATATTGAACCTATTTTTTCAGAGCATAATTTACAAGTATTTTTCCTGGAATAATTCACAATATATTGATAGGAGAGAATAAAAGGTAGTGGCGGGGTAATAAAAAACCTCAGCGTCCAACATCGTGAAGTTTCAAATTAATTTCGCCTGAATAAGATTATTTTCTGTGGGACTTAATAATCTTGTGACGTATTTTTTGTGCAAATTTATCTTGAAAATTAGAGGTACATTTTCTAGGAATAATAGAGATCACACACCATTTTTAGTGGTGAAAGGTGTGTTGCATTTCTAATTTTGAGCGCTCGTACTTCTTACATGAGGGCTATATTATTATCATTTCGTCGCGATGTCTGTATTTTTCGAATTTTGAGCCGAAAATGGTCTCAATCTACTAGGTTCGACTCACTCTCGAACGGAACGACTTGAAACTTCTTTGAAATTGTAACTTTTTAATAGAAAGGCCTTTTGACTTGAAATTTTCAGGATATGTGTGGATCTCGAATACCGCGGTCACGTTCATCAATGAGCAAAATTAGGCCAGGGGTTCCGTAAATATGGTCGTTTGAAATTTAGTTTTCTTGATAATTTCAAAACTACTGATTCGATCGTGACGAAATTTTGTATACTAATGGAGAATGATATATTCAAGCTACATTTCCCAGATCGCATGACCAGAAACATAGAAACCATAGAAAATCATAACTTTCGAACGGAAAGGCCTAGGGAGTTGAAATTTTCAGGATAGGTGTGGATCTCGAATGTCGCGATCACGTTTATCAATGAGCAAAATTCCGTAAATATGATCGTTCGAAATTTAGTTTTCTGATAATTTCAAAACTACGGATTTGATCATGACGAAATTTTGTATTTTAATGGAGAATGATTTATTCGAACTACATTTTTTCCAGATCGCATGACCAGAACCATAGAAAATTATACATTTCGAACAAAAAGGCCTAGGGACTTGAAATTTTCAGGGTAGGTTTGGATCGCGAATATCGCGATCACGTTCATTTATGGGCAAAATTAGACAAGGCGTTCCGTAAATATGGCCGTTCAAAATATTTTTTTCCTGATCATTTCGAAACTACTGATTGGATTCGAATGAAATTTTGCACATAGCTGAAGAATAATGTATTCAAACTACGTGCCAAATTTTGTCCAGATCGCATCACCAAGACCATAGATACCATAGAGAATTCTAGCGAATTATCGAAAAAAAAATTCTGGAGTTTCACCTTAGTTTGATAATTTTTTTGACAGTTGTCAAAAAATTTTTCATTTTATTTCTGGAACTGGAAAATGCGAATCTATCTACAAGGTGGATGGAAGAGCGCTCAAAAGCTCCTGACTTCACGGCAGTGCTTTTCGTAATTTTTAGTGGTGAAAGGTGTGTTGCATTTCTATTTTCAGGCTTCCTTCGACCTTTAGTCGATACAATTTCTCTCCGTTTTGTTAAATTTCTGAAAATTCTTGGTCGATACTCAACTTTAACCGCTGAATCTCAAGAGATATCTAGAATGGACCGGATTCTTTGTACGATTTGGATGGGATACATATTTTACTCCTACTTACCGTAAGTATATGAACTTTTTACTGATTGCAAATAAATGAAACATAGACCGAAAGATCGCGGTCGTAAAAAAAAAAATGCAAATTCTTGCAGAAGCTTTATAAAAACAAACTTCAGCTCACCCGTATAGAAATATTGACTTAATAAATTGCTTATCAGATTATTGAGTATTGAAGCAAAATGGAAATTGAATAATTTAGTAGCATGTTAATTTTTTTTTGTGTTGGCATCCGTGAATATTTGTGAGTTGTCAACTTTAAGTATTCTATATTCTATGGTTATCAACCATTTGAAGCGATTGTCATTCACTCTGTCATTTCGAATTATTTGCGAGATAATTTTTTGAGATTTTTTTCAAAAGCCCTACCTGGTATATGAGTATCTGATTTAAACCAAATGACTTCCAGGGATAGGTTCCAAAGGAAGAATATCAAAAGTGGCACAAGCTATTCTCCTCTTCAGATACAAATCGTTAGAGATAGTATTTTATCTTCTCCCATTGAATAAAATATCCATTTTTCAACTAACTTTGAGCAATTAATAGTATCTGTAAACAAACACCGTGCTCTCTCCTATAATTCCCCGTCTCTGTGCTTCTGAACAAGCCGATTGGCCGAAAGGGAACAGTCCATTATTGGTATTGAGGGGAGGTCACTTGTAGTATTTTGACGTTTTCTCGAATTAAGTTGATACCTAATCATTATTGTGAATGTTTTGCTGGAAAAGATGAATTCAGATTGTGAAGATGAATTATTATATACACCTTCAGAAATAAGGCAATCAGCCAATTTTTCCATAAAATTTTCAAGATTGGTGTAGCAGTAAGAATATTGAGTCATCGTTTACAGAGACTGTTGTTCTGGCATATTTTAGTGAACTTAGCACTAAATATAAAGCATCGCCCCTATGGACTTTCTACTCCATGCTAAGAAGCACAATCAACATAAATAATGCATTGATATATTATAGGTTACTACCAAGATTTGTAAATAAAGTTCTTTCTCTGTACTTGTTTCTTAGTATTTATTGTTATAGTCCTAGATAAAGTATAGTATTCAACTTGCGGTAATGGTCATAACTCACTTGATGAATTACAGCTCGTTGAATAATATATTTTTTTCGAAAAATATGGCAATAAACCATTGTTTTTCGCACCTCTCGTCATCCCTTCCTGCGAAATACGGCCCTTAACCTTCCCCGCCAGGTAGCAACCCGCCGATATCGCAATTTATGGCACTCGATCGCCCGGTCGTGCGAAAACATTCCTGGGGATCATGTCGGCAAGCGCCGTTTCATTGTCATTTCTCGGGGGTGCGCCGCTAGTCGCGAGGGACCGTGTTCCTCTCGAATCACCGATTCGGCTCTTGATTGGCGCCCCTTCGTCCTGGAGACAATTACCAATCAACGAAAGCCGCGGGCTCGTGGAGCTCTCGATCCGGGAAAAACGAACGGGAAACGGGGCTGTACGCGTTGTTTTACGGACGGACAATCTTTCCCGAGGCCTCGCTCCCCCGAAATTCGGTCACTCCGGAGAGTTGGGTATACAATATACCCTCAGCCGAGAGGAACAAACCGATTTCGAATTTGTAACTCTATCTTTTGATTTCAAGATGTTTGTGGATTTATAGGAAACACTCTTCTTCATAGTCCTACTTCATTGACATTCGGCACAATAATAACTAACAATGATTGTACGTAATGCGCATCTTCATAACTCTCAATAACTAACTGCCGTTACGTACGAAGTGGAGTCTGCGCGTTTTCTTTTGAGACTCTACTATGTTGCCATTTACGCTTCTTCTTACTTATACTTCAGATTGGAATAGCTTTCGTGTTAAGCTCTACTGAGGCATAATTGGTGTGAAGTTATCGAAATATTCAGCTTTATGTCCACAATTAAAAAAAACTGCGCTGCAAAATATTGAAATTTCATCGTGAGAACATCGAAGATTGATGGAAATATAACCAAAGCTTTCATATTAACATTCTTTTTCGATAAACTGTTAAATAATATTATATTATTTAACGAGTGGTAATGAGGTCATAACTCACGCATATGCAGTTTGCAGCACGAGCCGAAGGCGAGTGCTGTAATTCATCAAGTGAGTTATAACCATTACCGCAAGTTGAATACTATACTTTATTTACTCCTATTGAATAATATAGTCATTACTCAACTACTTTCGAGCAAGTAATAGTATATGTAAACAAACACCGTGCTCTCTCTTATCAGCCTCTATTTCTGTGATTCGGAATAAGCCGATTGGCCGAAAGGGAACAGTCCATTATTGGTATTGAGGGGAGGTCACTTAAAGAATTTTGACGTTTAATCAAATTGAGTTGATACCTAATTATTATTGTGAATATTTCGCAAAAAAGATGAATTCAGATAGTGAAGATGAATTATTATGTACATCTTCAGAAATAAGACCATCAGCTAATGTTACCATACATAATTTATTGCCCGAAAAATATCAAAACAAATATAAAGGTGTATACAACAATTTTCAAGATTGGTGTAGCTGTGTAGCAGTAAGAAAATCAAGTCATTGTTTACAGAGAATGTTCTTTTGGCATATTTTAATGAACTTAGCACTAAATATAAAGCATCGCCTCTATGGACTTTCTACTCGAAGAAGCACCATCAACATAAATAATGCATTGTTATAGATTTGTAAATAAAGTTCTTTCTCTGTACATGTATCTTAGTATTTATTGTTATAATCGTAGATAAAGTATAGTATTCAACTTGTGGTAATGGTCATAACTCACTTGAAGAATTACAACTTCATCTGCTTGAATTATGACCCACAATACCGCTCGTTAAATAATATACTATCATCTATGACGATAACAATAAATACAAGTACAGAGAAAGAACTTTGTGCAAATCTGACATCTGCGCAACGCTAGTTTATATTTATTTACAGTAATCTACCTAACCAGGATTGCAACGCCCGTCCGAGAAAGAATAATCCAGTCACAGAAGCTTTTTGGAAAACTGACAAGCTAAGCTAACCTCGAAATGAGAAGCTCTTCTTGGTGAGCTCTTGGCTCTGGCTTTCAAGTTCTACAGTTATATCTTATCTTTTAAAGGTAAAACAGGGTTGGTTTGTGAATTAGTTGATCTTGAACCCTCTATGGTGGAAGAGATACTTTGGGTTTAACATGTGAGTAACAACATATTTCAAGTTCTACAGTTATATCTTATCTTTTAAAGGTAAAACAGGGTTGGTTTATGAATTAGTTGATCTTGAACCCTCTATGGTGGAAGAGATACTTTGGGTTTAACATGTGAGTAACAACATATTTATTATTACAACGTTATCATTATTGATATACAGGCTTCTCCAAAAACTTTCTACACTTTTATTCAATGATTTCCGTATCTCAGGTATTTACCTCTAATTCACAAGACCTTCATTTGCTTCTACTCAACGTATTTTACAATGTTTGTTTGCTTCTTGTGTATTGTTTGTATCCATTTTTCATACTTTTTTATCCAGTCTATTCCATATTATTTGATGATTCTGACTGACCATCTGTATTAAATTCCTCAGTGCTTCCCACAAGAACTTTCTTATATTAACGAATGTTTAATCATCACCTTCTCTAATCATATCTGGGTTATGCAATATTCTTCAAATGATACTATATGTAATCGTTGTAGTTTTCAGCAAATATTAAGGATATTCATGAGCACCAGTGTCGGCATTATGTTTCATCATCTCATCTTGATTGAGAACTTTAAATCGACTCTCCACTCATTATTTTCCGTTATTGTTTACTGTTTATATTGTTTACCTAATACTTTATGGGACTACTGACCAGGTAGACAACTATCATATGACGAACCTAACTAAATAAGGCTTGCCCATCGTTTGGAAATATATATAGCAAGGATCTTTGGTCGCATTCCCCTCTCCTTGCACCGTGGGAAATCATCAATCGTCAAATGATAGTTGGATTCCTGCGAAGAATAACTCACAATTTTCGCACATAATCGTCTATTATTAATCTACTAAATCATTCGTTATTTGAATGAGATAAAAAGAGAGGTCTCTGGGTTTTAACTTCACCAGTCTATCTATTGTTATACATCGTACAGAATCAGGTTTTCTCGCAGGTCTTTCCTGATTCATATTCTTATCTTCGGACCTGAAGTTGGGGAACCGTCCCCAACAGCACAAATGAATAAACTTATTTTTTTGAGTGCTAATAATACGTGTTTTGAATTTCCTATTTTCCCGTCAATCTCTTCTATTGAATCAAGCGTAATTTGAGTTACATACTTACATACACAACGTAGAGTTCTTTAAACCACTATACGATCACGATCTTGGCAAAGATTATTTAGAGTAATATTTTCACGTTAAAAAGAACTCATTTAAGATAGAGTTCTCGTTCTTTACGGTTTTCAATAGAAAACTGTATTGTCGGTAATAGTTTCACCACTTTAAAAGTACCAATACAGGACAACTTAATTTACAAATCTCAATAGTTACCTATAACAAGGCATTATTCATGTTGATTGTGCTTCTTAGCAAGGAATATAAAGTCCATAGGGCGATGCTTTATATTCAGTGCTAAGTTCACTAAATATGCCAAAACAACATTCTCTGTAAACGATGACTCAATATTCTTACTGCTCCACTAATCTTGAAAATTGTTGTGCACACCTTTATATTTGTTTTGGTATTTTTCAGGCAATAAATTCTGTATGGTAACATTGGCTGATTGTCTTATTTCTGAAGGTGTACATCATAATTCATCTTCACTATCTGAATTCATCTTTTTTAGCAAAATATTCACACTAATAATTAGGTATAAACTCAATTTGAGAAAACGTCAAAATTATTCAAGTGACCTCCCCTCAATACCACTATTAGACTGTTCCCTTTCGGCTAATCGGCTTGTTCAGAAGCACAGAGAAAGGAAGTTATGGTAGTGAGTTATTATAACTCACGGTGTTTGTTTACAGATACTATTTAATGCTCAAAAGTAGTTGAATAATGAATATATATTTCAATAGGCGTAGATTAATAAAATTATTTTATTTTCGAATTATTGAGAAGAGGTTTTTGCCCATTTATGAACTTAACCGGCACATTCCGACCTCGAAAGTACCCTGGCTGTCTGAACTTCGATCATTATGTACAATAAAACATCGCCATGACCGTAAAAAGTCGAATAGAAACCGTACCAGTCATATCTCCGTAATGCCCGAAATTACCGCGCATCACACAAAAAGGACGCGTTCCGAATCCAATCTTCTCCGTCGATCTAATTCCGCTGGAAATGGAAGTCGCAAGTCGTAGGAAATATAACGAGGCGCTCGACGCCCAAGTCGTTAGTTTTAACGACGTCGCTAATGAAACAATCCAAGGATGCAATTATGAGGGATGACACATCCAAGACTCCAGTGGCTCCCTCTACGCCCATTCGGGTATAACAGGATAACTTGGCGCTGTCTGCAAATTAAACAGGGCTTGTTGCTTCGTTGGAATCAACATTTTTGTAGGCTTTGATGTTTTTGGCACATCTCTGGCTGTGTATCAATGATGGAATTTTTTTCCACTTTCCGTATTGAATTGAGGCAAATACGCACGACATAGTGAAGGACTTGGATTTAGTCTGTTGGTGAAAGGTTAGCGAAGCTATTATAACTTTTGGAGCAAGGCTTTAGTAATGAATATAAAGTTTTTTTGCTCTTGTTAATAGTTGCTTGGTTGAGTTGGGATCTTCAATACTCAATTCCTTCCAAAATTGTCTGCCTGTGCGAAACAGGGACGGGTCACCTACATTTTTATTGCCTTTTTCGCCGTAAAAGGCAAATATTCAGGATTTTATATGATTTTTGAGGCCGTTCCAGGAAACATCAAAAGCAGCCAACGTCCTCCAATATGAAATGCTCGTGTAATCCGGGTTGGATGGATCGTTTGAACGGGTGAAATTCCCGATTTATCCTCGTTGGGAATGAATTCCAGACCCGAGAATCGGGATGAAATTGGGTTCCGCTTAAATGACAACGGAAAGTTTTCTTCTTCCGTCCTCGTCGCTCATTAGCAGTAGCGATAACATGAAAAATTTCCCAGGGGTGGACCCGTTCGGAAAGTTAAACTTTCAAGAATTCGGGAAGAATAATTTTTTCGTTGGGAGGCGCATTCGCCATTTTGCAACCCGAGTATTTTTTGCGCGCTTGTTTAGCTTTATCATTTCGCCGAATGTCTGTTATTTTAAAATTTTGAGCTGTTCGAGGTCTGAATGCGTTTGTGTTCGAAAACGGGCAAAATCCGTCAAAGCGCTTCGTATATATAGCCATCTGAATATTTTTCCTCAATAATTCGAAAAATACCTATTCGATCGAATTGAAACTTGATAGTTAGTTGTAAAATTGACGCAAAGATTCATGTGCAATTTCAGAGAGAGAAGAGACTAAAAGAATTAAAAAAAAACGATAAAACGAGTTCCACGCGAAAGGAAAATTCAGTTTTTTCTATCTGGTAACGGCAAAATTTCCATATGATTTTGTGATTTCATTTCTTGAAGTGTCCATTTTATAAAATGACATTAAGCTCCAATCTGACGGCCGGTTTGATCCATAGAATCTGTAATTCGTTTCATATATTTGGCTCGATAGTTCCGCTACAATATCTCCTCATATATTAGTTGATTTTTTTGAAGCAAAATATCAGAAACCCAAATTGATTCTACATCGCCATCTAGTTGATTTTTGTGTCAGTTTAGGTAAAGATTGATCAGTCTTTCCGAAATCGTGGGTGAGTTTGATAAGACTTGAAGAGAAGTGCCTGGATGGATGAAGACAAGTACCTAGATGAATTCAAACAATCGCGCGCAGGAGTTCCATACTCAAAATTTTTGCTCATTATTTTTAATATCTCTCGTTATCGCTCAATTTGGGGATTTTTGAATAAATCGTTTCACAGCAAAGGCATATAAATATCAGAAAATCGTCAGAATGAATCTAACCACCCTTGAAGAAGACACCATTTATAATGAAAGTCGAATTTTGCAAGAAAATGTTTTTTTCAATAGTTATTCAGTAATCAATGAAATTCTCCTAAATATTTATTGAATTATAAAACATTGAATATAAGTAAGTAATATGTCGAATGAATTGCTCATTTTTTTGCCTAAAAGTTGAGAGAAGGTTTATCTCTCTATCTATCATTAATTTTTTTCAGAAAATAAGAAATGATTTTTTCGAAAGTGATATGATATGATAGATTCATTAACCTAGAGAGATGAAATATTTCTCTATTGGGAAACGGTTTGTTGTGATGCAAATATTAAGATTGCTTGGACGAAGATCAAAATATAGCCAAAGCTATGGGTGCGACAAAATTGCGAAAAAATAAACCGGGATGGCATTTCTCAATTAAAACAAAAAAGTCCCAAAATTGCTCAAATCCAGAATTCACAATATTGAAAAATACTAAATAACACATCAACCCACATGAGGGTTGAAGAAATTACTCTATGAAAACAGATCAGGATGGCCGCTTTTTTCCAAAAAGAAGTTTTTATGCATCTTATTATCCAAATAAGTAGAATATTCATTATCTTTCAATCATCGTTCTTTTTGAAAAAGTTATAGAAAGCACTGCCGTGAAGTCAGGAGCTTTTGAGCGCTGGTTAATCCACTTTGTTGGTAGATTCGCATTTTCCAGTTTTAGAAACCAATTGAAGAAATCTTCGGCAGATGTCAAAAAATGACAGCAGCTCTTTGTGAATTATGCCGAACAGCTGTTACAGAAATATAATGATTTTTTATTCAATAATTCGTTGGAATTCAAAATGGTTCTGGTTATGCGATCTGGAAAAATTTAGCTTGGATATATAATTTTCAATTAAAATACAAAAGTTCGTCACGATCAAATCCGTAGTTTTGAAATTATCAAGGAAACAAAACTTTAAACGACCATATTTACGGAACCCCTGGTCGAATTTTGCCCAATAACGAACTCAAACGCGGCATTGGAGATTCGAACCTTACCTAAAAATTTCAAGTTTCTAGGCCGTTCCATTCGAGAGTTATCGTATATACGGCCTGACGGACAGACTCGAATTATTTTGAATACATTATTCTTCATATATGTGCGAAATTATCAGGAAAAAAATATTTCGAACGGCCATATTTACGGAACCCCTATTCTAATTTAGGCCTTTCCGTTCAAAATTTATATTTTTCTATGGTTTCTATGGTTCTGGTCATGCGATCTCGACAAAATTTTGCATTACAACACAGGTGGCTTTAGTGAGGGGAGTAAATAACTACTCCTGCATCGATATTATCATTCGCTACTATTTTTCAGTATGTTGCGATCGATGATTTTTGTGTTTTTTGGGTTATTCCGATGGTCTTTTCGACAAACTTTCTGCAGGAACTATTATTCCTTACATTTATTTTCTCAACGTGTGATGTGGAAATGCTTCAGTCCGAATTTGCAGCATTTGAGTGTTTCTTTTATGGAAAACTCCCAACTGGAAAGTGGAAATCCGGAAAATCCGAGTGTCCGGCCCTGTGGCGCCGGCGGCGAAGCCGGGGTCGGCAATTTGTTCGCTTTTCTCGCTCGTTCGTTCGCCTGAATCAATTGTATGTATTACAAGTCCATATCGCTCGCTCTCGATCTAATTTGCTAAAAGGTTTTGTCCAAAGTGGAGTTTTCGCTTAACTTAACAACTGATTCGATATCATACATATTGGATGAGATCAAATCGACGAACGCCGGGCTCGGTACATTCCCAGATGGAAGCGTTTCTCCCCTTTTTCTTCGCGCTTCTACCATCTTCCCCGGCGATTTGAGCCATTTTGATAAGGGCGAAACTTATGCGGGGAGTGTATTGCTGAAATGGAAATCGGAATCATAGAGTCAGTTTGAGTTACCTTGAAATCGCAGCACTTACCTACTTTCTTTCGAATGTTGTTTTAAATAGAACTGAAAATACAGGGTTGCAGGCCCCAAAATGGTATAAACATATTAGAGTTGAATCTCACCCAGAACTTTCTTGAAATCGTCGAAAACCTACAAAAATAGTAGGCAAGTGTTCAAAGAGGAAAATCTAGCTAATCGTATTACTCCGATGGGGTATCTTCTTTGAAATATGAACGTTTGTTTCGAGAGGTGCCAGGTATCTGTCAATTTAGACGAATTGCGGAATTACTCCTTGAATCGCTGAAAATGTGAAAAATACTTTTTATTATTAGGCTAGGAAATTTCTACTTACCTGTATTTTTTACTTCGATTGCTAATTTTTGGCGAAAATTGGTAATTTTCTAGAAACGCTATATCTGAAACCTGGGGTCTTCTGAGATTCGATCGAGGTCTTCGGCCGACTCCCTTTCGTATCAAATCGATTGTTTTATTCGATGAAACTGGTGATCTTTCGTCAAAAATAACAAATGACAAAAAAAGCACCCAAATTCAAATTAGTATCTTCCTCAGTGGATGTAAAAGGTCCATATCTACTCAAACATTTTTTCGAAATGATCGAAGACACATTTCATAATAAAAATTCGAAAAAGTAAAAGTATGTTTACGTCTCGGTTTACGTTGAAAGAAGGAACAAATTATTTTTCCGTCAATTATCGAAATATTCTTCTACGTACTTACTAATCTTATGGTGATTTCGAAATGAAAACCCAAAAATTTCAATTTTTTTATTTGATATTTACATTTTTCATGTTCATTTAGAGTTTATATGTTGCATATAATCTTACCCCTCACTATACATTGATGTTACAAAATGGCGAATGCGTCGGGCTAAAAAAACTATCAAACCTGTTACATGTTAAGGGATACGTTTTCGACTCGCAAATACGATTACTTTTTTTTTGAGCGCTCGTACTACTTACACGAGGGCTATATCATTTCTTCACGATGTCTGTATATTTCGAATTTTGAGCCGAAAATGGTCTCAATCGACTATGTTCGACTCACAGATGACGAATCCGTCGGAAAATTCGAGTCTGTCCGTCCGTCCCTAAGCACGATAACTCCTAACAACCTAGAGAAATTCTCAGTGTAGGTTCAGTTCCCGAATGCCTCGGTTAAGTTCGTTAATGGGCCAAATTCCACCAGGGGTTCCGTAAATATGGCCATTCAAAGTTTTGTTCCCCTGATAACTTGAAAACTACAGATTCGATTGAGATGAAATTTTGCACTCAAATGGAGAATGAGGTGTTCAAGCTACATGTGAAATTTTGTCCAGATCGCATGACCAGAACCATAGAAACCATAGAAAATTGTCACTTTTGAACGGAAACGCCTAGGGACTTGAAATTTTCAGGATAGGTGTGGATCTCGAATGTCGTGATCACGTTCACCTATGAGCAAAATTATACTAGGGGTTCCGTAAATATGGTCGTTTGAAATTTAGTTGTCTTGATAATTCCAAAACTACAGATTATATCGTGACGAAAGTTTATATACTAATGGAGAATGATATATTCAAGCTACATTTCTCCAGATCACATGACCAGAACCATAGAAACCATAGAAACGCTAACTTTCGAGCGGAAAGGCCTAGGGACTTGAAGTTTTCAGGATAGGTGTGGATCTGAAATGTCGCGTTCACGTTTATCAATGAGCAGAATTATACTAGGGGTTCCGTAAATACGGTCGTTTGAAATTTGGGTTTCTTGATAATTTCGAAACTACGGATTTGATCGTGACGAAATTTTGTCTTTCAATGAAGGATGATATATTCAAGCACCTATATTTCCAGATCGCATAACCAGAACCATTTCAAATTCCAACGAATTATCGAATAAAAAAATCCTTTTTCTGTGACAGCTGATTCGCTATAATTGACAAAGAGCTGCGTTCATTTTTTTGACAGCTGTCAAAAATTTCTTCAATTGGTTTCTAAAACTGGGAAACGCGAATCAACCTACAAGGTGGATGAACGAGCGCTTAAAAGATTCTGACTTCACGGCATTGCTTTTCAATTTTTTTTAAATAAAATAAGTATCTAGGTACATTTTGATGGTATCATCAACCTATTTCAGCGATTCTTCTTCATCACGCCCATTCCAGCCCTGCGTCCGCTCCGAAGATCCATAATAATTTGTAATTCCGACGCTGTAGCCATCCCTTATAATTCCCAATTGTAGTATTGTCACGGATATCGATCTCTTACGTTCCGTAACCCTAAAACGCTAACGAGCAGCGGTGTTTTTCCTGTCGGAATGGAAAACGGAGAGCGAAATCGACTGATTAATCCGGATTATCCGGCCGGCCTGGCATCCGTTCGTTTGTTCACTGCCCACTCGCGCGAACGCCAGTTCTTATTGATTAAAACAAAATCAGCCCCCCGACTTTTTGCCCCGGAAAACTTTTTTCCCAAACTGTACGAAACAGGGAGTTCGGGCGATAAATTGCAGCTTCCTCGACCAAAATCGCCGGGACGGGGGGCAATTTGAAAGTTCCTGGCCAATCGGTAAACGGCGATCAGAGCCTTTTCGCCCCTTTTTCTTCGAGATTCTTGGGCGATATTAGGGTAAGTCGCTTCGACTGCCTGGTGCCGATCTGCGATCGGCTCTGGCGGGGTTGATGTTTGAGTTTCGCGGATTTGGGGTTGTAGTTACTTCCCTAAATTTCATGATTTGTTGTAAGTTTTTCCTTGAAGGGTGTTTTAATAGAAACGCTCGAATTTATGGCGTTGAACAACCTCTGCAAATCATGAAATTCAATTATTAAAATTAGAGTCTCGCCGAGTCGACTATTCCATATTTGATGTCCGGTCAACTGATTCAGGAGAGGTCATTCTTTGAGTGTCTCCCAATTTTGTTGAAATACCGAAATCAAAATTGAAAAAAAAATTACGAAAAGCACTGCCGTGAAGGCAGGAGCTTTTGAGCACTCGTACATGCACCTTGTAGGTAGATTCGCATTTTCAAGTTTCAGAAATCAATTGAAGGAATTTTCGACAGCTGTCAAAAAAATTCTGAAACTTAGGCGAAACTCCAGACTTCATGTCAGTGCTTCAGCTGATCAATTTTTTTTCGATAATTCGCTAGAATTTTCTACGGTATCTATGCTCTTGGTGGTGCGATCTGGACAAAATTTTGCACGTAGTTTGAATATATTATTACTTAGCTAGGTGCAAAATTTCCCAATCCGCTCAGTATTTTCGGAACTATCAGCAAAAAAATATTTTGAACGGCCATATTTACGGAACCCCTAGTCTAATTTTGCTCATTGATGAACGTGACCGCGATATTCGCGATCCAAACCCACCCTGAGAATTTCAAGTTTCTAGGCCTTTCCATTCAAAAGTTACAATTTTCTATGGTTTCTATGGTTCTGGTCATGCGATCTAGACAAATATTGTTTTAATATATCATTCTCGATCAAAATACAAAATTTCATCTCGATCGAATCCGTAGTTTCGAAATTATCGAGAAAACAAACTTTCAAACGCATTTACGGAACTCCTAGTATAATTCTCCCCAAAATTGGGTCATGTACTTGAAAAAACTTCCATTTATAACTAATATATTCGATTCACCCCCTAAAACAGTTTATCTTTCGAGAAATTCACCTGGTACCTCGACAAAAGTCATCCGAATTCTATGATTTCTCAAATTTCTGTGGAAATGTCGAAATGGTACCTCGAGAAACGTCATCCAAATTCTATGATTTCTCGAATTCATGATGAAATGTCAAATTTCTTCCGCTTTATACGAAAAAAGTTCTTTTTCGTAATGAGCGTGGGTAAATTTTGTGGAGTGTATGAATTTCTTACAGAGGACGCATAAAAACGTGGAATTATCGCGGAAATATTTGTCATCATGATTCCTCGAATAATCGGTTAGTTATGGACGGAATAAAAGGCTGTACGACAGAAAATTAAACCTTATTTTCCGGGTAGGTTAGCGTAAAAAATGAAGCAAATTCTGCAATAAAAAAGTCATGAAAACTGTCACCTACTTATCTTTAGAGCAACACTTGTTTTCATCCATTTCTATGAAAGATGAAGGTAAGATCACTATTATGACAGATGGTGAAGTTTCCTTCAAAACTCACTTAAAATTTCCAGAAATCCCCCAAAATGGGGTCATGTACTTGAAAGAACATCCATTTATAACTAATATACTCGATTAACCCCCTAAAACAGTTTATTTTTCGAGAAATTCACCTGGTACCTCGAGAAAAGTCATCCGAATTCTATGATTTCTCAAATTTCTGTGGAAATGTCAAAATGGTACCTCGAGAAACGTCATCCGAATTCTATGATTGTTCAAATTCTTGATGAAATGTCAAATTTCTTCCGCTTACACGAAAAAAGTACTTTTTTGTAACGAACGTGGGTAAATTTTGTAAAGTGTATGAATTTCTTACAGAGGACGCATAAAAACGTGGAATTATCGCAGAAATATTTGTCACCATAATTCCTCGAATAATCGGTTAGTTATGGACGGAATAAAAGGCTGTACGACAGAAAATTAAACCTTATTTTCCGGGTAGGTTAGCGATAAAAATGAAGCAAATTCTGCAATAAAAAAAATCATGAAAACTGTCACCTACTTATCTTTAGAGCAACCCTTGTTTTCATCCATTTCTATGAAAGATGAAGGTAAGATCACTATTATGACAGATGGTGAAGATTCCTTTAGAACTCACTTAAAATTTCCAGAAATCCCCCAAAATGGGGTCATGTACTTGAAAGAACATCCATTTATAACTAATATACTCGATTCACCCCCTAAAACAGTTTATTTTTCGAGAAATTCACCTGGTACCTCGAGAAAAGTCATGCGAATTCTATGAGTTCTCAAATTTCTGTGGAAATTTCAAAATGGTACCTCGAGAAACGTCATCCAAATTCTATGATTTCTCAAATTCTTGATGAACTGTCAAATTTCTTCCGTTTTACACGAAAAAAGTACTTTTTCGTAACGAGCGTGAGTAAATTTTATGGACGGAATAAAAGGCCATACTGAAAATTTCAAGTTTCTAGGTTGTTCCGTTCGAGAGTTATCGTGCTTACGGACGGCCGGACGGACAGACTCGAATTTTCCGACGGATTCATCATCAGTGAGTCGAACATAGTCGTTTGAGGCCATTTTCGGCTCAAAATTCGAAAAATACAAACATCGTGACGAAATGATATAGCCCTCGTGTAAGTAGTACGAGCGCTCAAAAATAGAAATCGTACTTCTCCATTGAAGAACTCTTCAGTAGCATAATTCCGGATTTTACACTTTATGTCCTCCTTGAGCAACAACAAATGGACGATCCCGACTTTATTGAAATGGCCTCATCAGATGCATAATGTCCAGATACCAACACATGATAAAATTAATCTCGCTATTACCTGTAAAGTATACAGCACACGATCGTCCGAACCGTGCACCCGCAAAACGGAAACGGGGCTTCATATAATACCTAACGAGGGTCTGGAGGGTTGGTTAATTACAGTTTTCGCCTGTGGCAGCGGCGGCAAGGGGTGAAGGACGGTCTTAACGGCCGTTAGGGGACATCACAATTTTAATCTGGGACAAATTTAGCTCCGGTTAAGCGGCGGAGAGGCGGCGCGGCTCTTTGCGCCATAAACATTCGGGGAAAGCACATTTTTCGAAACGAATTGGCTCGCCTCAATCCGTTCGGTAATTACCTGCGGGGTCGATTAGAATTTTCCGATCAATCGGTGCGTTGAGAGTCAACATTCGCCATCGAACCATCCCGTTAAAAACACAAATTCGACTTTATTCATCGATATAGTCTCCACAGTATTTGTAGCGACGCTTTAACATTCCTATAATCCTCTTATACTGAAAAGCAGGTGTCCATAAATACCCCAGTGACGTCAACAATATACCGAATATTTAATTATATTCAATAAAATATTTTGTTCGTTGTTGATCATGAGCATCAAATTAATCTACTCCGAATACTATTAGGTCGGTTGAACGAGTCAATTTTGGCGTCTTCTATACTCTTCACTAGATGTATATACAAAATTTGAACCTGAAATGAGAAGAATGACGGTGAAAATCTGGACACCCATCACATACAAATCATTGAATTGATGTGGCCGATACTTCATGAAAATCCATAATAACTTAGTATTCACCAATCAACTCACCCTACGATTTTCACTAATTGAGAGTTCTACAAAACCACTACTCGTGTTTCGCCATTACCATGGATTCATCAGGTGATGAGATATAGGTACCTACTGTATATTTTATCCCCTGATGAAGCCATGGTGATGGCGAAACGTTTTTTCCAATGTTGTTTAGTGAAAAATTGACTTATCCATGATCATTCTTATTTGACATGAAGTGACCCTGTACCGGGACTATCAAACCAAAGATAATAACCGAACCTCCAATTCTGTGAACCAAACTGTTCGTCAGTGTGAACAATAATGTCATTTTATAACAACAGATCAGAAAAACTCAATTTTCTTTCCACGTGGAACAGCGTTGAACTTGAATTTCTATATAACTGATTTTATCGAAGCCACATATGCAGACAAAACATTTCAGCAGGATATGAAAAAAATTTTATAATACCGAAAGTTTTCAAAAAGAATTTTTTCTTATCGTTTGAAAACCCTCACGAAATTCCGTAAGAACCTTCGTGTCGTTATTTTACAACTATCTACAATGTTAAGGTTCAACCTACTCAACTGGCGCATTCAAACCTTGAAAATTCCACACCTTCTCAGCTCAAAATCGAGAATTAATTGAATTTGTGCAAATGTCCACACTCAAAAAATCAAGCATGGAAAAAACGAAATGAATTTTTTTCTTTCAAAATCGTGGTTGGAAAATCGGATCGAATTCGACGCTTTATGGATGTGCCGGTTCATCCCAATTCTATATAACTGATTTTATCGAAGTCACATTTGCAGACAAAAAATTTCAGCAGGATATGGCAAAACCTTTCTATGATACCGAAATGTTCGAGAAGAATTTTTTTCTTATCGTTTGAAAATTCTCACGAAATTTCGTGAGAACCTTCGTGTCGTTGTTTTACAACTACATATCTACGAAGTTTCGGTTCGATACCATCGGTATTTTTCGAATTATCAAAAAAAATTCTCAGATAGCTATATCTACGACATTCCTTCGGCGGATCTCGCCAATTCACGAACTCAACCGGCGCATTCAAACCTTGAAAATTTCAAACCTTCTCGGCTCAAAATATAAAATTACATGAATTTGTACAAATGACCAAACTCATAAAATCAAGCCCGCAAAAAATAAAGGAATTTTTTGTCTTTCAAAATCATGGGTGAAAAATCGGATCGAATTTGACGCTTTATGGATGTGCCGGTTCATCCCAATTCTATATAACTGATTTTATCGAAGCCACATATGCAGACAAAAAATTTCAGCAGGATATGGCAAAAAGTTTCTATGATACCGAAATTTTCGAGAAGAATTTTTTTCTTATCGTTTGAAAATTCTTACGAAATTTCGTGATAACTTTCGTGTCGCTATTTTACAACTATCTACGAAATTTCAGTTCGAAAAAATTCTCAGATAGCTATATCTACGACATTCCTTCGGCGGATTTCGCCAATTCACGAACCCAACCGGCGCATTCAAACCTTGAAAATGTCAAACCTTCTCTGCTCAAAATAGAAAATTACATGAATTTGTACAAATGACCAAACTCATAAAATCAAGCCCGCAAAAAATAAAGAAATTTTTTTTCTTTCAAAATCATGGGTGAAAAATCGGATCGAATTCGACGCTTTATGGATGTGCCGGTTCATCCTAATTCTAATAAACTGATTTTATCAAAACCACATATGCAGACAAAAAATTTCAGCAGGATATGGCAAAAAGTTTCTATGATACCGAAGTTTTCAAGAAGAATTTTTTTCTTATCGTTTGAAAATTCTCACGAAATTTCGTGATAACTTTCGTGTCGTTATTTTACAACTATCTACGAAGTTTCAGTTCGATAGCATCGGTATTTTTTGAATTATCAAGAAAAAAATTCTCAGATAGCTATATCTACGACATTCCTTCGGCGGATTTCGTTATTCAACCGGCGCATTCAAACTTTGAAGATTTCAAACCTTCTCGGCTCAAAATAGAAAATGACATGAATTTGTACAAATGACCAAACTCATAAAATCAAGCCCGCAAAAAATAAAGAAATTTTTTTTCTTTCAAAATCATGGGTGAAAAATCGGATCGAATTCGACGCTTTATGGATGTGCCGGTTCATCCTAATTCTAATAAACTAATTTCATCAAAACCACATATGCAGACAAAAAATTTCAGCAGGATATGGCAAAAAGTTTCTATGATACCGAAGTTTTCAAGAAGAATTTTTTTCTTATCGTTTGAAAATTCTCACGAAATTTCGTGATAACTTTCGTGTCGTTATTTTACAACTATCTACGAAGTTTCAGTTCGATAGCATCGGTATTTTTTGAATTATCAAGAAAAAAATTCTCAGATAGCTATATCTACGACATTCCTTCGGCGGATTTCGTTATTCAACCGGCGCATTCAAACTTTGAAGATTTCAAACCTTCTCGGCTCAAAATAGAAAATTACATGAATTTGTACAAATGACCAAACTCATAAAATCAAGCCCGCAAAAAATAAAGAAATTTTTTTTCTTTCAAAATCATGGGTGAAAAATCGGATCGAATTTGACGCTTTATGGATGTGCCGTTTCATCCCAATTCTATATAACTGATTTTATCGAAGCCACATTTGCAGACAAAACATTTCAGCAGGATATGGCAAAAAGTTTCTATTATACCGAAGTTTTCAACAAGAATTTTGTTCTTATCGGTTTGTGTATCGTGTCGTTATTTTACAACTATTTACGGAGTTTCAGTTCGATAGCATCGGTATTTTTTGAATTATCAAGAAAAAAATTCTCAAATAGCTATATCTACGACATTCCTTCGGCGGATTTCGCCAATTCACGAACTCAACCGGCGCATTCAAACCTTGAAAATTTCAAACCTTCTCGTCTCAAAATCGAAAATTACATGAATGTGTACAAATGACCACACTCATAAAATCAAGCGCGCAAAAAAACAGCAATTTTTTTTCTTTCAAAATCGTGGTTGAAAAATTGGATCGAATTCGACGCTTTATGAATGAGCCGGTTCATCCGAGCGCGCGTTTTCGTGAAAGCGAATTTCGGAGAGAGGATAACGGGGCGAAATCCGCCCCCGTGTCGGCGGCCATTTGTCTAACGGCCGCCCCCCCACCCGCACCCCCCCGGCAGCAGAGTCCGTGCTACACTTTTAATTAACAGAGCTAAATCGTTTAATGTGTCCCCAGACATTACTTTAATCTGGTGCTAATTATAACAACCCTCCGTTCCACCCCCCGACCGACGGGGGGAGACTCGCCGTCCTTGTCTGCGTCGGTATGCGATGCCGGAGACGCCGTTCAGCCCCCGCTCGTTTTTGTCGTTTTCTCGTTTCAGGGGAAATGTCTAATTCGAGAGCGAGAATTTTTTTCTGATTTGATTTCTAATTAATCCATTATCATGAACTTTAAGCGTTCGGTTTTTCTTCAGTTTACTGGAAGACTTCGTTTATCTTATTTTTTCTTCGATCCTAAACCTCTGGTACTATTCGTGAAAATTTTTTTTCAATATACAGGGTGTAAATGATTCAATACAAGATTATTCTCTACACAAGTTTTTTTTCACCCCGTGCAGAGCCAGAAAGTAATAAAAGTCAGTAGCAAGGATGGATCCAGGATTTATAAACTAAAAATTATCTCTATACTTCTAGGCCGGTATAAACCCATGATTTGAACACACCTATCCCAGAAATCAGGGCACAAACTGAATAAGTAATAAATCACTGGATCTCACGGGAATCACCGAAGAATATACGCGCAATATATTACCGGGAATAATGTGGGCAAACACTGATTGCCGGTTATTTGTTTATTTTGTTATAATTCTGGGCTACAGCCAGCGATCAGCCGCGTCGATAATGGACGGGGTATATTAAAACGTAAGTGTTATTTAACAGACGCTTTATCAATTACCGATACGGATAGTTGGCCGAAGAATTAATTTCCACAAAGTGCGATAACAGGCATTCAGTACTCTTTTGGTGCGCTCATTTATGTGCACAGTAGCATATGATAGGCATTGTTGTTAGCTTGTTTGCTGCCTCTGTCCATCTGTCACATCGAAATTATTTTAATTGATCAATTTTACGCCTCTTCATCCACTCGTGTTTTATTATCACTTTGTATACCTTGATGTCGACAGAAATCCACCGAAATTGGCTTTTGTTTGGGCCATTTTGAATTTCAAAAGCAACGATGAATAGGTTGAAAATATTTGGAAAAGTGTACTTATTTTTATTTTTATAAGGGGATGGATGAGATAAATTCTGAAAGAAATGGTCGAAATACAACAATCCGCCATCTCTTGTGAATCACAGACGAATGTTGTTATGTTATTTGCCTGTTAACGTCAAACTGTCAGATTCAAACCCAATTTTTCGGTGAAAAACCACTGCGATCCACATCTCAGGCAATTGAACATGTTGAAAAAATTCGAGAAAGTCCACTCATTTTTATTTTCAAAGAGCGATTGATGAGATAAACCCTAAAAGAAATGGTCGAAATACAGCAATTCGCCATGTCTTGTAAATCACAGAGCGATTGACGTTATGTTATTTGCCTGTTAACGTCAAACTGTCAGAGTCAAACCAATTTGTTCGTTAGAAAAACACTGAAATACTCATTTCAGGCAATTGAATAGGTTGAAAATATTTGAAAAAGTGCACTTTTTTTTATTTCCAAAGAGCGATTGATGAGATAAACCCTAAAAGAAATGGTCGAAATACAGCATACAGCAATTCGCCATGTCTTGTAAATCACAGAGCGATTGACGTTATGTTATTTGCCTGTTAACGTCAAACTGTCAGAGTCAAACCAATTTGTTCGATAGAAAAACACTGAAATACTCATTTCAGGCAATTGAATAGGTTGAAAATATTTGAAAAAGTGCACTTTTTTTTATTTCCAAAGAGCGATTGATGAGATAAACCCTAAAAGAAATGGTCGAAATACAGCATACAGCAATTCGCCATGTCTTGTAAATCACAGAGCGATTGACGTTATGTTATTTGCCTGTTAACGTCAAACTGTCAGAGTCAAACCAATTTGTTCGTTAGAAAAACACTGAAATACTCATTTCAGGCAATTGAATAGGTTGAAAATATTTGAAAAAGTACACTTTTTTTTTATTTTCAAAGAGCGATTGATGAGATAAATCCTAAAAGAAATGGTCGAAATACAGCAATCCGCTTTGTCTTGTGAATCACAGAGCGAATGTTGTAATGTTATTTGCCTGTTAACGCCAACCTGTCAGATTTAAACCCAATTTTTTCGTTTATATAAACACTGAAATACTCATTTCAGGCAATTGAATAGGTTGAAAATATTTGAAAAAGTACACTTTTTTTTATTTTCAAAGAGCGATTGATGAGATAAATCCTAAAAGAAATGGTCGAAATACAGCAATCCGCCTTATCATATGAATCACAGAGCGAATGTTGTAATGTTATTTGCCTGTTAACGCCAACCTGTCAGATTTAAACCCAATTTTTTCGTTTATAAAAACACTGAAATACTCATTTCAGGCAATTGAATAGGTTGAAAATATTTGAAAAAGTGCACTTTTTTTTATTTCCAAAGAGCGATTGATGAGATAAATCCTAAAAGAAATGGTCGAAATACAACAATCCGCCTTATCTTGTGAATCACAGAGCGAATGACGTTATGTTATTTGCCCGTTAACGTCAAACTGTCAGATTTGAACCCAATTTTTTCGTTTATATAAACACTGAAATACGCATTTCAGGCAATTGAATAGGTTGAAAATATTTGAAAAAGTACACTTTTTTGTATTTTCAAAGAGCGATTGATGAGATAAATCCTAAAAGAAATGGTCGAAATACAGCAATCCGCCTTATCATATGAATCACAGAGCGAATGTTGTAATGTTATTTGCCTGTTAACGCCAACCTGTCAGATTCAAACCCAATTTTTTCGTTTATGAAAACACTGAAATACTCATTTCAGGCAATTGAATAGGTTGAAAATATTTGAAAAAGTGCACTTTTTTTTATTTCCAAAGAGCGATTGATGAGATAAATCCTAAAAGAAATGGTCGAAATACAACAATCCGCCTTATCTTGTGAATCACAGAGCGAATGACGTTATGTTATTTGCCCGTTTACGTCAAACTGTCAGATTTGAACCAAATTTTTTCGTTTATAAAAACACTGAAATACTCATTTCAGGCAATTGAATAGGTTGAAAATATTTGAAAAAGTGCACTTATTTTTATTTTCAAAGAGCGATTAATGAGATAAATCCTAAAAGAAATGGTCAGAATACAACAATCCGCCTTATCTCGTGAATCACAGAGCGAATGACGTTATGTTATTTGGCCGATAACGTCAAACTGTCAGATTCAAACCCAATTTTTTCGTTAAAAAATCACTGAAATACTCATTTCAGGCAATTGAATAGGTTGGAAATATTTGGAAAAGTGCACTTATTTTTATTTTCAAAGAGCGAATAATGAGATAAATCCTAAAAGAAATGGTCGAAATACAACAATCCGCCTTATCTTGTGAATCACAGAGCGAATGACGTTATGTTATTTGCCCGATAACGTCGAACTATCAGATTCAAACCCAATTTTTTTCGTTATAAAAACACTGAAATACTCATTTCAGGCAATTCAATAGGTTGAAAATATTTGAAGAAGTGCACTTATTTTTATTTTGAAAAAAACGATTAATGAGATAAATCCTAAAAGAAATGGTCGAAATACAACAATCCGCCCTATCTTGTGAATCACAGAGATGTCAGATTCAAACCCAATTTTTTAGAAATCAAATAGGCGAATGAAAAAAGATATTTTCGGGCCATATAATTGTTATAAAATAAAAGAAAAAAATTTTTGACAACAAAATTCGAGAAACATTATGTACTGTTATCGTTTCTCATCGATTTCCCAGTTCTATCGAAAATAGGACATATTCCTATTGCACGACCCTAAAAGTTTCTGGTATATTTATTTATAAATATTACAAAGGCGATAACAGAAAGGAATTATGGTTCCCTTGGATCGCCTGTTGACTCGAAGAGAAAAAAAAATGCTATCAGATTAAACACGGTTTTTCGAATTCCATACATCGATCTTCCGATATTCCGTCAACAACATTTTATATTATTTGATTTGTCCCTGAGAAACCTGCAAAACCGAAAAAATGTAATCAGTTCCACCTTGAAAATGTGGACCCAGCACCTAATAACGAATATGGTAGGGTGATAACAGTTATTATTTGCAAATTACTTTTCTATTAAGTTTATATTCCTGATGACATGTGTCAATAGGAATTATTGGTTCAGGTTGCATTTTTCCTGCCGCGATTTCCCTATTCCGATTCGAAATGGGACTGGGACAGATACACTACCCAAAAATAGAAATGGGTACTCTTGAGAGTAGTAAATTTTAAAGGCTTCATTGCAATATATTTGGCACATCCCTCTCGGGACACACTTTAAAACTTCAAGAATTCTATGGAAAAGTTTTTTTTCCGCTTGCATTTTATAAAATATTTTTTCAGGAGAATTTTTTCTTTCATTGGTTAAAGTATGGAGAAAATAATTGTCCCTCATCCGATGATGAAATTTGTTCTATCGGAAATTGATTTATTTTTCATATGTTGATTGTTAATTGGAATAAATTCAAATGTAATTTTTCCTCAATGTCAATTTTTGGGGGTGAACCTTGGGACACCCTGTATGGTGAACATTTCCAACATCTCCATTCGAACTGAGAGTTCCACTGAAAAGCAAGACAAACAATGATCATCGGGCTCTTGAGATCGAAGTGTTCATTATTCTTGAATATCGGCTTCATCGAGTCGTTTTAGCAGAATGGCTTTAGCGGTTCTTTGTTATTATTAAATTCGTTAATTTATTTGCTCAGGAACAATCATATTATATGTCATGCTGATTGTATTTCGAACAGATCATTTTAAAAGTTATTTACACTCTCGGATAATTACCACTGCTTGTCTTCTGGATACAGGGTGTTTTATTCAGCTGACAGTCTTCACTTGTATTAATGTTCTAATCTATTGTTGAATAATAATGAATATATAATAATATGAGAACTATTATTTTCAAAACCTATAAGTAATATCGAGAATAATTTTCGAACTTCTTCATACAATACAATAAATAAACTGTACACCAACAACAAACAAAACAGAAAGTAATAGACAAAATTAAAACAAATACCAACTCACAACAGGCTTGGTTGGAGTTTGGAGTACTTGAAAATAGATAGATAGATCATAGGACAAAATGTTTTTTCCTCATTGATATAAGCTTTAAAATAGCGTAAATTCCACGAAGTGATCACAATCACTACGTAATATAAACGAAAAAAATCGGATCTCGTGGTGCGTCGGCCACTCGAGATAACATTGTGTATTTTTGACCGTCAAGATGATTGACATAATCGGAAAATTGTTTCTGGATTAATCGATAAAATTAGATCTTCAGATATAGGGATTTTGAATAATTACAATATAATGGTTGTTTTTCGATCAATTAAAGCGTGTACCACTCGAGTTTTACATCGTTTTCTAGTGAAAACGTATTCGAGAATTGAGGACGTTTGATATGATGAAATCTTCGATGCTTTTTTGGTGGATCAGATAACTTTATCGCAACCAGAAACGCTACTCCTGTATTCCACAATATAATATGTACTATGGTAAAATTTTCTCGGTTGATTTAGGAGCGCAAAACCATCCTTCGAACCGTATTCAACGGACGCTAGTGTGCACATATTTATGTTTGTCCAAGAGATGACTTTGAAAAATCAAAAACTGGCTCCGAATCGATTTTCGAATAAAGAACAGATGTCCATTGAAAGTCTTCGCCTCTTGGTCACGTAAACAAACATAACCTGAGCCATTAGCTCCCTGTTTGTTGGCGAAGGCAAATATTAAACGTCCCATAGTAATTGATACTCGATTCCGATTTTAAACGTATTTAAATAACTTTCTGATCATCAGTATTTCCCTCTTAGAGAGGCTTGTTGACTTTTAATTAAGACGAGACGGGGACTTGATGTGGGTTTGAATGGAAAATGTATCCGGGAATTGCAGAAAAATGTTATGAAAAAACGTTTCATTACTTCAACTTCACAACCCCTTTTTATAGAGAAAATAACAATTTCCTAAGGGTTGATAATTGGAAATAATCAACTGAAAAGTAGCCATTAAGGGTTCATAAAATATATCGAAAACTGTATCATATACTTTTGTGCGCTTTAACTTTTTTTTTTATCAAAAATTGTGCTGTTATTTTGCGTAGCACGATAGCGCAATTTTTGAAAACCATTTTAAATATTACTCAATTTCTATTGAATTAATTATAAGCGTTATCATTTTTACCAAATAAATGTAATTTTCGGATTCTGGGCTGAGACTCGCAGATGAAGAATTCAATGTCAAATACTATTCTGTCCGTCCGGCCGATAACTTAAAAAAAGGTGTGCGTTCGAGCCGAATGAGCCGGTCAAGTTCTTAAATTGGCTAAATCCGTCGAAAGGTCCGTGGATATAGGAAACCTATAGATGTCCAAATTTTTTTTCAATAATTCGAAAAATATCAGTTCTATCGTAATTAATTCTGAAATGATGACAAGAAGGCCCACGTAAAATTCGTTAGGATCGTAAAACTAGAAGTGATAAAAAAAATAATTTTTAGAAAATGACAAAATGAATTTTCTGTTGAGAAATTTGATATAATTTAAACAAGCGCGCAAAAGTTTCTGACTTCGGTGCTTTTCTAGAATTTTTTATTCAGAAATGTACTGAGGCTTGCCGGGCAAACTCGAAAAAAATATATAGGTGGTCGCGCAGAAAAAACCTCGCAATTAAATTTAACATAACTATGGCTTTTGTTTCAATAAAATTGGTTGAATAATGGATTTAGCAAGAATTGTTCAAGTTTGCCCCACAACCTAGCACAATTATTTTCATTGCCCAGAAAATTTTGCTCGAAAAGTTAGCACAATTCTCAATAAGAAAAATATATAGGCGGGCGCAAAGAAAAAAAACTTCGCACGTAAATTTCACTAAATTCTTGCTATTTCTTCATTGAAATTGGTTGATGAATGGATTAATCAAAAATTGTGCAAATTTTGCACCGCAACCTAGCACAATTATTTTCATTGCCCAGAAAAAACTCACTTCGCACGCGAATAACACATAATTATGCTTTTATCTTATTATAGAATTGAGTGATGAATGAAAGTTTTTTCAAGAGTTGTATAAGTTTGCCCAATAAGTTAGCACAATTCTCTATAAAAGAAATATATAGGTGGGCGCAAAGAAAAAAAAACTTCGCACGTAAATTTCACTTAATTCTTGCTATTTCTTCATTAAAATTGGTTGATGAATGGATTAATCAACAATTGTGCAAATTTTGCCCCGCAACCTAGCACAATTATTTTCATTGCCCAGAAAAAACTTACTTCGCACGCGAATATCACATAATTATGCTTTTATCTCATTATGGAATTGAGTGATGAATGAAAGTATTTTCAAGAAATGTGCAAGTTTGTCCGATAAGTTTGCACCATTCTCAATAAAAAAAATATGAAGGTGGGCGCAAAGAAGAAAAAATTCGCACGTAAATTTCACTAAATTCTTGCTATTTCTTCATTGAAATTGGTTGATGAATGGATTAATCAAAAATTGTGCAAATTTTGCACCGCAACCTAGCACAATTATTTTCATTGCCCAGAAAAAACTCACTTCGCACGCGAATATCACATAATTATGCTTTTATCTTATTATAGAATTGAGTGATGAATGGAAGTGTTTTCAAGGGTTGTGCAAGTTTGCCCGACTAGTTAGCACAATTCTCAATAAGAAAAATATATAGGTGGGCGCAAAGAAAAAAAAACTTCGCATGTAAATTCCAGGTAATTCTTGCTTTTTTTTCATTAAAATTGGTTGATGAATGGCTTTATCAAAAATTGTGCAAAGTTTGCCCCGCAACCTAGCACAATTATTTTCATTGCCAAGAAAAAACTTACTTCGCACGTGAATAACACATAATTATGCTTTTATCTTATTATAGAATTGAGTGATGAATGGAAGTGTTTTCAAGAGTTGTGCAAGTTTGCATGATAACTTAGCACCATTCTCAATAAAAAGAATATACATATATAGGTGGGCGCAAAGAAAAAAAAACTTCGCGCGTAAGTTTCACCTAATTCTTGCTTTTTTTTCATTAAAATTGGTTGATGGATGGATTTATCAGAAATTGTGCAAAGTTTGCCCCGCAAACTAGCACAATAATTTCCATTGCCCAGAAAAAACCTTCTTCGCACGTGAATAACACATAATTATGCTTTCATCTTATTATAGAATTGAGTGATGAATGAAAGTATTTTCAAGAGTTGTGCAAATTTGCCCGATAAGTTAGCACAATTCTCAATAAAAAAAATACATAGGTGGGCGCAAAGAAAAAAAAATTCGCACGTAAATTTCACGTCATTCTTGCTTGTTTTTCATTAAAATTGGTTGATGAATGGATTCATCAAAAATTGTGCAATGTTTGCCCTACAATCTAGCACAATTATTTTCATTACCAAGAAAAAACTTATTTCGCGCGTGAATAACAAATAATTATGCTTTTATCCTATTATAGATTTGAGTGATGAATGAAAGTGTTTTCGAGAGTTGTGCAAGTTTGCTCAATAACTTAGCACGATTCTCATTAAAAAAAATATATGGGTGGGCTTAAAGAAAGAAAAACTTTGCACTCAAATTTCACCTAATTCCTGCTTTTTTTTCATTAAAATTGGTTAATGAATGGATTTATCAAAAATTGTGCAAAGTTTGCCCCGCAACCTAGCACAATTATTTTCCTTGCCCAGAAAAAACTAACTTCGCAGGCGAATAACACATAATTATGCTTTTATCTTATTATTATAGAATTGAGTGATGAATGAAAGTATTTTCAAGAGTTGTGCAGGTTTGCCCGATAAGTTAGCACAATTCTCAATAAAAAAAAATATAGGTGGGCGCAAAGAAAAAAGAACTTCGCATGTAAATTCCACGTAATTCTCGTTTTTTTCCCATTAAAATTGGTTGATGAATGAATTCATCGAAAATTGTGCAAAGTTTTTCCCGCAATCTAGCATAATTATTTTCATTGCCAGAAAAAACGTGCACGTGAATGAAAAAAATAATTATGCTTTTATCTTATTATAGAATTGAGTGATGAATGAAAGTGTTCACAAGAATCGTGCAAGTTTGCCCGATAAGTTAGCACAATTCTCAATAAAAAAAATATATAGTTGGGCGCAAAGAAAAAAAAACATCGCATGTAAATTCCACGTAATTCTTGATATTTCTTCATTAAAATAGGTTGATGAATTGATTTATCAAAAATTGTGCAAATTTGCCCCGCAAGATAGCACAATTTTCATTGCCCAGAAAAAACTGACATCGCACGTGAATAACACATAATTATGCTTATGTATTATAAGAACTGAGTGATGAATGAAAGTTTCATCAAAAATTGTGCAAGTTTGCCCAGCAAGCTATAGCACAGTTCTGAATAAAAAGTTCGAGAAAAGCAACGAAGTCAGACACTTTGAGCGCTTGTTTGAATCAAATTAAAATTAAATTTCTCAACAGAAATGTATTTTATTTTAAATATTTTTTTTATCACTTTTAGTTTGACAATCCCTTCAAAATTTCATATGAACCTTCTTGTCGAATATACGAACTCGACTGGCGCATTCAGACCTTTAACCCACCCTGAAAATTTCAAAAATGTCAAAATCGTGGTATTTACCCATAATTCGTAAATTATTACAATTGTCCCGAAATTGTTGTGCCAGCTAAATGTGGACCTGCAGAAATGCGTCGTACCCTTTCAAATTCCATGCACGAGATGAGCATGTAATTCGGCAAATTTCGTTACAATAGAGCACTTCATAAACGTATGATGCCGTTGTACATCAACTAGAAAATTCGCGATATAGTTACGCCCGGCTCCAATAGCCCCTAATTCGCCCGAAACTTAGGTCCATAGTCGCGCGACCGACCGGAGGGGGTTGCTCGGCAACAGGATAGCGCACGGGGGTTGAAGGCGGAGTTTCGGACCGAATCGTCCAATGACGAGCCGTTAAATTAGAAGTGAAGGCAGCGCGTGTTGTTCGAGTGTAATGTATCGTCTAATGTTGCTGTAATGCCCGATATTATCGAGATAATACATTTCAAATCGTTTAGTTTATCAACGACCCGTTTCACACACGGTTGTCACCACTACTCGTGCGCCAAAGGCATGACATCGCTCTGCATTTCGCTTATGCATGCTGGTTACTACTGACACCTTGGTGACTGTGATGGTGCATTGTTAAGACGTTGAATATTTGGACTAAGTGGACAAGTGATATACCATAACCATGAACATGTCGCATTTCGTGGAGGAACAATCGAATTTATTGCAATCTAGAGACTCTTACCATCCCCAGTCGAGGTCCATGGACACCAAAATCCACGAGAGTAAGGGTTCTTTCTGTATAGACGCGCTTTTGTCCAAGAGCGACTCAGAACGTCCGCTGAGTCCAACGGATACCTCTCGTAGTTTATCGCCTTCGAACTCGACGAGAAGTCCGAGTCCGCCGATATCACCAGGAAGTGAGGAAGTGCCGCAGACGACGGGTTTCGTACCACGTCCAGGACTCTTGAACCATTTCCACCCCGCTGCGGCTTCTACGAATGGGGGTGGTTTTTACGGGTATCATCTCCAGGGGCAGCCCGGTTCGACCTCCGGGTTCTACGGGATGGAGGGACAGAAGGTCCAAGTGGCCGCTTCGCATGGTCAGCTGCATCCGATGCAGTTGGAATGGTTGATGGCGAGGACTGGCATGTATTTTCCGAATCCGAGGTTTCCAGATCTGAGTGGTAAGTTGGCCCTTCAAGATGTTCCAAGAATGTACCCTCCTGAAGTTATTTCCTTTTTTATATTGGTTGATTAATGCTTTGTTATAAGCCTTTTCGCTACTTCAGACTTCAGATGCTCTAAAAACAACTGGTTCGAAAAAAAAAGTTTAGGAGGGTAGATTACAGTTTTAAAGCAATACGAAATTCTTCAAACGGTTTTCTTTCTAGAGTCCCTAGTTTGAGTGAGTTCAACCTTTATTTCATTTATGTGAAATGTTGAAATTTTGAATATCCATTTTGGTTTTATTTTTCATTGGTTTCAAAATTCCTGATCAACATGAGTGTTGCAAATTTTACCACGACGTTCATTTCTTCTTTAATCTATTCCATTGATTGAAAGTGAACTTCTACAAAAATTCGATAACTCGAAAACTATTGACTGCATTCCTGGAGATAAAAATCACAACAACGGAGAAAAATGAATTTTTCGCAACAATTGATCATTTTCACGTTCTTATTGTTAATTTTTTCATTAAAATTTAGTTGAATGCCCGAAGTAATTCACTGAAAAAGTGTAAAGCAAAAGCCGCACAAGAATCCAGTGCAAGGATTTCCATATAATGATGTCGTCTTTCTGTCACAGACATTTCACTCGGAAACAATTGGCACTGTATATACAGATGAAATTTGAAAACACTGAAGAATCGTGTAGAAAAAATATAGAAAAAAAATTGAAGGATAAATTTTCAGAGATTATTGTCTTCTATGAATCCCTAAAGATCGTTGTAGGAAAAATATTCAAAAAGAAATAAGAGGAAGAAAAATTGGGTGTTCATGATCTTTTGGGGTATTGTCAAAGATAACAGTTTTGAGAAGACTTTTACAGATAACTCAATAATTGATGAGATATGAGAGTCGTCAAAAGTGTGCCTTATTCCCTGCTTTAACTTTTCATCTATGGGGTGGAATATTAAACAAAAAATTACGAAAAGCACTGCTGTGAAGTCAGGAGCTTTTGAGCGCTCGTACATGCACCTCGTAGGTAGATTCGCATTTTCCAGTTTTAGAAATCAATTGAAGGAATTTTCGACTGCTGTCAAAAAAATTCTAAAAATTAGGTGAAACTCCAGACTTCATGTCAGTGCTTCAGCTGACCAATTTTTTTTCGATAATTCGCTAGAATTTTCTACGGTATCTATGGTCTTGGTGATGCGATCTGGACAAAATTTCGCACGTAGTTTGAATACATTATTCCTAAGCTAGGTGCAGAATTTCATTCCAATTCAATCAGTAGTTTCGAAACTATCAGCAAAAAAATATTTTGAACGGCCATATTTACGGAACCCCTAGTTTAATTTTGCTCATTGATGAACGTGACCGCGATATTCGCGATCCAAACCCACCCTGAAAATTTCAAGTTCCTAAGCCTTTCCGTTCAGAAGTTACAATTTCCTATGGTTTCTATGGTTCTGGTCATGCGATCTGGACAAAATATTGCTCTAATATATCATTCTCGATTGAAATACAAAATTTCATCTCGATCGAATCCGTAGTTTCGAAATTATCGAGAAAACAAAATTTCAAACGACCGTATTTACGGAACCCCTAGTATAATTCTGCTCATTGACAAACGTGCACTCGACATTTCAGATCCACACCTATCCTGAAAATTTCAAGTCCCTAGGCCTTTCCGTTCGAAAGTTAAGATTTTCTATGATTTCTATGGTTCTGGTCATGTGATCTGGAGGAATTTAGCTTGAATATATCATTCTCCATTAGTATACAAATTTTCGTCGCGATCGAATCTGTAGTTTTGAAATTATCAAGAAAACTAAATTTCAAACGACCATATTTACGAAACCCCTTGTATAATTTTGCCCATAGATGAACGTGATCACGACATTCGAGATCCACACCTATCCTGAAAATTTCAAGTCCCTAAGCGTTTCCGTTCAAAAGTGACAATTTTCTATGGTTTATATGGTTCTGGTAATGTGATCTGGACAAAATTTCACATGTAGCTTGAACACCTCATTTTCCATTTAATTACAAAATTTCATCTCGATCAAATCTGTAGTTTTCAAGTTATCAGGGCACAAAACTTTGAACGGCCATATTTACGGAACCTTTGATGGAATTTGGCCCATTAACGAACGTAACCGAGGCATTCGGGAACTGAACCCACACTGAAAATTTCAAGTCTCTAGGTTGTTCCATTCGAGAGTTATCGTGCTTACGGACGGACGGACGCACTCGAATTTTCCGACGGATTCGTCACCAGGGAGTCGAACATAGTCGATTGAGACATTTTCTGCTCAAAATTCGAAAAATACAGACATCGAGACGAAATGATATAGCCCTCGTGCTTGAAAAATGATTGTTGTAATTCAGCTTGAGTCTAACAAAAAAAATTACGAAAAGCACTGCCGTGAAGGCAGGAGCTTTTGAGCGCTCGTACATGCACCTTGTAGGTAGATTCGCATTTTCCAGTTTTAGAAATCATTGAAGGAATTTTTGACTGCTGTCAAAAAAATTCTGAAACTTAGGCGAAACTCCAGACTTCATGTCGGTGATTCAGCTGATCAATTTTTTTCCGATAATTCGCTAGAATTTTCCACGGTATCTATGGTCTTGTTGATGCGATCTGGACAAAATTTTGCACGTAGTTTGAATACATTATTCCTGAGCTAGGTGCATAATTTCATTCCAATCCGATCGGTAGTTTCGAAACTATCAGGAAAAAATATTTTGAACGGCCATATTTACGGAACCCCTAGTCTAATTTTGCTCATTGATGAACGTGACCGTGAAATTTGCGATCCAAACCCACCCTGAAAATTTCAAGTTCCTAGGCCTTTCCGTTCAAAAGTTAGAATTTTCTATGGTTTCTATGGTTCTGGTCATGCGATCTGGACAAAATATTGCTTCAATATATTATTCTTGATTAAAATACAAAATTTCATCTCGATCGAATCCGCAGTTTCGAATTTATCGAGAAAACAAAATTTCAAACGACCGTATTTACAGAACCCCTTGTATAATGTTGCTCATAGATGAACGTGATCACGACATTCGAGATCCACACCTATCCTGAAAATTTCAAGTCCCTAGGCGTTTCCGTTCAAAAGTTACAATTTTCTATGGTTTCTATGGTTCTGGTCATGCGATCTGGACAAAATTTCACATGTAGCTTGAACACCTCATTTTCCATTTGAGTGCGAATTTTCATTTCGATCAAATTTGTAGTTTTCAAGTAATCAGGGAAACAAAACTTTGAACGGCCATATTTACGGAACCCCTGGTGGAATTTGGCCCATTAACAAACTTAACCGAGCCATTCGGGAACTGAACCCACACTGAAAATTTCAAGTCTCTAGGTTGATCCGTTCGAGAGTTATCGTGCTTACGGCCGGACGGACGGCCGGACGGACGGACGGACGGACGGACAGACTCGAATTTTCCGACGGATTCGTCATCAGTGAGTCGAACATAGTCGATTGAGACCATTTTCGGCTCAAAATTCGAAAAATACAGACATCGTGACGAAATGATATAGCCCTCGTGTAAGTAGTACGAGCGCTCAAAAAGAAAGAAAAAGCAGATGCTTCTATGGGGCATCGGACTGTCAATATCATTTTTTTTATTTTGACATTTGGTCATAGAATTTTCACAGATTAAGAAAAAGAGCGACACATTGCTGTGGTAAAGCCGAAAAAATTTACTCGACAAAACCCCTGAACTATATGATTTCATCTATAACTATCGATTATATCCTCCGTTGAGTTTTTCACGAAACCCCCAATTCTGAAATCCCCTCGCATTGTTACAAAAAATTTGTATTTTCTAAAAAACCGTTCAGGAAGTTACTTCAAGAAGTCGGTAAAACTGGCGGTGGTCCTCGAGAGATAAAGGAAATCTGAAGTGTGCTCTATATGAACCGACTTTTCCACAGCATTCAATGGACCAAAAAGGGGAACGTCACCGCCGATATATCGGAATCGAATCTGAAATTAGATGCGCCTCGGTACCAGAAAGAGATTTGCGGCAAATTATTGCATATTATGCCCTAAAACGCCTTTGAACGCTCGCTCTTCATTCATACAGCCCCTACCTACACTCAAAGGGCCACTTCTACGACCGAAGGGAACAAGAAAAGACATACAAATCTACGTGTTACGCATTGTGGCGTCCCAAAAAATTCGCCGGCATGAAATTGACGTTTATTGTTGGTACGAGGACTGACTTTATTCGGGACAACACCTGGTCGTCGTTCACTGTGAAGATTCCCGAAGAACATCGGCATCGATCAGCGAAATTTGTTGCTAGTTAGGCCATTAGAGTAGAATGGTCCTATTGTGAGGAGTTTGTGAATGAACACTTGACTTTCTCAATGGGCCATCTTTTCAAAGAGTGGATAGTAAATTCTTGAAGTAGTAACATTGTAGAATATAATGACTTTTATGGAAATGTAAGAGAAATGGTCCTGTGGAGAATTTGTTTCTTGGGCACAATTTTTGAAGTGTATTTTGCTCCATTTTCACTTCTTCTGTAATGGATTTTTTTTCAGGGAATGTTTGGAAGGTTGAGCATTGGAAGTAGTTATCCGAAAGCGCCTCGGCACTCTTAATAGCATTTTTTTTCAAATTTTGCCAACTAAAATTTTTTTATTATTCTCCACCCTATCGTTAGAAAGTTACAGGGGGTGAGCGCCTTCTTTAGAAGCGCATAATTCAGTAACTATCGATTTTTCAAAAAGAAAATCACACCATGCAGATGAAATTTGCTTGCGTGTCGAAGGGCCACTGGGCTAGCGAATTGATCACGAATCACGCTATGTGTTCGTGAGTTATGAATATTCAAAAATCAGTTTGTAATAGCCAAGCTTAATCTTCGACCATAAAGGTTCAGACATTGGCTCGATAGTAAACTTTGTTACTGGTACAAATCTATTTTTGAACATGAATTGGGATATTGTGTGAAATAAAGATAAAGGAAAAGAAGTGACGTGGAAATGATAAATCCTTGTGTAAATTCTGCTACATTTTCTTGATGTTGAAAACCCTCATTAAGTAGGTAGATTCTATAACGCCATGCCATTGAATTTAGACCATGTATCCAATATGTCAAAGTCGTGTTCCATCAATGAATTATTACGGTTAAATGGAGATTTGCCATTGACAAATATGAGGAATTTGATGGATTGTTCGCAAACGTGTTCGTGGGTTGTTTGTTTGAAAATCTCGAATAACTTCCACTTCAGTGTGCGCATAACTGAAACCTATGGAGGTATTTTTTTTACCTTAGATTTACCCTTTTGAAATATTCAATATCCACACCATGAGAAACTCCAGAAGAGTTTAATTTTCTATTTTTTTTTTTATATATTCTGATTCAAATTCCTTTCCTGCGATCAGACTGTAAACAGGGAGATACACGAACCCTCGGGAACTCCCGTCCTCATCTGTGTTTTGATTCGATTAGCGCTCATCAAGAGCGTTCTGCGTTATTTTTCCGGTCCCTGCTCTGATTTCGCGACGAACTGTAATTTGCATCATCATGGCATTGTTTTCAGTTTAAAATACATATACTGTCGCCATTCGTGGAAATTCGAACAATTTTACACTCTGAACGAGGATATTATTCGCGATCCACTCAAATATCCAATAATAATTTAATGTGAAATCGTAACTAAAGAGTAGGCAGCATTTTACCCAGAAGAATAAGGAAAAAATTGGAAAAAATATCCCCTAAATAAGGTTGAAAAATAGCTCAAATAGAGAATTTTCTACAGCGTTGCCAGCGTGGAAATGTCCGAATAATCTTGATGTTGGCATCACAACAAATCCAATCCCACTTTATATCTCTTTGGAAGCGGAATCAGGAGTATATGTTCAACTCAAATTTATAAATGAAAGGGTAGAACGTCAGGGAATTGTTTTAGATTAAATATTGTTTTAGATTAAATATTACATTGGGGCTTTATGGATAGACATATTAAAACAGAATTAATGAGGATAATCGATAGAAGTCGATGGAAGTATCGTAAACAAAACAATTTTTCACAGCGTTGCCAGCGTGGAAGAATCCGATTTATTCATATCTTTCCAGACAATCTGAATGTTGGCATCACAACAAATCCAATCTCACTTTCTATTGCTTTTGAAGGGGAATTAGCAATATATGTCTACCTTAAATTCATAAATGAAAGAGTAGAACACCAGGAAATTGTCTTTAGATTCAATATATCATTGGAACCATATGGACTGTTAAACGTGCTATATGATCTAACTTGAAACGAACGGCGTAGTGAAGTATATTGGTAGTCTTCATCGTAGACATATTAAAATAGAATTAATACGGATAATCAGTCGATGGAAATATCGTAAACAAAACAATTTTTCACAGCGTTGCCAGCGTGGAAGAATCCGATTTATTCATATCTTTCCAGACAATCTGAATGTTGGCATCACAACAAATCCAATCTCACTTTCTATTGCTTTTGAAGGGGAATTAGCAATATATGTCTACCTTAAATTCATAAATGAAAGAGTAGAACACCAGGAAATTGTCTTTAGATTCAATATATCATTGGAGCCATATGGACTGTTAAACGTGCTATAAGGTCTAACTTGAAACGAACGGCGTAGTGAAGTATCTTGGTAGTCTTCATCGTAGACATATTAAAAAAGAATTAATACGGATAACCGGTCGATGGAAATATCGTAAATAAAACAATTTTTCACAGCGTTGCCAGCGTGGAAGAATCCGATTTATTCATATCTTTCCAGACAATCTGAATGTTGGCATCACAACAAATCCAATCTCACTTTCTATTGCTTTTGAAGGGGAATTAGCAATATATGTCTACCTTAAATTCATAATTGAAAGGGTAGAGCGCCAGGAAATTGTCGTTAGATTCAATATATCATTGGAGCCATATGGACTGTTAAACGTGCTATAAGGTCTAACTTGAAACGAACGGCGTAGTGAAGTATCTTGGTAGTCTTCATCGTAGACATATTAAAATAGAATTAATACGGATAATCAGTCGATGGAAATATCGTAAACAAAACAATTTTTCACAGCGTTGCCAGCGTGGAAGAATCCGATTTATTCATATATTTCCAGACAATCTGAATGTTGGCATCACAACAAATCCAATCTCACTTTCTATTGCTTTTGAAGGGGAATTAGCAATATATGTCTACCTTAAATTCATAAATGAAAGAGTAGAACACCAGGAAATTGTCTTTAGATTCAATATATCATTGGAGCCATATGGACTGTTAAACGTGCTATAAGGTCTAACTTGAAACGAACGGCGTAGTGAAGTATCTTGGTAGTCTTCATCGTAGACATATTAAAAAAGAATTAATACGGATAACCGGTCGATGGAAATATCGTAAACAAAACAATTTTTCACAGCGTTGCCAGCGTGGAAGAATCCGATTTATTCATATCTTTCCAGACAATCTGAATGTTGGCATCACAACAAATCCAATCTCACTTTCTATTGCTTTTGAAGGGGAATTAGCAATATATGTCTACCTTAAATTCATAATTGAAAGGGTAGAGCGCCAGGAAATTGTCGTTAGATTCAATATATCATTGGAGCCATATGGACTGTTAAACGTGCTATAAGGTCTAACTTGAAACGAACGGCGTAGTGAAGTATCTTGGTAGTCTTCATCGTAGACATATTAAAATAGAATTAATACGGATAATCAGTCGATGGAAATATCGTAAACAAAACAATTTTTCACAGCGTTGCCAGCGTGGAAGAATCCGATTTATTCATATATTTCCAGACAATCTTAATGTTGGCACCACAACAGATCCAATCCCACTATATCGCTTTCGAAGTTGAATTAGCAATATATGTCTACCTCAAATTTATAAATTAAAGGGTAGAACGCCAGGAAGTTGTCTTTAGATTTAATATATCATTGGAGCCATATGGACTGTTAAACGTGCTATAAGATCTAACTTGAAACGAACGGCGTAGTATCAGTCGCTGGAAATATCGTAAACAAAACAATTTTTCACAGCGTTGCCAGCGTGGAAGAGTCCGATTTATTCATATCTTTCCAGACAATCTGAATGTTGGCATCACAACAAGTCCAATCCCACTTAATATTGCTTTGGAAGCGGAATTAGTAGTATATGTCTACCTTAAATGTATAAATGAGAGGGTAGAACATCAGGGGATTGTCTTTAGATTCAATATTATCGTGTGGACTGTTGAACGTACTATAGGATCTGACTTGAAACGAACGGTTTAGTGAAGTATCTCGGTAGTTTTTATCGAAGACATTTAAAATAGAATTAATACGGATAATCAGTGTATGGAAATATCGTAAACGAACAATTTTTCACAGTGTTGCCTGCGTGGAAGTGTCCGATATTTTCATATCTTTCCAAACAATATGGATGTTGGCATCACAACAAACCAAATTCCGATACAGTTCATGATGTCTCGTTTCTACTATAAATTTAAGCTAGTCTCCAAACACGCCTCGAAGCCGATCGCCGTTCTCATGTGTGTTTTAAACTCCACCTACAGTGTTTTCAATGCGATTGTTGTTCAGGGTCCCTTATCCAGTGAAACTAAAGTTTTCTCATGCAGACTTTCTTATCCTCCCATGCTAACCACCCGTAAAACATCGGATAACGCCTCTTGGTATTCACCGGAGGCATCCTCGAAAGCGGCGACCGAAACCGAGGAGGAAATATCGATTTCACTAACGACTACAGCTTTATCTCAAATTAGCAATTCCGGATTCGGATGGCGTCGCCGTCGGAAAACAAAGAGTATGAAGTTCGCGAGCGGTAATCCGGTTAGCCGACGGCTGCGGATCGGGGACGGGAACAAAACATCGACAACACATTGCGAAGAGATCTAGTCGGCTGCGAAAGGGATCTCCCAAATCGAGTTAGCTAATTGCGGGGGCAGCAGCAGCCCCGGCGGCGGCGGCGAGAAGGAAGGACGACGAGTCTCGAAACAAACGGGCCTAATTCGAGGAAGATGGGAGCTGCGTCGCGGCGCGCTCTGCGTCCTTTCGTCGATTGTCGCTCTAATGACGGGGGCGGATGGGACAGTGATGGGGGAGGGTCGCAGGAATGGCGAGGAAGGTACGAGGCGGATGGTGATTTTTTTCGGGGAGGCCTTGATTAGTTGGAAACTTCGGATATGTCGAGGGATTCGTTTTGATGCCATTTTGAGGGCTCAATCATTTGGAGCACAAAAATGCCCACTCAGGTGTTACGGTCACCCTGTCAGGAGATGGTTGAGATATACCTGGAGATGTTCTTCGTGGGCTGAGATCACCTCATAAATGATGTGGCTCAGGCATTCTTTGCATTAGGTTCTAATAGTGAGGTTCTCTATTTTATAAGATCCTCTACCTTCTCCTTGGAGAATCAGCGTTCGTCATGTCGTGTCATGTTGAGCTTTAAACTCTTTTGATGCCATTTTAGGGCTAAATCATTTGGAGCACGAAAGTTTCCACTCAGGTGTTATTGTTACCCTGTCTGGAGATGTTCTTCGTGGGCTGAGATCACCTCATGAATGATGTGGCTAAGGCGTTCTTTGCATTAGGTTTTAATAGTGAGGTTCTCAGTTATATAAGATTCTCTACCTTCTCCTTGGAGAATCAGCATTCGTCATGTCGTCTAATGTTAAGCTTCGAACTCTTTTGATGCCATTTTGGGGCTAAATCTTTTGAAGCACGAAAGTGCCCACTCAGGTGTTACTGTTAACCTGTCAGGAGATGGTTGAGATATACCTGGAGATGTTCTTCGTGGGCTGAGATCACCTCATAAATGATGTGGCTCAGGCATTCTTTGCATTAGGTTCTAATATTGAGGTTCTCAGTTTTATAAGATCCTCTCCCTTCTCCTTGGAGAATCAGCGTTCGTCATGTCGTGTCATGTTGAGCTTTAAACTCTTTTGATGCCATTTTAGGGCTAAATCATTTGGAGCACGAAAGTTTCCACTCAGGTGTTATTGTTACCCTGTCTGGAGATGTTCTTCGTGGGCTGAGATCACCTCATGAATGATGTGGCTAAGGCGTTCTTTGCATTAGGTTTTAATAGTGAGGTTCTCAGTTATATAAGATTCTCTACCTTCTCCTTGGAGAATCAGCATTCGTCATGTCGTCTAATGTTAAGCTTCGAACTCTTTTGATGCCATTTTGGGGCTAAATCTTTTGAAGCACGAAAGTGCCCACTCAGGTGTTACTGTTAACCTGTCAGGAGATGGTTGAGATATACCTGGAGATGTTCTTCGTGGGCTGAGATCACCTCATAAATGATGTGGCTCAGGCATTCTTTGCATTAGGTTCTAATATTGAGGTTCTCAGTTTTATAAGATCCTCTCCCTTCTCCTTGGAGAATCAGCGTTCGTCATGTCGTGTCATGTTGAGCTTTAAACTCTTTTGATGCCATTTCAGGGCTAAATCTTTTGAAGCACGAAAGTGCCCACTCAGGTGTTACTGTTAACCTGTCAGGAGATGGTTGAGATATACCTGGAGATGTTCTTCGTGGGCTGAGATCACCTCATAAATGATGTGGCTCGGGCATTCTTTGCATTAGGTTCTAATATTGAGGTTCTCAGTTTTATAAGATCCTCTCCCTTCTCCTTGGAGAATCAGCGTTCGTCCTGTCGTGTCATGTTGAGCTTTAAACTCTTTTGATGCCATTACAGGGCTAAATCTTTTGAAGCACGAAAGTGCCCACTCAGGTGTTACTGTTAACCTGTCTGAAGATGGTTGAGATATACCTGGAGATGTACTTCATGGTCTGAGATCACCTCATAAATGATGTGGCTCAGGCATTCTTTGCATTAGGTTTTAATAGTGAGGTTCTCTGTTTTATAAGATCCTCTACCTTCTCCTTGGAGAATCAGCGTTCGTCATGTCGTGTAATGTTGAGCTTCGAACTCTTTTGATGCCATTTTGGGTCTAAATCATTTGAAGCACGAAAGTGCCCACTCAGGTGTTACTGTCACCCTGTCTGGAGACGGTTGAGATATACCTGGAGATGTTCTTCATGGGCTGAGATCACCTCATAAATGATGTGGCTCAGGCATTCTTTGCATTAGGTTTTAATAGTGAGGTTCTCTGTTTTATAAGATCCTCTACCTTCTCCTTGGAGAATCAGCGTTCGTCATGTCGTGTAATGTTGAGCTTCGAACTCTTTTGATGCCATTTTGGGGCTAAATCATTTGAAGCACGAAAGTGCCCACTCAGGTGTTACTGTCACCCTGTCTGGAGACGGTTGAGATATACCTGGAGATGTTCTCCATGGGCTGAGATCACCTCATAAATGATGTGGCTCAGGCATTCTTTGCGTTAGGTTTTAATAGATAGGTTCTCAGTTTTATAAGATCCTTTATCTTCTCCTTGGAGAATCAGCGTTCGTCATGTCGTGTCATGTTGAGCTTTAAATTCTTTTGATGCCATTTCAGGGCTAAATCTTTTGAAGCACGAAAGTGCCCACTCAGGTGTTACTGTTAACCTGTCAGGAGATGGTTGAGATATACTTGGAGATGTTCTTCGTGGGCTGAGATCACCTCATAAATGATGTGGCTCAGGCATTCTTTGCATTAGGTTCTAATATTGAGGTTCTCAGTTTTATAAGATCCTCTCCCTTCTCCTTGGAGAATCAGCGTTCGTCATGTCGTGTCATGTTGAGCTTTAAACTCTTTTGATGCCATTTCAGGGCTAAATCTTTTGAAGCACGAAAGTGCCCACTCAGGTGTTACTGTTAACCTGTCTGAAGATGGTTGAGATATACCTGGAGATGTACTTCATGGTCTGAGATCACCTCATAAATGATGCGGCTCAGGCATTCTTTGCATTAGGTTTTAATAGTGAGGTTCTCTGTTTTATAAGATCCTCTACCTTCTCCTTGGAGAATCAGCGTTCGTCATGTCGTGTCATGTTGAGCTTTAAACTCTCTTGATGCCATTTCGGGGCTTAATCATTTGGAGCACGAAAGTGCCCACTCAGGTGTTAATGTCACCCTGTCTGGAGATTGTTGAGATATACCTGGAAATGTTCTTCATGGGCTGAGATCACCTCATAAATGATGTGGCTCAGGCATTGTTTGCATTAGGTTTTTATAGTGAGGTTCTCAGTTTTATGAGATCCTCTAACTCCTCCTTGGAGAATCAGCATTCGTCATGTCGTGTCATGTTGAGCTTTGAACTCTTGTGATGCCAGTTTGGGGCTAAATAATTTGGAACACGAAAGTGCCCACTCAGGTGTTACTGTTAACCTGTCTGGAGATGGTTGAGATATACCTGGAGATGTACTTCATGGTCTGAGATCACCTCATAAATGATGTGGCTCAGGCATTCTTTGCATTAGGTTTTAATATTGAGGTTCTCAGTTTTATAAGATCCTCTACCTTCTCCTTGGAGAATCAGCATTCGTCATACCGTGTCATGTTGATCTTTAAACTCTTTTGATGTCAGTTTGGGGTTAAATCATTTGCAGCACGAAAGTGCCCACTCAGGTGTTACTGTCACCCTGTCTGGAGATGGTTGAGATGAACCTGGAGATGTTCTTCATAGGCTGAGAACACCTCATAAATGATGTGGCTCAGGCGTTCTTTGTATTAGGTTTAAATAGTGAGGTTCTCAGTTTTATAAGATCTTCTACCTTCTCCTTGAAGAATCAGCATTCATCATGTTGAGCTTCACACAATCTCTGAAGGAGCTTTTTGAGAAGCCTTTAATCTGGAAGGCTACGACAGAGTGCTCCTCTACCAATCAATTCATAGACTTTAGGTCAGGTTTGGTAAGTAGCAGAACAATTTGTTAGCGTCCAACATCCCATGGTACTCAAGGTCTTTTTATTTCTGTTTCGTCATCCCTCGCTGATGAGGTTGTTATCAATCCTCGCTTTGCAATTCAGATAATCCCGCTTCCATTTGTCTTAAATAGTTGGCATATATACAGTTGGCAGTTTATTCGATTATTCATGGTTGTGGAAAGTGTCTGCCCGACGATTTGTCAGCATATTGCGCATAAAACCTGCTGTGGCCAAAGGGGCCGTATGTTTGCACGGTATTTATCAGTGCCGGGGACCGCTAGTGATTGCGCGCCATTGTCATGATAATTTAATATCCTAATACGTTTAACTACACCCTAATTTCGCCCTCGCCGCTTTGAGCCCCGAGCCTGATCCGAGATGACGCGGCAGGGAGGGACTGGCGCAGGGTTTATGCGAGGAAGATAAACTCCTGCCCTGAAATAATAGAAAAAATATGGCAAAAATGTCGAATCTCAAAAATTTAATGGTCGAGCCAACAGAAGCTTCCACTAAGTACATAACCAAGAGGGTCAGAATTGGACCAAGTAGCCTTGGAGGTATAGAATTCCATAAGAATGATTTCCTCGAGACACTAGAAAAATAAGAAAAATATTTCTTTCAAAAATTTCGGTGTCGCATATCCTGTGTGCAAAGAAAATGGAATTTTTCTGATCTCTTGTTGAGAAATCTAATATATAAAATTCTCGTGTCCACAGTGTTCGTTGCCATACTCCTCCGAAACGGCTCAACCGATTTTGATGAAATTTTTTGTGCTTATCCGGTATCTATCAGAATCGGCCAACATCTATTTTTCATCCCCCTAAATGTTAGGGGTAGTCCACCCCTAAATTTTTTTTTTTTATTTTTTAGACAAAATTTCTAATTTCTATTTTTTTATGATACAACATACAAAAATACATACAATCCCCAATTTTCACCCTTCTACGATCAACCCTTATTTTTTAATAGTCAGAACAACGAGAGGCCGAAGGCCTCGAGCAATTTTGAAATTGCGAAAAAAGGGAGAGATATGGCAAAACAACGTTTGCCGGGTCAGCTAGGTTAGGTTAGGTTTAGGTTAGGTTATTTTGAGACGAGAGGCCGAAGGCCTCGAGCAATTTTGAAATTGCGAAAAAAGGGAGACCGGGGGCGCGAAGCGCCCCCCGCGTTTTCGAGAGGGAGAAACGGGCTTTCCTAAGGTAAGAGAGGCCGAAGGCCTCGAGCAATTTGGAAATTGCGAAAAAAGGGAGAGATATGGCAAAACAACGTTTGCCGGGTCATCTAGTTTTATATAAAATGATTTGAATGAAAATTCATCTTTCTAGATGTTGCACATGAAAAAGAAATTGTGTTTTTCTGATCTGGTACAAAAAATGACATTTTTCATTTCGGCCAATTGTCTGTAATTTTCGAGGTCAAATTCAGTTTTGTCTGTCTGGCGGACCAAAAACACCATAATTTTCGAAAAAAAAAATATGATTAATTCGAATCCGATCGAATTGAAAAATTGTAGTTAGTCGTAAAATAACAACACAAAATTTTTTTATCCAATTGTCCAACTTTGAATACGATCAAATTATGTTTTCTGAAGCTCATAAAGGGGTTGACATTATAAAAACATGTTCATCTATAATTCTATAACATTCACAAACATCCAATAATCCAATAACCACTGAAAGGTTTTCAATCATCAACCCCAAAAAACCGTGAAATCACATTGAGCTAATTTATTCGAATCAAACGCCAGAAGGGTCTGAATCCACCCCTGCCATTACCAGGGTGGATATTTGATGGTTGGCCGGCTCGAAGTAGGGGATCCCGGAACGAGTGTTATTTTATTTAGGAAATTAATTTGCCCACTTAATGTAATCAGCCGGATCATTGCCGTCGTAAATATAAAGCCCCGCTTGCACGTATACGCTTTACGACCGCGGATTTCGCGGCAGGAACAGCGCCGGAGTTATGGGCGCACTCCAGTTTTTATGAAAAGCTTTTTATTCCGCCCATAACTAACCGATTATTCGAGAAATCATGGTGACATATATTTCCGCGATAATTCCCTGTTTTTATGCGTCCTCTGTACGGAATGTATACAAAATTTACCTACGCTCGTTACAAATTAATAACTTCTTGTTTAAAGTAGAAAAACTTTGACATTTCATCAGGAATTCGAGAAATCATAGAACTCGCATGACGTTTCTCGAGGTACCATTTTGACATTTCTACGGAAATTTGAGAAATCATGGAATTTTGATGACGTTTCTCGAAGTACCAGGGGAATTTCTCGAAAAATAAACTGTTTTAGGGGGTGAATCGAGTATATTTGTTATAAATGGATGTTCTTTTTTCATTTTTATCGCTAACCTACCCGGAAAATGAGGTTTAATTTTCTGTCGTACAGCCTTTTATTCCGCCCATAACTAACCGATTATTCGAGAAATCATGGTGACATATATTTCCGCGATAATTCCCTGTTTTTATGCGTCCTCTGTACGGAATGTATACAAAATTTACCTACGCTCGTTACAAATTAATAACTTCTTGTTTAAAGTAGAAAAACTTTGACATTTCATCAGGAATTCGAGAAATCATAGAACTCGCATGACGTTTCTCGAGGTACCATTTTGACATTTCTACGGAAATTTGAGAAATCATGGAATTTTGATGACGTTTCTCGAAGTACCAGGGGAATTTCTCGAAAAATAAACTGTTTTAGGGGGTGAATCGAGTATATTTGTTATAAATGGATGTTCTTTTTTCATTTTTATCGCTAACCTACCCGGAAAATGAGGTTTAATTTTCTGTCGTACAGCCTTTTATTCCGCCCATAACTAACCGATTATTCGAGAAATCATGGTGACATATATTTCCGCGATAATTCCCTGTTTTTATGCGTCCTCTGTACGGAATGTATACAAAATTTACCTACGCTCGTTACAAATTAATAACTTCTTGTTTAAAGTAGAAAAACTTTGACATTTCATCAGGAATTCGAGAAATCATAGAACTCGCATGACGTTTCTCGAGGTACCATTTTGACATTTCTACGGAAATTTGAGAAATCATGGAATTTTGATGACGTTTCTCGAAGTACCAGGGGAATTTCTCGAAAAATAAACTGTTTTAGGGGGTGAATCGAGTATATTTGTTATAAATGGATGTTCTTTTTTCATTTTTATCGCTAACCTACCCGGAAAATGAGGTTTAATTTTCTGTCGTACAGCCTTTTATTCCGCCCATAACTAACCGATTATTCGAGAAATCATGGTGACATATATTTCCGCGATAATTCCCTGTTTTTATGCGTCCTCTGTACGGAATGTATACAAAATTTACCTACGCTCGTTACAAATTAATAACTTCTTGTTTAAAGTAGAAAAACTTTGACATTTCATCAGGAATTCGAGAAATCATAGAACTCGCATGACGTTTCTCGAGGTACCATTTTGACATTTCTACGGAAATTTGAGAAATCATGGAATTTTGATGACGTTTCTCGAAGTACCAGGGGAATTTCTCGAAAAATAAACTGTTTTAGGGGGTGAATCGAGTATATTTGTTATAAATGGATGTTCTTTTTTCATTTTTATCGCTAACCTACCCGGAAAATGAGGTTTAATTTTCTGTCGTACAGCCTTTTATTCCGTCCATAACTAACCGATTATTCGAGCAATCATGGTGACAAATATTTCTGTGATAATTCCACGTTTTTATGCGTCCTCTGTAAGAAATTCATACACTTTTCAAAATTTACCTACGTTCGTTACAAAAAAGTACTTTTTTCGTGTAAGCGGAAGAAATTTGACATTTCATCAAGAATTTGAAAAATCATAGAATTCGGATGACGTTTCTCAAGGTACCATTTTGACATTTCCACAGAAATTTGAGAAATCATAGAATTCGGATGACTTTTCTCGGGGTACCAGGTGAATTTCTCGAAAAATAAACTGTTTTGGGGGGTGAATCGAGTATATTAGTTATAAATGGATGTTCTTTCAAGTACATGACCCCATTTTGGGGGATTTCTGGAAATTTTGAGTGAGTTCTGAAGGAAACTTCACCATCTGTCATAATAGTGATCTTACCTTCATCTTTCATAGAAATTGATGAAAACAAGTGTTGCTCTAAAGATAAGTAGGTGACAGTTTTCATGACTTTTCTTTTGCAGAATTTGCATCATTTTTATCGCTAACCTACCCGGAAAATAAGGTTTAATTTTCTGTCGTACAACCTTTTATTCCGTCCATAACTAACCGATTATTCGAGGAATCATGGTGACAAATATTTCTGCGATAATTTCACCTTTTTATGCGTCCTCTGTAAGAAATTCATACACTTTACAAAATTTACCCAGGTCCGTTACAAAAAAGTACTTTTTTCGTGTAAGCGGAAGAAATTTGACATTTCATCAAGAATTTGAGAAATCATAGGATTTGGATCACGTTTCTCGAGGTACCATTTTGACATTTCCACAGAAATTTGAGAAATCATAGAATTCGGATGACTTTTCTCGAGGTACCAGGTGAATTTCTCGAAAGATAAACTGTTTTAGGGGGTGAATCGAGTATATTAGTTATAAATGGATGTTCTTTCAAGTACATGACCCCATTTTAGGGGATTCCTGGAAATTTTGAGTGATTTCTGAAGGAAACTTCACCATCTGTCATAATAGTGATCTTACCTTCATCTTTCATAGAAATGGATGAAAACAAGGGTTGCTCTAAAGATAAGTAGGTGACAGTTTTCATGATTTTTTTTATTGCAGAATTTGCTTCATTTTCATCGCTAACCTACCCGAAAAATAAGGTTCAATTTTCTGTCGTACAGCCTTTTATTCCGTCCATAACTAACCGATTATTCGAGGAATCATGGTGACAAATATTTCTGCGATAATTCCACGTTTTTATGCGTCCTCTGTAAGAAATTCATACACTTCACAAAATTTACCCACGTTCGTTACAAAAAAGTACTTTTTTCGTGTAAAACGGAAGAAATTTTACATTTCATCAAGAATTTGAGAGATCATAGAATTTGGATGACGTTTCTCGAGGTACCATTTTGACATTTCCACAGAAATTTGAGAAATCATAGAATTCGGATAACTTTTCTCGAGGTACCAGGTGAATTTCTCGAAAGATGAACTGTTTTAGGGGGTGAATCGAATATATTAGTTATAAATGGAAGTTCTTTCAAGTACATGACCCAATTTTGGGGGGTTTCCTGAAAATTTCAAGGAAATTCTGAAGGAAACTCCACCATCTTTCAAAAGAGTGATCACTGTAAACATTCATAGAGATAGAAGAAAAAAGTGTTTCTCTTGAGATAAGTAGGTGGCCCTTTTCATAATTTTTTCATTTCAGAATTTGCCTCATTTCCGTCGAATACCTACACGAAAAATAGGTTATAATTTTCTGTCGTACAGCCTCGCCGAAAGTTCAGGCATTGATTTAATCGCGCATAAAGGGAGGACGGTGGAGGCACTAAATCAGCGGAATGGATGTTAACGATGATCGTAGATGGCATGTTTTAAGGCTCTCCAGCGATTCCTCCGATTGCTTTCTGATATTTACGAGCGGAATGTGAGCGGGGACTCGGCTTTAATGCGTACAAATCGACGATATTAGAGCGGCACGTCTTCCGGCTGGATGGTGAAAATTCAAATGGATCCCCCCTCCTTTCTTTCCCGGTTTGTTTTTCTTTCTGATTTATCCCGGAAGAATTCCGTCGGCATTCTTGGATTATATTCCTGATGCCCGAGTTGATTCGATCGATCGACGGTAAGAGAAGAAGAAGAACATTTTTCTTTCATTGTTATCCATGCGTTATTCACTATTACTTTCTGGACTCGAAATTTGGTAGGATAATTAATCTGATCCATCTCCTCTAAGGGTTAGAATTGAAATCTCATAGATAAAGAATTTGTGGTCGAATTAAATTCTGTGATTCCATCTCTTGAAGTGTCGATTTCAAAAAATGACATTAATTTTTACACTGACAACCAGTTTGGATCACAGAATCTGTGGATGGTTAGATGGTTTATTATCTTTGGTGGATGTCAAATCAAGAGGATCATAGATTAGAGATTTTTTCACTGAACAAAATGTCAGAAAACCAAAATTTGATGAGGCTTGAAGCCAAGCAGCGTTGTGCGAGATCAGTTACTGGATGGGTGACCGCTCTGGCGTCAGCAAAAGCTCTGTCAGGGCTCTAGAAATTTTTATTTTTTGATTTGAAAGTGGTAGCTATGGTTGGAGCGACTATAGATTACGAGTTATTTTTCCTGCTGTTCTGTTCTTTATTGAACGTAATAAATCATCTCGAAATCAATCATGATTATTAAGACGTCATAATGGTGATAACAGTGCCAGTATTAATCGGCCAATTAGTGTCCGTCGTTTGCATTTCACCCCAACGCTGACTGACACATCACAACCGCTTAATGTGACGAGTAAACATCGAGCTCGCATCACTTTGACGGAATGTCATAAACAACTGATTAATTGGTGTGATGGTGACCTTAAATGGCGAGAATGCAAAAAGTAAACCGAAAAAAAGGAAATACCCTGATGATATCGAAACATAGATACGTCATTGCGGTAATGACAGAACCCTTGAAGTTTTTTTTGTTGGCATCCATGAACATCTGTCATTAGTGTCAGTTGTCATTGACTCTTTCAATTTGTCGAGATTAGAAGATACCTTCTTATTGACAGTTTTACCACAGAAAAATAGGTTTTCAGAAGTTTGATTTCAAAACTGTCAAAGTAGGTTTGCAAATGTCATTTTCAGAATGGACCGCTTGAATCGTTATCAAAAAGGAAGGAAATCCCCATTGCATCGGCAAATTTGATATACCCCGAAAACTAAAAAAAAAAAATATACAAATAAACACCAATTAAACGAAACAAAGTTATAAACACCCAGCAATTCGAAACTCCGCATGAATTCGGGCGTAATGCGGAGCGGCGACAGCCAACTGAGCAATTGCACCAATTTATCTCGGCGAGATTCCAAAGCGACGAAGCAGGCTCTTGTGAACACATGGAGTCAAATTGCGGAGGGTGGACTGGGGGCTTAACACCCCTCGATTTCAGCCACACAACGGCTATGATGTGCGGTTACCGACGAAGTTTGCGCGCCTAATTTGATAGTTAATCAGGAAAGTCTCCGAGGATCGACACTTGCGCTAATGTTCCTATGGAAATTATACGGAGTTGGATGGGCCCAACGCGAGAATTATTGCAGCCAATGGTGGTTCTTTAGGAAAATTAATTCCAGGAGGAAATTATGTACTATGCAATTTATATAGGGAAATAAAATTCCTAAAACTATCAAAATATTCCTTTTCAAATCTGCCCTCGAATCATTTTCAATTCAATAGTTCAATAAGTGAGGGGATGAATCCTCTAAAGCCGTATCCGTATCTGAACAAATGAATTTTTGATAGCCCCGCTGCACTGATTGATTAATGGTGTTAACTCTTTATGAGCTTCTGTTGTGACAGTTTTATTGACGCTTTAACTCTCCAATGAATCGATAATTGAATCAACCACATTGCAGCGTTAAATTGTATGTTTGGCCATTGATCCTCCTGATGATAGACCTATTAGTACGTAATTTGAACGTACGTCACATATCGAAACGTGTCGATATCGAAAGGAAGTCCAGAAGATTTTCAACATAATTGTTTTTCTCGTAATAACCACGAAAAGAAGAATATTCGAATGCCTTGTTGAAAAAAAATTCAAAAAGTCAAATAATAGAAGAATTTGAAGAATATCAGTATTCGGGAGCAAATACAAATAAAAATAAACATAGAAACGAGCAAATAAAAATTTGAGAAGCACTGACAGTTTTGCGCAGTTGTTTCTATGTACCAAAAGTGTCATTTTATTTTTATAGCTATAAAGCTGCAATCATCGTATTATATTATTCTGTGCACCAAAATGGCCTTCAGTGTTCATGGTCAATATGACAAATACTGTCATTTTATTTTTATGAACTTCAAAAACTGCAATTATCGAATTATATTAGATATATCAGAAACCTCAATTCCTTTTTGAGCGCTCGTACTACTTACACGAGGGCTATATCATTTCGTTTATGTACCAAATCGGCCTTCAGTGTTCATTGTCGTTCATTGTCAATATGACAGATCCTGTCAAGTCCGATAGATGGAATCACTCTTTTTTTTCACGTGGAGCAGCTAGAAAAGTGAAATTTCACATAAATCATTTAATCGATGCATCATATTATGTAGACACAAAATTTCAGCAAAATATAAGTTATATAAGTCTCAAAAGAAATTTTTCAAAACATAGAAACGAGCAAATAATATTTGAAAAGCACTGACGGTTTTGCACGCTTGTTGCTATGTACCAAAACCGCCTTCAGTGTTCATTGTCTGTTTGGCAAATACTGTCATTTTATTTTTATGAACTTCGAAAACTACAATTATCGAATTATATTGGATATATCAGAAACCTCAATTTGTTACTGTGCTCCAAATCGGCCTTCAGTGTTCATCATTAATATGACATATACTATCATTTTATTTTCATGAAATTCGATAGCCACCGATTTATATTGAATATATCAGAAAAACTCATTTTTTTTTCACATGCAGCAGCTAGAAAAGTGAAATTTCACATAAATAATTTAATCGATGCCTCATGTGTAGACACAAAATTTCAGCAGAATATAAAGTCTCAAAAGGAATTTTTCAAAACATAGAAACGATCAAATAATATTTGAAAAGAACTGACGGTATTGCTCGCTTGTTTCTATGTACCAAAACCGCCTTCAGTGTTCTGTGTCAGTATGATTTTATTTTTATGAACTTCAAAAACTGCAATCATCGAATTATATCGGATATACAGAAACATCAATTTTTTTTTCTGTGCGCCAAATCGGCCTTTAGTGTTCATTGTCAATATGACAGATACTGTCATTTTATTGAGCGCTCGTACTACTTACACGAGGGCTATATCATTTCGTCACGATGTCTGCATTTTTCGAATTTTGAGCCGAAAATGGTTTCAATCGACTATGTTCGACTCACTGATGACGAATCCGTCAGAAAATTCGAGTCTGTCCGTCCGGCTGTCCAGCCGTCCGTCCGTAAGCACGATAACTCTCGAACGGAACAACCTAGAGACTTAAAATTTTCAGTTTGGGTTCAGTTCCCGAATGCCTCGGTTACGTTTGTTAATGGGCCAAATTCCACCAGGGGTTTCCGTAAATATGGCCGTTCAAAGTTTTGTTCCCCTGATTACTTGAAAACTACAGATTTGATCGAGATAAAATTTTGCACTCAAATGGAGAATGAGGTTTTCAAGCTACATGTGAAATTTTGTCCAGATCGCATGACCAGAACCATATAAACCGTAGAAAATTGTAACTTTTGAACGGAAACGCCAAGGGAATTGAAATTTTCAGGATAGGTGTGGATCTCGAATGTCGTGATCACGTTCATCTATGAGCAAAATTATACCAGGGGTTCCGTAAATATGGTCGTTTGAAATTTAGTTTTCTTGATAATTTCAAAACTACGGATTCGATCGTGACGAAATTTTGTATACTAATGGAGAATGATATATTCAAGCTACATTTCTCCAGATCACATGACTAGAACCATAGAAACCATAGAAAATCATAACTTTCGAACGGAAAGGCCTAGGGACTTGAAATTTTCAGGATAGGTGTGGATCTCGAATGTCGCGTTCACGTTTATCAATGAGCAGAATTATACTAGGGGTTCCGGTCGTTTGAAATTCTGTTTTATCGATAATTTCGAAACTACGAATTCCATCGAGATGAAATTTTGTATTTGTATCAATAGTTTCGAAACTACTGATCGGATTGGAATGAAATTATGCACTTAGCTGAGGAATAATGTATTCAAACTACGTGCAATTTTGTCCAGATCGCATCACCAAGACCATAGATACCGTAGAAAATTCTAGCGAATTATCGAAAAAAAATTGGTCAGCTGAAGCACTGGCATGAAGTCTGGAGTTTCGCCTAAGTTTCAGAATTTTTTTGACAGCTGTCTAAAGTTCCTTCTATTGATTTCTATAACTGGAAAAATTCGAATCTACCTACAAGGTTGTACGAGCGCTCAAAAGCTCCTGACTTCACGGCAGTGCTTTTCGTAATTTTTTTCATGCAATTCGATAGATGGAATCACCGAATTGTATTGAATAAATCAGAAACACTCTTTTTTTTTTCACGTTGAGCAGCTAGAAAAGTGAATTTCCATATGAATCAATTAATCGATGCCTCAGGTGTAAGTTCAGCAAGTATGAGTTACCGAAATTTCAAAAAGAATTCTTCAAAAATCTTTCTGTTATACGAAATTTCCCATAAATCTTCGTGTGATTATCTTACAACTTACTACAAAGTTCCAATTCGATAGGATCGGTATTTTTCAATTATTGAGAAAAAATGTATATGGCTATATCTACAGAACCCTTCTTCAGATTTTGTCCGGCCGGACGGACAAAATTAAATTTAACCACGAATTCTTCATCCTAATCGTTTGAGACCATTCTCGACTTCAAATTCTCAAATAACAGACATTTGAGCAAAATAATAACGCTTTTGTTCATAGAAAAAAGCGCGCAACAAAAAAATGAATCAAAATGAAATCATATTTTTCGGATGTTCTTATTTGTATTAGAGTGAGTATATTGATTCTCATTTTGGTAATTAATTTCCAGTAAAGCTGGCGTTTCCAATTAACGTGATAACTGATAATCCTTGCGCATGGTGTAGGCTGATAAAGTCATTAAAGGTTTTGACGATATCAATAAGACATATGGCGCAATAATCATTTTCGAATAGGTCGTAAGGGTCTTTCATGGAGGTCGATAGAACTGCAGGATTTTTCATTATCGATCATTGTAGCTTCCCTTTTAATCTCATGTAATCGCAAAAAATCAAAGCAAGTTACGAAAGGCTCAAGGATCGAACCTTGTGACACACCTTCAAAGGTCAATACTTACTGCCTCTGCCACCAAGAAAAATTAAAAAAAATATATTTATTAGCTGTGTTCATCGGAGATAATCCGATATTTCAACACCTCCAAAAATTGGACCGCCATCTGCCATTTAACTCATCCCCATCCTGCAATTATAACACTTAAAATTCGAAATTAAACAAAATGAATAAGAATTAGCGCCGATGTCGTCGACGGAGTCCTTTGTGTCCATCCCCCAGCCCTCCCCTCGTTCAATTGAAAATGCAAACATGGCTCACCCCGCGCACAAAGCCGAAGTGATATTAACAATATAAATTGCTACAAGTCGAAAATAAATAACTCGTAAATGGCTGGTGACAGAACGACAGATGGTCACCTGCTAATAGAGCTCGGTTGCGAGGGTCCTGGACCTGCACCCAGGACGTAGTGACGAAACGGAGGCAGTATGTAAACAAACGTCCCCATGGTAATTGCGAAGATGTGACGCTTCCAGCGCTGGGGAGATCGGCCTCGAGAGTAAGACATAAGGTGTTTGTATATGAAATTATCCGTAGTCCAAATACGAACACATGAATAACTGGGTATAGAATGAGCCATATCGAAGGAATAATTCCGTTATGTTGGCATTCGTGAATATCTGTCATTACTGTCAGTTGTCTTATGTCAATTTGTTTGTCAAGTTTTTAATTTTTTTGTTGGAGATACGTTAGTTTCACCTCTTCTTTTTAAGAGCGCCATCTAATATCGAATATTCAATTGAACTTAATCATCCAGGGATTCCAAAAATATGCTAATATCCAATGCGCCTAAAATCTACAGGATGAAAAAAGCGTTGATACAGGGTGAATGCACCAAACCTGTCGGTCATAAACCATATAAAAGTGGAGCAAAATCCACTTCCCCTTCGTTTTATGGCCAGATCAACCCGCGAAGAGCCATCTAGAGGACGCCACAAAGGATTGGGTACGGCCCATATTATTTCGGTCTGATGTTTGTTTTGTAAATTTGAATCCCTCCTGCCATTTAACGCCTCGATGATTTCTCCCTCTGTCCGTGTGATTGTTATACAGAAGAGCTTAATTGTAATGCTTTTTACGAGATTAGTCTTCGGCCGGGAGCGCCGAAATATTTATGCCGTTTTCTGAGCGTATGGTGCAGTTTAGTGTGCGGTATTGTGCACATCTGTCCGTCAGAATTCTGGCGATTCGGTGGAGGATATCCATTTTTCTGGAATACAAATCATGATCGTGCAATTTGGTAATATCCGCGACAAAGGGTGGGCTTGTGAGTGGAAGAAATTGTCTATTCGAGCAGAAAAACCTGTTATCTGAATTAGGCTATTCCAATATTTGCTTTTATCAAGATACTCATTATCCAAAGGAAGTATTGAACAACAACAATAGTTTCGTACAGCTTTCATCATGAAATATTATGTTTGTATCTTTTATGTGCAAATTTTTTTTTTTTCCTAGAAAAACTTATCATTAGAATGAAATAATCAAAAACGAAGTTATCAAACTTTTTCCCTACTTCTTAGTATTTTATTACTCCTTTTGGTCTAATAATTCGAATTATATACCATTGAAATAGTTTGAGAAAAAAAATCGACACAGAATTATATCGAATATATGAAATTTCGGTATTTTTGGAATTATAGAAAAGAAAATTCAGATGGTTATATCTGAGAAACCCTTCAGCGAATTTAGCCCATTTACGAATTCATCTTTTCTTTCGAAAAATATTGGGTTTACAGACGGCCGGCCGGACGGACATAATTGAAATTGACTAAGAATTCTTCATTTGTGAGTCCAACCCCATCGGCGCAATTAATTCGAAAATTATAGACATTTGAGCAAAATAATAACGCTCTTGTCCGTAAAAACAAGTCCGCAAAAAGTATAGAATCTGAAAATAATAATGAAATTTTTTGCCCCGCTTGAGCATCCTAGTTCGATGCATCGTGGTAACATTTTTTTTTCAAATAAGACCAAAAAGTTTATGTTTTTTTTCTTTTGTTTCTTACTTTTTTCTGGGATCTTTCATTTTTTATTTTCTGTTAATTTTTATGTTACAACGATATAGAATAGGTATTTTGTAATGAGTTTTTTAGGCATATTGGCCTCTACTCTGTATTATGTTGGATGATAATAATAATAAGTATTTTTTTTGTGATATACAAAAGAAAAAAGAATCGTGTAAAAATGACCTTTGTGCAAAATTCGCAGCGGCTTTAAATTCCCCTACAATCTTATTTGTTGTCCCATCAGGCCAAATGTTGCAAAATGGCGAAGGCGCTAGTAGAATTATGACAATTTTACAGGACATTTCTGCGCGCTTGTTTCTATGTACCAAAACCGCCTTTAGTGTTTATTGTCAGTATGATAAATAGTGTTATGTTATTTTTGAGAACTTCAAAAACTGCAATCATCGAATTATATTGGATTTATCAGAAACCTCAATTTTTTTTTCCGGTGCACCAAAATGGCCTTCAGTGTTCATTGTCAATATTAAAGATACTGTCATTTATTTTCATAAACTTCTATAGATGGACTCACCGAATTATATTGAATATATCAGAAAAACTCAATCTTTTTTCCACGTGGAGCAGCTAGAAAACTGAATTTTCACATAAATCATTTAATCGATGTTTTAGGTTTAGACACAGAATTCCACCAGAATATGAGCGAAGTTTAAAAAAAAAAATTTTTCAAAAATAATACAAAATTTCACATGAAGCTTCGTGTTATCTTACAACTTAGTTTCAATTCGATTGGATCTGTATTTTTCTAATTATGTGAAATTCATGTAAAAATGACCTTGGTGCAAAATTCGCAGCCGTTTTAAACTCCCCCACAATTTTATTTGTTGATGTGCCATCAGGCCAAATGTTGCAAAATGGCGAAGGCGATAGTAGAATTCTGCAAATTTTACAGGACGCAAATGGCTTTCCCATTTTTCCAAACTTTGAATTGAACTAAAGAAATATAACACTCCTGAAAGTGTCCTGAAAATCATACTTTTTCGTTCACTAATATCACTTAAATTAAACGAAACCCGAAAATTCGAGTTTCCACCCCCCAAGAATGTTACAGTAATATTCGAACCAGTAGAACCTTTCAAACTGTTTCTAATCAATTTTTTTTTTGAAGGTTGTGGTCCAGGACATGCCTTACTAGGAAAGACGAGGAGGCCAAGGACAGCATTCACATCTCAACAATTACTAGAATTAGAAAGACAGTTCAGACAGAATAAATATTTATCTAGACCAAAAAGATTCGAAGTGGCTACGAATTTAATGTTAACCGAAACACAGGTACGTTTTTTTCTGAATATACATAAATTACATTCGATTTTTGCATCGTGAATTTCCTGCGAAAAGAGAAGATATACAAAAGATTCGATAATCGTAAACGTTGATTTCCCCTCTTTTTGCGAAAATCACAATCTCAAATAGCGATTTATCAGCAATTATACTTTCCGTTTCCCATTACACCCTAATTGCTGTTAGGCTTACGCATCGGCAAACAGATTATGCAGAAATTCCGACGCAATGTAAGACACGAATGGGGCTAAAAAATGATGATTTCTTGCTTGGATTCGGATAATGCCCCATCCACATCTGCACTAAGCCCAACTTCAAATATTGGAGACGTACCATATTTTAGCATTTCATGTGACAGACTGCTGAAAATATGACGCTGATTTATCATCACGTCTGCAGCCGTTCCGCGCGACTGTAACGTGATCTTAAGATGTTGATTTATGACTGGACATTTTAAATATACGCTCCTCTTAGTACAGTTCAAATTACCGGCGGGGAAACTACAACGAACTTGTAATTATATTTCGACAACATCATATAAAGCAAAAATTTAGATAATTACGTTTTTTTTTTCATGATTAAATGTTTTGGACTTGAAGTCAACCACAAAACAATTTTGTTCAGTCTTGGCCAACTTCTTCGGTTTTAAATTAAAGATACACTCGTCGAATTGCCTCAACAATGAAAATCTTTTCCAGGTGAAAATTTGGTTCCAAAACAGAAGGATGAAGTGGAAGCGCAGTAAAAAAGCCCAACAAGAATCGAAAACTACCAAAGACTCCGAGCACAACGGCAGTACAAAACAATCGTCTAACCAAAGCGGTTCCAGCAATAATGCCAGCAAGAGCGCACCAGTACCTCAGAATGAAACTACATCTAGTGATAATTCATTGCCCAGTTTAATGGAGCATGCAACTCAGAACGGTTTGAGAAAATTGCCGGAAGGTGAATCACTTTACCGACCCTACGTTGTCTGAAAAAGAAAAAATGTTATTTGAATACCCTCCATATTGGAGAAGGATTTTTTTTTGACTATGTTGAAAGATTATTGGGAGGATATTTTCGTTGAGACGATTGGTTGCAATAAGATTCATTTAAACCAAAAAACGATTAGTTTTCCATCAAATGGGTATTTTGTTTGAAAGCAATTTATTTCCTACTTGTATTTGAAATATCTCATGTAGACTTTTTGCAACTACAAACCCTTGTATATATTTGAGAATAAGTTCTCTGTTAGAGTATTAATTAAATGTAAATAATGTAATATTAAAGTTCCTAATATATAAACCATCAAAATCTTGAAATTCTTATAAATAAATGAGCTCAAAAATGGATATTTTCATTTACCTCCTGAAACCCCGAATAATTCCTTGAAGTGGTAGAAAGGAGAAACGAAAAAAAAATGTATCTTCATACGTTTCTTCAACTACCGCAAGCATTTTTTCATCGATTTCGGATATTGTTGAATGAAATCACATGACATATCAGTTAGTTCCATTTCCAACCCACGAGAATACAGTAGAATTTTAAGCTACCGAAAAGAGCGAAAAATTGATAAGTAATGATTAATCCCGATTTCCCAGCCTTAGAATACGTTTTTTCAGATTTTCTGCGTTTTATTTTATGAGATAATTTCAAAATCCAAAATTTGTCCCTGAAAACTTACGTTTGGAAATGGAAGAATAGGTCGTTTAGGTATTCCTTTTTTTTTGGAGTTGGGCGAAATATTAATATTGAATCCTCGATTCAGCAAAGAGTGATATTTTCTTCCAAGCTGGAGCAGTTGGCTGAAAATGAAACGTTACAGAAGCACTATTCAGGATAACATAGAAAAATAGAATTGGGAAAAAGTGAAGATTTGTAGCAACATGAGTTAAAAAATCATCACATTATGATGTGCATTTTCTCGAATAAAAGAAAATGCAATATAATTTGAAAAATACACGACTTGGATATCTTTGAATATTTTTCTGATGACCATTATAACTTAGCCTGTTACCCGATTCTGGCTTGACGTCGACTTTTGGGACACCTGTATATGTCAAACACATTTATACTATGATATAAAAATTTCAAAGTATGTAATAAAAAATTCTTTATTTACAATTTATCACAAATCTGATGAAAGACACCTTTGAAAAAATACAATTGGAAAAATTAAGACATGGATATTTTCATATCACCTCTTGCATACATCTCTTGAAATAAAGCCATGAGGTTGTCAAACCTCATTCGTATTTCTTCTTCGCTGCGATTTGTCAATTGCTGCTTCAACAAACCAATAGCATCATTGTCGATATTTTGCTTGAAAGTCTCCAATAAAATTCTATCTTCTTCTCTTGTCCAAGAATCAGATATTTCTTCCATTTCAAAAGTTTCTTCCTTAATTATAAGTTCTTCCTCGACTATAGTTTCCCTTTTGATTGAATTTATTATTGTCGACTCGTTTTCTTGTGAGGAATCTATAAAGGTGAATAATAGTTGGTTTATTGGTTCTAAACTACCCGAATGTAAATTGTGAAGTTATTAGGAATTCTTTCTCTAGACCACATGCCAAAGATTCTTTACTGGAAACAATTCACTATATTATGTTTAAATACATATTTCAAATTTTTCATTTTTATGAATGTAATAAAAAGTTTTTATTTCTGAACTGTTATTTTCTTTATAACCAAATTATTATTTCTGCACTCACCACTATCAAACAAAGGAATATTTATATTTTCAGGGGAGGGCAGATTTTTCCAATCTGCCTCTGAAATTGGTGTTGACTTCTCTTCTTTTTCAAGATTTGATGAATTTGTCACTTTAAGGACGGCTGATTTCTTTTTAGGACTTTTACTCAAGGTTAATTTTTCTTCTCTTTTTTTAGGACTACCTTTCGCTTTATCTTTTTTGACAAATGTTTTCGGCTTGGGAGTTGTTTTATTCGTTGATTTGCATACTCTCACTTTTCTCTTTCTGCCATCTATATCGTTTTCAATATACGTCCGACCCTGGAAAATAGATAATAAATAATATTTCACAACATGAAAGGTGTTCAAAACAACATACATCATCCTGGATCTCTTTATTAGGATCTATACGTCTTATTTTATTCGGAGCTGCCAATCTGGCTTTGTGGTCAACATCTGGATCAAACGGAAATGAAATGTCCACTGGCTTCATTCCTTTCGAAGTTTGGCAATATACCTTTCCTTGTATGAACTAAAATATTATGTTTAGATAATTAGATGTTTAAAACAATAATAAATAGACCTACTTTAAGACCACAATTGTTACAATGGTGTTTCAATGAAAGGTCTCCCTCAGTTTTGTGGCAACTGCATGTACATGCAGAGTCTTCATCTGTGATTTCAAGATTTTCAAAGGCTCCTTCTTCTTTGGCTCTGATCAGCTCTTTATTAACATCTATTACATCCCACGCTCCATTCAGTAATCTTGAATAATGAAAAAAATAAATCGACACTTCAAGAAATGAAATCACAGAATTATAAGGAACATATCAAATTTCTGCGATTTTTGAAAACAATTTTTTCCTTTCGGACGTAACGACCTAGAAACTTGAAATTTTCGGGGAAGGTTCATATCTAATCTCGAATGCCGCGGTTTAGTTCGTTATTGGGCAAAATTCGACCAGGGGTCCCGTAAATATGGTCGTTTGAAATTTTGTTTCCTTGATAATTTCAAAACTACGAATTCGATCGGGACGAAATTCTGTATTTTAATGGAGAATGATATTTTCAAGCTAAATTTTTTCCAGATCGCATAACCTCGAATTCCAATGAATTATTGAATGAAAAATCGTTATATTTCTGTAACAGCTGAGTCGGCAAAAATGACAGTTGACAAGGAGCTGTTTTCATTTTTTTGACAGCTGTCATTCTTCAATTGGTTTCTAAAACTGGAAAATGCGAAACTACCTACAAGGTGGATGAACGAGCGCTCAAAAGCTCTTGACCTTATGGCAGTCCATTTTTGAGCGCTCGTACAACTTACACGAGGGCTATATCATTTCGTCACGATGTCTGTATTTTTCGAATTTTGAGCCGAAAATGGTCTCAATCGACTATGTTCGACTCACTGATGACGAATCCGTCGAAAAATTCGAGTCTGTCCGTCCGGCCGTATACACGATAACTCTCGAACGGAATGTCCTAGAAACTTGAAATTTTCAGGGTAGGTTCGAATCTCGAATGCCGCGGTTAAGTTCGTTATTGGGCAAAATTCGCCAAGGGGTTCCGTAAATATGGCCGCTCGAAATTTTGTTTTTCTGATTACTCCGAAACTACACATTCGATCGAGGTGAAATTTTGCACTCAGATGGATAATTACGTACTCAAGCTACATGCAGAATTTTGTCCAGCTCGCATGACCAGAACCATAGAAACCATAGAAAATTATAACTTTGTAATGGAAAGGCCTAGAGACTTGAAATTTTCAGGATAGGTGTGGATCGTGAATGTAGCGTTCACGTGTATCAATGAGCAAAATAAGACTAGGGGTTCCGTAAATATGACCGTTTGAAATTCAGTTTTCTTGATCATTTCAAAATTATGGATTCGATCTCGACGAAATTTTGAATTTAAATTGAGAAATATATATTCGAGCTACATTTCTTCCAGATCATATGATCAGAATCATAGAAACCATAGAAAATCATAACTTTCGAACAAAAAGGCCTAGTGACTTGAAATTTTCAGGATAGGTTCGGATCGCGAATTTCGCGATCCTTTTTATCAATGAGCCAAATTAGACTAGGGGTTCCGTAAATATGGCCGTACAAACTATATTTTTTCTGATAATTTCGAAAATACTTATTGGATTGAAATGAAATTTCGCACATATATGAAGAATAATGTATAATTTTGTCCAGATTGCATTACCAAGACCATAGATACCGTAGAAAATTCTAGCGAATTATCGAAAAAATGGACCCAAAGCACTGACGTGAAGTCTGGATTTTCTTTGACAGCTGTCAAAATCTTTCCAATTGGTTTGTAAAACTGGAGAATGCGAATCTACCTACAAGGTGCATGTACGAGCGCTCAAAAGCTCCTGCCTTCACGGCAGTGCTTTTCTAAATTTTTCTAAATCAATTAGATGTAGTCAACTTATCTATATTTTATACTATGAGAAGTTACAAATGACTTAATTGGGACTAATTAGATCATTTTATTATCTTTCTTATTTTCACTTATATTTTCTCTTTTCCAAGATTTAACATAGCTCACTACAGATGTTAGGAAGGCATTGCTTGATAAATATGTGAACCTTATGATATGGAAGAATTTGTTATGTTTTGTAAGAATTTTACTGTTTTTTTTTTCTTTTTCCGCTTTGACATATCATTGTGTGTACTAATAATGTAACGTCGATATTGCCAATAAAATTATTATGGTTATTATTGAATATCAGGAATTAATTCGAAATGAATACTCACGTAGCAGTAGGACTTTCTTCTAAAAATATCTGTAGAAAACTATCACATAACAACGGGTTGCTCTTAAGAAGGGGCAAGATTGCACCCTTAATCCTTTCAAGATTTACATCGGGGGTGTCACTCAGATCTTGAAGACATTTATAAACTTTCCTAAGTTGAGCGGGTTGATCTTTGAAGAAAAGTTCTAAATTTCTCAGAAACTTAACTTTATGATTCATAATGAAAAACGGAATAAGTTGTCCGACTGCACACGCCTGCTCTGCGGTGAGGAACAAAAGAAATTCATCTACCAAATCCTGATGTTGGGGCGAGAGGATTGCTCTTAGTTTTTTGTACAAATCCACAGCATCACCGACTTTGTCATTAGTGAACAATTCCAACAATTTGTGGAATTCTTTTTTTCCCAATGTTTTCTCTAATTTTTTCATGTAAGCCGTAGAAAAGTCTGGAAAAAAATTGGATGAAACCCCAAACTCAACCATAGAACTTTAGACATTTAGGAAAGCATGGATATTCACCTTCTCTCTTTTTCTTCTCAGTTGCTGGATCTGATGGCGCAAGCATAGCAATACTCGCTAGATATTCCTTCCTTTTTTTCGCTTTCTTCTTTTCTACTAGAGATTGATCTCTTCTCACACTTTTTACATTTGAACTAGCTACCATTAGAACATTTACGTCTTCAACACTATCCTGAATGATTAAACATAGTAAATAAAATGTTATTGCTACTATAGGCTGATGAATGAATTCTATTTTTAAAGGTACATACATAATCCTTAAAATGAAAGTGGTTTACCTTACTGACATTCCCCTTTATTTGCTCCTTATTCAATTCACTGAGTGGTGAAGGTTTTTCCATTTCTTCTCTTACTTCAGAAACTACTTCGTCTTCTTCTTGTAAAAGACTCAAAAAATCCAAACAGGGCATATTTGGCAACATTCCCAGAGAAGTCATATAGTCTTCTTTATGTTTATCCATATTAACAATAGACATTTGCGGGAAATACTTAATTAAAAATTGCGAGCTCTCTTTTAGATAGACATATTTCAGATATGGAATAGTCCTATAAAAACATGTTTTGAATTTCTTCTTTGAAATTTTTATGTGATTATATTTATTAATATAAGTCTCTCTGTCCAGTGTTGGTTTTTGTGCAGGCTTAGGGGTTGGTGGAATGAATCCTGCAGGCAGTATTGGTCGGTGAACAATTGGTTTTAACTGCGGTTGATTAGTTACCACTGGAGGATTAGCCATAGATGTCTCCACATTTGCTACGATATCTGTTTCTGTATGTTTTTCGCTTTTATCATCCTACAATGCAAATGCAAGAAAATACAATCGGACATGGTAAAACGTTAAATGCGACGTATTATAAATTCCCAGAATATGTGTTAGGAAATTGGTTCTTAAAATTATAGAAAACAGCCCATACTTTTGAAATATATGAGCAGACATAGCTTCATATATTCGTTAGTTGTTCCAGCTAAACTAACTCTACAATCCAATTCGATTGAGCTGTTTCTGGAAATAGGTCTGACAAACACAGAACACTAACAAATACTTTTGGAAATAATTTTATGATAACCTCAAAACGTAAGGAAGCAAAACAATTCAACTGAAATTCTGTGCTTGTCAAAACGCAACTCTATGCTTGCCGGCGTGGCATCGTGTTCCGTAAAAGATAAAGTAAAAATGATAGGTCCTTCTATGAGTCTTGCTATAGTAATCACTCGTCATCAAAGAGCATAGAATAGACCAATGTTGCCAACATGCAGTTTTGCACCTGTTCACTGTCCTATGACCTTGAGTTCATTTGCGAATAGAGAGCAGTGAATCGGAGAGAGAACCACTTTTAATGAAAAAAATTTCAATTGATTCGATCTTTCATTTTTTGAGCGCTCGTTCTACTTACACGAGGGCTATGTTATTTCGACCCGATGTCTGAGCCGAAAATGATCTCAATCGACAAGGTGCGACTCACTGATAACGAATGATATAGTCAAGCTACATTTTTTCGAGATCGCATGACCAGAACCATTTTAAATTCCAACGAATTATTGAATAAAATATCCTTATATTTATATAACAACTGATTCGGCATAATTAACAAAGAGCTGCTGTCATTTTTTTGACAGCTGTCAAAAATTTCTTCAATTGGTTTCTAAAACTGGAAAATGCGAATCTACCTACATGATGGATGAACGAGCGTTCAAAATTTTTTTTTTATATTCCCACTACATATTTATTGGTTTTTCGTATTTATTCTTGTGGAAAACCTAATTTCAATTCAGCTTACCTTCAATTTTTCATGAATGTGAAATCTCCATTGCCTAGGAAGTACATTAGCAGGTCGTTCCTTAGGCGGCACAATACCAAATTTATCTAGATCAATCACTCGATGCACTGTAAATGGCGCTCTTCTATTCTTGAAGTAAAATGTTATTGGATTTTGCGAATCGGTTGAGTTTTTATTTTCACTGATTTTTCTATAAATTTGAGTTTTCTTTCGAGCTGGCACTAGCAGTTTATGAATAACTTCTGCAATTTTTGTCATACTCATTTCCTTTTTCGATGTGATGAACTCCTTATCATTAATTAAAAATTCTACAAATTGCTCCAATCCTAATGCAATCAATCTAAAACAAACTGTTCATGAAAATCTTATATTTCAGAAGAAACACTCCACATTTACACAAAGGTTTATCGTTACATATATCAATATCAATGAATTTTTACTTATTTCCTCATGCCTTACAGTTAACAAGTTATCAATTAAGAAAATAAATTTTTTCAATAAGTAATTTAGGAAATACTGAAGAAATGAAATAATGTGGAAATAATAAACCTTTGAGTAAAATTTACATGGTTTTCACGTAAATGTAATCTGTGAAAACATCCCCATTAGAAAATTATGAGTTGAAATAAATAAATTTAACTTACTGATATTCTGACAGGGAAAACGGAGCATATTCACAATTTTGAAGGTCAGGATGCTTGAAAGGAATTTGCGGTAGCAACTGCGGATATATGAAAATGTCACTCTCCGAGATGGTCCTCAATATGCTATCAGGAAAGGGCAAATAAAAGTGCTTCTTGTTTTCGAAGCATTCAATACTAAAACAAAAAATTAGTATCTGTTGTATATTCGAGTGTAGATAAATCGTGGAAACTTACGATTCTTCCATTACTTTTTTGAAGTTCCTGAAAAAAACAATTTTATCATCACTTTGAAAAGGGAAAATCTTAGAGAACTTACTCTATAGTTCCCAAGGCTTCCTCATTCTGTTCTTCGAATAATTTTTCCCATTTCTCTATCAATTCCAAAGCCGATTTCAAATTAATCGTATTGTACATGGAAATCTCATTACCTTCAGATAAACATTTGAAATTCAACTAAAAAAAAGTTCATCCAAAATAGTAAATTGAAACCTTCACCAAGCTTTTATTATACTCTTAGTAATTAGTTTGGCGATTAAAAATTTCACTTACCAAATATTCTTTCATTTCAATACTATATTCACTGAAACAAGGATGTCTGAAAGTTAACAAAAAATTTTGGACCAACATTTGGACATGTTGGCTCATCTGCTGTTTGAAGAGTTGAAGTTGGGTAGTGGAAAATAAATTTTGCAGAGACTCGGAGGGCAATGGCTAAAAAGAAGTATCATGTTTGCTATTTGTTATTTTCGCTAATATATAATAACAATTTGAATAAACAGGGGGTGGACCATAGAAAATGGAGGTTTCAGAAAAAACTGAATTTCACTAAATTTATATGCCAAGTTTTTGTTGGGCCACCCAGTATATTAATCAGTCAAGAATTACAAATGATCTTCCTTACCGTATCTTCAGATGCAGCAGCATTATCTTGTTCCAAATTCAAAGAGACCGTTTTATTGCTAGCCCCATCGAATATTTCAATATACCTATCTAATTCTACCTCTTTGATAGGAAACGAAGTTGGATCTATACTGATTTCTAAGTTGTCTTGTTCAAAATCTTTTCTCTTTTCATAAATGTCCACATATTCGAAAAGCTCTGCCATTAAGTCATTCAATTCCCTTTTAGGTACTTTTACACCTCTATCATCACGTAATTCTTCTGTATCAACTAAAAATCATTACGAAAAATAATAAACCCTGTATGAAGAAATTCAGGAATGTTGCATTCTTTATTGTAATACATATAGGAGGTTTGGCAAGGATACATCTTGGCATAGTTAATATCAAGATGAATAATGATAATTTCCGGCAGTTAAGATTTCCCTTAAAACTTCTTGTGATAAAATGTTGAAACTCACCTTTGGTTATTTCTTCATCGGCAAGGATGTTATATTCGGGGTCATGTTCTTCTTCTTCCGCGTTTTTGACGACTTCTTCCAAGGGTTGAGCGAAAGAATTAAGAAAATTTTTCCAATTGTCATCATTACATTCAAGTTCATACATATCGCTCGTAATATCCGGAGGCACAAAAGATTGCTCGATTTGTTCCAAGGGTGTTTGACTGAGGGACAATTTCGAACGAGTTCGGAGAGCAATATTAGCATTATTATCGGATTTAAGACTATTTTCGTCATCGGGTTTGTCATGTTTTATTCCCACCGATTGTGGTGTTTTGAATACTTCTTCATCTAGTAAACCTTCATCCCTGGCTGGGGTTGGTGGGTTACTCACTGAACAATAAACTGAATCATCTTCACTCTGAAATTAGAACTTTTATTTCTAATAAATTGTTGAAAATAAAATTCTAAATCAATGAATTCCATTTATCTTTCTCCCTGAGTTAATTTGGAAATTGTATGGGTCAGATCAGTCTTCCTCGATTATTTTGAAGGACAATAAATAAAAGTAGTTTCAGATATTTACCTCTTCTTCCACTGGAACATACTCATCATCTGATGAATCTTCGTGTAAATCATCAGTCAAAAGCCTTTTTACTTTAGAATCGCTTGTATTTGATATATCCCATTGTGCGGCAAGTAAAGAAGATCCAGAATGAGACAGTTCCCTTGAAAAATATATGTAAGCAACAACGAACGATTATATTGAATGAAGTGGAAGAAAATAATTCAACAGTTCAAAAATATCAGTAACCAATAAAATTATGAAATTTGGTCCTGGAATCATGGGATCTTTAAAAGAAATTTAATCTACGAGATGCAGGTTGGGCCTGGAGTAATGGAATAAACTCCCAGAAAACAATGTTGAAAATTTCCACATACTTAGCTTTAGATCTTGTGATTTTAGGTTCAAATGGTAGAATTGCTGGAACATTCTGCTCATTTTCTTTTCGGATAAGCAAAGCGAGAACATTTTCGTCAGAAACAACATATCTTAGAATAATCTTCACTGCAACTTGACTCAAATTATTCTTAGCAGCTTTTTCTGTTAAGGACTTCTGTAAACCATCTTCAAATTTCTCAATTATTTCTATTTCTTTCGAATCCATGATGGGTGAATTTTCACGTTTACGTTTTTTTGGTGTAGAACTTGTTACTACATCCAATTCCCATTTGGTTGATTGATGGGTTTTATTTCCAGAAGATTCGTCTTCCATTTCTACCAATAAAAATATATTGGCTAGTTGTCTAGATCAAATCATTCGTTATTTATGAATAAATACTCTGGCCCCTTTTTTCTTGGTTAATAATACACTTTTATTCTTGATCTCTAATCTTCTACTGTAATTCTTCAAAGTAAACAAGTAACGAAGAGAATAATATGTAACTGACATTCAATGTTTTCAAATCTTGGAATATTGAATTCTTCTATGTTCTAAGTTTCAAATTATTACAAAGGTTAGGTCCATTTGGTCATAGAATACAAAATCCTTGCCTGCGTTCAAAAAACATAACCAAGGCATGAGTTTTATGAAAATCTGTTAACTTCTGAGAGGAGGGCTTAACTTAATTATTCAATAAAACTTAGAATAATTTATATGTATTTCGTTGCTTAAGTTCTGTTAAATTAATTCAATTAATTTCAGTATGACGACCAACTTCTCGTTTATTAGTCTCTGGTTTTGTTTAAATTCGAAAGCAAACGCCAATCGGAATACGTTTTCGTGGTCACGTGATGGTGATTTGTGATTTGGAATGCTGAATTGTTGAACAGTGAACATGAACAATCAGAACAATAATGAATTGGTTCAATTCTAATAGAAAGTCTATCTCATAACGTTACCTGACAAAATCCAGGGAAAAATTGTTAGTTGAAAGCGTTTGCAGGGGAGATAATATTTAAAAAAATTCCTGTGATTTCTCGTTCAAGTATGTGTAGTGTCACAATATTGTAACTTGATGATTTTACAATTTTTATGCTTTCTGTTTATTTGATTTGGTTTTTCTAATCATCAGCTTTTATCACTCTAAATAGTTGAATTATTGATAACTTATAATTTAGAGAATTAATAGTTTGTCCTTGGTGTCACAATTCTTTTATGATTGATAATCATTTCTTCAATCACTATTAATTTGAAGCAATATTTTCTAAAAAAGTGTTTGATATGAATACACTAGTAAAACTTTCAAATAAAATATTTATAGTGATTCTGATTAATTTCACCTTTTCTGATTGACTTTTGTTGTTCCAGTGTACTGAAAGAAGCAAAAACTAAACAATTATGCTTAGTTCAGATGCTCAAATTCGGTATATGATCCAGTGGTTTCAAGAATGGAGTGACCTACAAAAATCAGATTTTCTGCCAATCATGGCTGAAAGATATGCCAACAGAGTCTTTGTGAATGGTATAGTAAACAGCCTTGCCAATGTGGATTGTAGAGACAAACCCATGTCTCTTTTCGAGTGTAGGGTGAGTTTGACATTGTAATCTTTCAAATAAAAGTTATTAAAAACTGTATTACAGGTCAAATTATTCAAGGAATGGTTTACTCAGTGGTCTGTCGAACAGAAAGACTATTTCTTGAAGCAATTAACTGAAATCGACTCGGCATTCGGTGAAAAATTGAGTTCAGAGTTGGATAATGGGGCTGTTGCAATGGTTAATGGTAATGGCGATTTAGGAGGAGAGGTTATAGACGATTGAAAATTACTAAATGTTTGGTATATAATGTTTTTTAATTCTAATTAAATTATTATTAGTTTTAAGTTTGCTACTGTTTTTATGTTCAAGAAGAATATTTTATTGATATTAAATTACATGCCAAAATCTGTCATTATTTTTTATTGTGTCTTAAAGTAAAATAGCCGTACCGAAATAACCTTGTTGAATGATTTTGAATTTTAAATACCTATTTATCTATAAGAGGTTTTTGGAAGTACAATTTCATTCTATTGAAGAAAAATATATTTATGATAATAACAATACATTCAAGATTTATTTGTAGTCCTTTGCACAGTGGATACTCCATCAACAAACTTTGTTCGGAACAAAACATTGGCATTATTAAACATACCATCCTTCAGTGACACGATGATGAACTGGAATGAAAGTGTGAAATTACACTAATGAACCCAATCTGATAAGAATTACTTAGGTGGCATATTTGATATTCTTTCATTGGTATCCCTGGACGTCGCACTGAGTTCAAATTAATGGTTCAGTCCAATAGAAAACAAATTATTCCAATGTCAAACTATCAATATCTTAAATCGTGAACAGAAGAAAAGATCTCTGCGAATTCTTTTCAATAAATTGACAGAGTGAATGACATATGCTTCAAATGCATGATGACTGACACTAATGGCAGATATTCACGGATCCCAACACTACTACTAAAAAATTGAACATGCCACCAAATTGTTACTTATCCAGATAAAATTTTTAGGAAAACGATATAACAAAAACGGAAATCAAATCAATGGTTTCTAACTAATGAAGTTGTTAATAAACAGCTTACCTGTGATTTTTTGAAATGCGTCTTCAACATATTTCCAATATTTTGTGTATGAGACAGATCCAAGGCAGCGTCAACCTCATCCAATATATACAGGGGTGCTGGTTTGAAAAGTAACATGGCTAATATCAACGAAAGAGCTGCGAGTGATCTTTGACCACCACTAAGTTCAGTTAAGCTTTCTTTCCATACCCCGCCCAGAGATACTTTAACCTGAAACAGAATGGCTTTGATTCGAAAACTCCTTTAATGAATAGTTTTTCAAATAAAAGTTACCTCCACCCCTTCCAATATAGTCATTCCAAATGGAGCAGCCAGTTTTGCATTAGCTCCAGGAAGTAAAGTGTTGAAAATTGACCCAAAATCTTTGGAAACCTGATCGAAAGCTAATTTTAGTGCCTCTATTTTCTTCCTATCCAATTCTTCCATAACTGTTAGCAATTTTTTCTTATCGTTTTCTACAATGTGTTGTTTCTTCCTCATTTCGTTGTACTGAAAGAATGCCAGTTGATCTTCAAGATAATCTGTAATGAATCATGCTCTCACCTGTTTTTCTTCTTGTTCAAACATAGTCTGAGCCTTTGTGTTAACTCTTCTGCCAATTTTATTTTTTGTTTCTTGCATCTCCCTAATCCTTCGTTCTAAATGTTGACCTTCTTTGTCGCTCAACTTGCCTCCTTCCTCCAAATACTGTTTCTCATGTGATAATTTTTTGGACAAATCTGCTTCCTGAAAAAAAAAATCAAATTAGATTTTAATATTAACAGTATAATTAGAACATTAGAGACTTACTCTTCCTTGGCAATTTCGAAGATCATCGTCAAGTTTTTTCGTCTCATGATTGATTTTTTTAATGTCTAAAAGTAACTCGTTATTCCGTTCAAGTATTTTCTCTTTTTGTGCAACTTTCTTTTCTATCTCTTTGTTTTGTGCAGCGATTGCCGACTTTTCTTTCATTACACGCTCATTTAATTCTTTGACGATATTTTTTATCGCTTCAAAATTACCACTGGAATCTTCAGCAGTTTGCTGTAACTTTTCAATAGTTTCCTTGGCGGATTGAATTTGGCTGGTGGTATTCTCTATTGCCTTTTTTAATTCGGAAATTTCCAGTGTTATTGTTTGGTATTGGTCCTCGTGTTTTTCCCACTCTTTTCGACTTTTATCGGCCTTGTGTTTTGCTTTTTGCATTTCGGTCTCTGCTTCTTTCAACTGTTTATCTCTATAGCCTTTTATGTCCCTCATTTTATGTTCCAATTCTTTCGCCTTCTGATTACATTTTTGTTCAGTTTCTTTACAATTTTTCTCCTTTTCAACCAAACCCTCTGAAATGAAAGAATTATTTGGAATTTGCAAAACGGCATTTTAAACTTTTCCTACCCATTTGTTTTATAAGGTTATTCACTTCTTCCTGTTGCCTATGATGTACGGTCTGTTGCAATCTTTGCTCAATAAGTCTTAGCTCATGCTGTTTGAAATCCAACTTCTGCTTCAGCTGATTATATTGAGTTTGATAATTCATCATTTGTTTAATTTCATGATCTATCTGTTGGAGTTCTTGTTCCATTTGGATAAGTTGATTCTGAAATAAAAATTGATCATCATACTCAAAAACAACATAAATTTGGGAAATAATATCTAAGGTACATTCGAAATTGAATTACCTCCAAGTTTTTAATTTCTTTCAACTCCAGAAGAATGGATCCTCCTTTTTGTCTAGCTCCTCCACTGAGTGTACCAGAAGGGTCTGTTACATCGCCATCTAAGGTAACACACTTCTTCCTGATTTGATCGTGAAACGTAACCTGCCTCGCTATGTCCATATCTTTACATATGAATACGTTCCCAAAGATAAACTCCATTGCTGGCCTCAATCGCTGGTCGTAGTTTATCAGAGACAGAGCAGGTTGGACATTCTCTTCTCCAAACTGAAAATCAAAAACGAAAAACGCTGCAAATTTTTTATCACAAAACATGAACATGAAACATGAAAATTTCAAGGGTGTTGGGAAGTCTTATCCTGAAACGATTCCAAAGGTTCATTGAAATAATTGGAGACCAGATAATATTTTGCAAAATGTTGAATAAAAATAGTTTAAACTGTCCATATTTGTTCTCAGAAATTTTTCATAATATTCTCCATGTAATTTATTAGGTAGATATTAAGGCCCTATCAAAATATTAGCTATTGCTCCCATCCAAACATTGACACTAAATCACTATTTTTTATGCCGGACATTCAAAAGCTTGTTTATAAAAAAATCTGCTGAAACAAAACTGGTGACTGCATTCTAACGAAATTTTTTTTAGGGAATGCAGAAGGAATTTGGCAAGTTTTTAAAATAATTTTTCCATACATAAATTGTGGAGTTCGAAAGTTCCAGGCAAATTGATTTTTATTTTCTTCATATCCCAACTCTCAAATCATACTAATTCTTTTTCAACATCTAATACAGGATAGTTCTGCTTTTTCCATACATATCATATCCTTTTTCTGATGAAAATAATAATAAATTATAATCAAATTTGGTCAACCTAGAAAAAATTTACGAAAAATAGAGAGAGGTGAGAAATTTTTAAAAAATCACAAGAACTCAAATAACTCGTAAACTGTTGATTTTTGGTTATCAATAAATATAGCTCAAACGACAGCAAATGAGTCATACTAACACATCCTCTAAGGTTCACGTATAATCCGGTCTCTTGAAATAATTAACGAGTAATGTTGTACTTTAACTCACCAGGTTTTGCGCCAATTTTATAGTTCTTTGATCCATCACGTGAGACTGAATTTTATTCAAAGGTATAAATGTGGTTCTGTTCTGTAAGTTGCCTCTTTGTAATAACAGCTTACTTGTTGTATCAGAATCGACGACTACATTATACAACTGAAAAATAAAGTGAGAATATTTTTATTAAATTACACACTGTATGAGGTATCGATTGAATGAGTTTTGTGGATATTCAGCGATCCACTTACCCTTCCTCCTGCAGCGGTTTCTAAAGCCATACATGCTTTATTATCGTTAACCTGGATCAACCTACATACGACACCGTTCACCCTTTTTCTATTGAAATTTGTCTCAGGATCTCTATACTTAAACTGGGAATGGGGTCTATGAGCCTCGAAATTATCTAGTCTCTCTCTTATCCTGTGAACTTCTTTTTTCATTTCAGATCTTCTGCTCTGCCAGTGCTGCATGCTTTCTTCTGAGTAGTTGATTTGTCCTAAAGCTTGTTCAATCGATGAACACTCCTTCACAATTTTATCAAGATTAACTTTGTCCTTCTGATAATCGGTAGAATTAGACCCGAGGGTTTTCTGCTTCTCTTTCAACGAATTTTGGCAAAAACTCAATTCCATGCTTGCTTGTTTACATTCGGTATTGGCCTTTGCAGCTTCTTGCTTAGCCGCCATCAGTTGTTCCTGCAAAGATTGTGTTTTTCCCTCTTCATTAACTTCCATACCGGCAGCTAAAGCTTCATATTTCTTTTGTGCTACTGATAAAGCTTCTTTGTCAGTTGCTTCGTTTCCTTTCAGGGTTTCAAAGAGAGATTGTACCTTACTCAATTCGTTTTCTTTAGATACTAGGGCTTTAGTATCATCGTTGAGATTCTGAAATAATTTCGAATATAATTATCCATAATTTAATCATTACTACTTGAAGGAAAAACCTGTAGTTACCTCTTCTAGGGTTTTCTTCTTTTTCTCTTCATTTGCAATATCAGTACTCAATCCTTTTGCTGAAGCTTTCGCTTTAGCTTCTATTGATGATTTTTCTTTCAGTTCAATTTCAAGGGCTTTCAATCTGTCTGAAGCTTCCTAAATGAAAGAAAAAAGGATGCAAACTTCACACTAAAAATATGAAATTTCCCATACACATGTGGTTAATGTAGGCTTTTTGAGCGCTCGTTCTACTTACACAAGGGCTATATCATTTCGCCATGATGTCTGTATTTTTCGAATTTTGAGCCGAAAATGGTCTCAACCGACAAGGTTTGATTCACTGATGACGAATCTGTCGAAAAATTCTAGTCTGTCCGTCCGTATACACGATAACTCTCGAACGAAACGACCTAGAAACTTGAAATTTTCAGGATAGGTTCAGATCTCGAATTCCGCGGTCGAGTTCGTTATTGGGCAAAATTCGACCAGGGGTTCCGTAAATATCATCGTTTGAGATTTAGTTTGCTTGATAATTTCAAAACTACGGATTCGATCGTGACCAAATTTTGTATTTTAAAGGAGAACGATATATTCAGGCTACATTTTTTCCAAATCGCATAACCAGAACCATTTTAAATTCCAACGAATTATTGAATAAAAAATCCTTATATTTCTGTAACAGCTGATTCGGCATAATTGACAAAGAGCTGCCGTCATTTTTTGACAGCTGTCAAAAATTTCTTCAATAATTGGTTTCTAAAACAGGAAAATGCGAATCTACCTACAAGGTAGATGAACGAGCGCTCAAAAGCTCCCGACTTCACGGCAGTGCTTTTTATAATTTTTTATAACCACATGTGAAGTTTTATCCAAGGGTACGCAATCATTTCAGAAAATATACACGATCAAAAATTCTCAGTGGTTTGCTCTCAAGAATTTGATATATATACAAGGCCTTCAGAACTTTAGTTGACATAATTGACGTTACTAATGCGTTATTATACCGGGTGTTTTTGAAGGTGAAGCTTTTATTTGACAAGCAATAGAACTCATCAAATTAAGTTGATATCTGAGAAATTCCCAGCCCTGATCTGACTTACTAGAACGCATTGAGATCTAAATGTGTGTTGAGCATAACGGAAATCATCTGAGAGAGTATGATTTTTGGGAATTTTACGAATTTCGCAAAGTTGGTGAAAATTTATTCAAACATTGAATTTGTTGATTAATTTTAATTTTTGGTGAATCCAAACAGAATGCCAGTGCGGCGTGCCGATTGTACAGAAGAAGATTTCGTTAAGGAATCACCCAACTTCACGGCTGTTTTTCTTAGAAACGACTACAAAGGTTAATTATTGAAAATAAACCAAAAATTAGAGATAATTGAAAATACGAAATTTTAACAGCAGGACAAAACTAAAGTAGAGTTGAGAAACCAATTACAATAAGTGCTTTAATTTCAACCTAGTTGAGAATAAATCTTACCGACTGATTATTTTGCATGAGATTATTAATATTTTCCTCCAACTCTTGTGCATTATTCTTATTGATCTCTATTTCTCGTTCGATAACCTCAACCCTTTTTTTTGAACCTTCTAGTGCTTCTTCGGCTTGCTTTGTTGATCTAATAGATACATGATACTGCCAACCTTTGTGAACACCTAGCATATATTGCAGTTCTCGTTCCATTCTTTGAAACTCTAAATATTGAGCTCTCTCTTCCTTTAATTTATTCAATTTGGGCATTATTTCTTCAGTATAAATCTGAAAATATCAGAAAAATCATTCCTCGTCATACTTGAATGTACTCTTGATATTTTTGAACACACTTATTTGAATTTACACACTTCTCTAATCTCTTTGAGTTTTGCGTCCTTTTTTTCAATAGTCTTGAGAGCAACCTGCCTTTTGACTTCATACATCCTTGTACCGGCTGCTTCTTCCAACATTGCTAAAATCTAATAATTTTATCAGTTTCTTCATACTGCGATTACTTTCATCATTTTGCTACACACTTCTTGTTTTTATATTATATAAATTTACCTCTGGGGGCTTCATGTTCAGAACTTTTGTTATTTTCCCTTGCATAATTAAGAAATGAGGGTTGTTAACATTCAGTTGTACAGAACAAAAAAGATCCTGAACTCTTTTGTTTGTTACATTAGAACCATTGATGAGATATTTATTTTTACCACCCAAAACTATTTGTCTAGTCACTGTGATTTCTTTAAAGTTCTCAAAACCAGGAGGTTGCTGCGCAGTATTGGTATTATCGAAAGTTATAGAGACGGTTGCTTTGTTAACCCCTGCCTGACCACTTTTATAAATGAGATCTTGCAGGTTTGCTGCTCTCACCTAAAATTAAAGTCTTCAATATAGATTATCACTGGTAGGGCCAGAAGTATCTGACATGTTTCATTGTCTTACATGACTCAAGTTAGTGATTCCCAAAACAAAACAAATAGCATCTAATATATTCGACTTTCCACTTCCATTGAGACCAGTAATTGCTGTAAATTGGTTATCAAACCCAGTAACTTCTGTTCTCTCGCCATATGATTTAAAACCGTCTAGGACGATGCTCTTAATATACATCTTGTATTAAAGAAATGTTTTTACTGCAAAACAATAAATTGTCCGAAAGTAAGTTATTATCTCATAAGATGTGGAATATTCATCTGACGAAATCAGTATCAAGTTCTTCTCTTCTATCAGTTCTAAAAATTAATTTTAACTTTTAACCTCAGATTATTGTTTGTAAATTGTAAATTGTAACGTAACTTTCTTCAAAATTGAAATCTTCATTCTGCGCGTGCGTTTTTCCATATTCTATGAATGGAACGGCAGTTTATTCGCGACACTAACTACCGATGAGGGCGCTGGGAAATGTAAACAAACATGGAGGAAAACGAGTACCCTTTCGGGATTTATTTTGGTGGAACGGATTATTTTAGGTGGTTTTCAAGTTTTTTTTCGATTTTGTGAGTTTTATGTGAAGACCTTTTTGTGAATGATTTGGTTATCTATAGTGCAGTGTCAAGTTTATTGATTTGAAGTGAACAAATTTGTTTTTCAATTTTAATTTTATCGAAATTGATAATAATTCAACAGGAAAAATGGAGCACTATTTGAGTTTGACAAAAGTGTTCAATTATTTGGAAGCTTCACCTAAAAGTCAATCATTTGTGCTTCTTTTCCGTCCATTTTTTCCACTATGCCTAAGGCATTAGGTTTAGTGACGAGGCATCTTTCTTATGAAGTTTATGGAAATGTATAGCCCTGTTTTGATTTTTCTTCGAGGGGCAATTGAAGACAACAATAAAAATTGTGAACTGTTTTTTTGTGTTCAGTCATTGTTGTACATGAATTTCAGGACATGTGATTGTATGTCCTGAAATTCATGTACATATATTATTCAATCATAAAATCGTTTCATTCAGACTTCACCTTAAAGATGTTTCTAATTTCTTTTTTACAGAAAGATTGAGTCGCAATCATTTGAAATACGAAGATCAATTTCATAACACTCTTATTGATAATTATTGAATTACCTTTCTAAATCATCACTCAAACCTACCTCAAAATATTGGACTCAAACTTGTAACCTAAAATTCAGTAACTGCGTGAACGTATTTCAAACGAATAACACTGATAAAAATACCTTACTATTACTATTTTTTTTCAATACTAATTACTCTGTTCAGAAAATGATAAAAATTTCCAAAAATACCTCACGAATATCTGGTTCCTGAATATAAAATAAAAAATGTGGCTTAAAAGCTTGTGAAATATGAAAACACTACTCGTTTTCTAGGTTCGGGAGTCAGCCGGCAGGGGGCGTTTAGACTTTCGGAATCGCGATTGTAAACGGAGGGATTGAATCAGAAACAAAATAAATTTTCTCGAGTTTCAGAGTGAATTGATTGTGTTTATATTCAATTGATTTTTTTCTTGTCTCATTTCGTTCTCGACGATTGTGACAACCTGAATGAAAAAAAAAATAATAATTGAGATATAATTCTGTGAGGTAACCATAAAATGTAATGTCAAATTTTGCTCTTGGGAAGTAAACAAATATTTTCTTCCTATTTCTATTGATGTTTTTGTGTAAATGTAGTCGTTGTAAGGAAAAAACTTCGCATTACAAGAATGGATAATGCTACAACACAAGAAAATAAAAGATTTCATCATTATCGTGGAGATAATATCGTGCTTTCCGAAGATGAGACTATCGCCTATCGAACAAGGAGCTTCAAAAACGCGGTCACTTTTAGTGCAAAACCCTTATTACCTGGTGAACTATTTCTCGTAGAAATCGAAGAGAATGAAAGAGGTTGGAGTGGCCATATGAGAATAGGGCTGACACAATCAGATCCAAATACTTTATGCAATGAATTCCCCCAGTTTGCTTTACCAGATTTATCAGTATTTGGTACTTCCTGGATTTTTGGTATATCAAAAGCACATAGTACACTGAATAATCAAGGTTGCAATGAGCCTCATGATGATCTTGATGGTAGTGCGGCATCTGCCAGTTATCTTGGCATCAAGAGATTGAGTTACGACAGCAAAAGTGTCAAGACATGTAGAGGTATAATTCCAAGATATTGTCTCAAATCAAGTAGAGCTAGAGTAGGTGAACTTTATCCAACTGACGTGGGTAGTAGAATAGGAGTCATGTTCATTCCTACTTCTGAAAATAGAGCAGATATGCACTTTATAATAAACGGAGAAGACCAAGGTCCTTTAACAAGCGACATACCATATAGAGACTCACCTTTGTATGCTGTAATTGACGTATATGGCACTACCAAAAAAATTAGGATTGTTCAGTTATCTCCAGGTGAGTAATTTTCAGTTTGTTGTCTAATGTGCACATCAGAGTTTCATATAGTGTGCTTGACTATGCTATTTGTGTATCTTACTTTATAGCTAGTTTCTTAGGGGTCAAAAATATTTGAATTTCATAGTTTATATTTAACATCTTTTTGTGAATCATATTGATATCCCAAATTTGTATTACAGTTCCTTCTTTACAAGCAGCCTGCAGGGAAGCAATTCTGCAAAGGGTATCGGAGAGCATGGTTTGTTTATTACCTCTTCCAAAATCGTTGAAAAATTTTTTGTTGTTTGAAGTTTAAATATTTATTGATTAATGTTGATTTCATTAAAAGCTTACTCATTCTAAAGTACAAAATATCTTTTAAAGTATGTATTCTGAATTGGAGGGAAGTTTCCGTAAATTTTTTTCAAATTTGTTAAGCATTCATGAGTTTATGTTTTTAAATCACCTTATGTTTTTACTGCCTTTATTTGTTACTTTTATAGAACCCAACTATGTTCCAACATATATTTAGTATGTTCGTCATATTTTGTGAATAAATATTTATATTATTTGGTCTATTTACTCGCAAATATTAATTGTTTGATTAGGGCCCCATTTACATCACAATGTGGGGGACGTAGAACAAAAAAAAACTTCTTGGTTTCTATGGTATTGGACATAGGATCTGTGATTATAATTCTTTTTCAAATGAACATGCCAAAATGATCATTTTCTTGACAATAATGCTAAAAGTAGTGAATAGTAGTTATTTGTTCGGAGGAAGAATAATTGGTGGGCAACAATGCTCTATAGAAGATAACCCTTTTGCAGTGTCCATAAGAACAACTCAGAAGCTAACCCATTTCTGCGGAGGATCATTAGTTAGGCCCCAGTGGGTTCTAACAGCCGCACATTGTACATACGAATTCGTCCGGGACCCTGCGAAAATATCCTGTTTAATCGGACTTTCCGAGAAACAGAGGAGTAAAGTACAATCCATCGCAGCAGACAAGATACATATCCATGAGTATTACACGTTTCCAGTGATTTTTCACGACATTTCGCTCGTCCACCTTGAGCGACCTGCCATATTGTTCGATGTTGTGGGTTTGATCGGGATACCTAAGAAATCCCAAGATTCAGTTGGCCATTCCGTTGCAAAAATGGCAGGATGGGGTTCGATGCGCGCCTGGGACCCGGACAAAGACGACAAACCCAAAAGTGAGATCTCGACTCACCTCATGTGCGTTGATGTCGACGTGATGAGTACAGAAGAATGTATGAATCGGTCGAAGGGTAGATCGAATGAGTTTGTCCTCTGTACTATTATAGGAAATGATAAGAGGGACGCTTGTCAGGGGGACTCGGGAGGAGCGCTGTTCTACGGGAGGACTCAGATAGGGATAATCGCATCAGGAAAAGGATGCGGCGTTTCGAAAAACTTGGCTTACTACACCAATCTCCGGAGATACGTCGGGTACATCGAGAATATCGTTTCTGGGTGTGGAAGTAGGGATAACATCTTAACGTTAATTATTTTCATACAAATTGTATCTTATTGGATATTGAAAAAGCGATAAATTTTTTCTATTCTCTTAGACTACCTACTTCCTCAGAAATTTAGCTTTGAGACAAAATACGCTGACCCCTATATTTACTACATATACAGTTGTCCCGGAAATCGACGTCAAGCCGGAATCGGGTAAAACGCTGTGTCATAATAGTCATCAGAAAAATATCTTAAAAAGTTCAAGTCGCGTATTTTTCAAATTATTTTGTAATAGATCGGTCTTGAATTATCATCCTGTAAAGTTTTGCAGTTTTAAATACCGACTATTTTATCTGAACAAGAGTTCAGAACACTTTCAATATACGAACACGCGGGATCGCAAACTAATCTTAACTATTTTTGGCCAGCGCAGTGATCAATCTAGGAAGGACTCTACATTTCGTAGAAACCACAGGACCTTCTCATCGTACTAGGGAAATTTATCGGGAAGTCTAAGACAATTAAAACACAATATTTTTAGCACTCAAAATATGAAAATAACAAGTTTATTTCAGAGTGCCAAAAGGTAAAAAAAAAACACAACCCCAAGGGGAAGAAAAAAAAACAACCTCTCTCCTTGTCTCATTCACAAGTAAAGAATATTCCTAAACAGAGGCAAATAATAAAATGGTAAAATGTAGCAAAATCAAAAATAAGTAATGATGAGAACGTTAGCATATATCAAAATCAAGTAATAATGAGAGTTGTAAAATGTATCAAAATCCAATAATAATGAGAGTGGTAAAATGCCTCAGAATCAAAAATAAGCAATGATGAGGATGGCAGAATATATCAAAATCAAGTAATAATGAGAGTATCAAAATATATCAAAATCAGGCAATAATGAGAGTATTAAAATATATCAAAATCAAAAGTCAGCAATGGGGAAATATATCACAATCAAAAATAGATACTACAGAACGAGAAAACCCTTTCTGTAGGATAGGAAGCATTAATGGTAACAGATATCCTGAATGGTGGATGCGAAGATAATGTATCGTAAGTGGAAAACTGTTCACTAAATAACAATATATGTACACAGAAAAGGGTTAGATTCAAGAGGGACTTTCCTTCAGAATGATAAGTGCTACGTCCACATCAACAACTTGAATGGTACAAAGGAAAGATTATTCCAGAATTGCATTCTCTATCCCCTTAATGACTAAATACTAAATTATGTAGAGGGCAGATAGGGACCGAGACCATCTTTACAGGCTGTAATCTCAGTGAAATAAATTCAGGGAAGCCTGCAAGTTCGAGCAGTGTTAAGTGCTCTACAGGTGGGAAGGTTCAACGCTACTTAGATGCAAAGAGGTACAATTCTTGATATATCTCCCATGGGGGAATCTCTATACCGCGTCATTATGTTTAGCAGGCACTTATCTCTCCAATTAAGTTTCAAGAATCCAACATATTAATGAACCATCTACCAAGTTTCCCAAGTGGGAGAATTGAAATAGTGGTATTGACTGGGAGTACACAAGTACCGGAAATATGAATAAATATCACAAGCACAAATACGTAATAAATATTAAATGGAGAAACAGTACTATATAGACAACAATCAAGAATAAATGATAATATGTTTCCATGTAAAAGAAATTCACTTTCTTGCATACGATTATCAAAGAAAACTCTAATAATATACTAGGGATAATGGAAACCTTTGGTTTCATAAATTTGCTGAATTCTACGACTAATGCTTAACAACCTTACCCGTGTTCTTCGCTTTGTGTATCTGAATATCAGAGCCGAGCCACACTCTCGTGCTCAAGAAGTTCAAAAGTAATCCTTTTTTCCTATAACCTCCAAAAACCATCGAATAGAATCACGGTGTAAAAAAAAAATAAAGATCACGGAGTTATTTGACCGTGTTCAGAATATTCGACCGTGTTCTTTTAATCTACTCTGAAATCGGTATTATATGAAGTTTCCTCATTCGTAGGATGTTAATCTAGGACCGATCCATTACAATCCAACGAATGAGTAAGTTTCCCATTATGCCGATTTCAAAGTGGATTGCTTTAAGTTTATGTACTGACTAGAAGCACACAAAAAGAATAGAGTCTGTACTTCGTCATTTTTGTTCGATGGTTATTTTTATGCTCAAAGGTTTAAAAAAAGGTGTTGTTGGTTACTCTGAGATAGAAAGCTAAGAACACTGGTAAGATGTTATAAGAAGTAAAGTAGTATTCACGTTGATAATAAAATATATCGCCATAGTTGAAAAAGCCGAAGTGTTAGTCGCAGAAGCGAGGATTCAGAGAATGAACGAAAGAAAGTGTTTCGATATACCCAGTATTATATTATAGTTTAATTTGATAATCTTATTCACGTAGGATCACTGTTACTCTCTTTTATATTGAAACGTTACTGTGAGATTATTCTTTGTTGTCGATGTGTGTTGATGAATATTCAGGTTCTACGTGTTCTTTTTAGGTTCATTAATATTTTGAATTCTTGATACTTTGTAAGAATGATATGTGTCAGCTCAACATAATAACTCGATGCAGAAGAATTGTGTCGAATCCGAAAATTCGAGTCTGTCCGTCCGGCAGTCCGTAAGCACGATAACTCTCGAACAGAACAACCTAGAGACTTGAAATTTTCAGTGTGGGTTCAGTTCCCGAATGCCTCGGTTAAGTTCGTTAATGAGCCAAATTCCACTAGGGGTTCCGTAAATATGGCCGTTCAAAGTTTTGTTCCCTTGATTACTTGAAAACTACAGATTTGATCGAGTTGAAATTTTGCACTTGAATGGAGAATGAGATGCTGAAGCTACATGTGAATTTTTGTCCAGATCGCATGACCGGAACCATAGAAATCATAGAAAATTATAACTTTTGAAAGGAAACGCCTAGAGACTTGAAATTTTCAGGATAGGTGTGGATCTCGAATGTCGTGATCACGTTTATCTATGAGCAAAATTATACTAGGGATTCCGTAAATATGGTCATTTAAAATTTAGTTTTCTTCATAATTTCAAAACTACAGATTCGATCGTGACGAAATTTTGTATATTAATGGAGAATGATATAGTGAAGCTACATTTCTTCAGATCACATGACCACAACCATAGAAACCATAGAAAATCATAACTTTCGAACGGAAAGGCCTAGGGATTTGAAATTTTCAGGATATGTGTGGATCTGAATTATCGCGTTCACGTTTATCAATGAGCAGAATTATACTAGGGGTTCCGTAAATACGGTCGTTTGAAATTCTGTTTTCTTGATCATTTCGAAACTACGGATTCGATCGAGATAAAATTGTGTATTTCAATCGAGAATGATATACTAAAGCAACATTTTGTCCAGATCTCACGACCAGAACCATAGAAACCCTAGAAAATGATAACTTGAAATTTTCAGGAAGGGTTTGGATCGCAAATGTCGCGGTCACGTTCATCAATGAGCAAAATTAGACTAGGGGTTCCGTAAAAATGGCCCTTCAAAATATTCTTTTCCTGATAGTTTCGAAACTACTGATTGGATTGGAATGAAATCTATCACTTAGCTACGTGCGAAATTTTGTCCAAATCGCATCACCAAGACTATAGATACCGTAGAAAATTCTAGCGAATTATCGAAAAAAAAATTGATCAGCTGAAGCACTGACATTAAGTCTGGAGTTTCACCTAAGTTTCAGAATTTTTTCGACAGCTGTCGAAAATTCCTCCAATTGATTCTAAAACTAGAAAATGCGAATTTACCTACAAGGTGGATGTACGAGCGCTCAAAAACTCCTGACTTCACGGCAGTGCTTTTCGTAATTTTTTCATATTTTTCTGATGACTATTATGACTTAGCCTGATTTCAATAAACACATTAACATTATATGTCCTTTAATTTACACTAACATACAGTCTTAATCAAGAATTTGTTATCCCCCCATCGATAGAAAGACAAATCCCTGTGATAAAAGAAGCGTTGTCGCTCAGAAGGAATATGATGGCGTCTACCACTTCCTGCAATTCACAAAATTTCTTCAGTGGTATCCTCGAAAGTAACGCGTCGCTCATTCTGCTATCGCACCAAATGTTCTCCTTCAGCTCCGTTGTCAACACCGTGGGATTAACGCAGTTTATGCGGATTCCCACAGAGGCCAGTTCCAACGCTGCCGCCCTTGTGAAACCGTCTAGCCCTGCTTTGGAGGCGCAAAACAGCGACTGTTTCCTCAGTCCTATCTTCGAAGCTTGCGATGAAACGTTTACGATGGACCCTCTTATAGAATTCCGGATAAAAGATTTAGCGACTACTCTTGAAACGTTGATGGCTGCTAGAATGGATTATAACAGATGTAAATCATCGAATCAGAATTCCTCCAAGCAAACCTTTCAAATTGGTATTCAAGATGTTGTCCACTTCTTCTTCCGTAACGTCGGCCACACTACTGACGGCATTGAATTCAGCACAATTGACCAGAAAATCTACTTGACCCACAAGGCTGAGAGCCATTTCCGTCTGCGTCCAATTCCTCAGATCCACCGGAATTATCTGGATGTGTGGTGGATTTATTTTCCGTAACTTCTCGAGTTCCCCCTCGTTTCCACCAAAGGCCACCACTTTAGCTCCTTGCTTACAAAGCTCTCTAACCAACTCCTTGCCCAGTTGAGTTAGAGGTCCTGCGACGATCGCTCTTCTGTTCTGGAAGTTTGGACTGTCGTCTTTCTCCACTATTCAACAGTTCATTGTACACAGCTCGAGGGCTCATCCGCCACTGTTAAATTCATACTTACCGTTTAGAATATCGGGCTCTGCGCCAACTGTAAAATAGGTATCGTTTTTGAAATTTTCAGTTGCGCTTTTTCAATTCAACTTACAACTTTCGACCGGCTGTATATCAACTGAAAATTGGAGTTTTGGTCAATAGTTCTTGGAAAAAAGTTTTGAGCAGACAAACCTTCACTCGAAGAAACCCTGCAAGAACAAGTCGTTGGTACTTCTACTCCAGTACTTTTGAATTCGTCCATTTCACATGAATTTTGGAGCCCCAAATAATGAGCCAATAAATAATAAATGGATTTCTTCAATTTTCTCGAATTTTATTGACTGACATTTATTGACGTTTAAATGAAGGCAAACTAATAAATTTGTCAGGACGGAAAAGATTCCGATTTATGTGAAAGCAGCAAATTTTTTTGGAAATTGTGTTTTGTTTTCAATCCTAAGGAATATTCAGAAATGATGAGTAAAAATGGTATATTTAATGAGTTCAGTGGTTATTAGTGAAGGTGCTGATGGGTAATGTTCTAAACCTCATTTACTTCTGAATAAAATTTAAAAAAATCAATAAAAATTCAACAACAAAACATTATATTATGTACATCAGAAGTGCGCAAAGCCTTCTCAATTTTACCTTTCTCAAAACACCACAACCTTTTTTCCCTATTGCGATAGGTTATCACACTTCAAACCAGGAAATCTAGGAACTCAACAAATAACGAAATTTTCATTCAGGATAAGTATAAAATGGATAGTGAAGCAAGGACATTTTATTATATTGTGATTTTCTGGGTGCTCCTAGTGCTCCTCGGATCCTTATTGCAAAGATGTTGTGCTTATCGAGAAATTCAGAGCGTTTATACCAGTTATCTTTATGGGGATACTGGACCCCCAAACTGTGAGTTGAGTACTACATTCCCTCATTTTAAATTGATGATGTTTTTACATCAATACAACATTCAGGTTGTTTCATTTTGTAGTTAATCAAGGAAATGAAGCAGGAAACGCAACGAGAATTATGAGATCCTCCGAGATTTTCATCACTAGAGTGGAAGGACCTTCAATGAAAACAAATGAGTTTGATAAGCCTCCAAGCTATAACGAAGGTGAGCAAGAGTACGCATGGGTATTTATGTTTTCGTGAAACTTTTAACTTTAGTTTAGATAGGACAAACGAGGGAAAAATTCTGAAACACAGATAAACCAATTAATCAATACTTCACGAGTTATAGATTATATTTAAGTTTCTGTGTACCAAAATGGCCTTCAGTGTTCATTATCTGTATGACAAGTGCTGTCATTTTACTTTTATGAACTTCAATAGAAGGAATCACCGAATAATATCAGAAAACTCATTTTCTTTCTGGGTACCAAAACGGCCCTCAGTGTTCAGTATCAGTGTTTGACAAGTATTGTTATTTTAGTTTTATAATAATAATAAACTCCAGAAACGGAATCACCGAATTATATTGGAAAACTCAATTTTCGTTCTGTGCATAGCAAAAAGAACTTCATTGTTCATTGTCAGTTTGAAATATACTTTCATTTAAGTTTCATAAACTAAAATTAAAATTAAATCAAAAATGAGATCTTCGAGTTACGTTGAATCAGAATTATATTATCACAAAACCCAATCATTTTCTGTGTAACAAAACGGTCTTCAGTGTTCACTTCACTGTCACTATGACAAGTGCCTACTGTTATTTGATTTTTATAAGCTTCAAAAATAGAATCAACGGATTATATTGAATTAGGTATATCAGAAAGCTTATTTTTTTCTTCTGTGTACCAAAACGGCATTCACACTATTCACAGTGTTTATTGTCAGTATGACAAGTGCGTTACTGTCATTTTATTTCTATTGACTCCGAAAATGGAATAATCGGATTATACTGAATTATATCACAAAACTCAATTTTTTTTCTGTGTACTAAAACGGCCTTCAGTGTTCGTTGTCAGTATGACAAGTACTGTCATTTTTGAGCGTTCGTTCAACTTACACGAGGGCTATATCATTTCGTCACGATGTCTGTATTTTTCGAATTTTGACCCAAAAATGGTCTCAATCGACAAGGTTCGACTCACTGATGACGAATCCGGCGAAAAATTCGAGTCTGTCCGTCCGGCCGGCCGTCCATATACATGATAACTGTCGAACGGAACGATCTAAAAACTTGAAATTTTCAGGGTAGGTTTGAATCTCGAATGCCGCTGTTAAGTTCGTTATTGGGCAAAATTCGACAAGGGGTTCCGTAAATATGGCCGTTAGAAATTTTGTTCTCTTAATTACTTCGAAACTACAGATTCGATCGAGGTGAAATTTTGCACTCAGATGGAGAATGACGCGTTCAAGCTACATGCGAAATTTGTCCAGATCGCATGACCAGAACCATAGAAACCATAGAGAATTATAACTTTCGAGCGGAAAGACCTAGAGACTTGAAATTTCAGGTTAGGTTTGGATCTCGAATGCAAGGTTTCATCAATGAGCACAGTTAGACTAGGGGTTCAGTAAATATGGCCGTTTAAAATATTTTGTTCTTGATTAATTTCGAAACTACTGATTTGATCGGATTGAAATTTCGCACATAGATGAAGAACATTGTATTTGAACTACGAATTTCGTCCAGATCGCATTACTATAACCATAGAAACCGTAGAAGATTCTAGAGAATTATCGCAAAAAATCCTGTTATTCCTGTAACAGCTGATTCGGCATAATTGACAAAGAGCTGCTGTCATTTTTTTGACAGCTGTCAAACATTTTTTCAGTGAAAGGTAGAAGGTAAAAGCGCTCAAAAGCTCCTGACTACACGAGAGTGCTTTTTATAATTTTTTTGTTTATATTATTATATTTTTATGAACTTCAAAAGATGGATCCATCGAATCATACTGAATACATCAGAAATTTTTTTTTCTCTGTTCCAAAATGTCTATTGTCCGCACTGCGCATGTCAAATACTATCAATATATTTTTATAAACAATGAATTGAACGGGTATTTTTCGAATTATTGAAAAAAATTTCAGATGGCCTCATCTACGGATTTCGGTGGATTTTGCTCATTTACGAACTGAATGGCGCATTCAGAGCTGAAAATTTCAAAATTGTAGACCTCTTCTTTCGAAAGTTATCATGTTTACGGCCGGAAGGATAGAATTGAATTTGATAACGCTCTTGCTCATAAAACAAGCGCGCAAAAATACAAATCTGCATATATAAAATTACGTGTCACGTTGTTTGTCCGGAATGGACTCCTAAAATACTGAACCGATTTCAATCAAATTTTGCACACTGTGTGCAATTTAATCCAACTTAAAAGATAGGGTAGTTTATATCTCAATCTACATTTGCAATATTCTTTTATTGCAAACTATTCGTTTATTATATATGACAAAGAGTGATAATCATTTACGCGGCAACTTAGGTCTTAAATCGACGGCTGGTCATCGCGTCCTCACTACACCGATCACTCGAAAGAGCGATGACGGGCGAGGGGTGATGCCAAGTTTCTTGGCCTTTTCCAAACGACCAAAACTGAAGAAATTTGGAACTGTTTGAGAACTGGGTTATAACTTTCAAAAAATCAAGGATAGGGTTAGGTTAGGGTTAATAATAATAATGATTCCACTGGTTTGAATACTCCACTACAATATAATTAGACGTATACCTTAGCCAAAGCAAAGCGTGGCCGAGTCTGCTAGTTAGTGTATAAAATAAAAGTCCGATACATCCATTCACATCGTGATATCTAATCTGTGTGTTTCAAATTGATTACCGATTTTATCAGGATAATACCTCTAGATTTATGCTCTATTTAGATGAGTTATTGTGAGAAAATCTTGGCGCACTCCTTAACAAAACAAGTTTTATTTACTATTGTTATACAATTATTATATTGACTTGTGTTCATTATTTGCAGATCTTCCCACATATAATCAAGCTATCGAGATGGAGAAAAAAATATGCATTGAGAAGAAAAAGAAAAACACTACTTTTCCAGGAACCAAGTAAATTTGATTCACAATGAATGGTTTATTTATCTACATAATAAATTTGTGGAACGATGATGACTGGAATTAAGAATGGAATTTCTCTGATATAAGAAATGTTATAAATTATATTTTTAAGGAAATAAATAAATACTCATAACATCAAACATGTTTTATAATCGATTCATCGTTTAATTTCTAAATACTAGTTCCAAAATGAAATCAACATTAAAAACTAATGTAGATTGTTATTCGCGTTGAATAAATTGCCACTTATAACTGACACATCGATCTAACAAATATAATAATCTGTCGGTATTTTTCGGCATTGAAACAAAATTTGAAAAGTTGTCTCAATTCATGGCCTGCGAGTACCGACTTACCTAGGTACCGTGAAAGCAAAGCTAATATCTTGCTATACCCATATAAGTAATGTTGTTTGGAGTCGTTCCAATTATTCTCCTTATAGTGGTCTCCACCCATTGAAATGGACCGTCGAAGAATTTTGAGTTTCAATATTCTAAACAATCATGAATCGATGTAACGCCCATAGTATTGAATAAAGTGAACTTTTAACAGGAATTTCTAAACAATTTTTGAAAATAATACTATCAGGAAACTGTGCTATTATGGTGACATATCATTCTTATTATTGTTTGAGGTACACGAAAAACGAACGCCATTGAAAATATCATTCATTATATACAGACTGATAAAGAAAGTAGTTTTCCTGTAATTCACGACTCGAAATCCGCTTTGATAACAAAAAAATTTCAAGATAAGACAAGGTTTTAAAATTTCTTCGCGAAGGCTGAGCCGCTTCAAAAATTTTAAACAACATATTCGTTCCACCCAGATATTTTCGTTCTCTCATAATTCGGCGTCGCCCCTAATTTCCTGGGGTCACTCTCGAGAGTACTCGAGAAAGGGACCATTCGGGTCATCCTGGTCAGCTCAGCGGTCGACTAAGACATAAGTCCCAACGCTACTCATGCGCCAATTCCTCCTCGTCTATTGTCATAGGACAGGTAAGAGCAACGGAACGAAATATAAAATCGCATCATGTGGTTATTATACTCAGTAAAGTACGAGCGGACCCACGTGATTTATCAATAGTTATCAAGCAAGCGCTCAAAACAATAAATTCGCTATTATGTGGTTTCTACCAGTCGACTGTATTTAAAATGTAATTAAGTCATTCATAGTTTGGAAATGCCAACAGCTACTACTGGCGAACCTCGAGAACGCACCTAACCCATCGGTCGTTTCAGGTGCGTTTTGGTCCGGAGATAGACCAAGGTGCTACTAGTACTCGTGGTGACTTTTTCGGGTGGATATTGATGGTTATGTTTGTGCAGTTCTCATAGGCGAAGTGCGACGATGTGCAAATGCTGTCAATCGTGAGTACCACAATAAACGATTCTTGGATTCTCGTAGTTTCTAATTGACATCACGAAACCGAATGTTATTCCAAGGAAAACCGTGTGGAATGTTTGTTTATTATCGCTCATCCATGAAATTCTGTTCCTGTAATAAACACTTTGACATTGAATATTCAACCAATTTGATATTGTGGGTACGAATCGTTTTTTTGGCGGAAACTCGTGATTTAATAGGTGGAATCTGGGAGATCAAACAGCATCACATGATCCCGCGACAATCTTTGAGATTCTTGGAATTCAAGCGGACGATATTTAGTCAAACTGGTTTTTTCGATCGACAGAATGTCGCAACGAAATTTCTTATCGGAAAATCAGTTTCTCTGCGACTGCACACATACGGAAAGTTTGAGAAATCAAAACAATAATAATCTACCTGCACTTCTGAGAATTTCATACAAATTATTATGTTGTCGTCGTATTGGACAATACAAATACACTTTCTTTCGATTACCAAAACAGATTATTTTTGAATATTTTGCACAGTTTGATTCTATAAAACCTTGGGATATATCTGGGAATAACGTTCTGAATGTTTTCGGAATTACATCCAAAATATAAATTTTAATTCGATTTTTGCGCCGCAATAAATCTCAATCGTTCTTTCAAGTAAACACTTAACAAATATATTCACCTAAATTGTAAATTTGAAAAGAAGGAATATTAGAAAAACTCATCAGCTTTACTCTTGAAATATATTTATTGATTTGTTATCGACCGTGATGAAACGATTTTCAGAATATGGAATAATCATTCAATGTCTGACTTTGTTTATTTACCTTTCAATTATGGTTGTTTGGAGTTTACTACTGTTATTGTAGGTGTTGATTCAACTGTTTATCTTCTACCTGTATTTTTCGGATCTATAAAAAGAACGAAAAATACATATTTTAATTGGCGCAACAAAGATGTTTCCAGATTTGACAATTACTCAGGTAACTTTTACACATAGTAATTTCATATGATTGAAGAACACTGGAAATTCCAAGTTTTCTTTATATCCGGTGAAAAAAACATCAAACATAACGTCAAATTAAAATGTTGTTGAGGTTGAATTTTTTTAGGTATATTTCTTGTTGATCTTGAAATTTTCGGAAGGAAATATTGAGTAGGTGTTTATCATTTGGATAAATGTTCAACATTTTCAGAAAATTGCTCAATTCTCCAGAAGAATTTCGAAAATATACAGGGTGTTTAGTTTACCAATATATATTCGAGAGGGGGGTGAAAGATAAGATCATTTCGAACGTATTTGACCAAATACATTATATTATATAAAGTGTCACACATTTCCGAATTTTATCAAATCCGCTTTTCAATTCCATTCAAGTTACAATGAAATTTTAGTCGAACCTTTGATCTGGCTTTTTAGTTTAGAGTTGAATATGTATTTTATCGATTCCCAAAATGAGATGGGATGGAAAAAATTATGGCCTCAAAATTTCAAAGATGAATTGTTTTGATATCTTACCTAAATTTCGGAAGCAAATAAAAAGAAGGATTCAAATGGATGTTAATGGATAAATAAAAAAAAATCGTAGTAGGATTAGTGTATTCAGTAATAAGTTCTTTTAAAGATTGTTCAGTGGTTCAGAAAATAATTTTAAATTGTTTACCTGAAGTTTTTGACGTATAAAAAAAAGGTTGACAGTGCAGACCACGTTTTCCAACATAAGTTGATTTTTCTCGAAAACGGTCGACTTTAGAGCGTATGACCAAGGGTACCTTTTTTGTGTAGAAAACATTGGCGGTTCAAATGGGCGTCTCAAAAACTTTTTTCATAAGCGTAGAAGTTGGGGAGAAAAACATCCACTACCCCTTCAAAACCTTCACCAATTGAGACTTAAAAAAAAGTCCGCACAAAACATTGCTTATTATATTTAGAAAATGTTTACGAAAGCTGTTTTCTGTATAATAAAAGGTTTCAGAGATATTCTCAAAAAACGATTTTTTTTTCAATTTCAACACCCTGTATCCCGAAAATGGTGCATTTTAGAGGGGTAAATTAATAGAAACTTCTATGAAGGCAGAGGTTGAATTGGACCATATATTTTGCAGATAATTTGAATGGCCAAATTAATTTAGAGTTCTGAAAAAATTATTCTCCCGATATTTTTGACGAAGTGGTGAAATGATCTAAATGATAAATTTTCGACAAAGATAAGGTCTGGATGAGAAAGACCGATATTATGGCCAGCCAGATCACCAGATGTGAATCCAATTGAGTATTTTATCTTAGGAAGAATGAGTAAATTTCTTATAATTGTTTTCATTCGTTAGTTTGCCATAGGCATTTCTTTCTACAATATTTTTTTTAATATTGTATACAATATTCAGTCTCTTTTGATACAACGTTCGAAAAAGCAATTGTCGAAGAAGTTTTCAAGGACATTCGACCAACTCTTCTATTTGAATCCTTTTTTTCTATTTGCTCTCGAAGTTGAGGTTTGATTTACAAGAAATTTTAAGAAGTCACAATTTTTTTTTAAATTTTATATGATGACCCCATCACAAGTTGGATATCCATAAAATACATATTAAACTCTACTTTGAAAAAAGAAAGAACCAGATCAAAGGTTCGACAAGAATTTCATTGTAACTTGAATATAAGTAAACAGCACATTCGGTAAAATAAAAAAACACCAAATGCATGACATTTTGTATAATAAATAAAGCCAAATACGTTAAAAAAATTTCATCTCCCCCCCTTTCGAATATGTATCGGTGAACCAAACATCATGTATTGAGACCTAGGAGAGTCGGGATATAAATAATATACAATACAATACAATACAATTAATATTTTTCATTAACTTTCTGCTGAACTGAAGTTAATGACCTATTTCTAGGTAATTTATTTAATAGATTGAACAGTTTTCCCAATAACGAATTCGTCCAAAATCTGCTTTGTTATCTGATATGAGTTATTTTGAAATCGCGAATATATTGATTGGGTTTCGTTCAACCATTTGTTATGGTATTTTCAAATTTATTTCTGTACAGTTTCTGTAAGGAAGACTGGTCTAACAAAAATTCACTTTCTTTGTTTACAGTTCAATACTTTCCTGAGCATTCGTATTCTTCAAGTTACTCAAATTCCAATGCAAATAAGAAATAGCAAGTTGAGAGAAAGTCGGTACAAATTAATGGCAGTTACTCAAATCTCTAAAATCCAATCTATCATTGCACTTCACGAGATGGGTTCTCACAAAATTACTCAACGAATTGTTTTTTTTTATTCAGAAAACACCTTTGAATCACGTTGAAATGGAAAAAAGTTGAGATTGCTAAACCGCAATATTCACAATGGAATCTAATCTTTGTGTGTCGATGAATGCTGTTGCATTAAATAAGTCAGTCCTATACTTAAAACGTTGCAAATTTTACACAAAGGCTTATTTATAGAATATGGAGAAATTTATCGGTAACTATTGAAGCAGATTATGTTCGTGAATTCTAAGGGCTAATAATCGAGTTATATAATAAAAAAAAAACATTGCTGAAAACCTTTAGAAGAATGAAATTCAAAATTTGTATTGCTATAATGTCACATTCTGAGTTAGAATTCATGAATGAGAATCTGGAGATCAACCTTGAAATAAGGATCACAATAATACTATTTGATTTAAGCACTAAATAGTATTATTGTCTCTTACTTAGATAATTCTTTGGACCAGCATAAAGCTTTTATTTGAAAGGCTTAATGATTTTTGTGAACAAAAGTTCACGTTACTATCTGAATGATAACATTATCTTAGACAATGCAGAGGAAAAATTTCGCTTATTCACCTCTAGCCCCGCGTGGAAAAAAGATCAACTTTTTGCGTTTGAAATATGCTTGTGTATGGCATAAACATATCAAAAAGTAATTGTATTATATTTTATGGGTTCATCTTAAATTCTAGAAATTTTTTGTTTTTGTTTCAGTTGCCTGGAGACAATATGGTGGCACATGATAGAGAAAAGGTTCTGTTTCGACGATGAAATAGCACTGTACGAAGTTCCCGAGACCAACCAAGAGAAAAACAATAACATCTTCGAAAATGCCGTGTTTTACGACAGCGTTTCTGTGATAGCTGGAAGATCTGTGGTCACCATAGAACCACTTCCCGATCATATTCCAATAAAAATCATTGAACCTCCAGTAATAATTTCTCAACCCATCCCGACCAGGATTTCCCTGCCAAAAATCCAGTTGGAACTTGACGACTCAATAGAAGACATATCTCAGAATGGAATTCCAGAAAAACGTTTATATCGAAGCACTTCGTATATTGCAGAGAGTCGAGCAGAGATTAATGTCATCGATGAACAACACACAGTGAGTGAAGGAAATTTGGAGGTGAATTACTGCTGTATATATTCAATTCTTCTTATAAACGGCTTGCTCGAACAGTTATAGTCGCTTCGGTTAACTTTCGCTGACAAAGATCAAAGCCAAAAAAAAAATATCCTTGAGAAATGTTCTGTGATCTCGAAGTTTCAGAGGATCTGTTCTATATTTCCAAATTCTTCCAGGAAATGTCAATTTAGAGATTGATAAGTCATATTTTTGCACGTTCGTAAAAAAATTTAACTTACTTCGATATTTTGATCTAAATTTTGGAGTTTTCCAATGTTATGATTTCAATGAGATTCAATCGAATTTACTTCTGGTTTAATTTTTAAGGTTTTTGGGAAAGTGGGAATTATTCATATCAATTTTTTTGGGTTTGCTAGATCATTATTTTTGTCGAACTCAAAAAGTGGTGGCCTGTGTCATCCCATTTAGAATGATTCACAGTTCATTAGTTCGGAGTTAATTAGTGTATGAAACTGTGAAGGAGCTCCTCAAGTGATGAAATATACGGGGTGTCTGGATTTAACGTTAATATATTTGAGATTATTTTATTATTTTGTCGAAATTTGGCTTTTGATAAAACAATTTTTTTGGTGATAACAAAAAAAACTTTTCTAACCAGTGGTGCAGATAATTTTCCGAGGTTATAGTCAGTTGCACAAATACTGTCAATTTCAATATCTAAAGTTTATAAGACTAAAATGACAGTAGTTGTCAAACTGACGGTGAACATTGAAGGCCATTTTGGTACACAGAAAAAAAAACGATTTTTCTGATATACTCGATATAATTCGGTGATTCCATCTCTTGAAGTTTGTAAAAATAAATCGACAGTATTTGTCATACCGACAATGAATACCTACTTAAATCTGTTATGGTACGCAGAAAAAAAAAATGAGTTTTCTGATCAAATTCAATTTAATTCGGTTATTCAATTTCTAAAGTTTATTATACAACTAAAATGATAGTTTACTTGTCGAACTGACACTGAACAATGAACAATGAGGATCTTTTCGATACACAGAAAAATAATGAGTTTCCTGATATAATTCGATGATTCCATTTATGAAAAACTCAATTAACAGTACTTGTCGAACTGACAATGAAAACTAAAGGCCGTTTTGGTACACAGAAAAAAAATTGAGTGTTCTGATATAATACGGTGATTCCATTTATGAAAACCTAAATTGACAGTATTTGTCTAACGGAAAATCAAAAATAAATGCCGTTTTGGTACAAAGACTAAAATGACAGTACTTTTAAACTAACACTTAACAATTAAGGTCTCTTTGGTATACAGAAAAAAAAGTTGAGTTTTCTGATTTAATTCGGTGATTCCATTCATGGAAAAATAAAATGACGATACTTGTCAAACTGACAATGAACTCTTAAGGTGTGTACAGACATGCTCCGAATATCGTACCGAACCGTGTCGCGTACCCCGCGAGAGCGAATCAAATTCATCGCACGTAGAGGTGCAATTTGAATTCGTGAATTTGATTCGCTCTCGCGGGGTACGCGACACGGTTCGGTACGATATTCGGAGCATGTCTGTAAACACCTTTAAGGCCGTTCTGCCTACAAGAAAAAAAAAATGGTTTTCTGATTTAATTCAATATAAATCGATGATCTCATTTTTGGGGTTTATGAAATTGAAATGAAAGTACTGACACTGAACAATGAAGATCGTTTTGGTACACAGAAATTGAGTTTTCTGGTATAATTCTGTGATTCCATTTATGGAAAACTATAATGACAGTTCTTGTCAAACTGACCATGAACACTGAAAAATACGAAAACCATAAATACCCATAATTACCGAATTATATTGAAAAACAATTTTTTTATTGGTGCCCTTATTGACTTATTTAGGTGATGCTATGGCAACATCAACAATTGAACAACCTGAAAAAAAACGTTATGTAGGGCTATGAAATTTTTTGGAAAATCGTCACTATCATCCATTTCAAGTGTAAATATCCCTATTTTTCCTTCAAATCCGTTTCACTGTCCAGAATGAACGAGTATTCATTCATTACCTGTATAGTATCGGGGTAGAAAAGTTGGCTATGAAAACCTGAAAATGCCAAACCAAAGATTATGAGGCTAGAAAATCGTTGGAAATCATCACTTTACTCTATTTCTTACTCCAATTCACTTCTTTGTGTTTTCGATATAATCAATGTTGATTGCAATCCAGACGCAATGAGAAAAATGGAACAACATTCACTACTTACCTTAATTGATCGGAAACTTCTGGAAACTGTACGTGGGTGTTGAATAAACTTATTAGGAAGAGATTTTTATTCGTTTCAGCCCTCGAATCGGTCTATTTTTTCCCAAAATCCGCTCTAGTTTTAAGAGGAATCATGACTCCGTCAAAGTTTGAAACAATAATCGAGAGAAACGTCAGAGTATATCTATGATCTTCGGACCTGTTCGTGTTTGTCAAAAAGTCAAAAAATGGGCAATTATCCACTCGAGCTCTTTCTTTTCGAATTGATAACGCTCTTGTTTATAGAAATAGGCGCTCAAAAATAATTAATTTGAGGTAATGTAAATGCTCCTAGATATAATATTCGTTATAATGATCCATGGATGTATGTCAAAAGTACTAGGAGATAGGAGACAAATGAGACCTCCATTGCCAGCAGTTAATCCCATGAAGTTGTCGAAGGTTGCCAATTATTATCTTCTTCATTCATTCAATTATTGAACACAATGTGACATTCTAATTATTCCTCTTCTTTAGATTTATACGCGATATTATCAGCGTTACTTTCTATATTTTCGTATTGATAAGTTCAACTGAAGTATCTCTTTGAGAATTTAATATGACCGAACGGTGTTGGTATTTTTCGAAATTATAATCTTGGAATAACTACTGATTAAAATCCGATGCATTGTTGAAATTACAACACACAATTTCTCGCGAACGAACATAATAACTCTCCAAAGAATTGGATAAGATTCTGGAGTAATGAGTCAAGAAAAAGGAAAAAAGTTTGTCGAAATCTTTCAAGTATTTTGCAGGAAATGATTTGCGCGTTCGTACTTGTTAGTCATCAAGAGATAATGTGATAAGTTGTCAGAAAATTTGGAAATGTTTTCGTATTGATTAGTCCAAACAAACCTACGTTCGCTTTTTATCATTAAATTTTCATAGAATAACAAAATAAAATGTCAAAATGAATCGAAAATTTTATGGAACGATGATATTAATAAACAAAAATCAATAAAAACTGACCTATAGGTATTATTCACCTTCTGTAGTTTGTCGAAGCATAATGTATTCCAAATAAGACTTGAAATATATATTTTAGTCAATAGAATAATAGAATACCATGGACTTACTGAAAACCCTCCAATACAATAGAAGTTTTGTATTCACTCATAGCACCTGCTAGTACCTGTATCCTCATAGAAGATCTACCAACCTTTCTTGATTTCAGATGGTAAAAGTTTCATTTTCACACCCAAAGGAAAATTTATGTCAAAGGAATTTGAAATTGAAAATAATTGTGCTGAACTTGATCATAATAATGGAAGCGAGACGAAGAAGTTGGTATAGTAGGTGCTGAAATTTTCTTCATGGTTGGAATATTTCGTGACGTAAATGCCTGGAAGTAAAATAGAACTTTTCTCCTTGAAATATGACGAGTCACCAACTTGTTTATGAAGCTTATCTCGCATTTTTTTCACTTCTGCGTATTCCACAAGCGTGCAAATATTTGTAATCAAAAATAAACTTCGAAATTTAGCCTGTTTGTAAACTACTGAAAATAGAAGAATGCGGGGTGGAACACTCATGAAATAAGTCGCAAAAATAAGAGATATGATTGGAATATCTTCAATTAGGGTCCAGCAAGTTTTCTCCCTCCGTTGAGTACGACGTTTCAGAGGGGATGGGGAAGGTCAAGAGGGTGTGTCTTAGCGGTTCCTCGCTTATATCTCCTAGACTAACGAGTTTTCCATAAAAACGTTACCAATACAAGCTGTAGGGCATTAAATTATGCATCGAATAAGACCAACCGCAGAATTTTTGGACCATCCGTTACCGACCTAAAGGAGGTCAAAATGGACCAGTTTTGGACGTTACAGCAAAATCTTCGTTTTTCCGCCAGTTTGTTTATGATATCGTCTATAATAGCCCAAAAATTCAAAAAGTGGTTCTTACTCGTAGAATATTGAATTCTGCGTCGCCTGAAACCAACCGCAACTCTTTTGGACCAGCCGTTACAGGACTACATCAGAATAAAATTGGACCACTTTTCCCTTTTGATCAGACTGGTTGCTGATTTATTTCCACTTTCAATGCTAATTTTCTTGTCCTATCGATTCGAACATTTTCATCTTCATTTCATATTTAGTTCGAATATTCTGAGTACTCAATATTTCCAACCAATATTTATTCATAGTCAAGTTAGCGCAGTTCAAAAACTCAAGAAGAAATGAACACAAGAAGTTTTATGTTAATTCATGTCACCTCTGTAACCTTCAACTCATATCTATAACGGTCGAGATTTTAAACAAGATTTCCAACCATATTGAGGTGTTCTTGCGAAATTTGATCTAAGAAATCGTGTCTCAAGGATTATTCTGAAATGTATGCAATTCAAGCGAAATTTGAATCGAAGAATTATATGACTCAGTATACAGGGAGTCCACATTTTGGTGTTCAGCTTTGGTTGGACATTTCATATTCTTGCCGTAGCACCCATGGGTGTTATTCACTAAAAATTAAAATTCTCGACATCAGATGTATCTCGGGTAAAACTATTCATATAACTCATCGTATTGAAGTTATCGGTGAAAACCTATAGTGAATGACAGACACTCCAAATGAATGACAATTGACACTAATGACAGACATCCAAGGATTCCAACATAAATATTTTCAAATTGTTTCTTAACCAACATGGCCAACTGTTTAATGTCTGTTTTATTCATTGTTCATGCAAATATTCTAAAAATTGGTCGAAATGAAATAACAATTCCACCTCTTTATTTTCAGATACCGCCGGTCCTGACTGAAAGTAAATCGGAAGGTGAGATAGCACCATCCAAGAAAGGACCAACGGACGTCATAAAGAGCGAGGGAGATCTCTCAGAAGTCTCCGACCATGCAAACATTGATCTTCGCAAGAAGATATTCATCGAGAAGAGGATGTCGAAGAGTCTGTACCTCAACATCGAATGTGTGGGTGATAGATGCAGAGAAATCCCCATTATCCGCCAGAATTCCATGCCCAAATTCTACCTTGGTAGTCCTGAGGATCACCAGCTAGAGACAGCCGTCTTCAGGACGCCCAGCACTGCACTGGCCTGCCCCGTACCGGTCGTGAAGGAAAACGGTTTCGTCTACGACCTTTCTTCCGTTGTTCAAATGGAGAAAGAAAAAGCTTTCAGCGGTAACTTCCCGCAAGTGCACGACCAGAACAAGAGACAGTTTAGGGATAAAATAGTGAAGTTGAGAAGGATTAAAAGTACTATGTCGGCTTTCCAGAGCCACCACATGTGATCATCAGTATTCGATTAATTTTGGTTCCATTCGATTTAAGTTGTATTTTTTTTCGTCTCTATTTTAGATGTTAAGAAGTCTGTTTTTTATGCATGTGTGATGACTGATTTATGTAGGCATGAATGAAACTGTGATGAAATGTTTGTACTGAGACAAATTAACTTTTAATGTGTTTTATTACCTTCTTCTGTGTTCCCACACAGTAACCAACGAAATATTCGAAAACAAGAACTTCCACTGTGAAAAATCCGTAAAATACATATGTTAGATGGTAAAATGCGTCAAACAAATTCGAAAAAATTAACCCACTCTTATTTTCAAATAGGGATTGGTGAGATAATTCTTGAAATAAACATACGAAGAATCGTAATCCGCCATGTTCTGTGGACCACCAATCAGAGCGAATGACGACATTCATTTATCAATTATTCTGTGTTTTCAAACCTTATTTTGTGCTCCCCTCAATTGAAAACAAGAACTCTAACGATGGATTGAGGATTTAACATTTACCAAAGCGTATACCTCCGATTTTCCTGGAATACATCTAGTAATGCTGGGAGATTTTGTTGCGTGAAACGAAGATATTTGCTCAGCTGAGTCTCGAAATTCTATCGAAGATAGCCCTCATCTCTGGTTCGAATCTCGAGGGGAATATACCCTAGTTTCATTCGCACTTTCCCGAACCCATTTCATATAATTGTTAATTTTATTCGTCATCTGAAACAAAAATAAATTACTCATTTTATTTGGATAATAACAATAAAGAAATGTCACCTTACCTTAGAAGGAATCGACTGTAACTTGGATCTGGTATTATTTGTATAATCATCAAATTCTCACAATTAATGCCATATGAAAAAAATTATAAAAAGCACAGCCGTGACGTCGGGAGCTTTTTGTAGGTAGGTTCGCATTTTCCGGTTTCAAAAAAGTTTTTTTTTCGATGATTCGCTAGAATCTTCTATGGTCTTGGTAATGCGATCTGGAAAAAATTCCCCACGTAGTTTGAATACATTATTCTTCATCAATCTGCAAAATTTCATTCCAATCCAATGAGTAGTTTCGAAATTATCAGGAAACATTTGTTTGAACGGCCATATTTACGGAACCCCTAGTCTAATTCTGCTCATTGATGAACGTGACATCGAAATTCGCGATCCGAACCTACCCTTAAAATTTCAAGCCCCTAGGCCTTTCCGTTCGAAAGATATAATTTTCTATGGTTCTGGTCATGCGATCTGGGAAATATGTAGCTTGGATATATCATTCTGCATTAAAATACAAAATTTCGTCTCGATCAAATCTGAAGTATTGAAATTATCGAGAAAACTAAATTTCAAACTACCATATTAACGGAACCCTCAGTCTAATTTCGCTCATTGATAAACGTGACCGCGACATTCGAGATCCACAACTATCCTGAAAATTTCAAGTCCCTAGGCCTTTCCATTGAAAAGTTATTATTTTCTTTGGTTTCTATGGCTCTGGTCATGCGATCTGGACAAATTTTTCTATGTGGCTTCTCCATCTGAGTTTATAATTTCACCTCGACCGGATCAGTAGTTTTGAAGTCATCAGGAGGACAAAATTTCGAACTACCATTATTACGGAACCCCTGGTCGAATTTTGCCCAATAACGAACTTAACCGCGGCATTTGAGATGCGAATCTACCCTGAAAATTTCAAGTTTCTAGGTTGTTCCGTTCGAGAGTTATCGTGTAGACGGAAGGACAGACTCGAATTTCTCGACAGATTCGTCATCAGTGAGTGGAATCTTGTCGATTGAGACTATTTCGACTCAAAATTCGAAAAATACAGACATCGTGACGAAATGATAAAGCCTACGTGGTAAGTAGTAGGAGCGCTCAAAAATCAGACAGTAGAAAATTTTTCGAAAAAAATTGTTGAAACTATACTTACTACTCTCTGGTACATTATCGTAACAACACAATTTTGTATCACTAACGATCCCATCTCAATTCCATTCAGTATATAGACTAGTCTTGACGGGATCTGAACTGAACAGTAATCTCAACTTCATTCCCATTTATAGAAACCAAAGACCTGAAAACAAAAGTAATATTTGCTTATAAAATATGAACTGGGTTCAAGAGAACGACCATATGTTTCAGTTTGAGATGGAGTAATTCTTCCACAGGTCTTGGGCATGGGTCCTGGTGACCAGGATAGCAAGTCCATTTGATTTTGCGCTCAATTCGATTCAAGTGTCACCCGATGGCATTTCTTGATAGTTGACGTGAATATAACCTCTAAATTTCAGAACATTCGTTATTTGTTTTGATAGTTCGAAGATCAAAGTGACACAATATGTTTGTTACAGTTTGGACTCAAAATGAATAGATTTTATTATATCACCCACAATAGATGAGAAAATTTTTACTGACTAGAAAGATGTGTTAGCTTCATCACTAAGAAAAAATTGTCGAAATTCCATAAAATTATTCATTTCTCTTTCATTCTTATTTTTTCAATTCTGTATATAATGGAGTTTTCTCGATTTTCAGTTTCCCATCTGTCGTTGGAGCAGAATTTTTTTTCGGTATTATTCATTTTCACTTTGGAAAGAATAACAGAATTAGACTAATTTAAACAATCAGAAATCGAGGTTATGAGTGTTATATTTTAGACATTTCTGTCAAAAATCACAGAGGGATCTAATCTGTCAAGTTTGGACGACGTTGCCAGATATGAGTTACCATCACCTAAGTTTTTTTAAGGCCGAAGTGAAAAGTCCAGCAATGAAGAGATTTTTGTTGAAAGGGCGTTAGTGCCGATTTTATCTTGGACTTTTCTATATCAATTTCGAAATGTTGCCACGTTCCACGTTCTCCATATTTATTTCCAAGATCCCAACCCTCGAAAATAAAATGCTTCCCTTCCCCAATCGACTCCTGATCGTTCCAAACCACGAAACGGACAAAAAACCGCACGAATCCCGATTTTGTTTCGTCCGACGAGAAAAAACATCATCAGAATGTGGGGCAATGTCAAGTTTGAACAACCACCTCGTGCCAGGACATGGGTGGTTCGGCATAGCGTGCGACCTTGGTCTATATGATAATGTATTTTATTCGGAGATAAACCCAAGGAGCAGTTTCTTCACCAACGTTCCGAAGCAGACAGCTGCGAAACCCGGGAAAATGACTGCAGACTGCAGTTCCTTCCTTTCACTCTTGTGGAATGGGCCACGATAGTTTCGCTCGTGCCACACATCAGAAATAGCTACACGTCTCGATTGGATCACATTTGCGGTGAGTATATAGGTACACCATAGTCAAACCAAATTCGTCCACAATCACGTCATCCTTTGTGGAATGCACCAGTTGATTAGAAACTCCATCCTAGACATTGATTGAATTCGTGGTTCGTTATTGTAGACGCACGAAGTAATGCAAAAAAAATTGAAAGAATTGAGTATCATCATTTCGGCAGACAATTCAATTGAAAAACATGAAATGTCTTTTGAAGGGCATCCTACGTCATTCGATCAACTTTTAACAGGCATACGTTCTAGTGGCAGGGCATTTTCTATTATGCCTCTCAATCATCGAATGTAGAGCCCAGATTCGTTTTTTTTTTATCAAAGGTACAAAACAATTCTGAAACTAATGAAAATATGTCGAGAAAGTTCAAGAGAAGCTCTTACAGTTTAGCCGTTTGGTTGTCCGGATGCAATATGCGCAAAAACAGCAAAATGATTTTTGAAACTCCTTATATATTCTGTGATATTATAGCCGTCTTATTTTTTTATTATCTCAACCTTATTTTTTGGCAATGTGGCAGTCCTCCATCAAGAATGAAACAATAACATTTGGTAGAAATAACATGTCATCCGAAAACAAAATTGTTTGGCTACCCTGTAGGTACACGTCGGGGCATCGATAAAATGAGATGGTCGATGTCTGCTTGTGGCACCCGGTACCTAGTTCCAAGCAACTTCCATAAACACTGTGTCAAAGTCTGCAAAGGATGGTGCAAAGCCTGCCCATAATATCCTAGATATTTATATTCGATGGGATTTGAATCCGGTAAACGGGGTGGCCATTGCAAAACATTGATGCTTGCTTCTTGGAGGAAGTTGAAGAAATTATACCTTCTGGATGAGTGAGGAATAAACAGAGAGTAATCCTTCTAATGCCACTCAGTATAACAAGGACTCTCAGAATAAGTACGTGTTGAAATTTGTGCCAAAAAAATCGAGATAATATTCTGAGAATTTCTTCGATGTAGTTGTCCAAAGTTCAAGGCTGGATTATCTACAACAAAGAAAAAATAATTTAAAATATAGGAAATTTTTACCCAAAAACTGCTTTCCAGTTTCTCATTATTACATTTTCGTTTCGATATTTCTAAGGACCATCGAATCTTGATTAAAGAAAAATATGAATCATGAATATATCACATTTAATTAGGTGTAATTCAGGAGCGCATGCTCTCAAGTATTCACCCTTAAATAGTCCGACTATATTGTTGTGGATGTTTTATGTTGAGAACGTCACATAGTTACGCATTAAATTTCCAACTGGTTCCTCGGATTTTCTGGGAGAAATGCAACAAGTGACACATCGCAAAATGTCATTTAATTACAGATTCAAAAATCACCAACATAATTCCCTAATACTGCAGGAAAAACTGAGAGAAAGGTAAGAATTAGATAATAATCAACGTCTTCGTTTGTTTGTATTGTTGTCACAACTGAAATATAAGGGTGACATTATTCATTGTCAGAAAAAGGGGTTGAATTTAATTTCTGAGTATATTAACATTTTTTTTTGTTCAAGTGAATGGAAACGTTCGAGATTGGAAATCGAATTCAACGAATTGGTTCAGCAGAGTAGAGCAAAGTGAGTAGCGATATTAGTGAGATCAGTTTCGAAGTTGCAGAATTCAACGATTTTATTTTATTTTTGGAAAGACTTGTTCAAGGCACTGACAAAAAATTATACCAAAAAACTTTTCAATTTTCAATTAGTGGATTCAATGAAAAATGGTGGATGTGCTTATCTCAGAATCGCAATGACGCAATGAAATGAATAATTAATTCAAATGACAAATTATTCCTTCAATTTGAATAGATCACTACTTCTTTTATATGCATGAAATTCTCAAACCAAAATTATACAGGGTGTTCCTAAATTGGAGGTACAAACGAAGAGGGGAGATTTCTTAAGTAATTTTAAGAACAAAAGTCCTATGAACATTGCAAACGTTTCGTTTTCAAGATACTGGGTGTTAAAGTTTGATTTTTTTTCAAGTTTTTTTTCTCATAGTATCTACACCCCACAAGATATTCAACTGAAATTTTGCATTGATATTACAAAAAATAGTTTACATCATGTGACATGCCAATTCCGATAGCAAATCTACAGCGTGGTATTTTTTCTGGAACACTGTCCTCTGTTTTCCTCCAGAACTTTTTTTTGGTGAGCCACTGTTACTTTGAAAAAAAGTAAAAGCAGCTTTGTTGTTATACTTACTAAACTTAATGGTCTTTCGTAATTTTATCATATCGGCCACCGATTTCGAGAAAAAAATTTCGAACGATTCTTTTGAAATCCTCAGAAAAATCCAAATTGTCATAAAATTCAATTCAAACTTTAACACCCTGTATCTCGAAAACGCAACGTTTGCGATTCTATGTTTATGAGACTTTTTTTCTTTAATTACTTGAGGAATCTCCCCTCTTCGTTTGTACGTCCAATTTAGGAACTCCCTGTATATTAGAGTGATAATGTACAGGTGGTCCACTCTTTTGTATAATAATTTTAATAGTCGAGAGAATGTTGAATTTCAAGATCGATACTACAAACTTAGGTCCACAAATGGTTCATAACAAAGCTCCAGGGTGTTCAAATTTCCATTTTTTTTTCTCTTATAGTTTCTGAGATATTTGAATAAAACTTTTTGGGGTTAAAATGAAATGATAATCAGAACTGAAGTGGAAAGCTACGGGGTTACTCCATTTCTACCGTTCTTAGGATATGTAAGTAATAAAATTTCCTGTCAATTTTTGTGTAAATGGTCGCGAATGAGACAAAAGCGCACAATACAACGAAGTAAAAAAAACAATTGGGATTAAAAAGGGGGAGTCACCTTGAAGCAAATATCACCCTGTAGATTCTCATAAAAATTCTGATGATTATACCATTCAAACTCATAAGAGAATTTTTGTCCGAATATCTCGAACACTACAAGAGGTAACTACCTATAGAACATATTGAAAAAAAAAATGGAAACTTTATAGGAATTTTTGTCTCGAAATTCATTTTTCTATCACAAGTTTTTCTAAAGAAAATTTGGATCACCTGTAAAATAGGCCTCTTCCAAATTGAATTAAATTTTTTTTGATCGACCCACTAGAAATATTCATATCCTATTACCTCGGTTCAAATTTTTATTTCAGTGAGTCTGAAATTCATGAAATAGAAGTGTTTTTGAAGCAAATATACAGGGTGTCCCATAACTTATCGGTCAAAGTGATACTTGATATAAAAATAAGAAGATTTGTTCAATGAGCATGTGGCGAATGTAAGTCGTTTAAAAAAAACAGGAAAGTGAAACATGATTTTCGGAAAATTACAATCATTTCAAGAGGGATAAGAATATCAAATCAAAAATTAGTACATATACTAGTTTTGGAAGGTGGAAAATCCCATTTCACCACCACAAAAAAGCCATACTTTTTAACATAAAAAATATATTCTTGGTCGATATCGATATCTCAAATCGCAAAATATTTGTCCTTGCAAGTAAAAATACCGAAAAATTATATCAAACTATTGAAATATAGACTCAATTCATTTAAAATGAAAAAAAAATGTTGAAAGTATCCGGTTTTGAACTCAATACATTTCCTTACATCTACATCAATTGGATACTCACAATTATTATGAAAGCATTTTCAACACACTGTATCTTTTCAAAGGCAATATTCACCACCACATTTAAAGAACAATTTTTTTTATTTCTTCCCCAAGTATCACCTGTTACGCTTTGATAAGTTATGAATTACGAGATTATGAAGACTTTTTTTTTCATTAGGCCTCAAATATAGTATTTCTTCAATATTCCAGCCAAGAAACAGACTTGATGGGGCACAAACGGAGATACAGAGATCTTCTTGAATCGGAAAAATACCGAATCAGAAGAAACGAACAGCTCTTCGCCACCCTGAAAAGGCTGGATATGAGAATATCCTTCCTATCTGCAACAACCGAAAAGTACAAAACTCTAAGATCCAAATACCAGGTCTTCTCCAATAGAATACAACGAGGCATTGTCCATACGAGGCCTACTGAAGCAATTACCACTAGGTACCCCCAAAATGAGGCCATAAATAATTCCGATTTGAATCGAAATTTAACTGATCGTGACTATGAAAAAACCTTTTGGGATTCACAAAGAACCCATAAAAATCAGTCACGTTTTGTGCAAACTGAACCGTCCCCAAAATCTATCTACCATGAAAATCCGAAGTACTACGAACATCCAGAATCATCTGAAGAAATTCCTCAGCTCCATAAGACACTTTTCGAACCCAAAAGCTACGTCAACGGAAACGATGGGTTTGGAAGAGATGAAATCGAATATTTAGATAATATTCGTCATCAAACAGCTAATAATAGCAACGGCATGTCCTTGGCAATTCCAAAATATGACTCTGTTGACAGACCAACTACTGATATAAACAAATATGCAATTGGAAACTCGATTCCTCAAGATTTCATTACTGGGGCTCCAGGTAATAAAGAAACGATTATTCCTAGAGCACATGATTTGAGCATGCCTGAGGAAATTTTGAAGAAATATCAGAGAACCAATGGAAACGACATTTTCGTCTCGTCCATTCCAGTAGATCATAATATTGGAGATTTCGGTGGAGATGAGGTACCAATTGAACGAAAAAAGTATGAGAAAATCAAACACGAAGATATTCCTCTGCTTGAAGAAACTAATTTCGTTTCCAAAACCAAAGAGAACGTTATAGAGGATGCAAAACTGAAGCAAGATATGGGAATTGTGGAGGAAAAGTATTTGGAGGTAGAAGAAAATACTCCTATGGTGAGACAGACTAAAGAAAGCCTACAAACTGAACATCAAGCAAGCCCTATACCAATTGAAGCGAACAAAGAGACCATTGTTGGAAGCACAAATGAGATTGAACCTCGACCATTGAATCTGAATGAACAGAAAACTGTTGAGGCTCTTCAAGTGCTAGAAAACGAAACTGAAATTACTGAACCCAAAACCTCACCAGAGATGAGTATTGAACCAAAGGTTGACGATGTGAAGGGAAGTTATGTTCCTCCAATCAATACAGCTGAAGAGAGAATTATAGAAGACCTAGAAGTTGTCACCAATATTGACTCAGACACGTTCGGTTCTGCCGTGATTCTGAGTGGTGACAAAATCGAGGGTAGGACTGAAGAAACTGAACCAAACAATGAACATGAAGAATCCCTCAAAGCGACTCCTGATTTGCCTGAGGAGAATATAATTCAACCTGAGAACGAATACGTTGAAACTATAGGGAATGATCGATTGGATGAGAAGTTATCTCAACTCAATCTCGATGAAAATGATGATGAGCTGGACAATTCTCCGGAAGATCACGGTGTGAATGCTCCTACCGAAGAAGCAGAACATGGGGAAAATTCTGGTCCAGCTAAAGATCAAGAGGTTGTTGAAGTCTGTCAAGGGGAAACGTCAGACAAAAACATCTCGAACAGTAATCAAAATTCTCAGCAAGACACAACCGATAAAATTCAAAGCCCAAGGGAACAACATGAAAATAGCGAGGACTCAGAAATGAGGAAATTCAAGAAACAAAACTGCAACAACCAGCAGGAACAGTACCAATACTATGACAATCAGAATATTCAAAATTACCCTGCAGACCAGCAGGGACAACAGTACGACGTGAACGGCCACCCAATAAACTACGACCCCGGTACCGCAAGTACCGCACAGTACGACGACAAAGGCCAGCCCTACGCCCAAGGCTACGAAGCAGTCTACAACGAGAAGGGCGAACTGGTGATGCCAGGCTACGACCAGAACGGCCAGCAGTACGACCAGCAGTACTACCAGAACGACCCGAACTACGCGAATTACGATCAGTACGCGCAGCAGTACGACGATCAGCAGCAGTACGCCGAGTACGACCAGGAGGGCTACGATCCGGCTCAGCAGCAGGCGAACTACGACGGATCGGCGCAGCAGGGCTACGAGCCCAACGCCCAGTACGACGCCTATTACGCGGAAGTGAAGTACGACCAAGATGCCTTTTATCGGGGAGATACTACGCAAGAAACCGTCCAAAGCCCACCGCAGCACGAGGAAAACGAAGGGGCAGATAAGACCAACCTGGTGCACATGTTGGAGAGCGATACGGAAAATAGCAGTAGACAGGAGAACAAAGCGACTACCGAAAGTGATTTCGATTTCAGTAATAATTAGTTATGTTTCATGCCGTAAGGAAGTTGACATCGAAAAGGAGGAAAAAGTATTGTACGAGGGTGGCTGGTGAGAGTGAGGATTCTGAAGGACAGGGTACTATATTTGATTATTCTCGTAAGTGAATTTTAAACGTTAATTATGTAAAGAATAAATTTTCAATCTGAAGATTGTTTTGGAATAAGTAGGTATACATTTTAGTTTAAATTGCTCACAGATGTGATATTTCACTTTTTGAATACCAGACATTTTTGTTTTAAGTCACATAATTTAAATATTCGACTGATATTTCCCTATAGTTTTTTCACCACATTCTTTTATAGGTATTCAGAAAACGTTTCCCAAACTTTCGTCAAACTTATTTTTGGGTCACTCGAGCATACAGAATGTTCTAACTAAAGTGGTTTTTTCGACATCTTCATTACAAAAAATTACGAAAAGCACTGCCGTGAAGGCAGGAGCTTTTGAGCGCTCGTACATGAACCTTGTAGGTAGATTCGCATTTTCCAGTTTTAGAAATCAATTAAAGGAATTTTCGACAGCTGTCAAAAAAATTCTGAAACTTAGGCGAAACTCCAGACTCCAGATCAATTTTTTTTCGATAATTCGCTAGAATTTTCTACGGTTCCTATGGTCTTGGTTATGCGATCTGGACAAAATTTTCCACGTAGTTTGAATACATTATTCCTCAGCTAGGTGCATAATTTCATTCCAATCCGATCAATAGTTTCGAAACTATCAGGAAAAAAATATTTTTAACGGCCATATTCACGGAATCCCTAGTCTAATTTTGCTCATTGATGAACGTGACCGCGATATTCGCGATCCAAACCCACCCTGAAAATTTCAAGTTCCTACGCCTTTCCGTTCAGAAGTTACAATTTTCTAAGGTTCCTATGGTTCTGGTCATTCGATCTGGACAAAATATTGCTTCAATATATCATTCTCGATTAAAATAGAAAATTTCATCTCGATCGAATCCGTAGTTTCGAAATTATCGAGAAAACAAAATTTCAAACGACCGTATTTAGGGAACCCCTAGTATAATTCTGCTCATTGATAAACGTGAACCCGACATTTCAGATCCACACCTATCCTGAAAATTTTAAGTCCTTAGGCCTTTCCGTTCGAAAGTTTTGATTTTCTATGGTTTCTATGGTTCTGGTCATGTGATCTGGATAAATGTAGCTTGAATATATATTTCCCCATTAGTAGACAAAATTTCGTCACGGTCGAATCTGTAGTTTTGAAATTATCAAGAAAACTAAATTTCAAACGACCATATTTACGGAACCCCTAGAATAATGTTGCTCATAGATGAACGTGATCACGACATTCGAGATCCACACCTATCCTGAAAATTTCAAGTCCCTAGGCGTTTCCGTTCAAAAGTTACAATTTTCTATGGTTTCTATGGTTCTGGTCATGCGATCTGGACAAAATTTCACATGTAGCTTGAACACCTCATTTTCCATTTGAGTGCAAAATTTCATCTCGATCAAATCTGTAGTTTTCAAGTCATCAGGGAAACAAAACTTTGAACGGCCATATTTACGGAACCCCTGGTGGAATTTGGCCCATTAACGAACTTAACCGAGGCATTCGGGAACTGAACCCACACTGAAAATTTCAAGTCTCTAGGTTGTTCCGTTCGAGAGTTATCGTGCTTACGGCCGGATGGACAGACTCGAATTTCTCGACGGATTCGTCATCAGTGAGTCGAACATAGTCGATTGAGACCATTTTCGGCTCAAAATTCGAAAAATACAGACATCGTGACGAAATGATATAGTCCTCGTGTAAGTAGTACGAGCGCTCAAAAAATACTTTGAACGGCCATATTTACGGAACCCCTCATCTAATTTTGCCCAATAACGAACTTAACCGCAGCCTTCAAGATTTGTACCTACCCTGAAAATTTCGAGTTTTTAGGTCTTTCCGTTCGAAAGTTATAATTTTTCTATGGTTTCCATGGTTCTGGTGAAGCGATCTGGACAAAATTTCGAATGTAGCTTGAAAATGTCATTCTTCATCTGAGTGCAAAATTTCATTTCGATCTAACTAGTTGTGTCGAAGTTATCAGTAAAACAAAATTTCAAACCGCCATATTTACGGAACTCCTGGTCAAATTTTTCCAATAAAGAATTCAACCGCGGCATTCGTGACTTAAACCTACCCTGAAAATTTCAAGTTTCTAGGTCGTTCCGTTCGAGAGTTATTGTATATACGGACGGCCGGACGGACAGACTTGAATTTTTCGATGGATTCGTCATCAGTTGTCGATTGAGACCATTTTCGGCGCAAAACTCGAAAAGTACAGACATCGTGATGGAATAATATAGCCCTCGTGTAAGTAGAACGAGCGCTCAAAAATAAAAAAAATTTGTTTGAGTTTTTCCAAAATATAATAGCAATTCTGGTGACTCATAACTTGGGGACACCCTGTATCGAGTACAGCCTTGTTTCGCAACAGAACTTTGGTAATCAATGAATCAATCGAAATAGTTCCCCTGAAAAGAACAAAACAACATGATGATGAATATTGAGATGACAATGTCACGCCACTGTTTTGTGGAATGAAAAGGTTATGTTTACCTTTTTTCAGTCACTTGTTTTGTTTTTGAGACAAGATAATTAAACAACATTAATAAGTCCCGTTCATTTGCTTGGACAGCAAACAGAAAAATCTTCGAAAAAACGAAGAAAGTTCGAGGCATAAAAAGTTGCGTTGAAACAGGTTCAACTAGTTTGTCTTATATCAATTCATAAGCTGAATTTATTCCTGGTTCGCCCTAAGAATAACTGTAATTTTTTTTAATCCATTACAAACAAACGTACCAAACTTCCAGATCGACTTTTTCTTATTTTTCTTCATCACACAATTTTTCTCAACTTTCTATAGTTTAAAATGGTTTTGTTATTAGGGAGTAATTCAAAAATAATTTCGAATTGACTCGAATTAACTTCAACGAATTCGACTCTGGTGCCATTTCAAGTTGTGATTAAAGAAGACAATACAATTCTTGTCTTTACACCTTAACCACGTGTACTATCCAATTCTCAATATGAAAATAGTTCATTTCGCTTATCATATAAGATATGAAGATATTAGTTCCTTATCACTCTTTCTTTATTTATTTAAGACAATTAGGAATCATTCGAAACCGTTACTGTTACGCTGCAATTTCGAGGTTCTATATCGCAAATGCACGTCGTCATCAACAATCAATTCTTATTGTTTTAAAATTCCCTAAGCGATTCACTGTTCAGTGATGGATTTGAGTCAAGCTATAAGTGAAAGAATGAGGGGTAAGTCGAATCAGTTGAATTTTTCTCCTGGAAGCATAAAAATTTCCTTTCGGAAAACACTGTTTTGTTGAAGAAATTTTCCTCCATTCCAATAGGTTTTTTTTCCAATAAATTGCGTCAAGAAATGTGTAACATCAAGCGAGCAGAGTTACTCAGTTGAAAAAAAATGGTTCAGTGTGAAATAAAATAGCCCGGATCTGAAAATAATGCACAAACCATTTTTCACCACTTCACAAACGCATATCTCACATATTTTATTTACCGAAAAAGTCATTTTGAACCTTCCTCATCAAGACTTTTCTAGCGATACTCCACTGGAATTTTTTTTTCATCCTCCAGTAATGTTTATATTGCCACCTGTATTATTTTATTGTTTCTATTAATTCTTTTGCCAAAAGTTTCCGAGTACAAAGACCGACGGACGGACATGAGGCAATTATACATTTGGACACGGAACTTCAAAAATTGTTTCCTTTTATTCTCCAGAAAAATAATACCTTGACATGTTATGAAATCAAATACAGCTGGCCAAAATGTATTACACTTTGCGAGTCCCGATTCATTCTCAAAATACCAATAATCCTCCCAATTATTTTCGATCCAAACGCCTCCAATATCTAATTTGATTACGTTGAATATTTCTGCATCAATTCGCTTGGTCTCTAGCCGTGAAATTTTCCAGCAGTTTTATTTTTGCCTCACACTCAACGTGCGGGCAGAAGAAAAATCAATAATTTAGTGTGACTGCCGGATGTAGTTGGCATCGTATTACAGATACTGCGGGCAAGTAGCTCCGTCTGAACCGAATAGAATAAGTACTTAACTGTTTCAAATCAATTAAACTAAACATTTCTGTTTAGTTTACCTCGACTGTAAACACAAACAGCTACACCTATATCGGCTTTGAAACGAGCAGTGGAATGAGTTAAGTTAGTAGACAGTAGCATAGGTGATAGGACGTATGTACTCTTGTGTTCGGTCGTTTTGTTAAAGATGGAAAAGGTACTGCCTTTCATCGAAAATAAGCCGGCAATGTCGTTTTACAGTGAAGCTGAAGATCGAGAAACTATGGATGATCTCATGGAGAAGAGAAATGGTAAGTTTTGGGACAACGCTACAATTCTTTGGCTGGTATAGGTTATGTTTATCAACAATGTCACGTCGTCATACCAGTCCGAATAGATATGATTCATTTTTCGTGGAACTGAAAAGCCCTAGCAACCCTTTTCGAAATTGTCAGATTTTTTTCTATTGGGAAAACTGGATATGGAAAGTTCTTTGTTTTGATGAACGATGCGCAAACCATATCCAAGAATAAGACTTTCATTCTTTTCTTTGTTTGATAACACAGCTGTGAATACCAATTTGAAATAAAGAAAACAATATCATAATGAGGTGATGACGCATTTTCAGTAATTATCCTTTTTTTTCAATGAATTTATGTTTTTCAATTAAATGTGTTTTTATTGAAAGTCGTTCTTATCATTCCAATCGAGTCGAAAAGAATTTTTCCAGGGAATGTAGATTGAATTGGCATCTGAATTGGGTAACAAATCAACAACAGATTTAAATGAAACTAATATCCCATTAAGATTTTATCTATTGATTTTCCACCTGGTTTGGCGCATCCACCAATAAATCTCATTGTTTTCGAAATTACTGCAATCAATGGGTTCCATTTGTCGGAAATATTACCATAACAAATAAATATTATCTGAAAACAAGTATGTCGTGTTTGTTCAGCCAGTTTAGTTTCGTTCGAGTGTTCAAAACTTTCAATATGATGGCACCCAAAAGATAATTATCTCGTCAATAGCCTAATTTTCAGATCGTTCCTATTTGATATCGATCAACATATGTTTGTGATATGATATCATACCTTCTTTGTTTTGGGTACTATTATACAATAAGCTGGTTATTTAAATACATATAGAGATTTTTGAAATTCTTTAGATTAATCTTTTGGAACAATCAATCTTTTGGAACAATTAAACAGTTTTTATATTGTGGAAAAAAACCTTGAGTACTAGTTGCAATGAATAATGTTCATCAAAACAGAAAGTCAACTATAAAATCAATAACAAAAAAACTAAATAGTTTCTTGCTTAAATTCTCCAAACAATTATGAAGAAAATTTCCATGAGAATAATTCAAGTAATGGTCTATTCGATTTTTTTAAGTACTTTCTCTGAACAAATAGAAAACATTTTACGAGGTATCCTTATCGATCCACCAATTTGGTGGATGCGCCAATCGAGAAAAAAAAATTAATATTTCTCCATTCTATCAGAAGGGTCCTCCCCGAATTCCATTGATTATTTTAATTATTGATAGATATTTGTATGTGAATGAAATGGATTTTCAATAAAACTTGAAATGATTCAACCATAGACCGGTGTTAGATGTAATAAAAATTTTTTTTTTGCATATCAATATATCTAATTGAGTTTTAAATTAAGGTTACCTTGTATTGGATTTCTGACAATAGTTGTTCAAGATTCTATAAATACTCAAGAAAGGTAAGAAATGAATCTATAATTATCCCGAAACATCTAGTAAAATGTTTACATGAAAAATTCGCAACTGCATTTATCAGTCGTTATTCTTAAATTAGATGGGTTACCTTAAAATTATCATGTGTTCACTACCGACTACCGAACCCGAATCACTAAATTAACCTGACACGGTAGTTCGTTGCGGATTTACCAGGAAAAACATAACGCGAAGATCGTGTCAAGCAAAACACTGTTCAAACATTGAGTATAATAATAAATAGGTGTGTACGTAACGTCTCGATTTTTCCAATTCTAAATTGGGATTCGTTGTGTCGTTGCCGAAGGGTTAACAAGTAAATACGAGCTTATTCAAATTTTCGCTATGTGCTCTCGAGGTGTTTATCTTGCTCCCGATGATGATGATATTGTTCCCATAGGTTTCACCGGTATTTATCTGAAAGTTGATTCTTTCATAGAGGATGATGCACACAGTGTTCGATCAGGTATGTGACGATGCAGTTTTTTCCTCCAAGATACCCCATTAGAATTCTTTCATTCCATTCTAGAATCCTGAGAATGGTTCACAATGTATAAAATGGCGGATGCGCTGAAAGATCCTTCGAGAATTATGTAGAAAACTGTCTTTATTTAACATTATTTGAAGATTTTTGTACCCAGAAACTTACACTGCTGTAGAATTCCTTTTGGTCTCAATTTATAGCAAATTCAATTTCCTTTGGAAAGTTGTAAACACATTGGAAAAGTATAGGGATATTCTTCAAAACACAAGGTATTTTCAAGAATAAGATGACTCGATTCAAATAAGTGTATGTAGGGTGTTTCACTTTTTTCTAGAATAACAAAAAATGCAGTATACAAATTTTTTTTTTCAAATAAATGAAGTATGAAATCATACTTTGTGAAATGGTCAGTGTCGTACGACAATAAAATTTTGTGGTTGTAAAGGGAGAGTAAACTGAAAGAAGTGTTACCCTGTAGATTCTCAAAACAAATTTTAATATGATTCCATTTATAGCGCAAAAAGTACTTCATCCTCCGAATATCTCGAAAACTACAAAAATTATTAAGAAAAAACGAAAAAAATAATATAAACTTGAACACCCTTTGGCTTGGTTATGAATCGGACCGTTATGGGACATTTTTTTTTAAATTTAACATTCTATAGGCTGGAAGAATTATTCTGTAGAAAAAAAGCCCATCCTGTACTATATTTTATTATTAAATGTTCAATAGTAGAAAAATAATGAGAGAAGTTGGAGAAATTAAGAAAAACTGTGAAGGAAGAAAATATTATGAGAATTATACCTTAACTATTCATTAATTCATTTAACTGTGACTTTAGTGGCGATAACTTGTGAGAATAATTTTATTGAAGCAAAAAGGGCTCTTGGTATGATCGAGGCGGGACGTAAACAGAGAGATGTTGCGAATTTCTTTCAAGTTAGTGAAAGCTTAGTTTCCTAGCTCGCCCATCGATATCGAGAAACTGGAAAGTTACCGAAAGACCGAGAAGTGGACGCCCCCCAGATCTACCTCGCCTGCACAAGATCGGTTTCTGACTGTGTCTACCCGTAGAGAGCCTTCGAGTACTTGTCGAATCATGCAACAGCGGCTTTTGAACGCTTCTGTTGTTGTGGTTTCGATTAAAACAGTTCGTCGAAGAATAAAGTATATGGCATAATGGTCACGTAAAGTTATGTGCTCTGCTCGTCCAATATATCGAACTCGATAAAACCACCTACTTTCTCTTCATTCTATATTCACTCACTTCTATAGATCAACAAAGCCTTTTCTATCGGTCAATTTGACATAGTGCTCCAGAAATGAATCTGTTGTTATGCCCACAAGAGTCTCCTACTCAGTTTTACGTTTCGTCTGTTCGGCGTTATCAAAAAGTGAAAATTATTGATTGCAACAAGTTCGGCCTATGTGAAATGAATTTTCTAACGACTTATTTAGTTGTACGCACACAGGTCAGTTTATGATAATTAACTCCGTGTTTGTTTGATAATTCGTTACGTATTTATCGGGATCTACTCAAACTTCATATTTTGAATTCTTAATTGGCAGTTTGACTTTGAGAACAACAGTGAACGCTTGTGACGTGGTTGTTGAGAATGAGATTCAACTTTTACTGATTATTGTGGGTTGTTGAAGCAGTCAACATTTTTTTCGAAGGATTTTCTCGATCGTTGATATGTGTGCGCAGAGAATGCCGCGGAAATATAAATTTTCTTTCGATAATAACTGTATAGATGATGACATACAGGAAGCCATTGATCAATACATCAAAGAAACCGATAATAACAACAGCAGTTTAGATGAGAGTAGAAATAGTGAGTATTTCGAATATCAGATGTGGCCAGGGAAATATTTTTTGGGAACTTCACTGGAAAATCGATGAGCGCGAGCGCTTTCCACCGGCTCTGATTAGACAAAAAACGATTTTACATTTAAATTTTTTCCCTAACTTTTATTTGTATATTTTTTCAATGAGATTTATCGAAAGCTCTTTGTAGCAAATCTGCAGGCACCAGTTCAGTTTTGGTTAGAATTTTTGGCAACATTCATTAGCTCAAAATCTCTAGTATATAATTTCACAACACAAAAATCTTCCTTGACTGCATATTGGGCAATCAATGTCCAATATTATTGAAACAAAAGTTATATTTTCCTTCTATTCTTGGAATGACGATAAAATTTGTTATCGTTCGAGATAAATTCTGTTCTCAATTCATAAACAGAACTTTCACACTATATCTTTTCATTTCATATTGAGGTATGTGTGTTCTCAACTTATTTATTGTCATCGACAGTAGCTTCTTTCTCTTGCAGTCGATATTTATTTCTTAACCATATGCGGATAGCTTATGGGACAAAACTCGATGGCTTATTAGACGTTTCTGGGAAGGGACAGGATTATTTTGAAATTTTCGTTTTATCGGTACCTAATTGATTCTACCAGGAGATCTGATATTTCAAATGAAACACCCCGTATATTTCTTCATTTTTCGCTGTGCTATTGCTTTCCAATTATTTTTGTATATTTCTTCCCTATTCCTATCCTCATCAGTTTTCGAGAAGTTTATTGATGTCCTTAATTTTTCGGGAAATCGTAGAAAGCTGAAATTTTGGGTGTAGTTTGACGATATTTTGTGTATCAGATAGATATGAGTAATTTCGTTCTCCATCATACAGGGTTGTTCGAAATTTGTGATTTTACCTTTATATGTAAAAATAGTGAAAAGTAATTTTTTTTTAAATTTTCAATTGTATTTTTACCTGTATATTATAAGATATCCTGAAAGACAATTATTATTCCTTTCAAATGGTGTGATATGTTTCTATATATAAATAGAAAGGTTTGCGAAATAAACGTTTCTACTAAAATGGAATATTTTGCCATAATTTATTTTCGTAAAAGAACGCGCAAACGTTTAATTATTTATGCACTAATTGAGGAATTTTTCTTATTACATGTTCTATGAATTTTTTTCCTATACAAAGGTATGCCCAAGGGTTTCCGAGAAATCCATAAATATCCTCATTTTTTTGTGCAAAATCGCTTCAATTGTGGTAATTGAAATCGAAGAAAGCTGAAATTTTGGACAAAGTTTGAGAATATTTTATATATTGGTTATGTGTTGAGAAATTTGTTCTCCATTATACAGGGTCGTTCAAAATTTGTGATTTAACCGAAAGATATAAAAACGATAAGTAGTTCATTTTTCAGAAAGGACGCCCTGTATATTATCGATTATCCTGGAAGGCAATTGAAGATTCTTTCAGAAGATGTATCATTTTTTCATAACCAAATAGTCAGGTTTTCAAAATGAAGGTTTCTATAAACATTTTATTATTTCGCCATTATTTGTTTTCGTTAATAAACGCGCAATCGTTTTATTTTTGATGAACTAATTTTCGAATTTTCATGAATACATGTTCCATGACATTTCATAGGTACCCAATACAAATTATTTCAAAATAATCCAATTTTTATAAAAAATTGCCTTGATTTGAGAAATATTTCGGTATAGAAACATCATTTGAAAGGAACATCAAATGTTTTTCAAGATATGCCATTATTTACAGGGTGTTCCATGAAGAAAGAAGGACATATTTGAGATTGAGAGAGCAGAATAAATTATCCAAGAAACCAAATTTTCAAAATAATCCCATCTCCCCTTCTCCAGAAGCGTCTTATAGGCTATATATCGAGTTTGGGACACCCTGTATAATTGATGTTCAGAATAATTCTTTTATACAGTATAATTAAGCGAATTGTCTTCTGAATATTTCGATATTAAATGTTGGTATTTTCGAAATCACCATAATCAATGAATCTTGACAAAGTAGTAAATAAAGTCTTGGTAGTTATTTTTACTATGTGATAAGGATTGTTTGAATAATCTTCGTCTCTGCTATGTTTATTACTTCACTTGTCCCTTCTAAGTAATTATGGGTCAACAGAGTCATGGACATATCATCAGGAATCATTTTATTTTGGATATTTTATTGACATGTTATTCAAAGAAAATTAATTATGTGATAAGTACATGCCTATACACGTCTAGACTCCGACAAAATGGTCGATGCCTGCTTGCGACACCAGGCACCTCGTTCCAAGCAACTTGAACTTCGTGGATTGACTGTGTCATTGTTACAAAAGCGATGATGTGGTCGTTACTCTGTATTTTTCGAGAGTTTATATGACAATAATAGTCCATTATTTCCTCTGCAGGCAATGAAAGCCCTTCATTCAACCACAGCCCCCAATTTGGACAGAATGAACCCGACTTACCCAACGAAATATCAGCCCCTTATGAAGTACCCCAGTTTCCCATCGAGCAGATCGAGAAAAAATTGGCCATACAAAGACAGATAAACGTCAAGTGAGTAGACCTTTCGCATCTCTAAATAACCACTTTTTCGGAGTTCATTGCTGCTTTGAAAGGTTACAGTCTAAAAATAAACGTTTCATTATGCGGAGAGTTTACTATACGAAATTTGCGTCCGGATATTAACCTTGCTCTGGCGTTTTTCCTCGATTTAATTTCCAATATAAACAAAGCGAGTGGATGCCAAAATATTTGAATCTTTGTTTAGTTATAACGTAGAAAATTTCTGTTTGTCTGAATGGAAATTTTTCATAATAGGAAGTATGGTAAATAGAACCAAGGAAATTTGTCCTTGCATCAAGAATATTTAGTGAATTCTCATAAATATTGGTCAATTATTAAACCTAATAATAGCTCTGTTCCCACAGCGTTCAGAACCGGTTCGGAACTATACGCAGATCGATTTCATGGCCGTTAAAATGAATAGGAACTGGTTTTGAACGCTCATGGAATTGTTTTAGGGAAAAAATTGCGAATCCCACTCGAAATTTCAACAATTTACGTTTTGAGCAGTGTAGGATCCTTGAGTATGCATATATGAAGCCAAATTGAATAAATGCACATGAATCAACAATTCCATTAGTTTATATCACCTTGTAGTTGTCGGGGAATAGAAACAGAACAATAATAACAAATCATGAAGGTTTAATTTTTTTCGTCTGGATTTTCAGAGCTTTGGAAGAGGGCAAGAGGAGTCATTATGAGCCTTCGATAACTACGGAGGATCGAGACATCGACATCGACGAACATGACTTCGTACCACATTTCCAGAGGGTCTCCATTTCTGGAGAAGATACGAGTGGGGTAAGTTGATACGAAATTGATTTTATGTCTAACATGGTATATTATGTAATTATACTTTCAATGGGTAACAGTGGGGGTGAAGAAGCCATATACATTTGAATTATAAATCTAACTCGCTTTTTGCTCTTGAACTTGAAGTTAGTCTCAGAAGATGATGTAACTATTGAATATTTGTGAAATGATTCTGTAAAAGTCATCATGAACGTGGTATGTCTTTCTTCTCATGATGTATACTAGAAGATTCGAAAGTTCTACTTGAAATATTAAAAGCATAATTGAATTTTCAAGGTCCCACTGGAAGATTTGGAGAGGGCTTCCAAGATGCTGGTGGAAGCTCTACGTATACGACAAAGCTACATGGCCATGTCGCACCAGAATTTCAGTCAAACTGCGGCTAGATTTTTAGATCCGACGAGGGTAGAGAGGAAACACGGCGATAAACAAACCATAGAAGGTAAATTTCGGATCTTCTTCCTCTTCTTACTGTGAACCGATTATTAGGAACAATTGTTGTTTTTTCGTGTAACCATATTTTGCTTGTATAAATATCACGTTACATTTCAAGATTGGGATTTGATGTCTTCTGAATCTTCGTTCGAAGAAGATCATGTACATAGCTCGAGCGAATCTCTGCAGAAGAGTAATATTAGTTACGACAGACGTGCAGGTAAAGAAGATTTGAATTTTTGCAGGACCAGATCAGCTTCTAATTTACTCTTCATCGCAGTTACTTTTTTACTACTGAAGTATATACGTCAGCTTCAGTGCCACTAAAACTTTTTATGTTTGTGCCTGATTTTTGTTTTTTGTTTGGCAAGAAAATTGTCATTTCTTACTCACCGAACGATGAATATTTTGCAACATCTTCTATGGAATTGAGACATCTTTTTTGTTCTGAATTTTGAGTATGTATTCGGATATTGAAATAAGCGATACGCCCCCTACTGGGCAGTCTGATAACTGAGATATGGGCCATGTCGTTTAGATGGCTGTTACACTCAGTTTTGGTTTCTGAATATTTCTCTATGAGGCATCGCTAAAAAGGTTTGTAGAAGAAGCTCAGTAAATATTCAAGTTCAAATGAAATAACACACCTGAGCAATTACAATACAATTGAAATCAGTCCACAACAGCTATTTCTCAATAAAATAATACAAATCCGAAATTATACCAAGCACAACAATACATAAACAACAAAGTGAACAAATATAATAGCCCATAGCTATAGTCCAACTCTCACCGTTCGCGGCGCTGCTATTTCGACTCAAGAAGTCATTACCAGAACACTCGTTACACACACACACATAAAAATGCGTTTATAACCCTCTTATTTATTCCAATTCCATAGGCGGAAAAAGCATTAACATTTTTTTTTAATAAAATCTCCATCTTTCAGAGCATGGCATCCATCCTCCTGAACATCATCCTTGGAAAGCCCAAGATGTACCTGATACGCCACACGTTTTCAAGTCGAACAGGGGAGTATTCGAAATCTTCGAAAACGAAGAAGCCCTAAAGAACAATAAACCATGTGATTTTCCATATCCCGATATGGAGGCTTTCGTTAGAGACATGAACGTCATGTGCAGCCTCATTGCTGATGGTCCACTGTAAGTTGATAGTCCAATTCCATGATCTTTTGCCATAGTCCATTCGATGTCTAAATAATGAATCCTCGTTTTTCCAGGAAATCTTTCTGCTACCGTCGTCTCAGTTATTTATCGTCGAAATACCAGTTGCACGTTCTTCTGAACGAACTTAGGGAGTTGGCATCCCAAAAAGCAGTTCCTCACAGAGATTTCTACAACATAAGAAAGGTGGACACGCACATTCACGCGGCCTCTTGCATGAACCAGAAGCATCTCCTTCGTTTCATCAAGAAAACCTTGAAAAACCACGCGGACGAAGTGGTGACCAACACTGCAGGAAAATCGATGACGTTGAAGCAAGTTTTTCAGGTAAGGGCAAGGATCAGCCCTAGGCCCCTAAATATCCAATACTCGAGTAAATAATCCATTTTCTTGCAGTCAATGAATCTGACAACATACGATCTGACCGTGGACATGTTGGACGTGCACGCAGATCGCAACACCTTCCATAGATTCGACAAGTTCAACGCCAAGTATAACCCGATCGGCGAGAGCAGACTCAGAGAGGTCTTCTTGAAGACCGACAATTACATCAACGGAAAGTACTTCGCCAGGATCATCAAAGAGGTGGCCAGCGACTTGGAGGAGTCGAAATACCAGAACGCGGAGTTGAGATTGAGTATCTACGGGAAGAACAAAGGCGAGTGGGACACTCTGGCGAAATGGGCTCTAGAGTCGAACGTTTATTCGGACAATGTGAGATGGCTGATCCAAGTTCCCAGATTGTTGTAAGTATGAAATATCTCATCTCAAACCTTCACCAAGGCTAACATTCATTCTTCATTGTCTTCATTGAGTCATTTTGCAGCGACATCTTCAAGCTGAACAAAATCCTGGACAACTTCCAGCAGATTTTAGACAATATATTCACGCCGTTGCTGGAGGTGACGGCCAGGCCGAGCTCCCATCCCGAACTGCACCTCTTCCTACAGTACGTCATAGGGTTCGACTGCGTGGACGACGAGAGCAAACCCGAGAACCCTGTGTTCGACTCCAACGCCCAGGAACCTTCGGAATGGAACGACGACGAGAATCCGAACTACGCGTACTACCTCTACTACCTCTTCGCCAACTTGTCGACCCTGAATAGTCTCAGGGTGCAGAAAGGCTTGCACCCTTTGAATTTGAGGCCTCATTGCGGTGAAGCTGGTCCCATACAGCATCTGATCTGCGGTTACATGCTCTCTGAGAACATTTCCCACGGGTTGTTGCTGAGGAAAGTGCCAGTGTTGCAGTACTTGTATTACCTGGCACAAATTGGGATTGCCATGAGTCCCTTATCTAACAATAGTTTGTTCTTGAACTACCATAGAAACCCTCTTCCTGAGTACCTCGCGAGAGGATTGGTCGTATCTCTGTCAACTGACGATCCTCTCCAATTCCACTTCACCAAAGAACCCCTGATGGAGGAGTATAGTATTGCGGCACAAGTGTGGAAATTGTCCAGCTGCGACATGTGCGAATTGGCGAGGAACAGTGTTATGATGTCTGGATTTCCTCACAGGATGAAGAAATTCTGGCTTGGTCCCAATTACACGAGGGAAGGCGTAGCAGGCAACGATATATCTCGTACCAACGTACCAGACATCAGGGTCGCCTTCAGGTACGAGACCCTGGTAGACGAGCTTTCCACCATCTTCAAATCAGTCCTCCAGCAGAATTTGAATTCGAACGCATGAGCAACTTTGATGTTATAAATCTTCGATGAAGAGGAATATTTGTATTTTCGAATTTATTTTATTACCATATACCTAGGATTTATATTTTCACGCTCAATTTTGAGGTTATATAAAGTATATTGAATTTATTTTCGCCTGATTTGTTCAATTTTTATTACTGTTCTCATGTTTAACTAGTTGAAGTATAATAATATTCAGAAATTTTATGGAATGCTCTTTTTAGCGTTCATCTTCCCTCTTTACCTGAGTAATAAAATAGTTCTCCAAAAATTGAGCAGATTAGATTACATATATAGGAGTATATATATACCGTTATTCAGTAACTGAAAAATGTTTCCCTTACCATGTGATTGAAATTATTTATTCACTGATGCGGTAGTTAACTGATTAGCGTATTGAAATGTGCCTAATATTTTGTTATAATCAATAAATGGTTAAAATCTGAGTTTATTTCGATTACTTTCGGTTTATTACTCCTGTTGAGTCGCGAATTTTGGGTTGCCTGACTCGAGGTCGCTGGGCGGTTTTCTGTTCTGTTCAGGGTAGAAAACACAACCGAGTGACTTGACTTGAAAATCGCCATTATTTATTCACCAAGAGAGTTAATCGTCGTACGTTTCGAGGAAATTTAGTAGAAAACGAATCTTCTGATTTTATCGAGTCATCGCTCACAACCACTCTTCTGATATGCGTGTCAAAGAGGAAATAATCGAAATAAAACACGTAGAGAGATAGTAAATCTAGATACTAATAATTTATTTCTCGTCAACTTATATAGGTACTCAAAAAAATAAGTAAATATCTTCAATGTTGGTGGAATGTTACAACAACTCACTCTGCAAAATGGAGCTCAACCTACCTCTTTTTCTCCACCATAATATATTTTGTACTTCACATAAAATTTCTGGATTGTTGAGCCACTATTTTTCTAATTTCACACACAACTCAGAGTCTACTGGTAGTTTCTTTCTCGTAATGAACCATGTTCCTCACTATGTTGTTCTCCATCACAGGTTCCTCTTCGATCATTTCTTTTGCAGCTTTAGGAGTTGATGTTGGTGATTTGCTAGGCATCAATAACTCCTTGAAAATGTTCCTCAAAGGGGCCTCGATGCATAAATACAGCACCAACGCAGATACAAACGACAGGACCATGTCAGAAAGAGCCAAGCACATCTGGAAAATCGAATAAGAGATTTGGATTGCCAGGAATAATCTTTAACTCACTGTATCGAAGTATCCTATCCTTTGAGGGTTCCTGAACTGTGCAGCTGCCCTGAGCTGGAACTGCATGTGTATAAGATACGCTGAATAGATCAGTTTGCTGAGAGGAATCCACGGTGACCACGTTAGTATCCTATTCAGTGGTATGGCATGTCCAAAACTGGCAACGTACAAGAGACCGATGGAACCTAAAGCCCATGCTACCCTGTGTAGACCTGAATAAAGTCCTGATTCCACAGCATTGTAGGGGTGATATGGGTTGTAGAAGATAGCACCAGTCAATATTGCTCCAAAAAGGAGGATGATAGAAACTGCCATGATGAATAAGGATCTTTTCTGAAATTCTAGAAACTTTGGAAATCGTTCGAGGGAAAAATTTCGTGCTTACCATTGGGATATGGTAGTCCGTTCCTTTCAGCTTATGGTAGATGTAGCCAGAGAACATACCAACAAAATACGGGGTGGCCCTTGTGTGTGACTTGCTATATGTCATGAGGAAATCGGGGTGGTTTTTAGGACTCGTCAGGAAATCGGGGTAGAAAAACAGCATGGCAGGTCTCTGGTACAACAACGTTATCAAAAACGGGATTATCACGGATGCTATCACAACAATCAGTAAAGTGTACAATCCCAGTTTCCTCTTCTGTTGGATGAGCATGCAGATTCCAATAGCTATGATGAAGAAGTGGAAGTCGCAGGGAAGGTACCAACTGTGAGTCATGCACTACAAAAATTAATCGATAGGGATTGTTTTCTTTTTTAAATGAGGTTTTACGCACCATATGATCTGCATTCACATAGTTGCTGATGTACAATAAATTAGTCCACCAATTCGTCCTGCAATCCTGGGAATCTCCCCCGGCGATGAGTTTCCACAAGGGGCCGCTTCCGGTATGATTAAAAAGGGTTGCGTAATAGAAAATCACGAACGCGTACACTGGGGTCAATCTGGAGATAAATCGTCGAAATCAGATGTCGATCATCATAAAAATCAGGTCAAATTTACCTTATATATCTAAGAATTATCAGGAACCCAGGATGGATCTTCCTCTTCTCGAACTGTCCGAGTAAGCCGTAAGCGACCAGTAAACCGCTGAACATGAAGAAGGTGTCCACGAAGAGGTCGCCGTGGAAAATGAAACAAGCAAATGGAGATCTATATTGCTGTGAAAAATCAATTATCATTATTTTATCACTATACCAAGTAATAGAGATTTACATTTAAGGAGTCCTCCGAAAGATATTTTCATGCATTTGAATTCGAAATAGGAGACGTTTCGGCTACCGTCGGAAAGTTTCTTGCCCTCGAAAACGCGGGGTCATTCTGTGACAAAAATCGAAGAAGAAAACCGCGACTGTGGGGTTCCGTGTATGTTAAGTCATATGTTTTTGAGTCGCAAATATGATTGCTTTTCTTGTAATTTCGATAGAGCACAAAAACGGTTTTTTTTTTAGTTTTTTGCTTGTAAAATCTTCACCAATAGAGCGATACTGGCACTTTCAACGGACGAATTGAAGAGAATGAAAATACGAAGAAAATGAGTGTTAGTGTAACTCAATCGGTTCATTATTACCGTAGAACAGCCGAAAAAACCATGAAAATCCGCGTTTTTTCAAAAATTCATAACTCGGCCATTTTCAAAGTTGTAGTACTGGTTTTTCAGATGAAAGTAGTGGTTAATAGATACTTTGAGTGTGCATAATCCGGACGTTATCCCAACGACTGCCGCGTTATAAAAACCAGATTTCCCAAGATTCTGCCCGAAGTGCCACTCGGACAGCGAATTGATTACGAATGCACCTTCAATTTCGTATAATTTTATATTCTGCGTTTGCTGTCATGAAAACTTAATTCAAGCCAATACAAAAAAATAACCAGGATAATCTCTAAGAGTTTCATGTTCAAAATCTCCTCAACTACTGCTAATTGAGAAGAATTAAAATAAAATCTCGAGTTTAGTCTGTCACCAACGGTAGGTATTCTCATTAATTAGCGTGAACTGTTTCAATGTAGGCGTGATTAAAGTTGTCGTAATCGAAGTATAAATATTCAACTGAACACTCAATCCCTAATTTGATCGGAATTCAACATTATTTATTATTTCCCTCATCATGAGTGTATTTGTTTGAAAAATATTTCCAATTAATTCAGGAATAATACGACGCTTTATACTGACGGAGTGAAAGCATTGTTAGTTGTGTAATTGCTTTGTTTTGCAAAAATTGGTTTCAAGTAACATTCGTTTTTTTACCTCATTAGTACTATAAGATACTGAAAACGTATCAATATTAATTCTACACTTACCCTTTCGACGTAGTCGAAGTTGGAGATGGCTGATGATACGAATGTACCAAATCGATGGTCCATGATGATCAATAAAATGGAACACGTTTTTATTCCATACAGTATTTTCAAGGCGTTATTCCTTTCATCTATTTTCGTAAGGTCCAGGAAATTCTTCTTCACAGAAAAAGCCAAAATCATTTTTTGAGTGAAGGTAGCTGGAAATATACAGTCTTAAAAAAGGTGCGCATACTGGTACGAAAACTACACTTACTTTTTTTGAATTTTGCTCCGAAACTCTTCACCCGGCTGAAATCGTATGAACTTCCCCCAACCACCAAAAGAATAATGACAACACAAAGTACGCTGAAATTTAATTCAATTATAGATTATTGTTTTTCGTTTTTTTTTTTTTACTCACCAGAAAGAGATATCTAACCCATCAAAGTACGTCAGATCTGATTCGGACTGGCAAAATAAATTATTAATTTTCGCGAAATAAGTTACGTTGTGTTCAGTGAGGAGCGTTGTTTCATTCTCGAGGTAGATGTTAAGGGAGCCTTCAAGATCGTCGGTGGAACACGATGAGGGGACACACCATCCTAAATTCACTACGTTCCTCGATTGTTGAGTTTTATCTTTATATTTCTGAAAATAACTTATTTACTCGTTCAATTGTGCGTGTTTTCATTTCTCACTTACATATAACCTTTGGAGGACATTCTCATCTGGTTTGAAATAAAGGGAAATTGCATCTTTTCTGAGCTTCTCTGGAGTGGGTATATCGGCGATTACTGTAGCTAAACAGTACTTGGTCTCAAATGGGGCTCTTGCAGATAGGCACTGGTCGAAATTGCCCATGCTGAAGACACTGCCTCTGAGGACCCCAACAGAGGACCTAGCAGTAGCATCGAGCACTGTAAATTAGAAGGAATCATTTATAAGCGTAATTCTATAATCTCAGGAGAAGGGAAAAATTTGATAAAGATGTGAGTGCAAGCGGAGGAGACGAAGAATAAAAATGCCAGATTAGAATTCCACCAATTTTCAGTCACACATTTATATAATTTTCAAGAATGAAAAATGTTATAAAATATAAAACTAACTAAATTTTTTTTGGAAGGCGTGGTATTTCCAAATTTCTATTATAAAATTGTATTTTTTTCTCAAAAACTGTTCTGTATCTCTGGATAATAATTTGTAGACATGCCACCTAAGAAGACATAGGCGAGTTACCGATTTTCAAGATTTTTGAAAATGCCCATTATCTCGAAAGTCGAAAGCTTCAAAATTTTTATTGAGGACATCCTGTATATATTTTTGTTCCTCAATTTCATCATTCGTTTCATACATATACCTATACCATGGATTGTTGTTTTGTGTTGCATATTTTATTTATATTTTTGGTTTTTCAATACTTCAAAAAATTGCTTCATTTTTGATTATATATTTTCGTTTCTCAATTTCATTATTCTTCTTGGTAATCTTGCTCAACACTTTTTTCTAAGTGTTCAAGTTTTCCGGGGAAATTCTGGCACAACGAATTTCCTCAACACCGACTCAGTTTCAACACGTAAAATTATGATCTTCGTTCGATTGCAATTGTAAATGATCTAAAATACGAAATGATTACACCAAATGACACAGAACTAACAAAATGCAATAAATGAAAACAACAAAGACCAATACTAATTTTATTGACTAAATAATTCATTTTTCCTCAGAATTGTTTCTCTGTTTAAATTCTATTTTCAATACCTGAAATGAAATTTTGTTTTCAAAAAATTGCTTCATTTTTTGATTATATATTTTCGTTTCTCAATTCCATTATTCTGCTAGGTAATCTTGCTCAACAATTTTTTATAAGTGTTCAAATTTTCCGGGGAAATTCTAGCACAACGAACTTCCTTAACTTAAACCCACTCAATTTCAAAGCGTAAAATTATGATCTTCTTTCGATTGCAAATAAGAATCATTGAAAATACGAAATTATTAGACCAAATGGCAAAGAACTAACAAAATACAATAAATAAAACAACAAAGACCACTACTAGTTTTACTGACAAATGATTTATTTTCTTCAATATCGTTTCTCTGTTCAAATTCGGCTTGAACAGGATTGAATTTCCTCTTATATACTCTTATGTCACAACAGATGTTTGGTGATTAATGAAGCATATTATATTGTTATGTAATTGAGTGAGTATCCACTTGAAACAATAAATAAAGTATTCACCCAATAAATAAACATTGCTGTTTCGTCTAAATAAACAATCGGATGGAGAAATTGCCATATCATTGTTATGAAGGCTAAAAGTTTCCTTGAAAGTTTGCTTACTCTTGGTGCATTTCCACCATTCTCCTTCGGATTTACAAGGGTAAATCAAAAAGTCCATGAAAAGAAAGATTTCATCTTTTTTTCTTCATATCGATTAATTTCAAATTATTTGTTCCTCCAAAATGTAGATCAGATAAATGGGATTTGAAATAATTGAATGAACGAAATGTTTCGAACATAAGAATAAATGAGTAAGAAACTATAATTATGAGGTAGAATGTGGAATGGATATATCCACATTGTAGTTAGTTGGTATAACTCGTATAATCAATAGTGATGATCTCATGATATAATTGAAGACTAATTTCTATTATATTTCTCCTCCTGCGAGGATAATTATTGATTGATCGACTCATTAGATCAACCTAGGTATATAAAGAAGAATTAATGTATACAGAGTGCTGCAAGTTACTATTGAGAGTTATTTATTTCGAATTTGAACCTTCAAATACTATCATAAAAAATCATCGGTTTTTTTTTTTTAAGTCGGAAACTTTCCTGATAATCTCTAAAAAGGTGTATTTGTTGTGAAATTCTCAAGATATTCAACTTTTTTTGTTAAAATTCGGATAAATATTGTGCAATATTAGATCGAATGCTTTTTTGAAATATAATTCATATTTTCCGTCGACTTGAGCATTATAACTTGATTTTTTCACAATGTGGTATCGCCTATCCTGACTCCTGTGGTACTCCTCGGGTGTCCTGTTGGTCTCCTTCGTGCTCCTCTCTCTACCTTCTTCTGGGGTTGCACTTCTAATGACACTGAGTGTAGTCGGAGTTCATTAATCAATTGCACCCTGTATAATCGATTCTGAATCTGAATGAATTGAAACAAACGAAGGGAACGACACCACAATACGGTTGTTGCAGAAGAATTTTTGGCCGCAACATGAATAAAAGGTAGTGGTAAAACCGACCATGAGATATATAATTCAAGGAAGAAATCAAATGATTGTGAAGTCCAAGGATACATATTTCTCTAAGGAATTTTTCCACCTCTAAATATATAAGGACGTGATATGAATCATTTCATTTAGGAAGTACGAAAATAACACATTTAGGATGCCAGGACATTTGGTTGATTTGATAGTTGAACAACCTGAACTTGACCCATTGATGGATAGAATTTGAATATTGGAAGTAACATGTTTTCACACTTTCGATTTTATCGCTAGGCAATTAACAACCAATTAAATTTAAAGTCTAAAAATAACTATATCTATAATCTTATTTCCAATAATAAACCTTCAGAAACTTCTGAGAAAAAAAAATTCGAATTTATCAGGAAAAAAATATTTTGAGCGGCCATATTTACGGAACCCCTAGTCTAATTCTGCTAATTGATAAACGTGACCGCGATATCCACACCTATCCTGAAATTTTCAAGTGCCTAGGTCGTTCCGTTCGAAAGTTATAATTTTCTATAAACCTTGTCGATTGAGTCTATTTTCGGCTCAAAATTCGAAAAATACAGATATCGTGACGAAATGATATAGCCCTCGTGTGAGTAGAACGAGCGCTCAAAAAAAACATCATCGAAGACTTGAAAAATAATTCACGTGACATTTTTTTTCTTAGAAAAATGAGATAACAAAAACGCGAAACACCGAATTTATGGAACATAAAAAAACCGATGAACAAGAAACACAGCAATTTGTAAATATATTATTGATCAATCTGCATATCGAAAAATTAAAAAAATATATAAATGAATGACCAGAAACCAAAAATCAAAAATTTATAAAAAAGGCCAATAACATTCAAAAAAGAAAAATTGTAATCAACAAATAAAAGAATTGTGATTATTTATATATGTAAGAATCCTTTGAATCTATGTTTGAAACGAATGATGAAATAGAGAAACAAAAAATATACTGATGTCTGGTAAACTGGAACTAGTGATAGACTAGGACATAACTGTTGAGAATATCAAAATTCTTGTTTTACTTGAGTAAAACTTCAACAGTTTTCGATTTAATCGATTGTGCTATGTCTACAAATTAAGTAGTTTCGGAGATACAGAATAGTTTTTCAAAAATTGATACAATTTTTCAATGCCACTATCTTTCGCCCAAAAAAAATACATAGTGAGTTTCATACCATTTTACAGTGTCGGCTTTATAATAATTGTATACGTCCATTTATTAGTTTCATGGTTATATTCTTTTCAGACAATAATTTCAATATTGTGTGACTATATAAAAATAGGTGTAATTTTAATCAAGCATTTTAACACTCAAGTCGAGAATCGGGGAGTCAATAGAGAGAGCGATTTTCCACAAATGTTCAAAAATGCCTGTCATCTCGGAAACTGTGAGTATATTCCTAGATACAATATCCAACAAGGATTACCGGACACCTTATATATTGAATTGAATATAGAAATTTAATTCCGTATTCGAATTTTTGACAATAAACTTAAAAATTTTTATTTCAGCGTTTGTTCTGTTATTTTCGAGGCAAATAATATGTCATTCAATATAAATAATCATGATAATTGATAATTCTAAACTGCAAAAAAATAAACCTCAACCATTATCATCGATGATCTAATAAGCAAGTACTTGTGAGCATGGAAATTTTCAACGTGTTTTTTTATTCATTTGAAACAAAGCCTGTAACTCGCCATGAAATATTTTGCGGAAACTCTCATAAAATTAAGTGATTACATTCTGAGAAAGCGCTGTTTTGATTTATGACATATAATTCAACACAAATATTTCAGAAATAAAATAGGAAATATTACCATCTATTCAAATTTTTTCAAGATACCTATCCTGTAGAAGAATTTAATTATTTTCTGAATGCTTATTGAGTGGGTACTTAATTAATTATTAACTGCTTCAAATATGCTGCACAAATGTCTAAGTGAAAATAAAAACTTGGAAGAGTAAGAATAGGTAGGTATTTTTTTTGTCGAAATTGACCTATTTTTATTTATTTTCGATAACCTATACTTCCCATGCAGCAAATTCTTTTAACAAATCATGAAAAGTGTAAAAAGCTGCCGAAGGGAGAAATGAAAAAATTTTGAACGTATGTTGAAAAAAAAAAATTTATTTAGTTTGAAAAATCAAATTAAGAGAAAAATAAAGGGGGAAAATACCTGAATAACACCGACAAGTATTCAGGAGACCTAGTTACTAGTTAGTTACTGTTCCGCCAGAACAAATCTTCCTTACATAATCATAAGAAAAAAGTCGGATATAGTCAAACATTATCACTGTGAGCATTTATGGTAGATAATGGCACGGTTATTTTCGCTTCATGTAGAATAATACTGTTGAAAGCAGTATATGTTGGATAGGTACTTGAACATCTACAAATGATGTAACTTATGCGTGTGAACATTATTTAATCATATTTCCGCCAAAATCAAGCCATAAACTGCAAATCTCTCTCTCACTCGGACAATTAATATCAATCTTTCATTTATGTAAGTGTATGAGTGAAATTCACAAATATCGCACTTCCTCAATGAAATTCGCACATTGAATGTTCAATGCAATGAACAATATAAGTTCGATATATCCATTTCCGATTCTTTTTTGCCATCAGCATTTCAAAAAACCTCCAACTTCTTTTCAAGTTTTCAAGTGGATTGTTTCATTCACCATTCACCAAATTTGAAAAAACTTAGGTCAAAAAGCTGGCATTCGAAAAAATCATAAAATCCAAAAAAGGTGAAAATTTGGAAAATCCATGTAAATATACTTCCTCAGAATTAGCACAATAATTCTTTTCAGATTCTTTGGGTACGGAAAACTACATTTGGTAAGATATGGGCATGCAAAGGGGTGAAGTCCTGATAAGGTTTCAACTACATGGTAAAAATTTCTGACAAAAAAAGTTAATAGAACTTCAAGAAACTCGCAATAAAAATTACATCGTTTAAAAGAGATATGTTTAGTAGTGTTCAAGATATGAGGTATTTTCGGTTCCGACACTAATTTTTTTGAGCGCTCGTTCTACTTACACGGGGGCTATATCATTTCGTCACGATGTCTGTATTTTTCGAATTATGAGCCGAAAATGGTCTCAATCGACTATGTTCGGCTCACAGATGACGAATCCGTCGAAAAATTCGAGTCTGTCCGTCCGGCCGCATACACGATAACTCTCGAACGGAACGACCTAGAAACTTGAAATTTTCGGGGTAGGTTTGGATTTTGAATGTCGCGGTTACTCTTATCATTGAGTAAAATTAGACTAGAGGTTCCGAAAATATTTTTTGCCTGATAATTTCGAAACCACTGATTGGATTGGAATGAAATTTTGCACATAGATGAAAAATAATGTTTTCAAACTACGTTTTGTCCACATCGCATTACAAGGAACATAGATACCGTAGAAAATTCTAACGAATTATCGAAAAAAAAATTGGTCACCTATAAAGCACTGACGTGAAGTCTGGAGTTTCGCCTTAGTCTGAAATTTTGTTTGATGGCTGTCAAAAATTTCTTCAATTGGTTTTTAAAACTGGAAAATACGAATCTACCTACAAGGTGGATGAACGAACGCTCAAAAGCTCCTGACTTTACGTCAGTGATTTTCTCGAATTTTTGTAATTTCAGTTGAAGTTCAAATCAGAGTTTATAAATTCTAGGATTTTATCTATAAGGATTCATCAAAATATTCCAATTGAATCACTCAAGCTCGCGAATTCAAAACTTTTATAAAAAAAACAACAAAATATCTTAAAATCTACTCACTCTCATAAGCCCATAAAGATAAATTCCTCAAGTTCTCCAAGTACAACTCGCTGTGATATTTACAAGTGGGGTTTTCACTTTTTGGCACCCCAACAGGCAAAGTCGGCATGAACTCATACCCCTTGTCTTGAGCGACGCAAAGTGCACAAAAAGTCAAAAACAAAACTACACCCTTAAGAGTCATCTCGTCTTCGAGAATCGCGGAATCTGTTCACGCTTCAATCACTTCTGCAGCCTCTCAAAGAACGCGGCACATCGGACAGATCGGTGAATGTTTTCAGTCGGGAAAAGCTTTATAGTTTCACTGAAAGAACCTTTGTAACCTTGTCCTTCATCAGGAACGGTTTTTCTTATTAGATTGTTAGTCGACTTATTTATTGCGATAATTATTAAAATTGAATCTGTCTTGATCGAGTGATTTCGAAATTCAATTCTTCGGATTATAGCTACTCTACCGAAGATGTTATTGGCAGCGTGATCTTTTGGTGTTCCACTTGATGTACGGTTGTTTCGATGTAGGAAGCAGATTTTTTGGGATAAGACCCCGTGGTTTATTTTCTCAGATGTACAAGGTTCTTTATGGAATTGAGTTGAGGTTCCTTCATTATATTCAGAGTGAAAGTTGCATCACGTCGTAGCTTTTTATTAAAATTATATACCAAGGATGGCACAATTATAGAACAAGATTTGAAATAGAAATTACCAAATATTTGGTAATTCTAAAACGGGGGACCACTCTGATTTATTGCATAACGAAAATACTGGTACTCTCATTTATTGGTACCTTCACTCATTAATATCTATCTTCTGTGAATACGACAGCCTCTTCATGTTCTTGTTTAGAAATCAAGATAACTTCCATCCTCAAGTGAATATGAATGACTTAGTCGCATTCCAATCATATCAAAAACTTACCTATTATGATTATGAAATATTGAGATATTTTCTAGGTAAAGAATTCATGGTTATTATTACAAGTCGTTTGCATAAATGACGATCTCCCAAATATCGAAAATTGAAGATGGAATAAAATACATTGGACTTTTGCTAATAATGTACATATTTGGTCGAATCCATCTAGTTTCTCCCTAACACCCTGTATGAGCTCAATGGCGCAGCCAGGATTTTGACTTGACGGGACTGGACTGAATATCCGACAAAAATAGAAAAAAACGTTCGTTCTTTATCTACCTTCTATTGAAAAAATTTTTGACAGCTGTCAAAAAAATGACAGCAGCTTTTTGTCAATTATGCCGAATCAGCTGTTACAGAAATATAAAGATTTTCTCTCGATAATTCCCTAGAAACTTCTGCTGCGATCTGAACGAAATTCCGCACTTAGTTTGAATACATTATTCTCCATCTATGTGCGAAATTCCATTCCGATCGAATCAGTAGTTTCGAAATTATAAGGGAAAAAATATTCGATATCCAAACCTGAAGAATTACTTCCTTGTACTTCTTTTGCTGAATTCTGTGATGTAACAGGTAGAATTTCTTCGAAATTGGCTTGTCACTCTCTGAAAAATTTTTGACGTTTTTGGTTTGCTGGATGTCATTACTACTCCCGAAACCTACATAAGTGATCTTCTGAATGGAATTTCGTAAATATTAATAAAGAGTTTTAATCCAAAAAGGCTGTATTTATTATGATTTATTGCTTGCAACTTAGAGTACCAGTTAATTTATCTGTATGTAATATTTGCTTGTTACTTATTTAATTAATTTTAGAGTACTAAATAATTGTACTTTAAATATATTGATTGAAATGGGTATTGTGTTATTATTCAATCCTTTCAATAAAAGCATTGCAGACTCGTAAAATTAATAGGGATTGCTTGTTTGAGATCTTCCAGGAGAGAAATTTCATGGCAATAATAATTGGAACGATTTTCCTAGTCCTTCCTGAAAAATGTATGCGAAAAAAGTTTTGCTCATAAAAATTCTCTAGGTTTTATTTTGTGAAAGCTGCATGTTGTATCGAATTCCATTGATATGGCTTGAATTTTAGCAATCGATTCTCGGAACCGAAAAAAAGTATGTGGCGCCATCTATGTAAAAGTTCTCCAGTTGAAGAGTAGTTCAGTTACTGGCCCATAGATGACACTCGTCTATCCGAAAAGGTTTCTATCGACAAGTTTCCAAACTGAATGTTAGTGTTGCAACTTGATAATAGATGGCGCCACCCGTCTATCCGAAAAGGTTTCTATCGACAAGTTTCCAAATTGAATGTTAGTGCAGCAACTAGATAATACTAGATGGCGCCACATAGATTACACTCGTCTATCCGAAAAGGTTTCTATCGACAAGTTCCCAAACTTAATGTTAGTGCAGCAACTGGATCATAGATGACACTCGCCTATCCGAAAAGGTTTCTATCGACAAGTTCCCAAACTAAATGTTAGTGCAGCAACTAGATCATAGATGGCGCCACATAATCCCTGCCTGATTATTCGCTAAACTAAAAGTTTCATTTCCATTATCGTATAGAAGGCGTTGTCGCCTGTTCATTTTATTGAATCGAATTCTAGAAAATTACATTGCGATACCCATCTGATTTCAATTTCATCAAGGAATATTTTCGGTTCATTTTTGAGCACTCGTACTACTTACACGAGGGCTATATCATTTCGTCACGATGTCTGTATTTTTCGAATTTTGAGCCGAAAATGGTCTCAATCGACTATGTTCGACTCACTGATGACGAATCCGTCGGAAAATTCGAGTCTGTCCGTCCGGCCGTCCGTAAGCACGATAACTCTCGAACGGAACAACATAGAGACTTGAAATTTTCAGTGTGGGTTCAGTTCCCGAATGCCTCGGTTGAGTTCGTTAATGGGCCAAATTCCATCAGGGGTTCCGTAAATATGGCCGTTCAAAGTTTTGTTTCCCTGATTACTTGAAAACTACAGATTTGTTCGAGATGAAATTTTGCACTCGAATGGAAAATGAGGTGTTCAAGCTACATGTGAAATTATATCCAGATCGCATGACCAGAACCATAGAAACCATAGAAAATTGTAACTTTTGAACGAAAACGCCTAGGGACTTGAAATTTTCAGGATAGATGTGGATCTCGAAAGTCGTGATCACGTTCATCTATGAGCAACATTATTCTAGGGGTTCCGTAAATATGGTCGTTTGAAATTTAGTTCACTTGATAATTTCAAAACTACAGATTCGATCGTGACGAAATTTTGTATACTAAAATGGACAATGATATATTCAAGCTACATTTCTCCAGATAACATGACCAGAACCATAGAAACCATAGAAAATGATAACTTTCGAACGGAAAGGGGATATGTGTGGATCTGAAATGTCGCGTTCATGTTTATCAATGAGTAGAATTATACTAGGGGTTCCGTGAATACGTCGTTTGAAATTTTCTTTTCTTCGAAAAAAAATTGATCAGCTGAAGCACTGACATGAAGTCTGGAGTTTCGCCTGTTTTAGAATTTTTTTGACAGCTGTCGAAAATTCCTTCAATTGATTTCTAAAACTGGAAAATGCGAATCTACCTACAAGGTGCATGTACGAGCGCTCAAAAGTGCTTTTCGTAATTTTTTTTTGGAGGGGATTGAAAATACACAAAGAATTCAACCTATCAATATATTTATAAATTGTATACATTAGTTTAGTATAGATATTAAGTGCCAAGGTGCAATTGAAGAAAAACAATACGTTAGAAGATATAATGAGACGACATAATAAACACAAACACAATAAGATCTACACATTTACACAATATCCTAATTACGTTCCATTCAAATTATAAAAATTAGTTATGTTCTCGAGATGCCCACCAGGTTCTTAGAAGCGAATAAAAGAGTAAATACAAAGTTCAACAAAAAACGGGGAATAGTTCAGGTTCTTAAGTGCTGGTGCTGACTCATTTTCGGTACCATCAAGCTGTCATCAAAATATTTGAAATATTTCTTAGTAGCCTATATTTATTCAACTCAAGAAAATAGAATCCCTTGCATCAAACATGAATCCTAAGAAACATGAACAAAAATCGAGAATGAATAATATAAGCATAAAACCACTTTTAAGTTAACAGCAACAAAGATACTGACCATATCGAAAAATAAAAAAATTTCAATGCATGAACAGAAAGCTGAAAATATATAAAATAGACTAATTCAATTAAGAAATAAAATAATTCATAGAAAACAAATTTTCATAGGTGATGAAAAAGAAAAATATAAATAAAATATGCAACACAAAATAACAATCCAAGGTACATAATACGTATGTAAAACGAATAATGAAATTGAGGAACAAAAATATATAGATACAGGATGTCCGGTAAAACTTGTACAAAATTCGAACTGTCGTGATAGACTAGGCCATGACCGTTTAGAATATCAGAATTTCACCTCAGTAAAAATCTAACAGTTTTTGAGATATAGACATTTTCCAAATTTCAACCTCACCTTCGCTCTACACCTGCAATATTATATTTTCTGGTACCATATCCATCAATGAGAAGTGTCAGCTAAGCTAATCACATTTTCCAAAGGGAAAGTTTTCAAATTTGGTCTTAGTTCTCTTCTTAGCATTGAACCCTTCTCATTCTGTTTTTTTTGTAATAAAAGAGGAAATAAAAGGAGGTTGTCTAGGAGAATAGTCATAGGTGAATTCTTCGAGATATTCTTTATTCCTAAGCCTTCAAATTCCCACCATTTAAAATTATATACTACATAGATGAAATAAACTAGAAACTATCAATATTTGGAGATTTAGTAAGTAGTTCCTCTTTAGTTCTTTCCCCTGACTGAATTTGTCGGTCTCTTTCTGCAACCATATCCCTGAACCTGGCAATTTGCTTCAGTCGTAAAGAACATTCTTTATAATCGTTCAAAAGTGGTCTGCATTCTTTGGCTCCCCTTATCAAACCATAAGCTTCCATACAGTCCATAGCTTTTTCCTCTATTTTTTGGCAACGTCCAAACCACTGGTGACTTACCGTAACTCCAGTTAAGTCAGTTAAGGGTGATTTGAAAAATGGGGATAAAGGACCAGCCATATTAATTGTCCTAAAATAAATTTGAGGTTAATTATGTCACCCATTACAAACTTCTCATAAATATTTGAAGAGCTTTTTATTTATTTTATTATTATTATTATTATTATTTTATTATATTTTAAGAATAAGCAATAATTAATATTTTGAAAACTACCTTATATAATCTGATAGGAAACGAAAATCGAATAGGAAACAAATGTATTTACAGTTTTTGAATAATCGAATAGCAGTGACAGATCGTAGCGTTTTTTCAACCTACTGTATCTTGGAGCTACTCGAGTAGTTCAAATGATTTTCTAGGGAAATATGGTGTTTTCTTCCACCATGGGGAAATATATTGTTAGTAGTTCGATGGTCCTTCTTTTTAGTGATGAAATTGAAAATTCTGACATGAACACAGATCACTTGTGTCTGTGGACATGAATGTTGCTTTGACAATGAGTGATTCATGTGTTGGGGATCTCCTAAGACATTATTTTTAAAGGAAATTGTGGATGTTATGAATGAAATGATGTTCGAAAAGTGTTGAATGTGTATTTGAAGTTTTAAAATGGCTCAATCAGAACTGGCCGCTTTGGGTAAGTTCATATCATTGAATTTTTTAGTGTTTCTTTTTACGACCATTTGGTTAGGGCGGTTTATAAATACATGATTTATTTTTTCAATTTGACAATAAATATTATGGAAACAAACTTATTCTTCATGTATAAATATAACTATTCCCAATGTTCATGTATATGCACTGGAATTTCAGAGGCCCAGGTTGCAATATCGATTTTTTGCCGACAACAGTTTTAGAGTGTACATTTCGATTTCAAATGGGGTTTTTCCCATAATATTAAATACCTATGAGGGGATCAACTTATTACGAAAGCACAAAAGTTAATTCATGATGTTAGGTACGATATATAATAATTTGATCCTTTTTGCGGCCAGTGCTAATAAAGTACCGAATTGATCCAATGTTTTATTAGGATTTGCAAGTTTTTGAACTCCTCTGGATTTTTTCTCTTCAGTAGGAATAATTGTTTATGAAGTACTTTGATTTAGAAATTTGATATAGATAAATTAATTAATAAATCATTCTAGATAGCACATTGTGTTGATGAAAAAAAAATTATTAAATGATAAAATTTCGAGAATGGATATTATCAATAGAAATATTATTCTTATGAGTGAATGATCTGAAAGGGAAGCGACAAGCAATTAACAGTTTAATTTCCCTTTGGATATGGAAACACTGCTTCATTTATTGACAAACAATAATTAATAGATCTTTGATCGAGGGGTTAACAATTTCTGATAATTTCAATATGTACATTATCTTCTTCGATCGAAGTTTGTTGTCATTGGAATCATATTTATTGTGTTAATGAGATTTATTTTTTCTTTGTTCCGATCAGTACTGAAATCCACTTCATGAAATAAGGGAATTCAAAAAAATCGGGAAATAATATTAAAACATGGTACAATTCTACGAATTATCCAGTGTAAATCCTCGATTTATTTTTTCGGGAAAGAGTTGTGATATTTCGTGGAATATTTACATGTGGGATAAGAAACTAAATGACATGATAAATTTGCAGCGATTAACACATATCCTCAGAATTTTCCTAGACCACTTATCTTTCGCATTATTATGCGTCCAAAAACTACAACGGATATTGCTTAAACGTGCAATTGTTGACGAACTATTTTGAGTCTTGACCATTGTGGTTTAGAAACCCTGATAAATGATATATTATTGATACGAGGAAAGTGAGTGACGGTCGATTTGGCGCTTTTCTATTCAACACGAGAGAAATATGTAGTTTCACATTTTTTTATATGTCTAGCTCGAATAGCACGATGTTGCCTTTGTTTGTTGACTTTTGAAGGGTATTTGGTTGGAATAAAACTTTTTACACGGTGTTCTACCATTCGACCGAGAAACTTTTACCATATTATATTCCAGGGTTCATTACGATACAAATATTTTAATAAACGATACGTGAATTCCTCTTCCATTTTCATAAGCGTACAAATAACGAAATACCGATAGAGCTTCAATCCCCATTCAATTTTGGGATTCCGCCTTAGAGGATTGGATTCCACTGGAACAAATTGGAATTACGATTTAATTCCGGCAAAAAAAATATTCTCAAAAAAGAAGAACGTTGCTATACTTCAAAAAATATAATTTCCACTTTCCACAAAACAATATTTTCCTATTGTTTTGATTGCATTCCTGGAGTCGTTATAAATGCCCGATTTGAACCAGCTGTCCTTATTTTACACCCCAATGAGCAACAATCCTTTATGTAGGCTTATTTCAATAAAGAAACTAATAGCCACAGTGTGGTGTAAACAATAGTTGAAAAAAAGTCATTTTGAGTAATCTTTCCACTCCAAACGTATAGTTCCTTTGCTCCTCTGATAATACATATAAAAAAGGAAGGTCTTCAAAAATACAAAATCTTCAAGAGCTTTCTTTATTCTTTGTCAACTGCGACTTAGTATACTTACAGGTGTCTCAAAAATAGCCATATACACGTGTACATGAAGCCGGATCTACCTGAGTCATAAGACGTTGTGTAAAGAATAAAGGGAACATTCAAGTGAGAGGCATCAGCTGCTGGTTCATTATAGTAGATAGGAAGTTTAAATCTTCGAGAATTATTTATCTCTTGAGTTTCTGATATATTTAACTATACGATTTTGTTAACCGGTTTTGTCCCTTTGTTTCTTGGAATATTTTTCCATTAATTAAATCCGACTGGTGTTCACCGGAAACAAAATAAACGTATTGGCCAAACTGAGGATTAGCCGAAGACAATTTTTTCGATTATAATCTTTTGAATATTTATTGGATATAGGAAACGATGCTTTGAATTGATTATCTAGGAAAGTATGAAAGGATGAGTATTGTCCCATAATTAAATTTCTTGGCATATATGGGAAAGTAAATGGAGCAGCCCCCTTACAGAATAACTCGTGCGTTTGAACTATTCGTGATGATTAAAAATGTCTCGTAAAGGCCAAACCTGAATAAAGTGGCGGTTTATATATCATCGACGATTAGGAACGCCAGGACACAGGAAGTTGTGGAACAATTCCCGTGACCTCATTTCTCAGGCAAATCGTGAAAACAACAAACTTGAGCTGCGACAGTTCGGTGGCTTATGAATCTAATAATAAGAAATCGAAAAATATTGAATATTTGTTCTTCAAGGATGAACCATGTCGAGTGTATCGAACTTAACTGATTCCACACTGAGTTTCATAGATCAATATTAGAAATAATAAACCAAATAAGTGATTAAACTGGACCTCCAGTTGGACATTCCTTGAATTGGAGAAGAATTTTTTGAGCGCTCGTTCTACTTACACGAGGGCTATATCATTTCGTCACGATATCTTAATTTTTTGAATTTTGAGCCGAAAATGGTCTCAATCGACAAGGTTCGAACACTGATGCGAATCCGTCGAAAAATTCGAGTCTGTCCGTCCGGCCGTATACACGAAACGACCTAGAAACTTGAAATTTGCAGGGTAGGTTCAGATCTCGAATGCTGCGGTTAAGTTCGTTATTAGGCAAAATTCGACCAGCGGTTCCGTTAATATGATTGTTTGAAATTTTGTTTTCCTGATAATTTCAAAACTCCGAATTCGATTGTGACAAAATTTTGTATTTTAATGGAGAATGATATATTCAAGCTACATTTTTTCCAGATCGTATAACCAGAACCATTTTAGATTCCAACAAATTTTTTAATAAAAAATCCTCATATGTATTTCTGTAACATCTGATTCGGCATTATTGACAAAGAGCTGCTGTCATTTTTTTGACAGCTGTAAAAAATTTCTTCAATTGGTTTCTGAAACTGGAAAATGCGAATCTACCTACAAGGTAGATGAACGAGCGCTTAAAATCTCCTGACTTCACGGGAGAGCTTTTTATATATTTTATAACTTTCCCAATACTTTTCTACGTGATGTACATATTTGCAGAGATATAGGTTTTTGAACATTTTTCGATCGAATTCACAACAAAAATTGAGAAAATACGTTGCTTCCTTATTTTTTACGACACAAAAAATCTGAAAAAAATATTAATTCCTGGAATTCCTCTTTCAATTGTACCCTTTTCTCAAAAATGTTTGGAGAATCTTATATTTTCATTTAAAATTCAATCAATCAGCCACCAGCGCAGGAATTAGTAGTCTTTTTTATGAAAGTCAATTATCTCCGCTTCTGGTGAAAATTTGTATTTTTTATTATCATTGACCAATTTATCGAATTCAAAAAGTGAAGATAAAAAAATTCCTATAAATTTGATTTAAAATTTTCTGTTTTTGATCGCTCGTAATACATAAACGAGGGCTATATCATTTCGTCACGATGTCTGTATTTTTCGAATTTTGAGCCGAAAATGGTCTCAATCGACTATGTTCGACTCACTGATGACGAATCCGTCGGAAAATTCGAGTCTGTCCGTCCGACCGGCCGTCCGTGAGCACGATAACTCTCGAACAGAACAACCTAGAGACTTGAAATTTGCAGTGTGGGTTCAGTTCCCGAATGCCTCGGTTGAGTTCGTTAATGGGCCAAATTCCTCCGGGGGTTCCGTAAATTTGGCCGTTCAAAGTTTTGTTCCCCTGATTACTTCGAAACTACAGATTCGATCGAGATGAAACTTTGCACTCAAATGGAGAATGAAGTGTTTAAGCTACATGGGAAATTTTGTCCAGATCACATGACCAGAACCATAGAAACCATAGAAAATCATAACTTTCGAACGGAAAGGCCTAGGGACTTGAAATTTTCAGGATAGGTGTGGATCTCGAATGTCGCGTTCACGTTCATCAATGAGCAGAATTATACTAGGGGTTCCGTAAATACGGTCGTTTGAAAGTTTGTTTTCTCGACAATTTCGAAACTACGGATTCGATCGAGGTGAAATTTTGTATTTTGATCGAGAATGATATATTGAAGCATTATTTTGTTCAGATCGCATGACCAGAACCATAGGGACCATAGAGAATTGTAACTTTTGAACGGATAGGCCTAGGAACTTAAAATTTTCAGGTTGGGTTTGGATCGCGAATATCGCGGTCACGTTCATCAATGAGCAAAATTAGACTAGAGGTTCCGTAAATATGGCAGTTCAAAATATTTTTTTCCTGATAGTTTCGAAACTACTGATCGGATTGGAATGAAATTTTGCACCTAGCTGAGGAATAATGTATTCAAACTACGTGCAAAATTTTGTCCAGATCGCATCACCAAGACCATAGATACCGTAGAAAATTCTAGCGAATTATCGAAAAAAAATTGGTCAGCTGAAGACATGAAGTCTGGAGTTCCGCCTAATTTTCAGAATTTTTTTGACAGCTGTCAAAAATTCCTTCAATTGATTTCTAAAACTGGAAAATGCGAATCTACCTACAAGGTGGCTTTACGAGCGCTCAAAAGCTCCTGCCTTCACGGCAGTGCTTTTCGCAATTTTTTATAGACAACTTTTTCAGCATGTTCATCAAATTTCCCAGGTCTCCCTTCTTTTCTGAAGTGAAATGCATCATTCGTCATAAACCACATCCTTTTGTTGCGGTTTTGGTCTGATATTTCCGATAATAAACATCTGGAATCAATGGTAAACATTTTTGTTCCAATTAGGACAAGTTTATTTTTCTCGGTTCGTTTTTTTTTTCTGTAGCCGTTACGTAACGTCCGCTACTCTAGCTAGAAAATCATCCTATCACGTCGATAACTTCGACTCCGAACCATTCAAAAAATTCTTCAATCCGCCGATTGCGACACACATACGATAACGAAGAAGTACGGATACAGGAACATAGGAAATGCCATCGGAGTTAATCATTTCGGTGACGCGCTCTTTCCTAATTCGCATTCCGTTTGATCGGCGTTGTTCGAAAGTGACATGTTATCATCCAAAGAGATATGCAAAGTGGAATCCTCCACAAATGAACCCCGAGGCGGATATAAGCTTATTTTTCAGGCGATATTGTGTCGCCAGTCGAACAATCGGATCTATTGTCGATTCACTTCGAACTATCTGGTAGTCATAAGTTGCTCAATGGAAACACAAGGTTCTTCGTGAATAACTCTGGCTGCTGTGACAAGCTTGATTTCGATATGTCGCGATTACATCGGAACTTGTCATGAGTACATATGCAAGGCTTACCACACAATTCAACACCAACGAAATAAAAGAGAATATAATCGTGCTTTTCGGGTGTTACTCACCATTTCTAGGGCCCTGCCATAGTGCAGATTTCCGTACACACTACACAATCCTACACTTACAAATCACCCATTTAATTATGTAATAGAAATGGACCTAGAATATTACCCTATAGAACACCGGAACATAAACATTGGATTTGTAGCGTAGTCATTATTTTACATCTCTTATGGAGATCATTTATTATTTCTTCAGCGTCTGATACACTGTTTTTATTTTCCAGGCCTTCCCGAAGGTGGAGTTCAGGATATGACATGGCTTTCCGTCCTGAGCGAAGATGTGATCAATGGAAATCTGAAATTGAGATATGAAAAAGATGAAATTTATGTATCCTTAAGATTCACGATGATGTTGATTAAATTGACTTTTAAAATTGAAAGATTTTGCCCCAATCGAAAGGAAAATACCCCTATAAAGATAGCAGCGCCACTTGCACAAAAATCAGTAAAAATTATTGGGATCATTGATTTTTGTTCAAGTGGCTCTGCTAACTATATAGGGGTGTGAAAAATACGTCTCATATCAATTTGAAGAGTATAATCAATTTTTAATCCACCTCTGAATTTGTCAACAATTTTCCTTAATTTCTATAATAGACATTTACAGGATCCATATTAGTAGCAGTTAATCCCTATAAAGAACTAGATATTTATTCCCAGGTAAAAATAAAATACTTGAAATGATAATTTCTCGATTTTTGTTGATGTTTTTTGTCTATTAGTCTTTGAAAAAATATATGTACCAAGTTATTTCTTCCCCCAGAATTTCGTGAACAAATATAGAGGCAGAAAAATAGGAACACAAGAACCGCATGTCTTTGCATTAGCCGAAGCTTCGTACGCATCCCTGCAATCCGATAACCCTAATGGGTTCCACAAGAACCAAAGTTTAGTAATAAGTGGAGAGAGTGGCGCTGGAAAGACTGAAACGACAAGATTCATTCTACAGTATTTGTGTTCGGTTACTAGTCAGGTATCCACATGGGTCGAACAGCAGATTTTAGAGGCTAACACTATTTTGGAAGCATTCGGTGAGTTAAAGTCCCCAGAATCTATTTAGATTCAATTGAAGACGATCTTTGATTTAATTCCAGGAAATGCAAAAACTGTGAGAAATGATAATTCGAGCAGATTTGGAAAATTCATGCAACTATGCTTCGATGCAAAGTGGATGATTGCAGGATGTATAGTTCAAGATTATTTATTAGAACAATCTAGAATAACTTTTCAAGGACCAGGAGAAAGAAATTACCATGTATTTTATATGTTAGTGGAAGCTGCCAAGGTAAAGCAATAGATGGTGTTAAATTAACTTTCCTACAAGATTTTCTCTTATTTTCAGAGAAATAACGATCTAGCTACTAATTTGCACCTCAAGGATGTTGGGTTTTATAATTATTTAAACCAGTCGGATTGCATTAAAATAGAAGACGAAGAAAGAACACTGGATAGGCTTATGTTAGCCTTCAACGTCCTGCAGGTGCCTGGTAACATGTGCAATGGGATATTTCAGGCATTGAGTGCAATATTATGGCTAGGAAATTTGACTTTTGAAGACATAGACGGAGAAAAATGTAGATTGACAACTCAAGATGAAGAGATCATAAATATTCTGTCGGTTTTGTTGAGTTTAGAAAAAGAGGATTTAAGACAGGTTGTGCTGATTCGACAAATCAACGTAAGGGGCAATATTACTGAAATACCCCTTAAGTTGCAAGAGGTTTGTTAGTGTAGTGTTGTATTACGATAATGATTAATTACTTACTATGATTTAAGGCTAGAGAAAATAGACATGCAATGGCTAAGGCTCTATATTCGAGAACATTTGCATGGTTGATAAACCACATTAACACTTGTACCAATCCTGGACAGGATTCGTCGAGGTTTTTAGGAGTTTTAGACATCTTCGGTTTCGAAAATTTCGCAGTGAATTCCTTTGAACAGCTCTGCATAAATTTCACGAACGAAAAGTTACACAAATTCTTCAATCATTACGTCTTCGCCTTGGAACAAGAAATTGTGAGTAAAATGATAATCTTTTCCTCAAAATATTATATCATGTTGTTTTCAGTATCAAGAAGAAAGCATAATGTTCGATCATATAGCTTTCAAGGACAACAGCGCTTGTTTGGAATTACTTGAAAAACCACCGCGTTGTGTACTCAGACTTTTAACTGAGCAGTGCCACTTGCCTAAAGGTTGTGATGCTTCTTATATTCTTACGCTACACAGTGAATTTGAAAGTCATGAAAGATATGTGAAAGGTATGGTTTTTTTTTAGTACTCTTATAATTTTCTTTACTGTTTTCATTTTATCATTTCTGAAATTTCAGGAGACGATAGGAGAAGATGGGAAAGGGAATTTGGCATCAAGCATTATGCAGGTTGTGTTACTTACAACGTGAAAGGTTTTGTCGATAAGAATAGAGACGTTCAGCAGGATGTATTTTTTGACATCATATCTAGGAGTAATAACGAATTTTTACAAGTTCTTTCAACATATCAAGATCCTTCAAACTCCCTAGCTGCTAAAAATGTGGCGAATGGCATATCTACAGTTTCACGGGGGACTTTCAAGGGAAAACCCACTGTTTGTGATACATTCCGATTTCAATTACAAGCTCTAGTCGATGTTTTACAATCGACAACACCTTGGTATGTCAGGTGTATAAAGCCTAATTCTGATAAAGTCCCAAATAAGTACGATAAAAAGTTAGTCTTAGATCAACTTAAATATTTAGGCATGCTAGATATAATAAGGATAAGAAAAGATGGTTTTCCAGTTCACATGAGTTTTGAGGCTTTCGTTGAAAGGTACCATTGCATAGCGAGTAGTAGATTACCACCTGATGCACAAAAGGCCTGTCATACAATTCTATCTAGTCATAATTTACCAAATACGAATTGGCAACTAGGAAAATCCAAAGTATTTTTAAGGTCTTATATCCATGAAACTTTAGAAGACAAAAGATCTACTATATTGTTCTCGCGTGCTACACTAATTCAAAAAATATTTCGGGGTTACATTGCTAAAAAATCGTACTTGAGAATTAGAAATGCAGTGTTGAGAATCCAGCATTCCTACCGCGGCTGGCAGTTGAGAATTGAATTCTTGAGAAAGCGTAGAGCTGTTATAGTCATCCAAAGTCATTTACGTGGAGTTTTTGCAAGAGAAGTTGCATCCGCATTGAAAGAAATGAAGAGAGTCGATGAGGAAATGAAAAAAAGGGAGAGACTAGAAGAAGAGCGAAGGCTAAGGGAAGCGAAAGAAGCAGAAGAAGCTCTCAAGAAAGAAAAGGAAAAAGAATCCAACGAAAAAGAACAGGAAATAGAGGAGGATGGAGAATCATTCAGCGACTTACAGGAAAGTGAAAAGTGAGTAGTTTTCGTCAAATTTTGGATTTCTTCATTATTCCCCATTTTTTTTTCCAATTCCAGAGCTGCTGAACAAGAAATCGCCGCTCTTTCACACATTGCGCAACAGCTCAAACCGAAACTTGTGGAAACCGTTACGGAATCTGTGGACCTCGACAACTTATTCGCTTTCTTGTCAGATGTGCAACCCAATAGGAATCACATCATAGATGAAATTGGTGAAAAAATGAACGAACTGGTTGAAGATCTGGACGTAGAACTTGAGACTGTCATACAACAAGAACTGGAGGGATTGAACCAAGAGCAGCCCGCCCCTACTCCGCCACGTTTAGGACATCCTACGTTACCAGAACCTTCCGGGCCTCCTCCACCCCCTCCTTGTCCTCCCCCACTAATGACGACTATTGTGGAGAGTCCTGTCGAAGAGGACAAAAGCAAGAACGATGGCGAACATATTTATGAGGCTGTTTTGCCGAGAGAGGTGCCAGTACCAATTTCTCCTCCTCCTTTACCTGCACCTCCCAAGTTGCCCTCGGATTCTCCCAAATCAACACCGCACATGTCAAGGTCAAACAGTACAATTATTTCTTCAAGGGTGAGTCTAAATTTGATGTGGAGATTTTATGTTGATACAAAATTTTTTTTCAGCCACAATCTTGGCGGTATCCATCGGAATCTGAACAACCATTCAATGTAGAAAGAGAACAAAGGAGGAAACTCAGAGTCGAGAAGAAACTTCAAGAATTCGCTGAAAACCACGAAAAAGACGCTCACATCGAGGATCAATTCTTTGATCTACTTGATTTTGCCAAGGCACATTTTAATGCTCACGAAAGGAGTCCAGAGGGCACTATAATAGCGACTTTGACACGAAAGAGACCAAGTTGTGAAATGATTCCAGTGGAGGACATGGTAACTTTTTACAAGGGAACTACCATACCTTGTTCGCATATTCACATGTACGACCCGGATAATATCAATATAGCTTGCACGATATTCAGGGACCTCTCTAGGTATTTACGTGGAGAATTGAGTGCGGAAAAGGAACTGCAGGCTATTCAATCGATGGTAGGCCACGCTGTAGAGAGGGAGGAATTGAGAGATGAAGTTTTGGTTCAGCTGATGCGTCAAGCTACTAACAATCCTAGTATGGATTCTACTGAGAAGATTTGGTTGGTACTATGCCTTTGTGTGGTATCATTCAAACCGTCGAAGTTATTATCTAAGTATTTCATATCATTCCTCAAGAAGAATGCAATGCAAGGAGGAAAGATATCTCAATATGTGCAATGGTGTTTGGACAATTGCAATAATATAAAAGTTACTGTCAGGGAACTCCCACCCTCATCTGTTGAAATTGCGGTAAGTTATGAACTGGCCTTTGTTTACATCGATAGGGATGCTTTCAGAAATAATTTTAAATCAATAAATCACTTTTTCAGGCCATGAAAAGACTGGGAACTATAGTTTGTAGATTCTTCTTCTTGGATGGAAGAACCAAAGCCATTGACGTACATCCGACAGACACAGCAGGAGAAGCTGCTAGAAAATTGGCGGAGAGGTTGGGTTTGAAGAATTTGGATGGGTGGGCGATTTACCAAAGCACCTCTGAAGGTGAAGAGCATGTACGTCACCATCATTATTTGTATGATGTTATAGCTAAATGGGAAATGTAAGTATAGAATTGAATTTTTTTGTAGGTTTTTGTAAATTTTGACAGTTAAATACAAGGTTTCATTTAGTTAGTGCACCATCTCACGAGGGGGCAGTTTCCTTTATCTATTTTGGGGCCTTCCATATACCATTATAACTCAATGTTTTGCCCAATTCATAACATTGATATTACTTTTACTCCTGAACAATGCTCATTGAAAAATGAATGTTTTCAGGTTGCAACAAAAAGCAACAGCTCCTTCTGGTTTATCTACGTTAGGAAGGAGAAGTGCAAATGTTGGCTTGAGTGGAGGAGAAAATAGATTTATTTTTAAAAAGAGGTTATTTAGATCAAATCGAGAACTTAGTCAAGATCCTGTTGAGGTCAATTTGTTATATGCCCAAGCTGTACATAGTGTTGTAAAAGTGAGTTTTTATAATATTTTTCATTGACTGAATAATGCTGACCATTAATCTTCGTTCGCAGTGTGATGACTTTCCGGTCACTGAAAAGGTGGCCCTTCAGTTAGCCGGATTGCAGGCACAAGTAGCCCTGGGTAATCCAAAAGATAATAGTAAATTAGAATACTATACCGATATTGACACATTCTTACCTTATAGAATAAGTAGGACTCGAAGTGCAGACGTTTGGGTAAGACAACTTCTTATTTTTGTGTTTGTTTTTATTTTATTTCAGTTTTTGTTATTTCTTGTTCATTCTGGAAGTGAAATGAAGAAATTGTGGCTTGAGAAGTGAAATGTCTAATTCTATAGTTATCTACGTAACATGAAGGTTCAGTTAGATAGTTCAAACCTCATGAGCCGTACTAACTACTAAAAAAAAATGAGTGCATATGTAATTTTTGATAATGCGTTGAGATATTTTATGGAATATAAATAGAGTAAATGGGTAATGTGGAAATGATAAATCTTCGTGTAAATTTTGTAGCGTTGATGTTATTTTCACAAAGAGTAATTTTACAATCTCTTTTTATTTTCGATGGGTATAAACAATATCAGAATTAACTGTTGAAAACCCAGCTCATGAATTAAGATCCATAATCGTAATGATTGATGAAGAATGTTAAAAATTTTCCTGCATGACCTAATTTTGAGAAGAAGCAAGCTTCAATCCAAAAGATTGTCATAGACAAATCAGGTTATTTATGGTGATACAGGAGTATCGTCCAATGCATGATATGGTCGTACCATGAAGAAGCTAAACTAAAGCATACATCAAGGAATGTTCTTTCAGGTTAGAATTGAAGCTTTCCCTATTCTACCGCTTCAGATCTATCTCATTCACTATCACTTCTTTTGTGCATTTTTAACACATCTATTTCTTCATCAGCTGTGTTTTCTTCAATTCTATTTCATCAAAACAATTAATCAGAAATTAAGGGGGCCAAAAATTTAAAGAAATAGAAAAAGCACTGACGTGAAGTCACCGAATTAGGTATATTGAATATATCAGAAAAACTGTGGCTCCCCCTTTTACTTATTGGAATAATGCCTTGACAACTCGAGAAATGTTAAGTCTAAATGAAAATTTTTTGATAATTGATCTCACAGGAGTACCTCGTTATGTCCAGTGAAATATTGAGAAATTTTCGAAACCTGTGAAAAAATTACAAAAAGCACTGCCGTGAAGGCAGGAGCTTTTGAGCGCTCGTACATGCACCTTGTAGGTAGATTCGCATTTTCCAGTTTTAGAAATTTTGCACGTAGTTTGAATACATTATTCCTGAGCTAGGTGCATAATTTCATTCCAATCCGATCGGTAGTTTCGAAACTATCACGAAAAAAATTATTTTGAACGGCCATATTTACGGAACCCCTGGTCCAATTTTGCTCATTGATGAACATGACCGTGAAATTTGCGATCCAAACCCACCCTGAAAATTTCAAGTTCCTAGGCCTTTCCGTTCAAAAGTTAGAATTTTCTATGGTTTCTATGGTTCTGGTCATGCGATCTGGACAAAATATTGCTTCAATATATCATTCTCGATTAAAATACAAAATTTCATCTCGATCGAATCCGCAGTTTCGAATTTATCGAGAAAACAAAATTTCAAACGTCCGTATTTACGGAACCCCTTGTATAATGTTGCTCATATATGAACGTGATCACGACATTCGAGATCCACACCTATCCTGAGAATTTCAAGTCCCTAGGCCTTTCCGTTCAAAAGTTACAATTTTCTATGGTTTCTATGGTTCTGGTCATGCGATCTGGACAAAATTTCACATGTAGCTTGAACACCTCATTTTCTATTTGAGTGCAAAATTTCATCTCGATCAAATCTGTAGTTTTCAAGTAATCAGGGAAACAAAACTTTGAACGGCCATATTTACGGAACCCCTGGTGGAATTTGGCCCATTAACGAACTTAACCGAGCCATTCGGGAACTGAACCTACCCTGAAAATTTCAAGTTTCTAGGACATTCCGTTCGAGAGTTATCGTGTATACGGCCGGACGGACGGACGGACGGACAGACTCGAATTTTTTGACGGATTCGTCATCAGTGAGTCGAACATAGTCGATTGAGACCATTTTCGGCTCAAAATTCGAAAAATACAGACATCGTGACGAAATGATATAGCCCTCGTGTAAGTAGTACGAGCGCTCAAAAATGTATCGTATGACTGTGAAATCTTTGGAAAGTCATAACATTCTCCCGTTTTCAAGTGAAAAAACCCTTTTTAAGTGCTTGTACAACTTACACGAGGGCTATATCATTTCGTCACGATGTCTGTATTTTTCGAATTTTGAGCCGAAAATGGTCTCCATCGGCTATGTTCGACTCACTGATGACGAATTCGTCGAAAAATTAGAGTCGGTCCGGCTGCCGTATACACGATAACTCCCGAACGGAACGTCCTAGAAACTTGAAATTTTCAGGGTAGGTTCGAATCTCGAATGCCGCGGTTAAGTTCGTTATTGGGCAAAATTCGACCAGGGGTTCCGTAAATATAGCCGTTCGAAATTTTGTTCTCCTGATTACTTCGAAACTACAGATTTGATCGAGGTGAAATTTTGCACTCAGATGGCGAATAACGTGTTCAAGATACATGCAAAATTTTGTTCAGATCGCATGACCAAAACCATAGAAAATTATAACTTTTGAAGGGAAAGGCCTAGGGACTTGAAATTTTCAGGATAGGTGTGGACCTCGAATGTCGTGGTCACGTTCATAAATGAGCAAAATTAGACTAGGGGTTCCGTAAATATGGTCGTTTGAAGTTTAGTTTTCTTGATAATTTCAAAATTACGGATTTGATCGTGACGAAATCTTGTATTTTAATGGAGAATGATAAATTCAAGCTAAATTTTCTCCAGGTCGCATGACCAGAACTATAGAAACCATAGAAAATTATAACTTTTTAACCGAAAGGTCTAGGGACTTGAAATTTCCAGGATAGGTTCGGATCGCGAATTTCGCGGTCACGTTCATCAATGAGCGAAATTAGACTAGGGTTTCCGTAAATATGGCCGTTCAAAATATTTTTTTCCTGATAATTTCGAAACTACCAATGGATTGGAATGAAATTTTGCAAATAGATGATGAATAATGTATTCAAACTACGTAGGAAATTTCGTCCAGATCGCATTACCAAGACCATAGATACCGTAGAAAATTCCAGCGAATTATCGAAAAATTCTTTGAATTTGTTTCTAAAACTGGAAAATGTGAATCTACCTACAAGGTGGATGAACGAGCGCTCAAAAGTTTCTGCCTTCACGGCAGTGCTTTTCGTAATTTTTTTTCCTTCAAATTAGTTTCACTAGCCAGAATGAATGAAAATATGCATTCATAAACTGTATGGAATGAGGGTTGAAATAAAAAGACATTGTAATACCAGTGTTGTTGAAGTTTCTTCAGAACCACACTAAAATTACTACTATTAAAATTTATTTTTGTTTTATATATTGGGTTTTGATGTTGACAGAATATTGTAATAAAATAATTTGCAGGTTCCAATAATTGCTCAAGCACATAAGCAATACGGTTCAAATAGGTCAGAACTGACCGCCAAGGCACTTTATCTTTCCTGCGTGATGCAGTATCCCTTGTATGGCACAACAATGTTCCCAGTTACCTATAAGGGTTATTGGCTGCATAATAACAACCTCATACTAGGTATTAACTGTGATGGACTCATGCTCATCAAGAAAGATGATAAATTCGTATTACACGACTATCATTACCAAGAGATTGAAAGTATTATGTTGGATCCAAGCGACAGTTTTATTACGATAACACTACAAAGACATATTAATGACAGTAATTACAGGTGTTTCGTTTTTGAAACGAAGCAGAAGAACGAAATCGGTTCTCTTATCGCTAGTTATTATCCAAATTTGGCCGGATGGATAATCGAAAATGACCAGCCGACCAGAAAAATGAAAGGTAAATTGCTCGTCGATATTGTTTGAGCATGTTTAAATTTTATTTTCTTTATTTCAAGCAATCACAAATGAAGATAGAATTCGAATTTATCACAACTTGGTTAACTGCCGAAGAGCTATAATTGATCATGATATTCTTCGTAAACCCGTAGAATCGGGAGGTAGTTTCTTGAAAAATACTCTACGTCGTCTGAGTAAGAACAAACTGGACAAATTGAGACAGGAGCATGGCGGAGACACGAATGAAACTTACAAGGGTTTTCATTACGGTTTTTGGGCATTCACTAGGCAAATGCTCCCTCAGAGTATAAGCAGATTACCAGAACCGGAGGAGCAAATTATGCTTCAAGTGTTTCAAATCACGCTTACCTACGCGGGACTTGGTCAAAATGGTGAGTTTCCCGAAAATACTTGAATTAAGCGAAAAACAAATGGAGTTGGCATTCCTGGCTGCCTCAAACGGACAGTAATGACAGATGCCAACACGAAGAAATTGAACATGCCACCCAGTTCCTTATTCATTGCAATGTGACATGAATTTTGATTGTAGGAGTTTTCTGAACACATATTCTTCTAGGTGATGCCATAAAACGCATCGAAGACGAACACGTAAGCCTACTACAAACGATACTAGACAGATGCATGAGAAAAGACTCGCTTCTCTGCGAGTTGTTCCTGCAACTTGTCAAACAAACGACAGATCATCCAGATCCAAATTCGCGCGTCAACTTGCGTCATTGGGCCTTGCTGTGCCTGGCCTGCTCGGTTATTCTACCGCCGAATAAAGCCGTCAGACGTTACCTAATTGCTCACCTGAAAAAATGTAGCGCAGATCACGTCACCGAAGAAGGAAAATATGCGAGGTTTGCCGAAAAATGTCTGCTTAAAACCCAGGGCACAAGAAGAAGACAGTGGCCCCCCTCGAAGGAGGAAATTTTGTGTACAATCAATCGGAGACCCGTTTATGCCCGGTTTCATTTCATGGATGGACAGTATCATTCGGTGGAATTTCATCCTTCTTCTACAGCCAAAGACGTCCTTGAGATTGTCAAGGATAAAGTTGGGTTACAAGGGGATGCTAGAGGTAATTCTATCCAGATATAGTAATAGTGTCATCAATATATGTTGTCCTTATTCATAGGTTACGCTATCTATGAAGTTCTCGGGAACTCAGAGAGAAGTTTAGCAGGAGAAGAAAAGGTTACTGACGTTATGGCTAAATGGGAAAGGTATAGGGCTGCCTCTGCTGCCAACACCTTGCCTAACGCACCCGGCGCCAAACGCGTAAGACCACAGCATCACTTCTTCTTATTCAAAAAACATCTATTTCTGGACCAATTCATCAATTTGAATGATCCCGTCGAAAAGGAGCTGTTGTACCATCAAGTACTGCACGATCTGAGGACAGACAGGTTTCCGATCCATGATAAAGAAGCTGTAAGTGTCACTGGTGGGGTTCTTTTGATAACCGATTTTAATAATAATATGATAATAATAATAATAATTTTTACAGATGATGCTGACAGCTCTGCAAGCCCAGCTAGAACTCGGCGATTTGGAAGATATTCTTCACGACTACAGAAGGATTGCTGCGCACTGCTTACCTGCTCGACTTGTGCCATCTCTTCCTCAAGACGGTGTCGCTATGCATCATCAATCCCTGAAAGGAATGACGTCAGTGGAAGCTAAACAAGCATTTTTGAATCTCATCCAAAGTTGGCCGTTGCACAAAGCTACAATATTCGACGTTATGGTGAGTTTTTGAATGGAAGAACAGCTTTTACTAGTCAATAGAATCCAGTTTTAATAGGATACCGTTCAACTTTCTCTTAATTATGTATGTCAAAATATCAGTATCTAAAGACCAGTTTTTTACAGCAATCTTTTACGTCAAATTGGCCAAGGGTATTATGGCTTGCCGTGGATCAAGCAGGTCTGCATCTGTTGGAACACAGATCGCGAAACACACTATGCACCTACGAATACAGTAGTATTTTAAGCTACTCGCCTGCTCTGAATTGCCTCATGATTATAACAGGAAGTGATAGAAAACAGAGTAAGGTTATTTTGACAACTTCCCAAGCATTCCAGATAGCCACACTCATAAGGGAGTACATGACTGAATTGTATGGTGAAAGTGTAGAGACTAAAACGGCACCTGCTGTCGATAAAAATGGCAGTAGGCCGACAAGTTGCTTACGGTCAAGTGTGCCATTGATACCACATCAGCCTAGCTAGAAAAGGGTTACTTTCGCAGATCAGGTATTCGCCAATAATTATTGATTTTTGGATACAGATTTTGATATTTGGAATTTCATTTTTCGTAACACACTCATTGTGGTTGTCCAAATTAATATGTGATAGCAGTGTGAGAAATGATCACCTTACATGGGTCGTTATTTTAATCATAAAAATCATAGTATAAGCACTGTATCTAGACAATAGTTTTATATAAGTTTTGCGATATACAAACCAAATATTCAGTTAGTACAGGTATTCCTACCGTTGGTCATCTTTATGAGATAATAACTTTTTCCATACATAAGTATATCGCCTTTGTTCATTTCAAGCTTTAGTTAACATTTTCGCTAAACGCCTGTGATTCAAAGGTTATATAGTTCATACTAATTTCTTATGGTGTTACTTGCTCCAGTTGATTTTTTATCACATTTCTTTTCTTGATAGGACAAAGTTTCATAAAAGCCATGATGAATCAATTTTGATTCAGTTCAATTAATATGAATTTGTGACGAAATCATTATAACATTTGGATGATGGTTTCTTAAATTACTATACACTTAGTGTACCATCCAAAATCTGTATCTGCAGAATAATAATTCTTGAGTGAAAATAATGAGTATTACATATGAGAAAATATTTATATTTCAAGTGAGTTGCTTTAGAATTTTCTCCTTTGGAATACTCATTGTGATCTGCGAAACATGCATATTGCTTTATATACCAAATAGTTAAATTAAGTATAATGATATATTGAAAGTTATAAATATTGATATTTAGTATTAAAAATTTGGATAGTTGAAAAATATAGACTGATTTGAAGATGAATTTTATTGGAATGACAAATGATCAAAGACTTAGTTACTTTAAACAAACCATACTTTTGAAGCAAAAATAGGTAATATCCATATATCTAATAACCAAGCTTAATATTCAACTATTTCCAAACTAGAATAATGTCAGAAATTGATGTTGCAATGTACAGAATAAAAATTCTTATTTATGGATTAAACAATCATATTTTTGTTGAGAACAAATCGAAGTATGTATAAACTGTAATGTTTTTTATTGATTTATTGCTTTCTGTCCTTTTTATGGATAGCAGTGGTTTACTAGTCATTTTATGCTGTGTGAACTCTGTCATTTTGAAAATGATTCTCAAATTCATAACAGAACGCACATACAAATTTTATTCATTATTCTTTTATTAGTAATTGATATTCTGATTGTGATATTCTTTTTTAATTTTATATCTACGTTTATTTTACCTCCAATCATTAATGTATTAATTATTGTGTTGAATAAAGTCATTTATTCGATTTAGCAACCTTATTTGAGACCTAGGGTTCATATTTTGAGAACCATTAAGCAAGTTATACTTTTTGTTGGTGTGATTCAAACAAGTACATACATAAATCATATATTAACATTTCTTTACAGAAGAATAATTGAAAAAAAAAACTATTTCTTCAGAGCCTGGAGCTTAGGCGCCGACAATTTTACTTTTCCAGGGAAGTTTCTGGGGAGCTGATCATCTTTCACAGCTTTGAGTAAATCTTTTTCACGCTGAGTAATAGTTCTATCTTTCATGAACATAGCCACTGCAGTTTTTGCTGCTTTTCCCTTTTTACCTGTACCAGGAGTGAGTTTAACTTTGAATCTGAAAATATTGATTGAATAAGTCGAGCACTAAACTACGAAATTACTAATAGACCATATCCGATGTAAATTAATTTGGTGGCAAATTTAGAGATTCTTGTGTAAAATCAAGTGGTGTCAGATAATCACGACTGTCAACACAAAACCCAACTTACTTGTAATTAGTTAAGGTGCTATAGGGAGCAACAACAGGTACAGCGAACAGAAGTTCATCTTCAACAGTCGGTATCCCAGTTAAGGCATTTATCATATCCACATCAACTTGTACAATAACTTCTTCCTCATCACCACCATCGTCTTCTTTTTTATACAACTTAGGTGCTCTTGAAAACTGAGGTTGGGGTTTTTTCGTTGTGTGTTGATTTGAATCTTTATTTTTTTTATTCTTCTTATTCTCTTTGTTAGTACCTGAGGACTATAATAGGTACATGTCTTATTTTTAATTCTTATATTTCCATGCAAATTTAGCTCACTTACTTGTAAAATTTCCATGCGTAATTGCCTTTCTTCTTCATCTTGATCCTTATATTTTTCTTTAATTTTCTTCAATTTACTTCTTTGTCCCCGTTTCATTTGTTGTTTACTTACATTATTATCATCGTTATTTTCTGAAATATTCAATTTTACTAGAAAGACTTTGTGATTGTGGAAATACTCACTGCTTTCATCATTCTCTTTAGTTTGTTTAGGTTTTTGCTTATTATTTCCTTGATTCTTCTTCGGTGGCAAAGGTTTTATATTAGCTAATAACTTGGTATCATCTTTTGGAATTGTTGGCTGTGTAAGTATATTAATCCTACAAAATTACTATAATCATCTTCCAAATAAAATAATAATGCATAATATCATTCAATTTGTATTATAAAACTTCATACGCTGTATCTGTTTTATGCTCAATTTTCAGATGTGTATCAGGATATTTTACGGCATTCTCCTCAGAGTCGGAAGAATCCGATTCATTAACTTCCTCTTTCAATGTCTCCAATTTTTCAACCTCATTTATGTCAGTATTCACTTCATTTTCTTGGGTATCATCCTCAACTAAAAATTTAGTATCAGTGAAATCTTTATCTTCAGTTTCATGGATATAATTTTCCAAATATACTTAAAAATCACAGAACAGTCAGCGTCAAACAATAATTGACGTTTGTCAATATCATTTAAACTATCAGTTTATAAAATAAAATGCAGTTAATCAACGAATTGGTCACAAAAATCGATAAACAAAGTATAATCAAAGCATTATTGTTCAGTAATTGTGTGCTAGATATGTTTGTTGTGATCTGGATGTTTATCGACCTTCATCTACTGTATTTCAACGACACCCTATTTCAAATTGCAACAGTTACACTAATTTCAGGATTTTTCCTATACAATGCCGTAACACACACTAATAATTATTTCCACATAAAAATTTATGGAAAACACAGCAGGAGAAACCAACTTGATAGATTCAAGAAACATATGAGAGAGAGCAGAATAAAATCAACACCCCAAGAAAATCTAGAATACCAAGCCTTATATTTCACGCTATTTTTCATGAATTCATTGTATTTTTCTTTGGTGGTCATTCTAAGTTCATATTTATTCGTTAAATTTTCCGTTTGTATGAATTATATTTTCACCTCTCTTGTGGCCTCATCGGCGTTGACAATTTATTCAATGAACTTCTTAATTTAAGATAAAGTTCAAACAACTGAAATGATCTTCACATTAAAAAATGTAAGCAATTTTTTTGAGTATTTTTATTTTTTTGATATTCGATATTTCTGCTTATAAGTTGTTGATTTTATTAGAAGAATTCGAAATTTCCAAAAGGTAACGCAAGAAGAATGTCCTCATTTTCATTGAAAAGGCAATGAAAAATTGTTATTTGTTTCAGAAATTCATATTAATAATATTCCATATAACTCACCATCATCTTCATCAGGAATTTCAATTTCAACTTCATCCTTGAGTTCCACATTTTGAAGTTCGAGTATATCTTTCCCGACGCCTTCTGTCAAAACTTTCCTTTCCCCCAAATGCTTTTCTATAAAACTGTCTTCTAGTCTGAATAAGAAGCTTAGACCCAATATCAAGTGAGAAGGAGGTAGGAAATTTTTTTTTCCTCGAACCATGAAACTACCAGTTGTTAAATATTCTCCTGTGGGGGCAGTCTTACTGACTTGATCACCCCATACCCAATAAGCATTCGTGACTACTTTAGCTTCCCAGGCAACACTAAAATACAATTTATAAGCCAATATTTAATAATAATATTTAAAGAATAATTTTTTCATTTTTCCTTATTCAAAAATAAGTTATCTAAACCCACCTGTAACATATTGCCATTGTACCAGCCTCATTCAAAGTTTTAGGAGGTACAGATTGATTCGTTGGATTTTTTATAACTATACTACTAGCACCATGGACATCGGCATGCACGTATATATCAGTAGGTTTTAAATATCTGGAAAGAGCAATGTTTATGTTTTGTTCTCGATAAGATCATTCTTTTGTACCTTTTAACCAACAGTTCATTCTGTTGTTGATCCCTACCAGCAATGACAAGATAATTTTCTGAACTTATAAACCAAAAAAACTTTTCAAACCAATAGACTTTCCTAGCTTTTTGAATGTTAGTTATCGTTTCAACCTGAAAATATTGAGACAAAAATTAACTGCTCGAAAATGTTTCCATAAAACCTCAGACATACCTCCTTCAGGGTCTGCTTTGTTTTCTTTTCAGCTGATTTTAGTGCGACCGTCTGAGACTTGAGAGTTTTTTCTTGTTTTTTTGCCGCATGCCTTTTCTGATTGTAATATCTTGTGGCATTTGCGTAAGCTGATAATGCCAAATCTACATCGACAGCCATCGATTTTATCCGATTGTTCTCCACTTCTTCCTCACTTTCATCACTGATATCTTCAGTGTCGTAAGGATCTGTGAGATACAAAGTTATATGATTTGTTTCGAGCTTGAGTTCTTTTATCGTTTGTGCTATTGGATCCCCTTGAGACGCTGCCTCTTTAACTAATTCTTTTATTGCATCCCATGGAAGCTGAAAGATAATTAAATTAGTGAAGTTGACTTTTGGAGAAAATATATTTTTTTTATTGGAACAGTAATAAAAATGGCATATGTACCTGGTTTGCTAGAGCACTCTGTACAGCCAGTATGGCCTTCTCGACAATTTCCTGATTCCTGGTAATCAATTCAGCTTTCTGTTTATCTACTTCTTGTGTTTTCTCCAAAGCTACCAATCTTTGTTGGTGATCTTTCTTAACATTCTCAAGTTTCTTCATTGCTTCCTTTTCTTGCTGCAAAGCTTTCAATTCAATTTTCTGGCTCTCCATGGATGAGAAAAATTCATCAATTGCAATATTGAAGCAGTCGAATTCTTTATAAGGCGATTTCTCATGCTGCCTGAACAAAATTGGATGAAATTCTTGATTGGATAAAAAATATTCTGTTTCTGTATTTCCTTTTGTTGAAATTTTATCTTCTTTCTTTTGAATTATATATCCCTAAAACAAAGCACCTATATCAGTTCAAATCTTCCGAGTGGAGATATATTTTCAGATAAAGTCAAACTACACACAAAAATTCTTCATATCACCAATTCGTGAAAGTAATGATAAATTTAAAATCAGAACAGAAATCCTAAGAATGATTTTTAGTCCATGTTTCAACTTTAATTTAAAAAAAATAGTGCAATATTGTACCTTGCTACCAACTCCTTTAGACTTTGCAAAAATAACATCAGCCTCAATGATTGCTTCAAACAATTGTTCAAAATCAGTAGATATGTCGAAGGTTTTTCCAATTTTAGAATTATTATTAAAACCTTTTCCGATAAGAACATGTTCAATTAATGCAGGTCCATACTCTAGAGGATTAATGAAAGTGTAAAGTAAAATTTTCGGAAAATTTCCCATCAATTTTTAGTTATCGAAGAAATTATATCATGTAATAATAGCAAAGTAATTAAAATTAAATTCAAAGTAATGCAATATACTGACCCAACTTAGAAACTAAAGCTTTTTTGAGTTGATCACCAGGTTTACATCCCTCTAAAATATTTTTCAAATCTTCTTTGGTTATGGATTTCGACTCTCTTCCTCTATTTTGGGGATAAACCTCTTTAACAAAAAACCTCACACTTTCACCTTCAGTATGAGGTCTCAAAATATATAGGATTTTCAATTCATGATCAGTTAATATCAAATTTCCTCTATCATAAAGTTCTAAAATCACATGGTAAGCAGCTTCACCACTGCCAAATTGCAAATCGATAATTCTGTCAACCCCAAGTTGAGTTAAACTTTCAAGTCGTTTATTTCGTATATGTTTTCTCATCTGAAAATAAAACGATGATAAATAATCTTTAACCCAATATATTTAATCCACCTTCATGCTAAATCCTGATGGAGCCATATTTTTGGGCCATTCAAAAGCTGTTGAATGAATTCTAATCCCTGACTCGAGAAGTATTACAGCTTTTTCCTCCGTTCTTTGCAATTTGATCAAAAATGTTTTATTATCAATGTCGTATATATTATTGACTCGCATCCCAATGTATCTACAAAAAGTAAGAGATTCAAACATTTATCTGCTGTTCACCAATATCAATTAACTTCATGGTAAATAAATATCTAAAAACGGAGTCCTTTATGAAGAAAATATTGCCAATACTAGAACTTACTGTTGGAGCTCTCCAACAACACAAAGGATGTCGAATGTATTAAATCTCGTTTTCATTTTATTAAGAATATAAATTTTCTTATTGGGGAATTTTCAAAAGTTTACGTATGCTGTTTCATTTTTAACCCACAAAATGACAAAATATACATAGATAAAGGAATTGTGACTCTTTGATATAACCAAAGATTAGTCCATGTCCATAGACTTAAATTATCATTAATAATATTAAAGATTGCTTGTTATTATTATTATTTGTTATTGATTTCAATTTCATTTGTTATTTCTGGAACTCATTATTGCCGTTCATCAAATATGAATGTCGCACATATTTTTAGTGAGGAAGCTAAAGAATCATTAGCTAAATTCATTAAAGCTTCGAACAGTTGTGATTATCATGACTTCAAGCCTAAGGAAAAGGAATATAAAATGTGGAGTCAATTTATGAAGGGCTACGGTATAAAGTGTTGCTATGTATAGGAAATTGAATTTTTAAAACATAACATTACAGACGAAATTGATTTGACTGATGTTGAACCTCAATCATCTGCTATGTCCCTATTCGAAGGAGACAATTTTTCAACTAAAAAAGAATACAGCAACAGTAGTGATATTGAGGATTCAAAGACACTTGCAATTTCAATGCCCACCGACAATATAAATTTGATCGGAGATGAATTAGTGTGTGAATATTTGGTTATGGATATCAAGAATGAGCCAGTAGAGAAGATAGAAGAAATATATAGACAATATTTGCCACGCTTTGATTTTTTGAGGCTAATCGAAATGGGCAGAATGATAATGAGCACAGATCCTTATGATTCTATTGTAGAATGCTATTGCAAAGAATTGTTATTTCAAATGGTGAGATATTATTTGAAAAAAAAAATATTTCAATGAGAAAACTTTATCTTTTGACGATTTCTTCTAGATGTCTCAAATGTTTAAAGACAACTTGAAAACTTTTTTTTATGAATTCTATGCTCACTACAAGAGTTTGGTAACTAAAAGAATAATCAATTTCTTCGAAGTTCACAATGAACTGAAAACTTTCTTATTGTACATAAATTCAACATCATCTAAGGAAAGTGAATTATCGTTATCATTGTTCAGGTATGTAAAGAAAAAAAATTTGTCTAAAATATTTTTATTTTTTTATGTTCCAGAGAATTTTTGGTTTCTTATGAAGGGCCTTTAACTAAAAAGCATATGATAATATTAGATCATTTAACGGGTGAAAATACTGATTATAGTTTAAACAAAATGGTCATAGATATATTATCTAGTAATGCCGTAGAATACAAAGAAGATAAGGATTATGGAAGATTGCTGGTGAAAATCACTGAAAATTTAGGACCTGAAGTTGATTCTCTCAAAAACCAAATTAATTCTATCCTCGGTATCCACTCATCTATTTGGAAAATGAAACTGAAAAAAATTATCAGCAAATATTCGGACAACATTTAAAATAATATACATGTATATAATTCAGTGATTTTAAGATTATCATAGCTTTGTTCATGAAATATTAGATCCATTACAATATTCTCATTCGTTTATTTGATATTATAGAATTATTAGTTAATCCTCATTTTAATGAATTTAATACAGTGAAGATCTTGCTACCGGAAGAGGCGGTACTACGGGATTATTATATTTATCAATATCAAAACAAAAATATATCATTGATGACATCCGACCCACAATTTTTAATTCAGTATTAAATACCAAAGAATTGGGTGCATCTGTTCAAATGATTTGAATTTTAAGTCTTAAAAAAAAGTTGACATTGACGTATGACAGAATTCAAATATTAACTCCGAAGAAATCTGCAATTCAATAACAAATTTACGTATTCATCTCCCTTATTGTAAAGTTTGATAATAGTATTTCCTTTTCTATTTCTGCATTATAAATAGGGCTCAATAATATGAGATTGGGAAATTTGTTTGATCCAAATATTGACCAATATAATCCACCCCTCTACATAGCAACACTGTCACGCTTCTTCATTCGGAAGCATTTCTATGGTTCAAGTATAATTTGTCGGATTTGGAATAGAAAATAAACTGTTTAACCGATTCAGAAACCTTGAAAGTTTCAAAAGTTTGCTGTTTTGATTGAGTGTTTTTTATAATAGTGAAGATGAACCGTGAAAAACTAGAGGATCTCCAGAGAAATATATATTATTCCGATAAATATTACGATGATGAATATGAATACAGGTAAAATGAGGATATTACCGCTCATATCAACTTTTTGATTGGTTATATGTGAAAGGTGATGAATGTAAGCATCTTTTGTTTACTGAGTTTTATGATTTTCTTTAGGCATGTAGTTTTACCGAAAGAAATGGTCAAATTAGTTCCTAAAACGCATTTGATGTCAGAGGATGAATGGAGAAGTATAGGTGTACAACAAAGTAAAGGTTGGGTGCACTACATGATGCATACACCAGGTAAGACAATCCAAAATATTCTTGAAGGTTGATGTTATTTTTTCTCGTCTTCAAGAGGAATTTATATTCACTAAAATCCAAGTTTCTTTATCAGCAAAAAAATTATTGACCCAATTATAACTTAATTCAATCTAGGTCTCATTTGTGTGAACTTCATAACTCTCTATCTCATATCGATATACAAACTACCTACCATTTTGATGGTTGGAATGCAAAAGTATCTTTCCGTTTAATTTTTCTTAACGGAAATAGAGAAAATTTTTTGCTTGTTCGATTATGCATTATATCTTTGTTTTTCTATTGTACTATTTCACTTTGTATATATATATATACTATTTCATTTTGTTTCAGAACCTCATATTTTATTATTCAAAAGACAGATAACATCACCACCACCAAAAGAAGAGGATTAGTGATTATGTGATAACTCTTTGTACATTTGTTTATATGTTAAGTTTTGTGTCATTGGAATGCGTTTCATTATGGAAAAATCATCTGATATGATTTCATATTATAAAAAATGCTGGCTGTAATGAGGTAGACACAAGATGCGTCTTTTTTTGTGTTGAATATATTCACATTTATATAAAAACATTTTATTCTTTTAGTAAATAAAATTTTCAAATTACTAATTCTTCGGAGTGTACTTTTCCTTTTTCTGTGAAATATAATTACTCATTTGGTCAAACGTTGAAATATAAAGATGATTATTTCATAAATCACAAAATACTTCATATCGTATTTATTTTTGAGAACAAGAAACAACAATGAACAAGAAATTAAAATAAAAGGAGAAGAAAATCTGTTATACAATCGCATTGAATGTACTTTACTGGATGACAGCTTCAGGATGTTGAGTACGCATATGCTTATTACGATCGCCTTTCTGTCTGAATTCTCTTCCGCACACATTGCACGGATATGGACGTTCGTCGGTATGAATTCTCTTATGATTATTCAAAGCGTCAGCTCTGAAAAATCTCTTATGGCAAACCTGAAACATGGTGGAAACATTATTTCAACCAACTGGAAAACAAGATTTTATTAATCTCTAGTCTCTACTCGTATCAGCTTCAACATAAGATTTTTTTTTATTTATACTGGAAATATGTAATAACTTATCACATCCATTCCTATTCAACTTTTGTAAGCGTTGTTGGCATAAGATAGTTTCATTAAAACTGAAATAATTCGAAAACATAAAAATAGAAGAATTCGTTAAATTGATTTTTTGTTAATGTCATCCCAAAAACTTGTTATTTTTCAGATAACAAAATGCTTTACAAAAATTTTTCGCGTAACGAATGAAAAGATATATTTTCATCATAGAAAGTCTTATAGAGAGGTAATTTCAATTCAGTTTCTTCAAACTTGTGTATCAGAAATTTACCACTTCAAATAATACAAATTAGCACTGCCGTGAAGGCAGGCGCTTTTAAGCGCTCGTTCATCCACCTTGTAGGTAGATTCGCATTTTCCAATTTTGGAAACCAATTGAAGAAATTTTTGACAGCTATAAAAAAAATTTCAAACTAAGGCAAAACTCCAGACTTCACGTCAGTGCTTTTTTTTATAATTCGCTAGAATTTTCTATGGTATTGGTAATGCGATCTGGACAAAATTTCGCACGTAGTTCAAATACATTATTCTTCATCTATGTTTGTGCAAAATTTTATTCCAATCCAATCAGTAGTTCAACGGCCATATTTACGGAACCCCTAGTCTAATTTTGCTGATTGATAAACTTGACCGCGACATTCGAGATCCACAACTATCCTGAAAATTTCAAGTTTCTAGGTCGTTCCGTTCGAAAGTTATAATTTTCTATGGTTCTGGTCATGCGATCTGGACAAAATTTTGCATGTAGCTTGTGATTTGTGAATAAGACAATTACCTACAATACTCACATCACATCCATATCTTCTATCGTTCGTATGGATTAAACGATGTTGATAATAAACAGAACCTGTTAGGAAGCATTTATTGCAAACTGCACATTTGAAGGGTCTCTCCCTGGTGTGCACTTTTCGTATATGGTCCTTTAGATCTGGGCGAATAGTATATCTCGCTTCACACCCCTCATGGGGGCATGCAAAGGGTTTTATGCCTAAACCAATCGAAAAATATCAGTGCTACTAATGAAAACTTTCAAGGGAATCCAAAATTCAACCAATTTTTTTAGAAACTCACCTTGATGAAATCTCATATGTTGCCATAGATGAGATGTCTGGGAATAACTTCTGCCACATGTATCGCAAACATACGGTTTCAAACACTTATGAGCTCGACAATGGATAAGCAATGCTTTGGCACTATGTAATATCTAAAAACCAAAACTTTTTTTATGATTTTTACTCTTCAGGAATGAATTATGTCCTTTATATCTGTATTCAATTTTGGAAAACTTATTCAGATTTGTATAGGAGGTAACCAATAAGAATTTGTGTATGAAATGAATCCCTGAGCAATGAGCATATACCAACAGGAACTGACCTGCCCACAATCTTCACAACTGAAACTTGCTGCATGCTCTTCATCCCTGTGTTTCTCCAAATCGGTAACATTATCCCACACAATTGGGCAACGCTCACATTGATATTTGTATCCCTCGTTTATCAGGTGTTGAAGCTTTTTACTCCTGATGCCAGGTTTGGAATATTTTCTCTTTCGCCCCCGCTTCCTCTTCTCGGGTTTGTCGGAAAGCTCGTTGTGCATGGATTCTTCAGGCGCATCACTGAAATCCCTCTGCGTGTAAGAACCTTCCATTTCAATATTTTCCTTATTTGAAACATCGTAATTGATCTTAGTCAGTTGGCAGATTTTACTTATGGGCCTGTCTAATGTTATCAAAACATCTTCGATGAGTTTGTTTATGGCTTCACTACTATCAATTTGTTTTTCTCTCATGTTAGCCCTGTTGCAAACTGAATCATTCATGTGTAGTTTGACCGTATAATGTTTTTTCTTGATTTTATGTGCATATAATAATTCATGAGATTTGAATGTACGATCACAGTATTCGCAATAAGTTAATTTGGGAAGATAAAACATATTAGAAGTTTCAGAGCATATTTTCAACCAGTGCTGAGCAGCAACCGCGTACGATTCAAAGCTACTATTACAGTTGACACATTCGTAATTTTTGGAAGTAGAATGTTTTCTTTGATGTAACAGGAGTAAGCTTTTATCAGCGTATGTTCTATTGCAAAATTCACACTGTAACAAAATTTCTGTGAGAATTTTTTCAATTTGGCTCTCATCTAACAGTTTTGCATTCGAATCATCATCAATTAAAGTTACCACACTAGAGCCCTCCTCCTTCGGAATATCTGCATCATCTTTAGAATTAGTTTGATTAAATTCAAACAAATCTTCTTTACAAGATTCCAAATGGGCGTTTGCAGAATTCAATGAGGAAAACACTTCATGACATTTCTTACATTTCCAAACGGCTACATCACTACGATAAAACTTGGATATATCTCCTACCTTTTTACAGTGGTTTTCTTTATGTATTCTCAATCTATTTTCGCTAACAAACTGTTTATTACAATGCTCGCATATGTTTTCTTTCGAATTTTCGTGACAAATTCGATGTCTCTCCAAATTGTTTTTACTTACAAACTGTTTTCCGCATCTCTCACAATCATACTTGATCCTCATTCCTTTGTTTATATCTTTCAAATCAGCATTCGCTTTCAGAACTACTTTTTCTGCATTAAATTCGCATTGATGCCTCTGGTATTGATATTTTGTGGGGAAGTTTGTTTCACAATTTTGACACCTTATCATAGTGGGTATATTCAAAGAGATCCTCATTTGATGATGTAAATAACACGGTGAAGCACTTCTTCTAGCTCGAGGTATAACATTTTTCGGGCAAGAGTATCCACTGGTCTGAATTAAACTTACATCGCTAATATTTTCGATTTTCACCAAACTTATAAGGGGATTATCCTCGTCCTCGCATTCGAAGTTACTGAAGCTCAATTTCAGCTTTTCCGGGTCATAATGTAAATTTGGAGTTGGTTCCTGATGTGGAATGTGCCTTTTTGATAGAACTTCGCGGGTATAAAAATCCTGTTCATATTCCACTGCTGAAATAATTCCATTCTCGTTGATCTTGTATACTTTGAAAATAAGATTATCCGAGTCTCTCATGCTAAACTACTTGATGCAGTGTCTATATTTATCACATCAAACCAGCTTTGCTTCCTTGAAAAATATTTGATGATTGAATTTTCGAATTTTGTAATTTTAAAAACAGTTGAAAGTCGATTCAGGCCGGGCAATCGCGATGAAATCCCGTAAATATAGTGATAATAAAAATTTCCCCAGCTTTTTTTCTATGATGCTGAAAGAGCATAGATATTCGGTACATGGAATTTTGTTCATAGATATTTTATCGAAAAATAAATTGACAATCAAATTCACACTCATCAGAATTTTTTTATTATAAACTAAACACCCAAAATGCGTTACAAATATTTGATAAAATCGAATTGAACTGACATATTAGTTAAAAGGAACCTGCTTAGTAACAAAATCAAATGATCGAGTAGTTGTAATTACGGTACAAAGATTCTTTTTTATAAAAAATAAATGTTTATTTAGTTGTCTGAGTATGCTTGTTTCTAGGAGGAACTGTGACAGAATCGATCATTGTGGAAGTTTCAATGCCAAGCTACTTCTCTAGGGTTTGTTATACTTCCCAATTTAATATATCTTGCAGTTTGGGATATGGAGGAAAGAGTCGAGGTATTTGATGATTGAACGCTCTTGTTTGTGTCGGTAGGTACCTGGGATCCATCTCCTTTCAAAACAGCTACTGGCTTCCATGAATTGGCATAGTTCACTAAAAAAAAACGATATTAAACAAACACATAAACGTACTGTTAGGAAGAGACATACTCTTGAACATTCTAACAGTTCCATCGTCTCCACTCGAAGCAAGAACAGTACCAGTAATATTCCAGCAAACTCTCCACACAGTGCAGCCGTGGCTATCAAACTGAGCAACTGTTTGCACGTCAAGTTTAGTAACTCCACTAGCATCAGAACTAAAGTGAAAATTAAATTAATTAACATGAAAAACTATTCATTACTTCACCTGAAAATGAAACTTACATATCAGGTATTAGATTATAAATTCTAACATCTTTTGTGGCCACGGCTAGTACGTGGAAGCTCCTTCCTAGGTTAGGTGAAAATGCAAGATCGTGCACAGCATCTGTTACAGCTTGTATTGTTTCTAATTTAATCCACCTTCTACTATTTTCACTATACTCGTATATGAATACTTTACCACCATTAGCTGGATTGGGATCATCACTACCCACAGCTAACATTTGAGGATGATTCCTAAAATAAAGGTTTACTGTTGACAACATGAATGATTGAAACTTTGCGAACATGCTTTCAATCTACAGGGTGTTTCATTGGTAAATGTACATACGTTAACCTGAGGTAGAGCCACTCTAAACGAGTCCAAAAAACCTATATATGATAGGTCTAATCTACTTCATAGCCGAGATACAGGGTGATTTATGTATTCGCCAAAATTCTCAATTGCTTATAAGTCATTCAAAATAATCAATTGATATTTGAAACGTAAAACACACTTCCATGGGTTAATAGATTCATCTTTGAACCGTTCAAAATATTCAGGTCAGTATTGGAAAAATATGGGACTTTTCGCAAGCTGAGATTAAACGTGTATAAAGGAATATTGGAATTTGATTAGAATATTCAGAGAAAGCAGAAAATTTTCAATAGGGATCAGTAGATTTCAGTGTCCCGCACGACTTTTGACCCATCAAAATTATTGTCGAAGGATTTCATTCGATAGTGAAATTCCCCTTACTTCACAAAAATATCGTACATTGTGATTGAATTCGAAATATTGTCTGTTGGACTGATGAAAAATTTATATTTTTTTCATATCCTAATAAATAATTTCAAAATTACTCTGAAAAATATGGATTTTGAATAATTTATTCAAAATGATCAACAGTGAAAAAATAAATAAACAAGTGAAATATTTGAAAGGAATCATGAAAGTTGCTCAAAAGTGCCACTGTTTTGCGCGATGCACATTCTTGGTTTTTTCAAATTATTTCAAATAGCCTTTTCGGTAATTTCTGGATAGATTCGTATGTTTTTGGCTAGAATACTCATTTCTAATATGCCAGATACAGTGCAAGGTCAAACAAACGAAGAAAAAACATATCAGTTTTATTTGTGAAAAAACATGTGTTTACAGCACGCTAATCAAATGTGCCCAGATTGTGACTAACTTTATTGTTAGACATTTTTTTTATTTGAGGCATTCCAAATACCGTTTATTTTTTCTGACTGAAATAACACTTAAGTTTAAGAAAAAGTATTTTTTGTCGTTCCTGAGATGTGATATTTTTTTTAATATTTATTTCCTGTACTAGTCATTTTTCAGTTAAAATACAGGGCCAAAGATGTTGAGGCATATAATTACAAAGTTTAATAAAGTTGATTATTATTTTCATCTTTTCTTCTATTTGTAGATTCCAAATAAACGAAATTTACTACAGTTAAGACATATCGAACATATTTTCCACAAAATTCAATGTTTCATCAGCGGCTTCTCAGGCCCCAAGTCAGTACTAGTGTGACCAAAAAGCCAGGTCGGTAGTTAAAGGTTAATACATCAAGACTACTGAAAACTCACTTAGAAAGTGTTGAATTCCAACTGAGGGAACTACAAGGCAATTTACACGGGACTTCATGTTGTAGAGTCCACTGAGTCAAGTTCATCACATCAGGAGCCTCATATATCCTTATTATACCTTCAGCCGAGGAGGTAGCTAATTGGAGTCCTTGAGATTTCGGACCAAATTTAACATCTGTGACAGAAGTTCTAGAATCTACTAAATTTGTTCTTCGTATCCAATGCCTTATTCCTCTATCGCCCGGCCCGATAGTCTCTCCAACTGAATAAAATATTTATTAAGCAATGGGTGCGATGTATTAAGCTACAAACGTACTTATTTCCTCCCAAACTGCGGCAGTCCTGTCGAATGAACAAGTTGCCAAAACTTGACCAAATTCGGGGTGGGCCCAAGTCACTTTCCAAACAGAACCACTGTGGGCTTTCCAGCTAGATGTCAAAACCCATTTACCATCAGGAGTTTGATCCCAAACCTACGGAAAAGGATTTATTTTTTCATGTTCACAGTTAATAGATTCAATTTTAACGTTCCCTGTAAATACCGATTACCTACTTTAACGTACTGATCACTGGAACAAGTTGCCATACGATGACCATAAAAATCATAAGCAACATCATGGATCAAGTCCTTATGCTCTGCATTTATTTCCTGAGCCTCAAACATATTGAAGAATATTTTTATCTTAGTAGCATATACAATAGGGGACTGCTAAAAAACGGAAATAGACACAATCCCGATTGGAGTGATTGGACCAAAATATATTATGAAAACATTCTTTGTAACTTGTAACCGGTGGAAAATTTCTTTGGTTAATGGTTAATTTGTTGTTTTTTAATGGTTTCTCCTAGACCACAGAGTATGATGTATATGTTAATATGTATAAAATTTTGGGGATTTTATTTGCAATAAACTAGCATTGCTGTAATTCTGGTTTTTTTTTGGGAATTTGAAATATTTGCCTTGAATCCGAACTAATAAAGAACAAAAAGTGACTAATTCTATTGGCGGTTATTATACATATTTCTTGTTATATCTTTGTATAAATTCGACTTTATTTCTTCAGTAACGGATTTCTTTTTGACGCCAAAATAATCGCGTATCACAAAATGAAAATGTCAATTTCATGAAAAAACATTTTTATTTTTATTCGAGTTTACCTAGATACTATAATAAAGCTTTCATGTCTACACGAGAGCAAAAAAATATATACCTTATTAGTGTAAAGAATGAACCTCCCAATCGACATTGAACAATGCAGAAAACCGGTTTGAAATAAGCATTATTAATGCGCTGTCCCCGAAAATTACATATTTTTTCTTAAATTAGCTATTTACATAAATTATATCCTTTTTGAATTTCCATTTGGGTACCATTTATTGCTGGTTTCAACTTTATTCAATCTTTGTTATTGTCGTTCTAACTCATTTCGAGATTCATCATTATTTTGAAATTGAGAGAAAATGAATATTGTTCAAGAAGAGTATGAAAAAAACCCTGAATTAAAGAGGGAGGATGTGAAGATGCTACAAAAATGGTGTGACAGTCAACCCCATCTACCAAAAATGACTGGTAAGTATAGTGAAATCAAATATAAATTATAGACGTACTGAAGGAAAAAAAAATTAAGGCAAAGGCCACAATTATTTCAAAAGTGGAGTGAAGGTTATATGCAAGGATTTGAAAATTCTCATTCGAACATCAATTTTCGAATAAATTTAATCGAAATTGAAGTTGTACCAAATTATGCTTTTACGTTTGAAACTGAATTTATACAGAGAATAATTATGTAGTTATAAGAACGACCAATAGAAGTTTTTAGCGATTATTCTATTTTCATTGGTTTCTGGTTTTTCATGTTATTTCATTCTTCGGAATCCTCTGTATAATAATATATTTGCCTTCAATGAAGGTGAATATTTTGTTGATAGTAACTATCTTAGACAGTCCCAATTCATGTGACATATGAAATGGTGGATGCGCAATTTTGAAGTACAAATTTATTTTTCAGAACAAGAAGTCATCTGGTTTCTGCAAAGTTGCTTATTCAGTAATGAGAGCGCGAAAATAACTATTGATAATTATTTTACCATGAAGACGATGAGTGTAGAGCTATTCAAGAAAAGAGACTTCAACTCGCCAGTTTTCCAAGTAAATCTGAAAACAGGGTGAGTTTTTGTATTTTTTATTCACACTTGGAGAAATCTGTTATTGAATGAAGGTTAATCGAATCCTTGTCGAAGAATGGAATAATCATACGAATTTATTCTCATCAGGTGTTTCACAATGCTTCCTAAGAAAACACACGAAGGATATGCTGTTTGTTTCTTCAAATTCATGGATCCAAGTCCTGCGAATTTTTCCTTGAATGAATTTATTAAAATTTTCGACATGGTGGTTATGCTTGATCTGCACTTGAATGGAACGCAGAAGGGTTTGAGGTATTGTTTTGACGTCGCAAATATATCGCTAGGACACGTTGCGAAACTGAATTTGGTTTCGTTGAAAAAATTTTTCCTCTATTTGCAGGTAAGAGAATTGTGGGAAATGGAAAAATATGGAAATCATTTCAATTACTATATTCTTCAAATTATTTTACTGCAAACATTCAATTTTTTTACCCTTTCTTACTCTTATCTGATTGTTGAGGATTCGCGCATCCACCAATAATCCATATTAAATATGCTATATTTCTTTGCTGTTGATCAATACAAGAAAATTATTATTTTTGACTGATAGGTGATAGGTGAAACTGATCGAAGAAGTTCTTGTAATTTTGGATTAATTATTCACAATCATATCAAATTAATTATAGGAAGGAATGCCTATTAGATTGAAAGGACTTCATTACATCAATGCAAATCCTGTATTGGATAAAGCTTTATCCCTCATAAAACCATTCCTGAAAAAGGAAGTTCTTGCTATGGTGAGTTTTGCTAACAAAAAAAAACCAATTTTCTTTACGATTTTTGATTGTACAATGCACTTTATTTTATTTTCTTCTTGAGAGTTCAAATAAATTTTAGCTAACAATTCATCAATCTATGAAGGATAATATAGAAAGTTATATTCCTCTGGAATGTTTTCCAAGCGATTATGGTGGAAAATGTGACACAACGACTTCGCTGTACGGTAAGTTTTCGCCATCGGAATTTTGGAAAAATTCTAAAATTTTGATTACAGAACAAACAAAGAAGGCTCTGTTTGAAAACCAGGAGCTTTTTGAACACCAAGATAAACAATTGGTGGATGAATCGAAAAGACCAGGAAAACCGAAAAATGTTTCTGATATATTTGGTGTTGAAGGAACTTTCAAGAAGCTCGATTTATTTTGATCATTTTATTGAGGATATATTTTAAGAAACAGTTATGAATTATTGAAGTTGTGAAAAATATATACCATTTGTCTTTATTAAGTGTTTAGTGTATCCAAAAAGAATATGGTGAGCACCATCTATAGTATTACAGCAAAAAGATAAGGTTATAATAATAATTAATTGTGAATTAGATTGAAGAAGAACTGAGTTATCCTCTTACTGCATCAGAGAAGATCATTCGAAATTCTCATTATCGGCATGCTCAAATGAGTTTCGAAAAAAATTCACAGAATTTTTATTCAAAGAAAATGTTGCAGGCAACACACGTTGCGAATTTGATGAAATATTGAATGCCTATTCTGAAGAATGTAGCAAGTAGTCCACGAAAATTCAACTGGAAATTAATTCAATAAATAAATTTTTTATTTTCTCGGAATTTATGAAAATATGATTATTGAACCCAAGCCGATCTGAAATAAGAAGCAGGCAATGAATTTTTCAATAAGGGTTATTTGAGAAGGCAAACATTACCTATTAGAAAATTGAATTTTTTGAGGATAGCAAGAACTGTATCTTATTTTTCACTATCTGTATCGACTAAATCGACTTATCTTTCCGTTTCAACCTAGCAAATTGAAATACACAATTTTTTGATTGTGATCAACTTCGATGAAATAAAATTGTGAGATACTACCTATCTTGTTTACAGTATCTCATTCTGCACTCGTTTATCCTTTAGAAATTGAATTATTTTCAATAAACTCTGAATCTGAATCAGACTTTGGACTTTATTCAGAACGTTGAACGTTTAAGGTACATACACGCATATGTGTGCAAGATAACTGTTTCAGTAGTCCGTGTGGTCCTGAAGTAAAGGCATCATCAATTTTTTATAAAATAAAATGACTTCTGCCGTTAAAGGTGAGAAAAAATTGGGTAAAAATCACATGAATATTATATCGTAGTTTCCCGATTTAATCATTCGAGTGATCCATGACTTCATGGAGTCGCCTACTTAGGCGATTTCGATGTAAATAACAATAAATTGGAAAGCTTCTCCATACGGTTGATGGTTTTAGAGTCTTGAATACTTTCATTTTGTAGGAATTTTTATTCTCGGGGCTAAAAGAACAGCCTTCGGTACTTTTGGAGGAAAATTGGGCAATGTTTCGATCAGCGATCTTCAAGCCACTGCTGCAAAAGCTGCCCTTGCATCTGCTGGTGTAAAACCTGAATTAGTAGATACTGTTATTGTTGGCAATGTTCTCCAGGTGAGTAAAATCAAGCTTCTTCACCAGATCTAAATAACGATATATCCGTTTTTTCTTATTAGAATTCCAATTCTGATGGTGCCTTTGTTGCTCGTCATGCAGCCTTAAAAAGTGGAATTCCAATAGATAAACCAGCTCTAACTGTGAACAGGCTTTGTGGTTCTGGATTCCAGTCGGTTGTTAATAGTTGCCAAGATATTGCAACTGGCGCAGCACAGATTTCTCTAGCTGGAGGTGTAGATAACATGTCCTCCGTTCCTTTTTCTGCTCGCAATGTAAGGTTCGGAGTTCCTTTGGGACAAAATATTGTTTTGGAGGACTCTTTGTGGCTTGGACTCACTGATTCATACTGTAAATTACCTATGGCAATAACTGCTGAGAAATTGGGTGAACAAAAAAAAGTAACACGAGATGAAGTTGATCAGTATTCGTTCAGGTCACAACAACTGTGGAAAGCTGGTAAGTGGTTTGATTATATAATATAAAAGTCGGGTTTTAACAAATATTCTTCTCGTGTAGCGCAAGAAGCTGGAGTTTTTAAAGAAGAAATTGCTTCACATCAAGTGAAGGTGAAAAAAGAAATGGTTAATTTTGAAGTGGATGAACATCCAAAACCCCAAACTACTCTTGAGGGGTTGAAGAAACTTAGGTCCTTATTCAAGGAGAATGGACTCGTTACAGCTGGTTCCGCTTCTGTAATATATACTTGGAAGCTTACTCAGTTTATAATTATAACGCTCATTGTTTTTAGGGAATTTGTGACGGAGCTGGTGCTCTGGTTATTGCCAGCGAAGAAGCTGCTAACAAGAATAACCTTAAGCCTTTGGCTAGAGTCTTGGCGTATGCTTCTGTAGGTGTAGACCCAACGATTATGGGAATTGGACCAGTACCAGCCATAAATGCAGCTCTCAAAGCTGCAGGAAAAACTATAAACGACATGGATATCATCGAGGTACAATATTTTTTCGAAATTTCAAGTAATTATGATTCAAAATATCTTTTCAGATAAACGAAGCCTTTGCTGCTCAAGTTTTAGCCTGCGCCAAGGATCTCAAACTCGATATGAACAAGTTGAATGTCAATGGTGGTGCTATTGCTCTCGGACATCCCCTTGCAGCGTCTGGTTCCAGAATTACCACACATTTAGTGCATGAATTGAGGTGAGCAGAAAAAAATTTCAAGACTCACAAAAAATGCAAATCGCAACAAAAGCCAAAATATTCACCAAAAACAAAACTGATCAGCGTATCCACTCGTTATTTCAATATTATGTTAGCAGAGAAAAATGACTCTTTGCTTGGTGGAGAATACGAACATTTTACCTCTTAGCTGAAAGCTTCGAATTAAATCAAGTTTTCAAAAGTATTCATGAGATAAAATAGACTATTTTTTTCCAGGAGGAGGAAGGCTAAGTTTGGAGTTGGCGCCGCCTGTATTGGAGGAGGACAAGGTATTGCTATTGTGGTCGAAGCGTTGTAAACTTGGTGGTGCTGCCAAAACAATTTATCCTTTATACATCGTAATTGAAAATTTTAAATCACTGGATTTACTGTCACTATTTTTTTCATTTGCCAATTTGAAGAGAATACAAAACTTCTTATTGCAATATTTTTATATGGAAAGAATATTTTTATAAAGAACTCTGTATTAAATAATTCTATATTTACAATGATAAAACAGATTTTAAAGAAAATATTTACAGTCTCACAGTGTTTCACTGGATAACACATTGATACAGACAAAAAACAAACATGTCGGTTAACAATGTTTTCCACAGTTGGATCGACCAAAGCTTTATTATCTTACTACTCAACTTCTAGGAGTTCAATAACATAAAACTCAGAGTTTCTATAGTGATTCCCTACTGTTTCTTTGTTACACAATTGAAATGAGTAAGAAAATCGTGAATTGAAGAACTGCTGACTATATCTTGAAATGTTAAGAACTAGAACTAAAAAAAAATTAACAATACATTATTTCATTCATCATCGTACAGAGGTACATTATGTGCCAGAATCAGATTGATTTGTAAAAAAAGTACAAATAACCAAGAATTGTCTGAAAAAATCATCTGTTCCAAAAGTCTCAGGTAAAAACGTCGATACAATCAATTGGACTTTAATCTGGTGCAGAAAAATTTAATATTGATCGTGCCAACTGTTAGTCCCAGCGATTTCGTATACCCAGTATACAGTTATTCATCATATTTAATAGTACGATTTATTCCACCTGTGGGGGAGCAAGGGATTGATATAGTTTGGACACAGCCGTTTGTACGATTTGTTGGAATGTTTCGTCCTCTGCACATTCAACCTTCTAAAAATACCAAAAATAAATGAATTGTGCACTTTAATAAATTAACGAAGCACTCACCAAAGTTGACAGATCAATATCTGCTCGCTTGTCATTCACAGCGACATACAATTTTTCACCTTTGAAGATTTTTGGAACTGAGTCTTCTCCAAACATATCCTGCAACATCTCAATCAGGCACTCCTGGAATAGAAAAAAATTTAATAAACACCTACAGTTATTTGACAAGGAATTGACCGGAACCCAAATATAGGACTGTATCAAACGAAGGAATGCAAATCTAAGCCTTTTAAAATACTTTGAATTAAATAAGGAACCATTAATTTAATACACACCTTGAAATGCATCCTATCGACTTTCACATTAGTAGCCAAGTTCTTGATAGGAGTTTCTAAAAGATCAGCTTGCAATATTGCAGCAACTATTGCATCAGCATACATATCGTTGACTGGATTCGCTAGCCACTAAAAAAAAACCAATAAACTTACTTGACATTTGAGTCTGTGGGAATCTCATCAAAGATCTATTCGAAATTGGTATTGCAGAAGAATTGAACACTGAAATTTTTTTTCCTACCTCCAAAGTAACAATTTTTCCTTCAAAGATTATGTCTACGGCTCCAAAGGCTTTCATTTTCTTCTCTTCGACTGATTCTAGAAGACCTGCTACTTGTGAAATGAAGTGTCTGAGAACTGACATGTTTCCAGAGTAATGTATACTCTGCCTCTGAAGAATTTGGCTCATACTCATTTCTGTATATTCTGCAAAATTTATTACAAATGAGTCAACATGATAAACAGAAAACCGTACAATGGCACCTACTCGGCAAATCTTCTGCAGACAAAATGTGGTAATTGAAGTTACGTTTAACGAGAATGCCGGAAAGGTTGTTGCCGACTTGTGGCTCTTCCATAGCAAGTGATCCCATGACTTTGGCAGTCTTTTCTCCCCTGAATGAGAGTTCCACGGAATGAGTATTTCTGGGATTGTGTATATGGATTGTTGTATTTGGATCATCTTCATATTCCCTGATCAAAGCCGCTTTGAGTCTGCTCATTTCATTCTGCTCGCCATGAACTAAGACCTGAAAGATATTAAACAATGCAATAGGGATACTTTGAAGAGAAATTTCAAATCGGCCAATCTCAACCATAGGAAATTAATTAGGTTTTTCCACCATACAAAGGCGAGTCATTTCTTCAACTGAAGGTAGAATTCATCGAAATAATCCGTTTCCCCAAAAATGGTCCGTATAAAAGTTACAAGATGACCAGAGCAGGAGCATCCACATAGATGACAACTTTGAACCACTTTTGTGAATAATTTTATTTTCAAGAGATGAAAAACCATACACGATCTAGGGTTGAATTAGAATGTATTTTATCGAGGTTTTTTTAATTTCGCCATCTCGATAGTTTTATATAAGTGATTTTTGCGGAAATAGTCAATTCTAAAAAGTTCTGCCTTCTTTTGAAGAAAACACTCGCCTTTAAAATCTCCTTACTTGATGAAAACTTAAAAAAATTCACTTACATTTCCACTTATTCGATAATTTTAACAAAGGGAGGCAACATGTTTCGAATACTAAACTAAAATGGAAAACTTACCACATGGAGAGGCTTCAAAATCCTTATAAATTCACTAGTTTGCTGGTAATCAGTATGAGCTGAGAAAGATATGTAATCTACAGACATTTTCAACGGCAACTTTTGACCCAACATAGTGGTAATTTCTTCTGGTTCCGATAGGATAGTTTTCGCCAAAGTACCTTCGACACAGTAACCAGCGATGATAACGCCATTTTTAGGATCTGTGCACCATGATTCAAAAAGTTCCCTGGACAATCCACTTTGCATCATACCCGGTGAGGCCATTATAACACAAGGTCCTACATCCTCAAAATGATCGATACCCTATAAATTGATTTTTTAATTTTTACAACTCTTGCGAACATCGGGTTCCTCACCTTCAAATTAGAGATGTGTCTGAAGACAAATGGGTTATTGACGGCAATTTGTCTTTTAATTTTATCGTTCATGGCATTGATGTATGTTTGATAAACTGCCATACATTTTTTTGCCAAAGAAGATGCGTAATAAATCGGGATATCATGCAGTTCTGGATGTTGTGTCCAGTACTCATCTACAGAAACGGTAATCAATAAAAATAAAAGAAACAATGGTTAAAATCAATATCTCACCTAAAATCAATAGTAATTCTTGTGCTCTTCCCAAAGCAAATACAGGGATCAGGCAACGACCGCCTCTATTCACGATATCATGGACCAAATTTGTGAATCTCCCTTCTCGGTCTTCTCTTTTCTCATGTATATGTGTTCCATATGTTGATTCCTATGAAATTTATATTTTTTTTAGTAATAATATTTATGAAAAAATATTTTTTTCACCAACCGTTATAAGTACATCTGGATGTACAGTTGGTATTTCTGCTGCCATCAAATGCCTATCTTCTTGCCTAGAAAAATCTCCAGTGTATAATATCTGAAAAATGATTAATGTTCAATTACATCCCTTTGTGATTTTCAAAATCATACCTTTATTCCAGCAATTTCAAGCATGAACATAGCTGCTCCTAGGACATGACCTGCATTGTATGCCCAAAATTTAATGCCTAATATCTCTTTTTCTTCATGGAAATTAATAGTTTCTATTTTATCCATACTTGCTTCCAAGTCCGCTTCAGTATAAAGCATTTGTTCTGTTGCTATATTACTAAAAAATTATAACATTAAATAATTGCAGTACTGAGTAAAGAAAACCTGTTTCACACACCTAACTTTGATGTAATCGGAAAGTAACCATCGGTAAATAGCTTTAGTAGCATGCGTCATAAAACAACGTCCTTTGAAATTTGTTTTGAGTAAAAACCAAGGCAAAGCTCCACAATGATCCAAATGGAAACTGAAAGTTATAAACACATAAAATTTTATTCGAACCTAACTGAATTGGAATGAACCTATACTCACTGTGAAATTAAGAGTAAATCAATTTCATCTGCTTCAATCAAATCAACAAATGGCAAGGCATCCATTCCTGATAGACCAGGGTGAATCCCGCAATCAAGCTAAAATATGAAGGAATATGTTATCGTTTATTCAGCTATATTTAATGATACTGAAGAATTTATATACATGAGTGTAAACTGACCATTATTTTTTTGCCTTTGAATTCAACCATAATACAGGACCTTCCAACTTCTTGACCAGCCCCTCTGAAAAAATTGAGTTAAAAAAGTTCATTTCTAATTTGAAAATATCAATTTACAGCGGTCTTATCAAAAGTTGGTCACTTTCCTCCGCAGGCACTTGGTTATCTCTCCTTTTATTAGACATAATTGAATATTATTTAGTCTCCTGCTATTTCCACTTTGTTAGGTTTGAGAAATGTTCAACAGTTCCAGAAAAATTTCAATTCGTTTACCATCAACACTTAACTTAACCTCAAATGAAAAATAACCGAACACCGAACCTAACATAACCCTATTTTAAAAATCATTGACGAATGACGTTTTCGCACAGATTCTGGATTCTTCGTTTTTGTTCATATCACATATCATACCCATTTCTATTTAATAATTTAATACAATTTTAATAACTAACATATGATTCAAATAAAATTAATGTTGTATTATATTAAATTTATAATCAATGTGAATTATAGGGAAGAATCGCGGAGTGGGCGACATCTACTTTTAATTGTTTGAAATACCCGAGAGGTGAACAACGAACTAACGTGTGTGTGTGTGTGTTTATATGGGAAAAGTGTAAAATATTTGTATGATTGAAGTCATTTATGTGTCCGAAGTGATATATTTAGATGATAATTGATGGACAATTTTTTCAAATAAACTGTATACGAGCTGAAAATGCAACGGATTTTGAGAGGTAATGTGGGATGTGGGAATAAGATCACGAAAAATGTGCTCTGTTTCTCAATGCTCATCACATAGTTCTTTGCAGCAAGCACTTCCTGAAAGATGATTTTTTGTCATCAAAATAAGTTCAATAATTTTCTATATCAAAGTGGTCATTTGCTATCACATTCACGTTCACCCACAAAATCAAAAAATGTGCGAAGTGGTTATCTCGACTTTCACAGACATTATTATTAATTCTGCAATCTTATAAAAAATATTTGATTTACTTGTTATGAAAGACAGAAATTACAGAATAATTTTGACCCCCTCTCGGCCCGACATCTTGTGATTTTCAGCGCCATCTAGCGGTTCATTATTTTTCCCTATTATTTTCTATGTTTCGATTTAGGACTTTTAGTCAAAAGCATAGACTGATAATGAAATATTATTATTAGTCTATGGTCAAAACACTGAAAACTAAAAAAAAAAAACACAAGTTTCTGGAAAAATATGTAGGTTGTATTTTGGATTTGTAATCTCTGCTGATAGATTTTAATCAGATAAATTGAGAATTAGTTAGTCATTAGTCAATTCTTCGTTACGAATCGATTATTCAGCAACATGAACTTCGTGAGGGACATTTTTATAAACTTCTTGGAGAGTAATAGAAGTTTAGTAGTTGTACTTTTTTGTTTACCCGCAAGTTTGTTGTTCGATATGTACCTCAATGTGAAGAAAAATATCAAAAAAGATTTCTTTCTCTCTAAAAGACATGAGGAACATGTAGAACATATACAGAAACAAGTTTTGGAATGGGGTAAAATATGTGATGCAGAACGAAAACTGTTATGTACATCTAGGCCGAACTGGTTGAGTCTTTCTACAAATTTCTCTAGTAAAGATAATTGTCATCAGATTTCAGTTGATCTGTCTGAAATTTTGGAATTGGATGAAGTGAATATGACCGTAAGGGTAGAGCCCATGGTAACTTTTGGTGAAATATCCGATTATCTTATTCCTAAGAATTATGCATTAGTTGTGACTTTGGAAATTAAAGATGCAACTTTGGGAGGTGCAGCTCTGGCTGCTGGTATGAGTACACATTCTCACAAAGTTGGCCTCTATCATGAAAATATAGAATCATACGAGTTGATTTTGGGAGATGGGTCATTTGTTACCGCTTCTGAAAAGGAAAATGTGGATTTATTTAGAGCCTTGCCATGGTCACATGGTAGTTTAGGCTTTCTTGTAGCATTAACATTGAAAATCGAAAGAATTAAGCCTTACGTTAAGGTTGATTATTTACCTGTAAAAGGATTAGAAGATTACTGTAGTATGATACGATTGTTATCAGGTAGGTTCATAAATTAATTTAGAGCTTTCTCGTCTGATGACGGGAGCAATATCCAGAATTGAGGATTGTCTTTACAGGAGATGAATGTATTGGTTCATCAGTACCAGACTTTGTCGAAGCTACAATTTTCTCTAAAGATGAAGCTGTAATTATGATAGGAAATTACTCCGATTACAACTCGAATATATCAATCAATCACTGTTGCAGGTGGTATAAGCCGTGGTTCTACAAACAAACTGAAGAAGTGTTGAAAACTGGGAAGCGCACAGAACTAATTCCTCTAAAACAATATCTATCGAGGCATAATCGTTCCATTTTTTGGGTGGTTGAGTCTATGATCCCTTTTGGGAACAATTGCTGTTTCAGATTTTTCTTTGGATGGTTACTTCCTCCGAAACCTGCGTTTTTGAAATATTCAACAACACCTGGTATACGAAAATATACAATTACGAAGCAAGTTTTTCAAGATATCGTCTTTCCTATTCGTACATTGCAGGATCAAATATGCAAGTCTGAGGAATTATTTGATGTTTATCCTCTTCTTGTTTATCCTTGTAAGGTTTTCAACAAAGGCCAACATTTAGGACAGTTGAAACCACCCAATGAAGAATATATGGTAGAAGGTACAAATTATGCGATCTATAATGATTTAGGCATCTATGGAGTACCAGGGTTTGTCAAAAATAGAGACTCATCGTACAGTACTGTGAAAGCCATGAGGAAAATGGAAGAATACACGAGGAAAACAGGAGGTTTTCCATTCCTCTATGCAGATATAGTCATGTCTAGAGAAGATTTCGAATTGATGTTTGATTTAGAACTTTATGAGAAGGTGAGAAAAAGATATCATGCCGATTATGCTTTCCCTGACTTGTATGACAAAGTAAAGCCTGAAATAGACATTTCGAAACTAGAATAATGATTTTGTTGTATTTTATGAGAAATCGATATACTCATTGTGTTACAAAGCGACGTGATAACTCGTCATTGAAAATAAAACCTTCTAGACAAGTAATAACAGTATAAAAGTGGTGGCTTGTCCTTTTAAACAGATTTAATTTTCCTGAATGTTTTGATGACCAGTATTAGTTGTTGTTCTCAATTTGTTGGAGTTCATGTGTTATTTTATTGATTTGTTGAAATCAAATTTATCAATTTTGGTATTTTGAAAATTTTTCAAATAAAGTATTAATCAAAAAGTTGTTTTATTCTTAAATGACTGAGATAATTCCTTCTCCTTTCATTGATTTCATTCCAGAGAAAATACTCTAACTACTCTCTTCAAATTTCAACGTTTTCGGTGGTGTAATATTTTTTTTTTCTTGAACAATTCCAGAGGTTCATTATAATTAAATAATAATCCAAAATTATATATTGCATTAATTTATTACATAATTGATTAATTTCCACTTGCCACTCAGGTTATCTAAGCTTTACATGTAACTTAACCTACAAGAATATCAAAACAAAAACAAACATGTTTATTGTTTATCCATTTTAGCAATATTTTATGTTGTGTTTCAGAGAATTCGAGATTTGAATCAATCGAATTAATATCATCTTAAAAATGTGTGGTATATTTTGCGTTTTTTCAGAATCTAATTTGAATGTAACCGATAAATTGTCCAAAATTGTGAGTGTTAGTGAAAGTATTCAAAAAAACCTAATCGTTCGATATGAAAGAGTTTCATTTCCTCCGATATATAAAGTTATATCTCCACTTTGTTACAGTTCCAAGACTTCAGTTTCAATATATCTAGAAGGGGACCGAACCACAGTAAAATTGAGATATGCCACAACGAAGATAAAATATTTCTCTTCGCTTCTAGTGTATTGTGGCTTCAAGGATGTAAACTTTCGAAACAACCCGTAATCGAAAACGATCACATCTTACTTTATAACGGAGATATATTCAATGATGAAAATGAAGACCAAAGAAATGCCTCTGGCGATACTAAGTTATTTTTAGACCATTTCAAGAACGATGAATCTTTATGTTCACTATTTAATATAAATGGTCCTTTTGCGTTTATTTGTTTCGATAAAAACAAATCTATCCTTCATTTTGGAAGAGATAAATATGGAAGAAGAAGTCTTTTGATTGGGAAATCAAACGATGATCAAATCATTATAACCAGCGTCGCCAAAAGAACTGCAAATTACAAATTTATTGAACTGCCTTCCATAGGCTTGTTTTCTTTCGATTTCAAAAGTAACAGTATAACCCTTAAGCCATGGTACAGTGAAAACGTTAATTTCTCATCAAAAGTCAGGGACATCGAAGCATTTTTAGGCAAAGAGGTGACTGTTGAAAAGGCAATATCTGATTCATCGTTATTCAAAAATTTTATTGAACCAACTGAAAGGGAGTTAACAATTTTTCAATCCATCGATAGTTCTATTAGAGGTGTGGACGTTCTCAGTTATGCGTTTTCATGTAACAAATTTTCTGCTGACGTTCAAGAACTGAAGAAAAGGCTTGAAAATTCTATCAAAAGGAGGATCACGGGTCAACCTCAATTCTGTCAAAACTGTATTACAGAGCAGAAAAGCTGTAATCACGCAGTTGTTGGTGTGTTATTTTCTGGAGGTGTAGATTGTGCTGTGATAGCTCTACTAGCACACAAATTTGTACCGATCGATAAACCTATAGATTTGTTGAACGTAGCTTTTTCTAAGCACGATTTCAATACTCCAGATCGTACAACTGGGCTACAAACACTGAGAGAATTAGAAAAGTTATGTCCTGAGAGGAAATGGAAATTTGTAGAAATAAATATTGTTGATGAAGTATTGAATGAAGAGAGGGAGAAAAGGATTGCTGATCTTATATATCCACTTAATACTATTTTAGATGATAGTTTGGGATGTGCCCTTTGGTTTGCTAGCCGAGGAAAAGGTGACGGCTATACGTCTCCATGTAGGGTGAGTTTTATTCGAAATTTTCACGTAATTTTCAAACTATTTGAGAAGAAGACTGAAACAACTATCAAAAACTGATGCTGTTTAGATTCTACTTGTTGGAACAGGCGCTGATGAACTTTTTGGGGGATATAGCCGACATAGAGCAGTATTCAAGAATGAGAGTTGGGAAGGCTTACATCAATTACTGAAGAACGATTGGGAAAATCTGCCTTACAGAAATCTCGGAAGGGACGATAGAGTGGTTTCTGATAATGGACGACAACTCAGAACCCCTTACTTGGATGAAGATGTTGTTCAGTTTGTACAAAGCTTGAATTGTTGGGAAAAGTAAGTTGGATTATCGCCATTATTCTTCATGAATATTGATTGAACTTATTCCACTTTAAGAACGTTGCCATCGAAAGATGATACTGGACCAAAATTCCTTCTTCGCGGCTTAGCATTCCATTTGCAAATGAAAAATGCTGCAGTTTTGAAGAAGAGAGCTCTTCAGTTTGGCTCTAGGATCGCCAATTCGAAGGAAAATGCTCATAGCGTTTCTCCCAGATTGTAATTTTAGTGTTAATTTTTGTTACACGTCATTGAAATTTTTACGAAATTAAAGTTTTTATAAAAACACAAACTTTTTGAATGTTAGTTTTAATGCAAAGTTATATACCCAAATGAAATGATATTCCTTCTTTCTTCTTATAGATTCGCGTCAGTAAGGCATATCCAGTAAAGCTTCTACCCCAGATCGGATGGTACCAGCCAAATAAAAATCAATTAAAACCCATGTTTTGAAAACGTTGAAAATGTGACGTCACAACTTGACATCGATTAGAACGCTAAAAAACGCCCGGCATAGAAAGGTACGTCGCAAAAAAACGCTGTTGATTTTTAAATTGCGGACTTGCTTAAATGGGGAAGTTGGCACGTACATGGGTGAAAAGTTAATTTCGTCTACTTTCGAACGGAGGTGCGCTTCGCGCCCCCCGCTACCGCTTTGCCGTTGTATTTTTTAAATTCCCAAGTCGCGATTAAAGGTTGATTTTTGTTTGACTCTATGGTCAACGCTGCCTGTCATTGCAGGCAACGCCATCTACCGAACAGCTCATGAAGGGGCGTCAGTTGAAATACCTAGGAGAAAACAAAAAAATTAAGGAAAAATACCTTTATTAAAAATTTCAACTCTCTTTATAATATTTCATTGGTGATGAAACGCAAGTATCGTATATAATACAACAGCCTACAATATTGATGAAATATGTTGATAGGGCAACTATGAGCACAGTGGGATCTGAAAAAAAAAAAAATTAGATAATTTTTCGATAGAAAATTCTTTTGAAGTAAGATTGAGGGTTTTGTCTTCCGAATTCTGGGCTCCTTATTTACTCTAAAAATTTTCTTGAAGAAAATTATAACGAAATTCAACTAAGGGAAGCTCATATCCGGCAACGGCGTTGAGATATGACATATGTGTACATTAGATCTACTGTGTGACCGGAAGATCGAAAATATTACGCTCACAACCTCAATTTCCAATTGATTTGATTAGTTTCATACTGTTCTTCTTCCGAAAGTGAAGATGATTAATTTAGAAAAAATATTCTGGTCCAATGACTGAGGAGAAAACATCAGAATGAAGGAAAAAAAACTGCCTCAACTGCAAATTAAAAAAATCTCGATTGGATATAGAATTGAAAATGGGAGAGAAATGAGTGATTTTCATAAATTGGATCGGGTTTTTCAATAGAATTGATAAAATATGGTGTGATTTGTTACAACCTGATTTGTCACTTGAAGATACACTTTAGCGGAGTGATGCAGGAAGTTATCGCTCTTCAATATACTAGTGACCAGAACTAATTTATTCCAATATTTATTTTAGATGCAAAATAGCGCATCCACCCTATATTTAAAAAAGCATATTATTGAATTCAAAAAAACTATTGAGGCTATCAGTTTTGTGTCTGTTTTTTTTCTTCAAAAGTTTCGTTAGGTTTTTTAATTGAACAGAAAATGATTAATAACTTGCATGTGGTTGCTACTTACCTTCTATATGTTTGTAAGTTACACCGAACACTTCATCTAAAGAAAAGAAACCAACACTGTACCATAATATCCAAAAAGCTATAAGTGGACCGTTGTTGAATGTGGACATAAGAGTTTCTTTCTTCATTTCAGGATCAAGATACGGATCAGGGGCTATCATTTTCCTGAAGCTTCCAATGGCATATATGAATGATGATCCACTTTCATCTAGTGGACAAATTATACAAATATTGTTCATTAATTGAGTCATATTTTTGAAATTAGCCTAGAACTAATTTTTGACATTATCTTTCGAACAAAAAGAGGGCTCTTTAATATCTAATAAAAATTTCACCATAAAAAAGAGGAAGAGATACTAAATTAATAATACGAAATTTCTGTAGAATTTTGTGAGATCAAATTAAGCGGAAAAATTACCTGGATAATCATTTCTGAACTGTATTTTTGCTCTGATATACATTACAAAAAGAATAAAAGCAGTCAAAACAACCCTGTGGAGGAAAAAAAGTTTTAGTTTGAATGTGGAAAGCGAAAAACCAAAACTCACCAGAAAACTTTGTCGTAAGATGTGTGATGTTCGTTAAATATGAAGTTGATTATACTATTTCGATTATAAACCGAAAATTCTTCTCGTTGAAAGTGGTGGTAGATATACGAGTCTTCTGAATGAGCTACTGAACTATTTTTTACCACCTGCTGAAAAATTATTTATTGAACAAAAGAAATTGTGAATAAATTTAAATTTTATCTCAGTACCTCCAGAACTTTTTCATGACATCGAACAGTTGGATCTGAGAAAAAAGAATGGGGTGTTCAAACATTTTTCGAAAACTAAAATTATAAATAAACTTTTTTTCACGACTCAAATTTAATTATATTATTTTCCTCAAATCTATTGGTACCTACTCAGCTCCCCGATGAAAAATTAAGGTCAATCAAAATTGGATAAAGAAGGATGAAAAGGAAAAAATCAATAATATACTCACCACTATATGAAAAATGGAACTGCAACACAAATGAAAATAAGAAATGCATAACCCTCAAGATCATTTTCGGAGTATTTGTTAGTCTAGCTTGCAATGAACTTGACGCTACTATTTATAATTTCTTTTCAGTGTTGCTCGAAACACTTCAATGATATTGAATTTGTTAAACTGATTTTTAATATATACTAGAAAACCGTAATTATTGAGTTAATTTGAATTTGTGCCCATGATAACTATCCAAGGAAAACAATAAAAATCTGAAGTAATTGTCACGATAAATGAGTTTTACAAGCTCACATCCATCCAAATTAATTGCAGGACTCAGGTATCAAGGTGATAAGGTGTACAAGCTTTTGATGGATCATTCTACTGGAAATTAGTGAGTTCCGGTTATTTTGTTATCGAGAGTTTTTTTTTCGACCAGGTTTGTGGAATCTCTTCTCAACGGGGATGATTTTTGTGGAATTTCTAATACAATATTCTCATAATAAGGAAATAAACCTGAAGGTTTACTAGGCGTTAATTCAGTTGAATATTAACGTTTCATTGTAGTGTTTTTCGATTTACATTGATAATGGCGGATGCGCTTTTATTGTGCCAAGTTTTCCCAATTAGGTGCCGCAATAAATAATTCAAAGTTTGAATGGATCAATTAATTAATTAATAGGCGTATGAAGAACTTTTTTTGGGAGAGACGAGATTTCACTCCCAGTAAAAATAGGCCAGAAATGTATTGATTAAGTTCATAAATTCATTCATTAAGTTTCAGATTAGTTGATTTTTTCGCTCAGTTTTCATTTCAGGGGGAACACGGGACTCCTCAAATCCAAAAGATTCCAAATATCTGAACTTCCTTGAGTAATGAACTAATATACGATAAACAGTTTATTTACCCATTCGACGATACTTTTATTATAGCTTATAGCGAAACATAATATGTGTAGTATTTTTTGAATTTTAGCTACTAAAAAACATTCAATTCAGTATAGAATAATTCAATTAGGGTTTTTAATCAAACATCTGTTCAACAATGATGACTAATGTTAATATATCGCTGCAAAATATAATTCTAAACACATCAATTAATGAAACATTTCGGAAAAACTGACATAGTTTTTATATGATTCAAATAGAAATCTGAAATTGATAATAATTACATACAAATCGAATTACATGATAGAATTCAAAGTTCACATTTCGCGAATTCACCGAAGTTGCTTGAGGTAGCGAATCCACCAGAAAATCCCAATTGTCCAAATTTATGCATTAGAAGTTGATAAGCAACAACCTGATTCCGTGAGTAGACATAATTTTTTTTGTATAAAATTCCAACTAACGTGTTTTTTTTTTAATAGACCTTGAACCTGCAATGTAATTATTTGAAAGAGTTTTCATGCAGTAAAACTGGTTTCAAAATTTGAGTTTTGCGAATTTTAGAAGAATCAAATCAATATATACGATCGAAAACATTTTGAAAGACCGGGACGAAAGTTTTTCGGGACATCTAATATTCTTTATTTCTTTGACAAAAATTCCTCTTCGTTTTAGGTGTTGGTAATAAACAACAATGCATTATAATTGAAAGTAAAATTAATTTTTCGGGGATACTTCAAATCTTAATCTTGAAAGAAGACGATATGAATAATAAAATCGATCGAAAACAAAGTATTTTGGAAAAATGACTGGTTACGCAAAACTGGAGTATAACAAGAATTCGAATAGCCTCGAGTGGATTGAACGTTGGAAATTTCACGAACACATTTCTGAGAATCTTCTGATATATTTCCATTCAGAAGATTTTCGGTAAACAAAGTGTGTTTACACGGGAAAATATCTTCACTCGAAATGATCACTATCAAGTAATGATTTCGTCATCGACGAGCCTTAGAGACTCCCAATGGTAAGGATGCTCCAGTTTGCGTTCTTATTGCGTCATCTCTCTTCAGATGCGCTCGCTTTGGGTATCTTTTAACCCTTCTGTTCTTAAGGTGGATTCTTTATCTTATTATTATGCAACAAGTTGTTATTATCCAGAGAATGGTTATCGTTGTGAAATTTACATGAAAATAATATCAGTATACATATCAACGTCATTGTATTGCTTAATAAAGGAATTGTTGAGTGTTGACTTGGCAACTGGTGAAGTTTCTATAAACTTTGGAAAAACGTTTTATTTTCTAGGTAGAGAAGCACAATATTTCATGACGCGGCTAGTGTTTCATAGCCAAGGTTTGGAAAACAGCCAAGGAATTTAGTCCGCTTTTCTGCCCTGTGAAACATAATTTTTTCTCCAAATTGACGCGAAAAAGTCTTTTTTAAATTTAATAATTGTGTAGTTTCATCATAAATATGCAAATCAAAATATTTTGAAAAAAGTAACTGGCTCTGCTTTACACAATATTTTTACCGATTACCGATTACTTTTTACTGATTACATACCGATTACTTTTCACCGATAACTTTTTGAAGATTATCGATTGCTTTTTACGAATAGTTTTATCGATAACTTTTTACCAAAATAAAAAAAAAAGAAAATGGAGTGAGTCCAATTGCATTAAATAATTGCTCACAATTCACCAAAAATAAAAAAAATTCTCTTATACATTATAATTTCCTGTTGTAGTTGTAATGTAATGAATACAGTTTTGTGTAATTTTTTTTATTTAATCTCCAATATTTTGTTTGCCTTGTCTTTGTCAATTTCAATCAACAGTTTGATTTATATTATAACCTGGACCTTTGCATAGCAACGAACTTTTTCTGCCTAAGCAGAAAAAGTGAAAAATTATTAAAAAAAAAATTCTGATGGAAATAATATTGAAGGCAATGCAAGTTATCCAAATCGTCACCTGTTTTCTCTGAAAATCACTCCTCAGCATTATTTCGAAATTAGTTAAATTCATAAGAAAAGTTGAATATAAAAATAGAAAATTCAGTGAACCTTAAAAAAATATTTTTGGAATTATGGGTGACCAAACCAGGCGTAATGGTTTTTTATACAATTAATCGATCTGAGGTTATAAAATAGATTTGGAAAATTCTATAAATTTTGTTCATGTGTAGAATTGGATAATGAAATATTCAATGCCATTTAGTGCACCTCAATAAATATTGATTTTTCCATTGAAATTTATTCAGAATAAAAAAATTACCTTATTGGCAGTATATTTTGATTATGTGTAGGATTTATTAGGTTTCTTCAACAACAATAATGAATATTCAATATCTAGTTGTTATTCACATGAATCGAATATTCTTATGAATTTTGAGGAAAAAAATTAACTATTATTTATCTCGATTTATCTTGGTTTTTCCTCTGCACAGCGAGAACAAGAATCTCCCACACGTGCTGATTATAAAACAAAAATAATCGCTGATGAGTTTACTAGGATGAGCAGGTACCCCTAGGATATTTCATCAGCTTTTTTTGAATAGGTACCTATATGCATCAGAATCTGTAGTTTCGGCTGGATATTACGTCAGCTTCCTCCTCTGAGAGTGTTGCTGAATGGAGATGACTTCCCCACCCTTTCCCCGAATTTATATAAAATCGTTTCAGTATTTTATCAGCTATCATTTCTTGAAAGTTTTGTGTATTGATAAGTCGTACACTGATTTAGCTCTAGTTTTTTTCCGAGAATTTCGGTTTGCGAGTACGAGTGAAGAAGCATCAAATTTAGTATAGACATTATTTGAAAAAATTGTTTATTATGGAAGACATGTCAGTTAAGCCAGTTGGCCCAAAAATGACATTAGACTACAGTTATTTTATCAACGGATTATCTTCTAGAAGAAGACCTGGCATCACCAGAGTGCTGAGTAAGTTTTTCTATAGAAAAAATTATTCCAAAATCACATGAAAATTCTTCTCGAGAAAGAAAACACTTCTTGCTTACTGTTGCTCCAAAATATCTATGAAGTAGAAAAATATTGAATATTTTCAAACATAGCTGAAAAAAAATTACTTATTCTGAGAAGAGATATATTTTAAATACGTAAATTTTCCTATATTGTGTTATTTTTTTTTAAATTCTATATATATTCGAACTTGATCAAAGCATTTAATTCTCTCATTATAAACTCCCGAAAATATTTTTTTCAATTGTCATGAGATTGAAAAGAATTTTTCATATACCCTATACTAGCTTCCTAGATTAACAAATTTTTAGGCTGCAACCGAATAAAAAATAAAATCTTTCATATATTCGAGAAATTCGTTATTTTATAGTGAATGTACAAAAAATTTGCATGAAAATCGGTAAAAAACTTGGTTGGTATCGCGCACCAATCCTTCTAGCTCGAGAATCCGATCATCGGAAGTTTGAAGGCTGAAAATCGAGATCTGCAGGAACTATAAATTGTGAACAAAAATTATATCCCCATTGTAGTTGAAAAAATTAATTCAATGAAAATTTCTGATTCTTGTTCCGGAATATATCATATTGTTGTAGTTGATTCAAAGTAAATTAGCTTTTTTTAAGATTCATTTCGTGGAAAAAATAAACCCATTGCTCAAAATTAGCTGCATTTCACCGAAATGTTTTGATGATGTCGTTATTATTGCCAAAGCCCAAATCCGAATATGTAGAACAACACTTACGTCAATAAACTAAAGACCTAAATATTATGATAAATAAGAACAATTGTTTTATTATTGCCACTTCAGCAGATCGACAATTTCACAATGTATTCGAACAACAAATTTTGGAAAACAACGTTGAGAAAGCGAAAGATTTCATCCAAATGAAAAAAATCTTTATCAACATCGAACTTTCGCAAGATTAAAAATCCCATTAATAACAATAGTTTAATGAACTCGATTCAATATCACGTGAATAGTTCACATCAAATTTTTTCGGTATGTTACTAAAAATCATCCAATGGTACAAAAGTACATTTGAACTTTATTTCCACTTTTTTTTAAGTTACACATTTTCCAAACAAGATAAAAAACTTGATGAGTTTTCGAAATCGAATGTTGTATATCAAGCAATTAATCGTCATTAAATTCGCAATTAACAGATAGGAAAAAACTGATTGGTAATGTGTAACAGTGGCAGTTGCTAATTGCTGCTTTATCTCCGAGAAGTTCAGGGATCGAGCAGACAAACAACCTTTTCCAGTTGAATCCGGATATTTTGAAAATCGTAACCCAGAAATTAAGTTCATCATATATTAGAATGAATTTTTTCGATTTCATCTAATGCCTGCTGGATAATTTCATATTCTCTAACAAACCATTCATTCCAGCTAAAAAACTCTACGATGCACCCAAAGAAACCATCTCACTAGCCGAAGGCATGCCGAACGATGGATCATTTCCTTTTGAAGCCATCAACGTTGTCCTGAAGGATGGTTCCAGCTTCACTCTACAAGGTGGCGAGCTTGCTGCTTCCCTGCAGTACCTGCCAAGTCAAGGCTATCCTCCCCTTCTCAAAACCCTCAAGGAATTCACCTATTTCGTTCATAAACCGCCTAACTGGCAGAATACCGATGTTATTATCACCAATGGATCTCAATGTGGTATCAGCAAATCGATTGAGATGTGTGTAGAAGAAGGAGTGCCAATTCTGGTTCAAAATCCGTTGTATACAGGGACAGAGATAGTGGTAATTTCAGCCCATCTGATCTTTGGTTACCCATATTATGTCTCTAATGAATTTCAGATGAAGCCTTATCGTCCAAAGCTACTGCCAATAGAACAAGATGAGTTTGGAATTATGCCCGACCACCTTCTAGCAACTCTCGAGGAGTGGAGGTCTCAGTGCGAAACAGACCCCACCAAGAAAATGCCGAAGATATTCTACATTAACCCAACAGCTGCAAACCCAACTGGCGTCACAATTCCTCTGGATAGGAAGAAGGAAATCTACAGGATATGCTGCGAATACAATATTTTGATTCTGGAGGACGACGCCTATTATTTCATGGACTTCCAAGACGCCAAACCTGTTTCTTTCTTGTCCCTAGACGTGGAAGGAAGGGTTCTGAGGTTCGATTCTCTTTCCAAGGTTCTTGCTTCTGGACTGAGACTTGGTTGGGTGACTGGACCAAAACAATTAATCAACAATATTGAGTTGCACATACAGAGTGCTTACCTCCACAGCAATTCCCTATCCCAGGTGAGAATGACTTCCATCTTTTTTTAACAAATTCCCTCAAAGTTTTTTTTTCAGTCCATGGCGAATAACATATTCAGACAGTGGGGGTTCGAGAAGATGCTCCAACACTTCTCCTCCATCTCAAACTTCTACAGGTTACGTCGTGACATCATAGTCGCATCAATGGAAAAACACCTCAAAGGTCTGTGCGACTGGTCGATACCTTCCGGAGGTATGTTCGTATGGATCAAAGTGAGGAACGTACCAGACGTTTACGAGATGCTGATGACCAGAGGACTGAAGAAACACGTTTGTTTCGCTCCTGGCCAAGCCTTCATGGCAGACCCAACCATAGCCTGCAACTGCATACGAGCTGCCTACAGCAGGGCGTCGCCAAAACAGATCGAAAAGGCGATGAGGTTGCTTGCGGAGTTGATAAGGGAGGAGCAGGCTTTGTTACGAAGGAAATTGGATAATTTCATTTAGTCCATTTGAATGGGTCCATTTCTTTGGGACCAATTCCTTGACAAGGGCTGAAACGTGGACATGTCTTCAGCTTTTAGGGCTGAAAACGTGCCCATGCAAAATGGGAAATTATTCTCTCTATATGAAGTTAGTTCAGCATTAGAAGTATCGAAACTGGGATCTTTTAATGCTCAAATCTCTTCTTCTGTCTTAGCTGAACTACATGCAAATACTAGATAAATTTCTGGGATGAGTGTATTCAATCATGTTTATATTGAAGAATTAGCGAGGAAGATATAATACCTCTGGATTGTGAACGGAATTCATCTTCTTTTTAAGTTATTAATTAATGGTATTTCCTTAGTATTGAATCGTAAGATATAAATAAGACTATATATGTATGATATTGTTTTGGAGAATTCTGAAAAAATACGTCGATGAATAAAAAGTTCTTTCCTCTTCAATCTATAACGAATGTGCGACCAACTTATCACTACTTGATATTGGTTAAGAATTGTGTTCTACAGATATTTATGTTCATCATCCTTTTTGAGCGCTCGTTCTACTTACACGAGGGCTATATTATTTCGTCACGATGTCTGCATTTTTCGAATTTGGAGCCGAAAGTGGTCTCAAACGACTATGTTCGACTCACTGATGACGAATCCGTCGGAAAATTCTAGTCTGTCCGTCCGGCCGTAAGCGCGATAACTTTCGAACGGAACAACTTAGAAACTTGAAATTTTCAGTGTGGGTTCAGTTCCCGAATGCCTCAGTTGAGTTCGTTAATGGGCCAAATTCCACCAGGGGTTTCGTAAATATGGCCGTTCAAAGTTTTGTTCCCTGGATTACTTGAAAACTACAGATTTGATCGAGATGAAATTTTGCACTCAAATGGAGAATGAGGTGTTCAAGCTACATGTGAAATTTTGTTCAGATCGCATGACCAGAACCATAGAAACCATAGAAAATTGTAACTTTTGAACGGAAACGCCTAGGGACTTGAAATTTTCAGGATAGGTGTGGATCTCGAATGTCGTGATCACGTTCATCTATGAGCAAACTCATACTAGGGGTTCCGTAAATATGCTCGTTTGAAATTTAGTTTTCTTGATAATATCAAAACTACAGATTCGATCGTGACGAAATTTTGTATACTAACGGAGAATGATATATTCAAGCTACATTTCTCTAGATCACATGACCAGAACCATAGAAACCATAGAAAATCATAACTTTCGAACGGAAAGACCTAGGGACTTGAAATTTTCAGGATAGGTGTGGATCTGAAATGTCGCGTTCACGTTGATCAATGAGCAGAATTATACTAGGGGTTCTGTAAATACGGTCGTTTGAAATTTGGGTTTCTCGATTATTTCGAAACTACGGATTCGAAAGAGATGGAATTTTGTATTTTAATCGAGAATGATATATTAAAACAATATTTTGTCCAGATCGCATGACCAGAACCATAGAAACCATTGAAAATTGTAACTTTTGAACGGAAAAGCCTAGGAACTTGAAATTTTCAGGGTGAGTTTGGATCGTGAATATCGCGGTCACGTTCATCAATGAGCAAAATTAGACTAGGGGTTCCGTGAATATGGCCGTTCAAAATATTTTTTCCCTGATAGTTCCGAAAATACTGAACGGATTGGAATGAAATTTTGCACCTAGCTCAGGAATAATGTATTCAAACTACGTGCAAAATTTTGTCCAGATCGCATCACCAAGACCATAGATACCGTGGAAAATTCTAGCGAATTATCGGAAAAAAATTGATCAGCTGAAGCACTGACATGAAGTCTGGAGTTTCGCGCAAGTTTCAGGATTTTTTTGACAGCTGTCGAAAATTCCTTCAATTGATTTCTAAAACTGGAAATGCGAATCTACCTATAAGGTGCATGTACGAGCGCTCAAAAGCTCCTGCCTTCACGGCAGTGGTTTTCGTAATATTCTCAACTGATAATGAGAAAATAAAGATGCGAAAAGTAAAATGAAATCTGTATGAACGAAAAACACAAAACAAAGAAGCAATGATATAAAACAACATGTGAATATATTATTGAGCAAACTACAAAAATTAAAAGATTTGAAGAAAAAGACTAATATAATTGGAAAAAGAACATTTTTAATAATAATAATGGAGCCATTTATTGAAAACAATGGTAGTAAAAATATGAATGAAATATGTAACAAAAAAAAAACAATCCATGGTGTTTCTAAAACAAATGATGAAATTGAGAAACGAAAATATAAACAGGGTGTCCGGTAGAATATTCCATCTTGTGCTAGATTGACCGTTGACAAAATTTCTCCAAAATCGCTATCTCATCTCTCTATTTCTACAAATCAAGTAGAATCAATACAATTTTTAAAAACTTTATACGATATTTCAATGGAAATATCAAGCTTTCTAAAAGTTTCATACCAAAAATTCTTCAGATGAGCTTTGAGATTCTACCAAAGACCTTCAAAAAACCTTCTGAAGCCTTCAAAAGTGTGCCTTCATTTCGGTGAGCAGTCCATAAAAAAAAAAAATTGTAAAATTTTTAGAATATTCTTGAACCATCTTATTATCTGTAGTACGTATTTCAGTCCTTCGATATCTCAAAAATTCGCGCTAGTATAGAACGCTTTCGGCGGATAAATAAGGTATTTTTTTGAGATGTGAGATATTTCCAATCCGATGAGAAAATCCCTCCTTCGCTTGAACGAAGCAGAACCATATCCAGACGCATCAGCGAAGTCATTCAACCCGCGCTAAAAAAACAACACCCTAAACACCAAACAGACAATCACGGCGATATAAACGCAAACCATCATCGAATATCGCGGTGTTCATCCCTCTCGCCCCATTCTACCGTTTTCGCCCCTGGGGAACAGGCCCGAGTGCAGTTTCGTGTTCACATTACTCCTGATTTGCGCTCTGGATTGGTGGCGGAGCAAGGAGGCCTTCTCAACATCGCCAGGATGGCCTTGTTTTTGTTCGATGTTGTTTGGTTGTTTATCCGACAGAAGTTTCGCGCTAGAGTTACGCGGGGCTCCGGCCAAGTTTCGCAGCCTTGTAGTTGTTTTTTCATTCTAAAAAGTTCATCCATTCAAATTGGTGAATGAAGGATTTTAATGAAGGCTGGAAGTCGACAGATTTCTTGAAGGCTCATTAATAAAAAGTTAAGAGTTCTTTCAGATTGAGTTTACACAATATGCATAAGGGTTTTTCAAGGCATGTCATCTTCTTGACAGATTGGTCCTCGAAAAGTCTTGTTCTGTTGATATCTTCAAAAAAAGATGAAGGCACTCCAGGAAAGGAGTCTAGGTAAAAATATTATTATATTGCCTGCCAACTAGAGGCTGAATATTTTTTAGAGGTGGATAATCCTAAAAAACCCATCTCAGAGTTATCCAACTCAACTCTATCTCGAATCACGAACTTCATCTCCTATCAGTAATATAGTCCTTAATGAACATTCCTGAATTCCATCCTGACTAATAACTACAAGACTAGCTTTATCCTTGGGGATGGCTGGTAGACCACCAGCAACCCTCCTAATGCCGAGCACGTGGCTGATAGCTTAGTTGGGCATAGTTCTGATTTATTGATTCCGACGTATAGACTTAATTAGAGTTCGTGCACACTCCTATAAACATTGAATAACTAGTAGGTACCTATTTTATAGATGGAATTCGAACGCAATAAAGATTATTCAACTGACGTTCATATTTCATTCTGGAGGGAGTATCAGCAGTAATAATTTGATTTTTCTGCAACAGAATGTATATATTTGAAGAACAAAATGTTTTTCCGTTGCCACCCCGATCACCGGATTCGAGTCCTATCGAAAAGTTTGGGATATGATGACGAGAAGAGTTTCATCATTGCACCATCCTCCACAGATTCTGACAAAGTTAAGCCACTGTTGGGTAAAAAATTAACAGTGCTGTGCCTCGGGTGGCGTAAGAACACAGTAATAAAGCCTACACAGAACACAACCAGGTCTCCTAACGCGCACAAGCTCTGAGCTTATTAAGCATTAAACATTATTTAAACATTAATAAGATAATTTATTTATTATCAACTCTGAATGGATGAATTTGAACAATTGAGAATTTCTGGTGGATACGCTTTTTTCTGAAGCTGTTTTTGGTGGATTCGCTAAATCTGAGTATAGGTTTATTTACGATTACTGTTGATAATTCACAAGCTAAGAATCAGTAACCCTTATGAAGCCTATAAAACAGCTTATATATTAAAAAAAAATCAGATTTTTATCTCAATGTTCCCAAGAAACTTGGCATTCTCAATATTTCCAGAAAATCCCTTCTTCACCTCGATTTTAGGGGTGCCAAATCTACCAAATTCAAATATTTTTGCTGCTGAAGAATAATGATGCTTTCAAGACGTACAAAATATTCTTCCAAAATTTTTCGAGAATAAGGTTAATTCTAGATTGATTTCATCAATTCTAAGTCCAACAAACTATAACCATGTGGAGGTGTTCATTTATTTCAAGAAATACTCATTTTGTCCAGACTGTGACTGTCATTTTTTGAGACATATCTAACGAATAAACACTGAAAAATTAACATGTAGGTATGATTATTTCAAAAACATGTATATTATGCCTTTTTGGAAGGCACACTTTTGACGACTTTAGAAGGTCAATTTCATTTTGAAACTTTCATATCAATTTTTGAGACATATCTAACGATACCTCACACCCAAATATGTACTGAAAAATTTACATGTATGATTATCTAAAAAACATGTATATTATGCATTTTTGGAAGGCACACTCAAGACGACTTTAGAAGGTCAAAGCTCCAAGACTATTGACTTATGAAAAATTCATTTTGAAATTTTCATACCAATTTTTGAGACATATCTAACGATACCTCACACCCAAATATGTACTGAAAAATTTACATGTATGATTATCTAAAAACATGTATATTATGCATTTTTGGAAGGCACACTCAAGACGACTTTAGAAGGTCAAAGCTCCAAGACTATTGACTTATGAAAAATTCATTTTGAAATTTTCATACCAATTTTTGAGACATATCTAACGATACCTCACACCCAAATATGCACTGAAAAATTTACATGTATGATTATCAAAAAAAACATGTATATTATGCATTTTTGGAAGGCACACTCGAGACGACTTTAGAAGGTCAAAGCTCCAAGACTATTGACTTATGAAAAATTCATTTTGAAATTTTCATATCAATTTTTGAGACATATCTAATGATACCCCACACCCAAATATACACTGAAAAATTTACATGTATGATTATCTCAGAAACATATATATTATGCATTTTTGGAAGTCACACTTTTGACGACTACAGAAGGTCAGAGCTCCAAAACTATTGCCTTATAAAAAATTCCTTTTGTAACCTTCATATCCATTTTCGAGACATATCTAACGATACCTCACACCCAAATATGCACTGAAAAATTTACATGTATGATTATCTCAAAAACATGTATATTATGCATTTTTGGAAGGCACACTTTTGACGACTTTAGGAGGTCAAAACTCTAAGACTATTGAGTTTTGAAAAATTCATTTTAAAATTTTCATATCAATTTTGAGACATATCTAACGATACCTCACACCCAAATATACACTGAAAAATTCACATGTATGATTATCTCAAAAACATTATATTATGCAATTTTGGAAGGCACACGTTTGACGACTTCAGAAGGTCAAAGCTCCAAAATTATTGACTTATGAGAAATTCCTTTTGAAACCTTCATATCAATTTTTGAGACATATCTAACGATACCTCACACCCAAATATACACTGAAAAATTTAAATGTATGATTATCTGAAAAACATGTATATTATGCATTTTTTAAAGGCACACTTTTGACGACTTTAGAAGGCCAAAGCTCCAAGACCATTGAGTTTTGAAAAATTCATTTTAAAATCTTCATATCAATTTTGAGACATATCTAACGATACCTCACACCCAAATATACACTGAAAACTTTACATGTATGATTATCTCAAAAAAATATATATTATGCATTTTTGGAAGGCACAATTTTGACGACTACAGAATGTCAGAGCTCCAAAACTTTTGCCTTATGAAAAATTCCTTTTGAAACCTTCATATCCATTTTCGAGACATATCTAACGATACCTCACACCCAAATATGCACTGAAAAATTTACATGTATGATTATCTCAAAAACATGTATATTATGCATTTCTGGAAGGCACACTTCTGATTACTTTGGAAGGCCAAAGCTGCAAAACTATTGATTTATCTGAATAATTCATTTTGAAACTTTCATATAATTTGCTGAAACATATCTGACGATATCTCACACGCCCATAAGCACTGAAGAAAATTGTTTCATCCGTCATTTACATGAGTGGCGAGTTGCTCCCCTAATTTTTTTTACATCATTTTATTCATAGAAGACAGCAGCTTTTCAAATTACATCTGTAAACAGCAAGAAGTTTCCAAGTAAAATGATTTTGACATACGGACGGAACCATAAGGGTTTCGCATTCGCCATTTTGACTACTTTACAGATAATAACCGACGATAAAAAGACGCACACGATCCCCCATCGTTTGTGACTTAAATCATTAACCTTTCTGTTCGCATCATGCGAATATTCGTCAGACAATATTTGCCCTGGGCTTTGTTCAACACCCCATCTCACAATGCCGGGGTGTATTCAATAAATTCACCTGTCCTGGCAGCGCGGGAGACTGATTGCTCAAAGGGATGTTTCTCTGTACGCGTGACTGGCACGTGACCGTGTCATCACCACACTCGATTGATGTATTAATAAGAATTTCGTATTAATATGTGCTGCTTTGGGTTCAGTCAGCTTAATCCCCGTCGGGGTGAGCCTCCATAGGTACCTATGAGAAATTTCGTGGGTATTTTTCACTCATCTTGGTTGAGATCAGATTTCCAACAGTGGCTTTCCCAAATTTAACAGTAATTAGCCCCTTCACTCACAAATTATTGAAGTGAACTGATTATTGCTATCTCTCAGGGTGCTTTCGAAAATTCGAAAAATTTACACCCCCAAATTCCATTCCATCCCGAAAATCGAACCGATACACGTGGATTGTCAGTCTCTTGCTGACACACTTTTAAACTCTTCTCTAATTCAATTTGGTTAGTGGGTGTGGTGAAATTCTGTTCGCGACAGGCCGATCTATTGGATGGGCGGCTTTTCCATTTGCACTGCACACATGCAAGTTTTTGTAATTCGAATGACACCGTTCTGAAGGCCCCCACTAATTGAAATTATTCGGGAAAACCAATGCGGGGGTGGATGCAACTGTACAGCCACCTCCATCTGGGAAATGTAGTTTGTTGGTAATGTTTATATTCGCGTTTAATTGAATTGTTAGATGCAGGTGCGAGTTTGAGGTTAGGATACTCAGAGGATGTCTTGATGACTCGACGTGTCTGAGAATTTTTTTGGAAAAATTTCAAGTCAAAATTAACGTGCCCATCTCAGATGTTCTCGACAATTTTTTCTTTGGGGCAATCCTGATAGAAAAAAAAAGAATGATATTTACTACTTGAGAAAATTTTTTTAAAATACGTAAATATTGACATTTTCGATCATATTTTAGATGTATGAGAGATATAAAGATTCAGCTTCACAGCTTTCCACGTGGAAAGAAAATTGAGATTTTCTGATTTGGTGTTTGGAAATTTGATAATTCTGTGATTCCATATCTTAAAGTTTTCAAAAATGAAATGACATTATTTGTAAAACTTACGGCCTCGAATATTCTTTCCGAATATTTCTGTATTTCAGAAATTATTCGCCATATCCTGCACAAATTTATTGTCTGCACGTGGGTATCGATAAAATAATTCATATAAAGCCTCACAGCTGCTCAACGTGAGAAGAAAATTGACTTTTTCTGATCTGGCGTTGAGATTTGATAATTCTTTGATTTTGTCTCTTGAAGTTTATAAAAATAAAATGACATTATTTGTCAAACTTACGGCCTTGAATATTCTTTTCGAAATTTTCTGTATTTCAGAAACTATTCGCCATATCCTGCTCAAGTTTATTGTCTGCACGTGGGTATCGATAAAATAAGTTATATAAAGCCTCACAGCTGCTCAACGTGAAAAGAAAATTGACTTTTTCTGACCTGACGTTGGGATTTGATAATTCTTTGATTTTATCGCTTGAAGTTTATAAAAATAAAATGACATTATTTGTCGAACTTACAGTCTTGAATATTCTTTTCGAAAATGTCTGTATTTCAGAAACTATCCTGTTCAAATTTATTGTCTGCACGTGGGTATCGATAAAATAATTTATATAAAGCCTCACAGCTGCTCAACGTGAGAAGAAAATTGAGTATTTCTGATCTGGCGTTGAGATTCGATAATTCTTTGATTTTATCTCTTGAAGTTTATAGAAATAAAATGACATTATTTTTCAAACTTACGTCCTTGAATATTCTTTTCGAAAATTTCTGTATTTCAGAAACTATTCACCGTATCCTGCTCAAATTTATTGTCTGCACGTGAGTATCGATAAAATAAGTCATATAAAGCCTCACAGCTGCCCAACGTGAGAAGAAAATTGAGTTTTTCTGATCTGGCGTTGAGATTTGATAATTCTTTGATTTTATCTCTTGAAGTTTATAAAAATGAAATGACATTATTTTTCAAACTTACGTCCTTGAATATTCTTTTCGAAAATTTCTGTATTTCAGAAACTATTCGCCATATCCTGCTCAAATTTATTGTCTGCACGTGGGTATCGATAAAATAAGTCATATAAAGCCTCACAGCTGCCCAACGTGAAGAGAAAATTGAGTTTTTCTGATCTGGCGTTGAGATTTGATAATTCTTTGATTATATCACTCGATGTTTATAAAAATGAAATGACATTATTTTTCAAACTTGCGTCCTTGAATATTCTTTTCGAAAATTTCTGTATTTCAGAAACTATTCGCCATATCCTGCTCAAATTTATTGTCTGCACGTGGGTATCGATAAAATACCTTATATAAAACCTCACAGCTGCTCGACGTGAAAAGAAAATTGAGTTTTTCTGATCTGGCTTTGAGATTTGAAAATTCTTTAATTTTATCTCTTGAAGTTTAAAAGAATAAAACGACATTATTTATCATACTGACAGAATCTGTTGTTGGTTTCATGAATTTTTTGTTCGATGATCTAGCCATAGTGTCACCTCATTTCAAATCAAAATGATGATAGATTAGTTATTTTTTTCTAAAACATTTCAGTTATTTCCATATGGAAAAATTGAAAACAAAATTTTCAAAATTTCCTAGCCTCACAATATATTTTTTTCCAGATTTCCAGAATTTTATGAGAAATTTGTCAAAATCTGACATCTCGAATCTCGTATGAAAATATCATAAAATATACCGATTTAGAGGTAATAACTGGTTGAATACCATAAACTACGTCTCCTTTCGATAAGTTTGAAGCATTTTCCTGTATTTTCGATAATGTCGAAGTACCTGGATGGGTGACCGCTCCGGCGATGAATTTAAACAAGCGCGCAAAAGCCCCGATTATTTTTGGGTTTCTCATAGAGTTCGAGGTTTCCGGCAGCAGAACTTCTGGACATCCTGTATATATTATAATTTATAAAAGTTTTTTTGTTTAAGTCAAAATTCACTTCAAGTTTCCAAATATTCGAGTCTTTAGGCACCGCCTCTGAAGTCATCCATCAACAGACAGGACTTTTACTGACAGGTGGCCCTTAATTAATATAGAAGCGTTCCTCCCTGAAGCTTTTCACGTCACCTTCCTAATGGATTTTCCACCCTTAAATAAACTTTCGAATAACCCCCGCTGCATAAATATTACGATATACGCAAATACTTTCCAAGTTCCCAACTCTGTTCTACTTTCTTGCAAGTAACTTCATCCAAAATTGAAAAGTAAACATATAAATTACCCGGTTATCTTTCGAATTTTAGCTATCTGAAGATTTCTTCCTCGAACGTTTTATCCATTGAAGAATTATACCTACTGCAATAGATCATTTCATTAAAAACACTGTTAATTTTTTTCACAACACTTATTTATAATGATTCTATTTATATTCAAGTCTCAATTTGAAACTTATTGCAGTAATATTTTCTGAATGTATTCATTAATTTTCAAACGATACATTACATTTTGATGTACCCTAAAGCAGTATCAGGGATGTATTTTGTTTATTTTTTGGCAATTTTATCTATCGAGATAACCAAATGATATTTTTTTCAAGAGAAAAATAAATTCCAAAGGCGAAAGATAACGTAGGAAAAGGATGTAGTCTGGATACTCTCCGCCCAAACCAGTCGGGGCAGGCTGTGCCGCAAGGGGGGCCCCAAGACCATGGCCGACTAGATGTGACGGCCGTACGAGCCTGCTTGATCCCAAAGGAGAGTTATGTATCTTCCAGATTTATGTGCAAAGTGTAATGCCGCGTTAAGCCTAGCGCAGATTTCTCTGCCACCACGGGATGAAACACGGTCAGAACGTGAATAAGTTCCTGTTTCGGCGATACGGATGGAAGAGGCTGTATAGATTTGCTATTCCTGGTTTCAGTAAAAGTTATGGCCTCGGGTTATTCAAGATGTGAATTTCAAATTCGACTGGGAGGTTTTCTGAGTGAGAAACTTCACGCCAAGGAGTTTGTTCCATGAAAAACATCATTCCACATCTAAAACTGCGAAATATGATAAATCAACATTGTAAAAATAGAATTATATAAAAAAACAAGAAAGAAATTGAAAGATAACGAGTATATAAAGCACACCTCCTCCTCATGGAATACTTTTTCATTGCTGAATGAATTATGAAAAGCACAGCCTTGAAGTCAAGAGCTTTCGAGCGCTCGTTCATCCACCTTGTAGGAAGATTCGCATTTTCCAGTTTCAGAAACCAATTGAGGAAATTTTTGACGGATGTCAAAAAAATTATAGCAGCTCTTTGTCAATTATGCCGAATCAGCTGTTACTGAAATAGAAGATTTTTCATTCGATAATTCGTTGGAATTTAAAAAAAAATCTGGTTGTGCGATCAGGAAAAAATTTAGCTTGAATATATCATTCTCCAATGAAATAAAAAATTTCGTCACGATCGAATCCGTAGTTTTGAAATCATCAAGAAAAAAAATTTCAAACGACCATATTTGCGGAACCCCTGGTCGAATTTTGCCCAATAACGAACTCAACCGTGGCATTCAAGATTTTAATCTATCCTGAAAATTTCAAGTTTCTAGGTCGTTCCGTTCGAAAGTTATACTTTTCTATGGTTCTGGTCAAGCGATCTGGACAAAATTCCGCATGTAGATTGAACACGTCATTCTCCATCTGAGTGCTTATTTTCTCGAGTCATTTTGAAAGAGGAAATCATAGAAGTATACAGGTTGTCCAGATTCAAGGCAAATATATTCCAGGCAAAAAACTTAATATCAATCTACGTCCAATCTGAAGCCCCAAAACCAAGTATTTTACCTTAAAAATGAGCATTTTGGCGATTATTATCGACGCCCTTGTTAAGTATACCACTTTTCTCTGAAACAATTCGCCATATGGGGCATCGATAAAAAGAGTGATATGAAAATCTTCACAGCAGTTCTACGTGAAAAGAAAATTGAGTTTTTCTGAACTGCTGTTGAGAAATTCGATATATTCTGTGATTATTTCTCTTGAAGTTTATACAAATAAAATGACATGATTTGTCACACTGAGGGCAGGTTTGGTCCATAGAATCTATGGTTCGTTTCATAATATTCGTTTCGTAAGTCTTCCTGAAGCGTCTTCCTGAAGCGTCAGCTCATGTCAAATCATAATGATCATAGATCAGTTGATTTTTCAAGAAACAACATTTCAGTCATCTACAGTTGGGAAATGCAATCCGTTTTTTTGAGTTTCCCAGAATTTCACGCGAAATTCGTGAAAATCTTTCATTTCAAATTTTGGATGGTACTATCGTGAAATATACCGATTTAAAGATGGCAACTGGGTGAATACGATCAAATACGTCTCCTTTTGATAACTTCGAAGCATTTTCCCTGTATTTTCGGAATATCTGGATGGGTGACAGCTTTGGCAATTAATTTAAACAAACGCACAAAAGCTCCTGGCTTCACGTCAGTGATTTTCGAATTTTTGAGAATTTATTTATCTGAAATTTCTCAAATTTTTTGATTGAATATTCAATCAGATCAGCTCAGGAATTATGGGCCATTTTATGAAAGTCTACCCAATTATCTCCGCCGCTGGTAAAGATGAGAATTTTTATCATCATCCTGAATTTCATTTCTTTGTATTAAATTTCGACAAAATAATGGCACAAATACGGGTTTTGGGGGTTAAATTCGGACACCTTGTATATCCGCAACTGGTTTAATTGTTTACAACAGGATTGAAATTTTATTTTTCCTATATTCCCATGATGTCTTTGGAAATTGATGTTTTGTTTTATGATTTTCAGTGTTCGAAGAGAAATATAGAAAAATTGAAATGCACTGCCGTGAAGTCAGGAACTTTTGAGCGCTCGTACATCCACCTTGTAGGTCGATTCGCATTTTCCAGTTTTAGAAACCAATTGAAGAAATTTTTGACAGTTGTCAAAAAAATTACAGCAGCTCTTTGTCAATTATGCCGACTCAGCTGTTACAGAAATATAAGGATTTTTTATTCAATAAATCGTTGAAATTCGAAATGGTTCTGGTTATGCGATCTGGAAAAAATATAGCTTGGATATATCATTCTCCATTGAAATACAAAATTTCGTCACGATCGAATCCGTAGTTTTGAAATTATCAAGAAAACTAAATTTCAAACGACCATATTTACGGAACCCCTGGTCGAATTTTGCTCAATAACGAACTTAACCGCGGCATTCGAGATTCGAACCTACTCTGAAAATTTCAAGTTTCTAGGTCATTCCGTTCGAGAGTTATCGTGTATACGGCCGGCCGGACGGACGAATTTTTCGACATCAGTGTTGATTGAGATCATTTTTGGCTCAAAATTCGCAAAATATACACATCGTGACGTAATATTATAGCCCTCGTGTAAATAGAAGGAGAACTCAATAAAAACAAAAATTTCGATAATTTTAATTACAAAAACTGAAAACAAATATTTTTGATTCTCAAAAAATTTTTCAATTGATATTGTCAACCATGTATTTTAATGAATTTTCCGTCGAAAGGTTTTGTCGTCTATCAGACCAACTACAGAGAGCAAAAAACATCCCTTTCGAATTGGACTCGACAGGATATTGGCAATTGTGCTCCAAGACTTGAAGAAATTGAATCTGCCGAAGCCCTGAAATGGGATCACGGATTGATCTAGGCTATATCGGGCCCCAACTGCTTATAAATGAGGCCATTAGTAAACAAATTGGTCCTGAAAAAGAATGAGATCTTTTTTGTGTCGAATAAAACTCCCCCGCATCCAGGGAAAACAATATGGTATAGAGGGGAAGCATTGATTTTAAGTTCATAAGAAAGTAATGATTTCATTTTGAATATGATCATAAATAGCGTAATTGTCAATTATGGCACATCTGCAGATTATTCCGAACATTAACATAGTTTTTAATTTACGCTTGGGACGTTTCGCAAGGTTGCCACATTCAGGGAGGATTATTTGAATGTATGAAAGTTCGACACACGAACCAATTCATTGGACAGGGTTGAAAATAATTCCGAAATTAAAAATCCGCCGTACATGTTTAATAAGCGGGAAGACACGTGACGTTCTGACGTCCAAGCATCAAGGCACCATCCCCTAGGATGCGAGGGGATGGCTGAATAATTCATGATGTTATTATACATATTTCACGCGGGAGCAACGGCAGCTTGACGTTTTAATGCGATCTAATGGACTGCCGAAGGCGCGAAACCGAATTGTTTACTGACAAAGCGTGCTGGATGGGATTTTTGGCAGCACCCCCCCCCTTCCAGAAACGATAACTGTACAAATGTGTTTCAATCCAAGAATCGAATGAAAAAATTCGGATCAAATTAAAAAGAGGGAAAGGGAAATTCTTCATCGCGTATTGAGCGTTTTTTTATCGGAGAACGGGTAAAAGGTAAAGGGGAGGGGGGCAATTGCCCACAGTACCCCTCTCTCTAATCCACGCATACTTTACAGTTAACAGTATCCCCCTAAAATTGTGATCGACAAAAAGCATACTCGATTTATATACCTAGATTTCCTCACGAACTATATGAGCTTATTGCTAATTGCATGAAATTAACAAATTTTCGGCATTGATCCTCTCAGCGCAACAAATCGATCAAAAAAATTCAAAGACTGAAAATCGAAAAATCAGAAAATAATAATTATTGAGTACCTATAAAATAATCAACATAAAATCATGAAATCCAGGAGGTATAATATTACTCAATTCAATATTTTTACCGTAGAGGGTCGATTACATGGAACTCGCTCCATGTAATCGACCTTTAAAACATAATATGCAAAGAAAAATAAGCAACAAATTTTCGGCATTGATCCTCCCTGCACCAAAAATCGATCAAAAAAATTCAAAGACTGAAAATCGAAAAATCAGATAATAATAATTATTCAGTATAAAATTACCAACATAAAATCATGGAATGCAGAAGGTATGGTTACTCAATTCAATATTTTTTACCGTTAAACATAAAAGGCGAAAAAAAATAACCAACAAATTTTCGGCATTGATCCTCCCAGCGCAAAAAATCGATCAAAAAAATTCAAAGATTGAAAATCGAAAAATCAGAAAATAATAATCATTGAGTATAAAATAATCAACATAGAATCATGGAATGCAGGAGGTATAATATTACTCAATTCAATATTTTTTACCGTAAAACATAATATGCAAAGAAAAATAAGCAACAAATTTTCGGCATTGATCCTCCCTGCACAAAAAATCGATCAAAAAAATTCAAAGACTGAAAATCGAAAAATCAGAAAATAATAATTATTGAGTATAAAATTATCAACATAAAATCATGAAATGCAGAAGGTATGGTTACTCAATTCAATATTTTTTACCGTAAAACATAATAGGCGAAAAAAAATTACCAACAAATTTTCGGCATTGATCCTCCCAGCGCAAAAAATCGATCAAAAAAATTTAAAGACTGAAAATCGAAAGAATCAGAAAATTATAATTATTGAGTATAAAATAATCAACATAAATCATGAAATGCAGAAGGAATAATGTTACTCAATTCAATATTTTTCACCGTAAAACATAATATGCAAAAAAAATTAGCAACAAATTTTCGGCATTGATCCTCCCAGCGCAAAAATCGATCAAAAAAATTCAAAGACTAAAAATCGAAAAATCAGAAAATAATGATTGTTGAGTATAAAATAATGAACATAAAATCATGAAACACAGGAGGTATAATGTTACTCAATTCAATATTTTTTACCGTAAAACATAATATGCAAAAAAAAAATTCGGGAATCGATCCTCCCAGTGCAAAAAATTGATCAAAAAAATTCAAAAACTAAAAATCGAAAAATCAGAAAATAATAATTATTCAGTATAAAATAATCCACATAAAATCATGAAATGCAGAAGGTATGAAGTTACTCAATTCAATATTATTTACCGTGAAACATAATATGCAAAAAAAATCACCAACAAATCTTCGGCATTAATCCTCCCAGCGCAAAAAATCAATCAAAAAAAAATCAGAAAATAATAATCATTGAGTATAAAATAATCAACATAGAATCATGGAATGCAGGAGGTATAATATTACTCAATTGAATATTTTTTACCGTAAAACATAATATGCAAAGAAAAATAAGCAACAAATTTTCGGCATTGATCCTCCCTGCACAAAAAATCGATCAAAAAAATTCAAAGACTGAAAATCGAAAAATCAGAAAATAATAATTATTGAGTATAAAATTATCAACATAAAATCATGAAATGCAGAAGGTATGGTTACTCAATTCAATATTTTTTACCGTAAAACATAATAGGCGAAAAAAAATTACCAACAAATTTTCGGCATTGATCCTCCCAGCGCAAAAAATCGATCAAAAAAATTTAAAGACTGAAAATCGAAAGAATCAGAAAATTATAATTATTGAGTATAAAATAATCAACATAAATCATGAAATGCAGAAGGAATAATGTTACTCAATTCAATATTTTTCACCGTAAAACATAATATGCAAAAAAAATTAGCAACAAATTTTCGGCATTGATCCTCCCAGCGCAAAAATCGATCAAAAAAATTCAAAGACTAAAAATCGAAAAATCAGAAAATAATGATTGTTGAGTATAAAATAATGAACATAAAATCATGAAACACAGGAGGTATAATGTTACTCAATTCAATATTTTTTACCGTAAAACATAATATGCAAAAAAAAAATTCGGGAATCGATCCTCCCAGTGCAAAAAATTGATCAAAAAAATTCAAAAACTAAAAATCGAAAAATCAGAAAATAATAATTATTCAGTATAAAATAATCCACATAAAATCATGAAATGCAGAAGGTATGAAGTTACTCAATTCAATATTATTTACCGTGAAACATAATATGCAAAAAAAATCACCAACAAATCTTCGGCATTAATCCTCCCAGCGCAAAAAATCAATCAAAAAAAATTTCAAGACCAAAAATTGAAGAATCAGAAAATAATAATTATTGGGTATAAAATAATGAAATGCAGGAGGTATGATGTTACTTAATTCAATATTTTTACCGTAGAACAATATGTGCGAAATCAATAAACGAAATCAAAATTTTTTCCAGAAAAAACCTGACGAATCAAAATACAGAATAAAAAACGTCTTTATCTCCCCACCTCAAATGGAACGCGACCGAAAATTACCAGGCCAATATCCGGCGTATAAAATACAAAAGATTACAAAAGTGTCATATTTAAGCCCTTTCCTGATTGCCCGAACGCAAAAAAGGCAATTTTCATGCTGCGTAGCCGACTCCTGATCCCGGAATACTTTATTTTATTCCTGCCGGGGGGAGTGGGATCAAAGAATCGTCCGGGCCATCGCTCTGATAACTCCAACTCAGGACCCCGAGAGCTGAAGGATATAATAAAAGGGAGGAATTTCCCAAATTAAATAAAGAATCTCAATTTGCAGGATGTTCGATACAACGTTCGGATGCTCTTTGGAATGACCCTCGATGGTAGGTATCTGGAAATTCTGCGGAACCCTTTGATGCAATTTAGCTACACGGTAGATAGATTGGAATCATGATTATAATAAACGCCGAATAGGCTGTGTGATTTTACGTTTTGGGGCTCAAAAGGGTTTTTTGATCGGTAATAACTTCCTTAAAATCGTTGAAAATCTTCAAAAGTTGAGAGACAATGCATTCAATCATACTCACCTCATTTCAGAGCTCACGGGGACTCTCCTTTGTATTATAAATGTATGTTTCCAGAAGTTCCAGATAGCTACCAAGTTTGGAATTCTGAAATTACTCAAATCCCTGAAAATGTGAAAAATACATTTTAGGTATGTAGCTAGATAATCGTTAGAAATACTTACTTCTCTCTATTTTCTACTCCAATTTACCTCTTTATTATGAGCGTATGTTCCTACATATGTTGAGGTAGAACTTTGCCCATAACTTCCTTGAAAACGTCGAAAACTTATGAGAGTGGTGTGGAAAAGTTGCAAGAAAATCTATAAATTCGTATGTATTTAACTAATTTCAGACCCAGATGGGCCATTTTCTTTAAATTATGAGCGTATGCTTTCAGAATTTCCTGGTAGCAGTCAAATTTGAATTGCCTCGCAAATCGTTGAAAATCTGCAAAAAAAATTGAAAAGCACTGCCGTGAAGTCAGGAGCTTTTGAGCTCTCGTTCATCAACCTTGTAGGTAGAATCGCATTTACCAGTTTTGGAAACCAATTTGAGAAATTTTTGACAGCTGTCAAAAGAATGACAGCAGCTCTTTGTCAATTATGCCGAATCAGCTGTTAAAAAAATATAAGGATTTTCTAATCAATAATTCGTTGGAATTCAAAATGGTTCTGGTATTGCGATCTGGAAAAATGTAGCTTGAATATATCATTCTCAAATACAAAATTTCGTCCCGATCGAAACCGTAGTTTTGAAATTATCAAGAAAACTAAATTTCAAACGACCATATTTACGGAACCCCTGGTCGAATTTTGCCCAATAAAGAACTTAACCGCGGCATTCAAGATTCAAACCTACCATGAGAAGTTTCTAGGTCGTTCCGTTCGAGAGTTATCGTGTATATGGATGGACGGCCGGACAGACATACTTGAATTTTTCACGGATTCGTCATCAGTCAGTCGAGCCTTGTCGATTGATACCATTTTCGGCTCAAAATTCGAAAAATACAGACATCTATTTTTATCTATGGTCTTAGTAATGTGATCTGGACAAAATTTCGCAAATAGTTTGAATACATTATTCTTCATCTATGCGCTCGAAAAAAATATTATGAAGGGAGGAAATCGTAAGAAAGCATAACTTTTCTTGATTTCTCACTCACGATGATTTTCGATACAATTAATTTCGACTGCATTCTCGTTCGGAATGAAAATGAATTCCTCAACAAAGTGTAATTTTTTAACCAAATCAGAAAACTGAAAAACTCAACTTTATTTCCACGTAGAAAGCCGAATTTTGATATAACTCATTTTATCGATGTCCCAGATGAAGACACGTAATTTTAGCAGGATATGACAAAATATTTCTTAGATACGTGGTTTTTGAGAATTTTTCTTCTAATTCTTCCTGCGTTACCATCCTTTACTGAACCTTCGTGTAGTTATTTTACAACAACAAAATTTCAATTTGATCGGATAGTGCTTTTTTGAATAATTGAAGAAACAATTCCAACCGGTGAATTCAGACCTCGAAAATTTTATAACTTATTCGGGCCCCATTCTTTCGGAATTTTGCATTTCCATCAGTTTCAGTTTGTGAAAAATTCATCATTGCATTTTGTAAAACGGTTCAATTTTTTTTACACTCTATTCTCCATTCTTTCCGTACACATTGAATTCCCCATGAATGCAAAAGAACTTTGGAAATATGCTTGTGTAAACTGTTTGTCCTAACGCTCAAAATATGATTTAATTTGACTGGTAAATATTCTTAATTGAAGGTCTCTGTCATCTTATAACAATGTTCCTCTTTATCAATTATCACATGTTCTCTTTCTATGAGTGCTACTCAACTTATTTGATGAAATATTTGTACAAAAATTTCTTAGAATCATTGTTATTAAATGTCGATTAATAATAATGCATACAATCATGATTGAATCGAATAGTTCAATTTGCACATAAAATTATATCCACCAGTACGATTCGAAAAAAAAAAATCAACCAAGGGTATCTCATATCTGGCAACGTTGGCCAAATATGACAGATGTGATACATTGGATTAGAAAATTACCCTCATAACCTCAACATTCGCCTCTTTTGATTAGTTTCTTTCCAAATAAAGAATAATCATGACAAAAATTGTTTTACTCAATTGACAAAGAATAAAAGACTAGAAAGTATAAAAGGAAGAACTGCCTCAATTGGAGCTTGAAAGAGGTAGTGGATATATAATAAAAAAAATTAGAGGTGAATACCTGATTTTTATGAATTGGTATGTTTACCAATAAAATTAATAAAATATCGTGTCCTCAAAAATGTTTGACCGAAACAGAGCAAATCATAATGCTTAATGGTAAACATATTGGACTATGTTTAAAAAGCAATAGAGAATTCAGAAAATTTATTAAGTGGAATACAAAATTTTAAATATCTAGTAGAAAATGTTCCAAACTTGCTAAAATCTGTCACAGTCAAGGCCATCATTATCATTTCTTATAATTACATCTTATAATTGATTTTGTATAAACTATTATAAACTTATCTACTCCTATTGAATTATATATTCATTATTCAACTACTTTTGAGCAATTAATTGTATCTGTAAACGAACAACGTGAGTTATAATAACTCACTCCTATAAATCCCTGTCTGGTGTTTATGAACAAGCGGATTGGCCGAAAGGAAACCGTCCATTATTGGTACTTCAATAATTTTGAGGTTTTCTCAAATCAAGGTTAAACCTAATTATTATTGTGAATGTTTTGCTGAAGAAGACGAATTCAGATAGTGAAGATAAATTATTATGTTCACCCTCAGAAATAAGACAATCAGCCAATGTAACCATACAGAATTTAATTCCCGAAAAATCCTAAAACAAATATAAAGGTGTATACACCAATTTTCAAGATTGGTGTAGCAGTAAGAATATTAAGCCATCGTTTACAGAGAATGTTCTTTTGGCATATTTTAGTGAACTTAGCACTAAATATAAAGCATCGTCCCTATGAACTTTCTACTCCATAATAAGAAGCACAATCAACTTAAATAATGCATTGTTATAGGTAACCATTAAGATTTGTAAATAAAGTTCTTTCTCTGTATTTGTATCTTAGTATTTATTGTTAAAGTCGTAGATAAAGTATAGTATTCAACTTTCGGTAGCGGTCATAACTCACTTGATGATAACTCACTGCGTGAGTTATGATCTACATTAACGTTCGTTACATAATATACTCTTGTCAGTTGGAACTTTCAAAACAAATATCAAATGTTTTGAATTTTTGAAAATTTAGAAGTTATGTCCACGTAGTTTGTAAAATCGCCCGATCTTCCTAAAAATTCTCCATACCCAATCGATTAAGAATTTTCCTAATAGAAACCAACAACCCGAAATGCAATATCTTCGAGTACAAAAAATCTCACCGACGTCGGGTGCCATCCGCAATTGTATTTCAGCGTCGAAATACCTGCGTTTTTCTGGACCCTTTAGGCACTCATAAATACAATATCGCAATTGAAATTTTAATTTCGCATCATTCGAAATTCCTGGCGCACTTCACCGTAGCTTATTGAATGTTCAAGTTGGCTTTGCCGAATGGTAGCTGAAATGGAATTTCTGTTCGGTTGCCAGGTGATACGGGGGGCGCGTCGGAGGGCTCCGTACAGGCCCCGTTCAGGGAATAAGGTGGATTCCAGAGAATTCTATCGAATTCTTATCCCCCGATGAGATATACCCCTTTCAAGAGTAAGAGTGAGACAATTTGATAGTTGATTTTTCGTGAGTATTACCCTTGTTGGAACAATTTTTTTCATTTCTTCCCTGCGCCTGGAAGGTTATTGTTGAGGTATTTTCCACTCAACTTTTTAGGGGATGAACATTTCGGAAAAAAGCGAGAAGAGCACTGGCTGGAAGTCAGGAGCTTTTGAGCGCTCGTTCGTCCTTGTAGGTAGATCAGTTTCAGAAACCAATCGAAGAAATTTTCGACTTTTTTGTCGAAAGAATGACATCAGCTCTTTTTCAATTATGCCAAATCTGTTGTTACAGAAAACCATACAAGGATTTTTTATGCAATTATTCTTTGAAATCTCAAATGGTTCTGGTAATGCGATCTGGAAAAATTTAGCTCGAATACATCATTCCCCATTAAAATACAAAATTTCATCACGATCGAATCCGTAGTTTTGAAATGACCAAGAAAACAAAATTTCGAACGACCTTATTTACCGAACCCTTGGTCGAATTTTGCCCAATAACGCACTCAACCGCGGGATTCGCGATTTGAACGTACGCTGAGAATTTCAAGTTTCTAGGTCGTTCCGTTCGGGAGTTATCGTGTATACGGCCGGCCGGACAGACTCGAATATTTCGACGGATTCTTCATCAGTGAGTCGAACCTAGTCGATTGAGACCATTTTCGGTTCAAAATTAGAAAAATACAGACATCCTGACAAAATGATATAGCCCTCGTGTAAGTAGAACGAGCGCTCAAAAATATCTCATCAGAACAAAGCTCATTCTGTTTTGGAACTTTTTCGTCTTTCTTATATGAGTGGATACCACCAAATCGTGGAAAAGCAATGGTGATTTAAAATATCAAATGAATAGGGGGAATTTAAACTCATGAATGCAAGATTGCGAGAAATGCCCTTCCATTTTGGTTTTTGATTTTTATCGTTGAACTTTTGGAATATTCACCCTTTACTTTTGTGTACTCCGTAGCTAGATAAAAGGCAGAAAACCAGCTAATAAGGGAGATCACTAATTTCTTGAAAAAAACACCACAACCTACAGAACGTTGAGAAAAGTGGTTAGATTTTTATCTTTTTTTTTTCGAGAAGGTTTTTGCAGAATAAATTTCCGAAGGAATGTTCCTGTTTGAACCCCGCGGCGAGCGCACCGGTATGTGACGTAATAAGTTCTGACCTATCGCCGAAAGCGGTTTCCAAGGGTTATTTATTATATTTCTTTATAATTTGAACTGGCCTAAAAAAAAGGCATCCCCTATAACCTACTTATATCTCCGCACATGAGGCAGCCCCAAAATTGTTTTTCATGATTTAATGAACAATAGAATATCTAATTTGAAAAACCATTCGATCTAGTCGTTCAAAAAACAAATATACATACATCAATCAAGGAAAAAAAAATTAATTTACCGAAAAATGAAAATTATTTCATCAATTTATTACGCACAATGTCAGGCCAATAAAAACTGCGCTCCAATAAAATTTACCTTAATTGATGAATAAACCCTTCAAATATGTACATAGTTTCAATTGGTTTTCGCTTCATCAAGTCATGCTCTCTTGAAATAGAAAAATTTGAAAACCATTGTCGGAGCTTCTGCGCTCTTGTTTGAATTCATTGCTAGAGCGGTCACCCATCCAGATACTGAACCCGCTGCTTGACTTCAAGTCTTATCAAACTCAGCCCCGGTTTCTGAAAGTCTGATTAACCGTAGTTCAACTCACACAACATTTGGGTTTCTGAAATTTCTTCAGTGGAAAATTAAATAATCTATGAAATTTTGATTTGATATTCTGTGATCGAAATCAGCCGTCAGTGTGACAAATAGTGTCATTTTATGAAATCAACACTGAATTTCATGAAATATTCGAAATTTAACAACTCCAGATCGGAAAAACTCGATTTTTTTTGACGTGGAACAGCAGGATATGGCGAGAAGTTTCTGCGATACCAAAGATTTGAAAAAGAATTTATTCATTCTCGATTATCTCGAGATTTCCGATGAACCTTCTTGTTGATTTACAACTAACGTTTCAATTCAATCGGTATTTTTCGAATTATTGATGGTAAAATTCGGTGGGCCATATCTACGGAAACCTTCGGCGGATTTTTTCCATTTACGAACCTAAGCGGCGCATTCTAACCTCTAAAGAACCTTGATAATTTCAAGATTCTAGGAATTTTACGTCGTTTAAGTTATCGTGTTTACGGCCGGCCGGACAGACGGGCGTAATTTAATTTGACCGAATCGTTTAAGACCATTTTCAGCGCAAAATTCGAAAATTGGGCAAAATGATAACGCTCTTGTTCATAGAAACAAGCGCGCAAAAACTAAAATTATAAAAATTACGAAAAGCACTGCCGTGAAGGCAGGTGCTTTTGAGCGCTCGTACATGCACCTTGTAGGTAGATTCGCATTTTTCAGTTTTGGAAACCAATTGAGGAAATTTTTGACAGCTGTCAAACAAATTTTCAAACTAAGGCGATAATCCAGACTTCAAATCAGTGCGTTAGGTGACCAATTTTTTTTTTCGATAATTCGCTAAAATTTTCTACGGGATCTATGGTCTTGGTGATGCGATCTGGACAAAATTTCGCACGTAGTTTGAATACATTATTCCTCAGCTAGGTGCAAAATTTCATTCCAATCAAATCGTTAGTTTCGAAATTATCAGGAAAAAAATATTTTGAACGGCCATATTTACGGAACCCCTAGTCTAATTTTGCTCATTGATGAACATGACCGTGAAATTCGCGATCCAAACCCACCCTGAAAATTTCAAGTTCCTAGGCATTTCCCTTCGGAAGTTATAATTTTCTATGGTTTCTATGGTTCTGATCATGCGATCTGAACAAAATGTTGCTTTAATATATCATTCTCGTTTAAAATACAAAATTTTATCTCGATCGAATCCGTTGTTTCGAAATTATCGAGAAAACAAAATTTCAAACGACCCTATTTACGGAACCCCTAGTATAATTCTGCTCATTGATGAACGTGAACGCCACATTTTAGAGCTACACCTATCCTGAAAATTTCAAGTCCCTAGGCCTTTCCGTTCGAAAGTTATGATTTTCTATGGTTTCTATGGTTCTGGTCATGCGATCTGGACAAAATTTCACATGTAGCTTTAACACCCCATTCTGCATTTGAGTGCAAAATTTCATCTCGATCGAATCTGTAGTTTCAAAGTAATCATGAAAACAAAATTTCGAGCGGCCATATTTACGGAACCCCTCGGCGAATTTCGCCCATTAACGAACTCAACCGAGACTGAAAATTTCAAGTCTCTAGGTTGTTCCGTTCGAGAGTTATCGTGCTTACGGCCGGACGGCCGGACGGACGGACAGACTCAAATTTTCCGACGGATTCGTCATCAGTGAGTCGAACATAGTCGATTGAGACCATTTTCGGCTCAAAATTCGAAAAATACAGACATCGTGACGAAATGATATAGCCCTCGTGTAAGTAGTACGAGCGCTCAAAAAGCGCTGACATGTAGTCAGGATTTTTTCATTTTTACATTTTAACAATTCTACATTTTTATATTTCAACATCTTCACATTTACTCATTTTACATGTTTGGATTTACTTATTTTACATGTTTCCAATTCATATAATTGTATATTTTATACTCACTTGATTCATTCAGCATGTGTTCATTCATTTGCTCGATTTATTGGCAAGATATTAATATATAATGTAGGAATGCCCACAACAAGATTTCTTCGTGCGATTTATTTTCATTTTTTCATCATTCATGACCAACCTTAATGAAAATAAATATTATTATTATTATAAGGATTTTTTTTTCGATAATTATATAGATAAGTATACGGACGGACGGACGGACTCGAATTGATCGACAGATTCGTCATCAGTGAGTCGAACCTAGTCGATTGAGACCATTTTCGGCTCAAAATTCTAAAAATACAGACATCGTGACGAAATGATATAGCCCTCGTGTAAGTAGAACGAGCGCTCAAAAATACATAAAAGTCTACTTATATCAAGGATTTGACATTAATTAATTTTCATTAAATAATCATAATAATAATCAATGAAATAAAGATGCTCAAAAAAGAAAGAAATCAAATTCATAAATAAATGTACAACATGAAACAAAAAAACATTGAACACAACACAACTATTTGTTAATTCATTACTGACCAATCTCCATATCGAAGAATTAAAAAAATATCAAAGCATGAACAGAAAGCAAAAAATATATAAAATAGAATAATTCAATTAATGAATACGAGCGCTCAGAAAATAGAAAAGAAAATGATTAGAATTACAAGATATATTATTAAGATTCACAGAAAATTTCATTTTAACTGTGAAAATAATGAAAATCTGACATTTTAGAGTCGAGATAAATCGACAGTTTTGGACTGGCCTACCAAAAAATGTCCGTAGAAGTCCCATAAAGTTTCTTTCTTTTGAAAATTTTCAAGTCAAGGTTTGTTAACCAAACCTTACTTTAGATTTCAGTAACTTCGATTCAACAACTATAAATGAACGAATCAAAATTTTACTAACCTAGACCCACCCTCAATAAGAATATGAATTTAATTCATTCTTAACCTTACCCAAAACCCATAGAACATATTTACATATTTATAATGAATCTGTGATGAATTTGAAACTTTTGAAGCAACATGTTTGTAGTAGTGATGTCAAATATCTGATTTAAAAAAATTAACAAAAGTGGATGGGGAAGACTGTAGCATTGCAGACGGCGTGCGCCAATTGGTCCTAACTTACAGGTGACTCAAATTGGTCAAAGCAGAACCATGTATATTTCCACTTGGAAAAATTTTTGTTTACCCCGAAAAATAATCTCGGTCTACTAGGGGATGTTCCGCGAAACGTTCGGCGCAATTGATTACACAGCCGACAAATCAATTCGCGTTTCGCAGTTAATTAGGCTCCCCTTTCAGAGATAACAGTCGATGCGAAAAGGAAACAGAATTCCTGACTTGCCATGCGGAAATCGCTGGAGGCACACGTAGAGAGGTGAATCCGAAGAAGGCGAGTCGAGCCACGGACGCCCGAACAATGGAAGCTGCAGGCCCCGCCCCGACGCTCGAAATCCCGCCCATGCGGGGGTGAACCCCTCATTGGCCCGACTCCCACAAGTCTCCTACCTCCGACTCATCTCAGGCAACAACAACATATTCAGAATTCAGTATCAAATCAGTACTCATTAAATAAACAGTGCAGTGCGTCAAAGCTCGTGTGCCAGCTACAGTGCTGAAACATGCTGAACAATTTGGGCCCTGGTAAGTTGGGGGGGCACTAATTGACGCTAAAGTCTTTAGTGATTCAGCGTACTAACGATAGGCTAGTTAAATGGGCTAAATTGATGCTGCCTCGCCCTCATTAAGCCAATATCGCCGGGCTGCTCCGGTAGGCCATTCAATTAGGGACATTTCAGCTGGTCTTGCCTGCCATTCTTTCGGACTTCTAGTAGTCGCCAGCGTCTTCTTGCCGATTTCCATCCGAATTTTCCTCACGCGGTTCTGGTTCCACCAACGGGTCTAGTTTTGGTCCGCCGAGGTCTTCTAGGTCTGCCTAGGGGCGATGTTGGCAGCCAGTTGCCTTGTTTCAGGTTTAGTGAACTGTCGGTAGATATGTTGGTCGTCGATTCTAACGTCAGATCTTAGTGTGTTTCGCAGTGATTGACTATGAGTGTGGCAGTGGTTGAGTTTTCGAAAATTGGGATTGTGACATGATGGTTGGTGGTTATCTAGGTACATATTTTACATTTATCCTTCTATTATTGAACTCCTTGACGAAAACACTTCAAGTTGATATAAGGGCATAATGTACCCTCTCCATATAAATTGCAGCATGTATACTTGTTCTTGTGAGCATCCGTCGTTTTTACTGTCACCCCAAACTTCATCAATTACAATTGGTTTCAAACCAAAAGACTGGAAAAACGAACTCTAGGGACTTTTGAGGAACACAAACTTGTCTTGGTTTTGATTGCACCACTTCAAATGATGGAAACTATATTTTATCGCAACTCTATCTAAGTTCCTATTGGTATTTGTGGATACCTGCATATCAATGATGGTCATCCATGTAGGTACAATGATTGTCCATAAGTTTACTGCAATCTCAATAATAACAAATATTACCTACATATGTGGTCCAAGAGTGGACAAGGTTGTCTAGGTCTAGAATATTATTGTTATAAAAAAACCTCTATGTCTCCTTTTTCTAGATACTCTTTTAACATTTTCATTGCCTCAAATATTGAATCTTCAACATAACTTTATGACATTTTATTTTTACAAACTTCAAAAGATGGAATCACCCAATTTTATTAAATATATCAGAAAAACTCATTTTCTTTTCTGTGTACCAAAATGACATTCAGTGTTTATGTTAGTATGACAAATACAGTCAATTTCTCTTTATGAACGTCAATAGATGAATTCAATATTATGGTTATGAAAAAAATTAAGATGGATATTATTCGAGCCTCTATGTCTGCTTTTTCTAGATACTCTTTTGACATTCTTATTGCCTCAGATATTGAATCTTCCACATGATCATAATTTTATGAAAAATACTGTCGTTTTATTTTGACCAACTTCAAAAGATGGAATAACCGAATTATATCAAATATATCAGAAAAACTCATTTTCGTTTCTGTATACCAAAATGACATTCAGTGTTCATTGTCAGTATGACAAATACTGTCAATTTCTTTTTATGAACGTCAATAGATGGATTCGATATTATTGTTATGAAAAAAATTACGATTGATATAATTCGACCCTTTATGTCTGCTTTTTCCAGATACTCTTTTAACATTTTTATTGCCTCAGATATCAAATCTTCCACATGTACATAACTTTATGACAAGTACTGTCGTTTTATTTTGACGAACTTCAAAAGATGGAATCACCAATTATATTGAATATATCAGAAAAACTCATTTTCGTTTCTGTGTACCAAAATTTATAAAAAAAATTAAGATTGATATAATTCGACCCTTCATGTCTGCTCTTTCCAGATACTCTTCTAACATTTTTATTGCCTCAGATATTAAATATTTCACATGTACCTACATAACTTTATGACAAGTAGTGTCGTTTTATTTTGACAAACTTCAAAAGATGGAATCACCGAATTATATTAAATATATCACAAAAACTCATTCTCTTTTCTGTGTACCAAAATGACTTTCAGTGTTCATTGTCAGTATGACAAATAATGTCAATTTCTTTTTATGAACGTCAATAGATGGATTCAATATTATTGTTATAAAAAAAATTAAGATTGATATAATTCGACCCTTTATGTCTGCTCTTTCAAGATACTCTTCTAACATTTTTATTGCCTCAGATATTAAATCTTCCACATGTACATAACTTTATGACAAGTACTGTCGTTTTATTTTGATAAACTTCAAAAGATGGAATCACCGAATTATATTGAATATATCAGAAAAACTCATTTTCTTTTGTGTGTACCAAAATGATATTCAGTGTTCATTATCAGTATGACAAATACTGTCAATTTCTTTTTATGAACGTCAATTGATGGATTCAATATAATTGTTATACAAAAAATTAAGATTGATATAATTCGACCCTTTATGTATGCTTTTTTCTAGATAGTCTTTCAACATTTTTATTGCCTCAGATATCAAATCTTCCACATGTACATAACTTTATGACAAGTACTGTCGTTTTATTTTGACAAACTTCAAAACATGGAATCACCGAATTATATTAAATATATCAGAAAAACTCATTTTCATTTCTGTGTACCAAAATGACATTCAGTGTTCAGTATCAGTATGACAAATACTGTCAATTTCTTTTTATTAACGTCAATAGATGGATTCAATATTATTGTTATAAAAAAATTAAGATTGATATAATTCGACCCCTTATGTCTGCTTTTTCCAGATACTCTTTCAACATTTTTATTGCCTCAGATATCAAATCTTCCACATGTACATAACTTTATGACAAGTACTGTCGTTTTATTTTGACAAACTACAAAAGATGGAATCACCGAATTATATTAAATATATCAGAAAAACTCATTTTCGTTTCTGTATACCAAAATGACATTCAGTGTTCAGTATCAGTATGAAAAATACTATCAATTTCTTTTTATTAACGTCAATAGATGGATTTTCAATATTATTGTTATAAAAAAATTAAGATTGATATAATTCGACCCCCTATGTCTGCTTTTTCCAGATACTCTTTCAACATTTTTATTGCCTCAGATATCAAATCTTTCACATGTACATAACTTTATGACAAGTACTGTCGTTTTATTTTGACAAACTTCAAAAGATGGAATCACCGAATTATATTAAATATATCAGAAAAACTCATTTTCGTTTCTATATACCAAAATGACATTCAGTGTTCATTGTCAGTATGACAAATACTGTCAATTTCTTTTTATGAACGTCAATAAAGGGATTCAATATTATTGTTATAAAAAAAATTAAGATTGATATAATTCGACCCTTTATGTCTGCTTTTTCTAGATACTCTTTCAACATTTTTATTGCCTCAGATATTAAATCCTCCATATGTACATAACTTTATGACAAGTACTCTCATTTTATTTTGACAAACTTCAAGAGATGGAATCACCGAATTATATTGAATATATCAGAAAAACTCATTCTCTTTTCTGTGTACCAAAATGACTTTCAGTGTTTATTGTCAGTATGACAAATACAGTCAATTTCTTTTTATGAACGTCAATAGATGGATTCAATATTATTGTTATAAAAAAAATTAAGATTGATATAATTTGACCCTTTATGTCTGCTCTTTCCAGATACTCTTCTAACATTTTTATTGCCTCAGATATTAAATCTTCCACATGTACATAACTTTATGACAAGTACTGTCGTTTTATTTTGACAAACTTAAAAAGATGGAATCACCGAATTATATTAAATATATCAGAAAAACTCATTCTCTTTTCTGTGTACCAAAATAACTTTCAGTGTTCATTGTCAGTATGAGAAATAATGTCAATTTCTTTTTATGAACCTCAATTGATGGATTCATTTTCAATATAATTGTTACACAAAAAATTAAGACTGATATAATTCGACCCTTTATGTCTGTTTTTTCTAGATACCTACTCTTTCAACATTTTTATTGCCTCAGAAATTAAATCTTCCACATGTACATAACTTTATGACAAGTACTGTCGTTTTATTTTGACAAACTTCAAAAGATGGAATCACAAATTTATATTGAATATATCAGAAAAACTCATTTTCTTTTCTGTGTACCAAAATGATATTCAGTGTTCATTGTCAGTATGACAAATACTGTCAATTTCTTTTTATGAACGTCAATTGATGGATTCAATATAATTGTTATACAAAAAATTAAGATTGATATAATTCGACCCCCTATGTCTGCTTTTTTCTAGATAGTCTTTCAACATTTTTATTGCCTCAGATATTAAATCCTCCACATGTACATAACTTTATGACAAGTACTGTTTTATTTTGACAAACTTCAAAACATGGAATCACCGAATTATATTAAATATATCAGAAAAACTCATTTTCTTTTCTGTGTATCAATTTATCTTTATGAACGTCAATAGATGGATTCAATATTATTTTTATAAAAAAAATTAAGATTGATATAATTTGACACTTCAAGTCTCCTTTTTCTAGATACTCTTCTAACATTTTTATTGCCTCAGATATTAAATCTTCCACATGTACATAACCTTATGACAAACCAAAATGACATTCAGTGTTCATTGTCAGTATGACAAATATTGTCAATTTCTTTTTATGAACGTCAATAGATGGATTCAATATTATTTTTATAAAAAAATTAAGATTGGTATAATTCGACCCTTTATGTCTGCTTTTTCTAGATACTCTTTCAACATTTTTATTGCCTCAGATATTAAATCCTCCACATGTACATAACTTTATGACAAGTACTGTCATTTTATTTGGACAAACTTCAAGAGATGGAATCACCGAATTATATTGAATATATCAGAAAAACTCATTTTCTTTTCTGTGTACCAAAATAGCATTCAGTGTTCATTGTAAGTATGACAAATATTGTCAATTTCTTTTTATGAACGTCAATAGATGGAATCACCGACTTATATTGAACATTAGAAAAACTCAATTTTATATAACATGGAAATGCTGGAAAGCTTAATTCACATCACTCCTTCTATATGGCGAATAGTTTATGATTTACCAAAATTTTGAAAAATTGTTTTTCAAAAATGTTGTAGTAATACGATCCTCACGAAATTTTACATGAACCCTTGTGTCGTTATCTTTTTACAAACTACAAAGTTTTAATTCGATCGGATTTGTATTTTTCGAATTATTGAATGGAAAAATCTACGAAACTTTAACGTAAACCGGCGCATTCAGACCTCGAACGTACCCAGAATGTTTCGAAACTCTAGGCCTCCTCTTTAGTTATCCTGTTCGGACGGACAGACGGCCAGACGGACAGAATTGAATTTGACCACGAATTCTTCCTCTGTGAGCCGAACCTCATTGAAAATTCGATAATTACATATATGAGAGAATAAATAGACTTCAATCATTCTCCTGACTGCCTGACTCATTGAAGATAGCTAAGGACATTTCTTGACCATACAGTCTCTCTTTTCTGAAACGAACACAGTGTTGCTTTGGCGTGAAGTTATTCCGAAAATTCCCAGGATTAAAATATCCTGATTCACAGGAAATTATAAGTTGAAGGAATTCCCCACGGCACCATTCTTTTCCCCGTCGTTTCCTAAAGACACGAACGATCCTCTTTCAGGTCTCAAAGACATGTGTGGGGAAGACTTGAAGCGTCACCAGAGCGACCTCAAGATCCTGGATCAGCCGAGGTTGAACCTCTGCGACGGCAACCTCTCCTCGCTGAACAGCATGGGGAGCAACTCCGGCAGCGACGGCGACAAACCGTCCAAGCAGAAGAGGCACAGGACGAGGTTCACTCCGGCTCAGTTGAACGAACTGGAGAGGTGTTTTTCCAAGACGCACTATCCGGATATTTTCATGAGGGAGGAGATCGCCATGAGGATAGGGTTGACGGAATCTAGAGTGCAGGTCAGTTATTCAAATTTTTTTGAAGATAGCAAAATGAATTTCGAAGAAGCTAGAGACCAGTGGTATCCGCCGGTTCGATATTTTTCCATTCTCTGTGGGATGGGAAAAAGGGTGACATTCGGCTAGTCGGCAAGTTTAAAGGTCTTCTACCGGAAGGGTTGTGCGACTCACACGTTTTAGCCATTTAGTTTTATGGTGGTGAGACCACATAAGCTGCGTTCTGTCTTTCCCCATGTTTACCTACCTGGATTTGACCACATCGGAACACGCAAGTCGTAAAAATGTGGAAAGGGGGTGGTATTCGAAACATGGATGATTCAGATTCGGATGAAAGGTAGCAATAAATTTTTTTCGTTCTTATGTTATGGCTCTGATGGTTCGCTTCAACTGCGAATTCAACATTGTATATTTCATCTTCGATTCCTCCTTTGTTTTTTGGGGTTGAACTGAGTAGATAGTTTTTTTAAGTTACAAATTTCATTTTATTTATTAATCAACTCTTCGATTGAAAAAGTCTCCGATTGTTAGAGGGGAGAAAAAAAAATTAGTTTAGCACTCAAAATTCAGTTCATATTTTCTATGTAAAATTTTATACCTAATCAGAATCAGCATACTCTTAGAAATTTTTCAATGTGATATTCCAAGAATTTAACGTTTTTTCCAGCATTCGTTTAAAAAAACCCCGTTCGGAGCTTTTTTCGGAAACTATTACACTGCTAATTGAAAGAAATCTGGTTTTTGAAGGCCGAAAACATTGCGTGAAAACAATCCAACAAAGAATCCGGATAAAAATAAATTCTTTTGTATAGAAAAAGCCCCTTTTGATTTCAAATTTCGATAGGAACTCCCGATTTTCAATTGAACAATTGCGAGTGGTGAAATGTCGAAAAACCGTGTCAAAATGAAATGGCACTCAAAAATTTCTTCTCAATAGAAAAAACATCAACAAATGATAAGATAAACTCTCTACAAAAACAAATTTCTTCTCTTAATAAACACAAAAAAAACATAAACTGCAATACCAAAACAAATTTCTACAGCCAAAAAGTATTTGAATATTAGTTCCTTCGGTCGCGTTCGGATCGACGAGAACTTTATATTTTTGAATTCAGCAGAATTTTTTGAATAGGAAAACGTGAAATTTCGAGCGGCCTAATTCTTCTCCGCCGTTTTTTTTTTGGCTTTTTCGACTTTTCCAAGCAAATTTTCTAATATGTCTTATATCTGCGGCCAAAAAATTGATCAAATGGCGTTTTTTCAGCCCATATATCACCAACCGATAGGAAATTTCCTCACGAATGCGATGGTCTGCCTTTCATCGAGATCGAATGGAACAGTTCTGCAGAAAACACGAATTTACGGAAAATTGCATCTTTTTTCGATAATCTTGACTTTGCGACATAATAGCTCTCTTGGTCGCATTCGGATCAACGAGAACTTTACATTTTTGAATTCAGCGCAGTTTTTTGAATTGCATTTTTTTTTCGATAATCTTTTATTTCCCAAATTTTTGTTTGATCCGATTTTCACAAGAATTATTGTCATCATCAATTCAATGCCTTAGATTCAGAATATGTGATTAGTTTTTCGTTGAATTTCGAAAGATTTCATTTACCTATAGCCGAAAAAATTCGAAATTTCGGTCGACTTTGAATGACTGTATCTACTAGAATAATCCAGGTGAGCTCATGAAGTATTTTTTTAATAATTCTTCTATTCTATACGAAATCAAAAATATAGATTTGAACGACGTAAATAGAAGAGTGAGGTAGTAACGGATTTCTCCGCGGAGTTCTATTTTTCGACATTTTTAAATGGCCCTTTTTCGGAAAGTATATTTTTCTCTAAAAAAGTTTGTTGAAGATCAGATTCAATTTAATTTTTTCGAAAAAACACAAAATTTCGTAAGCATATGTATGAAAATTTTGGCGTTTTTCGAAAAAAAAAATTTCATCTGATTGTCACCAAAAATACATTATCGACTGATTCGAGCGCGTTTATTGATAATATGTTATTAGTTTATTTGAGTAAAATTTAGAACCTCGAATACTAACCATTTGAAAATGTCGAAAAATAGGCTTCCGCGAAAAAAATCGTTACCACCTCACTATTTTATGTACGTCGTTCAAATTTACTTTGTAGCATTTGTGAAGAACAGTGAAATGATAAAATATTCTGGTAGATACAATCATTCAAAGTTGACCAAAATTTCGGTCATAAATAAAATTTTTCAAAAAGTAAAGACTTCACCAAAAAACTAATCACATATTCTGAACCTACGGCATTGAATTGATGATGACAATGATTTTTGAGAAAATCGGAAAAAAAAAAAAAATTCGGACTTTTCCAAATTGTACACGATTTATACCGCGCAATGTCGCAAAAATTGTTCATACCTGATCTCCACCAAATATACAACACTATTGACTAATTCGAGGAAGTAGATCAAGAATATGTAATTAGTTTTTTTTTTGGAACACGAATTTACAGAAAATTACATTTTTTTTCGATAATCTTGACTTTGCGACATCATAGCCTCCCTTGGTCGCGTTCGCATCGACGAGAACCCCACATTTTTGAATTCAGCGGAGTTTTTTGAATGAGAAAACATGGAATAATATTAAGATAATGAGAGGGAACACGAAGGAGGGGGAAAAAGAACTGCCTCTGATTATATATAGAAAAATTCGAATCAAGAAGAATCTATTCACATACGAGATGAACACAATTTCACACAAGTATCAAAGTAATAAACAAAATGAAGCAACGAACCGCAAGAGAAGAAGTAACAAAAAATAAAATACAAAACAAACAAATTATAATGAGACTTTATTCGAAACGCAAATAAAATACAATGAAGTTAGTACGTAGAATACACAATGTGAAAGAAATATCAAGCAGAACCTGTACTGAACTTGCTAAAATCTGTCACAATCAAGGTTATCATTATCGATCCTTGTAATAACTTTTGATCAATTTGTCACTTTGATTTTCGAATTGTCGAACCAAATAATGAATATTTTGAAGTTTTGAAAATTTAGAGGTTATATTTATTTAAAAAAAAAAAATTGAGATAATAGTAATGATACAACTTTATTTCAAGGAATCTTCATACATTATTACAAAGATACAAACAAAATGATGTCCAAATCGAATAAATAGAATTTTCTTTTGAATTTTGAATAAATAAGTGACCGAGTTCATCCGATTTCGGATAAAAATCATTACTTACTGAGATACACTTATCGCAGAACTCAATACAAACCTTATTATCACTTTCAGTCGGTGTTTTCAAGATGAGGCTTTTTTTATAGGTGCTAGAACTCCTTAAAAGAGATCATTTCGCTGGAAGTTGAACATATAAAATATTCAATTTGAAAGAAGTGCAAAAAATCTTGGGTATCAATATCTTAATACAACTCTGCATCGTTTTATCTTTCTGTTAGGAGATCTGACATATGCATTCCAGCAATTAAATAAAGTGCTAGATTTTATTGCAATTTTGTATATTCTCTTTCAACTTTTTTCAGGAGATTTTTCCTGAACGATATAATTCTTAAAGTTCAAACTGAGAAAAGGAAAAATTAATCATTGAGAAGGTCCTATAAAAAAACCTAGGAAGTTCACAAACTAACCGATAAAATTGATCCAAATGGTTCACAGAAATTGTTCGAAATGGTCACCATTCGTTTGATGTGCACAAAGACTTGCCTGGCGTAATAACAAATTGAAACATGCAGCAACTATCACATTAGTTTGCTCACGAACATTTTCAATGCGTTGTATTAGTTCTTCAACACTATTCACCTCACCGTTACTGTTCACTAATGTTTTCAAATGACCCCAAAAGAAGAAATCACAGGGTTTGAGATCCGGGGAGCGTGCAGGCCAAGAAATCGACTCACCACGTCCACCTAAAGTCACAAAAATCATACGCTCTGTCAGATGTTTTCCCGTAAATTGAAACCATTTAAAAAACACATTTAAACCTCAATACGTACCTGAATCAAGTCCGGGCTGGAAATTTCTCAGATTCGCGGATAACTTTGATTTCGAAATACTCAGCCCTGGTGAATATTTTATTCAAAGGATTTTTGGAATTTTAACTTATTTTGAGTTCAGAGTTCTAGTTCCTGTCAAAAAAAAGTCTCATCTTTGAATTCAGGTTGAATATCGCTGTTTTTTAAGTGAATCTTTCTTCGACTAAGTGATTTCGATGGAATTATCTAATCAAGAGGTAGAGGTGATGTGGAAGTAACGAACCTTTGTGGTAAATTTTGTATCAGCAATCTGCCTTCTGTTCTTCTAATTTCTTTCCGCGATTTCATTCTCGCTCAGTTTAGAATTCTGTTGCGTCTAGTTTGATCCGAATCTTCGAGCAGACTGGCAGATAATGGAACGAAGGAGAATTCAGCCATTCGACAATTTATGGTGAATGGCTGGCATGAAATTTTCATTAAAGTAAAACAGTGGGATGGATTCAATTAATATTAATCAAGGGGAGATTCGGCGAGAAGTTGGAAGGCCCATCTACAAAGGATTAGATCTCCAAGGCACATCGCAGAACGGAATGAGAAAGCAACTTCGCAGTTTCTCCACTTAACTCGGTTTCCGAATATGGCCGACGAGTTTCTGCGTTTTGGGCGAAATTTAGGAAAGGTGAAAGGGTTTGTTTCGAGAAGTGACAGCTTTATCTGATTCTCTTTCAGTCTTTTTTGGAACCGAATACTTGCTAAAGTTTTTCCATAGGGAAATGAATAGACTAAGAAAATTTTCTATAGACAAAACTCATTTTTTCGCGACATATGAAGCCATACGGTCTAGAAGATAACTGTCCCGTCCATTTTAAGGGCTAAATATCGAGGTTTCGAATTCAACCCCACTAGGTTTTCTGAAATAATCGGCGTGATGCTAAAATTACAGTTTTCCATCTGCTCACGATCGAAGTTTGCCGAAACAAGTTTGAGGACCCTCCGGTAGATATTTCTTCATTAGCGAAACTAGCAACTACATCCACATTCTGTTTTGATGGATTACTCCGACATTATGAAGTTTAATGAAAATGGCTTCGGTATCTAAGGGTAGCAAGGGTTTCCCATTTAGCGACGGCTCGAATTCAAAGCGGCAAATGCATTTTCCGAGTCACCACGCCAGTTTTTCATTAGTTGTGACGAGTCGACAAGTTTCGTTAAAACGAAAATTCGGTATGCCATTCAATCCATTCCGCTTTTCGGTAATTCTGCAAATATGATATGTGGAATGATTTTTTCTCGGTTTGGCTAGAATTAACGTTTTACATAGAGTTTTCCAGATCTCTGAGTGCATTTGCAAGTTTAAAATTACAGTTCTATCAAGAATCTGGAAGATCTCTAGGTCGTTTGTAATTTTCCTGGCAATGATACATCTTTCTTCAATCCACTCGTTGCCGACATTGAAGTTTACAAGACTGTATTTTTAACATTATTAACGCCGTGAGGCGAATCTTCCACATACAAATGAACCATTCTAAAGTTTCATGGCAGCTTTCACAGGCCATAATTCGAACAACTTTCACCCCGGAAAAAAACCACGGCTATTAATCCGAATTAAGTGCGGAGAATCAAATCATCGTTCTTCATTAAACATTTACACCCATATCTGACTGCGAAATGAGGCTTGTTTCCAGAAGGAGGGGTTTGAACGCGTCCTCAACCGCCGTGGCGATGCTCCAAGAAGGGTGTGATATATACTAACCCCCAGATATAAATCACTCAAGCAAAAGTATACGTGGAATATTTTCACGATGTTGTTGCGAGTCGTTTACGGACGAAATATGCCATAAAGTTTCATCATATATCGGTTTATGCGCTCCTAGACTACGTTTATTTTGGGGCTTGATGAGGTGCTTTGAAGATGGGTTGCTGTATAACGAGATTTCCTGATTTGAATGAGGAATATTGCAGGTCTTACAGGAATAATTCAATAAAAATATAATCTTATGCAATTTTTTTAACATCATCTATCTGATTTCATAAGTAAAAAATTATAAAGTCACTGCGGTGGAGTCAGGAGCCTTTGAGCGCTCGTTCATCCACCTTGTAGGTAGATTCGCATTTTACAGTTTCAGAAACCAATTGAAGAAATTTTTGGCAGCTGTCAAAAAAATGACACCAGATCTTTGTCAATTATGCCGAATCAGCTGTTACAGAAATATAAGGATTTTTCATACAATAATTCGTTGGAATTTGAAATGGTTCTGGTTATGCGATCTGGAGAAAAAGTAGCTCGAATATATCATTCTCCATTAAATTACAAAATTTCGTCACGATCGAATTTATAGTTTTCAAATTATCAAGAAAACCAAAGTTCAAACGACCATATTTACGGAACCCCTGGTAGAATTTTGCCCAATAATTAACACAACCGCGGCATTAGAGATTCGAACCTACCCTGAAAATTTCAAGGCTCTAGGTCGTTCCGTTCGAGAGTTATTGTGTATACCGCCGGACGGACAGACTCAAATTTTTCGACGGATTCGTCATCAGTGAGTCGAACCTTGTCGAAAATACAGACATCTTGATGAAATAATATAGCCATCGTGTAATTAGAACGAGCGGTAGAAAATGTAATCTTATGGGACTAGATTATATGAAATAAAAATAAAAAGCTCAAAATATGCGACATAAACTAATAAAATTGTCTTCTATCATACAGAAAATTTTATAAGTAAAAAGGATGTTCCACATCAACTGAAATTCTGAATATTATTGAATAGATAATTTCATTGGGTAAATATTATGTATTTCTGATTACAATTTATATATTTCATTGATTTCTGTTAAATGGTTATTTCTAGTTGAATGATTTCTTCATTTCATGAAAAATAGTTGCGGGAGTTTCAATAGTGACTCTTATAAAATGTCTGTTTGAAAAAATTCTCAAAAAGGAAAATTTAGTTCAATAAATATTTGAATGATTAAATAAAATTTTACGCTTAATTTATTGAGGTTATGATCAAGGTTTATTGGATTACTTTGAGTGGACCAAAAATGGTCAAAAATGCGACAAAATTTACAAAACTTTGCAAAATTTCAAATATTCGAATTTTTTTTAATGGTTTCCTCTCGCATTCAAAAATTTAAGGAAATAGCGGGTAATGTTACTGTTTGGATTCGTCAAGAATTGAGAAAAAATTCAACCATTTCAATTTGGTTGCTATTTCAGCACCTAGTTTTTGGCAAAACTTCGCTTGAACTATTCATAAAATTTGACACACAGATTCAATATTTCCAAATTTGCTAAAATATCTTTCGAAATCTTCTGTTTTAACAAGGAAACGTCCTGATGAAAGACGTCGAAAACATATCGATTTCCATAAGAATATTATTGAAAAATTAAAAACATCCGATATGATTCAAAATTTCCAACATTCAACAAATTAATACTTTCATTAATTGAAAATTGAGGAAGTTCATCAAATAGTTGATGAAATTTACTTTTTTCAGTTGCACATTCAGAAAAATCGATTGAACTCCTTATTTTCCATAAATAATGATGTCCAAGTTATTTTGAGTATGAACAGGTTGAATTTGAATTTTTTGAAACGAGTAATGGTCACAAAAAAAAATATTTGGGTATGATATAAAAGAAACTTGTATGATATAAAAGAAAATAGTAATAATATCATATGTTAAACTCATGGAAGGAAAGCGTTTGAGGCATTTGGACCAAGCCTTGACTATTTCTTGCTAAAATTATTCACTTCATTCAAAAAACCTTGAAATTTTCATGAACCGATTGAGACAGATCTCCTTCAGAAAAAATAAATATCCATCATCAACAATCATTATGTATTTCTTGATTTATTCAACTTCACGTTTCAGTCAGGAACTGAGAAAGTTTTTCGTTTTATCCAATAAACGATATTTACAGCGACTTTTCCTGATCTGCATATATCTTCGAACAAAGATTCCGATCATTATATTATATATATATTTGTCCAATATGTCCTCGAAATTAATGCCAGGACATTTATGATTCGAAATATAAAAGTAATTCAATATCGAGCGTTGTTCTTGTATTTTTCTGATCTATTTTTTGAAGCTCATTGCGTTTGAAGTAATAATTTCAAACTTTTGATCAATTTATGGTTTACATGGTCGAAAATTTTTTATCAACCGATAAATCTGTTCATAAAGCATACAAAAAAAATCTATCAAGTATTTGACAGACCATTTTGCTATAAAATTTGAAAATACAGGAATATCACAAAGATTGAATGAAGACATTACCGGATATGCGATACCAGAAAAGGCTCTACGAAAGTTCCATCAGTTGGAAATTAGAGCGAGTGCCGTATTTCGAAATCGTTGCTTTGCACAATTTTTAAATGAGTTTTCCACGGTGTGGTGAATGGAAGGACGGAAAAAGAAGCCACCGGAAGCAGACAGTAGCCGTAGATTCTCACAGCTTTGGTGTAATCGTAATATTTTATGACATAACGCTCTGATCGGGCTTTAGAAGTGCAGTAAAGGTAATCGAAAGTCGTAAACCCTAATCTGCCATAGAAATTCATGGCCTAGTCTCTTCCCTATTGCCCCTTGTCCCTTTTCTCCTCTCCTTCTCAATAAGAGAACTCCACTTCCAGTGAATTATCGATCTGAAATTCAAAGAAGAATTTTAAAAGAAATGGAGTTTTTTTAGATTTTATTTAATTCAACGTAGAATTATGAAATTCAAAGTACATTGATATAAAGTTAGTCAAACGAAAACAAGTTATGGAAAATGGGAAAACCTATTTTAAAATCTGCAGCGTTCTGTTATTACAACTGAATAGAAAAAATTTCACACTCCCAATAAAGTGTAATGTACACGTGCCCTACAAATGCATTACATATTCATCAAATCTTCTTTACCAAACGAATCACAGTTTCAATTTCATGCACGTTATTAGAAGATTAAATGGGAATTAGCGGAGCAGTGTTCCCCCCGTTGTAGTTCCTACTCAAACATCAGGATAAGGTTAATAAAAGTCAATATATCAAGTCTGGGCATTAAGGGACTAAAACCGATCATGTTAGCACCCCTATCGAATAGTACAGGGGCGTATTGAAAATTTCCAGGTTACAAATGTAAAAAAAAATATTTTGGAATAATAATCTCGTGACATAATGAATTTTCTGGTCTGGATAGGTGTCCCAAACTCGAGTGCCGACTAGACGTTTCTTAAGAACAGGACCAATCTGAAATCAGAAAATAAGGATTATGATATTGTTCGACTTTATCTACTGAGCTAAAATATTCTTGAAGCCTGAACACTTTCAGTTCACATAAATTCAGAAAATCCTTAATAACTCAGGAATTATTTAATTTAGGAGCATAAACATCGTAACACTATCGTGAAAACTATCATTATTTTTCTTCTAAGAATCCAAAGCAATCATACAAAAATAGGGTTCTTATTTGAAAAACAAAAGTTATAGGAAAATTCTGATCACAATTTTTGACGAAACATTTGAAACAACATGTGGCGAGTTTTCCAGAATTTAGGAGATGCACAATTTTCCGCCTTTCTTCTAACTAATATATAAATATAAAAAACAGTTTATTCTTGAAATATTGAAAAAAAAATAACGAACATAATACTGACTACGCATATCTCTATATTTTGGAAACTATTCCGACGAATGCAACGATTCAAATAGAAATAAATTAAGAATTGAATAATCGATCATATAAGAGACGAAAAAATGCAAATAAAAATTTCTCGAGAAATTTATTTTCACTTCCTGTGAAAGTGTTCAGGCTTCAAGAATATTTTAGCTCAGTAGATAAAGTCGAACAATATCATACTCCAAATTCTCAGATTTCAAATAGGTCCGGTTCTCAAGAAACGTCTAGTAGGCACTCGAACTTAGGACACCCTGTATATAGTTAGTGGATTCCTCCACAGATATAGCAAAAAATTAGTTATGTACCTACTCACTTACGAATTTACTATTTAGATTGCCTGAAGAAAATTTTTGTTGACGCAACTAGGTGGTCCTTCTTAGATTAGAATTCAGGCTATACAAAAAGTAAAGTATATATTTTTTATCATACCTTCATCGAAACCCTTGGTAAAAAAAAACATCAACCCTTTATTTATACTTATGTCAAAACACATCAAAAATATAAAACAACTATTTCAAGTAAATACACTTATTGTATCGTAATATGCTTTTTTTGCTATTGTAAAACTACCATAAAAAACGACCATTCAATTCATCAATTGTCACCCAACCCTTTCTAAACCACCTACCCTCAAGTATGATTTATCTCAAGAATATTCCATATTCAATGAGAAAGATTGCATTATATTGAATTGGCATCCATTGAAATCCATTATCTTCTTGGTATTCAATGGAACATTAGACTGAAATTTTCACTAATGTTTTGCTGTTTACTGAACCACGTTTTGCTGTACAATAGCATCTTCAGGTGGAAAAGATGAAACTAAATATTTTGTTGCAACTTGCTCATTATATACCAGTTTCCAGACCAATAGGTACCTGTACAATGTTTTTATAGGAATCGCCATGAACCAGACCGTTAGCTCCACATTAAAATCATTACGGTTGAATAACTTCAATAGCAGGGAATTATTCAACTCAATTTGATCATTGAGTAATTGAGGCGATCTTCTTTCTTTATTAAATTCAAGGCTTCCTAAAAGATTGAGTTTCTCTTCTAGAGCGAAATTTTGTGAACATAAGAGAAATAATGCTCTTCAGTCAATAAATGTTCTGCGAAATTTGGATTGGTTTTTCCGTTGACGAAAGAGCTTCTATGTTCCTTAATTCTTCTCCCAAAAGTTCTGCCTGTATATAGAAACTTGGACAATCACCGCATGTTAATTTATATGCTATATACATACTAGCGATTTGTCTGATTGTTCCGTTTTGTTCTTGTTATTATTGATATTTTTGCATTATATATTATCGGTTCTATAGCCGATATTGGTTTCATTTTGTTTCAAAACAAGGTAACCTTCTTTAAAATTTTTCTTTTCAAATTCTTTTTGAGGGATAAACTTCATATAATTTTTTCAAAAAATGCGTTATTTGCATGTAGGAAAAAAAGGGAAGAAAATCTCATAGAAAGTCTTGAAAATAATGAAGAAAGAAGATTACCGTTCTCTTAATGACCAGATTAACGGTCCAGTTTATGGCGATTCCTTGAAAAACATTGTACCTAGTTTACCGTATCCATTTTCATCCCCATCCCTTCTGGAAATTTATATATAATATAGTAAAAAATTGCAACAATATATTTTGTTTTATTTCATCCACATGAAGATACTATTTTATAGACAAACATGTGTTGTGGTTCAGTAAAGCCTTAATTAGTCAAAATGTATTGATGAATTAAGTGAAGTAATATTGCTTATACCAAACCTAACCTAACCTAACCAAAAAATTTAAAAACAACTGTGATAACTGAAACTGTGGTTCTTCGATTGCAATATTTCTCATTAGACATAGAATATTCTTAGTGAGAAAGCAATGATATAGTTCTGAAAGAGTTGAAAGTTGATCAATAAATGGAAAATAAATTTTTTGCATCATGGAAAATGTGGGTATCTACATTTAACTAAGAAAAAAATTATGAGAAGCACTGCCGTCAAGTCAGGAGCTTTTGAGTGCTCGTTCATCCACCTTGTATGTAGATTCGCATTTTCCAGTTTTAGAAATAAATTCCAAAAATTTTCGACAACCGTCAGAGAAATTTTGAAACTAAGGCGAAACTCCAGACTTCACGTCAGTGCTCTAGGTGATTCTTTTTAGATTATTCGCAACAATTTTCTACGCTCTCCTATGATCTTGGAAATGCGATCTGGACAAGGTAGTTTGAATACATTATTCTTCATCTATGTGCGAAATGTGATTCCAATCCAATGGGTAGTTTTGAAATTATCAGGAAAATAATATTTTGAACGGCCATATTTGCGGAACCCCTAGTCTAATTTTTTTCATTGATGAACGATTCGAGATCCACACCACTCCTGAAAATTTCAAGTCCCTAGGCCTTTCAGCTCGAAAGTTATAATTTTCTATGGTTTCTATGGTTCTGGTCATGCGATCTGGAAAAAATGTATTCTGGACATATCATTCTCCATTAAAATACAAAATTTCGCCACGATCGAATCCGTAGTTCTTAAATTATCAAGAAAACTAAATTTCAAACGACCATATTTACTGAACCCCTAGAATAATGTTGCTCATAGATGAACGTGATCACGACATTCGAGATCCACACCTATCCTGAAAATTTCAAGTCCCTAGGCCTTTTCATTACAAAGTTATAATTTTCTATGGTTTCTATAATTCTGGTCATGCGATCTGGACAAAAATTTGCATGTAGCTTGAACACGTCATTATCTATCTGAGTGCAAAAATGTTTACGGGAATTATGATCAGATTTTTCGATATATGCCAGTTTAATATTTGAGTCCGTTCCTGCGGCGCTAAAGCTTCATCCACCCTACCCGAACCATCGGACGTCAGCACCCCGCCAAGCATGAATCACGGACTAATTGACCGCTAGATGAAACAGTTCGAGATCCAGGTGATTCCGCTCTAATCCATATGCCTAATTCGTGTGGCCGGCAAGGATTCCATCTGACCAACACTCGGCGTTTCGTATTGTTTTCCGATCGAATAGAATTTCTGTTAGCCGGCTGCTGACCTGCAATTAACCCCGATTTAAATCGACCTCACCCGCACCTTTTGGGGCGAACGGTTTGCGAGAACGGTCGTTATCGAAGTATTCGAGAAAACGATCGGCGATGGGCATGTCTATGATGAAAAGTTTTTTTATCGCACCCTGGAGCGATATGTTAGGAGGTGAGTAGATTGTGAGGGGATTAAAATTTGACGGACACTGAATGCTAATTGTTTGATTACAACTTAGTCATTGGGAATGATGGGGGGTGGAATGGAATGATTCGATGTGTATTTGCTCATATTCAAAGAAATTTTCCAGGATATACAACAGGAATTCGGTTACTTCTACAGGAAATTCCCCTCAAATAAGCGACAGCCGGAATATTTGTTGATTTTACGTGAAAATTCCGCTCATTTTATTGAGCGCTCGTACTACTTACACGAGGGCTATATCATTCTGTCGCGATGTCTGTATTTTTCGAATTTTGAGCCGAAAATGGTCTCAATCGACTATGTTCGACTCACTGATGACGAATCCGTCGGAAAATTCGAGTCTGTCCGTCCGTACACACGATAACTCTCGAACGGAATGTCCTAGAAACTTGAAATTTTCAGGGTAGGTTCAAATCTCGAATGCCGCGGTTGAGTTCGTTATTGAGCGAAATTCGCCGAGGGATTCCGTAAATATGGCCGTCGAAATTTTGTTTTCCTGATTACTTCGAAACTACAGATTCGATTGAGATGAAATTTTGCACTCTAATGGAAAATGAGATCAAGCTACATGCCAAATTTTGTCCAGCTCGCATCACCAGAACCACAGAAACCATCGAAAATTGTAACTTTTGAACGGAAACGCCTAGGGACTTGAAATTTGCAGGATAGGTGTGCATCTCGATTGTCGTGATCAGTTTAATCTATGAGCAAAATTAGACTATGGGTTCCGTAAATATGGTCGTTTGAAATTTAGTTTTCTTGATAATTTCAAAACTACAGACTCGATCGTGACGAAATTTTGTATACTAATGGAGAATTATATATTCGAGCTACATTTCTCTAGATCGCATGACCAGAACCTAGAAACCATAGAAAATCATAACTTTCGAACGGAAAGGCCTAGGGACTTGAAATTTTCAGGATACGTGTAGACCTGAAATATGACGTTCACGTTCATCAATGAGCAGAATTATAATAGGGGTTCCGAAAAAACAGTCGTTTGAAATTTTGTTTTCTCGATAATTTCGAAACTACGGATTCGATCGAGATAAAATTTTGTATTTTAAACCAGAGTGATAACTTAAAGCAACATTTTGTCCAGATCGCATGACCAGAACCATAGAAACCATAGAAAATTACAACTTCCGAAGGGAAAGGCCTAGGAACTTGACATTATCAGGGTGGGTTTGGATCGCGAATTTCACGGTACGTTCATCAATGAGCAAAATTAGACTAGGGGTTCCGTAAATATGGCCGTTCAAAATATTTTTTTCCTGATAATTTCTAAACTACTGATTTGATTGGAATGAAATTTTGCACCTAGCTGAGGAATGATTTATTCAAACTACGTGCGAGATTTTGTCCAGATCGCATCAACAAGACCATAGATACCGTAGAAAATTCTAGCGAATTATCGAAAAAAATTGGTCAGCTGAAGCAGTGACAAAGTCTAGAGTTTCGTCTGAGTTTGAGAATTTTTTTGACAGCTTTCGAAAATTCCTTCAATTGATTTCTAAAACTGGAAAATGCGAATCTACCTACAAGGTGGATGAACGAGCGCTCAAAAGCTTCACGGCAGTGCTTTTCGTAATTTTTTTTCTAGAAATAACAAGTTTTACATTAGTCGATGCAACCAAACTGCAGTTTGTTTTTTCAACAGGAAATGATACTGTGACGTAAACCGGAATATGCGTGACTATATACAGTAGTTTAGTGTTCATTACTAGAAATTCTTGTAGAAACTGAAGTTTGAAGCTTGGAATTTGGAATACAACTGTCTATAGTCCATTTAAGAATTATTGACATCGAAGCAGGCCATGAACGTCCAGTCGAGGCTTTATTTCTGGTTACAAAAAGTAACTAAATTTCATCATAGAAATAAAACATAAATATAACCTAGAAAAGTGTTGAGTATGCGGATTATCGTAATTATCGAATAATTAAGCCGGAATATTTCGATTGCAGTTTAAACATGGGAATTCAGGTTTGAAAAGGGCAAAAATATCGTGGAATGCTTTCATATAAAATTATGAATCTATGTAGTACATGAAGAATTTTGACATGAAATTTGTACCGAACTATCAATATATGAACCAATTTGTGAATTATTTATTGCTTGGTGTTGAATACTTTAAGAAAGTCAATTTTTATTTTCATTCATTGAAAATGTCCATGAATTATTGAAAATATTATAATTGATGAGCAATTTTACAAAAATTCAGTATAGTTTTGAATTGGGAACAATATAGCCTGTGTATGAGCAGAGGGAATGTGAACAGGGTACCATACAGTATGAGTATTATAAATAAACCTAAAATATCTACGAATGATACAAGAGCAAAGTTGAAAATCTCATTGATGACTTTGTTTGCACGTATAAGTGTAGTGATTTGGATGTGTTTATTGAATAAGCTGACATAATCCTATTGATGGGCATCATTTTGCAGGAAAGGTTTCAATATTTCAATAACCCATTTATGAAATAATTCACCATTTATAGTAATCCTTATCATTAATACCACTGTCAAGAATCGGATCACATCCAGGTAAAAATCCATCAATTGTTTCAGCATTCAAAATAGTGCACCTTCTGTCTTTACCCTTGAAAATACTCAGCATACCTTTTGGATTATTTTCTAGTCTCCACTGACGAATTTGAATACAGTTTTCGAATATCCAAATTTCATCTAGATAAATGTTTTGTTCCATGTATTCTCGGTGTTTATCACAATATCGTACTATTTTTATTATATTTTTCTGTTTATCAGTAAGAATTTTCCTTCGATCAACTTTTTTGTATTTGTATCCAATTTTTTTTATGATATAATATAATGTTGACTTCGATCAATTGAAATCTAGGTGCTCTTTGGCCAGTTCGAAAAGGATATCCAAACTGATATATTCATTGATTTTAATTCTAGCAAAAACAAAGTCATTCAATGTCTCTTTGAAGGAATAATCGTATCGCACAGGTTTTCTTTCACTGCTAATTCCAGGCTGTAATAACATGCTAATATTCTACGGACAGGGCTTGGTGAAATCTGAAAATTGAGACATTGATCAATCAGAATACACTTTGAGTCGGTGAATAACAGTTTACCTGAAACACTAGCGGAAATGGAATGTAGGGGGAGTTTCTTGTAGAAGTAGCCGAATTCCTGTTGTATATCCTGGAAAATTTCTTTGAGTGCACTTTCGACCCCATTAGATATCACTGTCGATTCCCAGGCTCAACATGTGAAAAATAAAGGGAGCAACGCGACGGTGAAAGTAAAAGCATCCACCCTGTAACTAAATCAGGAGGAAAAACAATGTTGCAATATCACCCCCGATGCGGATGGTACAGGGGTTCGACCGGGCACGCAACAGAATAGAGCAGAACATTGCGAAGTCATACATCACCACGCCCCATTAGGGATTAATGATGCCAGCACCACCGAAATTAACTCCCCTTTGGCTTACCGCGGCGCTATAACGTCGACATATTAACTATTTGTTACAAGAGCAATATACTCTCACCCGGTTCGGCGATGCGGCCTCCAGCTTCGGAGTTCTTTGTTCGGAGAAATTGTGAAGAAAGTTAATAAAGTGCTGATGTAAATCATGCAAATTATCGAGGACCCGCCTGCGCTCGCCTTCTTTTCTGGTTGGTTCAGGTTTAGGGTTTTTTTTGAAATTCAAAATATAACCTTGCCGGTGTTTGAGGAAATTCCATTCAGCAGATACCTCAAAATTCGGTTAATCAAGAATTGTATGCTTGGTAGATTACCACTGAATGCCCAATTTCGAAAAGACCAGGGTTTGTTTACTTTTCGAATTGACGTCAACATCAACTGTTGAATCAATTAAATTCGACCGCTAACGAAGTTTTGTTTGTTTCCAAACTTGTACGATCAAAATTGAAGTATTCTTTAGATTCATAATCAGAAAATTGGGAAAAGCATCAAGCTGCGATTTACGAATTCCAATAATATAAATGTATATTGAGAGATTCATGGGAAATATTGCACTGCAAAAAACGAATTCCTGTTCCTTCCTACACTATGTTTCCCAATCATATACTAACCCCCTTCTTTTTGAGCGCTCGTACTACTTACAAGAGGTCTATATCATTTCGTCACGATGTCTGTATTTTTCGAATGTTGAGCCGAAAATGGTCTCAAACGACTCACTGATGACGAATCCGTCGAAAAATTCGAGTCTGTCCGTCCGTCCGTCCATATACACGATTACTCTCGAACGGAATGTCCTAGGAACTTGAAATTTTTAGGGTAGGTTCGAATCTCAAATGCCGCGGTTAAGTTCGTTATTGGGCAAAATTCGCCCAGGGGTTCCGTAAATATGGCCGCTCGAAATTTTGTTTTTCTGATAACTTCGAATCTACTGATTCGATCGAAGTGAAATTTTGCACTCAGATGGAGAATTACAGGCTCAAGCTACATGCGAAATTTTGTCCAGCTCGCATGACCAGAACCATAGAAACCATAGAAAATTATAACTTTGTAATGGAAAGGCCTAGGGACTTGAAATTTTCAGGATAGGTGTGGATCTTGAATGTCGCGGTGACGTTCATCAATGAGCAAAATTAGACTAGGGGTTCCGTAAATATGGCCGTTTGAAATACAGTTTTCTTGATAATTTCAAAACTATGGATTTGATCGTGACGAAATTTTGTATTCAAATTCCAAATTCAAATTCCCAATCATATACTAACCCCCTTCTTTTTGAGCGCTCGTACTACTTACAAGAGGTCTATATCATTTCGTCACGATGTCTGTATTTTTCGAATGTTGAGCCGAAAATGGTCTCAAACGACTCACTGATGACGAATCCGTCGAAAAATTCGAGTCTGTCCGTCCGTCCATATACACGATTACTCTCGAACGGAATGTCCTAGGAACTTGAAATTTTTAGGGTAGGTTCGAATCTCGAATGCCGCGGTTCAGTTCGTTATTGGGCAAAATTCGGCCAGGGGTTCCGTAAATATGGCCGCTCGAAATTTTGTTTTTCTGATAACTTCGAAACTACTGATTCGATCGAAGTGAAATTTTGCACTCAGATGGAGAAATACGGGCTCAAGCTACATGCGAAATTTTGTCCAGCTCGCATGACCAGAACCATAGAAACCATAGAAAATTATAACTTTGTAATGGAAAGGCCTAGGGACTTGAAATTTTCAGGCTAGGTGTGGATCTCGAATGTTGCTGTCACGTTCATCAATGAGCATAATTAGACTAGGGGTTCCGTAAATATGGTCGTTTGAAGTTCAGATTTCTTGATAATTTCAAAACTATGGATTTGATCGTGACGAAATTTTGTATTCAAATTGAGAATGATATATTCGAGCTACATTTTTTCCAGATCGCATGATCAGAACCATAGAAACCATAGAAAATCAAAACTTTCGAACGGAAAGGCTAGGGACTTGAAATTTTCCTGATAATTTCGAAACTACTCATTAGATTGAAATGAAATTTCTCACATAGATGAAGAATAATGTATTCAAACCACGTGGGAAATTTTGTTCAGATCGCATCACCAAGACCATAGATATCGAAAAAAAAAATTGGTCACCTGAAGCACTGACGTAAAGTCTGGACTTTCGCCTTAGTTTAAAATTTTCTTTGACAGCTGTCAAAATCTTTCCAATTGGTTTCTAAAACTGGAAAATGCGAATCTACTTACAAGGTGGACGAACGAGCGCTCAAAAGCTACTGACTTCACGGCAGTGCTTTTCATCATTTTTTTTGTATTTTCTAGGAAAACTTATTCAAGAGTTAGTATCTATCGTAGATCGAAAATATTCAAGTATATTTAGGAGGCCAAAAACTGCTGGAAATTATTGAATCGCTGTTTCATCATGTTTGTTCCTTCGTCGGAAACCGATATTTTATTTCAAACAACTCCAACCATATGGTTGAACATAAAATAAAAAAATTACGAAAAGCACTGCCGTGAAGGCAGGAGCTTTTGAGCGCTCGTACATGCACCTTGTAGGTAGATTCGCATTTTCCAGTTTTAGAAACCAATAGAAGGAATTTTTGACAGCTGTCAAAAAAATTCTGAAACTTAGGCGAAACTCCAGACTTCATGTCGCTGCTTCAGCTGATCAATTTTGTTTCGACAATTCGCTAGAATTTTCTACGATATCTATGGTCTTGGTGATGCGGTCTGGACAACATTTTGCACGTACTTTGAATACATTATTCCTCAGCTAGATGCATAATTTCATTCCAATCCGATCAGTAGTTCCGAAACTATCTGGAAAAAAATATTTTGAACGGCCATATTTACGGAACCCCTAGTCTCATTTTGCTTATTGATGTACGTGACCGCGGTATTCGCGATCCAAACCCACCCTGAAAATTTCAAGTTCCTAGGCCTTTCCGTTCAAAAGTTACAATTTTCTATGGTTTCTATGGTTCTGGTCATGCGATCTGGACAAAATATGGCTTCAATATATCATTCTCGATTAAAATACAAAATTTCATCTCGATCGAATCCGAAGTTTCGAATTTATCGAGAAAACAAAATTTCAAACGACCGTATTTACGGAACCCCTTGTATAATGTTGCTCATAGATGAACGTGATCACGACATTCGAGATCCACACCTATCCTGAAAATTTCAAGTCCCTAGGCATTTCCGTTCAAAAGTTACAATTTTCTATGGTTTCTATGGTTCTGGTCATGCGATCTGGACAAAATTTCGCATGTAGCTGAAACACCTCATTTTCCATCTGAGTGCAAAATTTCATCTCGATCGAATCTGTAGTTTTCAAGTAATCAGGGAAACAAAACTTTGAACTGCCATATTTACGGAACCCCTGGTGGAATTTGGCCCATTAACGAACTTAACCGAGGCATTCGAGATCTGAACCTACACTGAAAATTTCAAGTCTCTAGGTTGATCCGTTCGAGAGTTATCGTGCTGACGGACGGATGGACGGCCGGACGGCCCTACGGCCGGACGGACGGACAGACTCGAATTTTCCGACGGATTCGTCATCAGTTGATTGAGAACATTTTCGGCTCAAAATTTGAAAAATACAGACATCGTGACGAAATGATATAGCCCTCGTGTAAGTAGTACGAGCGCTCAAATACTGTTAGCTAAACAAGATTTATTCCGGTAGAAAATCCGGAATTTCAGTGAGAAATACCAAATATTCCTGTTGAATTTGATGTTTCCATACTGTCAGTCGTTCAAATATTGTTGGGTTATGCTTACAAAATTGTTATATTTCACTAGATATTCCTGTAACATTTACGGAAATATTTCTTTTAAAATAGAAGTAGGTACCTATTTTCCTGTTCATTAGACTCAAGTCACTTACACCGGAATCGGCATGTTAGATTGCAAGTACAAATTGTTCTCAGAACGTTCTTTTTTTGTTGTGAAAACAAAAGTAGCGTTTAAACAACAGGAATTCGTTTGAACGGAAATTCCCGGGATTCGTTTTGTTCAGTGTTCATTAAGCCTATCAAAATCGATAATGGAAAGTTTGGAAAATTTGCAGAAGAAGCCAAGCCTCCTCTTACTCATTTGAATTGGAATAAAATTAATTTCGCTGAAAATAACCATTGAAAGAAAAAAAAAATTTAATTGTGGTAAACCAAATGAATGAGTGAAAATATATACTATTGGCCTGTATTCAGTTCGAATAAAGTTCATCACTATCACCATTAGCCCATCTATGCTATTGAATGAAGAGTCCATTCCATCTCGAGAAAGTGCGTAAAATCTGACAAATAGGGCCCTTACTACCAGAAGCTGTATAAAATGCTCCCGATTCTTCGATAAACGCTCCCGTCGGTCAGCAAAACGACGGTCCATCACTCAATCTTCGGCCCGAAATAAATCTCGGCGGACGTTAAGGATAGAGCACACTGACACAGCGCGCCAGATGCCCGATCTGCCCCCACATGAGGGAGCGGACATTAATGATGTTGGATTATTTAACAATCATATATCTTCGCGCGATGGATTTTTCGCGTCATGTGACCCTGGAGACACCGAAATTCCCTTGATATCGTCGGGAGTGTAGCGTTGTTTGATGGAGCGGTGAAGGTTGGTGGTGGAGTGGTTGGGAGTTGGAAGTGACTGCGAGGGGTCGAGGGAGTTTTTCTGGTGGAAATTTATCTGGATTTACTTTTTCTTGCTCTTTAAATGTTGACCGTGTATTAGATGGAATACCAACTTTTTATATTAGTGTTAAATTAGTTTGCCGACAGCACACTGTTTTCATTCACAAACAATTCGTTCTATTCAAGGTTTGGTTTCAAAACAGACGCGCCAAGTGGAAGAAGAGGAAGAAGACAACCAACGTCTTCAGGACTCCTGGTGCTCTTCTGCCGTCGCACGGCCTACCACCTTTTGGAGCTATGGGAGATGGTTTGTGTGGTTCGGGGATGTTCAGTAGCTCCGACACACGTTGGGGTGTTGCTGGTGTAGCCACAGGTGAGGATTTTCAGAAGAATTTCAATTGAACTCTTTAATTTTTAATTCGGCAAGGAAAGTTTGTGTTTTTTCATGAGATGATAATGTATTCTTCAAAATGTTAACGGTCAAAATCCCAAGGGATGTTGAATTTTTCAGGTCAGCTTCATCCCAAAGTTTTATTAGCAAAAATAATCGACCAAACATAAAAAATTTAGATCACAGCCTTCTAACACTTCGAGCCGTGCACAAGAAAATTGACAATGTGGGGTGGGCTCTGAAGGAATTTGAAGGATGAACTTTGGTTGAGTTTATGAAGGCTGGTATTTATAAAATTTTTCCATTCGCAACTTTCCGCCAAAGTTGAGAAGAACAGAAGTAACAAACACAAACAAAACTGGAAAAAAACATTGAGCTCACCTTTCTGTAGAAACATGAACAAACACGATTTTTAACGATTGTTTGGCCGGACAGCGATGATACATTTCGGTCCTAAACAAACAACGTCCAGCCGGAGTAATAATCGTAAAAACCACGAAACGTTCAGAAAAATACGAAAGCACCTACCAATATTTGATAAGTCGGTATTCTATATTTTCCTCGACTGTAAAAGTGTGAATTTTGTTTCAGGTCTGGGTCAGCTGGGGCAGGGTTCGGTGTCCATGGGTGGGTTCGGACAGTCGCTCGGCCAACTCAATCAAACTTCTGGTCTGGGACCTTCCCTTCCCATCAGCACGGCTAATACTGTTTACCAGGCTCATTATGGGCTCAATTCGTTAGGTAAGTTGGGATACATTAATTGGATTGTGATTGTGATTGGATCTGTACTGCGGGTTCGAGAAAACTTTAACATGTCCTTTACTAGACCATTGTGGATAATTTTGAGTCTTTTATTTCATTTCTTTCATATCGTGATGAAGAACAAGTTTGTGCTTGAATTTTTTCGAAAAATCGAACTTTATTTCCATTACATAATATATAAATTTACACTTCTACTTAGAATCAAAGGATGCGCATAAATGACTTTTTCCCGAAAATAATCAATTCTTCTATATAGGGTGCTTCCAAATTAGACGTGAACCTTGGAGGACGTATAACTCATTGGCTGTCGTTTGAGCAGAATTTATTGATAACCAAAAATTAATAGCTTCCAAGATATTTGAGTTCGTGTGCTTTCCGAAAGATTTCTCACCTCACTTCATTTTTCGTCAATTTTTTCTACGTTGACCAAATTTGATTATAATTTTGGATTATTTTCATCAGAAAAGGATATGATACGTATGAAGAAAACAAAACTATCCTGTATCAGATGTTGGAAAAGAATTAGTATGATTTGAAAGTTGGTATTTGAAGAAAATAAAAATCAATTTCGCCTGCAACTTTCGAATTGCACAATTTATGTATAAAAAAATTATTTTAAAAACTGGCCAAATTTCCTTTATTCCTCAAAAAAGTTTTCGTTAGAATGCAGTCACCAGTTTCGTTTCAGCAGATTTTCTTATAAACAACCTTTTGAATGTCCGGCATAAAAAATAGTGATTTAGCGTTAATGTTTGAATGGGTGCAATAGCTAATCTTTTCATAGGTTCTTACTATCTACCTGATAACTTAAAGGGAGAAAATTATGAAGGATTTCTGAGAACAAATTATGACAGTTTTTTGGACGAGGTTCCCTTGATTGACAGGCGTGAGATAATTTTCCAACGGGATGGGTGTCTCGAAAAAAAATGTTTTTGAACGAATTGTTTCCTGAATGGTGGATACGTAGGGAAGGAGCTATTTCGTGGCCAGCGAGAAGTCCGGATCTAACATCGTTAGATTTTCATGTTTGGGGCAGTTTGAAAGAAATAGTATATGAAAGGGAAATATATACACGTGCATAACTTGTGGAGAGAATAGACGGAGTAGCGAGAAGATTGAAAGTAAATTTCAGCTTTTCAGGAAATCAGAAAGGAGGCCCGTGATTGTATAAAGAATGATGGGGGACATTTCGAACATAATTTATGAATGAATTTTCTTATGGAATTTTGAGTTTAATTGCAATTGAAAAATATTTAATTCGTCATTGTTGAGCGCTCGTACTTCTTACACGAGGGATATATCATTTCGTCGCGATGTCTGGATTTTTCGAATTTTTAGCCGAAAATGGTCTCAAACGACCATGTTCGACTCACAGATGACGAATCCGTCGGAAAATTCGAGTCTGTAGGTCTATCCGGCCGTCCGTATACACGATAACTCTCGAACGGAATGTCCTAGAGACTTGAAATTTTCAGGGTAGGTTCGAATCTCGAATGCCGCGGTTGAGTTCGTTATTGGGCAAAATTCGCCCAGGGGTTCCGTAAATATGGACGCTCGAAATTTTGATTTTCTGATTACTTCGAAACTACTGACTCGATCGAGGTGAAATTTTGCACTCAAATGGAAAATTACGTGTTCAAGCTATATGAAAAATTTTGTTCAGCTCGCATGACCAGAACCATAGAAACCATAGAAAATTATAACTTTGTAATGGAAACGCCTAGGGACTTGAAATTTTCAGGATAGGTGTGGATCTCGAATGTCGCAGTCACGTTCATCAATCAGCAAAATTAGATTAGGGGTTCCGTAAATATCGCCGTTTGAAATTCAGTTTTCTTGATAATTTCAAAACTATGGATTCGATCGTGACGAAATTTTGTATTTGAATTGAGAATGATATATTCGAGCTACATATTTTCCAGATCGCATGATCAGCACAATTTACAACAAACAGAATATCATTTACGTAAAGAATTTTTCGGCACCAGATGGAAAAGTTTTTTATTATTTGTTTTATGAAAAAAAGTTATTCTTGATGAAAAGCACATATGGAAACATCAGCATAAACTCTTTCTCTCCTTATAAATGTAGTGATTGGTTTTGGATTTGTTAACAGAATGAGATGACATATACCTATTATTCATATTGAAGGGCTCCTTATCCTTCAAAAACGAAATTTATTCTTTTTCTTCTCTGAGATACCTGAAAATTAAATCTGAAAAAGATGGCGGCAGCAGAAAAAGGGAACGAAAATAAAAATAATTTATACTATGTTGAATCGATAGAACATAACTTTTAAAATCCCTCTTTCGCAAAGATATTCTTCTGTTTCCCTATGGGTCCCTCGAAGGCGGATCACCTCTACACCATGCTCGTTTCCTGATTTTAAAACATTTTCGCTTTTTTTATTCGAAATTCCTTCTATATTTGAATTTAAAACACAAAACTTGTAGCTATTTGATTTTCAACCAACTGAGCGATGCTTTTCGGAACTTCAGATATTCGAAGGTCACTACAGGACCTTAATTGAAGGCAATCATATCCCATAGATGGAATAGAAAGTTTCAGTCCCGAATAAATTAGAAAAAAATTCATCGAAATAAATTCACCTGATCCATATTAATGTCAACTGGACAAATAGGTAAAAAATAAATTATCGATGTTAATACAGAGAATAGTTGGTAAAAATAACAAATTTTTTTTTTCATGGTAGATATTGAATATCTGACCGTGGTTTTCAATTAGGACCAACTTTTACCAACAAAAATCGTCGATAGTGTGAATGATTCTCAACTTGGGAATAATTTACATTTTTCGATAAACCTCGTATCCCAATGCAGAAAATGATATTACATAGTTTAGTTGCCATGTAGAATTTTTTATCAAGAATAACTTTCTTCATGCATGAAATTCCTCCTAATTATTTCTGCCACTGATGGAAATAAGTATTTTTTCAATCACTAAATAATTTGGCCTATCCAAAAACCAAATTTTGACGAAACATGTTTTTGGGGGTTATAATTCCCAAGGGGTGCATTTCAGGACGTAGGTTGATATGAAATTTCTTCCATATTTCAAAATCCAGACTCATGGCCAGAAATATATTAACATTGAATTCTAACATCCTGTATAATTGGACCATAATATTTCCCACCAAACAAAGAATATTCTTGTGATAGTTGCGAACAGGTTTCATGATAGTTTTCATGGCGAAAAAACTGATTTGATTCAGCTAATACCACATAGATCTACTTTGTTTGGAGAAGAATGTTGTGAGTTGTGAGGTACTTACTGAATCAACGATATTGTTCCAAGAATATACAGAAATAAAATGTATAGCAAACAAAGAAATTAAACTCTCAAGTCGATATCCATTCAGCATTCTTCATCTGTGGAAATCATCGTTTTATCTCAGAAAAGTAAACAGTTAATTCGTGGCTCAAGCAGGAAAAGTCATAGGAACCGTAATCCTCATAACATAACTTCGCCTTTTTTGTCTTCATGAAATATGATCAGGGACGGGTTGGAAACTAGAAAAGCCAAAGCAAAGGTCTTGCGAACATAAAACTGAACCTCTATCGAACTTGAGTAAAAAAATCTATATTCTTGATTTTTTGAAAGGGCCCAAGGGCCCCTGACTGATCTACGACGGCCCTGCGTATATAATTGATTAGTAATAATGTTGTTAATTGAACAAATTTGTACGAAGCGCAATACACATGAATTCTGAGTATCTTGAATGGATCAAGCTGTACAATCTTAAGTATGTTCCTAATTTTCGACCCCCCTGTACCATTACATCCAACTCCAATTACGATGGAAGATATGTACACTGGTAGGTAAATCAATCTGTACCAGTCTAATCCATCTCTGCCCATCTCCGGTAGACAGAAACGAAATAAAAAAAAAGCAAACAAACCCACGACGTTTTGACACCTTCGCTCTAAAGTAACAACTCCGTGTGGTATTTAGCTCCCGGGCGTATGCTGTCTGGCCATAGGGGGGCTCAGGGGGGGCCCACTCTACGTAACAAAACGCAACAATTAGCGGTGATTAGAAACAGTCTCGTTACATGCTACCGAAATACACGTCAATAAATCTAATTGCTTCGGCACACACTTTTTAAGTTGGCAGCCCATGTTTCCACACACCATTTACTGTTGGTGTGTGGCATTACGTATGTGATATAATGGTGGTGCTCATTCCATATGCGGATATTTGTCTGTCCATACAAAACAGAACAAGAGGAGGGTTTCGAATGAATGGACTGATTTAGAATCAATATTTGAGGTTGTGAATACTGATAAATGTGGATTTTTGAGTGGCAACAGACAATGCTTTGGTTTGAGTTGCTTCATACTTCCTATGCTTAATCGACTCAGTAGTTCAAGTTTTGTGGTCCACCCCCATCTACCAATTTACAAAAAGTTGGGGATACCCGAAACGAGGATAATAAATTATATTCCCTCGAAGGCTCTGAAGAAGTGTGGACTACCATTCGCACCTAATCTGCCACAGTGTCCATCATTCCTAGATTGCAGGGCCGTCTTGGGTCATGAAGGAGCCCTGAGGCCTACAGAGTATGGGGCATTTCAGAAAGAAAAAAAAGTGATTGAAAAAATCAGTATTGGTAGTTATGGTCAATTGAATGAAAAAGAAATATAGGAGGAGTACTTACTGTTTGTTCTATTAGGACCTCAAAGCCTTAATTATGAAAGATATCTCTATCTACGCATATGATTAACAAATTATTCGTTTTAATACCTCATTATTTCAATGAGTTTGGAAAATGGTACATGCTACAATTGATGACCATTAGGCGACTACCACATTAGTGAAAATTTCTCTCTTTCTTTCAGAATATCTGTCTATTTTTATTTGAGTCCAATCAATGAAGGATTTGTAGGAAATATTTTGGAGGAAAGACTTTTTTCTTCAAGAATGTATTTAGCGTAGTTGAAGGTAAAATACCCAAGTTCTGGGACCTAGACCTGAAGCTTAAGTAGGGAGGTGGGAGAACAAGTTGTTAATTTTCAGTATTTTGCTCATATCTCCCAAACAGAGCGTCGTACGTTAAAATTGAATATATACAGAATTAAAGCTGTTTAGACTTTCTATAAGATTGTTTTCAGCACTTTTTTTGTAACTCGAACAGTTTCTGAGATTTCAGCAGTCGAATTTCTCTAATTAGAGAAAATTGTATTTCAATCCAACGTTTTTGAGCGCTCTTTCTACTTACATGGGGGCTATACCATTTCGTCACGATGTCTGTATTTTTCTAATTTTGAGCCGAAAATGGTCTCAATCGACAAGGTTAGACTCACTGATGACGAATCCGTCGAAAAATTAGAGTGTGTCAGGCCGTCCGGCCGTATACACGATAACTCTCGAACGGAACGACCTAGAAACCAGAAATTTTCAGAGTAGGTTCGAATCTCGGATGCCGCGGTTTTGAGTAAAAATTCGACCAAGGGTTCCGTAAATACGATCGTTTGAAATTTAGTTTTCTTGATAATTTCAAAACTACGGATTCGATCGTGACGAAATTTTGTATTTTTATGGAGAATGATATATTCAAGCTACATTTTTTCCAGATCGCATAATCAGAACCATTTTAAATACCAACGAATTATTGAATAAAAGATCCTCATATTTCTGTAACAGCTGACTCGGCATAATTGACAAAGAGCTGCTGTAATTTTTTTGACAGCTGTCAAAAATTTCTTCAATTGGTTTCTGAAACTGGAAAATCCGAATCTACATACAAGGCGGATGAAGGATTGCTCAAAAGCTTCACGGCAATGCTTTTATATTTTTTTTTTTGAAGAATGTATTAAGCGAAGTTAGAGGTGAAATACCCAAGTCCTAAAGCTTGAGTAAGGAGGGGGGAGACAAAGTTCCCATTTTTCAGTTTTTCGCTCATATCTCCCAAACGGAGCGTCGCACGTTAAAACTGAATATCAACAAAATTGAAGCTGTTGAAAATCCCTTCAAGATTGTTTTCATCACTTTTTTTTGTAACTCAAAAAGTTTCTGAGATATCCGCAGTAGAATTTCGCTTATTGCGGAAAAATGTATTTTAACTCAACGTTTTCCACAAACATTCCATTCTAGCGCCATTCCAAATGCCAAAATCATACCGGAAGAGGTTGAAGGACATTTTCTTCACAATGAGTTACAATTAAGTTTTGAGTCAACAAGGGCCTAGACATTCTGAATTTTTCAGATTAACCGTTAATTTTTGAAGAAAACCTCCTTTCCAGTCTTTCCACTTCGATGGATATAACATTTGATATTAGCTGTTAAATGATGGAATAATTACTGAAAAGGAGGCAGTTGTTCAAAAAACGATATTTCTTGAAAGATATACCAGTTAGTATGAGATGGTAGGAGGCTTTCTTCATCAACAGTAAAACTGAAAAATTTAATAAGTTTGGACCTATTGATGAAACACAATTGAATAAGATGTCATTTTGAAGGAAATTTGATGCTCAAATTCAGGAATGAAAATAGAAAAATTATACTAGATAAACTGCAAATAATAATTATTTTGGTCTCTGGGGTACATGAATTGTTTTGTTGGCTTATTGCTACTAGTTTATCTAGTATAATTTTCTGTTTTCATTCCTGAATTTGATAATTTCAGATAGACAGCCGTATATTATTTTAGTCAATTATTCAGACGAATAAAGTTGAAGCATGTGTGACCATATATGATCGTAATGGTTACTGCGCGTCAAACATGTGTCTCTGTTTTGGGGAGTTGATAAAACAGTTCATGATCTACAGATATTTGAGACAGTTGGTTTTTGAACAGACAGGTGGCGTGATTTGGGCAATTTTCTCAGATCCACGTTGCCCTATGTTTTAAAGGTTTACTGTTTCTCACATCGAATTTGCCATTTTGCTAACCGTACTGACGAGATCTGATATGGATCGAAACGCGTCTACGGCTGCAAATGATGAATTTGTTGGTCTCTGGGATACATGAATCTTTTTGTTGGCTTTCTATTAGTTTATCTAGTATAATTTTTTTATTTATCCCTGAATTTGATTATTTCGGATAAACAGCCGTATATTATTCAAATTTGATGCTATTCAACCTCTTCCCTTATGGGTATGGCAAAGAAGTGAAAGGTTGAGGCGCTAGAAGGGTATAATTGTCAAAAAACGTGGGGTGAAAACACACTTTTCGTTAATGAACGACTTTCGGCTGCGAAATAGTTATTTAATCAACTAGTTTATTAATGACAGCGATTAATGGTCGAAATATTTTAACGCGTGAGCGGAGCGAGCGCGTTAATGTTTGAGACCATTAATCGCTGAATTAATAAACGAGTTGATTACAAGATTTTTCCGTCGACCTCATTAGGAATTGAATATAAATTCTGGATCGAAACCAATTTTTATTTTGCATGATATACAAATTTGACGTAATACAAATTTCTATGTTCATTTCGATATATTAATATTTATGCTTCCTATAGAACAATTCGAAAAATTCATAAAGGGGATACTGGACATGTTGTAACATTCTGAATAGTTTACATTTATTTAATTTCCTATAATGTCCGATAAGGAACGTGTGGATGAAGTGGAGGTTGAAGCATTATTTACTTTAGAACTATTATGACTTAAAATTTTTTCTGCAGTTTCTATTTTATTCTGAATGGAGTTTTCAATATACCCTTCTGCAACAGAAGTTGATTTCCAACCACCAAGTCTTTTGATGGCTGAAAAATCTGCACCACTGTCAGAAAGAATAGACGCAGAAGAACTCCGAAAACAGTGACCTGTATACAAATGTGGGTGCTCTAATTTAAGAAAGTTTGCAATCATTGACGGTAATTTAGAAAATGTATTAATTCCAACTGGTTGTGTTGAGCATTTATAGTTCTTATAAAAAACGAAAAATTTTTCGTGTGGAGTGTAAGGTGGCCTCAAGGATATATATCTCTTTATTATGTTTGAAAGTGTATGCTCATCATTATCCACCACAGTGAATATCCTGTTCGAATGTGTTTTCGATGAATTCACTGTCACCAAAAATTTCGATCCCATATCTTGTACATCCTTTCTCTGCAACCTTAACAATTCATCTTTTCTCAATGCACCCGCTACTCCGAATATCAAAGCGACCTACAAATCAAACAATGATAGTTATTTCACTATAACGAGATAATGAGAATAAGTTGGAATAACGACTCAATTGAGTTTTATTTTTACCTTCGACATCAAGAAAACACTATCAGGAGCATTCGCTATGAACTCTCTCACATGTTCTTTTTCGAGAACTTTTGATTTTTTTGGGTTATATCCCTCTCTTTTCCGTTTAATAAACATCACCAGTTTGTGGTATCTGCTTATATCAGTATTGTCTTTCACATTTACTGTTGATTTCAGCATCGAATATTTTGGCCATGAACTTGCTAGATGCCCCTTTTCTGCAATACCCGTAAAGTATGCCAACAAAACCGTTTCCGTAAAGTTCCGAACCTTCTTGTCCTTGCACCAAGATCTGAATTCAGCATAGGTTTTCTCATATAAATGGCGGCTCTTTTCAGGAAGCAGGCTCAAAGTTGCTGCTTCAGCAGTTTCTGTCTCATCTGGCGGTGTCAAAGGGATATTTTCTTCGTTATTCATTATGTAGTAGCGTAACGGATAAAATCAGATTCTGATCGAAAGCGAATAAATAAATTTGACAGCTCGATCGTGCTCCGACATAGATGCATCTATGCTCCGACTGAATATTTTATAATCGGTTGCCATGATAATCATGCATTAATACAAGAAATCATGCATTAATAGGGGTCATTAATGGATGATTTCGAGTGCGTTAATATGAGCTTTTATTCTATGGTCGACGGAAAAGTGTTTTAGTTACAAAAAAAATAGAGGCAACTTTGAAGAGAATTTAAGACACTCTCATCCTGCGTATAGTAAGTTTCACTTCACGGTGTTGGCAGAAAATTAGAAGGCTGAAGCGCTAGAAGGGAAAACGTGAGGTGAGAATGCACTAGTCGTTAATTTGTGACTCAGAAACTGTTCGAGTAACGGAAGAAAGTTATGCTAACAACATTTTAGGAATTTTAAAAAGCTTTCATTTTGTATATCATAAGTTTTACCGACCGCCGGACTGTTTGGGAGATATGAGTGAAAAACTGAAAAACCCTAAATTAGATGAAAGACATATTTTGATAAATATTCTCCACATTTAGATCTAACGCTTTTCATAGGATTGATACCTACCGACTTTTCTTTCTTGCCAATTTTATAGCTACAGAATATAAATCTCAAAGTTCGAAACGAAACGTGCAGTATCAGCCTTCTTTTTCTTGTGTTTACATAGTCCATTCCAGGTCCAAGAAAACATCGCCTTTCGGCGCTGTTTCTCAAGGCGGTTATCCTGCTTCTACTGTATAGGTCACACTTTGAGGATCGTTCTTTGGCAGTTAACTATCAAGTATTTTCTTCATTTTTCATAGGAAAAAGATACGAGCAGGCTAACTTTTCAGACATGGCCCCCGGAAATTGCCACAGGATACCTACCCCCCCCCCCGTCGTAGGTCGCATCCCCGCAACTAGAACGTTATAATTCACGGACATTATATCGGTGATCTGTCAGACTAATTCAGATTTATCCTTTTCAGGTGATACTATGATGACATACTGCAACAACGGAGCAACAGCGGGGGGCAGCGGCATCGGGGGCGGAGGAGGCGGGGGCGGTGGCAGCGGCAACGGCAGTTCTCCGCCCCCGCAAATCTCGTGCTCGAGCGCGGCCACCCCGCCAGTGGCGTCCGTTGCCTCGTCGACGGACCAGGAGGAGGACATCTGGAGGGGGCACAGCATCGCGGCGTTGCGACGGCGGGCGTCGGAGTTGAACGCCGCCATACCGTCGTATCTCCAAATCAATTACGACACTCACAATAACGCTTCTGTATATTAGTTTCGTTGTCTCGATCGATTTTTTAAGGTTCACTGGAACGGGGGTGGACTGGTTGGTTCGAGTCGGACGCAGGGGCGAACTTGGGGTTCCGCAGAAACAGAATTCGGTGTTTGGAGAAATTTCACATTGACTCTTTTCTTTTACGACATTCAAATTTGCCTAGTTCCCCTTCTTTTTCTTCAGGAAAGTTGATGAAACGAACTGTGCACCTCCCTTTATTTCTTTCTCTTATTGAAAAAAGTTTAGATTTTTCAGATGAACTTTATTCAAATCATACTGTATACGTACTGAAAATACTGGGTATACAATTAACAATATCGAATAGTTCATTGAGAAGCATAAATTGAAATTTATGTATCAAAGAACTTCACCCCAAAAAAAAAACATTTTGATATAACGTTGCGATGATTTTTTTTACAAAACCATCAGCAACGATTCAATCAACACTTCGACGCGGGGCACTCTGGATAAGACATTCCAGAAAAAAAGGACATTAAAATACATAAATGTGAAATAAATGTATACGATGTAAATTATACAATAGAACTGTACAAAAATGAGAAAGTTATGTGAATTTGAAACTGAATTTTATTGGGTGTGATGTGTTTACGTTTAAATGTCATGAGTAGACTAGACTTTGAAGTCAAGGATATTACAAATGGACTCGATACAAAAACTTATAGAGTACATTAACAATGTGAATTATTTTTTATCGTCGAATTAATTTTATGATGATCCGAAATGTTATTTCTCTTGTGATATAGTTTTGTATCAATTTTTCCCATATTTCATGTAGAAATTGCAAATAATCAAATTATTGTTTATAGATACGTTTTGTTATTTTTATTTCTGATTTGAATAAATTGTGGTATAATAATGTGTATAATAGATCCGTTAAATTTTTGAGACTATTTCTTTATTCCTTCTCCCATTTGTCATTGCGTGAATTTTATGTGCAGCATCTCTTTTCACATTTTATTTTTTTTTACTTGATATTTCATATTTCACAACAGGGAAATAGTTGAAACAATCGACACGCGAAAAAAAAAGGGTGTCTTTTCCTAAACCTTCTTATTGAATCGACACTATTTTCTTTATAATTTTTTATCTATAAAACTAAATCTAAAATGATTGAAAACAATTATTCAATGTAGATGTGAGCATCCACAGGGTGATATTTTTCTCAAGGTAAATCCCACTTTTTGAAATTTTTCGTCCTACGCCATTGATTAATTTCATGATTTCATCTAATGGATTCTTTTCAAATTTTTCGTGCACCCATTCACGAAAAAAACTCCTAAAAGTATTTCAGTATGCATAGGAATTATTTAGAAGATTTTAGAATACAAAGGTAATTTATTATTCACATATATCAAAAAATTACGAAAAGCACTGCCGTGAAGGCAGGAGCTTTTGAGCGCTCGTACATGCACCTAGGCAGATTCGCATTTTCCAGTTTTAGAAATCAATTGAAGGAATTTTTGACTGCTGTCAAAAAAATTCTGAAACTCAGGCGAAACTCCAGACTTCATGTCGGTGCTTCAGCTGATAAATTTTTTTCCGATAATTCGTTAGAATTTTCCACGGTATCTATGGTCTTGGTGATGCGATCTGGACAAAATTTTGCACGTAGTTTGAATACATTATACCTGAGCTAGGTGCATAATTTCATTCCAATCCGATCGGTAGTTTCGAAACTATCAGGAAAAAAATATTTTGAACGGCCATATTTACGGAACCCCTAGTCTCATTTTGCTTATTGATGAACGTGACCGCGATATTCGCGATCCAAACCCACCCTGAAAATTTCAAGTTCCTAGGCCTTTCCGTTCAAAAGTTAGAATTTTCTATGGTTTCTATGGTTCTGGTCATGCGATCTGGACAAAATATTGCTTCAATATATCATTCTCGATTAAAATACAAAATTTCATCTCGATCGAATCCGCAGTTTCGAATTTATCGAGAAAACAAAATTTCAAACGACCGTATTTACGGAACCCCTTGTATAATGTTGCTCATAGATGAACGTGATCACGACATTCGAGATCCACACCTATCCTGAAAATTTCAAGTCCCTAGGCGTTTCCGTTCAAAAGTTACAATTTTCTATGGTTTCTATGGTTCTGGTCATGCGATCTGGACAAAATTTCACATGTAGCTTGAACACCTCATTTTCCATTTGAGTGCAAAATTTCATCTCGATCAAATCTGTAGTTTTCAAGTAATCAGGGAAACAAAACTTTGAACGGCCATATTTACGGAACCCCTAGTGGAATTTGACCCATTAACGAACTTAACCGAGGCATTTGGGATCTGAACCTACACTGAAAATTTCAAGTCTCTAGGTTGATCCGTTCGAGAGTTATCGTGCTGACGGCCGGACGGACGGACGGACGGACAGACTCGAATTTTCCGACGGATTCGTCATCAGTGAGTCGAACATAGTCGATTGAGACCATTTTCGGCTCAAAATTCGAAAAATACAGACATCGTGACGAAATGATATAGCCCTCGTGTAAGTAGTACGAGCGCTCAAAAAGCTTTGTTCCAAAAACACTGGAAAACCAGTTCTTGTTTCCATACTAAGCTCATCTTTCAAAAATCCCAAATGAAAAAAGCTAACGGTGTTAGATTCGGGGAAAGTGCAGGCCAGAGACCTTTCACCTAACTATCTCTTTGGAAAATTATTGTTCAGCCAGATATAATATACAAAATTTTAGAACAAACAAAAATGAAATCATACTATGGAAAATGGTAAATGGCGACAATGCCTGAAAACTAGAGAATTATTAGAAAATCGAAAAAAATTGGAAAACTTGAACACCCCTTGATTATGAGGCGTTTGCCTCATAGATCATTTTTGTCTTCATAAGACATTTTGATCATTCTATCGATTTTTGGAATAAGGCTACAAAAAATGGACCACACTGTATGATACCTTTCATAGAAAATATTGATTGGGTTTTGATTACTTCAGTTCCCTGAAAAGATTTTTATCTCACTGATAACCATGATGAAAATTTTGCTATGACATGAAATTTTCAAAATAATTTTAACTTGGATTGCATAGACCTTTTCTTCAAAAATCAAGTTTCAACCTATCAAATTTATTTTCCTTTCATTCTTGTTGTAATGAAATCTACCAACCAAAATACCCAGGAAGAGTATCTTTAGTTGCGAACTTATTAAAGAATCAATACCAATTCTACTCTGACAAAAGATGGCGCCACAAGTTGATCATGAGAACTGTAATGTATTTTTCCAGATATATCAGATAGAGGAAAGGGTATCGTGCTTCCATGCACCTGAGGATTTCTATTTGCAACAGGGACGTTGTTGAGAAATGTATCGATTATTTGACGGGGGTCTCTGTAAGAAAGTACAGATACCTCCTATAATTTCTGCCGTGCCATCTGTCGAATTTTTTTTGTACTAAATTTTCGAGTGGTGGTTCGACTGTTGTGCAATAGGTGGCCCCAGGTTCTCTAATTTTTTAATGGTCGTATTTAACCGATCAACGAATTAATATTGATATGATTTCCCCATATTTATCTTGTTTCAGCAAAAATCATAGTTGAGTACCAACATTTAATTATCAAATTATTTATTTTTGAGCAACAAAGTATTCAGCTTTGAAGTTTATTTTTATATTTCAGCAGCAACAAATATTTGTTGATACTACAAATCTTACTTGAACACTAAACATTTGAGCACCAAAAGAAACAAAAATCTGCATAATAATATATTTGAGGTCCAACAATACAGGCATAAAAAATTAAACATTCTATCACTAAAACTAAAAATACATTCTGACTTCTAACGATACAAAAAATATAGAAAACAGCAGCATAATTATTATTGTACTTGAAGAGCTCCTTTGCTCTCGTCTATCATCCTCTCTTTCTTTTCATTCAAGGATTATATAATGTTCACATTGATACGTCTCTGCTTTATCTTCAGTTCGTCTTAATGTAAAATAAAGCTCTCAATACTACCCTGTATCTAAAAAAATTGAAATCCTTATTATTTTATACGAAACTCCTACGTTTACCTAAAATAAATTTCTCAGGCTGAATGGAAGAGTTGCAAAAGTATTAATCATCATTCACCCTGTACATTTCAAACTTATTAATTAAAAATCAATATAATTGTCTATTGATCTCACATATATTATAAGTTTGCCTAAAATACATATACATATACAAGCCTGAAACGGATATTTAGTTGCCAAGATTTGGTTTGAAAAAAAAATTGAAATAAATATTATTTTTTATCATTTATTTTTATTATCAATTTCACATATCAAATGTTCGCCTGAAATAAATAAATAAATGTTATTCTCAACCATTATTATGGGGTTTTTATAGTATATTTAGTGTGCACTGATAACTTTTGGGAAACACTATTCAGTTGGGGTTTTCGTTTGATGTTATTTTCAGCTCATTGAATTTTATTGGATATAATACATTAATTTTTGAGATTATTTCACGTTTCTGGTGTTCACACTATGCTAACTTTTTAACATTTCAGGTGCTCATAAATTCTGTTTCTGGTTGAGGTTTTTTGGTGCTCGTTTATTAATTTTGGTGGCCAAATATTATCTTGGAGACAGGGGTATGGAACTTGGCACTCATTGTTGGTGTACAATAAATATTTTGGTGACCGTTTAAAATATACCCAACGCGTAGCGTACAGTAACTCGATAGGCTTCTATATGAAATTTCACTTATTGTCATATTTACTATTTAGCCCAATTCAATGGGTTTTATCTTCATGGACAACTTGGACGTAGCGTCCCAACTTGTCTACTTGAATGAATGGTGGTTCTAATACGGAAGCTCTAGGAAAACGTTAAATTACAGAAATAAAATGATGATATTTTCAATGTTACCTGAATGAATTTGTACACCTATATAATTTTTATTTTCACACAGAAAAAGGACTTGCGTTATTGTGTGCTTCTGGAGACATGAATAACCAGCCATCTATGAATTTTTACAATTCAATATAAAAAAAAAAGTTTTCGAGAAACCATTGTTCATGACATATTTATGATTTTAGCTGAGTTATTCGGTGTTAGGTTCGATAGAGAATCGCCATCAAATAAGGGAGCAACACATAAAACCGAAATCTGCGAGTATAATTCCAGCAAGCAAGACAGTTTCAAGGATTTTCCCCTGCCGACAAGGTGATAAACAGCAGCAGTATTTTTACGATCGAATCAACATATCGAAAATCCACAATTCCTTCCTGCTCGAAGTGAATCACGGTACACGAAACGTATGTTTTCATTCTACATCCGCAATCATTTACCCCTTGGTATCTGTCTCGTATCAGTAATGTACCCAGATTCGATAAATAAAGGTGCAGGTATGGTATCCAACACGATTTGCATACTGCAGTACACTTGATAATGCGAAAACTATCCAGATAGGGCTCTTCGACTCTCTCTCTTCCGTTTCGAGTTCGTTGGAGCATTGGCCATGTGGACGATATCAGTGATAAGAGAGTATACGTTTGCATGGCACTGGGGACAATTACCCTCATTTTCTTGGGGAGAATGTTATTAGAATCATGCTTGATTTTGGCTTGAGGGGGGCTGGACTATTTCCACTTTTTCCAGCATCCACAAACTAACTCTTCTTTTTTCGAGTCAAATACGGTTCGGATATGATTTTGGCATTCATGGATTCGCCAAAAAAAAAACTTGATGCGTGATTGGGACCATCGGTGAACATTGACCCGAAAAATTGCCCCAGTTTTTCCACAGCACGATCTGCACACATCCACGAACCCCGTGCAGCGATCGCATGATGAATGATTCATTAAAATCGTTTCTTTTCAATTTTTATCCGGATCCACATCAATCAACAAAAATGGCCCGCGATCAATCTGAATTAATATTACGCTGATACTCAATATTTGCATATCGTACAGTTCTATTGATTTTGCGAGAGGAGAAGGCGTATTGCGAACGCCGAAACGGCGAGTTTTAATTGGATGAACGAACTTCCGAAAGGTCGGCAGTAAAAGTAAATGAGAATAATTCTTCATGTCTAGGTGGAATATAAACAATACGACTATAATTTTATGACGGCGTAAATCATTGTGAATGGAAAGCTGCGCCGTTTTCGATATGAAAACTGAAGAACATTCGACAATAATGCTTGTGGGATCAGCTAGATCGTGCAATGAATGTCGTTCCATGAACAATATGGATAGCCCTCAAAAATACCAACGAAAAATTAAAACGTCAAATTCCGCTAGTCCCAGGAAGTCCTCGCTTCGCGCCAACAAGAAAACGTAACCCCAAGCTGAGCCTCACCGCTGTTGGAGATTCTCAACTTCATAAACCTCCCCGGCAATTCCCCGACAAAAAAGCTCCTCGGTTAGATGTATTAAAACGATAAACTTGTAAAGAGTTTAAATTATCAATTCAAATTTATTACATCAGTTTATAACAAGCAGAGCTTGAAGAGTTCGTTTATCATCACAATGAAACCGCGGTAGGGGTGAATTGATGAGTGGTATTTGCATATATTCAAATCACTCAGAACGAAATACTGGATTGGATCTTGGATCTGAAGTTTCAGGAAATTTCGACTTGAAATAATAATCCGCGGAGGCTTCATCCACGCTGGGAAAAGTTTACGCTTCTTTTCGGTGTTAAATTGGCACGGGGTTCAATCTATGCTTCCAGGAACAGGGGATAACTTGCACCTATTCATCACTATACCTTCATTATATTCCAAAAACGTAACAGTAGTTTTCTTCTTGCCATGTCCCACGAATACAGCTACCATCATGTAACAAATAACTGAATAATATTAATAATTGAAAAAGTCATCGTCGTTACGCTGTACTGAGAATGGGCCAATAAGCCCGAATCCATATAAGGCCTATTCCCTTCGAAAAATGTCATATATGCTTCATGGGGCTCCATTACAGACGCATCGCCGAAATTCGAGTTAATTCTTGTAAAATGATTGTGTTCCAACTAATTGGCACGTTATGCAAATGGCCAGAGCTGAAAAGACAATTATCTCTGCAGAAACCAGAGTAAAATTGAGATATATTCAAATGCCGCGAGAAAATTAAATGGTTATGAAATGAGGGGGAACAGAACTCAGGAATGGTGATTACTATGGAGGGAATGGTGAAAAAGAACGATTAGAACTGTGTGAATATATGAATACCGCAATTTCAATATGATATTGCCTCGGGGGTTTCCCTTCCTGCAGAATGAATTTCTTAATTCGCAATTATTCAACGTTTTCAATGACCAGAATTTACCTGGAGGCAAGGTTATATACAAATGTCCAATTGAGATCATATTTTGAACTCATTCACAGGTTTTGATATACAGTAAAATAACACTCTTTTAGGCTACAAATCCTCAAAATAAAAATAAAACAATACAATCTGTAAAGCACTGACTAAATTCATCGCCAGATTCTTCACCCATCCAGGTACTTCGGAATTATCGAAAATACAGGGAAATGCTCTATGGAATTATCGAAAGAAGATGAATTCAATTGACTTCACCCACTTTCCACCACAAAATTGGTATATCACACAATAATTTCATCCGAAAATCTAGCTGTCAGATTTTGACAAATTTTATGATGTAATCAAAAATTGACTGATCTTTGATCAGTTAGATTTGACATGAGATGACACAGTAGCGAGACTATCTAACGAAACATAGATTATGTGTACCAAACTGGCTGTCAGGTGACAAATTATTTTGATGAACTTGAAGAGAAAGAATCTGAGAATGTATCTAATTTCTCAACGCCAGATCAGAAAAACTCGATTTCATTTTCACGTGGAACAGCTGTGGAGCTGAATTCATAAATAACTAATATAAAAGATGCCCTATACGAAGACAAAAAATTTCAGCAGGATATATGGCGAATATTTTCTGAGAAAACGAAGTTTTTGAGAATAATTTTTAATGAATTTTTAGTCCGACGATTCTTAGGAAATTTCACTTAAACTTCCAAGTCATTATTTCACAAATAACCACAAAGTTTTAATTCGATCGGATCGATAGTTTTAAAATTATTGAGAAAAAGAAGAATTCAGATGGTTCATCGAATTCCACCCATCAACAAATTTAACCGGCGCATTCAGACCTCGAACGTACCTTGAGAATTTCAGGCTTTTTTTCGAAAATTATGATATTTACGGACGGCCGGACAGAATTGAATCTTGTTCATAGAAACAAATGAGCGAAAGATTAGAAATATTTTGTGATTATAAATTTCATATTATACAGGGTGTTCCTTGAAGACATGCTAATATTGAAAGAGGGTATTCTTCGACTAATTTCATGATGTTATAAAAAATTGACTAATCTTTGATCAGTTAGATTTGACATGAGATGCCGGGAGACTATCTAACGAACCATAGATTCTGTGAACCAAACTGGCTGTCAGTGTGACAAATTATTTTCAAGAACTTGAAGAGAAAAAATCTCAGAATGTATGTAATTTCTCAACGCCAGATCAGAAAAACTCGATTTCATTTTCACGTGGAACAGTTTTTTTTCGAAAATTATGGTATTTACGGACGGCCGGACATAATTAAATCTTGTTCATAGAAACAAGCGAGCGAAAGGATGGAAATATTTTGTTATTATAAATTTCAAATTATACAGGATGTTCCTTGAAGACTTGCTAATATTTGAAGGGGGGATTATTCAACTAATTTTAAGAAAAAAACTTCCTATGAACGTATGTCCTAGAAGTTTCAACTTTTGAGATGAAGGGTGATAAAATTTTGAAAAGATTAAGAAGCATTTTTAATTTAATTATTTCAATCAAGAACAGAACATCTGAGAACAAAAACATATTTTTTGGATTCTCATTCATTTTGGAAAAATTCTGATCTATCAATTTGCAATCAGATTTTTGAGGAATTGATCCTAATTTTAATTTTTTTAAGCGTTGGACGAAGAAAACTCAGGAAATCAAATTTGCTCAAAAAAAATGAGGAGTTCAGAAGAAATTTTCATTTCAAGAGAAGGCAGTGGCGCAGTATTTTTTTTTCCCAAAAATATTCAATGCAACACCTGTATGGACGCCTTGATCAATATTATCTTAGTTATAAAGAAAATGATATTTTTCAGAAATTTTATCACCCTTTATCTCAAAAGTTGAGGCTTTAAGGACATACGTTCATGAAGAGTTTTTTTCTTAAAATAAGTCAAGGAATCCCCCCCTATTTATCAAATTGTTTTCGAATTCTCAAAAATTCCAAATTCTGTCATCATCTGACGTTTATCATGTAAAATTGATTCGACATCCACTCGGGGTTTGAATTGTCTCGAAACTTAAGAAGATTTTCGAAAGAATAAACCGATTGGAGACTTCGAGGGGAGAAATGAATAAAAACGTATCCTTTCTTCAACTACCGCGAGAAGTTTTCGAGAGTTTTCTATCGATTTTGATTGTGGATGAAATTCCAATGACATCTCAGTTCGTTTTATTCCCATCTAAACATTCATTGAAAAAGGTCAAATAGGTTCCAGGGAAACTGAAAACTTTCCTTCATAAATCTAAGAATAAACTTTTTCAGATTATGAAGTTAATCGAGCCCAATTTTGAAATTTTCGAAAATACAAACACACTTCTCGCATCTTCTATTCTATTCAATTGTGAGATAAATTAACAATAATTATATTCAATCTAAAAAATCTAAAGACACGTCGAATCTAACATACTGGCACTCGCAACATCCATTCCAAATCTACGAAGACAAGCGTTGATGGGCCAATGGTAACATGGTTCACATGACCGTTTGTACCATATGTAACAGGATCCACCACAGACCATACCTTTCTGGTTTCCACCGGCGTCCAAACAAGCGTAGTTGCGTTTGGGACAAACAGCCATTGTAGCTTCAAGACTCCATAAACTCAGCAGGCAGAAAATCACGAGAACCTTCATGTTTTTATTGATGTTTGTAGTATAAAATCTAATGACTTGTTTGGAATGTTTGGAAATTTTGAGTGTTGAATGCAATTATATGCAGTCACATTTAAGCCGATATTATCCATTTTCAAACATTCAATTACGGATTATTTATTCAGAAAAGTGCACGCGAATCATTCACGTTCAAAGCAGAGTGTCTCAACATTTGAAAAATGAGTAATAATCTAAAACCTGGATATTGCTGGATATCCACTTGAAATCCAGTTAAACCTTGTGATTTATGAATATTTTCATTCTTTCTAAAACTGTTTGAGTACTCCTGTTCAGTGGAAAATAGTTACATTTGATTTGTCACCTAAATAAATAAACTGAGAAAAATAAGTTGTTGGCGGCAGAATTATCAGTAAAAAAAACTCTTTATCCCTAGAATTATAACTATTCACTCTTGAATTTTTTTCGTTTTCCTATTGTAAATATTTAACATTGATATGAGATTCCGGTTGATATCTACTTTACGGCTGGAATATTTTTTGCAGGGTTACATCTCATCGTCTTTGTATGGGTGGGTGCCAATATCTAGGAACTGAGAAGTGAATAAACTGAAGTACCTATGTTCCTTTTCAAAAAAATATCTGAAAGCATCTAATCTACAATTTGAATTTTCTATTCTGAATAAAAAAAAAATTCGAAAAGCACTGCCGTGAAGGCAGGAGCTTTTGAGCGCTCGTACATGCACCTTGTAGGTAGATTCGCATTCTCCAGTTTTACAAACCAATTGGAAAGATTTTGACAGCTGTCAAAGAAAATTTCAAACCAACGCGAAAATCCAGACTTCACGTCAGTGCTTTGGGTCCATTTTTTCGATAATTCGCTAGAATTTTCTACGGTATCTATGGTCTTGGTAATGCAATCTGGACAAAATTATACATTATTCTTCATATATGTGCGAAATTTCATTTCAATCCAATAAGTATTTTCGAAATTATCAGAAAAAATATAGTTTGAACGGCAATATTTACGGAACCCCTAGTCTAATTTGGCTCATTGATAAAAAGGATCGCGAAATTCGCGATCCGAACCTATCCTGAAAATTTCAAGTCACTAGGCCTTTTTGTTCGAAAGTTATGATTTTCTATGGTTTCTATGATTCTGATCATACGATCTGGAAGAAATGTAGCTCGAATATATAATTCTCAATTTAAATTCAAAATTTCGTCGAGATCGAATCCATAATTTTGAAATTATCAAGAAAACTGAATTTCAAACGGCCATATTTACGGAACCCCTAGTCTTATTTTGCTAATTGATACACGTGAACGCTACATTGACTATCCACACCTATCCTGAAAATTTCAAGTCTCTAGGCCTTTCCATTACAAAGTTATAATTTTCTATGGTTTCTATGGTTCTGGTCATGCGAGCTGGACAAAATTCTGCATGTAGCTTGAGTACGTAATTATCCATCTGAGTGCAAAATTTCACCTCGATCGAATTAGTAGTTTCGGAGTAATCAGAAAAACAAAATTTTGAGCGGCCATATTTACGGAACCCCTTGGCGAATTTTGCCCAATAACGAACTTAACCGCGGCATTTGAGATTCGAACCTACCCTGAAAATTTCAAGTTTCTAGGACATTCCGTTCGAGAGTTATCGTGTATACGGCCGGCCAGCCGGCCGGCCGGACGGACAGACTCGAATTTTTCGACGGATTCGTCATCAGTGAGTCGAACATAGTCGATTGAGACCATTTTCGGCTCAAAATTCGAAAAATACAGACATCGTGACGAAATGATATAGCCCTCGTGTAAGTTGTACGAGCGCTCAATAAATGAAAAAATTGGAAACAACAAAAATAGAAGAAATGAACACAAAAAATATATGGAAATTTGGGCAAATATTTGAAAAAAACATAAAAACATCAAAAATAAATGAATATTATCTCCAGCAAAACCTACTTACAAATACTGAACATGAAATTTAAAAATATAATAAATGAAACAAACTCGCCTACGCTAACGGTATAGATTGGCAAAAACTCGAAGGAATTTTCCTTCCAAACGAATTCAAAATCAGTGTCAACACCCCTTCATTTTCATTTGATTCAGTTGTTTCCTTATTCTTCTGGGAGTTCTTGCTCGGTTATAATACTAAGCGATCTATTTAATCCAACATCTATGTATATTCATAAAAATCTTTGCAAAACATTCGAAATACAAGTCGTTCAGAAGTTGGTCAATCGATGTCAGCATCTAATTACCAATCGTGTAAATACCAATCGATAATTCAATATAATTAGAAATGTAATGATAGTTGTTTTACATACATAGGAATATCTTAATTGAAGAAATTGTTATTGAACATGATGAATGTTATATATAACCTTCAATATTCTCAACCACTTTCCAAATTTAGATTAGGCAAATGAACAAAAATTGTTTAATTAACATTGACCATATATAGGAAACAGTCCATTGTTTTGAGACAACAAATTGAGTACAATTATGTCGAGATAATTCTCATTACTCAGAATGTATAGAATTGAGGTTTTTTCGTTTTGGATTAATATTTTCAATAGAATTTCGAGCCCAACAGTTTCGAAGCTCGTGGGACCACCTTTTTTGTGTGAATGAGTCGCGATGTTCTGTGAAATCAAGACAGAAAAAGAAAAAGGTGATGGAAATGAAATACTATTTTGTGAAATAAGCAGCGCTTTATTTCCATTTGTGTTGTTTTCAACACTACATTTTATTATTGCTGTTTTTATTCATCATTTAGCTCATTCATTCAAGATCCAACCAGTAGATGTTAGAGATAGTTCTGAATAACCGTTAGGAAATATTATTTACAATCATAAGATATCACTTTCTACATATCATCTCCATCACTGATACATGTTTGTGATCTGCATATTGAGGATTTCTTTCATAACGTATCACTCTGTAGAAGTGCGCATGCCCTGAGTGGGACATGGAACGTTTCTGCGACGTCGCAGCTCTGTATCCGCGATCTTTTTGTGATATATCTGTGACATGCCCAGTGGGTAACGTGGTTGAACATTTAAAAACTTCAGAAGTTTCACATTCTGTTGAGGAGTAAATATTCAAGAGTTTTCCATTTCGATTAGCTAGTGTAATCAAGTGATATCCAAAATTATTCAATCATGAAAATACAGGGTGTTCGTAAATTGAGGGTACGAAATAAGAGGGGTGATTTCTTCATTTTCGAAATACGGGGTGTGGAAATTCGAAATATTTCGAAGTTTTTTTCTTGTTTATTCTTTATTTCTCAAGATATTCAGCTTGAATTCGGCGTAAAATTCACTTCAGATTTACATTATATGAGATGTCAATTGCCCGTGGAAACCTACCGGCTGATATTTTTTCTGAAGCAATTTTCCATGAACTTTTTTCGTGGTGCGTAAGTGGTAGTTCAAAAAATTATAAAAAGCACTGTCATGAAGTCAGGAGCTTTTGAGCGCTCGTTGATCCACCTTATAAGGTGGATCACCCTATAGGTAGATTCGCATTTTCCAGTTCTAGAAATGAATTGAAGAAATTTTCGACAGCTGTCAAAAGAACGACAGCAGCTCTTTGTCAATTATGCCTAATCAGCTGTTACAGAAATATAAGGATTTATTCAATAATTCGTTGTGGTTATGCGATCTGGAGAAAATGTAGTTTGAATATACTATTATCATACTCCATTAAAATACAAAATTTTGTCACATTCGAATCCGTAGTTTTGAAATTATTGAGAAAAAAATTTCAAACGACCATATTTACGGAACCCCTGGTGGAATTGTGTCCATTAACGAACTTGATAGTGGCATTCGGGAACTTAATCCACATTGAAATTCTCAAGTCTCCAGGGCGTTCCGTTCGAAAGTTATCGTGCTTACGGACGAACAGACTTGAAATTTTCGACGGATTCGTCGTCAGTGAGTCGAACCTGGTCGATCGAGACCATTTTCGGCTCAAAATTCGTAAAATACAGACACCGTGACGAAATGATATAGTCCTAGTGTAAGTAGAACGAGCGCTCAAAAATGTAGAAAAAATCATTGTTCCTTCAGAAACTTTTTGATCAATTCCAATTTTTCTGTATCTGATACCGTTCTCGAAAAAAGTCTTCAGGAAAATCACAAATTTTAAAAGATTCAGTCAGGAAAATCAAAATTTTCACAAGATTCAGTAGGCTCTGGCATATTTGAAGAAATTTTTGGTTCCATTTTAAGCTTTTTTGATTATTTACTCGATCTATGGCAGTGGCTCATGAAGATTCGAAAACTCGTTTAATAATCATAACAAAAAAGTTATAATTAATACAAGAAAAACTCGAAAAATAATAACAACCGAGGGATCAGGTTACACCGGAAAACGCATTGAAAAATTGCAAACATTTTGTGAATTTGGTCTTCTAACCATTCTTCTCCTGTTCTTCTTCTCACAGACTGACTTTTTCAAACGCGCCCATTATTCATTATCAATAAACTATTATGTTTATTATTTTCCGTTCGACTAAACAATTTAGTGGTTCATGTCCTCTCTATACATCTATAGACAAAATATAATTCGTGAATCCAAAACATGAGGATTGTCCCTTTGCCTCCACGAAAAGTAATTAAGGTACAAACGGGCGATTCACAATGAACATGAGCTTACCTTCAACGTAAACGTTGTTGAATTATTTAATATTTATTCAATTTAATTTTGTTTTATATTGTTGATGTCAGATTCAATAGTACGGTTTGCGACAAAGACAATAATTTCTAAATGCATCACTAACATCAACAACATAAAACATATTAAATATAATGATATTAATAGTTCAACAATAATTCATTATGAATCGGCCATTAGTTTTCGAATAGTTTTAAGTTCTAAGATATCCATTTTCAGAATGTAGGTCTTGAGATCTCATTTATTATCTCGTTTTTCAATTGATGATATAATTGAGCTTGAATTATCAGAACGAATTTGTACTTTTCTTCCAGTTTTACAACACTTATAGTTACAGTTAGAGCTAAACATATTAAGTGACTATTATTCAATTCGACAAGACACCTCATTTCCGTCTAAAATTCACATCGAAATTTATATCCTTCAAAAAATCCTCTACACCCCTCACGGCATCTTTTTGGTTCCCCGCACCATGAGGATGATCTAACCAAGAATGCTTTATCATATCGCTACCCTTCTCAGCTATCATAATCGTAGGAGCATTAGTATTTCCTCTCACAATCTTCGGCATTATGGAGGCATCTATCACCCTCAATTTCTTTACACCATACACTCTCAGCTCAGGATCCACCACAGCACTTCGATCACTCTTCGACCCCATCTTGCAAGTACCCACTTGGTGGTAAATAGTGCTGGTGTACATGGTGATAACGCACTCCCAATATTCGTCCGAGCCGAATTCGTAGTCTTCACAACCAGGTAGAGGATTTGAGACCAATCTAGCCCCAACTTTTCTAAAAGCGTGGGTACGTAACAAATTCAGACCTTGCTTGATGCCCTCAACAATCCTCAGAAGGTCGATTCTTTCGTAAAACGTGTTGGCGTAAAAACGAGGGGCGCCGTACACAGGATCCGATTGGTTGAGTTTAATATACCCTCTACTTTCTGGATTGAGGAGGATCGGTCTTAGAACCAAACCGTCGTAGTAGGCCAAGGGTAGCACGTTTGTCTCAGCCGCTAAAATTGGGTCTTTTATGAAATTCTCGACGTTGATTACGTCCAAAGTCATTTGGATATCTGGTCTGTCGTGGGACTGTTCGTATTTGGTCTGGATGAAAGCGTTCAATTGGACTGTCCCAGTGGCTGAGAAGGGACCGTCGTGGTGTTCTTTGAACCTATACAAGTCTTTTTCTCGTTCATCATCCGTGACTGTTGTGGCTGTCTTGTTGGTTAAGGCGAATATAACTCCATCCGGCGTTGGGTGATCTTGGAGGTTTCGACCCACGCTCAGATCTTTCAATACCTCGATTCCCATCTCTTCCAGATGGTCTGCAGGTCCGACTCCGCTTAACATGAGGATTTTCGGTGAGTTCAGAGTGCCAGCAGACAAAATCACTTCTTTCTCAGCGATAACTCTCACCAATTGATTGTTTTTCAGGTACTCAACGCCGTATGCTACTTTGGTCTTGGGATCAATAAGAACCCTTACTACATGTGCCTTCGTTTCTATTCTCAGGTTAGTCCTCTTTCTTCGTATGGGTCTAATGAAGGCTGTGTTGGTACTTTGTCGGACACCATGTTTCACAGTATGTTGCAGCAACATGACACCAATTTGTCTATCGCTGTTTTGATCAATAACCTCCAAACCAAGCTCTTTGTAAGCCTCGAACCCTACTTTCACGTTTTCGTCTTGGTATGGGAATCTTTCCACTGTGAGGTATCCTCCAGTACCATGGTGGTATTTGTCGTGAGCCTCTTCGTCGTGGTTGTTCTCAGATTTCTTGAAGTACGGAAGAACTTCGTCGTAGGACCAACCGTGGTTTCCTAAGGACGCCCATTCGTCGTAATCTCCAGGGTTACCTCGGATGTAAATCATGTAGTTTATGGCGGAAGTACCACCCATAACTTTGCCACGAGGCCAAGCACACTGCTGGTTTCTTCTGGCCAAACAGCTATGGGCTTGGGGTTGGGTCATGTAGCCCCAATCGATGCTGGACCTCTGCAGCATCGGAGCGAGGGCAGGCACCGAGGTGACTTCAGGTTCTTCACCACCGGCTTCTAGGAGTAGAACCTGCGAAGAAAAGTGAGAGTTATCAATGGGAAAATTTTGTCGCCATTATGAAATATCAAGGAAATTCTCGAATGGTGGGATACCCTGTATGAATGTTGGCGCGACTCCTGACTCCGGGAAAGTCAGGAACTTATTTATTCGCTCGACTGGATCCGAATTCAAACTCGACGTTCAAGGAATGGGTTGTATTATGTCCTTGCAAGACATCCTTAATTCAATTTATCAATGTCACTATTGACTTGTGTTATTCATTTAATGAGCCCTATTCATGTCGAGACTCTGTGTAGGCAGGGAAAGTTGATTCCTTTATTGGATTTGAGATGGCTTGCTTTTAACTCTGTTACTTAATTGAAAGAAATATGTAAAGAACATAATTTTGAGGAATTGTGTGACAAGAGGGTTCGATGAGAGATAACGAAATAATTAAAGCTAGGGTTCTGTATGGGGGTGCTCCACTTGTTGCGTTTTCAGCAGATGGATTAATTAAATGAGCAACTTCTGGGTTTTGCTTTGTATCACGTTTTCTGATGAACTGAATGATCATAGAAATCAGAGGAAAAACTATCTATATTTAAAAAAAAATTGGGTACTGCTTTTCAAATTTCAGGACTTTGTGGTGAAAAATATTTCTTTGGATTATAGCTATTGTAAAAGATGTCAAGATCTTATTATGAATCAGTCCACAAATAACGACCCAGATTAAACACCGTTTCTCGAATGATTCAAGGATTGTTTATATGAGACATTCAATATTTATGAAAACATGTATAAGCAATTACGGTAAATATATCAAATATACAGCATGGTCGACTTTACTTTACTTTAATTGTATGTTCAATTTCAACACGAAAATGTCTTTTAAACGACGCTTCATAACCAAGCTTCAATTTTCCAAGTACCTTTTTTCCACTTTTTAGCTCCAAAAATTGTTTTTCGGGCGCCACTGACCATTTTCCAAAGCATTATTTCATTTTTCTTGTTTTTTCAATTTTTTTCGTATCTTATGTTTTTTCGTACGACCATTCACAAGAAAAACTCCAAAAAGGATTTTGGTATGCATAGGAATTATTTGGGAGATTTTAGAATACAAAAGGAGTTTATTATTTAGGTACTCATCTCTAAAAAGCATAGGACTAAGAACAATGAAAACAAAAAACGTTTTTCTTTCCATAATAACCATATGAACCTCATCTTTCAAACACCCCAAATGGTAAAAATCTAACGGCTAGAAAAGTGCAGGCCTTGAGGCCGGTCCACTCTTTAGAAAATTATTTATACAGGGTGTTTTCAAAGGTGAGGCTTTTTTTTGAGAGATGCTAGAACTCATCAAAATAAGTCAAAATTCCAAAAATTCTTCAGATAAAATATCCACCAGGACAAAATATTTCGTGATCAAAGTTACCCGCGAATCTAAGAAATTTCCACTCCTGATCTGACGGTACGTATTGAGATCTTAATGTGTTTATTAACTGCGTTCAGTTTACGGGATATCATTTGACCGAGCGTATGAATTTCGAATTTCGTAATGTGTTCCCAAATAGGTGAATATGACGTGGTGGCCGGTGGGTCAACTTCTAGACCTACATGCTATCCGGATCTCAACCCCTGTGATTTCTCCTTTTGGGGCCATTTGAAAACATAAGTGTACAGTAACGGTGAAGTGAATAGTGTTGAAGAACTAAAACAACGCATTGAAAATGCTTGTGACATTATTCGTGAGCAAACTGATGTGATAGTTGCTGTATGTAAAAATTCGATATTACGCCCGGCAAGACTTTGTGCACATGAAACAAATGGTGACCATTTCGAAGAAATTCTGTAAACAATTTGGATCAATTTTATCGGTGAGTTTGTGAACCTCCTAATTTTTTTATAGGACCTTTTCAATCAGTAATTTTTCCTCTCTTCAGTTTGAACTTTTAGGATTAAACCGTCCAGGAAAAATCTCCCAATAAAAGTTGAAATAGAATATACGGATTTGCGAAGAAAACCAGCTTTATTATCTTGCTGGAATGCATATGGCACCTTGATACATGGCAGATCTTTTAACAGAGAGATCTTTATGCTCAAGATTTTTCGAACTTTTTTCAAATTGAATATTCAATATGATCAACTTCCGGGGAAAAGAATTCTTTTGATGAGTTCTAGCACCTGTCAAAAAAGAACCTCACCACCAAAAAAACACCCTGTATATACAAGGTGTTTCATAATATAAGCGCAGGATTTTAGTATGTGATAGCTCGTCTTAAAATGTGAGAAAAAGTTTTTATCAATTTATCCTCCAAAACACCATTGTCGAGATACAGGGTGTTGAAATTGAAAAAAAATCGAAGTAGGATTAGTTTATTCAGTAAGAAGTTCTTTCAAAGATTGTTCAGTGCTTCAGAAAATAATTTTGAATTGTTAAACTGAAATTTTTGATGTATGAAAAAAAGGATGACAGTAAAAACCACGTTTTTCAAGATTTTTCTCGAAAACGGTAAACTTCAGAGCGTGTGACCAGGACAACCTTTTTTGTTCAGAAAACATTGGCGGTTCATATGGGCGTCTCAAAAACCGTACTTTTTTCATAAGCGTAGAAGTTGGGGAGAAAAACACCCACTACCCCTTCAAAACCTCCACCAATTAAGACTTAAAAAAAAATTCGCACAAAAAATAGCTTATTATAATTAGGAAATGCTTACTTAAGCTGTTTTCTGTAAAGAAAAGGTTCCGGAGATATTCGCAAAAATAGTATATCATTTCATAAGGAGGAGAAGTGTCACTTTTCATGGCGAGCCATGAAAAGTCACTTTTTCTCCGAATGGAATATGTTATTTTTTTTTTCAAACGTTTTGGAATCTGATGATCCAGCTTCAGATTAGACTTATATTTACGATCTTTATAATGGATTAATCAATGCAAAATTTGCCTAGTTACGGTTGTCGTCCATAATTAATTTTGATTTTGACGGACATGAAGTATCATAATTGTTCGTAGTAACTAATTCATCGATACATAGCGACACTTTTTCCTCCGGTGTACGGAAATGTAAATTCATCGTTGACATAAAGCAACACATTTCCCTACGGCGGAGGAAAAGTAGAACTTTTCGATGATCCTGTCAGTCGAAATATGACGTTGTTTCCGTACGTTTGAAAAAAACGATTTTTTTCATCGAAAATGGTGCATTTCAGAGGTTAAGTTGATAAAAACTTTTTTTCATATTTTGGACGAGCTTTGAGAAGCTGCAATCCTGCGCATATATTATGAAACATCCTGTATTTATAAAAACATGTATAACCAATTTTGGTTAATATATCCAATATACAGGATGGTCGACTTTACTAGTCAATTGAATGTTCAATTTCACAAAACACATAAAAATGTCTTATAAGCCTAGTTGCGCAAACTCTGCATAACCAAGCTACAGGATGTTCAAGTTTCCAAGTATTTTTTTATCGACTGTTGAATTTATTATACGAAAAATGGAGATTAATTTATATTGATTCATCTAAAATCATACTTTCTCGATCTTCATTCACTAATGATGCAGACTTCCAACATATCGAGATTACGTGAATAATCCACTAATCGGTTCATTGGTTATCGAGGTGTCTGCGTAATTTTGGCAATTGTCCTATTCCACCTCAATCCATCCATGTAAGATTTTTGTTATTTTCTCTTCACGGTGACTCCAGCGTTTCTAATAGGATTGATAGGCAGATTATCCATGAAAAAAAATAGTGAAATGACGCCAACTCGTAATCGATCAAACTAAATGGAATTGCGAAACTACAACGTTCGGTAGATTAAACGATATAACTTTGCGAAACGGGATTTTAATGAAGTTAAGGAAAGGCTTTCTGAAAAAATAACGAGTCATAACAAAGGCTATAAGGAAATGTTTATGATATCGGAAATTCCACTCGTAAAAGAACTTTCCATGTTCATTGTTCTTTGGCGATTTCCAATCGTGAAATAACACTCTACAATTTTGTTTCTATCAAAATTTTCTCCATAATGATTTATGAACACTAAGGTGAGCAGAGTAGAAAACTGATCTGTTTTAACACTAAGTAGTTAGCTGCATACATGGCGATTTTATAAAATAATACGATATGATAAATACACAGGGTGGTCCACTTTTATGTAGAATAACTTTTCAAGACTGTATCTTTGAAGTACTGAACCTATAATTTTACAGCTGATGGATTGTTCGAACCGGTGGCCAATTTACCTCGGAAGGAAAAATAGATCCTGTTCGGCGATAAGATGGGCCTTTTATCTCGCAACATTTGACCGTCCCCGATGTACGGCCATAGATGAAAAATCGTTCAAACCTGATGAGTCCAATAAATTTCCATTTCCAATATCGTTCGTACACGCCCCTATATCCATCTGTTTCTACGGACGGGCCCAAACGAAATTGCATTTTAAATGTTATCAATTTACGTTTGATAAATTGCAGACTACACTGGAATGGAAGTCACGTTTTGAATGAAGAAACAATGCGAGCGAATCCCTCCTTAATCCGTTCGTTATCAGTTTCTCTTTTTCATACAGCAAACAATTCTTTGCATTTCGGTTTCAGTCAGCAGACGAGAAGGTTTTAGGGGATCAGCGTCACAGTGTGAGAACTCAGTGGATGGTATTTATCGTTCGTTTTTTTTTGGTTGAAATCGGATGAATTTTGAGGAATGCCAGGGAAAAATTGTCTCACTTCATATTCTCCTATTTGCATAGATGAAAGTGGAAATTGGAAATTATGGTGCTTATTCCATTTTTTAATGAGAAAATAGGGTTCCTCATTGTAGGCAAGAAGATGGAATAAATATAATACTTTCCGTTTATTTTTTCCGATTGAAAGCATTTGGAATTGCTTGAAAGGGAACTGCAGGAAACTTGACCTAAATTTTGGGATCGGTTATCTTCTAGAAATTTCCCCTTTAAACTAATTCGACCAAGCTGATTAAAAATAAGGTGTCCGGAAGAAAATCATACAATTTTGTAGGAAAGTTCTGGGATGTATCTAATAAATCTTTTCGGTGGTCAAAGGATGTGAAAAAATTAAATGGAAAATCCACAATCGGAAGGGTCGATCCATTTCCATACAGGAAAATGTCAAATTTGGACATCTAAAAAAGAGGATGTTAAAATTTAAAATTTCAAAGTGCAGTAACGACCATAAAAATTATATCACGTAGAAAAGAAAGGACGTGTTCGTTATCAACACCTCCGAATTAGATAGATAACATATAATTTTCTGCTTTATAGAAGACTAAATTTTTTACCAAATTTTCCATGCAATTGGTCGACACATTTTTGGGTGAAAAAATTTTTGTTCAGTTATCTCTAAGAAATTTCTCATAGTGGCTAATTCAACCAGGCTGATTTCAGATATTCAGTCTTTATCTTAATAGACCTTATCGTATTGTCGGCATACATCGAAAGTATCGAAAAAATGGGGTGTTTGGCAAAAAAACTGGAAATTTTTTAGAAACGTTGTGGTATCTCTCAAATATTTTTTTTTGGTAACTAAAAGATGCAGTACATCAAAGAAAAATCCACAACTAAAAGGGTCGAGCCATTTCCATACAAAAAATTGTTGAACATCTTAAATTTCAAAGTTCAGTACCGACCATAAAAATGATATCACGTAAAAAAAACTTTATGTTCGTTATTAATAACCCCGAAAGCAATAATGCAATAGATTACATAAATTTTTCTGCTTTATCGAACAATAAATTTTCAACCATATCTTCCATGCTCTTGGTCGATACATTTTTTGGTGAAAAAATTTTTGTTCAGTTATATTCAAGAAATTTCTTTTGATGGCTAATTTGACCAAGGCGATTCCTGATATTTAGTCTCCATCTTGAAAGCTCTCATCGTATTGTCGCAGCATTCATCGAAAGTATCAAAAAAATGAGGTGTTTGGCAGAAACATTGCAAATTTTTGAGAAACGTTCTGGGATATCTCAAATATTTTTTTTGGTAAAGGTAAAGAAAAGAAAAAAATATAGCTGAAGAAAAGAAAAAAATATAGGTTCGTTATTAACAAACTCGAATTCCATAGTTGAATATATTTTTCTGCTTCATCGAAGAATAAATTTTTCACCAAATTTTCCGTGCACTTGATCGACACATTTTTGGGTGAAAAAATTTTTGTTCAGTTAACTGCAAGAAATTTCTTATAGTAGTTAATTCAACCTCGCTGATTTCAAATAAACAGTCTTCATCTTAATAGACCTCATTGTATTGTCGCCATACATCAAAAGTATCGAAAAAATGGGTTGTTTGGCAAAAAAACTGGAAATTTTTTAGAAACGTTCTGGGATCCCTCGAATATATTTTTTCGATAGCTGAAAGATGCTGTACATCAAAAACAAACCACAATTTAAAGGGTTGATGTTTTCCACACAAAAAATTGCCAAATTTGGACATTTTCAAGAGTTCAAATTTCAAAGTGCAGTACCGACCATAATAATAATATCACCTAGAGAAAAATTTATGTTCGTTATTATTAACACACTCGAATTCCATAGATTGAATATATTTTTCTGCTTCATCGAAGAATAAATTTTTTACCAAATTTTCCATGCACTTGATCGACACATTTTTGGGTGAAAAAATGTTTGTTCAGTTATCTCCACGAAATTTCTTATAGTGGCTAATTCAACCACGCTGATTTCAAATAAACAGTCTTTATCTTAATAGACCTCATTGTATTGTCGCCATACATCAAAAGTATCGAAAAAATGGGATGTTTGGCAAAAAAACTGGAAATTTTTTAGAAACGTTCTGGGATTTCTCGAATATATTTTTTCGATAGCTGAAAGATGATGTACATCAAAAACAAACCACAATTCAAAGGGTTCATCTTTTCCACACAAAAAATTGCCAAATTTGGACATTTTCAAGAGTTCAAATTTCAAAGTGCAGTACCGACCATAATAATAATATCACTTAAAAAAAAAATTATGTTCGTTATTAACACAGTCGAATTCCATGGATTGAATATATTTCTCTGCTTCAAGGAAGAGTTAATTTTTTACCAAATTTTTCATGCTTTTGGTCGACACATTTTTGGGTGAAAAAATTTTTGTTCATTTATCTCCAAGTAATTTCTTATAGCGGCTAATTCAATCACGCTGATTTCAAATATTCAATCTTCATCTTAATAGACCTCATCATATTGTCGCCATACATCGAAATTATCGAAAAAAACTGGAAATTTTTTAGAAACGTTCTGGGATCTCTCGGATATATTTTTTCGATAGCTAAAAGATGCTGTACATAAAAAAAATAATTTGAAGGGTTGATCCATTTCCACAAAAAAATGCCAAATTTGGACATTTTCAAAAGTTCAAATTTCAGAGTGCAGTACAGACCATAAAAAAATATCACGTAAAAAAAACTTTATGTTCGTTATTAATAACCCCGAATGCAATAATGCAATAGATCACGATCACATAAATTTCTCTGCTTTATCGAACAATAAATTTTTTATATGTATAAAATAACAATAAATTTTTTACCAAATTTTCCATGCTCACGGTCGACACATTTTTTGGTGAGAAAATTCTTGTTCGGTTATATTCAATAAATTTCTTATAATGGCTTACTCGACCAAGCCGATTTCTTATATTCAGTCTCTATTTCAATAGACCTCATCGTATTGTCGCAGCATACATTGGAAGTATCGAAAAAATGGGGTGTTCGAAAAAAAAACTAAAAACTTTTAAGAAACGTTCTGGGATATTTCAAATCATTTTTTTCGAAAGCTAAAAGATGCTGTACATCAAAAAAAAACCACAACTAAAAGGATCGATCCATTTCTATACAAGAAATTGTTAAATTTGGACATCTTTAGAAATAGAAAAAAATATATGATCGAATTCCATGGATTATAATTCTCTGCCCTATCAAGGAATTAATTTTTTAAAAAATTTTCTATGCACTTCGACACATTTTTGGGTGAACAAAATTTTGTTCAGTTATCTTCAAGAAATTTCTTATAGTGTCTAATTCGACTACGCTGATTTCGGGTAGTCCCCATCTCAATAGACCTAATCGTATGTTGCAGCATAAATCGTAAGTATCGAAAAAATGGGGTGTTTGGTAAATAATAAATAGTTTTTTCACCTAAAAAGAATATAAAGTAACATAATTCCAACAAACGTAAAAAATTCTATGTTTTTCTGGTGGATAGCTTGTAAATAATGTTTTTTTGAAATATGAAACACTGATGGAAATTGAAAACCATTTTTCTATCAAATTCCATTCAATTAGCTTTTACGCACAGTTTTTTTTTCAATTCGAAAAGTTAGCAGCGTTTTATTACGTTCTTCTTGCTGCGAGGCGAACCAAACACCATTTCCAGCTGCATGAACCAGTGATATAATTGGCTCCATTGAACTACTGAACGTTCGAACATTCTTCTCGTAGACATTCACCTACTTCTGCCCACGATTTCTACACGCGTTCCAATATTTCATTAATTTAATATCCAATAATTATTCCAACATTTTCAATGGTCCCTATTCCGTTCCATTTCATGCAGGTAATTGTTTTCCCAATTACTGGAAACATTGCAATAACGGCCGAGTTAATTAGGCCGGATTTGTTCCCGCTGATTTCGATAATCGCTGCAGTTTTATGTGAGTTATATCGTGTCCAGCAGATTCCATCCTCATTTATGGACGAATCGGGCGATTTGGAAAATTCGGGATAATACGCACAAAACAACGAATATTTCGATTTTTCATCATTAAAATCGGTATGATTTTTTTTTATTTCAAATTTCCGTTGTCAATCAAAACGTTGTTTTCATTATATCGTTGAATTCAATTATTGTCATTGTCTCGATGTTTTCATGCTCCTGTTTTTGCGTGGAACGAGTTAAATGAGATGTTTTTTTAATGAAGTTGATTGCATGAATTCCTTTGTGTCCGAATAAAAACGCAAAATTCGGGGATGAACCTCGCCTGAGCGGAATGTTGATTTAAAACTAATGTAAGATCGAGCTGAGTTTTTCTGTAAAACCTGGATATAGGAATCCTTCCTTCTCAAAATTACTTCCTGATTTTAACGTTAATATATCACACCAAATAATTTTTTTTACATATTTCGACCTCCAAAGTTTATTCACGTTAAATTCGAACACCCTGTATGCACCGGATGATCTCAATACGTTACACTATGAAGAAATGTTGAAAAATGAAAAAACCTCATCGTTCATCTCCAAGATTTACTGCGGTAATGAGGGAAGTAAATAATTGGTAGTTTACGGTTTAAGCGTTGAACTGATACAAAGTACTTGGGAAGACAAATCTCTCCAGACCACAAGAAAAATAAATGATGAAATAAGTCCGTCGGAGTTGAATGTCTTTAAAGAGAAGTTATAGTTTCTTATGATGTGGAAAACCGCATCCAATTCGATCATCTTCGGATGAGATTATGTAACACAATAAGATTCAGGAGATGAGAAATAAGAGCTGAATAGAAATTCCAGGTCCAGAAGTTTCTATGAATGAAATTCAGAAAATCCTAAATTTTAATTAGTATTTTAGTAACGAATTCATGAATTGATCAATAATGAATTGAACTAATTCATTGGGAAAATAAAAAATGAATAAATTTGTTTCAGAACAATTTTTTTTCTGAAGTTCAATGAGAGCTGAAAAACGATTTTTTTTTTATTATAAACTCATAAAAATAATATTCAACATTTTTGAAGAAGAAATTATCGGAAAATTTCCATTTTATAAATGTAAAACAATTGGAGTAAAGCTTAAGGAAGAAAAATCAGGGGATTTAATTATCGATTAATCTAGTAGACTACTTCTGAAATGCATCAATGTAATTTGAGAAATTGAAAAATAGGCAAATGAAGGAATTTAATTTGGAATAATGGCTATTTTCTTGCTGAATTGCTCTGGGAGCCAGAAAATTATTATTTTCCTGATTGTATATAATAACTTATGAGAATAATTTTTAACATTTGTGAAGTAGAAATTATTGGAAAATTTCAATTTCTGACTGATTTTCGGATATTCATAACTCGAGAACAATTGCAGTAAAACTTCACGAAGAAAAATCAGGAATTTCAATTATCGATTAAACAACGAACTGCTGGAAATGAATCAATGAAATTAATCGAGAAAGTGAAGAATAAGCAAATGAAGGAATTTTATTTAGAAAATGACCTTTTTTTCACTGAAATGCTCTCTGAGCTAAACAAATATTATTCCACTGTTTATAAACTTATGAGAATAATTTTTGACATTTGTGAAGAAGAAATGATTGGAACATTTCCATTTCTTACTGATTTTCAGATATTAATAACTCTAAAGAAATTGGAGTGGAGCTTTGCTGTAGAAACAAAAACCGGGAATTTCAATTATCGATTCAACTCACGGACTTCTTGTATTATGCGAAAATGAATGAATGAAATTAATCGAGAAAGTAAGGAAATTAACAAAATCCATTTAAAACGATTTTTTGCTAAAATGCATTGAGAGCTAGATAATTAATATTTTTCGGATTATAAACTTATTATGATGATTTTTGAAATTTGTGAGAAATATAATATTGAAACGTTTCGGACTGATATCGAGATATTCATAACTCGAAAAAAATTGAGGTGAAGCTTTGCAGTAAAAAGGAAAATCAAGAATTCTTTTTATCGATTGAACTAATCGTATTATGCAAAAATGAATGAATGAAATTGATCGAGAAAGTGAGGAATAGGCAGATGAATGAATATTATAGAGAAAAATGGCTTTTTTTGATTATAAAAATTCTCTGAGAGCTAGAAAATTTTTCGGATTATGAACTCATAAAATTGATTTCAAGAATTTGTGGAAAAATAATCATTGAAAAATTTCCATTTATGACTTATTTTCCGATATTCATGAATCGAAAAAAATTGGAGTGAAGCTTTGCTGTAGAAACAAAAACCAGGGATTTTAATTATCGATTAAACTCACGAACTTCTTGTATTATGCGACAATGAATGAATAAAATTTATCGAGAACATGAGGAAATTAAGGAATTTCATTCAAAACAATGGCTTTATTCTCATAAACCTATGATAATGTTTTTTGAATTTTGTGAGAAAAATAATATTGAAATGTTTCCGACTGATTTAGAGATATTTTCAACTCGAAAAAAATTGAGGTAAAGCTTTGCAGTAGAAAGGAAAATCAAGGATTTTAATTATCGATTGAACTAATCGTATTATGCAGAAATGAATGAATGAAATTGATCGAGAAAGTGAGGAATAGGCTAATGAATGAATATTATAGAGAACAATGGTTACAAAAATGCTCTGAATGCTAAAAAATTGTAATTTTTCGGATTATGAACTTACACAATTCATTTTTAGAATTTGTGAAGAAAGAATCATTGAAACATTCCCATTTATGACTTATTTTCCGATATCAATAACTCGAGAAAAATTGGAGTGGAGTTTTGCTGTAAAAACTAAAAACCAGGCATTCCAATTATCGATTTAACTCACGGATTCTTTGTATTACGCGAAAATGTATGAATGAAATTAAAAAAGGGTATGAGGAAATTAAGGAATTTCATTCAAAACAATGGCTATTTTTTTGCTGAGATGCATTGAGAGCTAGAAAATTATAAACTTATGATAATCATTTTTGAAATTCGTGAGAAAAATAATATTGAAACGTTTCCGACTGATTTCGCGATATTTATAACTCGAAAAGAATTGAGGTAAAGCTTTGCAGTAGAAAGAAAAATCGAGGATTTTAATTATAGATTAACCTAATCGTATTATGCAAAAATGAATGAATGAAATTGATCAAGAAAGTGAGGAATAGGCAAATGAATTAATATTATAGAAAACAATGGATTTTTTTGGTTGCAAAAATGCTCTGAGAGCTAGAAAATTGTAATTTTTCGGATTATGAACTCATAAAAATGATTTTCAAAATAAGTGAAAAAGGAATTATTGAAACATTTCCATTCATGACTCGAAAACAATTAGATTAAAGCTTTGCTGTCGAAAGGAAGATTAGGGATTTGAAATATCTATTGAAATAACGGACTTGTATTATGTAAAAATGAATACATGAAATTGATCGAAACAATTTTCGAAATTCATGAAATGAAAAAAAAACTATTGGAACATTTCAATTTCTGAATGATTTTGAAATATTTATTACTCGAAGACGATTGGGGTGAACTTATCGGTCAGTTCAAATTTAAGATTTTCAGCCTTTGTGAGGAGAGGATAAGATTCTAAAGCTGTTTCGAAAATGGAAAAAATAGGTTAGTTCCATCGAACTCACCCTCCAACTCGAGATTTTCGAAAGTCTATTGGCCACAACGCACCCGGCACTTCCAGCCCCAATCACGATGAAATCGTACATATCCCCCTTTTTCGGCCTACCACTTGAACCCTTGTCATCGAAAAAATTGTTGTTGTTGAAAACAAATTCGGAAAAATCGTGGTCGAAACCATTTTCCGCGCCATCCTGCGATCGGCCGAACAGACTCGACACTAATTGCAAGAAGAGGAAAGTTGAAGGTTGGCACGTTGTCAGAGTGTTGTGCACTTGACAGGTCTGCGAAAGATTCGGCGGTACCCAAGACATTTCTGACCGAAAGTTAGCACAGAACTGAGAGACACGAAATGGTCAACCTTGCAACAACACCGCACACATTCCTCCTTTACCCTCAATGTAGAACTTTTGTAGTTTATGTAATTAATTTGCTGATTAAGAATTATTGTCGACCACAAAAAAGTTGGCAAAAAAAAATGGATATTACTAAGGAAAAAGTGAAACGGAATATTTGAATCATTTCTATTTTATCTATGAGTAAAGAATATTGTTGAAGTCATTATAGTCGATAATTATAATAAATAATTGTTTCTAAGAATGGTTAAACGATTGATACCAACTCGAGGGAACGTCTCGTTCGGAAAATGGGGTTCGGATAAGGAAAAAATATTGAAAATGGTATTATAATTGAGTCCTACGATAAGAATGGTAGCAATGTTGAAGGCCAGTGGTTAATTGCGAGAATGTTATTTTCTTCGAAAATCCATAAAAAATATAGTGAAATTCTGCTAGAACTTAATGTCCTCAACATTTCCTTATATTTCAGTCAATGGAACAAATAATAAAAATATTCATGAGTGAGATAAAGTTCAATTCTTCTTCCTATCTTAGAATTCGTAATTAGCCATCAGATTGAAAGGGGAAACCGAAAATGTTCGAACTGCTTTGCATATTGTGTCCCTTATTAATTCAGAACTCGGATAGAGAACTGAATGCTATCTAATGCCATAAGAACTCGCAATAATCGTATAAGGAATTCTATTCCGCAACTATAAGTATATGGTCATCTATGAAGGATTTCTCTGCGAAAGGGTTATCTCTTTGTAGACGAAGAACAATGAGGATATAATCCTATTTATTATTTCAATGTAGGTAGTGAATGAATGAAGCAACGTCGGTCGATTCCTTACTATATTTCCATAATTTCGCCTTCCTGGAAAGGAAAAGAAACACTACATAGTACAGTGGTTATAAGTTCTCGCCACCATGACATAAAAAGTTAAAACCGTAAAATACTCTTCATCCACTGAAAGATGTTCGAAGCAAGACGACAAGACTTGGCTCCCATCAACCCTGACAATCACAGGAATTAAATACCTATTCTCTCGATTTTATTGACGATGGTATGTTTCTATTTTCTTTTTATTCGTTCCAAAGTTTTGCTATAATTACTCGGACCATCTTCAGGTCCTGAGAAGGATTTGTTCTTATTTTATGGTTATGTAAGTACGGAATATATAAATCTGGCTGAATTTGCTGAATTGCAGTGGTGCAGTTTATTTTTCTCAACTAATGAAGAGAAAAACAAGGATGTGAAAAGAAGAATTGATTTAAATTTATGAATGAAGGTAGAACATACAACAAATATTCAATGAACACGAAACAAAATGATTCGTGAATTTATTGACCATATCGGAAAATAAAAAAAAATATGATGAATGAAACGAAACCAAAATGAAGAAAAAATATATGGAAACAAAAAGTAATCGACTTGAAAAACGATAATTTTCAATCAACAAATAAAGTCATTTATTGAAAGCAAATCTTTATTGAAAAATTAAAAACATATTGATCCATAGTGTACAAAGTGTTATCAAATAGGCTGAAAGTTTTTAGGGGGTGAAAAGCACTCAGCTATTTCCTAGAAAAGTAACAAAAATAAGAAAAAAAAAACTTTCATTTTTGATCAGAATTGTTTAACAAAAAAAAAATTTACTTATTCAAAAATACTTTTCGTACAGAACGAATGCAAACCTTTCTCAGTTCCTATGTTGTTTACATAAATGCAATAGTTTTTGAATAAAAAAAAATACGACCGCGAGCATAAACGGATCTTCTGTAAATAGAATCGAAAAAATCTAATAGGTCGCACCCTGTCGTATTTTGTTTTTTTTATCGAAGAACTATTGCATTTACAGAAACAACACAAGAATTAAAAAAGTTTTGCAAAGAATTTTTCTTCACGACACAAATTTTAAAATTAGGGAATTTTATTTTGTTGAAGAGTTCTGGTCACTAATGGCATATTTTTTCTTATTTTTGGAAGCTTTAATTTTTCAAGGAGAGATTTAGAGGGTTTTAGTTTTTGACAAGGGATCCATTAAGTGCAAAATTTCATCTCGATCAAATATGTAGTTTTCAAGTAATCAGGGAAACAAAACATTGAACGGCCATATTTACGGAATCCCTGGGCGAATTTTGCCCAATAACGAACTTAACCGCGGCATTCAAGATTCGAACCTACCCTGAAAATTTCAAGTTTCTAGGACATTCCCTTCGAGAGTTATCGTGCTTACGGCCGGACGGACAGACTCGAATTTTCCGACGGATTCGTCATCAGTGAGTCGAACATAGTCGTTTGAGACTATTTTCGACTCAAAATTCGAAAAATACAGACATCGTGACGAAATGATATAGCCTTCGTGTAAGTAGAACGAGCGCTCAAAAAGAAGGGTCGAAAAAGTTTTGCAATGAATTTTTCTTCACGACTCAAATTTTGAAATTAGAATATTTCATTTTGTTGAAAAGTTCTGGTGCAAACTATTATTTTCCTTATTTTTGGAAGCTTCTACTTTTCAAGGAGAGGACAAGGGGTTTTAGTTTTTGACAAGGGATCATCCCCTTTAAGACTTTCCCACTTATTCAGATATAATTCTTATATTACAAAACGAATGATGAAATTGAAAAAAAGAAGGGTTGAAAAAGTTTTACAATAAAATTTTTTTCACGACACAAATTTTGAAAACTTATTTTGTTAAAAACTTCTGGTAAATAAAATTTTTTTCTTATTTTTGGAAGCAATTACTTTTCAAGGAAAGGGCTAGGGGGTTTTAGTTTTTGACAAGGGATCATCCCCTTTAAGACTTTCCCACTTATTCAGATATAATTCTTATATTACAAAACGAATGATGAAATAGAAAAAAAAGAAGGGTTGAAAAAGTTTTACAATAATTTGTTTTTTCACGACACAAATTTTGAAAACTTATTTTGTTAAAAACTTCTGGTAAATAAAATTTTTTTCTTATTTTTAGAAGCATTTACTTTTCAAGGAGAGGTCTAGAGGGTTTTAGTTTTTGACAAGGGATCATCCCCTTTAAGACTTTCTCACTTATTCAGATATAATCTTTATATTACAAAACGAATGATGAAATTGAAAAAAAAAATCAATACAGGGTGTTTGGTAAACTTTGTACTATATTCGAACTGGTAATAGACTAGGAAGGCCATAACTATTTAGAATATCAGAAATTGATATAATTATTCAATGGAAATACGACGCCTTTCAAAAAAATGAAAATATAACGAGTTTTATATCCTTTTACAGTCTGAGAAAAATGAGCATTTTTTGTGATAAATGTCCACCTCTATTTGTTTTTTTTTTCAGAAAATGTCAATACTGAGTGACTCAAACTGGATGGAATTGAAATTTTTCGCAACAAATTCACTAACAAACTTTTTCAAAAGACACAGTCGCACTGATATGGCTTATACAGAAGGGAAAAATGGTTTGAAATTGTGCCGAATTTTGAACGTCTTGATTTTAAACTTGTAATCACTATTATGTCGTCAAATATAATTTAGTGTTTTGGGTGAATAATTGGCATCAGTAATGGCTGAAGAAAGCCTGAAGAATTTCGTAAAATCAATTTTTTCGTACGGTCTGTTTTTTCAAGATGCGTTCGAGTTTCGAGACGAATCATGACACCGTCAAAGTTTGAAATAATTATCGAGGAAAAAGTCAGCTGATCTGTGATCTTCTTTGAAAATAGGCGGATCGGCAGATACCCTGATCTGGCATCTATGGATTATTTTCTATAGGGAACTGTCGGACTTGTTCACGTATGTCAAAAAATGGTCGATTTTCAATTCGAGCTCTTTTAATTCAAGTGGAGCTGTAAGAAAGCTAGATATCCACGAAATTTCAGCAGGATATGGCGAATAGTTTCTGAGACACAGACAAGTTATAAGAAGGAATTTGTTTTGATTTGTTCATCTTTGAAATAAAAATTATTCCAATTTCAGACTTGTAAACACCATTATGTCGTCAAATACAATTTAGTAATTCGGGCAAATAATTGGCATCCGTAATGGCTGATAAAAGCTGAACGCACTCACCTGAAGACCTGGAATTTCGCAAAATCAATAGGGGTTGCGCACTTCCGCAATCAACCTTATTAAGGAGCAATTCGTTTATGGAACGTGAAAATTCGGAATCTCTCATTAGGAATGCAAAGATTTTCAAAGAAAATTCGCATTCGTTAATGAATGAATATTTCAGGCCGCGGAGCCCGGCGCTCAGAACAACCTTTGATTCATCCCCAGATGAGTCTTTGGCCGCTTTTCTTCTGATAGCAGGTTTTTTTCTAATATTATTATGGAACGCCCGCCGTCGCCCTTGCGCCTGCAATTGACTGTGTCGAAATTGCATTCGAGAGGCGTTTTATTGCCGGAATCGTCTACTGGAAATCTCCTACAGTCGCTTCTTTTATTTGCGCCTCAAATGATGGCCGTTATTGCTTATTTTACGGTTTTGTACGGGATTTATCATCGCCGGAATGATCTGTCGTTTCTCATGAGCGATAATTTCGGCTTTCAATTGATTTTACATGACGGTACAAAGTCGGGGATTACGTATTGCAGGCACTGCAATTGTGTTTTTCGAAGCGAGGGGAAGAGACCAATGAAATTGGATATAAAATTTTAATCGATGTTCAGCTAATGCTCAAGAGGGATGAAGCGGGGACAGCCAGGCGGATAAAAATATGAGAGACTCATTGCTGGAATGAAATAGTTTACTAGATGACGCAAGACGTATTGCTCCCTTTTATTGAAGACTCCAGAAGCTTTTTGACAATTTTTTCATCAATTCAGTCTCTTAATGACACTCGATCTAATGTAACAACGTGAGACTAATTCAACAATTATCGCTATTAGAAAACGCCAAATCATTCGATCAAAGAAGTGAGATATATTCAAATTCTCACGTAATCGCAATTTATATTGTCGAAATTTTCGGTCGAACACTACTGGTTACGAAACGGAAACTCTGAAAAAATTGATCCCGTTTCCGCTTACCAAACTTTGAATAATTCTTCACTGAATTCAATCGGCGGTCAGACGAAAAAACTAATGTTGAACGCGTAGTGGATAAACGTGACCGTATATTGGAAAGTTGGCGCGCAAAAACTAACATGTTTATTGTCAAGGATTTATAATAACTCACTAGTCAATTACCCGTTCGAGACTGTTACTTCTAATAGGATTAGCTGAGCTTGAACTGGATAATTTCTTAGACGCTCCATTTGTCCGCATGAAAGGGCAGGAAATGAATGCCTAATCTTGTTTTCGGTACAGAAACGGTGGAAAAGTTACAGTATTGGATGTTTCTCAAGATAAATGAAGTTAAGATTTGACGGTCGAGGTCGTTTTATTCTAGGATGGGTGGTGGTGTTGGTTTCTTATTTATAATCTCTAGGATTGAGTGTTGGTGATTTATTAAATCGCTATCTCGTGGAATGTGTCTGTAGAAGAAAATTGTATTTTAATATAAGTTAGATGAAAATTTATGTTGATTATTTTTTTTTTACCCCATTTGCGTGGAACAATTCCTGGCAGTGAAACATATACAGGGTGCCCCAGAACGAAAGGATAATCCTGTATGTATAGAAGAGCTTTTGGACTCTCTGAAAAAATACAAAAAAAATTTATCCCCACTGGAAATATTTTTGTTTTCAAAATAATGATTTCTTGCACATCTCGTTGCGTTTCTGTGCATCACGCTCACAAGTGGATCAAATCCATCAGTTTCTTCATGGTGAAATATTCTTCATTGAAACACCAATAGATATGCTGAAAAACGTATAAATATCTGTTGTAACTTTTTTGGAAAAAAATATCCAACTTCAAATTTCATCATAAAATGTAATGAATATTTCATAATGTGAAAGTTTAATCGTTCATGATGGAAATAAATTTGGGAAAGCCTGTGTGGCCAACTCAAAAAAAATATGCCCCTTTCATGTGAATATCAAAATGGTACAAAACATCTTCATAACTTTTTTCACCATGAAGTAACTGATTGATTTGATTCATTCGTGAGCGTATTACACAGAAACGCAATGTGATGTGCAAGAAATCATTATGTTGAAAAAAAAAATTATTCTAGTGGGGATAGATTTTTTTTGTTTTTTTACAGAGAGTTTAATAGCTCTTCTATACAGGATTATCCATTCATTCTGGGACACCCTGTAGATAATATAATTTATCTATGGGAGATGATTGTCTTCAAATAAGTACTTGCAGTGGTCTTCGAACATCTGAAATTCCTAAAATCATCACTTCGATCTGGTTGGTCAAAGAGCAACAAGTTTTGTATTTTGTATTTAAATTTTGTAGGAATTTCAAAAGGCAGAAACGAATATGTATCAAAATTAGGAAACAAGCATGTGATTCTTCTACAAGAAACCCATATGGCAAAAGAGTGAAATCTTGTTGAAAGAGTTATTTCAAAAGGTTATATATCTGATAGATTTTTGGAATAGGTGGTCAATTTCTAATTGATTCAATATATTATAAATAATTTTCAGTTTCATTCGTTTTTTCTACTTTCGCCTTTCTATATTTGGTTTTTGGCAATTAGAGAGGAAAAAGAATTTTAGTTCTCGATGAAAAAGGAGCCCTTCAATATGAATATAACAGCTCATTCTTTGAACAAATCCAAAACCAATCGAATGTGTACTCTCTTATATCTGAATGGCTTTTTTGCTCCTCGTTCGATAACTTTTTCAGTTTCAGGCAAGTGCTTGTCTAATTCTAAGAATTTTGGATCAGTTATTGTTTTACGTTCTTACAATCAAATTTGATTCACAATCTGAAAACCGGCAACCGTGCGTTCGATATCATCGAGATGATTATTGAATCGCTGTTTCATGATGTTCGTTCCTTCGTCGGAAACCGATATTTCATTCCAAACAACTTCAACTATATTGTACAACAAGATTTATTCCGGTAGAAAATCCTGAATTACTGTGTGAAATACCAAATATTCCTGTTGAATTGAATGTGTTCATACTGTTAGTCGTACAAATATTGTTGGGTAACTTACAAAATTATTATATTTCACTAGATATTCCTGTAACATTTACGGAAATATTCCTTTTAAAATAAAAGTACCTGATCACTGCTATACTTACCGATTTCCTGTTCCTAGGACTCACGTAACTTGAATGGCATGTTAGATTGCAAATACAGATTGTTCTCAGAACGGTATTTTTTATTGTGAAAACAACAGTTGCGTTCAAACAACAGGAGTTCATTCAACCGGAAATTCCCGGGATTCATTTTTTTCAATGTGAGCGTCCTTTTCGAACGTGACCCAATTTCATTCCCCGATGTTTGAAAAGGTATCCGTACTTCCCCCAATACTTCACTAATGTAGTTCAAAGAGCAACTTTACAGTCCTCTGTCTATCATAAGGTAGATAGCAGTCCAATATAAATCAAATTAATGATGGGGTCTCTGCTCGGACGTGTGTCTAACACCGGTCTCGATCAATCTTCGGCAGAGTTGGTTTATTCCTCATCAGTTCTCACGTTCTCGCGAAAACTCATCCGGAAACCTCTCCACGGTGGGCAGATTGGCATATCGAGAATTGAGAGGTGGCTAGATTACTTTATACGTGGTTTCGATCTACCGATTCATCGCACCATTATAATTCAATTCAAAGAGATCATATATCATGTTTAATTCAGATATTCATCGAAGGGTTGATGCGATTGCTGACTTACTAGGGGGTTAGATTGTGGAGATCCCAGAATTGGATATTTGCTCGCCATTGATTTCCTGAATCTAGCGGAACCTATTCGGGGTTGTGCTAAAGTTTCTCTTGTAAACACTCAGTCGCACTGTAGGTGAGAATTTTCATTTTTTAAATAACATACCCTGAAAAAATGAACCCTGGGAATTTCTGGTTAAATGAATTCCGGTTGTTTAAACGCAATTATTGAAACAAGAAAAGACCGTTCTGAGAACAATTTGTACAGGCAATCTAACATGCCGATTCCGGTTCAAGTGACCCGAGTCCTTTTAACTGAAAAAACGATAAGTATAGCACTGATCAGGTTACAATTAATTTTTAAAAGGAATATTTCCTGTGTATATACAATAATATTTTGCTGCATTTACAAGCCACATTAAATTCAACTGGAATGTTTGGTATTTCTCAAAGAAATTGAGATTATTCTACCGGATTAATTTTGTTTAGCTAACCGTATTTAAATCCATGTTGTAACATTTTGGAATAAAATATCGGTTTCCGACGAAGGAACGAACATGATGAAAGAGCGATTCGATAATCATCTCGATGATATTGAACGCACTGCTACCGATTTGGGATTTGTAATGCTAAATATAGCATCGTCGCGGTCAGCATGTAAAAATAGAGTTTAGCATATTGCATGTTTCTCGCATTTTTTTGCCTGCTGCCCAGAATTGAATATTTTCGATCCATGATTGATAGTTACACTTCAATACATTTTCCTGGGAAATACAAAAAAAAAGAAAAAAGGGTTTGTATATACAGGGTGTCCCAGAATGAATGGATAATCCTGTAACACTGTATAGAAGAGCTATTGGACTCTCTGAAAAAAATACAAAAAAAAATCTATCCCCACTAGAAATTTTTTTTTTCAAAATAATGATTTCTTGCACATCACGTTTCGTTTCTGTGTAACTCGTTCACAAATGAATCAAATCAATCAGTTTCTTCATGCGTGAAATAAGTTATGAAGATGTATTGTACTATTTTGAAATTTACATGAAAGGCGCATATTTTATTTGAGTTGGCTACACAGGCTTTCCCAAATCTCACCATGAACGATTAAACTTTCACATTATGAAATATTCATCACATTTTATGATGAAATTTGAAGTTGGATATTTTTTTACAAAAAAGTTACAACAAATATTTATACAGTTTTCAGCATATCTATTGATATTTCAATGAAGAATAATCCACCATGAAAAAACTGATGGATGTCATCCACTTGTGAGCGTGTTACACAGAAACGCAACGTGATGTGCAAGAAACCATTATTTTGGAAAAAAAAAAATATTTCTAGTGGGGATAGATTTTTTTTTGTATTTTTTTCCAAAAGTCCAATAGCTCTTCTATACAGTGTTACAGGATTATCCATTCATTCTGGGACACCCTGTAATTAAGAAACATGGTGTAGAAAGGAACAGGGAAATAGGGGTTTAACAGAAAAACAGAGGTTAGATCAGATCAGAGGAAGGAATAAAGATTAGATCTGTAGCGATCTTCACCGACGGGCTAAAATTTGCCGTACCGCTTAACAGAGGGCGCCACCGAATAGACAAATCTCGAAAGATACTGCCCAGAGGTTCGAAAAGAGACAGAAAAGGTGTGAGCATTTGTAGACGGTATTTCTGTAATCAAATTCGCTAATATGAGTCTGGAATCAGGAAAACATATTTCCCTACAGGGTGTTCCTGAATTGAAGGTACAAACGAAGGTGGGAAATTCCTTAACTTATTTTAAGTCGCATAAACATGGAATCGCAAACGTTTCGTTTTCGAGATACAGGGTGTTTTCTTGTAGTAATACATTTTTTGTAAAGATTATAGGAGTTTATCGAAGTTTTATGAATCATTGCTACAATGCTACAAATCGGGAAAATAACCATTAAATCTAATAATGAATTGATTCACCATAGCTTACTAACTGAATTTTCATGACAATTCAAGTTTTTCTGAGGATTTCGAGAGAATCGTTCAAAATTTTTTTCTCGAAATCGTTAGCAGATACGGCAAAACTACAGAGGATCGTTGAATTTGGCATAACAACAAAGCTGCTTTCAAATTTTTTTCAAATTAACAGTGGCTCACAAAGAAAGAGTTCTGGAGGAAAACAGGGGACAGTGTTCCAGAAAAAATATCACCCTGTAGATTTGCTATCGAAATTGGCATGTCACATGGTATGAACTCTCAATTGTAATATCTATGCCAAATTTCAGTTGAATATCTTGTGCAGATACTATGCAAAAAAAACTTGGAAACATTTCAAACTTTAACACCCTGTATCTCGAAAACGAACCGTTTGTGATCCCATGTTTATGGGACTTTTTTTCTTCAAATTACTCAAGAAATCTCCCATCTTCGTTTGTACCTCCAATTTAGGAACACCATATATGGACGATAGTTCTTTAATTCAAGTGAAAATTCCTGTTAAATCGATACTACAGTTCCGTTATAAGTAAAGTAATTCCTGTTTTAGTTTAGTGCTCATTACTGGAATTCTCGTAGAAACTGAAGTTTGAAGCCTTTGAATACAACTATCTAGTTTGTTTATTAAACAAGGAATTCCTGTAAGTAGTCACGCATATTCCGGTTTTCGTCACAGTATTGTTTTCCTGTTGAAGTAACAAACTGCAGTTTGGTTGCATCAACTGATGTAAAACTTGTTATACCTAGAGGAATTGAACTACCGGAGTTGTCACGTAAAATCAACAAATATTCCTGCTGTCGCTTATTTGAGGGAAATTTCCTGTGAAGTAACCGAATTCTTGTTGTATATCCTGGAAAATTTCTCTCAGTGAGTAATTCAAATATTTGAAACTCTAGGCCTCAAAATTCTGAAATTTCAGAAATTTGGGCAAAAACTGAACTAAAAGAGCAGCGAAACAGAAATTGCATTAATCTCATTGGGATCAATACTGAGGATTCATCGAAAGAATAGGATGCATTCTCGTTGTCCCATTTCCTCGGGGTCTTGAACGTGGGTTGTTTATTCGTGGTATTGGTACATCAACTTCTTTATGATTCGAGCCAGGTGTGCCACATATCACGAAGGCTTTATGCTGAACAGCCAGAATGCTTTGGAATGGATTTAAACAGCGCACACAAGACTTGAAATTAAAACTGCCTAGTTCCGGAGCATTTGTACGTGATTGAAAAGATAAATGTCGTTGGAAAAGCTTTAGGTTGAGGAGAAAACATCTGATGCCCACCTCCACTGCCTACAGTATTTTCCTTAGAGCTGCTATTAATCTATGTACTGTTCACGAGATTCTATACGAAATATAATTCAATCCTTCATGGTAAAGAAATAATAAACCTGATGGGGTAGATGGAATTAAATTCCAATCTAATTTGAACCAACCTCGCTCAATTTTTCTGCGGCCGAAGAAAATATACTTCCCGATTCCCAAGACCCCACTTGAAAAGTTAATTCAAAACAGGTTTTCATCGAAACCAATTTTCCCTTATCGAGTGGAGGAATATCCTATCCATATTGAAATATCTCGAAGTTTCCGTTGATGTTTACCGAAATTCTGAGAGCGGTTCAAGTAGAGTAATGTTCGAAGTTAATTTAATATTTAAACATTATGTGGAAAGTTTTCATTCCAGGTGCATCAAAGCATCTGCTTCCATTACGCCTCACTTGTTCTAATTGCCAAACTTTTTCAATTTGACATTCCACTATAAGGGCGGTTTTTGTGAATAACTTATGATGATATTTTATAGATGAGCGTGACCCTTTGTTCGAAGGTATCCCAATTTTGTAGCAGTTGAGGTGAGACTTGCTGACATTGTTTTCCAGTTGATATTGAATAGTTTATCATATGATGATTAATCCAGTGGAAAGGTTGAAAATGAATTATCGTTGGAATCCTCAGAGATAAATATATGAGTTGTTTTTTTATAAAATTGCAGAATTAGTTTGAATATAAAAAAAATGTGATAAGGAGAAAACGCAAAGAATCTTCGTTCAGAAATAAATTGATGTTTGAGAAAAATTTTTATGGGACAAGTGCAATGAATAAATGAAAAAAATTGAGAAGCACTGAAATAATGTCAAGAAAAAAACGTGTTATGAGGCTAGGGAATCTTTGGAAATCACCACTTAACCCCATTTCCAACTGTGAATAACTTGAACGTTCTTCACTTAAAATTTAACTTAAGTATTCAGACTCTAGAAAAAATTATGAAACACAGATTCTGTGGACCAAACCGGACGTCTTTATGACAAATAATGTCATTCATCAACTTCAAGAGATGTAATCACAGAATATATCAAAATTTTCCACGCCAGTCAAGAAAAAATAATTTATTCACGTGGACGAGCATCATATCAAAAATTTGATATAATTCATCTCGTTGATGCCCCATATACAGGGTGTTTTTCAAGGTGAGGCTTTTTTTCGACAGGTGCTAGAACTGATTAAAGATAAAATATTCAATTTGAAATCTTGGGCATCAAGATCTTAATACATCTCTGGACCGTGTTATCTCTCTGTTGAAAAAAACAGATTCCATGAACTGAACCGGTCGTCAGTATGACAAATAATGTCATTTTGTTGTTATGAACTCCAAGAAATGGAATCACAGAATATATCACATTCATCAACGCCAGTCAAGAAAAACTCAATTTTATTTTCACGCGGAAGAGCCCCATATAGGAAGACAAAATTTCAGCACGAGATACACGAGGATTTTTTTAATTGTTCTGTGTTATGATCCTCACGAAATTTCACATCAACCGCGTCCTTTTTTTTCGGATTATTGCAAAAAAATAATTCAGATGGCTTTATCAAAGAAACCATAAATTGGATTTATGGCGCATTCAGACCTCGAACGTAATTTTGTATGCTCTAGGCCTTCTTTGTCGAAAGTTATCTCGGACGGACGAACATAATTGAATTTCACCACGAATTCTTAATCTGTGAATCCAACCTTATTGTTCACCATTTTCGGCTAGAAATGGATCAAGGAATAAATGAATGAACAAATGAAAAAATAAATCAATAAAAGAATGGATAAATAAATGAATGGACGAATAAAAAAATGAATGAATAAACATATGAATAACTGAATTAAATAATGAATGAATAAATGAATGAAAGATTAAATATATATACATAAATGAAAAAATAAAGGAATAATAAATGGATGAAACTATGAATAAATGTTGTTATCTCGTACCCCAGATTTGGATGGACTTTTGGATTCTTCTCTCGATCTGAAGAATTTCTTGGACCAATAAATATTTCTGGGTTCTGGTTATAAGGCAGTGACGAGATTTTGATAGGTACGATGAGAATTCACAATTGGTAGGTTGTTATTTTTGCGATGATATAAATGAATAATGAAAGAAGATAGAGTATTGTTATGCCACATGAAAGCTCATTAACCTACATAATATGACATAAAACCACCATCCCTAAATTCAAACCAGCCCTCAGTTCAAATCGGTCGGTTAGGCAGAAGGAACTGGAAAGAAGTTGTACACAAAATAAAACGATGATATCTTGGAATATGAAGTCAAACATTCATTCGGACTGTTGAACAGTCGTATACATCTCTCAGAAATCTTTTTCGAGTCTCCAGGGAAACTAATATAGAAGGAAATACTGTGCATTCAGGATCCACGGCATGCTCAATCTACTCCGTTTATTCTGAAAACCATCCATCATTCCTGGGGAACAAGAACTGAAGACTCTGCGCCTTTCATTTCTCTTCCCAGATATCTGGTGAGTTCGGAATAAAAACGGCTTCGGGATAACATAGATATGCTTTGATGAATGAGGGGGTGGTTCGTCCTGTCGGCTTTTAATTCGGTTGTTAATCTTAGGAATCCCAGAAAATACTGGAACAATTATAAGTCTATTTCAAGTGCCCCAATGTGAACATTCAATCTCCTTTGAGCAGGCTGAATTACCTCATCAAGGATGCGAAACTAAAACGAAGTGAAAGTAAGTAAGAGTCGAGCAACTAACGCAAAAAACGATTTATGTTTCTTTACAGTTTGTTTCTGAATTTCTACGCGAGGGGAACCCTCAAGGCATGAAAGTCAAACAGTTTTCTTTCACGACTGATAATTTTTTTCAGCAACATGCCGGCGCTTTTCGAAAAAGCTCGTTAATCATCATAAATGTCCCTGTTTCGGTCGATAAAATGGTTTTCACTCACTCGAATTCTTCGGAGCGGCGACTACAGTGGGATATTCAGATCGGTTATTCTCAGGAATTAATGTCTGTGCATTATTTTTAATCGCTTGTGATCTGTTGGAGTCGATTCTCATCCGACGTTTTGATGTTGGATGAAAATTGATTGAAATACTCGGATATTTTAATTTAATGAAATCAAGGATCCGATGGTTTTAAGGAGCACATATCTTGAATGAACGAAGGAAGGATATCCTCGATAATTGAAAATTCTTGAAAAAGATATGGGCGAAATTTTACCTTCGGAAATATTTGAAAAGTTTTTGATCACATTTCTTCAAGATACAGTTATAACCACACAAATTTTATTCAAAACATTTTTTTCTTTAGGCGATAATAACGATGATAAGACGTGGAAAATGTTCCTGTCCATTTGAAACCGACACCTCCACCATTTTGCAACGTCCGTTATTGCTAACATCCGACTTCCGATATTTCCGAATGTTACGAGGGAATAACTCCACATTTTCCCTCCAATATCCCCCGACTGATTCCTCATAAGCGGAGAACGATTCCAATGAAAAAAATTCAACGGAGCATCGTCTTCGCCGAGACATTAAGAATTTAATTTCAGCGAAAAAGCCCTAAATATTTATAAAATACAGGCGCGGAGTCTGCCGCATTAAACGGTTCGGAGAATTATCAGACGTTATGGCCCTTCTATATGGTAAAATACTTCGGGACTTTGATGAAATGTGAGCCGCAATATAATGGGTAGTGACATCGAACTCTGTGCCAGACCGCCCTTCCTCTCCCTCGGGAACCGCTGATAGATTACTCCCAGCGAACTTTGGACGTACGTACGACGTTTGAGATGGAATATTTTTGTCTGGCTGTTACACTGATACCTCCAGATTGAGGAATGGACATTCCATTCTTTATTTTTCTTCGCTTTCAACTCGACTCCACGAGGAAATTTTGATTAAAACTGTTTTCTTTCTTTCAGGATGGTGATTAGATTGAATTATCTCGGGAATTGTGGAGCCGAAGAAGTGTTATTGCTCTTGGCGTGGGACGGTTCTGGGAAAAAATAGGGGGTTCGTCGACTGCTTTTGTTCATCAGAGATTTGTTTTGAATAACCGAGAGTACGGAGAAGATGAGATTCTGAGAAGATATCGAGAAATGCTGAGAATTATTCATATCTTCCTTATAGACTGTGGCCTCCTTGTTCTCCTGACACATCCGCATGGTTTTTCTATGGGAATAAACCTGAATTAAGGAAGTGCACTGAAATAAATTTTCCAGGATATACAACAGGAATTCGTTTACTTCTACGGAAAATTCCCCCCATATAAGCGATAGCATGAATATTTGTTGATTTTACTTGACAATTCCGCTCGTTCAATTCCTCTAGAAATAACAAGTTTTACATCAGTTGATGCAACCAAAGTGTAGTTTGTCCTTTCAACAGGAAAATAATACTGTGACAAAAACCGGAATATGCGGGAATACTTACAGGAATTTCCAGCTTAATAAACACAACAGATAGTTATATTCTAAGCTTCAAACTCCAGTTTCTACAAGAATTTCCAGTGATGAACATCAAACTAAAACAGGAATTACTTTACTCATAACGGAACTGTAGTATCGATTTAACAGGAATTTTCCTTTGGATTAAAGAACTATCGTTCATATATTACGGTACTAGTCATTTGTATTCGAAGTTTATAACCTGAGATTCCACAGGAATTCTCTGTTGTAATGCATTCTATCTAAGGATGAAGAGTGACTTCGTCTGAAATGGGAAGAATTTATATTATATTATATTCATTTTAGAGTATCTTCACATTATTTCAACGAATTAGAGAGACATTCATTGAAGACTAGTTTTGAGAGATTCCATAATAAATATAAAGAACTTTTTTCCTGATTCCGGACTGATATGAGCGAATTTTGATTACAAAATTACTGTTTACAAACGCTCACACCTTTTCTGTCGCTTTTCAATCCTTTGGGTAGTATCTTTTGAGTTTTGTCTATTAGGAGGCGCCCTCTGTTCAGCGGTGCGGAATAGAATAAAATTATTTCAACATAGAAAAAAGAAGATTTACAGGAGCAGTGAATCTAATAAATAAATGAACCTAAGGAGATCCACTATAGATACAGACGGAGATATTTTACATTTTGCAGTATTGTAATAGAAAAATTTGAAAAGCACTGCCGTGAAGTCAGGAGCTTATGAGCGCTCGTACATCCACCTTGTAGGTAGATTCGCATTTTCCAGTTTTAGAAATCAATTGAAGGAATTTTCGACAGCACTCAAAAAAGTTCTCAAACTTAGGCAAAACTCCAGACTTCATGTCAGTGCTTCAGCTGACCAATTTTTTTTCGATCATTTGCTAGAATTTTTTACGGTGTCTATGGTCTTGGTGATGCGATCTGGACAAAACTTCGAACGTAGTTTCAATACATTATTCTTCAGCTAGGTGTACAATTTCATTCCAATCCAATCAGTAGTTTCGAAATTATCAGAAGAAAAATATTTTGAACGGCTATATTTACGGAACCCCTAGTCTAATTTCGCTCATTGATGAACGTGCATTCGCGATCCAAACCTACCCTGAAAATTTCAAGTTCTTAGGCCTTTCCCTCCGGAAGGTATAATTTTCTATGGTTTCTATGGTTCTGGTCAAGCGATCTGGACAAAATGTTGCTTTAATATATCATTCTCGATTAAAATACAAAATTTTATCTCGATCGAATCCGTAGTTTCGAAATTATCGAGAAAACAAAATTTCAAATGACCGTATTTACGAAACCCCTAGTATAATTCTGCTCATTGATAAACGTGAACGCGACATTTCAGATCTACACCTATCCTGAAAATTTCAAGTCCCTAGGCGTTTCCGTTCAAAAGTTACAATTTTCAATGGTTTCTATGGTTCTGGTGACGCGATCTGGACAAAATTTCACATGTAGCTTAAACACCTCCTTCTCCATTTGAGTGTAAAATTTCATCTCAATCAAATCTGTGGTTTTCAAGTAATCAGGGGAACAAAACTTTGAACGGCCCCCCCTGGTGGAATTTGGCCCATTAACGAACTCAACCGAGGCATTCGGAAAATGAACCCACAATGAAAATTTCAAGTCTCTAGGTTGTTTTGTTCGAGAATTATCGTGCTTACGGCACATTTTCAGCTCAAAATTCGATAAATATAGACATCGTGACGAAATGATATAGCCCTCGTGTAAGTAGTACGAGCGCTCAAAAAATAATAATGAAAATAAAATAAAATGACAGTAAATAGGACTGAGTGAATAATAAGAGGAAAAAATCAGAAGTTTCATTGAAATAGACACTTTGTTAGTATTCAATTTGATCGAAAATAGCAACATGTAAAATAATGTTCCTCCTATTGACACAAATAATAATATATGTAGCATATTTACATTCAGGTAATCAAGTACATAGTCGAATCACATAATAAAATAATAAAATGCCTATCAAAATAAAAAAATTATAACAATATGTCTGAGACCGTAAAATGGTAAATTTGATTTAATTTCTGTTACATGGTAAACTTTATCATACTTACTTGAGGCATATCAGAATAAAACTTCATTTGAGAGTGATGACATGTATTATAAAATTGTAAAAATAAAATAAAATGGGATAATTTTCTTGTCTAACGTAGTATACAATTTAACGTAGGTAATACACATTAGCTAGAGCCGCCCGTAGGTTTTTCCCTGCCAAAAAGTATGTGTTATTATTCAAACTATTATATATTTATATATTTCCTTCAAGTATTCTGTCAAATTGAATAGAATTGAGATATTAGAAGTTTGTATTTCCGAGATAGGCATTCTATGACAGTACACTGCTAATGATTTTGAAATTGGTACCAATTATGAATTTTTTCAGTTTCTTGTTGTACATATTGCGCAAGTTTATTTCAAAAACTTCGTTTTCATTTTCTTCGGGTAGAAAATTGAACGCTTTGACAGAAAGGTAAGTAAAGCTTCTGTGTCCAATTTTTTTTGTTGATTAAGGTATTTTCTTGAAGTTTCCTGTTTTTTGTCTTGTAAAGTATTTATGATTCGCGTTTTCTTTGTGAGAAAAGAGGTGGAGGATTAGCTTGTTTTTATTGAAAGTTATTCAAGGGTTATCAATCGTAGATAAAAAATATTCCATTCTAGGTAGGAGGCCAAAAAATGCTAGAAATGATCGAATCGCTGTTTCATCACGTTCGTTCTTTCGTCAGAACCAATATTTTACTCAAAACAACTTCAACCATATGGTACAACATAGATTAAAATACTGTTAGCTAAACAAGATTCATTTCGGTAAAATAATCTGAAAATCTGTGAGAAATACGAAACATTCCTGTTGAATTGAATGTTTCCATACTGTTCGTCGTACAAATATTGTTGGATTATACTTACAAAATTATTATATTTTACTAGATATTCCTGTTACATTTACGGAAATATTCCTTTCAAAATAAAAGTACCCGATCAGTGCTATACTTACCGTTTTTCCTGTTCATAGGACTCAAGTAACTTAAACCGAAATCGGCATGTTGGATTGCAAGAACAGATTGTCTTCAGAACGTTCTTTTTCTGTTGTGACAACAATAGTTGCGTTTAAACAACAGGAATTCATTTAACCGGAAATCCTCAAGGTTCGTTTTCAGTGCATGCCAACCATTTCAAATGAGGCCACCTGCGCTGCGCCACCCTGTATCTACCTAAACTGACGAAAAAAATGGCGCACTTGGACTAGATTTATTCTTTTCTGCTAGTAAACTGCCGATGTGAGATTACCGAAATCAATAGGACCGTGAATTGTTGAGTCAACATCGAATAACACGTTCGAATTGCGCCACTCCACTGCAGCCCAGCTTTAGGATTACCGAAAAAAACCTACCGGTCCAACATCGTACCTACACGGCCAAAATCAACAAAAACAATGGAATGAAAATGTCAACAACAGGGCGCTCATCATTCATCAAACGGAGAGGTGAACGCGAATATAGGTGCCAAGTTTTTGTTTCGCCGTTGTGACAGTGGAAACTGCCGACTCGTTTTCAATTCGTTTCGGATTCATCCACATATATGGAGTGCTTTGGAGGAGTATCATCTGACTGCATACTGCATGACGATAGTGAAGTGTGTGTTTTTGAGTGTGAAACTTCCTTGAGCGTGGAATGTGAATGAATACGATCATGGTCTCTTATGACCGCCGAATGCGTTGGTTTCGCAATTTTATGGTTATAATGAATTGAATCGAATTGTTATTTTTTATCAATGGTTAATTCCTTCAATTGATTTTGAGAGGAACGAGAAAACTATGCTAGTTTCAAATGATTTATAATGTTATATGGTTGGACATATTTCTGTTCGGTTATCTTTCGGAATACCATCACATGGGCGAATCTGCCACGCTGTGCGAAAAAATGATGAACGTTCTAGAAACTCTAAAATAATTGCTCCTGGTAGATGTGAAATGCAGACAAATGCTGAAAGATTCATACTACCAGGATCAATTCGTTTTTACATAGGAAAATCTCAAGTTTCGATTCGTAGCTCTATAAAATTTCAACTTCCAATTATTTCTTATGCAAACAAGTATTCATGCTGATTCATAACTCGTGTAAATCTTCTTGATTCTGAGGAAATATAAAATTGAAAAAAATTTGAATAAAATTGCCTTTGCTTAGGGGTTCTATTAAAATCTCAAAACGTTATTTTCTGCGCACAAAAACTTTTATCTAATAAGATTTCGGAAAAAAGATGAAAGCAGAAACCATAAACGAAAAAAAAATTATGCATACTATCGGTTAGTAAATTTTGGCCTGATTACAAATAAGTGTGAGCAATAATTTCAGATTGTCAAAGATAGCGTAGTATTGAGTAAGAAGAATTTTAATATAGAATTGAATTTTATCGAACAAATGGCTTTGAATAACAGATACGATACTGATTTAATAGACAGACATTTCGAAAAAAAATTTTGAGGACACTTTGAAGGAAGTATACTTAACGCAACATGAAAAAGACCGATATCATAAAGTTTCAACTTATTCGGGAAAAATTTTGGAAAGAATCTATTATTTTTTAAAAACAAAGGATATTTCAGTTGCATATAAGACCACGAACAATTTAGGCAGATATATTAAAAACAATAAAGATAAAACAGATTAATAGAATAAATGTGGTGTATAAAACTTGTGGAGATTGCTCATATTTTTATATTTCAAAACAAGAGTTCTAGAACATTCTGAATACGCGGATCATTTGAAAATTAAAAATCATGCTCTTAAAGAAGACTTCGAAATTTTGGTAACGAAAATAAAATTAGAAAATTGAACGTTTTGGAGAGCCTTGAGATAAATGAGCAAAAATCGTCTGTTTACATATTAAACGATCATCGAATTGAACAATTCAGTCAATTCACGATTATCAAATCTTTCTTGAAGTAAAAAAATGTTTTGTCTCTCTTATGAATTTCGGAAATAACTAACATCAACAGATCTTCTCACTTAATAGCGGAAAGATAAGCATAATGTCATCCTTGGAAGCGTCATTAAAATATCATCAAATATTCATCCCACTAAAGGAGTTGCGCATAGGATTGACCATTACCCACACCTAGTGATAAGATTGTTTTGTATTAGTAGGTAGTTTCAGAGTTTAGAGAATTAATTTAGTTATACTTATCTTAACCACCTGACGATGATGCTTCGCATCGAAACACGTGTCGTGGAATTTAACTCAATGTAGTGGAAATCATAAAAGTTATTCTATTGTAAGTTGAATCGTTGCGTTTTAATGACAATTTTTTTGTCTGAAAACTTATTATTATTAACTTTCAAGTTTCTGCGCTTGACAGTTCGCGTTTCATAGCTTGTATGACTTGTAAACAAAGGCAAAAACCTGAGAAGTTTATTGTGTATCAAATTTCATTCTGCATAATAATCCAAATATCAACCTGTTTACTAAAAACTCAAACCCTCGAATTGTTTGTATACAAATATTTCTTTTTTATAACGAATATTTTTTTGCTAAATTATCCATTTATATTATTGAGCCGGGCAAAACTTTGTGCCCATCAAACGAATGGTGAACATTTCGAACAATTTCCATAAAAAATTTGGTTCAATTTAATCGGTGAGTTTGTGAACTTCCTGATTTTTTTATAAAACCTTTTCAATCAGTAATTTTTCCACTCCTTAGTTTCAATTTGAGAATTCCGTTCAGGAAAAATTTCCTCATAAAAGTGGAAAGAGAATATACAAATTTGCAATCAAATCCAGCACTATATTTACTTGCTGGAATGCATATGGCACCGTGATTCATGGCAGAGCATCTACCAGAGAGGTAACACGATCCAGAGTCGTCTTAATACTTGATGCTCAAGATTTTTTGCACTTTTTGGAGTTTTATATGAATTTCCGGAGAAATGATATCTTTTGATGAGTTCTAGCACCTGTCGAAAAAAAAAACCTCACCTTAAAGTACACCCAGTATAAGGGATATAAAGTATCATTGATAGATAACAGTCTCCCGAAAAAAGGGTGTATAAAAAAGCCATAAATGAAATTTATCCATTTCAAGAAGAATTGAAACAAAATTATAAAATAATTACCTATTCCGGAAAAGTCTCAGTGAAAATTTCATTGTTCTCTAAACAAAATGAAAGCAACATCGCATAAAAAACTGATGATAGCTTAGGTGAATTCATCAAAAATAATAAAGATAAAACGCATAAATCAGACAAATCGGGAGTACATAAACGAACGTGCGGAGATTGTCCAAATTTCTATATAATATCGGCCTAACTGGTAGAACCTTTGAGAGAAAAATCAACATAGGAGTTCTTTCGTCAACGGAAAAACAGATTCAAATTTCGCAGAACACTTTTTGACTGAAAAGCATTGCTTCACGCATAATTACGAAATTTTGCATATTGGAAGAAAAGGTATAAAACGCGATCATATGGAAAGTATGGAAATCAATGAACGAAAAGGTTCAACTACTTTGGTTAACTACCAGATAAAGTTGATTCTCCTTTATTGAATTCGTTTAACCGTAATGGCATGTTTACGAGAAACTAATAATACAGGGATAACAATACGTGTCGCGTTAGTTTAACTCTCATAAAGTGGAAATAGTTGATAAGTGAACGCTAAGTTAAAGATATTCCATAGAAACTATTGAAAATTAAGGATTGAGGTATCGTTAGATCTAAAAATAAATCTCAATGCTGGTCATGTCCCAGCAACGGCCCACCTATTCCAGGTGCCCAACTTGGTGATGACCAATTCCCGAACCTGCCAGATTCACGCAACAGTGGCCTGGACCGGTGCAGTTCGATGAGCTGAACAATGCCCACTTCCTACAATACCGCAAATGCAACGCGAATCCTTATAATTAACACAGCATTTGGACCGTAACATTAATTCATCTATTTCAAACCCCAACAGTTCCAAAGTTCATTCGAGAAAATTTGTCAGATCGTGAAATTAACAGAATCCATTGGATGCATCTCCTGCTGCAACTTCGCTGGTATAAATTGAAGTTTAATTCGGTGCGCCCGGTTTGTTCGGTGTTATTCCGGCCCGAGTTGTTGCTAAGTTTTTGTAGCAATGCGTTCGCGAATGTTGAATAATTAATTTCTGTCTCTGCAAGTCGGCGCTAAGAAGACAACAACCACCTACACGACGAACGGGATGGATGAAGCGGATTGAACGCTGTCAGGACCGCGGATCTTAGGGATGGAAGTAGATGGGGATGGATTGAAGAGGGTGCGACAGCGGAAACCGAATCTTTGGGGAATGCGGGTATTTTCTTCAGTTCCGGTTTAGTCACATAGAGAATTGTATGGACAATCTGACAAGGTGTGGGGATAAGAATCTCAACTATTGTGATTTTTTTAAAAAGTGTTTTGGTTGGTTCGTTCAGGCTGAAGGGAGATAGAATCACCGAATTGCAAATAATCTCAACACCACATGTTTTCCAAAGTTTTCAGACAAGAGATTCTCGTCTTCCCCTCGTACTTGACCGATGCAAAATCCTCAATAGTTAAGACCAGACAGCGATAAGTGGAGTATGTACTTTCCTCTAGGTAGATCGTATTTTCCACTCGCAGCATAATCCCAGACAGCTGGGGATTTCATACATTCAAGCACAAACTGGTAGAAAACATGCAACCCATAATGGTGAATGAACCCATAAAATGCAATCGAAGAGATATATAAATTGAATATTGCGTGGAAAGTTTCTAAAACCGTGTTCGGAAATTGAAAGTCGAATATGTAGTTCTGGATTTATGATTGTTGGATTTCGATTTAGGATTCAAACGATTATTTATTTTTCCAATGATTCATTCGGGGCAAAAAATTTCTTTGACATTTATGTAGGAAAAATTCGAGGAAAACACTGGTTAGACTAGGCAATAGAGATTTTCTCTGGACAAAAATCGTAGAAGAAAACGGTGAGTGGGGGGGTGCGCGGGGTGGTTCGTGGATCTTTAGTGATATGTTTTCGACTCGCAAATATGCTTTCTTTTCTTGTAATTCCGAAAAAACACCAAAAAACGGTGTTGTTTTAGTTTTTTTTTCTTGTTAAATCTGAACCAATCAGGTGATGTTGAGACTGTCAACAACAGAATTTTAGAGAATAAAAAAAGACGAAAAGAATAAGTGTTGATGCAACTCAATCAGCTCTTTATTACTGTAGTAAATCCGAAAAAACCGTAAAAATCAGCTTTTTTACAAAAATTCATAACTCGGCCATTTTCAAAGTTGTAGCACTGGTTTTCCGGATGAAAGTAGTGGTTAATAGGTACTTTGGGTGCGCACAACCCGGATGTTGTCGGATGAAGAGTTTATGCGTAATTGCGATTCGAATTATTTAAGGCACTATTTTCCGGAAAGGCTGAATGCGACGGAAGTTGTCCGATTTCAATTCACGAAACGGATTTTGAAAGTGGAAGTATAGTTCTACAAAATGTCAAACTTGATTTTTCGTTAAAATGTTGCAAAATAGATGAAAAAAAAGCGCAAACATGACCAAAACCGGCCGAACGCTCGATTGCGCTCGAGTAGTGGGGGTATAAATGTTAAGATTTGCACCCGGCCGCAGCGCGGTTTTATTATAAAACGTACTTCCGGCGTTTGCCCACTATTCGCCTGCGATGGAGCGCTGGGCCAGTTTTGGTCATGTTTCCACGTATTTCTCACCAATTTTGCAACATTCCAACGAAAAAACAAGATCCACGTTTTGTGGTTGTGTACACTCAAAGTACATATTAACCACTACTTTCATCCGGAAAACCAACGCTACAACTTCGACCGAGTTATGAATTTTTGAAAAAAAACGCTGATATTAAGGGTTTTTCCGGCTTCCCTACAGTAATAATGACCCGATTGAAATGAACTAACAACCATTTTCTTCGCCTTTTCATTCTCTACAATTCCGTTGTTGAAAGTGTCTGCATCACTCGATTGGTTCAGATTTTACAAGCAAAAAACTAAAAAAAAACCGTTTTTTCGTTTTTTTTCTCGAAATTACTTGCTTGTTTAAATTTATCGACAGAGCGGTCACCCGAATCTCATCAACTTCACACCCAGTTTCTGAAAGACTTATAAAAGCATAGTTTGACACACCATTGAACTTGAGAGCGATGTAAAATAGATTTGTGTTTCTCGAATTCTGTTTGTAGAAGAATAAACTAATCGGTAATCATTTTGATTCGACATGATGTGACACTTTTGCGAGACTATCGAATAAGGGATTCTGTTAACCAAACTGGCGGTCAGTGTGACAAATAATATAAAATCGACATTTCAAAGCTGGAATTACAGCCAATTACGGATTCTGCCCATTCAAGAATATAACCGGAAAAATTTCATCATACAAGAGATATTTTTCAAACTTGATTACATCTGAGTGATTTTCATTACGTTATTTGAGGTAGTAAAAAAACAATTTGAAAATATTTGTGGTTTTTTCGAACCCCTTTAAGAATCGCACTTCACTCTTTTCCACACTGTATATTGAATATAATGTTTTATTGATTTAACCTTTGTATTCTCAAAGTATTATGTATGTGTTTTGGGTTCATTAAAAGATATCATGGTTGATATAGCTAATTATCGAAATCGTAATAACATTGGCGAGAGTTCATTATAATTATCGTGCAATATTGATTTGAATTTCTTCTGGTTCGAAGATACAGAAATAGCTATTTATTATCACAAGTAGAACGAATTTTTTTGAAATAATACATTATATTCAAACGGACTTGAACGACTGAATTCTCTTCAAATTTTGTAAGCACCTCTCAAATGGCTTGTTGTACCACCACTGGCCTGACTGAAAAAGAAGTCCAAATGTTAAAGAAATCTCATAAGGAACTTTCTCAAGATCCAGCAGGCATGCGAAAAGTATTTTTAGAGTGAGTAGATAATCATCAGTTTCTCAGAGAATTTGTCGAGTCTGAAATTTTCACTGATAACATCTATTTTACAGATATTTCAGGCAATATCCTCACAACCAGAAGTTTTTTTCGTTCAGAAATGTTTCTCTCGAAGAACTTCCGGAAAATACGGATTTCAAGGTGCAATGTACTCTTGTCACAGCATACATGACAGCCTGTATAGATAATATTGAGGATTACGACGTTGTGGTGGGAATCTTAACTAATCTGGGGAGGAATCACAAGAAGTACAAAATACCAACTGAGTCATTCTGGGTTCGTAATGATTTTTCTTAGTTCTGTTCGATTTTAGAAAAACCAACTTTGGAAGAACACATAACCGATTCTTGCTAAATTATTTCAGAGAATACTTCCTCGAAATATTAACAAAGTATTGATCAAATTCCATTGATTAATCGAGTACATTCTTCGGTGCACCTTATATTGATATAATCAAATAATTTTCAGGAATCTCGAAATGTTATTGTCCAAGGCCTTTCAGCGATGGTCGATGAAGAAACACATAAAGCGCACGCTAAATATTGGGATTTTGTTGTAGAAACTGTACTTAGAGGTCTCCAAAGGTGATTTAGTTTTTACTCTTGAGGGACTCATTATTCGTTTAGAGAGGAAAGCTGACTTCTTAAGTATCATTTTGTTGTACAAAAATAATTCAATATAAAGTTTGCTATTGTCATCAGTAATAATCTGTTTTCGATTGAAGACAAAATAACTTGTAATTTTTTATTTTATTGTAACTTGACTGAACTTTAAAGGAAGAATATGAAGATCGAATGAGAAGCAGCCATACCCCTCCTAGTTAATTTCCAGAAAAACTGATTAAAAAAAATAATTTTGAAAGCAAAATCGAGACATAAATAAATTTTTTTCTTGTGAAAACTATTAGTTTGTTTAGAGTACATACGTATTTTCGACATTGAATTGGCAAGATCACTCATTTCTGGAAAAACTATCCAACCTCTAGAACGATGAGAACAGTTTCACTGGAGGATTTTTGCATAAGACAAATTGTTTGGCGTTAAAAAAAAATACTAATTTCTACCAGAGGAAGGGATAATTGACGCAACTCATTTTTAATAGAAAATAAAGAATTTTTGATGAAAAAAAATACAGGTCGTCGAAAGCGTTACGGAGTAACGAAGTTTTTATCTCAAAAAATGAAGTACCCCTAATAAAAAAAATATGAAAATTTGAACAGCGATTTTTCAACTTGATGAGGCTTAACTGTCATTCGAATTCATATTATTAGATAATATGGCGATATCTCGCATGCCAAGAATCATCAAATATTCAACACATTATTGAAATGTTAAGATTGTTTTTGTTTACGAAACACATTATTATGGGTTCTTCATGTTTATTTCGACGATAATAATTTTCGGGTCACTAAACAATAGCCTCTATCCGAGATGAAGAGAAAAAAGCAGATGACGCACGAATACTGTATCTGGATGAGAGGCATCTCGGGAAACAATTCGAGAGGGAAGCACCTAGAGAGGTGAAGGACAGAAAAGGACGAGACTCCCCATATTTCAATTTAGTTCTCATCCTCCCAGCGAATTTCTTTTCTCATAGGCTTGTCGATATAATGGAATAAGTTTATAATCTTGAGTTTTTGATGGAATCCCGTTTCAAATTTCGTCGAGAGTCGATTGAAATTCATATAGTGCCTGTCAGAGAAGCCTGTACTGGAGGGATTGCTACGTATACTCCTTGAGAAAATTGATAAGATGGTGACCTTGGGATTGTCCGAAAGTTTCGGGATTTTCTGGTTGCCGTAAACTCGGGTAAGATTTCCTTCGTATTGCATTTTTATCTTCAATGCGTGAATCGAACTTGAAGTCCATTTTAGAAGCCTTACAGCTATAAGAGGAGGATTGGATGCATTAACTATGACATATATTTTCCTAACTTCTTTCTCTTTTCTCAAGAAATATATGTCGACATCCTTTCTTCTTTATTTGTGAATATTGTATATAGAAATGCCTGTATATGGTAAGCTTCTGCTGGCAACGTAGGAACGTTGTGGGTTTGTCTGCATTTTATGGCAAATTTACGATGTCTCCAAATAATTCTCAGCAGTGGCACAGCCAGGATTTTGGCTAGGAGGGAACGACCGAAACTCTGACAAAAGAAATAATGCATTCAAAGTCAAGGAAGTTAAATTTCTCTTTTCTCAGCTAATAATGAGAGAAAAAATGACGATAACAGAAGAATAAATAAAGGTGAGAATAAAAAAAAGAATACATCAACACGAAACAAAACAATTCGACAATTGGTTATTGTCCAAGCTCCATATAAGAAAAATAAAATTCTCTAGGAAGAAGAATGGGTTTTTAGATAATGTTTTGATTGGTACACTTTCCTGACAAAGTTCAAAAAAATATCCATTGCTCGAAAATTAACATCTATCTAACTGTATACCAGTCGGAAAATTCTTAAAAAATGCTCCACGTTGAAGAAAGAATTGTTCGAAAGGGAATGAAAGCCTTCGATAACAAAGATTTTGGCAGTGGTTGAGAAAAATTGAAATATCCATTCATTAATTTTAAATTCAATTTCATAAGGACCTATTTGAAGATTCTTGAATTTTAATTCCAACTTTTCAGTGTTTAATTAGTGTTAAGTTTAGACATTGAAATATAATTACATTTTTCTGGAAAATATTCGAGTTTATGTTGATAACCTCTTATATTCATTTATTTGTGTTCGAATCTATCAACAATCCGAATGAATCATAAAACTGTATTATGAAGATATATCGTTTTATATCCTGAACTAATTCATACAGTGGCGCAGCCAGGATTCTGGCTGAGGTGAGACTGGAAATAAAATCAGACAGAAATGGAAAAAAAAGTGGAGGCTTCTTATCAAGGCCTTCAAAAACAATCAGCTCAAAATTGATCCTTCTACAATGAGGAACAAAAATGCGGAAATAGGAATAAGATTTTTCAATAAAGATGAGAATAAAACGAAGAATCGATGAACACCAAACAAAACGATTTGTTAATTTATAATTGACTAATATCAATTTCGAAGAATAAGAGAAAAAATGAGCAAAGGAAAGAAACCGAAATAAATAAAAAAGAATTTATCAAATTGTGAAGAAGAATTTCAAATAGAACGAAGCTATTTATTGAAAACTAATCTTGATCTACGTATCGAAGAACAAAAAACATAAATGATAAATAAGTAATACAAAACAACAATCCATGGAAGGTATTTATAAAACGAAAGAGGAAATTTAGAAACAAAAATATATACAGGTAAACCTAGTAAAAGTCGAACTTGTGATAAACATAACGGTTTAGAATAAAGGAATTTAGGAGTGGTGCTCTCAGAGATATAGAACTGTTTTTAAGAAATCGATGTAATTCCTCAATGAAGGTATCACATTTTATGAAAAAATTACGAAAAGCACTGCCGTGAAGGCAGGAGCTTTTGAGCGCTCGTACATGCACCTTGTAGGTAGATTCGCATTATTCAGTTTTAGAAACGAATTGGAAAAATTTTGACAGCTGTCAAAAAAAATTGAAACTGAAAATCCAGAATTCACGTCAGTGCTTTAGGTGACCAATTTTGTTGTCAATAATTCGCTAGAATATCGGTATCTATTGTCTTGGTAATGCGATCTGGACAAAATTTCCCACGTAGTTTTAATATATCATTCTCCATATATGGGCGAAATTTCATTTCAATCCAATCAGTAGTTTCGGAATTATCAGGAAAAAAATAGTTTGAACGGCTATATTTACGGAACCCCTAGTCTAATTTTGCTCATTGATGAACGTGACCGCAAAATTTGCGATTCGAACCTATCCTGAAAATTTCAAGTCTCTAGGCCTTTCCGTTCGGAAGTTATGATTTTCTATGGTTTCTATGGTTCTGATCACGCGATCTGGACTAATAGTAGCTCGAATATATCAATCTCAATTCAATTACAAATTTTCGTCACGATCAAATACATAGTTTTGATATTATCAAGAAAACTGAATTTTGAACGACCATATTTACGGAACCCATAGTCTAATTTTGCTCATTGATGAACATTCGAGATCTACACCTATCCTGAAAATTTCAAGTCTCTAGGCCTCTCCGTTCGAAAGTTATAATTTTCTATGGTTCCTATGGTTCTGGTCATGCGAGCTGGACAAAATTTTGCGTGTAGGTTGAATACGTTATTCTTCATCTGAGTACAAAATTTCACCTTCATCGAATCTACAGTTTCGAAATAATCAGGAAAACAAAAATTCGAGCGGCCATATTCACGGAAGCCCTGGGCAAATATTGCCCGATAACGAACCTAACCGCGGCATTCGAGATTTGAACCTACCCTGAAAATTTCAAGTTTCTAGGACATTCCGTTCGAGAGTTATCGTGTATACGGCCGGACGGACGGACAGACTCGAATTTTCCGACGGATTCGTCATCAGTGAGTCGAACATAGTCGTTTGAGACCATTTTCGGCTCAAAATTCGAAAAATACAGACATCGTGACGAAATGATATAGCTCTCGTGTAAGTAGTACGAGCGCTCAAAAATAATAAATATTTTCTGTAGTAAATGACACCTGCACATAGTTTTAGTACTTTTAGACAATTTTTTGTTACTAAAATTGAAATTCCAATCTGGCATTCCACAGCCAATTCTCGAAAAATCATCAGAAATCTTCAGCAAGGGGTGTTGGTTTCTGGATTCGTCGAATTATGTTTTAATAGTCCTATTTGTGGGGATAAATTCTATTATAATAATAATATTAAATGCTGCTATTCTCAATCAATTATATTCATTTTAGAGTATCTTCACATTATTCTAACGAATTAGAGAGACATTCGTTGAAAACGAGAAATGAGAGACTCCGTGATATAATAAGATATTTTTTCCGGACTCATATTAGCGAATTGGATTACAGAATTACTGTCTTCAAATGCTCACACCTTTTCTATCGCTTTTCAATCCTTCAGGTAGTATCTTTTGGGTTTTGTCTATTCGGTGGCGCCCTCTGTTGAGCGGTACGGTAAATGTCGGTGCAGATCGCTACAGATCTAATTTTTCTTCCTTCCTCTGATGTGATCTTCCCTGACTTCAACCTCTGTTTTCCTGTTAAAGCCCTATTTCCCTGTTTCTTCCTACACTTTGTTTATTAACCATATACTAACCCTCTTTTTTTTTTTTTTTTGTATTTCCTAGAAAAAATTATTCAAGAGTTAGTATCAATCGTAGATCGAGAATATTCAATTCTAGGTAGGAAGCCAAAAAATGCTGAAAATGATAGAACCGCTGTTTCATTAAGTTCGTTCCTTCGTCGGAAACCGATATTTTATTCCAAACAACTTCAACCATATGGTACAACATAGATTAAAATACTGTTAGCTAAACAAGATTTATTCCAGTAGAATAATCTGAATTTTTGTAAGGAATACCAAACATTTCTGTTGAATTCAATGTGTTCATACTGTTAGTCGTACAAATATTGTTGGGTTATACTCACAAAATTATAATATTCTACTAGATATTCCTGTAACATTCACGGAAATATTCTTTTTAAAATGAAAGTACCTGATCACTGCTATACTTACCATTTTTCCTGTTCATAGGACTCAAGTCACTTGAACCGGAATTGGCATGTTAGATTGCAAGTACAGATTGTTCTCAGAACGTTCTTTTTTTGTTGTGATAACAATAGTCACGTTCAAACAACAGGAATTCATTCAACCGGGAATTCCCTGGATTCCTTAATCAACCTGAATACTGAGAAACTATTGGGGTTTAATTATATCAACCCAAGAAATCTTTACTTGCATTTCGACCTCTCCATCGTCTTCTAGTAAAAACAGATTACTTAATTACTTTTTTCTGAACGACCTACTAATCGCTTACGTCTTGATCGTTTCGTCTATCTATTTATCCTGGCGACCAAGACGTTCCCCCAGATCCAAGATCCTCATCGGCTTGAGGCTCCTCCAGAAACCAATTAATCCTTCCGAAGTTACCCGTACTAGCCGAAGTTGTTTCGTAACAAGTCAAGTCGATCTTCGTCCTTCATTATTACCTGTTGTACAATGTTGAGACTAGGGGGGTCAAGGAAATTGTTGATACGGGAGGGTATGGACCACGGCGGGAGTCGTCTTCGGGAAACTTTGAACGTATCGATTTTGCGCGAGACAGGGGGCGCGCAATCTTGGCTCGGTCACCTGAACGTTTATTGCCAAAATGATTTATCACTTCTATTAAAGACGTATCGGAGGACTTTTCACGTCTCTGCGGCTTATTACAATGTCCGGCATCAATGCCTTGGGGAAAATCCCCGAAAGGGTTCGAAAGTTCGAGGTTACATAAATCGTTTTTTGTTTGGTGATAAAAGGGGCGACGATGAAGGGGAGAACTTTGCATTCTTGAAAACGGCGATCCCGTTTCTTTTCTAATTCCATTATTAGGTAGGGTGGCGCTTGCCGGGGCTAACAGGATATTGCAGTCGTCGACAGGGTGGTTCTAGTAATTGAATGGATGGACTCTCGAAGATGAATATCGGTTGGTTGGTTGAATAGGATAACATTAACAAAGAATCACTGTGATATTGGCCTCGGATAAAAGAATTTAAAAGCACTGCCGTGAAGTCAGGAGCTTTTGGGCGCTTGTTCATCAATCGCATTATCCAGTTTAAGAAACCAATGGAAGAAATTTTTGACAGCTGTCAACAAAATTACAGCAGCTCTTTGTCAATTATGCCGAATACGCTGTTACAGAAATATCAGGATTTTTTTTTCAATAATTCGTTGGAATTTGAAAAGTTTTTGTTTATGCGATCTGGAAAAGATGTAGCTTGAATATTATCGAGAAAACTAAAATTCAAACGACCACATTTACGGAACCCATGAGAGAATTTTGCTCAATAACACACTCAATTGCGGCATTTGAGATTCGAACCTACCCTGAAAATTTCAAGTTTCTAGGTCGTTCCGTTCGAGAGTTATCGTGTATATAGACGGACGGCCAGACTCGAATTTTTCGACGGAAACGTCATCAGTGAGTCGAACATTGTCGATTGAGACTATTTTCGGCTAAAAATTCGAAAAATACAGATATAGTGATGAAATGATATATAGCCCTAGTGTAAGTAGAACGAGCGCTCAATAAAAGGTTTGAAATATTCCGAAGAGTAGACTTATTGACGTTCAAGGTTTCACTTGAACGATTTCTGTAAGGTGGAAAAATTTTGATTTCGAGTAACCGACATGCTAATGTGAGGATCTTTACACAAAAATATTGTAATATAATCCTTATTCGCAAAAATCCACTTTCTATATTGTTTAGATCCTCAATCCTACGTGAAAAAAATTGGAATTGAAGATGTCTTCAAACACTGGTAAAAAAAAATTCGACGATGCCGAAGGAACAATTTCCTCTGATGATGGCACTTTTCGAAATAAAATGGATGAAATTAAAAGAAGAGGTAAAAGTCAAAATAAAATTTTATGTCAGCGATATAGAAATGAGAATAGAAAAATATTTCTAAAATCGAACTATCACAATTGATGAGGAGGAGACAATTAAACGTCGTGAAGAACCTCTTCTTTCGACTTTTTTCGATCCAATCAATTTCGACAGCATCCTCGCATAAATAATTCCTCAAGAAACGATAGATTGAATCAAAGGATATATGGAATATATCAAGTAAAATTTTTTGAACCAAATCTGAGCTGAAATTGAAGAATTCAATTTTATTTTCACGTGGAACGACTGTGAAGCTGAATTTTGATATAACTGATTTTATCGATGACCCATACGTGGACAAATAAACAGAAGGATATGGCGGATAGTTTCTGAGATAGATAATTGGTTTTTATTTTATTATATTCGTATACTTAACTAACAAAAAAAAAAACTCTTCAAAAACTCAAAAACAGAAACAATTCGCAATATCCTGCTGAAAATTTTGTTTCTCGTGAAAAAGAAATTGAGTTTTTCTGATGTGGTGTTGAAAAATTTGATCCATATACAGGGTGATTCCAAATTCAACGTGAACCTTGAAGGACGTGTTAGTATGATTCATTTGCTGTCATTTGAGCCATATTTATTGATCCAAAAACCAACAGTTTATGGGAAATTTTTGTGTTTCTTGAAAAATTACTCACCTTACTTCATTTTTCGTCAATTATTCTACGTTGAGCAAGTTTGATTATAATTTTGGATTCGAAAGGATATGATATGTATGAAAAAAGCGAAAATATGCTGTAATAGATGTTGAAGAAGAACTCGTATGATTCGAAAGTTGGTATATGAAGAAGAGAATAGTCAATTTCTAATATCAATTCGCCTGCAACTCCATCTCGGTTTCATGGAAAGACATTATTTGCCACATTTACGGCCGGTTTGGTTCACTGAATCTGTGGTTCGTTTCATAATATTTGGTTCGATAGTCTAGCTACAGTGTCACTTCATGACGAATCAAAATGACCATAGATTAGTTCATTTTTATTATAATTAATTATAACATTTCGGAAACCAAATAAATTTCGAGAATTTTTTAAATTCATCATCATTCTCTGAAATGTGGAGATTCGATCTGCAAAGATTCCAAATGTTTCATTTATATTCTCCATGAAAATCAGCATGACCATTAACGAGAAAACACGTGGAACAAGAAGCCAAGGAAGCTAGTTGAATACTCGAGGAAAATCCATTTGCCAATTGAGAAATCCAATTTGTTAAGAAACTTAAGATTAAATTAACTTGAGTGAAAAGGTTAAATGTGATTTAACCCTAAACCCACAAACTTATGCTTTTATGTTAAGTGAAACCCTACCTCGTTTCTTGAGTAATCCGGAAGTTCTGGTCATATTCTTACATCGTACAGATTTTCTCAGGAGTATTTTGCCCTTTTGTGGTTCAATGGAAGAAAGATATTAACTTCGAAAAATTTATATTCAAGTAGGGAACAGAGACTACATACTGTGATTTTACTGTTTCTTTACAAAAATGTTTTGAATATGAGTTTGAAAATCTGGAATAAAACAGCGTATTAATCGCTGAATTTGATGAATATAATAACCTCAAATTCCAAAAAAAAAATCTATCTAATTGAGACAGTTGAAAAATTAATAGTACCATATATTTATATGATTCTGTGGGCATCGAAGACAAAGTGAAATTCTTGTTTTTATTCCACTTGAAGGATATTCCCCTCCAATGAATTCGCCTGTGATTTAATGGTATTCTTTTGATGAAATCGACTGAGTTTGGTGTGAATAAACCAAACCTACATCCACTGAAAGCCCGCGTAAAGCACGTGAAAATTCCATAAGTTAGAGCAGTGGTGCTTGAAGCGTAATTTCAGGAAAAAGTTGAATGGATTTCTCATTGAAACTTCCCTATTTCATGCAATGGCGTTTTCACTCAGAATCCGATGTGGCTCGAACCCGACTAATCCTCTAATCCCTGAAGGTACGAAAAGTTGATTCTTTTTCACAGAAACGACCAGTAGAAATCTGAAAAGACGTTCAGGATGTTGTAGGCCGCTTCCCTTAAAAAGCGTTCAATTTTCACCAATTTGCAGTAATTTGCCTCGACTTACAAGCCAGCACAACCACTTTATTTTACGGCTTTAAAACCTGCAATATTATTGTTACTGTACTCTGTGAATCGTGGTTTGTAACAGAGGGAATAGAACACTCCTGTAGGGATTAGTTAGAGTGGAATTCCTTCGTCTTCTCCAATAAATAGTTGCTTGGAAGTTTGAACTCCAAGCATTGTAGTGGATTTTGATAGAATTTAAAATAATGTTTTCGATATCCAGTAAAACTTATGGATTTTCCGAAAGTTCGGTGAATTCATAGTATTCTGACAGTTACACATTCTATGAATGTCAAATAATCGGATCATAAATTTCAGAGTGTTGCTTATCCATAGGGTTCACATGTCAAATGAATGTTTTACTGCAACTCTTTACTTTCATAGAATATTCATATTCCCTTTGTTAGAACTTTGTGCACTTCCTCTAGCATTCACATAAAATCATTTTTCGAATTCATCGAATCTGTTAAAACAAAGACGTCTTTACGTTCAGGATGTTGCAGGCCGCTTCCCTTAAAAAGCGTTAAATTTTCACCAATTTGCAGTAATTTGCCTCGACTTACCAGCCAGCCCCACCACTTTATTTTATGGCTTTAAGAACCTGCAATATTATTGTTGCTGTACTCTGTGAATCGTGGTTTGTAACAGACGGAATAGAACACTCCTGTAGGGATTAGTTAGAGTGGAATTCCTTCGTTTTCTCCAATGAATGGTTGCTTGGGAGTTTGAACTCCAAGCATTGTAGTGGATTTTGATAGAGTTGATAATGTTTTCGATATCCGCTAAAACTTATGGATTTTTCGAAAGTACGGTGAATTCATAGTATTCTGGCAGTAACTCATTCTATGAATGTCAAATAATCGGATCATTAATTTCAGAGCGTTGCTTTTATCCATAGAGTTCACATGTCAAACGAATGTTTTACTGCAACTCGTTACTTTCATAGAATATTCATATTCCCTTTGTTAGAACTTTGTGCACTTCCTCTAGCATTCACATAACCTCATATTTCGAATTCATCGAATCTGTTGAAACAAAGATGTCTTTACGTTCAGGATGTTGCAGGCCGCTTCCCTTAAAAAGCGTTCAATTTTCACAAATTGGCAGTAATTTGCCTTGACTTACAAGCCAGCACCATCACTTTATCTTATGGCTTTAAAAACCTGCAATATTATTGTTACTTTACTCTGTGAATCGTAGTTTGTGACAGACGGAATAGAGCACTCCTGAAGGGATTACTTGGAGTGGAAATCCTTCGTCTTCTCCAATGAATAGTTGCTTGGGAGTTTGAGCTCCAAGCATTGTAGTGGATTTTGATAGAATTTAAGATAATGTTTTCGATATCTAGTAGAACTTATGAATTTTTCGAAAGTTCGGTGAATACATAGTATTCTGACAATAACTCATTCTATGAATGTCAAATAATCGGATCATAAATTTCAGAGCGTTGCTTTTTTCCATAGAGTTCACATGTCAAACGAATGTTTTACTGCAATTCTTTACTTCCATAGAATATTCATATTCCCTTTGTCAGAACTTTGTGCACTTCCTCTAGCATTCACAAAACCTCATTTTTCGAATTCATCGAATCTGTTAAAACAAAGACGTCTTTACGTTCAGAATGTTGCAGGCCGCTTCCCTTAAAAAGCGTTCAATTTTCACCAATTTGCAGTAATTAGCCTCAACTTACCAGCCAGCCCCACCACTTTATTTTATGGCTTTAAAAACCTGCAATATTATTGTTGCTGTACTCTGTGAATCGTGGTTTGTAACAGACGGAATAGAACACTCCTGTAGGGATTAGTTAGAGTGGAATTCCTTCGTTTTCTCCAATGGATGGTTGCTTGGAAGTTTGAGCTCCAAGCATTGTAGTGGATTTTGATAGAATTTAAGATAATGTTTTCGATATCCAGTAGAACTTATGAATTTTTCGAAAGTTCGGTGAATTCATAGTATTCTGACAGTAACTCATTCTATGAATGTCAAATAATCGGATCATAAATTTCAGAGCGTTGCTTTTATCCATAGAGTTCACATGTCAAACGAATGTTTTACTACAACTCTTTACTTTCATAGAATATTCATATTCCCTTTGTTGGAACTTTGTGCCCTACCTCTAGCATTCACATAACCTCATTTTTCGAATTCATCGAATCTGTTAAAACAAAGACGTCTTTACGTTCAGAATGTTGCAGGCCGCTTCCCTTAAAAAGCGTTCAATTTTCACCAATTTGCAGTAATTAGCCTCGACTTACCAGCCAGCCCCACCACTTTATTTTATGGCTTTAAAAACCTGCAATATTATTGTTGCTGTACTCTGTGAATCGTGGTTTGTAACAGACGGAATAGAACACTCTTGTAGGGATTAGTTAGAGTGGAATTCCTTCGTTTTCTCCAATGGATGGTTGCTTGGAAGTTTGAGCTCCAAGCATTGGAGTGGATTTTGATAGAATTTAAGATAATGTTTTCGATATCCAGTAGAACTTATGAATTTTTCGAAAGTTCGGTGAATTCATAGTATTCTGACAGTAACTCATTCTATGAATGTCAAATAATCGGATCATAAATTTCAGAGCGTTGCTTTTATCCATAGAGTTCACATGTCAAACGAATGTTTTACTACAACTCTTTACTTTCATAGAATATTCATATTCCCTTTGTTGGAACTTTGTGCCCTACCTCTAGCATTCACATAACCTCATTTTTCGAATTCATCGAATCTGTTAAAACAAAGACGTCTTTACGTTCAGAATGTTGCAGGCCGCTTCCCTTAAAAAGCGTTCAATTTTCACCAATTTGCAGTAATTTGCCACGACTTACCAGCCAGCCCCACCACTTTATTTTATTGCTTTAAAAACCTGCAATATTATTGTTGCTGTACTCTGTGAATCGTGGTTTGTAACAGACGGAATAGAACACTCCTGTAGGGATTAGTTAGAGTGGAATTCCTTCGTTTTCTCCAATGGATGGTTGCTTGGAAGTTTGAGCTCCAAGCATTGTAGTGGATTTTGATAGAATTTAAGATAATGTTTTCGATATCCAGTAGAACTTATGAATTTTTCGAAAGTTCGGTGAATTCATAGTATTCTGACAGTAACTCATTCTATGAATGTCAAATAATCGGATCATAAATTTCAGAGCGTTGCTTTTATCCATAGAGTTCACATGTCAAACGAATGTTTTACTACAACTCTTTACTTTCATAGAATATTCATATTCCCTTTGTTGGAACTTTGTGCCCTACCTCTAGCATTCACATAACCTCATTTTTCGAATTCATCGAATCTGTTAAAACAAAGACGTCCCTACGTTCAGAATGTTGCAGGCCGCTTCCCTTAAAAAGCGTTCAATTTTCACCAATTTGCAGTAATTAGCCTCGACTTACCAGCCAGCCCCACCACTTTATTTTATGGCTTTAAAAACCTGCAATATTATTGTTGCTGTACTCTGTGAATCGTGGTTTGTAACAGACGGAATAGAACACTCTTGTAGGGATTAGTTAGAGTGGAATTCCTTCGTTTTCTCCAATGGATGGTTGCTTGGAAGTTTGAGCTCCAAGCATTGGAGTGGATTTTGATAGAATTTAAGATAATGTTTTCGATATCCAGTAGAACTTATGAATTTTTCGAAAGTTCGGTGAATTCATAGTATTCTGACAGTAACTCATTCTATGAATGTCAAATAATCGGATCATAAATTTCAGAGCGTTGCTTTTATCCATAGAGTTCACATGTCAAACGAATGTTTTACTACAACTCTTTACTTTCATAGAATATTCATATTCCCTTTGTTGGAACTTTGTGCCCTACCTCTAGCATTCACATAACCTCATTTTTCGAATTCATCGAATCTGTTAAAACAAAGACGTCTTTACGTTCAGAATGTTGCAGGCCGCTTCCCTTAAAAAGCGTTCAATTTTCACCAATTTGCAGTAATTTGCCACGACTTACCAGCCAGCCCCACCACTTTATTTTATTGCTTTAAAAACCTGCAATATTATTGTTGCTGTACTCTGTGAATCGTGGTTTGTAACAGACGGAATAGAACACTCCTGTAGGGATTAGTTAGAGTGGAATTCCTTCGTTTTCTCCAATGGATGGTTGCTTGGAAGTTTGAGCTCCAAGCATTGGAGTGGATTTTGATAGAATTTAAGATAATGTTTTCGATATCCAGTAGAACTTATGAATTTTTCGAAAGTTCGGTGAATTCATAGTATTCTGACAGTAACTCATTCTATGAATGTCAAATAATCGGATCATAAATTTCAGAGCGTTGCTTTTATCCATAGAGTTCACATGTCAAACGAATGTTTTACTACAACTCTTTACTTTCATAGAATATTCATATTCCCTTTGTTGGAACTTTGTGCCCTACCTCTAGCATTCACATAACCTCATTTTTCGAATTCATCGAATCTGTTAAAACAAAGACGTCTTTACGTTCAGAATGTTGCAGGCCGCTTCCCTTAAAAAGCGTTCAATTTTCACCAATTTGCAGTAATTTGCCACGACTTACCAGCCAGCCCCACCACTTTATTTTATTGCTTTAAAAACCTGCAATATTATTGTTGCTGTACTCTGTGAATCGTGGTTTGTAACAGACGGAATAGAACACTCCTGTAGGGATTAGTTAGAGTGGAATTCCTTCGTTTTCTCCAATGGATGGTTGCTTGGAAGTTTGAGCTCCAAGCATTGGAGTGGATTTTGATAGAATTTAAGATAATGTTTTCGATATCCAGTAGAACTTATGAATTTTTCGAAAGTTCGGTGAATTCATAGTATTCTGACAGTAACTCATTCTATGAATGTCAAATAATCGGATCATAAATTTCAGAGCGTTGCTTTTATCCATAGAGTTCACATGTCAAACGAATGTTTTACTACAACTCTTTACTTTCATAGAATATTCATATTCCCTTTGTTGGAACTTTGTGCCCTACCTCTAGCATTCACATAACCTCATTTTTCGAATTCATCGAATCTGTTAAAACAAAGACGTCTTTACGTTCAGAATGTTGCAGGCCGCTTCCCTTAAAAAGCGTTCAATTTTCACCAATTTGCAGTAATTTGCCACGACTTACCAGCCAGCCCCACCACTTTATTTTATTGCTTTAAAAACCTGCAATATTATTGTTGCTGTACTCTGTGAATCGTGGTTTGTAACAGACGGAATAGAACACTCCTGTAGGGATTAGTTAGAGTGGAATTCCTTCGTTTTCTCCAATGGATGGTTGCTTGGAAGTTTGAGCTCCAAGCATTGGAGTGGATTTTGATAGAATTTAAGATAATGTTTTCGATATCCAGTAGAACTTATGAATTTTTCGAAAGTTCGGTGAATTCATAGTATTCTGACAGTAACTCATTCTATGAATGTCAAATAATCGGATCATAAATTTCAGAGCGTTGCTTTTATCCATAGAGTTCACATGTCAAACGAATGTTTTACTACAACTCTTTACTTTCATAGAATATTCATATTCCCTTTGTTGGAACTTTGTGCCCTACCTCTAGCATTCACATAACCTCATTTTTCGAATTCATCGAATCTGTTAAAACAAAGACGTCTTTACGTTCAGAATGTTGCAGGCCGCTTCCCTTAAAAAGCGTTCAATTTTCACCAATTTGCAGTAATTTGCCACGACTTACCAGCCAGCCCCACCACTTTATTTTATTGCTTTAAAAACCTGCAATATTATTGTTGCTGTACTCTGTGAATCGTGGTTTGTAACAGACGGAATAGAACACTCCTGTAGGGATTAGTTAGAGTGGAATTCCTTCGTTTTCTCCAATGGATGGTTGCTTGGAAGTTTGAGCTCCAAGCATTGGAGTGGATTTTGATAGAATTTAAGATAATGTTTTCGATATCCAGTAGAACTTATGAATTTTTCGAAAGTTCGGTGAATTCATAGTATTCTGACAGTAACTCATTCTATGAATGTCAAATAATCGGATCATAAATTTCAGAGCGTTGCTTTTATCCATAGAGTTCACATGTCAAACGAATGTTTTACTACAACTCTTTACTTTCATAGAATATTCATATTCCCTTTGTTGGAACTTTGTGCCCTACCTCTAGCATTCACATAACCTCATTTTTCGAATTCATCGAATCTGTTAAAACAAAGACGTCTTTACGTTCAGAATGTTGCAGGCCGCTTCCCTTAAAAAGCGTTCAATTTTCACCAATTTGCAGTAATTTGCCACGACTTACCAGCCAGCCCCACCACTTTATTTTATTGCTTTAAAAACCTGCAATATTATTGTTGCTGTACTCTGTGAATCGTGGTTTGTAACAGACGGAATAGAACACTCCTGTAGGGATTAGTTAGAGTGGAATTCCTTCGTTTTCTCCAATGGATGGTTGCTTGGAAGTTTGAGCTCCAAGCATTGGAGTGGATTTTGATAGAATTTAAGATAATGTTTTCGATATCCAGTAGAACTTATGAATTTTTCGAAAGTTCGGTGAATTCATAGTATTCTGACAGTAACTCATTCTATGAATGTCAAATAATCGGATCATAAATTTCAGAGCGTTGCTTTTATCCATAGAGTTCACATGTCAAACGAATGTTTTACTACAACTCTTTACTTTCATAGAATATTCATATTCCCTTTGTTGGAACTTTGTGCCCTACCTCTAGCATTCACATAACCTCATTTTTCGAATTCATCGAATCTGTTAAAACAAAGACGTCTTTACGTTCAGAATGTTGCAGGCCGCTTCCCTTAAAAAGCGTTCAATTTTCACCAATTTGCAGTAATTTGCCACGACTTACCAGCCAGCCCCACCACTTTATTTTATTGCTTTAAAAACCTGCAATATTATTGTTGCTGTACTCTGTGAATCGTGGTTTGTAACAGACGGAATAGAACACTCCTGTAGGGATTAGTTAGAGTGGAATTCCTTCGTTTTCTCCAATGGATGGTTGCTTGGAAGTTTGAGCTCCAAGCATTGGAGTGGATTTTGATAGAATTTAAGATAATGTTTTCGATATCCAGTAGAACTTATGAATTTTTCGAAAGTTCGGTGAATTCATAGTATTCTGACAGTAACTCATTCTATGAATGTCAAATAATCGGATCATAAATTTCAGAGCGTTGCTTTTATCCATAGAGTTCACATGTCAAACGAATGTTTTACTACAACTCTTTACTTTCATAGAATATTCATATTCCCTTTGTTGGAACTTTGTGCCCTACCTCTAGCATTCACATAACCTCATTTTTCGAATTCATCGAATCTGTTAAAACAAAGACGTCTTTACGTTCAGAATGTTGCAGGCCGCTTCCCTTAAAAAGCGTTCAATTTTCACCAATTTGCAGTAATTTGCCACGACTTACCAGCCAGCCCCACCACTTTATTTTATTGCTTTAAAAACCTGCAATATTATTGTTGCTGTACTCTGTGAATCGTGGTTTGTAACAGACGGAATAGAACACTCCTGTAGGGATTAGTTAGAGTGGAATTCCTTCGTTTTCTCCAATGGATGGTTGCTTGGAAGTTTGAGCTCCAAGCATTGAAGTGGATTTTGATAGAATTTCAGATAATGTTTTCGATATCCAGTAAGACCTTTGGATTTTTCGAAAGTTCAGTGAATTCATAGTATTCTGACAGTAACCCATTCTATGAATGTCAAAGAATCGTATCATAAATTTCAGAGCGTTACTTATCCATAGAGTTCACATGTCAAACGAATGTTTTAGTGCAACTCTTTACTTTCATAGAATATTCATATTCCCTTTGTTAGATCTCTGTGCACTTCCTTCAACATTCACATAACCTCATTTCTCGAATTCATCGAATCTGTCGAAAAAATCGAATTGAGAGGGGAACTTGGGTAGAAATTCAGATTTCAGTTTGTGTCCAATCCCTCCAACGAATTCTCATGGATATAGGACGGGAATTGAATCGAGGAACAGCACAAAACGCATTATCAGTCTCAACCTGAGGCGGATTATTGTCATAGAGTCCTCCGGAGATTCAAAGCCGACCTTTTCCTTTCAAATCTTCCTGAAAAGTTCGCAACACACGCAAAGCCACAATAAATGAAGTTTACGTGTGTTATTCCGGGCATTGGAGAAGTCATTTGTTCCCAACTTTTTAAATCTGCTTTTCGCGTTCGTCGGTCCAATCAATCCAGGCCTTTTTTTGTGTTCTGTGACATGTCCAGGTAGATTAGCGGCGCGATATCAGTTTTCAATTCTTTCGGTCTGGTTGGAGTCGAACCATAAATATATCGGTCTTTATTTTCATTTTTAGGAGACATGCGATCGAGACATGAGGTGGGTTGGACTTATTAACGTCTTTATAAATACTGGGTAAATACGTACAAGGAAGTTTCAGATCGAGCTTCAGTTCACGAGCTTATTTACAAAAGATTTTGATTGATGGAGGCTTATTTGTATCGAAACATCGACATCTAATCACCAAACTTTGGATATTCTGTATTTTTTGGAATATTGATGTAATGAAGGTGCAAAACCTTCGGTAAAAGTTTGAATAGTCGGGAATGGCGATTATTTCTTTTGGCCTAGTCGATACAAAGAAAAATCGAAGTCGTGAGAACGCCTAGAATGTGAAGAATTAATTAATATATTAATTTAGGTATTTGTTTAGTTTACTCGCCCAGCGTTGAAATGTTGAAAACGAAGTGCCTAACGCTCGTTTAATGATCAAAAAAACTAAGCATTGTGAGATTTATGATTTCAAAGATTTTTTTGTTTTTTTTTTGTTATGAAGTATCTAGATACGCGTCCGTGTATAACAAAAGAAGAAGAATATTGAAATTAAAGAGCAATGGGCCATTACCATAGTGCTCCACAAAACTGATTGGAATGATGTTGTACTATGAATACTTTTCACCTGAAACTGTGAAACTTGTAAAGAAATGTGCAAATGAATGTATTAGATAAGTAAACATTTAGACTTTCCATATTCGAAAAATTGTGGAAGAAAAAAATTGAAACTTTTGAAATAGTCTCAAAATTTTTTTACTTCCTCAAGTTTTGTTCATCAGTAAATTTGTCATTTTCCCCTTTTCAGAAGTGATTTTCGAAGGTTATTCTATTCTCATCCTATTAATAACAAATATCACCCGAATCTCCATCGAAATCATCCGCTTGTTGCTCGAAAAAAGAAACTCCCTAAAATAGTACAATCCGGACAGAATGCGAAGAGAACGAAATCGAATAGAGCGGAGAACGTGGCAGACTTACATCGCCGGTCCGACGTGCGCCTGAAAAATAGATGAGCCAGGGTTTTCAGAGCAATTTTCTAATAGTCCGTATACCTCTTCGAGATGAATAAAAAATCAGGGTGGAACAGCCACATTATGGGCTCCTTCCTGCCTCATGACGAAATGTGCAGGTGGATGGATGTGTCTGGTTTGGGGTCAATTGATTGGGATTTACGTGTACTGAAAACGAACCGATTCCATCCACGTGTTGCTGAAGAAGAAGGAAACGGTCAGATGCTCTTCTTCAGCTTATTGGATTTGGGGCAATGTGCAAATATTTACTATAATATGAGAGTTTCATGGTGTCGTCATATATGTAACAAGTACCGATGTAACGTCTCTTTCGAAAGTGACAAAAAGTACCTAAGTAGCCATGGTAATGGCGAAACACGTGTAGTGGTTTTGTAAATCTCTCAATTAGTGAAAATCGTTAACTACTTAGACTAAGTTGATAATACTAAGAAAGAATATGTCATCATTTTGCCCAAATATCGTCATTTCAGAATTTTATCCAGAATTGCCCTTGAACGAATATGTTGGACAGATGAAGAATTACCTAATTACCTGATTACCACATATCCCCCCGTATTTTTCATGTATATTTTTATTGAATTTTCTTGTTTAGTATTTTCCACGATTCATAGGAAACACTTTTATATTCAAGAAAGAAATATTTTAATCTAGATGTGAACCACATAACTCACAAAATCATACTTACCATTATCTATGTTCCATGCGAGAACATACTCCGGTTTGACCATATATACTCCACTTAAGAATTATTGACATCTCGGTTGGCTGTGAAAAATCGAATTTAAGTTGGTAATAGACTATTCAGTAATATTTTGGGTTGCTGAATTCGGGTTGGTATAGGAATAACACTAACATTACCCATAGAAATCTTGCTTTGATGATTTTATCGAAGATATTGGTGAATATATAATTATAAAAATTTGCTCTGAATTTGAGTATTTTTTTGTCTTATGCTATTAAAATGGCTGGAATTGACCAGGATACATCGCGCCTAACAAGAGAACGCCAGGCAGTTTGTCGGTGTTACTTCGAGTTTTTCAAAGATTTGGCATATATTTCCGCTAGTGTTTCAGGTAAACTGTTATTCACCGACTCAAAGTGTATTCTGATTGATCAATGTCTCTTAAATTTTCAGATTTCACCAAGCCCTGTCCGTTTAATTTTAGCATGTTATTATAGCCTGGAATCAGCAGTGGAAGAAAACCTGTGCGATACGATTATTCCTTCAAAGAGACATTGAATGACTTTGTTTTTGCTAGAATTAAAAACAATGAATATATCAGTTTAGATATCCTTTTCGAACTGGCCAAAGAGCACCTAGATTTCAATTGATCGAAGTCAACATCATATTATATCATAAAAAAATTTGATACAAATACAAAAAAGTTGATCGAAGGAAAATTCTTACTAATAAACAGAAAAATATAATAAAAATAGTACGATATTGTGATAAATACTGAGAATACATGGAACAAAACGTAAAATTCATTTATGTAGAAGAAATTTGGATATTCAAAAACGGTATTCAAATTTGTCTGTGGACACTAGAAAATAATCCAAAAGGTATGCCGAGTATATTCAAGGGTAAAGGCAGAAGGTGCACTATTTTGAATGCTGGAAGAATTGATGGATTTTTACCTGGATGTGTTCCGATTCTTGACAGTGGTATTAATGACAAGGATTACTATGAATGGTGAATTATTTCATAAATGGGTTATTGAAAAATTGAAACCTTCCCTGCAAAAGGATGCCCATCAATAGGATTATGTCAGCTTATTCAATAAACACATCCAAATCACTAAACTACGTGGAAACAAAGTTTTCAATATTTTTATCTTTGCTCTTGTATCAATCATAGATATTTTAAGTTTATTTATTATACTTATACTGTATGGTACCCTGTTCACATTCCCTCTGCTAATACACATGCTATATTGTTCCCAATTCAAAAGTATACTGAATAATTGTAAAACTGCTCATCAATTATAATATTTTCAATAACTCATGGACAGTTTCAATGAATGAAAATAAAAATTGACTTTCTTGAAGTATTCAACACCGAGCAATAAATAATTCACAAATTGGTTCATATATTGATAGTTCGGTACAAATTTCATGTCTAAATTCTTCATGTACTACATAGATTCTTAATTTATGTTTCTCTCATATTCCTTAATACATTATAACGTTTTTTCCAATAAATTCTTTTGGCCCTGTGCTTGCGAAGTATCCAAAAATTTTTTTCTGTTGCACCACTAGCTACCTGCTAGAATTCCATTAATTATCCTTCTTGAATCCTGACATAAAATGGTACTCTTATAGTTATATGGTTAGAATTTTGCAAGATTTCCAATACCAATAAATATTGCATGGTCCTGAGTGAAAATAAATATTTATTTGAATGATCTTCAATTTTCCATGTTTGACTTTTATATGAACGATAAGTTCAGATAATTTCATATGAAAGCATTCTACGATATTTTTGCGCTTTCAAACCTGAATTCCCATGTATAAACTGCAATCGAAATATTCCGGCTTAATTATTCGATAATTCCGATAATCCGTATACACAACACTTTTCTAGGTTATATTTATGTTTTATTTCTATGATGAAATTTAGTTACTTTTTGTAACCAGAAATAAAGCCTCGACTGGACGTTCATGGCCTGCTTCGATGTCAATAATTCTTAAATGGACTATACAGTTGCGAACATATGAATTTTCTATGCGTCATAATGAAGTAGTTCGTCTATATAAGATATAATTCGAAAATAAAATAAGATTTTTTATGCTTATTATTCATAATGGTTTATAAATTACTACTCGTTGATTTCTCAACAACTCTGGAGTTGTAGGACTCCAGAATGAACGAATTATCCAATATTTTTGTGTGTTATATCAACCTGAAGTCAAAAAGAGGACCCAAGAAAAATCAGATAAAACCTAGGAGGAGTTTCAAAATTTCAGAATTATGTCCTGAGATTCTTGCCATTGGTCGGCCCAAGGTCAAACACTTCAGGAGCATAGAGCTGTGCCGGATTGCTGATGTAGTAGGTTCAAACAGAGGCGTATCAGATAGAGATGAACATGACACATTGATAAACTCACGTAATCGTTTTTTTCTGAATTATTTTTGGGGAAAACCAAACGATCTATTCTCTGAGGAAAAGGTCCTCGATATGTTCTCAAAAGTTTTTGGCACTTGAAGGCGAAGCTTTTGATGCGCTGTCGATGCTCATGGAAAGCTTTCAGCCCAGATAATAAATTTACGATACGGGAAAATCATATTAAATACTCTGGCCGCACCGATATTAAAATAACTTGGAAAAAGTCCGGGGAAGCTTTTCGAACCGAGGGCGAGTTAGGGGCGGGACAGTCATTTTTCAATTTCATATTAACGACACCCCGAAGGATACTCGCATGGCTTGTCAATCCTAATTTCTATCGGAACGGACCCGGTCGGAGGAATCTTTAGGTCGGTGTTTTTTGTCCCGCACTCCGACTCTCGTCCCCATTCATTGAATTTATTATCAGCATTATCTTCCTGATGCTTCGTTCACAACCGGCAATCTGATATAATGGTACACTTTCGGCGGAATACCCAAATCATTGCCTCCGAAAGGCCGCTCTCCAGCGTGATCCATAGTCTTGTTTACACCAGATTCATCTGGATCAAGGGAGAGGAATAAAGGGACGGTTTTTCATTGGATGCCACATCATTTTTATTCGATTGTATGCTTCCGTTGATATCGAGGACACCCTTTTTTGGTTTGTATTGCTCTATTATCACTTTTCACATGAGAACAATCATATATATCGGGATACACAATACGCCCCCTACCGGAGATTCAGATAAATGAGCTATGGGCCATTTGTTGTGTTTTCCATCGTTTTGAAGTGTTTTTTATATAATTATTATAATAAAAGGCCACAGAGGAGACAAAAGTAAATCAATATTTATAAATGGAAAATAATGAACATGTCTGATGGACACTGATCCGAGATTTGGAACCCCTGCCTGCGCCTGAACCGATGGCGGAAAATTCAATACATCTATCATCCGGAGTTTCCTATTCTGAAACAGGCCCTGCTAAAAGCCGTGTAAATAGGGTGAAATCGTTAGTTCGCCACGGTGGTAACATGAGACCTTTGATATTGTCAGGAGCGTATTCGCATGGAAATCCAAGGATAAATGATCCATTTTCTTTCATTTTTAGTAAGATTCAATACAGTTGCTTGGATTCTCATGAAATTTTTCTTCAGTCCTGAAGATCCTTCGATTTTGATGTTTGAATGAAAAATATTTTATACCCTGATTTTCGATGATTGATTGCTGCAGCAAAAAACTAAAATGAAAAAAATTACGAAAAGCACTGCCATGAAGTCAGGAGCTTTTGAGCGCTCGTTCATCCACCTTGTAGGTAGATTCGCTTTCTCCAGTTTTAGAAATCAATTTGAAAGATTTTGACAGCTGTCAAAGAAAATTTCGAACTAATGCGAAAATCCAGATTTCACGTCAGTGCTTTAGGTGACCAATTTTTTCCGATAATTCGCTAGAATTTTTTACGGTATCTATGGTCTTGGTAATGCGATCTGGACAAAATTTCCCACGTAGTTTGAATACATTATTCTTCATCTATGTTTCATTCCAATCCAATAAGTAGATTCGAAATTATCAGGAAAAAAATAGTTTGAGAGGCCATATTTCCGGAACCCCTGGTCTAATTTTGCTAATTGATCAAGGTGATCGCGAAATTCGCGATCCGGAACTATCCTGAAAATTTCAAGAACCTAAGCCTTTCCGTTCGAAAGTTACGACTTTCTATGGTTTCTATAGTTCGGATCATGCGATCTGGAAAAAATGTGGCTCGAATATATCATTCTCAATTTAAATTCAAAATTTCTTCAGGATCAAATCCATAGTTTTGAAATTATCGAGAAAACTGAATTTCAAACGACCATATTTACGGAACCCCTAGTCTAATTTTGCTCATTGACGTGACTGCAACATTCGAGATCCACACCTATCCTGAAAATTTCAAGTCCCTAGGCCTTTCCATTACAAAGTCATAATTTTCTATGGTTTTTATGATTCTGGTCATGCGAGCTGGACAAAATGCATGTAGCTTGAACACATCATTCTTCATCTGAGTGCAAAATTTCACTTCGATCGAATCAATAGTTTCGAAGTAAAACTCAAACGACCATATTTACGGAACCCCTGGGCGAATTTTGCCCAATAACGAATTCAACCGCGGCATTCGAGACTCGACCCTACCCTGAAAATTTCAAGTTTCTAGGACATTCCGTTCGAGATTTATCGTGTATACGGCCGGCTGGAAGGACGGACAGACTCGAATTTTTCGACGGATTCGTCATCAGTGAGTCGAACTCTGTCGATTGAGACCATTTTCGGCTCAAAATTCGAAAAATACAGACATCGTGACGAAATGATATAGCCCTCGTGTAAGTAGTAAGAGCGCTCAAAAATGTGTTCAAGAAAACCGAGTTTTTACTGTGTTATAACTGGGGCAACTCCAAAGATAGGATGGGGAGATTATATTTTTTCCGTTTAGTTAGACGTTGAATTAACGAATTCGTTGCATCAGTGTAATCAGTTGTGAAGTTTTTTCATTAATCAAGAAAATCCACCTGATGAATTATCTGAAGAAGTTGCGAAAAACTAGGTACAAAATGAGTTCAACTTATCCGATTTTCAGGAGAGAAAATTTTAGATACCGCGAAAAAAAACTGTTTGGAAAGCAGTGGCGATTCGTTGCCAGAGCGGTCACCCATCCAGGTACTTCGACATTATCGGAAAACGAGAGAAATGCTTTGAAATGATCGTAAGAAGACGTAATTAATAATACTCAACCAATTTTAACATCTTAATCGAAATTCGAGATGTCAGATTTTGAAAAATTTCACGTAAAATTCTGAAAACCTAGAAAAAGAGAAATCTGACTGAGAAATATTTAAAGAATATCACCATTCACAACTGGAAATTATAGAAATGCTGTTTAGTGTGAAAGTTGTCGTTCTTATTGTTGGACAGCCGACCAGCTGTCGTTTGAAATTTAATTTTCTTGATAATTTCGAAACTACAGATTCGATCGTGACGAAATCTTGTACTTCAATGTAGAATGATATATTAAAGCTATATTTTTTACAGATCGCATAACCAGAACCATTTCAAATTACAACGAGTTATTGAATAAAAAACCCTTATATTTCTGTACCAGCTGATTCGGCGTAATTGACAAAGAGCTGCTGTAATTTTTACTTCATTTGGTTTCTAAAACTAGAAAATGCGACCTACAAGGTAGATGAACGAGCGTTCGAAAGCTCCTGACTTTACGGCATTTCTTTCTATAATTTTGTGGAATAGTTGTGTTTCCCGAAAAAAAATCGCGACGTCCCTGTGCCCGACCCCGACTCAACGCCAAGAAACATAAGGGTGAAACACATACAATGTGTGGTTGACTGCGATACGGCATAGATTACATCTGAAGGTCTGGAGGGAAACGAAATGCATTAGGCCACTCTGATTGAATATTGACACTGCCTCCGGAATCTGGGCAATCTCGGGGGACTGAGATATTGTGGTGTGCCACCTCATCACGGAATAAGGGCTGGCGCGCATGGTCGCATGCGACAAATATCCGAATCATTCGATTAAAATCCCTTTAGGTATGCCATCTATCAGTGGTCTCGGATTGTGATCGGAAATGCGTTTACAAAATTTCTCGGTTGAGGAGGGATGGGATTAATGGTTACTGGTATCGCACATAGGTGGATGATGCGTTTAGGTCATACCCAGGAAAACTCTTCGGGTGAACTCGGTTCTCTTATTAATCCCAGATAATACACAAGCTTCGCCTTATTCTCATCTGTTATGGCCAAAATATTTCGGAACTCAGCCAAGGAAGAAGATCTATTGCCGATTTTCTCTTAGATCATCTATGGTCAAAATGGAGATGGACCACGAAACGTGGTAAATGGGCAATCTTTCATCATATTCTGTGAAACCGATGATCGTTTAATGAAATGTTGCATAGATACAACCTAATTCTTACTCTAGTACTAATGGAAATGGTTGGGAAGTTCAGGTAACTCAAACAACTAGTGGACAACCCGAATAACAATGGTTTTTTGGTTTCAAGTGGCCCATCTAGACATTTGAGTCCTCTATCTCCATAGTTTTCGACGCTAACCAAAAACCACAAATTCTTCCACCATAGAAAAATGAACGAAAGAAAAATAAGTACTCGACTGTGGTCTACACTGAAAAATCGACTCTGAAACTTCCTCGCTAGATGGAAGGGGAATTTAGGTCTGGATCATCAAATCCTTTCACCAAAATGTTTCATCAAAACATCAATAATTCATATGGTTATTCTGCAATGCAGAGTTCACGAGCACAACAACCCCTCTGACAGTGTAATGGGTGCTGTTTGTGGCTTGTACAAATACTCAATGCCGCTGGCCTCATACATACATGTGATGTCTGATGTCTGCGTTTACCATGACCTTGGATATTGTGTTTCACATCAGAATTGACCGCTAACAGTTTCCGTCAGAGGCTAGATACGTCAGAACCTCCGAGGAACCCGTGACTCCTTGCATTCACTATTCATCAGTTGAATTGTGTTGTTCTTCGGATTAGTTTATGGGCCTTGTCAATGTTCATTGTTCATTCAATTATTTATGAATTTCTGATAACATACATTCTATAATTCTTCATGTAGGTAATTGATAACTTAGATTGTTTAATCGCGGTTAATGGACTGTAAATATTTTTGAGCGCTCGTACTACTTACACGAGGGCTATATCATTTCGTCACGATGTCTGTATTTTTCGAATTTTGAGCCGAAAATGGTCTCAATCGACTATGTTCGACTCACTGATGACGAATCCGTCGGAAAATTCGAGTCTGTCCGTCCGTCCGTCCGTCCGTCCGTCCGTCCGTCAGCACGATAACTCTCGAACGGATCAACCTAGAGACTTGAAATTTTCAGGGTAGGTTCGAATCTCGAATGCCGCGGTTGAGTTCGTTATTGGGCAAAATTCGCCGAGGGGTTCCGTAAATATGGCCGCTCGAAATTTTGTTTTCCTGATTACTTTGAAACTACAGATTCGATCGAGATGAAATTTTGCAATCTAATGGACAATGAACTGTTCAAGCTACATGCAAAATTTTGTTCAGCTCGCATCACCAGAACCATAGAAACCATAGAAAATTGTAACTTTTGAACGGAAACGCCTAGGGACTTGAAATTTTCAGGATAGGTGTGGATCTCGATTGTCAGGATCACTTTCATCTATGAGCAGAATTATACCAGGGGTTCCGTAAATATGGTCGTTTGAAATTTAGTTTTCTTGATAATTTCCAAACTACAGATTCGATCGTGAGGGTATTCTGTATACTAATGGAGAATGATATATTCAAGCTACATTTCTCTAGATCGCATGACCGGAACCATAGAAACCATAGAAAATCATAACTTTCGAACGGAAAGGCCTAGGGACTTGAAATTTTCAGGGTGGGTTTGGATCGCGAATTTCACGGTCACGTTCATCAATGAGCAAAATAAGACTAGGGGTTTCGTAAATATGGCCGTTCAAACTATTTTTTTCCTGATAGTTTCGAAACTACTGATCGGATTGGAATGAAATTTTGCACCTAGCTGAGGACTAAAGTTTTCAAACTACGTGCAAAATTTTGTCCAGATCGCAACACCAAGACCATAGATACCGTAGAAAATTCTAGCGAATTATCGAAAAAAAATTGATCCACTGAAGCACTGACATGAAGTCTGGAATTTCGCCTAAGTTTCAGAATTTTTTTGACAGCTTTCGAAAATTCCTTCAATTGATTTCTAAAACTGGAAAATGCGAATCCACCTACAAGGTGCATGTACGAGCGCTCAAAAGCTCCTGCCTTCACGGCAGTGCTTTTCGTAATTTTATATCAAGGTTCTCACTGGTTCTTGAGGGTAAAGATAATTTCTAGGAAAACGCAATAAAGAGGTGTTCAGCTTCATATTTTGACTCACCTGCAGTTTACAGAGCGTGGGTTTCAGGTTATGGGTCTTACTTGACCGAAGTAGGTCACTTATTGCGTTGATTGATATTTTTTTATGTTGTACTGACTTTTGAGTCCTGCTTCGAGTTTTCAACCCAGGGTGAATAGATCATCGATACCCTTCTTTACGCCACATTTGGCCTCAATTTATGTCAAGATTTATAATTGTATTGCATTGCTTTGAGTCGCACATGCGCACAAAGAGACGAAGCATACATAAAGCATTGCCAATTCGAAAGTAAACATACAGTCTACATATAATCACATAATGCCAACCCTGTATATCTCAGATGAGCTCTCTATCTTTTATTAATTCCAGTTAAATATTATTATTTATAATTCTGATTACTCATTCAATTTCGCCAGTGACGCACATTGCAGGTGTTATTTGTTTGTTGCATTCCTTCTGGAACTTTTAGATAATATAAATACCTCTGAAGAAGAATCAGTCGTCAATAATTGAAAGTAGTTTCTTCTATACTGCATGCAAGATCGGATAATCGTCCGTTGTAAATAAACTTTTTTTTAAGAGTTGGCTTTCCATATCAAAAGAGAACCGGATCTATTTGAAATCTGAAAATTGGGATTATGATATGGTTCGATTTTATCTACTGAGCTAAAATATTCTTGAAGCCTGAGCACTTTCTGTTATACAGGGAGTGAAAATAAATTTCTCCAAAATTATTTTTTTATATTTTTTTTTATTGATGCCCCATTTTACCTGTTTCAAGAACGCCTCAGCGTGTTTAAATCGAACTTTCAAACACGCGCGTTCTTGAAAGTCACTATGGCAACAGCAACGACGAGAAAAAGACAATTTTTCGATTATAGATCTGACAGGAGTACCTACCTTGTTACGCCAAATAAAATATTACTAAATGCAAATGCAAATGCGGTATCAACCGCGATTCTGCTCTACTTTTCAAAAAATCTATATTTGAATTTATTTTCAAGCTCTGCGGTGAAAACAATTCATTTTTGATGACAAATCGCAAATTAGGTTCTGTTTTTCTCATTACCATGACAACGAAAGGTATACTGATCAAGACTTAATGGCATTCTTATTTCCATTTTATGTAGTAATGGTACCAGCATTCATTATCCAATAAAAAAAATAGCGTAAAGTATTCGTGGATAACTGGTCTGTAAAACACTTGCTCTATTTCGAGCACTCCGGCTTCGCCGGCGTGCTCGAAAAATCGCGCGTGTTTTAAAGACCTCTTTATCCACTTATACTTTAATATACTATTCTTTTTATATGATCGATTATTCAATTTTAAATATATTTCTATTCGAATCGTTGCATTCGTCGAAATAGTATTCAAAATATAGAAACAAAACTAAAAAAAAATGGAGATATGCGTAGTCAGTATTATGTTCGTTATTCCTATTCTCGATATTTCAAGCATGAACTGGTTTTACATTATTGAAGTAAAAGAATGGCGGAATATTTGCATCTCCTAATGAATTTTGGAAAACTCGTCACAGGGTGTTTCAAATATTTCGTCAAAAATTGTGATCAGAATTATCCGATAACTTTTGGTTTTTTGAATCAGAAACCCTTTTTTTTATGAGTGCGTTGGATTTTGCGAAGAAAAACAAAGATAGTTTTCATAAATGTTTATGCTCCTGAATTAAATAATTCCTGAGTTATTGAGGATTTTTTGAATGCATGTCGTACGTGAGATAAATTCAAAAACACTGTTTTGTAACAAAAATTTGTGTTCATAGAAGATAAATTATCCCAATAATTCCCTAACACAGATTATTGTTATAAAACAGATTTCATGAATTTATCTCTACGTACGACGTAAATTCAGAAAATCCTTGATAACTCAGAAATTATTCAATTGGAGCATGAACTACTCTGAACACTATTATTATTTTTCTTTGCACAATTCAATGCAATCATACAAAAATAGGGTTCTAATTTGAAAAACAAAAGTTATGGGAAAAAACTCACAAATCTTGACAAAATATTTGAAACGCCTTGTGACGAGTTTTCCAAAATTTGGAACATGCACAATTTTTCGCCATTCTTCTAATTCGAAAGTCTAAAAACAGTTCATGCTCGAAATATTGAGAATAGGAATAACGAACATAATACTGACTGCGCATATCTCCTTTTTCTTTTTCAGTTTTTCTTCTTTATTTTGAAAACTATCTCGACGAATGCAACGATTCGAATAGAAATATATTTAAAATTGAATAATCGATCATATAAAAAAGAAAAAATAAAAGAAAAACTTTTCGAGAAATATATTTTCACTCCCTGTATAACTGAAAGTGTTCAGGCTTCAAGAATATTTCAGCTCAGTAGATTAAATCGAACTATATCATAATCCCAAGTTTCAGATTTCAAATCGGTTCGGTTCACAAGAAACTCCTAGAAGGCATTCGAAACTGGCACACCTTGTATACAAAACCGAACATCGATCATGAAAAAAAGATCAATGAGTGAATCTGCAGGGCACACAAAATCATCAATAAGAATCGTTGGCTCTTCTCCCAGATTCGCACTCATCCGCACACATCATAGTTCTTCATTAACAAGATTAAATCCAATCAGATAAAACTTTCGGTCTACTTTATTGTAGGATTTTCATCTCTATCCCGGACTGTAGTATCGGACATAAACAGAAATTTGTAAGCGCGTTAAGGCTTCAGAATGAGAGTTGGTGCTCCCTAAACTCCCTTTAATTGATGTGTTTTTCCGACACTTCGTCTCGCGTTCCCATCGATTATTCAGTTTTTCGACCATTTCGGTTTGTTTTCCTTTCTCATCGATATTCTTGAATGTTATGGAAAATTCTGGACAGTTTCCTGAGAATACTTTCTACGAATGTGTGAAATTTGCAGCGTGTGGTCAATCAAATAAGTCGAAATAATTTTTTTACTAAAAATGACTGAAACGCGAAGTTCCATCTCTTCCATAATTTAAAAATAAACCCCCGAACATCGAAGGTTCGACCTGACCGATATTGATATTTCAGCAGCGTCCTCGCGTGAGCTTAAAGCGCCCTAAAATCTTGACATTGCGGCGTGTCCAACTTTTTTAAAAACTTCGTATCGGCCCCAACCCCCGTAATCCCGGATTTCGAAGGTTACTTCCAGAATCAATAGCGTCAAATCACCAAATTTCCTTCGGATGCCGCCGTTCCCTCGGGTGTAACTCGAACACCTCGCTGCCGAATATCTAGGTTTATGTAATATTAACTGCCCACGTCCGCCAACTCCTAAACTTTCATTAGTTATTGATTCCGAGACCGATGAAGAAAATGAAATATATGAAATGGTCAATAAAGAATGGCCGGCGGGGTTGCTTCGATATTTCTGGCGTCGGGAAATCGACGCGGAAAAGATCTGTCGCTTTGTTGGCGGAGTCCTTTCGATGCCCCTTACCAGCTTATTAGATAATTAGGAACCCCCTAAATTGAATAAATCATGGATGAAGGTATCTAGTTTTCTTTCTTATTCGTTGATTTATGCACATAAGTACCATGTAACCCTTTAGCTTCGCTATTTATTTCTTCAATTATGTTTAATCTTATATTTCAAAATGAACACATTGGAAAAGTTGGGAAATTTATTTGACATAGCGTAGATTTCGAAATATCGAAAATCCAATATAAATGCTTCAAATATACGAAAGGAGACGTGGTTGATCGTATTCACTTAGTTTCCACCACTAAATCGGTATATTTCACGATATTTCCATTCGAAATGCCAAATTTGGCAAATTTCAGGTGGAATACTGAAAACCTAAAAAAACCGATTGGGGACTGGTGACTCTGCCACACGGAACTCGATGGAACTAGGATACTTTGTTGCCGGTTTACGGCGTTCGTTGGTGAAGAACTGTGGCCATCATTTGGGGACAACCCGATAATATCTGATGAGGTTCGGGAAATATAAAACTGCCAATACAGTTTGGTAGAACCCCTCAATTTTCCCAAACTTGAAGACGAATAACATTTCGTTATTGGTCAGTATTCTGAATTTGACAGAGCCTTTTTTGTGAATAGGGGAAGAAATAGTTTACCTTCCACACAAAATGGTTTCAATAGGTCAGTTAAAACGATATCTTGGTGAAATAATAATGAACCAACGGTAATCGAAGAAGATATTTACAACATCTTTTAGAAGCTTACAGTCAACAAGATATTCTGGTAAAATAACAACGTACCAGTTGTGAATAATACGATGATATCTAATAAGGTTCTGGAAATATAGAGATGCCAATATAATTTGGTAGAACCCCTCAATTTTCCCAAACTTGAAGACAAATAATATTTTGTTATTGGTCAGTTCTCTGAATTTGACAAAGCCTTTTTGTGGATAGGAGAAGAAATAGTTTACCTTCCACACAAATTTGTTTCAATAGGTCAGTTAAAACGATATCTTGGTGAAATAAAAATGAACCAACTGTAATCGAAGAAGATATTCACAACATCTTTTCGAAGTTTATAGTCAACAAGATATTCTGGTAAAATAACAATGTACCAATTGTGAATAATACGAAAATATCTAATGAGGTTCTGGGAATATGAAGATGCCAATAAAATTTGGTAGAACCTCTCAATTTTCCCAAACTTGAAGACAAATAAGATTTTGTTAGTGGTCAGTATTCTGAATTTGACAAAGCCCTTTTGTATTGATAGGGAAAGAAATAGTTAACCTTCCACACAAATTTGTTTCAAGGGGTCAGTTAAAACGATATCTTGGTGAAATAATAATGAACCAACTGTAGTCGGAGAAGATATTTACAACATATTTTCGAAGTTTACAGCCAACAAGATATTCTGGTGAAATAAAACGAACCAATGGTGAATAATACGATAATATCTAATGAGGTTCTGGGAATATAAAGATGCCAATATAATTTGGTAAAATCCCTCAATTTTCCCAAACTTGAAGACAAATAACATTTTGTTATTGGTTAGTTTTCTGAATTTGACAAAGCCCTTTTGTATTAACAGGGGAAGAAATAGTTCACCTTCCACACAATTTTTTTTTCAATATGTCAATTAAAACGATATCTTGGTGAAATAAAAATGAACCAACTGTAATCGAAGAAGTTATTCACAACATCTTTTCGAAGTTTATAGTCAAAAATATATTCTGGTAAAATAACAAGGTACCAATTGTGAATAATACGATAATATCTAATGAGGTTCTGGGAATATAAAAATGCCAATATAATTTGGTAGAATCCCTCAATTTTCCCAAACTTGAAGACAAATAACATTTTGTTATTGGTTAGTTTTCTGAATTTGACAAAGCCCTTTTGTTTTAAAAGAGGAAGAAATAGTTCACCTTCCACACAATTTTTTTTTCAATATGTCAGTTAAAACGATATCTTGGTGAAATAAAAATGAACCAACTGTAATCGAAGAAAATAATTACAACATCTTTTCGAAGTTTGAAATCAACAAGATATTCTTGTAAAATAACAACGTACCAATTGTGAATAATACGATAATAACTAATGAGGTTCTGGAAATATAAAAATGCCAACATAATTTGGTAGAACCCCTCAATTTTCCCAAACTTGAAGAAAAATAAGATTTTGTTATTGGTCAGTATTCTGAATTTGACAAAGCCCTTCTGTATTGAAAGGGGAAGAAATAAATTACCTTCCACAAAAATTGGTTTCAATAGGTCAGTTGAAACGATATCTTGGTGAAATAATAATGAACCAACTGTAATCGAAAAATATATTTACAACATCTTTTCGAAATTTACAATCAACAAGATATTCTGGTGAAATAACAACGTACCAATTGTGAATAATACGATAATATCTATCAAGTTTCTGGGAATATAAAGATGCCAATATAATTTGGGAAAACTCCTCAGTTTTCTCAAAACTTGTAGACCTAGAGTATATTGTTATTGGTCAGTATTCCCAATTTCACAACGCCTTGCAATGGGAGAAATAGTTAACCTTCCACACAAATTGGATTCAGTTAAAACAGTTAACACGATAATGGTAAAAAAAACTTGGAATTCTTCAAAAATATTTTTTTCTTGTTTTTATAGCAATACGATCCTGACGAAATTTCAAATGAATCTTCGCATCGTAATTTCACGAATCATTGAGTAGAAAAATTAAGATGGCCCTATCTACGGAACCCTTTGGCGGATTATTCATCCAATGTCTTCTCAAATATTAATCGATTTCATCACGAATACAAAAAATTTCTGTGCAGTATCGCTAAATCTTCCATTTTTGGGAAGGGACGAATTGAGATGTTACAGGTAACATTGCATGAAATATAACAACAAAACTCTCATCGTCGTAAAAAAGGGGAACATTGTATACCTCAGAGAGACAAGGAAAAATATTGTTATCTTCAAGCTACCCCAGTTACCAAGATAGTTTTTATATGGGGGAGAATCCCGCAAAAGATAATAACGACAATAAATCCTCCGGGTGCTCCATGACAAACACACCGGACCGTCCTGGTGTGGCTTAATTACTAGATATGACTAATTACACGAGGAAGCCACGATAAAAAGGAATGTTCAAAAAATTTCCAATGTCGAGTTGATTACCCTTGTTGGGGGCATATATATGCGGCTGCAGTTCGTATTTGCTCAGCTTCCTCTTTGTTGTAATTTTATTCGGGCTTCCATTCATTTCACGCTCGTTGTTTCCGGTTCGAAAAAATATGCCCTTCTCTCGAAAAAATTGGAAATTATATCAGGCATCGCGCGGTTACGTGTTTCGGACGTGGATTCTTCAATTAGAGCGCCACTTGGTCGGCGTTTTTCGGGACGCGCCGAGTGATTAAGCGGCGTCGAATGTTTGTGGGTATTGAGTGGTCTGACAATAAGTTAACTGTATTAGTGAGAATACACACAAATCCTCCTTATTTTTCATGTTTTTTTTTGGGAGGAAATCCTCTTATGTTTGCGGGTTTTTATTGTCAGTAGCACAAAATCAATTTTTTTTTGTACAGCTTTATCTTCAGCTCTTCTAATTTTCATTCATCTTTGTGATTAAAATTCTTTTTTTGAGCGCTCGTTCTACCTACACGAGGCCTATCTCATTTCGTAACGATGACTGTATTTTTCGAATTTTGAGCCAAAAATAGTCTCAAGCGACAAGGTTTGACTCACTGATGACGAATCCGTCGAAAAATTCCAGTCTGTCCGTCCGGACGTAAGCAAGATAACTTTCGAACGGAACGACCTAGAGACTTGATATTTTCAGTGTGGGTTCAGTTCCCGAATGCCAAAGTTAAGTTCGTTAATGAGCAGAATTTTGTTCTCCTGATTACTTCGAAACTACTGATTCGATCGAGATGAAATTTCGCACTCAAATGGCGAATGACTTGTTCAAACGACATGCGATATTTTGTCCAGATCGCTTGACCAGAACCATAGAAACCATAGAAAATTATAACTTTCGAACAGAAAGATCTAAAAACTTGAAATTTTAAGGGTAGGTTTGGATCTCGAATGCCTAGTTCACATTTATTAATGAGCAAAATTAGACTAGGGATTCTGTGAATATCTCTTCTCTTCTTCTCAGATAGATGAAAATAATGTATTTGAACTATGTGCGAAATTTTGTCCAGATCGCATCACCAAGACCATATAAACCGTAACCGTAAACCGTAGGAGATTCTAGCGAATTCTCGAAAAAGTCCCTATATTCCTGTAACATCTGATTCGGCATAATTGACAAAGAGCTGCTGTCATTTTTTTCAATAGAAGGTGGATGAACGAGCGCTCAGTAGTTCCTGACGTCAGTGCTGTCTCAAATTTTTTTAAAATTATTGAATGTTAGAAAGTAAATTTGTGAAATTGGTGAAATTCCAAAAAAAAACGAAAAAATGCACAAATCGAACTGGATTTGTTTCGTAAAATATATTTAATCTTGCACTGGTTAGGTGAAATTCACAGTTGGTCACATATAACAGTTTAATCACAAATATACAGGGTGTCGCGTAATGAATGGATGATTTGGTACCTGCGTTGAGAGAAAGTTGTGGCGGTCCAGAAAATAAAAAAAAAAATTTAAACTGAAATGAAAGAAAAAATGAAAAATTGAATAAGCAAAACATGAAATTTGAAAGAAAAACTATGTATCCGCCTCAAAAACCATAAATAACATTCGATAGCGGATCTATCCAGGAATACTTTCCAGAAAACAGATTGAAAAAATTCCTCCATTTGGAGTATTGCCATAAAAAAAATGGCAAATGTGAATTTACGGAAATGTCGAATATCTCGAAAATATAATAACATAAACTGAAAAGAAAACATATTTTTACGGTACGTGGATAACTTACACAAAATTTTCATGAAATGAAGATTCTTTTTCTTCTGATAAATTATTAATTTGTAAACAGTAAACAAATAAACGAATATTAATTAAAATTAATAATTGAAATGAACTAAATAATCTAAAACATGAAAAGGGTGAAAAGATATGGTGAGTTTTTGATTCGAACCATCCTCGGTATCTCAGAAATATAAAATGCCTTCAAAAGGAAGGTAGATAACAGTATTTATGACTTCGTAAATTCCACTCGACTTCTAATTGCATATTCAGGTTTCGCATGGATACATCTTGGTTCAGTGAATATCAATGCTAGGAATGAAGAAGGAAGTAAAAGTCGAATCAGGTGAATAAATATAAAATGACGTGACGTTATATCGAGGAGTTGAAGATTTCTCTTCCCAACTAGGGATGCATAAAGCAAGATTTCTTGTCTTCAGAAGTATTTACTTCTTGCTCTTGCTAATTTCTTGTTGGCTCACTTTTTGTATTGCTAGCAAGACTCTTGCCATTTCTTGTTCTTGCTGGTTTGGGGAATCCCCTGCTCATTTTTCATGCTATTGTGAGTTGTGAAGTCCAACAAGTTTCCTTTTTTTATTATTCTTTTATTTTTTCAATGGCAAACCAAATTTTTTGTTGGGTATTTTGGAATGGTTCTTTTTTCTGCAAATGTTAATGCGAAATACAATTTAGGTTGAATAACACATCTTAGAAGTACCTATCTAAGATGCAATTTTCCATGAAAAAAAAATTAATTTTGTTATGGTTCGTGATTGCGTTTGTCTGATAACTAATTGAATTCAATCATTTTCCGAAAATAAGCTGAGAAAAATGAAATGGGTGATTGTTTGCTTATTAACGGCATTTGCAGGCTAAACATCCAGTAAATTTCAAGACAATTTTTTTTTTAATATTCGAATTATTTATTCCACCAAGTAGGAATCAAGTTCATATTCAAATTTTTACTTGTATATTATTCCAATTGAATGTTGAATAAAAAAAAACACTGCCTTTTTTGACCTCAAGAAAATTTTCAACCCTACCATTCTAGGTGGTTCCAAATGATGTTTTCGTTTTCGTTAAACCGATCACCCCCTTCTATTATTTCTTTAAGGCGGTTCGGGAAACAAAAATCGGCAATTCTGGTCTGAAACCAATCATCTCTCACATTTCCGATATTGGTGGTAGGATGTGAAATTTTCCATCTAAAAACTCAATTAAGTGCTTAATTCGTGAAATCGACGAAGCGAAATTATGAATCTCACAACGCTTTATTTTTTTGGTCATTGAACGCGCGTTAGCACTATATTTATGAGTCCTTTAAAACTCTCGAGTTAGTGTTATCAACATTTAAACGCTGAGCTAGTGGACTAAACGTATACTTAACTCAATATATTATTTCTACACATTTCTAGGCGTTCTCACGACTTCGATTCCTTCTTGTATCGATTAGGCCAAAAGAAATAATCTCCCTTCCCGACTTTTTGAATTAATTCTGCTTGGTTATTAAGTCATTCAATTTATTACCGAAGGAAGGTACAACGAATTTGTATTATAACAGAGACTGAAAGTATTTAGTAGTAACATATTTTGTTATTTTATCTTGCGATTTCATGGACGTTCTCTGGCTCCAACATAATTCTGAAACCTTCTTCATCGCTTCGTACCTGGAGAAGGGACCTTCAACGGAAATGCATCGCCCCTTCCGTTAATTCCGAACTTCCGACTCTCGAATTGGCAAAAACTAATAATGTCCCTCCTATACATACAATATCGCCACGGTCTATTGAAACCATTTGTTAGCCGATCTAATCTACTAATTACCTGCTAATGGGTCTGCAGGTCGCAACATCTCCTCGCTCGCCCGGCCAGATCCAACGGATTAGGCGAACTCTTCACGTCAGCGATGATCGATGCATCGGGGCAGCGTGCAAACTCTAATCCGCTGTTAATTCCCAATAAGGAACAATTGACTTCATCAATCTAATCTCCTGGCGAATCAAGGTGCATATTAGGGAATACAATCTGGGACTACTGGTGCTGTGTTGCATTATGCCGGTATCAATTACGGTGATAGCGTCAGCGTCCTGGATATCCGTGGGAGCCCCATGGTAATGTTCGGCTGGATTATGCTGTCTGTTTGGTCGATCTCCTGTTTTTATTGAGGATGGTCCCAGCGGGACAAGATGGATTCTCGAACTGACCCTCCTGCTTAAAACCGATCAGATTCAATTTGGTACCTACAGCATAGACTTAGTGCAACTATATTCAAGTTCCCTCCATGTTGGTCGAAGTGTCGAAAAATGCCAAATATTCATATTTCCTACAATGGCCTAGTGGATACAAAAAAAATCTAAGTCGTGAGAACGCCTAGAAATGTGAAGAATTAATGTATTAATTTAAGTATTTGTTTAGTCTACTCGCCCAGCGTTGAAATGTTGATAACCCAGACTCGAGAGTTTTGAAGGAACCATACATATAGTGCCTAACGCGCGTTGTGAGATTTATAATTTCCCTTCGTCGATTTCACGAATTGAACACTTGACTGTTTAGATGGAAAATTTCACATCCTACCACCACTGTCAGAAATGTGTGAGGTGATTGGTTTCAGACCAATAATTGCCGATGTTTGGTTCATGAACCGCCATAAAAAGATAATAGAAGGGCGTGATGGTTTTAACGAAAACATCATTTGGAACCACCTAAAATGGGTTGAAAATTTTCTTGAGACAAAATAAAGATCGGAGTAAGGCAGTGGTTTTTGAGGACTCGGTCGAAAAAGGTTTTTTGGACGCTATCAGGGAATGGTTTGCGGGAGCAAGACGGAAAAAGTTCTTTGAAGGGGAAATTTGGGGTTCGAGTTGATAATAAATTTTCGGAAATCACTCAGAGAGTAGTCTTCACGAATAGCACTTTCAGAAAAATATCACGGAATCTATCGGGAATTTAGTTGAGTTAAGAAGCGAACAGAATTATATCGAAACGCCGAAAGAAAGTACGGGTGTGTTCTGTGTCGAAGTGTACTTTCAGCTTTATTGAGTGTGAACAACAAGATTTCGACAAGTGCAGGATTTCACACTTCCCAGTGGCGGAGCATAAGAAAAGATAATTCTAAGATTACGCATGGCGTTATTTGTGTTTTACTGATCCCGAGTCTTGAAATGTCTCACTCAAGATTGAATTACTTTTGAAATTCAAATTTATTCAGATAATTGTTATTCTGATATAAATAATCAAACCTTGATTTGACATTCGATGAATTTTTCGAAGTTTATTCGTTCTGGTGAAGGTAGAATGCGTGTCTCTCATGCACTGGTGTATAGTTTGTAAAGAATTATTCAATATTTTTCAATATATATTTTTTGAAAGTTTAGCTCTGTTTCATTTCTATTCACCAGTTGAAATTTTCAGGGAAAAATAAAGTAAACTCGAAGTTCTTACTTTGCTCAAAGCTCGAGTCAAAGGCCCTATCCAATTATTCGCTCGATTGGATTGGGGTAAGTATCCCACAACAAGTTTATTAAACATTTTTTTGTGTTGTTTTTCGAAGTACCTGAATACCGGTTATTACATAGTAATAGTGATGAGAGAGTAGAATCCCGAATTCGAATGGCACGAAGGCTTTGAGATTCAACATCAATAGTTTATACTTCCTTTAAGAAATATTGACATCGAAGCAGGCCTAGAACGTCCAGTCGAGGCTTTATTTCTGGTTACAAAAAGTGAAAAAAAACATAAACATAACCTAGAAAAGTGTTCAGTATACGAATTATCGAATAATTAGGCCGGAATATTCCGACTGCAGTTTAAACATGGGAATTCAGGTTTGAAAGCGCAAAAATATTGTGAAATGCTTTCATATGAAGTTATCTGAACTTCCAAGCAAGTCGTTGAGTTGGGATATCGTTCATATAAAAGTCAACTATGGAAAATTGAAGATCATTAAAATAAATATTAATGTTTGGCAACCTTCCTGGAAGTACTCACTTCCCAGACGCTTTTTATTTGAGAAAGTAGTATTTTCCGGCCTAGTCCGGGAAGTACGTACTTCGCGGACTAGGCCGGAAAGATTCACATTGTTGTTATGGAAATAACGACTGACACCTATTCGACATGAAATTACATAGGACATTTGGATTTTTGAAAGTTCTAAATTTTGTTCAACAAAGAAATATAATAAAGAAATGTGTCTCATTGATTTTTTAGTCTACAAAGTTGCCGAAAAAATAGTGTACGCAACAATTGCAAACACAGTTTTTTGGACTCGCAGACTTCCAGTAGAAATGGTCTACTCGCAAAAAAAAAAAACAGTATTTTCTGGACTTGTTACGTCAATTACTCTTTTCACTCAAGACCATGCAATCTTTATTGGTATTGGAAATCTTGCAAAATTCTAACCATATAACTATGAGAGGACCATTTTATGTCAGGATTCAAGAAGGATAATTGATGGAATTATAGCAGGTAGCTAAAATTGTGCAACAGAAAAAATTTTCTTGATACTTCGCAAGCACGGGGCCAAGTGAATGGATAAGAAAAAACGTAGATATTAAGAAATAAGAGAGAAACAAAAATTAATTATTTATGTGGTACAAGAATTTTGACATTAAATTTTACTGTAACTATCGATATATGAACCAGTTTGTGAATTATTTAGTGCTTGGTGTTGAATACTTCAAGAAAGTCAATTTTCATTATCATTTATTGAAACTGTCCATGAATTATTGAAAATATTATAATTGATGAGCAATTTATCAATTATTCAGTATACTTTTGACTTTTGTGAACAATATAGCATTTGTTCAATGTCAGTATTAGCAGAGGAAATGTGAATAGGGTAGCATACAGTATAACTATATAAACTTAAAATATTTAGGAATGATACGAGAGCAAAGATGAAAATCTCATTGAAAACTTCGTTTCCACGTATAAGTGTAGTGATTGGCATGTGTTTATTGAATAAGCTGACATAATCCTATTGATGGGAATCCTTTTGCAGGGAAGGTTCCAATTTTTCAATAACCCATTTATGAAATAATTCACCATTCATAGTTTTATGGTAATCCTTATCATCAATACTACTGTCAAGAATCAGATCACATCCAGGTAAAAATCCATCAATTGTTCCAGCATTCAAAATATTGTACCTTCTGCCTTTACCCTCGAACATACTCAGCATACATTCTGGATTACTTTCTAGTGTCCACTGAAGAATTTGAATACCGTTTTCGGATATCTGAGTTTCATCTATATGAATGAATTTTATGTTTTGTTTCATGTATTCTCGGTATTTACCACAAAATCGTAATCTATTATATTTTCCTTCGGTCAAATTTTTGTATTTGTATCCAATTTTTTTTATGATATAATATAATGTTGACTTCGATCGATTGAAATTTAGGTGCTCTTTGGCCAGTACAAAAGGGATTTCTGAACTGATATATTCATTGTCTTCAATTTCAGCAGAAACAAAGTCATTCAATGTCTCTTTGAATGAATAATCATATTGCACACTGCTAATAACATGCTAATATTTTACGGACAGTGCTTGGAGAAATCTGAGAATTTGAGAGACATTAATCAATCAGAATACACTTTGAGTAGGTGAATAACAGTTCACCTGAAACACTAGCAAAACTCGATTAATGCTAGCGGAAATATATGCCGAATCTTTGAAAACCTCGAAGTAACACTGACAAACCTGCATGGCGTTCTCTTGTTGTAAGGCGCGATGTATCCTGGTAAATTACAGCCATTTCAATAGCACAAGACAAAAAATACTCAAATTCAGAGCTAATTCTTATAATTATTCACCAATTATCTCGACAAAATCATCAAAGCAAGGTCTCTATGGGTTATGTTAGTGTTATTCCTATACCAACTTGAATTCGGCAACCCAAAATATTACTGAATAGTCTATTACCAACTTAAACTCGATTTTCCACAGCCTACCGAGATGTCAATAATTCTTAAACGGAGTATAGTTGGATTCGTGATCATAGACAATCGTGATTTCTGAACACTGAATCGAAAGCCATTCTTTGGACTAGATGAATCTACTCAAACAAAAGAGAATATTCATTCAGTATTACCACTACTAACCAGAGTGGTACCTCATGTCCAATGAGCATAAATTAGTTATGGGTGACCGCTCGGGCGATGAATTGAAACAAGCGCGCAAAAGTTCACGAATTTTTTTTTACTATTTTTTGTTCAAATCTTTGCCTGGTCGATCTTTTTCAATTTGAAGTTGAGGCAGCTCCTCCTACTTATTTTTCGTTGATTATCTTCACTTAAGAAGAAAAACAGTAAGGCTGATGAAAAGAGACAATCATTTCTGCGAGTAACTGTGTGAAATTTGGCGTTATCACTGATTTCCGCACCGTACTCTTTTTTTCCTTCGAAATTAGTTTGTTTCATCAAGTCGAGACTCGACATATTCGTTCGATAATCCAACCGCGCCAATTTGTATACAAAACGGATAGCGGCCGTGGGGAGCAAATGACGGTTGGCATTATCAATTATTCCGAAGCCGGCGAGTTCTGACGGGGTCGCCGCCGTGTCATTACGGTACGTTGTATCCATAAAAGCAATCATATTGGTCTTATTATTTTTCCAGATCATAAAATCCCCGGGCCGCAAATCATTCACGCTGCTCTGCGGTATCAGGAGGAACGGGATAATAATAAGCGCAAAATGATAAAACGGCAATAAGGAGGGTTGTTTCTCGGACCCCCCTAACGCTCGGGAGGGTGGTGCATTGTATATTGCAAAATAAATGTTGGCTTTTTATGATACCTAATAAAAGCTTTTCGAAATATTGCCTTCGATCGGTCGGAAAATGCGAGTCCCTCTCCTGCAACATTTTCGCAACATCGAAATGTCCCTTACGACTTTTGTCTCCTCGGCTTATTCGGCGTACATCAAAGCAGTCGGCGGCTCCCTCTGACCTGGAGATGTAATGAACGGATGAATCGCGCTGAAAAATGTCACATTTTTTATTCTTCGAAGCCTTACTCTGCATTCTAGGATGTGGTATTTTTTTGTTATGTAGAAATTTGAACTCAGTTCTTTCATTATTTAAATAAAAATATAAAAAATGTTGCTCTTCGATCTGTAGGGTGTATTCAATGGCCCTCCAACTTTGGATGTTCGAAGACCACTATAGGACCTTAATTAAAGGCAATCATCAACTATTGATGAAAGCAAAAGCTTCAGTCTGATTTAGAAAAAAAAAATTCACAAACCTGTATGGACAAATAACTCACAGTGTAGTTCTTTCATTCCAATAAAAAAAAAACATAATTATCTTCACCACGCATAAATCATTCCAACAATTCAAACATATTGGACACCGCTTCACCTCATTTTTCCCCATTAGACCGTAGTATAGTCGAATAAATTGCTCTTTATAAATATTTGCATCCACTTCCAATGATACCGAACGCATCAATCTCCATCGAAAAACTTTTATTGCAACATCAAAACCCCGGCAACAATCAAATCGTGATTTCGCATCCAACTGACCATAAAACAAGGTAATTGAATCCAACAATTGAATATTTTTTTCTCTGTTCATAACGGCAGCGATTGAGGGAACAGCCAGATAGAATTGAAATCAATATGGAATTCCTATTGATCTTCATTTTCTACATGAACATTAATTCCGGTTGGCGCATTCGAACTACCCGAAATAATCGACGGGGCATAGAAATTTTCGCGATAACTTCTGGACGGTCGAATAAATGGAAATGGAAACAATTAAATTATTATCAACGTGAAGCTTGACATGTAGAAGAAATTTGGCAACACTGTTGCAAAATCCCATCATTCGTATGGTGTGTGTCATTTTTTTTATTTCCGAACTTGTTAAAACTCAGTATTAACAAAGGAATGTAAACCATATTCAGATATAAGAGAGTAAACATTTCATTTCCCATAAATGAATATTGTGTGGACAATTTTTGAAACGGTTCTGAACTTCCTTAACTTTTGTGAAGCAGTATATTTCAAAGGAAATTATTTCAAGTTGAAATCAAATGAACCCCAGAAACAAATATTTATGATATATTTTTCTTGGAAGTGGACAAGAATCAGCAATTTCTGAAACGGTCACAAAATTTTTGAACTTCCTTAACTTTTGTGAAGCAGTATATTTCAAAGGAAATTATTTCAAATTGAGCTCAAATGAACTCCAGAAACTAATCTTTATGATATATCTTTTTTGGAAGTGGACAAGAATCAGCAATTTCTGAAACGGTCACAAATTTTCTGAACTTCCTTAACTTTTGTGATGCAGTATATTTCAAAGGAAACTATGTATTTTAAGTTGAACCCAAATGAACTGCAGAAACTAATCTTTATGGTATAATTTTGCTTCGAAGTGGACAAGAATAGGCAATTTTTGAAAGGGTCACAAAATTTCTGAACTTCCTTAACTTTTGTGAAGCAGTATATTTCAAAGGAAACTATTCTAAGTTGAACTCAAATGAACTGCAGAAACCAATCTTTATGGTATAATTTTTTTTCGAAGTGGAAAAGAATCGGAAATTTTTGAAACGGTCACAAAATTTCTGAACTTCCCCAACTTTTGTGGAGAAGTATATTTCAGAAGAAACTATTTCAAGTTGAACTCAAATGAACTCCAGAAACTAATCTTTATGGTATAATTATTTCTCGAAGTGGACAATTTTTGAAACGGTCACAAAATTTTTGAACTTCCTTGAATTTTGTGGAGCAGTATATTTGAGAGAAAACTATCCCAAGTTGAACTCAAATGAACTCCAGAATCTAATCTTTATGGTATAATTATTTCTCGAAGTGGACAAGAATCGGCAATTTTTGAAACGGTCACAAAATTTTTGAACTTCCTTGAATTTTGTGGAGCAGTATATTTGAGAGAAAACTATCCCAAGTTGAACTCAAATGAACTCCAGAATCTAATCTTTATGGTATAATTATTTCTCGAAGTGGACAAGAATTGGCAATTTTTGAAAGGGTCACCAAATTTCTGAACTTCCTTAAAATATTGTGGAGCAGTATATTTCAAAGAAAACTATTTCAAATTGAACTCAAATGATCTCCAGAAACTAATCTTCATGGAATAATTTCTTCTCGAAGTGGGCAAGAGTCGGCAATTTTTGAAACGTTCAAAAAATTTCTGAACTTCCTTAACTTTTGTGGAGCAGTATCTTTCGAAAGAAACTATTTTAAGTTGAATTCAAATGAGCTCCAGGAACTAATCTTTATAGTATAATTTAATCGCGAAGTGGACAAGAATCGGCAATTTTTGAAACAGTCACAAAATTTCTGAACTTCCTTAAATTTTGTGGAGCAGTATATTTCAGAGGAAACTATTTCAAGTTGAACTCAAATGAACTCCAGAAACTAATCTTTATGGTATAATTTTTCTTCGAAATGGACAAGAATCGGCAATGTTTGAAACGGTCACCATACTTCTGAACTATGTACCTTAGCTTTTGTGGAGCAGTATATTTCGAAGGTAAATATTTAAAATTGAACTCGAATAAACTCCAGAAACTAGTCTTCATGGTATAATTTTTCTATGAAGTGGACAAGAATCGGCGATATTTGAAACGGCCACAAAATTTCTGAACTTCCTTGACTTTTGTGGAGCAGTATATTTCAAAGTAAACTATTTTAAGTTAAACTCAAAACAACTTTAGAAACTAATCTTTATAGTATCCTTTTTTTTTCGAAGTGGACAAGAATCGGCAATTTTTGAAACAGTCACAAAATTTCTGAACTTCCTCAACTTTTGTGGAGCAGTATATTTCAAAAGAATACTATTTTAAGTTGAACTCAAATGACCTCCAGTAACTAATCATTATGGTAAATATTTTTTTCGAAGTGGAGAAGAATCGTCAATTTTGGAAACGGACACAAAATTTCTGAATTTCCCCAACTTTTGTGAAGCAGTATATTTCAAAGGAAACTATTTCAAGTTAAACTCGAATGAACTTCAGAAACTAACCTTTGTGGTATAATTTTATTTGGAGTGAAAAAGAATCGGCAATTCTTGAAACGAGTACAAAATTTCTGAATTTCCTAAACTTTTGTGAAGCAGTATATTTCAACTATTTCAAGTTGAACTCAAATAAACTCCAGAAACTAATTTTTATGGTATAATTTGTTCTCGAAGTATGGTTTATGGTTTATGGTATATTTTTTTTTTCGAAATGGACAAGAATCGGCAATTTTTGAAACGGTCACAAAATTTCTGAATTTCCCCAACTTTTGTGAGGCAGTTTATTTCAAAGGAAACTATTTTAAGTTGAACGGTCACAAAATTTCTTAATTTCTTCAACTTTTGTGGAGCAGAATATTTCAGAGAAAACTATATCAAGTTGAACTCGAATGAACTCCATCAACTAATCTTAATGGTATAATTTTTTTCAAAGTGGACAAGAATCGGCAATTTTTGAAACGGTCACAAAATTTCTGAACTTCCTTAACTTTTGTGGAGCAGTATATTTCAAAGGAAACTATTTCAAGTTGAACTCAAATGAGCTCCAGAAACTAATCTTTATGGTATATTTTTTTTCGAAGTGGACAAGAATCGCCAATTTTTGAAACGGTCACAAAAAAATCTGAACTTCCTTAACTTTCTTGGATTTGTATATTTCAAAGGAAATTATTTCAAGTTGAACTCAAATAAACTCCACAAACTAATCCTCATGATATAATCTTTTTTCGAAGTGTCTATGGATGGAATGGCCTCTAGCCAAATGGCTACTAATTTGTGCGATATTCGAACATAGTTGAGTGAGTTGATTCTGCAACTTAAAGCTCTTTGTTGATGAATTCGAATCGATACATTTACAAATGTCGTGAACCAAAGCAGTGTCTGGGTTGTGAGGAAGTAGTTGGCCGTAGGCAGTTAAAGTGGCGGAATGTTCAATAGAACCCTTCCATACCGCGGAATGTCCAATAGAATCTTCACGTCTAGCTGTTAAGGGAAACAGTTATCGAATGATTATCGAGCGGAAAGAGAAATGATAATTATTAGAATTAGAATTTACTGTTCCCTGGATCATATGAAGGGATCTATTTAAATTCTATTTCCCGCTTAAAACATCATAATTCTACATATTGTGACGTTTCCATCTAACCACTCTGCATAATCAATTATACGATGTGACGTCCGCTGGATGATTTGTCATCATGATGATTAAAACATTTCATTAACTCCGCATCATCAGTCAAATCGGGAGGAGAGGCAATGATTCCGATTCGAAATTTAAATGAAATTTAGTCTCTCGCGAATAAGGATGCATTACCGAACAAATTATTTCGATCATTATTAAAATCGTGTCTTTGCAGCGATTCAGCCGGAAGCTATAGAAATTTATTAATCGGGATATTCATTAGTGAAGTTTAAAACGAACCGTCGTTAATGAAGGGGTTAACTCGTTGTTACGCCGCTTTTCGTTCGGGATGGTGTAAATATGTAGGAGTAATTAATCGTTTCTTCCACTTTCACCCCGACTTCAATAATATTCGGATTCCGGGTGACTTTAAGCAAAACTTCTATGATGCCTGGAAATAATGAGCAACATTGCAGAATTTTCGATAAGTCTTGCTCGTCGTCGAAGTCCTGTAAATTCATTGGAAAATAGAATGAAGAGCAAGTATTTGTCGAAGGACTAACTAATAAACAACTAAACTTTTTAATTGAATGGAAAAAAATCGATTACTTCGAAACTCTATGAGAGCCATTTATAATTTGTTAGGAAGGTCTCCCAATTTATCACCTTGCACTTGGAATATCTTTTCAGCCTCCAACGAATTAGAAAAATCCAGGGTACCTCGAAATGAAAGACTGGGGCATTAATATGCTCATCAATAACTTTTTCAAAATCTTTCCAGTGAAATGAAAATGATTAATTTAGAAAAATGCCGCACGTTTATTCAAATATTGAACTTGTTGATATAATTTTGATTTATGGTGAATCCAAACAGAATGCCTATACACAAGAAGATTTCCGTTAAGAAATCAACCAAATTCGTGGATGTTCACAAACTTGATGTAGAGATACTGGTTGTTCGAAGGAATCCCAGGAAGCACATGTTGGATGGTCTGTAACATCTCAAATGACAGAAATCGAGGATCTATTTCTGGAAATGGTTGAGGAACAGCCAACAGTTAGTACAAGATCCGTAGCCAGAGGCGTTCAAGTGAGCCAGGAAGACATTAAGAGAGTTCAAGCACTTCAACCAGAAGATCATCCTCGAAGAAAAGAATTCTGCCTGTGGCTTTTAAATAACCAACATTTAACAACATCTATTCTATTAAATGCCTAAGCCACTTTCACAAGAATGGAAATAAATTTCCACAAGACTCATGTATGGTCAACAGATATCCCCTCAAGTAGTCAAAGAAACAGGTTTTCAGCAAAGATTTTCCTTGAATGTCTGGATCGGACTCGTGTGTGGTAAGCTTATTGGGCCATTTTTTTACCACCACAACTGTCAGGTGAAGACTTTCTTTATTTTATCCCGAACAATTCACCTGGGGTTATTAGAAGATGTTCTTCTCAATTATTCGGCAAAAAATGTGGTTGTTACCAATGGCGATCCCAAAGTTTATGCGTTGAAATGTTATATTTATTTTACTGATTTTCTCTTTTAATTTTTTGAGCGCTCGTACTACTTACACGAGGGCTATATCATTTAGTCACGATGTCTGTATTTTTCGAATTTTGAGCCGAAAATGGTCTCAATCGACTATGTTCGAACTACTGATGACGAATCCGTCGGAAAATTTGAGTCTGTCCGTCCGGCCGGCCGTCCGTCTACACGATAACTCTCGAACGAAATTTTCAGGGTAGGTTCGAATCTCGAACGGGTTCCGTAAATATGGCCGTTCAAAGTTTTGTTCCACTGATTACTTGAGAACTACAGATTTAATCGAGATGAAATTGTGCACTCAAATGGAAAATGAGGTGTTCAAGCTACATGTGAAATTTTGTCCAGCTCGCATGACCAGAACCATAGAAACCATAGAAAATTATAACTTTGTAATGGAAAGGCCTAAGGACTTGAAATCTTCAGGATAGGTGTGGATCTCGAATGTCGTGATCACGTTCATCTGTGAGCAAAATTATACAAGGGGTTCCGTAAATATGGTCGTTTGAAATTTATTTTTCTTGATCATTTCAAAACTACAGATTCGATCGTGACGAAATTTTGTATACTAATGGAGAATGATATATTCAAGCTACATTTCTCCGGATCACAAGACCAGAACCATAGAAACCATAGAAAATCATAACTTTCGAACGGAAAGGCCTAGGGACTTTAGGATAGATGTGGATCTGAAATGTCACGTTCACGTTTATCAATGAGCTGAATTATACTAGGGGTTCCGTAAATACGGTCATCTGAAATTTTGTTTTCTCGATAATTTTGCATCTACGGATTTGATCCAGATAAAATTTTGTATTTTAATCCAGAATGATATATTAAAGCAACATTTTGTCCAGATCGCCTGACCAGAACCATAGAAACCATAGAAAATTGTAACTTTTGATCGGGAAGGCCTAGGAACTTGAAATTTTCAGAGTGGGTTTGGATCGCGAATTTCGCGGTCACGCTCATCAATGAGCGAAATTAGACTAGAGGTTCCGTCAATATAGCCGTTCAAAATATTTTTTTTCCTGATAGTTTCGAAACTACTGATTGGATTGGAAAGAAATTCTGCACCTAGCTGAGGAATGATGTATTCAAACTATGTGCGAAATTTTGTCTAGATCGCATCATCAAGACCATATATAATGTAGAAAATTCTAGCCAATTATCGAAAAAAAATTAATCACATGAAGTCTGGAGTTTCGCCTAAGTTTCAGAATTTTTTTGTCAGCTGTCGAAAATTGCTTCAATTCATTTCTAAAACTGGAAAATGCGAATCTACCTACAAGGTGGATGTACGAGCGCTCAAAAGCTCCTGACTTCACGGCAGTGCTTTTCGTAATTTTTTTTGTGTTAATTTTATTTCATCATTATATTATTTTCTTGTTGGTTTTATTTTCATAAATAAAGTGCATGCTATGAGGGGGGGGGTAAAGGGGGCAATTAACAGAAACAGAAATGAAAACAGAAAAATCAGTAAAGTAAATAGAAGAAGAACATTCTAAAGTATAAACCTTCAGTCATGGTTTTTTGAGATCGTCTCTTATATATAGTTTATTAGATGGTTGACGGAAGAATTTGTAGTTCCTCATACTTTTTATTTTTGAAGATCATATTGCATAAAAATTATAGTGGTAAGTCTGTTGTTAGATAAGATTGTGATGTAACCTGCCCATGTTGTGTTATCTTTTGAAGAACATTTGTTTCCCGAAACTGTTAAATTGAACTAATAGTGGGAGAACACAGTTTTTATTTTTTTTTGCCGATTTTCCAATTTGAAAATGGGTACAAAAAATAGCAACAATAAAAAGAATAGCAAAATAAATTACCATTCTCAAGTTATATCAACTTTGTGTCAAATCACAGAGTTATGATTAAGGCTTTGGAATAATATAAAAATGAAATAAAATCATTGAAAGAAAATCTATTTCATCTATACTTACTAAGATTAGTAAGGTAAAGTAGTTTCCACGTTATTACCCCCCCATGAGTATCAAGAACTTGGCAACAATTGACGCAACAAAAATATTTTATGCAATAAAAAAGTATTCATTATTCAACTACTTTTGAGCAATTAATAGTATCTGTAAACGAACACCGTGAGTTATAATAACTCACTACTATAACTCCCTGTCTCTGTGCTTCTGAACAAGCCGATTGGTCGAAAGGGAACAGTCCATTATTGGTATTGAGGATAGGTCACTTGAATAATTTCAAAGTTTTCTCAAATTAAGTTGATACCTTATTATTATAATGAATGTTTTGGTGAAAAAGATGAATTCAGATGGTGGAAATGAATTATTATTATTATGTACACCTTCAGAAATAAGACAATCGGAAAATGTTACAATACAGAGATAATTGCCCGAAGAATACCAAAACAAATATAAAGGTGTATACAACAATATTCAAGATTGGTGTAGCAGTAAGAATATTGAATCATCGTTTACAGAGAATGTTATTTTGGCATATTTTAGTGAATTTAGCGCTAAATATATCCCATCGTCCCTATGGACTTTCTACTTCATGATAAGAAACACAATTAACATAAATAATGCATTGTTATAGGTAACTATTACGGTTTGTAAATAAAGTTCTTTCTCTGTACTTGTATCTTAGTGCTTATTGTTATAGTCGTAGATAAAGTATAGTATTCAACTTGCGGTAATGGTTCATAACTCACTTAATGAATCGCAGCACTCGCCTTCGGCGCGTGCTGCAAACTTCATCTGCGTGAGTTATGTCCTACACTACCGTTCGTTAAATAATATACTATTATCCACATATATTTTTTGGTGCATTTTGATTTTTCCTTATATTGGAGTATTGAAAAAATGTCTATTTCGAGGTTTATCTGAGGTGATTGAATGTTATGTACCTGATTTATTGATTCTCTATCGTTATTGCCCCTGCCACGAAAAAAAGCCCTTGATGAGTTCTTACACCTGTAAAAAAAATCCTTATCCTAAAAAACCTTGAAATCTCTCTGCACCACAACTATTCGATCTTCTTGCCTGTTGTTTCACCTTCTCTCCATTACTCCCAAATCGGGTCGAATTATACTCAGACGAATCCTCACTGACCTGCGGATCGGCGTTAATAAGTCAAAGCATCTCAACGAAAAAAGATTTGAAATCTCTGAGAAAAACAGAAAGCCCGGCATCTTCTGGAACCAGGATATCACCAATAAGTGTAATCGCAATAAAATTAGGGAAAAGACGCACGCGCTCAGGGTCAGAAGGGATGCTAGGCGCCGCGACGGCACTCGCCTTCCGACCTTCGCGTAGCGTGCGACACTTGCGTTATGTGCTGTCTATGGGTTCCACCACGTACGCCACCCGACAAGATCGGTGTCCACTGAAAGTTCGTCGCTGATTCGGACCGAAGTTGCGGGACAAACTTTTAATCGTTTATCGAAACTGAAGTTAATAAAATAATTGAAAAATAAGAATAAGTTACCCTCAACCCCTTGGAATCTTTGTGTGACTTGCCTTCTTTCTCACTGTGATTTCTTGTTGATGTGTTTGGTGTCTTAGGATTTCGAGAATAGTGATAAGATTCAATAAATTGATTCGTGTACTACCCCATATCTTGTAAGTTGATCCAGAAACTTTGTTCCACAGTGTTACTCTTTATCGTTGAGGGATGGTGATTGTGCGTGGTGATATTCAGGAATGCAGATTTTTTCCGGAATATATGAAGATGGGGCTTGATTTGAATTGAAGATTATGGAGCTTGCAAGAGGATTCTTACTTTTATTTTTCGTTCTTCTCTGTTCAGGTAGGATTTTGATCGATGTGTTCCTATTATAAAATTTGTTTTTTATGTTATATGCTCGTTTCAGTGATTTTGTCGGATATTTATTCGATGAAAAGTGTATTTTCCGAAAACATATTAATATCGATGTTTTATAATCGTTATATACTGGGTGAATCACGGAAGGTCGTGAAATTTCAGCGGCGTTTTCTCGAGCAAGTTCCCCAAATAAACTTTTTCCTAATTTTCATCCCTAGTTGAGGATATCTGCATCGAAGGTTGATGCGATTTGATATTTTATTTTTTCACTGCAAACGAATACCTAATAAATCTTGAAAAAAAATTGACACCCTTATTGAAGTATGTAATTGCAGAAGATTTATTTTCATTCATTCACTTTGAATTGAATTCTGCAAGACCCAACCGTACTTCCTTATAATATTCTAGGAAAATCACTTAGCATAATGAAAGCTCACCTTATCCAAAAAGTTTTTGTAGTTCTTTTCTTCTCAAGTGTCTAAATATTGCTTCGGTGAATGAAGAATATTTGGTTTTCATTGAATTCATTGCGACTTAAAGAACTTAAACCAGTCTCATGAAGTCGAAGAAAAGACATAATCAAAAAATTTTTCATAAGTAGAATTTTTTGGGAAAATTTGTTTTCATTGCGATTATTGGTTTACACACTTAATTATGAAAACTAGGCGAAATTGCACACCCTTCGAGGTTACCCGTATATATTTCTGCAGATGAACTATTTCCTGAGAAATGTGTGAAATTTAAATATCTGGAATTCAACTATAATATTCCACATCCTATTCTGATCCATAAATGTTAAATATGGATTATATAAATCGAAATTAATTTTTTTTTCTCGAATTGATTCAACATCCGTTTTCCAACAAAGAGAAAAACCAATCAACTTTATTTGGAAGCCAATATGTCGTTCGGTTTAGGAATTTTTTTTAATTTTTATACGCTTTCTAGATTTCGCACTAATTGGGTGTATCTACTTTTGGGAATCATAAAAAAAATCCTATCGTATGTTAAATATGCAGCTCGAATATAATTCATGAAATAGGGGCTGCTTCATAAAAAATACGAATGTCGATTTTTGAGAAAAAATGGGTTTTCAGAGGAAAATATTACAGTTTACCTAAATTGACATCGATCCCACTTCAAAAATAATTGGCATTCGGAGGATACAATACATCTCGTTAGCAAATTGTATATAGAACGCAGAACTTATTCAATGGCACTAGAGACAACTCAGAATATTGTGAGACTATAAAATTTGGAGCTTTTGTAATAAAAAAAAAATAAGAGAACGTTGAATTGTATAGAATAAAACAGAAAAATTCGATTCAAATAAAATCGAGATTTAAAATAGAGGGGGTGCATCACTGCGAGCCGCTACAGTCTGATAAAATATTTCTTCATTGAATTTAGTCGTAATTTTAACATCCCCCTCCTGATTTTTTGATTAGACCTCTATAGAATCTTCTGTCAATTCCTGTCGATATCTCAGTTGATCGAGAATCCCCGAATATCTGTTAGGTTAAGTGTCATCACGACTAGCAGTTTTTTGTATCCCCTCGAAACCTTGAATATATCATTATGTCGGAAAATTCTTCCGTAACTTCTAGAATGAACTCAGGAAGAAATTTTCAATTCGTAAGATTTATTTCCCCCCATAATTCCCGATGAAGACGCGATGAACACTTCGGATTTGGGTCATTCACATAACTTCACAACGAGTATTTCGAACTTTGGGGAAAGAGAGAATGTTCTGGTTTGAAGGGGAAAAACTCTCCGAACTCATTCTGGAGATGGAAATTATTTCAGTTTTGTTCTGCAGTTGTTGGGCAGTAAACCTAGAGTAGTGGTGATGAACGAAATTATTGCAAACCATCTCTTCGAACGTGTTTTAACCATCATTCACGCTCGAGGAAAATATCGGGGATTTTATAAGATTTCATGGTAAATTCTCCTGTTAATCTGAAGCACAGACTTTTGTAATTTTATATTAAGAACAGATGATTCAATTCTACTATTTTGACAAGCAGTCATTCGAAATGTTATGAAATGCAGATGTTCAAAGACTCGAAGGTTCTTCATAAAGTTAAATTAATGGTTTATGGGATCGAAGCCGAAGGAACATGATGCTAAGCTGGAGCTTAGGATATTACATCAGTCTGCTCCAGAAAGGGGACACAATAAATATTAGGGTCGTAGTGCACTGGTAACCCCGAAACTTGTAACTCATCTTTATGTATAAATCATTTATTCCTTCCTTATTTTTTTTTGTTCTAAACCGTCATTCATTGCAAATTTCAAATCGAATCGTGAGTTAAACTAAGACTACACTTGGTTCTGCATGAAAAAATGTGGAATGCACTTTGCCTCATGAGTACATCTTGGGTTTAAAAGTAATAAAAATAAAAAGAATATTTCTGCAAATTAATAACAAAGTGATCGAAGTTATACTCGGATAGTTGTGACTTTGGTACGGTGTTTTTGAGCGCTCGTACAACTTATTGAGCGCTCGTACAACTTACACGAGGGCTATATCATTTCGTCACGATGTCTGTATTTTTCGAATTTTGAGCCGAAAATGGTCTCAATCGACTATGTTCGATTCACTGATGACGAATCCGTCGAAAAATTCGAGTCTGTCCGTCCGTCCGTCCGGCCGGCCGTATACACGATAACTCTCGAACGGAATGTCCTAGAAACTTGAAATTTTCAGGGTAGGTTCGAATCTCAAATGCCGCGGTTGAGTTCGTTATTGGGCAAAATTCGCCAAGGGGTTCCGTAAATATGGCCGCTCGAAATTTTGTTTTTCTGATTACTCCGAAACTACTGATTCGATCGAAGTGAAATTCTGCACTCAGATGGATAATTACGTACTCAAGCTACATGCAGAATTTTGTCCAGCTCGCATGACCAGAACCATAGAAACCATAGAAAATTATAACTTTGTAATGGAAAGGCCTAGAGACTTGAAATTTTCGGGATAGGTGTGAATCGTAAATGTAGCGTTCACGTGTATCAATGAGCAAAATAAGACTAGGGGTTCCGTAAATATGGCCGTTTGAAATTAAGTTTTCTTGATCATTTCAAAATTATGGATTCGATCTCGACGAAATTTTGAATTTAAATTGAGAATTATATATTCGAGCTACATTTCTTCCAGATCGTATGATCAGAATCATAGAAAACATAGAAAATCAAAACTTTCGAACAAAAAGGCCTAGTGACTTGAAATTTTCAGGATAGGTTCGGATCGCGAATTTCGCGATCCTTTTCATCAATGAGCCAAATTAGACTAGGGGTTCCGTAAATATTGCCGTTCAAACTATATTTTTTCTGATAATTTCGAAAATACTTATTGGATTGAAATGAAATTTCGCACATATATGAAGAATAATGTATAATTTCGTCCAGATTGCATTACCAAGACCATAGATACCGTAGAAAATTCTAGCGAATTATCGAAAAAATGGACCCAAAGCACTGACGTGAAGTCTGGATTTTCGCGTTGGTTTGAAATTTTCTTTGACAGCTGTCAAAATCTTTCCAATTGGTTTGTAAAACTGGAGAATGCGAATCTACCTACAAGGTGCCTGTACGAGCGCTCAAAAGCTCCTGCCTTCACGGCAGTGCTTTTCGAAATTTTTTTCAATACAACGTTTCAGGTTTAATACAGTCGTTATGAATGTCATCCGTATTCCCTCACTCTTAAAAAAATTTTTTGTACAATATTATATCAAAGATTCGAAGACACTGATTATATAATTAGTCAAAAGAATTGCATTTCAATAAATTATCTTCTCAAAAGTGGAATTAAAACTTTACTATATATCAAAATTGAACTATATCTTCCATGAAAGTTACAGAACTAAAAAGTCTACAAACATAACATTGATAATTATCAATCTCATCCCAAAAGTATTATCGAAGTGATCCCAAATTATTAATCCACTAATAAATTTCAAACAAACGCATGTTGTGTCGAATTTCACATGAAGTGGGGTTAATTAGAAATGAAACCATCGTGAATAACAGCTGTTGTAAAAAAAATGTAAAATCTCAACGAATATAGATTTCTTCGCAATAGAAGATAGAGCCGCCAGTGTCTTCCAGTTTTGTGAGAGGAAGAAATGGAAAAAAAGAGGCTAGAGGATTTGGTTTCTGGTGAGTTGAATTCCCAACAATTCCCACACAATATCAACTATATTTAAAATGAAACTCAATCATTCTCTTAGATAATCTACAAAAAGCTATGTAGATTAAAAAAGAACAAAATACAGGGTGTTCCTCAAAGACATGCTAATATTCAAGGGGGTGATTCTTCAACTCATTTTCAGAAAAAAACTTTTTATAAATGTATGTCCCAAAAGTTTTAACTTTTGAGATACAGGGTGATAAAATTTCCAAAAAAAAATCAGTTTTTTTTATATATGTATAATAACTGAGATAATATTGTGGACGTCTTTATAGAATTTGAAACATGTCTTCTAAGCATCCAGGTGCATTTTGTGACGTACAAAAATTCTTATTCACACTACCAGTGGCGTCCGTACAGGTGTTGCAAAATTACTTTTGAATTTCAAATTCATTTTTGAGCAAATTTGATAACTTTAGTTTGTTTTAGTTAGGCATGGTTCCCGCTTGAAAAAATAAAAATCGTTTTACTTCAGGATCAATTCCGCAAAAATCTGATGAGTTGAGGAAATGTTGATGCATCGACTGGAAGCAAATTGAGAGATCAGATTTGTTCCAAGATGAATGAGATTAAAAAAAATGTTTTTTTGTCAGATGTTCTGCTCTTGATTGAAATGATCAAATTAAAATTGCTTCATATTTGTTTCCGAAATTTATGACCCTGTATCTCAATAGTTCGAAAGAATTTTAGGACATACGTTCATATGAAGTTTTTTTCTTGAAATTAGTCAAAGAATCACTTTCTCGAATATTAGCATGTGTTTGAGGAACACCCTGTATATGTAAATTAAATTTTATATACCCCCTTGAATCTTGTACATGGTTACAGACACTCAAAAAATATTTCTCTGATTGAAGCTGTTCCCAAAAAAAAAACTAACAAAGGTATGTAGAAGATTTTTTTAATGTTTATATCAGCGGTGTCCGGACTAGATATTCTTGGAAAATTATTTTGTATGCCCCTGCGTTTGACTGAAATGAAAGACATTTTTGAAACCACAACTCATTTCATAGCAAATAAAAAAAAAAATAAAAAATGTTTTCGACCGTCACACGATCAACCTATGATATTTACCTCTTATTTTTCCTCAATCTTATTGAAACTGCCTGATGTGTTTTATTTTCCACTTTTACTAGTGCCGACTCTTTTCTGAAACTTGTTACATGTGAGAACATACTCCGGTTTGACCATAGAGAGTTGCAAACTTCAACTTTCATTCCCAACGTTGTTCTTAAGTGTGGGTTAGTTCAGGAGATATGAGCGAAAAACCGCAAATACCCCCTTCTGACCCACATTTTCCCTGCCCTGTCAAAAGCTGTACTTGGCGGAGAGAAAAAATTGAGGCGTTCATACATTTTTGCCTATTTTCATTTCCATTTCCAATGCTAATTTTTTCAACCTATCAGTAAACATTGCACAAAAAAACATAAACTAAAAACTTAATGTTCAAAGAATATTCTGTGATGAATATGAGGGAGTGTAATGAATTGAAAGACTTGATAACATTTCGGTAAACGCAGAATTAATTTAAATAGACGGGAATAGAGAATTATTTCTTTTGGCCTAGTAGATACAAGAAATAATCGATATCGTGGGAACGCCTAGCAAGCCATCTGTTTAGTTTATTCGAGAGTGTTAAAATGTCGATAACCCAAACTCAAGTGTTTTAGGGACCCATAAATATAAATGCCTTATCGCGCATATATTGACCAAAAAAATGAAGCGTTGGGAGATTTATAATTCTCCCTCATCGATTCCACGAAACACTTGATTAGGGTTTAGATGGAAAAATTTCACACCATACCACCACTGTCGGAAATGCGATAGGTGATTGGTTCAGAATTTTCAGACCAATAATTGCCGATGGTTGGTTTACGAACCGCCTTGAAAAAGATGATTGAAGGGGGTGATTGGTTCAACGAAAACGAAAAAATCATTTGGAACCACCTAGAATGGTAGGGACGAAAAAAGATCGGAGGAAGGCAGTTGTTGTCGATCGAGGGTCGGTTGTTCGCGAGTTGGAGGGGCTCGGAAAGAGTCAGTTGTTATCGGTCTGGGACCGAAGGGGAATTGTGCAGGAGTAGAGAACTTTGGAGATTTCGTTGTTTGACTCGCATTAGGGCAGTAATTGAAAGTCGGGAAGGTGCCACGATAGGTACAGAATTTTAGGTTCACTTTTCGATTTAGAGGCAGTTGCTCGCAGGTAGAGAACTCATTAAGAATTAGTGGTACGGGGTCGGTTTTCCGGTTAGAGGCCGGTGTAGTTGGAAGTCGGGAAGGTGCCAAGATAGGTACAGATGTATAAGTTTCGGTTCGAGGCCGGTGTAGGGACTAAATTGAGGTAGTAGTCCGTTGTAGGGAAATAGCTTTAGTATTTTCAGTCGGGAGTTTTTTTAGAGTCCGGATCAGGGAAAAATCTGTAATAGCTTGTGGAAGTAAGTAGTGTCGAAGATGATGCGTTTTGAGCTGAGTTAAGAAGTGGGTAAAATCATATCGAAAAGCCGAAATAAAACACGCGTGTGTTTTGTAGCGCAGTGAATTCTCGGCTTTATTAAGTGCGAACAATACAGTGACAGGATTAAACCCTCCAGTGGCGGAGCATGAGAAAAGGTAATTCTAAAATTACGCATGGTTTTATTTCAGTTCTCACTAGTCCCGAGTCTTGAAATCTCCCACACAATATTGAATAAGGTACTGTTGAAATTCAGTTTTTTAGATAATTTTTATTCTGAGATAATTAATCAAACCTTGATTTGACAGTTTTTGTGATAAATCTGTCGAGATTTATTCGTTCTGGTGAAGGTTGATATAATTTGTAAAGAATCATTTATTTTATTTTTAATATATATTTAATGAAAGCACATCACTGTTTCATTTATATTCACCAGTTGGGGTTTTCAGGGAAAATGCAGTAAACTCGAAGTCCTTACTTTGCTCAAGGCTCGAATCCAAGGCTCTATCTAATTAACCGCTCGATTGGATTGGGGTTAGTATCCCACAAAAAGTTTATGGAAGATTATTTTTGTTTTTTGTTTAGAAGTAACGAGATATCGCGTCTGCGTATTACAGGAGTTTCACCTATAAAAAATGAGACATCATGGAATATTCGGAATACCAATTATTTGATATTATAATATGGAAAGAATATTTCGTCACACGATCTCGGCACAAAAAATTTGGGAGTGATTTTCATACACGATCAACCTATGATACTTACCTCTTATTTTCCCTCATTCCCATTGAGACTGCCTGAGAAATTTCATTTTCCACTTTTACCAGTGCCGAATTTTTTCTGAAATTTCAACCCCCTTCAGCTCAAAAGTTGGAATTTTGAGTACATACATTCGTCTGAATTTTTCTGCTTAAAATTGAAACCCCTAAAAATCAGCTGTGTCGGAATATTTTTCTTCTGTATCATTTATCTTTACTTTGGGAAAGAAATACAATACATGAAACTAACCGAAGCACAACCAACATTTAAACATGAGATATAGCAGGTAGGTACTCAAAATTTTATTTGCCAATGGGGTATAAAGGAGGAGAACTTAAGTTACGTTATTTCCGATAAAACTTTGTTGCCGTACGGTACTGTAAATGAGTATATGAACCAATCTTTATGGAGGCACGGTACACACCGACTACAATCAGGAGCTTCATCAGTCCTGGAGCACCTACATAAACTATATTAGGGCTTCAGGTGTGCACTAGAGAAATAATGAAAGACATTCGGATTCTAGTTAGTATCTTGTTGATTTACTTCGTTGTATGGCGCTTATTTGCGCCATAAATCTGGATTATCGTGGCGGTAGACCGGCGTTACGCTCTAAACTCAATTTCCCAATGGAGGAACATGTTTGCCGTAGAAGATAGAAAAGGCCCCTTTGCGTTATTGTTATTTCGAACATGGTTTATGTGTCAGGCCAGTTTCAGGAAATCGATGAACATCAAAAGAATGTCAAAGTATTGGTTACTTATAGCTATACGATATCTGAAAAATCGTATTTTTATCCGATTTGGGTACAACATAAGATAATATCATCTCATAAATAAGAATAATCCACGTGCGCAACCTACGCGATATTGAAATTCAATCGCTTCCATAGACTGCAGACGGATATTCAGTTGGGGTTCGAGTATCTTGCGGATAAGGGTAAAAACTATCTGTTATACACCGATCTATATATAGCTTCGTTCGAATATCCGATGCATTGGGATTTTAGACGAGGATTGGCTGTTTCTGTTTCTCGGATTGCATTTCGGTTTCTCATCAATTTTTTGTGGCGATTTTTTGTCTCGCGACTTCTTGTCTTGGTTGGAAATTACCTTCTATTGTTCAGTTTACGAACAACAGAAGTAACTTCATCCGTCACAAAAAATCAGAGTGATAACAAAGATTCAATTTCAAGGAAAATAATTCACGTTATTATTAATTGAAACAACAATTTTTCTCAACATTCCTAAACATTCGGTTCAGAATGAAAGAAATATTTCAATGTAGCTGTGCACCACATCATTCAAAAATTATACCGACCACTATCTATGTTCTATGCGAGAACATACTCCGGTTTGACCATAGAGAGTTTCATACCCAACGTTGTTCTAAAAAGTGGGTTATTTTAGAAGATATAAGGGAAAAACCTCAAACACCCCCTTTTGACCCACTTTTACCCCTGCCCTGTCGAACGCTGTACTTGGCGGAGAAAAAAACTTGAGGGGTTCATACATTTTGCCTGTTTTCATTTCCATTTCCAATGCTTATTTTCTTTACCTATTGGTAAACATTGCACAAAAAAAAACTCAATACTAAAGAAAGACCAAAAGTTCAGAAAATATTCTGGAGTTTCACCTATAAAAAAGAGACATCGTGAAATATTCGGAATACCGATTATTTGATATTATGATAGGGAAAGAATATTTCGTGTGACCTCACAAATATTGTTGCATTCGAGGAATCAGCTTTTCCTATGTTCAAATAATGTTCGTTCTTTTGTACTGCCATATTTACACACGGTCGAATGAGAAAAGGCAAAATTAGATATACACATATTATTCACCCTGTTTCAATAATGGGAGCAAACAATGCTCGTTATTTTCGCTCATTAAATGTTTCCCCACATATCTCCGAGAAAAAAAAAACGTGAATGCAGACGGGAACATTTTGAACCAACAATATTATTTCATCTGCGGGTTTCATTCTTCGGGGGAAAATTTATTAAGTCATCACCATTCTATATGAACTTTGTTTTTGAGCGCTCGTACTACTTACACGAGGGCTATATCATTTCGTCACGATGTCTGTATTTTTCGAATTTTGAGCCGAAAATGGTCTCAAACGACTATGTTCGACTCACTGATGACGAATCCGTCGGAAAATTCGAGTCTGTCCGTCCGGCCGTCCGTAAGCACGATAACTCTCGAACGAATCAACCTAGAGACTTGAAATTTTCAGTGTAGGTTCAGATCCCAAATGCCTCGGTTGAGTTCATTAATGGGCAGAATTCCATCAGGGATTCCGTAAATATGGCCGTTCAAAATTTTGTTCTCCTGATTACTTCGAAACTACAGATTCGATGGAGATGAAACTTTGCACTCGAATGGAGAATGAGGTGTTCGAGCTACATGTGGTCCAGATCGCATGACTAGAACCATAGAAACCATAGAAAATTGTAACTTTTGAACGGAAACGCCTAGGGACTTGAAATTTTCAGGATAGGTGTGGATCTCGAATGTCGTGATCACGTTAATCTATGAGCAAAATTATACTAGGGGTTTCGTAAATATGGTCGTTTGAAATTTAGTTTTCTTGATGATTTCAAAACTACAGATTCGATCGTGACGAAATTTTGTATCCTAATGGAGAATGATATATTTAAGCTACATTTCTCCAGATCACATGACCAGAGCCATAGAAACCATAGAAAATCATAACTTTCGAACGAAAAGGCCTAGGGACTTGAAATTTTCAGGATAGGAGAGGATCTGAAATGTCGCGTTCACGTTCATCAATGAGCAGAATTATACTAGGGGTTCCGTGAATACGGTCGATTGAAAGTTATTTTTCTCGATAATTTCAAAACTACGGATACGATCGAGGTAAAATTTTGTATTTTAATCTAGAATGATATATTAAAGCAATATTTTGTTCAGATCGCAAGACCAGAACCATAGAGACCATAGAAAATTGTAACTTTTGAACGGAAAGGCCTAGGAACTTGAAATTTTCAGGGTGGGTTTGGATCGTAAATATCGTGGTCACGTTCATCAATGAGCAAAATATGGTCGTTCAAAATATTATATAGTTTCGAAACTACTGATTGGATTGGAATGAAATTTTGCACCTAGCTGAAAAATAATGTATTCGAACTACGTGCAAAATTTTGTCCAAATCACATTACCAAGACCATAGATAGCGTAGAAAATTCTAGCGAATTATCGAAAAAAAATTGGTCAGCTGAAGACATGAAGTTTGGAGTTTCGCCTAAGTTTCAGAATTTTTTTGACAGCTGTCAAAAATTCCTTCAATTGATTTCTAAAAGTGGAAAATGCGAATCTACCTACAAGATGGATGTACGAGCGCTCAAAAGCTCCTGCCTTCACGGTAGTGCTTTTCGTAATTTTTTAGTAAAAAAATAGAAGGTATTTTCAAGAATAAGATCACTTCCATCAAAAAAATATATGTTTGATTGTGAAATGTTCACTGGAATTTGGTGAAATACTGAAAAACTGTGAAGTAAGATGAAATTATAAAAATGTATTGTGGTGGAATCTATATATATCTATTGAAATTATGCACAGGCATATGATCAGGCTGATAGTAATAAATCATGTGATTAGGGTTAATATTAATTGAGAATTGAAAATTTCCACCATGGCAGAGCTGAAAGATCGAAAATATCCTTAATTCAATCCAAAATTGAATAAGAAGGTTATCCAGTGAAAAAATAAAGCGTAATTTCCCGAATCAGCAGGAAAAACACAGCCTTGCCCACATTTTGTCGCAAAGTATATACCGGAATTAGCCGGAATTGCTCATCATTTTGAGATATTATACTCGTACCGCCTTGAATAACACAAAATTAATATCAACTACGGGAAATTTCACGAGGGTTACGCACCGGAATGGCCGGAAAATGTCTCAATGGCATATTGTAGCTTTGGAGGGTTAAATCCCCAAAGCCTTCCTGATCCAGACTCACGATGAAAAATAACCCCGACGGGATTAGAAAAATATCAATTTGGAATATAGCTTTTGAACTCCCAAATTTCTTGCTTACATTGCGTGTCTCCACGCCGTAAATAGGCCCCATAAATGGCATGAGTGTTTTAATTATACTGATTTGTCAGTATGGCATGTTTGTTGAGACTGATATGATAGTGGAGGTTTCCGCTATTTGATTAAATGGTGAAGTTTAGGAACCATTCATTCCGATATGTAAATTATACGACTTGATCCTCTCCGCTGATAGCCTAATGAAGGGTTTACCGAAAATAACTCCGGGACGTTATTTTTTTATGACTGGAGAGATTTTGTTTTGGGAAATCGATGGGTTTTGGGAGCGAACACGCACTCGTAGACAAGGAATCGTAAAATTATGATTATATCTATTCCAATGGGAGAATTATGTTGAGGTTGATCCTGTTGTTTGTTCTTTTCCTGGCAATGACAATGACACCTTGGAACTGAATTGAAAAATCAATGAAGATTATTGGATCTTCTTGGAATACAAATGAGAAAATTTCAATTTATAAAATGAATATTCTTTTATAATTTCTTTATGACCTCGCTTTTTACTTCTATAAGAGAATTTTTTTTTTACAAACCTTAAAGTGGTTGAATAATTACCTTAACAAAAAATTCAAGCTACAGCATCCATCAAAATAGAATTTAGAGGAAAATAGTTAACGTTTTTTTTAATTGAAACAAAAATTTTCCCAACATCACTAAACACGAGGTACAGAATGAAGAGAATTTTTCAATCTAGATGTGAACCACATTACTCACAAAATCATACTGACCATTATACAGGGTCTTTCACGAGGAACCTCACCCATATTTATACGGGAAACTACTGAACGTATTTTCATGAAATTCAGCACTTATAAGTATTTCACGATGCTGATGAAATCTAAAATATTTTCAAGGCATGAGCACCTCCGGTTTTTCCGGAAATGACGTCAACTTCCGTTTTTCAAATTAGAACACCATTTTTTTATTGCAGAAATAGATTTCTTAGAAAATTTCAAGTTATTTTGATGTAACATTTTTCAGTTTTGGTTGGAAAATTCTCTCTGAGCGGGAAAATTCGAAAAAAAAATCGAAAATAGAGCTCCGCTGAAACAAGAATAACTTCGAGGTTTTTGAATGGAAAATTTTCATTTTTGGAATTTTTCAAGATGTAAGATTGATGTATCCACTTTAAAAATCGAAATAGCGATTCATGATACAGGGGGTGAAAAAATCGCTTTCAAAGTTAGGGATGACAAAATCGTGAAAAATCAATTTTTTCAAATCAGAACCCCATTTTTTTATGGCAGATATTGAATCTACGTTAAAAAATAATGTGAGTGTATGCATCACACCCTTGCCCTAAAATGGATATTTTCTGAGTTATTCACAAAAAACTGTTTTTCGTCTTGAATTTTCAGCTATTTCTTTTCCCTTCACGCCAAAAAGATGAAATTTTCAGGAACTGTTACTTAAACCATGTTTTAGATTTTACTACCCTAATATGCGAGAGAAAAAAGTTACAGGTTGTTCCTAAATAGATGGCGAATTTGGATTCGAATTTGTATCGGAAACCTCTTTATGTCACATCTTTGGTCCACATCTTTGGCCACCACGTTCTCCCGATTTAACTCCTTTAGACTATTATGTTTGGGGTAGGATAAAAAATATTGTCTACTCAACTCCCCTGACTGATAAAGAGGACTGCATAGAACGAGTCAGAAATGCGTTCAGGTTTGTTTAGATTTTTAGATTCATAGTTTTGAAACTCAATTTGGTTTTTAAACACTTTTGCAGATCTCTTCCTCCCGATGAAATAAGAAGAGCAACGCACGAAGCATTCCTGAGACGTATAAATAAATGTCTAGAAATTAACGGTCAAAAGTTTGAGCATCTTCTCTAGTTATAACTGCGAGAGTTTGCCATGGTTCTCCTAATAGTAACTTGAAGACGGTTTCAAGAAGGGGTGAAAAATCTACAGCATGGTTCAAATAACAGTTCCTGAAAATTTCATCTTTTTGGCGTGAAGGGAAAAGAAATAGCTGAAAATTCAAGACGAAAAACAGTTTTTTGTGAATAACTCAGAAAATATCCATTTTAGGGCAAGGGTGTGATGCATACACTCACATTATTTTTTAACGTAGATTCAATATCTGCCATAAAAAAATGGGGTTCTAATTTGAAAAAATTGATTTTTCACGATTTTGTCATCCCTAACTTTGAAAGCGAGTTTTTCACCCCCTGTATCATGAATCGCGATTTCGATTTTTAAAGTGGATACATCAATCTTACATCTTGAAAAATCCCAAAAATTTTCCATCCAAAAACCTCGAAGTTATTCTTGTTTCAGCGGAGCTCTATTTTCGATTTTTTTTTCGAATTTTCCCGCTCAGAGAGAATTTTCCAACCAAAACTGAAAAATGTTACATCAAAATAACTTGAAATTTTCTAAGAAATCTATTTCTGCAATAAAAAAATGGTGTTCTAATTTGAAAAACGGAAGTTGACGTCATTTCCGGAAAAACCGGAGGTGCTCATGCCTTGAAAATATTTTAGATTTCATCAGCATCGTGAAATACTTATAAGTGCTGAATTTCATGAAAATACGTTCAGTAGTTTCCCGTATAAATATGGGTGAGGTTCCTCGTGAAAGACCCTGTATTGAAGACTCTTTCTGCCTGATTAATTTATTTCATCTCTTTTATTTTCATATAGTTTCTGAAAAGAAAATCGTAAATCAGAATATTCATGTCTATCTGATACCACTCATCTTTTAAAATATTTCTCCGAAAGAATACCTGCCAATGAAAGGTGTTGTTGTCCATATCAGCCAGTACAGATCGTTCCTATGCCCCTCAATCGAAATCAATTCATTCGATTCCAGACCGAATCCTCAACCCCCATCCTTTCCTCAAATTGGCGAGTGAACTTTTTCCGGAAAACCCAAGAGCCACCAAGTTGATCCCCATCAGAGATATGTCTTTCTTTGGGTCGATGTGATACTATTAGCTTCTGGTAACTGACGTCCATTGAAATAAAGCACCGAAACGTCGGATTTGTGTCACACGAAATTGGACAGACATGCGAGGAAGAAAAGACAACAGAGAATGGAGGCCTGTTATTAGCTGAAATTTATTTATGGGAAAATAGATACTCGAGAGGAAAATTGGCAACTGATGCTGCTGGGACGTGTTTCGGAAACCAGATCAGCGTTTCAGGGCCCTCCTGAGAAATTATTGAATTGCCTTCATTCATTTGGTGTTTCATGGATAATGAAACATGTACTTTAACCCCCTCACGGTTTCCCATTAGGGTGGGATTGTACATCTCGTTTTATTTATTAGCATCTTCAGATTAGCAGTGACATTCTCTAGAATCGAATCATACTAATAATACTACAACATTTTGTACAGTCCACAATGTTCGTCGAGCATCCATTAGGGAATTTCAGGGCAAACTCACGAAGCGATATCCTTTTAGGTTTTTTTTTAGCTGAAATATCGATCGATTACAGCATTGGAAGTTTCGTAAACTTCTTCTGGAGATAACAGTACATTTTTCAACTAGACAGCAGAATACTTCGATAGACCTAATAATATATGGACAGGGTTCTAGAGAAAGATCTTATGTCTCAACACTCAAAAGAGATGGGTTACTGGCAGAGAGACACAGATAGGATGAAAAACACATAATGCACACACCAAATTCTGAGAATACAAAAATTTTTTTTCGATCTCCCCAGTTGGTTCATTTTTCTCAACATTACTGAACACTCGGTAGAAAATGAAAGGAATATTTCAATCTAGATGTGAACCCCATCACTGACAAATCATACTGACCACCATATATTTTCCATGCGAAAACATACCCCGGTTTGACCATAGGATGAAAAACACATTCAATCCATTCTTGAATGCACACACCAAATTCTGAGAATTCCGATGTGAAAAAATTTTTTTCCCAAACCCCTCGAGGGATTTTGCCCATTGACGACCTCGACCGAATCATTCAAACCTCGAACGTACCCTGAAAATTTAAACACTCTAGGCCCCTTCAGACGGACAGAAATTGAATTTGAGCACGAATTTTCCATCAGTTGGGCCATTTTTAGGTCAAAATTCGTAAGACATTTCGTCAGAATGATATCAATTTCACAGAAACAAGCGAGAAAAAAAGCCGATTTGAGCTACCGGTAAACTAGTGGCCTTCTTCACCGAATCTTTGGACTGCCATCCCAAAAAAAATTGGAGATTTCGAACGAGGACACTCCAACATACATTACACGATCTCCAAGGCTTTTCAGAAATATTGGAAAAGTTTGAGGAGCGACTAACTCCCATCCATAGTTGAACCAGCCAATAAATATCCGTTGATCCCCACTGCAAGAAAGAGATTCATCTTACTTGAATGGGTCATCTCCGATTCATCTCTCCATCTTCAGCCCCTCGAAGCCTTCCTCCAACTATTTTCAGCTCTATTGCTCCTCCGGAGTCAAGAATTCCAAACTATAAACTTCTAAAGTCTCCAAGTATCCCCCCCCGGTCCGCACCAATATCAATGAGAATCTAAGAGGGAGTTTCGCTGCCAAATTTAGACGTAACGAAAAGCAACGACGTCAAGGAGATACTTTGGTAAATTAGGTACCTAGAGGGCGGTCTTGAGGGAAATGGAGTTAATGCTCATTTGAATTTGTTTGTTTTCATGCGTCCAATCCACTTAGATGATGCTGCGCTGAGACGAAAAACACTTAATTTTAACGAAGCTGGCCAGTATTATTCCACGATTTTTATCTCAGGTCTCTCCTCCGATCGGGTGGTGTTCTGCATACATTGTATGTATTGATGGAATGGTCGTGGAGGTTCCGTGGAGAAATGTTATTTGCATGCTAATGCGGACTGTACTTTGTTAGAGATAGGGCCGGGAGAAGACCCGCATTGTATCTTTCGTATGCACGTGTAGCACCGAGAACGGTGAAGGTGTAAAATATGGTCACCACTCGGATTTTTACAGAAGCTGAAATGTGCTTTGAAAAATGAATGGAAAACATCAAAACCGTTTTTTTGTGTAAAATTATTGACGTAACGCAACATTTGAATGGACTGTATCGTCTTGATTTCATTATACTACAGCAAAAAATTGGAGCTGAAAAAACCCGGATTGCATGGAAAAATTCGATTCGGAATATTCTACTACGACAAATGGCAGAAATACGACTGATACGACAAACAATTTCTACCAACTGCACAAGAGACACCTGAATTGAAGAATTGCGACGTGTCACTTCTATTACATGAAATGATATACTTTATCTACTCCTATTGAATTATATATTCATTATTCGACTACTTTTGAGCAATTAACAGTATCTGTAAACAAACACCGTGAGTTATAAAAACTCACTGCTATAACTCCCTGGCTCTGTGCTTCGGAACAAGCCGATTGGCCGAAAGGAAACAGTCCATTATTGTTATTGAGAGGAGGTCACTTGAATAATTTTGACCTTTTCTCTAATTGAGTTGCTACCTAATTATTATTGTGAATGTTTTGCTGAAAAAGATGAATTCATTTAATGAAGATGGATTACTCTGTACACCTTCAGAAATAAAACAGTTAGCCAATGTTACCATACAGAATTTATTTCCGAAAAATCCCAAAACAAATATAAAGGTGTATACTACAATTCGCAAGATTGGTGTAGCAGTGAGAATATTAAGTCATCGTTTACAGAGAATTTTCTTTTGGCATATTTCAGTGAACTTAGCACTAAATATAAAGCATCGCCCCTATTGACTTTCTACTCCATGCTAAGAAGCAAAATCAATATAAATAATAGGTAACTGTTAAAATTTGTAGATAAAGTTCTTTCTCTGTACTTGTATCTCAGTATTTATTGTTGTAGTCGTAGAAAAAGTATAGTATTCAACTTGCGGTAATGGTCATAACTCACTTGATGAATTATATCTGCGTGAGTTATGTCCAACAATACCCGCCGTTAAATAATATACTATGATATACTATAATATGAACTATTATATTTCATATATTCTATTATATGGAATATTTTCGTCTATCGATCATACGAATTATAAAACCCTATACGGTTGTAAAAAAAAGAAGAAAAATAATACTCAGCAATCTGAATAACCAATATTTCTCAGCCAATATGTACATATTTGATTTTCCTTTCAATCAATTCATATTTAGGTTAAGTTAGATGAGGTTAAGTGAGGACAGTTTCAAATAAACAAATCATACATTACGAAAATATGGAGAAAAAACGTTCTACGATTGTGGAAAGAGGAAGAAAATAATACCCAGCAATCTGCATAACCAATATAAGGTACTTAGCCAACATATATTTGATTTTCCTTTCAATGAAGTCATATTTAGGTTAGGTTAGTTTGAGTGGGGACCTTCTCAAAAAAAACCGAATTTCGAAAATACGAGAAAATGTATAGTCTAAACTTATTCGTATAAACCCGGCTCAAGATGAACGAGGGGGAAAGACCTGGTAACGTCACAATTGCCATCTTTCCACCTTTGTTGTAGTTTTCATTATGAAATAAAAAGGTTAAATCGATACATTGCATTCGGGTATTTCGATAAATATTATAATTATCATCTTAACAATGGAACCCCGGACTTATACATTGAAAAAACCGTTTTTTCTTTCTTTTCATAGCATATTTCAGCTCCTGTAAAATTTCCATCAAATTCCAAACAGTGACCATATTCTACACACTTTGTTTGTTTTTGTTTGTTTTTTTTGTTTATAACCCAGTAAGTTGGCACAACTCGCAAGTCGGTAAAAAAATCGCAATATTTTATCCTGTCGGTTTAAAGTTTTGGATTAATTTATAGACAATGATATTGTTTTTTTCAGATATTGACATTAAAGTATTTTTATTAGTGAATGTCATTATATATCTCAACTGGAAAGTCCGAAAGATAAATACTTATTTCGAAATAAATTCAGTGAATCAGAATCTTATGAATTCTTTCGACAAAAAAGTATTAAAGTAGGTATACAGGGTGTTTCCAAAGGCGAGACTTTTTTTTGCTGAAACACATCAAAATAAGACGAAATTCCAAAAATCCTTCATATAAAATGTTCACTAGGGCCGAGTATATCGATATCAAAGTTACCTGCGAATCTCAGAAATTCTCAGTCCGGATCTGACGGTACGTATTGAGATCTGAATGAGTCAATTAAATGCGTTCAGTTTACGAGAAATCGTTTCGAACAATTACTGTAAAAAATTTGGATCAATTTCATCGGTGAGTTTTTATAGGACCTTTTCAATTAGTAATTTTTCCGCTATTTAGTTTGAACTCCAAGAATTATACCATTTAGGAACCAAAACAGGTTGAAAAAAAAATAAACAAATTTGCAATAATATCCAGCACGTTATTTACTTGCTGGAATGCATGTGGCACCATGATTGATGGCACATCTCCTGACAGAAAGATAACACGATCCAGAGTCGTCTTAAGATCTTGATGCCCAAGATTTTTCGCACTTTTTTCGAATTGAATATTTTATACGGTCAAAATCCGGCAAAATGATCTCTTTTGATCAGTTCTAGCACCTGTCGAAAAAATCCCACCTTAAAAAACGCCCTGTATATTTCGAAGTAAACCAGTTTAAGTTGAACTCCAGGAACTAATCTGTATATCATTTTTTTTTCAAAGAGTCTATGAGATGGTCACTGGCCAAACAGCCACTTATTTGTTTTTAGAGTCCGAATTATTGTCCATTATAGATAACGTCAGGATAATTCATTATTTATCCGTTTAAGTGAGTCGAGTCGGTTGTATCGAGACAGTGAAGTTCGTGATTTTGCTCATCCCTATAGCTGTAAAAATTTTCACTTCAAAAATTCCGTCGAAAATGTAATGATAATTTAACATCAACATCAAGGTTATTTCAGTTGTTACGAATCGAACAGATATCAAATTTTTACTGCGTGCATATTCGATTCGCATATTCCAACACGCAGTCTGCGGGCAGCATATAAGCAAGTCTCGTAACATTGTGTAGTCGAATGTCCCATATGCTAATATAATATGTAACAAGTCTAATCGTGATTTGCATTTCCCTTGTGAGATTTCGCATCAATAGAATTTAATTGCGTTACTGTGCATACATGAGATTGCTCCGTCTAATTTGTTGACTAAGATTAAATAACATTATGGCGCTGAGAACCATACCGCCGTATCTTATGGGCGAGTAGTTGGCGAATTGTTTCTGAGCCAGATATTCCAGACACAATGGGCAGAATGTCTCTTTGAACATTCGGATGGTATTGATCAATCTCTCGTCATTTGGATACCCTTATTGATCTTTATCTCGAAGAAAATTATTATTAATACAAATGGGAAAACTCACAATATCAGGTTAGAAATTGATATCAATTTCGTGGTTATGAATTTCCATTAATTAAATTCTATCCGGGTTCGGGTTCAATTCACTAAACGAGTTAAGAACCGCTAGATCGAAGTTAGTAAATTGTTGAAACAATTCTTGAAATGAATCAATATTTAGGTGAGGTTAGGTTAGGTTAAGTTAGGACAGTGTTGAAACAATTCTCGAAATGAATTGATACCTTATGCTTTCAAAAGGCACAAAATATGCGACACGTATTTTTAGAACATCTTCAGTTCCTTTCAATGAAACCTATCCGCATAAGTTCAATAAAAACTTAGATTTGTTTAAAAATAATTTTATAATATCGGTTATTCGTACTACGCTTTTTGTTTTCAATGAAGATAAACAAGGTGGCATCGTTATGCGCGGCGATAACCCAGATTCGAGACTAACATCTGGAAATCGAATACGTCGCTGTTTATTGCTCAGTATAGAAAATCCTCTACATCATTACTGTTATTAGTGTGCAGTTTGATTTGAAGAAAGTGAAGTAAATTCGAATGTAAGTAACTAACGCAACTTATTCATCATAATTTCAATTTTTGAATATTTTTCATTGAAATTCTGAGATGATTTTTGTTGGTTTTCAATGATGGCAAACTAGTTTTTATGCACATTTTTTGGGTGGGTGAGAATGTGAAAAAACGTTAGGAAAATAGTGATTTCAAAGCATCTGATTGTTGATCATTATTACACCGATTATGATGGGAACATGTAACGACATAGGCAACTATGTCGGTGTAAATTGAATTCAGTCCCGACTTCAGGTTCGCCCATCTTAATTGAATGTGATCATTTTTTAGAATTGTTTTATTTTTTATTTCTGCTCTCATACTGATACACAGGTGTGTAGTGAGGTAAGGGTAGTTACAATATGAAATTTTGTTGAATTTTTTTAACTCAAAAAAAACATTCTTGAATGATTCTTTACGGTTTTCGCAAGTAGCAAATTATTTTTTATGCAGATTTCCACGTTTTTTCTCCAAATTTCCAAAAATTCAAATTTTTTTCAGTTATATTTGCTCATGACATCCTCGATCAATTATATTTTCGACATTTCCACGAGTGAACGTCCTTTGAAATCACTTTTTTCCTAAGATTTTTTCAGATTCTTACCCACCCAGCACCCTTGTTCACTCTTTTGAAAAATCTGCATGAAGACAAGTTTGCCATCATTGAAAACCATCAAGAACCATTTCAGAATTTCAATGAAAAATATTTAAAAATTGAAAAATACGAGAGGGCGTTGAAGTGAAAATTTACCCTTATTGGTATAACCATGATCTCTTTAGCTGAATTTAGAAGTTCACAATCTTGAAAATTTATAAACGAAGATATGATTTTTGATAATTGCATACAAAATTATGGAATTCTGACATTTCAGTGTCAGTGTCAGAATTCCATAATTTTTTATGCAATTATCAAAAATCATATCTTCGAAACCATAGCCCTCCTACGATTGCGAATAGTAACATTCAATTTCTTATGAAACCGACAAGGAAATTGAAAAGCATGTCGGTGACGCGAAATCTTAATTTTTTCCCCTGCTAAAAATCGTTCAAACGGGGCTATAGAAGTTTTTACTAAAGAGTAAATCATGAAACCCACCCTGAATGCGATAAACTCCAAAATGACAGGCTGTATATTTCGATAACAATTTGAACCAACAAAGAACGACGGTAACTTATGAAGAGTGGAAAACTGGATATTACGAAGTCCCATTCAAGTACAATCAGGATCGATAAAAACTTGCGAAGCTTTTTTTTCCACCCCAACTCGATACGTTCTTTTCCACAGAGTACTCTAGCCTGGTAAATCGAATAAGTAGAAGTAATGCAACGTAATTCACTGAAAACGGATGAACCTTGGAAAATTCGCGTAAGCTGCTGCCTTCCATTGAAGTACATTTAAAAAGTTTGTAACGGAATTATTCAGCTCATTTAATGGAACTTAAACTTCGATTGGGGGAATGCAAAACCCTTCATCATCCTTCACGTGGATTTACGACAGTTTCTTGCAGTGTTCATTTCATTTTTTATTTTTTGGTCATTTCAACAATATTTGTCTACTCCTATTGAATTATATATTTATTATTCAACTACTTTTGAGCAATTGACAGTATCTGTAAACAAACAACGTGAGTTATAATAACTCACTACTATAATTCCCTGGCTCTGTGCTTATGAACAAGCCGATTGGCCGAAAGGGAACAGTCCATTATTGGCATTGAGGGGAGGTCATTTGAATAATTTTGTCGTTTTCCCAACATTAGTTCATATCTAATTATTATTGTGGATGTTTTTCTGAAAAAGATGAACTCAGATAGAGAAGATGAATTATTATGTACACCTTCAGAAATAAGACAATCAGCCAATGTTACCATACAGAATTTATTGCCCGAAAAATACTAAAACAAATATAAAGGCGAATACAACAATTTTCAAGATTGGTGTAGCAGTGAGAATATTAAGTCATCGTTCACAGAGAATGTTCTTCTGATATATTTTAGTGAACTTAGCACTAAATACAAAGCATCGCCCCTATGTATTTCCTACTCCATGCTAAGAAGCACTATCAACATAAATAATGCATTGTTATAGGTAACTATTAAGAATTGTAAATGAAGTTCTTTCTTTGTACTTGTATCTTAGTATTTATTGTTATAGCCGTAGATGAAATATCGTCTTTAACTCGCGGTAATGGTTATGACCTACATAACCTGGTTAAATGATATACTATTATCGCACTGAACAGTGGTATTCATTGATAAAAGTGGCCAAAGGCCAAGAAAAACAATATAAATGAGCCTCTCCTCAATTTATTCGTCTGAGAGGTGTTTCACCTTCGTCAGCATCTCATAGAACTAACAGGGTAGCAATAATGACGAGAATGAAATGTTTCCTGGCAGTAAGACACACATTTTCTTAATGGTATAACGGGATACCTTTCAGTCTCAAAAGAAATAACCACCTTTTATTCGAAATTTTCGATGATGGTTTGAATGAAAAAAACTAAGGGTTGTTCTCCTTGATCGCTTGTGTCTATGATCAAGAATGATATAATTTTGCCGAATGTCTGTTATTTTATAATTTCTCCCATTCGAGCCAAGAATGGTCTCAAACGATTAGGTTGTACTTGAAGATGAATAATTCAATCCGTCCGTCCCTCCGTAAACGATAATTGAATTGGCGTCGTAATAGGACTTGTTACAATACGTTGAAAGTTAATTGGCCTTTCGAGAGTTTGACTCCTGGAGATGCAGCATTTCTGCTTGTTAGCACAAGTGAAAATGAGATCCGACATTTTTTTTCTGTTTATTGAGTTCTACATCAATGATCAGCCAAGGCGTTTCCTCTCAGGGATAATGCTCTCCAGATTCATCCGAATCTTGGACAGACTATTGAAAAACTAACGGAACATTTCCGCATCGAATGCCCGCTGAATACATATCTCCTTTTGAACTCGGGTAAAAAGCAGGAAGCGTCCTGAAAGGATAAAAGGGTTCCGACTCTCCTCTCCTAATTGGACTGTGCATCAAATGCGTTTCGCTCCTCCATTTCCACTTCGGCGATTGGGGACTGGCCATTGTTTTACGTTTGTTCAGACTGTATTAGACGCGATAAAAGAAGGTACGTTGGGGTTAAATCTTCGACACTATATGTAAATTCGCCCGTCTCTACAAGGCCGAGACTGCATGAAGGCTTATTACCTCCATTCTCGTATAATTTAACAACTCTATTCTGGGCTCTCTGGAATAGGAACTGAAGTTTCTACATGTGTCACTATTATCACTGAAATTTCACTGTCCTCGCTCGGTTTCACAAATCTAGACCGTGGAGCTTGGAGTTCGAGGATTATTTGTTTACGTTGGGGGCTTCATGAGATTGTCACTCTGTATTTCGCTAGGAGGGAAGAGCCATGATTCCTTAATGATTTCTGGAAGTGAATTTTCTTCCATGAGCATTTTGTTTTAACTGAAACTAAATAAGAAAAAATCACAATCACAATTTTACACAGTAGTCTTTATTTGGCTGACCTTTCATCGGCATTACGATAATTCAGCCCGAACTGAAAAGGAGGAGTAAAGGAAAGCTTCAGCGAGTTTAGCGGAAAATTAGAACCCTCATCCCTTTCGCTTTCCTCTGAACCGCATTTCCTCCCCTGTTACAGTTCAAAGACAATGATTGATGGTGATCGATAATGAAGATTGATGTTGAAAGAATCTCCACCGTTAGTATTCCTGTCCATACACTAATGAAAAACTAATGAACTAAAAATAAGAAACACGAGTTGTTCGAATAGTTTGTATGCCTTTGAAAGTTACGCGTCGTTTTATTTTGAAACGAGTCCTGTATGGGCGATGTGACGAATTATATTCAACAGTTTTTATTTGCGTCAAAACTATTTTCAGATTCAACTTTTATTAGAAGATTTTTTTCTGGACAGTATAATTCTTGAAATTCAAACTGAGGAAATGAAAAATTACTGATTGAAAAGATCCTATGAAAAAAATTACGAAAAGCACTGCCGTGAAGGCAAGAGCTTTTGAGCGCTCGCACATGCACCTTGTAGGTAGATTCGCATTTTCCAGTTTCAGAAATCCACTGAAGGAATTTTCGACAGCAGTCAAAAAAATTCTGAAACTTAGGCGAAACTCCAGCCTTCATGTCAGTGCTTCTGCTGATCAATTTTTTTTTTCGATAATTCTCTAGAATTTTCTACGTTATCTATGGTCTTGGTGATGCGATCTGGACAAAATATTGTTTTAATATATCATTCTCGATTAAAATACAAAATTTCATCTCGATCGAATCCGTAGTTTCCATTTTATCGAGAAACCAAAATTTCAAACGACCGTATTTACGGAACCCCTAGTATAATTCTGCTCATTGATAAACGTGAACGCGACATTTCAGATCCACACCTATCCTGAAAATTTCAAGTTTTTAGGCTTTTCCGTTCGAAAGTTATGATTTTCTATGGTTTCTATGGTTCTGGTCATGTGATCTGGAGAAATTTAGCTTGAATATATCATTCTCCATTAGTATACAAAATTTCGTCACGATCGAATCTGTAGTTTTGAAATTACCAAGAAAACTAAATTTCAAACGACCATATTTACGGAACCCCTAGCATAATTTTGCTCATAGATAAACGTGATCACGACATTCGAGATCCACACCTATCCTGAACATTTCAAGTCCCTAGGCGTTTTCGTTCAAAAGTTACAATTTTCAATGGTTTCTATGGTTCTGGTCATGCGATCTGGACAAAATTTCACATGTAGCTTGAACATCTCATTCTTCATTTGAGTGCAGAATTTCATCCCGATCAAATCTGTAGTTTTCAAGTAATCAGGGGAACAAAACTTCGAACGGCCATATTTACGGAACCCCTGGTGGAATTTGGCCCATTAACGAACTCAACCGAGGCATTCGGGAACTGAACTCTCACTGAAAATTTCAAGTCTCTAGGTTCATCCGTTCGAGAGTTATCGTGCTTCGAACACTGCTATCGAATATAGTCGATTGGGACCATTTTCGGCTCAAAATTCGAAAAATACAGACATCGTGAAGAAATATTATAGCCCTCGTGTAAGTAGTATTCGGGAGTCTCTCGGACTCCACGGCCTTCAAGCGACCTTGCATTTTTGTCGTATTCGTGGCTTCCATTACAAATGGCCGTACCCAAGTCTCCATTTGCTCATTTTCCCTCGAATATAGTTTTGAGCTTTACCAACGCGACTCTCGAAGGAAAATTTATATATGATGCACTATGAATGAAAGGCTAATTTCTGGAAGTTTTCTCTGTTTATCATGTTGGCACGTTCTTGTGCCATTTAGAACCAGGAGCCATAGAATGGAGTAGATTTTATGGTTCAGGAGTTGAATATAGAAAATTCATATGATTTATATGATTTAATTTTACGATGGTCGTACTGATCCAGCTCATTCGTTTATGATGATTCCTTTTAGAGTAAGTGGTGGAAACATTGATGAATTTGTTATTCGAAGAGTAGAAAGCGCGGAATAGATCTTTTACTACGGATTCGTAATGGCCATCGTAATAGTTATAACTACTGAATGCTAGGATTGTACTGCAGTAATTGGGGCGTTTGGAAGTTGTAAAATGAAATGATACCTAAAATACAAAACTCACTTTGCACTGATATAAAGGGTGTTTCCGAATTAGTAATTGTAGTACGTGTTAGTATGACTCATTTGCTGTCGTTTGAGCCATATTCATTGATAACCAAAAATCAACAGTTTATGAGTTATTTGAGTTCTTGTGATTTTTAAAAGATTTCTCACCTCACTTCATTTTCCGTCAATTTTTTCTACGTTGACCAAATCTGATTGTAATTTCGGATTATCTTCATCAGAAAACTATCCTGTATAAGATGTTCGAAAAGAATAAGTATGATTTTAAAGTTGGTATATGAGAAAAATAAAAATTCTGATATCAATTTGCCTGCAACTTTCGAATTTCATAATTAATGTATTTTGAAAACTTTCTAATTTCCTTCTTTATTCCCTAAAAAATTTTTGGTCAGAATGGAGTCACCAGTTTCGTTTCAGCAGATTTTTTTATAAACAACCTTTTGAAAAATAGTGATTTAGCGTTAATGGTTGTATGGGAGCAATAGCTAATCTTTTGATAGGCCCTTACTATCTACCTAATAACTTGAACGGAGAAAATTATGAAGAATTCCTGAGAACAAATATGGACAGTTTTTTGAACGAGGCTAGATTGACAGGCGTGAAATCATTTTCCAACAGGATGAGTGTCCCGAACACTATAGGCTAAAAGTTCGTATATTTTCGAATTTTTTCCCGAAGGGTAGATTGGTCAACGTAGAAAAAATTGACGAAATTTTTTTGAAATACAAGAACTCAAATATCTCGGGAACTTGATTTTCGGTTATCAATAAATATAGCAAACGAGTGATACTATCACGTCCTCGAATGTTCGCGTCTTATTTGGAAACACTCTGTATATCCAGGTTCTGAACTTTGTCGTTTTATCGAAATTGATGGGAGACTCATTTTTGATTTTGACAATGGCATGATGAATTTCTTACATCTTGTTTTCAATTTATTAATTTCGTCTATTGAAGCATCTGATCGTTCGAGATGCCAAATAATTGCGAACTTCAACTTCCCGCTCTTCCAACCTTAGCCTCATGTTGAACACATCAACGTGATAATTTCCTGCTGAAACGAAACAACACGAAACGGTGTGTTGTTCGACCGATGGGCGAATGTCCGAATTTGCGGACAGGGTCGGCCACATCGATTTGCACGCTGGGCAAGCATGTCATTTTCGGAATTACACCCATGTAGTTGTGTGGGCATAATTTACATTTACATTGGGTTCGGAAGCCGTATTACGGACTAATCTTGGACACGATCTTCGTCTGCGGTTGGCATAGGACCATCGAGCCACAGCGATGAGTCGAGTAGACCGACGATTTTTCTTGGTGTTTCAAAAAATTTTATTATCTGATGGTATGTCTTAATGACAACGTTATGTCACTCAATTTTGGTGACATAAAGAATTCCCATAATGAATAGTACTAAGTACCATATTGAAATTTTATATGAAAAATTACGAAAATCAATGCCGTGAAGGCAGGAACTTTTGAGCGCTCGTACATGCACCTTGTAGGTAGATTCGCATTTTCCAGTTTCAGAAATCAATTGAAGGAATTTTCGACAGCTGTCAAAAAAATTCTGAACTCCATAGTTCATGTCAGTGCTTCAGAATTTTTTTTCGATAATTCGCTAGAATTTTCTACGGTATCTATGGTCTTGGTGGTGAGATCTGGACAAAAGTTTGCACGTAGTTTGAATACATTATTACTCAGCTAGGTGCAAAATTTCATCCCAATCCGCTCAGTATTTTCGGAACTATGTATCAGCAAAAAAAATTTTTGAACGGCCATATTTACGGAACCCCTAGTCCAATTTTGCTCATTGATGAACGTGACCGCGATATTCACGATCCAAACCCACCCTGAGAATTTCAAGTTCCTAGGCCTTTTCGTTCAAAAGTTATAATTTTCTATGGTCTCTATGGTTCTGGTCATGCGATCTGGACAAAATATTGTTTTAATATATCATTCTCGATTAAAATACAAAATTTCATCTCGATCGAATCCGTAGTTTCGGAATTATCGAGGAACCCAAAATTTCAAACGACCGTATTTACGGAACCCCTAGTATAATTCTGCTCATTGATAAACGTGAACGCGACATTTCAGATCCACACCTATCTTGAAAATTTCAAGTCCCTAGGCCTTTCCGTTCGAAAGTTATGATTTTTTATAGTTTCTATGGTTCTGGTTATGTGATCTGGGGAAATGTAGCTCGAATATATCATTCTCCATTAGTATACAAAATTTCGTCACGATCGAATCGGTAGTTTTGAAATTATCAAGAAAACTAAATTTCAAACGATCATATTTACGGAACCCCTTGTATAATTTTGCTCATAGATGAACGTCATCACGACATTCCAGAACCTCACCTATCCTGAAAATTTCAAGTCCCTAGGCGTTTCCGTTCAAAAGTTACAATTTTCTATGGTTTATGTGGTTCTGGTCATGCGATCTGGACAAAATTTTCACATGCTTGAACACCTCATTCTCCATTTGAGTGCAAAATTTCATCTCGATCGAATCTGTAGTTTCGAAGTAATCAGGGGAACAAAACTTTGAACGGCTATATTCACGGAACCCCTGGTGGAATTTGGCCCATTAACGAACTCAACCGAAGCATTCGGGAACTGAACCCATACTGAAAATTTCAAGTCTCTAGGTTGTTCCGTTCGAGAGTTATCGTGCTCACGGACTGCCGGCCGGCCGGACGGCCGGATGGACAGACTCGAATTTTCCGACGGATTCGTCATCAGTGAGTCGAACATAGTCGATTGAGACCATTTTCGGCTCAAAATTAGAAAAATACAGACATCGTGACGAAATGATATAGCCCTCGTGTAAGTAGTATGAGCGCTCAAAAACATGCAATGGTGTGATCAAAAAAGTTTATTCAAAATGCATAGCTATGTACAAACTATTTATTATAAATGGTAAAAGAGCAATTACTACAATTTGAAATATTAATTCCAATGGATTCTAGGGTTTTTACATCAGTAAATGATGCTTTTTGGTAAACTTGTAATTCTGTTTGGTTGTTGGCACTAAAAATTGCTTCCGACATTTTTTTCTTTTGCTCTTTCGAATTTTCGATGTAACCTTCAGCAGCAGTATTGCTGTTCCATCCGCTATGGCGTTTCACGGTACACGATCAGCTCCAGAATCGGCCAAAAATGAAGCAGACGATCGCCGAAAACAATGTCCGGTATATTCTTCAGGGTGGTGTAAATTCAAAACAGTGGCAATAACTTTTGGCATTTTACCAAAGGTGTGAATTCGAACGGGTTGTTTCGTGTATTTCTTATTTTTATGAGTGACAAAAAAACTTCGATGGTTTGTGTTGCGAGGTCGTATTTTCACATATTTTCTGACAAGTTCTACCATATTCAATCCTGGGATATTCTTCGATGTTACAAAAAATTCTCGCATTGCCTTTGTTTTTGTATTCGGTAAAATTATTCTAAAAACGGATCCTTCATCTATTATATTTTCAACAAGCATATTTGTCAGTTCCTCTCCTCTGCATGCTCCACTTAGTCCAATTAACATAGCAACTTTTTGAAATAAATATATCATATGATGCTTCCGTTAAAAACTTTGTGACATCTTGTTTAGTAAAAATTTTGAATTTTTTAGCTCTGTAACCTTCTGATTTACGTTTTAGTAATGCAACCAGCTGTAGGTACTTGCTAATATCGAAGTTTTTTCTTGTTAATGAAATTCTTTTTATCATCGAATAACACGACCAGAGAGAAGATGGTTTTCTTTCCTCAGATAAGCATTCAATGTAAGTCAACAATACTTTTCATTAGTGATATTCTTGATTTTCTTAGTAGAACACCATATTTTGTACCGATTAAACGCTATTTCATATACACTCCGTGATTTTTCCGGCAAAAGGGAGTCCACGATAATTCGCGTCATTTCATCCAAATCAGAAGGCAAACTACCAATTTCAGAATCACTCATCATTATTTAAATTATATTCAATTCTACGTGACAATTGTTTTACAGCAAATAAATAAACGTTACAACCTGACGTTGTCAAGGAAATGGTAAAGCACAGCTCACTAACCTACTGATATTTGAACCTACACATATACTTACTCCTTTAAGAATAGTTGTCATTGCGACATGTCAAGAATGCAGTTTTCAATTTTTGGAAAATGTGATAACATTCACGACTTGTACAGTAATGATCGTCTTTATGATCTTTATGACATAATTAACTATTATAATCCTCTTGTATTGTATGGGAAGAAAAGCTGTCGGTGAAAGCGAAGATAAGAGAAACATCGAAAAAATTCGAGCAGTTGTCGCTTCAACCTAAATGAACAACCGTTATCGTCTAATATCGAACTATCTAGTGGAGTAGGACTAATCAGAAACTTATGTATTCAGCAATTAATTCCAAGCTAAGCGGCATACCCGCCATATGCCATATATCTTATTGCGGAACAACGGCTCTGTATACAATTCCAGCTTATTATGATGAATACCTACACATTGTGGATCGTGCCGTCCCTGGGAACAACAATGGAAATGCATTGCAATTCCATAACTAATTTATTTCGGTGAAGTTCCAGGCACAATGCAGGAAGGCCCGGATCGTAGTTTAGCCGGCCGAATTTCGAAAAGTACGGCGTGGGGGGTTCATTTTCTCGACGACATCCAGATCAGCAGATTGGATTCCAAAACTATTGTATTCGGCGACCTCCGAAATATACGGCCTTAGGGCGGGACGAAGGCACTGAAATAAAATTCGACTGTCTTTAGATTAGGTTTCCACGAGAAATCGATGCAGTTGCCGAGATTCATTGAGCAGAGATAGTCTTCGCATCTGAATGGGGGGAATTGGCTACGTGGAAGAGACAAATCGAAAAATTTCTCCATGCTCTCATTGATGCTTGTAAGGGATTCCAGACTTAATCCCGAGTTATATTTATTGTATCGTTGTCTTTCTGGTCGCACCAGAAGCAATGCGAATGCATTTGCTATGGCTAGAATTATACTATTAACGTGCCTTCTGTCGAGGGCGTTCTGGCGTTCTGGCGACACAAGGTGGTGGGGGGCCACCGCTGTATTAAACGTTCCGTTCATAATATAAAATTCTCATGAATCGTTGGTATTGATATATACCCATCAGAAAGGCTGTTTAAGGAACAATGCCCCAGAAACCTGCAAATTTTCTGACTCGGAACGAATTCAAGTCGACATTCGAGTGGCTACAACTTCGACAAAGTTCAAATAACTTCAGAACCGAAACCACAACCAGATACCGAAAAAAAAAACCGAGAATATCCAAGATAGCAGCCGGTAATCAAATATCAACGATGGAACGTCTATTTCAACGCTGAACCAAATTATAGTGCAGAAACTTGTTCAGTTGAGTCCGTAATGGGACGGAATGAAACGTTTAGCCATTAAAAGTTTCCACCTTTGATTATTCAATTGTCCAAGTGAAAGAGGATCTCGAAACTGTTCGAACGACCGGGGATTAATTAATAGGGATTTGAAAGGAGGAAGGATGATTGAATATCAAATATTAAGGAAAGGAAGGAAAATTCGTTCTTCGAGATAGTCGAAGTTGGTAGTATGATTTTTTAAGTTAATATATTTCAATCGAGCACGTCAAACGAAAATCTCACCAAGACAAGCCAACAACAGCAAAGATAGGGTTTCAACATTCCGCAAGATTCGCTTGATGAAAATTCGCAATCCAACTTGAAATGGCTCTAAGAATTTCCTCACTCCATCCGAGTCGGGGGATGAAATTCGAAGTAAACGGGAGCAATGTAAATAGCGCATCATTGTCATTGAAGTAAATTATATTATCTTGGAATGTTGAGTTCCTTTCCTTCGCCGCACGGGTGAGCGGTTGCCAGTGCGAAATGGCACAATTTCAGCTCAGGAACTCAACACCCGCAATATTATGAACCGGGCGCATTGAGGTATGTCTTATTCATGTGTCTGTCGATTTGTTTCCCAATTGAAGAAAGGAATTCTCACGTATATAGGTGTCAGGGGCGGACTGAGCCCATCGGGGGACAGCGGATGCTCAGAAATTGATGCATTTGTGGGGCAGATTTGGTGAAAAATCAATAATAATAATAATTATTATTATTATTATTATCATAGTTTTCTCAATAATAATTATTATCATTATTATTGAAAAAAATTATGATAATAATAATTATCATTTTTATCAATTATATAAATCTATGATGATAATAATAACAATAATCATCATTTTTGAGCGCTCGTACTATTTACACAAGGGCTATATCATTTCGTCACGATGTCTGTATTTTTCAAATTTTGAGCCGAAAATGGTCTCAATCGACTATGTTCGACTCACTGATGACGAATCCGTCGGAAAATTCGAGTCTGTCGGTTCGTCCGTCGCGTTCACGTTCATCAATGAGCAGAATTATACTAGGGGTTCCGTAAATACGGTCGTTTGAAATTTTGTTTTTTTCGATAATACCGAAACTACAGATTCGAGATTCGATTCGAGATGAAATTTTGAATTTTAATCGAGAATGATATTTAAAGCAACATTTTGTCCAGATCGCATGACCAGAATCATAGAAACCATAGAAAATTGTAACTTTTGAACGTAAAGGCCTAGGAACTTGATATTTTCCGGGTGAGTTTGGATCGCGAATATTGCGGTCACGTTCATCAATGAGCAAAATTAGACTAGGGGTTCCGCGAATATGGCCGTTTAAAATATTTTTTTCCTGATAGTTTCGAAACTACTGATCGGATTGGAATGAAATTTTGCACCTAGCTGAGGAATAATGTATTCAAACTACGTGCAAAACTTTGTCCAGATCGCATCACCAAGACTATAGATACCGTAGAAAATTTCTAGCGAATTATCGCAAAAAAATTGATCAGCTGAAGCACTGACATGAAGTCTGAAGTTTCGCCTAAGTTTCAGAATTTTTTTGACAGCTGTCGAAAATTCCTTCAATTGATTTCTAAAACTGGAAAATGTGAATCTTCCTACAAGGTGCATTTATGAGCGCAATTTATTGATTATATGAATCGGCGATAATAATAATTATTATATAATGAAGATGTTCATTATATGTATAATAATTATTATTATATAATGATAATAATAATTGTCATTATCATTATTATTATTATTCATTAATTGTAATAATCGATGATAATAATTATTATATTGATAATAATAATAATTATTATCATTATTATTCAGTTATTATATTAATTGATGATGATAATAATAATAAAATTATTATTATTATTATAAATATTTTAATATGCATATAATGACTAAGAAACAAGACTGAAAATAAGACAATTGAAATTAATCAACACTAGGTATAAACAAAGTAAAAATTGTTTATATTTGTTAATTTTCGATAGTTCAAGGAAAATGAACAAAATGCATATCAAAATGGAGATAAAATGCGGTCGAATTATCTAAAGTGGATGTGAAGGAGGAAACCCACCTCCAAATATCAAGTAATTTGACGTGCGAAATTTTGTCCAGATCGCATCACCGAGATCATAGATACCGTAGAAAATTCTAGCGAATTATCGAAAGAAAGTTGGTCAGCTGAAGCACTGACATGAAGTCTGGAGTTTCGCCTAAGTTTCAGAATTTTCTTGACAGCTGTCGAAAATTCCTTCAATTGATTTCTAAAACTGGAAAATGCGAATTTATCTACAAGCTGGATGTACGAGCGCTTAAAAGCTCCTGACTTCACGGCAGTGCTTTTCGTAATTTTCTTTTTTTCATAGAATCTTTTCAATCTGTAATTCTTCCTCTCCTTGGTTTGAACTTTAAGAATTGAATACCGTTCAGGAAAAATCTCCTAATAAAAGTTGAAAAATAATATACAAATTTGCGATAAAATCCAGCACTTTATTTATGGGCTGGAATGCAAATGGCACCGTGATTCATGGTAGATCCCCTTACAGAGAGATAACACGATCCATTGTCGTATTAACATGATCATGCCCAAGACTATTGACTTCAAATTGAATATTTTATATGATCAACTTCAGGCGGAATGATCTCTTCTGATGAGTTCTAGCTACAGTAAAAAAAAAGCCTCACCTTAAAAAACACCCTATTTGGAAACATCCTAAGATAGAGAATCATTATATTATAAGAATTTGGTCGTATTAGGATATTTGGAGGTTATATCATCAACCAAAGACCAGCCAAAGGAAAGAAAAGCTAATGAGCCAAAGAATAACTTTTTGGCATATTTGGACTTAACTGTTCTAGGAAGACTGTTGTATATGTGAGTGCGGTCATTTATTATTAGTTTAAAAGGACTTTGTGGAAGAAAACAACACTTCATTAGACAATAGTACAAGTTTTTCTATTTGAATTTGATTAACAAAATATAAATTGTATGAATATTTTTTTTCATTTTTCATCTTACAACCCTCCTTGGAATAGGGTCGCAGGCAAATCAATCATGATAATAACAAAATTCTCCAAAAATTCTCTCGAATCTCATAAATTTCAAAATTGAAACAAATTTTATATAATCATCACAAACGAGCCATAACAACTCATATGAATAATTATGAATCAATAATAATAAAATCTAATGAAGTGTTTTTTTTGAGCGCTCGTATAACTTACACAAGGGCTATATCATTTCGTCACGATGTCTGTATTTTTCGAATTTTGAGCCGAAAATGGTCTCAATCGCCTATGTTCGACTCACTGATGACGAATCCGTCGGAAAATTCGAGTCTGTCCGTCCGGCCGTCCGGCCGTAAGCAAGATAACTCTCGAACGGAACAACCTAGAGACTTGAAATTTTCAGTATGGGTTCAGTTCCCGAATGCCTCGGTTGAGTTCGTTAATGGGCCTAATTCCACAAGGGGTACCGTGAATATGGCCGTTCAAAGTATTGTTTCCCTGATTAATTGAAAACTACAGATTTGATTGAGATAAAATTTTGCACTCAAATGGAGAATGAGGTGTTCAAGCTACATGTGGAATTTTGTCCCGATCGCATGACCAGAACCATAGAAACCATAGAAAATTGTAACTTTTGAACGGAAACGCCTAGGGACTTGAAATTTTCAGGATAGGTGTGGATCTCGAATGTCGTGATCACGTTCATCTATGAACAAAATTATACAGGGGTTCCGTAAATATGGTCGTTTGAAATTTAGTTTTCTTGATAATTTCAAAACTACAGATTCGATCGTGACGAAATTTTGTATACTAATGGAGAATGATATATTCAAGCTACATTTCTCCAGATCACATGACCAGAACCATAGAAATCATAAAAAATCATAACTTTCGAACGGAAAGGCCTAGGGACTTGAAAATTTTAGGATAGGTGTAAATCTGAAATGTGGCGTTCACGTTTATCAATGAGCAGAATTATACTAGGGGTTCCGTAAATACGGTCGTTTGAAATTTTGCTTTCTCGATAAATTCGAAACTACGGATTCGATCGAGATGAAATTTTGTATTTTGATCGAGAATGATATATTAAAACAACATTTTGTCCAGATCGCATGACCAGAACCATAGAAACCATAGAAAATTGTAACTTTTGAACGGAAAGGCCTAGGAACTTGAAATTCTCAGGGTGGGTTTGGATCGCGAATATCGCGGTCGTGTTCATCAATGAGCAAAATTAGACTAGGGGTTCCGTAAATATGGCTGTCCAAAATAGTTTTTTGCTGATAGTTCCGAAAACCCTGAGCGGATTGGGATGAACTTTTGCACCTAGCTGAGTAATAATGTATTCAAACAACGAACGAAATTTTGTCCAGATTGCACCAACAAGACCATGGATACCGTAGAAAATTCTAGCGAATTATCGAAAAAAAATTGATCAGCTGAAGCACTGACATGAAGTCTGGAGTTTCGCCTAAGTTTCAGAATTTTTTTGACAGCTGTCGAAAATTCCTTCAATTAATTTCTGAAACTGGAAAATGTGAATCTACCTACAAGGTGCATGTACGAGCGCTCAAAAGCTCCTGCCTTCATGGCAGTGCTTTTCGTAATTTTGAACTAAAAATAAATGACTGCACTCACATATACGACTGGAACATCCAAATATCTCGATCAGTCATTCTCTGGCTCATTATTTTCTCTTCTCCTTTGGTTGTGGTTGATGATATTATCCTCAAATATATATTAAGATTTTTTCTGCAAATATAAGATGGCTGGCTTGTGGATTTATACTAGTATTGTAATTAATATGGTCCAAATTCTTCTTAATCAATTTATTTACAGTTCACTTACACACTAATTTATTAACACACTGTCTAATTTATCTTGGCGCTATCTAGTACTGTACTGCCTCTGATTCGGGTCGATGGTCATTTATGAATTGGGATGGAACTCTTGCGTAGCTTCGCGATGTCTCCAGAAGGCTGTCGAAGCGTCTCGCAGTCTCTAGAAGATTCGCGGTCCCTACTGTTGCCCCTCGGAGTCGCGACAGGTCTGGCTTAAGTTCGTTACAGTATAATTTTTTTAATTTCAATCGGAATTCTTCCAGGTTCCATGAAATCCTATTTTCTAATATGAATCGAAACAACCTCTCTGAAGGATCAATCTAGAATTTGATTTGTTGATTTTTGAAGATGATCCCAATTTTTGAAGGGGTCGAAACATATGTAGTTTTAACTATTAAAGTTGGTGTAGTCACGAAAAGGCCAACTTTATTCAAAATCATCTTCACCGAAATATTTACACAGATTGATGATCTTAATCATCCTGTACAACTATGGCGAATTTCCTACATCGCAGATACTTCCTGGGCTATCATTTCATGTTTTACCCGAACTCCGCCTGTCTCTTTGAAGTTCCAGACGGCATATAAAACACTCGAAAAGTTCGAGAAACACGCCGTTCACGGTATATGAAAATATGATGATATTTTGATACCGTGTAGTTTGAACATGCACTTTATGCTGGCACTGCTGAATTTCAAAGGGGAAAACTTTCGGTTATCGTATTGCATAATTGAAACACTTTTTGTCGAAATCCACTCGAGCGAAATTATTTGGCCCGCCTCGCGCAGCGTCTTACCAGAAGTATTCCAAGCGAATGTTTGTAATGTTTATGTGGGAGGTTTCGAGGGCGCTTTATTTTATAATTCCTGTCTACTTTGTATTGAGGTAATGAGGGAATAGGTAACGGCGTACTGCAGGAAGCAGGGATTAAATTCCTTGAAATTCTTGTATTATGAATAACAATGGCAATGCCATTTCTAGAGGAGCTTGAACATAAATTAGTGTGAATTATATGGATAAGTTTCTAACCCAACCGATCCAAAGATTGTGGTGTTTCTTCCAGAAGGTGACAGGTTTTATCCCATCCAAGCAAATAAGACTGACCCTATATCCTGCCTAATCAAGTTCGTCCCCAAAAAAATTATCATCCGAGTTCCTCCGTAATTTGCATTCCATCGTCGACTCCGCCCCCATAAATCTGGAACCCCCAGAAACAAACAGACCCAAGAGCGGACAAATTCCAATACAAAGTTAATCTTCATTTTATTCACATCATTGAAATAGAATAACATTTCAAATCTCCTCGGAAAGTCTACAATCTCATAAATTTCCAACTTTCTTTGCCCATTCATCATCTCATTTCCGTGGCCAGAATATCAATTCCGTTATTCGCCCGGAAAGTCGGCGAGAATTTTCAAACTTTGTTACGATCTGCCGGACGAAATGAGGAAGAGAGCTGCTATTATGAATAAGAAAATCTGCAGATATGTACGCTCGTAGTGGTTTCGAGAAGGGAGGCGGAAGTCATCTAACGAGGCTTCTCGTCTGGAAGAAATCCCAGTTCTCATTGATTTCCTGTGGCTGTTTCTGTTGACGTGTTGTTGACAGCCTTCAATATATGCGAATAATTATGGAAGGTTAGTTAGGAAAGTGTTGGAACAACTCAATGAATCAATATTCAGGTTAGGTTAGGTTGAGTGTTGAAACAATTCTTGAAATGAATTAATATTTCATGCTTTCGAAGGGCACAAAATATTCGACACGTGTTTTTAGGACATTTATAGTTCCTTTCGATCAAACCTATCCGCTGAATTCAATAATAACGTCTGTCTTGGAATTGTTTGAAAAGAATTTCATAATATTGGTTATTCGTACATCACTTTTTATTTTTAATGGAGGTAAACAGCGTGGCAACGTTATGCGCGGCGATGACCCAGATTCGAGACTAACATCTGGAAGTTAAATGCGTCGTTGTTTATTGCTCACTATAGAAAGATCCTCTACGTTGTAATATTACTGTTATTCGTTTGCAGGGATGTTGGGTGGGTAAGAATTTAAAAAAATTACGAAAAGCACTGCCGTGAAGTCAGGAGCTTTTGAGCGCTCGTACATGCACCTTGTAGGTAGATTCGCATTTTCCAGTTTTAGAAACCAATTGAAGGAATTTTTGACAGCTGTCAAAAAAATTCTGAAACTTAGGCGAAACTCCAGACTTCATGTCGCTGTTTCAGCTGATCAATTTTGTTTCGATAATTCGCTAGAATTTTCTACGATATCTATGGTCTTGGTGATGCGGTCTGGACAACATTTTGCACGTACTTTGAATACATTATTCCTCAGCTAGATGCAAAATTTCATTCCAATCCGATCAGTAGTTCCGAAACTATCTGGAAAAAAATATTTTGAACGGCCATATTTACGGAACCCCTAGTCTCATTTTGCTTATTGATGAACGTGACCGCGATATTCGCGATCCAAACCCACCCTGAAAATTTCAAGTTCCTAGGCCTCCGTTCAAAAGTTACAATTTTCTATGGTTTCTATGGTTCTGGTCATGCGATCTGGACAAAATATTGCTTCAATATATCATTCTCGATTAAAATACAAAATTTCATCTCGATCGAATCCGAAGTTTCGAATTTATCGAGAAAACAAAATTTCAAACGACCGTATTTACGGAACCCCTTGTATAATGTTGCTCATAGATGAACGTGATCACGACATTCGAGATCCACACCTATCCTGAAAATTTCAAGTCCCTAGGCATTTCCGTTCAAAAGTTACAATTTTCTATGGTTTCTATGGTTCTGGTCATGCGATCTGGACAAAATTGCATCGCATGTAGCTGAAGCACCTCATTTTCCATCTGAGTGCAAAATTTCATCTCGATCGAATCTGTAGTTTTCAAGTAATCAGGGAAACAAAACTTTGAACGGCCATATTTACGGAACCCCTGGTGGAATTTGGCCCATTAACGAACTCAACCGAGGCATTCGGGATCTGAACCTACACTGAAAATTTCAAGTCTCTAGGTTGATCCGTTCGAGAGTTATCGTGCTGACGGACGGCCGGACGGACGGACGGCCGGACGGACAGACTCAAATTTTCCGACGGATTCGTCATCAGTGAGTCGAACATAGTCGATTGAGACCATTTTCGGCTCAAAATTCGAAAAATACAGACATCGTGACGAAATGATATAGCCCTCGTGTAAGTAGTACGAGCGCTCAAAAACGTTAGGAAAATAGTGATTTCAAAGCATCTGATTGTTGATCATTAATACACCGATTACAGTAGGAACATGTAACGATATAAGCAACTATGTACGTGTAAATTGAATGCAGTCCCGGCTTCAGGTTCGCCCATCTTAATTTACTGTGATCATTTCTTCGAATTTTTTTATTTTTCATTTCTGCTCCCATACTGATACAGAGGTGTGAAGTTAGGTTAGGCTACTTACAATTTGAAATTTTGTTGACAATTTTTTTTTTACTTAAAAAACATTCTTGAATGATTCTCTATGGTTTTCAATGGCAAATCATTTTTGATGCAGATTTCAACGTTTCTTTTACCAATGAAAAATATTCTTCAATTTTTTTTCGAATTGTTTTTGAGAATGACATCATCGATCTTCATATTTTCGACATTCCCGTTCGAAAAATCTGCATAAATACTAGTTTGCCATTATTGAAAACCATCAAGAATCATATTCACCCAAATTTCAATTACGAAATAATCGAGGGCTTACACATAAGGAGTGAACTGAATGAAACGTGCCATCATCGATCGACAAGAGTAGCAGGTAGATCAGTTTGTAGCTTTTTAGCCGTCATCAGTACCGCATAACTCAGTCAACGATGAAGACAAACATGGAATGCAGAACTTTTATTTCCAGCCAGAAGACGCGCATCGATACAATGTAAAGAGCTGCGTCCGCGACATCTGAACATGTTGGCCTAAACTTCATAGGCGTGAAACTTTTTATTCTTGTAACCTATTTCGGTAGAAAAATCTAGAGTTGGTTGACAACAGGTTCTAATCCTTCTAGTTAACCTTGCCACCTTTTTATGGTATTATCCTCTGAATAGCACGAAGTAGCTCAACTCTCCATCTCTCCCAATCTCAATGTCTGAACATGCATCCGACTGAATTTATGGGAGCTTCGTGTATAAAACAGATAACCAGGCTCTTCCAATTAGTGATATCTCTATTATCTGTTCGACAATAGCTGAACACAAACCACTGGATTTGAATGCATGTAATACTAGGTGGGAATATCAAATACATATCGCGGAAATATTGCGATATGTGCAGCATTCTCTGGAACGAGGCAGAATCGTAGGAACGACACAATATCACATGGGATAACTTTGAAATAGGGGATTTCGTTATGTGGAAAACGAATTCATCAGATTGTACACCTGCAAGGAATCTCTTTAATCATTATGAGATCATAAAGTGGATTGAATCCGTAATTAGTTCAGGGTTTCGGCAGTATTCATGTTGAGAGTCTTCGAATTATACAGGGTGATTTTTGAGGTGAGGCTTTTTTTCAACAGGTGCTAAACCGCATCAAAAGTTGATCATATAAAATATTCAAGAAAAGTGCCCATTTCTCGAATTTTTTTTTAGTCATGCCTGTCGAAATTTCAAAACAATTCATTGCATGATCAATTCCACTTAAATTTCCCTATTTCTCACATTAATTCAAATAGTCGGGAGTAGAGATTATTTCTCTGGCCTAGTCGATACAAAAAAAATAATCGAAGTCTTGAGAACGCCTAGAAATGTGAAGAATTAATATATTAATTTGAGTATTTGCCCAGCGTTGGAATGTTGATAACCCTAACTCAAGAGTTTTGAAGGACCCATAAATAAAGTGCCTAACGCGCGTGTAATGACTAAAAAAGTAAAGCGTTGTGAGATTTATAATTTTCCTTCGTCGATTTCACGAATTAAGTACTTAGGTGTTCAGATGGAAAATTTCACATCTTACCACCACTGTCGGAAATGTGAGAGGTGATTGGTTTCAGACCAATAATTGCCGATGTTTGGTTCACGCACCGTCTTAAAAAGATGATAGAAGGAGGTGATTGGTTTAACGAAAACTAAAACATCATTTGGAACCACCTAGAATGATAAGTGAACATATTCTTGAGACGAAATAAAGATCGGAGAAAGGAAGTGGTTTTGCGGGACTCGGTCGAAAAAGGTTCTTGGAACTCGATTTTTTTTCAGTCATTCAGTCCTAAAAATTTATTTCATGATTAATTTCACTTCAATTCCTTCATTTCCACAAATAATTTTGTTTCCCTAGAATTCATTTATTTTCTTTAGAATTCATTTCATTTCATTATTGTTGTTTTATGTTAAGAAAAAATTCAATGTGGAGTGGTCTAGTCGAATACAAAATTATCCATCCGTATAATAAATGTGTTATATTTTATTTTTATCGAATGATTTTCCAGATCTGCATATACTAGCCCCTAGATCAGCGCTATCTATAAATTAGAAATTTTATAGATATTCAAGCACTGTGATAAACAGTGAGGAATACATCCCGAACAATAAACCCTCAAGAATATTCACTTCCGAGGTATCGTGCAGTCGTTATTCCAACCGTAAACTCGACTGCAGTCATCCAAACTTCATTCACCTATCGACTTCCGAAGGTTCGAAGTGCAAATAACAATTCAGCGGAACAATTCGAAAACGCCATGTTATAAAATAGCGAATCAAATTCGGCATGTCGGTGCCATTGACTTTTATCGTATAAGCGTAACCGTGAATGTTCAGATAAAGATATAAAAACATGTCGGAATAGAGTAGAGAGAATAAAACTCGGGAATGGTTATTATCTAAGTGGAGAGACCTCGGTTGGAAAATTGTTGGAAAGCGTCATATTATTTACACAATAAGGTGCAGTGGGGCAAGGGAGCCAGGAACGAGAGTTAACCTAAACATTTTGAGCGGGTTAAATTACTTAATCAAGTCAAATTACAACATACGCAACATAGTTGAGGGCCGAGATGCATGCCGTTACGGAGTAATTAAATATTGCCTCCATTGTTTGGCCAAAAATGGAGCCAGGGAAACGGAATTTATCATTCTTCTTAATATACGTTCTTTTCGACGTTTGCTCGGCTCGGCACGGGCTGGGCTTTTCCGTTGCTTCCGTTCGCGTTGAATTGAAGCTTTTCGTAATTTTGTTCATTCAACCATACTCCATTAAGTGGAAATTTGATGGTCAAATAATCCGAAATAGAGTGGGGGTTATTCTTTGTTAATTTTGGGATTTTCTAAAAAATTGAGTTTTTTTCCTTTCTTTCCCATATGCAATTACATTCAGAATACTGAGCAATAACGAAATGTTATTGGTCTTCAAATTTTGGAAATCTTAGGGGTGGTCCCAAATTATTTGGGAATCTTTATATTGCCAGAACTTCATCTTATACAGGGTGTCCCAAGTTCGAGTGCTTGCCAGACGTTTCTTGAGAACCGGTCCTATTTGAAATCTAAACATTCGGTATATGACATTGTTCACTTTATCTACTAAGCTCAAATATTCTTGAAGCCTGAACACTTCCAATTATACAGGGAGTGAAAGTTAATTTCTCGAGAAACATTTTTTTATTTTCCTTTTCTTATATGAACGATTACGATATAAGATATTTCAACAAACTTCCAGCTCACATAAAAACTGAATCCAATCTACGGCACTATAAGAAGAAAGTTTTTAAATTGTTATTAGAAATTGAAATTAGAATTTTTAGAATATCATGTATGATTTCTTTTTGTTGTCTTATTGACATTATTTCTTTTCAAGGTTTTACAATGTAATAAAATTTCATGTATGCCTTTATCAGAAATGAAGCTACATTATCATTATCAATATTCAATTTCAAATATATTTCTATTCGAATCGTTCCATTCGTCGAAACAGTTTTCGAAATATAGAAGAAAAACTGAAAAAGGAGAGAGGAGGGAGATATGCGTAGTCAGTATTATGTTCGTAATTCCTATTTTCGATATTTCAAGCATAAACTGTTTTTAGATTTTTGAAGGAGAAGAATGGGGGAATATTATACATCTCCTGAATTTTGGAAAACTCGTCACAGGCTGTTTCAAATATTTTGTCAAAAATTGTGATCAGAATTTCCCCATAACTTTTGTTTTTGAGCGCTCGTACTACTTACACGAGGGCTATATCATTTCGTCACGATGTCTGTATTTTTCGAATTTCGAGCCGAAAATGGTCTCAATCGACTATGTTCGACTCACTGATGACGAATCCGTCGGAAAATTCGAGTCTGTCCGTCCGGCCGTCAGCACGATAACTCTCGAACGGATCAACCTAGAGACTTGAAATTTTCAGGGTAGGTTCGAATCTCGAATGCCGCGGTTAAGTTTGTTATTGGGCAAAATTCGCCGAGGGGTTCCGTAAATATGGCCGCTCGAAATTTTGTTTTCTTGATTACTTTGAAACTACAGATTCGATCGAGATGAAATTTTGCAATCTAATGGACAATGAACTGTTCAAGCTACATGCAAAATTTTGTTTAGCTCGCATCACCAGAACCATAGAAACCATAGAAAATTGTAACTTTTGAACGGAAACGCCTAGGGACTTGTAATTTTCAGGATAGGTGTGGATCTCGATTGTCAGGATCACTTTCATCTATGAGCAGAATTATACCAGGGGTTCCGTAAATATGGTCGTTTAAAATTTAGTTTTCTTGATAATTTCCAAACTACAGATTCGATCGTGAGGGTATTCTGTATACTAATGGAGAATGATATATTCAAGCTACATTTCTCTAGATCGCATGACCGGAACCATAGAAACCATAGAAAATCATAACTTTCGAACGGAAAGGCCTAGGGACTTGAAATTTTCAGGGTGGGTTTGGATCGCGAATTTCACGGTCACGTTCATCAATGAGCAAAATAAGACTAGGGGTTTCGTGAATATGGCCGTTCAAACTATTTTTTTCCTGATAGTTTCGAAACTACTGATCGGATTGGATTGAAATTTTGCACCTAGCTGAGGAATAAAGTTTTCAAACTACGTGCAAAATTTTGTCCAGATCGCAACACCAAGACCATAGATACCGTAGAAAATTCTAGCGAATTATCGAAAAAAAATTGATCCACTGAAGCACTGACATAAAGTCTGGAATTTCGCCTAAGTTTCAGAATTTTTTTGACAGCTTTCGAAAATTCCTTCAATTGATTTCTAAAACTGGAAAATGCGAATCCACCTACAAGGTGCATGTACGAGCGCTCAAAAGCTCCTGCCTTCACGGCAGTGCTTTTCGTAATTTTTTGAATAAGAACCCTATTTTTTTATGATTGTGTTGGATTCTGCGAAGAAAAATAATAATAGTGTTCGGAATAGTTTATGCTCCCAAATTGAATAGTTCCTGAGTTATTGGATTTTCTGAATTTATGTCGTACGTGGAAATAAATTCATAGAATCTGTTTTATAACAATAATCTTTGTTCATAGGAAATTATTGGGATAATTTATCTTCTATAAACACAGATTATTGTTGCAAAACAGATTTTATAACTTTGTCTCTACGTACGACATAAATTCAGAAAATCCTTAATAACTCAGGAATTATTTGATTTGGGAGCATAAACATCTTCGAACACTATCCTTATTTTTCTTCTCAGAATCCAAAGCAATCCTAAAAGAATAGGGTTCTAATTTGAGAAAAAAAATATGGGGAATTCTGATCACAATTTTGGATGAAATATTTGAAACCGGGTAACGATTTTCCAAAAATTCAGGAGATGCACAATGTTCCGCCATTCTTCTACTTCAAAAATGTAAAAACAGTTTATGCTTGAAATATTGAGAATAGAAATAACGAACATAATACTGACTACGCATATCTCCCTTTTTTTAAAGTTTTTTTCAATATTTTGAAAACAATTTCGACGAATGCAATCATTCCAAAAAAAAGAAATATACTGTTTTGGGTCGACTGTGAAGATTGAAGAAATTTATTCATTTTTGAAAATAATTCAAATAGAATAACAATGTTTTATAATTCTGTTCAATATTCTATTCGATTTGCCGAAACTCTTCCTCGAGGGGGAAACAGATGAACAATTCAAAAAAATCTGTTAACACAATTATTTCATTAACAATTAAATTCTATAAGACTAACTTTAACTATCGAATGAAACTAAAATTGATAAATCTAACTAATGATCAATGAGTGAACTAACGGAGAAAAACTTTGTTCAAAATATGTTTCTTCACTTTCCCTTTATGAGAAAACTAGCACGCTGCTCTTATATTCTTGAATCTTGGAAATTTAATTTTCGTGCTTTCAAATTGCACTTGTGTTTCTTTTTGGCAAAGTTTCAAATATGAATTCTGATGTTTTCTTTCTTTCAAAACCAATTTCGAACCAAAATTTTCTGAAAGATTAATTTCTACCGAAGTTTATCCATCAAAAGTCTCCTCTTTTTTTACAAATTAATTTTTTATCATATATTCCTTGGTATGAAGCATTCTTGATTCACTCTGTTCAGTTTATGTTTCCAAATTACATTTTTAAGAAATTTCTTACACAAATTACCATTAAACACTATATAATTGATAACTTTAACAATTCATATTTTTATTATGTGAACCCTCTTTAAGAATATAATAATGTGATAATGTAATATGTAATTGATATTGGAGGTGTTTCCTGAATCGACCAAGAATTCGAAATATATTTTCTTTATTTATTACTGGATCTTACTGAGAATTCAATTTTATGATTTCCGCATATATATTTATGAAATATTTCAAATTTCATGCATTTTGGTGAATCATTTGAGTTTATTCTTGAATCGTAAAATAAAAATAACTATTTTTTGATTTCCATAACAATACATTGAATAATCGATCATATAAGAGACGAAAAAAGGCAAAAAAAAATGTTTCGAGAAACTTATTTTCACTCCTTGTATGACTGAAAGTGTTCAGGCTTCAAGAATATTTTAGCTCAGTAGATAAAGTTGAACAATATCATAATCCAAATTTTTCAGATTTCAAATAGGTCTGGTTCTCAAGAAATGACTAACACGAACTTGGGACACCCTGTATATCTGGATATCTCTGAATGTTGGTTGTTCAATTGGAAAGTTCTTCACCAACAAATTCCGTAAACCGGCAACAAGAAAACATTGTTCCATTCCATTCCTTCGTACTTCTTAATTGCCCACGTTAAGCACCCTATTTCATTGTCGGCGCCTAACACAAACAATTTTTTTTTAGTAACCATAATTTATTTATTCACTTCTCAGTTTCTGGATATTGCAACTACATCGTTGAAGAGGAAAGTTCATATCAAATTTATTTGACTTGGGGAAAAATAATTCTCCCCTGCCCCACTTCCCCAATTACACAATGAAGTTCATTCCTCGAAAGAAGAGACATAATTCTCATGAAATAAAGAAAAACGGCGCGAAATGATGACTTATGTCTTTCCCGAGAAAACCACTCCTGACGTCCAGACCCAAAACATGGCAGTAATTTCCCCGAATAAGAACAGTATCAAGACCGAATAAATCATCGGTCGCTGAGAGAGAGTTAATACCTCTGCGGATATTGAATTGAAAATGAAACATCCGAAGCGGATTTATTGTTTTTTTCCGAAAATATTCCGCTGTCGCGTCCGTAAATCACATCCCAAAGGAGTGACATTTTATTACACCGAACAGCCTAGCTGACTGGAATATATAGCGTGAATATATTCGAAAGCCTATCGATTTTCTCTTGATTTTCACCTCGTTTGCAGTGGAATGGTAGAACTGGGAAATCTGGAGAAGAATAGGTGGCTCGGATGGAGTTTGCAAAGTCTTTAAGTACATGCAGTTAGGGAGAGGGATGTGTTCACATTAAAGCCCTAAAACTAACGAGTGATTCCTCAATAGGTCTACTCATAGGAGCTCATCGAAAGAAGAGCGAAAACTTGAGGACGTGAAAGACAATAATTATACACTTGAGAAAGGCCGTGTCGTTTTTCAGAAAATACCATATTATGTTGTTTTTCCCTTCGATACTGACATCTCGTGAGTGTATTGATCAATCTTACCTTACTAAATTGGAAGATTTTCAATAACAATTCGGTTCATGCAGAGTTAATTCAAATTGTCGGGATAAGAGATTATTCTTTTGGTTTTTTGGAAAAAATAGAATTCGTGAGTACTCCTTGAAATGTGAGGAATTGATATATTAATTTAAGTATTTGTTTAGTCTACTCGCCGAGCTTTGAAATATTGATAATCCAAGAGTTTTGAAGGCCCCTAAAAATTTAGTGCCTAACACGCGTTTGATGACCAAAAATATGAAGCGTTGTGAGATTTACTATTCAATTCCACGAATTAAGCACAATTAAGTGTTAAGATGGAAAATTCCACATCCAACCACCACTGTCGGATATGTGAGAGGTGATTGGTTTCAGACCAATTATTGCCGATTTGGTTCACGAACCGCCTTAAAAAGATAAAAGAAGGGGACGATTGGTTTAACGAAAACGAAAACATCATTTGGAACCACCTAGAATGGTAGGGTGGAAAATTTTCTCGGTCGAAAAAGGTTCTTGGCACTCAATCAGCAAAGGTTCTTGGTACTCGATCAGCAGAGGTTTTTCCGACTCAAGAGTCGTTTTTTCGGTAGTACGAATAGCTCTTACAGAAAAATGACACGGAATCATCGGGAATTTTGTTGCGCTAAGAAGTGAACAAAAAACGCAGAAGGGAAGGACGGGTGTGTTTTGTGTCGCAGAGAACTCTCGGCTTTATTAAGTGTGAACAACCACGATTTCGACAAGGGCAGGATATCCTTCCCTGCTAGTGGCGGGGGAACTACTCTCTACTGAATTTTTTTGAATAACTAATTTTGTACTACAAATACTGAAAATAAGTTTTCAACTGAAACTGTGGAACTTATGAAAAAAAAGACGAATAAATGAGTAAGATAAGTGAGTAACATTTAGATTTCCCATATTTAGAAAATAAAAAAAAAATGGAAACATTCTCAAAATTTCTCAACTCTCTTTACTTTTATGGAGCACTTTATACGAAACACTCTGGTGGATTTGCCCATTTACGAATATAATCAGCGCATTCAGTCCTCCAACGTACCACGAGAATTCCAAAACTCAAGGCCTTTTGTTTCTAAAGTTATCGTGTTCAAGGCTGGCAGAATTGAATTTGACCACGAATGATTTTGATCTTTGAGTCCAACCTAATCGTTTTCGACCATTTTCGCCTGGATATTCGAAAATTATAGAAATTTGGCAGAAATGATGACTGAAATACGAACGGTACTGAACATTATCCACAATGAATCTTTCCACATCAGAACCAAAGCAAGTTAGTCTTTTGTCTAGATACCACCATTTCTTGAGTGAATGAACCGTCTCACGTTCAAATACGTACGAACCTCATTATCCTCTCGAAGATTTCAAGTGAATTATGATTAGAATTGTCTTCGCAATTTAATTTCTCGTCATCTTGACTACAGTGTGACTTGTTTCCTGGTTTTGTAGAAACCTTCTTGAACAAACTTGAGACAAAGAGACTAGTTTTCGTTTTACCCAATTTTCTTCAGTCCCATTGATTTATAGTTATGGGTCAAAAAGTCGCCAGATCATTCGGTTTCATGTAACATAAATGCTTTGGGACATTTCACGTCTACATATTGCCAACATGCCAACACTATTAAAAGCTTTTCAGAGTAGTACCTATGAGAATTAAGCGGCGACGTCATGAATCTTTTGTATAATTATATCAGATTGCGGCCAGCAAGTTTGTTGGTCGAAAGATCTTTTGTGCTTCGATACAATCCATTTCCTCCATAGCTCCATCCGAAATTCAAAACACAACCCCTATCGACCCGGCTCACTGAAATATGGGGACGGAGAGGGCTTGTCAATCACATTTCGGAAGAATTCACTTTATACGCACCAGTTGCTCCAGAAAATCTATAAGTATATCATATCTGAAAATGTGAATTTCACAGGACGGTATCGGGTTAGACAGATGCGCCAAACTTTGTGTCCCGCATACCTTAGTGTTCTGTATCGACGTGCGGCATTTTGATACGCCATAAAACTGACGGCGCCGTGTTTGGGAGAGAATCTACGTGGATAAACCAAGACATAAACTGGGGGTAAGACCCAGAACACCCGCCCGTTTTTGTATTGATGGCAGGATGACTGATGGGCCGCCTTCAATTACGTATTTCAATTTCCTGGGAACCCAAGGATGAGTACCCATCTCATGAATGACAGCTGATGATATGTGGATATTATGGGAGGAATAGAAGCCGTATTGTGCCTTTGAATTAGGGGCTTGCCAACTTTGAAACGAGATTTTGTCACTGAAAATGAAAGGAGCGTGAAGTGATTTTCCCCAAATTCGCCAATCCTTTGGAAAGCATGGAAATCAATAAACAAAAAGATTCACCTAATTTTTTTAACGACCTGCTAACGTACCTCATCTATTTTTCCCTTCCCTTTCAGGAATTGTGTATATATTCCAAGCTGGTGCAACAATATATCAAGGATATCTCACCTGAAGAAGCCATGGTTATGGCGAAACATGTGTTGTGGTTAAGTTGTGTAAATCATAGTGGATGAATGAATACTTAGTTATGGATTTTCATCAATTCAATACAATAAATTTCATTTGTCTCAATTATAAAGCATCTTCCGACACAAAACGTATATTTCCTTCGAGAAGATCCCACTAATCCACGACGAAAGCATCCATAACGTTTATCTTGAAACACTGCCAGCATATCAAACTTCAAAACCCAATTATAAAAAGAAAAGGCGTGTAACAACACTGCTCATGCAACGTCTTCGTAATATCTAAGATGTGTTGTTCACTGGTAGTTCCGAACAACAGAAATATGGCTTGTGGTGTTTTTATGTCTTCGTCGTTATTCTGGGGTATACCGTTCAACTTTGTCATCTGCACAGCGTGAAGTAACAAATGGACGTGGCTGAGAATTTTTCATATCTGACAAAAAGTTTTCGTTGTTCCACGCTTTGGGGAAGAAAATTTTAAATGAGGACGTCTGGTGCCTAGGGCTTTTGAATATCTTCATGCGAAGAGTGTTACCTCAGACGGTCCTTTGTGAACGATGAAAATTGGGAAATATTCATCTGCTCGCAGATGGCGAGTATATAATATAGGGGTGTTTTGGAGTCTGGGAGTATGAATTGTTTGCCAGTTTATTTTTTCGTAGGCCGGAGATATTTTAGAGTCGCGAAAAGAATTGTGAATTCACACTTGGTGTTACAGAATTAATTTTTCTTCCTATTTATACAAGGTGTTTTTTATGGTGAGGCTTTTTTTTGTCAGTAGCTAGAACTTATCAAAAGAGACCATTTCGCCGGATCATATAAAATATACAATCTGAAAAAAATTCAAAAATTATTGCACATCATCATCTTAATACGACTAAAATCTTCCATGAATCCCATTGCCATATGCATTCCAGGAGGTCAATAAAGTTGCGGATTTTATCGCAAATTTGTATATTCTCTCTCAACTTTCATTAAGAGATTTTACCTGAACGGTCTAATTCTTGAAGTTCAGGCTAAGGAGAGCCAAAATTATTGCTCGAAAAGGTCCTAAAGAAAAAATCAGGAAGTTCACAAACTCACCGATGAAATTTATCCAAATTATTAACAGAAATTCTTCGAAATGGTCAGCATTCGTTTGATGTGCACAAAGTCTTGCCCAGCGTAATTACGAATTATCAAATGCAGCAACTATCACATCAGGTCGCTCACGAATAATGTCACAAAAATTTTCAATGCGTTGTTTTAGTTCTTCAACACTATTCACCTTACCGCCTTTATACACTTATGTTTTCAAATGACCCCAAAAGAAGAAATCACAAGGGTTGGGATCCGGGGAGCGTGCAGGCCAAGAAATCGACCCACCTCGTCCTATCCACCTGAAGTCACAAAAATCATACGCTCTGTCAGATGATTTCCCGTAAACTAAATGCATTTAATGAACACATTTGAACCTCAATACCTATATCAGATCCGGGCTGGGACTTTCTCAGATTCGCTGGTGATTTTGATTTCGAAATACTCGGCCCTGATGTATATTTTATATGAAGGATTTTTGAAATTTTGACTTATTTTGATGAGTTCAAGCACCTGTCAAAAAAAACCTCAAATTTAAAAACACCCTGTATATCAAAATTGATTAGGACTGGTTGTGGTATCATTCTTTTTCATGGTACACCAATAGTCATTCGGTCATAGTTTACGAAACATACTTAAATTTCAATAACAATCAAAATGTATTCAATTTGAAGCTAGAAATCTTTGGAATGTCGTCACTTTCCCCAATTTTCAAGTTTAAATATCACTATTTTTCTTTCAAATCCGTTTCAGAGTGAACGAAAATTTTCATTCATAACCTCTATGATATCCAGGTAGAGTTCTGCTCGTAAAAACCTGATAATGTAAAAATAGTATATCAAAGACCAGTAGTCCACGAATATTTTTTTATTGAGACCATCCTTTCTTGCGTTTTCCCGAGAGCTCGGGTGAAAAATTGATCATTTTTTGACAAACGGAAACAAGTCTGAAAATCACAGAGAAATTATTTCGACGATAATGAGAATAGTAGGAAATATAGATTTCTTACGATTTGCTAGCCACATTATATGCCTTTTGTCTGTATTTTTTTGTGTGTCTGTATTTTTCGAATTTTGAGCCGAAAATGGTCTCAATCGACTATGTTCGACTCACTGATGACGAATCCGTCGGAAAATTTGAGTCTGTTCGTCCGGCCGTCCGGCCGTAAGCACGATAACTCTCGAACAGAACAACTTAGAGACTTAAAATTTTTAGTGTGGGTTCAGTTCCCGAATGCCTCGGTTAAGTTCGTTAATGGGCCAAATTCCACCAGGGGTTCCGTAAATATGGCCGTTCAAAGTTTTGTTTCCCTGATTACTTGAAAACAACAGATTTGATTGAGATGAAATTTTGCACTCAAATGGAGAATGAGGTGTTCAAGCTACATGTGAAATTTTGCCCAGATCGCATGATCAGAACCATAGAAACCATAGAAAATTGTAACTTTTGAACGGAAACGCCTAGGGACTTGAAATTTGCAGGATAGGTGTGGATCTCGAATGTCGTGATCACGTTTATCTATGAGCAAAATTATACTAGGGGTTCCGTAAATACGGTCGTTTGAAATTTTGGTTTCTCGATAAGTTCGAAACTACGGATTCGATCGAGATGAAATTTTGTATTTTAATCGAGAATGATATATTGAAACAATATTTTGTCCAGATCGCATGACCAGAACCATAGAAACCATAGAAAATTGTAACTTTTGAACGGAAAGGCCTAGGAACTTGAAATTTTCAGGGTGGGTTTGGATCGCGAATATCGCGGTCACGTTCATCCATGAGCTAAATTAGACTAGGGGTTCCGTAAATATGGCCGTTCAAAATATTTTTTTGCTGATAGTTCCGAAAATACTGAGCGGATTGGGATCAAATTTTGCACCTTGTAATAATGTATTCAAACTACGTGCAAAATTTTGTCCAGATCGCACCACCAAGACCATAGATACCGAATTATCGAAAAAAAATTGATCAGCTGAAGCATTTGGATTTGGTGTTCTCTGGGGTAAACATTAAAGTTGAATTGCTATTAGTTTATCTAGAATAATTTTTCGTTTTTCATAACTGAATTTGACATTCATTATCATTCTATTTGATGAACCGAGCGGCAATAAAAAGAGTAGAAAAAATAGTTTCTTACGATTTGCTAGCCTCATAATATTCTTTTTTTTACATTTTCCGGTTTTTACAAGTGGTGAAGAATGAAAACGTTGGTTTCCTGTAGCCAGTGGAACGGATTTAAAGGATTTTTCAGTCTCACGGTACGTTTTTTCTAGGTATCAAGAAATTTGTCAATACTGATGGCTCCTGGGGACATGGAAATCTACATTCAAATATCGAAAAAAAGACCATTTTGGCGTATAAAAATAAGTTTCCAACTCAAAATATGGGAAATCGGTCGAACCGCGAGGCTGTGGGCACTCGCCCACGCCTTCCGCCGCCCCTGTCTGTGATCTTCGGACTTGTTTCCGTCTGTAACAAATCATCATTTTTCAACTCGAGCTTTTGGGAAAACGCAAGAAAGGCTTGTTTCAATGTACACCAATGGAAATTGTGAAGTATTCATGGATGATCGATCTTTAAAACACTTCAAATAGACAATGGACCAACCGTGCGTGTTTTCAAGAGCGTTTTATCCACTTCTACTTGAGATATATGACTAGTCTCGCTCAGCTTTTAATTACATTTAATAATAATAGAGGAATCCAGTTAATTTTCTATAGAATCATCAATGACGTTCTATTCATCAGTAATATATCCTTCTCCATGCGTTCAAGTTGTCGCTAATTTATTTCCACAGTGGTACACGATTTGTCATCCACCGTAATCGAAGTATCGATCCTTTTGTCTCGAAATTAACAAATGTCCCTCCTCAAAAGAAGAAGCGGCTGATAAATCGGCCTCATATCCAGGACAATATAGCGCCAAGTGGCGACGTCGTAACGACCGCACGCCAGAGTCGGAAATCGGCGGTGGATATGGAGGGTGCAACTCACTCCCATCGTTATACCCCACCTCCAGGATCATCAATCAAACGAAAGAAATATTATCCTTTCAAATCGCATGCGTTGGTGGCGCGCCGATAGTTTCTATTACCCCGATAGAGGAATTTATCAACTCATCCTGCTATGAACCCGATATCTACCCGCCACGTCATCATTTCTCATTTCGGATTCACTTTTAAACTCCCATTATCCCGATGTTTTACATCCTTCAGGGGGGGATGAATGCGGGCGGGTTTTCGAGATATATAAAAAGATTGAAGGTGAATCGCTCAATTTGAGTGAGATGTTCGGTTCGGTGGGCGCTCTGTGTGGACGGCCTGGAAATTTTTGGGCGGTTTGATATTGCCTGCGGGTTATTTCCCTCTCATTTGATTCTGGGATCCGGGATATCCGGATCGGTCATCTTTGAACTTCGGTTTTCGGGGATTTTCTGCATCGAATTACTATTTTTCCGCGTTTGATCGGCTCTCTTTGAAGGGAGATGTAAAACATTAACAGCAATGATGAAAATATCCATACTTTTTTTTTGTTATGGAAATCTAGCCATTGCTTCCTGCTTTTAATTTCATACTGCAACCTGATTGAAAAACCTCACGAATTAGTACTAAAATTTCCGTATCCTAAAATACGCCAATGTCGAAAATTCTTAAAACCGCATATCCCATATCTTTATGAGTGAGCTTCTTGAGAATTTATCACACCTCTCAATAATAACAAAGTTTGCAGAATGTTGAAATGTCATAACGAATTGGCGAAATGGGAAAACAGAAGTTGTGAAAGTTTTGTGAATTGTTCAATCACTTTTCACATTTCTGAAACCTGAAACTTCAATACATATGGCAACGTCACAATTGGTTTAGAGGAAGCCTCGAAATTCGCATTTTGAATTACTATTTTTCGTCATTAATTTGATCGATTATTGATGAATAGAGATCTAAAACATTAACAGTAATAATGAAATATTCGTACTAATTTTTTCGTTTTGTCAAATTCTACCATAAATTTTCCCAGCAGGCTGCAAACCACAAGATTGTCGAGCGTATAACGAAAACTGTCGAGAGTTATTGAATCACTAAAATTTTCGCAAATCCTGAAAACCATGTATCCCATATTATAGGTCGGAATTGCTTCACTAAAATTTTTCACATCTGTGAGGAATCAAGAAGTCTACCAAATATTGAAAAATAATCAACCTACGACCTACGTTGAAAAACAATAATTTTATTTGGAAATTCCAAAAATTTCAGTTTTTTGTGTATGAGTAGCTACGTTGGAATCTCTTGGTATGGAGCAAGTTTCAATCAGAAATCTTCGACAACGAATCGAAAATTTTTCCGGAATACTCCAATATCATTCAATTTCATTATTTCCACACTTCATTAGAGATGGTATTTTCCTGATCATTAGTTTTTGTGCTCGGAACATATCAACGCCGATATTAAATTTTTTGAGAATATTCGAGTTGCCAGCAAATAAGAAATGTTATATTGACTTCAAAAAACATAAATTCCATATGGAAAAAGTCTAAAATTTCGGAATTCCAGAATTTCCCATGAACGTGACAACGTTGCAATGGTATCTGAGGAAGTATTTTTCCTTGTCTATAACAGCAAGCAAGCTTCGTTCAAGAATCTCACAATTAAATATCAACAAAAAATGCCAAAGAGAAATTTCGGAAAATCTGAAAAACCCAGAAACAATTTGTTGAATTTCCATCGATTTTTATAGGCTCTGTGACTTTTCAGATTATCAGTCTCCCAACAAATTACAGTTCGATTACTCGAAAAGTGTACCACGCAGCGTGTTCAGAAAAATGTAACGAAAAAACTAAAAAAATTCGTGAAATGTTCATTCGATTTTCATAATTTTCGAAAATCTCAAGGAAATCGCGTGTCTGCATATTCGTGCCAAATTTGAGGTTTATATCTCCAAAATCAAGAGAAGTAATGTGTCCACAAAGGAAAATACATAATTGATTTTTAAAATCCCGAATTTGAATCCTCTGAAAAAATTCGAATACATATTTGGAAATATTCTCATTATAGCAAAATTAACGATAAATTTTCCCAGCAGGCTGCAAACCACAAGATTGTCGAGCGTATAACGAAAACCGTCGAGAGTTATTGAATCACTAAAATTTTCGTATTTCACAAACTTACGGCAACGTCGCAAATCCTGAAAACCGCATATCCCATATTATGGGTCAAAATTGCTTGACTAAAATTTTTCACAACTGTGAGGAATCAAGAAGTCTACCAAATATTGGAAAATAATCAACATACGTTGAAAAACGTAGTCAAAAATTAATTTTTTTTTGGAAAATCCGTAAATTTCAGTTTTTGTGTATGAGTGGCAACGTTGGAATCTCATGGTATTGAGCAAGTTCCAATCGGAAATCTTTGAGAACGAATCGAAAAAAAATACTGGAAACTCCCAAATCAATTTCATTATCATATCTTCATTAGAGATTGTTTCATGATCGTTACCTGTTCATTAATTTTTGTGATCGGAGAATATTGACGCCGATACAAAATTTTCTGAGAATATTCGAGTTGCCAATTATTAAGAAATTTAGAAACGTTTTAATATATTTACCTCAAAAAACATAAATTCTGTATAGGAAAAAATTCAAAATTTCCGGAATCCCAGAATTTTCCATGAAAGTGGCAACGTCCCAATGGTTCCTGAGAAAGTTTTCTCCCTTGTCTTCAACACCAAGCAAGCTTCGTTAAAAAATCTCACAATTAAATATCAACAACAGAATGCCAAAAGAAAAATTTCGGAAAATCTGAACAACCCAGAAACCACTCGTTGGATTTTCATCGATTTCTATAGGCTCTGTGACGTTTGAGATGAGCAGTCTCCCAACAAATTTCAGTTCGATTACTCGAAATGTGTGCTCCGCAGCGTGTTCAGAAAAATGTGAGGTAAAAAGTCGAAAAAACTAGAAAAATTCGTGATATGTTTATCCGATTTTCATAATTTTTGAAAACCTCAAGGAATTCGCGTGTCTGCATATTCGAGCCAAATTTGACATTGATATCTCTAAAATTGAGAAAAGTAACGTCCATTAAGGAAAATATATAATTGATTTTTAAACTTCGGAATTTAAATTCTCCGAAATAAAATTCGAATACATATTTGAGAATATTTTCTTCCACCAAAGACGATAAATGCTTGGAATTATCAATGTTCCCCATTGAGAGTTTTTTCGATTGGATCCAAAACACATTCTCAAAATTTCCCTGCTGAATATGCGATAAATAAACGATATTAATAAGCTGAAAATATTCGTATGGAAATTTCTCCATCCCTTCTTGAAATCTCAGAAAGTGCATCGACCCCAGGTTATGCCTCGATTACCGTTATGGAGATTTACAGCTTAGAATTGATCCCTTGTACTGCCCTGATACCAGAACTCTCTAGAATTAATTACCGGTATATGTCAATCAGCCCTAAACTATACTCCAGTTAATGCAAACAACGTTCGTCGTCAAATTGACTATAACTTTGTCAATATTCAAACAGTTTATCTGCGACTGAGGAGTACATGGGGATATTAAATTCTAACACCAAGCATGTCTTTGAAACTCATTAACGCCGTTTATCATTCGAGAGGACGTTGCTTTGATGACAACTGTATAAATTATGACGAGTATGTATTCAGTTTCGAATCTCGAAAATTTCCACATTCTACGTTTTGGGTAACCACAAAAAAGAAAAAATACGAAACTCCCACGACCATTAAATAAGGATCCAATCACGAATGTTTCGAATGGGTCCCGTACCAACACAAAAACCCAAATTTTCCCGCGTCATCAACTCGCCATTATCGGCGGAAATGCGGAACAATCGAGCGTGGACCGCTTGCTCTGCAGGGTACCAACATAACCCAACCGAATTCCCCAAATTATCGGACACAAATTCAACTACAAATGATTCTTCATTTCAATCTTCGATCCAATCGGCGGAGTCGAAAAACAATTGGCGATCAGCGGGTCCCAATTTTACCGATCGACGCAGAGGGTAATGTGATTGGTTCTGCCGGGAATTGGAAATTCTACGCCGATATGTTGGCATTATTACGGCTCTCAACGTACCCCTTTTGGTTGTTGTAATTCAGGATTCGAGTTTTGGGTAGTTCTAACGTTTTTGTGGAGGAATTTCGCAGGACCATTTCAATTGATTTATTTATGGAGATTATGTTTTAATTACTCGCCAAACCGAGATTTTTAGTAATATTCGGTTGGCAACAATGATTTCAGCATAACCTCTACTTTAACGAGAGTTGTTGATATCATATTAAGTGAAAAGTTCAAAGTTCATGTGTTGGTGGTTAAATATTCAAATTGTCGAAGCGTTTTGTAAGACAACTCATGGTTTTTCTATCATGAAATGCGTCTGCACACTCAGCTTTGTGCAAAAGTTTTTTCGCAGCTTCCTTATTCGCCAGACCCCAGCTATTCCTGGTCGTTTTCCAATTATTAAAGTCTGAGTAGAAAGATGTAGTCCGTGTCGAAGAAATTTAAGTGTTAATTCGCCTTGAACTGGTGGTGTTCCTTGTTCCTTTTGAAAGAAGACAGATGTGGAGTTCCCCAACAGGAAAGCGTTTCCAGCGTCAGAATAAGACAGAAGTTTCCCGAGTAAAAATCCATTTCTAGATGGAAATCGTTATTCACTCCGAATTTTATTACTTTGACTTCTGAAACTTATATGAGAGAGAAATTCAGATACTTTTCTACGGGATCCGACAAATCTTCAGAGGTTATTCCAAGGGACGTAGGGATATAAACTGTCGATTCTTTTTCTGAACCATTAGAGCCGTAATCGGGACAGTCTGATGGTTGTTATAAATAACTTCATGTAACTTTTTTTGACGGAATATAAGAAGTTTTTGCGCTCGATATTTCCCCATTTTGAATAATTCAGTGACCTGCTACCCCTTATATTTTTCGAAGGCGACTGGATCTATCCGATATTTTCCCTTGTTTATCGGAGGATTCATCGAGTTTGTCTGCTGGAGCTGGCTGGGGAGAGTTGGGCCATATTTCACACAGTTTTATTGTTTACCTAGGGAAAGAGCCAGAAGAATTCTTATCCCTCTCGTATTTGGAGAAGGAGGTTATGGGAATTCCCTGGAAAATATTGACATCACCAAGTTTTCCTGATTAATTCTTGTTGAGTAAGTTTATATAAAGTTGAAGAAATATTTGATTCATTGATATAGTATAGAGAATCGACCAAATTCTCAGAGGAATTCGAGAAGATATCCGGAAAATTCTCTGAAAATGGTCGATTCTGTCAATTATTACAAAATAAAAAAAAATCAGGAAATTTTCGAATTTTCTATGAACCTGGCAACGTCGCAATGGTTGATGAGAAAGATGAAAAAGTATTCTATGACACCAAGCTTCGTGCAAAATCTTACATCACAGTTCAACAAAAAATAACGAAGAGAAGCCTGAAATTTCGGAAAATCTGAAGAATTCAGAAACCACTGGTCGCATTTTCATCAATTTCAATAGGCTTCGTGACGTTTCAACTTTCCTGAAAATTTCAGTTAGATTATTCAAGAAAAATGTAGAAAAAACTGGAGAAATTCGTAAACTGTAAACCGGATTCGGAATATTTCGTGGTTACTTTTGTTAACTATGTCGAAAAGTTTATATGGAGGTGAAAAAAAAAGTATTCATTGATATAGAGCATCGACCAAATTCTCAGAGGGGTTCGAGAAGATATCTGGAAAATTTTCTGAAAAATGTTGATTATACAAAATCAAAAAAACGTTGAATTATATGGAGTTCAAGAAACATTAATTCAATAAAGAAAAAAAACGCAAATTTCCAAAATTCGCAATAGTTCATGAGAAAGATGAAAAAGTATTCTTTGACACCAAGCAAGCTTCTTTCAAAAATCTGACATCAAAGATTAACAAGAAATATTGAAAAGAATCCTGAAATTTCGGGAAATCTGAAAAACCCAGAAACCACTGGTCGGATTTTCATCTTTTTCAATAAGCTTCGGGACGTTTCAACTTTCCTGAAAATTTCAGTTAGATTATCGAAGAAAAATGTAGAAAAAACTGGAGAAATTCGTAAACTGTAAACCGGATTCGGAATAGTTCGTGGTTTCTTTTGTTATCTATGTCAAAAAGTTTATATGGAGGTAAGAAAAAAAGTATTCATTGATATAGAGGATCGACCAAATTCTCAGAGGGATTCGAAAAGATATCTGTAAAATTTCTGAAGTTGGTCGATTCTGTCAATTATACAAAATCAAGAAAACGTTGAATTATATTGACTTCAAGAAACATGAACTATAACGAAAAAAAACGTGAATTTTGAAAATTCCGCAATGGTTCATGAGGAAAATGAAATAGTATTCTATGACACCAAAAAAGCTTCATACAAAAATCTGACATCGAAGATCAACGATAAATATTGAAAAGGAACCTGAAATTTCGGAAAATCTGAAAAACCCAGAAACCACGGGTCGGATTTTCATCAATTTCAATAAGTTCCGTGACGTTTCACCTTCCTTGAGAATTTCAGTTAGATTATCCAAGAAAAATGTAGAAATAACAACTGGAGAAATTGGTAATCTGTAAACCGGATTCGGAATATTTCGTGGTTTCTTTTGTTAACTATGTCAAAAAGTTTATATACTTATTTATTGATATGGAGGATCGACCAAATTGTCAGAGGGATTCGAAAAGATATCTGGAAAATTTCTGAAGTTGCTCGATTCTATGAATTATACAAAATCAAGAAAACGTTGAATTATATTAACTTCAAGAAACATGAATTCTATAACGAAAAGAAACGTGAATTTCGAAAATTTCGCAATGGTTCATGGGGAAAATGAAGTAGTATTCTATGACACCAAAAAAGCTTCATTCAAAAATCTGACATCGAAAATCAACGAGAAATATTGAAAAGAAACCTGAAATTTCGGAAAATCTGAAGAACCCAGAAACCACTGGTCAGATTTTCATCAATTTCAATAGGCTTTGTGACGTTTTACCTTCCCTGAGAATTTCAGTTAGATTATCCAAGAAAAATGTAGAAAAAACTGGGGAAATTCGTAAACTGTAAACCGAATTCGGAATATTTCGTGGTTACTTTTGTTAACTATGTCAGAAAGTTTATATAGAGGTGAAAAAAAAATGTATTCATTGATATAGAGGATCGACCTAATTCTCAGAGGGGTTCGAGAAGATATCTGGAAAATTTTTCTGAAAATGGTCGATTCCGTCAATTAAACACAAATGTTGAATTATATTGACTTCAAGAAACATGAATTCTATAACGAAAAAAAAAAGCGAATTCCGAAAATTCGAAATGGTTCATGAGAAAGATGAAAAAGTTTTTTATGACACCAAGTAAGCTTTATTCGAAAATCTCACATCAAAGATTAACAAAAAATATTAAAGAGAAGCCTGAAATTTTGGAAAATCTGAAAAACCCAGAAATCAATGGTCGGATTTTAATCAATTTCAATAGGATCCGTGGAGTTTCAGCTTTCCTGAAAATTTCAGTTCGATTATCCAAGAAAATGTCAAAAAAACTGAAAAAATTCGTGAACCGTTCTTCCGATTTTCTTCAATGGGCTTTAGGAGATCGAGGATCCGCGTATTCCACCAAATTTGAACTCGATATGTTCAAAATCGAGACAGTTAAAGTTTCCTCAATGAAAAATAAATATTCTTTTTCATGGATTCGGAATATTTTGTGGTAACTTTTGTTAAGTATGTCAAAAAATATTTCATTGATATAGATGGATCTAAAATGGGGTCAAGGAGTTATCTGGAAACTATTCTTAAATTCATCGAATACCAACTAAAAACTTCCGAAGACTTCCCTGTACATTCCGCTGCAGAGAATATCGTTCTGAAGGGGCATTATGACTAAATGAACTCCCGTTTTTTTTTGTGTATTTCATTCTGACACTAATAACAGATATTGGAAAGAAGGCAATAACTGAAATTCAATTTCGCCATGAATTTCATTTCTTTTTCCGATTGATGTCGAAATGAGTTTTTCCCGGTGATGGGTGGATGATATCTGTGACCCAACAAAGCGATTCGTGTTATTTCTCGCAACCACGCAGCGATTCTTGTCTCTATTGCAGTCAATGAAAAGATTTTTTTTTCATGATCGAAATCGCTCAGTACTTCAATCTTTATATTGTTGAAAAAATATTTCGTTAAAATCAGGAAGTGGGTATATTTATATTGGATTCCCTTTTAATTATACAGAAATAGTCTAATAATCAGGAATTACATCCGACTCCTGGAATCAGATTAACTGAACCAATCCAGAACTTGTCGCAGGCTCGATTAAAATCCGGTAATCGTATAGATTGGTCGTGGTATCCGAATCGAATGACACGTCGTGGGGAACAAACCGAAACCACGTACAGGAGATAAACCGTAATAATCTTCCCCGACCAATGCTCGAGGACCAAGATTTGCACTTTGAAAAATATCCCGGATGTGTAACACCCAATAAATACACTGAGACGATTATAACTTCGCTCCTTCATTATCTCGGCGAATCGTTGAATTTATTACTGAAACTTTTTCGGTCCCGAATTCGTTTGAAAAATGATACTCGGCAAATCGGACGGTCGGAATAAGCCGGCAACTTATCGATCCGGAGGGAGGAAGGATTTCAACTTAATTATGGAATTTGAGCATTTGCCAGCTGAAAGGCGTTTCTTTATTCGATTACCACTCAGCAGTCGATATAAGGAACGCGACTGAAATTTTACTAAGCTTAGCTATACATAAAGGGATAAAAGGGGTGGCTTGTAAATTATCACGAACTTTCGCGAGTTTATTTTTTACAATCATTGGAGAATGATGGAACATAAAACCATGAAATTCGAAATTTTAACAATCGAAAAATTTTTAGCGCAAAGGAAATTCGTTCGGTATTAGTCTCCGCTTTGGAAAACTCTCATGTTTGTTCAGTTCTTTCGAAGAAAGAAATGACAAATATGACAGTTTCGAACTGATTTGTATTATTCTAGATACTTTAATTTATTTTTATGGTCGAATAGTTAAGATAGTTATGAGATGTTCCAAATTTATTGTATTTTGGTGAAGTATTTGAATTTAATTTATTCAGTTTTTAAATCGTAAAGAAAAACTATGTTTCGATTTCCATAACAATTTCCCAAATTTAATATTTCGTAATTTTTTTCTTGAAAAAAATTGAACATTTTGAAATTTGTCAATTAATTTGTAATTTATCTTTTGAATGATGAATAATTTATTTTTTTTCTCGATTGAATTTATATTAATATCATTTATGTGGATAATTTCTCTTATTCTGTCAGTTCCTAATTCTTCCAACATATAACTTTTCGAACCATTTTCATTGTCAATAATGTATAGTCCCTCAAATGGACTTTTTAATTTTGCACACATATTTTTATTGTATATTTTCATCAGTGATTCTGTGTGCTTGTATGATAATTTTTTAAATTCAACCTTCTTTTACTTAATATTTTCAAAATAATTCTCCCTACTTCTTTTTAACTTCGATCTCTTGTATGATTCTTATATTTAATTTCTTCTGTGAAATCAGCATCTAGATATTGGAATACACTTTATATCTGCATTGCATGTCTGAGATAACTTGTAATCTAAATAATTCGTTCTCTGTAACTGTCTGTTGTGCTGATCCCCAAAAATATGTCAAAAATTTAATTTTAAAAGTTTATAAATCAATTATTTCCATTTCCTTGTTGTTTATCCACAACAAAGCTTCTTCAGTTAAGTGATTTCAATGAAATATTTGGATAGTACAAAACATGTGAAACATATCTTCTTTTTAGAATCTTAGGAATGGCACTGAATTTTGTTTCTTAATTTTTCCTTCAAAATTCATCTTATTCTCTCCTAAATTTATGATACCCATAATTTCATCATTAAGACTTTTTTTATTTCGCATTTTGTTTTTCTATCTACTCTATAATCACCCCTAATTACTCCTGGTATATCTGGGAATTTATTTCTATTCATTTTTCAATTTTTTTTTCTGTGACATCCGTTCTTGTATTAAGTTTGTAATTTATTGTATCTCCTTCAATCATCTTCCCAATTCTGTTTTCTATTATATCAATTCTATCTCTAGTTTCCTTCAATTCCATTGAATTTTCTGGTGTGGTTCAATTATAATAAAAAAGTGCGTTCTCAAAAAAATCATAATCCCCAAAAATATGTACATATTTAATTTCCGATGTTTCGAAATGATTCATTTCCTTTTCCTTGTTGTTTGTCCACAACAATGCTTCTTCGGTTAATTGACTCCTAATTAAATCTTTGAATAGTATAAAAGATCTAAAACATTTCTCTTCATTTTCTGAGAATCTTATGAATGGCAGTGAATGTTGTTTCTCAACTTTTTCATGAAAATTCATCTTATTCTTTCCTGAATTTATGATAGCCATAATTTCATCATCAAAAATTTTTCAAAATTTTTCATTTGGTTCTTCTATGTTCTCATTTTGAATTTTTGCATTAATATATATCTCATTTTTGTTTATTTCCACTTGTTCATGAAAATATTTCCTCATATCAACTTCAGTCACTTCTTATTCCTTATGGTTTATCTGGGAATTTATTTCTATTTGTTTTTTTAATTCTTTTTCTGTGACATCTATTTTTGCAGTAAGTACGTAATTTATTCTAACTATATCTTCTTCAATTATCTTCTCAAATCTGTTTTCTATTATATCAATTCTATCTCTAGTTTCCTTCAATTCCATTGAATTTTCTGGTGTGGTTCAATTATAATAAAAAAGTGCGTTCTCAAAAAAATCATAATCCCCAAAAATATGTACAAATTTAATTTTAGAAGTTTCAAAATGATTCATTTCCATTTCCTTGTTGTTTATCCACAACAATGCCTCTTCGGTTAATTGACTCCTAATGAAATCTTTGAATAGTATAAAAGATCTAAAACATTTCTCTTCATTTTCCGAGAATCTTATGAATGGCAGTGAATGTTGTTTCTCAACTTTTTCATGAAAATTCATCTTATTCTTTCCTGAATTTATGATAGCCATAATTCCATCATCAAGACTTTTTCAAAATTTTTCATTTGGTTCTTCTATGTTCTCATTTTGAATTTTCGCATCAATATATATCTCATTTTTGTTTATTTCCACTTGTTCATGAAAATATTTCCTTATATCAACTTCAGTCACTTCTTATTCCTTATGGTTTATCTGGGAATTTATTTCTATTTGTTTTCTAATTTTTTTTCTGTGACATCTATTTTTGCAGTAAGTATGTAATTTATTCTAACTATATCTTCTTGAATTATCTTCTCTAATCTGTTTTCTATTATATCAATTCTATCTCTAGTTTCCTTCAATTCCATTGAATTTTCTGGTGTGGTTCAATTATAATAAAAAAGTGCGTTCTCAAAGAAATCAAAATCCCCAAAAACATGTACAAATTTAATTTTAGGAGTTTCGAAGTGATTCATTTCCATTTCCTTGTTGTTTATCCACAACAATGCTTCTTCGGTTAATTGACTCCTAATGAAATCTTTTAATAGTATAAAAGATCTAAAACATTTCTCTTCATTTTCTGAGAATCTTATGAATGGCAGTGAATGTTGTTTCTCAACTTTTTCATGAAACTTCATCTTATTCTTTCCTGAATTTATGATAGCCATAATTTCATCATCAAGACTTTTCAAAATTTTTCATTTTGTTCTTCTATGTTCTCATTTTGAATTTTTACATTAATATATATCTCATTTTTGTTTATTTCCACTTGTTCATGAAAATATTTCCTCATATCAACTTCAGTCACTTCTTATTCCTTATGGTTTATCTGGGAATTTATTTCTATTTGTTTTTCTAATTTTTTTTCTGTGACATCTATTTTTGCAGTAAGTATGTAATTTATTCTAACTATACCTTCTTCAATTGTCTTCTCGGATCTGTTTTCTATTTTATCAATTCTTTTTCTAGTTTCTTTCAATTGCCTCGAATTTTCTGGTGTGCTTCAAATAAAAAAGGGCGTTCTTGAAAAAATCATAATAATATGTGCGGGGTTTGGGGTGAAACTAGAACAATGAAATTTTTTATATCCTTCAGGAATACACGCACTTTGAGTATCAAGAGGTATACCCAAAACGCGAAATTTTCAAAAAAAATTTTTGGGGTTGATAGAGATTATTTCAGGATCCACCCTCAAACTTAGCTGTCCTCAAGCCAAATTTCCTCAATAAATTCATTCCATAATTCCACGCTGCTGCTCTTCGAGCGAAACTATTCACTATTTCCCTTCAGAACTCACCTCGTTATCCATCAAAATATTAATCAGTGAATAGTTGACGCTTCCCAGAATATCAAGGATGAAATCGTTGAACTCCGCTCATATATAACGCCGAATATTCGTCCTTTTGAATGACTCCGAAAGATCCATCACATCTTCATTGAAATTCGCGGGCAAAACGGCTACGTTCAGAATGTTCAGATAGAAACGCATAGGGCTCTTTCAACGCGTCACTTCATATAATAACGAGGAGGAAAAACGATACCGTTTTTTTCTCCTCGCGGATAATAAAAATTTGGCGCGCCCCCCTAATAAATCAACCGGAAACGTCAAACGTTAACAGAATGTTGTGAGAATGTATGACGAGCGGTGCCCGATTTCGATGAAAAATCGACCTGGTTATCTTCCCAGCTGATCAGCTTTGACATGCTCGGTTGGAACAACCCCAGTCATCAGGAGTTTTCAATAAAAGGACACCATTTGGCATTCGCTTATTAATTAATGTGATAACGTCCTGATGTTTCGTGATAAAAATTGCTCGGAACGACGGAAATGGGTTCTTTACGTTCGTGTTCGATTAGTACACCCGTGTTTCTGCCAGATAACGTCGGATTTCAGTGGATCAATCACTATATGTTTGTCGTTGAATGAAATCGACAGTTATGAATACGAGAAAGTACAACTCGCCCTACGTTTCCCAGTCGATGCACGAAAGTGTATTAGAGGTTCTAAAGGGCACAACGCTACGTGCCCACCCAACGATAAACGGAGGGAAATTTCAGAAATTAGCATTTCATTCAGTGCGATATTTTATTTCAACGTTGATTTCAAGAGGGCCTTTTCTTTTCGGGGTCGCATGTGCCATTATTCGTAGGGAAGGGCGAAAGGGACTTTGTGTTGAGAAATTAGGGCGAATTTTTCGATAATTCTATTGGTTTAATCATAGTTCGTGTCCGAAAATTAGTAATTATGTCGGTGTGCCTTGTTTTCATTTTTGAACCAAATTGAATAAGCGTTCAATTTGCATATTTTATTATTATTTTGGGAGTTTTGTTAACGTGACTAATTCCTATTTTCAGGTATAATTTGTGAGAGGGATTGTTTCAGGGGTTTAAGAATAAAAGGAGGGTTTAAGTTCCTCGTTAGCCGAACGCCAATTTCTGATGACTTATTTCTCATATAAACACTTCTTCAGAAGAAATCGATTAGCACTAGTCTCTTTCTTAGGAGAAATGTTACATTTTATACTCTTTGGCAGAATTATCAACTTCCTTCGATAAGATATTCAAAATATTTCATAAATTTTTTTTTTCCTCTCTTCAACTTCACCACTCTTCATGAAAAATAATGAAATATTTGATTAGTTTCAAGACAAAATAATAGAGAGAAGATTCAATTAACCAAATTTTACCATAAATTCCAAAAATTTTCAATTCAATTATTATGAATTTCATCATTACTGTCCCAACTTAATATAAGCTAACTCTACTTAACCTTACGTGAGTATTATCTTATATTGAAAATTTTACTAACATTCCTATTCAATTAATATATGTACATATTCCTAATCATTAAATCAAAAATTTCTGAATTTTAAGACGAATTTTATTGATAAAGCTTCGTTTGATAATTAATCTTGAAAATAATGAAATATCTTCATTGTTGGCCAAAAAACCGAAAAAAATTATAGGTAGTCGTGTGGACTTCCGACACAAGTAAAAATTCTTAATTTTGGAAAACCTGTTTTTTTTTTCAATTATATTTGTCGTGTGAATAATTTAAATTACAAAATAACATAATATAATTCAAAACATTCTCATGAATTAAATTTATCGATCGAATCATAAGATAAGTTGCGCAATTCCAGTACAAAATATAAATAATACATTTTTTTTTCACTTTTTCTTTAGTACACTGATTCATCGTGATGTTCTAATGATTCAATTGAATGATATAAATTGATTGATAATCATTTTGCAACTAATTTATTTCATTTCTGACAATTTAATTCAATAAAAAAAATTGGGGAATTAAGTTTTCATGAAATTTTATCGAATTTTTAATTATGAAATTCGCGATACAAATAATATGGAAACAACAACAAATCTGTTCAATCTTCTAGTAAGAACTGCTAAGCCAATTTTGGAAGAAATAAATTATTGAAAGAAATTCCTCTGTTATGAATTTATAACGAACAACTATTATTAATATTGTTCCAAAATGATTTTTTTTTTTGCCAAAAAACAAATTTGATTTGAATCTGAAATAATATTGAGGGTTATTCCAAATTCACTCTATCGTGAAACCTGGAATTTTTCAAAAATCTTTTTTATTCTAGAAAAAATGAAGTATTCAATTCATTCATCGGATCATATAATGAGTTGTGCAATTCCAGTACAAAATATAAATCATAAATTTTTTTTTCACTTAGGATCAAGGATTTAAAAAAATATACAAGATAGATATTTCGAAACATTTATTATATTTCACTGATTTTTCGCGATGTTCGAATGGGTAAACTGAATGATATAAATTGATTGATAATCATTTTGCAACAAACTTATTTCATTTTTGACAATTCAATTCAATAAAAAAAAGGAAGAATCAAGTTGTTATGAAATTTTAAAGAATTTTTTATTTTGAAATTCGCGACAAAAATAATATCGAAACAACAACAAATCTGCTATTAAGAACTGCTAAACCAATTTTGGAAGATATAAATTATTGAAAGGATTTCCTCTGTTATGAATTTATAACGAACAACCATTATTGATATTGCTCCAAAATGATTTTTTTTGTCAAAAAACAAATTTTATCTGAATATGAAATAAATATTCAGAGTTTCCCAAATTCACTTCATCGTGAAACCTGAAATTTTTCAAAAATCTATTTTTTTCTAGCAAAAAAAATGAGCCTTTAAAGAATTTCTCAGGGTTCTCAAAGAGACCTAGGAGAGTCGAGAATAAAAAACATTGAACCATTATTGATCTATTTCAACGGAAAATATCGTCAGAACATCAATAAATACAAATGTTCAAGAAACTTTTGTTTCAAACTATGTTTTTTTTCTGAAAGTTAGTGGAATTTCACTGCAGAATTCAGTTTTTTCCAAAATTCTCGATGAATAGAATGACATTGAAATGTATCTATCCCCATTGAAAACTTTCTGCTCTTGTCGAATATTTCAATCAAATTAGAAAATTTGAATGTTGAATCTCAGTTTGACAGAAGTCCCATATTTCTCAATACAGAGCAGGGTTTTTCATCAGTTCAAAAATAAATCTATTGACCGGTGGAAGTTAATCATACCTTGAAAAATACTCACCCCATTTTGCGTAGACAACCCCGTGAACTATACCAACAAGGGCGTGTTACAAAAGAATAGATGCATTTTCCATAAACTACTTAACATTCTAATCTCCCCTCAGAGGTGGAAATATGCGCCATTTGTATATCTGCAGAGCATTCCCTCCAAGGATTCCCTTCAAGAATCATCACCGTATTATTGAGATTTATGGCGGAATTGTTCGCGAAATGAAGAATATCCGAGAAGGATAAATGTCCGTTATATATCTATGCATCCAAGATGCTGGAGGAGTTGGAATATCTCCCGAAAGGTTTCACCTCTTTGGTATTTTTCCAAATATCCACCCACCGTTGAATGGAATTTATGTTACGATCAGTTCTTTTTATTTTGACGTCCGAGGTTTAATCCTCATTGAAACTCGAGTTTATTCAGTACCTCATTCAACAAAATGATCGATGTCGTTCAGTTTGTTCTTCATTTTATCATCGCAGAATAATTGATCCATCTGAAGTTGATTGGAATCCTGTTTCGATACAGGAGATGAAAGTGAAATTAGTTTATCCCTTTCAGGCCCAAATTAAAATCATTTTTATAAATTTCGTTGTCAATTTTTTCAATGGTGGTTTTCACATGTAACCACTAGGACAAAACAATAGGTACTGGGAATTTAGAATTTTCTTGGGAAAATTCTAACTCGGTTACCAGGCCAGCTTCTTTCAATTTACGACAAATTGATCCATACAAATCATAACCATACTTTTCTCTCCATGAATTGTTTATTATTCATGAAAACATAAGGATTCTGATCAAGAAATATACCAAGTGGGAATAACTTCATTCTCGATTATTGATGTTGATTCAACCACCTTCTTATAACTTGATCCATTAACAGTGGTATATTAAAAAAAAATTCATTTGCTAGCCTTTTCAGAAAACGGACTTATGGTGATACTGAAAATATACCTTATCAGCCAAGCAGGGCGTGAGTTTGTTGAAACCTTATTTCCGTTTCTATTTTAAGGCATACGCTGTGAAAAGAACATTTTGCCGAGGTAATTAGAGGTGCTAGATATGAATCAAGGTCTAACGCTGCCCGGCTAACTCATTAGAATTCCGAAACTTACTCGAATATTTTTCCTATTCGGGTTCGTTTAACTCTGGAAAATCCGATAACATCGAAAGTGGGACGAAAATACTTTTCGTGTCAACTGAACTGAAAGCTTACATCGGTTTCTGCCAAAAGGAGGAACCTTAGATGGTGATCTAGAATATAATATTCAGACTTTTTCATGTCATATTCCTTTTAAGAAATTTCATTAACACAATAGGGTAGGTATTGTCTATTATAAAAAGAGAAGTTAAAATGCTTTGTTATCGAGAAGAATTCTTGTTATTTTCGAAAATGTATTACCGCGCAATTCAAATAGAACGACAACGAATTTCACCACGAACAACCCTTCCATTCGAGTGACGAATGTAAGTTCAGCTGTGAACACTCAATTATTTTCCGAACCCATCGACGGAACCTGCTAGAAACACGTCTTCCAGCGAAAGCGAGCGAGAATGGAAACTTAAATTTGTTGCTACTAACTTCAATTAATTCCATCAATTTCACCCGGAGTTCAAGGGAGCCCGTACCGACGCGTTTGTTCATAATATCGACAATTTATTTTCCATGATCCATCCATTTCTCCCCGGGAAATCTGTAAGAGACAAGTAATAACCCATTTTCCACTTACTTAACCCCATACAACCTCAAATCCCGGGGCAATTCGGGAGCTCTCACTGCAGCGATACAATTTTTGACAAGCTAATCATGCCGAACATCGAGAAAGAAGTTAAATTGGCATCCCTTCCGCCGAAAGTGCGAGAACCCTACGGTTAATTTAACTCAAAAATTCTGGCGGGAAATTGATGGCGTCGTCCCTTCGCGAAGATAAGCTGAATGACTGGGAGATGCGTTTATTCACTTTGATATAATAATGTTTGACGACGAGATTATGAATGATGAATGGTAGCAAGACATGTTTTATTCTTTAGGCTCGGTTCGGTATTCATCACGAATGAGAAAAGGCTCAGAAACATGACGTGAAAATCGCATGGAGTGTGAAAGAATTATTGAGTGTATGGAGAACCAAGGATATTTCTCCTTTTTGCACTGCTAAACACATCTTTGGATCTTTCTAGTTCGAAAGTTTGCCTCGAGACCCAAGCGGCCATTTCACAGAAATATCACAAGGAGTGCGCGAATATCGAGCTACTCAAGTAAAGAGTACGTCTATATTCGTTCGCATCTTTGTGCGTCTCCGCTGCGCGCGGCAGACCGTCGAACGCTGTTCGTGATAGGGATGGGAATATCTCCGGATTCCCCTTAAATCTAGTTCATATTCACTCCCCAATATTGGGTTGAGAGGCAGCCTCGGTCAATGTGGACGCTTCTCCAGCAATAAAAACTTGCATTTCGCCGAGGTCGAACACGGTTCGAGACGATCCAAAATTCGTAGGTATTTCTGTGGGCGGCAAAGGGATTCCAGGGTCATGAAAGTAAACTATTAAGCTTAGTCGATATCATTATGTTACCAAAGACACCGCATACAACATTGTACCCTCTGACATCTAAATAGCCTTTAACTACTGAAACTGAAGTTTTTCATTCACACAATAAAGGAATCGGAGCGAACAATACACCACTCAATACATCACGCCGAAGATGGATATTAAACCGCTCGAGGAAAAGTATAACCTAATCGAGCAAGAAAAAATCGACGAGCCAACAGGATGGCTAATAAATTGATTTCCAAGTTCAATAAAGCAGAAACTGAAATCCATTCTCCGATGATTGATGATGTAATAACAAATAAATCCGAATACAATTCCTTTCTACGGGCGAAAGCCGCGGGGTTGTTTTGTCAACTCACATATTCGACGGGTTTATTGGGTCTATAAAGAATCTGAAGAAGTTATCTTTGTGTAAACGAATCCATCTGCACTTCGGTTTCCTCCGAGATTGGATGGGGCGAATTGCACATTCGTTCTGGATTGTTAGTTCATATTTTTCCGTTTCGGCCTTCTCGGGAATGGAGGAGTAGGAATGGTTGTTGTTAAGAGCTTTTTTCCCCTATTTACTGTCCAAATATTGTTGGAACACTATCAATATCAGAAACTTTTCGTATGACCGATCGGGTTTCATTTCAAGGACGTCAGAAGAAATTAAGTTTGCTGTCACGTCTTTACAGGGCCGTATCTAGGGCGTGGCAAGGGTGGCACTTGCCACGGGCGCAAGGTCCGAAGGGGCGCCAAAAAATATCAAAAATAAAAAAATAGGAGCGCCTAGCAAAAAAAATTAATTCGAAAGATGACAACACGTAAGTAAGTAATTCGGTCACAACATTTCGAAACATTGACATTCATAAAACAGAATGAGAATGCAATGAGGTCAGAAATACGAGAAATATGGTCTAATTCTTATAAAAAATTTTCAAAGATGCCGCACTCTGATCATAAATATTACAATCGGCAAAATTGTCATGCGATTCCAAGCACAGCCCTTTTATGAGTTGTTTACACTACATCCCTTATCGCATTCAGCTTGTTTTGAAGGGCGGCTTCTTTGATGATGATGGTTCATAATGATCGATTTGATAGATTTTTAGGCCACATCTGTGGTATTTTGAAAACGAGTCGTATTGCCAAAAATTCAGCAATCAGAGTTTGGAGCTCAAGAAGTGGGAGAAAAATTGGGGAATCTTATTCTATTCTACATAAATACTTTTTTCTTTCAATTGTGAAGAGAAGAGCAAAAAATTTAAATTATAATGTTCGTTTAGTGTGTATCCAGATTTGAAGTGTTAAAAGTTCTGAGTTTTTTATTATATTGTGACATTTTTGTGCCAATGTGCTTTTGGATTCAAGCATCATAAATTGTGCTATTGAAGGTGAGTTGTACTAAGTATTTGTTCCTTTCAATTCAAGGAGAGATATGTTTGGTTCATTGCGGAAAATATGGATTTTCACACTTGAGTTCTCACTTCTCAAAGCGTCTTTTTTTGAATGAAATCTGATAAAACTCAATTTTTAGTGTTACTTTTCATAGTTTTCATTTAATCTTTAATCTCATCTGGCAAAGATTATTCTAGTGATTTTTTTATACTTAACGTATGGACTTCTTGAATATTGTAACATCGGGCCCTGTACGAAACTATTAGTACGTGTTTCAAAGGGTTATAAAATAGTATTTGCATGATAAGTTTGCGGTTTTTTTTTGCAGAGATTGTTTTCTAGTCAACTCACCAAAAAAATTTTATTTCACGTTTGCAGTATGTATTTTTTAATCTTGAGTTGAAGAATTTATATTTTTTAAAATAAATGTTCGTATTCATTACATAAATATGAATATTTCATTTTGTTTTTCCAGAATTTGTTTTATTTTTATGCATTTCATTTGAAATGTGTTTTTCAATGTTTTTAATGAAAACATTTTTCCATAAAAATTTGTGTTATTTTGAAACTGTTACGGAAATATATGACCAGCATTATGAAAAAAAAAGACTATAAGAAATTATGATGGATGAAAAAAAATCTACGCAAATGAGGGGGCGCTGTCGAATATATTGCCACAGGCGCAATAGTAGGTACCTAGATACGGCCCTGCGTCTTTATTCTATTTTTATGTCGAATCTAAACTACTGCAGATTTCGAAGGAATTTTTTCATTACTATCGTTCTGTTGTCGAACAAAACATAATTTTCGTGAAGACTTTTCCCAAAATTATTTGATTTCCCCTGAATTTTCGAATATTCCAAAAGCTGAAGAATATTCACTTAAAATGTTCCTGAAGTCTGAAATCTTTCCTCAATTCGGGACCAAGGAAAAATTCCCTGATTCAATTCAACATCGGTGAGAAAATTTCATACACATTTTTTTTTTGGAAAATCATTATAACGTTTCCACCGAGGTGAGCTATGACAATTATTATTTTTATTACTTTATCTACCTACTCCTATTGAATTATATATTCATTATTCAATTACTTTTGAGCAATTAATGGTATCTGTGAACAAACAACGTGAGTTATAATAATTCACTACTATAACTCCCTGGCTCTGGGCTTCTAAACAAGCCGATTGGCTGAAAGGGAACAGTCAATTATTGTTATTGAGGGGAGGTTACTCGAATAATTCTGACGTTTCCCCAAATTAAGTTGATACCTAATTATTATTGTGAATGTTTTGCTGAAAAAGATGAATTCAGATAGTGAAGATGAATTATTATGTACACCTTCACAAATAAGACAATTTTACCATACAGAATTTATTGGCCGAAAATTTCCGAAACAATTGTATAGGTGTATATAACAATTTTCAAGATTGGTGAAGCAGAAAGAATATTGAGTCATCGTTTACAGAGAATGTTCTTTCTGCATATTTTAGTATACTTAGCACTGAATATAAAGCATCGCCCCTTTGGACTTTCTACTCCATGCTTAGAAGCACAATCAACAGGAATAATGCATTGTTATATGTAACTATAAAGGTTTATAAATAAAGTTCTTTCTCTGTACTTGTATCTTAGTATTTATTGTTATAGTCGTAGATGAAGTATATTATTCAATTTGCGGTAATGGTCATAACTCACTTGATGAATCACGCAAACTTCATTTGCGTGAGTTATGACCTACAGCACCACTCGTTAAATAATATACTATTATTGTATATCACCTGGAGATTATGGCAATTATAGATTCCTTTTGGCAGCTGGCCGAATTGATCCAATATTTCAAAGTATTTGAAACTGGGAATGATTCCCACGTTCTAATTGATTTTAACAGGGTAGTTGACGAATTTTTTTCGGTAAAATTGAGGAAAATAATTTCAATCTGATAATTGTTTTCCAAAGCTTAGATTGAATATTACAAATTCTATAAGCAACCACGAAAAGTTTTACATGATTATAATGACCCAATAATCATTAATTATATTTCATTGTCTATTCTCTTGAGACGAAAGTAATTTAACTCACCGCTTTCGGGCCCATCCAGATTTCCTCAATTCCATGAGTGCCAATTAGAGTAATCCACTACATATGTATCTTAATTCAAATTCTTGGTACAGTTGCATCTACATCCCTAAAATCCTCCGCTAATTCGAATTAATCAAGTCAAGTGAGAATATAATTCCGAAGGCATTAAAAGCTTTCCTAATTAACATACCATATCAGAGGAATATGCAAATTTCAGTTAAGGCTGTTTTGTTTCTCAATACGGCACCAAGACAACTATAACGCATCAAAAGCACCGTGTATCATTGAATAATACAACATCTCGAAAATATAGGGATTCTCGAAGTGAGGAAGGATTCAATGACGCAGCGTTATATCGAGGATGGTGTCGGTGTTTGTCCCTCTCTTCTTTCTTCTTGATTTTCTGTACTGGAAAGAGGAGAAAGCGTTTCGGATTTCCATATTTTGTATCTATCTATCTTTGGAAAGGACCCAAAACCACATCGAATCCCATTATCTGCATTCAAATGCGGATGACACCGAAGTGTTATCCGTACATTATCGCCACCTCGAATAGGTGCGATGCGAAGACTATCTTAGGCCGTTTAATGTAATTTCTTGCGTCCCCAACACCCTCCTTATCGCCCTAGGGGAATAAACACCATCCGTGATTTCCTACGCAGATGTATCATACGCGTATCCTGGAATTAACAGGGTAACGTTACAGCAGTTTTCCTTATGTTTGTGGCGAATAACATGAAAGGGTGGGAAGTGAACTGGCAAAATTTCAGTGACTTCCCGAACAGGGGAATCGTTGGGAGAGGCTGCAGCTCAGCGGACAACCCAACTTTGCGTTATATGAGAGGGGAACATATTATAGGAAACAGTGATATTTTGACTGTCGATATTTTTCAGTTGGGTTGAAAATATTGTGAAATTGCAAAACAAAGTTTCTCACCTAAACTTTCGTTTCTCAGCCATATAGGTACTGCTGAAATTTTGTGTCTATATACAGGGTGTTCCTAAATTGAAGGTACAAACGAAGAGGGGAGGTTCCTCAAGTTATTTCAAGAAAAAAATTCCCATCAGCATGGGATCGCAAACGTTTCGTTTTCGAGATATAGGGTGTTGAAGTTTGAATTTTTTTCAAGTTTTTTCTCATAGTATCCACAATTCACAAGATATTCAACTGAATGAGTTCAATTTGATGTGTCAAAATCAACAATGAATTAATTCACATAACTGAATATTTATGACAATTTGGATTTTTCTGATGATTTCGAGAAAATCGTTCGAAATTTTTTTCTCGAAATCGATAGCTTATACGACAAAACTACAAGAGACCATAAAGTTTATTATAACAACAAAGCTGCTTTCACTTTTTTTCAAATTGCCAGTGGCTCACCAAAAAAAAGTTCTGGAGGAAATCAGGAGACAGTGTTCAAGAAAAAATATCACCCTGTAGATTGCTATCGAAATTGGAATGTCACATGGTGTAAACTCTAAATTGTAATATCTATGCGAAATTTCAGTTGAATATCTTGTGAAGTGTAGATACTATGAGAAAAAAAACTTGAAAAATTTCTAACTTCAACACCGTTTATCTCGAAAACGAAACGTTTGCTATCCCATGTTTGTGGGACATTTTTTTCTTAAATAACTTGAGGAATCTCCTCTTTTCGTTTGTACCTCCAATGAATATGGGGCATCGATGAGATGAGTTATATAAAAATTAGGAAAAGCACTGCCGTGAAGGCAGGAGCTTTTGAGCGCTCGTACATGCACCTTTTACGTAGATTCGCATTTTCCAGTTTTAGAAATCAATTGAAGGAATTTTCGACAGCTGTCAAAAAAATTCTGAAACTTAGGCGAAACTCCAGGCTTCATGTCAGTGCTTCAGCTGATCAATTTTTTTTCGATAATTCGTTAGAATTTTCTACGGTATCTATGGTCTTGGTGATGTGATCTGGACAAAATACTGCACGTAGCTTGAATACATTATTCCTCAGCTAGAAGCATAATTTCATTTCAATCCGATCAGTAGTTCCTAGGCCTTTCTGTTCGAAAGTTACAATTTTCTATGGTTTTTATGGTTCTGGTCATGCGATCTGGACAAAATATTGCTTTAATATATCATTCTCGATTAAAATACAAAATTTCATCTCGATCGAATCCGTAGTTTCGAAATTATCGAGAAAACAAAATTTCAAACGACCGTATTTACGGAACCCCTAGTATAATTCTGCTCATTGATGAACGTGAACGCGACATTCCAGATCCACACCTATCCAGAAAATTTCAAGTCCCTAGGCCTTTTCGTTCGAAAGTTATGATCTGGAGGAATATAAATTTCTCCATTAGTATTCAAAATTTCGTCACGATCGAATCTGTAGTTGAAATTATCAAGAAAACTAAATTTCAAACGACCATATTTACGGAACCCCAAGAATAATGTTGCTCATAGATGAACGTGATCACGACATTCGCGATCCACACCTATCCTGAAAATTTCAAGTCCCTAGGCGTTTCCGTTCGAAAGTTACAATTTTCTATGGTTGCTATGGTTCTGGTCTTGCGATCGGGACAAAATTATATCTCTCGAAGTATCTATTTTATAAACTATTTGGCTGGTTCAGTACAGAATCTTTGGTAATTTTTATAGTCTTCGGTTCGATCATAGATCAGTAAATTTTTTTAGCAAATAACGTTTCAGAAACCCAAACTAATTCGATATTGCTGTGAAGGGGTGAGTTTGATAAGACTTGAAGCTTAACATCCAGTATCTGGATGAGTGACCGTTCTGAAGATGAATTTGAAAAAGCGCTCAAAAAATTCTCGTCAATGCTTTTCTCGATTTATTTTTATATCAGTTTCTATTCATCACAGACTCGAATTATGAACACAAAAGCAAAAATAAAAGTCCCGTTTTCCGTGAATATCGTTGAACATCAAAGCATTCCGAATTCGAATTAGATCGGGAAATTAAGGCGGAACGGCCAATCGGTTCGGGATCTCCGAGAGTTTTTCTATGCGAAGAACGCAATCAAGAACTATCATATTTCCTACCATTCAGCACGTATTTATCGCCAAAAAGAAATGAGATCCGTCGTTATTTCCACTTTGATTTGAATATCGACTTCAGTCGGTTTCCCAGCAAGAAAACGTTTAGAATTCGGCGCGAATCCTCCTAATAAATTCTCATTTAACGATGAGCATCGATTAAGGAACTCAAAGAAGGTATTTTTCTCGGTTTCTCCAAGGACGGATCCCAGTCCTTTCATTCCGAATTCAGCCTGCGTCAACGATGGGCGAGGAGAAAAATAAAATCGATAGTTCTAATTCTCTCAAGATATTAAATCCGTTCGATCGTATAAATTTTTTGATTGAGTTTTCCCACATGTTTTTCTGACAGCTCCTAACCGGTTTTCGTGTTACACTTTTGTTGAAGCCCGCCGGTTCATACCTCATATTTGGCGTATTTGCGGATACGTGGAAAAACTACGTGATACGTGCGGGAGCGGACGTGGATTCCTGCTGAAATTTCCTGTAGAACGAATTCCGAAAAAATATGTCAGCAATGCGGGGAACTCAACAACAGGAAGTGTCGACGTGGCCCTCAATTAAACTCTTAATTGAGAGCCAAAAGGCTATTGCTCCATTATTTCCAGTGATGGACCTGAGAGTCAGATCACTAAGATTAAGTAGGATTATTTTCATGAGGAAACATTTTTTTTCTAATATCTATCATCAATAGTGATATTCGATACTGTGGAATTCAACGCAACGATGTCCAGCAATTTCCAAATTTCCATTTGTCAAAAGTAATTTTTTTCTATTTTTTAATTCTTCATATCTCTCCTTTTTTGAGCGCTCGTACTACTTACACGAGGGCTATATCATTTCGTCACGATGTCTGTATTTTGCGAATTTTGAGCCGAAAATGGTCTCAATCGACTATGTTCGACTCACTGATGACGAATCCGTCGGAAAATTCGAGTCTGTCCGTCCGTCCGGCCGTATACACGATAACTCTCGAACGGAATGTCCTAGAAACTTGAAATTTTCAACGTAGGTTCGAATCTCGAATGCTGCGGTTGAGTTCGTTATCGGGAAATATTCGCGCAGGGGTTCCGTAAATATGGCCGCTCGAATTTTTGTTTTCCTGATTATTTCGAAACTACAGATTCGATCGAGGTGAAATTTTGTACTCAGATGGAGAATAACGTGTTCAAGCTGAATGCAAAATTTTGTCCAGCTCGCATGACCAGAACCATATAAAACATAGAAAATTATAACTTTGGAACGGAAAGGCCTAGAGATTTGAAATTTTCAGGATAGGTGTAGATCTCGAATGTTGCAGTCACGTTCATTAATGAACAAAATTAGACTATGGGTTCCGTAAATATGATCGTTTAAAATCCAGTTTTCTTGATAATTTCAAATTTATGTATTTGATCGTGATGAAAATTTGTATTTGAATTGAAAATGATATATTCGAGCTACATTTTGTAGCTGTAGATCGCATGAGCAGAACCATAGAAACCATAGAAAATCATAACTTTCGAACGGAAAGGCCTAGGGATTTGAAATTTTCAGGATAGGTTCGGATCGCAAATTGTGCGGTCACGTTCATCAATGAGCAAAATTAGACTAGGGGTTCCGTAAATATAGCCGTTCAAACTATTTTTTTCCTGATTATTTCGAAACTACTTATTGGATTGGAATGAAATTTCGCACATAGATGAAGAATAATGTTTTCAAACTACATGCGAATTATTATTATTATTATTGAAAAAAAAATTGGTCACCTAAAGCACAGACGTGAATTCTGGATTTTCGCCTTAGTTTGAACTTTTTTTGACAGCTGTCAAAATCTTTCCAATTGGTTTCTTAAACTGAATAATGCAAATCTACCTACAAGGTGCATGTACGAGCGCTCAAAAGCTCCTGCCTTCACGGCAGTGCTTTTCGTAATTTTTTACCTCCACCTCTAGGAGGCAATTTGAAAATGAAAGTTGAAAAAAAAACATAATTTTTCTCAGAAGAACTACCACAAAAAGGGTCGAGGTTGATATGGAAATATTAGTTTTCGATGTCGTGCAATTCGATGAAAATAAAATCACAACAATATCCTGCAATTTTTCAAATTTTTTATTGTCGAAAGACATTTTTTTCCATTTTTCAATTCTTCATACCTCTCCTTTTTGGCAGGAACGATCGAGACTAGAAGATAATCAACCAGAGACTTTCTCAGTTTATTCTCATCCAATAAAAACGTATTCAAAAATTTCGATCATTAGGTCCTAAAAATCTAATGGATCGCCCCATATTCGCTATATTGTGCAATTCGATGAAAATAAAATAGCAACGATATCTAACACTTTCCAAATTTTCATTTGTCATTTTTTTCCATTTTTCAATTATTCGTATCTTTTCTTTTCTTTATCAGAAACGATCGAGATGGGAAGATAATCAACCAGCGAATCCCTGACTTCATTCTCATCCAATGAAATCGTTTTTGAAAATTTCGTTTATTAGGTCCGAAAAACTAAGGGGTAGATCCCTCTTGAACACTATATTTGCTTCTCTCAAAGGAAATATAAAGATAATAATTTTTTCACATGGAGGATATGAAACTGGTTGAGTAGATTCAACAAAATAACTCATCATAATTGTATCTAAAAAAAAACACAACAAAAAGTTTGAAGGTTGATATGGAAATCTGATTTTTTTTGCAATTCGATTAAAATAAAATCGTAACGCTATCTAGTCCAATTTTCAAAAGGCACTTGTCACAAATAATTGGGATTTTCAGATTATTATATACGTAGCAACTTCCCCACTTAATTTTTAGAAAATTTTATTCGAAAATTTGGAATTTTAGCATGAAAAGTCGGAAATAAATTCATTTTGAAATATCCTAAAAGAAACATATTTGCAAAGTTTCTTAAGCGATTGTTTGAGTTGCGCTTTGGTGTTCTGCGGTAAATAATGTGCAATTTCAAGCTTCTTGTGTTGGACATTGGATTTTTACACAACCTTCCTCTAAGTTTAATCCTCTGAACTGATTCTTGGTTCCTGATTATATAATATTACTTCGGATAATATTTTCATTTTAGCTGTTTTGCAACCAATAAGCTCATGCACGAGAGATCCATCGGAAATTTATATTTGATGCTGTTTACGTTTGCTCATCGTGTTCCAACAAAACCGTCGTTAATCCCCAACAAAATTTCACAACATCCTTCCCTCAGGAACCCAAACCCTAACACTCCCCCCATATTTCCCGAATATAATATTCACCGAGCGGGGTTTCCCGTTCCGAAGAACGAATAATTATTCCTTGCTCTTTCGGTTTATTACCTTCGTTCCTATTTCACTCAGGAATTCCACAGCAATGTCCCCGATGTGATAATAAAATGCTGAATGCTGATAATAAAACACTAGAGGGCCCCAAATTTTAACGAGTGTTTCGCTAATTACTGAATTAATATCGATATAACACTCGTGAATGTTGCCTTAACTTTTCCGATCACGCGAAGGCGTTAATCTTTTCTGCTTTATCACGTGCTCGGATTATCTCGGGTCCAATTTAATTAACCTCGCTTTAATCAAACGAAACCTTTTATTTTCAGGTGGCGGAGGCGGAGGTTCGGGGACTTAACGAAATGCGCGTCGCGAACAGATTACGTGGTGAAAGTTTTGACGTTGGATTTGGTGAAGGAATCGGCTTCTTTCGTGTTTCTAGAAGTTGAAAACTTCAAAGGGAATTTACGATGTTTTGGAAAAACCGAAGGAGATTTCACGCAACGGTTCATTATCTCCATTCCACAAAACATCACCAAGAGATTAATTTTTCGTCTTGACCTTTCTACATAATATCATCGAAAGAAACATCAAATTTTATTTTTCCGATTTATTCCACTACCTACCGCATAAACCCCCATACACTTTCCAATAGATTAAACACGAAGTTTTTCTCCCAGAAATATCACAAGAATTCCCCCACAATAAAAATCTCTACGAATAAATCCCAAAGAAAATCTCGATTGAATGCTTCCAAGGAATAGCCCGGGGTACAAGGCTTTTCAACCGTGTCAAACATAACACAAAATAAATATCGTAGAATTTTCAGAGCCTGAAAGCATTCATTTTCCGATTGCACGGGAAAATTCCAGTTGATTCGAAACAGATTGTACAGGAAGAGTCGGTTTCTTCTGGATGGATCCCAATAAATAAAGGGGAGTGCGGTTATTCCCTTCTATCGTTTCAGGTTTGCAGGGTACAACAAGTTCCCATACGATTGAGTGTGAAATAGGGATAAAGATGAAATTCGAATTTCATCATTGATTTTGAGAAGTAAGATCAATCAGGATTTTCATTATAAGGCAAAGATCTCCAATGAAAACTTGCCAATATGACAGTTTCCACAGTTAAATTATTTCTATTTCATTTTTTTAATATTTTACTTGATGAGGAACTCAGACATATCAAACCTGTATAAACATCTGTTCAACTTCAGGGTTTATGAACTGTGGATGAAAGTACATTACTTAATTGGGTTTTCTTGGGAGTCCTCGGTGTATTATACAAAGCGAATATGAGCTGTTAGACTAATATGGAAACTTGAGCATCCTTGAAGTTAGTCTTCTGCTGGGAAATTGTGGAATTAGCTAACAAACGAACGGAAATGGGAGTACATATTTGGACCTGCGAAGAAATAGGTACTCGATGAGACAATATTATCTTGCAGGCGGAATCAACTCTTGAAAGAATTAATTAATTTTGAGTTTTTTCGACATAGTGATATTTCTCAAAGGATGTTGCCGCAGTAACAAAATTGGCAGACATTAGAGCCAAATTTTTAGTGATAATGAACAATTGGTACTGTTGCACAAACTGTCCTTCAATGTTGTGTCCTCCAGTAAAACGTGTAGCATTAATTCCCCAAGTACTTAAACGGCATGGAATTCAAGATAAATCTGATAAGACCGGACTTCCACTACGCTTGAGCAAATATTTCAGATTGATTTAATCGCTTCCTCAAACGTCAGGAAAACCCTGATGAAAGACGTCAAATTGCCAAATTCGACTAGATATTATTCATAATATCAATCAACTGTTAAGATTTTCCAATTAACTAGAAATTGGATGATTTATGAAATGAAGAATAAAATATATTCCCAGGAAATTCGAAATTTAATGTCTCTCTTCTCACGAATAAGCAGAATACAAATATGTGCAAAAAATTTTGGGCATAAAGATCTTAAGGCCACTCTGACTCGTGTTATCTCTTTGTTAGGAGATCTGCAATGAATCACGGTGCCATATGCATTCCAGCAAGTGAATAAGGTGATTTTTTATTCTCTTTCAATCATGAGATTTTTCCTGAAGGATATAATTCTTAAATTTCAAACTAAGGAAAAAAAAAATTACTGATTGAAAGGGTCCTAGAAAAAAAATAGGAAGTTCACAAAATCGCCGATAAAATTGATCCAAATTGTTTACAGAAATTGTTGAAAAGTACCAAATTTTGATGTTTTTGCTACTGATTTCGTAATCTCTACATCACAGCTAAAATCCCCAAAATCATTCGGAAACTACAAATATACCTACATCAACAATTTCAACGCTCCAACATTTATTAGGCAAAAAGCTCATGGAAGAAAGATTTATACGAATAAAAATTACACCTGATTGGACAACGTTCAAATCAACTTTCTCAATTCCTCCTAGATACCTACGTTACATTGCTGGATACAAAAAAATTAACGACAAATTAAATTAATCCTCATAATAGCTCTTTACACAAAAAAGCATGAGATATTATTCTCCTCTCCACTATACACTTAATAAAAACAGAGAATGCAGAGATGGTTACTCTTCAGGGTCTTCAGTAAGGATGCAAATGAGCCTCGCTTTAGTTAGGCTACTAGAACAAAAATTGAATGACCGAGTTTATTAGGACGCCATAAACTGTAAAACACATCTGTTCATCCGTATTCCGAATATACGAAAAGTGGAATAGAGATGACCCTGTTATATTCTCGAATATTTTGATGGCAAATAAAAACTGATACAAAAAATAAAATAATTTTTTTTTCATTTTGTGTTGGAATTCGTATTGTTCATAAATGATAACTGAATGAATTGAATAATAATTTTCGGCAGAATTTGAACCAGCAATCGGTAGATCATCATTCGGAGGGTTTATAATTTTTTTATTGCGATATTCGATTTCAATGGTTTATATTGCTGCAAATATTTCATTAATTTCTGATTATGTTTGCGAGTGTCATAGAACAGTAGAACGGCTACACAAGTATTTATTGATCTTCAAATGAAAATGACACTTCAATCTTCCTAGGTATCATCACAGAGATGTAGGTCACGGAGGCTATGTTCAGACCATTCAAAACCTTCTTCCAGCATCTCCATTTCGAAGTGCAACTGAATTGATTTGCATATAACATATAATATACACATCACCAAAAAAACTTGCGACGAAAAATATATAAAAATCCCCCAATGGAATACCACTCATTATAAAATGATGAAATCGAATTACTTCAGGAATTCAGCAAGGGAGACCTCCACTTTACATACCCGAACCTCGGGTAGAATCTACCCTACGGCCTCTCAAAGTGACAAAATATTCTTCTCTCTCCTCCCAATCTTCGGGATAATTCAATATGAATCCGATGCCACTCATGGCCTACTTGGGAGAGAAATCCATGCATTTTTAATGTAGGGAAAAAAGGAATGTCTAATGCACGATCCACTTCTTCATATATCTTCGGCGAAGTCAAGATATTTGCGAGTGCCCTTTCCCGGATTCGCGAAACGAACGTGTCCGCATGGAATTTTGAAACTTGGGAAAGAACGTACATTTTGTAACGATCCGCTTGTTATTGCGGACGAGTTTGTCCATGTGGAGATGGCGATGGAAGTTGAAAATGAAGTGCGTCGTTAGATATGACATGAACATATCTGAATAATTCAACTCGCTGAAATATAGACGAGATGAATGTGATATCGGGAATTTTTGGCGTCCCGTCCGGAGCAATGAACTTTTGTTGGATCGATACCAATAAAAGAATTTAACAGTTTCCTTAGTTTCACGAAGTTTTTCATTTTATTAGAAGTATTCTTATTCTTTTACAGGTACGTACGACCGAACGTCTCAGTTTGTTTCCTGGTGAGTATAATATTCAACAATGTATGTCCAGGAGAACTAATATAGTTCATGAACGTTAATTAATATACATAGATGAAAATATCGGTCCTAGGATATCGCCCTGGGGAATTCCCAATTCGAACTATCTCCCTGTTTGCAGATCTACATCAATTATTGAAATTTCCCAAAAAATTCACTACTCCTCTCCACTTCAGAATTCGACTCACTGGCTACGACCAGAAGATAATAAATCAATCTGTATCTTGTTTAATCTCTCATTTTCTGCCGTTCCTCATCCCGCCTTCTGTTTTGAGAGAAAACCTCATCGCTCGGTGAAGCATTCCAGATATAAAACGTCTGATTATTCGGCTCTCGCTAGAATATCATTAGATGAATTTATTTCATAAGGCCTGCAATAAAGGTTTCTTATTAAAAAAGTTTCGGATAATGGAAAACTCGACGTGGGAACGGTAAACTTCCATACTTGGGTCGAAGGAGGTGGATAATTTGAACTAATGAAAAAAATTTCGTTTCTCTCAGTACGAAGTTCGCGAAAAAATTGAAACATTGTCGCTATAGAGTTATCTTCTTTTTGGAATTATCTCACCTTTTCTTTGCCCGATTATTTTTTGGGTGCTTTCAGGGAAACAAACCCCACCTTTTCGTGCACGCGAAAATTGGTTCTTCTACTCCAATAATTGAGTTCAAATGTTTCACGAATTTTTAATGACTAGAATAACTTCACTGATGGTTTTGGGGAAAATGGTCAGATGTGTGATTAATCCAGTGATTCCACATAACTTTTATCATTATCTGAATGAAATTTTCCAGGATATACAATAGGAATTCTACAGGAAACTTACCCTGTATAAGCGACAGCAGGAATATTTGTTGATTTTCACTAGACCATTCCGGTCGTTTAATGCCTCTAGAAATAACAAGTTCTATATAAGTTGATGCAACCAAACTGCAGTTCAACAGAAAAATAATACTGTTACGAAAACCGGAATATGCGTGACTACTTATCTGTGATAGACCGGCGGTGAGGTCGGGCTGGATTTACATTTAAGGAGACCTCGCGTCCTTCAGGATGAAAATTTGACCACCCTCGAGCCCTGAGACGCAGCGGATCCGGAGCCTATAGAAAAGCAAAACGGCAACATTTTGAGTTTTAGTGGTTTTCCGCTCTTTTCTGAACGTTATTCTCATATATTCGCGAGTCGAGATAGGGGACGTTTCGCATACCGTCGGAAAGTCCGTTTCTTCTTCGAGGTCGCGTTTTTTTTTCAGCGTAGGGTTAGGCTAGTTGAGGTTATATATAATAACCAGCAGTTCTGTAGAATCACTGGATTAATAATTGTCCACAAAATAACCGTCAATTTTTCAGAATCACTGCATATTATAGCATATTATGGGTACATTCCTCATATCTCGAGCCGACTCGATTCATATCCAGCTCTTGCTGTATAAATCATAATGATATGCGCATCGTCTTCAGATTCAAGTAGGGAAATTTCCCTGACACCTCTCATTTTTTCCGGTTTCCAGGTTACATATCGCGCTCGCCTTTCAATTGAAAAGAAAGCCGGAGGAATTCCCAGCTATCTGTCAGCACGTTGATGGATGCATTATTATTTCAACCCTCCAGGGAGTGACAAGTGCTTCTGATGTATAACTTTCCCCATGAACTGTGTGTGCTCTATTCTTACCACATTTGTGGGGAGAAACCTCAAGTATGGGGAGCAATTCTAAAATTCAAGGGGATTGTCAGAGTAGTCCCCCTTCTTGTTCTTGTTGAATTGATGGATTAGAATTTTTTGGAGAAGACAACGAATGGAAAGCTCACATCAACAGTTAGTTGAGCGAGGAGAAAAGTTTGGAAACTTTACAACCCCAAATTTCAAATGAATTATTATAAAAATCACAAACAAAAAACTAAAGGTATAACACACACACACACACACACATATGAAATATCATTTGAATAACCCATTCTATACGATTTTAATCCGTTGAGACAAAATTCACAGTTGGGGGTGTATTTTATTCAGTACACTCAAGTCATAACATTTTACAATTTGTCGGCAAGTGCTGCTGTAGGTTGTAAACTTAATACCTTCTTGGGGAAACGAGTGCGCTTAGTTTCAGTTTACTGTCTAGAGTTCAGGACCCGTTATAAACAAAATATCTCTTCGCATGTGGCATTAAGAAGCCAAATTGAGAAGTCTAGACTTAATCAGTTTTATTACTGATGAAAATTTGGATATCCACCCTTTTATTACTCTCACCCACTTGAAATTCAAATATGTTTATGTATGTAACGAAAATTGATAATCATCCAATCTCGAGAATGAATATGAAAGTTGCGATTTTTGAATATGTGGTTAGCTAGAAAGTTTTCAGAAGACTTCTATGTCTTCATCTGCTCCTATTGAATCATATATTCATTATTCAACTACTTTCGAGCAATTAATAGAGTTATAATAACCCACTATTATAACTCCCTGGCTCTGTGCTTCTGAACGAGCCGATTGGTCGAAAGAACAGTCCATTATTGGTACTGAGGGGAGGTCACTTGAATAATTTTGACGTTTTCACAAATTGAGTTTATACCTAATTATTATTGTGAATGTTTCGCTGGAAAAGATGAACTCAGATAGTGAAGATGAATTATTATGTACACCTTCAGAAATTAGACAATAAGCCAATGTTACCATCCAGATTTTATTGCCCGAAAAATCCCAAAATAAATATAAAGGTGTATACAACAATTTTCAAGATTGTTGTAGCAGTAAGAATATTAGGTCATCGTTTACAGAGAATGTTCTTTCGGCATATTTCAGTGAACTTAGCACTTAATAAAAAGCAATTTATGGACTTTCAACTAAGCTAAGGAGCACAGTCAACATAAATAATGCATTGTTATAGGTAACTATTAAGATTTGTAAATGAAGTTCTTTCTCTTTACCTACTTGTATCTTAGAATTTATTGTTATAGTCGTAGATAAAGTATAGAATTCAACTTACGGTAATGGTCATAACCCCCTTGATGAATTACAGCACTCGCCTTCGGCTCGCGCTGCAAACTCTATCTGCGTGAGTTATGATCTAGATTACCGCTCGTTAAATAATATACTGTTGATTCTTTTCTTAGCAAATTTTAGCTTCTGAGAAGCATTTTATTGAAATCCGAATGGTGACCATATTCGAAAGCTGATTGATTGAAAACAGTGATACCTACGTTTCGTTCCAGATATTGATAATATTAAATTTTGAAATTTATAAAAACCACTAACAATATTCAAGAGTTCAGAATTTTGTTTCAATTATATATTTTTTTTTTTCCGAGACTCTATTTCAAGGAGGGTTCTGAAGGTGAACAAACAGAAGAAATTTTCTCACAAAATTATATAATTAGCAATCTTATTCTAAAAACCAACCCCAACTATCAAAAGAACCTATAACTAATATTTCTAAACTCTAAAATAACGTTTGATTGGTGAGTGCACTCGATATATGTTCTAAACTCTCCTATTTCAATATTCCTTCTTCCAAGCAGCACACCGTTTCAATTTCTCCTTCTCTCCTCTACTTGCCAAATCAACTCCAACAACTCAATCTACGAAAATCCACTCTTGACCAACTTCCAAATACCATCCATTAAACTCTTCTGCTTACAAAACCAATCTTTCTGCCAGTTTTTTGAAAATTATCGATCTTTTCACTTTGACGTTTTTCTCTCAACTCTTCACTGGCCTGCTTTTCCCATCCATTCTTTGATATCTCATTTCCTAATAACATTTTAGATATATTCCATTCTTCATAAACATAACTCAACTATTTACAATTAATCATTTGAACAAATTCATATTTTTATTATTTTCGAATAATCTGAACCCTATTTGAAAATATAATAATTTATAAATTGATCGAATTTACTGAATTGACTGAAGATGTTTGAAGGTTCTTGACTTTCAGTGATATTATTTGAATTTATTTTTCATTTTAATTTCATGAAACGTTAAAAAATATGACCATTTTTAATTTCCATAACACTACTTATGGTTTGCTAGTTTTTGAGTGGGTATCCAACAATTTCGTTTGATGTGAAGCTATGGGCTGCGAAACTCAAGACAGTCACAGTCGACAAATGGAAAATATAATCGAAGCAAAGTCACATTAAAGGAGGGGCTGCGGCAACCGGTTTCACTACATAAATATAGGACGAATGTTCCCGAATAACCGACATGGCAAGGTGACCAACCGTTAAGAAGTAGAGGAAGTTAACTTGCCAAGACAAACTGAACGAATCAGTTGTCACGTTCCATGAAACTTATTTCGAGTTAAATTTTAAGGGTAGTTTTACCAACTTTTCAACTCCGAAACGTCGCACAGGCCCCGAGACACCCCCTCGGGGTCTCGTCTCCCCCTCTGCGGGTTCCTGTTACATACTGAACGACCTCTCGAATTTTATAGATATATCTTCGCCAGCCTTGTTTCACACTAAGAATTTGGTTTTGCGGAAATGGGAACTTCAGTTCTTTCCTGTTCCAGCCTTCACTCTTCAAACACAATTTGGAGGAGCTTTCACTGGAACGTCCTCAAGTTCGCGTTTTCCCTCTGAAAAGGTCTTGGGGGCTTGAATTATTCCAGTCATGACCGAGAGCCTGATTAGAACTTGAGGAACGAGAGGTTCGAATTTTTCACAGGAAATGTAACTAGGACTTCTGGTTAAATATACTTCAACTTCGATTATCTCTTGTCCTGGAGTCTGGAGTTGAAACATACTGTCTGATGCAACTCGTTCTCGCAGTGCAAATATAAAGCGGCGAATCTGATCGATGAAATTCAAGATCTGTAGCTCTCGTTCACCTGAAATCCATTACGGCGAAACGTTGAGAGCACTCAACGCCAGTTATGCTTGTTAATTTTCCCAGGTCTGCTCTCAATTGTGAACCGAAATAATGAGGTGTGAACGACATCCAGCGAGAAGCTGTCCTTACACGTGGAATTCTCGTTGCAAAAGGTTGAATTTCGCATAATCATTGATCATTGACGTCGGAGTGACTTAACTTAGTTGCGACTCTCCGCACGTCCGAGGGATGGCGTTGCCTGAGGCAACACGCAGTGGTGTCTCGCTCACCCCCTCGAAAGGCTCACATAATGTGCGAAGGATACTACTGGCGTATCTGGTATTTAATTTAGTTCAGCGAGATTTCTCCAGAGAAACAAATTATTAAATATGGATTTTTGTATAATTTTTTTGAACCCTGCAAATCCTTGTCATGTTCATCACAAGAAAGATAAACGCGATGCAATACCAGGAAATACGTTCTAATTCAGTTCAGTTCCGTCGGCAAAATGAAAAATACTCTCGCATTCTTCAATCTCAGTCTTCTGCGGAAATTCCTGCACAGAAAATGCCAAAGGAATAATCCGCATATTGCAGTCGCCTGAAAATGATTTTCATTTCTTCTGAATGTCAGTGCGCGTGGCATATTGGAATAAATTAAATGTCACGTGACGAAAGAGAGTGTTGGAAAAGGCATGTGTTGTTGGCTCTCGAAGACACCTCAGGGAATCTAGATGTTCAACGATTCATGTCAAACTATGTGAAATTCAACACCAGAATGAGCAGAAATGGTTTTGGCATTTGATGAAAACGCCTCGTTGAAGAATCAGGTATTTCAACTTTGTTTCCTCGTGGATATGTGGATCTGTTTTAACATTTGAGCCTTCAATTAAGAGAACTCAATGTAACTTAAATGTAAATGTTTCATACAGAAAGTAAAGGTATATAACTCAATATTTCGGAAAGCATGGAAATCAATAAACAAAAAGGTTTACCTAATTTAGTTAACGACTGCTTTCCGAAAGAGAAAAGATCGCCAACTTGAATCACCTTATATGTGAGCACCATTCTAGATAACCTCCTCAATTAAGGAGCTTGCGCATAGTTCCAATTTTCGTTATCATAATTTCTAACCATTCGAGGTTCAATAAATCATTCTGGCCATTCGCACAATCCGCGATGATCTTATTCAATTTGACGCTTTCATGGTACAGTTCCATTGATCGCACAACAAACGATGGAATATAATCATGACGATGCGCTCACGAGTCCTTCGGATACGAGTATCCATTTCCCACTTTTCATTCAGCGATATCGTTGGGGCGAACAATGGTAAACCCTTTTTTTTTCGGATCTCCTAGATTCTCATCCCGAAATTCCGCCATCCGTACATGCAATCACTCGTGATGTTTTACAGCACGTCCTGAAAGGATTAATAACGGGCTGATAAAATTCCCCGCAATCCCATCTCGCTTAACAAGAGGACGATTTTTTTTTGGCGATATAAAAAAAGGTACGGCAGTGCGATGTCATAGTGGACCGGCTTGTTTTTTCAGTGCGATTCAACGGATTGTATCGAATTCGCGACGAACGGAACGATTTACGGTTTGTTTGAAAGTTTTATCACCCCTGTTCATTGATTTGATAGCAATGAATCGAAAAAAGTTACGGTAACAGACTGAATACGATGTTTATTCAGTTTCGGTTCGACGAGTGGACATTTTTGCTCAGTATAATTTTTTTCGATGTGGGTGTGGTATGCATGAAAAAGCATTTCATGTACTTACAGGGTGTCCCTACTTTGTCTTATTTCCTTACTCTTTTATCCACTCAGTTATTTCTGAACAACGTTCAATATTGCTTTGGGTAGTTAGGGAGCTTTTGACGCAAAAGGAGTGAGAAGCCGCTCAACTGACAACCTAAAGGGGCTCCGACAAAAATAACAAAGGCAAACAATGGTCCCCGCGAAAATTGAATGAAGATCGTCAGTTTCCGTTAAAAACCAATTAATATCCGTTGGGTCCCGATACCAGGAATCGGCTGAATGAATGCATTTCGGTTTCATTTTTATCCGGCCGGATTCCTTTTCCTCCTTTATGCGCTGATTTCATTACTCGAAATGTCATTTTCAGATCCCGCATTCTCGGAGTATATGCAAATTTCTAATTATACCGCTACTTTTACTGTACTTTAATTTGTTTCGCAGCTTTCGCCACTCAGACAATGGCGGCGCGATAGAAATCTCGCTGATTTCGCCCTGGAATAAAATCGTCTCCGGAAATATAAGTAGGAAATTGAGTTGGTAGACGCGCGGAAATGTTCGGGGGAAACTTTGTTTTCTACTAACCGAGTAGCGGAAATTCCTGCGCACACCCCGAAGTTTTGCACATCACTTTCGGTTTATTATTTTCGATAATGAAAAGGAAATCGTTCAAAGAAACATAAATTCAACCAGTCAAGAAATTTTATGGGGGCACGAAATAGGAATTCCATAAAATGAAATTTGAGGGGGGTACTGAGGACAGATTTCGGGTCGCATAAATCAAAAAATTATTATTTAGGCTATACTGAGAACGTAGGAAGATAATAAGACATGAATAAGTAGATCAAAGCAAAATGGGTTTCCAATTATTTTAATGTAAAAGTTAGGACAGATAGAAGACACTAATTCTGTAATTAAATTTGCTAATATGAGTCCGGAACCCGGAAAAAAAATGTCTTTTTATTTATTATTATTACTAGTTTTTAACGAATGTCTCTCTAATTCGTTAGAATAATGTGAAGATACTCTATAATGAATATAATATAATATAAATACAATTATCTAGTATGTTTATCAAACAGGAAATTCCTGTAAGTAGTCACGCATATTCCGGTTTACGTCCCAATATTATTTTCCTGTTGGGATGACAAACGGCAGTTTGGTTGCACCAACTAATGTAAAACTTGTTATTCCTAGAGGAATCAAACGATCGGAATTGTCACGTTAAATCAACAAACAAATATTACTGCTGTCGCTTAAATTGGGGGAATTTCCAGTAGAACTAACCAAATTCCTGTTGTATATCCTCGAAATTTTTTTTGAGTGCATAAGTTGATTCAAATTTGCCAAATTTTTGCCTCTCGGAAAGCAGTTGTTAACGAAATTAGATGAACTTTTTTCATTGACTTCCTTGTTTTTCAATTCTTTCCCCAAAGGTTTTAGTTCAGTTTGGCCGATATAGAAACTTTGACAACCTCCGCACGTTACTTTATATACTCCCGAATTATCTGATTGATCTTTATTATTTTGAATGAATTTACCTCCGCTATTATCAGTTCTATATGCGATATTGCTTTCGTTATGTTGTTTGAGAACAATAAAAAAAAATTTGAGACTTTTCGAGAAAATGTGATTATTTCATAATTTTGTTTCAATTCTTTTTGAAATGAATAAACTTCATTTAGAGCTTTTATATCTTTTTTTCGAGAAAATGTTTTTTATCAATGACACCTTATACCTGTTATTAACCGCAATTTGTATAATGACATAAGGTTTCTTAGTGAAATTTTTGTGCGAAAGGGGAGAAAACTAAAAATTTTTTTGAGACTATTATGGAAAATGTAATTATTTCATAATCTTGTTTCAATTCCTTTTAAAATGAATGAATTTCATTTATGGTTTTTATATATTTTTCTCGAGAAAATGTTATTTATCAGTGACACTTTATACCTGTTATTTACCGCAATTTGTATATTGATATTAAGTTTCTTGGGGAAATTTTTGTGCGAATGAGAACAATAAAAATTTTTTTGTGACTTTTCCGGAAAATGTAATCATTTCATAATTTTGTTTCAATTCTTTTTAAACTGAATAAATTTTATTTATGGCTTTTATATATTTTTCTCGAGAAAATGTTATTTATCAGTGACTCCTTATACCTGTTATTTAGCGCAATTTGTATAATGATATTAAGTTTCTTAGGGAAATTATTGTGCGAATGAGGATAACAATAAACATTTTTTGACACTTTTCCGCAAAATGTAATTATTTCATAATCTTTTTCAATTCTTTTTGAAGTGAATTACCTTCATTTATGACTTTTATATTTTTTTTTTCGATAAAATGTTATTTATCAGTGACACTTTATACCTGTTATTTACCGCAATTTGTATAATGATCTTTGCTTTCTTGGTGAAATTTTTGTGCGAAATAGCAGAACAATAAAATTTTTTTTGAGACTTTTCCGGAAAATGTAATTATTTCATTATCGTGTTTCAATTCTTTTTAAAATGAATGAACTTCATTTAAAGCTTTTATAAATTTTTTTTCGAGAAAATGTTATTTATCAGTGAAACTTTATACCTGTTATTTACCGCAATTTGAATAATGATATGTATTAGGTTTCTTAGTGAAATTTTTTGTGCGAATGAGGAAAAACAATAAACCTTTTTTTGAAACTTTTCCGCAAAATGTAATTATTTCATAATTTTTTTCAATTCTTTTTAAAATGAATAAACTTCATTTATGGCTTTTATATATTTTTTTTCGAGAAAATGTTATTTATCAGTGACACTTTATACCTGTTATTGACCGCAATTTGAATAATGATATGTATTAGGTTTCTTCGTGAAATTTTTTGTGCGAATGAGGAAAAAAATAAACCTTTTTTTGAGACTTTTCCGCAAAATGTAATTATTTCATAATTATTTTAATTCTTTTCAAAATGAATGAACTTCATTTATGGCTCTCATATTTTTTTCCGAGAAAATGTTATTTATCAGTGACACTTTATACCGCAATTTGAATAATGATATTAGGTTTCTCAGTGAAATTTTTGTGCGAAAGAGGAGAACAATAAAAAAAATTTTGAGACTTTTCCGGAGAATGTAATTATTTCGTAATGTTGTTTCGATTCATTTCAAAATGAATAAACTTCATTTATAGCTTTTATATGTTTTTTTTCGGAAAATGTTATTTATCAGTGACACTTTATACCTGTTATTTACCGCAATTTGAATAATGATATTAGGTATCTTAGTGAAATTTTTTGTGCAAATGAGGAAAACAATAAACCTTTTCTTGAAACTTTTCCGCAAAATGTAATTATTTCATAATTTTTTTCAATTCTTTTTAAAATGAATAAACTTCATTTATGGCTTTTATATATTTTTTTTCGAGAAAATGTTATTTATCAGTGACACTTTATACCTGTTATTGACCGCAATTTGAATAATGATATGTATTAGGTTTCTTCGTGAAATTTTTTGTGCGAATGAGGAAAAAAATAAACCTTTTTTTGAGACTTTTCCGCAAAATGTAATTAATTCATAATTTTTTTAATTCTTTTCCAAATGAATGAACTTCATTTATGGCTCTTTATTTTTTTCCGAGAAAATGTTATTTATCAGTGACACTTTATACCGCAATTTGAATAATGATATTAGGTTTCTCAGTGAAATTTTTGTGCGAAAGAGGAGAACAATAAAAAAAATTTTGAGACTTTTCCGGAAAATGTAATTATTTCGTAATGTTGTTTCGATTCATTTCAAAATGAATAAACTTCATTTATAGCTTTTATATATTTTTTTTCGGAAAATGTTATTTATCAGTGACACTTTATACCTGTTATTTATCGCAATTTGTATAATTATATTAGGTTTCTTTGTGAAGTTTTTGTGCCAATGAGGAAAACAATAAACATTTTTTTTGGGCTTTTCCGCAAAATGCAATTATTTCATGATTTTTTTCAATTCTTTTTAAAATGAATAAACTTCATTTATGGCTTTTATATATTTTTTTCGAGAAAATGTTATTTATCAGTGACACTTAATAGCTGTTATTTACTGCAATTTGTATAATGATATTAGTTTTCTTGGTAAAATTTTTGTGCGAAAGAGGAGAACAATAAAAAAATTTTTGAGACTTTTCCGAAAATGTAATAATTTCATAATCTTGTTTCAATTCATTTCAAAATGAATGAACTTCATTTATAGCTTTTTATATTTTTTTCGAGAAAATGTTTTTTATCAGTGACACTTTATACTTGCTATTCACCGCAATTTGTATAATGATATTAGGTTTCTTAGTGAAATTTTTGTTTGGAATAGAAGAACAATGAAAATTTTTTTGTGACTTTTCCAGAAAATGTAATCATTTAATAATTTTGTTTCAATTCTTTTTAAAATGAATAAATTTCATTTATGGCTTTTATATATTTTTCTCGAGAAAATGTTATTCATCAGTGACTCCTCATACCTGTTATTTAGCGCAATTTGTATAATGATATTAAGTTCCTTAGTAAAATTTTTGTGCGAAAGAGGAATATGTAATGAACGATGTAACAAGCTTTGATACGCTGCATATTTACGCTGATGTGGTTTTTATGTTTTCTCTAATGTTTTTATCCCGACTCTCCTGTGGGTTTCTGTGGAACTCCTCATAAGTTTTGAGCTTCTTCGATTCAGGAGACCCGGTTGTGTTCTGCGTAGGCTTTGTTACTGTGTCCTTACGCTACCTGAGGCACAAAACTGTTGATTGTTTACCCTACAGTGAATGTTGGGGATGTGTAGATCTACTATGTATTGTGATATCTGTGTTTGATCGTTGTGAAATGGAGAAGTTATGTTTGTTATTTATTTTTGTAATGGTCAAGTCCGAAAAATTAATCGAAGTATTGATTTCTAAGTATTGATACAGGGAATCACCTTGGAAAATGTACACAAATTCACACCGCAATTTCGAAAGTTATATAAATAATCCAGAAGAATACAGTTTGAACATCATCGGTCCAGATCTCTACGTAGAAGCAATTATTCCAGGCCAATTTGTATGAATCTGAGGAAAGCTGTGTGACATGCGGAGAATATGTGAACGTGGATGGAGCGAACAATAAATTATTAATGCCTAAGTGAGACCTCCCATACGAGGGGATGTAGACGAATATGTGTAGCAACAACTGGGGATGTTACCTCTGAGAGAATAACTTGGAACGTTTCAGACGAAACAAGTCGGAAGGGATTTTTTTCTCGTGCCATATTATTCGCTCCAATTGTGTGTTTCCAGAAAACGTATGAGGCTGAAGGCAGTCAGTTGAATGGAAAACAAACACATTTTTATTATTCGTTGTGATCTCTGGAATGAGAAATTGTATTTGGACTGGTGAATAATATTTTTTAACGTTGAAATTCGATTTTGACTTCAGACTGAGAGTTCTCGGCATTTTTCATGCTGCAATGGTCCAATCTGATCATTTCATTCCATTATAAAATGGATTTATCGAAGGGGAAAATTTAAATTCCATCGGATGCGTCAAACCTCCGCCTGATTTTTCCTTCCCAAATTCAATTTAAACTCTACATGCCCATCGTCCAATATATTACGTCCCTCATTTACATAAATAGAGTGAATATATGAATGCAAGCCCATTCGCTGTATCATCGTTTTCCGCGAACGGAATGAATCGAAACCGACCAAATTAAAAGCGATCCATTGAAATCACTCAGAGTTTGGATTGTCAGATGATATATCAAATATGAAAAGCATATTATTATAACGCCGAAATTAGGAGACGTGATTGATAAACGGGAATGATTCCGTTTTGAATGGTAATTAATTTCGTATTTCCCAGATTTGGACCAACTGGGACTGATGCTTTTTTGATACAATATAGCGTATGGGCAATTGTTGATGAATTAATTTTTCTGCTTCGGTCCTTCGCGTCTGTATCGATCCCCTACGTTCGTTAGCGTGAAAAATTCATGACGGGTTGGCATCTGTGATGATTTGGGGTAATTGGTGCGGACGAGTTGTATGAAAAGCTGTTTAGTTTTACGTTTTTGTTTGGTTCCGTAAATTTTTTGGACAGGTGCTATTTTTGTATCGTGTTGACGTCACTTCATTTCTCGCTTTAGAGCTAGTCCATCTTCGGTACATTTTTGGTCCCTTCCCCAATTTTCACCCATGTCTATCTTTGGAGTTTTCACAGAAATTTTCTACAGTGCCGTTATAAGGAAAGAAATAACTGTTTTATTTTAGTGTTTATTACTGAAAATTCTTGTAGAAACTGAATTTTGAAGCTCAGAATACAACGATCTAGTTGGGGAAAGTCCCGTTAATAGTCACGCATATTCCGGTTTTCGTCACAGCATTTTCCTGTTGAAATGACGAACTACAGTTCGTTGCATCAACTTCTTATTTCTAGAGGAATTAAACGACCGGAATTGTCACTTAAAATCAACAAATATGTTGTATATCCTGGAAAATTTCTTTGAGTGTATAAGATTATTCAAATTGGCGTTCTCTTCTCTCTCGAAAAACAGTGTTCAACTAAATTAGGTGAACTTTTCTGTTTCTTGATTTCCATGATTTCCGAAAGATTTTTATAGTAGAAGTAACCGAATTCCTGTTTTTTATCCTGGAAAGTTTCTTTGAGTGCACTGTGCATTACTGGAGTGACTATTATGATGATGTTTGTATTTGAAAAATGAAAAACCAAAACAAAGCATTTATTTTGGAATATTCGAAATATTGGTATAAATTATTGGGTTGAAACAATTTATTATGATTCAGTTTTCTGTTGTTTGATCTCTGCATTAAAGCATGCAATTGGTATTACATAGTGCTATCTCACTAGGTTGGTGAAACTGATTCCTAGTTTTTCGATCATTTTTTTCTTGAGGAGTTCAAAATTTACAATAACTCAAAATTATTGGTTATTGTTCCAAATAATACTATATAAATATGTTATTTGATATTTTTTGCGAAATTTAAATCCACAAACTCATCAGTCAATTTGATCATTGAACTTCACAACAATTATTGAAATATAATTAGTATTTCTGAAAATCCATTTTCTATGATCATTCAGAACCTAGATCTACTCAATTACGAAAAAATCATAATAACTAAACGAAAACATTTGCCATTTCTGCATTGGCAATGACTTGGATGAAGGAGAATTATTCAACTCTATCTGGTCGTTAAGCAAATTAGGTGAACCTTTATGTTTTTTGATTTCCATGCTTTCCAAAGGATTGAGTTTCATAATTTCATTTTCAATATTCAAAATTTTGTAATCATGCGTAACGCAACGCAATGCTTTTCAGTCAATAAGTGTTCTGCAAAATTTGAAAAAACAATTTTGCTTTTTCGTTGAGGAGGTAGCTTCTATGTTCCTCAAATTTTTTCTCCAAGGTTCTACCAGTTCAGCAATGATAATTTATGTCCGTTATGAGGAATATGTATTACGAAATTCATTGATGGATTTTGCATATTGAGAGTATAAGGTATAAAACTCAATGTTTCGGAAAGCATGGAAATCAATAAAGAAAAATAATCAAAAATAATATTTTGGCTGTTCATCTGAAATTATCATATCCAGTAATGAAATTAGAAAAATTATTCTAGATGAACTAATAGCAAGCCAACAAAATGATTCATTGTACCCTAGAGACCACCAAATTTATCATGTGCACCTGTAGACCTGTGTCTTTGTCTAGGGGAGTTCGAAAAGCGATTCATGACCCGCAGTTATTTGAGACATTTGATTTCAGAATGGACTGGTGGCGTGATTGGGTAAATTTTCTCCGATCACCGTTGCGTTTTGTTTTAAAGGTTTTCTGTTACTCACTTTGAATTTGTCATTTTGCTAACTGTACTGACGAGATTTGATATGAGTCGAAACCGGTCTACAGATGCAAATGATAAATTTGGTGGTCTCTGGCGTACATGAAATGTTTTGTTGGCTTGCTATTAGTATGATTTTTCTAATTTCATTACTGAATTTGAAAATGATCAATTTTAGTTACCGTTGATTCTTCCAATTCGAAAATTTGTGTTGAGAGGGAAAACGGAAGAATTTCGTGAATTTATTTATATTGAATCCTCCAAACATAATGATGACAAAATTTTATACTCACCAATTTAAAAAATTTAAAATTCCTGGAACAGAACACATGAAGTATTCCGCGAATCCCTAATGCTCTCGAGGTTTACAGACGTGAAAAAAAAGTGTTTTCCCCATCTCCGCGTCATCTTTCCCAGAATTCCCATCGAGTGAACCCGCTTATCTCGCGACGACTGCATCTCGAAGGGCTTATCGGTCATTCTGGAGCTGCGAGTGATTTTCCGGAATTCTGGAAGATTATTATATCGATGAGTATCATAATCAAGAGCAGGCAGCCACAGATTTCTGTTCTACGCATCCGTAAAACACCTATTGTTCTGAGTCTATAGAAATAACTGATTTGTCGAGAACAGCAGTAGAATCCGATTAGAGGAGGAAAAGAGGGACTTATATCTGAAGAAAACTGTTGAAAACATCGAAATAGAAGGTTTGATAAAGCTGCCATCATTCTATTTTATCGTGAACCCATTGAAATATTCTCACACGATTAATTCTGATTGATTTTGGAATCGCTGAATTCTGTCTTTCTGAAAGGGTCTCCTTCTTCGTCTTATTAGCAATTGTCTTAATTTAATTACAACTGTCTTTAAGTCTAGTGGGTAACTGATTCTTTCTGAACATTGGAGAGAACTTTTCAGTTGGGGAAAAAAGGATCCTAACTTCCCATTTTTTCCTTCCACTTTTTCTCTTAGAATCACCCTCTTGCGAATTCAGCTTCATGGAGGCGTTTCCAGACTTTCTCTGGGATGAATCTCAGTGGCGTCAGCATTTTGTCGTTTGAAAAATCTCTGTGGAGAATGCTTTCATTTCAAGATAACATGTTCGTTTGTCTGATTTCACTTTCATAAAAACAAATTATTCGACAAGATAGCCATAATATGAGGAAAAATTTATTATTGAAAGAAAATTATTTTTCATATTCATTTTCCATGGAAACAAATTATTTGACAAGATTTTATGTTTGGAAACGGCGATTCCTACATACAATATCCACATTGGAATCCAAATCCTACAACAATAACGAACAATCATCATTAGACGGAAAATTCCTTGACATTGTTGTCAACCGTCGAAAATTCGATGAAAAAATTCCACAAAGCGAATATTCCACTTTCACTAACAGCCTCAAAGCTCCTTAAATTTCGCACAATTCAGTAACGATGATCGCAGAGTGTGTGCCGCTAACACATGTTTCCTGGGCGATGTTCTCAGTTTCAATATAACGTCAGGATTCGTCTGGGAGTTGCCCAACTCTAATGAGTCTCAATAAAGACGAAACTTGAGTCAGCTGGTACCTTCCAATTATGGCTTGGGGTTCCGTTTCATTCGAGTTTCATGTTTGCCGAACGGCAATATATGTACGATATCGGGGATATATGTCATGGATAGTGGATACGTTCAATTGAATATTTGAGGTCCCCAAAATGATTTCATAACGTTCAGGATCAAGGAGAGAATCGGGAATGGGAATATCTACCATGATAATTAAATGGAGAGACGTTTCAGAAATACGCGTTAGGCACTATATTTTTGGGTCCTTTAAAACTCTTGAGTTTGGGTTAACAACATCTCAACGCTAGGCGAGTAGACTAAACAAATACTTAAATTAATATATTAGTCCTTCACATTTCTAGGCGTTCCCACGACTTCGATTTTTTCTTGTATCGACTAGGCCGAAAGAAATAATCTCTTTTCCCGGCTATTTGAATTAATTCTGCATGCAACGAAATGTTATTAAGTCTTTCAATTCATTATATTACGAAATTCGTTAGTGAAGAACTGTTCAATTGAATGACCATCATTGAAGGATATACATATATTTGAAAACTTGAAAACCAATAATATTATGTAATTGGTCGATATTATGAACTTGAAAAACGCCCTTTCGTATGGATAGTGGGAGAAATAGTTTTTCTTCCACAAAAATTGGTTTGAGTGAGATCAGTTAACTCGATATCTTGGTAAAATAACAACGAAACAACTGTAATTGAAGAAGATATTTACAATATCTTTTCGAAGTGTACAGTCAACAAGATATTCTGGTAAAATAAAAGCGTACAATTGTGATAGAAAGATACTCACAATATCTTTGTGAGTGTGAAGTTAACTCAGTGTATGTCGTGAGTGTTGTTACAATCAATACAATTTATTTTTCTGATAATACTCATTTTCAAATATTTCGTGAGCTAAGACATACTTTCGAAAGTCTACAGCCTCCTTAACCTCTCTCCCTATTGAAAGCTCGATATATTCTTGTTGAGCTTCAGTATACATTCAATGTTTTCATAGAAAGGCATAAAGCGAAACCCCGCGCAACTTTTGAATGCGAAAAAAATTCTATTCCTTATAGCTCCGCACAAAAACGAATCAATCTCTGAATTGCCATCCTTTTCACTCCGCAGCCGTTGGAAAAAAAAATTTGGCACAAAGGAAACTCGAGCAGAACTCCCTGTGATGAAATCTTTCAGACTGTCGAACCTTAACAAGATATGCTTTATCGATTCGACCGAAGCGCGGCTGGCTGGGTTCCTAATAACTTAATCGGATAAAAAGGACTTGAGGAGACACCTAACAGCGTCGCCGGAATCAATATATTCATAATTCCAATTTGTCGGAACGATTGGGATCATTTTAGATCTAGCGTTCGAACTGTTTCGCGTTTGATGTCTTTCAATTTGGGAGGAACATTCGTGCAGTTTTTATACAAAAGAAACAGGATGAAACATTCATCTTTAATTAATAACCCCAGGTTTTGGACAGATTTATCTACACTCTGCGAGTCTGGTCGGATCGGATGCGATGTTAGCATGTCGTTGCATGCTTGTGGCTGTTTTCGGGGGTCATTGAGTTATTCTATGGACCTTGTTACGTTAATTGTTACTTCTGATGTTACTTTTATGTTGACTCTTTTCGTTTTAACAAAAGGCATCAACTTCAATGAACAATGAAATCTTAATCTCAGGGTTCCTGAGAGAATTAATAACTCCATTCAGGTTTTACAGTTATAATAAAAATTCAAATATACAATTGCTTACAACAAGTTGAGATCGACCTCTGAACAGATGAATTTATACAATATTAGTATTATTTAACTTGATTATTTCTCCCAGATCTTTGGGGCTATTTCCTCCATAAAATGTCGTTCATCAATACTCAAAATGTGTCCAGCCCGAAGGGTGTAAAACAACCAGAACCAGTGATTTGCAGATACGGTACAATTTTCCAACAATCCAATCCAGGGAAATGTCTCCCTCTCGGAAATATTCAATGATTGGAAGTCTTAAGGAAGCGGTGCTAAATATCCCAATCTCAGGGGAACAAAATCTTCAAATCCAAGGGGAACAAATTCTCGGTTCCCAGGGAACAAACTCCTCTAATCCCAGGGGAAGAAACTTCTCTGATCTCAGAGGAAGAAACTTCTCTAATCCCAGGGTGAGAAACTTCTCTAATGTCATGGGAAGAAACCTCTGTAATCCCAGGGGAAGAACTTCTTTAGTCCCAGAGGAAGAAATTTCTCTAATCCCAGGGGAAGAAACTTCTCTAATCCCAGGGGACGAACTTCTCTAATCCCAGGGGAAGAAACCTCACTAATCCCAGGGGAAGAACTTCTCTAATCCCAGAGGAAGAGCTGTGAATTATTTAAAATTCGTTATAAAAAGTTACAGTTTTCCAAGCATTCCTTCAGGTCTAAATACGTCATTAAAGGACCCAAAATTTACAGAAAAAAACAAATTGCAACCTGAAGGACGCTTTGAAATAATGAAAATACAACTGTCAGCCAAAGAAAATGAAAAATATAAGATATATACTTGAAATCGGACACAGCATTAACCAGAAAAACGTGCACAAGAATTTCTACTCTCTCTGTCAATCCATTTCAGAAAATATCTGGGTGGATAATAGGAAGAACTTACCGTGGAGGAATTTCGCGCCGAGACAAATTTGGATGTATATTCAACAATTAAACACTTAATGATTGGAAGCAATAATTCCACTATTAACTTCAACGCAATTGATGTCTTCCAATCAATCTGAATCTCAAAAATGGCGAGCGCAAGGAAAAAGATTCTGACATTACGCTACCAGAATTGCGCTGTAAGATACAGCGATTCAAAATCAGTGGCGTTTCAAAAGGAGGGCTGTTGAACCGTTATATCCTGCAAAGGAGTGGTTTCGGTTAGACAATACTGGTAGCGTTGGTGAGGATTTTTTTTACTGGTCTATACAACTGAATATTTCAAGACGAGTCATCCCTACGCTTCACTTAGGATGGTTTGCAGTTGAAAACGATTATTTTGGTGTTCTCTGGGGTTACGTAGATCGCGTTTTTGACCAGCTTTGCTAACAAGAATGAGTTATTCCGACCAGATGAACGTTCCTCACGTTACCTACCAGAATACGATAAGTCAGCTCCAAGTCCCTTATCTGTACGTGTCTTGAGCATGTATTCCATACGATGCGACAATCGGTTTCTACAACATAAATTTCGTACAAAGGTTTGACATCCGACATACGAGATAAAAGGTCACGCCGAAGCGTAAGGAGAAAGTTGGGTCGACAAATGTAGAAGCACAAGGGTTTCGTTAGGCTCGTCGGGAACATGCGTATTCCTGTGATTTAGCTTAGTGTAAAACTTTGTAACGTCTGCATTCAATGGGGTATATTGAATATTTTATGGGGGTCTCGGAGTTTTCACGCGTAAACGGAGCTTCACAAAATGTAACAGTTCTGGAATATATTTTCATTCTAATAGAGAAAATTGAAAGTTTTGTTCAATTCCGAAATATTCTATTGAGAAACAATTTACATTTCAAATTTTCCATGTTGAATCGATTTTCAAAAATATTCATTTTTCATCCCTCGATATTTCATGGATTGGATCAATGCGGGATGGCAACTAATTTTTTTTTCAAATTTCATGGAGTTAGCACTTATCCGAAAAATGCTTTGGGATGCTGGATAGCGGACGTTGTACCGCGCATGGCGAATAGCGGACAGCTCAAGACGCATAGCGGACATGTAATAAATTGGAAGACTTAATAACATTTCGGTACATGCATGAATTAATTCAAATAGGGAATCAGGCAGAAAGTAGTTTTCGAGAAGTAGGCACGAATAGCTCTTTCAGGAATTCAGTTGTGTTAAGAAGCGAACAAAATTATATCGAAACGCCGAAAGAAAGTACGGGTGTGTTCTGTGTCGCAGTGAACTCTCGGCTTTATTAATTGTGAACAACGTGAATTTGACAAGGACAGGTTTTCACCCCTCCAATGGCGGAGTATAGGAAATGGTAATTCTAAAATTACGCATGGTAGTATTTGAGTTTTACTAGACCCGAGTCTTGAAATCTCCCACTCAAGATCGAATTACCTACCCTTGAAATTCAAACTTATTTTGATAATTGTTTTTCTGAATCCAACGTTGATTCGACATTTGATGAGTTTGTCGAGATTTATTAGTTCTGCTAAAGGAAGAATGCGTGTCTTTGGTGCATAAGTGTATAGTTTGTAGAGAATCATTTAATTTTTTTTTGATATATACTTCTTGAAAGTTCATCTCTGTTTCATTTATATTCACCAGAGTTTTAAGGGAAAATACAGTAAACACGAAGTCCTTACTTTGCTCGAGGCTCGAGTCCAAGGCCCTATCTAATCATCCACTCGATTGGATTGGGGTTAGTATCCCACAAAAAGTTCATGAAAGATTCTTGTTGTTTTTTTTTGTTATGAAGTATTTAGATACGCGTCCGTGTATTGCACCAACATTTTATTTGATTTTCACATTTTTTTCAACACAAAACTCAAACTGATTATTTCAGGGGGGGTAGAAATTTTTTTCGACAAACAATTCCTGAAGGAAATAAAAACTGAACCGATTGGTGAATTTCCAACAATGAGCATCTGTATTTCAATATCAAATCCGCCAAAATGCCACTCAATTTAATCAACCTGAGCCCCGAACGTCTCGGTGGAATTCGGGTTTTACAAAACGGAGCATCTTCACAATTTTCGAGATAACACTCAGCATATTTGTCAAAGAAATCCGGAACTCCCGAATGGAATCTGTTTTGCCGCAAGATGCTCGAGAAACGAATTTTCCACTCAACTTAAAAGGGCTACTCTTCTGTCCCAATTCCTCAGCTAAAACATCGTGATTTCGTGCTACGGATACAAATGGCATTTGAGAATCCTTGTCCTTTCATTAAAAGCACATTGAAGTTCGAAGCAGAACGCTCATAAGTACCAGATAAATCGGGAGTGGCTACAACAAACGAAAAATGAAAAAAAAATAAAAGGTCTCGCAGAAATCTGTTCCAGAGTCGCGCAGCATCACTCTCGCACCCAAGCGACCCACTTCCAGCCTCTCCATGGAATGTCGTGTTCTGTAAACATTCGCTTTAACGAAGGAATACGTGAGTCCAACTTTAGTGAGGAAGTTCCGGTGGAAATATTTCAGCTTAGTTGTCCGAAATAATTCTTCTTCCATGAACTTTTAGAAAAAAGCAATTGGCGCTTTCCTGGAAGCGGGAATATCAAACAGGCGACGTTTTCATGTTTTCGTCTTCGACGGGATTTCCGCGGATGTGAACAGCTCAAAGGAAGTTTCTCATTAGGAAATAAGGAGAGAACTGGAAGAAGAAAAACTTCATGTCTTCGATATATTGGATTTTATTTCTATAGGAAGTATGTCTTCTTCAATCATAGCACTCAGACGAGATACTTATAAGAGCATTAAAATATACAGGGTTACAGGGACAGTCGTACTGAATATTAAAGGACGCTATTATTCAGGTAATTTCTGATGGATCTGGTTCCATAATATGGTGTCCGAAACTCAACCGTTATGGAGATATTGAGTTTTGAAGGTTTTTCGAGGAATCCTTCAATTTTTGGCTCTTTTATCAATTTTTCTTGGATTGGATCTCCTAGGAGCCGTTTTTTCGATGTATCTAGTTGGAGGGCATGTCAATTAATAGAAATGATCAACAGAAACTGAACCTACTACTAACAACTCAATAAGACTGCTCGACAACGGTTAGAATCAGAGAATTTTCACTAGGTATTTTAAACTTTGAAGCGCTTTTTTTGAAAAAAAACTTCATGGAACTTATTCTGCAAATGAGTTTAAAAACTTCTACGTCTCCTTAGCTATTCAACACCTGCTATTGAATAGGCAAATAGCAAAACATTGACCAAATAACAGTTAAGGTAGTAGAGGGTACATTTTTAGTTTGCGGTGAAAGTAGCTCAAATAGGCAGGAAGTATGACCCTATCAAGTAATTTGATATTATGGCCATCCACACATTCAGACTGAATCTCTTTTCGACTCTTTTGTCTTTTTTTGGGTTATCTTGCGCTTTGGGAGTCCAATAATGGGCGTTATGAAAAATTGTGATGACAAAGTTCGACTCATCTGTACACACGAAAAAAATACAGGATCTTCAATATCGGCATTGAGCATAAATCTCCAGAAGTCTAGTTGCCCCAATGAATCCCCTTCTTCTGTAACTAGCACTGGAGGGTAATGGTAAGGTTATTTCCCAGGAGTGAGAAGAACCAGACTTTCCGCTGGGAAATACCATCGAGCGAGAACATTTTTTGTAGACGTGGTTGGGTCGGATTTAAAGTATTTCATTTGCTTCGTCGTCGTCATCAAGAATGTCAGTCCATCGTACTAGAGCAGACCCAGTTCCTCGTAGTCTTCGATAAACTCCGTCAAAAATGCCAATATCAGGTACTCGACGAGTAGGATACCGTCGCAAGTATTTATTGCCTGCACTCCACTACACTACTTCGGAAAATCCATAACACATTAGGATGTCATCATGTAACGTTTTGCAGTTTCAAATACCGACTATATTATCTGAACGAGAGCTCAGAACACTTACAATACACGCGGGATCGCAAACTAATCTTAACTAGTGGGAAGAACTCTACGTTCCTAGAATCCACAGAATTCTCTCGTCGTACTAGGGAAAATCAAGGGGAAGGCTAGGGAATTCGAACAAAAGGGTAAGAATCAAGAGAACAAGAGTTTATTGGTTCTGTTTGGCGGTTTCCCAACTTCAGGTCTAACCGAAGAATAAGAATCAGGAATGACCTGCGAAAAAACCTGTTCTGTACGATGAATATCAGTAAGAGGAAAATAATATATCATAAGCAGAGGTAAATACTAAAATGGTAGAATACGAAAGTCATACATATTAATTGGAAAAACAGTAAAAGCATAGGTTATCAGTAGGCCTGGTATATGGTTAAGAAGTAACAGTTCATGCAGAAAATGAGTTAGATTCAAAAGAAACCTTCGTTTAGAATGATAGGTGCTATCTGCGTCCCAGAATAAAGGGGCGCAATTGTATCCCATATCCCCTCAAACTAAGCATGTGGACATGTGGCAACTAAAAGGGACCGGGACCATCTCATACCAAGTCTGTAATCCTGGTGGAATAAATCCGGAATATCCTGCAATTGAACGGTAATAACTGGCTCAGCAGGGGGGAAGGTACTAAACTACTTCTACCTCAGAACAAAGGTACACAATTCCTTTTAATCCTATGGGGAGTTTCCATACCTAGTTATTATGTCTAGCTGGCACATACCATTCTTACAAAGTATCAAGAATCCAAAATATTAATGAACCTATAAAAAGAACTCATAACACGTGGATCCTAAATATCCATCAACACACATCGACAACAAAGTATAATATCACACTAACGTTTCAATATAAAAGAAATCAACGGGATTTACTTGCATATGATTATCAAATAAAACTGTAATAATATACTAGGGATATTGGAAACCCTTGGTTTCGTGAATTTGCTGAATTCTACGATTAACGCTTAAAGACCTTACTAGTGTTCTTGGCTTTGTATGTCTGAGTTACCTCAAAACATATTTCGTAACCTTTTTGAGAATAGAAAATAACCATCGAACCAAAATGACGGAGTACAGACTCCTGTTCTTCTTGTGTTCGTCTAGTCAGTATACAAACTTAGAGCAATCCACTCTAAAATCGGTATTATATGAAGCCTCCTCATTCGCAGGATGATAATCTAGGACCGATCTATTACAAGCATATCCCTCGTTAGTAAATTCTGCCATGTTCACAATACAAATCAAAGTCCAGTCACAAGCTACGTCACACACTAAGAAGATGCAACAGTTCAAAAATCCAAGCCGCGTTTTTGCAGAAAATTACGGATAACAGATCTACCACGAAAGAATCGCATGACACCAAAATTTAAAATGACATATGTATTTGTCTAAAAGCTAAAATACGTAAAAAAAAAAAAAAAAAGCAATATTTTTGAGCGCTCGTACTACTTACACGAGGGCTATATCATTTCGTCATGTCTGTATTTTTCGAATTTTGAGCCGAAAATGGTCTCAATCGACTATGTTCGACTCACTGATGACGAATCCGTCGGAAAATTCGAGTCTGTCCGTCCGTCCGTCCGGCCGTAAGCACGATAACTCTCGAACGGATCAACCTAGAGACTTGAAATTTTCAGTGTAGGTTCAGTTCCCGAATGCCTCGGTTAAGTTCGTTAATGGGCCCAATTCCACCAGGGGTTCCGTAAATATGGCCGTTCGAAGTTTTGTTTCCTTGATTACTTGAAAACTACAGATTTGATCAAGATGAAATTTTGCAATCAAATGGAAAATGAGGTGTTCAAGCTACATGTGAAATTTTGTCCAGATCGCATGACCAGAACCATAGAAACCATAGAAAATTGTAACTTTTGAACGGAAACGCCTAGGGACTTGAAATTTTCAGGATAGGTGTGGATCTCGAATGTCGTAATCACGTTCATCTATGAGCAACATTATACAAGGGGTTCCGTAAATACGGTCGTTTGAAATTTTATTTTCTCGATGAATTCGAAACTACGGATTCGATCGAGATGAAATTTTGTATTTTAATCGAGAATGATATATTGAAGCAATATTTTGTCCAGATCGCATGACCAGAACCATAGAAACCATAGAAAATTATAACTTTTGAACGGAAAGGCCTAGGAACTTGAAATTTTCAGGGTGGATTTGGATCGCGAATATCGCGGTCACGTTCAACAATGAGCAAAATAAACTAGGGGTTCCGTAAATATGGCCGTTCAAAATATTTTTTTCCTGATAGTTTTGGAACTACTGATCGGATTGGAATGAAATTATGCACCTAGCTGGGGAATAATGTATTCAAACTACGTGCAAAATTTTGTCCAGATCGCATCACCAAGACCATAGATACCGTAGAAAATTCTAGCGAATTATCGAAAAAAAAAATTGATCAGCTGAAGCACTGACATGAAGTCTGAATTTTCGCCTAAGTTTCAGAATATTTTTGACAGTTGTCAAAAATTCCTTCAATTGATTTCTAAAACTGGAAAATGCGAATCTACCTACAAGGTGCATGTACGAGCGCTCAAAAGCTCCTGCCTTCACGGCAGTGCTTTTCGTAATTTTTTTTATAATTCATGTTCGACATTTCCGCCACTTTTACTGTCATTTGGTCAATGCTTTGCCTATTTAATAGTAAGTGTTATACCTTTTTGAAAAACTGAAGAGACGTAGAAACTTTCAAACTTTTTTGCAGAATAAATTCCATGAAATTTTTTTTCAAAAAAATCGCTTCATACTCAAAAACACTTAGTGGAAATTCTTTAATTATAACCGTTGTCGAGCAGTCTTATTAATCTGTTAGTAGTAGGTTCTGTGTCTGTTGATCGTTCTTATTGATTGACACACTCTTCTAGTAGATACATCAAAAAAACGGCCCAGAAGCTCCTAGAAGCTCCAATCCGAAAAAAAATCGATAAAAAAGCCTTAAAATAGAGGGTTTTTTTGAAAATCTTCAAAACTCTATATCTCCATAACGGTTAAGTTTCGGACACCATATTATAGAACCAAATACATATGAAATGACCTGAATAATAACTTCCTTCAATATTCAGTACGACTTTTCCTGTAACCCTGTATAATGGATGCTTGTTGAAAAGAAAACAGAAATGTAGCAAATCGTTTGGAAACAATGGGAAACATGACAAATGTTAATGGCCCATACCTCAGTTATCTGAATGCCCGTTAGAGGGCGTATCGGACATTTCGAATTGCCAATGGTGTCAAAAGAATCTGGAGAATAAATTTCTTTCGGCGCTAGGAGCTTTGAGATTTTACTTTTGAGAAAAGATTGTCATTTGAAGATTTACGTAATTTTATCTGTTTGCGGTCTTTGATACCTCGAATCAGAGGCCATTCCGGGATGAAATGATAGAAACGAGATCACCCGGATACCGAATAGCCGGAACGGCACCAGAGGCGACTGTAATTTACGCGATATCAGTTTCGCTTACTTGGAAACTTCGTTCCGCCAAAAGTGGAGCGAGCAGGGGGATCTCCGTGTAAATCGTGGAGTTTACCACACAGATGGTTTTTGTTGGGGATGAAAGCAAGGGAATTATCTATTAAATTCAACGGTAGGCCCGCGCCAAATGGCGGACCCATTCGCCGGGGCAAGAAATAAATTATTTTCAATCAATGAAACAAGAAGATAAAAACCCGTTCCATATTCCGAAATCCGGAAAGGTTGGGAGGTCGCCGGATTCAAAGTGGCTATTTATCTTTTTCTTGCCCCTTCGGTTTTGTGCGCTTTTTTCTCGTCATTTTTCAGCGCAACCATGGCGAGGCGTTTCAGCTTCATCTTCATTCGTTCTCTTCTTCGATACTGTGGAGTTTTTGGTACTTTATTCGCTATTTTGATCTACGGAAGACAAAGATTCGAAGTCATTCACGTTCTAACCTCACCTAACCCAACCTAACCATCTGACAGGTGTCACAGAAAACATTCCCCTAAGGAGGATAAACTCGAATTAAGGTGAAATTGAAAATATTTTCGTTTGACTAAGAAACATTCAACTGATGGTGACTTATATCTGGGAACGTCGGCTATAAAAGATAGATGTGAAATATTGGAGCTAACGTGTGACAGAAATGTCGAAAATATCACACTCATAAACTAAATTTTCGACTATTTCGATATACTCATACTGTATTTTTTGAGGAGTCGAAAGTTGAAATAATTGACTAACATATGGAAAATTTGGCGAAAAATTGATTATTTGGAACAGGAATGAATTCTAGGATTTTTATTTAATTTCTTATAACTTTATGAATCGGCCCTGGACAGTTTGGATAATTTCCCATTGGCTGCATGCTTTGGCTTCCGAAATAAATCACCTATAATATCTTTAAGATTCTCACAGAATTTCATAATTTGTTTCCCAAAATGTAATTATTTGGAGTTTTTTCGACGTATGCTATGACACACAGCTAAGTTTCTCAGAGAAACCGATTGCGTATTCGAAGTGAACGTGGTCGAATAAGCTCATGTAAGAAATTTTTAGGAGATTATTGAATACAAATTTTTTCACCAGAAATAATTGACTAACATGGAAAATATGGCAAAAAATTGATTATTTGGAAGAGGAATGAATTCTAAGATTTTTATACAATTCGATAATGAAGATTGCTAATATTCACTTTTTTTTCGTTATTGCACTTTGAATTTGAATTTTCAGAGATCCCCAGATGTCCAAGCAGTCCAAGTTTGAGGTTTTCTTATAATTCTATGAATCGACCCTGGTCAGTTTGGATAATTGAAATCTTCTGTTCCAATGACAGATGCGAGACTATTAGAAACTGAAGGAGGAATAACTGCCTCAACTTTGAATTGAAGAAAGAATAGAAAAACAGCAATAAATGGTTTTCATGAATTGATTTGTTCACCAATAATAATAAACTATGTAAAAATGGGTTTTTTGCCCTGAATAATTCTTGATCAATTGGTCTTGTTAAGTTAGGTTAGGTCACAGTCCAGGTCATCATTATCATTCCTTTCGAAATATTTTGTATCCTATTTATTTTGATTCCAAACTGTGAAAAACCCAATTTTCCACTTCTTTCTCCGAGCCATCAAAACAAATAAATTGAAGTTTTGAAAATTTGGAGGTTATATCCACATCAACCATCAAGAAATGTCATCGGTCGACACAAATAAATAATTTTGTAGATTTTAATTTACATGGTAATTGTGTCCAATTATTTCTCTTTTTTGAACAAAACCATCAATATCCGCATTATCTGCCGAAATCACGGTATACAGGGCCCCGAATCTACCGGCAGTGAAACGACACGGTACAAATTGAAATTAATGTAGAAGCTGCCCCAGGTCGCAATTTGGGTTTCTGCATTGTTAATTGAAATGGAGTATTCAAAAAATTAATGAGTGAAAAAGTTGGCGATACAGAGGAGGAAGAATTTAATCAAGGCCACTTTATTATTTAAGCCGGTGACATTTTAATGAGTGCTTTTCTGACCACGTTCATTATCGTTAATCGGACGGAGGAAATAGAAGAACGAATGCGCAGATTAATTCCTTTGGATTCATGCAGAATATCACCAGCATAGAAATTCTTTTTATGTAGAAGCTTCTCATGTGAAAACTTTCTGGAATTTTATTTGTTCGGTAATGTATGATGAGCCTTTTGATGTAGGTGGGTCAGATGAGTTTAGGCAAAAAATTGAAATATTCCGTTTGATTTTAGAAAATTAATCCGAAAAGATATGAGCTCCATATTTTGTTTTCTTATTGTCAGAAAATATCTTGTATTTGTATTTTTGTTTGTATTAATAAATCTGAAAGGCTTTATCTCAGATACGTATTCAAATAAGCTCATATAAGAAATTTATTGACGTATTTAACTACATAAGAAATTTTGTATCCAATTCAAGGGTGGAGATTTCGAATATGCACTTTTCTCTCACGATAAATATTTTTTCAGTCGAATTAGCTCGGAGGAGAAGAGAATACATCAAGCCCTCTCTGGTATCATAATAGAGTTTTTTCAACCCAACACTTACGGCCATAATGAAGATGAAATTCGAGTCAGCAACCAATAGGGGAACCGTCGATGTACTGGCAGGTATCAGCATAAATTCCTATCCAATTAACCGGCACACAGAGTGAGCCCTTTTCAGAAATTTGTAGACATAAAGGCACGAGAATATTGGGGTTGCATGAGATAATGAGTCGAGGTTGGCCAACTGCGATATTGATTCAGGTAGCATAATCCTTGGGGGTAACATCTTGGAACACCATTAATTTCGAGGAATATTTACCCGGAGTCAACAGCGCATCACTCAATTTCTCCCATTTATCAGCGAACTTCACCGAGATGAGAGATCCAGAGATATGGTTTGTTTGTTTGATTGATTCGTTGTTGGAAACGGATAAGCAGTCGGTTTATACTTCTGATAATTCGAGACAGAGTTAATCCAATTTCGGAAATATTAACGTAAGTAAACCCCCATCGGTTTTAATGGAATCGGAGATCCTCTGAAAACTGTCGAATCGATTTCAGCTTATCCAAAGGGTGGTGATTTGATAATAATAATAACTTTATTTTCAAAAATTAAATTAAGATTCAACTGCAGGCAAAAAAGAAAAAAAAAAAGATAAACTTGAAAATAAAAAATTACTCGCCATTAAGATAAATCTTGTGATAAAAGATTACGTTTCAAACATTCCAACAAATACAAACTCGAACGAAGTAATCATTTGAAAATATCATCGAGCACAACTAATAAATCGCAAACACAATTAACAAAAGAGAACAAAAAATAAAACAAAAGTAGAGAGAGAAAGACCAATCTCAAAGAAACGCCCAGGCAAGACGATGGAATCCATATATTTTTATGACAGGAATATATCGATAATAGGCGATTTCTGATCATTGCAAAAATAAAATAGGAATTGAAAAAAAAATGTTCATACAAAAACAACAATTTGGGATTAACCCTCGAATTAACCTTATTTTACATTCAAACAGAAGTTTATTTTTGTACGAAAGAAGATTGATACAGAGCATTTGATTGAATTTGTTTTGTTATTTTCTTGCAAAATGATTGTTTATGGAACCAAGTATATCATTCAATTCCACCGTTACAAAAAATTTATATAATTAGTGTTTCTGAATTTTTTTTCTTTATAATACGTGGAAAAAATTTGAATATTTATATTTTGTACTGGGCTTGCCTAGCCTGTCGAATAATAATGATTATTCAACAATATCCATTTGATTGATCAATATTTCAGAGATGATACCTTTTTTTTATTTAAGAAACATTTATTTGGCAATATTGAAATTTGGTGAGAATTTTTCACTGTTTATGTGCCTTATTTTTAATATATTGCCATCGACTATTCCTTTCAGTACCTGGGATAAAGCCTCTCAGATTTATTAATACAAACAAAAATATAAATACAAGATATTTTCTGACAATAAGAAAACAAAATATGGGGTTCATATCTTTTCGGATTAATTTTCTAAAATCAAACGGAATATTTCAGTTTTTTGCCTAAACTCACCTGACCTACCTACATCAAAAGGCTCATCATACATTACTGAACAAATAAAATTCCCGAAAGTTTTCATACATGAGAAGCTTCTACATAAAAGCAAATTTCTATGCTGGTGATATTCTGCATGAATCCAAAGGAATTAATCTGCGCATTCGTTCTTCTATTTCCTCCGTCCGATTAACGATAATGAACGTGGTCAGAAAAGCACTCATTAAAATGTCACCGGTTTGAATAATAAAGTGGCCTTGATTAAATTCTTCCTCCTCTGTATCGCCAACTTTTTCACTCATTAATTTTTTGAATACTCCATTTCAATTAACAATGCAGAAACCCAAATTGCGACCTGGGGCAGCTTCTACATTAATTTCAATTTGTACCGTGTCGTTTCACTGCCGGCAGATTCGAGGCCCTGTATGCCGTGATTTCGGCAGATAATACGGATATTGATGGTTTTGTTCAAAAAAGAGAAATAATAGGACACAATTACCATGTAAATTAAAATCTACAAAATTATTTATTTGTGTCGACCGATGACATTTCTTGATGGTTGATGTGGATATAACCTCCAAGTTTTCAAAACTTCAATTTATTTGTTTCGAGGGCTCGAAGAGAGAAGTGACAAATTGGGTTTGTCACAGTTTGGAATCAAAATAAATAGAATACAAAATATTTTGAAAGGAATGATAATGATGACCTGGACTGTGACCTAACCTTACCTAACAACACCAATTGATCAAGAATTATTCAGGGCAATTAAACAATTTTTACATAGTTTTTTATTATTGGTAAACGAATCAATTCATGGAAACCATTTATTGCTTTTTTCCATTTTTTCTTCAATCGAGCTTCTTCAATTCAAAGTTGAGGCAGTTCTTCCTTCTTCAGTTTTCAATAGTCTCGCATCTGTTATTGGAGCAGAAGATTTCAATTATCCAAACTGACCAGGGTCGATTCATATAATTATAAGAAATCCTCAAACTTGGACATCTAAAAATGGGTATCTCTATAAATTCAAATTCAAAATGCATTAACGGAAAAAAGAAGAAGAAATCTTCATTATCAAATTGAATAAAAAACCTAGAATTCATTCCTCATCCAAAAAATCAATTTTTTGCCATATTTTCCATATGTCAATTATTTCTGGTGAAAAAATTTGTATTCAATGATCTCCTAGAAATTTCTTATATGAGCTTATTCGACCACGTTGAATTCGAATACGCAATCGGTTTCTCTGAGAAACTTAGCTTTGCGTTGTAGCATACGTCGAAAAAACTCCAAATGATTACATTTTGGGAAAAAAATTATAAATTTCTGTTATAATCTTGAAGGTATAATAGGTGATTTATTTCGGTAGCCAAAGCATGCAGCCGAATGGAAAATTATCCAAACTGAACAGGGTCCATCTGAAAATGGAGATCTCTAAAAATTAAAATTCAAAGTGCAATAACGAAAAAAAATTGTTTTTGTTAGAGGCAAGAAAACATCAAAAATCTTCATTATCAAATTGAAAAAAAAAATCCTAGAATTCATTTCTCTTCCAAATAATCAAGTTCTCGACAAATTTTCCATGTGACAATCGTAATTTTAGGGTGAAAGGTTTTAAATCGCTTATATCCTAGAAATTTCTCATATGAGCTAATTCGACCACGTTGATTTCGAATATGCATGAAAATTATAAAATTTTGTAGCATGAGTCGATTCATATGAATGTAGGAAAACCTCAAATTTAGGCATAAAAATTGGGGATCTCTGAAAGTTTCGAATTCAAAGTGCAGTAGCGATCAGGAAAATTTTTTCTTGTGAAAATCTAGTTCAAAATTCCTGGATCTGTTTCTTGAGCTAGAAGGATTGATACAGGATAGCAACTTACTTTAGAACTAATTGGACAGGGGACGGTGGAAGGACAGATTTCTTCAATTCCATTATTAGACTCAACACTATCTCGAATTTTAAAGGCGGTTCGAATTCTCTTCCAGGGTATTCATGATTTCCGAAAAGTAGAATACAAAAAAACTCTTTCATTTTCAGGAAAAAAATTATTCAAATCAGTGGAATATCACAAACGATTTAATCCCCGTTATATCCTAAATTTGAGAGCTTTCTCTAATACCATTTTCACCGATTTGCCTTCGCTCGAAGCGCCCTCGCCATTAGTGTGGATCGAATATCCATGTAATGTGTTAATTCTTTACGAGTCCTAAAAAAGCGTACACATGTAGGAACATCAAGAATATATTATTCGCACGATATGACAAATTTCCATCCAAATTCCTCTATTCTTGTTCGGACTAGCCAGACTTGAAAGCGAAAAGGATCCAGGAGTGGATTATCCCGAGGTACAAAGAGAATATTTACGAGTGTGTCAGCGACGGCCCCCACTCTCCAAGTGCATTAACATGGCTCCTGGAATTGCCCGGATTATTAAATGGGGGTTATTCACTAAGCATGAACAGGATCACATGTGGATAGCAAGAGGTCACAATGTTTCATGAGCACCCATGATTTCGTCTTGGGAAAACACCCCCAGATTATTTGACATATAAGTAATCTAGGTTGAACTGAACCTGAAAAGTGAAATTTCATCTTGAATTCATAACACTATAATGAATAATTTCAATGGATGAAAGCTCCAGCACAAAAGACAATTGTTTTCACTAATGTTTGAGAACTCCGTTACCTCCAAGAAAATCATTTGGATTCTGCGAGAGCACGAATACCTTGTACTGTATTTTGCGGCGATTTAGGCCTTTTGTGCCGAGTTCACCCCAATAGATAAGAACAAGAAGCACGCCACTCCGAAAACCCCGAAAAACGACGAGGGCCCCATAATCGCGGAGCAGACAACAAACACAAGGAGATGGGGTAGATAGTAAAAAAAAGTTTATCTTAAGTGTTGGCTGTCTTAGCAGTGCGGAAGTTGATTACCAGCGAAGGACTGGAAGAAGCCAGTGTTCGTCGGCACTTATCAGCTCGCCTTCCACAGGGATTGTAATTTCCGGTGGCATCCATATATTTTGCCTCAACACCGGTCACTAGCGCCGGCTCAAGGCGGCCCTATCTCTCGCAGACTTCCTCGACCTAGCCTTGATATGGGGATGGTCTCTCCGTCATCTCAGACGCGGATGTTCTCCGAAGAGAGATCTTTAACGACTCGCATATTTTAGGGGTCGTTTTTCCATGTTTTCTCCGTATTGCATGGGTTTTGTTCCTTAGTTTTTCTTCGGCCAGAATTCGGACATCTCTACTACCTATATAGAAATTAGACTTAAAGTTTGGAGGATTTGTTGTGTTTTTTCATAAAATTCTCACCTCATTTAATTTTTCGTCAATTTTTTCTATGTTGACAAAATTTGATTATAATTTTGCATTATTTTCATCAGAAAAGGATATGATATATATGAAAATAGCAAAATTAGATGTTGAAAAAAAATTAGTATGATTTGAAAGTTGGTATATGAAGAAAATAAAAATCAATTTCTAATATCAAATTGTCTGCAACTATCGAATTCCACAATTTATGTATGAAAAATTATTTTAAGCACTTTCTGAAATCCTTCTTTATTTCCTATAAAAGTTTTCGTGAAAATACAGGCACCAGATTTGATTTGAAAGGGGATATAAGCCAAGAAAGAAAAGTATTCATCCTCAAAAAAGATGTCTCCTAATATTTTTTGGTATCTGCCTCAGTTGCTTGACAAATTTGTATTTTTCCATTGGAAGATGCAAGTTTTTGGTGAGATTTATTATTGGAAATTATAAACCTAAATGAAATGGATGGATGCAGTTAACTTTGTTAAAGGAATAAAGAAATATTCATTTCTTATTTCAAGTTAAAATACATATCCTTTCTGAGAATTTCACAGATTACGAATTGGAACATGTCGAATTCAGAAGACGAATGACAAAGCTTTACAAGTTTTTTTCAATGAAAAAAATCCCAAAACAAAAACTGGAAACATTTGAGGGGAATTGAGAAAATCACTAATGACAACATTTTGAAATAACTTTAGTAGCTGAAATATTGAGGAAGGGGAGTTTTTCGTTTGAATACAACATTTCACCTAGCTTTCCCGAATATACAGGTTGTTTCAAATAAACTTCAAGAGGAGATTCCAAAGTTTATTCTATACCTAAAAGGTAATGAAAAATATCGTCTAAAATTTCAAAAATAATAGGAAAAACGAAATATTTTTTATTTCTCTAAAATTATCTGGAAAAACATTTCTAGACCTTATCGACATGGTGAAAAAAGCATTTGAGAGCATAATGATGCTTATAATTCGCCTCATTTAATTTTTCAAGAGGAATTATTTCGATAGGAGAGGAATGAAAAATTCAATATCGAATAATGTTTTCAAAAGCAATCTTGTCTTTTCTCAAAAATTTCTCACCTTGCTCAATGTTTTTTAAATTTTTGCTACGTTGGCAAAATTTGATTATTATTTTGGATTATTTTTATCAGAAAAGGATATGATATATATGAAAAAAGCAAAACAATCCTGTATTAGATGTTAAAAAAGGAATTAGTATGATTTGAAAGTTGGTATATTATTATGAAGAAAATGAAAATCAATTCCTAACATCGATTAGCCTGAAACTCTCGAATTCCACAATGTGTGTATGAAAAAATTATTCTAAGCACTCTGAATTCCTTCTTTATTTCCTATAAAAGTTTTCGTGAGAATCCAGGCACTAGATTCGTTTCAGCAGATTTTGATTCGGAAGGGGATATAAGCCTAGAATGAAGAGTATGGATTCCTAGATAGAATATTCATTTCTTATTTCAAGTTAAAATATATAAATTCCTTCCGAGAATTTCACAGATCACGAAAATGTCGAATTCAGAAGACGAATGACAAATATTACAGGTTTTTTTTCATAAAAAAAATTCCAAAACATAAACTGAAAACATTTGAGGGGAATTTAGAAAATCACTGATGACAACATTTTGAAATAACTTTAGTAGCTGAAATGTTGAGGAAGGGAAGTTTTTCGTTTGAATACAACATTTCACCTAGCTTTCCCGAATATACAGGTTGTTTCAAATGAACTTTAAGAGGCGATTCCAAAGTTTATTCTATACCTAAAAGGTAATGGAAAATATGGTCTAAAATTTCAAAAATAATAGGAAAAACGATATATTTTTCATTTCTCTAAAATTATCTGGAAAAACAGTTCTAGACCTTATCGACATGGTGAAAAAAGCATTCAAGAGCATAATGATGCTTAGAATTCGCCTCATTTAATTGTTCAAGAGGATTTATTTCGATAGGAGAGGAATGAAGAATTCAATATCGAATTATGCTTTCAAAAGCAATCTGAGTGTCCACACAAAGTGTATGACAAAATCCACAATGAGTGTATGACAAAATTATTCTAAGCACTCTGAATTCCTTCTTTATTTCCTATAATAGTTTTCGTGAGAATCCAGGCACTACATTCGTTTCAGCAGATTTTGATTCGGAAGGGGATATAAGCCTAAAATGAAAAGTATGGATTCCTAGATAGAATATTCATTTCTTATTTCATGTTAAAATATATAAATCCCTTCCGAGAATTTCACAGATCACGAAAATGTCGAATTCAGAAGACGAATGACAAAATATTACAGGTTTTTTTTCATAAAAAAAATCCCAAAACATAAACTGAAAACATTTGAGGGGAATTTAGAAAATCACTGATGACAACATTTTGAAATAACTTTAGTAGCTGAAATGTTGAGGAAGGGAAGTTTTTCGTTTGAATACAACATTTCACCTAGCTTTCCCGAATATACAGGTTGTTTCAAATGAACTTTAAGAGGCGATTCCAAAGTTTATTCTATACCTAAAAGGTAATGGAAAATATGGTCTGAAATTTCAAAAATAATAGGAAAAACGATATATTTTTCATTTCTCTAAAATTATCTGGAAAAACAGTTCTAGACCTTATCGACATGGTGAAAAAAGCATTTAAGAGCATAATGATGCTTATAATTCGCCTCATTTAATTTTTCAAGAGGAATTATTTCGATAGGAGAGGAATGAAGAATTCAATATCGAATTATGCTTTCAAAAGCAATCTTGTCTTTTCTCAAAAATTTCTCACCTTGCTCAATGTTTCTTCAATTTTTTGTACGTTGGCTAAATTTGATTATTATTTTGGATAATTTTCATCAGAAAAGGATATGATATATATGAAAAAAGCAAAACTATCCTGTATTAGATGTTAAAAAAGGAATTAGTATGATTTGAAAGTTGGTATATTATTATGAGGAAAATAAAAATCAATTCCTAACATCAATTAGCCTGAAACTCTCGAATTCCACAATGAGTGCATGAAAAAATTATTCTAAGCACTCTGAATTCCTTCTTTATTTCCTATAAAAGTTTTCGTGAGAATCCAGGCACTAGATTCGTTTCAGCAGATTTTGATTCGGAAGGGGATATAAGCCTAAAATGAAAAGTATGGATTCCTAAATAGAATATTCATTTCTTATTTCAAGTTGAAATATATAAATCCCTTCCGAGAATTTCACAGATCACGAAAATGTCGAATTCAGAAGACGAATGACAAATATTACAGGTTTTTTTTCATAAAAAAAATCCCAAAACATAAACTGGAAACATTTGAGGGGAATTTAGAAAATCACTGATGACAACATTTTGAAATAACTTTAGTAGCTGAAATGTTGAGAAAGGGGATTTTTTCCTTTAAATACAACATTTCACCTAGCTTCCCCGAATATACAGGTTGTTTCAAATAAAATTTAAGAGGAGGTTCCGTAGTTTATTTTTTATTTAGTTCATTTATATACTAATGGAAAATATCGTCCAAAATTCTGAAAATAATAGGAAAAACGAAAAAATTTTTTATTTCTCTGAAAACATCTAGAAAAACACAAATGGACTGATTGAACGATGATGAATATTTCCTGTCGCAAAGCTTTCCTGAGAAATGGCTCAAGAGTTTTCACTTTTTTTGGTGGAATTTCAAAACCACATAATTTTTTGTCCATTTCTGAACTGTAACTCCTTGAGACATTTTTGAAAAAATATTTAGCATTAATTGTCAAAAATCAAGAATGAATTCAGATAATTTTCGACAAAACCAAAAAAATCCAAAAGTTCTAGACCTTATCGACAAAGTGAAAAAAGCATTTAAGAGTGATGCTTATAATTCGCCTCATATAATTTTTCAAGAGGAATTATTCCGAAGGAGAGGAAGGAAGAATTCAATATCGAATTATGCTTTTACAAGCATTCTCGTCTTTTTTAAAAAATTCCTCACCTTACTCAATTTTTCTTCAATTTTTTCTACGTTGACAAAATTTGATGATACTTTTGAATTATTTTCATCAGAAAAGGATATGATATATGAAAAAAGCAAAACTATCGTGTATTGGATGTTGAAAAAAAATTAGTATGATTCGAAAGTTGGTATATGAAGGAAATAAAATCAATTTCTAATACCAATTTGCCTCCAACTTTCGGATTCAACAATTTATGTATAGAAAAATTATTTTAAAAACTTGCCAAATTCCTTTTTTAATTCCTGAAAATGTTTTCGTGAGAATCCAGGCACTAATTTCCTTTCAGCAGATTTTGATTCGAAAGGGGATATAAGCCAAGAAAGAAAAGTAATGAATTAAATATTTTTCAATTGCAATTAAACTCAAAATTTAATTAGATAATTCATTCATGAATTATGTTCGAAATGTCCTCCACCATTCCTTATACTAGCACGTGCCTTCTTTCTAATTTCTTCAGTCCTGAAATTTACTCTCAATCATCTCGCTGCTCCGTCTATTCTCTCCATAAGTTGTGCACGTGTATGTATTTCCCTTTGATATACTATTTCTTTTAAACTGCCCCAAACATAAAAATCTAACGGTGTTAGATCCGGAATTCTCGCTGGCCATGAGATAGCTCCTTTCCTATTTATCCAACCTTCGGGAAAAAATTCGTTCAAAAACATACGAACGTTTAGCCTATAGTGTGTGGGACACCCATCATGTTGGAAAATGATTTCACGCAATTTTGCTATCTTAATACATATCATATTCTTTTCTGATAAAAATAATCCAAAATTATCATCAAATTTGGTCAAAAAATTGACGATAAATGAAGTGAGTTGACAAATATTTTGAAAATCACAAGAACTCAAATAACTCGTTAACTTTTGATTTTTGGTTATCAATAAATATGGCTCAAACGACAGAAAATGAGTCATACTACCACCAATCTACGTCTAATTTGGAAACAGCCTGTATAATCGTCAGGGAATCCAATTAAATCGACTACCAAATAATTTGCGAGAAATTTCCACATACCAAACAATTTTCCAAGTATATAAAAATTCCTCGCAATTTGTCCTCTATTCTAACCCGATTCTCCCAAACCCCACCCAAAATTGCCGATAACAATAGACCTGAAAGTTTCAGGCATTGAACGCCACGTGCCATAAAGTATTCACACTTTGGAGTCGGAAACCATTCACCCCTGACGAGGTAGGTATCGGCCGAATTTCAGGAATCCGCATTTAGCAAAATTTTCTCGTACGCCCTAGAAACTGCTCGAAACTTTCCACCTCGGTGATCGTGTCGGCGCGGAGAACACACACTTTTAAATAAATTGAAATTGTTCAGAAATAAATTGACGCAATTTCCTGCGCAAACTTAGAGCGAGACATGTCTAGCGAATATATCTTGAAATACTCGACTCGGAATCGAAATGTATTTACCTCCTGTCGTTACCAGCCCCGAGGCTGAGATGCTGTTAGTGGGTGGATAATGGACCGCGTGTGCTCTCGGCATAATTTTGTGTCTCCTTCCAAGACTCTCTAGTAGAGTCTTGTAAAAACAAAGTCAGTTGTAAATTGGCAGGGTAAATTAATTCGACCATACAGTAATTAAAGAAAGTTCTGTCTTCAATTGAGTGGTAGTAGTTCCATTCCATCTAAATCGTTCCATTGTACAAATGCCCATCATAATAAAACGCGAAGCTGCGCCGTATAAAAACCGGTCTGGAACGTGGAAGAGCACGAGTTTCATTTTTGCAACAAAGTGAATTTCGAAGATAAATTTCTACAGAGTCTCGGTGTCTTCGGAATAGACTGGAACCGACTCCGTTGAAGAATTTCAATTTGTTTGTCCGTCCAGGAACGCCATTAAAACTGAGCGATCGAATCCATTTGACGTCTCGTCGCGTCTCCGTCGTAATCACGGGGGCATTAATTCAATTTTTCCTTCGGTACCTTTTGACAATTTGTTGCTCGAATTAAGATTTCGTAAGCGGACGGCAAAGTTGGCCTTCTTCGCGGCGCCTCCCTTTCCCGCTTCCAGACGCCGTTACGGCAATCAGTCAAACCAATAAAACGGAAGCCTTCTCAAAAATGTAACTGTTTTTATTTATGAAGTGGGCTAAGATAATTTCTGCAAACAAAATACAAAAATTTGAATAAACTCCAAAATCGTTGAAAATCTGAAAGAAAAAACATATAATGCTAGGTAATCGTTAACGAGCGGTATGGTATTGTAGGTCATAACTCACGCAGATGAAGTAAGTAAGTAGATGTAATATATCAAGTGAGTTATGACCACTACCGCAAGTTGAATACTATACTTCATCTACGACTATAACAATAAATACTAAATTACAAGTACAGAGGAAAAATTAATTTAAAAATCTTATAGTTACCTATAACAATGCATTATATATGTTGATTGTGCTTCTCAGCATGGAGTAGAAAGTTCATAGGGCCGATGCTTTATATTGAGTGGTAAGTTCACTAAAATATGCCAAAAGAAAATTCTCTGTAAACGATGACTTAATACTCTTACTGCTACACCAATCTTGAAAATTGTTGTATAGGTACACCTTTATAATTGTTTTGGGATCTTTCGGGCAATAAATTCTGTATGGTAACATTGGCTGTCTTATTTCTGAAGGTGTACATAATGATTCATTTTCACTATCTGAATTATTTTTCAGCAAAACATTCACAATAATAATTAGGTATCAACTTAATTTGAGAAAACATCAAAATTATTCAAGTGACATTACTCCCCTCAATACCAATAATGGACTGTTCCCCTTCGTCCAATCGGCTTGTACAGAAGCACAGAGCCAGAGAGTTATAGAAGTGAGTTATTATAACTCACGTTATTCGTTTTCAGATATTATTTATTGCTCCTAAGTAGTTGAATAATGAATATATAATTCAATAGGAAGAGATACAAATCATTACCCACCTTTATTTCTTACTTTACACTTATTTCGACGATTTCCGACCCAATCAATTCAGACTGCATTCCTGTTTGACATGGAAAGGATGGCACTCATTTCTCAATTGAATTATGTTCACAGAACTAACCAAAATCGATCGGGAATTCCCGTAGATGAAACGTATGAGGATTCGTTTTGTGTTTGTTTCAACCATCGGATTTGTCTATTTTTTCTGAAATCCGCTCGTGAAATGTGAGATGAACTCGCAGAATTATTATTCCTCAACATAGTTATATTTTGAACTAATCAGATGACTAAAAAAATTACATTATCGTGTTTACGGCCGGCCGATCGGATGGTCCTTTCTATTGCAGCTTTCTTGTTCAATGAGAAAATTTTTTTTTTGTTGATACTAATTGGTGAAGTTTAAATTATTCTTGAATGGTTTTTCCACATGCTACAATTTTCAAATGTCCTGCTGAAATTTTTGTTATCATATATGGGACATCGATGAAATGGGTTATACAGGCTTTTTTTTTGACAAGCAATAGAACTCATCAAAATAAGTCAAAATTCCAAAAATCCATTATATAAAATATTCTTCATGGACAATATTTCGAAATCAAAGTTACCCGCAAATCTTAGAAACTCCCAGCACGGATCTGAATTAGGTAAGTATTGAGGTTCAAATATGTTCATTAAACGCGTTCAGTTTACGGGAAATCATCTGACAGAGCGTATGATTTTTGTGACTTTAGGTGGATAGGATGTGGTGGGTCGATTTCTTGGCCTGCGCGCTACCTGGATCTCAATCCCTGTGATTTCTTCTTTTTCTGGTCATTTGAAAACGATATTGTACAGTAACCTTAAAGAACTAAAACAACGCATTGAAAATGCTTGTGACATTATTCGTGAGCAAACTGATGTTATAGTTGCTGCATGTAATAATTCGTTATTACGCCGGGCAAGACTTTGTGCACATCGAACGAATGGTCAGCATTTCGAACAAATTCTGTAAACAATTTCGATAAATTTTATCGGTGAGTTTGTCAACTTCCTAATGTTTTTATAGGACTTTTCCAATCAGTAATTTTTCCCCTCCTTAGTTTGAACTTCGAATTATACCTTTCGGGAAAAATCTCCTAATAAAAGTTGGGAGGGAATATACAAATTTGGGATAAAATCCAGCACTTTATTTACTCGCTGGAATGCATATGGCATCGTGATTCATTGCAGATCTTTCAACAAAGAGATAAGACGATCCAGAGTCGTCTCAAGATCTTTATGCCCAAGATTTTTCGCACTTTTTTCGAATTGAATACATATTTCATATTTATGATCAACTTCTGGCGAAATGATCTCTTTTGATGAGTTCTAGTACCTGTAGAAAAAAATCCTCACCTTAAAAAGACCCTGTATATAGATTCAGCATCGCAGCTGTTCCACATGAAAAGAAAATTGAGTTTTTCTGATCTAGCGTTGTGGAATATATTCTCTAATTCCAACTTTCGAAGTTTATTGTGATAAAACGACATTATTTGTCACACTAACTGCCGGTTCGGTTTCACAGAATCTGCGATTTTGTTTTATTGTCTCGCTCCTGTGTCTCCTCATCTCAGATAAAAAATGTTTATTTAACATGATTTCAGTATTTACAGTTCGAAACGGAGTTTTTTTTCAGGTTTCCAGAATTCTTGTCAAAATCTCAAATTTCGGATCATAATATCTTGAAATATACCTATTTAGACGGTGGAAACTAAGGAAGCGCCGAAGCGTCTTTTTTGTGATTCGACCCAAAAATTACACTAGATAAACTAATAGCAAGCCAACAAAACAATTCATGTATCCCAGAGACCAACAAATTTATCATTTGCATCTGTAGACTGATTTTGATCTATATCAGATCTCGTCAGTACAGCGAGCAAAATCACAAATTCGATGTAAGAAACAAAAAACCTTCGAAACGTAAGGCAACGTGGATCTGAGAAGATTTTTAGTTCGGGAAATTGTATGGCGAAGCTTCGGCCGAATCGAACATCTGCTTCGGCTCAAACCGAATAATAGAAAAGTAATCGATGCTTCGGAGCAACCCTAGTGGAAACTGGGTGAATACGATTAAATACGTCTTTCTTCGATAATTCCCATCTCGATTTTATGTTAATAGAATGAACCTATCCATAAGTTATTCAAAATAATCGTCGTCGTTAATCCCCAAATACCGACACCATCCGAGTCGTTTCACGTAATCTTCGCGAATATCAAATAACTCAATTTCCCCCAATGAGTTACGTCGTCGCTCCCTTAATGAAACTACCCCTTTTTGATTCCCACAAAATACAGAATCTGATATTCCCACAAACGGGTCTCAGATTCGTCTAACGTAACGCTGAAGGTAATAATTCCTCCGCGTTACGGGTTACCATCTCGGTACATCGGTAAACTTGCCAAAACTCACAAATGCACAAGCACAAGTTACGGGGCCGGATTCGGCACAAAACCTGACTCTGAATAAAATAGGACGTAATTACGGCGCCTCCACTTGATTCCGGCGACGATTAGGCCGAAGACGGATGTTTGACTTGACACACATGACTATTACTGTTCTGTTGTTTCAATATTTGAGTGTTTGAGCTGGGCGACCTTCCATTAGTTTCTATTGAGGAATGCGCGTTTGTTCGAGACGTTGGAATCCGGGAATAGCTTGAGAATTCCTAACTGCAAATTTGTGTACATAGATCTTGTTGGGGTGGATACCCTTTAGGAAGTTTGAACGTTAATCGAAGAAGTGAAACTTTGAATTAGATATTTTAATTGGAGTATAAAGTTTTTTTAGGAGGACCTCAGAGTCCGATTTATCGAAATGTGGTTGTCAGTGCAAGGTGGCAACCTTATGTCTCATCTAGTGTGACGATTGAATTATCGATTATGTTCGCTGAACCTCGATTTTTGTTCATATCCTATTGATCTTAACCTCTAGAGTTCGGATGATTGATGAGTTCGACAGGTAATCATGTGCCTCGTGTCAGCAACAGATCCGGTGGCGTTAAATGCCATTGTCGTCTTCAGATAGCTAACTCCTCATCAGAGGTGTAGATGTGGCGACTATTAGTAGTAGCGACGTCAAATTTGGAATCACAATATACAGGGTGTTTCCAAATTAAACGTGAACCTTGGAGGACGTGTTAGTATGACTCATTTGATGTCGGTAAAGCCATATTTATTGATAACCAAAATCAACAGTTTACGACTTATTTTCGTGTTCTTGTGATGTCCAACAGATTTCTCACCTCACTTCATTTTTCGTCAGTTTTTTCTACGTTGACCAAATTTGATTATAATTTTGGATTATTTTCCTCAGATAAAAATATGATATGTATGATATGTATGAACAATTCAAAATCAAATGACCGCGTGCTTCCGGGAAAATCGCGATCGCAGCATATCCTGCCACCTTGAACCCAGAATTTAGCGGTCGCAAATGGATTTTCGGAATTCTGAGGGGGTCCATACCCTCTTGGACAAATGAACACAAACTCCAGTTTTCGAAGGATGGAAGGTCTCTTGATGAAAAAAATTCGGGAATTCATAGAATTTGCTTGTATAATTCCTTTTCCATGCTTCGTGCATAAAAAACCCCCATTTTTGCCCACGTCTATCTCTTGTCGAGTTAGAATAATAGCCTCTCATTACCATCAACTTCCCACTCAGAGCTCCAGATGAAATGGAAAAATAAATTCAACCCTTTTCATTTTCAACCCGGGGACTGTATTTGAATTGCTGGCAGCCGAATGCTGGAAGGTTCATTGAAATAACAACTCGGTATAATTTATCAATCTTCAGGACTGTATACCTATGTAAATGAATGTCCTAAGACCTGGACCCGAAGTTTCAAACCCAAATCCATGTTAATTACAGTTACATCGCTCACTATTCCGGATAGTCAGTCACTTTTGTTCGTGTTAGAAACTGCGCTGTTTCAATAATATGATGGATTGTTGGAGGAACTTCCTCAGGACTGACCTACTTAATTCCGGGTTGACCTCATCATCTGACATCACTAGCAAGTCCACGACACCTGCGAGCGTTTTGGCGCGAAATTCAAAAACAATTCAGAATCTTTTATCTTTTGATAGTAGTTTTCCGAGTGAACATTTAGGGATTCCTCTTGGATGAAAAGTTCGTAGTTTGTGTCAAAACGGCCACCCATTCATGAATTATCGATGCACTTTCTCGTCTGGCAACATGAAATATCGGCCGAAGCTTCCGGGAAAAACTGGAAACCCATGAAACCTTCAATAAGAGCAACGGCTCTATCCCTCCAGCATACATCAAAACCTGAAATAACTTTATCTCCATCCCGCAATGATTTTCTCTCTTTACCTCTCGTATATCCACATTTCTGTTTTTAGGTCTCGCCTAGAACCGAACTCGCACCGTATGAATATTTTAGAGGAAACCGATGTTCGAATACGAAAAAACTCCGCTTTATGGATATACGCGGAAACTGTTAAAAATTACGCCATCCAGTTGGAGTTGTAAAAGGGTTATGGCGATAGGCGATTCCTGGATGTTCTTCCGGATCCCCGTTTTGAAAACAGTGTTGGCGGCAATTTTTTTTTGAGTCGAATTATCATTCAACATTTCTGCCACTTATCAATACCAACGTTCAACTTCAATGTAATATAGTTCCATTGAGTTACGTTTGGCAGGGTCATAAACTATTTTACAGTGAATTTCTCCATCGTAATTCTTAACTTTCTTTGGAACAAAATGATAAGCTTCTTAATTGCCCACGTTAAGCACATTCGAAACCATTGTCCATTACCGAACGCTTTTTTTATACGATTGGAATTCGAAATAGGGGACGTTTCAGGTACCGTCGGAAAGCTCGTATGATGTCGTTATTTTTACCATATCAAGTTTTCGTTGATTCAGCCTGTATGATTTGGTGAATGAAAATAGTATAGAAACAAAAAATTCCAAAGCAATCCCCAGTTTCAATGAGATAAAAAAAGGCGCTGCATCGCCGATGAGGATATCGACAGAATTGCATCCACCCATGTTCCCAAACCGAACGCTCGCATTCCGGATGAGGCATCGTCCTAAATTATTGAATATTCCGCAACACGCCACTGTTTTCCGAGACGAAAAAGCTTCCGAGTCCACTTAATCTAAGTTGAGAGCGCCATGGTGTATTTGTTCTTATTTCAGTGTTCGAAGCGACGATTCGAACCGAAACGCCAGTAACGACTCGCCGCAGATAACTTTTATCACTCGGGCCGAATAGGCGTTTGGTACAGCGCCACTTCTGAGACACTTCTCATTAATGCATGAGGTGCAGCCGATGAAGCTGCGATCCAATGAGATTCGGGCATGATTAGATTAGGTCAGATCCGATACTGAGAGGAAATCTGCTCCCGATTCGGAAATGACGTAACGATTCCGTTTTCATTTAAGGAAGACTGGTTTGATAATGGATTTTTTTCAGTATATAACTCAAGGAAATTTAACGGGTTGTTTTGTGTAAGAATTTTTTTTATAATAAAATAAAAATTACTTTTATTATAAAATGAACTTCTGATGTCCGTAGGCTGTCCTGCTCCTAAGATGAAAGCGGGTCGAAAGAATTCTGAGCCAGACAAGAGCACTGCGCCGGATGATTATTTTGCGCAAATAATTATCAGCGAAAAATTAATTAACACAGAATTTTCGTAATTATGACTGGCTTGCGGTTTGTTCAGGAAACATTGGCATGTTTCTCATTCGAGACAACCCAGATTATTATTACAACGTCCCTTTTCTACAACGAAAAACCTCATTATGAAACAAAGCACTGCTACCATTAGAAGGCAGATCAATTTAGAAGGTATTATATTCAGTTCATCGGAGAATTCATAAATATGAAAAGGTCGTTTGGAAAAAAGTACACTCAAAGAAATTTTCCAGGATGTACAACAGGAATTCAAATACTTCTACAGGACATTTCCTCTATATTAGCGACAGCGGGAATATTTGTTGATTTACGTTCAATTCCTCTAGAAATAACAAGTTTTACAATGGTTGATGCAAGCAAACTGTAGTTCGTCATTTCAACAGGAGAAAAATACTGTGACGAAAACTGGAATATGCGTGACTATTCACAGGAATTTCCTGTTTAATAAACAAACTAAAAAGTTGTATTCAAAGCTTCAAACTTCAGTTTCTACAATAATTCCCAGCAATGGACACTAAACTAAAACAGGAATTACTTCACTTATAAGGGCACTGTAGTATCGATTTAACAAAACTGTCGTTAATATATTACAGTACTAGTTAGTTGTAATCGAAGCTTATAACCTGAGCTTTTACAGGAATTTCCTGTAGTAATGCATTCTGTGTGAAGAGCGATTTCGCGAATAGATGTCTGGAAAGGGGGGATTTAAATTATTCTATATTTAGAGTATCTTCACAATATTCTCACGAATTGGAGAGACATTCGTTGTACACTAGTAACGAGAGACTCCATAATAGATATGAAGAATTTTTTTCTCCCCAATTCCGGATCCATATTAGCAAATTTGATTACAGAATTACTTTCTACAGTGTCTACAAATGCTCCCATCCTTTCTGTCGCTTTTCAATCCTTTTGGTAGTATATTTTGAGTTTTGTCTATTCGGTGGCGCCCTCTGTTGAGCGGTACGTTAAATGTTGTAGGAAAGTAGGAAAAAATGCCAAAAACATGCAATATGCTAAACTCGGATTTTACAAAAATAATATAATGGCTGTTTATCTGAAATTATCAAATTCAGTATTGAAATTCGGAAAATTACACTAGGTAAACTAATAGCAAGCCAACAAATCAATTCATGTATCCCAGAGACCACGAAATTTATCATTTGCACCTGTAGACCGGTTTCGATCCATATCAGATCTCGTCAGTACAGTTAGCAATTGACAAATTATATGTGAGAAACAGGAAACCTTCAAAACATAAGGCAACGGTGATCAGAGAAATTTCCCAAATCACACCACCTGTCCGTTCCAAAAGCAAATGTCTCAAATATCTGTAGATCATGAACTGTTTCATCAACTCCTCAAGACAAAAACACATGTGTGAACCACCGTAAACATTACGAGCATATAGTCACACATGGAAACTACGGGTTCATCTTCAACCTTATTCGTCTGAATAATGGACTAAAATAATAAAATGGCTGTTTACCTGAAATTATTTGTCTTAGGGAAGTTGGGAAGGCGATTCATGATTTGAAGATATTTGAGACGGTTGCTTTTGGAACGGACAGGTGGCGTGATTTTGGAAATTTTCTCTGATCACCGTTGCCTTATTTTTAAAGGTTTTCTGTTTCTCACATCGAATTTGTCATTTTGTTAGCTGTTCTGGCTAGATCTGATATGGATCGAAACGAGTCTACAGGTGCAAATGATGAATCTGGTGGTCTCTGGGATACACGAACTATATTGTTGATTTGCTATTAGTTTATCCTGTATAATTTGCCGGATTTCATTACTGAATTCGAATTTAACATGCTGACTGAGACGAAAATATGCTAGATTAAGCATTGAAAATTCCAAATCAGCAACAGTGCGTTCGATATCATCGAGATGATTATCGAATCGCTCCTTCCGTCCTTCGTCAGAAACCTATATTTTATTCCAAACATCTTCAATATATATGGTACACCATGGATTAAAATACTGTTAGCTGAATAAGATTTATTGCGGTAGAATTATCTGAATTTCTGTGAGAAATACCGAACATTCCTGTTGAATTTAAAGTGTCCATACTGTTAGTCGTACATATATGGTTGGGTTATACTTACAAAATAGTTATATTTTACTAGATATTCCTCTTAAAATAAAAGTACCTGATCACTGCTATACGTACCGTTTTTCCTGTTCAAAGGACTCAAGTCACTTCAACCGGAATCGTCATGTTAAATTGCAAGTACAGATTGTTGTAATAACAATAGTTTCGTTCAAACAACATGAATTCATTTACCGGAGATTCCCGGGGTTCGTTTATTTCAGTGTGGGTTCAAAAGGGGGTCCTATCTTTCCACCTGCAGTCCCAATTTTCGTATTTGTGTAACAACCCCTTTTGGGAAAATATACACTCCAGATAGAAATGAAAATGGAAAAACTCTAGTTTTTTCTTCTCAGCTGCAGCGGAACACATTCAACATGAGTGAAATGAAAATAGACGTTAAATACTTTATAAGCCCTTTTAGTGCTGGCTCAGAACAATAATAAGCTGCGGAACTATTCCTGGCAGGAAGACACATTGATAATATCAAAATATATAATGAGTCTACAGGACTTTACGCTTCATAGGAGATGGAAGCTTTGAAACTATCAAGGTAGAAATTTTAGCTCGATTGAAACTTTGATTGGATTACACAGTTGTACGTGAAAATCAGTGACTGAAATTCTGGAAGAAAACCTATCACTCTCCAGAAGCGTGCCAAGGAGAAACCAAAAACGAGTCCCACGTCTGTCGCAGACATTAGTTTGTTACGCTTATCAATAATAAAACGCCACGTGCCACAGTCACGATCATCAATGAGGTGTTCTCAGCTGGCTCCAAGAAAACGGACAAGCTTTTAGCTAGCTTGCACTACCTTGAAGGGAGACTCCCTCAGGTTTGAAATACCTCGAAAAGACATTATAAATTCTTCTTTCTCGAGGGACAGGAAAAATTGTAGTTAGAATTAGGCACGTCAACATTCACTTCTGCCAACCCATTGTAACTCCAAATTGCAAGAAACGTTAACTCCGCGCAGAACCACGTCAAGTACAACAATGAGATCCGGAACTGCCAACGCATGGGAAGTCCTCGAAAACAGACACAATGTCTAACAGATATGATTTGAAGCGAATTAAACGACATTCCAGCGAAATCCAAAATAGACCGCCGGCGCAGTATTTCTCTCGGCATGGTAGAGCACTAAATTTTCATATGACACGCCGCCCTTTTGTCTTCAGTTGGAGCAGTTTATTTATCATCCCTTCAGGGCAGTTGAGGTTCGCAGCCGATTGCTTGAGCACTGTTTCGCAAGCTAAGCGACGGAGCTTTTTCTTCACATCTCTAACGATTAGAGAAACTTCAAAACACTTCTTAGCTCCCGATTCTGTCTAACTTATTGCCTTGCCATATTTCACCGCGACTCCAGGTAATTTAGTATCTTTATCTCTCGGGAATTACCGTTCATTTTTTGGGAAATATTTCATCCCCTGTTATCGAAGAAGGTTTGGAGCAGGACAGGATTCATGGACTTCGCTTTTTCACTCTTTGCGCTTTAAGTGTCAGTTCATCACTGCCAGACAATCCTAATGGAATGGCACCCAGAGCAGATACCATTGATGTCACCCAAAGGATTGAAATTATTAAAATCAATAACAATCCAATGGAATGGAAGTCTTTAGTATTAATCAGAGGAAAGAAGTCCAGTCAATGAAGAGTTTCGCTCTTATCTCCCAGACGGTTCGTCGTAAGGCAAAACTCATGCCATACAGAATGAAAGCTCTTCAAGTCGCCTACAAAATCGTTCATATCACTCTCTCTTGTAACTCGAGATATGCGCAGCCGAAAGTCGAGGGTTCGAAAAAATTTAACCTCACTTTTTTGACTTTCTAGCTCCTCAGCCTTATACTTTTCTACCATACCTATTGACAAAAATGTTGAAGAGCATTGAATTGCCTTTATAATGAGTTTCAATTGAATTTTGTATCGAAACATACTGAGTTTTTCAGTTGGGGTGAAAATACAATTTTTGTTAATTGCGAGTATCTCAGAAACTATTCTAGTTACGAAGGGAATTGATGGGTACAATTTTATAGGGAATTCAAAAGGCTTCCAAGTTTTACCTTACGACGTGTCGTTTGGAAGATATAAGCTGAAAATTGGTACCTTTGTCCCCTCCCCCTTCCCCTAATATAAGCTTCAGTACTTTAGTCCTAAAATTTTCAGGTTCTTAACCTCCTTATATAGGTACACCCATTTCAAATGAAACCAAACCTATCCCAAACTAACCTCCACATGAGAAATCCTCCAATCGTGTTTTTCCGGAGTTCGACTAAAAACAATTTGTCCTTTTGATCGTTTGGCCGGTCCTGCGTCTGCTCGGTAAATTCCCCGAGTTGAGATATTTCAGTTGGCACATTATGAGGCGACTCACTTCGGACGCTAATTCGAATTTATCTATTTTCTCATAACATTTGCCGGAGATAAAAAAAATCTCCTCATAAATTTATGGTTTTGCACTTTCCACGAAAACCGGAAGGCTAAATTATGCGCGAAGGGTGTCGCTTACCCCAGTTCATGATTTAGGTTTACGCAACAAACAAACACTTCTGAAGATTTATTCGTTCTGATAAGGAGTGGAAGTTGCCTGATTAGATTTGTATTTTGAGAATGGCTCCTTCGCCAGTGGGAGTTATTATTGCTGACATCCTATTTCTGTTCTCTTTTTAGTTGAATTTTCATTAGAATTGGCGTTGTAGAATCAGTTAGAATCCTTTCTTTCCTTTATTTATCCCAGGAGGTTCAATAAGCGTGTAAAAGCTCTTGAAAGTCAGTGCTTTTCTCGAATTATTTATAATATTGTTACTTGATACCACTTCAAGGCTTCACACGAGGCACAGCGCACAGCCTGTACATCCCTACTTCGATGAACTTCTTATAAAGCTCAGCACATTCCTAGACATACCAAAAATGTCCGTCGAACCACCGGAAACTGTGCGAAGAAGTGCAATTTCGCATTTCCCATGAGACTAGTGAAACTCGTGCCTAAAGTGCAAGTTCGAGAATTCCCCCACATTGAAACCGTAGTTTACTTTTTGAGAAAGACATTGTTTTAAAGGCAGTTCGTATTATAAGCTTTTGAGAACTCACATTTGTCTGTATTTTAATTTATAGATCTTGTAATCCTTTATCTCATAGTTTTCTCAAGTTATTATTGTTCATATCCTCCTAATTATTATCCTAACTGCAGTCCATTAACTCCAGATCGATCCATATTCTTAAGGAATATGTCATTAATTTCGGGATATCACAGTTCAATGAAACAGGAATTCACAGACGATTGAAAAAAATTGTTTCTATGAATAGGAGTATGGGTGAGAGAAAAAGAACCACTCTGTTTCGTGAAATGAATTTGTCGAAATGGCTCCGCATTGAGAATGAATAACTGAAAATTCACTGAACTCGTTAAAATCCGGGCCTCGCTGCAATCACTGTATGAATAATAAATGAATATAAATATGGAAATAACCAATTTACAAACCAACCCCATCAATGTCAAACGTAAAGCAACTATCGGAGCATCAATTTCCAGGCTAGCGACATATGAAGTGCAGATAGCCAACGTGAAAGTTCAATTCGTCCAGCCAATAGGTCGCGTTGGACAGTTTTTCATTCCAATACACGATGGTATTGGATATTATCTCGATAGTCCAGAACGATGGAATTCGATGTTATCACAAACGTGTCCCCCATATACGAATAGTTGGGAAAATCTACGGATCCATCACAGTGATATCCCCAAATGTTGGCTTCGAAAGGGTTGGTTGAACTGAAAACTGTTAGTGCTCCAATATTCTGTTCGATGGAAATTTGTGAATTTGATTCGTTCATTCGTTTCCGTTTTGAGTGTCGAACTCTTCCGATATTGGCGATATTGCTTCGTTAACCGGTGATCTAGATAAGCCATCTTGTGTGACAACCTTATGATATTATCCTGGCAGTGAGACACAAATATTTTTGTACGTTTAATGATGCATCTACCTATCTACAGATTTATAACTTGGAATGAATGAAAACTTTCAATTCACAATCAGGAATGAAACCTTTAATTCACTATCAAGAATTGATGAATGTCGTTGGATTTGCTATTTCGAGTAGTTGAAAATATTCCCTGAAAAACGTCTTCATGATCAAGTCTAATGCATATTCCCCAGATTTCTAAGGGAAATTTAGTGTTGCTTTTACACTAGGTAAGCAGCTTGCGCTTTCAGACATTTCATGTTCCTTTCCAACCACCATCTTAAGAGGATTATGCATTAGTGATTTAACTCAGTATTAAAATAAACACAGGTGCCTATTGTTGGGGTAAATATTATTCCTCGGCGAAATATCGAGATTCACCTGAGATCTATCTAGGAACTTCAGAGAAGTTGGTCTTGTTACCGTTATTATTGTTGCGTTGAAACTGATGAAGAAGTTTTCGATCGGAGTTGAAACAATTTCTTTTTGGTGGGGATATACGAAAAAGAGATGAGAAAATTAGTATTTCAATCACACTTTTCCTGAATACTTGCCTGATATTCAAGGAATAATAATCTCATAATGCTACGTGTGGTTCCCACCGTAGGAGACGTACAATGTTGCCACGTGAAATTCGTAATTTCTAGTCTCATTGGAAATCGATATGGGTATAATACAGTGGTTGATAACCCATAATAATTGCGAACTTTAATTCTAGAAACTCTCGGATACGACATCGATTCGTTCTTCTAGTCAAAATGGAAAAAAATGGCAATTAAATCATATCTGGGGAGATGACTTACTTATTCCAGAAGATCAATATAGGTTAGCTTAAGTGTAAGTAGGACAATGTTGAAAAAAATCTCAAAATGAATCAATATTTAGGTTAGGTTAAGTTAGGCTAGTGTTGGAACAATTCTTAAATGGAATCTATATTTAGATCAGCTTAGGTGAAGTTGAGTTAGGACAGTGTTCAATTCTCAAAATGAATTGATATTTCATGCTTTCAAAGGGCACGAAATATGCGACACGTATTTTTAGGACATCTATAGTTCCGTTCGATCAAACCTATCCGCTGAAGTTCAATAATAACGTCTATCTTGGAATTGTTTGGAAAGAATTTTATAATATCGGTTATTCGTACTACACTTTTCATTTTTGATGAAGGTAAACAATGTGGCAATGTTATGCGCAGCGATAACCCAGATTCGAGAATAACATCTGAAAATTAAATGCGTCGTTGTTTATTGTTTAGAATAGGAAGATCCTCTACGTTGTGTTATTACTGTTATAAGTGTGCAGTTAGTGTAGTTAATTCAAATGTAAGTAAGTAACGCAACTTATCTATCATAATTTCAATTTTTAAATATTTTTGAGCGCTCGTACTACTTACACGAGGGCTATATCATTTCGTCACGATGTCTGTATTTTTCGAATTTTGAGCCGAAAATGGTCTCAATCGACTGTTCGACTCACTGATGACGAATCCGTCGGAAAATTCGAGTCTGTCCGTCCGTCCGTCAGCACGATAACTCTCGAACGGATCAACCTAGAGACTTGAAATTTTCAGTGTAGGTTCAGATCCCAAATGAATCGGTTAAGTTCGTTAATGGGCCAAATTCCACCAGGGGTTCCGTAAATATGGCCGTTCAAAGTTTTGTTTCCCTGATTACTTGAAAACTACAGATTTGATCGAGATGAAATTGTGCACTCTAATTGAGAATGAGGTGTTCAAGCTACATGTGGAATTTTGTCCAGATCGCATGACCAGAACCATAGAAACCATAGAAAATTGTAACTTGTGAACGGAAACGCCTAGTGACTTGAAATTCTCAGGATAGGTGTGGATCTTGAATGTCGTGATCACGTTCATCTATGAGCAACATTATACAAGGGGTTCCGTAAATACGGTCGTTTGAAATTTTGTTTTCTCGATAAATTCGAAACTACGGATTCGATCGAGATGAAATTTTGTATTTTAATCGAGAATGATATATTGAAGCAATATTTTGTCCAGATCGCATGACCAGAACCATAGAAACCATAGAAAATTCTAACTTTTGAACGGAAAGGCCTAGGAACTTGAAATTTTTAGGGTGGGTTTGGATCGCAAATTTCACGGTCACGTTCATCAATGAGCAAAATTAGACTAGGGGTTCCGTAAATATGGCCGTTCAAAATATTTTTTTCCTGATAGTTTCAAAAATACTGATCGGATTGGAATGAAATTATGCACCTATCTCAGGAATAATGTATTCAAACTACGTGCAAAATGTTGTCCATATCGCATCACCAAGACCATAGATACCGTGGAAAATTCTAGCGAATCATCGGAAAAAAATTGATCAGCTGAAGCACCGACATGAAGTCTGGAGTTTTGCCTAAGTTTCAGAATTTTTTTGACAGCAGTCAAAAATTCCTTCAATTGATTTCTGAAACTGGAAAATGCGAATCTACCTACAAGGTGCATGTACGAGCGCTCAAAAGCTCCTGCCTTCACGGCAGTGCTTTTCGTAATTTTTCATTGAAATTTCAGAATTTATTTATGGTTTCCAATGATGGCAAACTAGTTCTTATGCAGATTTTTTTAGCGGGATCGGGAGTGAAAAGGGGTGAGTGCTGGGTGGGTGACAATTTGAAAAAACGTTAGGAAATTGGTGATTTCAGAGCATCTGATTGTGGATTATTATTACACCGATTACAATAGGAACATGGAACGGCATAGGCAACTATGTACGGGTAAATTGAATTCAGTCCCGGCTTCAGGTTCGCCCATCTTAATTAACTGTGATCATTTTTTCGATTTTTTTAATTTTTTATTTCTGCTCCCATACTGATACACAGGTGTGATGTGAGGTTAGGCTCGTTACAAGTTGAAATTTTGTTGAAATTTTTTTTTACTCAAAAAGAAACATTCTTCTAGTATTCAATGAAAATAAGCATTCTAGAATGATTCTTGATGGTGTTCAATGATGGCAAACTTGGGAGGGAACAGAGGGGCTGGTTGGGTAAGAATTTCAAGAAACGTTGGGAAAATAGTTATTTCAAAGCAGGTTTATTCAAGGAAATGTCGAAAATTTGAAGATTGACGATGTCACTCTCAAAAACGATTGGAAATATTAAGAATTTTTTTATTTGGAGAAAAAACGTGAAACACATAAAAATAGTTTGCCATTGAAAAAATCATGAAAAATTATTCAAAAGTTCCAGAAAAATAACCAAATTTTTTCTTGGACATTCATCATAAGTAGATTTCAAATCGGCTAACACCAAATTATGTCATTATTTTACATATAATATCAAAATGAGTAACGAAATTTAAATCATTAAAATCATCCATATTAACATAATATGAATTATTAACATAATATGAATTAATGAAACATTCTGAAGTTTCTTTGGAAATAAATAAATTCACAGTTTTCATAGATAGTTCATAAATCAAAAATTATGTATATGAATGCTGAATAGTCTAATGATGATTTATAGAGTGCTAAATTTTCATATTGTGAACAAAAACATAGTTTTAATTGAGGCATAGAAGTTTGTATGTATTGTTCGACAGTTATAACAATAACCATTTAAATATAGCCTCTCGAGTGAGTCCACACATACACACGTCCGACGTATTTAATATATGAAGAAAACTTTCAACATCAACATTTGCATCAATCACGTCCAGCATCATCATCCACACTTCATCCCCAATTAGTGCCATTTCGCCCTCGCATCAATACCTATCCTCCGAATATTCCATCCCAACGGACCGAGAAGGAAACATAACGAAATAGATACGCAAAACCTCTTTGTTTCGTATACCGCCAAACGAACACCATCATCAATTCCGGTAGATGTTACAAATAGCGCTGATGTTCCTGACTTGATTTTATTACGGAAAGTGCTTCCATAACTTTTTATGGAGATTGACTATTATAACCGAGCCACTGTCACCGAATAGTCCGTTGTTGGACCGAATTACGGTGGCAGCTCGAACCAAAGGCATGATGAAGCGCCCATTCAAACTGATCAGAGTAGATCTATATATTTTCCGCGTTTATGTATGTTATGCGCGCGTGTATATCAACGAGTTATTGCGGATACTCTCCTAATTCAGTGAGGAGGAGGACCGGGGAAAAGGGTCGAGATGCCCATAACAATAAATTAAATCTATATCCGTGAAATGAGGCGATGGTTGTCAGAAACTCCGGTGACAAATGCGGTGAAACAGGAAGCTACGGTCAGAATTTGTGCGGCCCGTTGACTGGACGGAAATGACGTTGTAGCACTAATGATGCATGTCGCTTTCGGATGCGGGAATCGACCTTAGATTAAACCATGAAATCGCGTTCGATTTCGGGTATTTCCCCGATAAATCATCGAGGGTATTGCAAGTTTCAACTTTACTTCGACAGGCACCGGTTTGGGGTTTTCTATATAATTATTTAGGGAGGGGAAGGATTCGGCCTTTCAAGGTCGTCTGGAACGATGCCAATTGGGTTCCCTTGAAACGAAATATTTTCCATTTTACCATTGGACAGCTGTTTGAAAAAACTTTCCACAAACCTTAAGATTTTCTCAGCACAATTCGAAAAAATCTTATCATTGAAGGACTACGCCGAAATCAGTGTGAAAGCTACTACCGATCCAATTTAATTTTTTGTGGATACTTTGATACGTAATATTTTGGGGAATAAATTCAAATCTCCCGTATATTCTATCTGCGGAAAACCGCGCCATCGTCATTCGGAAGACCGATATTCCGCCATTATGTCTTGCTTGCGTACAACTAGTTGCTGTAATAATTTTGTGAAGACCAGGTAGTAAAGATTTTCTCGTGACAAAAATTTTAGAAGAAAATCGCGAGTGAGGGGGTACGTGGGGTGGTCCGTGGATGTTTAGTGATATGTTTTCGACTCGCATATACAAGGTGTCTACTTTTGAAAAGGCCAAACTTCAGTAGGAGATAAAACATGATATTTGCAACAAAAAATGTCATATAACACATGGTCTAAATGTTGACGGTTATTCTTCAATTCAACATTTCTTGATTTCAATGAATATTTCAAGTTTTTCCATGAAATCAATTATACTTCAGTTGTCCTTGTAGCCTCATCAAAGTCGACCACATATCTGGAAACAGCAAAAAAATTGCTGAAAGATAAGAATTTCCGTGTGGCGAATTTTTTTTTATTGCGGTCGTGGTAAGAAGATGAATATCACAATTCTGAAGTGAACAAAACCAGTCATATTTTTTCAATGGTTTTTATCGATGAAAAATCATGAACTATAAACATGTTTTCTTTCCAGAAAAAAATACCCCATTTAGTGTACTTTCGAATGACATAACAAATTTTGTGCTTGCTGCTTGTCTGCTGCCGTAATATCATGGCTAACAAGATAACAACAAAAAAGTCGAATAATTCCAAAGCTAAATTTGCCCTATTTTGAAGTTCTTTATGATTGAATAATATTGAAGTAATTGTCATGAAAATCTTCCTCAGTCGATTCAAAATAATTCGAAGAAATTTCAAAAAATACAGATTTTATGAAAACATGTGAAGAAAACAGACTACTACTACTTGCATTAATTGTTCAAAGTATCCACCTTGTATTATTGAAATTCAGTTTATTCCTTCATTTTTTTTGTTTTTGAATCCACAGATGAATTCATGATATCCATGAGAATCACTTCAATATTCAATCATAAAGAACTTCAAAATAAAGCAAATTTAGGTTTGGAATATCTCGACTTTTTCGTGGTTATCTTGTTAGCCAAAAACAGTTTTTTTGGACTCGCAGACTTCCAGGACTCACTAACGCTCGTCCTTGAATTTTGTCTACTCGTCCAAAGAAAAAGTATTTTCCGGACTTGTTACGTAAATTAATATTCTTGTGATTTCGAAAAAACACCAAAAATCGGAGTTTTTTTAGTTTTTTGCTTGTGAAATCTGAACCAATAGAGCGATGCTGACACTTTCAACAACAGAATTGTAGAGAATGAAAAGGCGAAGAAAATGAGTGCCAGTTGAACTCAATCGGGTCATTATTACCGTAGGAAAGCGGGAAAAACCGTAAAAATCAGCGTTTTTGAAAAATATAACTCGGCCGTTTTCGAAGTTGCAGCGCTGCTTTTCTGCATAAAGTAGTGGTTGACAGGTACTTTAGATGTGCGAAACCCGAAAGTTGTCGGATAAATAGTTTTTGCGTAATTGCGATTTGAATTATTTCAGGCACCATTTTCCGGAAGGGCTGGATGCGTCGAAAATTGTCCGATGTTGATTTACAAAAAGGATTTTGAGAGTAAATGTATAGTTCTACAAAACGTCGATTTTGATTTTTCGTTAAAATGTTGCAAAATGGGTGAAAAAACGTGTAAACATGACCAAAACCGGCTGAACGGTCGAGTAATGGGGGTATAAAGGTTAAGATTCTCGCCCGGCCGCAGCGCGATTTTATTATAATACGCACTTTCCCGCATCGGTCAGCTACCTCCAGTATCCTTCAGCGATCGAGCGTTCGGCCGGTTCTGGTCATGTTTGCACCTTTTTTTCACCTTTTTTGCAATATTTAAACAAATATTACTATAGTTCTATACTTCTAATTTAAAATCCGTGTCGTATTAGTGGATACCTCATGTGGAGTAAAGAGAATAAAACAGGGCTATATGTAATTGAGAGAAATATAGAGCTTGATACTATCCTGTCAGCGAGACACAAAATTTTTTTCGATTATCCTAATCCACTCCCACCTCATTAACGCACACATTCAAAATTCCATTTTCATCAGCCAGAATGGTTATGATCCAAAAACTTCCGATATAAATCAACGAAGTATTTTCGCCCCTATCAGACATACAGAGGTATGACATCAACTAGACCGTATATATTAATTCGATGCAATCAGTCATAATAACCCTTCTGCAGTTCCTCATTTCGGAATCAAAACAGTAGGTGGTTCACGTCAAACAACGTCCGTTTCAATGCTATTTCATCAACGTTAACTACATTGGGTAAACAGTTTTACGGTGAGCTAACAAAGGTTTTAGATTAGCCCCGATTTATATTTCATTACTATACGACTACCCTGAAACTAGACTAAAAAAACAACCGATCTGCCACAGTGAAAATTCCGAAATTCTCCAAACAAAATCATTGGGAATGGCATCAATTTCAGCAAAACCCATAGTTTGTTCAGGTATTTGAGCTGTAAATAGGGAAATCAATTACAGAAAATTCGAAAATTGCTGTTTGCTTATTGGACGCTCAGAGCGGTTTTATATATTTGTTGCGCAAATCGACTATTGTTTAAAAATTACAGGAATTCAAGAAGGACTTATTCACGTTTTTCTCAACTCTTCTTGCCATGTTCATATTTCTCGGTGAAACCTCCGGAGTAATCTCGGACCGAGCAAAAAGTGTTGCGAGAACCTCTTACAGACAATTTATCGAGGGACACAGCAGAGGAAAACCTTCCATCCCATTGAAATATGTGAAGTTTTTCGTTCTTCCGGAGAAAGTGGGGAGTATTTTTATCCCACGGGCAGCGCCGTTTCCTGATAGAATGATTGATTATCTTCTGGTTTAGGTAATTGCCAACTTTGCTTAGAACACCGAACTTCTGAACATGAACTAATGGACATTGAAACACGCGATTCCAGCCTCCCTATTCGATGCGGGATGATCCTTGCATTTACTCTTCTCTCCAAATTACTCTGCGATCTTCACCAAAGGAATCTAATTTATATATGTACACGCAATCGGCGAGTTTCTAGGAATAGGTGGAACTGGGGTAGTTTTTAGGGGAGGCTGAAGGTTTCGGACAGATGGAAGAACGATTTGTTATTAATTATATTGTGTGGAATTTCTACTTCCCCAATGGTCCTTTTTTGATCTGTTTTATATTGAAGAGAGTGAAAATAACTATAGTTTCGTACTTTTTTTTAGAAAGAGATAAATTGAACGTTTATTTGACGGTATATTCTTCCACTGAACGAAAAACTTCTTGAGGGATTTTGCTCAAAAGATGTATAGATGTTCAACAACTGCTAAATATTTCATCATGTTATCAGAATCACTCAGAATACTTGGAATAATTCTCGAAATATTAATAGTGGTATTATTTAACGAGCAGTGGTGTAGGTCATAACTCACGCAGATGAAGTTTGCAGCATGAGCCGAAGGCGAGTGCGGTATTTCATCAAATGAGTTATGACCATTAGCGCAAGTTGAATACTTTATTTCATCTACGACTATAACAATAAATACTAAGATACAAGTACAGAGAAAGATCTTCATTTACAAATCTTAATAGTAACCTATAACAATGCATTATTTATGTTGATTGTGCTTCTTAGCATTGAATAGAAAGTCAATAGGGGCGATGCTTTATATTTAGTGCTGAGTTCACTAAAATATGCCGAAAGAACATTATCTGTGAACGATGACTTAATATTCCTACTGAAATTTTTGTATACGCATTTATATTTGTTTCGGAATTTTTCGGGCCATAAATTCTGTATGGTAACATTGGCTGATTGTGTCATTTCTGAAGGTGTACATAATAAATCATTTTCACTATCTGAATCTTTCTTTTTTAGCAAAACATTCACAATAATAATTAGGTATCAACTTAATTCGAGAAAACGTCAAAATTATTCAAGTGTTCTCCCCTAAAAACCGACAATGGACTGTTCCCCTTCGGCCAATCGGCTTGTTCAGAAGCACAGAGCCAGAGAGTTATAGTAGTGAGTTATTATAACTCACGGTGTTTGTTTACAGATACTATTAATTGCTCAAAAGTGGTTGAATAATGAATATATAATTCAATAGGAGTATATAAAAAATATTTCGGTCATGTTCTCTTGGTGTTATTGACAATAGTATATTTGATGGAAAGTTGTTCGAGATATTTTAATCGTGGAATCGTCTATGGAATATTTTTTTTCAATGTTTTTTCGTTCAATTTTCATTTGCCATCTTTCTAGTTCGATTTCTTTAAAACTACGATAGCTGGGGAAAATTGAATTGCAACCTACGGTCCCGAATCACCCAAAATTTTTTCCTTCATTTCCGTTGAGAAAATTTTCAGAATATGAGTTCTAGCATAAACATATTGTATGTACCATTTATGTCTTCATTTTTGTCAAGATTTCAATATCAATATAATATAGTATAGTATAATATAGAACAACTCTCAAACTGGAAGAAACATTAAATTTTCAGGATCAATGACCTATAGTTTCGATAATAATTTTTTTTATATCCCATTTCTACCTTTTCTAGCTTTTTATTTCGAATACCCTGAAACTACGATAGCTGAGAAAAAACTCAAAACGGAATCAGAATTAGTTGGTTTTTTCATCATTTCCAAATTTTTGAAAAAGTGGTCATTTTTGACAGTGTCATTTTCCGGTGAAGTGAGATACGGACATAAAATTCCAGTGTGATATGAAAAACTCTTGTGCTACAAAAAACGCTCACACCTTTTCTGTCGATTTTCAATTCTTCGGGTAGTATCTTTTGGGTTTTGTCTGTTCGGTGGCGCTCTCTGTTGACCGGTACGGCAAATTTTGGGCCGTCGATGCAGATCGCTACAGATCTAATCTTTCTTCCTTCCTCTGATTTGACCTTTGAAATTATAAAAGAAATTTATAATTTGGAAAATTTAGATTTTACTTTCGTGAGAAATGATCTTGTGGTGTTGGAGGATTATTCCATATTTGTTGAACGACCTTCTTGCTTTTTCTGAAAGTGCTTATGTAGAGGATTATCCATTATGAAAATCCTATCAGTCCATTCAACATACAAGTGTTTTCTTCTCAGGGCTGCCATGAAAACGTACCGAGCAATCAGAACGTACTATTTTCATTCAGTCAAGCTACGTTAGACTGCTACTGTTGGTAGAATGTAATCCTCCAGTTTATAAATAACCAAATATCAAGATTTCATTCATGAATGCATACATATCCTGAAAACGTCCACCTATTTTTCCCACAACCCTCAGTCTTTTACGTTTTGCACCAATCGATAGATCCTCGTCCTATTCAACTCCCAGATCTAAAAATCTATTCGCTAGTGAGATAGATTCTCTCCCTCCGGGCTGCCGGCTTGGCCATCGGATTTTTGTTCACCGCACAGAGGATCTATCTGAGGGTTTACAATATCCACAGCTGCCATATATTACATTCTTGTACGTTATCGAATATCGGTGGCAGGTTACCAGAACTACGATCCATTTTCCTTGCATGAATACTTCAGAAAGGAAGTGTTCCGATTTCGTTCTGCTTACAAGGTCTCTAACTTGCTTTCCGGATTATGGAAATCAGGACGTAAATTTCGGTTGTTTTGATTCTGTGCAAGGAGGAGCGATAAGATATGAGCTGTTTTGGAGAGGGCTTTATTATACATTGGGTTTTCTTCGAAAGTTATAATCCTTTTGTGGAATCTCATCTCATGTTATCTAATCATCGTTTACAGGGTTTGTTTCCCATATTTGTTGGAAGTTTGAAGTGGTTTAAATTGGTCAAATCCCACTGTCAATGTTGAAGAGGCTCATCAATTTGTAATTTACACGTTTGTTCAACTTGTTAAATACACATCAATCCTAACAACCAAATGAGGAATATCCGATGATTCGAAAAGTTCAACTGTCGTGGGATCTCAACGAGAATTGTTTGGCTATGAGATGGAGCGAAAATGAAACATGTCCCGAAATTAACTCAGTGATTAATGAGGAATTACGAGGGGACGCTGCTCAACCGAAAAATTTGAACAGAATGAAATTGACTCATCTAATCGTTTCAGTACATTGCCCCAATATATTGGGGATTCATAAACACTTCCTCGATCCCTTGATCGGGAAAGTCGATATTTCTGGAGAGAAAACCACAACTTCCAGAACGATGAGGAAAGTTATAGGATGTGGTCCCCCAATACTTATAGTCTCCACCTGGTCAACGAAAAAGTATCGCCCCAGCGAACTCCTGAACAGGACTGTGCCAATATTACCGATCGGCTTCCCTTCGTGGGATATTTAACATTCTTTGACGGCCAGTTGGGATATTTCATTGAATCAAGATGAATGAAACGAATTGATGTGGAAATAAAAGGATCAAGCAAAAACTGCGCGAATACACGTACACATTCATATATTTCCCTGGTTATTCTTCTGCAACAATCATTGTTCGGAACGTTGGACGAAATGGATCAAGCTTAGCGTGAAACCCATAAAAATATTCGTTTTATAGCTAATGCCATTCCTCTTTGCGCAAACTTTGCCGCATTTATAAAATTCGACGTATTTTATGTGTCATGTGTGAAGAATGGGGGGTATTTCTCACGGTGATATAGTCGTTAAAGACAGATGTAAATTATGAATCGATGCTTGAAGAAAATATTTTTTAGTAGAATTCAGAAAATCATTTTTCGATTGAATAACGTTATATATACTTCCTTCAAGAATTATTGACATCGAAGCAGGCCTTGAACGTCCAGTCCAGGCTTTATTCCTGATTACAAAAAGTAACTGAAACATAAATATAACCTAGAAAAGTGTTCAGTATACGAATTATCGAATAATTAAGCCGGAATATTCCGACTTCAGTTCAAACATGGGAATTTAGGTTTGAAAATGCAAAAATATCGTGGAATGCTTTCACATGAAATTATCTGAACTTTCAAGCAAGTCCAATGTTGAGATATCATTTATATAAAAGTCACCTATGGAAAATAGAAGATCATTGAAATAAATATTTACTTTCAGTCGAGATCATGCAATCTTTATTGGTATTGGAAATTTTGCAGAATTCTAACCATATAACTATAAAAGTATCATTTTATGTCAGGATTCAAGAAGAATACTTAATAGAATTCTAGCAGGTACTTAGCTAAGGTGGTGCAACAAACAGAAAAAATTTTCTGATACTTCGCAAGCACGGGGCTAAGTGAATGGATTGGAAAAAACGTTATATATATTGAGAAAAAAGAGAGAAACAAAAATTAAGAATCTATGTAGTACATGAAGAATTTTGACATGAAAGTTATAATGTAACTATCAATATATGAACCAATACGTGAATTATATAGTGCGCGGTGTTGAATACTTCAAGATAGTCAATTTTTATTTTAATTCATTAAAACTGTCCATGAATTATTGAAAATATTATAATTGATGAGCAATTTCACAATTATTAAGTGAACTTTGGAACAATATAGTATGTGTTCAATGTCAGTATTAGCAGAGGGAATGTGAACAGGGTACCATAGAGTATAAGATAATAAATAAACTTGAAATATCTACGCATGATACAAAAGCAAAGATCATTGAAAATTTTGTTTCCATGTATGAGTAATGATTTGGATGTGTTTATTGAATAAGCTAACATAATCCTATTGATGGGAATCCTTTTGTAGGAAAGGTATTAGTTTTCAATGACCCATTTATAAAATAATTCACCATTCATAGTTTTATGGTAATCCTTATCATTGATACTACTCCCAAAAATCAGATCACATCCAGGTAAAAATCCATCAATTGTTCCAGCATTCAAAATAGTGTACCTTCTGCCTTTACCCTTGAATATACTCGGCATACCTTCTGGATTACTTTCTAGTGTTCACTGAAGAATTTGAATACCGTTTTCGAATATCCAAGTTTCATCTAGATAAATGAATTTTACGTTTTGTTCCACCATGTATTCTCGGTTTTTACCACAAAATCGTTCTTTATTTTTATTATATTTTTCTGTTTATCAATAAAAATTTTCCTTCGATCAACTTTTTTGTATTTGTATCCATTTTTTTTTATGATTGCATATAATGTTGACTTCAATTAATTGAGATCTAGATGCTCTTTGGCCAGTTCAAGAAGGATAACCAAACTGATATATTCATTGTTTTCAATTTTAACAAAAACAAAGTCATTCAATGTCTCTTTGAAGGAATCATCATATTGCACAGGTTTTCTTCCACTGCTGATTCCAGGCTGATATAACATGCTAATATTCTACGAACAGTGCTTGGAAAAATCTGAAAATTTAAGATACATTGATTAATCAGAATACGCTTTGAGAAGGTGAATGACAGTTTACCTGAAACACTAGCGAAACACGATTATCGCTAGCAGAAATATCTGCCGAATCTTTGAAAAACTCGAAGTAACACTGACAAACTGCCTGGCGTTCTCTTGTTATGACTGTTGTGAGGCACGATGTATGCTGGTCAATTCCAGCTATTTCAATAGCACAAGACAAAAAATACTCAAATTCGGAGCTGACTTTTATAATTATCCACCAACATCTTCGATAAAATCATTAAAGCAAGGTCTCTATGGGTATGGGTTATGTTAGTGTTATTCCTATACCAACCTGAATTCAGCAACCCAAAATATTACTGAATAGTCTATTACCAACTTAAATTCGATTTTCTACAGCCTCCCGAGATGTCAATAATTCTTGAACAGAGTATACGTTATTATATACTTTATTTCTTTTGGTGTTGCAGTATTCTGAGTTAACTTTCTTTACTTCAGAATGTACTTCTTTTATTTCGGTTTTTCTGAGCTTTATAGTTTCGTACCTCAGCTCTTACTCTTTATGTAATGATGATAATAATAATAATAATATCGGAAACAAATATCAATACTACCAACTTGAGTTGAACTGAACCGAATCAGGACTGCACGTGAAGAATAATCAGTAATTTTCATTGTTATACGACCAGCCTCCGGAGTATAACAATATTCACTTCCATGGCTACTAACAAAACACTAACTATTATTACACTATAAACGAAATAATTTTGACGCATTTCGAAACGATAATTGGCATCGAAATGGAGTGAAGTTTATTAAACTCAAATGGTTACTGACCGGCACAGACAGTAGTAATTCATCAAATCCAACACGTTTCCCACGTGGAAGCTAGCGCCATTCAACTTAAGGGGTTGAATTTTCCATCATCAGTGGGGAAGATTTCGCAAAATTAATTAATACCGTTATGAATTGCAACAACACTCGACACGAATGCAGGTGGCGTCTTGTTTATCTTCCAGGTTCCGTTTTAATTATAGAATAATATTATAACCCGCCATTTCTACCCCGCGGTTAATATTCCAGAGTCAAGAATAACTGTTGGGGTTAATAGATCGCTGCCCGAAAAACTGTTTGATGACTTCCGTTCGTTAGATAACATTGCGGAAAAAAAAATCGATTTTATATGGATTAACATAAATGCGCTAAAAATAGACTCTAGAAGATTCGATAAACTGGAGGACGTCGATCCCGGTTTGACGGAACCCGTGGCATAATCTGTCAGATTAACTCGGAAGAATCGCCGAAGACGCCGGGGTTGATGAAGATAGCAACTGTCGCGTAAACAACGGAATGGGTTCGGGCCCGCTCAGATAATATTTAAACTCGATATTCGCTTCCTTCCCAGGGCCACCCTGATGTATGAGCAGGGAAATTGGATTTCACAAACAAATAGATAAATCAGGGAAGCTTCAATTCCGCCCAGACTGAAAAATCTCGATCCGGCGAAAAAATATCACTATATTATTTCTCCTTATTTCAGTTCCATTCGCGCGGATTCCTCGTGTTGGGAGCGGCGGAATCGGAGGTGAAAATGGGGAAGGAATTAGGGTGAACTTTCGTGTTTCGGGAAATCAGGGCGGAATTCTTTCAATTGAAGCTGTGGGGCACACGTGCCGTCGCCCCCTCGTTTCGATGGAGGAGCCTTCACCCCCAACCCCTTATGAATGCGAAACGTCGTTTTTGATACGCGACGGTGTTTCGGGTCCTCATTGAAACCCCGAATTGGATGTGGCTTTGCAGGTGGAATATGCGAGCTGAAACGAGAGGTCGACACCATTATTACTTTACTTCTATACATTCGAATAAGATTTTAAATAATTGAGGGGTTAACTAGGTATCTGACTAATAGGTACATCTACAATGTTTTTCTAGGATTCGTTATCTTGAATAACAGGGAAGAATTCAACTCAATTTGGTCTTAGAGTAATTAGGCGATCTTTTTTGAGCGCTCGTACTACTTACACGAGGGCTATATCATTTCGTCACGATGTCTGTATTTTTCGAATTTTGAGCCGAAAATGGTCTCAATCAACTATGTTCGACTCACTGATAACGAATCCGTCGGAAAATTCGAGTCTGTCCGTCCGGCCGTCCGGCCGTCCGTCCGTCCGGCCGTCCGTCCGTAAGCACGATAACTCTCGAACGGATCAACCTAGAGACTTGAAATTTTCAGTGTAGGTTCAGATCCCGAATGCCTCAATTAAGTTCGTTAATGGGCCAAATTCCACCAGGGGTTCCGTAAATATGGCCGTTCAAAGTTTTGTTTCCCTGATTACTTGAAAACTACAGATTCGATCGGGATGAAATTTTGCACTCAGATGGAAAATGAGGTGATTTAGCTACATGCGAAATTTTGTCCAGATCGCATGACCAGAACCATAGAAACCATAGAAAATTGTAACTTTTGAACGGAAATGCCTAGGGACTTGAAATTTTCAGGATAGGTGTGGATCTCGAATGTCGTGATCACGTTCATCTATGAGCAACATTATACAAGGGGTCCCGTAAATACGGTCGTTTGAAATTTTGTTTTCTCGATAAATTCGAAACTTCGGATTCGATCGAGATGAAATTTTGTATTTTAATCGAGAATGATATATTGAAGCAATATTTTGTCCAGATCGCATGACCAGAACCATAGAAACCATAGAAAATTGTAACTTTTGAACGGAAAGGCCTAGGAACTTGAAATTTTCAGGGTGGGTTTGGATCGCGAATATCGCGGTCACGTTCATCAATAAGCAAAATGAGACTAGGGGTTCCGTAAATATGGCCGTTCAAAATATTTTTTTCCAGATAGCTTCGGAACTACTGATCGGATTGGAATGAAATTATGCATCTAGCTGAGGAATAATGTATTCAAAGTACGTGCAAAATTTTGTCCAGACCGCATCACCAAGACCATAGATACCGTAGAAAATTCTAGCGAATTATCGAAATAAAATTGATCAGCTGAAGCAGCGACTTGAAGTCTGGAGTTTCGCCTAAGTTTCAGAATTTTTTTGACAGCTGTCAAAAATTCCTTCAATTGGTTTCTGAAACTGGAAAATGCGAATCTACCTAAAAGGTGCATGTACGAGCGCTCAAAAGCTCCTGCCTTCACGGCAGTGCTTTTCTAAATTTTTCTTTCTTAATTTCGATACTTTCAGAAAGATTGAGTTTTTCTCCTTTCTTTTCTACATGCAAAATGTTATTGTTAGTAAAGCAAATTTTTTTTATCAATAAGTAATCTGCGAAAGTTGAATTTATTTTTCCTTGATTCTTCTCGAAACTTCTGCTTGTTCAGCCCATATAGAAACTGAGACAATCACTGCATATTCATTTATACAGGGTGTTTTTTAATTGGGGGTACAAACAAAGAGGGGAGAGTCCTTATGTGATTTTGAGAGAAAAAAGTCCCATAAATATGGGATCGCAATCGTTTAGTTTTCGAGATACCTACAGAGTGTTTCTTGTAGTAATACACTTTTTGTAATGATTATACGAGTTTATCGAATCTTTATGAATCATTGCTACAGATCTGGGAAATAACCATAAAATCTATCAATGAATTAATTCAGCACAGCATACTAACTGAATTTTTATGACAATTCGGATTTTTCTGGAGATTTCGAGAGAGTCGCTCAAGATATTTTTCTCGAAGTCGGTAGCAGATACGACAAATTTACAATTGACAAAAAAGTTTAGTACAACAACAAAGCTGCTTTTTACATTTTTTCAAATCAACAGTGGCTCACCAAAAAAAAGTTCTGGATGAAAACAGGGGACAGTGTTCCAGAAAAATATCACACTGTAGATTTGCTATCTAAATTGGCATGTCACATAGTGTAAACTCTCAGTTGTTATTTCTATGCCAAATTTCAGTTGAATATCTTGTGAAGTATAGATGCTATGGGAAAAAAAATTGAAAAAAATTCAAACTTCAACACCCTGTATTTCGAAAACGAAACTTTTGCGACCCCATGTTTATGGGACTTTTTTTTCTAAAATTACTTGAGGAATCTACCTTCTTCGTTTGTACTTCCAATTTAGGAACACCCTGTACATTCCGTATTTATCTGATTGCTCCGATTTGTCTTTGATATTTTCGATATAGGTATTTGTCTGAACTTTTATCGTTTCCATAGGCGATATGGGTTGAATTTCGTTTCAAGTTATTTTCTTTAAACTTTTGCCCGAATAAGTTATTATTTTATAATTTCGCTTGAATTCTTTTGATAGGATTAATTGCATTCCTATATAATTTTTTGTTGTTTTTATCTGTTATTGATGCTTCATAAACAATATCGACCGCAATTTGTTCGATTTTATTCGAATATATTTTTTATTGAAATTAACGTACGAAAGTGGAATCCGCACTAAACGATGTATAATAATGCTGTTATAAGTGGCATTTTTATACTGATATGGATGTGTATGACTTACTAAAAAAGATAACATCCACATATATAATCTATAAGTATAAACCCCGTTTTATTAACGAATTTTCATGAATTTTGCCCTCCTATATTATCCGCAATTTCCGCAAAGAGGGGACTTGCCGAGCAGGATAATTTTATAGATGTAATTTTATGAGTGAACATAATTTAGGTGCTTGTGTATTCGAATTGAGAACCTCATTTTCTCGTTTTCGTTCAGAATGCAGATAATTGAATTGACAGTTTTTCCAATTTTTTTTTGGCAACTATAGAAATGTATGATTACTCTTCACAATGTCGGCGGATTTTGAAAGAATATTATTATTATTATTATAACTATTATTAGTGTGAAACAAATACACATTCAGAGGTCGATGTCCCTATTGGCTAAGACTAGGATAAACAAGTTCAATTTTCCTTCATTTTCAGCAATTTACGAGCGTTGTTCATCAAAATTGACAGATATTTGAAATCTTTCGAAACATTCATTCATATTTCAAAGGAAAAACCTCATATAGGGGTCTGAAATGAGATGAATACGATTAACTGGATCTGTTTGCAACCCTTGTTCACTTCTTTCGTAGATTTTAGACGATTTTGGGAATGTTTTAACCGGAATTCTACCCCAATATCATAGAAGTTGAGGTTTTTCGTCTCAAATGCATGGAAAAATTGGTCCATAATTCGAAGAATAAACCTTTTGGAGGTCTGAAATGAGATGAATAGGATCAAACACTATTATTTCAACTGGGTCATATGAATCGAATTATGTGAAATTATATGTAATCATTGCCAATTGATGTAAAAACTAGTGAAATTGAATTCAATTATCGAATTATGAGATTTTGATTCAATTTACTTTTAAATAAACATTGATTTGGAAAATCAAATAAGAAAAGAACAGTTTTTCAGAATTTAACGTTTTATAGAATAATATAATGGCTGTTTATCTGAGATTATCAGATTCAAGAAAAATTATTATAGATGAAATAATAACAAGCCAACAAAACAATTCATGTTACCCCAGAGACCACCAAATCCATAATTTCCACCTGTAGACCGGTTTCGATTCATATCAAATCTCATCAGTACAGTTAGCAAAATGAGCGGTGATCGGAGAAAATGTCTACAATCACGCCACCTGTCCTTTCAAAAAGCAACTGTCTCAAATCTCTGCAGGCCATGAAAAGTTTTCCCAACTTCCCTAGACAAAGACACATTTTGTTGGCCTGCTATTCGTTTATCCAGAATAATTCTTCTTATTTCATTACTGAATTTTTTACGTTTTCACTTTTGTCGGCAGGTCCCATTTTTGAGCACTCGTTCTACTTACACGAGGGCTATATCATTTCTTCACAATGTGTGTATTTTTCAAAGTTTGAGCCGAAAATGGTCTCAATCGACAAGGTTCGACTCACTGCTGACGAATTCGTCGAAAAATTCGAGTCTGTCCGTCCGGCCATCCGGTCGGCCGTATACACAATTACTCTCGAACGGAACGACCTAGAAGCTTAAAATTTTCAGGGTAGGTAAATATGGTAGTTTGAAATTTTGTTTTCTTGATTACTTCGAAACTATCGATTCGATCGTGACGAAATTTTGCACTGAGATGGGGAATGACGTGTGCAACTACATGCGAAGTTTTGTTCAGATCGCATGACCAGAACCATAGAAACCATAGAAAATTATAACTTTCGAACGGAAAGGCCTAGGGACTTGAAATTTTTAGGAGAGGTGTGGATCTCGAAGGTCACGGTCGCGTTTATCAATGAGCAGAATTAGAATAGGGATTCCGTAAATATGGCCGTTGAAAATATTTTTTCCTGAGAATTTCGAAACTACTGATTGGATTGGAATGAAATTCTGAACATGGATGAAGAATAATGTATTCAAACTACTTGCGAAATTTTGTCCATAGACCATAGATACCGTAGAAAACTCTAGCGAATGATCGAAAAAAAAATTGGTCATCTAAAACACTGACGTGAGGTCTGGAGTTTGGCCTTAGTTCGAAATTTTTTTTGAGAGGTGTCAAAAATTTCTTCAATTGATTTCTGAAACTAGAAAATGCGAATTGGATGTAATTATTTTGATGACAACAATAAATGAATGAATGAATTAACAAGCGCTCAAAAACTCCTGACTTCACGGAAGTGTTTTTTATAATTTTTTTATTCAAAAAGTTACCTCAAATATATTGTCGTTAAGCCATTTCGTGCATTTCCGTCTCTGTTTCCATTGTAAATGACGAAATAACGTGTAGAAACATCATATAACCCATCCCCTATAATGAATTATATTCCCTAAATCCCCACCGCCTCCTGGGGGCCTCAGAAGACGTCACAGAAAGCACAAAAAGATACGAGAAATTGCGAAACGATAGAGCAGTAATCAAGATGGAAACCTCACAAGGGGGATTCACGGGGGTGCCTATTTTTCCCAACAAAAGTAGCGAAATTGAAGCCCAGTTTCGGGACAACCGGAAACTGTAGCTAACGATATCCGGATCCACTCAGGACTACACAATTCCTTGCTATTCGTCCCAATTAACAATGGCTTTGTTTCGTACCAGGTACAAGATACGTTCGTTACCTTTCGGACAAATATTCCGCAACGGAAGATAGTCCCCACGAAATCCTGATGTTATTTGTTTTTGTTCCTCAGACTGTCTTGATCTCCGACTAAACAGGTTGTAATTGGAAGTCGGTCCATTCTTGGAGGAATCTGACCGGGGAGTGCTTACCGTAGGTCTAATCGGATGATGCTGAATCTTCCGAGGAGGAACAAAGACCCTGGGAATTCTATTCGTCACTGATTTTTTTAAGCAGCCCTCGTAGTTTCCTCACAATATTTATGACCGAACTAAAAAAGATAATTCTTTCTTACAGCAATTGTGGACGTGGAAAATGCCGAATAAAGCATCCAAATATGAGGATTACAGAATAAATCGGGAGGATTCTTGGAATAAAACATGAAACCTAATGGAATGATAACAGTAAAAGCGCTTTCTGGCGTGGAGTCTTGTTAGTTTTAGTACATAAACGTGATAATATGGAACAAGGTTGGCTTTGAAGTCAGAATGATAAGAAATTCAAACGACTACAGAACTGGAAGAACTCTTTTGCCCTGAATATTTTGCTGTGTCGAATGAAAGAACCTGGAAGGGAATTTTCGAGTTGAATGTTATAAGTGGAATACTGAAATAATAAAAAACAGTATATTTAATTGATTCAACTCAAGCATATATAAACTTTGCAAATATATAGACTCTCATTGTATATTTTATTTTCAATTCGACTGTGCGCTTATTTTCATCAATGTAGATCTTAAAAAAAAATTAATTGTTTTTTCTCTTCACAGGTGAGCATTAATATTTTACCTCATCGAAGATGATTTCGTTATCTAGGTAAGCATTCCGTTCACAATTCGCCCACCATTCCATTTGCAATGAAAATTCTTCATTCTATTTTAATATAAACCGTTAGAAGTTATGTTCCATAGGAAAAAGGATAAAACTGAATAAAATTTCATCAGAAGTTCAGAAAAAAATTCAAACTGGCAAACTCCGAATTATGCCACTCGGAGTACTTATGACATCACAAAAAGTGGCAAGAACGCTGTTTTTCGAAGTTCGGGCAATTGTACACCGGCCTGCAGTTGCAAATGGTGATTTTGATATTTCCTGTGGATACTGAGATTGACTTTTTGACCTTCTCATCATTAGAGACGTTGATTCTTTTGGAAAATTGTTTCTGAATATGAATTGTAAGGTGTATTACCGAACAAATATATATTCATCGTTGAATATGTATATCTGAAGTTATACAGGGTGTTTTTTTCAGGTGAGGCTTTTTTTTCACAGGTGCTAGAACTCATCAAAAGTGATCATTTCGCCGGAAGTTTATTGTAAAAAATATTCAATTCGGAAAAAGTGCAAAAATCTTGGGCATCAATTTCTTGATACGACTTTGGATCGTGTTATCTCACTATACCACTTCCCTCATAATGTAAATAAAGTCGACTCGACTTCCTTCGCGATTTTTTCAAGACACTACAATTTATCCCAAATTTGTGTCTTTTATTAGGAGATTTTGTCTAAACGGTTTGATTCTTGAAGTCAGGTGAGGAAAAAGGTCCTATAAAAAAAAATTTGTGTGTTCACAAACTCACCAATAAAATTGATCCAAATTTTTAACAGAAATTGTTTTTATGTGCACAAAGTCTTGGGCGGCATAAAAACTTATGTTACATGCAGCAACTTTCACATCAGTTTGCTCATGGAGAAATGTCACAAGTATTTTCAATGCTCAGTTCTTTCGCTTTATTCACCCCACTCTACTTATACACTAATGTTTTCGAATGACCCCAAAAGAAATAAATCACAGGGGTTGAGATCAGAAAACTCACCAAAATCATATGCATCATAGATGATTTCCCGTATACTGACCTCAGACAGCTGGTAATATCAACACATTTAAATATCAACACGAACCTGAGTCAGAGATGAATAATTTTCGGTACAATGATAATTTTATTAGTTCTATTGCTGGTCGAAAAAACAACCTCACTTTCTCTGATCCACACACAGCTCGTTTCATAGCAGCTCGTCCTCCACGTCAAAATTATGAGTCGCAAGAAAGCCTAAATCGGTCTGCAGTTGATAATGATGTTTTGGATGTTCTTTTTGGTTACTTAGATTGCCTTTTTTCCTGCTTATTGTAGGAATCATGTTTCCGTACATGTTTATTGAAATATATCTTCTAGAAAAAACTGTGCACTACAAGGTGTCCCAAGTTCGAGTGCCTACTAGACATTTCTTGAGAACAGGACCTATTTGAAAGCTGAAAATTTGGATTATGATATTGTTCGACTTTATCTACTGGGCTAAAATATTCTTGAAGCCTGAATACTTTCAGTTATACAGGTAGTGAAAATAAATTTCTCGAAATTTTTTTTAGCAATTTTTCTTCTTTTATATGATCGATTATACAATTCTAAATATAGTTTCATTTGAATCGTTGCATTCTTCGAAATGGTTTTCAAAATATCGAAAAAGAACTGGGAAAAAATCGGAAATATGCGTAGTCAGTATTATGTTCGTTATTTCTATTCTCATGAAAAAAAGGGTTTTGATTCAAAAAACGAAAGTTATGGGAAAATTCCGATCACAATTTTCGACAAAATATTTGCTTGTGACGAGTTTTCCAAAATTTAGGAGATACACAATATTCCGCCATTCTTCTACTTCGAAAATGTAAAAACAGTTTATGCTTCAAATATTGAGAATAGGAATAACGAACATAATAATGACTACGCATATCTGCTTTTTCTTGAATTTTTTCGATATTTTGAAAACTATTTCGACAAATGCAACGATTCGAGAATTATATTTAAAATTGAATAATCGATCATATAAGAGAAAAACTGCAAAAAAAATATTTCCAGGAATTTATTTTGACTCCCTGTATAACTGAAAGTGTTCAAGAATATTTTAGCTCAGTTGATAAAGTCCAACAATATCATAATCCAAATTTTCAGATTTCAAATAGGTCTGGTTCTCAAGAATCATCTAGTAAGCACTCGAACTTGGAACACTCTGTATATTTCCACTATAAACACATTTGAAACCAAATTTACTCAATCGTGATCTCCCCAAATTTCAAAAAATATAGGAAAATCGAGAACAAATCGTCAGTTTTCAAGAAATTCCAATCGTCAATTAGTAACTCGAGATTATCGAATAAAATCATTGCGCGATTTGTTTGATAATTCGGGTATTATTGGGTTTTTACGCCAGAAAAAAGTGGAGTCTTTGATTTCAAAGCCGTTACTGTACTTTTTGTTGGGATATGTAATACTTTTTTTGAGGTCGAGAACTATTGCTGCACTTTTCTCTTGGGATATCTTCTGCAGGAAGAAAAGAGCTTAGATAGCTCACTGAAAATGCCATGCACTATTCGATTATCACCAAAGACCTTTATGGATAAGTTCTACCAAGCGTGTAACTCAACTCGAACCCGATTCCGTTCATTCCTGGAAATTTCCATTCATTCTAGAAATTTCGATATTTCATCAGTTTTAATTGTAGATTCAACATTTTATCTATTTCAAATTTTGTCAATATAAACTGTAAACTCAAGGGCTCATCATTTCACATTTAATTTCATCTGTGTGTTTTTCTGCCAGGATAATATCGTGCTCTTTATATCATAAAAACAGGGAAGCCTAAAGCGAACGCTCGTAACAATTCAGTACCCTCGCAAACTCAAAAAAATTACTCAAAAACGGAATACCACTCGACGTCGGAATAAGAACACAAAACGCCTCATTAGTGATTAATGCTAATTGTAGGCGTTAAAATTACAGGCACATTCCTCGTTCGATGTGCCCCAATAACTAAACAATTTACGACAGTATGCCTTTTATGCCCGGAATTTATATCAGCGTAATTTTCCAAAATTGTATGGCCTGTATTGCTTCTCAACAAACGGTTATGTTCTCGGCGTTATGGGGCAATTGAATAGAATACAGAAATGTGTAACGTTTCATACTGCCGGCAATAGTTCCCGAAATTCCAATACCTGCGGTTGTAAAGCCGACTGCAATTGATTGTATCCCAGAACCAGAGAAATAATTAATGATTTCACGCAGTTGGATTGGATTTCTATGGGAGAGGCTCGGATTTGAACGGATTCGATGGTTGATGATGATCATAGAAGGTTTTGTAACAATGGCGGTTCGTACTCAGTTGGAACGTTGTTCTTTACGAGTGCTCAGCTTACCGTTGTTACTGAATAGAAAATTCATCGAGAAATATAAACGCCAAGATTAATATCAAATAAGTGAGACATTCATGTTGTCATAAGTCCTCTGATTGGCATATTCCTGTGTTGCCAGTTCCACTTTTTTTTGGAACTTCTGGGAAAAAGTTATTCAGTTTCATCCTCGAATAACACAGAACTTATGTCAGCAGATAAAGCTGTTATCCTTGAATAATATATACAGGGTGTCCCAAGTTCGAGTGCCTACTAGACGTTTCTTGAGAACCCATTTGAAATCTGAAAATTAGGATTATGATACTGTTCGACTTGATCTACTGAGCACAAATATTCTCGAAGAATGACAAATTTCAGTTATACAGGGAGTGAAAATAAATTTCTTGAAAAATTTCTCTTGCATTCTTTCGTCCCTTATATGATGAATATAATTAATATAATATAATATAATTCTATTCAAATCATTCGTCGAATTAGTTTTCAAAATATCGAAAAAAAGCTGAGAAAAAAGGCAGATATGTTCGTTATTCCTATTCCCAAGATTTCAAGCATAAACTGTTTTTACATTTTTGAAGTAGAAGAATGGCGGAATATTGTGCATCTCCTTAATTTCGGAAAACTCGCCACAGGGTGTTTCAAATATTTCGTCAAAAATTGTGGTCAGAATTTCCCCATAACTTTTGTTTTTCAAATAAGAACCCTATTTTGTTATTTGCGTTTAATTCTGCGAAGAAAAATGATGATAGTGTTCGAAGATGTTTACGCTCTTCAATTAAATAATTCCTAAGTTATTAAGGATTTTCGGAATTTATGTCGTATAGATAAATTCATAAAACCTGTTTTCAAACGATAATCTTTGTTCATAAAAAATGAATCATTCCAATAATTCCCTATGAACAAATTTTCCGCCATTCTTCCACTTCGAAAATTTATAAACAGTTAATGCTTCAAATATTGAGAATAGGAATAACGGTTTTTTTTCAAATTTTGAAAACTATTTCGACAGATACAACGATTCGAATATAAATATATTTAAAATTGAATAATCGATCATATAAGAAAAGAAAGAATAAAAAATTTTTTCGAGAAATTTTTTTCCACTTCCTGTATAACTCAAAGTGTTCAGGCTACAAAAATATTTTAGCCTAGTAGATAAAGTCGAACAATATCATAATCCAAATTTTCAGATTTCAAAAAAGACCGGTTCTCAAGAAACGTCTAGTAGGCACTCGAACCTGGGACACCCTGTATGTATACTGAGAGCTCTCTCGTTATTTTTTCGGTTTGATCCTATTATGAATGATGCTTGGCAACGCTGTACTAGGTCAAAAACTTGTTACGTCACATCCGGGAAGGAACATTTCTCCAGGAATTTATTTTTGAAAAACTTCATCGGAAAAAAAATCATGAAAAATCCCACCGTCGTTCTGGATGTTGGGGTATTTTTTCCAGAAATCAGTGACCTTCCCTATTAGGAACCCACCATCGTGAAATATTAAAATAAACATGGAAAATATTCAAATCACCATAAATATTGATTGGAATCGTATTTATTTCTCGCAGTATGGAAAAACGAAGATAATTTCCGAACCGTTTGACAGGATAGATTGCCGCATAAAAATATTTCATCGTCGATAGAGTGAAATATTTTAAACACAGATTGTCACTCATGGATATCCGTGGAAATTGATGGTGCGTTTGATTCTATCTCGGCACATGAAAAAGAGCGAATAGGTCAGAGCTTACCGAATTTTTGTTACCCCCTCCGATTCACTGAAACAAACCGTGTTACGGTTTCTTTGAAGTTGAGAATTCTCCCGATATAGAATTTTCACCTAATCCCTTTGACTTATCGACGGAAATTATTTTCTTCGAAACCCTGGAGAATTTCCTTCATTTCTTCTTTGAGTGTTCGCCTCTACGTGGAAATAGAGGAAGGCACAATATTTCCAATAATAACGCGTTTTCAAACCGACAGTTATCGAGAAACGATGATATATCGAGTTTTCAACTGAAAAACGTTCATTTCGTATCTTATTTCGAATGGATTTCAGCCCTTAGAGGGAAGTTACTCCAATTTATTCAACGACTGACACTCGGAGAAAGCGTTGCTTGATGAGGCACAAATAGCTGGCAATCTCTTGTGCTAATTTCGTTATGTTTCCTGAAGATAATAATAGTATTTCAGTATTTTAAAGTATGTTCTTAATACGACAGAAGATGTTGTAAATATCTCTTTCGATTACAGTTGGTTCGTTGTTATTTCACCAAGATATCGTGTTAACTGACCTTAACAAACAAATCTGTGTGGAAGGTGAACTATTTCTCTCACTGTTCATACAAAAGAGCGTTGTCAAATTCAGAATACTGACCAATAACAAAATATGATTGGTCTTCAAGTTTTGGGAAAACTGGGGGTTATCCCAAATTGAATTGGCAAATTATATTCAAATAGGTTTTTGGGGATGGAGTTTATTCTGGAAAGCATTTATGAATTCGCGCATATCGTTAATATTCGAGTTCATTAAATTATTCCATTTCATTGTTTATACGATGACAAATATATAACAATACATTGTTTTATCAATTATTGTTTCAGCATCAGGGACGAGCTAGAGAAAATCACATCCGCATTGAACTAACAACATTTCATCAATTTGCCACTAATTATGTGTACTCATTTGTCCGGTGTGAATGAGAGTTATTTATATTTTGTCATTATGAATACTTTGGATTCATTCGGTTGTGCGTAGTTAACTCTGGAGCATTCGACATACTGTTGATTATTGCATATTAAGTCTGAAATGAAAATCATGTTAATTCTCTTCGTTTTCCTCTTCATCAAGGATAATAATAGTAATGAAATTTAATCAATGTTGCATTCGAATATTTGTGGAGTAATCTATCATTGTTCCATACCTCTCGTTTATATTGAAATAAAATTGAAGGCATTTTCAACACTTAAGAAGAGTGCTTTACCATTACACTCGTTGGAAAACAATTTTCTCCACTTGTAAAACAATCTACTATTTTTTCCTTTTGTTGAATTTCTTTTGACGTCAGGTATACATTCAGTTGAAGAGTCCTGGTGAACATCGGCTCGTGTATATTGGAGAATAATGACGACATCTTCAGTTTCAATTTGCACTTCTTCCAATCATAACATTCCCATTATGCCATATACCACGGGATCTCGTCAGTTAATGCTGCGACTAAATAAACGGCTGGGAAACGGATTGTTTACATACCATTATAACGAACGATTCCTTGATGATGAATCGACTCGTCTCATATCTATGGGGCATTGTAGTGATGTGTAGTCGAACCATAATACTGTGACATTTGAATAGACAGCGCCAGCGACAATCATTTCTTGCTTTGAAAGATTTATAATTGATATGTTGGCATTATCTGTATACATAACGGACCAGAGCACATATATATTGTGGCACGAATAAGGTATGTGGCCTTGTCTGAATGTGAAGTTGAGGTTTGTATTTTAGGCCCCAATTTTTCTATGTTTATAGCCTAAGAAACAATTCGTTTCAGAATAATGAGATGTTTGTGGATTTTATAAAGATGCAAGGTAATTGCGACCGGCAGTCCTTCGAGCACTGTCCGTGCTAGGGATGGGCAAACTGTAAACCGACTCGACGATCTTTCGTCGTTTCAAACGTAATATCGTAACTGTCCATTTTGCCAGAATGTGATGATGTTGTCATCTGGTGAGGAATGAGAGTCTGACTTGATGAAAGAATTAGTATTATGTTCAGAATAAGATGCTGATCCTCGAGGTTGCGACTTCTTCAGTTTCATTTATAATTGCGCACTTCTTAGAGAAATCCTGATGATTTTCGAGGCGAATGCGCCAATTCTGCAGACGAAATTGACCATCACACTGACGAAATTTCAGATTCAAATGACCTCTCACGAGTGACTTCCGTCCGGTTGTGTAATTTGGCAGGCGCAGGTTTCAATGGCTTCTTTTAAGCACGAAATGAAAAGGAACTTGATGGCCGGAAGTATAACCGGTCGGATTTTTTCGCAGATTTGCTTTATGATTCAACATTCTGGACCATTAATATTTATGGAATGTCACGACCCCTTCGCTGCGTCCATATAGAAGATGAATAACAGGTTACCCTAAATAACATCGTTGGTATATAGTATATACCTCGCTGATGCCTGTCTTCGGGGATTTTTTTGGTGGACGTTGGGATGCTGATATCCCTTTGGATGAAGATTTCATCTAATATCTAGTTTAAGGCATACCAAGGAGTATAAATAAGGTATACAGGGGTGTTTTTATATTGGCTTGGCGACACCAATAATCTGCACGACCACCCTCAAGGTCCTTAGCTTGCCTTGTTTCATGAAGTATAGGTAAGAAAATGGAACCTTCAGAATTTGGCAATTCCTTGGTGATAAGGAAAGAGGATATAAAAGCCAATAATCCATCTAGTGAATCACCTAGACCATAATGTACAATATTGCACGTCCTTTCGCCAACCTACACTCTAATACATGAAAGATATATCAAAATTTTCCATTGCATCACGTACTGTAAGTTATGGTGAATGCATGGAAGCTAATGAAAATGTAATATGAAATGAACTAAGCAGGCCCGTGTCCCAAAGTTTCCATGATAAAATTCCTGAAACTTTTGATATATTAAGCATCTCAACTATTTTAACGACCGCATATTTTAAACTTTAGGATTCGCCAGAAGTTTTCTGGAGATGACTCCATTCTTTTGTGAGGAGGTATGCGAAGGTGAGAAGAATTCAAATATGGGGATCTGTTCATAATGCTTTGTTGAGGTGGAGGAATTATGGTGCCGTAAAGTGTCTGCGGTATAACGGATTTCACGTTGAACAGTTCCGCTTCCGTCGATCATGCTCTTAACTTTATGAATTCGCGGTTAAACTGATATCTTCGTGGAAAAGATGAAGAGGATATGAGGATGAATTGAAGTCAGTGCATTCGCCATTTCGCAACTTTTAAAACTCGAGTTTGTTTACGAAATAACATTCAGTGAGTTTTACATTACTATTTTCTCTTATCATGGGAGATATGGGTCACTAGTTCTCAAAGAACTTGAGATATATCGAATGAACTAAGCATGCTCATGTCCTGAAGTTTCCATGTTGAAATTTCTGGAACTATTGATACATGATCATCTCAACTATGTTCCGCTTTCGTCGACCATGCTCTCAACCCCATGAATTCGCAGTTAAATTGATATCTTCATAGAAAAATGAAAAGGATATAAACATAATTGTTACCAACGCATCCGCCATTTTGCAACTACTCCTTTAAACTGAAGTATCTATAAAAAATAACAGCCAGTAGGTGTACATTACTTTTTTTCTTTTATTTTGGAAGATGAGGGTCACTAGTTTGCTGTGATTTTGAGATTTATCTACTTAATTCTGGAGGCTCGTGTCCGAAAGTATCCATGGTTAAATTTCTGGAATTTTTGATAAATTATATTTATTTTGACAACCGCATGTTTTGAACTTTCGGATTCGTCGATTTTTTCTCAAAACTACTCCATTCTTTTGTTAGGAAGTATGCAAGGTGAGAAGAATTCAAATAAATATGGGGATCTGTTGTGGTGAAGGAATTATGGTGTCTCAAAGTGTCTGCAATATAACAAATTTCACGTTTAACAGTTCCGCTTTCGTCGATCAAGCTCTCAATTTCATGAATTCGCGGTTAAACCCATATCTTTATGGAAAAGATGAAGAGAACATGAGAATGAATTGAAGTCAGTGCATTCGCCATTCTGCAACTTCTCCTTCAAACTGGAGTTTGTTAACGAAATAACATCCAGTGAGTTAAACATAACTATTTTTCTCTTATTTTGGGAGATATGGGTCACTTGTTCTCATAGATCTTGAGATATATTGAATGAACTAAGCATGCTCATGTCCTGAAGTTTCCATGTTAAAATTTCTGGAACTATTGATACATGACCATCTCAACTATGTTCCGCTTTCGTCGACCATGTTCTTTACTTCATGAATTCGTGGTTACCAACGCATTCGCCATTTTGCAACTACTCATTTAAGTATTTATAAAGAATAACATCCAGTATGTGTACATTACTATTTTTCTTGTATTTTGGAAGATGAGGGTCACTAGTTTGCTACGATCTTGAAATCTATCAAATGAATTCAGGAGGCTCGTGTCCGGATAAATTGAGCATCTCAGTTATTTTGACAACCGCATGTTTCAAACTTTCGGATTCATCGAATTTTTCTCAAGATTACTGCATTTTTTTGTGAGGAGGTATGCAAGGTTAGAAGAATTCAAATGAATATGGGGATCTCTTCATTATGCTCTGTTGAGGTGGAGGAATTATGGTGCCGTAAAGTGTCTGAGTATAACAAATTTCACGTTGAACAGTTCCGCTCTCTTCGATTATGCTCTCAACTCTATGAATTCGATGTTGAATTGATATCTTCATAGAGAAGGTGAAGAGGATATGAAGATGAATTGTGACCAACGCATTCGCCATTTTGTAACTAATTCTTCAACTCAAATGTGTATAGTAAATAACACTCAGTAGGTGTACATTACTATTTTTCTTTGATTTTCGGAGTTAGGGGTCACTATTCACATTCTTTTTCCTGAAAATAGAAACATATCATCCACATCGACGATTCACAAATCGTGTTGCAGTCAAACTCCGGAATAACATCCACAATAGAGTCATTCGTATTTCCAGGATATATTCCTTTTACAAGAGTTCAAAGACCCCTCTCAGGTGCACAGCTGGCAGGAAAACAAAATTATAGAAGTTGCCTCTAAACGGAGAGTTTAGGTAAATGTGTGCGCCCCTATGCAGAATTTAAATCTCATGCCTGGCATAATGGCCCTACATTACCCATATATCACGTTTGCAGGACAGAGAATTCCATATATACCCTACCTGACGTGTAATGGTTCTATTACGTTTTGAGAGAAAAATACGTGACAGACCCTCGTTATTTCTTTGCTTTCCAGATGATCGCGACACATATCAATGTTGCTGTAGAGCTTCTAAGTATTAGCAGACTATAATGTTTGATGCATATGGGAAGCCTGATTAACAACAGAAGTCAATGTTTTACACTCAATTCATTCGTTCATTTCAGTGTTATTATCTTCAGAATATTCCTCACATTTCCCAATGCAAAATTCTCAAACACCCACAAGAAAATATTGCAAGACTGACAAACTCACTAAGTCCAATTAATTCTCCACCCTAGAAGCCACCTGACATCCCCTTGACAGGCTTCCACTCTTTGGACAGCCAGCCATCAAGCCCTATAGATTTTCAACAATTTATAATCAGGAACGCAGCAAACACAGCAGGCTTCACGTGTTTCATCAGATAACTCGAATATCGTTCGTACCGATCTACCAAAACCCCATGTCAAGCTGAATATTTGATAAGTCAAGTATCCAAATTATTCCACCGCTCTGATACAGCTGATGAATGCTTTTAGCCAGAACAGAATTTCGGAAAATGATAACACATCTATAATAATACACGTCGGTGTTGATGAAGCCTGTTGTTATGCTGTTGGTCAAATGGAGTGATTAATTTGGAAACTTCTCGTGTTATTCCTTCTTGCTCCAGGAAAGTTGGTCACTTTCATTTATTGCAAAGAAATAGTTCATATACCAAAAAAAAAAATTAGGATGTGACTCGGGAGATCTCCGCGAAACACATTCAAACATACACCAACCCCTGATTAATTGTTATTAAACAAGTTGAATTAACAGATAATTTGTTTCAAGAGTCGGGCTGCTTTCGCTCCAGAACAACGGACACGTCTCAACCTCAGCCCGACCTTCCCCGGACAGGATTTATGTCCTGTTTCGTTCCTGATAAGTCTCGGAGGCCTAATCCAAGACTAATGGACAAGTGAAGGAAGGGGTAGGAGGCGATACAGTCGCGCTACAAGTCAAACGCACCCTGCCAGTGGCTACTCCGGCATGCGCCTAATAGTTTTGAACCAGACGATTAGATCTATCGTAACAGCTTTCCTGAGTCCACCAGCCGTGAAGTTGTTGATTGGGGTCGCTGTGGTGAGAGGGTACATGGGGGCGAAATTATGGATGATCGAGAAAATTGTTTTGGTTCAGCCTTTCGGGCTTGTTTCTGTTTCATCTAGTTCTTTATCTCTTATAGTGGTTGTGTAGCGCTTGATTAAATTCATCGCCAGAGCGATCACCAATCCAGGATACAAATACTTCGAAATCATCGAAAATACAGGGAAAGGCTTGAAATGGTATTCAATCGTATTCATTCAGTTTTCACCTCAGAATTTTTTCAGATTCTTTCAGTGATACGGTTCTCATAACATTTCACAGGAATCGTCGTGTATTGATTTTACAACTAAGTGCATAGTTTCAATTCGATCGGTTCGGCTTTTCTGAATTATTGTTCATAGATAGATAGTGAGTCAAAATGAAGTTTCTTACATTTAGAAGGAATTCTTCCTGACTTCAGGCGTTAATCCAGATATTCGATTTTCAAAATTCTGGAAACATAGAAAAAAACCTAGGTATTATTAGGCTGAAAAATCACTTACCCCTATTTCTACCTGAAAGGATGTTTGGTGGAAAATTGATCAATCAATGAACTTTTATATTACTAATTTTATTGACGTCATATGTAGGCACAAAATTTCAGCAAGATATGGCGAATATTTTCTGAGATACCGAAGTTTTTTTGAGGAATTTTTTCAGATTTTCTCAGAGATACGGTTGTCATAACATTTCACAGGAATCTTCGTGTATTGATTTTACAACTAAGTGCATAGTTTCAATTCGATCGGTTCGGCTTTTCTGAATTATTGTTCATAGATAGATAGTTAGTCAAAATGAAGGTTCTTACATTCAGAAGGAATTATTCCTGACTTCTGGCGAAAATCCAGATATTCGATTTTTAAAAATTCTGGAAACCTAGAAAAAAACGTAGGTATTATTAGGCTTAGAAATCACTTACCCCTATTTCTACCTGAAAGGATGTTTGGTGGGAAATTGATCAATCTATGAATTTTTATATTACTAATTTTTTTGACGTCATATGTAGGCACAAAATTTCAGCAAGATATGGCGAATATTTTCTGGGAGACCGAAGTTTTTTTGAGGAATTTTTTTAGATTTTCTCAGAGATACGGTTGTCATAACATTTCACAGGAATCTTCGTGTATTGACTTTACAACTAAGTGCATAGTTTCAATTCGATCGGTTCGGCTTTTCTGAATTATTGTTTATAGATAGATAGTTAGTCAAAATGAAGGTTTTTACATTCAGAAGGAACTATTCCTGACTTCTGGCGAAAATCCAGATATTCGATTCTTTAAAATTCTGGAATTCAGAAAAAAACGTAGGTATTATTAGGCTCAGAAATCACTTACCCCTATTTTTACCTGAAAGGATGTTTGGTGGGAAATTGATCAATCTATGAATTTTTATATTACTAATTTTATTGACGTCATATGTAGGCACAAAATTTCAGCGAGATATGGCGAATATTTTCTGAGATACCGAAGTTTTTTTGAGGAATTTTCTTAGATTTTCTCAGAGATACGGTTGTCATAACATTTCACAGGAATCTTCGTGTATTGATTTTACAACTAAGTGCATAATTTCAATTCGATCGGTTCGGCTTTTCTGAATTATTGTTTATAGATAGATAGTTAGTCAAAATGAAGGTTTTTACATTCAGAAGGAATTATTCCTGACTTCTGGCGAAAATCCAGATATTCGATTTTTAAAAATTCTGGAAACCTAGAAAAAAACTTAGGTATTATTAGGCTCAGAAATCACTTACCCCTATTTCTACCTGAAAGGATGTTTGGTGGGAAATTGATCAATCTATGAATTTTTATATTACTAATTTTATTGACGTCATATGTAGGCACAAAATTTCAGCGAGATATGGCGAATATTTTCTGAGATACCGAAGTTTTTTTGAGGAATTTTCTTAGATTTTCTCAGAGATACGGTTGTCATAACATTTCACAGGAATCTTCGTGTATTGATTTCACAACTAAGTGCATAATTTCAATTCGATCGGTTCGGCTTTTCTGAATTATTGTTTATAGATAGATAGTTAGTCAAAATGAAGGTTTTTACATTCAGAAGGAATTATTCCTGACTTCTGGCGAAAATCCAGATATTCGATTTTTAAAAATTCTGGAAACCTAGAAAAAAACGTAGGTATTATTAGGCTCAGAAATCACTTACCCCTATTTCTACCTGAAAGGATGTTTGGTGGGAAATTGATCAATCTATGAATTTTTATATTACTAATTTTATTGACGTCATATGTAGGCACAAAATTTCAGCGAGATATGGCGAATATTTTCTGAGATACCGAAGTTTTTTTGAGGAATTTTCTTAGATTTTCTCAGAGATACGGTTGTCATAACATTTCACAGGAATCTTCGTGTATTGATTTTACAACTAAGTGCATAGTTTCAATTCGATCGGTTCGGCTTTTCTGAATTATTGTTTATAGATAGATAGTTAGTCAAAATGAAGGTTTTTACATTCAGAAGGAATTATTCCTGACTTCTGGCGAAAATCCAGATATTCGATTCTTTAAAATTCTGGAAACCTAGAAAAAAACGTAGGTATTATTAGGCTCAGAAATCACTTACCCCTATTTCTACCTGAAAGGATGTTTGGTGGGAAATTGATCAATCTATGAATTTTTATATTACTAATTTTATTGACGTCATATGTAGGCACCAAATTTCAGCAAGATATGGCGAATATTTTCTGAGATACCGAAGTTTTTTTGAGGAATTTTCTTAGATTTTCTCAGATATACGGTTGTCATAACATTTCACAGGAATCTTCGTGTATTGATTTTACAACTAAGTGCATAGTTTCAATTCGATCGGTTCGGCTTTTCTGAATTATTGTTTATAGATAGATAGTTGGTCAAAATGAAGGTTCTCACATTCAGAAGGAATTATTCCTGACTTCTGGCGCAAATCCAGATATTCGATTTTTAAAAATTCTGGAAACCTAGAAAAAAACGTAGGTATTATTAGGCTCAGAAATCACTTACCCCTATTTCTACTTGAAAGGATGTTTGGTGGGAAATTGATCAATCCATGAATTTTTATATCACTAATTTTTTTGACGTCATATGTAGGCACAAAATTTCAGCAAGATATGGCGAATATTTTCTGGGATACTGAAGTTTTTTTGAGGAATTTTTTTAGATTTTTTCAGTGATACGGTTCTCATAACATTCCACAGGAATCTTCGTGTATTGATTTTACAACTGAGTGCATAGTTTCAATTCGATCGGATCGGCTTTTCTGAATTATTGTTTATAGAGAGATAGTTAGTCATAATTACATTTGGATGGAAATCTTCTTGACTTCTGGCGTTCAGACTAAAAAACAACGAGAATCATATTATGTCCGATAAAATATTGGGGAGATTCCTATGTATATTTGCATTTTTGTTTCGGCAGTTGATTGCAAGACACGGCAATTTATTGCATTATATTTGGCTTTAGGTATTCATATACATTATAATTATCCATCTACGAACGTTACGATAGCTGCTAGAATTCATCAAAAGATTATTTCACCGGAAGTTTATGATATAAAATTTTCAATTTGAAAAAAGTGCAGAAAATCTTGGGCGTCAATATCTTAATACGACTCGGCTCGATGCTCGACTTCCTTCACGGTTCTTTTCTCGGCACTAGAATTTGTCGCAAATTTTTATATTCTCTTTCAGCTTTTATTAGGAGATTTTTCCTGAACGATATAATACTTGAAGTTCAAACTGAGCAGAGGAAAAATAACTGATTGAAAGGGTCCTGTAAAAAAATAACTTACCAATAAAACTGATCCAAATTGTTCACAGAAATTGTTCGAAATGGTTACCATTGGTTCGATGTACCCAAAGTCTTGCCTGGCGTAATAACCAATTATTACATGCAACAACTATCACATCAGTTTGCTCGCGAATAATGTTACAAGCATTTTCAATGCGTTGTCTTCGTTCTTCCGCACGATTCACCTCACCGTCACTTTACACTAAGGTTTTGTATTACACCTAAGGAAGAAATCACTGGGGTTGAGATCCGGATGTTGTTGAACGTTGGTTATTCAAAAGCCACAGGCAGATTTCTTTTCTTCGAGGATGATCTTCTGGCTGGAGTGCTCTCCGAAAATGCTAAGGGTAGAATTGCTCTTGTCTTAATGTCTTCCAATCTTAACTGTGGCTCACTTGGACGAGTCTGGCTATGGATCTTGTACTAACTGTTGGTTGTTCCTCAACTATTTCCAGAATCTGATTCTCGATTTCTTTCATTTGAAATGTTACAGGCCTTCCAACATGTACTCCCTGGGATTCTTTCAAACAACCAGTATCTCTACATCTCTGCACCAAGTTTGTGAACATCCGTGAAGTTGGGTCAGTTCTCAATGTAAATCTTCTTCTGTACAACCGGCACGCCGCACTGGCATTCTGTTTGGATTCAGCATAAATTAAAATCGTATTTCAATATTCGAATAAACGTGCGGCATTTCTCACCAACATTGCGAAATCATACGCTTTCTCAGGTGATTTCTAGTACACTGACCTCAGACTGCTGGTAACAAACACAAATTCAGATCTCAATACGAACCTAAGCCAAATCCGGGCTGGGTATTTCTCAGATTCGCGGATAACTTTGATTTCGAATTACTCGGCCCTGGTGAATATTTTCTATGAACGATTTTTGGTATATTGGCTTATTTTGATGAGTTCTTTCGCTAGTAAAAAAACCTGTGTATTCAAGAGATTTTCATTTCTAAAGCAGACCGTACCAATATTCCCGATCAATTATTTCCTTCTCCCAATCCGCGGCTTTTCTCCTGATTGCCCATAACAGACGGGAGATTCTAGAGATTGCGCGACAGTCCCCTTCGAGTATATAACTCGACATCGGCCCAAAACGAGTCAGTACAGTATAGTAGCAAATAGCGTGTAGATAAATTATTGAATGGTGTAAATAAATTAGTATTAGTGAACTGTAAATAAATTATTCTAAGAAGAATTTGGACTATTTTCATTATACATAGTATCCTCTGCCATTCCACTCTGAAGAATTCCTTTCGCAATCTGTTTCGACCAATTTCTCTCACTGAGTTACTGTGAATTTTTTTGTTTAGTTTTGAGAGATTCTCACCTCCGTTCTGAGATCCCCTTTTTTGCATTGGTATTCCCATCAGTAGTCCATCCTTTCGACACTGGGCTCCAGAGAGATACGAATTAATAACTCATAACAAAATCTCCGAACAGACCCGGTCATAATTGATGCGATTAGCCCGGTGCAAAACCCTGTTTGCGCTAGGTGGCTGATGCCCCACCGGCGGGGCAACCGGACACATGCCGCCCCGCATGCGGTGTCACGTGACGCTGCGTCGTCTCGCTGTCCCCGCAGTCGGCGTTCTAATTGACACCATTCAGTGACGACTTGCGATTAAGTAAATTGAATTGGACACAAAGAGCACTGGCCGCCAATTGGCAATAATGTCGACCCGGTGCGTTAAAGCGGGTGCCATATCTCCCCCTGAAAATTTATTCTGGCCACCTGTCCCCAAACTATTCACATCCGATAGTTCGGTATCCCGGAATTAATCAAGTTCGGTTTTCCCATCCTAGGTGAATAATAACCGGAATTAGCGGAATGAATTTTAAACTATGCCACTGCGAGACCACTCAGATTTTGATTAGATTTGGCGCACCGATGCAGTCGTTGGTCGAACGGGGTGAATGATTCATTAGAGGCGATTATTCATGATCTCTCTTCACGATCTCCGGTTGATTGAAAAATAATCCGGTTTGGTGGGGTGCGGAAGTGTCCGATTTGGGTCAACTTTGTCCATCCAGCATGAAGGCGTGGCAATTAGACTAGAGGATTTGGCGAAAACTCCGCTGCCACCAAGGCAGCTTCTTTTGGGACAAGCTGCGTAACACCTTCTGCATCAATTGATCAAAAATTGTTTGTTCATTTAAATGAGGTCCACTTGTTCAATTGAGCACCATTTACTGATTTCTTAACCTAAATAGAGAAGTATCACGAAGCACAAGCGATATAAACTTGGAATTGAACTGAAAACTTCTATCTTGTTACAAAAAAATGCATATTCGATTTCGATGCCCATCAGGGCCTTTCTTTCCTACTATGAACGTATGTTACCAGAAGTTCCAGGTAGTTGCCAAATTTTGACGAACTAAGAAATTACATCTCGAATTCCTGAAAATCTGAAAAATAAATATTATGAGGCTATAAAATCGGTGCTCACATCTGCATTTTCGTCCAATGCTTTTTTTGAGCGCTCGTACTACTTACACGAGGGCTATATCATTTCGTCACGATGTTTGTATTTTTCGAATTTTGAGCCGAAAATGGTCTCAATCGACTATGTTCGACTCACTGATGACGAATCCGTCGGAAAATTCGAGTCTGTCCGTCTGGCCGGCCGTCCGTCCATAAGCACGATAACTCTCGAACGGAACAACCTGAAGACTTGAAATTTTCAGAGTGGGTTCAGTTCCCGAATGCCTCGGTTAAGTTCGTTAATGGGCCAAATTCCACCAGGGGTTCCGTAAATATGGCCGTTTGAAGTTTTGTTCCCCTGAATACTTGAAAACTACAGATTTGATTGAGATGAAATTTTACACTCAAATGGAGAATGAGGTGTTCAAGCTACATGTGGAATTTTGTCCAGATCGCATGACCAGAACCGTAGAAACCATATAAAATTGTAACTTTTGAACAGAAACGCCTAGGGACTTGAAATTTTCAGGATAGTTGTGGATCTTGAATGTCGTGATCACGTTCATCTATGAGCAAAATTATACTAGGGGTTCCGTAAATATGGTCGTTTGAAATTTAGTTTTCTTGATAATTTCAAAACTACAGATTCGATTGTGACGAAATTTTGTATACTAATGGAGAATGATATATTCAAGCTACATTTCTCCAGATTACATGACCAGAACCATAGAAAATCATAACTTTCGAACGGAAAGGCCAAGGGACTTGAAATTTTCAGGGTGGGTTTGAATCGCGAATATCGCGGTCGCGTTCATCAATGAGCAAAATTAGACTAGGGGTTCCGTAAATATGGCTGTTCGAAATATTTTTTTCCTGATAATTTCGAAAATACTGATTCGATTGGAATGAAATTTTGCACCTAGCTTAGGAATAATAAATTCAAACTACGTGCCAAATTTTCTCCAGATCGCACCACCAAAACCATAGATACCGCAGAAAATTCTAGCGAATTATCGAAAAAAAATTGGTCACCTAAAGCACTGACATGAAGTCTGGAGTTTCGCCTAAGTTTCAGAAATTTGTGACAGCTGTCGAAAATTCCTTCAATTGATTTCTAAAACTGAAAAATGCGAATCTACCTACAAGGTGCATGTACGAGCGCTCAAAAGCTCCTGCCTTCACGGCAGTGCTTTTCGTAATTTTTTTTAAAACCTATGAGTATAGTAAGCAAAAACATTTTTTTCAGATTTTTCTTCTCCGGAATTGGTTGAAATGTTTCGTGCAATATTAAAAATGAAAGAAGAGTAAACAATGATCGTTGTTGTATTTTTATGATACTTATTTGTCATGGGCAAAAGTTTCTTGAAATTCCGAACGAAAAAAAATTCAAGCGTTGCTCATTGCCAGGTCTTGTATTTTTCTGATCTATCGTTTTGTAGTATTCAAATGATATTTTTCAAAAATTTCTCAAAGAATAATTTCATTATGTTTTCGTGTGGAATCTGAAAACATCTCGTCATTCCAAAAATAATCAGGTTTTCCAGAAACGTCAGATGGAATCACAAGATCAAATGAAATATATCAAATCAAAGCAGCGTATATATCGGGATGCTTACGAGATGTCATCTCGAAGAATTTACCTTTACTGGTAGATCTACCTTCACAGATTAATATAATAGGTAGATCCGACTTGTAGGTAGATCCACATAATAGGTAGATCTACCTTATAGGTAGATCCACCTTATAGGTAGATCTACATAATAGGCAGATCCACCTTTTCGGGTAGATCCGCGTACTGGCAGATCCACCTTTTCGGGTTTTTCGACCTTTTCCGATCGTTATTTTCATATATTCACGAGTCGATTTGGGGAAATTTTCGGGTACCTTCGGAAAGCCCGTTTCTTCTCGAAAACGCGGGGTTTTTTCAACAAAGTGTCAATTTTTTCACTAGTCAATTATTTTTCTAGTTATACGTTTCCTTTTCCAAATTCCACATGAACTTTTTCTCGTCATTTTACATTGTTTGAATTCGATGGGATAGGTCTTTCTCTGATTTGAAAAAAAATTCAGATGGTCATATCTACGAAACCCCTTTGCGGATATTGCCCATTTACGCACTTGTCCGGCACATTCAGATCCCGAAAGCACCCCAAAAACGTCAAATTACTAGACCTCTTTTTTTGAAACTTATCGTGTTTACCGTCGGGCGTAATTTGGGCACTTAACGTGTCTTCTGTCGAAGAGGTTCTGGCGCTATGGCGTTTCACTTTCTATATTATCACGTCACACCAAAATGGTATAAACAGTCCCACAATAATATAATTCCGTCTCAAAGCTCTCGATCGTAGAAAATTCAGTTATTATTTTCGAATATTCCATTGTGATCATGCCAGTAGGCATCAGTCGCTCGGAGGAACTCCGATGAACATACAATACGCGCCAATTAACAAAAGGTCCGAGTCTGAGACATCACAGAAGATCTAACCACCGATTTGGCTTCTCCAACGTGGAGAAAGAGTGGATCCCCTGCGATTCCAGGATCTCACTTCAACGCCAAACAAGGTTATCCACTTTCATAATAAATGGAGGCGTCGTTTGTAGGCCAGCATGTCAAAATAGGAAAGGGACCAGATGTTTGCCCGGGTGGATCTCACAGCTTTTAATCTTCACTGAAGGAGTTGTATGGTGGGAATGGCTGTCGCAGAGTTTAATAAGCGGAAGAAATGGGGGAGATGGGGATTGGTAATTTCGAGGGAAGGTCGTATATATTTGTGTAAATTATGGGAATTCAATTGGGGTTGCTGAACCCCCGGAAGATTAGAGTGTCGCACCTTTTGGTTGGGATTGATGACGGAATAGGAGACTTTGAGCTCATTTTCCCCAAGGAATGTGAGGTTTGACGCTGATTTCACTCAGCATACAAATTGTCGAATATTTGCCTCGATCATAACTCAGTCGACGATGAAGACCACCATGGAATGCAGAACTCATATTCCAAGCCAGAAGACACGCCTCGATACAATGTGAAGAGGATTTCCACCAGTTCATTTATTTATTGCAACTTTTACGACGTGAAACTTTTTGTTGTATTTGCCTAGATGAGAGTAACAGTTCTCCAAACTTCTTCTCGATATTCTAATACTTTTAACCGTTAGGAGATAATGAGAGGAAATATAAGATTTCTCGCTTCTTTTCTCGTGGAAACTTATAGCATATTTCCTATAATCAAAAATTCCAACTTTCAAGGAAGCCCTAACAAAAGATTTATTCAGAACTTACTGAAGAAAAGATGATCTGCACATAAAGACTGGGCTAAAAAAAAATTCCAAACTTTCTCGCCGATTTTTTCTACAGTCGGGGCGGATACGGACGAAACTTAGTTTGAGTCACGGGGCGATAAACAGAGTAACAGAGAAGTTTCTGTAAACTGTCAAAGAAATAATTGAGGCTGCAGGCGTATAATTGGAAACAAGACACTCCAGAATCTCCAAATATTTCGGTTCAACCCTTCTCAAGTTTTATCTCTTGGGTGGTTGTTTCCTCTCACTTGTTCGAAGTAGTTGTGGAAGTTCGTAACACCACCAGAGCACGTATGCAAATATTCAATAACGACGATCAGATTGCTGCGTCGATAATTTTTTTTTTTATTATGGATATTCGAAAGCATGGAATTAATGAATCAAATTATCAAATTTCTTTTTGATTATTGAGAAAAATTGTATTCAATTTTTTTCAACCAAGGCTGAGTAGGTGGAAGGATGACAATAATTATAAAGAAGAATAATCGTCTTCTGTGATAAGCAGGTCGAACGGTCAATCCAGGTCCACATAGAAAGTATTCGCAACTGCAGACCAGTTTTGGCTTCGGCTACAAAAGATATTCCCATTCAAATGGGAGTTTCAGCCAATTGAAATTAATCTGAAATGATCAAATTACCAAGTGTCCCATCAAAAATTGATAGAACATCAAGCACTCCGAAATTAAATATCCACTCATCCGAGAATGTTGTCCGCCGCAGCACTCCCAATCTCCTGTTTGTCCCGAGATATTTCCAGGAATTTAGGTGATGGCAAATGATGAGTAAATAGAAAACGCGACTTCATTAACAGTTTTAATACAATTTATTCCGCGCTAATGAGCTTTCTTGCCGAAAGAAGTTAATAGGATTTGAAGCTGGCTCCTTCTCGAGAAGAATTTGTCTAACTTTATGATATAATTTGAATATTCAATTTGAATACATCAGAATATCTCCCCTCGTTTTTCTTCGGAAACTTCTTTGAAAATTCCTCGCTTTTCTTGCGCCTATGTGAATTTCAAATTTTTCCACTGTAGGGTGGATTTTTTTCGAGTCCAGAATCGCACTGTTATACATTGCAATTTCATTGGAATTATGTTTATAATCGATGGAAAATCCTCGAAAACTGCTGGCAGATGTTCAAGAAACGTGAAAGGATTCGTTTTTATTCGTTTCACCCCACCGATTGATTCTTCTTTTTCAAAATTCGAAAATAATATAGTTTTCCAGAAAGGTCCGATGGAATCACAAGAGCAAATGAAATATATCAAATCGATGCCATCTGAAAGAATTTACCTTCACGGGTAAATCTACCTTCACGGGTTAGATTAATATAATATGTAGATCCGACTTGATTTATAGAGCAATTTATCAGGATTTCGTTGCTAATAAAAAAAAAATTTGAATGAGTTGAAATATTTCGTGCAATATTCGAAATGAGAGAAAACTTAATGATGATCGTTTGTGATATTTTTATGATAATTATTTGTCATGGGTAAAAGTTTCTTATAATTCCGAACAAAAGAAATTCAATATCAAGCGTTGCTCTTCGTTAGGTCTTGTAATTTTCTGATTATCTTTTTGAATTACTCAAATGATATTTGTCGAAAATTTCCCGAAAATAATTCCATTATGTTTCCGTGTAGAATCTGAAAACTGCTCGTCATTCCTAAACGATCGCTTTTCCTAATAAAAAAAAACCCAAATCACTTTCGTGGGATAAGTTTCTGAAAAAAATCTTTTCTGGGCTGAAAGGCCCTAATGTTGGGTTCGTTTTGATGCATATAATATATAAACATCCCTCAACCCTGAATAGAGGAAGAGAATATCGTAAACCAGATATTGATACATAAAATATATACCTATATATACTGGCCCTGATGGAATTCTGTTTGGGGCTATTCCGAAATTTATGGTCGATATTTCAGGATTGGATCCAAGAATATTTATTTACTGGATTTTTTATCTTCAGTCCTGCTCCCCGAGGGATAATAACATTAAACATTTTCTGATATAGAAAACAACGAATTCCTTTTTCAATTTCCATCAAACTACGTTGAAACTCAATGATCGAATCAATCATACATCAATGGACAGTACATTTCTCGATGAGAATGTATTCGGTTGTTCCATTATCCGAGTTCGTTTAACGGTAGAATACAACACCGCAATTTCCATATCGGTTCAATCTCTTTTCGTTATTTCTCGAATATCCCGCAAATATTGACCATTCCCATTTCTCCCCGTTAGTAAAAACATTCAAATTGGACCTAGTCCATTCTATATTCAAATAAATGTGCATAGGATGAAAGAGTAAAAGATCCGGGTGGCCGAACGAAATATCGCCAGGGGACCAACTACCGAATGTCCGGCAACCTTTTCCTAAAGTTCATCTCCAAATAGAATATATATGCCCACGAAACAATCGTGCGTTATTTTTCCCAGGGGGGCGACATTAGGAAAAAAGTTCCACGAAATTAGCGTGGGGTATTTCCGAGCCAGAGATTACAGTTTATATCTTGCGAAACTGTTCCGAATTGATTTACTATACCGTGAAATGCCACGAAAATAATAATTTCAAGAGATAAATACTCTAGAGAGCTGAAAAGGGTATAACCACTCAAGGCAAGGAAAAAACGAGAAATTTCTTTTGCCAGAGCTTTTTTTAACTCCGAGCCCTGCACAAGAAAAATGCAACCCCGTCTTGACCCGATCGGTGGTCTGATGCTGGCAATAATCGTTCCGGAATGACGAGATTTTAGAAAGAAACATAATGTAATGTTTATAAAATTTTTAATCATTTATACATTTTTGAGGAAGATAAGAAACTACAGCAACTTACAATGAACAATGAACGCTCGAATTTATGTTCCCTTTGAAACAAATTTCCCTAGGCATTAAAGGAAATATATTGGACAATCAATAAATTATCCTTTGTTTAAGGGTTTATGCAGATCAGAAAAAGTCGCTATTAACATACTATTTACAGCTACGACATACGTAGGATTTCATCAGATCCTCTCAGACTCCCCCTTGAAGGAGTTCAAAAACAAGATACATCTCGATATCGGGATATCCAAGGAGGTCCTTTCAAAGATAATTCGAAGCAGTTTAATTACTGACAAAACCTGAGTGCGCCTTATTGTCCTTTTATTACGCTATAGGTATATATCTACAGGGTCATTATTTTTAATTGGGAAAGTTTACGAGTTTTCCGCCTTTGTACATTTTCGGAAACAATTGAGCGGACATTTTTCTCCCGGAGAATTATTGGCTGAAATATATCACCAGCGAAAAATTGCCTTGGAGAAGGAAATAAACGAAGCGAATCACAAAGCTCCAAGGGGTGGAAATATAATGCGATCTTAATTTTGGGCTGCGGGGATTTCGGCGATTTTCAGGATTTCTTGATAGCAGCAATAGAAAGGTTTTTTCGTAGATATAATACTGTTAAGATTTGTCGTTGGTTGAACGATTTGATTCGCATTTTATTTAAACCAAATTCAATACAAGGATAGTTATTTTTAATCCCCTTTTTGTTGCACATTTCTCTTTTGGCTATTATTCAGGATATAGGATGTTCCATGGGTGAAATTACCAATCACCATTGTTGATCTACGGGATTCATATCCTTCCAATTTTTCCCGGCAACAAGATCGCCGGATTGATTCATCTGGATGAAGAATTCCATTTCCTCATTAATCACGAAGCCTGGATTTCGGCGCAAATTTCCGGGTTCATTAATTCGTCCATTAAATATAGCTACCTACTACCAAAGTGATCCCTCCATCATTCATTATATACCGACGCGTTTTGGCGTGCTGAAATGAGAAAGGTTTGACCATTCATGACATCATTATGAATAAGCCGCATTGAATTGAAACATAAATTGTCTGCGGCCAAGGTAGATTGGCTGGAAATTCTCGAAGCCATTCTTTTGGTGTTCTGTATCATGAACATAATTAAACAACTCCGTGCCATCGAAGTTTAATCGATTCAGGGTATTACCAACGGAACTTTCTGATTTTTGTTTTAGTCATAGTCATATTTGTGCAATATTTTTTGCATTTCAAATGTTTCTGGTTTATTTACTTCAGAAATGTGTTTTCTTGTCAATAATTCTTTTTTATAGGATTTAGTTTATTTTTTCCTCAACTTGATTGACTTTTTTTTGTAAAACACAAATAGATCCTCATCATTAACAATTAATGGGTCTTTTATGATTGATAAAACTTCTTATTTCACTTATGAATTCCTGAGAAAGATTTTCGGTTCACCCAATAAAATATTTTTATCTGATGGCATGTCATAATGACAACGTTATGTCACTCAATTTTTATGACATAAGGAAGCTCATTATGGTACTAAGTACCATAATGAAATTCTATATAAAAAACATGCGATGGTGTGATCAAAAAAGTTCATTCCAAATGCATAATTATGTACAAAACTATTTATTATAAATGATAGAAGAGCAATTAATACAATTTGCAATATTAATTCCAATGGATTCTAGAGTTTTTACATCAGTAGTTGATGCTTTTGGTAAACTTGTAATTCTGTTTGGTTGTTGGCTGATTGATATTTTTTTTTTTGCTCTTTCGAATTTTCGATTTAACCTTCAGCAACAGTATTGCTTTTCCATCCGCCATGGCCTTTCACGATACACAGATCAGCTCCAGAATCGGTCAAAAATGAAGCAGACGATCGCCGAAAACAATGTCCGGTATATTCTTCAGGGTGAGGTAAATTCAAAAAAATGGCAATAACTTTTGGCATTTTACCAAAGGTGGGAATTCCAACGGGTTGTTTCGTGCATTTCTTATTTTATGAGTGACAAAAAAACGTCGATGGTTTGTGTTGCAAGGTCGTATTCCAGATATTGTCTGAAAGTTGTACTATATTCAATCCAGGGATATTCACCGATGTTACAAAAAATTCTCGCATTACCTTTGTTTTTGTATTCGGTAAAATTATTCTATAAACGGATCCTTTATCTATCATATTTTCAACAGGCATATTTGTCAGTTCCTCTCTTCTGCATGCTCTACTTAGTCCAATTATCATAGCAACTTTTAGAAATAGATATGCATCTTCTGATGCTTCCGTTAAATACTTCGTGACATCTTGTTAAGTAAAAATTTTGGATTATTTAGCTCTGCAATCTTCTGATTTACGTTTTAGTAATGCAACTAGCTGTAGGTACTTGCTAAAATCGACGTTTCTTCTTGTTGATAAAATACTTCCTACCATCGAATAATACGACTAGAGAGAAGATGGTTTTCTTTCCTCAGATAAGCATTCAAAGTAAGCCAACAATTCTTTTCATGAGTGATATTCTTGATTTTCTTAGTAGAACACCATTCTTCGTACCGATTAAACGCTATTTCATATACACTCCGTGATTTTTCCGGCAAAAGGGAGTCCACGATATTCCGCGTCATTTCTTCCTAATCAGAAGGCAAACTACCAGTGTCAGAATCACTCCTTATTATTCAAATTATTTTCAATTCTACGTGACAATTGTTTGATAGCAGTTGAATAAATATTGCCGTTACAACCTGACGTTTTCAAGGAAATGGCAAAGCACAGCTCACTAACCTACTAATATTTGAAACCACAATAGTCGTCATTGTGACTTGTCAAAAATAAATTCCATCAGATGAAATTTTGTATGTGATACGAATCATAAAAAATCATTATGGCACACGTCTTGTTATCTTGATAACATTCACGTCTTGTACCATAATGATCGTCTTTATGATCCTTATGGCATAAATTACTTTTATGCGAGAATTTAGAAAAATTATTCCGTTCAATGTCCTGAATTTAATTGTGGTTTCTAATTCGCTTTGAGCTTCAGAGTCCAAAGTGATGGTTAATTCATATTCTGCTCGTTTCGCCAAATCTCCTCACATTCGTTGTTGGCAAACAAATCCCACAATCGAATATAACCAAGACACAATTCCTCGCCTCTGTGGCCTTCCCGACTTCTTTATTTGATAATTTGATACCGCCTAATGGACATGAAATCTTTCTGTGAAAATGTTATTATGATTGTAATTTCAACAACAGTTGTTTCTGGCACGTAACGAGCCAGGCTAATACGTGACTGTGTTTCGTAACGGGCCGCCCGCCCGAATAGCTTTCCGAAGTCGTATCCGCGCCGAAATTCACCGGAATATAACTGCCGTCCGGATACGGAAAAAAAGACTAATTAGAAATTTCGGAAAAATGCGTGACTTCCATCGCAATGCCAAGATGATAATTTTTTGTTTTCTTACGAATTTTTCCCTCGTTAGGCGGGTTTTTCCCCCTTTTTCGAATAGTCGGCCGAGTCGGCGTAATTACGCGGGCTTTGTGGCCTTATATTATGGAATGTGGATGCTCGCATGCTCTGAATTTTCATGACCGTTTCGTATTTTACCAGTTACTCCCACACGGCGAACCCTTGTGGTGGGGAATTTTCTTCTTGGTTTCGTCTGTAACTTCAACGGATCGCAATTTTATTGTTAGGGGAACGCAACACATGAAGAATATTCTTCAGGAGTTTAATCCAAGCAGAAATTCCAGATGTAGTTTTCTATTCCATATCCTACCGTTTGGGCCTGGATTAGGGCGGAAATTACGAGAAAATTGAAATTTTTTTTATGTACCTCTGTGATTGGAGGAATCAAACTCAGTGGACTGTTTATTGATAGAAAAGATCTTAATTTTCCTTCAGTATCACCACAGGCTGACATTGAAATAGGGTTAAAGGATATGAATCAGAGTAGGAACCTTCTTTCTGCACAGTTCCGGGGCTGTCACCTGGTTTTGGGAAGCTAAGGGCACTCAACTTAAAGTTGCTCAATGTCACTTTAACATAAGACACAATGGTGCGATAAAAACGCGGCGGTGATTAATCAGACGAATCGGTTTTACACGAATGCGGCAATAATTTTGAGGTTTTCTTCGACGGAACGCGATTTCTCGGTAACTTACGAATTAATGGTTAATTTGCTTTATGGTCAGACAGATGACAAGACCTCGCAGCGCGGGCGCAGGAAAACCACTATACAGGTGGTCGCTTACGTTCACAACGTAACAACATTGCAATGATTTCTGTCTAACTGCAGTGGAGAAGGAAGAAATCACATCCAACTCTGTTCAATTTTCCCAAAATCCTTCCATTCTAGTTGAATACGAAATTTGATAAATACTTTGCGTTGTGGTTCATCAAGATCTATTATCAGAATTTCTAGAAAGTTCGGTCTACCTCTATCTCCTAGAACGCGAGAAGAGTTCAGCCCACGCTAAGGGGGTAAACTCAAAATAGGGATGATGTTCACAATAGGGATAATTGCCAAATAACGTCTATATTGTTTGGCCCAGGATTCAGGTTCCGGTCTCGCCGTTGTTCAAGGTTGACAAATTTTCGGTACTTGTGTGTTGTATTAATCGCGATAGCGCAGCGGCGTTTTGAATAAGGAGAGGGTGGCCGGGCTGGAAAGTTTGATAATTTCCCATTGTTTATTGTGCGCTACTGTCCCGTTCGCGAAGTTTATCCAACTCGAAATTATTGTCATTTGTCCTTATTTCTCGGAGTGCCTGACGGAGGCGGGAGTCGTATAACGAAACGAGAAATTTCAGGAGAGAAGATTGGAGCTTGAACGGAAGGTGTTTTATTGCAGTTTTCAATTTTATTACCCATTTATTGGACGAGGGCTGTCCATTGTATAATCTCGGGAGGGCAGGGGTGGATCTGGATCGTAAACAGGCTAGGAGGTCGCATCAGGGGTCTTCATCGAAGAGGAGTCGTCATCCAAGGGGAGTCGCCATCAAATAACAGTCGTTATTAAGTGGGAGTTGTCATCGAAGGGGAGTCGTTATCGAAAGGGAACTATCATTGGAGGGGAGTTGTTATCAGAGGGGAGTCGTCATCGAAAAGAAGCCGTTATTTAGTGGAAGATGTCATCGAAGGGGAGTCGTTATCAGAGGGGAGTCGTCACCGAAGAGAAGTCGTTATTTAGTGGATAATTTCATCGAAGGGAAGGAAGTTTTTATCAGAGGGGAGTCGTTGTCGAAGAGAAGACGTTATTTAGTGGAAGATGTCATCGAAGGGGAGTCGTTATCTAAGAGAAGTCGTTATTTAGTGGAAGATGTCATCGAAGGTGCGTCGTAATCAGAGGGGGTCGCGATTGAAGGGAAGTCTCGATTATAGTGGTCAAAGAAGTCGTTATTGAGTGGGATGTGACATCGATGGGAAATGCTCATCCAAGGGGAGACATCATCAGAGAAAAAACGTCGCCAAAGGAAAGAAGAGTCGCATAAAAAGATTTAATTGAATCTTATTATCCGATTTTTCCATCAGCTCCATCAGAGAATATGAAAATACTGAAAAATTTGAATCTGAATTTCTCAGTTGACTGAAGTACAGAAATTCCTGAAAACCACTCGACAGACTCATCATTTCAAGAAGCGTATCGCCCTAACCTCAAGAGTTTATTTTTAATTGACTGTTTAAATCCTTCATAGAGGAGACAGTTGACTGGTGGATTTCTGAGAAATTTCAGAATAACAAGTTGAGCTTTACTCACAGCCAATTAATTGACTTATTGGCAAATTTAGCTGGCCAAAAGCGGAGCAAGCAGTTTTGTGGAGTGTTCTTTGAAGACAATTATCGAACTGAAATAACTCTTATACTTGAGAAAGGTTTCATAAGGCAGAAATATGTCTAGGGTCGGCCCTGCGAAAGAGCTGAATGGAAACTGTCACGATTTTTACGATTTTTCACTTCGTCAGTTTCCAGGAAAAGCTCCGATTCGAACTCCATGCCATTATGGCTTTTATTGGAATGATTCTTACCCTTTATAGGCCATAAATGGGTGTTCATTACTTCTTCTCGACCTGAATACCCAAGATACCTTCCAATAAAATCACAATTAGCATCGTTCACCAGGAAAACTATGAATTTGTTGATTCATTTGGGAATTCGACTTATGTTCAATGAATTTCCACATTTTTGCTACAAAATGCGGTTTGTTCCTATCTCAGAGCTCCAATATAAAGCACGTGGCAACCCTTTCAATTCAACTCATAGTGGTAGCTGACACATTGTTTCCATCTGAAAAAAAAATGATTCAACATTCTCCTCCCCCAATTCAGGCAGACACTACATCGCCATTACTCTTATTTTAGCTGACGAAATGAAACGAGTCTGTAAGGGATATATCGATGAATCGTTTCATTAAATTAGTATGCTCATCATCAATTCAACCCCCGCATTTCCGCCAGAAGTTTCTTCGCAACTCGTGACATGTGGAGTATAAAACAAATAGGTACAACGTTCACGAATACCACATCTCACCCAATTTAAATTGTTTGAAGAAGAGGAAAAGTGGTGGAATTCTTATACGTATGCCTCCCTTAGTACGTTATTCCTTTTTCTGTTTTCTTAGGCAGAAGTGAATACGTGACTTTGGTAGCAACGAATTGGGAAGGCCTCGGGGCACGAAACACCAGGGTGTCGGGGGTGAGACGGGGGTGTCGCGTGTGATCGATCGTAAACCCCTATGTAGATGAGGGTAATGTATCTGTTGAATATCTTTTCGTTACGTCTAGGGATGGGGTACCTGTATTTTATCGAGTTATTTCTTGATTATTGATAGAAGGAGGGTCTTGGCATCGTGATCAGCTTGTGAAGCGGATTCTGAACTTTGTTAAGGGGTCTACATATCACCGACATGGTTGGTCGTCTTTCTCCATACTAAAACGACTAAACGACAAGTTGGAAAACATGGTTGTACTTGTGGAAAAGGGGAAAAGTTTGGATTTCACGTCACCGATATGTGAAATGTGACATATTGTTCCAAAGCTTATCAATCGAGTCGTCCAGAGTGACTCAGCATTTTCAAAAATATCAATATTTATGAAAATAGTAGGCAGAGATGATAATTTTGAATTGGCAAAACAGAAATATCTCTTGAAGCTTCAGAAACATAGATCATAATGACACCTCCAAGAATTAAATTATGCTTATCTTAGGCTATTCTGATTCTGATTCTGTACCTCCGTACACTAATAGCACACATAATAGAGAAAGTATACTAACAAATGAAACGGAAGCAATATGAACATTGATAATATGTGAAGAATATTGACTTAACGTCATGAAGTCTATATTAAACTCCTTCATTAACGATGTATCTTCAATTATTCATTTCATGCCTTGGCATTATTAGGAAGTGAAACTTCTAGATATTCCCCTATTCCTCATTATTTTAACGGAGTTCAGTAACCTTGAGTGAATCGAAAGAACAGCTGTATTCAATATATGATTATTTTGGACTCATCCACTTTCTGGCCTCCGAAAATCTGGCAACATTGCGGGAGGTTACAGCGCACTACCGATACGAAATATATGTGGAGGTAACAACGTCCGACCCATTCAAAGAAAATTCGTTCAAAGGAAATATTTTGCCCTCTCAAGGTCCCCTTATTCTTTGCCTTCCTCTCTACATATATCGACAAAAATTATTTCATTAAGGCCATTAAGGGACAAGAACTGTTGACGTTAGTCATTTTTGAAATTTTTAATTCTTGATTTTTGATTAATATAGAAGAAAAATGGTCTCTCTTCTAGATTACAGAAAAAAAAAATTACTAACGTCAACAGATGTTCTCACTCAATGGCGCTAAGATAGGCATAATTTCATCCTTGGAAGTGTCATTAAGATATCATTGAATTAGTTATACCTCAACCACCTGAAGATGATGCTTTGCATCCAAACACGTGTCGTGGAATTTAACCCAATGAAGTGAAAATCAACAGAACAAAACTGCCAGCAGAGTGGTAGTGATCTCTTTTCTTCATGGATCTAATATTGCGCCAGTACATGCAGAATTTCCTTATGATCATGAACACGTGACATTTCCCGGAATCATCTGTATTTCGAAATGATGAATTGTACAAAAGCGCATCCAACTGCATGAAACGTTCTGTTCGCTAGTTGAAAAATTGCAAGGCTCGCTCGTTTTCAATACCCGGACTTATTCGGTTCCATTCCTCCAATACTCATTCATCAATACGCGCACGGCAAATGAAATAGAGCCCCCCCAGATTGATTGTTTGTGTTCTCGTTGAATTCCCCGAACAAATTGTTATGGTGATTGAGCATGGAAAATAACCGTTTTCATTAAATTTCCTTAATTATGTATACACACCCAGCTCCCTTCTGCCTACGCCAATTAGGACTCCCCGACGTGAAAAAACAGGTGCTGAAAATCAGCTTAGCCTCAATTGTTGGGACCGCAGCTCGCACGAGATTCCCTCATTTGCATTTCACCGCAGGTAGCGATATATTAGTTTTTACCTTTCAGTCGCCCGACACCCTGAAAAACAATCGGCTCTGCTCGTTAGCCTTTGAGCCATGGAAGCTGATTTGGGGAATTCTTTTCGATAGGACAATGAGAAAAAATTCTAGTCAAGTCAGGATTTTGCTCGCATGTTTAATTCATCGCCAGTGCGGTTACCCATCCAGGTACTGAACATTGACACCTTCGCCATTTTGCAACCATTATTCATCGAGTCCAATTAATTTCTTGTTTGTCGATGTGAAATTGATCAATGAGTGGGGTCGATGAAAAAAATATTACGTGACTTTCTAAAATGTCTGAAATAAATAATTCAAGATTCCTATTTCTCTGCAACATAGAGTGGTCTGGATTCCAAAATCATTAGGAAAATCCTGGACGTGTCCTATTTGAACCTTTATCGCATAAGATTTGTAATATTCATTGTGTTTTAGAGTATTGGAGATTCGCCAAGTGGTCATGTCAGAGATTTATCATAGGAAGAGCGCGGATACAGAGCTATGATGAAGCAGAGACGCTCCTATGTCACTCTAAAGGAATGTGCACTATAACCTTTCTCAGGCTACAATTTTCATATCACAAACATGTATGAGTAATAGAGCCTTAATTGAAAATTCGCAGTTCTCTACAGAATGTAGACTTGCGCTGAGTAGAACATATGAGCGTCTCTGCTACATCTCAGCTCTGTAGCTGCGCTCTCCTTGTGATATATCTGTGAAAGGTTCATTTCATGGTCCCTTTTTGAGCGCTCGTACTACTTACACGAGGGCTATATCATTTCGTCACGATGTCTGTATTTTTCGAATTTTGAGCCGAAAATGGTCTCAATCGACTATGTTCGACTCACTGATGACGAATCCGTCAAAAAATTCGAGTCTGTCCGTCCGTCCGTCCGTCCGTCCGGCCGTCCGTCCGGCCGTATACACGATAACTCTCGAACGGAATGTCCTAGAAACTTGAAATTTTCAGGGTAGGTTCAGTTCCCGAATGGCTCGGTTAAGTTCGTTAATGGGCCAAATTCCACCAGGGGTTCCGTAAATATGGCCGTTCAAAGTTTTGTTTCCCTGATTACTTGAAAACTACAGATTTGATCGAGATGAAATTTTGCACTCAAATGGAAAATGAGGTGTTCAAGCTACATGTGAAATTTTGTCCAGATCGCATGACCAGAACCATAGAAACCATAGAAAATTCTAACTTTTGAACGGAAAGGCCTAGGGACTTGAAATTTTCAGGGTGGGTTTGGATCGCAAATTTCACGGTCATGTTCATCAATGAGCAAAATTGGACTAGGGGTTCCGTAAATATGGCCGTTCAAAATATTTTTTTCGTGATAGTTTCGAAACTACCGATCGGATTGGAATGAAATTATGCACCTAGCTCAGGAATAATGTATTCAAACTACGTGCAAAATTTTGTCCAGATCGCATCACCAAGACCATAGATACCGTGGAAAATTCTAGCGAATTATCGGAAAAAAATTGATCAGCTGAAGCACTGACATGAAGTCTGGAGTTTCGCCTAAGTTTCAGAATTTTTTTGACAGCAGTCAAAAATTCCTTCAATTGATTTCTAAAACTGGAAAATGCGAATCTACCTACAAGGTGCATGTACGAGCGCTCAAAAGCTCCTGCCTTCACGGCAGTGCTTTTCGTAATTTTTTATTTCTAAGCGTTTATCTCATTTTTATACCGCCTGGAAATAGTTAAATTCGGCATTTGAAGAACATTTCCATATGACTCCGGGAGCAGCAGCGCAAAAACTCCATTAATTCACGTTTTCTCCGACTCGGAAAGTTTCGCGCCCATGAAGTCGTAAATCATTAAAAAACGTTGTAATTCACGCGGAATATAAAACTAATAAACCGGATTTATCAAATCCGCCGTCAAAACATTTTTAATTACCGAAACGCCGCCCGCGCCATCTGGCGGAGTTATTAAGATTTGACAGGCGAATAAAATAGTTCGTGGTCAGGTCGTAAAGCCGGCCAATAAAGAATCCCCGGAACAATATAGAATGCCCCGATATGAACAGAACCAAATCCAATTTTATTCACGAGATTTATAGAGAATATTTGAACGATATTCGACAATTATTTGGCCATTCGTATCATTTATAGCGCCACCGCCGACCTGTACATATAGCGGCGCTGAAAATAATAGCGCAGGCTGGAAGGTAGGCGCATGTGACATTTTTATGTGAACCGTTAGTCATAACAGTAAATACAGGGTGTCCCAAGCGAGTGCCTCCTAGACGTTTCTTGAGAACCGGACCTATTTCAAATCTGAAAATTGAGATTATGATATTGTTCGACTTTATCTGCTGAGCTAAAATATTCTTGAAGCCTGAACACTTTCAGTGATGCAGGGAGTGAAAATAAATTTCTCGACAAATTTTTTTGCATTTTTTCGTCTCTTATATGATCGTTTATTCAATTTTGAATATATTTTTATTCGGATCGTTCCATTCGTCGAAATAGTTTTCAAAATATCCAGAAAAAACTAAAGAAAAAGGAGATATGCATAGTAAAAATTATGTTCGTTATTCCTATTCTCAATATTGCGAGCATGAACTGTTTTTACATTTTTGAAGTAGGAGAATGGTGGAATATTGTGCATCTCCTATGTTTTGGGAAACTTGTCACAGGGTGTTCCAAATATTTCGTCAAAAATTGAGATGAGAATTTTCCCATAACTTTTGTTTTTCGAATTAGAACCCTTTTATTATGATTGCTTTGGATTCTGCAAAAAAAAATAATGATAGTGTTCGAAGATGTTCATGCTCCTAAATTAAATAATTCCTGAGTTATTAAATTCATAAAATCTGTTTTATAACAATATCAATAAATAATTCTTTATGAACACAGATTATTTTTATGAAACAGATTTTATGAATTAGTCTCTACGTACGACATAAATTCAGAAAACCCTTAATAACTCAGGAATTATTCAATTTAGAAGCATAAACTACTTCAAACACTATCATTATTCTTCTTCGCAGAATCCAACTCAATCATAAACAAATTGAGAAAAGCACTGCCGTGAAGGCAGGAGCTTTTGAGCGCTCGTACATGAACCTTGTAGGCAGATTCGCATTTTCCAGTTTTAGAAATCAATTGAAGGAATTTTCGACAGCTGTCACAGAAATTCTGAAACTTAGGCGAAACTCCAGACTTCATGTCATTGCTTCAGGTGACCAATTTTTTTTTGATGATTCGCTAGAATTTTCTACGGTATCTATGGTCTTGGTGATGCGATCTGGACAAAATTTGGCAAGTAGTTTGAATTCATTATTCCTAAGCTAGGTGCAAAATCATCCCGATCCAATCAGTAGTTTCGAAATTATCAGGAAAAAAATATTTTGAACGGCCATATTTACGGACCCCTAGTCTAATTTTGCTCATTGATGAACATGGCCGCGATATTTGTGATCCAAACCCACCCTGAAATTTTCAAGTTCCTAGGCCTTTCCGTTCAAAAGTTACAATTTTCTTTGGTTTCTATGGTTCTGGTCATGCGATCTGGACAAAATGTTGTTTTGATTATTCTCGATTAAAATACAAAATTTCATCTCGATCGAATCCGTAGTTTCGAAATTATCGAGAAACCAAAATTTCAAACGACCGTATTTACGGAACCCCTAGTATAATTCTGCTCATTGATGAACGTGAACGCGACATTTCAGATCCACACCTATCCTGAAAATTTCAAATCCCTAGGCCTTTCCGTTCGAAAGTTATGATTTTCTATGGTTTCTATGGTTCTGGTCATGTGATCTGGAGAAATGTAGCTTGAATATATCATTCTCCATTAGTATACAAAATTTCGTCACGATCGAATCTGTAGTTTTGAAATTATCAAGAAAACTAAATTTCAAACGACCATATTTACGGAACCCCTAGTATAATTTTGCTCATAGATGAACGTGATCACGACATTCGAGATCCACACCTATCCTGAAAATTTCAAGTCCCTAGGCGTTTCCGTTCAAAAGTTACAATTTTCTATGGTTTCTATGGTTTTGGTCATGCGATCTGGACTTAATTTCATATATAGCTTGAACACCTCATTCTCCATTTCAGTGCAAAATTTCATCTCAATCAAATCTGTAGTTTTCAAGTAATCAGGGGAACAAAACTTTGAACGGCCATATTTATGGAATCCCTGGTGGAATTTGGCCCATTAACAAACTCAACCGAGGCATTCGGGATCTGAACCCACACTGAAAATTTCAAGTCTCTAGGTTGTTCCGTTCGAGAGTTATCGTGCTTACGGCTGGACGGCCGGACGGACGGACAGACTCAAATTTTCCGACGGATTATTCATCAGTGAGTCGAACATGGTCGAAAAATACAGACATCGTGACGAAATGATATAGCCCTCGTGTAAGTAGTACGAGCGCTCAAAAAAAAAGGTTCTAATTTAAAGAACAAAAGTGATGGGAAAATTCGGATCACATTTTTTGACAAAATATTTGGAGCACCCTGTGACGAGTTTCCCAAAATTCAGGAAATGCAAAATTTTCCGCCATTCTTATAATTCGAAAATCTAAAAATAGGAAAATAATACGAAGTTAATACTGTCTAAGCATATCTCTTTTTTTTTCAGTTTTTTTTTCTATATTTTGAAAACTATTTCGACGAATGCAACCATTCGAATAAAAATATATTCAAAATTGATTCAATTTTGGAGAAATTCATTTTTCCTGTATAACTGAAAGTGTTCAGGCTTGAGGAATATTTCAGCAAAGTAGATAAAGTCGGACAATAACATAATCTGAATTTTCAGATTTCACATAGGACCGGTTCTCAAGAAACGTCTAGTAGGCACTCGAACTTGGGACACCCTGTATATGTCTCCCAACGATTTTTGATGCAGATCTGCGGACTTAGATGCAGTTTCCGGGAAAAAAATTCAATGTACTCGGGAGATATTCCATATATGTATTATGGAATTTATTCAGATTTCTTGGTAACTGTGCGCAAATTTTACTGACGCACGTCGCTTGTGTGATTCGGCCACGAAATCGCAGTCGCGTCGTCATCGCCTGACCAGTACGACGGCGCCTAATTGGCGAGGAATAGTCTCTCTTGACAAAATAAAAATAATTTTTTTGATAGTAAAACACACGATAAACTCCAATAAAACACTTAAAATCTAGGTATATATTCATGCATGCATTTCACTGGGAAAAATGCAATGCACCACCGCCCGAATTTAATTTCGCCAAAGGAAAGACTTTCGGTAAATCTAAGTGGGAACTGGCACAAAAGAGAAGTACAATAGTTTCATTTCAAACTCGCTTCATAGCCTTATTCCATATAATACTCCAGTATTCACTATGAATAATATTTTTCCCGAATGAAAGCCCTAAATAACCGGAATCAAGTTTTCATCGTTTTAATACGGAGCCAAAACATGAACTGGCTCCAAATATGAATTTTTTGGAATGGAAAATGAAATTTTTAAATGATTTAGATGTTGCGGAGGCTGTCATACCAGTCGAGTATCTCTTGACATGATGGACCTCAACAATGTTGGAGATTTGTTTGGTGTTTGGCGGTAGCCCTGCTTCGAATCGCCTTCACTTTGGAACAATAAAGAGCGAGAAACTATCAACATTCCCATTCCTCAGTTTGCCTCGAGGCGAAAATCTAAACGCACCTTTAGACGAAAACTCGACCCCTTCTCGGACATCAATGATACCGTAGTAACTTTCCCTCGATACCTAACATTAACAGAAATTCGTCCAAGGGAGTTCCGTTCAGAAATAACAACCCTATTAGACCGCGAAATCAAATTACAAAGTTCGGAGTGCCTTTGTGGAAAACGCTGGACAACTTATGGTCCGAGCACAAACATAGAAATGTTGATGTTTACAACTTCCATGCCTTCGGAAAACAACTCTCAATTTGGCGGGTTCTCGGTAATGAAACTGTGTGTGTAACATTTGCAGGAGACGTTAGGTTACTGCAGCTAGAGAGATAAAAATTCGAGAGGAGAAATATCTCTGGAGAAAGGTATAAAATTTCTACTACCAGGGAAAATCACTTGAGGATATCGGTAAAGACTGGAAACGTCTTCAGATTGTCCGTCGGGTTATCTACACAAAACCTTGAGAACAGGGTCAGTCAAAGTACTATCAAGAATTTAAAATAGTTGGAGCAGAGGTGGATATTTTTTCCTCGTCGATTCCATAACTCTTGGTATACTGAGAGGAAATATGGACTCGACTCCACCATACGGCAAATTCGTTCACATAGGATTGGCCATTAATTAAAAGGTTGAATATTTAAGAGCACAATTTGGACGTTGACGTTTTGTGAAGATGCATAAAGAAGACTCATTACAGTAAGGTTCCGGGGACGAAATAAAGGAACCGAGCTCTTTATGACCCCATAAACTGTAAAAGACATCGGTTTATTCGAATTCCAAATTCCGAAAATACGAAACGTAGAAAAATATATACCGAGAATATAAGGTCATAAATCTCGCCAACTTTAATTGCAAAAAATTCACTTCTGAAAGTGGATGACTGCGGATGAAATTATCCAAGGTACGATACGTGCTTTCATCTTCAGGAGAAAAACGGAAAAAGGCCGTTCGGAAAAGTAATCCCACGCACATCATAGAAATTATCTGTCAAGTTGACCGAAGCGAACATAATATCATATGACAATTACATCTCGCTACAATTGACTCTGTGGATGACAGAGGAGTGGTAGAATAGTATATTATTCAACGAGCAGTAATGTAGGTCATAACTCACGCAGATAAAGTTTGTAGCACGAGAAGAAGGCGAGTGCTGTAATTCATCAAGTGAGTTATGACCATTACCGCAAGTTGAATACCATACTCCATCTACAACTATAACAATAAATACTAAGATACAAGTACAGAGAAAGAACTTTATTTACAAATCTTAATAGTTACCTATAACAATGCATTATTTATGTTGATTGTGCTTCTTAGCGTGGAGTAGAAAGTCCATAGGGTTGATGCTTTATATTTAGTGCTAGGTTCACTAAAATATGCCAAAAAAGCATTATCTGTAAACGATGACTTAATATTCTTTCTGCTACATCAATCTTGAAAATTGGTGTATACACCTTTATATTTGTTTAAGGCTTTTTCGGGCAATAAATTCTGTATGGTAACATTGGCTGATTGTCTTATTTCTGGAGGTGTACATAATAATTCATCTTCACTATCTGAATTCATCTTTTTCAGCAAAATTTTCACAATAATAATAAGGTATCAACTTGATTTGAGAAAACGTAAAAATTATTCAAGTAACCTCCCCTCAATACCAACAATGGACTGTTCCCTTTCGGCCAATCGGCTTGTTCAGAAGCACAGAGCCAGGGAGTTATAGCAGTGAGTTAATATAACTCACGGTGTTTGTTTACAGATACTATTAATTGCTAAAAAGGAGTTGAATAATAAATATTATAATTCAATAAGAATAGATAAAAATATAATACGTACAATAATCGTTGCAAGAAATCATGCCATAGACGAAGAAGGCGAAACTAATTGAATAACTCAGTTTCCAACAAAAGGTTCCAATCACCCAGTTCAGTGACAGCTGAAGATATTCATCCCCGATAATTATTGATGGCTCCAGAAAATCCGAAGGGAAAAGGTGCGAAATCATATCTCCATATTCTCAGAAACAGAAACCGTCTAAATTGAGGCGAAACGACGACATCCTCCAGGTATTGCACACGCTCCATTGACGACGTTCCATAATCACGACTTACAAACATTCGATTTTACTCATTACATCAAATGACAGCGATAATTGCGGCATTTGTACCTCGGCGCCGACGTTTCCCCGATCTAGGAATGAAAGACGGCCATAACGGTAATGGCAGGCACTATCAGCATCGCAGCATCAGAGAACGACTTTCATCAACCTCCCATTACACGCCCAGGTATTCATTTCGTAAAATAATTAATCTCGGAGAAATATTCTATCGGGGCTCTAATTACCCAAATAAGTTCAAGGCGTCTCGTACATAATCAAGTAATTTATTTCGAGAGGAAAACAAGAGACCTGAATTGTGATTGCAGTAATAAGTGGGGCCCTCCCGTCGCCTTTTGAGATCTTCGTCGCGAAAATAGTATAAATAACGGATGAGGCCGTAATTAAAAGGCATGAAAGACCCCATGAGATGTCACCCGCGCACTTCTTGAAGCACGTACTCTGCCGCTTCCAACCTTGAAAGAAACTCGTAACAGAAAGCTTAGGCAGGGATGAAACATGTCGCGAGTTGTTTGCATCGAATTTTTCCATCAATAAGCCGTCTTGCTAATATATCCTTCATTTTGTGAGTTGCCTTGTTGCTACATTGGTTATTATTGTACGATACACTCTATCTGGGATTAATGTCGTAAGCGGATTCCGAGGAGACTGCAGGATAAGGAAATTAAATTCGTAATGAGCTCTAGAGCTGGTAGGTGGCGTAAGTGTGTACATAACCCTCTCCCGTTACTTACGAGTTGTTGATTATTCCACAGTTCTCCTAGGAAAAAAAATGGAAACCAAGATGGCCAAACTGAAGAGAGGGAGCCAGACAGCAATAACGAATAAAAAAGCAGAAACAACAATTTGAACCAAATCCGAAGAATAAAGAGGATATATGATGAACATGTCAGTAGAAATACAACTAACAAATGGTATTAATCAGAAAAAGGGCAACTACTCGAGATTTAAACCGGATCCTAAGCAGCTACAGTTGGAGAAAAGAAGATAATCAAGACAGTACTAGTACCAATCATAACGTCTCACCTGGTTCTATGTTGAAAGTAACAAACAGAAAGATTAACAAGGTACATTGAACAAAACAATAATGACAGCTATAAGTGCTTTAGAGTACGTTAGAAATAAACAAATCAGAGAAGAATCAAAAATAGAAACGATCAAGGAAATAATATCTAAACAAAGCAAGAAGGCAATTGGAACACTGAGAGAATACGAAAGCGAAGAGATAAGAAGGAAAGTGGAGATACCAATCAGAACGATAGACAAGAGAATATTCCCCCCGTGAAGAAGTGTATAGACAACCCAAGATGGCAAACTTAGGGAATGAAGCCAGACAGCAAAAACAAATGATGGAAAAGCAGAAACAACAATTTAAACCAAATCCGAAGAACAAAGAGGATATGTTGAACATGTCAATAGAGATACAACAAACAAATGGAATAAATCAAAAGAACGGCCAGGCAACTACACGAGATTCAAACCCGATCCTAGATCAAAACAGCTGTAGTTGGAGAAAGAAGATAATCAAGACAGTACTAATACCAATCATAACGTGTCACCTGAATCTATGTTGAAAGTAACAGACAGAATAATTAACAAGGTACATTGAACAAAACAATAAGGAAAGCTACAAGTGTTTTATAGTACGTTAGAAAAAAAGAAATCAAAGAATAATTAAAAATAAAAACTATCAAGGAAATAATAGCCAAACAAAGCAAGAAGACAATTGGAACACTGAGAGAACACGAAAGCAAAGAGATAAGAAGGAAAGTGGAGATACCAATCAGAACGATAGACAAGAGGATATTCCTCCTGTGAAGAAGTGTATAGACAACCCAAGATGGCAAACTAAAGGAATGAAGCCAGACAGCAATAACAAATGATGAAAAAGCAGAAACAACAATTTAAACCAAATCCGAAGAACAAAGAGGATATGTTGAACATGTCAATAGAGATACAACAAACAAATGGAATAAATCAAAAGAACGGTCAGGCAACTACACGAGATTCAAACCCGATCCTAGATCAAAACAGCTGTAGTTGGAGAAAGAAGATAATCAAGACAGTACTAATACCAATCATAACGTGTCACCTGAATCTATGTTGAAAGTAACAGACAGAATAATTAACAAGGTACATTGAACAAAACAATATGGAAAGCTACAAGTGTTTTATAGTACGTTAGAAAAAAAGAAATCAAAGAAGAATTAAAAATAAAAACTATCAAGGAAATAATAGCTAAACAAAGCAAGAAGACAATTGGAACACTGAGAGAACACGAAAGCGAAGAGATAAGAAGGAAAGTGGAGATACCAATCAGAACGATAGACAAGAGGATATTCCTCCCGTGAAGAAGTGTATAGACAACCCAAGATGGCAAACTAAAGGAATGAAGCCAGACAGCAATAACAAATGATGAAAAAGCAGAAACAACAATTTAAACCAAATCCGAAGAACAAAGAGGATATGTTGAACATGTCAATAGAGATACAACAAACAAATGGAATAAATCAAAAGAACGGCCAGGCAACTACACGAGATTCAAACCCGATCCTAGATCAAAACAGCTGTAGTTGGAGAAAGAAGATAATCAAGACAGTACTAATGCAAATCATAACGTGTCACCTGGTTCTATGTTGAAAGTAACCGACAGAATAATTAACAAGGTACATTGAACAATTCAATAAGGACAGCTATAAGTGCTTTATAGTACGTTAGAAATAAACAAATCAAAGAAAAATTAAAAATAGAAACTATCAAGGAAATAATATCCAAACAAAGCAAGGAGACAATTGGAACACAGAGAACACGATAGCGAAGAGATAAGAAGGAAAGCGAAGATGCCAATCAGAACTACAGACAAGAGGGTATTCCTTCCGCGAAGAAGTGTCGAGACAAAAAGCAAAAAACCAAGCTGAAAGAAAAGATATCTCTAAGTAAATAACTGAAGAAAAATTGCATAACACAAGAAGGCAAAGGGAAGTAAATTCTAGGTCATATTCTAAAACCGTATTAGGATTCTTGCGATTTTTTTGTCAAGTGGTTTATTTTGATGAGTTCTATCCTATAATTATCTCATGCAGTCAATCGAACGAAAAATCACGAAAAATTTCAGTTAATTCACGACTCTTCCATTATGTTGCATCACACGTCAATTATGGACCAAATTGGGCCGTCTCTAGTACCAAGGGGGGGTAATTGATCTAAAATGCAAATAATCTCCGTAATATGCTGCCTTCGAGATTACAACGTTCGTATTATAACCTAACGAACGAGAATCGATCCTCGAAGGTAGCGGGGGTTCCGGTATTACCTGCGATGCATCAACCCGATAGTCAATAGATTTTTATTAGACGGTTAGTCAAAAAATAATCTTGAATCGAATTCAATTCCATGTGCTGAAACGAGGCATTATCTATGAATAATTTATCTTCGCTTCCTCAGCATAAGAGGGTTTAGTGGAAATTTACTCAGGTCTTCAAAGCGGATTGTGGGTTTCAGAAACACCGATCGATAGATACCAATATTTGCTCGGTATTCGGATATCAATCGTAGGAATCAGTCCCAAACTACGAATAGGGTGCTTTGAACCCTGTATCTTCGGGACGATCATTTAGATTGTGTTATCAAAAGAGAATCTCAGAAATATTTATACAGGGTAATCCTACTCCCAACTGGATACTCGCATAATAGACGTGATTTAATGTGGATCCGACCAAATAAAAAAAAATCTTCACATGTTCTGGAATCAAAACGCAATTGCTTGTAATAAATTGGGAGACTTAATAACATTTCGATACATGCAGAATTAATTCAAAAAGTCGGAGATAGAGATTATTTCTTGTGGCCTAGTCGATACAAGAAAAAATCGAAAGCCTGAGATTGTCTATAAATGTGAAGAATCAACGTATTAATTCAAGTATTTGTTTAGCCTACGCACCCAGCGTTGAAATGTTGATAACCAAAACTCAAGAGTTTTAAAGGACCCATAAATATAGTGCCTAACGCGCGTTTGAAGACTAAAAAAAATAAGCGATTTGAGATATCACGAATTGAGCTCTCAAGTGTTTAGATGGAAAATTTTACATCCAGCATGAGAGGTGATTGGTTTCAGATCAATAGATCAATAATTGCCGATGTTTGGCTCACGAACCGCCTCAAAAGGACAATAGAAGGGGGTAATTATACGAGATAGTCGAAATACGAAGCGCGAATAAATTACAGTAAAAATCGGATTCTGCGCGTGTGAAATGAGTGCGGGAGTTATAAGACATTGGGTATGACAAACGGGCGTTAGAAATACATGAAGTTTTCAGGGTTTAGGTGGTTCAGATGTTTGAACGAAAACATAGTTTGAAACCACCTAGAATGTAAAGGGTTGAAAATTTTCTGGAGATGAAATAAAGATCGGAGAAAGGCAGTGATTTTTGGGGACTCGGTCGAATTAATTTGATTTTGTTTTTTTGATGTATTTCCTTCCTATTGTACTTAAACTGGACTTCTGAAAGAAAGAGATATTATTATTAATTAGTGGTTTGGGGGACTCAGTCGAAAAAAGTTTTTGGAACCCTATCAGAAGTGGTTTGCGGGAGTCGGACGAAAAAAGTTCTTTTGAGTGAAAAGAACACTTAATTTGGGAACTTGTTCGCGTTGATGATAAATTTTCGGAAGGAAATCAGTCAAAAAGTAGTTTTCGAGAGGTAGGCACGAATAGCTCTTTCAGTAAAATGACACGGTATCTATCTGGAATTCAGTTGAGTCGAGAAGTGAACAAAATTATATCGAAACGCCGAAAGGGAGTACGGATGTGTTCTGTGTCGCAGTGAACTCTCGGCTTCATTAAGTGTGAACAACATGATTTCGACAAGGGCAGGATTTCCCCCCCCCCAGTGGCGGAGCATAAAAAAAGGTAATTCTAAAAGTTCGCATGGCATCATTTGATTTTCACTAGTCCTGAGTCTTGAAATCTCTGACTCAAGATTGGATTACTCTTGAAATTTAATGTTATTTGGATAATTGTCATTCTGAGATAACTAATCAAACCTTGATTGGATATTTGATAAATTTGTCGAGGTTTAATCGGTCTGGTGAAGGTAGAATGCGTGTCTTTGATGCATTAGTGTAGAGTTTGTAAAGAATCATTTAAATTTTTTTTGATATATACTTGAAAGGTTATCTCGGTTTTTTTTTATTCACCAGTTGGAGTTTTCAGGGAAAATACAGTAAACTCGAATTTCTGATGGAATTTCGTGAAATATGCCGATTTAGAGGTGGGAAAACTCACCCTGCGAAAAATTTCCAGTCATCATGTTGAAGACGTCAAAAACAATAAACAAAAGACCAAACACAGTAACGATCAAATATTTATAACATGTAAACCTAGTCTCCTCTGAACGATAGTGAGACAGTGATCGATGGTCACATTTCTATGGGCGGCATGCATTATTCATCGAAAATTTGAAGTCGCAAACGAAACGAAGAGGAGCCTAAGGCGATGGATAGAGCCGATGTTCCTTCCTTACCCAAATCCGCCGCACTACTCAGGCTCCACACGCCGTGTTTATTTGGAATATTCCGGTGGAGTCAAATTTATTTCCGAAGTATTGAATACGAATCAGCTTTCTATGGTAACAAGAAGGAGAGTAGGACGGACACAAACATCGTTTGCTATGCGATTGTTCCGTCGGAGGAACCCGAATAAATTACCGGAATCCGGGGGTGCACGTCGAATTTATTGGACTCCGGCCTTTCTGCCGGCGGGGTCGTGTGTGAGCGTTGACCTGATTTTTCCCGATATGCTACTGATGATTGACTAAGAACCAGGACGTTTAGGTGGTCTTTTGTTGTGCAACCGCACGGAATGAATTTATTCCCGGACCTGATGCCGTTCGGATGGCAGGAAAGAGTCTGAAGACGATGGGATGGGATGCAATCCGGTTCTCTTATTGCATCACTTGTTTTGCCCGGAAAGACGAGCTCAGCAGAATTTTCGCCGCTCTTGATGAGTCCTGATATGGAAAACGGATTTTACATCCATTTTCACCCGTTTCAGATACATCACGAAGGAGGCATTGAATAAATCAAAACTATTGAATTCACTATCCTCAAGCCTATCAGGAAAAGTTACATGTTAGTTTTTAACGTTATAGATTTAAGCATGAAAATCTAATATTGATTTATCAGGGCATTTGCCTAGCAATAAAATTTATCTTTAACAATATATCAAAAATTCAATGCACAAGAAACTGTCTTATTGCAATATCAATTGATGAAATACAAGCAATTTCCAATCTCTCAAAACTACACAGTCTTATATCTACTCATCTTAACAAAATAGAAGTTTGTCGGTGTCCTCGACACCGACAGGGAAAAATTTGATAAGCAAGTTCTGCTTGCACTTCACTATTGACTCTCGAGGTTATTTAGTTAAAAGTAATGAATCGAAAAAAACACAATTGCAATATACACTTGCAGAAAATGAAACAGAGCAATGATACTTCAAGAACAAGCAAATAATTGAATCAATTCTATCCCGGTGAGATCTTGTGCAAAGTGAAGGAACTACGACTCACCGAGAATATAAGGTTATAAATGTCGCCTGCTTTAATTGCGGAAAATTCGCTCTTAAAAGTAGATGACGACGCATAAAATTATCCGAGGAACGATACGTATTTTCTTCTCCAGAAGAAAAACGGAAAATGGACGCTCGGAAAATTCATGCTACGCACAGCAAATAAATCATCTATCTGTATTTTATATAATTTCGAATCTCTCAAAACTACACAGTCTTATATCTACTCATTTTAACAAAATAAAAGTTTGTCGGTGTTCTCGACTCCAGGTAATAAAAGAAACACAATTGCAAAAAACACTCGCAGAAAACAAAATAGACCAATGATAACTCAGGAACAAGCAAATAATTCAATTAATTCTTTCCCAGTGAGATCTTGTTCAAGGTAAAGGAACTACGACTAACCGAGAATATGAGGTTATAAATCTCGCCACCTTTAATTGCGGAAAATTCACATTTAAAAGTGGATGACTGCGGATAAATTTATCCAGGGAACGATACGTGCTTTCTTCTTCAGGAGAAAAACGGAAAAAGAATATTCGGAAAAGTCATGCTACGCACAGCAAATAAATCATCTATCTAGATTTTATATAATTTCGAATCTCTCAAAACTACACAGTCTTATATCTACTCATCTCAACAAAATAAGAGTTTGTCGGTGTCATCGACTCCAGGAAAAAATTTGATTAGGAAGTTCTGCTTCCACTGCACTATTAACTCTCGAGGGTATTCATTTAAAAGTAAATCAATCAAAACAAAGACAATTGCAATTAATACTTGCAGGAAACAAAATAGAGCAATGATAACTCAGGAACGAGCAAATAATTGAATCAATTCCATCCCGGTGAGATCTTGTGCAAAGTAAATGAACTACGACTCACCGAGAATATAAAGTTATAAATCTCGCCTGCTTTAATTGCGATAAATTCACTTCTTAAAGTGGATGCCTGCGGATAAAATTATCCAATGAACGAAACTCCTGACTTAACGTCAGCGCTTTCAAAACATTTTAGTACTTTTATCTACTCCGATTGAATAATATAGTCATTACTCAACTACTTTTGATGGAGTAATGATATATGTAAACAAACACCGTGAGTGTTCTCCCACTCACTCCTATAACTCCCCTGTGTGATTGGCCGTAAGAGAACAGTCCATTATTAGTATTGAGGTGAAGTCACTTGAATAATTTTGACGTTTAATCAAATTGAAATGATACCTAATTATTATTGTGGATATTTCGCTGAAAAAGATTAATTCAGATAGTGAAGATGAATTATTATGTACATCTTCAGAAATAAGACAATCAGCTAATGTTACCATACAGAATTTATTGCCCGAAAAATACCAAAACAAATATAAAGGTGTATACAACAATTTTCAAGATTGGCGTAGCAGTAAGGATATCAAGTCATTGTTTACAGAGAATGTTCTTTTGGCATATTTTAGTGAACTTAGCACTAAATATGAAGCATCGCCCCTATAGACTTTCTTCTCCATGCTAAGAAGCACAATCAACATAAATAATGCATGGTTATATGTAATTATTAAGATTTTTTAATAAAGTTTTTTCTCTGTACTTGTATCGTATCGTAGATAAAGTATAGTATTCAACTTGCGGTAATGGTCATAACTCACTTGATGAATTACAGCACTCGCCTCCAGCTCGTGCTGCAAACTTCATCTGCGTGAGTTATGATCTACATTACCGCTCGTTAAATAATATACTATTATTAAAACTCTGCCATAACCACACAACTCAATTATTCGGAACTGTTGTTTCTATAGCCTATGATAAGGGATGGGTTATTTAAAGTGAATAACTTCTCGCTCTACCATTTCTATTGAAGAAGTGAGTTAAGACAATCCATCCTTGTAGCTCTTTCAATCAAGACATTGAAGGTGCCTGAAAGCAGCATAAATTCCCCTTTTATACTGAATTTTTTCTCTCCATCAATTAACCGGGAAAAAACATCCGCAACTGCCTAATTATACGGTATTCGTCTCTTGCTTCCTTCAAGAAAGAATTCTATAGGTTCAACGGATACATTTCTTATTTACGGAACCTCTAATATTCTCTTCCTCCTTTTAATTACTTTTCTTCGTTTCCGTATGGACACATTCATCTCAATTAATTCTTTCGCATTGGAGTAAAGCTGGTCGTTGTTATTGTGGAAGGTTTTTCTCGTGATAATTCTCTTGAGTTCGTTGTGGACTGCGAGCTGTTCCCGAAGAAAATATTTATATATCCTTATTGGCTTCCTTCGGCTTCGGGACACATACGTGTTCGGTGACAAGCTTATTTCGAGGATTTATTGCCGATCGACGGTTTGAGTAAAGGACATTACGTAAAAGGAACACCACAAATTGGTTTTCATTAAAGAAGTGTGGGAGTCGAGTTCGTCAAACAATTACCTCCTGAATCAGTCACCCTTGATCCTCTAACGTTTGAGGCGTGTCAGTAATATACCTCCTTCTGATTTGGAGAAGCTTTCATAATTTGCTTCTCTTCAGTAACAATTCTTAACAACCTCTCATTCGAATCTTGAACTTCTGAGACATGTGTTTGTTTTACCCATTAAAAGATATTACAGCGACTTGTTCTGATTTGCATATACTTTCAAACAAATAATCCGATGATAATAATCATTTGTCCAATATGTGATATATCTTTCTGAAGCCTATCGTGTTTTTGGAGTAAAAATTTCCATACCTTCATCAGTTTATGAGTCTTGAAAAGTACTTTTTCAAAAATTTCATAAATCACATGTTTAATACTCACCCCCTGTAGGTTATCCCAAAGTCAAAGAGAGAAGGTAGAACTCCACGTCATCCGTTTTAATTTAATTACAATTACACGATTTTAGTCGCCCAATTATGCTCACAATACGGCCATCATCAGAAATTTATAGGAAACGTGATAAATCGCCAGGCTGTATGGGTCTGTTTAGATGGGAAATGCTTCGTTATTCAACAATGAACTCCGATCATATTCTATTTATTTAGGTGAGTTTGTTGACGACCATTTCTATGATGAAATTTTGTATCCAGGGGAATTATTCGCTCCAGGGTCACTACCCTACTCAAATGAAATTAATTTTGATATGTACCTGGATAAACGTCCAGTTAGAGTGTTTCTTCATGTACCAGAATGATGAGGATATCACAACTTGGGAATTGTTATTACCTATGTGTCTAATTTCAGAGAATGATAATTTTCGAACGTAATGAAGTATACAGAACTTCTCTCAATCTCTACTAAGTGAGATTTTCCATGTTTCTCACAAAAACTCAGTGCGTTATGTGAAGTCAGCATAAACCTGTTGTTTATTTCGGTCCAACAAGTTCTCAACCATCAACACAGATTAACCAAATTGGCCGATTGCTAACTTTACGGTTATCCTCCTTGCAAATCGCGTACAATTGAAATTCAGACGGAAGTAATTAAATTCCTTTAATTAATGAAATTTCTGCGTCGACTGAAACTGGGACGAAAGAATGGTTGCCAAAAATAATTCGATATTCCTCATTTTCCGCAACATCGGTGTTAAGATGGGGCTTCTGGTTTCGAATTGCATTCGGGCGTTGTTCATATCCTAATTAATAAAACATATTTCATTAACGTTCGGAGATCATCTTCGTGATGAATTTCTCAAGAGTCAACCCTTCTTATTCGCGCCAGATTGGGTGACTTCGTAAAGTAATCAACTTCGAAAATGGAATTTTATATCCCGATATTGAATAAATGTGTACATGAAGCAGTTGCCGTTCTTGAGCACCAATCAATTTTCACAGTACCGTTATTTAATCCTTGAAGTTTGATTGATAGACTAATCATGAAGTTATATTGAAAATATAAACTTGGGGAGAACATCACCTGAATTAATTTTTTTCTTGGTCTTCTGATATCGCTGTGGATATTCTGAGGAGCTCATTCATAAAAAAAACTCCAAAGGGGTTGCACAGAAGGTAATGCAATATTATACTATTCAGGAGTTGTTTTGTATCCGATGAATTATAATAAACTGGAAGACTTAATAATATTTTGGTACATGCAGAATTAATTCAAATAGTCGGGAATAGAGATTATTTCTTCTGGCCTAGTGATGAATTAATGTATTAATTTCAGTATTTGTTTAGTCTACGCACCCAGCGTTGAAATATATAGTGCCTAACGCGCGTTTTACGACCAAAAAAATAAAGCGTTGTGAAATTTATAATTTCCCTTCGTTGATTACACGAATTGAGCACTTCAAGTGGTTAGATGGAAAATTTCACATCCTACCACCACAGTCAGCAATGTGAGAGGTGATTGGTTTCAGACCAATTTGGATGTTTGGTTCACGAACCGCCTCAAAAGATAATAGAAAGGGATGATCGGTTCAACGAAAATGAAAACATCATTTAATTCATATATTCACCAATTTGAAGAATAAAGTAGGCTCCTCAGGGGTTGCACAGAAAACTAGTAGAGGTGACGTTGAAAATTATCTAATATAATACAATACTATTTTGTCTAGGGGTAGTTTTGTGCCCAACAAGTTCCGCAAGGATGCATGAAACGCCTCATTCTTCAAATATATCATCCATTTCAAGAATAATGTAGGCTCCTAACGGGTTTTCCAGAATCCTGGGACAAGTGGGATGGAGGATTATTGCAGATAATACAATATTATGTTATTCATGGGCAGTTTTATATCCAAAGTGTTCTTCGGAGGCTCCTGAATGAAAGCAACTCCTCATGTCCCAAATATATTTGCTATTTCAAAGAATAAAGTAGGCTTCTGAGGGGTTTCATCGAAACCTAGGAGAGTGGCGTAAAACACTATCTCAGATTTTACAATTTTATTCTTTCCAGGAGTAGTTTTGTGCCCAACAAGTTCCGCAAGGATGCATGAAACGCCTCATTCCTCAAATATATCATCCATTTCAAGAATAATGTAGGCTCCAAAGGGGTTTTCCAGAATCCTGGGACAAGTGAGATGGAAAATTATTGCAGATAATATAATATCATTTTGTTCAGGGGCAGTTCCATATCCAAAATATTCTTCAAAGGCTCCTGAATGAATGAATTGCCTCATCTCCCAAATATATTCGCTATTTTGAAGAATAAAGTAGGCTCCTGAGGGGTTGCACAGACAACTAGGAGAGGTAGCGTTAAAAATTATCTCAGATTTTATAATATTATTATGTCCGGGGGTAGTTTTATGCCCAACTAGTTCCACAAGACTGCAGGATGAATAAAGCACCTCATTCCTCAAATATGTCAGAGATTTCAAAGATTAAAGTAGGCTCCAGAAGGGTTACACAGAATCCTAGAAGAGGCAGTTTGAAACATTATCGTAGATGATAAAACACCATATTATCTGGGGGTTCTTTAGTATCCAAAGAGTTCTGCAAAGGCTGCAGAATGAATAAAACGCCTCATTTCTCAAATATATTCGCCCACTCTACGGAATAAAGTGGGTGAAATACTGTTCCAACATCTCAGATATATCAATTTGGCCTCCGCGGATAAAGTTTTTGGCAGGTCGATATTTGAAATATAGTCGCAATTTCTTAGACCACATATCGCTGTCTGCTCTAACACAGTGATATTCCTTCCTGGTCCCGGTTAGAAATTATTTATTTCTGGGCGAGGTGGCGCAGTTAGAGCGGACATATTTCAAATCTGCTCGGCAGGCGGGACCAGAATTATGGAGATTATTGGAAGTGATGATCCTTCGTTCAGGAAAACGCTGAGTTCTTTCTTTGGCCTAGTTTGCTCCGACGAGGGGACGTTGCTTGATTTATCCGCTTTCCGAAATCTTCATCTCCATCGTTGCGCCAAAGGAAATAGGTGTTTCCACAGCTTCAATACATTACTAATTTTTTCAATTTTTCTTATTGAATAATGAAATATATTGTATGTTTTCGAATTCATTGCTTTATCTGATAACACAATGAAGTCATTGTGTCTTAAATCAGGGTACTATCTGATACTCTGTTATCGTTGAGCATAGGGGGATTTTTTCGAGACATATCCAGGCGATAGGAGGTCGACCATGAGTCAGATGAAATATCGATATTTCCTCAGGCGAATAAATTCGAAGGAAATATTCCATCATTTCTATCCACTTATTCTTTCTAGCTTTCAGTGACAAGAAAAATGAGTATCCCAACTTGAAACAATTATTGGATGTATGATGGTCAAAGTTGTTGGGATTGTGTAAGATATAGAAGTTTCGAACAACTTACATTAATGAAACTATATTTTTCTCTCGGACACTAGTAAAAATAATTGATAATTCCAAGGCTATGCCGAGTTCTCTTGTATATTTATTCGATAATTCATAGTTTTTTAAAGTGAGCATTCTCAGAGTATCGGGTTACTTTAAACTCGAAATACTCGGCCATGCAGAATATTTCATATAAAGGATTTTTGGAATTTGGACATATTTTGATGAGTTCTAGCTACTGTCAAAAAAAAACCTTAATTTCGAATTCTTACATGCTTTCATGTAGTGAGTAAAGTGATTATTTTTATTCTCTTCATTAAGTAGGTCAGCTTTTTCAGACCTACCAACATAATTTTCTTTTCTTCTTCTCAGTATTGAGTCCTTTCATAATATGATTCTATGAAAGAAATCATATATTTTTTTCAACTTTTCCGACATACCTACTTAAGAATATCTTAATTTAAAATTCAGTGAATATAATGTTTGATCATTTGACCTAACTATACAAAAATCCAGTGATTTTTCGGAATTTGTAACTTACTGAGCCTAACCTAACCTAACAATTTCGTACGTATCCACTAATCAAACATAGCCTACGATTTTCACTAATTGAGAGTTTACAGAACCACTACACGTGTTTCGCCCTACCATGGTTTCATCGAAAGTTATGAAGCGATATAAGAACAAGCACGTCGTGGACGTTCTGCCTATGATAATTGTTGAAAGCCATTACTTGAACTGAACAATTTTCCAAGAATGAAAAAGTCATTAATCATTCAAAGATCAACAGTTCTTGAACGAAGAAACGACGGAAGCGCCTCGGAAAAACGGATCGCGACACAGTTCTCGAGCAGGGCGAACTTCCTGTTGAATAAACAATAATGTTATCTCAAGCATTGGCGGTAACTGCCCGAGAATGATCGCAAGATGGGGTTCAGTAATAGTTGCTCTTGGTGATTCTTAGTTAGATTATATTGCCAAACTTTGTATTAACATCCTCCTGAGGAACGTGTTAATTCGTTGGAGTCCTGCATTCATTAAGAATGTATTACAATTATCATAGTCAATTTTCATGCTGAAACAGCTGAATCTGCTCTGAGTGGGTTGAATTGGTTCTAGCTAAGACTACATGAGTGTTGAAACTGATGCTGACAATGGGTTCACCTAAGGATTTCTAGCGGCTTCAGTTTTATCCTTCATATTTACTCATTCGAGTGGAAATCGTTCTGTAGCTGCTCTTCCGATGGTTATCTTTCTTCCCCTAGGTGGTATATATTCGTGAATATTATTTTGTTTGCGAATGTTATTCCTGTCAGAACAAACATCGACTTCCAATAATAAATTATCAATAATTATACGATAGGTAGGGATAATAGTATATTGATTTAACGAGTGGTAATATAGGTCATAACTCACGCAGATGAAGTTTGCAGCACGAGCCGCAGGCGAGTGCTATAATTCATCAAGTGAGTTATGACCATTACCGCAAATTGAATACTGTACTTTATCTACGACTTTAACAATGAATACTAAGATACAAGTACAGAAAAAGAACTTCATTCACAAATCTCAATAGTTACCTGTAACAATGCATTATTTATTTTGATCGTGCTTCTTAGCATGGAGTAGAAAGTCCAGAGGGGCGATGCTTCATATTTAGTGCTAATTTCACTAAAATATGCCGAAAGAACATTCTCTGTAAACGATGACTTAATATTCTTACTTTATTGTCGAATACTATACAGGGTCTTTCACGAGGAACCTCACCCATATTTATACGGGAAACTACTGAACGTATTTTCATGAAATTCAGCACTTATAAGTATTTCACGATGCTGATGAAATCTAAAATATTTTCAAGGCATGAGCACCTCCGGTTTTTCCGGAAATGACGTCAACTTCCGTTTTTCAAATTAGAACACCATTTTTTTATTGCAGAAATAGATTTCTTAGAAAATATCAAGTTATTTTGATGTAACATTTTTCAGTTTTGGTTGGAAAATTCTCTCTGAGCGGGAAAATTCGAAAAAAACATCGAAAATAGAGCTCCGCTGAAACAAGAATAACTTCGAGGTTTTTGGATGGAAAATTTTCATTTTTGGGATTTTTCAAGATGTAAGATTGATGTATCCACTTTAAAAATCGAAATCGCGATTCATGATACAGGTGGTGAAAAAATCGCTTTCAAAGTTAGGGATGACAAAATCGTGAAAAATCAATTTTTTCAAATTAGAACCCCATTTTTTTATGGCAGATATTGAATCTACGTTAAAAAATAATGTGAGTGTATGCATCACACCCTTGCCCTAAAATGGATATTTTCTGAGTTATTCACAAAAAACTGTTTTTCGTCTTGAATTTTCAGCTATTTTTTTTCCCTTCACGCCAAAAAGATGAAATTTTCAGGATTAATGATATCTATCTTAAAAAAAAAAGAATGTAAAACATGGTAAGTTTTTGCATATGGTTCATAAGGAATTATTTATTTATCACTGGAGAGAAAACCGATGGCCGATTAGTTGAAATAAAGAGGTTTCCGATACAAATTCGAATCCAAATTCGCCATCTATTTAGGAACAACCTGTAACTTTTTTCTCTCACATATTAGGGTAGTAAAATCTAAAACATGGTTTAAGTAACAGTTCCTGAAAATTTCATCTTTTTGGCGTGAAGGGAAAAGAAATAGCTGAAAATTCAAGACGAAAAACAGTTTTTTGTGAATAACTCAGAAAATATCCATTTTAGGGCAAGGGTGTGATGCATACACTCACATTATTTTTTAACGTAGATTCAATATCTGCCATAAAAAAATGGGGTTCTAATTTGAAAAAATTGATTTTTCACGATTTTGTCATCCCCAACTTTGAAAGCGATTTTTTCACCCCCTGTATCATGAATCGCGATTTCGATTTTTAAAGTGGATACATCAATCTTACATCTTGAAAAATCCCAAAAATGAAAATTTTCCTTCCAAAAACCTCGAAGTTATTCTTGTTTCAGCGGAGCTCTATTTTCGATTTTTTTTTTAATTTTCCCGCTCAGAGAGAATTTTCCAACCAAAACTGAAAAATGTTACATCAAAATAACTTGAAATTTTCTAAGGAATCTATTTCTGCAATAAAAAAATGGTGTTCTAATTTGAAAAACGGAAGTTGACGTCATTTCCGGAAAAACCGGAGGTGCTCATGCCTTGAAAATATTTTAGATTTCATCAGCATCGTGAAATATTTATAAGTGCTGAATTTCATGAAAATACGTTCAGTAGTTTCCCGTATAAATATGGGTGAGGTTCCTCGTGAAAGACCCTGTATACTTTTTTCTAGAAATAAAACGAAATACGGTATTCGAAAGAAAACGGTGACATTCTGCAAAAATACCAGAACACTTATTTTGTTTTTGGCAATTTAAACCAATAAACAATTATTCAGAGAAATCGAATGGATCATGAAATTTTATAGAATTTCAAATTCAATAATCCAAGGCAAGAAATTATCGAACAACTAGAACACTTACAACTGAATAGAATAAAAAAAAATTTAGAAAAGCACTGCCGTGAAGGCAGGAGCTTTTGAGCGCTCGTACATGCACCTTGTAGGTAGATTCGCATTTTCCAGTTTTAGAAATCAATTGAAGGAATTTTCGACAGCTGTCACAAAAATTCTGAAACTTAGGCCAAACTCCAAACTTCATGTCAGTGCTTTAGGTGACCAATTTTTTTTTCGATAATTCGCTAGAATTTTCTACGGTATCTATGGTCTTGGTGATGCGGTCTGGACAAAATTTTGCACGTACTTTGAATACATTATTCCTCAGCTAGATGCATAATTTCATTCCAATCCGATCAGTAGTTCCGAAACTATCTGGAAAAAAATATTTTGAACGGCCATATTTACGGAACCCCTAGTCTCATTTTGCTTATTGATGAACGTGACCGCGATATTCGCGATCCAAACCCACCCTGAAAATTTCAAGTTCCTAGGCCTTTCCGTTCAAAAGTTACAATTTTCTATGGTTTCTATGGTTCTGGTCATGCGATCTGGACAAAATATTGCTTCAATATATCATTCTCGATTAAAATACAAAATTTCATCTCGATCGAATCCGAAGTTCCGAATTTATCGAGAAAACAAAATTTCAAACGACCGTATTTACGGAACCCCTTGTATAATGTTGCTCATAGATGAACGTGATCACGACATTCAAGATCCACACCTATCCTGAAAATTTCAAGTCCCTAGGCATTTCCGTTCAAAAGTTACAATTTTCTATGGTTTCTATGGTTCTGGTCATGCGATCTGGACAAAATTTCGCATGTAGCTAAAACACCTCATTTTCCATCTAAGTGCAAAATTTCATCTTGATCGAATTTGTAGTTTTCAAGTAATCAGGGAAACAAAACTTTGAACGGCCATATTTACGGAACCCCTGGTGGAATTTGGCCCATTAACGAACTTAACCGCGGCATTCGGGATCTGAACCTACACTGAAAATTTCAAGTCCCTAAGTTGATCCGTTCGAGAGTTATCGTGCTGACGGACGGACGGCCGGACGGACAGACTCGAATTTTCCGACGGATTCGTCATCAGTGAGTCGAACATAGTCGATTGAGACCATTTTCGGCTCAAAATTCGAAAAATACAGACATCGTGACGAAATGATATAGCCCTCGTGTAAGTTGTACGAGCGCTCAAAAATAAACCCCTGGTAACAAACTTCCATTCCAATATTCTTCTTTCATGCAAAAATAAATTTCAATTGGAACTTGGAACATGAATTTTTCATAAAAGTTAACCTGAAAAATTCGCTCACCAGATGAAACTGAAATTTTCGAAAAAACGATATTATTCCCGCAAAAATCTATTCCAATAAGATTGAAAAAAATATCAATTCACATCGGAATAATAGTATATTATCCAACGTAATTCCACGGTAATGTAGATCATAACTCACGCAGATGAAGTTTGCAAGTTACCGCGAGTTGAATACTATACTTTCACTACGACTATAACAATGAATTCTTAGATACAGAGAAAGAACTTTATATACCAAGCTTAACCTATAGATAGGTTACTTATAACAATGCATTATTTATGTTGAATGCGCTTTTTAGCATGGAGTAGAAAGTTCATAAAGGCGATGCTTTATATTTAGTGCCAAGTCCACTGAAATATGCCAAAAGAACATTGCCTATAAACGATGACTTAAGATTCTTACTGCTACTCCAAATGAAATTGAAAATTGTTGTATACACTTTTATATTTGTTTTGGGATTTTTCGGCAATAAATTCTGTATGGTAACATTGGCTGATTGTCTTATTTCTGAAGGTATACATAAAATTCATCTTCACTATCTGAATGCATCTTTTTCAGCAAAACATTCACAATAATAATTAGGTATCAACTCAATTTGAGAAAACGTCAGAATTATTCAAGGTACCTTCCCTCAATACCAATGATGGACTGAGTTTCCGTAGTGAGTTATTATAACTCACGTTGTTTGTTTACAGATAATTCACAGATAATTGCTCAAAAGTATTTGAATAATGAATATATAATTCAATAGGAGTAGATGAATGTGTTTATCCAATTTCTTGACGAGATGAGGTCACATGCGACACATGCAGAAACCTCATCAGAAAACGTTAATCCCCCAACCCTCGACCGCCTCGAAATATAATAACGTCGTGTGCGAACCTTGAATTATGGAAACCGCGGAAATAGTCTCCTACATAAATCAAGGCCGGTTCTCCGAATTTTATTTCTGAGAAACAGCAGCTGCCGCTCGCATTCCCTCATCGACCCGCATATTGGAAACTTTCCGACGACGTGGTTTATAAGAAAACAGATCAGACGATGATCCCAATCTCTCAGGCGACGACACAGCCGGATTCCCGAAAACGCTGACCCGATTCCAATCAGGTCTTAATGTGACTGCGGACTTCTAGCGCCACCGAAAGCATCCACCCAAACTCCTCCGGAGACGGAAGTGAGGAAGGATAAAGATTTCTAGTCCAGAAAGGGACGTTACAATTTCAGGCGGTTTCCGCTTCTCATTCCGAGGATTATTTTTCGGAGAACTGTCTTTTCGTTAATTCGCGAATTGATGTCGACTCATCCTTGATGGCGCATTTCCATTCATCGCGGAGTTGTGCGGCTTAGATGAGTTGAATGGAATCAAAGGATAGTCTATACAGGGTGACATGGAAAGTGGTACTGAATATTGAACGACGTTATTATTCAGGTCATTTCTGATGGATTTGAACTTGACTTGACTCCTCTATTTTTAGGCTTTTTTATCGTTTTCGTTCAAATCAACCTCCTTTGATAAATAATTTTGTGGAATTCAGTGCCATCTTATACTCAATATAAATAACAAAATGTTTATTCCCGCTGGATTCCGTGGACCCCTCAAATGGAAAAATCCTGTCACGAAACGGTATCGTAGATTCAGGAACAACAGGATCAATCATAATCGACGCTGATCCCGCCGTCGAAACGCAATGCAGCGTCGTCGCGCCGCAGTGGAGGCGTTACAATAACGCGTTTTTCCAATTTTCGAATCACGCCCCGAATGTCTGGCTGGAACTGCCGGATTCTGGGGCGAAAAACACGCAAAAAATCGTAATGTCCCTTGCGGAATACGTGCATCTGGCCGAATATGCGAATTTCCTGTTCGATCCGAACAGCACTTTAATTTCCGGTTAGGTCGCATCGAGCCGATAAATGATCATCATAGTTTTTTGCCGGCAGATAGCGACAGCTCGCCGGTTTCGCCGTCGGAAATTTATTGGGGGGAGCATATTCGATTGCCCACTTACCGCTCGCAAGTTGGGGACCTTCCGATCGCCGCCTTTGTGCGCAAGAAGCCGCCAAATGAGAAGAATGGGAACAATCGATTAAAATTCAGTCACTATCGAATTTTAACGATTTTTGTCAGGGGCGAAACTCGTAGATTCGCGTTACCGACAAGCTGTCCCTATTACGCTACTTCAATCGCGATATTAATTTCACAACTTTTTATGGCCAAAACTGAAAAATATTGATACTGAGGACATGTGGTTTCAACAGGATGGGGCTACGTGTCATACAATCAGAGACACTTTGCAATTACTGCATACAAAGTTTCCAGACCGTGTTATTTCTAGATTCGGTGATGTGAATTGGCCCTCCAGATCCTGTGATTTGACATTGTTATACTTCTTTCTCTGGAGCTATGTGGAACCACAGGTCTACAAGGATAATCCTCGAAACGTTGAATCATTGAAAGCAGAAATTTTTTGAGTTATTGTTGAGATAGTGCCGCAACTATGAGAATTTTTATGTAAGAATCAGGTACTGTAGAACTGACCAGAGGTATTTCAGAAATTAACTAAAACTTTCAGTTTTAATTCAAATTCTATGTCTTCAATCATTCACTTTTGAAAACTCAATTTGAAAGAAAGCAGATCTTCTTTCAACTTTTCCACGCCACTTTTATAGGTTCTCGACGATTCAAAAGGAATATATAAACCAAATTCGTCCTCAATAAATAAAGGTTCCGGTTTGAATAAGATAAAACATATAGAAGAAGAGAGAGGTTCTGAAATGAGGTAAATTTGATTAAATAGACCTTATTGCAACCCTTGCATACTACTTTTGTAGGTTTCCGACAATTTTCAAAGTTTCTTGGGTAGAATTTCATTCAATATATTGATAGTATGTGAATTGAATCTTTTTCAGACGATATTTATAATTTTCTTTCATTTTTCTGGAAAAACCTGAAAATCCTAAAAGTTTCGAATCGATTTCAGCTTATTCAAAGTTGGGTGATTTGATGAAAACTTACTTTATTCCGATATGAATTGAAATTTTTTTCAATCTAATCGGAATAGATCGATCATTGGACAATCATCCAATTTTTGCAAGAATAATATCGATATTCGAAAATTTTTAGTTTCATCGGGTGAGTGAATTTTTGGGGCCAACCTTTTTTTTTGGAAATTTATTTCGGTCGAAAAGAGCATATTGGAATAGGAGTTTGAAGAGATAACCCCTGATTTTTTTTTCATTTCTAGTTGTTCGATAATTTTTTGTCATGGATTTCAAAACTTAAAACTTCATATAATTTCACCTTTGCATACTACTTTTGTAGCTTTCCGATAGTTTCCAAAGATTCTTGAGTAGAATTTTATTCGATATATCAATAGTATGTGAATTGAATATTTTTTAGACGTTATGTATAATTTTCTTTCATTTTTTCTGGAAATACCTGAGAATCCTGAAATGTTCGAATCGTTTTCGGCTTATTCAAAGTTGAGTGATTTGATGGAAACTAACTTCATCGGAATAGATCGATAAAGGCCAATTATCCAATTTTTGCAAGAACAATTCCGCTTGTCGAAAATTTCAGTTTCATTGGGATAGCGAATTTTTCTGGTCAACCCTTTTTTTTTAATCTATTTTGGGACGAAAGGAGCATTTTGGAATAGAAGTTCAAAGAGTATAACCAGGAATTTTTTTTCATTTCTAGTTGTTCAATAATTTTTTGTCATGGATTTTAAAGTTCAAAACTCTATAAAATTTTATAATCAATTCGATTCATCTGAATTATTTTTTATTTGTTTAAATTGTCAGAAATAAAATAGTGTTCTGATATTTTTTGGAGTATGACGCAGCCTTGTTTTTTCGCATAACATTTTTCGTTTCATTACTAGAAGAAAGTAAATTGAACTATTCGACAATATTTCCAATGATGAATCAATACATATACTCGAAAGTGTTCCTCTCGAATTTAATACTTCACAAGAACACATTGAATGAAAGCAAAAAAGTCAATAGAAACTCTCTCAACAATCTCTTATAAAAGACCCTTATCGAAATCACCGATTGTAACTCGAGGAATTCAATTCCTAATAATATCTCCCTCACAAATTGGATTATTGCACTGTCTGTGCCAAACATTAAGTGAACATATTTGTTGCCTAATCGAATTAGGACCGACTGCACGTATCTAAGTAGATTCGCACGAAGAGCACGAGATAGTGATGGTTTTGATGGGTGAACCACAAATTCAGTTGAATATCTGCTATGCAAGAGGATTCGCACACTTGCCTCGAGATGACGATCGCTTTGTTCGCCGCCTTTCCACAAAATTGTTCTCTTATGAATTTCCAATTCCAATCAGGATTTAGAACGAAAAAAAATTGCATTGAAAATATCTTGAAGGAGTATGATAACATCATCTTATTCAGGATGGCGAGAAGACCGAATTCCCCATCAGTTTTATCTGATCGAATTTTTCGCAATCAAACAAACAATATCCACTCGAAACAAAAAAAGGCGTGATGCTGAGTGAAAATCACTTCTTATGTATCCAGCATTTCAGGACTTCACTCGAGGCTCCTCGACCTCCAGAAAGAATATTTACTGTAGTGTTTGCAGACTCGACTGCATTGCAAACAAGTTGCAGACAATTGTTCCTTCAACTCCTCAGCATATTCGATCAGATTTTCACGGAATTGAGTTTTATATTTGTCCCCAATTAAGTCAGAAAACTGATTGTTCGTCATGATTACATCGAATATTGAAGGGGAGGATTGGAGACTTTTTTTCGGGACGAATTATTCACCGCGGAAGACAACGCGGTGTGGTGTAGCCGACAACGCCATCTTTCGGGCGTACGGAGAGCCGCCACAGTCAAAGCGAGTTCTTCCTAAATAACCTTCGTGGTCTATCGAAAATGCTCAAAATTAGGAAGACTGGAACAATACAGATGATTCCATCTCTCACCAGAACTGTTTAACAGAATGCCGTTGCCATAAGCAATCCCAACACTGAATAACTACGGCCCGAGAATAATTGACTTTTATTAAAAGAGAATTAATAACCCCAAAGTAGGCCAATTTATTCAGTGGAATTCCCTGAATTTATAGTGGTAATTATAATTTCGTTGCTGGGTAATAAATTTTAGCCAGAATTTTTCCTTCATATCGCCGAGAACCTCACTGTATAGTTCGAATAGTGGAAATTCAATTTCAACCAATTTTTTTAATCGACTTCGTTACATTTCATCGTTATTTTAAAAGGGTGGTCGTGTCCCATGAAGCTTTTGATTAATTTCAATATTCGAATTACTGCGTTGAAAAATTGCTACAATTTGTTAGATGACTTCATAAAATACCGAATTAAAATCATGACAACGATGAATTATTAGGGGTATTTTGATTAATGGATAGAAACCAGTGGTTTTTACTTCTATTAGTTATGTTGGCGTATCATTTATCCCAAAATAACGAGATTTTTCGACAGAAATACAATTTGTGAAAAAGGCTAAACGAATTTAATTAATTTTGCTGGATCAATTATTCAAAAAAGTTCGAAGATTAAAATCCCATAAAAAAACATAACGAATGAGAATTGAAACCAGAAAATCGTTCCCGAGAACAAAATCCCTACAAACAGAATATTCCGATTTCCTCCCGTAAACCCTTCAAACCACCGTCAAGAGGGAACTTCAACATCGAGGGTGCGAATTTCAAATTGCCCCTTATGTTTGTCGCTACTTACTAGCCAGTGCAGGACAGTATGGGTAGTCACGGAGGAAGAAAAAGCTGTTCAAACAACACTTGTTTCGTTATGTTTGTCCCAGCCATTACCTAAGCCATTCGGGAAATGTTTGATGTGGTCCCACTCAGGGAAGTTTTTCCATCGACGTGTCCGAAATCTGTTTCTTATGGTTAAGTGGTTGGATGTCCTCTTGAATATTAATGGGCGTCATTTTGAACATTTCAGTGGACAATGTGCAAGAAACTTTATGGGTGCATTTCTACATGATTAAGTTCATTCTGAATTGGTGCAAAAAATACAAGGAGGATTCATCTTGATAATTCGCTTTAAATCGAAAAGCATTGAATATACAGCTGACAGCATATAAGTGATTGTTCGTCTAAGTCCATCCTTCTCCCACAACTAATTTCCATCGCCTCTGGCGTTATTCCAGACAGAGATTTATCATTATTGTTGATTTCTTAGTACGTGTAATGAATCCTCGAGGTAGACGATGAGAAAGGGCTCAATTCAAGTGTCAGTCGGTTTGAGAAATTGTCCGTCTTATATTGCGTTTGATTCTCTATAATATATCCGCACTTTTGTTCATTTTTTCTTGGTGACAAATTCATTCCCACGTGGTTGATATGCGTGGTTTTCCTCTTCTCGACAAGATTATATGTACTGAAAACTTATATCTTAATAGTTCTTACGAACAGGACCACCATACCTTGAATCCTGAGAAAATGACGATATGGTTATTTTCACAGACATTTCCGGTTGAATGAATTCCTGTTGTTTAAACGCAACTATTGTTATCACAACAAAGAAGACTGTCCTGCGAACAATCTGTACCTGCAATCTAACATTCCGATTCTGGTTTGAGTGACTTAAGTGATATAACATCTCGATTGACTTTTCCTAGGACATACGAAGAAAAAAATTACGAAAAGCACTGCCGTGAAGTCAGGAGCTTTTGAGCGCTCGTACATCCACTTTGTAGGTAGATTCGAATTTTCCAGTTTTAGAAATCAATTGAAGGAATTTTCGACCCCTGTCAAAAAAATTCTGAAACTTAGGCAAAACTCAAGACTTCATGTCAGTACTCCAGCTGACCAATTTCAATTCGATAATTTGCTAGAATTTTTCACGGTATCTATGGTCTTTGTGAAGCGATCTGGACAAAATTTCGCAAGTAGTTCGAATGCATTATTCCTCAGCTAGGTGCTGAGTTTCATTCCAATTCAATCAGTAGTTTCGAAAATATCAGGAAAAAAATAATTTGAACGGCCAAATTTACGGATTACCGCGATATTCGCGATCCAAACCCACCCTGAGAATTTCAAGTTCCTAGGCCTTTCCGTTCAAAAGTTACACTTTTCTATGGTACTGGTGATGCGATCTGGACAAAATATTGCTTTAATATATCATTCTCGATCGAAATACAAAAATTCATCTCGATCGAATCCGTAGTTTCGAAATTATCGAGAAAACATAATTTCAAATGACCGCATTTAGAACCCCTAGTATAATTCTGCTAATTGAAAAACGTGAACGCGACATTTCAGAGCCACACCTATCCTGAAAATTTCAAGTCCCTAGGCCTTTCCGTTCGAAAGTAATGATTTTCTATGGTTTCTATGGTTCTAGTCATGTGATCTGGAGAAATGTAGCTTGAATATATCACCTCCATTAGTATACAAAATTTCGTCACGATCCAATCTGTAGTTTCGAAATTATCAAAAAAACTAAATTTCAAAAGACCATATTTACGGAACCCCTAGTATGATTTCACTCATAGATGAACGTGATCACGACATACGAGATCCACACCTATCCTGAAAATTTCAAGTCCCTAGGCGTTTTCGTTCAAAAGTTACAATTTTCTATGGTTCCTATGGTTCTGGTTATGCGATCTGGACAAAATTTCACATGTAGCTTGAACACCTCATTCTCCATTTGAGTGCGAAATTTCATCTCGATCAAATCTGTAGGTTTCAAGTAATCAGGGTAACAAAACTTTGGACGGCCATATTTACGGAACCTCTGGTGGAATTTGGCCCATTAACGAACTCAACCGAAGCATTCGGGAACTGAACCCACTCTGAAAATTTCAAGTCTCTAGGTCGTTCCGTTCGAGAGTTATCGTGCTTACGGACGGCCGGACCGACAGACTCGAATTTTCCGACGGATTCGTCATCAGTGAGTCGAACATAGTCGATTGAGACCATTTTCGGCTCAAAATTCGAAAAATACAGACGTGTAAGTAGTACGAGTGCTCAAAAAGAATAGAGCTTTAGGATATGATCAAGAAACATAGTGTAGGAAGGATCAAGGAAATAGGGGTTTTACGGGAAAACAGAGGTTAAAGTCAGGTTAGATCAGATCAAAGGAAGGAAGAAATATTAGATCTGTAGCGATCTGCACCGTCGGCTCAACCTTTACCGTACCGCTCTACAAAGGGCGCAACCGAATAGACAGAGCTCAAAAGATACTACCCAAAGGAGTGAAAAGTGACAGAAAAGGTGTGAGCATTTGTAGACAGTAATTCTGTAATCAACTGCGCTAATATGAGTACTGAATCAGGGATAAAAATTTCTTTATATTTATTATTATTATAGAGTCTCTCATTACTAGTTTTCAACGAATGTCTCTCTAATTCGTTAGAATAATGTAAAGATACCCTATATTGAATATAAGATAATATAAATTCCCCCCATTCCAGACACCTATTCGCGAAGTCAATCTTTATCCTTAGACAGAATGCACAAAAAATTCCTGTAAAATTAATTAAGGTTATAAATTTCGAATACAACTAGCTGGTACCATAATATATGAACGATAATTCTTCAATTCAACGGAAAATTCCTGTTGAATCGATACTACAGTTCCGTTATGAGTAAAGTAATTCTTGTTTTAGTTTAGTGTTCATAACTGGAAATTCTTGTAGAAACTGAAGTTTGGAGCTTGGAATACAACTATCTAGTTTGTTTATTAAACCCAAAATTCCTGTGAACAGTCACGCATATTCCGGTTTTCGTCACAGTATTATTTTTCTGTCGAAATGACAAACTGCAGTTTGGTTGCATCAACTCATGTAAATCCTCGAAGTTGGAAACAATATGGAATGCATAAATTTCTATCTCTAAGAGATAATCTATCAAAATGAAATCGAACTATTGGATTCAAAGAACAAGTGCACTTCTTGGAACATATTCAGCATAACACTGATAATAACTAACTGCTGACTGTACCATATCACAAGATTTTTCTATACTCCCACAAGTTTCATATGCTTGTTTTATAGTATCCTCGTTTATACCCAGACCTTTCAAATGTTGTTCGATATTTTCCTTCTCCAAATTTCCTTCTTCATCCATGAATCCCGCGTTTATTGCTAGACAATATATAAGATTTATCACATCATTGTTTTTTACATCCAAAGTACCGGCGTTCTCTAATTCTTCGAACATTTCATCGTTGATTCCAAGTTCTTTCTTGCATTTTTCTTGTAATTTTTCTAATTCTTTCGCCCACTCCTGAGCTGGATCGGCCTGAAAATCATTATTTTTTGAGATCACTTCTTTATTTGGAATCATTCCTATATTGTTCATGTTTAAAATTATAATAAGCACTGCCATGAAGTTAGGAGCTTTTGAGCGCTCGTTCATTCGACTTGAAGAGAGATTCGCATTTTTCAGTTCAAAAAACAATTTGAAGAAATTTTTGACAGCTGTCAAAAAATTGCAACAGATTTTTGTTAATTATGCCGAATTATGGTTCTGGCTATGCGATCTGGAAGAAATGTAGCTTGAATATATCATTCTCCATTAAAATACAAAGTTTCGTCACGATCGAATTCGTAGTTTTGAAATGATCAAGAAAACAAAATTTCAAACGACCATGTTTACTGAACCACTGGTTGAATTTTACCCAATAACGAACCCAACTGCGGGATTCGAGATTCGAACCTACCCTGAAATTCCAAGTTTTAGGTCGTTCCGTTCGATAGTTATCGTGTATTAGGCTGGACGGACGAACAGACTCGAATTTTTCGATGGATTCGTCATCAGTGAGTCGAATCTTATCAATTGAGACTAATCTCGTCTTAAAAGTCGAAAAATGCAGATATCGTGACGAAATGATGAAGCCCTAGTGTGTGTAGAACGAGCGCTCAAAAATGAGATTGCTCTGATAACTGATAACTTTGATATGTTATACTCACCAAGGAACGTGTAAATAAGATCGTGAAAAAAAATAACGAAGTAAATTTCTGTTGAATCATCACCAATAGTTGTTCTCGTGAAAAAAGCACTCACATAAATGTGAGTATCAGCTGAAATTGAATAGAACATCTTATCTCAAACTGTAAAGTAGGGCTAAATTATGTATTCGAGTGTAATTATACGGCTAATAATTATTCCATATTCGTTAAATTATTAGGGCAATTCTTACAGTCATTAGTGAAACTAGTACGACATAAAAACTCAAACTCATACTCATACTTGGTTAAAAAAATTTTTATGACTTTGATAACGTCTCGTGGTTCAACGTCAGTTTCATTAACAAAAATTATTCAGAATTAAATCCACGATAGTCCGAATAGATTTCATATGCCAACTTTCGATTCAACTATTGAAGAAATATGGGACTACAAGATTTTATCTACTCCTATTGAGTATCTGTAAACAAATACCGTGAGTTATAATAACTCACTACTATAACTCGCTGTCTCTGTGCTTCTGAACAAGCCGATTGGCCGAAAGGGTACAGTCCATTATTGGAATTGAGGGGAGGGCACTTAAATAATTACGAGGTTTCCTCAAATTAAGTTGATACCTAATTATTGTTGTGAATGTTTTGCTGAAAAAGATGAATTCAGATAGTGAAGATGAATTATAAAGTACACCTTCAGAAATAAAACAATCGGCCAATGTTACTATACAGAATTTATTGCCTGAAAAATCCCAAAAGAAATATGGAGGTGTATACAACAAGTTTCAAGATTGGTGTAGCATTAAGAATATTGAGCCATAGTTTACAGAGAATAAATATTTTATTAAACTTAGCACTAAATATCAAGCATCGCCCCTATGGACTTTCTACTCCATGCTAAGAAACACAATCAACATAAATAATGCATTGCTATAGGTAACTATCAAGATTTGTAAATAAAGTTCTTTCTCTGTACTTGTATCTTAGTCTTTATTGTTATAGTCGTAGATGAAGTATAGTTTTCAACTTGCGGTAATGATCATAAATCACTTTATGAGTTACAGCACCCGCCTTCGGCTCGTGTTGCAAACTTCATCTGCGTGAGTTATGACTTACATTACCGCTCGTTAAATAATATAGTATTACTCGGTTTTGAAGCATTGCTCGAAAACTATCGAAATGAGGATCAAACGAATTTTTTTTCTTCATTATTTGGATTCACAATATTCGCTGATTCGAATTGATACCCACACGACAATACAGAGTGTTTTACAGAAAAAAAATTAATTTCGTAATGTTTCACAAATCATACACCCTCCTGTATAATTTTGCAGCGTTTCAAACTACGCAATCATAATTGATTCCCTCATGAATATTACGACAGAAGTATCGGAGACAATTCGGTTTACCTAAAGAATACTCCCTCATCTGAATGAAGCCGTAGAAACTCCCTCCCATTCAGGGAACGCAGGAAGATTTCATTTCGACCAAATTGAAATATTCCCGACGGACTTCGGAATTACGGCCGGATACATATCCGGGCAACTGTGTAGCTTATTTTATTTCGGAGTGGAGGAACATATGGACTTTCTCGTTGTCAGCCTTTTTTTCCCCAAGAATGGAGTTCCATCAATTTTCTCCACTCCGCTAGATGGAGGTATTGATCATTTCACTGCCGGGCTTCATACTGATGGGAGATCCAGAAAACGCTCAAATCGAGTGTGTATCTTCACGGAGTGCAACTGAAGAAGCATAATAGAACGCCGAGTACATGCGATAGGTTTTGGGGTTCTTTTCTTCCAGTTGCAGCCGGGGGTGCAAGTAGTGTTTCAGTATCTGCGAACATCGGAGGATTTAATATTTGGTAATCCTTGAGCGAATATCCCTAGATATACAGGGTCTTTCACGAGGAACCTCACCCATATTTATACGGGAAACTACTGAACGTATTTTCATGAAATTCAGCACGTATTTCACGATGCTGATGAAATCTAAAATATTTTCAAGGCATGAGCACCTCCGGTTTTTCCGGAAATGACGTCAACTTCCGTTTTTCAAATTAGAACACCATTTTTTTATTGCAGAAATAGATTCCTTAGAAAATTTCAAGTTATTTTGATGTAACATTTTTCAGTTTTGGTTGGAAAATTCTCTCTGAGCGGGAAAATTCGAAAAAAAAATCGAAAATAGAGCTCCGCTGAAACAAGAATAACTTCGAGGTTTTTGGATGGAAAATTTTCATTTTTGGGATTTTTCAAGATGTAAGATTGATGTATCCACTTTAAAAACCGAAATCGCGATTCATGATACAGGGGGTGAAAAAATCGCTTTCAAAGTTAGGGATGACAAAATCGTGAAAAATCAATTTTTTCAAATTAGAACCCCATTTTTTTATGAATTATTGAATCTACGTTAAAAAATAATGTGAGTGTATGCATCACACCCTTGCCCTAAAATGGATATTTTCTGAGTTATTCACAAAAAACTGTTTTTCGTCTTGAATTTTCAGCTATTTCTTTTCCCTTCACGCCAAAAAGATGAAATTTTCAGGAACTGTTATTTGAACCATGCTGTAGATTTTTCACCCCTTCTTGAAACCGACTTCAAGTTACTATTAGGAGAACCATGGCAAACTCTCGCAGTTATAACTAGAGAAGATGCTCAAAGTTTTGACCGTTATTTCTAGACATTTATTTATACGTCTCAGGAATGCTTCGTGCGTTGCTCTTCTTATTTCATCGGGAGGAAGAGATCTGCAAAAGTGTTTAAAAACCAAATTGAGTTTCAATGGCAGATGTAATTAATGATATCTATCATTAAAAAAAAAGAATGTAAAACATGGTAAGTTTTTGCATATGGTTCATAAGGAATTATTTATTTATCACTGGAGAGAAAACCGATGGCCGATTAGTTGAAATAAAGAGGTTTCCGATACAAATTCGAATCCAAATTCGCCATCTATTTAGGAACAACCTGTAACTTTTTTCTCTCGCATATTAGGGTAGTAAAATCTTAAACATGGTTTAAGTAACAGTTCCTGAAAATTTCATCTTTTTGGCGTGAAGGGAAAAGAAATAGCTGAAAATTCAAGACGAAAAACAGTTTTTTGTGAAAAACTCAGAAAATATCCATTTTAGGGCAAGGGTGTGATGCATACACTCACATTATTTTTTAACGTAGATTCAATATCTGCCATAAAAAAATGGGGTTCTAATTTGAAAAGATTGATTTTTCACGATTTTGTCATCCCTAACTTTGAAAGCGATTTTTTCACCCCCTGTATCATGAATCGCGATTTCGATTTTCAAAGTGGATACATCAATCTTACATCTTGAAAAATCCCAAAAATGAAAATTTTCCATCCAAAAACCTCGAAGTTATTCTTGTTTCAGCGGAGCTCTATTTTCGATTTTTTTTTCGAATTTTCCCGCTCAGAGAGAATTTTTCAACCAAAACTGAGAAATGTTACATCAAAATAACTCGAAATTTTCTAAGGAATCTATTTCTGCAATAAAAAAATGGTGTTCTTATTTGAAAAACGGAAGTTGACGTCATTTCCGGAAAAACCGGAGGTGTTCATGCCTTGAAAATATTTTAGATTTCATCAGCATCGTGAAATACTTATAAGTGCTGAATTTCATGAAAATACATTCAGTAGTTTCCCGTATAAATATGGGTGAGGTTCCTCGTGAGAGACCCTGTATAAGAGACAATAATGCACTCAATTTGCTAAGTCTTCGCGAGGTTACTTTTTCATGTGGAGTTTTTGAAGAACTCGAAATATTCAGTCAAACCTTGAATTCCTAGTTTTAAATGGGGATGCGCCGAAGGGTTTTTTTGTGATTCAGCCGAATACCGAATTCCTCAATGAATCAGTCGAAGCGTCCATCGAATCGATGGAATTGATATATAATAAAAAAAATAAAAAACACCTTGTAGATCCATCTTGTAGGTGGGTGAACAAGCGCCCAAAAGCTCCTGACTTCACGTAAGTGCCTAAGGTGACCAATTTTTTCATTTTCTTTGTTCGAAACTCGATATCATCTTTACGCTGAGTCTTGAGTCCCTTTTTTCGCTCACCATTTTCTTTGTTTTCATCTCGATCGAAGGATTAACCTACTATCACAGAAACGTTTTAATGTCACGCCTTCAGAGATTTGATTTGAAAAGAGCAATATTTCTCTAGAATTGCTGAATTTATGTCATACGTAGGGTCAAATTCATAAACTCTGTTTTATAACAATAATCTGTGTTCATAGGGTATTATTGAGATGATTTATCTTCTATGAACTCTGATTATTGTTATAAAGCAGATTTTATGAATTTATTTCTACATACGACATAAATGCAGAAAATCCTCAATAACTCAGGAATCATTTAATTTAGGAGCATAAACATTTCGAACCCCATCATTATTTTTCTTCTCAGAATCAATCATAAAAAAATAGGGTTCTAATTTAAAAAACAAAAATTATGGGAAAATTCTGATCACAATTTTTTACGAAATATTTGAAACACCCTGTGACGAGTTTTCCAAAATTTAGGTGATGCACAATATTCTGCCATTCTTCTACTTCAAAAATGTAGGAACAGTTTATGCTTGAAATATTGAGAATAGGAATAACGAACATAATACTTACTACGCATATCCCCCTTTTTTCAGTTTTTTTTTCGATACTTTGAAAACTATTCCGACGAATGCAACGATTCAAATAGAAATATATTTAAAATTGAATAATCGATCATATAAGAGACGAAAAAATGCAAGAAAAAGTTTACATGAATCGAACATAAGCTTCGGTACGAACCGAATAATTGCGAGAATAGGAATAGGAATAGGCGTTTTCTCCATTCATTACCAACGTATAAAAAAAAGTTTGAAAGTAGTATCAATGTTGATAAAAACTTAAAACCCAATAAAAGAAGCACATGATCTTTCTAATGAAGGAAACTCCCCACGAATACGATCTCCTCCCACCCTAATGAAATCATTCACAGTTCAAATTCCTTCCGACCTCGAAGAACCCTAATCGCCCACTGTTCCCCAAAAAACCATCAAACCCGATCGAGGGGGGACTATTCAAACTCCATTAGCTGATGGCTCCTATCAGCGGGGCATGTTCAAGGTGCCAACATCTCCAGTTTCCGCGAATTTCGAATCTAATTTTCAAACTTAATCACATAATTACAGTGTTGCAATTCTTCGTCGCGCCAATCCGTTTCCCTTCCGGGTCTTAATTGCGCACTTTGTCCGGAATCACAATATGCTGATTAAACTGCACGAGTTGCAACAAATGACCCACTCAAACGTTCACTTTATGACCGAAGAAGGTCAATGTTAGATCTCCGAGACATTAGTCCGTTATTGTTTGGGGAAACGTGCGGACATTATAACGTTTTGGAACAAGTTTATTGTTTGATTATCTTAAGAGGCTTCCCTGGAGTGCAGGCAGGCTTTGGGTTGTTGCAATTGCATGTGCTTCGGGATGAGCTTTTGAGGGTTCAGCCGTTTCCGTCGTTTGAATAACGAGATTGATAAATATGGTCTATGGATTTTCTTCGTCGTCTTCTCTGAAGTAGAAACTTTGAGTAAAATAATGTACGGCGGTTTATATGAAATTATCAATTTCAGGAATGAAATTAGAAAAAATATACCAGATTAACTAATAGCAAGTCAACAAAACAATCCATGTGTCCCATAGATGGTTTCGAAGGATTTCGACAGTATTTTGGATGTTTTGATGACGATTATTTCAAGATTTTTACATTCGATTCTAATTTTTACACCATCCATATTGAACGATATCAACCAAGAATACTGAATTTACAGGATATGGATATCGAACAGGTAGCCTTTCCACGATATCATCTACTCACATTCAATCGCGATTTAAGCATGCTAATTTTAAACTTTTTTCTTATTTTTAGAATAATGGAAACAAAAAATTCATGGTGGATGAAGAATTTATGAAGGAATCTGGAATTTTGAATGAGATAATTGACGTTGGAAATCTATAATGAATTCTGAATGGAAATATTATGAAATATACTGCTTTTAGGGAAAATATTTAGTAAATATAATTAAATAACTTTTCCTTCGATATTTCAAAAACCATTTTCACGAATTTTCGGTGGTATCTAGGAAATTTCGAAACATATTTCGTGTATAAACTGAGCCCCGCCCCCTTCGATTGACAATTTAGGACAGGACCGTTCTCGGCCCTTCTGGCAATAATCAAAAATTTTGTTTTCTTCGCCGAACTATTCGAAAATGTGGATCTACCCAAAAAGGTAAATCTATCGGATAAGTCGGATCTACCCGACAAGGTGGATCTCCCGGCTTACTAGTCTTGTATAATTTTTCTAATTTCATTCCTGAATTTGAGAAGCCTTGGGTATCAACCCTTATATGATCTCGAAAATTATACTGATGATGGTTTATTCTCAACAGAATAATCTCCAGTGAGTGGTTCGAATAACAAACCCATTTTCTTTCCCTCTATTTTCTGTTACGATATCGGCGTAAAAACAAAACCACCTCAGTCGAGATCATTCGATAGGACGTCAAACCCGAGACCTACCCCGAAATTTATTCTGGGATGACGTCACTGCCGATATCCATAATTGAAAGAGTTTCCACGTACGTTCCGTCCCTTATTTGCGGCTTTAATCCGGTTGATTTTTCCAGGTGATGCCGAGTCGACGTCTTCGTATTTGGACGAGGGGTTTTTCAATAGCAACGTCAGCAGCTACCCCTACTTTGAATTCAACGTGCCCCGTAACGTAACCACGGCGGTCGGCCAGACCGCTTTCCTTCACTGCAGGGTCGAGCAGCTAGGAGACAAAGCGGTGAGTTCTTTTGTATTCATATTATGTTTGTTCTTCGACGGCCCGAAATGAAAAATGGGAAAGTTGGAATTTCACTTTGAGGGAGTGAGATTTGCGGGGACACCGAGGTCGATCTGTCGTCGATAATATTGTTTCGGGGGACGGGCCTCGGATGATCTGCGGCGTTTTCGCTTTTGAAGTTTTTGTTCGTCGGGAAATATGCGATTGCGGGATCTCAGGTCGCGCGGAAGTTGGGAGATTGCTTTTGTTTAGGCCGGGATGAAATTTGACTTTGAATTGGTTTTTTTTTCTTTGGGATTTTAGGGGATGTCGTTAGTTGATTTGGGATAGGATGCATAATTCGAACAGGACATGGCACTAGACACGAGTAGTCCTGGAAATGTGAAAAAAATTCAAGACTTTTTTTTTGTAAAATTTGATTTCGTTCATCAAATAAGGTACTATCAAGATTGTTACATTAAGTTTGACGGTTCTATTATATTTCGATGCCCATTTTTCAGCACGATCCATGTTTGGCTTCAAAATAGGCGTTTTTTTCAATACGAATTCTTATAATTCCATCATAGCCAACGACTCATAATACATCGCATTGTCTTGGTGAAAGAGCAGTTTTTGAAAAATTCTTTCAGGGTGTCCCAAGTTCGAGTGGTCATATTTGAAATCTGAAAATTTGGATTATGATATTGTTCGACTTTATCTACTGAGCTAAAATATTCTTGGAGCCTGAACTCTTTCAGTTATACAGGGAGTGAAAATAAATTACTCGAAAAACTTTTTTTTTTTTTTTCCTTTTCTTATATGATAGATTAATCAATTTCAAACATATTTCTATTCAAATCGTTGCATTCGTCGAAAAAGTTTTCAAAATATAGAAAAAAAAACTATGAAAATTACGAAAAGCACTGCCGTGAAGGCAGGAGCTTTTGAGCGCTCGTACATGAACCTTGTAGGTAGATTCGCATTGTCCAGTTTTAGAAATCAATTGAAGGAATTTTTGACAGCTGCCGAAAAAATTCTGAAACTTAGGCGAAACTCCAGACTTCATGTCAGTGCTTCAGCTGATCAATTTTTTTCCGATAATTCGCTAGAATTTTCTACGGTATCTATGGTCTTGATGGTGCGATCTGGACAAAATTTTGCACGTAGTTGGAATACATTATTCCTCAGCTAAGTACATCATTTCATTTCAATCCGATCAGTAGTTTCGAAACTATCAGGAGAAAAATATTTTGAACGGCCATATTTACGGAACCCCTAGTCTTATTTTGCTCATTGATGAACGTGACCGCGATATTAGCGATCCAAACCCACCCTGAAAATTTCAAGTTCCTAGGTCTTTCCGTTCAAAATTTACAATTTTCTATGGTTTCTATGGTTCTGGTCATGCGATCTGGACAAAATATTGCTTCAATATATCATTCTCGATTAAAATACAAAATTTCATCTCGATCGAATCCGTAGTTTCGAATTTATCGAGAAAACAAAATTTCCAACGACCTTATTTACGGAACCCCTAGTAAAATGTTGCTCATAGATGAACGTGATCACGACATTCGAGATCCACACCTATCCTGAAAATTTCAAGTCCCTAGGCGTTTCCGTTCAAAAGTTACAATTTTCTATGGTTTCTATAGTTCTGGTCATGCGATCGGGACAAAATTTCACATGTAGCTTGAGCAACTCATTTTCCATTTGAGTGCAAAATTTCATCTCGATCAAATCTGTAGTTTTCAAGTAATCAGGGAAACAAAACTTTGAACTGCCATATTTACGGAACCTCTGGTGGAATTTGGCCCATTAACGAACTTAACCGAGGCATTCGGGAACTGAACCCACACTGAAAATTTCAAGTCTCTAGGTTGTTCCGTTCGAGAGTTATCGTGCTTACGGCTGTCCGGACGGACGGACAGACTCAAATTTTCCGACGGATTCGTCATCAGTGAGTCGAACATAGTCGATTGAGACCATTTTCGGCTCAAAAGTCGAAAAATACAGACATCGTGACGAAATGATATAGCGCTCGTGTAACTAACGAGCGCTCAAAAATAGGGTTCTAATTTGAAAATCAAAAGTTATGGGAAAATTATGATCGCAATTTTTTACGAAATATTTGAAACACCCTGTGACGAGTTTTTCAAAATTCAGAAAATGCACAATATTTTGCCATTCTTCTACTTCTCCAAGAATGTAAAAACAGGTTATGCTTGAAAAGTTGAGAATAACAATAACAAACATAATACTTACTACGCATATCTCCTTTTTTTTCGATATTATGAAAACCACTTCGACGAATGCAAAGATTCGAAAACAAATAAATTTAAAATTGAATAATCGATCATAAAAAAAATTTTTGAGAAATTTATTTTCACCCTCTCTTCATGAAAGTGTTCAGGCTTCAAGAATATTTTAGATCAGTAGATAAAGTCGAGAAATATCATAATCAAAATTTTCAGATTTCAAATAGGTCCGGTTCTCAAGGAACGTCTAGTAGGCACTCGAACTTGGGACACCCTGTATAAAATATAAATACCAACCAGGAACAGATTTTCAGTGGTGGAAATTTTATGGCAAAGCTTTGGCTGAATTGAACATCAGCTTCGGCTCAAACCGAGTAATCGCGAGAATGAGCTGAATATTCAGAAGCCAAAATTTAGGAGATGCACAATTTTCCGCCATTCTTCTACTTCGAAAAAGTAAAAAGAAAAAAAAATTTCAAGAATATTTCAGCTCGGTAAATAAAGTCGAACAATATCATAATCCCAATTTTCAGATTTCAAATAGACCCAGTTCGCAAGAAACGTCTAGTAGGCACTCGAACTTGGGACACCCTGTATTCACATAAGAGAAGAAAATTTGAATGAAAAACTATTGATAGACAACCTTTTAATAAGAACAAAATATTCAATTTTTTTGTGGCTCAGTTAATTGGTTTTGAAAAAAAAACGAAAGATAGCAATTCTTTGTCTCCATCTTTCGAATAATTTTTCGAGAATACAGAAATTCAATTTTCCTTATCCTGAGTCTTCGAACACTCAAATGAAGTTTAAGGGTAGTTGAAAGAATCAAATAGTCACTCTCGTGACTTTTCTTGATTATGACATATTCACCACAAGCAATGGATATATTCCAATTAGTTCATTGAAAGTACAGCGATTGAGTGGAAAAACTGAATACAAATATGCTTCAATATCGGTTGATGTCAACATATAATTTCTACGAAATGAATTCTAGTTTCTTCGCAGAATGTAACTACATATTTGCATGTAAGTTCCGAAGGAATTTCAATATTCTCAACACTTTATAAAAGGCACAAAAATTCAACTATTTCTTCGTAATATCGCAATATTTCCAAGTAGTGTAGACTCTCTTTCATCTCCAACGAAAGAGTCGAATTTGCCCGAAATTTCCCTGGATGAATTGATTGAACCTCCGTTATACCAATTACTCGCCAATGGCAAAATTAAATGTCGCCGCTAACCATATCTCGTTCGTTGGCAGTCGATCGTTCGCAGAATCTCATTTAATCTTGTTGTTCGCACATAATCCAAAGCCACAGTAACGTACCTCCCATTGCCCCCAAACGAACCACAAGTAACTACCTCCTCATCGAAAAATAACAACGACATCAATCACATTCCGGCTCCAAATAATCTCCACAGCAGTTAAACACATCCGCGATGTTAAGACTGATAAATTCATCCCTTTTTGCGGGATGAGAATGATTGCGTTTTTCAGACTCATCCATTCTCGCCTGCCCCCGTCCCCCCTCGCATCCACCGCGCCGGCATCCACCCCGTAGCGGCGAAAAGAAAATGTATTCTTTTGTGTATCTTGAAGTATTTCTACTCCCGCGATTTTCAGATCCTGAATAAAAATGAACACATCCTTTTGTGGCATGAAATTATAAATGCCGCGAAGAGGTTAGAATGTTTGTCCCCCTTTCCGTTGTCGTCTTTTTTGTCTGTCTGTGCACTTTATACACGTTCGTTTCTTGGGATTCATTACCTCGAGGGAATTTGGAACAATGGGGCGTTCGTGGGGATTTGAAGGATATCCTTTCTGGTTGAAATAGTAGGCATTGGGGTTTTTCGATTAATTAAGAATTATTTTCAACAATTCCCCAACTCAACCGAACCTAACCTAAAAATTTATTCATTTCAAGAATTATTCTCAACAATGTCCTGACTCAAGCTAACCTAACCTAAATATTGGTTAGTTTCAATAATTATATTTATCACTTTCCTAACGTAAATCTAACCTTATGGAAGATTTTCTAATCTTAATGAACCGCTGCCACAGATCGGTAAAATAGCCAGTGCCTAATGAATTTTTTGGACCTTTTAATTTTCCTGACCATTTAGAGAGAATTGTTCAACTTTTTTTTTCGGCACATACGGAAAAATTGCAGAAGATCAAGAAATTTGTAAAGAAAACAGTGACTCTTTTTCATATTTTCTCAATTAACTGTGGGGCGCCACAAGTTCTGAACAACAAAGGGAACATTTACCCAGAAAAACATATCACCCTTTGATCTTTTTGGGATTGGTGTGATTTTAGGTCGATTTATTGAAAAAAAGAATATAAACTGCAATAACAAAACAGATAACTACATAATTAGGAATTATTTTCAAAAATTCGTCAACTCAACCTAACCTGACCTAAATATTAATACATTTCCAGAATTATTCTCAACAATGTCCTAATTCAAGCTAACCTAACATTACCTAAATATTAATTCATTTCAAGAATTATGTTTATCACTTTCCTTAAGTTAATCTAACCTTATAGAAGATTTTCGAATCTTTATGAACCGCTGTCACAGCTCTATAAAATAGCCAAAAAACTAATAATGGAACTATGAATTTATCCGAATATGCCAGGGCCTAATGAATTTTTGAACATTTTAATTTTCCTGTCCATTTAGAGAGAATCGTTCAACTTTTCTTTCCGGCAGATACGAAAAAATTGCAGAAGATTAAGAAAATTTGTAAATAAAACAGTGATTCTTTTTCAAACTTTTTCAATTAACTGTGGAGTGCCACAAGTTCTGGACAAAAAAGGGAACATTTACCTAGAAAAACATGTCACCCTTTGATCTTTTTGAGATTGGTGTGATTTTAGGTCGATTTATTGAAAAAAATAATATAAACTGCAATAACAAAACAGATAACTACATAATTGACAATTCCTCAACTCAACCTAACCTAACCTAAATATTGATTCATTTCCAGAATTATTCTCAACAATGTCCTGACTCAAGCTAACCTAAGCTAAATATTGATGCATTTCAAGAATTATATTCATCACTTTCCTAACGTTAATCTAACCTTATAGAAGATTTTCGAATCTTAATGAACCGTTGTCACAGATCTATAAAAAAGCCAAAAGAACTAATAATGGAACTATGAGTGTATCCGAATATACCAGTGCCTAATGAATTTTTTTGAAAATTTTGATTTTCCTGACAATTTAGAGAGAATTGTTCAACTTTTTTTCCGGCACATACGGAAAAATTGCAGAAGATCAAGAAACTTTGAAAGAAAACAGTAATTCTTTTTTATATTTTTTCAATTAACTGTGGAATGTCACAAGCTCTGGACGAAAAAGGGAACATTTCCCAAGAAAATATATCCCCCCTTGATCTTTTTGAGATTGGTGTGATTTCAGGTGGATTTATTGGAAAAAAGAATATAAACTGCAATAACAAAACAGATAACTACATAATTAAGAATTATTTTCAACAATTCCCCAACTCAACCTGACCTAACCTAAATATTAATTCATTTCCAGAATTAATCTCAACAATGTTCTGACTCAAGCTAACCTAACCTTACCTAAATATTGATTCATTTCAAGAATTATATTTATCACTTTCCTAACGTTAATCTGACCTTATAGAAGATTTTCGAATCTTTATGAACCGCTGTCACAAATCTATAAAATAGCCAAAAGAACTGATAATGGAACTATGAATTTATCCGAATATGCCAGTGCCTAATGAATTTTTTGAACATTTTAATTTTCCTGGCCATTTAGAGAGAATCGTTCAACTTTTCTTTCCGGCAGATACGAAAAAATTGCAGAAGATCAAGAAAATTTGTGAAGAAAACAGTGATTCTTTTTCATATTTTTTCAATTAACTGTGGATCCCCACAAGTTCTGGACGAAAAAGGGAACATCTTCTTTGATCTTTTTGAGATTGGTGTGATTTCAGGTGGATTTATTGGAAAATTCCACACATGTGATTTTTAACCAATCAGAACGTGTATTTCTGACAGATCACCATCGCAACGGATGAATTTTAGCGGAAATTTTTTCCTCTTGGGTACCCAACAGCAAATTATACTGGAAATTTTTTTGACGTTTATAATGACAGAATATTATACTTGATGAAGACGAAAATTGATGTTGTTGGAAATAAACGCATTTGGTGTGGAATTTTCTTACCGAATACCACACGAGGTCAAATTAAATCCGGAAATTTTTTCTCACTCATGAATATTTTTAGAAAATTATCCCTCGTCTTCGACTCGGGATAATTTTCAAAATATTCATGAGCTCGAAAAAATTTCCGGCAATAATTTGACCTCTAGTGGTATTACTAGTGAAAATTCCACACATGTGATTTTCAACCAATCAGAACGTGTATTTCTGACAGATCACCATCGCAACGCATGAATTTTAGTCGAAATTTTTTCCTCATGGGTACCCAACAGCGAATTATACTTAAAAATTTTTTTGGCGTTTATAATGACAGAATATTCTTTTTGACAATCAAATTCTTTTTGTTCACATTTTTTTACCGAATACCACACGAGGTCAAATTAAATCCGGAAATTTTTTTTCGCTAATGAATATTTTTAGAAAATTATTAATTTTCAAAATATTCATGAGCTCGTAAAAATTTCCGGAAATAATTTGACCTCTAGTGGTAATACTAGTGAAAATTCAGATGCTATGAATAAAAAACTTCGAAAAAATTATATTTTGAAAACAAAGCGTTTTGCAGATCCATGTTCACATCGACTTCAATTCTTGATATTATCCAAGTAATTACCCCTGTCCGTTTTTAATATTTGTTTAGGAACACCATGTATTTTTCGAAAATTGCTTCAAAAAAGATGAAATACGACATTTTAGTATCAGTTTGATTGAAAATTTGAAGTCTTCTACCGGAACTACCAACATATTTCATAAAAGAAATACTAGTTTGTAAGTAATTCCATCTATTTCGGCTTGTTTTACTATCATAATTCTTTCTTATATAGTGTTTCTTGTCTTACCTAATTAAACACTCCAGGGAGCAAAACATTTCTACTCTGATGTTGGCCGCTGGTTTTCCAACTGAACATCCCTAGAAAATCATCCCAGCATACATCCCACTGCTGCCAACAGATAACGAATTACACGAAATCAAACCGCCGAACGTTTCTACTTCAAATTCCCCCCTGACAGGTAAATTACCATTCCTCAAACAGACCAAATAGACTAATGATGACATTCCGATTAATATTTCCATTAATAATGCAGTCAATCCCTTTGTAGGACCGAACACAATAACCACAATCTGCTCTTTCGGATCGGCAGTCTGAGCACTCCGAGGCCACCTCAATCCACCTAAATTCCGACGACAACGGCCACGTCGAACAGTTTGTGAAATATTAATTTCGGATCTCATAAAACGGGAGTTGGAACTCTGTTGTCGGCCTGGAACTGCTCAAAAGGGGACGAGGCAGTGGTCAGAGGAGACTTTAGGTTCAACTGAAATAGATTGCTGCGGAGATATCGGGCAGTAGTATGGAGTTCTGAAGCCGTAATTTATTCGTCGGGGACACCGATAATCTTTCAAATCCTCGGCCACCACTGACGGCAACAAAACGTTGAGATATTGTTGCGGAAGTCGTGACGACTTGCCAACTTTAGAGTCGGGATTGGAGATTACTAACTGTGAATTTCTGTCGGGTGTGGTCCCCTTTAGGTTCGATATTTTCGGACAAGAGTGAAATTTTGTCTACCGTTTTTCTACAATAGTTGGTGTGTCTTAGCCAGGCTCCCAAAAATTTCAATGAAATCGGTCCAGCCGTTTTCGAGTTTTTGCGAGACTAATGCAGGGTAATTGTGGCCCATGGTTGAACCGTCATTTAGGATTTTTATTGGGAAGGTTTTTTATTCTCATAATCATGTGTCCTCACTTGCTTCGTTTTCGTTAAACTATGTCTTTGTTTTTTGTTTTTTTTTCATAAATTGCTCAAACAAATTTCTGCTGATTTAAAAAAAATTTTAATGCTTATTGACGGAAATGTAAAGCTGCTTTTAATATCATAAGAATTGAATGATGAATTCCAGTGGCGTCCCACGAGGTTATAAAATTGATAATATAATATAAGAATAAACCATTCAAAGCTGTTTTTGAGCGCTCGTACTACTAACACGAGGCTATATCATTTCGTCACGATGTCTGTATTTTTCGAATTTTGAGCCGAAAATGGTCTCAATCGATTATCTTCGACTCACTGATGACGAATCCGTCGGAAGATTCGAGTCTGTCCGTCCGGCCGTCCGTCCGGCAGTAAGCACGATAACTCTCGAACGGAACAACCTAGTGACTTGAAATTTTCAGTGTGGGTTCAGTTCCCTAATGCCTCGGTTGAGTTCGTTAATGGGCCAAATTCCACCAGGGGCTCCGTAAATATGGCCGTTCAAAGTTTTGTTCCTCAAATTACTTGAAAACTACAGATTTGATCGGGATGAAATTTTGCACTGAAATGAAGAATGAGGTGTTCAAGCTACATGTGAAATTTTGTCCAGATCGCATGACCAGAACCATAGGAACCATTGAAAAACTTTTGGACGGAAACGCCTAGGGATTTGAAATTTTCAGGACAGGTGTGGATCTCGAATGTTGTGATCACGTTCATCTATGAGCGAAATTATACTAGGGGTTCCGTTAATATGGTCGTTTGAAATTTGGTTTTCTTGATAATTTCAAAACTACAGATTAGATCGTGACGAAATTTTGTACACTAATGGAGAATGATATATTCAAGCTACATTTCTCCAGATCACATGACCAGAACCTTAGAAACCATAGAAAATCATAACTTTCGAACGGAAAGGCCTAGGGACTTGAAATTTTCAGGATGGGTGTGGATCTGAAATGTCGCGTTCACATTCATAAATGAGCAGAATTATACTAGGGGTCCCGTAAATACGGTTGTTTTAAATTTTCTCGATAATTTCGAAACTACGGATTTGATCGAGATGAAATTTTGTATTTTAATCGAGAATGATATATTAAAGCAATATTTTGTCCAGATCGCATGACCAGAACCATATGAACCATAGAAAATTGTAACTTTTGAACGGAAAGGCCTAGGAACTTGAAATTTTCAGGGTTGGTTCGGATCGCGAATATCGCGGTCACGTCCATCAACGAGCAAAGTTAGACTAGGGGTTTCGTAAATACGGCCGTTCAAAATATTTTTTTCTAGATAGTTTCGAAACTACTGATTGGATTGGAATGAAATTTTGCACTTAGCTGAGGAATAATGTATTCAAACTACATGCAAAATTTTGTCCAGATCGCATAACCAAGACCATAGATAACGTAGAAAATTCTAGCGAATCATCGAAAAAAAATTGGTCAGCTGAAGCACTGACATGAAGTATGGAGTTTCGCCTAAGTTTCAGAATTTTTTTGACAGCAGTCGAAAATTCCTTCAATTGATTTCTAAAACTGGAAAATGCGAATCTACCTACGAGGTGGATGTACGAGCGCTCAAAAGCTCCTGACTACACGGCAGTGCTTTTCGTAATATTTTTTTGTATATTTATTGCTTCTTTTCGTATCTCGCTCTGTTCTCGACATAAAAAATTAAAACCGTTTGTCTGCATGTTACAGGAAAAAAACTCATTTCAACAAAAATCAGTCGAAGGAAGCCGGGCACAATCTCGACAAAAATTTTGGCTTGTTTTGTGCCGAAGTGAATCAGCCAAAATTATTTGAACAATTCATGAAAAACTTTTTCTTTCCAGAAATATTCCTGAAACCCCGATCCTAAACGTTTGACGGTTGAAATTTGGGTCACCTTGTATACAGAGCGATAAATGTTTTCGGCGAATTTCTCAAACTTTCGATAGAATTTTGAATTCTCAGAAAAAATGTTCTTCAAATATAACCTACTCATAACTTAGCTACTGGATGTTCAAGTTTTTGAATTTTCATTTTCAATCTTTATTTGTTATCGAGATATTTGGATCAAACCTGTAGGATGGGGTATTTTTTAAGGTTCGAAAAGAATTATAATCAGTATTGTTCTGAGAATTCAGAGGATGATACATACAGAAATGATTTTTTAATATTTTTTTTTGTGAAGAGTAAGAAAAAAATATGATACAAAAAAGTAGTCAAACAAACCGAAAAAAATTATAGTATGAAAAATAGCCAGTGGCGGGCGACAAGAAAGTTTTACGGTTGAAAAGGGAGAATAACCTTGAAAAGAGTATCACCCTGTGAATTCTCACCTCATCCTCCAAGTTTGATCCGAATATCTCGGACACTACAAGAGTAATGTTAATGAAGAAAAGCTACAGGTACAGTTCAAGTTTTTGAATTTTTTCCATCCTTTTCTCAATCTTGAGTTGTTTTCGAGATATTCGGATCAAACCTGGAGGATGAGGTATTTTTTACGGTTCGGAAAGAATTATAATCAGAATTGTTCTGAGAATTCGGAGGGTGATATACTTTTTTTTTGTGGAGAGTAAGAAAAAGAAAGATACAAAAAAGTACGAGTCAAACAAAACCAAAAAAAAAATCGTACTATGAAAAATGGCCAGTTGCGGGCGACAAGAAAGTTTTACGGTTGAAAAGGGAGGATAACCTTGAAAAAAGTTTCCCCCTGTATATTCTCACCTCATCCTCCAAGTTTTATCCGAATATCTCGGACACTACAAAAGTTATGTTAATGAAGAAAAGCTGCAGGTACAGTTCAAGATTTTGAATTCTTCAATTTTTTTCTCAATCTTTAGGTGTTTTCGAGATATCCGGATCAAACCTGGGGGATGAGGTATACAAGACGGTTCGAAAAGAATTATTATCAAAATTGTCGTTGAATTCAGAGGGTGAAACATACAGAAATCATTTTAAAGTTTTTTTTTGTGGAGAGTAAGAAAAAAAAATATGATACAAAAAAGTACTCAAACAAACCAAAAAAAAAATCATACTATGAAAAATAGCCAGTGGCGGCCGACAAGAAAGTTTTACGGTTGAAAAGGGAGGATAACCTTGAAAAAAGTATCCCCCTGTAAATTCTCACCTTATCCTCAAAGTTTGATCCGAATATCTCGGACACTACAAGAGTTATCGAGAAAAAATGAAGAAAATCTGGAAACTTAAACGCTCTGGATATTCTTATAATATAATATTGTATTGACTTTTGAAGTTATTTTTCAAAAAATGGACCACTCTATATAGATGAACTTACTGGATGTCTTACGCCTGAAAAATTCACAAATTATAGTCGTTTTTTGGTCATTTTTTTATCTGTCTGAGAATCTTTCTCTAGTCTCTCAAGAACTACAACTGCAGTAATTATAATGGAAGGTTATTTGGGCATTCAATGTTGTTTCTGAAATTCTGTTTACTTGATGGCAGCCCTAAGAACAGCTGGTTATCTCCAGATTCATAATATATAAAATTGAAATGAATAACTTTTACATTTTCTATTTCCACTACTCAGCCCTCCCCATTCAGGCAGATCATGTTCACAAAGTGTTTTGAAGAAAATATATAACATTCTCACTTTCATTATAAAAACAATATCAAGTTTTCCCCATATTCTATGTTTTTTCCTATATTCTGCTCCCCAGGAAATTGAAAGAAAAACGAGATATCCACGTCGATGAGTTAATGCCTTCAGAAAAAGCTTCAGTCGATTCTAAAAAAATATCCATTACATGTAAAACAGAGATCGAACCCGGGAAACAGACAGAAAAGCCAATAATCCCTTCGGACTTATCTCCACCCGCCTCAAAGAACATCCAGACACATTCTTCCTAACACCAAAAAATTAAAGTATTATCTTCGCGAAAGAAAGCGGCCAGAAAATCAATTTACAACCGTGATCGGACCAGAATGGGATACGGGGAGACTGGCCCTAATCCCTGACAATTTTGGATTAGACCCGGGCACAGAATCGGCATCCGATATATAAAAATTTGGCGCATTGGAGCTGTCAAGTAAATCTTGTTACAGGGGCTTTCAGTTTGAGAAATAACGCCCCTTTTGTGTTTTCCTTTTCTTGCTGTATTCTGCATGTATTATTGGGAGAGGGGGCGCGTTGTTTATTTATTGTTCGCTGTAAACGTTTATTCGGGCTCGCCGTTTTTCATAAATACTGGATGACATATCGAGTTGTTCCGGTCGCTGACTACCTTTATTTCCGATTTCATTAAAAATGTTTTTCTGTCAATTTTTTTTCGATTCATCATTTTCATTGATAAATATTTGGATTCGAGAAAGAATATTTCCCTTGTTGAACCCGTGCTGCGGGTCGAAATTTTCGAGCAATCAATTCTGAAATTACATGGCGAGTGCCTCCCTGAGTTTTCCTAGGTTTTTTTTTGAGAATTTCCTTGAAAAAATTGCAACGTTGCCACGTGTATGGAATTCCAGAAATTAGGAGGAAATTTTGAACAGTTTTTTCAAACTTGAGGATTTTGTAATCCTTGACGGTCATAATTTTCGGAGTTTTCTGAACCAAAATTGCGAAGTTGTCAGATTTATTTCATACGGAAATTTGAATGATGGAAACATCCCTTAGATGTAACAAATATTTTATTGGTATCATAAAGAACGATTAATGAATGAATTTGGGCATTCTGACTTCCTCAGTTTTGAATTTTAATGGAACCGGAACTCGAATAAATATAATGGGACCAAATGTTCATCAAAATTGATATCTTATTCGGGGCATATTTCCCATTCAAATCTTCCCCAAACTCATTTATCCCCTTCATCGGCTAATTTTGGGCTGCTAAATATTCATTAGCACGCTCAACGATCTCGTCGTCCCTCCTATATCCAGAGATCTTCCAACAAGTTTGAACAACAAATGGTCAAGCACCGAATATCTTTGAACAGTATGGATAAAGCATTCATGACTCATTACCACGATTGAAAATATATTGATTGGCCTTTTTTGTATCAATTTACTTTGTAATTATGTTAACAACTCAACAAAATCCATTTAAAACACTCAAAAACTGTTCGCCGTGAACTGCGGCAATATCTTTTTTTTTTTGGAAGTGTTTTCGATATCGAAAATGAGTACAAAAATATTCGACATTCAGAGTTGAGACAGAAAATATGAAAATTGCCTTCTTTTTGAACAGCTCCTCCGCCATTTTGCAAACAAGAGTACTATTAGTCACAAGTTTTTCCACCACCCCCCAAAATTCATCTTATTACCTGAGAAAACAAGTTGGAATCTCATATGTAAAATCCATTGACATGTAACCCAGAAACTGACTATGAAATTTCCGTTTTAAAATACTAAGCTAAAAGTCAAGAAACATAAATATAATAACCAATTTTTACAAACGAATTTTTTCAGATTCGCGTTGAAGCCAAAAGATTTGAATTTTTCCTTATCCAGATAAAATGAAAAATTGATAGTGCTCTCAGAAAATTTTAAAAAATCATCGATTTTTTCCATAGCTGTAAAGGGTTATACGAATTTTTTGGGCATTTTATCTCAAAAAGTGAGATACATTGTGGGATTGACGGATAAACTTGGGTTGGTACCAAGAATGTGGCTTTATCGACAAATGAAATCGAAATATAAAAAGTTACAGTCTGTTGTGACCGACTCCTCCGCCATTTTGCAACCACGTGTATTAGGTGTCGCAAATTTCAAGAGTGTTGCAAAATTCATCGTTTCTACCTAGAAAACAAAATTGAAATTTTGTTTGTAACATCCATTGAAATTTACACGAGTAAACTGAATGTTAAATTTCCATCAAGATTCTGAAATACTACGCTAAAAGCCAAGAAACCTGAATAAAATCGAATTTTTACAAAAGAATTTTTTCAGATCTCTTCGTTGATCGAAATTTTTCGATCTCATTCTTATTATTTGAATTCAAAAATATATTTCATGTTCATCAAAGTTTGGAGTTCTTAACAAGTAATAAATTATTCGAAATCTCTTGTTATAATTCCAAAATGCATTTCATTGAGATTTAATTTTATTATTTTGATGAGGGCAACATGTAGTGCATCGTTGAATCTTGGTGATGCTAAAAGATCAAGTAACTTATTCAAACTAAATTCCCTGGGAGATGGATGGAATTAAAAATTGAGGAATTGAGAAATACAAAATTAAGAGAAAATTGTTGTGAAGGGTGGTTATTCGAATTCTCTGGGCATTTTATCTCAGTGAATGAGATCAATTTTAGTGTTCACTCGAAAACTGTTCGCGCTAGTTCCATTCAATTTTTGCTTCCCACATTACCTAACCGTGAACTGTGGAAATCTCTTGTTCTTCTCGAACGTATCAAAATGTTGATTATTGAATTTCAGTTGGTTAGTGAGCAACTTCCCTAGTTTGAGCAAAGCTAAACCGTGACCGTTCGCTGGTCTAGCCCAGCATCAACCCGTTGTTCACCGTTTAATTAGATTTAAATAATAGAGGACCCCCTCGAGTGTCGAATTCCTAAATTACAACAGTTTACCCGTCGTAACTTCCGCGTTAATTAGTTGACGAGTCTTCAAGACCTCGTCGTTGGCTCTTTTGAATCAACGCTGGAATCGTATTGATGGATACTGCCAAGCTATTTCGTAATTCCTGTTCCAATTACTTGCGGTATTCCGATTCATTACTTAGCGCCTTCTACTTAATTAGAAACTGCTGTTCCTTGAACGGCGGAAGGTATTCCGTCTCTAAGCTGCTGTTATTCGAAATGGATTGCTAGGTTTATAAGATTTCGCGATCTGGATGGCAGATGGCATAATCGGTGGAAGCGTTAATGTTTCGACGTCAATCATAGTTGGATGCAGATAATGGAATTATTGTCGGACAATTCGAATTTTGTGGTTGTCGGTTGTTTCAATCTCGAGGCGAGGAGTATTTTCGATATTAAAAAAAATCCAAAAAATTCGACATTGAGAGAAAATGTGAGAAGCGATTTCCTTCTGTAATCATCGCCTCCTCCATTTTGCAACCACTATTTGCCAAGAAAAATTTGAATATGTACAAAAGAGTCAATTCTACAATGAAATATGAAATTTTTTCAAATATTTTGGAAAACTCCGCTAAAAGTCAGAAAACATAAATAATAACCAATTCTCCAAGCAGAATTTTTTCTGATTTCTTTGTTGATTGTATTTTTCAGAAAACATTCTAATTTTTTCAATTCGGAAATATATCCCAGATTTTGCACAACTTAGAATTCCTACGATTCTTTATGAGTAATATATTATTCAAAATTTCTTGTTGAAATACTAAAACGTATTTTATTAAAATTAAATTCTGTTATTTCGATGACAGCCACATGATGTGCGTCGTTAAATCTTTTTGGAGCCAGAAGGTTATTCAATTCAAATTGTCCATAATCCAGATAAAATGAAAAATTGAGGGTGCTCTCCGAAAAAAATCCAAAATATTCAAAATTGAGAGAAAATGTTATTGTCTTCTGTAGCCGTCGCCTCCGCCATTTTGCAACCAAGTATAGTTTAATTTTATTCAACAAGAAAAATGTTAATATGTGAAAAAGAGTGAATTCTGCACTAGAATATGAAATTTTTTCAAATATTTTGAAGAACTCTGCAGAAAGTCAAGAAACATAAATATTAACCAATTCTCACAACAGATTTTTTTTTTGATTTCTTTGTTGATTGTATTTTTTAGAAAACATTCTAATTTTTTCAATTCGGATATATATTCCAGATTTTGCACAACTTAGAATTCCTACGATTTTTTATGAGTAATGAATTATTCAAAATCTCTTGTTATCATCATTTTCTTTTGTAACCGTCGCCTCTGCCATTTTGCAACCAAGTTAAATGTAATCTTATTTACCAAGAAAAATTCCATTATGTACAAAAGTGTGAATTCTAAACTAGAATATGAAATTTTTCTAAATTTTTTGGGAAACTCTGCTGAAAGTCAAGAAACATAAATATTAATTCTCACAACAGAATTTTTTTTTTATTTCTTTGTTGTTTGTATTTTTCAGAAAACATTCAAATTTTTAATTCGGAAATATATTCCAGATTTTGCACAACTTGGAATTGCTACGATTCTTTATGCGTAATGAATAATTCAAAAACTCCTGTTAAAATACTAAAACGTATTTCATTAAAATTAAATTCTGTTATTTTGATGAGAGCAACGTGATGTGCGTCGTTAGATCTTTTTGAAGCCAGAAGATTATTCAATTCAAATTGTCGATTATCCAAATAAAATGAAAAATTGCCAGTGCTTTCAGAAAATTTGAAAAAATCATTGAATTTCTTCATTGCTGTGAAGGGTTATACGAATTTTTTGGGCATTTTATCTCAATAAGTGAGATGAATTGTGGGATTGACGGTGAAATTTGGTTGCCACCAAAACGATCGGCTTTGTTGACTATACAATTCAGCTTGATCGAGTAGATTGCAAAGACGATTGGAAATAGACGTATCAGTCAAATTCTCGAAAATACAGTGACCTTGTTCCCATCGAGAGGTTTGGAAGGATAAAAGCTAAAAAATATGAAAAGTTAACGTCTTTTATGGCCGGCTCCTCTGCCATTTTACAATTTTTTTTATATGAAAACTCACGGTTTCAGCTTTGAGCCCATCAAAAAATCGAATGTGTTCAGTGCAAAAACCATCGTGTTCAGCGAAAGAATACGTCTGATCCCTATTAAATGATAAGAGCCCTCACTTCTCCCATACACGGATGCATTCATAAGCTGCATGCTTATTCCCCGTCTCCTACTAAATTTAACGGACTGGGAGGCTTAATTTAACCCTTTTTCACGTACGGCCGACTGGCGCAATAAATTTAAACCACTGGATTAGAAAATTAATAAATGTCCGTGGAAAATTGTTGTCTGCCATGTCCCGAATGCTGTTCCGTAATTATAAAGTTCATTCGGAAAAAGGCTGTTCCCGAGTAGGGGGTGCCTGTTCGAAAATCCGACTAGAAGTAATCTGATTCAAAAATATCGCGTCGGATTTTTAATTGCATTCTGGATTACGCCTGGAGCTTTGCTCTTTCTATCGTATCTTCTGGACAGGAACTACCTATAGTTTGGGAGTTTTCATGAATATGGATGGGGAGATGGGGCTTGGATATCGACTTTTATACGGATATTAGATTCTCAATTCGGGTGGAAAATAATTGTGATTTCATTCAGTTTTTTTCTTTGCTTTTTTTTATCATTTCTCAACCAACTAATGGATTTACAGTTCACTAATATGTACTAACTTATTTACACCACTCAATAATTTATCTACACGCTATCTCGTACTGTCTGTCTCCGCTTCGGGCCGATGACAATTTATATACCGCTGCCTAGTTTATCGAACGCTCTGGAACGTCGTGGTCTGTCCAGAACAGCGTGGTCGGATCTAGAAGGGTCGCAAACAGTCCGGCCTAAGTTTGTTACAATTTGATTTAGATGAGGCAACGTTTTTGACTTTTCTCGAGAGAAAAATCAACCTGTGTGAGCAATCAAAATAAATACAAAAATAATTTTTTGTTCTTTGATTGGTATCACTCATAACATTTCGTCACTGAAAAAAGTTTTTATGAGTTCAACCACTTGTATTTGTTATACGATAGAATATTAAAACATTCGACAATTCGTATATGTAACTCACAAATGAAGTTGATTCTTCTAATAAAAACTTTTTGTTTTATGGGTTTATTCAACACCAATTTATCAAGTCCTTCCGCCATGTCTACAGACTCAGTCAATAATGCCAGGAAATCGTGATATTACTTCCAAAACTCCGAGTGTCGAAATTGTTGTGCAGACTGGATTCCAATAAATGATTTTCAACGGAAGCCATCAAATAACTATTTGAGAGTCAACTTTTCCGATTCTAATCTCGAAGAAAAGTTTTTGGCGCCAAACACTTCCGACTAGCGTTTGGCTACAATGCAACGGTAATATCTAATTTTCCCTTTCACTAATATGTACTAGCTTATTTACACCACTCAATAATTCATCTACACGCTATCTCGTACTGTCTGTCTCCGCTTCGGACCGATGACAATTTATATACCGCTGCCTAGTTTCTCGAACGCTCCGGAACGTCGCGGTCTGTCCAGAACAGCGTGGTCGCATCTAGGAGGGTCGAGAGTCGCAAACAGTCCTGCCTAAGTTTGTTACAAAATGATTTAGATGAGGCAACGTTTTTGACATTTCTTGAGAGAAAAATCAACCTGTGTGAGCAATCAAAATAAATACAAAAATAATTTTTTGTTCTTTGATTCGTATCACTCATAACATTTCGTCACTGAAAAAAGTTTTTATGAGTTCAACCACTTGTATTTGTTATACGATAGAATATTAAAACATTCGACAATTCGTATATGTAACTCACAAATGAAGTTGACTCTTCTAATAAAAACTTTTTGTTTTATGGGTTTATTCAACACCAATTTATCAAGTCCTTCCGCCATGTCTACAGACTCAGTCAATAATGCCAGGAAATCGTGATATTACTTCCAAAACTCCGAGTGTCGAAATTGTTGTGCAGACTGGATTCCAATAAATGATTTTCAACGGAAGCCATCAAATAACTATTTGAGAGTCAACTTTTCCGATTCTAATCTCGAAGAAAAGTTTTTGGCGCCAAACACTTCCGACTAGCGTTTGGCTACAATGCAACGGTAATATCTAATTTTCCTTTTCCTCGTACAATGAAACAGCCGAACTTTCTCCATATTGACCAAGTTTGAATGAGGACGAAAGAAGTGAAAACTTGAGTTATGTGAGTTAGTGATGACGAGGAGTTGGAGCAGTTAGACCTTTCGTAAAATAATAAAGATTTTCTCACTTTTTCAGTTATGGGTAGGAAGTTGCTCATTTCCAAAGAAAATTGCACCACCATATCATTATTCATTGAAATGTAGAAGCTCAATTCAAGTGCACCTTGATCTGTCTTAATATCCAACTGAAAAGAAGTATATTTTATAGCTGTTTTCAATTTATAAGAATATTAATTTGCTAAATTTTCGAATTATATCAGATTATTCAAATTTGCCAATGATTGGAATTTTACTGCTCTTCCTCATGAAATTTTTTTTTCCAATCTTGTGTTGAAAAATTCGATGATAATTGTGTGATTCCATCTGTTGAAGTTTGAAAAAATGAAATGGTGTCATGCTAAATGATCCGGAAGTTCACTAATGAAAATTTCCTACCGGTAAGATTATCTAAGAAAAAAAAATTCCCGATCTAGCCAAGAATCTTTGTTACAATGAACGCTCCGCGGTCGCGGTGACAGATTGGACGATGTTAATTAAACTTTGAAGTCGTGGAAAGCGAGAGCCCGAATAGTTTTCCCGATTCGAATTTGCCCGAGAAAATGGTCACGAAGAATATGTTAATGCCACGCTGCCGCTCCTCCGGTCGAAACGGGAATAACTTTATAATCCCCCGGTGCAAATTTGACTGATTTATGTGGAGAGAAGTTGAATTTAAATTCTGGAATTTGATGATAATTGGACTTTATTACTGGTACCCTTCGTCGTATATATCCTCGGAATTGTCTTTTATGAGTTACAAAGTAGCTATTTCTTACTTTGAATTGCTGGTCGGGTGATAACGATGGAGATTGAGACATATTTTCATCCCCGAATTAGAACTTTCATCATTGAAGTCCATCTCTATTTCCCGATTTACTTAGTCAAGTTTCCTTCTTACATTCTCCTACTTCTAGATTCTATCAGAATTCCACTCCATTTTATTATATGAATGAATCTACTTGTAATATTTGGGAATATGAATAATAAATCTCAAATTTGGTTACACATCTCGGAGAAGAGTCTGTATATTCGTACATACATTGTGTTACTTTGTATAATCCACGGATGTCGTTAATTTGGGACCGGTTGACTCAGATAACTACATTGTAGTCGATGGATGTTGTGACTACAGGTCGAGATAGGGTCAGGAAAAGGGGAGAATGTGCAGCTACGATTGATTTGTGGGAAAATTTCGGAGAAAGAATTCAAGAACGTGGGTGTCTCCAACCACTGGAAGTGAGAGACACTATCAAAAATGTCCACTCAGGAATTAGGTTTTTGAAGGGGGAAAAGTTTACCTATGGGGGACTCTGGAAGAGTTAAGGCAGTTGCTCGCAGGTAGAGAACTCACTAAGAGTTTGTTATACGAGGTCGGTCATCCGGTTAGTTGAAAGTCGGGAAGGTGCCAAGATTGGTACAGAATTGTAAGTTTCGGTTCGAGGCTGGTGTAGGGACTAAAATTGAGGTAGTAGTCCGTTGTAGGAAGATAGATTTAGTATCTTCAGTCGAGAATTTTTCTAGAGTCCGGATTAGGGAAACAATCTGTAATAGATCGTGGAAGTAAGTGTCGAAGAAGTTGCATTTTGAGTAAAGTTAGAAGTCGTATTCGTTACGGGAGTGCGAACAAAAAGGTTAGGGTCACTTTCGGAGTGAGTGAATTTGTTTTCAAGTAGGTACAAAAGAGGAATAGTTGGTTTTACTAAGGGTACAAGTCGTATTATTACACACTGTTGCCAATTTTCTTGTGCAAGGCTCGGAGTTATATAAGGTTTTAATACTATGAAGAGATTTGAAAATTTGAATTACCATCTATGTTTAAGCAGGCAAATAAAGAGTACAACCATACCAGATCACCAAAGAATACAACAACCCTAATTCTGAGCTATGTATAGATTCAATTTGTTTCTTTGTCGAATTCGAGTTCTTTTTGGAATACTCAATTTAAATACATTATTCTACAAGAAATTATTTGTTAGTCAGGTTTCCTGTTTAAACCAGTATTTCAGGTTGAATTTTTGAGCGCTCGTACTACTGACACGAGGTCTATATCATTTCGGACAATGTCTGTATTTTTCGAATTTTGAGCCGAAACAGTCTCAATCGACTATGTTCGACTCACTGATGACGAATCTGTCGAGAAATTCGAGTCTTTCCGTCCGTCCGGCCGTATACACGATAACTCTCGAACGGAATGTCCTAGAAACTTGAAATTTTCAGGGTAGGTTCGAATCTTGAATGCCGCGGTTACGTTCGTTATTCGGCAAAATTAGCCCAGGGGTTCCGTAAATATGGCCGCTCGAAATTTTGTTTTCCTGATAACTTCGAAATTACAAATTTGATCGAGGTAAAATTCTGCATTCAGATGGAAAATTACGTGTTCAAGCTACATGCGAAATTTTGTCCAGCTCGCATGACCAGAACTATAGGAACCATAGAAAACAATAACTTTGTGATGGAGAGGCCTAGGGACTTGAAATTTTCAGGATATGTGAGGATCTCGAATGTTGCGGTCATGTTCATCAACGAGCAAAATTAGACTAGGGGTTCCGTAAATATGGTCGTTTGAAATTCGGTTTTTTTGATAATTTCAAAACAACAGATTTGATCATGACGAAATTTTGTATTTGAATTGAGAATGATATATTCGAGCTACATTTTGTCCAGATCGCATGATCAGAACCATACAAACCATAGAAAATCATAACTTTCGAACGGAAAGGCCTAGGGACTTGAAATTTTCAAGATAGGTTCGGATCGCGAATATCGTGATTACGTTCATCAATGAGCTAAATTAGACTAGGGTCGTAAATATAGCCGTTCAAACTATTCTTTTCCTGATAATTTTGAAACTACTTATTGGATAGGGATGAAATTTCGCACATAGATAGAGAAGAAGAATAATGTATTCAAACTACGTGAGAAATTTTGTCCAGATCGCATCACCAAGACCATAGAACCGTAGAAAATTTTAGCGAATTATCGAAAAAAAAATTGGTCACCTAAAGCACTGACGTGAAGTCTTGATTTTCGCTTCAGTTTGAAATAATCTTTGACAGCTGTCAAAATCTTTCCAATTGGTTTCTAAAACTGGTGAATGCGAATCTACCTACATGGTGGATGAACGAGTGCTCAAAAGCTCCTGATTGCACGGCAGTGCTTTTCGTAATTTTTTGTTACACTTCTATAATTTCTGGCTGGAATCAATGTGCTGTATCCACTTAGTTTCTATTAGAATTTTTAGTTTATATTGAATATTCTAACATGATAGTTAATCAATAAACCATACGATTATGCTTTGGGTCACGATCCCGAAAATACCAGATGAATTTTCTCAAATATACACTTTCTACCATCAACACTCAACAAAACAGAAATCGTAGATCCTAGTCATTTCAAGATTCATAAAACTCAAATCCTCTGCGTCTGCGTCACTGTTGGACTCAGAAGAAGCCGAATGTTCAGGGTGTTTTTCCACCACGTATACCAAGGCACGAACTGGTCCTTCACTATCAGATACATAGTGACCACGTAACCCATCATGATGACCCCCAGAAACGACACGATGAAGCTCTTCGTCCACATCCTCGACAGTCCCAACTTGATGCCTTCGATCATGAAGTAATCCATCCCGATCAAACAAATCACCACCAAGCCCAGGGTGACCAGGGTCAGGAGGAAGGCAATGAGACAGTCGGACCTCACGTGATTCCTGTTCCGGGGGTGTCGAACCCACAGTCTGATGCCCTCGAAGAAGCCGTATCTGAGGGTTTCGACGGCGTTATATTGGTAGAGACAGAGCTCGCAGTAACTACGACTCGACTGGTTCAGCCATCGTTCCAGACAAGATAAATGAACGTAGGCGAGACTTCCCTTGCAATAACAGGGAGACAACAGCCTCTCATTCACCGTATTAGCGTGGCAAATTCTGCATACCGTCGAGGGGATCGAGAGGAGGGAGCTGTTCTTCAGTTCTATCCCCTTCTTGAAATCGACCTTCACAGTCGTCGACTTCTTCCGGCCGTTCCCAGTTCTGATGGACTCTATGATGTCGTCGTCGTGAGAGTTGGAGTCGGTGAAGGTCTTGTATTTCTCGTTTTCGAAAATGCTGACGGGTGTTACACTCGACGTCTGGTCGGATTCTACGTTTTGGATTTGGAAAACGGTCGGTTTCTCCGACGAGCTAGGTTTCTCCCATGTTTTAACCTCTGCCTCGGTTGGGAGGACGTGTTTTCTTTCGTTATCTTGGAGATATTTCCGGTTAATTGAAATGAAAGAATCCGATGTCGTCATTCTTGGTCCTGATAGAATCTTGACGGAAGTCTTATTGGTATGATGTTTTCCACTTGCGTTCGACAATTCTTCACCTGCCAAAACTGTAAGTGGTATTTCGTCTAATTCACTCGAGTTCTCTTCCTTAGATTTTCCAGATTCATTCCGGATATTCAATTCTTTTCTCAGCTTCCGAGAATATTCCACATTCTCTTCTAGCTGCACTGTTTTATCGGACTCGACAGACTTCAAAGAGCACGACACAGACCTAGGTTGCACTAGGGTGATGTAATGGGGGGGTTTTGATTTAGCAGAAGATGCTGAAGTGGAACTAGTCGATTCATTGTTTAATTTCACGAGACTCCTAGAATGTGGACATTTTAACGATTGCGCGGAATTGCTCGAGGTCTTTCTTGTCCCACTGGTGGAAATTGAGGGTGCTTCTGGATTGTTCAGTGATGTTTTGGAGGTTGTTCTGTTTTCTACATCTTCTGACATATTCTACTCGATCAGGACATTTTGCCAATTTTTGCGTGAGATTGATGAGAAATGTCAAAATCTATGGTTGTTGTGTCAAAGCTGTCAAGAAGCAGAGGAAAAAATGAAGGTTTCAATGTACCATTCCAAGCTACTGGTGATTAAGTAAAAGGAAGATACATATCTAAAGACAACTACAATGCAGGCAACATTACATATTAGGAACCAAGTACCAGGTGGGTTTCACCAAAAATTCAAATTTACAAGAAAATTCTATAACTCGTTTAGTGGTTTGCAGGAAAAATTATTCATTTGGTGAGATCATTCAGCATTTTTTGATTTTATAGGTACCTCTATGAATTCATAGTTCGGATTTTTCAGTTAGGAGTATCTGGAAAATTTGGGGAAAAATTAATTCGTTGATGTAGTAAATATATGTCATCCATAGAATCCAAGGTGTTAAGTTTCTGATATGTACTTCTCTCTATTTTTCCAGTTATTACTTGTATCAAAGTTCAAACTTTGGCAAAAAAAGAACTCTTCGATATAGACCAGAAAATTTTTTATCTATCTATCTATCAATGATCAATGGTATACTGCATTTGGAATTCGAAACTCTTAACTCCCTATGATTTTATGTTGGATCGGTTTTCCACAATGAATTTCTTTTAAATTCAATTGCTTGATTTTCAGCCTTCGAGCCAGGAGGATCATTGTCGGATAACGACCGGTTTCTGTTTCAAATTTCTTGCGATGAGCTTTTATATTGTTCGGGACAAGCTCTGAACGGCAGACGGACCAATTTTGTTATTCGATTTTTCTATTCCACACTACACAAGACCGGAATTTAAAACAGGGTTAAAATCTTTCTTCCCAAACCATTCCATTCGAGGATAATTTCAACGTCAATCATGCAGGAATCGAACAGCTCTTGGGATTTATAGACATGTCTTTATTTTCCTTCGAAAAAGTTCATTCCGCATAATTCAAGGCGGAAAACGAACTGAAGAAAACCCCCACGTTCGCGTCGTTCGGCATCGAATTAGCCCGGAATTCGGGGTTATGCATAAAGGGCGGTTGCCCGAAGTATAAAAACTAAATAACGGAGCACCTTTATTACCGGTTTTAGTATCCGAAACGACGGACAGGCTGGCAGCTCGTAAAAACTCCGAGGGTTTCGGGGGCGGCCGATCCTACCCGGCGTTCGGTCTTTCAGTTGGACCGGATTTACCATCAGGCGGTTCCGCGCAACGAACGCTCGAATGTATCATTTTATAGTACATCTGCAACACTGAAATTGCGATATTCTCCGCAGAAGAGGGGCTTCGCGAAATAAGAGTGTTTATTCTGTCCTTTCAAGTAAGAGGATTTTACGTTCTCTCGGAGGGGAGGGTCAGTTTGTATTCATGTCGTTTTCAGGGAGATAACTAAGATCGACCGGCGGTGAAATTGCGGATTTCGAGAGGGAAGGGGGGGGGGAGAAATGTGTAAGTATGAATGTGGGGAAATGCGACGAGAATGACTGGGAGACGTTGAGGGGGTTCAGAATGGAGGATTGGGCTGGAAAATGAATTTAAAGGATTCATATTTGCCATTTTGTAGGTGCATAAATTAAACTCGTTTCAATTCAGTACTTTAATCGAATCAAAATCAATAGACTGAATTGGACTTCTTCATAGCGAGTTAAACAGCTTAACGTTCAAGTACTACCTAACTCAACTGTCTTCTCGATAAATTATACTGAGGCGTATATTTCAAATTGTCTTTGCAATCAACTCAATTGTATTAGCAACCAAGCTGTTTTTTTGGTGCCAATCCCAAGATGTATCTTGTTTATTTTGATAAAACACCCAATCAATTTGTACAATGAAGAATTATGTTTTTTTTGTCAAATTTTTTCACTGGCGGTTTTTTTATAGATTCAATGAATCCATCATGAAGCTTGATTCAAATTTTAGAATTTAATTCTAAGAAAATGCATTTTGGTTTCATAACAAGAAGCTCGAATAGTTTGCTCATAAAGATTAGTAGGAACTACAAATTGTGGAAAACCTGAAAAACATTTCTGAATTCAAATGAGATGAATTTGTTCGAAAAAATATCACCAACGGAGACATCTGAAAAAAATATGTTGTAAAAATTGGTTACTATTTAGGTTTCTAGTCTTTGAGCATAGTATTTCAGAATTTTTATGGAAAATTTATGTCACTCTCTAGTGTACATTCAACTGGATGTGGCATACAAAATCTGTATTTTTTTTGGAAATTTGTTGGATTGTAGGGGCGGCAGAAAAATTTGCGTTCGGTTGCAGAATGGCGGATGCGACGGTTATATGTTTTTTGAGCGCTCGTACTACTTACACGAGGGCTATATCATTTCGTCACGATGTCTGTATTTTTCGAATTTTGAGCCGAAAATGGTCGCAATCGACTATGTTCGACTCACTGATGACGAATCCGTCGAAAATTTCGAGTCTGTCCGTCCGGCTGTAAGCACGATAACTCGCGAACGGAACGACCTAGAGACTTGAAATTTTCAGTGTAGGTTCAGATCCCAAATGCCTCGGTTAAGTTCGTTTCTGGGCAAAATTCCACGAGGGGTTCCGTAAATATGGCCTTTCAAAGTTTTGTTTCCCTGATTACTTGAAAACAACAGATTTGATCGTGATGAAATTTTGCACTCAAATGGAGAATGAGGTGTTCAAGATACATGTAAAACTTTGTCCAGATCGCATGACCAGAACCATAGAAACCATAAAAAATTGTAACTTTTGAACGGAAACGCCTAGGGACTTGATATTTTCAGGATAGGTGTGGATATCGAATGTCGTGATCACGTTCATCTATGAGCAAAATTATGCTAGGGGTTCCGTAAATATGGTCGTCTGAAATTTTGTTTTCTTGATAATTTCGAAACTACGGATTCGATCGAGATGAAATTTTGTATTTTAATCGAGAATGATATATTAAAGCAATATTTTGTCCAGATCGCATGACCAGAACCATAGAAACCATAGAAAATTGTTACTTCTGAACGGAAAGGCCTAGGAACTTGAAATTTTCAGGGTAGATTTGAATCGCAAATGTCGAGATCACGTTCATCAATGAGAAAAATTAGACTAGAGGTTCCGTAAATATGGCTGTTCAAAATATTTTTTTCCTGATAGTCTCGAAACTACTGATTGAATTGAAATGAAATTAAGCACCTAGCTGGGGAATTATGTATTCAAACTACGTGCGAAACTTTGTCCAGATCGCATCACCAAGACCATAGATACCGTAGAAAATTCTAGGGAATTATCGAAAAAAAAATTGGTCAGCTGAAGCACTAACATGGAGTTTCAGGATTTTTTTGACAGCTGTCGAAAATTCCTTCAATTGATTTCTATAACTGGAAAATGCGAATCTACCCACAAGGTGGATGTACGAGCGCTCAAAAGCTCCTGACTTCACGGCAGTGCTTTTCGTAATTTTATTTTAAAGGTTTTCTGTTTCTCGCATCGAATTTTTCATTTTGCTAACCGTGATGAGATCTGATATGGATCGAAACCGGTTTACGGGTGCAAATGATGAATTTGTTGGTCTCTGGGAAACATGAATTGTTTTATTGGCTTGCTATTAGTTTATCTAGTATAATTTTTCTAATTTCATTCCTGAATTTGACATCGCAGATTGATTGTAATGATACATCGCAATGTTCCTTGATTTCCTCAAACAACATCACAGAGATGTAGATGGTTACCTCATGTTACAACATCGCTGCTCTGTATCCGTGCTCTTCTCGTGATATATCTATATATATATATATATACGGCAACATGATGCAGATACAGACTTCATGCCCAGTTTTGCACATTACTGATTCCACGCCTGTGGGGTTGAAACAACCGATACTTACCGTGAACAATACTGGAATAATTTGGTCAGATCGTCCTAGGGTCATTCGTCGAGCAAAACGTAAACAGGAAAAGCAGGTTATCAATGCCGCGCAACCGGGTCCGACTTCATCTCGCTTGCAGGACGCAAACCGAAACCTGCTAATTGGGGTTGTGCCAGCCACAGACCAATAACTAACTGGATTATTTTATATTGTTACACCGGCGAAATTATGTATACACTCCAGGGGTCAGATCGCATCGTGCGTCCTCCTGCCGTTGGACCGGTTCTTGTTTTTCATTTGCGCCGGAATTATTAATGTTTGTCACAGAGTCGTATCCGATCGGCCATTTAGGTCACGTAAAGCAGAAATTACAGTTTGATGAAGAACGGCTGTAAGTCTGGTAAAACGCTCAAAATCAACGCCCGCTTCGCAGATGAATATGGTTGAGGGCGGATTGCGGTCGAAACATAAAAGTTAATGAGGAGCCAATTATGCGCGGAATGATGGTCGTGCAGAATATCATTGAAAAATTGGGAGAATATCTGTACTTTGGAGATACAGTGAAAGGGGGTGGTGGAAACGGCCGTTAAACTAACTCAAGCCCCAACATGATATTTGTAGCCGAGTCCGAGAAAATATGAGACCAAATAGATGATTATCCATAGAAATGAAGATATTGCGACTAATAACTGAAAATAGTTTGAAGGATAAAAACAGAAACACTAAAATGGGAGAAGAAAGCGGAGTAATGAAAATAGATATTAATTACTTCATCTACTCCTATTGAATTATATATTCATTATTCAACTACTTTTGAGCAATTAAAAGTATCTGTAAACAACAAAGACCATGAGTTATAATAACTCACTACTATAACTCCCTGACTCTGTGCTTCTGAACAAGCCGATTGGCCGAAAGGGAACAGTCCATTATTGGTATTGAGGTCGCTTGAATAATTTTGACGTTTTTTAAATTAAGTTGATACCTAATTATTACTTTGAATGTTTTGCTGAAATATATTATGAGTTCTGATAGTGAAAATGAATTATTATGCACACCTTCAGAAATAAGACAATCAGCCAATGTTAACATACAGAATTTATCGCCCGAAATATCCAAAAACAAATATAAAGGTATATACAACAATTTTCAAGATTGGTGTTGCAGTAAGAATATTAAGTCATCATTTACAGAGAATGTTTTTTTGGAATATTTTAGTTAACTTGGCACTAAATGTAAAGCATCGCCCCTATGGACTTTCTTCTACATGCTTAGAAGCACAATCAACATAAACAATGCATTGTTATAGGTTAATGTTAAGATTTGTAAATAAAGTTCTTTCTCTGTACTTGTATCTTAGTATTTATTGTTATAGTCGTAGATAAAGTGTAGTATTCAACTTGCGGTAATGGTCATAACTCACTTGATGAATTTCAGCACTCGCCTTCGGCTCGTGCTGCAAACTTCATCTGCGTGAGTTATGACCTACATTACCGCTCGTTAAATGCCTCTGATGTGCTAGCTCAGAACAATATGACCGTTGAACTATTCCTGGCAGGGAAACACATAGATAATATAAAAGAATTATAATTGAAATCAATGTTTTCCATCATTCTTTCTCCTGAATTATTAAGAAATTTTTCGTCGAATTAATTATGGATTACCACTGAAGGTATCGATTTTTGATAAAGTATACAAAAATCGTTCTGAACAATTCTCCCAAAATATGGCCGTTAAAACGGAAGTGACAACGAGTTTAAATTTCACCCTTCCCCTTGCCTCGGAGGTTTAAAAACTCGGGATATTGCCTGAGCCCCCTATTCAAGAAGGAAGGGGTAAGTATTTGGTGAAATTATAATGGAATGAGAGTGGAGTTGTTCAACTTTTTAATGATGGCACTGCGTATTTTCGAAGCGGCTCTGACGAGGAAAGGAAAGCCGGGAAATTCTCCCGGAAAAAGTTTTCGAATATTCACGTCGATTTACTAGCAACTGAAGGCGCTCGACATAGCACCCATTTTTTTCGCCAATCGATTCAATTATTTAATTTACTTACCAAGTTCATCAAATTCAATAATGAAATTCGAAAAATTATTCTAGATAAACTTATAGCAAGCCAACAAATCAATTTCATGTTACCCCAGAGAACACCAAATCCATCATTTGCACCTGTAGATCTTTTTCGACTCATATCAAGTCTCATCAGTACAGTTAGCATTTGTGGGCTTGCTATCAGTTTATCTAGAATAATTTGTATTTCATTACTGAATTTGATCATCTGAGATAAACAGCCAATACATGTATTGTTTAGTCAATTATCCAGAAGAAAAAGGTTGTAGCTAGAATCAGTAATTTCCATGCGTGACATGCTCGTAATGTTTGAGGCGGTCACACATTGTGTTTTTGTCTAGGGAAGCTGGGAAATCTCTTTCATGGCCTGCAGATATTGAGATATTTGATTTTTGAGCGGACAGGTGGCGTGATTGGAGACATTTTATCTGATCACCGCTACGTTATGTTTTAAAGGTTTACTGTTCCTTATATTGTATTCATCATTTGCTAATAATAATAATAATAATAATATTAATTTATCCACAAAACCACATATTCACAGCAAGCAAATACATTTGGCATAGGATATGTCAGCAATACAATAATAATACATTTACCAGCATTAACGCATAAGATATTCATCAATATAATAGTAGCAATTTGCAAGCAAAAACAGTTTTAAAGATTTATTGAACAAAACTGTACTATCTATGCATCTTAATTCGATTGGAGCTAACTTTTCGCGTTTTCGTCGATTTTCGACCATTTTCGAACTTTATTTTCGTTCGTTTGGAATTCGAAATAGGCAACTTTCCGAGTACCTTAGGAAAGCCCGTTTCTCCCTCTCGAAAACGCGGGGGCGCTTTGCGCCCCCGTTTCCTCTCTTTTTTCGCAATTTTAAAGTTCCATATATCTATGACATTTTTCGTATCGGGTTAGTCTGTGGTATGAAATTAACAGGTCATGTGAATGTCTTGTATAGTATTCATGATTGAAATTCAAAGGTAGAAATGTTAGCTTTAACTTATTTCAATATTTCAAATATATAGGAAAACTGATGAGACTTGATATGAGTCGAAACCGGTCTACAGGTGCAAATGATGGATTTGGTGTTCTCTGAGTAACATGAAATCGATTTGTTGGCTTGCTATAAGTTTATCTAGAATAATTTTTCGTACTAGATGCTGAATTTGATAATCTGAGATAAACAGCCAATATATTATTTAGTCAATAATTCAAACGAATAAGGTTGTAGCTTGAACCTGTAATTTCCATGTGTGACAATATGCTCGCAATGTTTACGGTGGTCACACATTGTGTCTTTGTCTAGGGGAACTGGGAAATCTTTTCCATGGTCTGCAGATTTTGAGACAGTTGATTTTGTAGTGGTCAGGTGGGGTGATTGGAGACATTCTTTCTGATCACCGCTGCGTTATGTTTTGAAGGTTTACTGTTTCTTATATCGAATTCATCATTTGCTAACTGTACTGATGAGACTTTATATAACTCGAAACCGGTCTACAGGTGCGAATGATGGATTTGGTGTTCTCTGGGGTAACATGAAATCGATTTGTTGGCTTGCTATGAGTTTATCTAGAATAGTTTTTCGTTTTTCATTACTGAATTTGATAATCTGAGAAAAAAAAATTTTTTAATTCGAGGAAAAGGATTACCTTCTAAGAGCTCAACTGTTAATAAAACTGAATCTATACCTGGGTTTAATAATCTACGAAGTAGGTATCTTTTGGAATCAAACTCACATCTAGTATATCCTACGCCTTTCAAGGTTGGTCATAGATACAGACTTCTTGAGTCCATAGAGCTTCTTAAAAGTTATCTTAAATACTAGCCTCGAATAAAAAGGGGTGAATTTCACCTTAACAAAGGCTGAGAAGTGACCAACTGTTCGTGAAATGCTCTTTATCGTTGGATGGACCCCGGGAAGAAGCAATTACCATATTGAACAGTCGAAGCAATTCAATAACCGCATTTATACCTTCGGAATCAAGCTGATCCACTTCGCGTACCTATCCTATCTCAGAAAACTGATCATGTGTATTCTCGGCTAGGCCTTGCCCCACGAGAGCGATAATCTACCTGGATTATATAAGATTTCTGGATTCGAGCAGCCTTCGGAGATGCCTCGGAGAATCTGCCTAATGGGAAATTCGACTTGATTTAGGTATTCGAATTAACTCATACCATAAATAACTCCTTAATGAACTGCCAGACACACATCGTTCAACGTTTGCTCTTTCTATTTTGCCTTCGCCCGATGATACCGTACGTTTTGCTCTCGTCTCAGATAATCGATGAATGCAAGAGACTGGTTAGAAATTTTTTCACATTGTTTTACAGATCAAGAGGAGAAACTGGCGATGCGATCTTTCGGGAATAATATGCCAGAAAAGTGGAGATTAACGATTGCTCCAGTATAAGAGGTAAAAGTTGCATTCACGGTGGAAGTTTAGTGGTAGTCAGACTCTGGAGCAACATACGTTACGTTACGTTAAGTGCACGAAGTGATAGACCCTTCCAGCTTCGGTATGATTTTTAAGCGGATCTCGTTTAGAAAGTTTGTTAGAAATGAGGGTTTTAATTACTTTCCTAATGAACAGTTGCACTCAAAGCATCATGAAGATGAGTTGTTAACAGCCGTTCAGAAGTTATAAACATATCAAAGTACGGAGAAACGAAGTTTTTGCAAGCTTGTTTTTTATGAACAAGGGCGTTTTCATTCTGCCCGAATGTCTGTAATTTTCGGTTTCTGATGAATAAATTCGTGATCAAATTCAATTCTGTCCGGCCGGCCGTAAAAACCATAATGTTTGAGGTCTTAATATGCCGGTTAATTTCGTAAATAGGCAAAATCCGCCAAAGGGTTTCATCGATATAGCATCGGATATTTTTCTTTCAATTTTTCAAAAAACACCAATTCGATCGAATTTAAACTTTGTAGTTAGTTGTAAAATAACGACACGTAGGTTCTTTTCGTGAGAATCGTATCACTAGAAATAAAAATTCTTCTTCAAAACTTCTGTAGCAGACATTTTTTGTCAAAATAAATTTATAAAATGACATCGTTTGTCCCAAAAAAAATTGAAAGTAAAAGATATGTGGAATTTTGATAATTGTTTGAAAAATGGTAGTGAACAGATTTCAGGGAATGGGAATTTTTTGAACGATTTTTTTTTATTCAAAAATAGAGCATAAGTTATCATCGTTATTATTGCCTATAGAAAAAAAAGTTGAGAGTGAGAGTTGTGTGGAATTTCGGTGAACTGTTTCGAAAAATACAGTAACGTGCAGATTATAGAAAATCAAATTTTTATTTCTTATTAGGAATTTATGGGATGTTATTTTTCATTTCAAAAATATACCATAAGTTATCATCTTCATTAATTCCCACAAAAAAGTTGGAAGTGAAAGTTGTCTGGAATTTTGATAAACCGTTTTGAAAAATACAGAAGCGGGCAGATTTCAAGGAATGCAATTTTTTTTTCAATAGTTTTTTTTGGAACGAATTTTTTTTATTCAAAAATATAGCATAAGTTATCATCGTTATTATTGCCTATAGTTGAGGGTGAAAGTTGTGTGTAATTTCGGTAAACTTTTTCGAAAAATACAGTAACGTGCTGAAAATTTTTAAATCTAAAAAAATTTCAAAAAAATATACCATAAGTTATCATCTTTATTACTTCCCATAAAAAAAAAGTTGAAAGTGAAATTTGTTTGGAATTTTGATAAACTTTCTTGAAAAATACAGTACCGGGCAGATTTCGGGAAATGCAATTTTTTTTTCAACCAAAAATTTGTTATTCATGTTATCATCGTTATTTTTGCCTATAGAGAAAAAGTTCTGTGGAATTTCATAAACTGTTGAGAAAGTGTAGCATGCAGATTTCACGGAATATTTTTTTTTTCAATGGGAATTTTTGGAATGATCTTTTTTTTATAAAAAATCCTGTTTTTAAGTTTTCAATCGAATAATTTAGACTAGTTATATTGAAATTATTTCGTCCCTACTGTAAAAAAATATGAATTATTTGTTGTCTTCTACAGAATAAGAAAGAAAAAGTAATGACGGCTTGTTCGTTCCATAATCTTTGGTTCGATAGTCTCAATACAATGTCATCTCATGAAAAATCGTAATGACCGTAAATTAGTTCATTTCGTACAAAACAACATTTCGAAAGTCCAAATTGAAAGTTCAGACATCACGTCAGTGCTTTTCTCATAAAAATCAGTAAAAATCACCTGAAGTTTGAAACGAAAACAATACTAAGAAGCAGTGGCGGCTCGTCATGGAAGACCAGGGAGACTAAGCCTCCCCTAAAATTTTCATTGCTTTAGTTCTCTTCACGATCGAAATACTTTGAAAAACAGGCAAAAATTTTGAGAATATTTTCCAGAAACAAGTGGAAATGAAATGTCCCATTTGCCTGAACCTGCTACACCCCATTTATTTCGAGCGTTTTTATTGGAGAGAAATCTACGTCCTCCGCCTACCATCTTACGAGAGAGACATAACAGGAGGCAAATCTCCGCAAAGTTGCTGACTATCTCAAAATACTCCGAACTCAGAAATACGTACGCGAAAAAGTGAAAAAAAATGTATGAAATTATTCGTTTCTGGCAATCACAGAGAGAAGGCACCGTTTCCTTGTTCTTTGGGTTGCATAAATGAAATGCGATGAACTAATCGGGAAATTCGCTAATTGTTTTTGTAGTTGGTTAACAATGAAATATAGTTCTGGACTATACTCAGAATGCGAAACGTTTATTGAATCATTAAACCTCTTTTAATTCGAAGAAAGTATAATCTATCGATTCAATGAACCATGTCTCCTTAATTCTTCCTTAACCCTAAAATAGGAGCCGCCACTGCTGAAGAGTAACTCCTTGGAATATTCACAATCGAGCAAGAAATATTATTTCTATTGTATTCTTCAATATTTATGAACCTCCCTGGTCACCAAAACTCTATTAGCCCAATACTCCGAGCCGGAACGAACATAAAAACCCCAAACTCCACTCCCTCCAGAAAAAATATGATGTCACCAGACCGAGTGGTTGACAAAATATATCTCAATACCAACAAAAAAGCGTAATGTTTGAATGTCGAAACATTCCAATTGATATATAGTCTCTATCCGGCCAGAATACATCATAAAAGAGTTGAGATAAGTTCAGAATGGGCATTAATGGACGGGGGAAAAATACGGAGTCTCGAATGGAACGATTATATTGTACTTCTGAAACCTGCCTGCATGAAATATGGCGTTTTTCTTCGCATCGATTCCACTTTGTTGTTGGCTGTAAACGCGCTTTTAACCAGTCGCAAGTTTCTAGGCTTCTATGTGCTCTTTTTGCCCCGGTTTCGCCATTTTTGCTGGTTCTCTCCGTACGAATGTTGCTGCTTTTTCATTATTCTACACCTGTAAAGAACCATTCTTCTTGAGGAATAATGATGACGGCGAACATACGTCGGGTTCAACATTCCTCATTTCCGCTTTCAGTGGCAGTTTTACGATCGGGTTTTCATTTAGGTCAGAGAATCGTGCAGTCTGAGAAGATATCCGAATAAGGAAAATTTATGTAGGCTTTTTTATTATTTTATTTTATAGAATATTATTGCGGGAACTGAGCTAGAGGAACCTCGAGACAATAGGGTTCAGCGACGCAGAATAAAAGTGTCGCGGCTCTCCGCTGTAATATTTGGGAATATGAATACATATATATTTTAAATTCGGTTACCTACCTCGGGCTACATATTCGAAGTCGAGCATACATTGTAGTTATCAGCGGATGTCGTTAATTTCGGAGCTGTATGACTGAGATAAGGAAAGCTTTGGCTTCAAACGAAGCTTTATTTTGACGAACGGTGGTAGACGACAAATAAAACTTTGCATGGGCGACTAAAGTAGTCCTCGATAAGATGAAAAGACGCAACGTAGGTTGACCGTGAGAAAATTTCGGAGAAAGAATTTGAAAGCGTGAGGGGCTCTGTGAAAAAGTGTCAACTCAGGAATTATGTTTTCGGAGTGGGATGAAGTTTACCTTTGAGGGACTCTGAAAGAGCGAGGGGTGCTTGTGACCTGTCGCGGACCACGGGCGTTTGCCGTCAGGTCACGAACTCGGGAGTGAATCGGGGACTTGGGTTAAGTCTGTCGTTCGGAAGCCGGTTAGAGTCCGGGGTAGTTTCGGTCGGGGACCGTTGGCAGTTGTTGAATTATAATAATAGCTACATTTGATTATTTGACCCCTCGTACATTTAGATTAGTATGTTTATAAGAAGTAACAGTCTAATTTTCCGATGTAATTACGATCATGAGAAACTAGGTGAATGATAGATGTTTTATTTCGATGTTTTTTTCGATGTCTTTGAAAATTTCGATTTCATGTAAGCATTTAACCCTCACTTTTAGTGAATATAATATGTTCTTTTAAAATTTCGAGGTATTTTTTCCTGAATACCTGTTCCTCAGAAAAGATAAAACAAAAGACTCCCTCTTCGTGCAGGGAGCATGAACTCAGACCTTTTCGGAAAATAGATGATATATGGTGACAGCGGGATAATTCAGAGTAATAATAAAAATCCCATCTTGATAACTTGTTCTATTGACAAGGCATTTTATTACCAAACAACCCAGTTTATTACACCGCACGTCACTGAGATAGCGTCGACCCGCAAAGTTTGCTCCCGTTTATTCACTAATAAGGCAATAAAACATCCAAATCAATGGTTCATTGCACTAGTCTTCATAAACCTGTAAAGCCCAATTTTTACTTCAATAGCTCCCCTTTCTGATAGGTTGAATAGTTCTCGAAATTGGACGCGAATATTCCGATTATAAACTCCCTCCGCCCCACTTAAACACGTATCTGCAGGTCCTCATCTCGGCTCCGCTAACCGTAAAAGGCGAAGTGATGAAGGTTTGTCTTCCAATTTCCCTATTGTTTCAATCTCTGAAGGCATAATCACGCTCTCTTCGACATCTTGGGGATGTTAGGATCATAATAATATAGACGTTAAAGGAATCTATATTGCTTTTTGATGCGGTTTCCTTCGAACGCCGAGAAGATATTGTCGTCTGAAACGCCCCTAATGCCCCGAATTCGCTGTTTTGCTCTTTAGGTGCATTATCCTGTACCGTCAGATATTATCTGCCATTATGTCTCGTACAAAAGACCCCACTTACGTAAACAAAACGTATCGCGCTTTCTTTGCAACTTGATAACGTCTTAACTTGAACGTCGAAACTCCAGATGTTTTCATTTGTACTATGTTTAGTCAATATTTACCCTTACTTTACCAACTGCTCGGATATTTCAAAATATACTCAGGTTCTCATTGAGGTATGGGGAATAATTTCACGCTGAACTGATTCTGATTGAGTTTTGCCGTTAGCTTGAAAGTCGGTTATTTGTACTGAATTCTGAGAGAAAGTGGGGGAAACTCTTGAGAAAATGCTGCTAATTTCACAGAGAAATTCGTTCGTGAAGTGGAGGCTCGCCAGAGGAGGCGAAGCTCACCCTAAAATTTGTATTGATGTAGTTCTGTAATAAATTGGAAGACTTGATAACATTTCCATACATGCAGAATGAATTCAAATAGCTGGGAATAGAGATTATTTCTTTTGGCCTAATCGATACAAACAAAAATCGAAGTCGAGAGAACGCCTGAAAATGTGAAGAATTAATATATTAAGTTAAGTTTTTGTTTAGTCTATAAGCCCAACGTTGAAATGTTGATAACCCAAACTTTCACAGGAACCATAAATATAGTGCCTAACGCGAGGTTAATGACTAGAAAATATGAAGCGTTGTGAGATTTATAATTTCCCTTCGTCGATTCTACGAATTAAGCACTTAATCAAGTGTTAAGATGGAAAATTTCACATCCTACCACCCCTGTCGGAAATGTGAGAGTTGATTGGTTTCAGACCTATAATTGCCAATGTTCGGTTCACGAACCATTTGAAACCACCTAGAATGGTAGAGTTGAAAATTTTCTTGAGACGAAAAAAAAAATCGTAGAAAGGCAGTATTTTTTGGGGGACTAGGTCGAAAAAGATTTTCGGGAGACTCTATCAGGAGAACACGTAATTCGGGAACCTGTTCGAGTTGGTAATACATTTTCGAAAATCAGTCAGAAAGTAGTTCGAGAAGTAGGCACGAATAGCTCTTTTAGAAAAATAACATGGAATCTATCGGGAATTTAGTTGAGTTGAGAAGCGAACAAAATTATATCGAAATGCCGAAAGAAAGTACGGGTGTGTTCTGTGTCGCAGTGAACTCTCGGCTTCATTAAGTGTGAACAACACGATTTCGGTAAGGGCTCCCCCCAGTGGCGTTCCCTCGTTTTTTGGGTTCCATGAAATGATGAACTAATTGGGAAATTTCTTCATTGTTCTGATTTCAGCTTGACGGCTGATTGTTGGAAGTTTGGAGTGTTTTAATTTTGTTTAAACGTTAAAAATTATCAGATAGAGTATATAACATGGTCGAAAGCAGATGATTAAACTCTGATAAAACCATCTTTGAATATTTGAAAAACCACCATCGGACCAGACTTCGATTATGAAACCAAAATCCCGAACTAAAGGAGACTTCAAACTAACTTCAATTTCTATTATGAAATTGGCCCCCAAATCGGCTCAAAATTCTACTGTTGTCTTTGAATGTACTATTTTTCACTTCGATAAATCGTTGAATGATAACGTTAACGTTCCATTCATTCATTGAGAGTCGAAAATTGTGAGAGCTTTCCACGAAAATGTCCGCTGTAGTCCCGAGAAAATGTAAGTGAAGTTATTCCCTTCGTAAATGTAACAAATTGGCCTTTTTGGCCATTCTTCAGACCTCCATTAGTCAGATAAATTGCCTCGAACTGACTCCTTCATATCAACAAAAAGGTGGTGCTCTAATGAAATGCCATCAAAAGACTTGCAAACTTCTTTTATTATCCTTTTTGTAACTTCATTCCACTGCCTTACCCGGCAGATATGAGGCCAATTCAATGCCATTCGGGGAGATAATATCTTATGGACTCCCTCTGCCTTAAAGAAAATGATGAGAATTTCTCGGTGTGAATAATGCTGTCATGGAACCCTTTTCATTTCTATGTTGAATTTATATATTACTTTCACTACAGTTTTTTCTAGAAGTTCTACAAGACTGCATGTCGCGAAAACGAAGCTCGATCATTGATCTAAGAGACGAAAACTTTATAATTCGTGCTGGCAAAACTTCAAGAAAGTGCCTCAGTTCGAACTCCCATAATCACTAACAATAACCTGAGAGAAAATGGGGCAAGACAGGTTCACTTAATCCCTGTTGTTCCATTTATCCACGCCCACATTATGTACTCTGAAACTTCCATCGATTCGAATTGCAGGACTTTATCGCAACTTCATTTTCCAACCGTTCTTGTTATTTCTTTGTTTGTTTCGCTTTCTTGCATCTGATCCAAGATTGATATAATGTTTCCTGTTCGAAACTTTCTTCTAAAGGAGTTAATGAGTTCTTAGAAGGTAGTTGGGAAAACTGACGACAACATCGAATGGGAAGAATCAGAATATGTTTCTTTTTGGATTTTATTCGTTGGAATCACTTCTTGAGCAAGATTGAAATATTTCGCGTTTTTTTTCTTGCAGGAACTGTCACGACCCAATATTTGGCAACCACTCATGATTTTACGATAAATCTGCACTAAAGAGAAGAGCCGAAGCGAACATACTCTATGTATTGATTCCTGATAACTGCAACCAGCTCCTTCGCCATTTTGCAATTCTGTAAAATTTTATATGTATTTGTGAGTGGATTAATTCCTAACTAACCTGAATTTACAACAGCATAACCGGACTGAGGAAGAATTTGAATTCATAGAAACTCCGAAAAATTAGCCGGAAAAATTTCGGTTGAACTCAATTATATTCGAATGCCTGACTGCAAAAAATTTAAAACAAGTAAGCCAACGCCAGAGGCTTCAGAGTCTTTCAGACATGGGATTGTTTAGGTTTTCATATTTACTACAGAATCCCATAGAAGAGCTGAAGCAAAGAAACTCTCTGTATGAATTCTTGATAGTTACAACCAGCTCCTTCGCCATTTTGCAATTCTAACAAAAATATCCCAATTCTGATCGAAATCGATCGGAAGTAATTGATGAATCTCAGAGAGCAAGTAAGTGGAAGTGATCGTTCAAATCGCTGATATAACCGATTCGTTACCCCGCGCTATCCTCGAAAACCCAAAAGGATCCTCTGGGACATCCACATCGGGAACTCACCTAGCAACCCTCATGTTATTAACTACCCCATTCAGCAAAGATAGGGATAATAAAGATTTCTAAGGTTCCTCATTTGTCTTTCAGGTTTCATGGATCCGAAAAAGGGATCTGCACATTTTAACTGCCGGCATCTTAACCTACACTTCGGACCAGAGGTTCCAGGTAATCAGGCCGGACAAATCAGACAATTGGACGCTGCAGATAAAATTTCCGCAACTGAGGGACAGCGGCATCTATGAATGTCAAGTGAACACCGAGCCTAAAATGTCTCTTCCTTTCAGACTGAACGTTATAGGTAAGAAACTGCCTCAGGACCTCATTTCCCATTCCTTTTGTGCTCATTTATTCAGACTATGAACTTGCGTTTTTTGTTCGAGACGTTCGCAACGGGGGGTTTCCAAAAGGAGACTAGGGATGTAGGGGGTGTTCGATAAGTAGGGATCATTTTTTCGACGAACCTTGTTTCGGGTGTTGGACCACGCACGTGGTATTGGCTTAACAAAAAATATCATTCAAACCTTTTCAATTGTGTGCACTGGAATTGTTTACCTCCCCTTGCATACGGCCTTGATTCTTTGCTGTGGAAAATAAAAGAAATAAAAATGTTTTGTCTGCCTACAAGCGCCACAGGTGAGAAACATATATGCCTTCTTTCAGAACGTTTAAGCGTCCTCCTTGGGATTGAATTGTTCCTGTATTTCCCACCCTATCGTGAATATTGGCCACAAAATTCTTGCTGGGAATTATTGGAAGTCTATATCGGTAACTTGCCGCCACCACACATACTCCAAGATGGAATATTTGTTTGGTTTTTCTGAAGAAGTAAATTTATTGCATTCAGCCTGCATGAATGGTATAGAATGTGAAGCTATCTAGGTTGTATATCTCATGAGTTCTGAAAACCTTCCTTTGTCTCTTATTTCGGGGAAAGAACATCGAAACAAGGATGAGAAAAATCTTATTTCGTAAGCGTTTGTTGCGTTGTGTTTTCGTGCTCCGAAATACGTGTATACAATGGATAAGCTGGTTTAAAATAGAAACTACGGCTGTTCAAATATCGTGGTTTACTATATTCTCCAACCTTTTTCATTGTACTTTATGTTACCAGCCATTTCATTCCATAATCAACTCCCAAAGCCACATAAGTTGAAGTCATTTTCAGGTTGAAGAATATTTTCGTCCTGATAATACATAAATTCCTCTCATGATTCTCGGAAAAATTTTAAATTTATTTCCAAAGATCTTACAATAAGATTTCAAATCAAAAGACATATCAATAAAGCGAACAACTTCCCCTTGAACCTGCGTGGATGAAAACTAAATTATTTTTATCAGATTTCGCCCCATCGATAATATGACGAAATTGGCTGTCACATTTCGCCCATATGAGCACTCCCTTTGTTCTCACTTTTTTCGCCGGAGATCATCCGAAAAGCGTAACGGGCAACTGAAAAACCTCTATCTGCAGGAAATTAATCGCAATATTGGATTCCAACATGACAAAGAATCGAAATAATGTCATAAGATGGGTGTGATCCAAGAATTGGGGCGATGTTTAGGCGGCTGTATTCACTATGAAATATCAGTCTGTATCGAAATGAATCGTATCATCCCCTCGACCGTTTCATGGAGATAAGACTTCATTTAGGCAGCATGTGAATTGGGCTGATAGTTTTGGAGATAAAACTCGAATTAGCGCAAATTTGGGTCCAACATCTATAGATAAGCTGAAGCTAACATACCTACTCTATGTATGAATTCCTGATAATTACAACCAGCTCCTTCGTCATTTTGCAATTCTGTAAAATCCTATATGCATTTTCGAATGGATTAATTCCTAACTTATCTGAATTTATAACAACATAACCAAATGTTGGACTGAGGAAGACTTTGAATTCATAGAAACTTCAAATTTCATTCTGAAATTAGCCCTTAGTTTCGGTTGAACTCAATTATTTTCGAATACCTGACTGCAAAAAATTCAAAAAAGCATGCAAAGGCCAGAGTCTTTCGTGTTGACTTTTCAGACATAACATGTTTTGTTATATTCCTTTTTTTTTTTATTAAGGGTTTAGGTAGAAAAGTTGGCTTGAACAGATCATATTCATTCAACGTTCAAAAAATTCAACGATTTATTTTCAACACATGAATAAGTTGTTGAGGGGAAGGATTGCTCTGAATGTACAAATTGTCCTAATTGTTTATAAATTTTTCCACAAAAAGTTGACGTTTGGAGTTTAAATCAAAAGACATTTCAATGACGCGAACCACTTCCCCTCGAAACTGAGTGAATGAAAACCAAATTCACTTTAACAGAGTTTGCTCCATCGATATGACGAAATTGGCTGTCACATTTCACCCATATGAGGAGTCCCTTTGTTCTCACTTTTTGCTAAGGAGATCATCCCAAAAGCGTAACGGGCAACTGAAAAACCTCTTTCTGCAGCAAATTAATCGCAATATTGGATTCCAACATGACAAAGAATCGAAATAATGTCGTAAAGTGGGTGTGACCCAAGAATTTAGGCGAAGTTCAGGCGGCGGTATTGAAATATCAGAATTCCTGCTAATTACAATCAGCTCCTTCGCCATTTTGCAATTCTGTAAAATTCTATTATGTATTTGCGAGTGGATTAATTCTTAACTAACCTGAATTTATAACAACATAACCAAATGTTGGACTAAGGAAGACTTTGAATTCATTGAAACTTCAAATTCGATTCTGAAATTAGCCTTTAGTTTCGGTTGAACTCAATTATATTCGAATACCTGACAGCAAAAAATTCAAAAGAAGTAAACCAACGACAGAGGCTTTGGAGTTTTTCATACATAGGATTATTTAGGTTTTGTTATTTGCTACAGAAACCCTATAGGAACGCCGAAGCGATGACACCCTTCGTATGAATTCTTGATAGTTACAACCAGCTCCTTCGCCATTTTGCAACTCTGTAAAATAATTCTGTGAAGTATGTATTTCTGAGGTAATTAATTCCTAACTTACCTGAATTTAATTGAAATAGCTTCATGGTTATGAGTTCTGGAAGTTCCCTTCGAACTCTTGCTGAACGAATTATATTAACTTGCGGAGATTGCTCATGCTTTTACATAGGACAAACAGATAGGATTTTCAATACAAGAGTACTAGAAATTGTTTCATTAAAGATAGAGGACATTCGGCATACGCGGATCATTCGAAAATCAATAGTCATGCTTTCAAAGAAGATTTCGAAATTTCGCATACGGAAAATAAAAGTAGAAAATAGAACCTTTTGGTGAGCCTTGATATAAATGAACAAAGATCGTCTGTTTCAGAAGTAATTTAGCTATACCTTAACCATCTGAAGATGATGCTTCGCATCGAAACACATGTGGAATTCAACCCAATGTAGTGGAAATCATATCAGTTATTCTATTGTAACTTTCATTAAATCGACTTAAACAAATTAGGGATCTTTCATTTATACTGTAATAAAATGAGGTTTTACGGTACCTCGCAAAAAAAAACCCCTCCCACGGCATTTGAATTTTGAAAAGATCAATCGAAAACTGTGATAATATGCTCCATCTCGATTGTTCGAAAAACTAGAGTTGTGGCTGATTTCCTCGAAAAGTATTTTACGAAATTATTCAGGGACTAAAATAACCAAGAGATTCAAAGTTATAACAGTAAAATGAATGTATAGAACCGAATGAAATGTTTTAAAAATAAATTCCTCCACGAACAAAACATTTGTTAGTTGATTCCATTTCGATCCCACATAATTGCTTTAAAGATACTCATTGGTAGGGGTTACATGATAAATGTTCCTCTGCATATTCAAACTCGGTCACACCGTCTGTTTCTATGGATACAGATTACAGAAAGCGGCATTGCATTATCATGAAGAAATATAGCTGTGCCTTTCGAGTTATGCCACGCTAACGAGGCTCAAACATTATGTTAATTAGAGCAGAAATTATGAAATTTAATATCATTAATTCTGTAACCTCCCAACCACTCTTGAGCGTTTCGTTTCATTCTATACCTGCGTTGATAATCGTTCATTGGAACGTTTTCCATTGATGCTTGAGACTTTTTTTTCTCAAAAAAATTGAATCGAGCATTTTACGGGGTTACTGAAAAAAAGATTTCCAGTTTCATCACATTTTGTAAATTGTGTAGGTGAATAAATATCGTCGTGTATGACATATTTAGCCTTATGGGATTCTCGTAATGGTACTCTCGTAGATTTGAAAATATCGATTTAATGAAAAGCATTTATAAGCACTTCAATTGGTCGACTTGAAAACCAAGACGAAACTTCTCCCGAATTCCGCATATTTCCGTCGTAGTGAGTCACCCTCCGCGAAAAATCCTCTCAAACCGGGACTTAACCCGGGAAAGCCCAGGTAGAATTCCGGCGTCAGAAAGTTCAAAACTCCCGAAACCGAACGAACTTTTCAATCTTCTCGAGCTCATATAGGATAGGGCGGGCTATACCTCCAGAATTTCATTTTCAGCGAATTGTTCTTCCCATATTCCGTATCGAAAATGACGTGGCAATTAAATCGACGGCTTTTTGCTGGAAAATATTTCCCCACTTCTACTGACGTTCGAAGGTGAACGAGTTCGATCATTTATCCTTTCTAGGCACCAACCTTTGAACTCGGAATTCGAGCGGGAAGTTTCCTTTCCTCCAGAGATCTAAATTGGAACTTGTCTGACTCGAGAGATGAAAGCGGAAACAAATTATTGTTATCCGCTACTTCAATAAGCTGGAATATTCCCTGAAGGACTCGGAACTGACGTTGAATCGATATTTCATCGGTAATTTATCCATATTTGTTCTGTTCCGTCTCGAGATCTCATTTATTTTTTCTTAGCCTCAATTATTTCGGTCCCGTCAAATGAATTGCTGTGAGTCATTTCACTCAGAAGACAACCCTTGTCGCTGCTGGCTATAAACTTTGTTTGTTCGGAAGGTTTCCAATTAAAATTAGATTTAATGACAATTTTCCTTGTTAAACAACTTCGATAACTTCACACGAAGGTCAACTATTTCTATGTCACTCTATTCGTAGTCGGTAATCAATTTCGACAAAACAAGAAGAATAACATTGACATATAAATATTAATATTGTAAGAGAAGTAAAATAATGTTTAATGTTTACTTTAGAGCCTTCCTCTGATTCTTATTCATTCCAAATAGTCGCAAAGGATTTGCGACCATTTCGTGGTCGTCCCCTGGTTGATGAAAAACTAACAAAGCACTTCACTCAAAGTTGCTCAATATCACATACAGAGGAAACCAGGGTGCGATAACTGCGGTGAAAAACAGGGTGTTTCATGAGTCGTTGGCCATAGTTCAGTGGTGAATGCAGGTCATCTAGTTCTTTCAGAAAAGTTGCTTGTTTTGTATCCTTAGGCTATTAGTTTAGGAGATCCAGGGTGATTTGTGGATTTCAGCCTGAATTTCAAGATTGCCATAACTTTGGAATCTGAGGTCCGATTTCGATCAAATTTCATGGGTTTGTTCACTTCAGAAAGCCCTTTCGAATGGCTTACGAAATATCAATATTTTCAGGGCAGTACTCAAAATATCGTGTTTTATCATTCAAGCTTCAAATTCTATATTTTTCACATCACTTAGTGAAATGTCGATATTGCCATGAAAAAATACATATTTCAATCTAAGGAGTTCAATTTTCACATTGAATGGCACACTTGCTACAAGCGAGTAGCAATCGAACGAATTCATATTTTACGTATTTTTTTTTTGGAATGCGGTTCTGATTTTAGTCTTTTCGTGATAATATTTCGTGTCTGTCGCTGAAATTTTGAATTTTATAATTTTCTGTTCAACTCCTTTGTATTCTAAACCCTCAGCACCTACTGAGTGTTGTAACATGCTGCTTGAAGAAGTAATTAAAAGTATGCTCAATCGATCTTCCTATTCTTTCAAAACTACATATTTCATTTAGGGACAAATGGCGTAAACCCTCTCGAAACATGTAATCAATGAGAGCATTTGCTTAAAAAAAAAAATCGACTTGTATTCCTCAGGAAATAAGCTAGATATCGCTTTATTTACACATTGAATATTTGTGTTACTTGAATTCAAGGAACGATATTCTTCGCCTCCAAACATTCTCAAATTCAAATTTACTGCCATCTTCATTCAAAATTCGAACTTTGTACACCAATTGTGAGTATTTTCGATTCAGAGAAGTTACACAACATCTGAATGACAACTATCCAAATAGATGGATAGGGAATAGTGGCCCTGTCACATGGCCCCCAAGGTCCCCAGATCTAACTACTATTGTTTATTTTCTGTGGGGTTATCTGAAAGAAAATGTATATGCCGTCGAAATAACCTGCCCATTTGAGGCAGAGAATAGAAGAAGCTTGCACAGAAATAAAACAAAATCCCGATATGATGAGGAGGGCAAAAAATAATCTCATTTTGAGAGCTAGAAAATGTGCCGAAATGGAAGGACTCAATTTCTAGTATCCTATGATACTACCCTTTTAATATCGTATTGTGAAATGAAATTCAAAAATTGGTTTTCGAATTTTTTGAATAAAATAAAATTATACATATCTAGTTATTTGTGATTGGAAACAAATAGACTTTCAGATAACATTTTCCAAAATGGTTAACTTTATAAATTATAATGCTATCAAGCTTTGAAATTTGAAAATTCAGCAAAATACGAGAAATATCATCACGAAAGGACTAAAATCAAGACCGCAATTCAAAAAAAATTACATAAAATATGATTTCGATCGCTACGCGCTTGTAACCAGTGTGCCATTCAAAGTGAAAATTGAATTCCTCAGATTGAATTATGTATTTTTTATGCCAAGAACGCCATTTCTCTAATTGATGTAAAAATTATAGATTTTGAAGCTTGAAAGATAAACCACGATATTCTGAGTACTGCCCTGAAATTCTTGATATTTCGTGAGCCGTTCGAAAGGACTTCTTAAAGTGAACATACTCATTGTAAATTCAGGCCGAAATCCATAAATCACCCTGTATATCTCAAACTAATAGCCTTAGGATACAAAACAAGCAACTTTTCTGAAAGGCCTGGATGACCTGCATTCACCACTAGGCTGTGGCCAACCACTCATGAAACACCCTGTACATCAGAAGATTGATTGTGAGCGATAGCTAGGCGATAAAATCAGAAGATTCGTTTTCTACTTAACTTCCTCAAAACGTACGACGATATACTCTCTTGGTGAATTAATATTGGTGATTTTGACATTCAAGCTACTCGGTTCGTTTTCTACCCGGCGGCTTCGCTACTGATCACAACAGAAAACCGCCCAACGACCTCGAGACAGGTAACCCAAAATTCACGAATTAACAAATTTTCTTTCGAGAGAAATCGAATGGTACCAATCCCAACCTCAACTCATGGTTGGGGAAATATGAGTTTGTCCAGGAATTTTTTCAATGAGTTAAAATATTTCGTGAAATTCAAAAAGGAATTGCGTGCAATCCGCATCGCTCCTCGAAAGAACTCTTTCGGACATCCTGTAAATCGTCCAATTCCGAAGGTAATTCTCACGCGATTCTCGAGAAATCTATTGAAGCTGCCGGCGTAAAATGTTAAAATTCGCCCATTTGTTCGACCCGGTGGACAGATATTCGTTTCAGTTCAATTTTCTAAAATGCATATAACGACCGAATGGGAGTCAATTTATTTTTCCCTAATGGCGTTCGATATCACAAGCGACGCCGTGACTCTAGGTAAGAAATTTCCAGGGCGGAATCGCTCCGTTTCCAACATCGTAAAAGTTGCCCTAACGAAATGGAAACCTCCGGGAAATCCGAAGAATGTGCATGAGACTGAGCATTCTCTATTAACGTGAAAAATGTTGCGAAAGTGACGGAGACAAGGTTGGGAGGTCAGATATCTATGCAGGAATTGGGTGAATTTGTGTCATTCATTTCCAAAATACAAGATCGTCATTTTTCTCTTCGAATGGTTGCGAGTAAAAACGACCAATGTTGAAATGGCTTTAAAAATGTCATTTAGCTCGTTTATGCATGGTTTGAATCCATTCTTCACTGTCCCCACTTCGGTCGCCAATTGAACATTTTATTTTATCCCTCATTGAGAATGAATTTCAATAAAACTATATCAAATGCCGCAGAGACGCACACGAAGGAGGATGCTGGCAGCTGGAGATCACTTTAATTATTCGAAATGGGTTTTCGTTCATGCGGAGAGAAATATAAAAATGAACAAAATGGTGTGATTTGGTTGAAGAACAATGGAGAGATTTTTTTTTTTCGATTTCAAAATAACGTTTCTACGATGGGGTAGATATGATACGTATAATATAACGCTTATTTCTATTATATTGTATTTATATATTTAGCAACATGATGCTGAGTCACCGAACTCGTGAACAATTCACTTTTCGGATGGTTGGATGCAGATCTAGGAAAAAAAAACAATAATCAAAGAATTATTATTCAAACTTCAAACTTGATGTTTCCATAGCATTACTTAAATAAAAAAATTCTGTCCAATCTAAATCTAGTTTTCTGATTAATTCAATATAATTCCATCTATCGATGACCTAACCTAACCTAATATTTAGAATATAGATTGTATATCATTGCGGTAGTTATATTAACACACTGATGTGAGTTTCGTAATGAGATATTTGACGGCACTAGTTTGGTAAAGTAAAGCAAATGTTCATTTCATTTTTTTTCTCGGAACAAGAACAAAAACTTATTCATTACGAATATCGACGTAATGCTAATAATACAAAATTGCTATAGGTAGGGAAAAAGAATACGTATGAAAATTTAGCGTATCAATCCATGTTCAAAAAAATTCTTGGAAGGCAATGAAGTGAAGTCAGGAGGTTTTGCGCGCATTTTTCTGTGTTTTCAGTGTTCATTGTCAGTATGACATATACTGTCATTCTAATTTCATAAACTTCATTAGATCGAATATTTCAGAAAAAATCGGTTTTTTCGACATAGAACAGCTAGAAAGCTGAACTTCCTAATAACTCATTTTATCGATGTCTCATATTCAGACATCCTAAACCCGCACAATGCTGATTAGCTTCAATTCCTTTCAAACTCCACACTCCAAGAAATATGAAATCACTCAATTGAAGTTTTCAACAAAAAATATATCCCATATTTACGTTCCGTTAATCACAAGACAGAGAACTGAGGTATCAACTGAAAAAAAAAGGTATTAACTGATCATTTATAAAAATAATTTGTTGGTTGATTTCAGTAGGTTCAGAAAATATACAGTTTTATTATTGCATACAAGTCCTATTGAACTTCACACTTCAAGAAATGAAATCACTTGATTGTGGAAAATATCGAATTTTCAGCAAAAATTTTATTTTTCGGACCGGATCAGAAATACTCAATTTTCCACTCACGTTGAACATATAAAATGCTGCATTCTTATAAGACTCATCTTATAGATGTCCCATATGTAGACACAAAATTTATGGCGATACCGAAGTTGTAAGTAGAAGTTTTTTAATTCTTCTAGTACTACGATCCTCGAAAAATTTCACATGACCATTTGTGTGGTGTTTAAAAGTGGAAAAAGTAATTGCTTCTCGTGAATCTGTTTTATCTGCGGAAGCAGCTGTCACAATTCAAAAAAAAATATTCAAAAAAAATATATCCCACGTTGACGTCCCGTTAATCACATGACAGAGAACTGAGATATCCAGTGAAAAAATTAGGTATAAACTGATCCTTTGGTAATCGTCAATAATTTGTTGCGTGATTTTAGTAGGTTGAGGAAATATAGTTTTTATTTTTTCATACTTTGAGTTTGTATGTTAGTGAAATCGATTGGAAAACTCCAAATCAGATAAGAAAATAACTGTCATTTTCCACTCCGATTAAATGAAATTGTTGGAGATAGCAAGTATTTTCGTGACATATTTATGAAAAGAATGTAGAGTGGAAACAATATGTGGAAAATTACCAGTAACCTTGATCAAACAAACTGTTCGTTGCATTTTAATTTTCCCTGAAACTATTATTTAACATAATTTCATTTTCCATGCTGTGGTGGATAACTTGCGGGATTGAAACGAAAACACTCCATTCAACTTGCGTCTTTTTGTTGTCAAATTGAATTTTCGAATAAGCCGGAGTAGTCGTCGAGGAAACAAACAATTACTTTGAACATTTATTCCATGAATAACAATTTGAATTCTTATTATTTGCTATAACAAAAGAATTATCTGTTCTGTTTATTCAGTTATATTTGTTTTATCGTTTGCATGTTGATGGTTATATTGATTAATTGAAGAAGGTTTATGAAAACTATATTTTGCTCTCATTCAGATAATCACATAAAAATTGAATCGGAATACAACGCAACGTGACAGTTCTGAAAAAAATTATTGCGATAGTGAAAAAGACAAGGTTGGAAGATCAGATATCTAAGTAGGAATAAAGTGAATTAGTGTCATTCATTTCCAAAATACGAAATCGTAATTTTTCTCGAATGGTTGCGAGTGAAAACGACCATTGTTTAAATGGCTAAAAAAAGTGTTATTTAGACCGTATATGCAAGGATTCAATCCATTCTTTACTGGCCCCACGTTGGCCGCCAATTCAACATGTAAAAACAAGACTCCTATCGTCGATAGGGAATTTATCGCTTATTGAGAATGAATTTCAATACAACGATATCAAATGTCGCAAGAATAGGTTTGATACGTATCCAACCTGATGACTAACGTGAGACTCGCTGCTAGTTTCTCCTCTCATTGTTTCTGGAAGGTGGTAAGTTTTCTTCCGCAGTTTCACTTTTAGAGATGCCTCACATGCAGTGTGATCGAGTGTAGATATAATAAGTTTCTGCATAGAAGAGTTTTTGAACTTCGAGTCACAAGTCATGGTTATCTGGCCGAATCCTTCGTCAAAGCTTCCGTGGCTTTCGAACGGACGTTCGCAACCTTCGAATCCAGCCGTAGGGCTCGGATTGTCCTGAAGGGAAAAAGATTGAAAGGGTGAACTTCTGACCCATTCTGATCCTTGGGCATAAATCGCGAAGTGGGAAATATCATGTGCGGATTTGCCCAAAATCTACATTACGGTCATTTCTCATTCTACTCTCGATAGACCATAATTTATAGGGGAACCCTCGGATCCCAGGAGAGGGACACACACACAGGAGGATGCTCACAGGTTCCTGTGATGGGAAACATCTGAGATCACTTTCATTATTCGAATTCGGTTCATGCGGAGAGAAATACGGAAATGAACAGAAGGGTGTGATTTGGTTGAAGAATACTGAATTAAAACGTTATTCCTATTATATTGCATTTATTTGTGTATCAACATGATGCTGAATCACTGAACAACTCGTGAACAATTCACTATTCTGGTGGTGGAGCGGTCGGCTCCTCAGTGGTTTCTTGTGCTGCGATTGTTCTGGAAAAAAAATTCGATTAAAAAATTGGTAACTCCGTATATTTCGTCTCGTAGGTTCATGTGGGAGAAGATCCAGACGTGTTGGCGTTCTTTAAGCGCTTGTTTGTATCAACAAGGGCGTTATTACTTTGTTTAAATTTTGTGCCAACGATGTGAAATTTGGTCGGATCGTATGAAAAGAAGATGTTAAATGTTCTTCAAAACTACTATCTCTGGAATAATTCGCCTGCTGAAATTTTGTGTCTATATATGAGGCATGGATTAAATGAGATGTCGAAATTCAGCTTTCACCTGAAAGGACACATGCTCTCGATAATTATTCCAAACTATGACGAAGTCATGATTCCTCTCGAAACTCGAGCGAATTTTCAACAAAAGTTTCTTGCCTCTTAACAATTTTTTTGTTTCACATTTTCAGGTTTTCAGAACCAGAAGTTCTACCCCAGTACCATAGAGGTTATGAATGAATTCTGACCAGTGAAACGGGCTTTGAAGGAAAAATAGGGATTTACCAGCCCCACGATACGTTTTTGTCCCATTTCGAAATTTTTTCAATATTTTATTCAGCATAACATGGTACTCCTATCAGTTCAATAATCGAAAAATTATCATTTAAACTTTACGTTCTCGAGTTGTTGATGTTGCATAGCATTAATACTTAAATTAGTCAATTTGGCCAGAAATTAAAAAAAAAATTGTTTTTCTGATATATTCAATATAATTCGGTGATTCCATTTATTGAAGTTCATGAAAATTATCTTGCAGTACTTGTCAAAGTGACAGTGAACACTGAATTCCGTTTTGGTGCACAAAAATATGAACACAGATGCTTTTGACTTCATATCAGTGCTTTTAATATTTTTAATTGTGTGGAATGTTGACAGGATTTCGAATAATACAGATGAAAGTAATACTATACTACTCAAATTTTCTCTACACCCGATCAGAAAAACTCAATTTTTTTCACGTGGAATAGCTGTAAAGTCGATGCCTTATATGTGGACATAAAATTTCAGCAGGATATGGCAAACAGTTTTTGAGGTACCGAAGTTCTTGAAAATAATTTAGACATTGAATGTACTCTGAAATTTTCGAAACTTAAGGACGTATGGACAGAATTGAATTTTGCCACGAATTCTTCATCTGTGATTCCAACCTAATCGACCATTCTCGGCTAGAAACTAACCCACTTTTTTTTGCTAGTTAAAAAACATTACGGTTCGAAAACTGAGGAATCAGAAAAAAATTGAAGTAAAATACGAAAATAAGGTGAATTTCGAAATATTCAGAAGATTCGAAAGTTGCAAAGAAATTCAAACGTTTCAAAAGAAGAGAATAGAATAAGTACTTACAATGGACTAGCCAAGAACATGAGCATAACTGCTGCTAATGCGAAGAATGAGAAGAACTTCATTGTGCAATTGTTTACTGAATGCTTTGTATGAAACAAAATCAACCTTTTATACCCTTCACTTCGAAGTTCTTCGATGATTAAATATAATTATTTTAATTAATATTGGAGGACCGCTGAAATAAGATAAGAAAATAACTTTTAATTTTCGATTCGAAAAAATGAAATAGATAAAGTTAATGCATTTGTAATTATTCGGCCATTTAGGGTTGATAAAGTTAGTTACAATGTATAATTGCAACTGGCATGTAAGTAATGTCGGTTGAGTGTAAATTTTTTCAATATTTCAAGGGTTAATTTGAACTACTGAAACGAATACTAAAAAAACAGTCAGTCCTTATAAACAATTATTAATATAATAATAATAATACTTCATCCAATACTAATTTGAACCTAACCTAACCTAACCATATAAAGAGTTTAGATATATTATTGCAGTAATTTTACTGCCACACTGATGTGAGTTTCGTAATGGGATATTTGACGGTAAAATGAGACAAATGTTCATTTCAAATTTTTTGTCGAAACGGGAAAAAAAAACCTATTCATTACAAATATTGACATAATACGAATGATACGAAATTGCTATAGGTAGAGACAAAAAATACCTAGCACCCTACGTATGAAAATTTAGCGCATCAATCCATAATTGAAAATTTTTCAGAAAGGCACTGAATTGAAGCTTCTGCAAGCTTTTTTTCTGTGTGTTCATTGTCAGTATGATAAATACTGTCATTTTAATTTTATAAACTTCAGTAGATGGAATCACTGAATTATATCGAACTTTACTCGAAGAATTCTCCAAGTCGAATTTTCTTCAGAAACAAAGACGTTTTTAGAATATCCATGTATTTTTTTCCCCATAAGTCGAATTTCCATAACTCGAATATTTCTAAAACTCGAACTGAAATCAGGCAGTAACCGAGGCGGCAACCAAGCATAACTAGAACTTTTTGGGAAACACCCACTGCAACTTCGGGGAATTCCGGGTGGAGAGTAGCCGACTGTTGAGAAATTTTCTCCGATCGTCCGCTGCTTTTCATTTTGAAGGCATTCCGTCCCTCACATCAGGTTTATCACCGCTGAACTATACTGATGAGACTTAAGTCGAAACCGGTTTATAGTTGCGAATGATGAATTTTATGTTCTCTGGGGTTACCTGAATTGATTTTTTGGCCTGCTCATTAGATTATCTATAACAATTTTTCTTCGGAAAATTTGTTTCATTACACATAAGCATAGTATTAGTATTACATAATGTTTATGGAACGGTGTTTCGTTAATACCTCTACAATACATAAATATGTGAATTCAAAAACCTCTCAATTTAGTACATTTTTCCGTAACTCGAAGTGAAAGTACTGTCCCTTGGAGATTCGAGTTAGGGAAGTTCCACTGTATTTCTGAAAAACTTTTTTTGACGTAGAACAGCTAGAAGGCTTAATTTCCTAATAACTCATTCAATCGATGTCTCATATTTAGACATTCTGAATCCGCACAAGACCTATCAAACTCCACACTCCAAGAGATGAAATCACTCAACTGTAAAATTTTCATCAAAAATGTTTTGGACCAGATCAGGTATACTCAATTTTCCCTTCACGTTGAACATCTAAAATGCTGAATTCTTATATGACTCATTTTATCGATGTCCCATATGTAGAGACAAAATTTCAGCAAGTTATGGCGATACCGTAGTTGTTAGTAGATTTATTTTTAATTCTTCTCGAGAATTTCACCTGAACATTTGCATGGAGTTTGAAAGTGAACTTTCAGCAATTCGATATTTCGCTACTTTCAATGATTATATCAGACAATAAACCTGAAAAAATATTCAGACTATTCCGGATTTAAATAATAGTGTCATTGAAAACTTCAAAATAAAAAAACCGACTAGCTTTTCTCTTGTGCTCGCTGTTCTTCAGAAATCGCGAGTCGCTACTGTTGTTCACATGAACATGGTGATGTTAATATCACTTAATGAAAGAAGATGTATTGAACGTTAATTCATTCTCCCTAAAATGAAGTTGAAGAGAACAAAACCCAATTCAACCTCCCCTTAGGATTGTTACTCGTGAATCTGTTCACAGTTCTAAAAAAAATTGTTCGAAAAAAAATATATTCCACGTTGACGTTCCGTTAATCGAAAAACATAGAACTAAAAAAAAAAGGTATAAAGAATATTTTGTTGCGTGATTTTAGTGGGTTGGGAAAATATAGTTTTTATTATTTCATACTTTGAGTTTGTATGTCTAGTATAATCGATTGGAAAACTCCAAATAAGATAAGGAAATAATTGTCATTTTCCACTTCGATTAAATGAAATTGTTGGAGATAAGAAGTATTTTCGTGGCATATTTATGAAAAGAATGTAGAGTGCAAACAATATGTGGAAAATTACCAGAAACCTTGATCATACAAACTGTTCGTTGCATTTTAATTTTCCCTGAAATAATTATTTAACATAATTCCATTTTCCATGCTCTGGTCGACAACTTGCGTGATTAAAAGGAAAACACTCTTTTCAACTTGCGTCTTCTTGTTGTGTAATCAAATTTTCGAATAAGCAGGGGTGGTCGTCGAGAAAGAAATTAATTACTTTGAACATTTATTCCATGAATAATAATTAGAATTTTTATTATTTGCTATAACGAAAGAATTGTCCGTTTTGTTCATTCAGTTATATTTGTTTTATCGTTTGCATGTTGATGGTAAGATTGATCAATGAAAACTGTATTTTGCTCTCCTTCTGAATTCAACGCCCTGCAGCTGTAGCCGCAGTAGCTGCTGTTGCTGCTGTTGCAGCTGTTGCTGCTGTAGCCGCTGTAGCCGCTGTAGCAGCTGTAGCTGCTGTAGCCGCTGTGGCAGCTGTAGCTGCTGTGGCGGCTGTGGCTCTTCTAGCTGCGTGAGCAGTTGTGACAGTTCTGGAAAAATAAATTAATTGTAATAGAATTTCCACACACTGGAATCATCGGAAGAATCAAAATAGGGTCATCATTTTCAAAGTGTAAAAAAAAAATTGCCTCAGAAAATCGAAAGGAATGCTCCATAATGCATATACGTACATATGTCGGATATATGCAATGTCAGGATCACGACCAAACCTTTGCATTTCTTTCATTTTTCCTAGAAGATTTCGAATCTTTCCCAATAAATAAAAAACAAATACTACAACTTGGACCGAATCCAAAAAAAAGTACCTAATATGGAGGGGGATTGAAATCATAATATAGTCAGTTTTGTTCATTCAGTTATATTTTGCCGTTAACATGTCGATTTTAATATTGATTGATAAAAGATGCATAAAAACTGTATTTTGCTTCGCTTCAAGTAGGAAATATATCACAATTTAACGCCCTGCTGCTGTGGCTTGCGTAGCTAGTGTAGCTAGTGTAGCTGATGTAGCTAGTGTAGCTGACGTAGCTAGTGTAGCTGACGTAGCTAGTGTAGCTGACGTAGCTAATGTAGCTGACGTAGCCGGTGTAGCTGCGGGAGCAGCTGTGACAGTTCTGAAAAAAATTATTTGAATAAAAATTCAATCCGTAGGCAGGTAAACGCGTCTAATGACTCTATCGTGTAATGTCTGATGTACTTCAGTGGAATACAGTTGAAACGATGATTACAGTAATCAGATAACAGTGATAACATAATTGATGATTTAACGAACAAAATTCGTGAAATAACCCCAGGACTCCCTCAACAAGACTTTTGATATACGATAATTCTTCTAATAAAAAACAGTTAAAAAAAATCCAATATTTTGGTGCGTTTTTCAGAGTGCTCGATGAGTAAAACACTGTCTACTTTGAACTCCTCAAATGTATACTGTGTGAGAATTTGCAACATCGAAAGTATCGATAGAATAATAAGAATAAAAACTCACAATGGGCCAATAGCCAGAAACATAAGCATAACAGCTACTAGACTGAGAAATGAAAAGAAGTTCATGGCGCAATTGTTTACCGAATACTTCTGATGAAACAAGTCAAACTGTTAGGTTGGCATCCCTATATATAGCCATAAAATTGTAGTTCCGTCCACCTATTACATATCGAAAATGGAACCTCCTTTTTCCGAGGCTATTAGAGTGAGCTATAGCACTTTCCATAAATAAAACATTTTTCCTTCCATTGTCCTTGAAATAATTGCAATAATTATATTGACAGAAAATTGAAAATAAGTCGATTAATTTTCAATTATGAAGCGAAGCTCTCACAGAGTCAATTTATTGCATAAATATAACCACATAATCCTCCGCACCGGATTCAAATAAAGTGGCTGGAAAAACCGGTGAAATTCACCATCATACGATAGGTGGAAAAAAAATGTCCAGCGGATATTTTATTCTTTCACTCATATTTGTTGCATCGTTCACATATCGAAACAAATATTGACTAACAGTCAAAGTTGTAAATATGTGTTGCTTCATATCAGATATAATCAAAAAGAGTTAATCACAGTTCTAAACCATGCTGGTGTAGCAGCCGTAGCTGGTGTAGCCGCAGTTGCGAATTCTTATTATTTGCCGTAACAAAAGAATTGTCCGTTTCGTTCATTCAGTGATATTTGTTTCATCGCTTGCATGTTGATGGTTATCGATTAATAAAAGGAGATTCATGAAAAGTGTATTTTGCTGTCCAGGTAATCACAAAGAAATCGAAACGGTTTTCAACGCCCTGCAGCTGTAGCAGCTGTTGCTGGCGTAGCTGATGTGGCTGCTGTTGCTGCTGTAGCTGCTGTGGCTGCTGTGACTGCTGTGGCTGCTGTGGCTGCTGTGGCTGCTGTGGCTGCTGTAGCTGCTGTAGCTGCTGTGGCTGCTGTAGCTGCTCGAGCGGCTGTAGCTGCTGTAGCCGCTGCAGCTGCGGTAGCCGCAGTAGCTGCTGTAGCCGCTGTAGCTGCTGTGGCGGCTGTAGCTGCTGTAGCCCTTCTAGCTGCGGAAGCAGTTGTGACAGTTCTGGAGAAAAAATTATTCGTATATGAAATTCCACAAATCGGAATCACCGAAAGAATCAAAATACGCTCATAATTCTTTCGTAAAAAATGTTCACGATAGAATTCTGCTGAATTCCCACCTCACAAATTTGTTGATCATTCACAAAACAGACAGTCAAGGTATCAACTATAGGAATGGGTTATCAACTGATCATATACTACTCTGTAGGGACACGTGTCTGAATAACAATCATATATTTCAGGGTTTAAAAAAAAATGGCACTGAAAATCAAAAGAAATGCTGCTGATGATGCGATATGCATATAGGTATACATAATTTGGATGTATGCAATTTCAGGATAATGACCAAACCTTCGCATTTCTATTCATTTTTCACAGAATATTTTGAATCTATCTCAATAAAGCAAAAACAAAGACTACAACTTGGACCGAATCCAAAAAAAGTTAGATACCTTATAGAGAGGGGTTTTGAAATAATAATATAGTTTCGTCAGTTTTGTTCATTCAGTTATATTTTGCCGTTTACATGTATATTTTAATATCGATTAATGGAAGAAGATGCATAAGAACTGTATTTTGCTGTCCCTCAGTTATACTGGGAGTGAATTAATCACAATTCAACGCCCTGCTGCCGTTGCTGCTGTAGCTGCTGTGGCCGCTGTAGCTGCCGTAGCTGCTGTAGCTGCCGTAGCTGGTGTTGCTGCAGGAGCAGCTGTGACAGTTCTGAAAAAAAAATGATACGAATAGAAATTCAATCCCTAGACCGGTAAAACGCATGATATATTTTTCGGCGCGAAGATTTTAGAAAAGGGCGTTGATGTTGAAAAACTGCGTCAGTGTACGCTCTGAATACAGTTGGAACGGTGGTTACGGTAATCTTATGTATATTTATAGCAAAACGGTGGTATATGTCACATATCCCGTAAAATCACGAAATAAATGTTTCAATTGGCTTCCGGGTCATGGGATCTAACTACAAAATTTTTCTGGTAGGGTATTTCGAAAATTCAAGTTACTGTTAATAAGCGACACTCATTTGATTATCTAACAAACAACATTCAAAAAGTAATTCGTGAAGTAACCCCAGGACTATCTCGAAAAGTCTTTGGGAATTTCCATATTCGAATATACTGATAAAAACAGCATGAAAAAAATTCCAATATTTTGGTTCGTTTTTCAGATTGCCCGATGAATAAAATACTGTTTACTTTGAACTCAAATATATATTATCTACAGATATAATTCAGTCAGTAATCGAGATGATATTGTGAGAATTTGTAAATCTATAGAATAAAAAAACTTACAATGGGCTAGCCAGAAACATGAGCATAACTACTACTAAGGCGAAAAATGAGAAGAACTTCATGGTGCAATTGTTTACTGAATGAAAACTTTGGCTGAAACAAGTCAAACTGTTCGGTTCGCATCCCTATATATATAGTCAATAAAATTAGTTCCGTCCCCCTTTTACATATTGAAAATGGAATCGCCCTTTTCCGGTGCTATTAGAGTAAGCACTTTCCATAAATAAAATAATTTTCCTTCCATTGTCCGTGATATAATTGTTATAATTATTTTGACGGAAAAGTACTGAAAATTAAAATAAGTCGATTAACTTTCAATTATGAAGCGAAGCTGTGTTTTCTCTCACACAGTCAGTTCGTTGCATAAATATAACCACATAATCCTCCGTACCGGATATGAATATTGTGGCTGGAAAAACCGATTCAATTCATGGAATACATCGGTGAAAATGAAAGAACATAGGCGCAAACATACGACAGGTAGAAAAAAAAACCTAGTGGATATTTTGTTCGTTCACTTATATTTGTTTCATCGTTCACATAATCAAAATAAATATTGAGCAATAAAAGTAGTTTATATCAAATGTATGTTGCTTTCTATCAGATATAATCAAAAAAAGTTAATCACAATTCAAAACCATGCTGGCGTAGCGGCCGTAGCTGGTGTAGCTGCTGTTGCTGGCGTAGCTGGCGTAGCTGGTGTAGCCGGTGTAGCTGCTGTTGCTGGCGTAGCTGCTCTAGCTGCTCTTGCTGGCGTAGCTGGTGTAGCCGGTGTGGCTGGTGTTGCTGGCGTAGCTGGTGTAGCTGGTGTAGCTGGCGTGGCGGGAGTAGCTGGTGTAGCCGGTGTAGCCGGTGTGGCTGGTGTAGCCGGCGTAGCTGGTTTTGCCGGTGTGGCTGGTGTAGCTGGTGTAGCCGGTGTAGCTGGTGTAGCTGCTTTAGGTGAAGGAGCAGCAGTGACAGTTCTGAAACAAATCATTCAGATCCATTAAACCGAACAACCTTAAATAGAGCAAAAGGGTTTATAAAAATTGATCATCTTAATTTGCAATTTAAAAACCCACTGTTATGATTTTTAAAATGCCTATGTTGTGATGTGAGTGTAAGTGTTGAAAATTTACCTACAATATATTGCACGTAAATAAATGAAATTTTTTTTTCCCTCTTCCACCTGTGCTTGGGGTTGCTATGGCCATCTACACAATGAACATTTCTCATGAACTATCATTTTCAACCCACCCCTAGACATTCCCAACGACAATGACCTAGCTGGGATTCGAACCCGATACCTTCGGCACCTTAGTCAACTTTCCAGACAACCAGACTAACGAGTCATTCGAATTTAATCTAATATATATTTCCAGAAATACAAAGAAAACAATTGTTGATAAAGGACTATGTATATGGGGAAATAACAAACCTTTGTGTGAAATTAACGGCGTCCTTGGCCATGGCCCCAGTCCGTTGAATGTTTAATTTAGAAATAATCGATCATACAACCTCATTTTTTTGCTCATATATTTATTCATCCTAATCAAAAGTTTTTATTAACATGATGGAACATACGAGCGAAAGGTTCAAGGCTCATTCCTGTTTTTTTCTGGTGAGGATTCAAGGTTTAGCGGTCACAATTGTTAAAAGACGAAAAAGAGGATACTATTTACCAGTCAAGTTAAATTCTATTATTTGCTATATAGATTAAGATATGTCATCGGGAGGAAATGCAGAGACAATATGAACACCCATCCAGGAACTAAAGATACTTAAGTCTTATCAAACTCAGTGTGACAAATATCAGGGATGGAAATCACATATGGAATACATGAAAATTCTCTAAGAAACCGGAGTTTCTAAAAGGGTTCTTTATTGTTGACTGATTCGATCATTCATTCATGTCATTTTTTCCGAACTAACTAATGAGTTTCAATTCGATCGGGAAAAAATTCAGGAACACTTGGACGTATTTTCGAACTCAACCGGCGCATTCCGACCTCAAACGTGCCCTGAATCAAATTTGACCACGAATTCCTCATAAGTAAGTCTAACCTAATAGTTTGAGACTATTTTCTCTTCAAAATTCGAAACTTACAGACATTTATACGAAATGATACCGCTCTTGCTCAAATGACCAAACGCGCAAAAATTACTTACTGTGGGATGGCTATGAACATCAGCATGGCCGCAGCTAAGGCAAAAATTGAGAAGAACTTCATTTTGAACATTAATCAGTGTCTAGTTAGTGCCACCAAACCAGACATGTTTTATACCTTTCCGACTGAAAAAATGCCATTCAACTAACTATTGCAATCAATTAATCAATAAATCGAAAAAAATTATCGGAAATACGTGCAGAACGAGATAGGAAAATATTGATTAACGACTATTGTCGGTAATTGTAATGCATTCCATATACTTACAGTAGTTTTCCATCTGATGGTGGTATTCAGGGCTTCATAACACAGGTTCGCACTCGTTGCGTCTCAGTGGGTACATCGGTTATTTGATTGCTTTCAACTGCATTCATAATCAATGCGCTGGCCGAGTAGCAATTCAGCACGGTAGTTGGCACGGAATTTACCATTCGCAATAAACCTCGGAGTTCGATTGAACGCAAACGCTTCGAAGTTGAACGTTTGTAGCACATCTGTCATAGGTAACCTGAATTTAGGTGGATCTTAACGAAGGGAATGAAGAGAAATCATCTGTGAATCCAGACAACAACATCATGTTTCGTTCTTTCTGTTCCTTTTGCGTTCCAATGCTTTGCCGTAGTGCTACTCGGTCAGCAAATTAATTATGATTGACCTTCACTTATTACGGGGAATTCGGGATTATCGTGTATATTGAAGTTTATGATTGGAACTTTCGAAATATATGATACTTATATTAACAATCAGCTCCTTTATAGAAGTCTTGGTTTTTTCTTATCGAGAAATATGCCTGAAATTCTTTGTCAAAGTTGTTCTAGCCTATTCTGGCCGATCTGGACTTAGAAATACGTCGGCGACAGAATCTAGGGGATTAAGACCCTGGATCCCCGCTAGCTCATATCCGGCCAAGCTTCCATCCATCTTTCTCGCCGGAAACGGGGCAAACAGCGTATGAAGCATGTTCGTAACCGAAATGTACATATATCAGACCTATTCGTTCAATCTTGATCGAGGTCTGGTTCCTCGAATAATTCATTGATTCGGATGATTCCTGCCCAACTGTGCTAATTTCGGAGTTTCTGTTTGCAGAGGCGAAAGCCAGAATCCTAGGTCCGAGCGATCTCCACGTTAAGGCGGGAAGTTCCGTGACGTTGGCTTGCGTGATTAATCAAGGACCACATAACCTAGGAACGGTTCTCTGGTATAAAGGTGATGAAATATTGGAGCTGCCCCAGGAGACTTCCCAGAACGACATCGACGCCACTGCTAGGATCAGAGAAGAGGTGAGTTAACGTTGATTCTAAACTCATTCTTCCTGGAATTCCTTCGAAACGGGCTTCTGGGTCCCTGGATAATGAGAATTGCGTGGTTGGGCTTTCTTCGAAACGGCTTATAATTCAAATTATTCAACACAGCACTTAACTAATACGAAGATAACATGCGGTGGTGATAAGAAAAAGTTTCAATATTAGAGCATTATGTAAATAGTAGATACCTCCTTTTTTAAATATTCAAAATTATCGTCAATATTTTTTTTCCATAAATGCAGTTCCGAGTTTCACGATTTTTGTTTCACATTCATGTTGTTCCGCCACTGGAGTTTAAGAACGAAGTTGAATGAATCGTGGGGAACTTTCTAGTTCACTCGTCCACATAAAAATGTTATATCGGTGACATCTCCTTCACCTTGAATACTAACGGACCTTACCTTACCCAAACCAAAAACTAGATAACCTCGATCAACTACTATATGTTTTCTCATCATTTACTTCTTCCTTTCACTGAATCGTTCCTTGACCTACGCCATCCAACTAAGATACCTACCGTCTATTTTTCTCATCACAAATGGGCTTATCCTACTATTTACCTATACAACTCCTAATACTTTTGACAAGTTATTTTATTTCAAAGTTCAAAGACGATGCCATTCAAATGCAAATATGAATAATACAATTTCCTCCAAAAGAAGAACATGAGTATTCAGTTCAGCATCCTGCCCATTCAAGTGTTATACATCTGCAATTCAATAATTTGTTTCCTGTTGCATTCAAGCGAGAACATGTAACGAATAGGCTACTGCTTGCCATTCGCTCAAATATTCTTCTATCAGATCCCTTTCATTATCCCATGAAAATGAGCGAAATATCTGATGGATAAAAATAGTCCCCAACGTCACAAAAAGCCTTTGCATCATTGGGAACATCGCTGCAAATTTCACAAGAAGAATTTCACGATTTGTATTGGATGTGATTTATTCGATTGGCAGTTAGGTCGTTTTTCGACGGTTTCACGAAGAATCCTACTTGTGAGGGGGTTTTCTGCAAAGATGGTTTTGCAACCCTCAAAATCAAAGAATAAAATCAAATATTTCACTAATAGGTTCTGCTCTATTTTGGAATGATTTTATTTCATGAATAATCACAAAATTATGGAATAAACCGACTGCGAAGGAACTATTTGAATAAAGAGATTTTTTCGTGACAAAAATCGTAGAAGAAAACCGCGAGTGGGAGGGTGCGTGGGGTGGTCCGTGGATGTTTAGAGATATGTTCTCGACTCGCAAATATGATTATCTACTTTTCCTGTAATTTCAAAAAAACACAAGTTGGTTAGTTTTTTGCTCGTACGATCTGAACCGATCCAGCGATGCTGACACTTTTAACAACAGAGAGAATAATTGCAAGTACAACTCAATCGGGTCTTCATTACCATAGAAAAGCTAGAAAACCGTAAAGAATTCTACTGATACGAATAAATCGAAGAAAACAAGGAACGAACGAACCACAGATTTTGTGAACCAAATCGGCCGTCAGTGTGACAAATAATGTCATTTTATTAAATCGACACTTTCTCAACGTCATATCAGAAAAAATCGATTTTTTTCATGTGGAACAATTGTAAAAGCTGAATTTTTATATAACTCATTTCATCGATGCCCGTTTCAGCAGAATATGGCGAATAATTTCTGTTAACAATTTTTCAAATTCTTCTACTGATACTAATAAATCGAAAAAAAGTCATGAAACGAACCACACATTTTGTGAACCAAACCGGCCGTCAGTGTGACAAATAATGTCATTTTATTAAATCGACCTCCTCAACGTCATATCAAAAAAATTCAATTTTTTTTTCACGTGAAACAATTGTGAAAGCTGAATTTTTATATGACTCATTTCATCGATGCCCATTTCAGCAGAATATGGCAAATAGTTTCTGTGAACAATTTTTTCAAATTCTTCTACTGATACGAATAGATCGAAACCACAGAAGTGTACTGAGCCAGCCGTCAGTGTGACAAATAATGTCATTTTATTAAATCGACACTTTCTCAACGTCATTTCAGAAAAATTCGATTTTTTTCAACGTGAAACACTTGCAAAAGCTGAATTTTTATATAACTCATTTTATCGATGCCCATTTCAGCAGAATATGCCGAATAATTTCTGTTAATCATTCTTTTGAATCCTTCTACTGATACTAATAAATCGAAAAAAAAGTCATGAAACGAACCACAGATTTTGTGAACCGAATCGGCCATCAGTGTGACGAATAATGTGATTTTATTAAATCGGCCCTTTCTCAACGTCTTATCAGAAAAATTCGATTTTTTTTCACGTGAAACAGTTGTGAATGCTGAATTTTTATATTACTCATCTTATCGGTGCCCATTTCAGGAGAATATGCCGAATAGTTTCCGTTAATAATTTTTTCAAATTCTTCTACTAATACGAATAAATCGAAAAAAAAGGTCATGAAACGAACCAAAGATTTTGTGAACCAAACCAGCCATCAGTGTGACAAATAATTTTGTTTTTCCAAAAAACTATAACTCTGCCATTTCCAAAGTTGTAGCGCTGGTTTTCCGGATGAAAGTAGTGGTTAATAGGTACTTTGAGTGTGCACAACCCGAACGTTTTCGAATAAATAGTTTTTGCGTAATTTCGAATTGAATTATTTAAGGCATTATTTTCCGGAAGGGCTGGATGCTTCGGAAGTTGTCCGAGTTTTATTTACAAAACGGATTTTGAAGGTATAGTACCTACTACAAAACGTCAATCTTGATTTTTCGTTAAAATAATGCAAAATAGGTGGAAAAACGTGCAAACATGACCAAAACCGGCCGAACGCTCGATTGCGGTCAAGTAGTGCGCTTTTATTATAATACGCCCTTTCTCGCGACCGCTGGCTACCCCCACTATTCGTCCGCGATCGATCACTGGGCCAGTTTTGGTCATGTTTCTACGTATTTTTCGCCTATTTCGCAACAGTTTAACTTGAAAATCAAGATTGACGTTTTGTAGTACTATACTTCAACTTTCAAAATCCGTTTTGAAAATTGAAATCGGACAACTTTCGACGCATCCAGCCCATTCGGAAAATTATGCCTAAAATAATTCAAATCGCAATTACGCAGAAACTATATATCCGACAACGTCCGGGTTGTGCACACTCGAAGTACCTATTAACCACTACTTTCATCCGGAAAATCAGCGCTACAACTCCGAAAATGGCCGAGTTATGAATTTTTGAAAAAACGCTGATTTTCACGGTTTTCCAGCTTTTCTATGGTAATAATGACCTGATTGAGTTGCACTAGCACTCATATTCTTCATCTTCTCATTTTCTACAATTATGTTGTTGAAAGTGTCAGCATCGCTGTATTGGTTCAGATTTTACAAGTAAAAAACTGAAAAACACCGTTTTTTTTTGTGTTTTTCCGATATAACAAGACAAGTAATCATATTTACGAGTCGAAAACATATCACTCAACATCCACGGACCACCCCACGTACCCCCACGTTTTTTGTCACAGAATGACCCTTTAACTGCTCTATTGCCTGGTCTAATATGGCAAAAAATAACTGCATCAAGAAGAACCGCGCTTTATTATTCCCAGACGAAACCACGCACTCGTTTCGATCCACGTGGCCAGAAAACCCCTTCCGAATGCGAAATTAACCCTCCCCCCCTAATAAAAAGCGGATACGAAGTTATCTTCCGCTAAAACACCCAACAAAATTTCTTCCGACCGTCTCGTTGCATCCCCGTAAAATAAATAATCCTCATCCCCCGTACGGCATTCCGGACACGTTCCTTCCAGCGACGCCACCCTACATTTTTACATGTGTTTCAGATCGAATGGACTGATGGATTAACGTCACGGCTGCACATCACAAACGTCCACTTATCGGACTCCGGGAACTATTCCTGTGTGCCCACCACTGCAGCGGCGACAAGTGTGAACGTTCATGTAATTAATGGTAAGCATCGGCCGAATCAATTAATTTGTTTATCTAGAACCCCCACTTCGGGGTTGGCGGCCGGGATCCAATTTAATATGGATTTTATCTTGCGAGCAGGGGTTGTTGGATGCTGGTACAGGAGAGGATGATCAATTAACATGTCCTTCTTGACAGGATACGATCACGGATAATCAAGATGTTACTTCCTGGTTTCGGAAACTTGACATGGAAACGTTCGAGTATGAGCTCCTTTAGGCAGTACTGAGGAGAGATAACTTCCTCTAAGCTTCTAGGAAAATTGCCTGCGTCTTTTCTTGTTCCGAAGAGTGTTTCATTTCAAGATATAGAACTTTATTATTAAATCATGCCAACTTACGATCCGAATTCCGAATACAAGTTGGGTTTTTTTATGTAATAATAACCTCAAACTTGAGAATTCGTAAATCAGATTATTGAGCTGAAAGTATGGTGTACATTAACTTAGGTCTTGGGTATACTTTTTGCGGAAATCTAAGGACTAAACTCCAGTTACCACACTAAATGGGAATTATCATAAACCTATCTGAAATTGAATGAATTAATTCTTGTGTGATCGACGACACAACCCACAATACATCTATGGAAACAATTATTCTTGGGAATAATTGTTTCCATGGATGTTTAACCTATCTATTGATAAAAATCCATTCGTAAGTAGGAAATGAATTGATGAATTTGATAATTAACTCTCAAGCGAACTAAATGAAACAACTCTTTGGGAACTTTCATACACTGACATCGGTAATCGAAGAATTATTGGAATAACTCCCATCTGGTCCCCTATAACCCATGTGAATGTTACGGTTCAACAACACGCCTAATCGTTCACAAATCTAGATTCTCTCAAATACCTCCTTATTTCCATATTTCGTATGTAAATTTGAGAGTGCAGGTTCCTCATTAAGGGTTACATAGTTCCGTGATGGATTTTGTGGATGACATTGAATATATTCAAAATAGGAGAAATTCGAGAAATCGAAATGCCCTTGGTTCGACTCGAAATAAACTCTCACTGATGTTTTCACTCATTTAATTTTATCCTTCTTTCATTTATTTTAGCCTTTGGAACCGGATAATGTAGTAGAGGCGTTAAGCTTTGAATGCAAATTTCTCATAAAAAAATCATTTTTGAGCTTCTGGATTACCAAAAGTAAGAAGTCGTCGTGGATTGTCCTCTCCTGAGTTCTGCGCTTCCAGCAGCTCATACGAATTAAGATCTTCATCCATCAATGATTCTTCATTATAAACTTGTTTTTTTTTGTTGCAGGAGAGCATCCAGCAGCGATGCAGCATGGAAACAAAAATACAGCCCCCCTATCATCTTTACATTGCACCCTTGTATATAGTATCTCTGTCTTCATAATAAAACACATCAGATGAAACATCTTGTATATTAGACTTTTATTTTCCACACTCACTGTCCTATATATAATCTTATTTTACGGCACAATCTCTCCTTCGCTCCCATATAAGACGATCATAAAATGACTACTGACGCTTTATAGTTTCAACAAATTGTTTATGACATTTTGCCTCCGTAAAAGAGCCGTAAAGGTGCAGAAGATTACACTGCCACGAAGTGGTGGCATACAGCCTTCTTCAAGATATTACTTTAGGCTGAAATTGATGCTTGGACAGAACTTTTTTAAGCACTCGCAAGAAGACCCCAAGAAGTAGAATCGGGACTGTCGAAATTCTAGTGGAATCCAGAAAAGCCATTTTTACCGGCCCTGTTTAAAAATCTATTGAATCTGCATAATAGTTGGCCATTCAATGACAAAACGCGACCGAAATTAAAAAAAAATCAATACATAGAAATTTGTTCAATTAACATCCAATAATCTTTATACTACAATAGTCAATAATTATTGGAAACATCCTCCCTGCAGTTTGAAAATTTGATATCCTCGACTGCAAAGGTTACAAAAATGCTACTACCTATAGAGGATTTGATGTGTTTCTTCATTTAACATTAACAGTGCTATGCCACTGGTAGCGTAAGGACACAGTAAAAAAGCCTAAAAGAACACAACTGGATCATCTAACTCGCACAAGCTCTGAGCTTATAGGGGGTCTCACAGAGATCTAGAAGAGTCGGGATTTGAATAAACCTAAAATTGAACATTGAAAGGCTCTTCAACTTCCATGTAAAATCTAGAGACAACTTTACTTGTGTCACTGTATCGAATAGACTTCTTTTTCCAAATAAAATTTCTCAAAACCTAGTCGATCTTGTAATTTTGACCCCTTCGAGCAGGCAATTTGAGAGGTATTGAAATAAATCTGGCGAAAGCCAGCCCTTCCCAGAACTGCCCTGAAGACGTTCCAAAAGTAAACGGAAACATTGGAACGTAGAAATTCCATAAAAAATAGGAATAGCCCAAATATTTTTCCTTGTTTTTTGTTCACTCAGTTTTCGGGAAGTCTCACTCTCGCATAACTATAATGTTTGACGAGCAATATTAAAAAAAAATTGAGTTGATTGAAATAAATTAATTAAGCTTAAATAATTCAAAATTAAATTGTTTGAAATTAAATTAAAAAGCACTGCCAGGAGCTTTTGAGCGCTCGTTCATCCACCTTGTAGGTAGATTAGCATTTTCCAATTTTAGAAACCAATTGAGGAAATTTTCGACACCTGTCAAAGAAATGACAGCAGCTCTTTGTCAATTATGCCGAATCAGTTGTTACATAAATATAAGGAGTTTTGATTCAATAATTCATTTCAATTTAAAATGGTTCTGGTTATGCGATCTGGGAAAAATGTAGCTTGAATAATATTTCATTCTCCATTAAAATACGAAATTTCGTCACGATCGATTTTAAATTATCAAGAAAACTAAATTTCAAACGACCATATTTACGGAACCCCTGGTCGAATACTGCTCATTGATAAACGTGACCGCGATATTCGAGACCCACACCTATCCTAAAAATTTCAAGTTTTTCCCTTCGAAAGTTATAATTTTCTATGGTTTCTATGGTTCTGGTCATGCGATATGGTCCATGAGACCATTTAGGGCTCAAAATTCGAAAAATACAGACATCGTGACGAAATGATATAACCCTCGTGTAAGTAGAACGAGCGCTCAATAAGAGATTCAATTGAGTAGATATTTCGTTAAAGTTGATTTCAAGCAAGTTGTATAACACATAGGGTAAAAAAATTAGAAAAGCACTACCGTGAAGTCAGGAGCTTTTGAGCGCTCGTTCATCCACCTTGTAGGTAGATTCGCATTCTCCAGTTTTAGAAACCAATTGAAAAAGATTTTGACAGCTGTCGAAGAAAATTTTCAAGCTAAGGCGAAACTCCAGACTTCACGTCAGGCTTTAGGTGATTTTTTTTCGATAATTGGCTAGAATTTTCTACGGTATCTATGCACTTGGTGATGCGATCCGGATGAAATTTCCCACGTAGTTTGAATACATTATTCTTCATCTATGTGTTGAATTTCATTCCAATCCAATGAGTAGTTTTCGAAATTATCGAAAAAAATGTGTTCCCAAGACCCATGTATAACGTATTAAAATTAGCGAATTCTTAGGTTGATCTTGCATTTGACATTTGGCAGTTACTTTCATCCATAGAAATAAGTGAAGTTTGAAAGAAAACTTCTTACAAATCTTTTGAAAAAAAATTTTAATACTTGCTCTCAATTCCGTTGAATTTCATCGGAAAGAAAGTAAACTAAGTATTTCCAAATTCAGGTGTCCAATATGTCTAGTCTAATTGCCATTTGGACAATCCCGAACGCTTCCGAGTTGAACATAACCTCACCTCATCGTACGTCAAATCGAAAGTAACAATGAGGTCAAGGCCATCCCACAATCCCCAGAACAGAAGTTTATTGAACGCTGATTTTCTAACAAGAAGTGGGGCCTTACTGGAAGTTTCATGATGTGGAAAGATTATATGAGCAGGTACTTTCTTCTTTTCATTCATTCCTGGGTTGTGATAAAACCCAGAAGCATTGTCAATGATTCATCTGCAGAACAAAACTAAAATTTATCAAAAATGTTTGGCAGAATCACTTTTGTGCCTACACTTGTTTATAACATGGTGATGGAAAAGTGTTCAGCAAGAAAATGGTACAATAGAATCGATGAGAATGTTATTCTAGGAGCCTTGCCTTTCCCTAGGTTAACAAAGCAGGTAAGGGTGCCTTTTCTTCATTCCTCCATACGTCCCTTTTCCACAAGCTTCAAAATAAATGAGATGCTATGTTTTATCTGAATTTCTATTGAAACTCATTTATCATTGGATTTTCTGCAGATAATATACACAAGTAGCATGAAAATTTTATTTTGGGTTCAATATCAGTAAATTATACTTGTATTGTTTTTTTTATTACTTTTTTCATACTACATTTTATTGGCCATTGACTAAAATAACCATATAAGTTGTGAACACAATTTTTCTTTCAGTAAATCCAATGTTAATACTCTATTTTTCAGTTAACTGAGCAGGAGAATGTCAAAGCTGTTATTTCAATGAATGAAGATTATGAACTTTGGTTTGCCAACGACAGAAAGGTAATGATGTAAAACTATATACATCCTTTGATAGAACATGGCTATAATGTGGAAAATATAAAGTTACAATCAATCATGTAATATTTCAGAGATGGAACGATGTAGGAATTGATTTTTTACAATTATCAACAGCAGACATTTTTGACACACCATCACAACATAAATTGACGACCGGAGTAGCTTTCATCAATAATTATATCGATAGGAGGGATGGGTCAACAGTTTATGTTCACTGCAAAGCGGGAAGAACAAGAAGTGCAACTCTAGTTGGTTGCTATTTAATGAAGGTATGTGCAACTATTTCACAAATCGAAAATAATAATTCTTCTATCAACCGAAAACTTCAAATTAGTTCTCACTTTTTCCAGAGATGGGGTTGGACTCCAGATGAGGCTGTAGATTTTATGCAATTGAAACGACCACATATCCTTTTACACACTCCACAGTGGGAAGCTCTTCGGTTGTATTACAAAGAACAAGTATTAATAGGCAATAAGAATAGATAGAATACAACCTATAGATATTTATAACTCGCCCAATTCTGAGACAATAATTGATAAATTAGTACTGGTTTTCAATAATAATAGTAGAAACTATATTGTAAAGCGGAGGAATGTGTCAAAATTATAGAATCTTATGATCCCACATATTGATAGGCTCAAACAATGATTATGCTTATTCAACTTCAAATAATATTTCGAAAATCAGCGATTAGAAAGTATATATTTACAGTTGATTTCTCTGAAGATTAAAATGTTTCATATCAGGAAAAATCTAGAAGTGAATTGATGTTTGGAGAAGTGTTATTATCCCAGTTTTACAATTTCACAGTAGATGAACTTTTGTAACTTTTTATAAAACGAGTTCTGTGCTTCAGCATTTTCCAGTAAAATTGAAAAACTTTAGAAATATATAAGCCCAATTTTTATAATATTCATTGTTGATTTGTTAAATAAATTTTTTTCTTTCTCTCTACATATTCCTCTAAAACAATACCTGCCTTCTAATTGTATCCACAATAGTTACATTGAATGAAATTTTTGGAATCGAAAAATTTAATTTTTTGATTTTTTTTACTTACAAGGGTGAGGTTTTTTTTTGACAGGTGCTAGAACTCGTCAAAATTCCAGAAATCTTTGATATAAAATATTCACCAGGGCCAAGTATTTCAAAATCAAAGAAATCGATAATTAGTTGATTTATGTATTTTACAGTATATGTGAATGCTGAATCAAGTGAAAAAATCTAACTTCAAAGAAATCAAAAGTGCATTCATGAGGACATCTAAAATTTCAATAACTCGGGCAAAAACGGGTTAAACAACGCATTGAAAATGCTCGTGATATTATTCGTGAGCAAACTGATGAGATAGTTGCTGTAATAATTCGTTATTACGCCGCGCAAGACTATGTGAATATCAAACTAATGGTGACCATTTCAAAACAATTTGGACCAATTTTCTCGGTGAGTTTCCTAATTTTTTTATAGAACCATTTCAATCAGTAATTTTTCTCTGCTTAGTTTGAACTTCTCGTAAGAGAATATCTGCATTACTCGGGAAAACAAGTACTGTCGGTTTATGAAAAAATAATATTTTCAAGGATAAGGCAAGTTATGGTGTGAATGCAATTTGTTTAAATAATATATTATCGTTTACAAAAATATTTTCGATTACAATTCACTTGATTTTAAAACTTAATATCTGGGCTTGTCAGCTTGAAGTTGGTCTAAGATCCTCACAAGCACCACCAAACTCTGAAAAGCAATATCAATTATCAGTCTTGTGAACAAACAGAAGTTTCAGAAAGACATTTTGAAATATTTATGTATTCCCTTACATTCAACGATTTGTGCATGTAAATCCACTTTCTTTCATCACCTTGACTCGTTAGGGCTAAGTGCAAAAAACTCTTCATCTTTCTGCAGAATCAGCTACAAACCCTGAAAAGATACGATTTTTAAAATAATTCAATCGAGTAAAAAATTACAAAATAAATATAAAATATTTGGCGAACTTCCACCCAAAAATATCGCACCACCAGAATGCCAAGATAAAAATTGTGCCTGTGCATATACGCTATGTTATTTCAATTCGTATTTGATTTATGTTCTGACAATTCCAAATTCATTCATTTATTTTAAAAACTGTCATGAAATGACAAATCGAAGATTTTATACAATTTCAGATATTAGGGGTTTTATGTAAGAACTGAAGTACAAATGGCAGAGGAACAACAGAAGAACAACGAACTAATTGAGGAAGAAGAGGTGGACGAGTACTGCACCGATAGTGTGGAAGATATTCCAGCCGATATTGGAGGGTAAAGGAAAGGAATTTATTAGATAAAATCCAACTGCAAATAACGAAAATATCCAAAATAGGTTCAGTAAATAATTGGTTAAAATTGTGGCTATTTTCCAAATTAACAGTTATTCATCAAATAGAAAACGGATAATAACTATATTTTCTATTATCGTTCAAAGGTCTTCAGTAGATGACCACATATCCAGGTTAACCAGCGATATACTACAAGAAAAAACTTACACATTAAGCTTGACGCCCTTTAATGAGTAAGTTCCTCATCACATTCCTTACCATTAGATTTTTATCCCATGTATCATCACAGAAAAATCAATTTTCAAGACAAAATCGACATTATCATCGCACAAATGAGGGATATATCGCAGTTTTTAAACATGAAATGTGGAATGATCGATAAAATGAACATCTTGATGTGCATTTTAACGTTCAAAATATTCGACATTCAACACGATTACAACGTCAGACTGGATTTGCTAAAGAATCAAAGGGAAAACATTATGTTGAATAAATCTGATGAGAGTATGATGCCAGTAGAACTCCTCGAATTGGATAGAGTAATGAGGGAAGTGCAGTATCGCCATCATGAAAGATCTAGAGGTTATAAGCAACAAAAAATTGTTAGTAAAAAATTTGGAAATACATACATATGTTTTCTCCATTGAAAACTCCTTCTTTGGAAATTTTTTAGGATATGCAATTGGAATATGAGAAAATGACAAGTATATTGGATCAACAACTAGAAAACATGAACAAAAACCTCCAAACGTTAAAAGAAGAACATGAAAAATTCCTCGAGGACACGAAAAGAGCTGAACCACTTCTTATCGACTATATCATACAAGCTGCTGTGGAAGAATTTTCAGTGGTCTTGGAACAGTATGAATTCAAACAGAAAAAAGGGTGGAAATCCTTATATGGCGATGAGGAGATTTTAGGTCTTTTTTCAATGCGAAATATGCTCGATACAAACCAATCAAATGTTTAATTTTCAGATACACTACAATCTAGAGGTCTTGCCGTTTCTAAATCAGGATATATCCTCACAGAAGGTGGGGAAAAATTAAGTTACGATGAAGCTGAAAAAAGGAAATTACTGGAAGGTCTTGATTTTCGAAGCAGAACTTCCAGTGAAGATGCTGAACAAAGAAACGAAGACATTGTTCATACCCCATCATCAATCCAGACAATTGAAGAATCGGAAAAAGGTTAGTTATGTATTAGGTTGATAGAAGTGCCAGAATATTTGTCAATATGACATTGAATAGAAATTAGAGATAGGACCCGAAATCAACATGGTATTATCTGAAGAAATTTTAGACATTATTAGCTCTAGTGTGACGGATTTGATTGGTAAGCAAAACTCTTTAACATGCATGCAAAAGATCTTTATAATTTGATTAAATTAAGAAACACCGTTCTATTTCCTTCCAGAAAGTCTAGCTAGTCAAATTTCATCGGAAGATGTGTCATACCTCAAAGAAACACTAGGAAAACCGTTGACGCTAGCAATAGCCGAAATAACCGCAAAACAACCAAGAGATCCCATACATTACTTGGGTCACTGGTTATTCAAATACCGTTACAACCAAGAGTTGGACGTCACACAGAAACAAGAATATGAAGCTCTAATGCTCGAAAGAAACAGATTACTGAAGGAAAAACTTGTATGTTCGAGAGTAACAATTCTAAATGAGAAAATCAAATCCGTTATTTCTTTCAGCAACGGCTGTACGAAGAAGAGGCAAAATTAGTTATTTTCGAAATGATTAACAACGCAGAAAACGAAGCTATCAGGAGAGAACTAGAAAGAATTTTGAGGGAGCAGGTTATGGGAGGCGAAGATGAAGAAAACGATCAGGCAACTAGAGAATACGAAGAACTGAAGAAGCTATTGAAAGTAATACAAAAAAATTGAAAAATAATTTAAATTGACTGTAATTGTACTTTGGCCTATCTATTAGTCGTTCTATTAAAATTAAATTCAACGAATTGTTTTTTTTCTGTTAGTCATTGGGATGACCTGATTTTTAAATTGAGGACTTAGCAGGTCGGGTTGGAAAATGAACAGACTCCCCTTAAAGGCATGTTCAAGTTGAATGATTCCTTACCTTTTCATAGATGAAGTTGGACTTCTGGTCAATGGGGTACAAGTTGGGTTTCGATTCGGAGGAAACATTGCTTTCTTCCAGATCAATCCCTAGACAGAAACAGTCATTTAAATAGTGCAAATTGCAGAAGTTCAGATTAAAATCAATCAATTGATTAAAGTTAAAATTTGAGGCGAATAGAACCAATCAAAAATCGAACAGATGCAAATTTTAGAAATTCAATAAAACTCAAATTTTTTCAGTATCCAATACGTAGAAATTTCTGTTTCAATTTTATCGCTCGAGTACAAATTGAAAAACCCAATATACTCCATCGTGTAACCTTTCGAACGAATAATACAAAATTGAAATAAACCAACTACATAAGATGTAGAGATCTGATGGAGCAGAGATGAAATTGGACGAATAAACTTTCAATGAAATATCTCACCTGGTAAGCGCTAGTACGAACTAGATCCGCATGGCGTTGGTCTTGCATAAGCGCATGGTATTTTCTTGAGCGTTATATAGCGGATGAGTGCGCACAGGGTTGTGCAAGTCGGACGCAAAAACGCATTCGCAGCAGTCACTTAGGTGCCATAGGTCGTGGAATTGGAAGTACGCTATAACTTTCTATGAAGAGACGTTAAATACGTGCAAACGTTCAACTAACTACTTAACCAATACTGTTCTAAGCGAATTTCTTGTGTTGAAATTTTGAGGGTGGGTGTACACACCAACAAAATTCCGTATCAGCACAAGTTATCCTGGGAGCTCTTCGCATTTTTCCAATAGTTCAGCTTCCATCACCAGTTCGGAAAGAACAATCCCACATTCAAACTGTCCCACTACAGAAAATTTCAGGAATCCTGCTATTTCTTGGTATCTTAATTCTTATCCCCAAGATTTAATACAACACAGATGTAGTACAATATATATTTTTTATATGTATTCAAAAAGTCTGTGACAAGACTTACTACTGTTAAGTGTAAAAAGAAAAACATGCAACATTTGGTTCTCGGTTTTCTTTCCAAAGCGGCAGGAAGAAATTTTTAGCGCTCCTGAAAACGTCAATGTCCTATATTCGCTTGATTAATCAAATCGTGTTATAGATATTCAGTCGATTCTTCTCAATAAGGACACTTGGGTGTTATTGAACACCTGAGAAAAGTCTGGGGATATTCTTCTAAATAGAAGGTTTTTCAGGGGCGGACAAACCGGACATTTGTTTGAGAGTTTAAGTTGATTATATCCAATTAATCCAAATTTATGCTTATGGCGTACAATTGTTTTTTTTTAAATTGTGCTAAGATATTTCAGTAAAACGCCCCTGGTGAAAGTAAAACTAATGATTTTTACATAAAAAGATAAGTCCAGTCAAATACCTTGAAAATATCAATAAATTTGAATTTTTGAAAAAAATTTTGATACCGAAAATAGTTTGAAATGAAAACTTGTTATTTTTTGGTTCTTCGTCGGTTTTCCTTCCGAAACTGGACCTCCCTGTATATTCAAGGGGCGGCAATTTGTTCTTTTGTATTTTGTTTGGGTATTTTCTTGATTGAGGTGACCACATGAAAAAAATTCATTTGACCATTAAATTTTCAATAATAACAAAATAATGTGTAAAAAAACAGAAAAACTTTATTTCACCAGTCTCTCACTATTAAACATTTAATGATCGAATATAATTTTTTTTTTATCTTCTTGTTTTTAATCAACTTCTATTCTGAAGAATGTCCAGACTTTTCAGAGGTGTGCAGGTGAATTCCTCATAACATTTAAGATGTGTGACCAAAAACATATCACCGTTACTTCCACCACCGTGCAGGAGCGCTATTTGGAACATTTCGGTTCACCCCTAAATCGCTTTTTAGGACACCCGAGCTCAACAGCTCAGACGTAGGTGGGTGTTTTAATTGCGGATTTTATTTTTCCTTAATCAAGCAGAATCGACTGCAAGTACACACTCAACGTGATTCTAGATTTCATTTCTCTTTGTTTTCATCGGCCATTTTAATTTTCGAGGTATCCATAACAAAAATCATCAATTTAGATCGAATTTTCTCGAGTGGCATATTAATAATGATTCAAGCTCAAGAAAATAGAAAAAATACATTTTATGGCATCTGATTATGTTTCACAATCTTCTCGTGCAAGAATCAATAAAAATTTCAAGAGAATGTTGAGTAAGGAATTCGCAATAAATAAATTTTCGTTTATATCTAAATCTTCCATTTATTTCTATACATACATATCTTATTTTATTTTTGAGAACACGTTTAAAAACAAACACGTCCTGATTTCAAAACTTTCTATTGGAAAATTTGTTTCTACCAAAAACAAATTGTAAAAATTAACTTAGCAACTAAAAGGGGATAACTTCAGTGATACCGAAAGAGACGTGGAAAGTTCATATCGGTTTGAATCGCAAAAACATAATTTAATGAAAGCCCCCATTATTTTTTATTACTATCAATTAAAACACTTATCATAACTGAATGTACAGAAAATAAACCCAACATTATGGGCTGAAGTTTATTTACGTCAGCGCTAATGGCCAACTGAGCGTCTTTGTTCTGTAGAAATTAAAACTTGCGTCCACCTGGCCCCGCCGACATACGTGGTCCACCGGCACCACCGCTTCCAAAGCTACAAATAAATAACGCATAACGCTAGAATGATGGACAAAATAACTTCACTCGTATTTATGATTCATCACACCATCATCCGAGTAAGAATATTTGTTCGCATTTTATTCAGCCAGTCCTTTCCGCAAAATCCATGAAAATTCAAATTGCAGGTGAATACGTGTTGACGAATTTTTTCCGCACACCAATTACCCTGAACCAATTTTTTGTCACTGGCCTCCAGACATTTTAGAAAAGATCAATAAAAACTTGTAGCTTTTGCTTCACGGACTGGCCTTGACAAGCAGCAAAAGGCCATAAAAAAAAGCACTGAGATGATCAGAGTTGCCTCTATTTACTATATATGGGATGGATCTTTGATCATTTAATATTCAACAGTAGATTCTGGTCACTAGATGAAACTTGTTTTCTGTACCATTTTCCAAAATTCGTTAAGAATAGAGGATATTGAAAATCCTTCAAAAGTACAGATATATTATATTCAGAACAGTTCTCTCAATTGAATTGCATTTCTATCGAAAAACCATCTAATCTTCCATTCAAAAAACTCTCCTATTAAACTCTGTCTAAAATAAACAATATTTCATCGCGAGAATATCAAAAAACAGAAAATGTTATCAAAGCATTCACAATAAACGCCTTTTATTTTTCACTTGTATATTATTTGTTAATTTTACCTTGGATGTGGTTGCTATAAATATTCTGTTATACCTAGCGTCACATCAAGAAAAGTCTTGAAATTTCATGCCTTAAAAACTTTTTTTCTGAATAGAAACCAAATTATTCAACATTTCATATGTCTCATTATTGAGATGATAAGGATATCTTGAATTAGAAAAAACAGCGAATGAAATTAAGATTTCCTTAGACTTCAAGAATTAACTGTTGAAATATTGTGGTTCAAGATATAAACTTTGAAAGATGATAAACAGATAAAGTTTGTAGTGCTCCAATTTACTCCAGGTCCAATAACACATTTTGACAACGATTATTTTCTCCGATGTAGATTGGGAAGAAAAATCGATTTGTACCAGTCTCAATCTTAAGAAACATTTAGTGAAGGAGGTACGAATTTGTAAACTTAGCAAGAAGAAATGTGAAAAAGTGACATATTTATCTTATATCCTGGACTTAGAATTCACTATTTAACTAGTGAACGATTTTACCTACTTGAGAGTTTTACAAAACCACTACACGTGTTTCGCCATAACCACGACTTCTTCAGGTGAGATATATATCTGCTCGGAATATACAGGGTGTTTCCCAAGATGAGGCTTTTTTGTATATAAAATATTTCAGCTAGGATCTAACTTAGGTACGTATTGAGATTCAAATCTGTTTATTATCAGAGCGGTCTGACCTGTCAAAAAATTCCTCATCTTAAAAAAACCCTGTATTTATGATGATGAGGATGTGTAGACCATGTACATATTGTGATATTTTTGAAAAATGGAAAAGTCATGTTGTCCAATAAATTAATTATATTATTGATTTCTTTCTCTTTACGTGTCTTGGTTTTGTAAAACTCTCAAGTAGTGGAAATCGTTTTCTAATTGATTAGTGAATGCTAAGTAAATCATGAATTTTCATTAAGTACAGGCAACATCAATTCAATAAAAAAGTGCGTGTATAAAAACAAAGTATCAGAATCTGTTATTGAACGCAAAACTTATCTAACAGATTAGTCTTTGTGAAAAACATCTCAGTGCTCTTCTTGAATAACCCGTAGTGAATTTAGTTTCAGTAGGTAGTTGGGAAGATCCTTCCTAATCAAGAGAAAATCCTGATACCGGTACTCGACTAATTAAACTAAAACGCAAATCACAGAATCATCCGAAAAATTCCGTAGCAATTAATTTTGGTGCGGCTTCTGAAAACAGACAATCTTTATCTTACCCTCCTCTTTGTTGCGGTAAAGGTGGGTATGCACTATCATATGAACCACCGCCGCCCCCTCTTGGACCATTGTTATATGAATCTCCATAGCCACCTCCACCGTAATTTCCTCTATCACCTCCGTATCCGCCTCCTTGGCCGCCTCCATACCGATCACCACCACCGAATCCGGCTCCTGGACCGCCCCCATAGCCCCCGTTACTGTAACCATTTGGACCTTCGTTATAATCTCCACCCCTATGTTCAATTCATTTTAGAAAAATTGCTAGAATTTGTAACCTAATATATACATTTCAAATAAAGGATGTGCATCACTTACTTCGGTCCATTGTCTCTCCGGCTGTATAAATCTCCAGTTCTGTCAAAGCCGCCAGTAGCTGCTCCTCTTGGTCCCCCAGGGCCGGCTTGGTCCATCATTGGAGGTCTTCTATCACCCCCCATAGGTGGTCGTCTGTCTTCAAAACCACCTCGTCTGTCCTCAAAACCTCCACCCCTTTCTTCGCCAAATGATCGAGAGCCACGTTCTATGAAATCATAAAAAAATCTAGTTCACATTTCATTATTTGTATCGCTACATCAAAAAGGTATATCCATCCTTCAATTGGTGTATACAGGGTGTTTCATTGGGAAACGGAAATACTTGAAAGGCCGATAGAGCGAAGTGGTTTCAGATATTCCAAATTTATTGACTCAGGTCTTTGTAACCGAGATACAGGATGTTTTATGAATTTTGCTCATTTCTTGAGGTCAAAACAAACGAATCACCCGGTATATTTCCTTTATATTTGGCATACATGTTCCTTAGTTGGATCTCAAATGAATCATTCAATAACCACAAGGGAAATCCAGGTCTGGGTTAACTAAAAAATTATGATTGTATCGTCGAAACAACACCCTACACATCGAAATTTTGAAAATTCGTTTACATATTTGGAAAGAGCATCAAAAACTGAACTGAAACGTGTGCTTCACTTTTTTACGCAGACAAATTTTCAACTAAAAGTGAAGTTTTTGAAAAAGTGGATATCAGAGAGTGGTTAAAAGTGACTTTCAGTGATATATTTCCAAAACTATTGAATCCATAATTATTTTGAAATTACTAAATCATTATTAAATACATTGGTTTCCAAATTCCATGACGAAAATGTAAATATTGCTGGTCTGTCTTTCAGTACGATGGTGCATTGCCTCATTACAGGCTTATCGTTTTTCAAATGACAATTTTGGTAACTGGAGGCCCTCATAGCTGGCATAGAGCCCCTCATAGCTGGCCATCAAGATTCCCTGATTTGGATCCCGTAGATTATTATGTCTAGGGGCACCCAAAATCTCTAGTATATTCTACTGAGATTATTATTCGGGATCAGCTTATTACAAATATACAAGAAGCTAGCAAGAAAATAAAGAACAATCCGAATGAGGGCCTCCACGACCAATCCATAAGTTAACAAAATTGTCGTTTAAAAAGTTTCTAATGATAAGCCTATAATGAGGTGATACACCATCGTGCTGAAAGTAAATGCCAGCAATATTTACATATTCGTCATGGCATTTGGAAACCAATGAATTTAATGATGATTTAGTAATATCAAAATGATTATGGATTCAATAGTTTTGAAAATATATCGCTAAGTCACTTAAAACCACTCTTATGGTATCCACTTTTTTTAAAAACTTCACTTTTGAGTTGAAAATTTTTGGAGTAAAACTGTATGCACAATAATATGAAGCTCACGTTTCAGTTCAGTTTTTTATGCTCTTCTCAAATATGTAAACGAATTTTCAAAATTTTGATGTATAGGGTGTTGTTTCAAGGATACAATCATAATTTTTTGTTAACCCAGACCTGGATTTCCCTTGTGGTTATTGAATGATTCATTTGAGCTCCATCTAAGGAACATGTGTGCCAAATATAAAGAAAATATACTGGGTGGTTCGTTTGTTTTGAAGAAATGAGCAAAATTCATGAAACATCCTGTATCTCGGTTACAAAGACAGTCGGAGCCAAAAAATGTGGTATATCTAGAACCACCTTGGTGCCCTCTATCCTCCTTTTAAGTATTTCCGTTTACCAATGAAACACCCTGTATAACAAATTATCCCAAAACAAACATAACCAAGACAACCGTGAATTTACACAGAAATAAAAAAATAACATAACAGGGTAACATACCTCCTCCAAAACTGTTGTTGAAGGGCCTTCTTTCCCCTCCAGAGAAACCTCCTCTACCACCTCCAAAGCCGCCGCCAGGTCCTCCAAAATCTCTTGGGGGTCTGTCGTAACCGCCTCCGCCGTATCTGTCACCACCACCACCGTAAGATCCAAAGTCTCGTCCACCTCCATATCCATTTCGTGGACCTCCACGGAAATCTCCACCTCTTGAGTAGGGACCTCCTCGCTCACCTCCGCGACCCCCTCGCATCGGTCCTCCGCCACCTCGACCGCCACCACGGCCGAAGCCTCTTGGCTTCACTCTACCTTTCTCTACTGAAATCTTTCCTCCCATAAAATCAGCGCCGTTCAAATCTTGGATGGCTTTCATCGCTAGGTCACCATCCTCCAAGTGGAGGAATCCGCATCTATTCGCGATGTCGCATTCAGCGATGGCACCGTAATTTTCGAAAAGTTTTCGGAGGTCATCGGTTGTTGCTTGAGGGGGCAAACTTCCCACAAACACCTTCGTCGTTGTTTCAGATCGCCGACTCTTGAATAGGAATTTTCATTAGAACATCAGGTTATATTGAAACTACAAAAAAAGTTAGAACTTACCATTGTATTCGAAGTCAAAATGAAACCACGATAAAATTAGAGATATAACGAAGTCCAACGCAATGGCGTCTTCGATGAACAAAATTTAGCTGATTTGACGCTACTTTACTATGACGCTTCAAACAGAGGCTTTGCCAGAGAGAGACGCTTGGCTTGGCTTCCCTTTTCCAAAACGCGCCTACGAGGAATCGCACCACAGACAACTGATTTTACCTAATTAGTCGCAACCAGATAGCAAAATTAATTTGGGCATAACAACGAGAAAAATAAAATATAACATATTATTAGAATAGTACATTTGTACATTTTGGCTGTAAATCAGGTAGTTTTCTATTTTATAAATCCATTTTTCAAAGAGATACCACAAGATCGAATTAGCGGAACGTTGTCTTGATAAGATCATTGAAACTTCCATGGTTATAAATGTTCTGTGTTAACTGTCATGAAAATTCCTCTATTTATGAATGAAATAACCAAAACCTGTATCGATATTACTCAAATCTATTAATTATAATATAACACAAAAAATGGCTTTATCTTTGCTTACAAGACAAGTTCTCAAATTTCAAGGTGAAAAATTTGGATAAACCATATTTTGTTCCTAGGAAGGGTAATTCGAACTGAATCTGTTTTCTCTCATTACATAATTTTTCAGCTGGAAGTTCCCAACACATTTTCCAGCAAACTGGCATAAATGTCAAAAGAGGATTATCAAACAGTCTCGCACAATCAAATTTGCTTCGCCCCAAACCAACTTCACAAATAGTAGCTAAGAGATTGATGAGTGGTGATCATGCTAAGAAATGGAAATTGGAAAAAATATGGACTATCATAATGTTTCCAATTATACCAGCTACTTTCATTAACCCTGGAACGGAAATTTTGGATAACTTATTTGCTATATTAGTCACAACGCACGCCCATTTGTAAGACACATTATTACTCTACTGTTCTGCATCACTATCTGTGAATTTTTCAGTGGTTTAGAGGCAATTGCTAAAGATTATATGAGACCCATTGTCGTTGGACCAGCACTCTCTAAAATTGCTGTAGGTCTTGTATATGCCTTAACAGCTACTACTTTGGGGGGTTTACTATATTTTAATCACCATAACATTGGTATAGGAGCTGCTGGAAGACAGATATGGTCTATTGGAAAAGAAAAGAAAGAAACAGCATAATTATGAAATTAATATCTCATTTAACTTTTATCATTCTGTAAATATCACAATATAGTAATGATGTTAGTTGATAATTATTCGTTTTATGTTACGATCAATACTTCACTGAGTCATTAAAATTCATAAATTTTATATTTTTTATTGAGTCACTCTATTTTGAATAATTTAACATATTTTCCAGCAAAAAAAAACCTTCACATCATTGGTTTTATTACCGCCACCAAAAGCTTACAGAGAAACTCTTTTCTAAGGCTACAACATGATGCCACCATTTTTCTGGAATGAAGAGCATTTCTCCTTCTTTCAGTAAACACTTATACATTTTACACTTGGCAAAATTTGGGTACAATTCTAAATTAGGAATCAATGGATCTACTCGAGATGTATTACTCAACATAGTTCCCTCGAAAGGATATAAATGTTGAGTGTCATCAGGTGGAAATAGTAATAATTGTTTAGTTCCATAAACCTAAAAGCAATGTTCAACAATTTCATGTTTTTCCAAATAGAATAATGGCTACCTGAACTAATAAATTATTTTTTGGATCATAATGAAGTGAAGATACCGTCCCAGCTGGTCCAAACCAACAGTTGATATCGGGGTCACAAGATTCATCGTAATCTCTACTTAAAGAACAATATTCTGGTATGCAAATATCTTCTCTTAGTTCAGGAATCTGCAAATGATATGTTTTTGTTTCTCATCTAACGATAATGAGTCTTCAATATTTTGACTTCACCTGGTCGAACAAATTATGTTGGGCAAGGTACCCAATATCGTCTTGATTGAAATAATATTTCTCAACATATTCTCTGATGGTCATCAATTTTTGAGACCAATTCTCATCAACATATTGTTTTCCTATTTCAACGGGTACTGTCCTATCACCTCCCGCTCGAAGTAAATATTGTAAATCTTTCCACTTTTTTCTTGCAGGCCAATGATCAATGCAACCTATAATATTGACAATATCTCATTTTTCTCCATATAGAAGATGTTGAGCTAAGCAAACCTCGCAATTTAACTGGATGTTGAGTCATAAAATATAAATTATTGAATTGCTGTAGGGATGGTATAACTGAAATATATACTTCACATGCTTTAATATTTCCAAATAAAAATTCATGCTGCATATAATTATTCCCTTGTTCTTCATGGGTATTAGAAAACAATGTTTCCTGGTTGTAATATTGTCTGATATAATTCATCAAAATGGTAGCCGATTTTGTCAAAAGTTCCGAATTGTTTTCAAATGGAGCGCCCATAAGAAATCCTCTATCTATATATTTTAATGTTTCTCTCAAAATTTTCGCTTCCATGTTCGATTTGTGGAACTTCAAATGAAACATAGCTTTGATAAAACTTGCTAGAGTAAAAACTCTTCGAAGTTCAACTGATATATCACTCCAATGACCAATATTTATTTCATCGTCAATATAATCAATGATGCTATCAATCCTCAATACCGATTTGTTAGTAAGCTGTCTCTTAAGATTCGAACATTCGTAGAAACAATTTTCTAACATCGAACGAACGTGATGATTAAGAACTCTAGTAGATTGTTCCAGTTCATTTCGACATACTATAACGTCTAACAATTCAGAAATTAATCTGTCGGTGAAATTGTGACTAACTGCCATCGCAGGGAATGATTAATTTTGGAATTTAGATCAGTATATTCAGATTTGTGATCACCATTTACAAATTACAAATAGACTATCAAATTTACTGGACACTGGACCTAAAATTTTTAGGTCACGGTCACTCATTTCAGTCATAGGTTTGAAAAGTTACTTTAACCTCTATGGTGTTAACCGCCTATCAGATTTTCAATTATTGTTTTTATCCCGGTTAATTTGTTTTGTTTTTTTTTTCAGCACTGGGCACAAAGAAGTTTCAGATGCTTATTATTTTTTTGTGATTTATCTTTTCTCATTCTGAGTACACGTATTTTATAATTAATCAGTGCAATTCGGTGGTATATAAGTAATCGAAAATGGAAATGGAAATTGAGTGCGGATTTAATACTAATGATGAGACAATTAATTTTGGAAGTAGAAGGATTGCAGATAACGCACCTTATGAATCGGTTACATTTGCTTCCCTAAGAATTAAATCAAACAGCTTGGTATGTTGTTCTTTACAGATCAATGATAAGCACTACTTAGTGCCCGAGATGGTCAATATTATTGACTGTCCAGGAAATGCTTAAGTGCTCTCAAAAATTGACTACGCTGCTGTTTTAGTTCAGTGTAGTATAGAAAACCTTGTATACTAATATGCATTTCATTTTTCCAGACTGAACTTTCAATAAGATCAAAATTGAATCAGGATATGTTATTTTATAGCATTGATAAGTTTTTTGGTATACTACAAGATGAAGAATATAGTTCACTTAAGTTTTCCCATGCTGTTGATCACATAATTGATGATTTTGTCTATTATTCTACTAGCAAGCTACTCTTTTTATTTTTAAGAGATGGTTCCTTGCAAATTCTGAGGGATACTTTAGGAACATTCAACCTTTTACAGATAGTGTAGGTAAATCCACCCAAAACGTATTCCATTGAATATCATCAAAAAACGTCTCTTACAGTCAAATAGTGAAAAATCAAGACTCAAACAATAAGAAATTATTCATCAATTCTCATACTTTGGATTTGGAACAGGGGAAGACATCCCTTCTCTTAGTAACTTCGAATGGACAAATATTAAGGTAGCTATTTATTCAATTGTGTTGAATTTGTCATTCAATGTATTATTTCAGATTGAATATTATTGAGAGTGGCTCAGAGATCTCGGTATCTCATGAGGTGATTTGTGATATTAAAGGTACCATTGAGCACTCAACTTATAATAATTGGATATTGTTCCTCCATGGTTCTGAAATGTGGGTTTTAGATATGCTCACAGATAATTTGATTTCTTCAAATGCTCTAGATATAAAATCTGTGAAGTTTGCTGGACTGTAAGTTGCACATTTTTATTAACATTACTGAGACACGTTCTTACAGCATATTTGTTTAATTTTAATATCAAATATTCTTTCACAGATTGGTTTTGTCTCTTCTAAATTCTGGTCAGCTAGTTTATATTTGCCCAGTAACCTTGCAACATTACCTCAGAGATGTTGGCTATCCAATTAGTGCAATGTCCATAATAAATGACGAAAGAGGAGATATGAAGTATATTACTGCTGTTTCCATGAAAGAATCTTCTGGAAATTTCCAGCTGTATTTATTCCGTTCAGGTTGGTGAGAATGCATAAAATATTCCATAGATGTATAAAGTCGATTCCAGTTACGAAAAAACAAAGCACCCATTTTTGAAGACATTCCCGAACATGATAATTGTAGTAAATTTCGCTGTAATACAGTAGAACCTCAATTATCCGAACTAATTGGGAACGAGACTATTTCGGATAATCAAAATGTCGGATTTTTGAGATAAGACCAAACAAAAAACATTATAAGAACCGGTGAGTTCATTAAAATTTTAAATATATAAATAAACATTCAAATATCCAAATAATAAAACAGTGAAATAGGTATGTACATTAAATATTTTAATCTTTTTTCACAAAATAGTCTAATATTTTCAACTGGCGAAATGCTATTGGTCGGATAATTGAATGTTTGGATAAACTGATCAGCGTTCGGATAATTGAGGGTTCGGATAATTGAGGTTCAGATAATGGAGGTTCTACTGTATTGTCTTTTCTTCCTCTCAAAAAGAAGCCATATAGCTATTTTTATCTCTATAATTTTCATTCAAGACAAGTTGATAGTAAAGCTTTCATTCTTTTCTCTGTCTAATCTCATTTTTCGCAGATTTTTCGATAATGTATTCTTTAACAATTGGCAATGATGTATTCTTAACCGATATGGATTCTGATGTGAACGATATCAGGTATATATCTTTAATCAAGACTAACGAAGAATCAAGCGAACTTCGGTTCCAAACCATCGTCGAAACCGATCCACAAAAACGTCTCAAGAGGCTACTTCAGAGGAACATGTTTGATGAGGCTGAACAGTTTGCCAGAAATGAAAACCTCGATGTCAATATTGTTAGTAAGGAAAAAGCAAAAGTGATAGCAGAAAAATGGAAGATTACCAGTTCGGATATTGACACGCTGATAAATATTTTCGACACTTTGGAAGATCATCCGTTCATTCTGGATTGTTGTCTAATATTAGAAGATACTTGTGAGGATGCCGAAGATCTACTAAGAATATTGAAGTATGCCTGTAATTTACAGGTATCCAAGGTAAAAACAAGATTGTGTTTGTTGTCACATATAGGGTGTCCCAAGTGTCTATATCTGAAAATTGGGATTATGATATTGTTCGAAATAGTTTTGAAAATATCGAAAAAAAACTGCAAATGTTATTTTCGAATCTACGGATTTTTCGGGCATGTTTTTCGGCTATAATGATCTACGCTGCGCAATTATTAGAATTATTACTTGTTTATTCCTTTGAAACAGAACAAATATCTATTGATTCATGTATTGTAAAACTTACTAACTCTGTTTTATATTACAGAAGGATGAATCTTCAAAAAAAATGCAATACCGTTGTAATAGATTGCTGATTAGATTCAACCTTTTCCAACTTGTGGAAGAACATGATATGGATCGATGGAAATTTTTTTCTGATGAAAATTTAATAACTGAGATGAAGAGGTTGCTCAAACAACAAAAAATATTTCAAGCGATTACGGTATATACTCATTTAACCCCTGCAGAAATACAAAGCTTAGATGAGAAGTGTGTTCAAGAAATACTGGATTTGTTGAATGGCATAGATTTAGACGATGTTGGTCATATTCTCCCTATGTTTATGTCACTTACGTTAGACTGGTTACCATCGTCTCTTCAGTTATTTATGGATTGGGTGGAAATGAAAATCTTCCAGTTAGAAAAGCAGTATAGCGATGACTTCCCTGAAAATGCTATTGCATTTTTGGAACTCAATTCAAAATGTTTAAAAGTGAATGACCATCATTGTCATATGTTGGGAAAGGAAATGAAGAATTCCAGTGAAAAAGTTCAAATTATGTTCAAAATACTAAATAATTTAGAAATTTTGAAAATTCAATATGGAGTAAAAATGGCAGTGAGTGATTTGATGCAGGTAACAATTTTGCCTCTTGCTAGTTCGAAGGGTAATTTTTTTTTTTACTCAGGAGCCAAAAATTGTTGTGCGGAACCTTTTGAATTTAGACTTGACAATAGAAGTGTACAATTCAATTCTACAAGAATTCACCTATAAATATATCATTGAAAATAATTTGGATCCTGATGAGATATTTTATGAAGCCGTCATTGTAAGTATCACAACTTTTTTTGCCATGTGTTTCTATTCCAACACTGCGGAATTTGAGTTAACAAGTTGCTCATGTGAAAAATTTTGTTATGATTAAGATTGTTTGCACCTAATCCATTTATAATTCATTGCAGGATAGCTTGAAATATCAGGAAAGTTATTGGTCAAATATTATCGGATCTATACTTAGTTGCGTTACCTCACAAGAACTCAAATTGCAAGCAGTTGAAAATATTTTCACTAGAGCTAAATTGCCATGGAGTGATGCTGTGAAACAAATTGGAATACAGATATTGAAAGAATGCTATCCTAAATCCGGTAATGTTCAACAGCTTTTGGCAGACGAGCCCAGAATGACGGTTATGAGCAGATTAGAGTATAAATTTGAAATCTCCACCTCTTCTAATATAGACGAAGAAGACGTAAGATTTTTTTTTATTATGTGAGATCAGGTAGTATTCCAACTGGTTCTTATAGTTGCAGTTTCTGGTGAAGAGAATTATTCGATGCAATTTGCCAACTATGATATCGGATGCTTTTATATTATGTGAAGATAAAGAATCTGGAAAAATTGAAACTATGAGGCTGCTCCTTCATCATTTCATTGAAACAGGGTAATGTTATATAGTAAAATTAAATGTGACCTTTCTTAATTGAAATACTTGTTTGTGTTTGTGTCATTATGACAATACTGGGTGTCTACTTTCAAAAGGGCCGAAACGTTGAAGGTTATTCTTCAATTTAACATTTCTTGATTTCAAGGAATATTTCAAGTTTTTCCATCAAATCAATTATACTTCAGTTATCCTTGTAGCCTCATCAAAGTTGACCACATATCTGGAATCAAAATTGACCACATATCTGACATTTTTTGTTGCAAATCTCATGTATCTCTCCCTGAAGTTTGGCCCCTTTTAAAAGTAGACACCCTGTTTATTTACAAACCTGTTTATGTTTATTCAGAAGTAACAAAAATATAATTCAAATTCAAGTAAGAGCAATATTTTATATCCGTCTTGTTGATATCAGAAATTACTCTTTTATCTGTAAAAATCGTAGATCTCCAAACTTTTGATTGTTATATTAGTATTATTATCGTGTAAAATTTTATATGAATTAATCTTTTTGTAGAGATTTCAATCATTTGTTCAAACTACTAGAGGAAGATGAGGTGATTGTTAAAAAAGGCCTAGAGTTCGTTTTAGCTGATGTAGATTTTTTGAGTGAAATCTGGGTAAGTCGGTGATAATTCATTAGAAGTTACTCTATAGATATAAATAACTATTTGTACATTGTATAACATTTTAAATTTTTTCCAGACAACTTCTGAAGCTCAAAATTATGCACATATCTTAACTTCAAATAGTTTGATTGAAAAATACAATTCTCTATGTGAAAATAACTTTGATTCTTACCGATGGAAGAAAAAGACAAATTCATTCTTTATTGCATACAAAATCAAATCTCATTTCCATGTAAATATAACAGGTGTTAACATATCTGACTCAAGTAAGAGGAAAGATTTGATAAATGAAATCAGGACTAAAATTATAGATGATTACGAAAATGGAAAGACAAACGTTTCAGAAATGTTGGAGTCTTTGAAACTTTTATCAAAAACTATTGGTATCATCAAGGAGAAGCTTTATTCTCAATGTTGGAGAATAGTAAAGGTCAATAAAAATGAATTGCTGTATAGAGTTGCGCAAGAATTTTTGATCGACCCAGTCGAAGTTAAATATCTTTGCATCCTTGTGGTATATATTATGGAAAACTTATGTTCTGATAATGACTGCGTATTAGTTGAGAATTCATTCTCGGATTCTTACAGTACGGAGATGTCAGATGGATATTCGGGACAATTTCTTAAATTGGCTTCTCAGTTGATGTCCAAGGCTATTTGGAATGCTGATATTGAAGATATAGAAGCATGTTTGAAAATAGTTCCATGGGTGGATTCTCTATTTTTTTTTAATAGGTACAAAAAGCAAGACAAATATGATAGTGTTTTGGGGGATAACGTGAATGCTAATAGTTTTGATCCCAGTTTTGGAAGCCTTTTAGCTATTCACAAAGTGTTCACTTTGTATACCTCTTTCATAGGTGAGATAAACACATTCAAATATTCTTGTTGTGAAAATTTTTTTCGGAATTTTACAATATTTTATAATTTCAGCACAATCAGGAAATATCAATTATAAATATCTCTCATATTATCAGAGAAATGGGGAAACTATGTCACAGGTAAACTTTAAATGTCCCCCTTCAGGGAGTATTGTTTATTATGTTGTTTAACTAATTTCAGGAATGTCTTCTGAATCGAATTAAAGGTTTGGAGGGACCCTTGACAGTACTAAATCAAGAAGGCGAGTCACTGCTGGCATACAAATTATTAACTACATTACAGAATCATCTTATGAATCATGATGATTTGGATGTTCAGATTTATGAGGCTTTAAAAGTAATTATAAAAAAACATTTAGTACCCAATTTGGTCCAACAATCCCTTTTGATGGGAAAAATAAACGAGAACTTGTTACATACTTCCCTGCGATGGTGTGATTCAGAAGAGACGGAAAAATTCGTTGTACGGGCTATGCATCATAATAGGAAAATTCCAGAGAGAGTTACCACAATATCTGCGATAGCTGTCGAAATATTCAATTTCCACGCCAATAATGAACTTTCGTTGTATTTCAAACAAGTTATGCTCAGTGTTTCATGGTGGGAAAGAGTGAAACATCTGAATATTGAATATGATTTATTCTTTAGAGTTACTAGAGAAGAAAGACTCAAACTGATTATACAATCTGAAGAATTTGATATCAAGCTCATCAAAAAGTATTGTCAAGATTACAATATGCCAGATATACAGTCATTCTATTTATTCTATCTCAAAACTTATTTGTTGAATTGGAAACCTCGTTATGAAATAGAAACTAATAACATAGGTAGAAGGGCACTCGTAATGAAAGGAAATCAACAAAAGGAATTATATCAGAAATGTGAAGAAGTTTTACATTATATAGATAATAAAGAAAAAGTTGAGAAGATGTTGAAGGAAATTTGGAGCCAGGTCAATTTTTACTATTATGAAGTATTCACTTGTATATTAGATCTGCATAAAGAAGAGTCATTTAAACATTTGAAACTAATGTTACAATTCTTGGAAACTTACGAAAGGATAAATAAACCCTCCGATACTGAAATTGAAAAATGGTTCAATACATTCCCAGATTGCCAGTCCATAGAACCATTATCAGAGTTCAGGATTTTATTCAATAATGCTCTGCTTGAATCTAACGATATTTGGAATATCATCCGCAAAGAACTCAGTTTAGACAATTACACAAAATGGTTTGAAGCAGTACAAGCTTTCAGCTTCTTGAACATGGACAATATTTGTTCATTTTTAGTCAAAGAGTTGGTGAGTATTCGTTCAATTTTAACATGAAATATAACGGACAGATATCAGTGAGTCGAACCTTGTCGATTAAGACCATTTTCGGCTCGAAATTCGAAAAATACAGACATCCTGACGAAATGATATAGCCCTCGTGTAAGTTGAACGAGCGCTCAAAAACCGGTGAAAAATTTATATAAAGGTTCAGAATTTCCACATCTATTGGGATTCTCCAAAAGTAAACAGAATTTCAGAATTTTTTTTTTCACAGAATTCCAAAAGTTCATTATTCGAAATAATAAACCAAATTGAAATATTAGTGATTATGTCTTCGAACAACAATTCTACTTGATTATTTATTTATGGTTGTAATTTTTCACAGGTAGCTCAGGGTATATTAAAAATTATAAAACCAGGAGATTGGATGATACCTAAGCATACACACTTGTTCAGCGAAATCGACAACTGCCTAGCTTATATGAAAGATGATATGAAGAAAATCACTGCCGCCTATTTATTGCTATCGAATACACCTGAAGGTACCAAAATCATCTTAACTAAATCGTTAGGACTATTCATGATGATTGATTTATAGGTGCGGATAAGGTAACAATTGCAGAAATAGCTTACAAATATGCAGAAGAATACAAAATGAAATCAAGTGATTCACAAGTTTCCATAGCTAAGGTTAGTGTACTTTTGTACTAACTTTAATCAAGTTTTTTTATTGAAAACTATTTCAGATTGAGAGGAAATACCAGAGGTGCTTATCCCTACAGATATTACATACACATGAATTAGCAGAGCAGCGTTATATAGATTTAATACTGAATATTGAACAACTCTTATTAGCTCTGTATCATGACGAGAGGATAGTCAGAAAAATGAACAATTTTTGTCATTTCTGTCCAGGTGAAATATTTTATTTATAAAATAATTCAAACTTAAGTTGGTTAATTTGTCCGTTATGTAATGTTCAATCTTATTAATTATGTTTATATTTAAGTTGTATGATGTTTTTTCAGATATAAATGCTGCAGCTGATAAACTAGCGAAAGTATTCTGTTTTGATATAAGTCAATTCAGAAAAAAATTGCTTAGCAATTATCTCATGGATTCTAATTTGATTGACTTCAGTGAATATATCACAACAGAATATTTGAAAAAATTAAATTCCAATGAAACAAATGAAAAAGAGAGGAGCGAAAACAATCTTAAAAGGTGGATAACGAAGCTCCCTCCTCCTCCAAAAAAAATAATATGTTAAACTTTTCCAGGGCTGTATACATATGTTCTGGCGATATTTCAACATGGCATGGTTATCTTTGGAATAAAGAATATAAGAGTGACAAATCTGACTTCTATAGAGCCAGATGTGTGAAATGTTTGTTAATGTTTCCGGATAAAATAGCGATCTCAGCATTGTGGACACAGAGTTACGAGTCAATTATGTCAGTACTGAATTTAACTTCTGTAATAATGCCTTTTTTTCCTCTTAATTGTCTGACTAAATGTCTTCGGGCAAGTTTATGATATGAAAAGGTCAATATCGTCATCGTAGGGACTTTTAATAATGACATTTTTTCTTTTTTTAGAAATATTTTCGAACAACTTACGCTCTCCAATATCTTGTCTAAGTTCGGCCTACAAATAAATTTACATGATACGAAGACTTGGATCACTGTTACAAAAAAACTTGCACTCATTGGGTCTCGAGATAGTGTTCTAGCATTGGCCCAAGTATGTAAGATACTGAAGATAAAGAAGTTGAGATATTGGGAATACATAATTGTGAACATGGATCATCACAAAATGGTAAGTTAAAATATGTTTCGTTCATTCAAGTTTATTACTCATTACTGAATACAATGAGATAACCTTTAAAATTTAATTGTTTTTTTTTTCAGTATTCAGACATGATAGAATTTCTAGAATATACAAAAACAGAAGATTATAAATTTGAAAAGTTCTATGTTAATGCTTGGACGAATCTGATCCGTTATACCATAAATGAAATATTGACATCAAATAATGAGGCTGAAATGGAAGCTAAAATTTCTAAAGATCTGATCATAATACAAGTAAGTCCTCATGCCATTTATCAATGATGTTTGGAACTGTTACTTCCATATTTTTTTTTCAGCAATGTCCTGTTATGTTTTTATTAAACTTGCAAGATACAATAACGAAATGCATTCAATCGAAAAACCATAGAGTTGCTGAACTACTGGTGCAATATGTCCCTAAGGATAAAGTTTCAGAGTTCACATTGTAATGTAAGAAAAACTGAAACATTAGAATGGATGTTAGGTTTACCAATATGTAAAACAGTACTACCAATATAAGAAACTAAAAGATCCTGACAATAATTCAAATTAGGGAATCGGCAACCCATTAAATGTGTTGGTAGACCAAACGAATGGCGAGTTTGTCATGTTGAAAGTAATTGGCTAGAATTGTATTTTTTTTTATACAGGGGTGATTTGGAATATGATTTTTGTTTGAAATGTAAATATGTGATTCATGATCCATTTGATGATTTGAAATACGAGGAAATCTTTCGTCGGTGATGAGGAAAAGGTCAAACATTATTACAAGGACCACAAGGATCAAAAAGTGTTTATAACATTATTGGTGATTTCAGTTTTCCTGGAAGATTTATTTCTTTTGAACATTTTGCTAATAAACAATTATTTAAAAGATAATTGTTCATTCTTTTTTTTCCTAATGGTGGTATATCCTTGGATTGAACAAAATGTCAGACCACAGCTGTAACCAGTGTGAGTGTAACTTTGATAACTCGCATTCTTAAGGCATATTCAAAATAAACGTAAAAATTGGTGGATTATTTGAATATTATGTACTTTGATGTTGATATGTCAAATTGAAAAATTAGTAACACTCTCCAGAACTATATTATTAAATGCAAAATAAACCAACAATTTTTACTTTACTCTTACGTTCATTGTGAAACAGCATTCTATACCTAGCTGGTTTCGGCTAAATGTAAGAATATCCGATTAGCACTGTTGCCGTTTTCGTTTCGGCCAAATATGCCAAATTGAGATGCTAAAAAAATGCCGAATATTTATTACATTGGCCAAAAAATATGCCAAATAGTTTGAAAGTATTTATTATTACAATTGTAAAAACTCAAAATTTATTTCAATAACTATTTATTGCGCATGCCTGTGTATCAGTCATAGATCGAAAATATTCAATTCTAGGTAGGAGGCCAAAACATGCAATATGCTCGAATTTTACAGGCTATCTATGACATAAATATTCTAAAAATAGCGAGAAATATGCTAAAACGGCAACTATGCCGATTAGCTTACGGTTTCTGTAGACTGCAAAAATTAAAATTTTAGAATTACCTGAAATCACGGTAAAAATCACGTACCGCGAGATGGCGATGAAAATCACGAGATGTCGGGCCGAGAGGTGATCAAAATATTCTGTCATTTCCATCTTTCATAATTTAACAAGTAAATTAAATATTTTTTATAAGATTGCGGAATTCATAATAATGCCTGTGAAAGTCGAGATGACCACTTTGATTATGTGGGTGAACGTGAATGTGATAGCAAATAACCACTATATAGAGAATTATTGAACTTACGGTAAAAAAAATCATCTATCAGTAAGTGCTTGCTGCAAACTAACATATTCTTTGAGATACGATTCCCAATCTTCAAGATTATCTGCCATTTTTGAGAGCCTTGGGATTCAACAGGAATTTATACAAGGAAATTTCAGAAGTTCTACATGGTGAGCATTGAGTAACAGAGCATATTTTTCGTGTCCCACATTTCCTCTTCCAATCCGCTGCATTTTCAGATCGTACACAGTTTATTTGAAACAATCGTCCATGAAAAACAATTCAAATATATCACTTTCGATACATAAATGACTTAAAATCATACAAATAATTCACACTCCTCCCATATAAACACACACGCGTTAGTTTGTTGTTCACCTCTCAAGTACTTCAAACGATTAAAAGTAGATGTCGCCCACTCCTTGATTCTTCCCTATAAATTGGAGATTGTTGTAGTTTCTTTGCCTGTAGATCAATAGATTAGATGACATTTTCTTAACCTAAGATTCGAAGAAAAGTTTCAACAGTAGAAAAATTTATTTGAAATGTAGATTTCCTACCTGGGTTATATCGATAGATTATTCGATCATTGCGGTAAAAATTATTATATCATAAGAAAAATTCTGAAGAATATGGCTCAAAAAATTAGCACCTCTAATTTTCGAAGTGTCTTCAAAGTTCTGGATAAAGAAGCTCTTCATTGGTTCCCTGGACATATGGGTAAAGGATTGAAGCAAATGCAAAATAAACTCAGGAGTATCGACTGCATTATTGAAGTGCACGACTCCAGAGTTCCCATATCAGGACGAAATATCGAATTCCAACATACTGTAGGTGGCATCAAACCACATATTTTAATACTGAATAAAGTAGATCTTATTCAAAAGAAATATGTGGATAAAATTAAATGTAAATTGAATCAAGAGTATGAAAATATTTTATTCACAAGTTGCAAGAATGAAAAATGTAAAGGTATAAACGAACTCTTACCATTGGCACAAGATTTAATTATGAATTCTGATAGATTTAATCGAACTGGGGAAGAAGACTTCAATGTAATGATTATTGGAATCCCTAATGTTGGAAAGTCTTCCTTAGTGAATGCCTTGAGGGTCAAATATTTACGAAAAGGTCATGCATCTCCTGTTGGAGCTATGCCTGGCATAACCAGAAGTGTTCTGACTAAAATAAAAATATCAGAGGAACCATTATTTTATATGTTGGATACTCCAGGTATATTAGCTCCAAATGTCCAAGATATTGAAGCTGGATTGAAATTATCCCTTTGTGCAACATTACAAGATCATTTGGTCGGAGAAACTGCGATGGCAGACTATTTGTTATTTCATCTCAATAAATATAATCATTTTAAATATGTGAAATATTTCGGTTTAGATCAACCATCCGATGATATATTAGTTGTTCTAACAGGAATTTGTAGAAAGCAGAAAAAGATGATAAGAATGAAAAATTTCCTAAATGAATATATTTTACGTCCCGATTTCCAATTGGCAGCAAAAATTATGCTGAGAGCCTTTAGGGATGGGCAATTAGGTCACATTGTTTTAGATGAGGGATTACTATGAATGAATTGAAATTAGTGGCTTGAACTTTGATTGAAATAAAAACTAATTGAGGAGCATTTATATAGTTTTGTTGAAAATGGATAGATTTTCTTTCGATTTTTTTATACTTGTTGAACTTTGGTTCATTTTATAAATTGAGCAATTTGATTAAACACTTGGGTTCAATAAAAATACCCGAAGACAGAATGAAATCTATCGAACAAAGAGTTAATGAATCTTTGCACAACATTACATTGGTCTTAAATTTCCATGTTGTTCAATGAAGGCAATGTTCCATTTTCAATGATAATTGCTGTTTGAATTACCTTAAAACATAAATAAATTTATTGCTGTAGCATACAAGTTCTCATGTAGCTCTCGATTTTTCTTTGAATGATAAAACCTGGATTTTCCGAATTGAATATCAGCTCTCAAAAAAATTCAATCAAATCTGTATTAGTTGCAATAATAAAATGCTATGTGAAGTTTTATTGTGGAATTTATGAAGATTAAAGAAATTAATACCATTTTGAGCGCTCGTTCTGCTTACACTTATCATTTCGTCACAATGTCTGTATTTTTCGAATTTTGAGCCGAAAATGGTATCAATCGTCAAAGTTCGACTCGCTGATGACGAATCCGTCGGAACATTCGAGTCTCCTTCCGTATACACGATAACTCTCGAACTGAACGACCTAGAAACTTGAAAATTCCAGCGTAGATTCAAATCTCGAATGTCGTTTGAAAATCAGTTTTCTTGATAACTTAAATATTACGGATTCGATGGTGACGAAATTTTGTATTTCAATGAAGGATGATATATTCAAGCTACTTATTTTCCAGATCGCATATTCAGAAACATTCTAAATTTCAACGAATGATTGAATAAAAAATCCTTATATTTCTGTAACAGCTGATTCGTCATAATTGACAAATAGCTGCTGTCACTTTTTTGACAGCTGTCAAAAATTTCTTCAATTGGTTTCTTAAACTGTCAAATGCGAATATTCCTACAAGGTGGATGAACGAGCGCTCAAAAGCTCCAGGCTTCACGGCAGTGCTTTTCTTCAAGTGTGCATTGAACTCGTCGCAATGAACATCCTCGAAAAAATCTAATTCTCATGTGTTAACAGGCGTTTTAAAAACTCAACTTGTGAAAATTCCAGAAAGAAAAGTCATAATATACCACATGTACCTGTAAATAATCATTTAGAAGTAACACTTCAAACAACAAATTACATATAAAATATTTATTGAAGAAGGTAATTAAGCATAATAATTGAGATTAGCTTTCTTCTTGGCTTGAACCTCCATAATAGCATCCATATAGTCTTCATGTGTAACTGCTGTGGCATTCCTTCTCAAGGCTATCATACCAGCTTCAACACAGACGGCTTTGCACTGAGCTCCATTAAAATCGTCAGTAGACCTAGCTAGTTCTTCAAAATTAACATCAGGATTGACTGTCATTTTTCTAGAATGAATTTGCATGATCCTAGCTCTAGCTTCTTCATTTGGATGTGGGAATTCGATCTTACGATCTAAACGTCCAGATCTGAGTAGGGCAGGATCTAAGATATCCACACGATTTGTTGCGGCGATAACTTTAATATCAGCAGTTGAACTGAAACCATCTAGCTGATTGAGAAGTTCTAACATGGTACGTTGTACTTCGCGATCTCCAGCTTTTTCAGAGTCAAAACGTTTAGTACCAATTGCATCCAGCTCATCAATAAATATAATGGCGGGAGCCTTTTCCTTAGCCAACGCGAAAGCATCCCTTACAAGTTTAGCACCGTCTCCTATAAACATTTGGACCAATTGTGGACCAGCCAGTTTGAGGAAAGTAGATTTAGTTTGTGCTGCACAGGCTCTTGCTAATAAAGTCTTTCCAGTACCTGGTGGTCCATACAGGAGAACACCTAGAAAATATTCCTTTTCAATCATAATAACCTGTAAATTATTAAGAGCCAATTATTACCTTTTGGGGGATGAATTCCTAAGTTTACAAATTTATCCTTATGCGTCATAGGCAAAACAACTGCTTCAATAAGTTCTTGTATTTGTTTATCGAGACCACCAATATCTGAATACTGTTCTGTTGGACGTTCATCAACCTCCATAGCCTTTACCCGGGCATCATACTCAGCAGGTAAGGTTTCTAATATCAAATATGAATCCTTATTTACACCAACTAAATCTCCTGGTTTGAGCTTCTCTTCATCAACCAATCCGATTACTGGCAAAAAGTATGTTTGCCGGGTAGAAGTTTTAACAACAGCACATTTTCCTTTTCTTTGAGAGTCTAGATCAACAACAGCACCATCTTCCTCCTCTTCTTGAGGATCCACATCAAGCAGTTCTATAACATTGGATACAAGATAAGGTAAAGTCTTGTTAACCTTGATTTTTTCAGTGTTCTCTTTGATTTTCTCATTTTGAGTCTGTAATTCATGGTTTATTCTCATGACTTCGCTCTTCATAATCTTGATTTCATTGTCTAAAAGTCGAGTCCGGCTCACAATTTCATCAGAAGACATCCGTAGAACTTCTTCGCCTAAGGCCTCTTCACCGTCTTCCCAAATTGATTTATCTTCAAGGGTGGTCATTTTCTTAGTGAAAATTGGGATTCAAATTATATTTCTTTTATCCAATCGCGAATTCTATATAATACCTATTTGATACTGAAACTTAGTAATGAAAACAAGCAAGTCACTTTATTTCTCTGTGAAAATGTCAAATTTTCATCAACACAGATGGAAACGTCACTCAACTTGTTTTCTTGATTTTTTAATTCTATTTTTATGGCTTTCAGATCAAGCCAGAAATCTCTTTCCAAAAGGAAGGAGTTTGATCAAATGGAGTTGATTAGTTAATTTAATTGGGATACTGAGGCAGCAGATGATCAAAGATGTATAGAAAGCCTGGCCTGGTAAGTTTTAGTTCCGCAATCCGCAATGTCGTAGCGCCAATATCCTTGTGACAGTTTATGCCATGGTAGAAGTTTTATTGTGGAATTTATGAAGTTAAAGAAATGAATACCTTTTTGAGCGCTCGTACTACTTACACGAGGGTTATTTAATTTCGTCACGATGTCTGTTTTTTTCGAATTTTGAGCCGAAAAGGGTCTCAATCGACAGAGTTCGACTCACTGATGAGTAATCCGTCGAAAAATTCGAGTCTGTCCGTCCGTATACACTATAACTCTCGAACGGAACGACCTAGAAACTTGAAACTGACTATAGTTTCAAATCACGAATGCCGCGGTTCGTTATTGGGCAAAACTCGCCCAGGGGTTCCGTAAATATGGCCGCTCGAATATTTGTTCTCCTGATTACTTCGAAACCACTGATTCGATCGAAGTGAATTTTGTCTTTTGTCCAGCTCGCATAACCAAAACCATGGAAAATTATAACTTTGTAATGGAAAGGTCCAGGGACTTGAAATTTTCAGGATAGGTGTGGATCTCAAATGTTATGTGGTTACGTTCATCAATGAGCGAAATTTGACTAGTTTTCTCGATAATTTGAAAACTATTGATTTGATCGTTACGAAATTTTGTATTTATTGAGAATGATATATTCGAGCTACATTTTTTACAGATCGCATGATCAGAACCATAGCAACCGTAGAAAATTATAACTTTCGAACGGAAAGGCCTAGGCTCTTGAAATTTTCAGGAAAGGTTCGGATCGCAAATTGCGCGATCACATTCATCAATGAGCAGTATAGGGGTTCCGTAAAAATGGCCGTTCGAACAATTTTTTCCTGATAATTTCGAAACTACTTATTGGATTGGAATGAAATTTCGCACATAGATGAAAAATAATGTATTCAAACTACGTGAGAAAATTCTATAGAATTATCGAAAAAAAAATTGGTCACCTAAAGCACTGACGCGAAGTCTGGATTTTCGCTTTAGTTTGAAATTTTCTTCGTCAGCTGTCAAAATCTTTCCAATTGGAGAGTGCTTTTCGTAATTTTTCAATGAAGGGTTGCTATTTGAATTCATCACTTATACAAAAAATACACATAACAATTATAGATTCTTATTCACCTAATAATTATAATAATCAATAATGAGATATGAAATGGATCAAACAATATCAATCGCATGAGATAACTAAGAAATGATAACAGAAACAACAGATACAAAGAAAAAATTAATGATGTTCCAATGAGTAAGGTATTTCTTTCAATGTGTTTCGAATATTGTACCTAATAAGCCGGAGGCCGGAGCAGGACATTAAACTGGTCTGATCTGTCTCGAGTCTTTATTCTGTTTATTATACTCATCCTTCAGTAATTTTTTATACCAATGACAACGCTGATCTAACGGCGAGTGATTAACATCAAGTTTTAACCCGAGACTCTCGTTTTTATCAACACAATGAATGCATTTGAAATATTCACTTTTACATTCTTTCGAATTATGCTTGTCCGAACACCTATGACAAATTTCTTCATTTTCACATTCCATGTTGACGTGGTCATATCCTGTGCAGTTGTAGCAACGCAATATGAGGAAAAATTCAGATATCCGACAATTATTCCAGCCAATATGTAGGCTTTTCTTACTCCTAATTTCGTTGTATAACGATTTCTCTAACACCATTGTAATATTACATTTGTCTCCTTTCAAATATTTCTGTATTATCTCCAATCTATATCTGAAATTTTTTCTGAACTGGTTTTGTTCTATAATTAGGGTTATAATTTCATCATTGTTGAATTTGGAATATTTTGATTCAACATCTCTGATTATAATGCATGGGTTATCCAACATTTTCGTGGTAATTGTGATAGAGGAATGCACTAAACGCGGTTGTAACTCAATTTTTGGGAGTGTTTTAGGAAAGTTTCTGAGTGGCGGGGGTACGAAAGGTTTGGAAGCTCCATTTTTCACCAACAGTTCTGCAATTTTATAATGTCCATTTCTTCTGGCTAATTGCATGGGACTAAATGAATAGTCTTTACTATCCATTTTTGGCAATTTATTCTCTACTATCATTTTAACAATATCGAACTCTCCAATTTCAGCTGCTATATGTAAAGGAGTGTATCGGTTCGAATTTAAGGCGTTAACGTTAATATCTTTCCGTTCTAGGAGAATTTTAACGGCGTTCAAGTGTCTGTTTTCCACGGCAAAATGTAGGGGAGTATTATTTTCTACATTTTTCGAGTTAACGTCTGAATTATGTCTCAATAAAATATCGATAATGTAAACGTTTCCATTTTTGGCGGCGTGATGTAAAGCTGTCATGCGATCGTCAGGGTTTGTTGCATTGGCTTCGCCAGCGTTGCTCTGCAGAATTTTTTTCACAACGAGGTCGGAATTTTTCTGTACAGCTATCAGCATACAATTGGTAAGGTTGGCACCATGGTGGAGTAAAATTTCCAAGACTTCAACCTGTCCGTTCGTCACTGCAGAAGATACAGCATATTCGGCATATTCCCCATTTTCAACACCAAGAGTAACATAATTCTCAGATAATAGGAAGTCAACTATTTCAACAGAATTGTGTTTAATCGCAGAATGGAATAGAACTTGCAGTTCATCTTGATGTATGATTTCAGTTGAGTTTTTATAATTTCTTAATAAAATACACAATATGTTTTTATTTCCACTCAGCACTGCATAGAGTAGAGCTGTAAAATCTAGATGATCTTTCGTGAATGGATCTGATCCAGCATTCACAAGGGTTTGAACGATCTGGAGGTGGTCGTTCAGGACTGCTATATGTAGAGCAGTTCTTCCAAAATCATCAACATGATGTAAGACATCATTTTTTTCCTTTGTGAAATATGAGACAACTCCTGAGTTTCCCGTCTTCGCAGCTATATGGAGCGGTGTTTGAAGGTAGATGTTTTTGCAGTTAACACTGAGTCCTTTATTGCAAAGGTACTCTATCTGGCTACTATCAGACTTTTCAGCTGCTATATGTAGATACGTTGATTTTGCCGTATCTTTCGATCTTATCCCAGCTCCGGTCTCTAAAAATATTCTGAAAGCTTCGAAATCACCTTGTGATAATTTGGAAAATACCTTCTGTTTTTTCAAGATGATCAATAATTGGTCGCAAAAAGAGGTTTTCAATTTCGAAACCTTGTTTTCGTCCATGAGATGGTCGGCAAGATCCGTGATTGTATTAGCAATATGAAAAACAGCCATGTTGGAATTGAAAATTAGATCATTCATTTCATAATCTCTTTCCAGATAATCTATCAACATTAAATGAGGTTTGGAGTTGTTTTTATCTGCTCCTTCTTCATCCCTACTTCTAACGTTCGATATGCTTATAATATCAATGATTAAAGATTTCAAAATTTCGATAGACTTTTTGTCCTTTTTCAGTTTGGTAAAAGCTGTTATTTGGGATTTTCCTTCTGCTTTCTCCAAAATGCTCTTGAGTTTTTGGAGAGTTTCATCCATTAGACTGTCATAGTCCATTCTGTGGAATTGTGTTCCAGTTTTCTTCTGGTCTAGGAATAATTCTTGATTCATCTTAGTGGCTTTTCCGAACTTTTCATTCAAGTAATCGTTTTCTGGTTCGAACCTGAGGAGGTTTATAATAACCGCATTCAACCTTGCTATCTCATATCTGTTTGATATGTAATCTTTTTGAATCGACAACAAAATGTCTAGCAAGTCACGTAAATCATCGATGCTCAATGGATTAACATAGTTCAAGAAAGTCAACATATAATCTGAGTTGAGTTCTTGTGTTTTAGACTTGTGTTGAGTTTCGACAATTCTATTCAATTGTTGCTGACGGGTATCATTTTTCGAAATTATATTATTAAGTCCCTTCAAAGTATCCGATAATTCATCAGTATTATTTCTGAAAGAATTTGTAAATTGTTGCAGTTTATTTTTGGTCGACTGGAATATCGTAAATTTTGTTTCTATTTGTTCTAAAACCGTCTGATGTTCCACAATTTTCAGAGTATGTTGTCTGAGTAATCGAACATAGTGCCGAAATAGCAATTCTTCTGCTATTTTCCCGATATTTATCAAGTCCTTTCGAATGGTTTGCAAAAATGTTTCTTCGGAATTTTCGATTAGCTGTGTCTTACGTACGAGGGCTTCTTCGCGAGAAACCGAATTGCAAAAATCTAAAATCGCTTTCCTAGAATTTTCGGTCACACTTAACAGCAAAAGTTGGGCTGTGATTTCGGTTAGTTTTGGCGATATGAGGGTGTATTTCAGATGTTCTGAAATCACCTGAAGAATCCTTATTATAAATTCACCTCCTCTTATTTCTTGTGGTTGCACAGATCCAACAAGTTTCGCGTACTTCGATATTTTGTACAGGGAATGTATATCTCGAATACCCTCGAAATCTTTGTACAGTCCCTTAAATTCGGGGTGGTTCTTGGTGATATTTTGAACAACTTCATCTCGTTTCAAATCTGGCAGTTCTTTAAGTTCGTCTATTTCTTCGACTGATACTTTTCCAAGCACAGTTCCGAAAACTTCCAAATATTTGATGAGGTCTGATTTTTTGAGGATGGTCTTGTGAAACACATTCAAATCGTGCTGTTCGGTGGATGAGATGATGTATCCAAGAAGGTAAAGTTCAATTTCTTCCCAAGGCAACACATCGTAGGTTGATCTCAGCATCTGTTTCAGTTGGTAAACTTCCTTAACTATGCACTTGAGACAGAACATCAATACTTCCGCTTCATCGCCGTAAAACTTGACGAAATCCACCAAGTCAGTCAACAACTTTATGCAGTTTTTAATGTCACCCTTTTTGATGGAACACATTGTCGAAATTTTCGAGAAAAAAAATCTTTTCATCAGGAATTTATGCAGGAGTAGTTCCACATCCTCTTCCAGCCTGATATTATTCAGTTTTAGTTCTGTGTAAACATTGAAAACTCGATCTTCCAACTCATCGGTTGCGATTTGATTTTCCAAATTTTCCAGCATTCGATTCAGATCACCAAAACGACCAGCACAGGCAGCATCATACAATTTTTTATGAACTTCCTCAACATTTGGTTTTTCTTGATTATGCACTTGACTGAACCTCACTACTGATTTTTTCCTTCTTCTTGTCACGTTTTTCACCTCCATCGTTTATTATGGGAAATGTGAGTGTGTCTGAAATAGAGTTTTTTGTTTTTATTTCAATCAGTTATCTGAAAAGTTAACAAAACTTTTTTATATACACTTCTTATAATTTCCTTTTGCGCGCTTGTTTGTATGAACAAGAGCGTCCTTATATCGCCCAAATGTCTTTAATTTCCCAATTTTGATCACAGCTATGCTTTGACGTTTCTCTCGATGAATATTTCAAACTTTGACCGAGTTATGATTCCTCTGAAAATTCTAACGGATTCTGAAAAAAATGGACAGATATTAGGTCTGAAACGAATCCTTATACTCAATACACAATATACACCCACGTGAAGTTTCTAAGAATTTCCGATCAATTTTGGTGAGTTGTGAACGTTATTTTAATTCTCCTCACTCCGTCTAAAATGCAAAGAAGCGAATTGGAGTAAGAAATAGAGGTAAGTATGATTTCTAACGATTTTATAGCCCCATAATTCATTTTTTTTTAAGATTTTCATAACCAAAATTACCTATACCCCAATACCATACAGGTTATGGAATGAATACTTTCCGTTCATTCTGGCCAATGAGTCAGATTCGAAGAAAGAATAGGGATATTAATATTTGAAAATGGGAGAAAGTGAAGATTTCCCAGCCCCACGATACGTTTTTTTTTTCAGGTTCCGAAGGTTTTATTTCATGTACCAAGGTATTTTTGTCAGATAAATAATAAAAAAATAATAATTATTTAAGCTTTACGTTCCTCGAATGGTTTATGTCGCCATAGAATTAATCAAATAAGTAATTAAATTAGGGTGCCAATAACAAAAAATTAGATTTCTGACTCCAATATAATTCTGTTATTCCATCATCTATTGAAATTCATTAAGTGACAGTATTTGTGGCACTGACAAAATGAACACTATTTTGGTATATGGAACAAGCGCGCAAAAGTTTCTTACTTCACGTCAGTGCTTTTCGAATTTTATTGGCATATTATTTTTAATAAATAAACCTTGACGTTTCGATAGGTCTTTAGGCACTGCACTGTTATTTTTGCATTCAACGGTGAATGTTGAGGGAAATATGAACATAAAAAAACGAAGGATGCGCTTCAATTAGCATAGACAAAAAAATTGAAAAAAATCTTACCATAAACAGTGTTTTATGTCAGAGCTTAACCAAAATTAGCACCACCAATGAATTTATTTATTGCACCTTTCAAGTGAGAATACAATTGAGTAGGAAATAGTAGGACAGATCATATTTATTTGTATATCAAAACAATGAATATGTTCGTTTTGGCACTCCAGAGATAATTCCATAGACGTTATCAGCATATGTATATTCTATTTCCTTTGTTTCAATAACAAATCGCAAAAAATCAGTAAAATTATCATAAATTTAAAATGGTTTCTATGCACTTGAGATACCGCACCTGATTACTTTTGGGGGATTCACAGAAGCATTTAGGTAATATACCCACATATGTATATATGTATATATTATACAGGGTGTTCAATTTCAGACGAGCCACCCCGTATATTTCTTATCCCATAGTGATTGGAAAAATTTCCCGAAACACGTGGAATGATTTTGTTTGGGGAATATCTTTTGACGTATTTATTTGGGTTGAGTGATACTACATTTGAAAGGTCTTGGAAGTCTCTTCACAACGGTGTATGAAAAACGTAATTTTGATGAACCGTTTTCGTTAAAAATCAATTCTTCAGCTCAAGTGGGCCACTTTGAATATTTTAGTTATTTTTTCAATGTACAAGCCCAAGTTCATTTTTATTAAAACCTTGACTGCCACGGCAATTTTCAGAAATCCGGCCAAATATTACAATTTGATTTTATCACATCATATTATCAAAAACCCTATTTCTAGTGCATGGGGAACATAAAGCATAAAAAATGTATTTTTTTGAAAAAAGGTCTTACGAATTATTTCGTAGTTTACTTCTGTAAAAGAATTTTTTTCGCGGAAGCGAACTACGAGAATTCGGACGCAGACACGCTTCGACTTGTCGCTTCGCTCAATCATTAGATACGCGAACCAGTTTCGAAAAAAATTAGATTGCAAGAGCTCAATCGTAGCTGCAAAAAAAATGGCAAGTACAAGATAACTCGTATAGTCGGCGTCCCAGAAGAGAACGCAAACTACGAGTTATCTCACAGTTGGCAGTCAACGATGAAGCCCTTTTTACGAACTCAAACAATCTTAAAAAAATCACATTCTTGAAAAATTTGATTGTTTAATCATGCTTGCAATCAAAAAAATTAAATCTGCGTTTTTGAATCAAATGTTCGAATTGTCCTTCCTCCATTGACTTTCATACAATAATACAAATGATCGAAGAAACGTGTTATAACCAGATAAACACCTTCTAAGAACAAAAATTGAAGGCAACATAAGTAAATGTTTTGTTTTTTTTATTTGTTATTGTTTGAGAGAACTTTTCTTATTACTTGAGAAAAAATTTCAATTTAAAATTAATTTTTAGCAAAAACGGTTCATCAAAATTACGTTTTTCATACAACGTTGTAAAGAGGCTTCCAAGACCTTTCAAATGAAGTATCACTCCTCTCCCCTATTAAATTTTGAGGGCTTGAATTTTAGGGGGTTGCTCGTTCAAGCCTCAAATGTACGTCAAAAGATGTCCCCAAACAAAATCATTCGACGTGTTTCGGGAAATTTTTCCAATCACTATGGGATAAGAAATATACGGGGTGGCTCGTCTAAGATGGAAAACCCTGCATATAAGGCAGAAGTTGAATATCAGGATAAACTCTAGATAGCAATCTTTCCTGGAATAATTATATGTTGAAATAACCCCTAACAAAACGATAAATGCTCTTTTATCTTAACTGTGACTAGGAAGGAAATACGAGAACCAACGATGATTTCAGAAAGGACACTATTCAATAGGATGCAATAAAAAATAAAGGAAGTTTATTTGAAAATAATTATGTGACAATTCTGATCATATTATTTAATGAGAAAATATATTTTAATTGAAATAATTTATTGAAAAGTAGTTTTTCCTTCGAAGTATCCAATTCAACAGCAAAATTGTGGAAGGAATAAAAGGTAAGTCAGATTTTGAATATTCATACATTTTTCCTTCATATTTCCTCTTCAAGTAATCGAAAATAATCGGCAGTGCGAGAATCTAAATAGAATAATTATGTACTTCATTAGGTACCTACATTATTGAAAAATAAATCTTCTGAATTTCGAAGATGGATGAAGAAAAAATTTATTAGGTATATGACTTGTCTTAAAACCTGTATAGGTAACACTAGAGCAAATGAAAATATAAAGGAAGAAGTCAGAATATAGGAAAATCCTTCAATTTGAGTTTTACTTGAGAGTTTATTACCATTGAACATTTTGAAGAATTTCCGAGAAATAACGCAAATCGACAATATTTATTTTTAACTGAAAAAAAAACATCAAAAAAATTTGTTATTATTAATGATAGGTTTTGTATAATTCTCAAGAATTTTATTCCTTTTTGATAAAATAACAATAAACATTTGAATATATTGAAAATAACTAAATAACAAAAATTAGTGAAAATTTAGGGAAAAATACATTTTTCAAAAAATATTTAAAACTGGAAATTATACATAAGGAATAAGAAAAAAACAGCTTTTCTATAATCCACAATTAGTAGTACTTCATGTTCGATAAAATATTGTTACTTCAAAACAATTAAGTAAATAAAGCAGATACAAAAGTCAATAACCTGATAATTTTTCTGACAGGCATATTAAATAATCGTGTTGTAGCTGTTGTAACTTATAACACGGTCGGCCGGTTTGGCTCCTCTGAATTATTAGGTAAATAAGAAAGAATCGGATCATTTAATTGATTTGACATGAGGTGACTGGTAGAGGTAGTAAGACTATCGAATCAAATATTATGAAACGAAACACAGATCACATAATCTATTCTAATAATTATAATATTAATCAATAATGAGATGAATCAATATCGATCGCATCACAGAACTAAGAAATGATAATAGAAATAATATAGAAACAAAGAAAAAATTCAAGATTTACAATGAGTAAGATAATTTTTTTTAAATGTGCCTCGAATATATACCTAGTAATTAGCCGGAACAGGACGTTATACTTGTCTGATCAGCCTCGAGTCTTTAATCTGTTTATCGTACTTGTCCTTCAGTAATTTTTTATACCATTGACAACGCTGATCTAATGGTGAATGATTAACATCAAGTGTTAACCCAAGACTCTCGTTTTTATCAACACAATGAATGCATTTGAAATATTCACTTTTACATTCTTTCGAATTATGCTTGTCCGAACACCTATGACAAATTTCTTCATTTTCACATTCCGTGTTGACGTGGCCATATCCTGTGCATTTGTAGCAACGGAATATGTGGAAATAATCAGATATCGGACAATTATTCCAGCCAATATTTAGGCTTTTCTTACTCATAATTTCGTTGTATAACGATTTCTCTATCATCATAATAATATTGCAATTGTCCCCTTTCAAATATTTCTGTATTATATCCAGTTTATATCTGAATTTTGTTTTGAACTGATTTTGTTCGATAATTTTGGTTATAATTTCATCATTGCTGCATTTGGAGTATTCTGATTCAACACCTCTGATTATAATGGATGGGTTATCCAACATCTTCGTGGTGAGTGGGATATAGGGATGCGTTGAACGCGGTTGTAATTCATTCTTTGTGAGTGTTTTACAAAAGTTCTTGAGCGGCGTGGGTACTAATGGTTTGGAAGCTCCATTCTTCACCAATAGTTCTGCAATTTTGTCATGCCCATTCCTTCTGGCTAATTGCAGAGGACTCAGTGAATAGTCTTTACTATCCATTTTTGGCCATTTATTCTCTACTATCATCTTCACAATGTCGAACTCTCCAATTTCAGCTGCTATATGTAAAGGAGTGTAACGGTTTGAATTCAAGGCGTTAACGTCGATATCTTTCCTTTCTAGAAGAATTTTAACGGCGTTCAAATGTCTGTTTTCCACGGCAAAATGTAGGGGAGTATTATTTAGTACATTTTTTGAGTTAACGTCTGCATTATGTTTCAATAAAATATCGATAATGTGAACTTTTCCATTTTTGGCAGCGTGATGTAACGCTGTCATGCGATCGCCAGGGTTTGTTGCATTGGCTTCGCCAGCGTTGCTTTGCAGAATTTTTTCCACAACGAGGTCGAAATTTTTCTGTACAGCTATCAGTAAACAATTGGTAGGGTTGGCACCATGGCGGAGTAAAATTTCCAAGACTTCAAGCTGTCCGTTCGTCACTGCAGAAGATACAGCATATTCCCCATCTTCAACCCCGAGAGTAACATAATTCTCAGATAATAGGAAGTCAACTATTTCAACAGAATTGTGTTTAATCGCAGAATGGAATAGAACTTGCAGTTCATCTTGATGTATGATTTCAGTTGAGTTTTTATAATTTCTTAATAAAATACACAATATGTTTTTATTTCCACTCAGCACTGCATAGAGTAGAGCTGTAAAATCTAGATGATCTTTCGTGAATGGATCTGATCCAGCATTCACAAGGGTTTGAACGATCTGGAGGTGGTCGTTCAGGACTGCTATATGTAGAGCAGTTCTTCCAAAATCATCAACATGATGTAAGACATCATTTTTTTTCTTTGTGAAATATGAAACAACTCCTGAGTTCCCCGTCTTCGCAGCTATATGGAGCGGTGATTGAAGGTGGATGTTTTTGCAGTTAACACTGAGTCCTTTATTGCAAAGGTACTCTATCTGGCTACTATCAGATTTTTCAGCTGCTATATGTAGATACGTTGATTTTGCCGTATCTTTCGCTCTTATCTCAGCTCCGGTCTCTAAAAATATTCTGAAAGCTTCGAAATCACCTTGTAATAATTTGGAAAATACCTTCTGTTTTTTCAAGATGATCAATAATTGGTCGCAAAAAGAGGTTTTCAATTTCGAAACCTTGTTTTCGTCCATGAGAGGGTCGGCAAGATCCGTGATTGTATTAGCAATATGAAAAACTGCCATCTTGGAATTGAAAATTAGATCATTCATTTCATAATCTCTTTCCAGATAATCTATCAACATCAAATGAGGTTTGGAGTTGTTTTTATCTGCTCCTTCTTCATCCTTACTCCTAACGTTCGATATGCTTATGATATCAATGATTAAAGATTTCAAAATTTCGATAGACTTTTTGTCCTTTTTCAGTTTGGTAAAAGCTGTTATTTGGGATTTTCCTTCTGCTTTCTCCAAAATGCTTCTTAGTTTTTGAAGAGTTTCATCTATTAGACTGTCATAGTCCATTCTGTCGAACTGTGTTCTAGTATTCTTCTGGTCTTGGAATAATTCTTGATTCATCTTAGTGGCTTTTCCGAACTTTTCATTCAAGTTATCGTTATCTGTTTCGAACCTGAGGAGGTTTATAATAACCGCATTCAACCTTGCTATCTCATATCTGTTTGATATGTAATCTTTTTGAATCGACAACAAAATGTCTAGCAAGTCACGTAAATCATCGATACTCAATGGATTAACGTAGTTCAAGAAAGTCATATTATCTGAGTTGAGTTCTTGTGTTTTATTAGACCTGAATTTAGTTCCAACCATTTTATTCAATTGTTGGTGACGGGTATCATTTCTTGAAATCCTATTATTGAGTTCCTTCAAAGTATCCAATAATTTATCAGTATTATTACTGAAAAAATTTTTGAATTGTTGCCGTTTATATTTGGTCAACTGGAATTTCGGAAAGGTTGTTTTTATTTGTTCCAAAACAGTCTGATGTTCCACAAATTCCAGAGTATGTTGTCTGAATAATCGGACATAGTGCCGAAATAGCAATTCTTCTGCTATTTGCCCGATATTTACCAAGTCTTTTCGAATGGTTTGCAAAAATGTTTCTTCGGAATTTTCGATTAGCTGTGTCTTACGTACGAGGGCTTCTTCGCGAGAAACCGAATTGCAAAAATCTAAAATCGCTTTCCTAGAATTTTCGGTCACACTTAACAGCAAAAGTTGGGCTGTGATTTCGGTTAGTTTTGGCGATATGAGGGTGTATTTCAGATGTTCTGAAATCACCTGAAGAATCCTTATTATAAATTCACCTCCTCTTATTTCTTGTGGTTGCACAGATCCAACAAGTTTCGCGTACTTCGATATTTTGTACAGGGAATGTATATCTCGAATACCCTCGAAATCTTTGTACAGTCCCTTAAATTCGGGGTGGTTCTTGGTGATATTTTGAACAACTTCATCTCGTTTCAAATCTGGCAGTTCTTTAAGTTCGTCTATTTCTTCGACTGATACTTTTCCAAGCACAGTTCCGAAAACTTCCAAATATTTGATGAGGTCTGATTTTTTGAGGATGGCCTTGTGAAACACATTCAAATCGTGCTGTTCGGTGGATGAGATGATGTTTCCAAGAAGGTAGAGTTCAATTTCTTCCCAAGGCAACACATCGTAGGTTGATCTCAGCATCTGTTTCAGTTGGTAAACTTCCTTAACTATGCACTTGAGACAGAACATCAGTACTTCCGCTTCATCGCCGTGAAACTTGACGAAATCCACCAAGTCAGTCAACAACTTTATGCAGTTTTTAATATCACCCTTTTTTATGGGAAACGTTGTCGAAATTTTCGAGAAAAAAAATCTCTTCATCAGGAATTTATGCAGGAGTAGTTCCACATCCTCTTCCAGCCTGATATTATTCAGTTTTAGTTCTGTGTAAACATTGAAAACTCGATTTTCCAACTCATCGGTTGCGATTTGATTTTCCCAACTTTCCAGCATTCGATTCAGATCACCAAAACGACCTGCACAGGCAGCATCATACAATTTTTTATGAACTTCCTCAACATTTGGTTTTTCTTGATTATGCACTTGACTGAACCTCACTACTGATTTTTTCTTTCTTCTTGTCACGTTTTTCACCTCCATCGTTTATTATGGGAAATGTGCGTGTGTCTGAAATAGAGTTTTTTGTTTTTATTTCTATCAGTTATCTGAGAAGTTGACAAAACTTGATTATACACTTCTTATAATTCCCTTTTGCGCGCTTGTTTTTATGAACAAGAGCGTCCTTATTTCGCCCAAATGTCTGTAATTTCCCAATTTTGATCACAGCTATCCTCTGACGTTTCTCCCGATAATTATTTCAAAATTTGACGGAGTTTTGACTCCTCTCAAAATTCTAGCGGGGTTTGAAAAAAAATAGACAGATTCTAGGAGCGAAACGAATCCTTATACTCAACACCCACGTGAAGTTTCTAGGAATTTCCGATCAATTTTGGTAAGTTATGAACGTTATTTTCATTTTCCTCACTCCGTCTAAAATGCAAAGAAGCGAATTGGCGTAAGAAATAGAGGTGAGTAATGATTTCCAACGGTTTTATAGCCCCATAAAATATTTATTTCAAAGATTTTCAGAACCAAATTTTCTAGCACGATACCATAGGTACAGGTCATGAATGAATACTTTCGTTCATTCTGGCCAGTGAGACGGATCCAAAGAAAGAATAGGGATATCAATATTTAAAAATGGAAGAAAGTGATGATTTTTCAAAGATTTCCCAGTCCCACTATAGTTTTTCTTCCAGGTTTCGAAAAATTTCTCGATGTTTTATTCGATGTAACTAGGTACCTACTCCGGTCAGATCCAATAATAATAAAATAATTATTATTTGAACTTTACGTTCCTCGAATGGTTGATGTTGCCATAGCATTACCCAAATAGGTTAATAGGTAAGTAAATTAGGGCGCCAATAAAAAAAATCAGATTTTTGATCTATTCAATATAATCCTGTTATTCCCGTCTATTGATATTAAAAAAAAATCACAAATGAACACTGAAGGACGTTTTGGTATACGAAACAAGCGCACAAAAGCTCCCGACTTCACGTCAGTGCTTCTCCAATTTTATTGGCATATTATTTTCAATAAATAAACCTAGGCTTGGCGTTTCAATAGGTCTTAAGGCACTGCACTATTGTTTTGCATTCAACGGTGAATATTAAGGGAAATATGAGCATAAAAAATGGAGGATGAGCTTCAATTAGCATAGACAAAAAATTTGAAAAATACTTACCATAAACAGTGTTTTATATCAGAGCTTAATGAAAATTAGCACCAAATTTATTTATTGCACCTTTCAAGTGAGAATATAATTGAGTAGGAAATAGTAGGACAGGTCATATTTATTTGTATATCAATACAATGAATATGGTTGTTTTGGCACTCCAGAGATAATTTCATAGGCGTTATCAGCATACGTATATTCTATTTCCTTTGTTTCAATAACAAATCGCAAAAAAATCAGTTAAATTATCATAAATTTAAAATGGTTTTGATGCACTTAAGATACCGCACCTGATTACTTTTGGGGGGTTTACAGAAGAAGCATTATTTTTAGGTGATACCCACATATTATATAAGGCAGGAGTTGAATGTTAGGAAAAAACTCTAGATAGCAATCTTTCCTGGAATAATTATATGTTGAAATAACCCCTAGTAAAACGGTAAATGCACTTTTGTTTAAACTGGGACTAGGAAATACGAGAACCACCGATGATTTCAGAAAGGAAACTTTTTAATAGGATGCAATGAAAAATAGCGAAAGTTTCCTTAATTTATTTGAAAATAATTATGTGAGAATTTTGATGGTATTATTTAATGAGAAATTTGGAAGAAAATTTATTTTAATTGGAATAATTTATTGAAAAGTAGTTTTTCCTTCGAAGTATCCAATCCAACAGCAAAATTGTGGAAGGAATAGGGTAAGTCAGATTTTGAATATTCATACATTTTTCCTTCATATTTCCTCTTCAAGTAATCGAAAATAATCGGCAGTACTTCATTGAAAAATAAATCTTTTGAATTTCGAAGGTATATGAATACCTGTATACCACCTGTATACCACTAGAGCAAATGAAAATATGAAGGAAGATAAGTTAGAATATAGGAGAATCATTTAATCTGAATTTTACTTGAGACTTTACCATTCAACATTTTCAAGAATTTCTGAGAAATATCTCAAATTTTTATTTTGAACTGAAGAATATTCATTTCCAATTCAGTCCAATTCAAGAATTTTATTCCTACTCGATAGGATAACAATAAAATACATATTTGAATATATTGAAAATAATTAAATAACAAAAATTGGTGGAACGTTTAGAAAAAATTACATTCTCAAAACATATCGATAACTGGAAATTATGCATAAAAATGTGAAAAAACAGATTTTCTGTAATCCGCAATTAATCGTGCTTCATGTTCAATGAATAATTGTTACTGCAAAACAATTAATCAAAAATAGACACAAGTCAAACGTGTCAATTTTTTCGACAGTTTTATCTAGAAAGAAGTAACCGAGATAGGACTATTCTAGAAATATATTTAATGTCTCGATTATTTTCGTTTAAAAGCCACAACTTTATGATCTTTATCCCATTCCTTATGTACTTCTTTGTTACATTTTGCACAGTATAAATCTCCACAGTCAATGCATCTAACATTAGCATCGTCATTACATAAAACACACCAGGGAAGTACATCGGTTTCATTCAGGCTTTCATCTTGTTCTTCTGCTTCTGTACCAGATGAACCTACAATAACTTTGGTCTTCTCTTCAAGAGCTACCTCGTCCATAACCTTCAAATAAAATTCTCATTGAGAATAGGATCTAGATGTACTTCGCACAAGTTATTCTATATCATGCTTATAAGAATATATAGATGAAACCAAGAATAATATGAAATAATATTGTCGAACAACAAGAATACTAAGCGGAAATACAGAAATAGTTGAAGAAGAGTGAATTTGAAAAATTGTAGAGTATTTCATTTGAAGCTTCAGAAATAGACACGACTTCAAATGAAATTTGATTTGTCCTTTATTTAAGTAGGTAATCCATTTTAAAGCAAGGACAATTTCATTCCCAATTACTATTACATTCTATCTGGCATATTAAATATTTGTGTTGGCAATACTAGAAAGGCATTTAGAAATATTGAAGAAGCTGAAAATTCACAACCAATTTGTTTAATTTTGATATGATATAAGGTAACCTTACTCAAGTTTCCAAGTTGAACTACAAACGAAAAAAGTTCAACCTTGCACAAGGTACAGCTAGTTACCAGTGTGAGACCTGTGCAAACGGCCATAAGAGTATTGCTAGAAGTGTTAACCTAAATGAAAATCTCTCAATTTTGGCCTATGTTGAAATGCTTTATATTTTAGGATTGCCAATAAAAAGTGAATCAAACTTAATCATAAAATATGGAGAATTAAAATCGAATATCACTATATCAATCCATCAACAGCGTCAGCAAGCATGCAAACTCCGCCATTCATCAATCTCCATCAAATCTAGTTATACAAAATGCAGACCAGACCATTCATGAACGACCAAAGACAACCTAAAATAACAACAATGGTAACCAGCCAACTGTCAAGTTACCTTTCTAACCATAAAATCTACTGAATCTGAATTACTAGAATCTGGCAAACTAGATAAAAGTGGTCCATCACATGAAGTTTTCTCAACGACTTGATCCCTTAAATCTGCTAGCCTGTGTTCGATATCTTCTGTATCGTGCAACAAATTGATATCACGTTCGATAAGGAAATGTTGTAAAAAAGACTCTTCCGCACGGCGACTTGTGCCGGTGTCGTACATAATATGATTGAAGCACCGAAATTTTGGATCTTTATTGCACAAGGCACACCACTGTTCCAAAGATTTATCGCTCTTATCCGAGGTGTTCGAATTTTTATTCGACAATTGTGGATGCGTGGCTTGTTCTAAGGCAACCTCATCCATAATCTTTAAACACAAAAGGATTTCCCCCATTAGTTCTATCTTGAAAAGCAGCTTTCATTTGAATATTGCAATCATCAACTTTTCGAAACAATGAGATTTAGCAAAGCATATTCTGATTACTTTTCTTGGTAGAGAAATAAAATAATGCTGATTTTAAGTTCAACTGTCCTGATGTTCAATGTGGACAGAATCAGCAGCTCAGCAGAAATTTTTTTTTTTAGAAAAAAAAATATACATATTTATACAAGGGGTCCCAGAAGTCGACGTCAAGCCGGAATCGGGTGACGGGCTAAGTCATAATAGCCATCAGAAAAATATTTAAAAAAATCTAAGTTGTGTATTTTTCAAATAATATTGCATTTTTTTTTATTCGAGAAAATGCACATCCTGTGATAATTTTTGAACTCCTGTTGCTACAAATCTTTACTTTTTTCCAATTTAGTCCTGAATAGTGTTTTTGCAACCTTTAACCTTTGATTTTAAGCCAACTGCTCCAGCTTGGAACATTATATCACTTTTTGCAGAAACTAAGTATTCAAAATTCATATTTCGCCCAACTTCAACTGATTGTACTGAAAAAAAAATGTACTACATCAGTTTGGCAAGTGACTTTAAAAGTTATTGCTTTTATTAAAGATTCTAAAATGGTATAACACTTACTACATTATTCCTTAGATTGGGCAAAAAAAACGGTTTTCCTTAAAGAAACTCAGTTTCGAACCATTTTCTTTCAACTCTATAAAATTGATTCTAGTGATATACGAGCCATAAATTGAAGAATCTGGTTTGAATGAGATGGAGCAAGTCCTGCCACAAAGTGTCGATTTATGGCAAAATAAATTTACAAAAGAGATTCAAACTGCCCTCCTTCAGCCGCAATACTTGCACGACATCTTCTTTAAAACAATCGGGATATCAGACAGCTTCCCCAGTAAAAAAATCTAAGGGATTTAAATCAGGTGAGCGAGCTGGCTACGTGATTGCACCAGACCGCCCTATCCATCTGCCCGGATATTCTTCATATAGATTTTCTGTAACTGAGAGGGCATAGTACGCTGGGCAACTGTCTTGTTGAAACCAATTTGGTAAATGATTTTGTGAAAGATCTGAATAAATTTCAGCATTAAAGACCTCTGGCTACTCAAAAGGTCCTATGACTCTTCCGTTCGAAATTCCAGTCCTCATGTTGATTTTAAAGCGATATTGAGATCTACCTTTTCTCATTAAATTAGGATTAGGATTTCTACATGCCATTCATGTAAATTGTGTAGGTTCATGTAACCATCTTTCTTGAATGTCGATTCATCCAACCACAAAATTATTTTAAAGTTATGATCTTAAGGTACATATTGGATACACTAGAATCATTTTTAGTAACTTGACAGAAATTGTACCTTGTACCTTTTTTTTTGTCCAATCTAAGAAATAATGTAGTAAGTGTTATATCATTTTAGAATACTTATTGAATGCGCTTACTTTAAGATTCACTTGCCAAACTCATGTAGTACAATTTTTTTTTCAGTAAAGTCAGTCGAAGTTGGGCGAAATATTAATTTTAATCCTAGGTTTGGCAAAGAGTGACATTATATTCCAAGCTGGAGCAGTTGGCTTATGAAAGTTTAAAGGTTACAGAAGCAGGTAACAAAGGAAAAATAAAATCAGAAAAAAGTAAAGATTTGCAGCAACAGGAGTTCAAAAATCATCACATGGTATGCATTTCAATAAAAGAAAATGCAATATAATTTTGAAAAATATACGACTTAGATTTTTCTGTTAACTATTATGATTTAGCCTATTACCCGATTCCGGCTTGACATTGATTTCTGGGACACCCTGTGTATATACTTTTGAATAAGAGCAATACATAATGCAAAACATATCCAACAAAAAGTGTTAGCTGAGGGAAACCATACAATTCTGCGTATAATACAAGAGCTCAGGAAAAAACGTCGGTAGAAAAACTCTGCCTACTCGTGAATTCCCATGAATTAATGAATAATAGATATATTCCACGTACCCTTTTACTAATCTTTCCTATTTCTTCTTCAGAATCATCGGAATCGTGTAAGTTACTCATATAAGAACCTTCGTTTGGTCGAACACCTTGCTCTCTTAGTGTAGCCAATCTGGCCTCTATTTCTTCCTGAGGATTATGCTGAAATTCTATATCGCGTTCACTTGTATACTGTTCCAGTAAACCATCCACTTTTTCCGCACTTGTTCTGTTATCCACAGGAGGTAGCTTTAAAAATGTCAAAATCAGAACAGTCAGAACAAAAACATTTTTCTTTATAACCTACTAAATTTTTGTGGGACGTTTCAACGAAATTTTCTTCTTTCAGTTGGGCCAGTCTCCTTCGGAGTTCAGTTTCCGATGGAGGAGGAGACTTGTTCTTGTCATCTTTTAACTTTTCCAGACGATCTACAAGTTTCTGATCTGCAGGAGTAAGACCAATTTTCATTTTCTGAAATTTTGGGTTATTTTTATATACAGTTATAGGTGGAGCAACTGGATTTTCAAGGTTCTCCAAACGTCTGAAATTAAAACAAAATTAGCACCAATATCAATGCTTCTAATGATATTATACCTCAAATGAACATTCAAAAGGAAAGAAGGGATTGGAAACGCTGGAGAAGAACTGAAAGGGTTAGTTTATATTGGTATAATTCATTTAGTTGATGAAGATTAAAATGTACTATACATACTTTAAAAATGTATCAGGTGGGTTGAATGAGTTCTCCGTTTCATTCATTGATGTGAGTTTTTTGAAACATATTCTGCAGACATTGAACTCGGAAGAACCTTTTGAAGGAATTTTGCACTTTTGTTTCAAGCATTTATTGCAAAAAGACATGCCACAACTTGCACATCCCATCTACAATCAATGTTTGTTATTCTGCTGTTAAATAATCAGAAACTTTACCCACCTCTTTATGGAAAAAATTGAATTTAGTATTACAAGTATTACAAGCCATCTTTCTAGATTGGAGGAAGTTTCCACCCAATAGCTTCTTATATAAAGTCAAGTATTTATATTAACGGGAAAAAACATTAACATTAAGTATCATATTTAAATTAAGTATTTACAGTTGCCATAGGCTATCAATTATTTGATTAGGCACTAAAAATGATTCCAAACATCGACACCTTTGACACTTTTGACAGTCAAATGACGTCTATTTGTTGTTATAGGTTCGCTGAACTACACATGATGCAATGGAACTACGAAAGTAGAGAAAAATGCTTGTTATGTATATGTGTGTGTCTATCTATACAATTATCGATGGAAAAACATTAATGCCGTGAAAATGGTCAATATGAAGCAAGTGCCTAGTAATCAAGACTGAAACACATCTGCAAATGATATATGCAACTATTGGATCTGATAAAATGCGAATTGAAACAGCTCAATGATGAAGATGAGATTTAAAAGAGCCCTTACTATTGCAGCATTTTTCTTGTTGATATTGATAGTTTTCATGATATACTCCTTCAAAGATTTTACAGATCTTTATACTAGCAGCAAATCTTCGATTGCTGAAGATTTTGAGCAGGTGAATTCAAAGTATAATCTTTTGTATGTGCTTTTATGAATTCCAATACTTTATAGAATAAGTGGTTACATTTCGAGAATCGTATTCGTCAGTTGGAAAGTGGGCTCAATAAACACCATGAAGCAGTTAACCAAATCAAAATTGCCATGAAAAATATGTATAATACTAGTTTGGTACCAAGTATGGTTAAGTCATCAAATACTGGCGATATAGTGATAGTAAAACCTGAGCAAAAATTAATATATGGATCTGAAATGCTCTACAATGCTCACTGTCCATTTAAAATTAATGTTGCTCCCAACTCGGATATTAATATGTTAGATGTGTATGAGAAAATTGGTTTTGAGAACAAAGATGGGGGTGTATGGAAGCAAGGATGGAAAATAGAAGTGGACGAGAAGGACTGGAATAGAAACAATATTCTTAAAGTGAGTAGGTTTTCTGTCTATCAAACATCAGAACAAGGAAGAATGGAGTATTAAAATTTGAATATTTGAAGCTGCCTCATGAATTGAATAAATTTTTGGCTAATTCAAATTAAGCACTTCTTACCATAATAAACGATTTGTTACAAGGTCTTTGTGGTGCCACATTCTCATAATGACCCAGGATGGATTAAAACATTTGAAGAATATTACATATCACAAACAAAACATATTTTGAATAACATGCTGAATAAGTTACCTGAAGATCCACGAAGAAAATTCATTTGGGCAGAAATATCATTTTTTGCCATGTGGTGGGATGATCTTAGCGAAGATGAGCAGAATCAAGTAAGAAAGTAAGTTTTGTTATATGTATTTCAATTTGAAATCTACACGTTCGATATTCGTAAATTATACATAGAAATGTAAACAAAATTATAAAAAGCACTGCCGTGAAGTCAGGAGCTTTTGAGGGCTCATTCATCCACCTTGTAGGTAGATTCGCATTATCCAGTTTTAGAAACGAATTGAAGAAATTTTCGACAGCTTGTAAAAAAATTACAGCAGCTCTTTGTCAATTATGCCAAACTAGCTGTTACAGAAATATAAGGATTTTTCCTTCGATAATTCGTTGGAACTTAAAATGGTTCTTGTTATGTGATCTGGAAAAATGTAGCTTGAATATATCATTCTCCATTAAAATACAAAATTTCGTCACAATCGAATCTGTAGTTTTGAAATTATCAAGAAAACTAAATTTCAAACGACCATATTTACGGAACCCCTAGCTTTTCTACAATCAACAATTAATCGTGCTTCATATTCAATGAATTATAGTTGCTGCAAAACAATTAAATAAAAGTAGATACAAGTCAAACATGTTAATTTTTCTGACAGTTTGATCTGGAAAGAAGTAGGTAACCGTGATAGGACTATTCTAGAAATATATTTTAATGCCTTGATTATTTTCATTTAAAAGTGATTGAAGAAAAGTGAATTTGAAAGATGGTAAAGTATATTCGGTATTTGTTTCCTTAACATTGCCACTTCAATGTCACGTTGATTTTGAATAATCTTCGTCAGATATCCCATTTGAATAGATATTATCCTTTAGTTGCAGCCTATGAAAATAAAGATAACATGATCATCTCATTTTCAGTTTGATAAAAAATGGTCAACTCGAAATCGTATCAGGCGGATGGGTTATGAATGATGAGGCCAATTCTCACTGGATCTCGATTATACAACAGTATACAGACGGCCATCAGTGGTTGCAACAGAACCTTAATTATACTCCAAAAAGCAGTTGGTCCATCGATCCCTTTGGAATGAGTGTTACACAGGCGACCTTGCTAAAGAAGATGGGTTTCCACAATATGTTGATTCAAAGGGTTCATTACTCAGTTAAAAAACATTTGGCCAGCTTGAAGCAATTGGAATTCAGGTGGAGACAGATGTGGGGTGAGTTTCAGATCAATTATTCAGGTTCGAGCTATTTGCAAAGTACTTCTGGTAGCGGTAATTCAGTAAGAAAGTAGTCTGTATTTATTGTCCTTGTTATTCATCGAACATTTTATATTTGAATAAATAACATTCAAACAAAATGATAATGTTTGTGTTTTCACAGATCAACAAGGTAATACAGACATGTTCACTCATATGATGCCTTTTTACTCCTATGATGTACCCCATACCTGTGGACCAGACCCTAAAATATGCTGTCAATTTGATTTCAAAAGATTACCAGGACACGGATTGCATTGTCCATGGAAAATAGCTCCGCAGACAATTACCGATACAAATGTAGCTATGAAGTGAGTAAAGGGGAGAAAATTCCTTTGTTATGGTCGCGACCAGGGATATTTCACATTGTCTTATGCTCTTGAGAAAGTAACACAGGTTTTGTCATAAATTATTGAAACTGGAAGATTCGGAAATGTTTATTATTTACAATTCATTCTCGACCACCAACTCACTCTTCTCATGACTCACTCCGGCAACCAACAATCAATCTCACTTCAATATAAATTCCCACCCTGTTGAATAAAAATCTCACCCAACTGAAACGAAAAACTCTTTGATCAATCTTAAACTCAGCCTCAACTTATCATCAAGCCTAGTGTTCTACTGTTCTTTATGGCAAATTCACCTCAAAATTCATAAACCTTTGAAAAAGTCAATGGTCCCGACTATACATATATTCTATATGATATAATTGACCAAAAATTCCAGTTCAAGTTATACGAGCTTTTTCTAGAGCTAATCTTTTATTGGATCAGTACAGAAAGAAATCGAAACTTTACAAGACTAATGTCGTCTTGGCGCCTTTAGGAGATGATTTTCGTTACGATCACTCTACAGAATGGGATGTGCAGTACAATAATTATCAGAAATTATTCGAGTACATGAATTCCCATACCGAACTCCATGTCAAGGTATGTGTTTCATACATTTTTGCCTACTTTATTGTTAATCGAAATTTGTATTCTACCAGATTTTTGAATTAATCTTAATATTATTCAGGCTCAATTTGGGACTCTATCAGACTACTTCAATGCGGTATTAAAAGAGTTGAAGTTGTCAGATTTTCCTGTTCTCACTGGTGATTTTTTCACTTATTCTGATAGGGATGATCACTATTGGAGCGGTTATTATACCTCTAGACCCTTCTATAAGAGAATGGATCGAGTCCTATTATATTACTTAAGATCTGCCGAAATCATTCTAACATTGAAATACCTCAAAAACGATTTAATAACTCAAAAAGAAACGGAATTGGAGAGAATGCTGCAAGAAGCTAGAAGATCTCATTCACTTTTCCAGCATCATGATGGCATAACAGGAACAGCAAAGGACTTAGTCGTGAAAGATTATGCTGTTAAGTAAGTTCCTACTTTGTTTTTGAAAAAAAAACTTCAAATTTGATCTTTATTACAGAATGCTGAATGCTATACACAGTTGCCAGAAGATTATTCAATATTGCACATATAAGCTTCTGTTGAAGCCTGATATTACCGAATTTAACCAAGAAGAAATTTATTATAATATCGATGATATTAGACATACTTGGAACGAATTAGAAGAACATTACTCGATAGTTATTGGTCCAGAAATAAGAACGAAAAAAATTATTGTGTACAATTCCTTGACTTTTACAAGGATTGAAGTCATTACGCTTATTGTTTCAACATCCACTGTTGAAGTAAGTATTTTCAGATTTTATTAGAAAACAATCAATGTGAAGCTTTTGAGGAAGTAATTTTGGTGGAACTTTTTTCAGGTACTTGATGTCAATGGAAAACGAATTCAATGTCAGGTTTCGCCTGTTTTCGAGTATGGTTCAACAATATCTCAGACAAAGTATCATCTTTCGTTCATTGCAACAGTTCCTGCGTTTTCTTTCATCAGTTATACTGTAAATGCTTTGTGGAGACATGAACTTACAGAGTAAGTATTTCTAGCCACTTCTGCAACTTTTATTCATTCAATGTCTTTCAGGCACACTGTTCATGCTTCTATAAAAATTTATAACCAGTATACAGATGGACAGAGGGGATTCAGTGCATTTCCTTCAGTCGAAATTTTCCCTACACCTAGGGAATTTACTTTGCAAAATTCAAGAGTAACGGCATCCTTCAATAACTTTGGTTTGTTGAAAGCTTTGAAAGCGGGGGTGAATACTATTCCTGTGCATCTAGACTTTGCAAAGTAAGTACCATTGATGATGTTCTATGAAGAAGTATACGGCTGTTTTCACCACTCACACTAGAGTGACTAGAGTGTAGTTCAAATCGTCAATTTGATCTTATTTGCGTTTTCAACATAGTCTTATGTATTACCAAAGCTCCTTATAATTTTCCAAGTTTGTTTTCTTTTTTGCTACGAATTTTCTTTTGGTACAGTGTTAGTTGCTTGATTTTGTTCATTATAAGAAAAATTCTTATTTATTCGAAAGATGTGTTATCTGCTTCACTGTTATCACTTAAATAGAATTTGCTGAATGCCAAGAGGATAAAAACAACCTAAAAATCGTACATTTTCTAAAATCATGCAGAACAACACCTATTTTTGCATAACATCAAATTTTATTGATTATATTGGTAAACAAATCAATTTATGAAAATCATTTATTTCTCTCTCATTCTTTTTTTTTCAACATATACACACCTTAACCTTAATTAAGTTTTTGTTAAGTCGAGTTGTAAATTAAGTAAGGTTAACCCTAGTGAAGGGGGAGTTTTTTGTGGAAGATCTAAGCAAACGGCCATTTTTCTCTTATTGAAGGTATGGAGTGAAACATATCCAAGAGACCAGTGGAGCATATTTATTCATGCCTGACGGAGATGCCCTTCCTATAAGAATCGACAATGCAATTGTGAATGTGGTAGAGGGACCAATCGTATCTTTCGTAATCTTGCAATTGCCATATGTCCACCATACAGTTAGATTGTATAATACGCCTGGTAAATATAGTAGTGTCATTGATTTCGTATTCATTTATATTGTCGATTTTGATATTTCAGGTGCTGATAGTTTGGGTTTAGAAATAGAAAATGTTGTCGATATCACAAAGGTTATCAATTTTGAAATTGTTATGAGATTGTCTACTAATATCAACAGTACAGATGAATTTTTCACGGATGCTAACGGTTATCAGGTTAGTGATTCACTTTCAGTTTATTATTGCAAATGATAAACCATTGGAATGATTTAAGGAAAAAATTTTCAACCCATCCTAAATAAAAACATTATAAAAAGCACTGCCGTGAAGTCAGGAGGTTTTGAGCCCTCGTTCATCCACCTTGTAGGTAGATTCTCATTTTCCAGTTTCAGAAACCAATCGAAGGAATTTTTGACAGCTCTCAAAAAAATGACAGCAGCTCATTGGAAATTATGCCGAATCAGCTGTTACAGAAATATAAGGATATTTTATTCAATAATTCGTTGGAATTTAAAATAGTTCTGGTTCTGCGATCTGGAAAAAATGTAGCTTGAATATATCTCTATTGAAATACAAAATTTCCTCACGGTCGAATCCATAGTTTTGCAATTATCGAGAAAACAAAATTTCAAACGACCATATTTACGGAACCCCTGGTCGAATTTTGCCCAATAACAAACTAAACGGCATTCAAGATTCGAACCAAAAACCTGAAAATTTCAAGGCTCTAGGTCTTTCCGTTCGAAAGTTATAATTTTCTATGGTTCTGGTCAAGCGATCTGGAATTGACAAAGAGCTGCTGCCATTTTTTTGACAGCCGTCAAAAATTTCTTCAATTGGTTTCTAAAAAAGGAAAATGCGAATCTACCTACAAGGTGGATGAACGAGCGCTCAAAAGCTCCTGACTTCAAGGCAGAACTATACTTACATACTACTTATTTAGGTGTTTCTTCTTTTCACGTGCAACAGCTATAAAGCTGAATTTCTACAGAACTCATTAAATCGTTGCCTCATATGTCTATGCAAAATTTAGCAGAATATGGCGAATAGTTTCTGAGATACCGAGGTTTGAAAAAAAATTTAAAAGAAAAATAAAATAAAAGTCGTTATCTTACAACTCATAAGAATGTTTCAACTTGATCGGTCCGTTTTTTTTTAATGATTAAGAAAAAATAAAATATTTTCAGATTATCAAGAGGAAGAGATTCGCGAAGCTACCCCTCCAAGCGAACTATTACCCAATGCCTACCATGGCATATATAGAAGATAAAAACACGAGACTTACAGTCGTAACTGGAAGTCCATTGGGTTGTAGCTCTTTAAAACCAGGACAGATGGAAATTATGTTGGATAGAAGATTGAAACAAGACGATAATTTGGGTTTAGGTCAGGGTGTGTTAGATAATGTACCCGTTAAACAAGTTTTTAGAGTGTTATTGGAACGAAAAACCCACTCTTGCCAGGTAATTTGTCTGGTTGTGTGCTAGTCCGTAATCCGATTAATCTTTGTGAAAACAATTTTTTTTTAAATAATTTCACAACCTTCACCTTCTTATCATTTATATGGTTATTTCAGTCAGCTGCAGGCAATCATCCTGCTGGTTTTCCAACATTATCCAGCTATGCTACAATGCAATCCCTACTGAATCCCATGGTAAAACTTCTCAGAACCAACGATGATGATACCAAGACGATGGGCTCTTATATTCCAACAGAAACCGAACTAGGCATTGATTTTTCTTTCCCTGTTTTACGCACCAATGTTTATTTCAAAGGGAAGGAATATTTAGGTTTGATTATACACAGGCAATATCTGGACGTGTGCTTCGCAGATAGAGTACTGTTGCAGCAATTTCCCCTTAGTGGTGGTTCGGTAAGTAGAATAATATTCAAATCACCTTTTAAGCACGGAAATATCCGAAGCGGCGACCTACTCGTCGAATCGTATGTCATATTATCCAATTTTCAGATGCAAAAATATCATGTTTTCTTATGGTATTTTTTCTCTTGATACATTCGTCTACTAGAAGTAAATAACGAAAATATTCTCCGATTACTATAAACGAGGAACACTTCAATACAAACATTTTAATCTGAGAAATTTACTTTCAGGATAGTGTAGAATCTAAAAATCAAATGAAAAAGAGTTAACTAATAAAACTTTTTGTAGAATGCGACTTTTTTCTATATTTTTCATGTTTCCAGGTCAATATTGCTGATATGTTGCCAGGATTATCTTCTTCTCGTGTATACAACACTTCTCTCACTTATTTATGGAAAAAGGGTGAATTAGATATAAAAAAAGATATCTCACTGTGCCCTATGAAACTTCAAGCACTTCTCATTCAAAACTGAGAGTAATTTATTGGAATAGAATGAAAACGAAATTGCAGAATTTCATTTATTCCGAAACGCAAGTGAATCTCAATCTAGCTAAATAATTTTTTGTTAAGTTAACAATATTTGAAATATATTCATAATCAATGATAGGCACTTGTGATAAAGAGGGGATATATCTCAAACTTCTATTTTATGTTTTAATTTAATTTAGTATAATCAATAAAAAAATTACTATGATACTAGCTAACAATGAGCAAAGTAATTATTCATGGAAAATTTCAAACTTTGCCGATTTCCAAGGTAAAAGTATTATTTTTATTACTCATTACAAACTGTGAAATTGAAGAGATTATTAAAGTAACAATTTAGTCGAATACTCCTCGAAAAGGCCATATTTTCTTATGTAATAGAAATGAAGCTTTATGCAACTATTTTATTCAGAGATTTCTTATATTAACTTTGTTCTCAATCTTACTGAAGGAAATCCAATTCTGACAATTATTTGTGATTCAAATCATAAGTGACAATCCTTTGAATAATTTGATTCAGTAGCTAATAGTGGCAAATATTTTTTTTATAATAAATGTATATGTTTATTATGTTATTTGGTGATAATCATCTGAGATATTTAGAATATGACCAGTTCTCCCAAAATTGAATTTTTTTTTTTCCTATTTCTTCTTCTTGTTTCTCAATGGTGTAAATATTTCCTTTTTCATTTAATTACCTTCAGTAAAAATTCAATTCAACAATGTTATTACATTTAGGGTAAAAAACTAGGGGGGGTTAATCTGTTATGATCAAAGGAGATATTCTTTTCTTTTTATGTTTTATTTTATTTCATACATTTCTCGTCTTTATCCTAATAAATTGTTTTAAATGTGTTCCTGCACTTTTTCTTTTTCACTTCAGTTGTTCTACTGTTATGAAAAACTCTAGTAATTTTACTGATTTTTCTGTTTCTAGGACGTCAAAGTGTACTTATTACATATTAATGAAATTATAATCAAGATGCTTTGAGAAAACCATTTGCTGCTTTGAAAGTTCAAACTTTATTGTTTCTCAGTTTCATTATGAATGTTAAAAAAAACCTTCTTCACAGGGTGATTCACAAATAGACCGTCGAATTTCAGTAAGTTTCCTGAGGATGAATATAAAAGAAAATATCATATCAGCTCGTTTATTTTTGGAACTTTTTTTTGTCTAATTTTTTCCTTGAGTGTCTAATTGCATACGAATGCTTTCACAAGGGTGGTACTTTTGACAGCTTCTTTTGGTGGGATTATTCGTTTATAAAATCAAAATGTCTCGTATTTCGAGGGGGTATATATCAAAAGTGGAAATTTTAAAGAGTTTATGAGACAAACTTGTCTTCTTTCTGGTCAAGGAACCCACACCTGAAATCCGGCTGTCTATCTGTAAATCACCTGTGCTGATGATGGCAAACTAATGAAAGTGGCTTCTAAATGTACACAATGTGAATATCAAATTTTGTAGAATGATGTAGTTTATATAACATTCTTTCAAGTAAGTGTTGGAACCATTTATGGTGAATTTTATGAATTAAATTGTGGAAAAAGCCCATTCCAAAAAATTTTCCTGAAAAACTGCTTGTAGCACAATTTTTGAATTGCACTCAATATTTTCATGAAAACCCTTGGGTTAGTTCATTAAATCCTGTTTGAGCTTCTCCTTTTTTTCCTGAAAAGAACCCTGTTAATTTTTCATGCCTCGATTCGGGATTCAGCAAAAAGTTCAGAAGATTTATTAGGGGAACTTCTTCACACAATTGTAGCTTTCGATTAGCGATCTGAGCTCCTCCAGTGCACGAAATATGACATTCGATTTGCTTCGAAAAGCATTCGCAAAACAACAAAAACCAAGCCCTCCATGGCACGAGAGCGCCTATTGGTGGCAATTACCACTTGAACTTTTGTATTAAGCACGAAAATATTTCCATGCCTTCAATATTAATGCATTGGAAATGAATGCATACGCAGAAGTCCAACTGACGACAACGCTTTTCCTACTACTTTTCCTGCCTTTCCAAGCACAGCCTTACCAAAGAGTAACAACAAGAGAGATCACTCTGTCAAATTAGTACTGAATCGCCCGTAAAAGTGGTGGTGACCTTGAAACTGCTCGAACGCTATTGATGGAGGAGTTGGGTAAGCGCTGGGTAAGCGTTGGGCAAGCCAATCACATCACATCTCGTGGACCGCGCCAAAGATTGAAAGTTTGAAATCTGACGTTTGTCGATTTTCATGATGAAAATGGAGGTAGAAATATTTTGTGCTTTAAATGAATTCACAGGCAAAAAACTTTTCGGAAAATCTAGAAATTTCTTCGTGAATTGAGTATAAGGAAGTTTTTAATGTATACAAATATCAAATTCTGGTGCTGTTGACATGAATATTCAATGAAAATGTGTAATTTTTTCGAGAAAAACTGAAATTAGTATCCTATTCGATGATGAATATATTGCTAAATAAATTATATTGAATGTATATTCCATACGACTAATGAAAATTGAAGGATTGCTACTTGTAACATAAAATTAGAATTTTCAGATTTTGTTGCTGTGAACGTGCTATATGAACAATAGAATTGTTTCCTTCAGTTCGTGTTCATTATATCGACAAGATCAGATAATATCCGGGGAAAATACTGAATTTTGAATTGTCTACCATGGTGATACTAAGGCTGAATGAATGGAATTTGTTTTATACTCGATGACAATAGTTATTGATGGATATACCTAGTTACTTTGGATATGAATCTTGAAAACTGGATTTTGTTACTAAAATACTGGAAGGCTGAAATATAAACTTTCTTCAATACATTATCACAGTATGATCACAAATGAAATGTGTAAAGAATCTAGTTTTCACTTTAAAAATCTATAATGCTAGATTATCGAAATCCCTTCGAGGAAGTATAGCAATATTCAGAAATAATTATCATGTATTTGAACTTCTAAATTCAATTTTCCATAGTGTAGGTGCATAACTAGAACATAATGAATAATTTTTTTATTCGATATCACTTTACAACTATCTACAATCTTTATTTTTCAATATAACTAGGTACCTAATATGAATATAATACATTTGAGAAAATTTCATCTTAATGGAATACAACTAGCCACTAGTTCCTGGTTTTCTAGATGAATGAATTGCTCAGCATTTTCTTCATATCCTATTTCATAATTCTTATATTAAAATTTGCATTTTTCACCCCTTCTGAATGGTTTATATCACATAACTCTCAGTGGTTAGTGTAGAATGGTTTCCTTGAACAAACATATAGAACATAATATCTAGGAAATTCAACTTTCTGAGAACTGAGAACCTGCAAGTATGTATTTTGAACTGCGTTCATGATCATTACCTCCAATAATGACATCTTACTTTTTTAAAAAACACAATTTGTATGTTCACGATTTCAACTAGTTTTGATTATGCAGAATTTGGTTTTGTCCCTCGATATCTGATGGCAACTACAAACATAAGATTTTGACTTCATTTCTATATTGCTTACATAGCTAATATGTATTTCAATTAAAAAATATATAATATATAAAATACAAGAAAAAAATTTCTCTCTGAAAAGAAACAATATCTAGATCTATATTTTATCAGATCCTTTTCATTCTCTAGTCATGTATTTCAACCATTTATCTATAATTGTACACAAATAATTATTTCAATTTCACATCTATGGAATTAAAAATAGTAAGTGAGTCATAATAAAACTTCTTTTGTTTTATCATTTATTTAAACGTGAAATGCAACTTGTAGTCTTATGTTTCTTGAACAAACATGATTTTGAATATTAGATACTTATAAATTTCTACCAGACATGTGATGAGGTTTTCAATAGGTATGACAGTCTCCCCAAAGTTTTCTCTCAAATAACCTCTGATCCATGATGATACATTTTCTCATAAGATAGCCACTGATATAGGGCTCATTATAAGTTGGCAAATTATTTCTTCTAGAATCAGCTTTTGTAATCTGTAAATCGAACTATAAATACGTCTGAGATTCTCGATTTAGGCACAAATCACTTACCAGTAATGATATTATATTTATGACAATATTATGTAAAAAAAGCAGCCAACATAAAAGTTGTATCATTAATACATTCGGGATATAGATTCAATAGAATGAAATCCTAAAAATGTCTTCATTCTGTTTCAATAAACATATTGCTGCGTTTAACGTATGAAATGTTGAGGTTAAGATTATTTGAGAATTCAAAAATCATAATAAACTTAGAAGTGGTTGTCTCTCTCCGATTCACCCCTCTCTATTTTCAGATGAACTCAAGGTCATAGGATAGTGAACAGGCGTTAAAGCGGAGTGATCCATCTTGTTGTCTAATCTTTGGCCTTACTCCAACCAAAAAGAAGAAAGACACCGACGGTATATATTATCTATGGCAGCAATACTTTGGGGAAAATAATAGGGAAAAATAACGCACCGCTAGATAGCGCTGAAAATCACAAGATGCCGGGACGAAAGGGGGTCAAAATTTTTCTGTCTTTCATAACAAGTAAATCAAATATTTTTTTTATAAGATTGCAGAATTAATAATGATGCCTGTGAAAGTCGAGATAACCACTTCTGACATTTTTGATTATATGGGTGAATGTGATAGCAAATGGCCAATTTATTATTGAACTTACGATAAAAAATCATCTTCAAGGAACATATTCTTCGAAAGACTTTTCCCAATCTTCAAGATTGTCTGGCATTTTTCAACTGCCTTGGGATTCAACGGGAATTTATGCAAAGAAATTTCAGAAGAAGTATATGATGAGCATTGAGGAACAGAGCACATTGTTCGTGATCTTATTCCCACATAACTTCTTACAATACGCTGCATTTTCAGCTCGTATACAGTTTATATATCACTTTCGATATTTAAATGACTTAAAATCATACAAATATTTCACACTTTTTCCATATAAACACAGACGAAGTCTGTTGTTCACCTCTCGGGTATTTCAAACGATTAAAAGTAGATGTCGCCCACTCCGTGATCCTTTCCTATACATACGCCGAATACGCGTGCCGATTAGGATCCTGTGCCGTGCCGATTAAGGTCGTTTCAAACTGTCAGTTTTCACTAAGTGTTCCTCACATTGATATCCACTAAACCAAAAAATATCCTTGCCAAACCTGTAAAGCGAAAATTACTAAAATTAGTTTTCTTCTTTGAAATATCCTTCAATGGGTTTTGAAAGTGGTTCCATCTATGAGCATCCTCACAACTATATTCATTCTATGTCAACGAATATATCCGATCTCAATCGAATCAAAGGAATACCCAGAAATGAAAAAGTGGGAACGATTCGAACGAAAAGAAAAGTGAATTCGCAAAATCTGGATCACATCATTGGTGTTTTACCTTTGAAGTAACAATATTTGTCCCACAATTTTATTATTTTATTTTTATTCATGTTGAACTATTATTTTAAAGATGAACCAGGTAAGTCAAACTGATATAACTCACAGAAGAAACAAATTAACCCATATTTCACGAATGTCCTTCACTTCATAAACTTTCATTTGTCCTATTGAAAATTGAAATCGTTGAAGCAATTGACATACTTTAATTTTCATTTTAATAATAAAATTTCAATTTGTGATACCTTTGAAATTCTTTGTTTTTCAGTTAGACAAAATCAAGAATATGATTTCCGTGTGACAACAATGAAACGTCTGTTATCAGGTGTTTTTGCAGTGTTTTTTGTTGTGTATTGCTTTTTCATACTGAACTTCTTTTGAAGGTATGTATCATGATTCAACTGGCGTGTTGGGGGAGTGTTCCAGTGCAAAAAGGTCGAAAACATCAGATTTTGAAGAATCCATATCTACATCAGTGAACTGGACACATCTTCCAGATGTAGTTATTTCGGAAATTTTTGACAATTTGAATACTACTGATCGAATAAATGCATCTTCTCTTTGCAAACATTGGAGAAAGAATCTGTACAATAAGAGGTGAGTTATATTTAGCATCTTATTTACTTATTTCTGACCTTAAACCTTTTCATGAATCCTCACTCTTATTGCTCAACTTGTCAGTTACAAGAATGTTGATTTGCTTATTTGAATTCCAAAACAGTAAATGAGAAAGTGATAACTTTCCTTATAAACTTCCAATCTTATTATTTGAGCTTTTATTCATTCAATGTGCTAACATATTTTAAACCATGTTCCAACAAAAGTTATTATTTTGAGGATATAACTCTTTGGATTTGGCATTTGAAGAAGTAAAATGACAATACCCAATGCATAATTATCAATTGAACTGACATGTAGTCAATATCTAAATATTTTTAAATATTCAATGTTATTTTGCCATCGTTCTGAATTTTTTCAGATGGTGGAAACACATTACTTTCACCATTGAACCGGACAAGATTAACAAAGCTAGATACTCAATTGCAGCCTTCTCCACAATTGTATCTCATGCCACCATACAGTTGAACACCTTTTCCACAGAATGTATGGAAGAATTTGTATCACTCATACAAATATTAGCTGGTAATCCCAACCTCAAGACTTTAATCATCGAACCAACTCACTGTAGATTTTTCGAATTCTCTTCAGCGAAAATAATAAAAGAAAGGTAGGTGCTTTATATTTGACCATTTACATGAACTTTTTCTTCTGGTGAATTCATTCCGTTTGAAATTGAATTTATGAAGTAATGAATGAATTGAATATAAATTTAAGTTATACTATTAGAAAGGAATACTTTCACTCTCGAATATGACTATTTCAATCATACGAATAAAATTTTGGTGAACTGCATAATGTATAAATGTGCTAATTCGTGATTTCTTTCATTGCATGTGAATACTACAGAATACATTTCTTACATGAAGGATTTTTATTTACCAGTGTTTTAAAAGCATTAACTTTGCAGCTTGGAAAATGATAGTACTATAATCACCAATTCGATAATAAAATGCCTTCCGAAGTTGAATAAGTTCAGTATTGGATGTATAGAAGACTTATCGAATCAAGTGGGACATTTTTTGAAGGTCTTGAATAGTAAACATTCCAATAATCTAACTGTTCTTGGACTAGCATCTGTTAAAGATGAGCCTGGAAAATGCAAAAAAGTTGCATTGAGACCGTCCCTCTTCAAACCATTTACTGGCTTGGAGGTAAAAAAAAATTTTTCTTGGAAACTTTACAATAAATAGTGTGATTTAATTTTATGAGCGAGAGCTAGCCTTAAAATCGGTAAAAGCTGATTGCATGAAATTCCCAGCTGATATTCTTAATTTCAGAACTCAGGAATCATTAGCAATAAGGCAATGTTGTAGAGAACTTTCCGTTGAGTAACATCATAACCATACAAACCCTAAATTTTATAATTCTATGTTGGATAGTTCCCTGCAATAAATTTTTTTTAAATTTTATTCCTTTATTTTCAGCATTTTTTCCGATACTCAATCTCAGATGATCAGTGCCGATAGCTTTTTTTACTTTATGCAATTAGCTTTGATAATCTTCGAAAAAGTTCTTTTTATGTTCAATTTTTGAATTCTACTTGGAACACCTTAAATCCATTTAATATTTACAACTATTTTTCTTCTGATCTTCTTCGATCCTCTTATTATTCATGAAGTACGCATTTTGTAGCAATCGATTAGATAAAAGTTAAACACAGTCAGCCCAAGGTTTATTCATGGTTAATATTGATCGAATTCTACCAACATCACTGAATAAAACTCCATGTTAATTTTTCTGTATTTCCGTAGATTCTAAGTATAGATTATGATGAACTATGTGATGAGTTCTTGAACAACTTACAAGATGCTGTCAACCTCAAAAGGTTGGTAGTGCACCTACACAGTGTTAGACCAACTCACCCTGGTACCTCTAACGAAACCTGGCAAATATTCAAGGAAACTCATCCGGAATGTGAATTTCGATTGACAGTTATTCATGCATTCAAGGATATCCATAATTTGCACACCAAAGTACTGAGGAAACAGATGCCTCTTTCACATCTAAAAGTCTTCTTTTGTGAGAGTGTAAGTAAACAAAAAATATTATTTCTTCTTGCTAGTTCAAGATTGACCTAGATCAAAAAAAAATATCCCTAGACTTTTCTGATGTGTTTTATTTTCACACCAATAGGTGAATATATCCGTGCTGGAATGTCTGTCGCAATACTACCAAGAAACGCTACGGAGTCTGATATGGGTTGATTCCCTTAATCAGGAAGGGGGCACTTGGGCCATAACAACGCCTTTCTACGAAACCCCCGATCCTTTTCTTCTAATATCATGGTTGTGTAAAAAACTGGAGGAGATCATTCTTTACGGATACAAATATTGGGAAGACAATCTCATAGCTGTTGCACGGCTCAGAGGACCCCAACTTCATACACTCGAAATTGCTGAAGATGATATTCTTTTTTCAAACAAAAACATCTCTCCACACGATACATGTTTCAAGGTAAGGGATTTTGGTGCTTTGTGTTAAAAGGGGTATTTGTTTTACCGATACATATTCGAAAGAGGGTGGAAGATGGGATCATTTTGGAATTATTTTACCATATATCATACAAGGTGTCACGCATTTCGAGATATAGTTCGTTATTGGGCAAAATTCGACCAGGAGTTCCGTAAATGTCGTCGTTTGATTTGGTTTTCTTCATAATTTCAAAACAATGGATTCGATCGTGACGAAATTTTGTATTTTAATGGAGAATGATATATTCAGGCTACATTTTTTCCAGATCGCATAACCAAAACCATTTTAAATTCCAACGAATTATTGAATAAAAAATCCTTATATTTCTGTATCAGCTGATTCGGCATAATTGACAAAGAGCTGCTGTCATTTTTTTGACAGCTGTCAGAAAATTTGTATTCAATAATTGGTTTCTAAAACTGGAACATGCGAATCAACCTACCAGGTGGATGAACAAGCGCTCAAAAGCTCCGGTCTTCACGGCAGCGCTTTTTATAATTTTTTGTGTGTAAAATTTAATATGTATTTATTGATATCCTTGTACTGTCGTGACCAGTGTAAGAATAAAAATACCTTGCAATCCGAATAACAAATCGTATATTTGCAACGTATCTTTCATTTTCCTTTCAATAATAATAATAATAGAGTTTATTGATAGCTAACTACTATATAAACTCTGGGAAACTGTGGAGTTATTCACTGATAACTGTGTACAGCTTTGATAAATTAAAATTTGATCCCAGGAGGTAAATACAAACTAAACCACTAAATTCATTCCAAACTAAAGGGTGATAAAAAAAACTTGTTAATTCTTGACTATAGTGCAGTCTCATAATTTATTGATCAATTCATATTTATGTTAGGTTAGGTCAAGTTAGGACAGTTTTGAAGAAATTCAAGAAACCAAAACATCGGAAATACGAAAAAACTTCCAGTCTAAACATGGAGCCTTAACCCGTAAGACGTGGCAACGGTGCAACGAAAAAACCAGCAAAAAAATATGTTCTTCAGTTATTTCATAGCATATATTATCATCCCATGCGAAAATTTTATCAAAATTCAAGAGGTGACTATATTCTACACCTTTTCCAAATAAAGCGCTAAATCGAAGTTTCGACGATTTTATTGAAACTTATTGGAAGTTAACGGCGAATTTCGTGAAATTCGGAAAAACTGCTGTATATCGAGATGCGTGACACTTTGCATAATCTTGCATATGGCCGAAAACCCGTAACCAAAACACTAAGTATTTTAACTTTACTGTGTTATAGACTAATGGTAATTTCCTTTTGAATTTTAGGATATTCCCCTGAATTTAAAAAGATCTTGGACTCCAAAAAAAAGATATGAGCTTCACCCAGTAATATGCAATCCAACTGCAGGTGATTCGGACGAATATTTGTTGCCAATAGTCCTAGCTGATCTGCACTAGTTAAGTACAATTTAAGTTTACCTTAGAATTTCCAAATAAAACCTATTTATTCAACATCGAAAGGAATCAAAAGCAGCTGGTTACTGTTCATTAACTATCATTTTAACAGGACCATGAGGTAATGCAGATTACAATTTATATTTTATGTTTTTTAAACAACACAGAGGTTTTTGAACAGTAAAAAAATATATTATATATATTTAACTTTACTCATTTGATCAAATAATGTTCATTGCCCAATAATTAAATTGGTGTGAGCACAAGCTGTATTTTTCCTATAAGCAGAAGGTGTTCTTTAGATCCATCATCATATGACATTTTTACCATAGAAATAGTTCAGTATTTCATCACATCTTGTTAATGTCTTCTTTATCAGAGTATTAAGTATAACTGAAAGTGTAAAAAGAACATTAATGAAGGGATTTTATTGGGCATTCATTATTTGACATTAACCTTTCAATGGTTGTTATTTGATATAACATTGTTTTTTCATTTTCAACTGATAAATTGTCCATCTTCAAAATATATCTATTGTCTTTTTCGTTTAGTACTTAACAATATTTGCCAAAATATTTCATTTAAATATTTTATCGAAGGCAAATTCATCAGTGATGGATTTGAGAATTTATGAATAAAGTAGCGGTAAGGGATTAAAACATCTGTGATAACATAGTTAAACATAAATGATTGTTAACCAAAAACCTGTCATAGCTTTGGTCTATACATGGCGAATCGGGTTACCAGTGAAAAGAGAGCGTTTTCATTATGATTTGGGGGTAACATTTTATCATCCTCCTTCACTTCATCCAAGAGATGAACTTTTAAGAATATTGTTATTTATTTCATTAAATTTTTATTTATGTATCTGTCCAGTTTGTTACTGTAAATATCAATGGAAACTCGAATTGTTAGCAACCAAAGAATTAATTTTAAATGGAAATCACATCAATAATGATGTATGATCCGTAAGTATTGACTAAACAAATATTTCACTAGTTGAATATACTTTTGTTATTTTATCAGTATTATTTTCCTTATAACTGGGGATTTGTAAAGACTTTTTATTATCAGAGTTTATTATATGAATTACTCTTTCTAAATTTTGCAAATATATACGTTTTCAACGAGTAAACCTTCATGAGTTGATAAAATTCTTTTTGGCTCCTTAACACCTCCCAAAATTTTGATTCTCAAGCAAAAAATATTTTTTTTGGTAAAGTTGCAAAGTTTACACCATAATGATGATAAGTTTAAGTGAAGGTAGTTTATTATTTTTTAAGAAGTTGCAATAGATCTGATGACATTTGAAGTATCTATTACCCTTTTCCGATGAGAGCTGTCGGAATCCTTTACTGATTGATGAAAAACAACCTTCACAGTAAATATTTTATAATCTATGAAATTGCAAAAGTTCTGAATCTATATAATGACTATTTTCAAATGAAGGTTATTTCTCACTGATTGTTGGAAAACAATCATATTATCTTAAGTAAAATCTTCGTTCTTGTTAAAATAGTGATATTGTGAAGAATTTTTCAGAAGTACAGTGGAAATGCTCTCTTCATTGAAAATATATCTGCTCAGTTAACAATCAAATAAGTAATGTTTACTTCAAGCATTTATGTGAAACCAATGTGATATGTTCATAAAAAAGAGTGGGGATGTTGTGTAGTTTAGATCAGAATTGTGATGCCTGGTAAATGCATCATAAACATGTATTCGACATGATATTTATTTGAAATGCTTTTCCTTATTTCAAGTAACTGAATTCAATCTTGTGCAGAGGACCAAAGCGAGTTTTATATTATTCCATTCATCATTTTTCAATTTCTTTCAAGGGCCATTTCCCTTGAGCAATTTGTACATCTTGGTTCCTTCCTTCTAAAGAGTTAGATTGTTATGTGCGTCTGATTTAGTAGTAACTTCAATCTGGTTAGGATCAAATAATTGATGACTATAGCTTCAAGGACTATTCTAAAGTGTTGAAATAAATTTGTTTAAAAAGGCAAGCAATTAAATAACATCTAGTGCTTCAAAACTTTTGATATTTATAGAATATCTATTAGAAGTTTATCAATTTTGCACTATTGATGTTGAAAGATGAAATAGACACCAAAAATGACATCCTAAAATCTTGGGGATGTACATAAATGAAATTTTTCATTACATGTAAAAGTTGAATTTCTTTTTTTCTGTTTTTGCTAAATCCATGTCAAGTTTTTGTTGGACCAGGCTGAATAAACACCACTTTGTATCTTGAAGCTTCATCAATCCTGGAGATATTCTCTATAATATCGACCAATAACTATGAAACTTAGTCAAAAAAGTAACATTGAGGAATTTCATGGGCATTGCACATCTGTTAAATATAGTACCTGAAACAGCGATCGTAGCGAAAAATAAGTGTTATTTTGTGTGAATTTGCGAAATAGGAATGTAATATAAACATCGTTGTGAACTGGATTCTCAGTACTGAAAAAAAAGTTTATTATTGGCAAAATTTTAGTTGCTTTTAGAAAGTTGAATGAAACAGTAACAATCTCGTATGGATTTAGTTCCTCAGAGCTGTCTCTGATTTTTGGTTCATCAAAATCTGTAACTTTTTTGAAATGATCAATATCCTATGATATATGCCATAAATATTGTATCGAAATACTTCTTATATTTTCAGTACTCAGAAACTTTCCAATTAAAGCAGCTAATTATATCTTATTCATCCTTTGGGAGAGTAATAGGTTATCTTTACCATCTTCAGGGAAATAACTGTGATTTAAGTACAAGAACCACGTAACAGCGTACATATGTTAAACAACGCCAATGTTACAATGATAGAAATTGTATATTCTATTCGACAAGCTGCCATGCCTAATCAATTAAATACACGAAGAAGCGATATTTAAAATCGAAAAAAGGGGATTGGTGCATTATAAATTGAAATGTTCCATTGAGTTGGATGATGTTCATTATGGGTAGCTACATACAAGGTATGTGTGCAGTTGATAAATAACATAGGAACATTAATATTGTTCCATAAAAAGATCTTTAAAAATGTTACTATAAAGTTGAAAATTCTAAAGAAAAAATGATTCCCTCGTCCAAATTTTAACGATTATAGGAATATTTGGACTAGAAGTTTGTTGTTATGGACATTGAAATCAAATATTCTGCAGAAGTATTCGAATATTTTTAAATGATTTATTCTGTAGGGATACATTTCAAATGTTTAAGTGTTTTGAGGTTCTGAAAAAGTTATCACAAAAATATTGAGGGAATTTATCATTTTATTGAAATACTAATTAAAGAACAAATAAATATAGTAAGTCCACGTCGACATTGTTATTCAATATAGAGTATAATTCATTATTATTCCAAATAGTCAAACGTTGGTTTAAATGGCACGAAGTCCTTCGAATTGAGTTAAACCAACTGATTAGACTGAAGAACGCCCGAGAAAATATGGAATTTCTTTCATGAACCATTCTCAACAGCGTGTATATTTTGACAAGAAAAACTGGAAAATATTCTCATTGAACCATTGATATTTGAAATATTTTTCCTTTGGACACATGATCAAATGTGTTTCTTGTCTATGATGTTATAGTATTGATAGAATTACGGTTTGGCTATTGATGTATTTGTTTCTCAAAATTCATCACCAGTTTTGAAAATACTTAAAAGTTTTCCTTCTTTTGATTGTTGTTTATACCAGTGTTAAACAGTAATAGCCATTCTCAATATATAACAGTGACTAGGTATAAATCATTCAAGATAAGGAAGTTTTTGGTAGTGATAATTTCTGTTTGATGTCATTTTGTTAGAACGTTAGATTCGTTTCTCCTAAAGTAGGTTTGATGTTATTTTTCGTAAAAAAATATCAGATTTATGCTACTGTTACAAAATTTTTTTTTAAAACAATGTATGAAATTTTTATGTCATGAATTTAAATCTTCACTCAATGTGGAAACTGACCTTATTTAGTTATTATTTTATATCTATTACAAACATACCTCCCTCAATATTGATGTCAGTTTTTATATTTCAAAAATATATATTTATTCACCTAAATGTTTCTAGGAATTGACATTCAGTTAGAGTTTTTACTAGATTTAAAATATTTTCAGTTTTTTTATTCCGATTGTAAATTGGTGGATCATATGTTTTATATATGAATATTTTGAACCAAGTTTTTTTGAAGGATTATTGAGAGGGGCATGTTGAATAATATACTTTTAATGGATTATTTATTTAGTGAGTTAATTTCTGGTTCTCCAAATAAAATTTAAAGATTATATATTTTGTTATGAAATTTTTTTAGATGTTTTTGCTATATTTTGTTTTGGGTTGTGAAATAAATATTAATCTGTGATTCGACTTTTTTTTTAAAATGTATCCAACATAAACATTCTTGTGCTAACTTGAGACAGATTTCTCCAGGGCAAAGAAACGGGAACGTTGCTTATCGTAGCTCAAAAAAATTCTCTTGAATAGATAACAAATAAATGATAATCCAAAACAGATTTATTCAATAAAGTTTGTATAAATATTGACATCAAAGTGTGAGCAAATTATTCACTTTAGTTTGCAGAGTCCATTTATAATACAATACTTATAAAACCAACTATTTACAGAAATTCACTACAAGATGAAAAGCCTTTACAACATAAACCTGAAAATATTTCATGGTTACATTTATAATCACAGGGAAATATGCTTCATTATGGCAAATTCCTAAGGAAAGAACATGTTGCCTTTTATACATTCTCATGAACCCTTCAGGTATATATCATCTTTTGTATTCAACAAAATTGATCTATCTTATTTATGCGGAAGTACTGTCCAAAAAAATTTTGAGACTTCCAAAAAAACTATGTGCAGAAAGCAGTGACTTAATATAATTTAACTAAATGCCACAAACTAATAGTAATTTGTACAACATGGAAACTGAAAATACAAAACTTGAAATGAAGCATCTTATTCTTTTTTTGTAAATTCTGAATCCTCACAGAGGGACTGATATGAAATCAGATTTAATTGAAAAAATATACAATATAAAAACGACAAGCATAAAGGTTCTAGTTATTTCATGAACAATTTTTACTATCATAATGGAAATAAATTAACAACAAAACATTTTAATTGAGATTTGAGCTTTCAAATGTGCTATAAGTCACACTATTTATATCTTATTTATAGCATCTCTATTAAATTCTACAAGTACTCCATAATAATGAAATAAATTTGTAATCCTGAAAAAAAAAGCAATTTGCATTCGAATCCATTGAAGAAGAACCTTTCATCAGTAGCACTCACCATAAGGCTTCAAATAAAAGATAATAAGAATTATCTGATTTCTATCGAAAATATTGGAGACTAAAAGATTCAAATAAAACTGAAATGTTTCTTAGAAAAAAATAGTAAATCAATTACGAATAGTCCACTTGTAGAATTGATTTTATTGAACATCAGTAAACCATATATTCAAATAATACATCTACTTTATTCCAATGAAAAATTGTTTCTTGTTACATCCATTTCACACTAAGGTACCAATTGTAATTCCACATTTAAAAGTTTCAGTAAGAATTCTTACTCGGAATAGTAACCAAAATGTCATCCTTATCGAAATATAAATGTATCCAGTGAACGTAAAAACATCAAAATTTTATCAATACAGTTCACGACGTTGAATTTAAATTTACAAATAATGACAAATTTATTACTCCTGAACTGTTGATGATTCATATGTATATTTTCCAGAATTGAATAATAATCGTGAAAGATGCTTCGAAAATCAACAAAATAATTTATATATCCGGCAGTAGGTAATCGATTTTGATTCACTATTCAAACTCAATTATCACTTGATAAAAATGTTTAATTCAATGTTAACAAGTTGAAACAGGGAATTTTTAAAATGCAGCACCACTCGATTTCAGACACTGAAGGAGCAATCAAACAATTAATGTGATGGCTTCCCATTGATCTGAAAGTTACTTTCAGTAGCTGCAGAATAAATTAAACTTTAATTATTTTGATCTACATTTTTTAGCCCTTTGGCATGAACTAAGATTCTCTGGTATAAAATTTGAAAAAATATAATTTAACTTCAAAAAACAATTCCCTCGGCAAAATTTGTTGCTTCCTCAATAAAGATATTGATGAATGTTAAAGCCTCATTAACAGTTCAAACAGCAACAATACTAGATACTTCCTTGCAACTTGTCATCATAAGTCGTCTCAATGCTGAAGCGATAATTTATAATAAATACAAATAGAAACGGGATAACTATGTCATATCACTATAACATCATGTCTTCCAGTTGTGCCTTTGACCAGGTCCGGGTATCATATCAAGAAGATACTGTCTCTGGATATCAGCTGCCCTCTGCATTTCCGCCAAGTTATTAGAATTGTTTTTATTACTACTAGCCGCAACTTGCGCCATTGCAGCCAACTGATAGGGGTAAAATAGGGGGGAAAACATATGCGCACCTGGGGGACCCCCTGCCGAAAGAGCTGCAAGAAAAAAAAAGTTGAGGCTTTATCTCAAGGTTACCTATCTTAAATGTCCTCATATTATTTTTTTTTGAGAAAAAGTATCTTTCGATGATGGTGAATCAGAATTTACATTGCGTATGTACTTACATCTGAGAATCTGCTGTTGCAGTGCTTGAACTGCGGCCGCATTCTGTGAATATTTGTCCTGATGCTGCATATGGGAACTTCTTTGTTGTTGGGAGGGCGGCGGCGGCGTAGGCTGCGCACTGGGAGTGGGCGGAGTAGCTGCGTGACGGGGCATGGGGATTGGTGTGGGTGTAGGCGTGGCTGGTTTCGGGGTGGATACGACCTCTGGTGTCACAGGTGAGGCAGCGGGACTACTAGATGTGAATGATCCATTCTGAAAACATATCTTATAAATACCTCATTAATGTCTGTTTTCGGGGAAAATGTGCTTACCTGAGCCAATTTCTGCTCAATCTCTTGCTCCTGCTGCAATGCCTTGACGAAAGCCGTTTTCAAACGATTTGTATGTTCTGCTTTCAAACCTTTTTTAACGTTATTGGTGACACATTGTTCGCATATAACAATTTTACCTAGAAAAATTTCCATTTGAAATCATACATTTTGAAGCGACCAAAAAAAAGTTCAATCACTAGAAGTTGAACACAACAACAAAAATTCTTCATAATATAGGCAAAAGGTTCCTAAAGTGGTCCAGGTGGACCCCCAGGGGTCCACGGGAGACTCTACAGGGGTCTGCGTTGTCGTGACCAAAAAATGGGGGTTCACAAAAATGTATGAGGTCTAGATAGTGAAGATCTAAATTTCAGATTCTAAAATGTTGGCTATTGACTTCTATGACTATCAATGTAGGCAGATAATATTTCAAGAAGCTCGGCGTAAAAACTTGCATTATTCCATATTCTGTAGGTGCAACGCAACGCCTGTACAGGAAATACGATTTGTGGTGTTTGTGCTCACAAGAACTTGTTCGATTCTTCATCAATATAAATAGTAATGCCGAATATAAACCCTACTCATTTGTTTCATAATTTCGTCAAGTAAAATGAACTAAAGTGAATCGATATTAGTGTTTGCCAGTGTCGAAAAAAGTAAGTACCGGCCTATTTGTTATACATACTTACCTTTATTTAGTACATATTTATTCATTTCAAAATTTATTGTACACTTTACGGAAGTATTTATTTCATTGCAATAATTAATTGATCATATTCTGTTAAAATCTGCCATGTCATGTTAAGTGAGACCGCCTTAAGTCCTGAAGGATACTAAAACAAAGTTTTTCTTTATTTACATCTAAGAAGAAATGTCGACAGTACGGTATGGATTACTTAAAATTTGGTTTCCTACCATCAAAGGCAGGACAAGCGATTACCCATATGCCTTTTATGCAACAAAGTTTTAAGCAATGACTCTATAAAACCATTGTTCGAAGTTCATCTAAGAAGGTGTCATCCTGATAAAATAGGTAGAGATTTGAAATATTTTCAAACATTGAAGGATAAATATGAAAAGAGGCCCACCGTGCACAGCATGTTCGCTTCAATGTCTGAAAGTAACGATGATGGCTTGTGTGCATCTTACAATATCTCATTGCTTATAGCGAAATCTGGAAAACCGCTCACCATTGGAGAACAGTTAATTTTACCCGCTGTTGAAGAGTTTTTAAAGACTGTTCTGCACAAATCTCCATTTGACATAATCAAAAAAATTCCTTTGAGTAACAACACGGTACAAAGACGTATTGAGGAAATGAGCTCTGATATTGAAAGTTACTTATGTAATTATCTGCAAACAACTGAATTTTCTATTCAACTGGACGAGTCAACTTCACCTGGTAATGAAGTATTATTATTGTACGATTGGTTATGAATGAAGAAATTCATGAAGAGTTACTATTTGCGAAAACTTCAAAGACAGACTCTAAAGGTGAATCAATATTCAATGTCCTGAGTGATTTTTTTTTATGGAAAAGTCGGTTCCATTCACAAACATTATTTCGGTGGCAACAGATGGAGCTCCTCCTATGGTCGGCAAATTCGTGGATTTATAAGCCATCTTAAAGGAATCATACCAGAAGTAATAGCAATTCACTGTGTCATCCACCGACAACACTTAGTAGCGAAAAATTTGAGTGATAGTTTGCACCAATCGCTTCAATTTGTGATCAATGCAGTAAATAAAATTAGAAGTAACGCATTGAATACGCGTTTATTTGCACAATTGTGCGACGAAAATGATGAAGACTTTCAACGATTGCTCTTACATACTGGCTGTCGAAAGGAGCATGTTCAACAGGATTTTACTTTTCGAATCAGTTTTAGAGTTTCTGGAGAGTAAAGACCCAGATCTAAAAGAAAACCTGATCGATGTGGAAGCAGACATCGCATATTTGACAACTTTGTTTGAGAAATTTAATGACATCAACTTACAATTAAAGGGGACAGCCTCAATTTAATAAAAACCAAGTGTATAATTTCAGCTTTTTTTGGAAAATTGAAATTTATGAAGCAAAATATTAGTCGCTGCGAATTTTCCCAGTTTTCAAACTTGTCAAAGGTACAATGAGTTGATGAGGATATTCAGATATAAGTTCAACATTTAATTGCTCTGCATGACTTTAAAATCAGATTTGAAGATATTCTGTCAATAGCCATGGATAATGAATCCATTTGATGAAACAGACGTGGAGAATGTGATATTACAAGAGGAGCTACTCGAGCTTACCACTAATGAGGAAATGAAGGTGAAATTTAAAAGAGGGTATCAAACATTTTGGCTGCAGGCAGAAATATCCGAAAAATATCCTGGACTGTGGGGAATTGCGAGAAAGTTTTTGATAGCGTTTCCCTCATCATATCTTGTTGAACAAACTTTTAGTGTTGTTGTGAATATTCTAACAACCAAAAGGAGCAGATTGAATATCACAGAACGGGGGGATTTGCGGTTATTCGTAACAAGTCTGAAGCCAAATATTGATAATTTGCTGTTAATACATCGAGTACATCCCTCCAATTAAGATGATGACTAGTAGAAGCTACGTTACGTTATTAATGTTTAATTTTAATAATGTTACGATAATTAATAGTGCAATTATTATATATTTGAATAAACACAATAATATATATATATATAATTTTTCTTTCTAATTTTATCACTTGGAATGAGTATTTTGCTGAATAAAATAAATAAGAATTGGTTGGTTTCTCGTGCTGTTAGTAAATGTCAAAAGAAGTAATGTTGGATTGAATCACTTTTCAACTTTACTTTTTTGATCCACTCACGGCACAATTAATCAATCAATTGATTGATCAATTCTTGAATTTTTTTCGAAAACTGAGTTGGGGCTAAGTTCTAAACACAAATTACATGTTTGGAACTCATCCGCAACTCATAGTGGAATCTTATCACATTTTTTATCGAGTTTTATTTTATGATAGAAATGTAAATGCAGAGGGTCCACCGGAACCAGCAAAATTATGAAAGTGGTCTATGAGAAAAAATAGTTTGGGAACCTCTGATATAGGCAGATAAATATATCTCACCTTTTCCTTTGACCTTTTCCCATTTCCAAACTGGAGTGAAATCTGAATTACACTGACTACAATTATACGGTGCTGGAGGCAGGGGCATTTTAGTTTCCTTAGTTAGAAAATCAACCACATGTTCCAAACCCACCAAATATATAAATTCTGTGTTACTCGGGTTCGGTATAAAATGCATCTCTGGAGGTGGCGGTTTCGGTGGTGGAATCTGCAAATATTTCATTGGATATATCAGTTATTGTTCCATCAGAATTAGAACCGTTACCTCCAATTGAGGGAGTAAAAAATACAAATTTAACCTACTTTCGGCGTTTGAAAATACAATTGAAATAAGAATTCGTAGGGCAGATTGAATATTTTAATTGGTTTGTTTTGCCGATGCAAATCCTATAGGTCATAAAACATCAATTGTTCCAAGATGAAACTATCCACAAAAGTTTAGAACTTAATAAAAAGGTAATAAAAATTATTTACATAGTGCATTTTGCTGTTTCCAGATTGATAGCCTTGGTCCATCTAGTGTTATATAACAAATTCAAGTAAATTATTTTTATTAAATAGATGCAATCAACTATAAATTTCGATGTTTATCAAGTTTTGTCTACTTTCCAATAAAACACATTAGGGATTGATTCAGGAAAATTTTTCGGATACTGTAGAATTCGAAAATCCCATGAATATCCGACTAGCGATTTTTTATTTGGTACTAGATTCAGTGGAATCAAAACTCTTAGCTTGAAAATTCAATCCTTGTAATTGAAGGCAAATAATCAAGGCATAATTCGAAAAAAGAAATTAATGCCAAAAAGATATACAATGTACATGGAACATGGAATTTGTAATGTGAAAAGTTAATGGAACGAAAAAATTTCAACCCAAGCTCTACTACCAATAGTTTGTGAGTTATGAAATATCGGCCTTCTAGCCTAATGGATACAATACCAATTGAAACATACTTGACAAAAAAAAAACTTCGTGAGAATGTAACTCTTGAAGATTCCCATTTTTATATTACTTCACTTCCAAAGAAATCAACTCTAATCGCGAATTTTATCTAAGTTCGAAACTATATCCAAGGTTATGATTTTTTTTTTATTTTTGAAAAAACCATAAAATTACATACCTGTAACAACGTTTTCTCCAATTGTTTTCTCAACGCCAACTTAGCTGCCGCCTGTCTTTGTGCGGGAGTTTGATTATCTTCCCTAGGTCGCTCCTTTAAATAAATTTCAAGTTGTAATAAATTCATTATCAAAATACATTTTAATCAGTATATGTGATGAGGAGCATTACCTGTTCTGTTATATTACTAGTGGGAGGCTGTTGTCCCCCATTAAATCCTATTCCTTTATTATTTTCCATGCCACTAATGGGCTGAATCTTAGCAGCATATAAATAGGGTAAAATCTCAATGTTAAATGCTTTTTTCAAGATTTTAATAAGTAACGGCCGCCTGCAAAGGTCTCCCACAAAACTAGGGTGTAAGAAATCAAGAAATGTCATCAGACGATTCTTAAATTGGGTTAATTTGAGCAGGAGTGGTGCAAACGGCCTCAAGTGAAATTTGTTAGATGAAAACCGTGAAATTAATAAGAACAGATGGAAAAAATTTTTTTTTGCTCAAATCGGCGGTCACAATTTGGAAATTAATAAAAAAATTATGTACCTTCGGAGGTTGAGGAGGAGCTGGTGTTATGGTCACAGATGGTGATAAATCTTTGACCCCAGGTGGAAATCCTGGAACCCTGTTGTAGTTTCGTGATGGTTGTGGTACAGAAAGATTCCCCCCTCTGTTATTCATGGGCGAAGCATTCATTGGTATCGGATGGGCAGTCACACGTGATGGTGGAGGTTGCTGAAAATAAAGAACATAAACCCATTGATTTGGCATGTTTTTTTAGTCAGAAATATGACATAATCGTTGAATACTCACACCACGAAGCATAGGGGGAACATTTCCTGATCCTGGTTTGTGCGATACTGGATGTCTCATCAGGACAGAAGGTTGCGGAGAACTCTTTTGTGTAGGAACTTTCACAGTCGTTGGTGTAATACTCAATCCGCTCGGAAGACCTTTCGGTGGCAGAGCTGAAGAAGGTATACTAGGCGGTAAGACAGCCACATTTTCCTTCAGTTGTTGGGATTGCTTCAATTTCTTCAAAAGAACTAATTTCATTTCTTCCGACCTCAATTCCTCCCTTATCCGTTTCAAGCAACGATCCCTTAAAAAACAATATATTTATATATCAGAATAACTTTCAGAATGTTATTTACCTCTGCTTGATCTCAAAAGGGCTCAACTCTTTTATCGGCGTCATGGGAGGCATCTCGCCTTCACTAGAATCGCTGGTGTATCCTGTTGAGTTTCCGTTTGTGCGGGGTCTGTCGAAAGTTCCGTTTATTAAGATATCGGGACTTTCGACATAGCTGCGTGGTTCGGTTCTTGGACGGAGTATCCTCCTACCATGGGGAGGATGACCAATGCTAGTCAACGGTTGATTGTTCACAACTGGCGTGATGTTGAGACTTGGGGGAATGTTGGTAGGTATAGATGGAGACGATCTTATTGAACTGAAAGGGATTAAAGGCAATTAAATTTTGTTTTCAAGTGTATTGCATTAATTTTTTTCATAAAGAAAACTTTTCTCATAAACTAGAATTGGGTGTGTAAGGGATATTATGTTTCATAAAAAGTAGACCATATGGGTGATATTTCATTTCAGTCAAAAATTGAATGTAAACATAATACAACTCCAAATAATGATTCAGTGGTTGGTTACAATTGAAATAATATGTTTCTCAATATTTACCGAATTTCAATGATTATGTGAGATAATGGACATATTATTTAGATTAGAAACGTAAATGAGTGCATGTGGGGTCAGGATAATTTCAACGATTATTATAATAGCTCTTATCTGAAAAGGAAAAAATTTATCCGTACCATTATCAACTACTGGCAAATATGGGAGAATTTCATTATCTGCAGTTAGCTATTTTTTTGATTTTAGAACATTTCATTGAGTGCGGCATACAATCCCAATTCAAATGAATCATTGGACACAATATTATTGATTGAGTACAATGAAAAATGCTTGCATCGTATATGAGTCAACCGAACCGAGTCAGTTTTTCATTGATTTACTTTGGAATGCATATCTGACATATCCCTTTCATTAAGTGAGAATAATATTTGTTTTTTGTTGGAATATTTAACATCTACTGCCCCATAATATATATTCACACATTCCACAAGAAGTACACTATTTATATTTTCTAAACATACATAACATTGCATTATAATCTGTCATTCAACAAAGCTTTATTAGTGAAAATACACAATGGACTGAACCAGTTCATACAATTTATTTTGTATTATTTACATGTATCGTTATAAGCTTCTACTGAGTAATAATATTCGATTTGAAAATGTTTTGGGATGTATTGGCTTTCGATAATTAATGATGAATTATTAAGCATTAAAACTCACCTTACGCTCAAATCAACAATACTGTCATTAATCTCCATTGTGTTTTGTATGGTGAAATAATATGCATAGGTATAAAGCTGCAAATAATACAATAATTTATTATGCTACTCTATAAATAAAGTGAAAACGGTTGGGTACCATTCACATCAAAATTATTTTTCTTGTTCGATCTCAATATAAAGATATAATAATTTACTATCGTATTATTGCATTCATAGTTTGATTTAGAATAAATAAAATTCAGCCATCAATACTGAAATCAAATAATTAAATGATATAACCTAACAAATTCGTCTTCACAAGATCAAGCGAAATCTAATACAATTATACAAAACTTTGATATTCAATATTCAAATGATATGCGATCTATCAATAACGTATTCAATCCGTTACTTCGAACAAATTATCAATTTTTTCTCGCTGGAACTGATAATATACCTATAAATTGATTGATAATGGATCAATTCAAGAGTAACAATAGTGGTGGGGTTCTGAATATTATGGTATATTGAATGAATAATCAATCGAAGAAATTCGAACACGATTTTATAAAAATGAAATTCCAAATTCGTACATAACTATCGATTATAAGTGAAATGATACCAAACTCGATATACTTCGTCAAAACTTTAATTTTACATACCTTAGTTGCTCATAATCCGTACTCTGCTGGGTCAATTAGTGCACCGAAAATTGTAATCTAAACTTCGCGTTGACAAATCGATTATCTTCCTGTACACCGTATACACACAGCACATTTCATAGAACTGAAAATTAATCAAAAACTCCAACTTGATGTATTTTTTCACAACATCGAACGATTATTATTCATCTATTATCAATAACTGATCAATAAAATTCCAAAAGTAATTATTTATGTAACAAACTTAAAAATATTAACCGGGAGTAAACATATCTTACTCATTCTCACTAGATATATTAAAACAGGCGATTGAACTGATTCAATACAATACGGTGAATACAGCAGTTGTAGGATATTTCTTAAACTAACATGGCATAATCAAAGACAAGGTTCAAGTAGTGCTGCTTCACAAACTGTATGGTTAAACACATTCGACCATTCTCTGATTGGAGTAATTTGTATTTATATACATGAAAAGTAGTGTAAGTTCAAACATACATCCGTAGCTCCGTCTTTGTCTTGCAATGTTCTGAATTCTGAAGTTCTCTTTTCTTCTATGCCGATGTAAAGCGCAACTACACAAAGCTATTCACGGTATTAAAACATCGACTAAATAAACGATTGAAATGAACTAATTTTACTTTTTTTGGAGAGACTACCGTTTTTTTTACATTACTTTGAAGTAAAATTCCAACAAATTGTACGATTTATTCAGGCATTCATAAAAGCCAATATTTAATCATTGCAGTATCAACTAACAAAAATCTACGCTTGAATAACGACATCAAAAGTAGTTTTTATCAAAGACATCGCATTCCACAAAAACATTTCGAAAATATTTTGTTTAAAAGAAATCTGCAGTTTATTCCAAATGGGTGTGGAGAACTCAACATTTTTGATTGGTGAATAAAACCTCGCTTATGAAGAAAAAACTAAAATGTTGAGAACTGGACATACTCAGTTAGTTAATTGTTTCTAAATCATTTAAGTCTTTTGGATGTGTTGGTTTAATGCCGCTGTCTTCAATTCACAACTTCAAAAAATAAAATAAAGTACTTGAAGGTGTTGAATCAATGAAAAAAGTATGTTCCAAAGAATATTTATTTCTCTAGAATTTACAAATGAAAGAAAATTTCTCTAGTCAACATTAATTATTCCCATTTTCTTGAGATATCCAAGTAGTCACCATCAGGGACATCATACTTTTCAATTGGTGGAGTTTGCACAGGACCTTCACTTTTAAAAGGTATCAAACGAAAATCAGTCTGCAAAATATCAAATTATTTTTATGATATACATATAACAATTATAACACTGTTATACCTGAATAGCTTCTTGGTATAACTCTTCAGATTCTGCTCTGAGTTCATCTAGTGCCTTTTGCTGGGAAAATAGTATACGATCTATCATCTTTATATCCCTTAAATGCTGATCTTGTTTATATTTAGCCCATGATTTTTCCAAGAGCGCCCTTCGCTCTATTTCTGATTCAGGCAATGGGGAAATATTCCTTATTCGGATGCTTCAAATGAAATTATTTTAATGACTATGTATGAACACAAACCCAGCAACTTACTCCCTCTCATCTGAAATGTTCAAAGGTATTTCACACTCTTCAATGGGTTTAAATTGTCTGGCATTTCTCTCCAATCTCCTGATTTGTTTTTCTATCTTTTTCTTCTTTCTTTCTTCTCGAGCTCTTACTACAGCAGGGTCCAATTTTTTTTTCTTCTTGAGGGGCTCGGCCCTAAAATAGCGAAGACATGTATCTACAATATTATCTACTCATGGTATACCTACCATAAAATTGGACTTATTTTGATATCATTTTTCGACCCCAGGAAAATATTTCTACTGCCAATAAAACCCGTTGGTGAGGGAGATAACCTGCAACAAATACATAATATGTAATGAAAAATATGAATTGTAACAAATCATTAATAAAGGGTACTAACCTAGTTAAATGTGATAATAAACTTCTACATGCCATCATTTTGTTTTCTTGTTAGAAAGATCGAATAATACCTAAGAAAAATTTTTCATTATAGGTCGATTTTTCATTTACGCATGCGATTTCACGTCTTCGATCTGTCAAACTGATAGGCAACTCTTGATACTTGTATTTCGTATTTTGAGTTGCCTATAGTAGTTTTATTCACGGTGGCGCCCTCTTGGAATTCCCCAAAGATTAAATAAGTTTTCTCCTTTTACGGTAACCTTCAATACTGTAGTATTGTGGGAAATTTGAGCGTATGTGTTATTTTCATCTTCAGTTGAGTAAAGGGACGTATCCCTCAAGATGTACGCATAAAACATCTATGGACATCTCTTGGAGAAATCATAAACTATGAGACATTCCTCCTACTCATCACTAGATGGTGCTTCATACGAAGAATAGGACACTACTGAATAAACTACTTATTTTGCGAATTCATTAATAGATGACGCTGATTCATGAAGAAACCACAGAAATAAATATTTCACTGATGTGAGGTTTTTACAAGTTTCAGATCAATGTAGATAGAAAAACTCCCAGAAGAATCTCTATCTTCGACTAGGAATTTTATTCACACAAATTAAGTCAAGTTATGCGCGCTTTTATTATATTGATCCATTTTATTTGGATGTGCGGAAACCTTTTTTTTTAGAATGTAAGAATAAATCTTCAATAATCATTAAGTTGGTTGGGAACTGGAACATAAGACTCACTTTCCATTTTTTGAAAGTTTATTTAATATCAATACTCAGTTCTCTCATCCTTTTATCTACATTAACAAAATTTTCTCAATAGAACATTGTTTATGGCTGTCTTTAATTCCAATTTACATACAGACAAACTAGATAGAACACATTTTTCATATTTACATAGTATTTATCAATGTACAAAACACCTCATTACCACATAACAAAATTAGTTACATACACTTCAATTATATATTTCAAAATTTTTCAAATAATCATATTAATTATTTACATTTATATTTTACATTCAATTCAATACAAGCTTGATATCGAAGACGGAGAGGAACTCATTAGGGAACAGTTCTTATTTAGGTAATAAGACTCTGATGGAAAGATGGTAATTCGGTCGAGTTATTTTTTTTTTAAATAATTAATGAACATTTCCGGTGTTTATATAGAACGAATATCTGATCAAATTTCCACTGGAATATAATTTTTATTGTTGATGAAATGATTCAAAAATATGATGATAATCTGCTTCCATAAAAGCGATGAATAGACATTATTCTGGATAAGGAGGATATTTCCAAAATTTGCTTTACTACCTAAATATCCGAAATTTCAATAATTCATGGATAAAGAACTGGTTATTCAACTCTTCGAATGAATTCACTGAAACACTAAAATTTTGTACAATTTTTCTATGAGTTTGTATTAGTTGTATTAGTTGTATTATAAAAATTATTCTTCATTTTCATCCTAATGAAAAGATTAAAGCAACAAGAATTCTGTGATATAACATATAACTTTTCATATAGAGAACATTTACTCAACCAGGATCATTCTGGAGAAAATATGGATGACTGAAGAATATTTTTAATTATCTGAAATAATTTTTCCTCTTATTATTCGACCATATTTATATCACTTTTATGGTCCACTTAACTCTCAAAGTCTTTGTGACAAATTTTTTATTGTAGGATCTGAAAATCAATTCATATTATATCATACTATTTGTTAGTTTTACACTCAATAGGTTCGAACAGAATTTTTGTCAATGATTCACTTCATATTATCCTAGGTTTTTATTTGTTCTATCACATAGAGCAGTATGTATATCATATTTAGGCATTTAACACTTATGGTCTCGTGGAGTTCAATTCACTGAATTGGTGAAGGCCTTTACACACAACTCTCAGGACCTGGTATAGAATCTGCTATTATGTGGTCCCTCCTCATTGTTGCAAATGTTGAGAAGGACATGTCTCTTGGCCTAGGTCTACTGCGCCCTAGGGTAGAACAACTGTCTGGAGGGGTTGCCTGTTCTATTTGTTTTTGATACTGTAAAGGTAATAAAAAATATAATTTAGAATGAGAGGCTTATCAAAAACGAATTTATGTATGCTTATAAATAATCACAACCAAAATTTAATTTTGTATTCAAGTCTCAATCGGTGTCTCGTTTCTCAGAAATGTTCAACTTCAATCGAAACATCAAATACTCAACGAGAATGCAGCATTTCTCTTTTACTGCATATAACGTGACACATAACGTTTTATGGTTTTATAGAGCCCTCACTGCAGTATAATCCAGCTAGTTCTAGAAAAGATATCCTTTCAACACCTAGTCCTTTTATAACAAACTGGATTATCTTTTGGAGCATTTTCAGGGGCGGATCGACGATTTCCGGGGCCCTACGCTTGAAAACTTTCGGGGCCCCCACTCTACTTTTTCTTAAAAAAAAAATTTTGAATCTGAATTCGGTTTTTTCAAAACAAACATAAATTTCATTGATAAAATATAGGATACATCAATTCAAATAAAACAAAAGAATTGAAATCAACACAATGTAAACAACTTGAAAAAGTATATCAGGTACATAATAGAAATCAATATTTCTTTTTACAAAAAAACAAATTAACATGAACAAATTATTGGAAAATGAAAATATAATATGAAATGCCGAAAAACTGAGTAAGTAAACTTTTTTCCTTATATTCATGTCTGCAAATTCTTTTTTTGAAGCCTCATAATCCAGACTCTTCACTATCACTTTCTATCGAAAGTATTCCTAAGAACTGCAGTCTGTTTTCCTTCATAACTGTTTTATATTTATTTTTTATTATAAATAACTTGGAAAATGAACGCTCTGCTTCGCAACTCGTTATTGGCACTGTTAAAAATAACTTCAAGACTATATATAAGTTCGAAAAAACTTCTATCATTCCCTTATCATAGATTATTTTCAACATCTGCGAACATCTCGTTTTTTTTTTTCAAGTTTTAAGAGTTTTAGATATTCTTTGAACTGAGATGCTTCCCTGGTAATTCCTTCATCAAGATCGATGTCTGTATTTTTCGAATTTTGAGCCGAAAATGATCTCAAACGACAATGTTCGACCCACTGATGACGAATCCGTTGGAAATTCGAGTCTGTCCGTCCGTCCGTCCGTATACACGATAACTTTCGAACGGAATGTCCCAGGAACTTGAAATTTTCAGGGCAGGTTTGAATCTCGAATGCCGCGGTTACTTTCGTTATTGGGCAAAATTCGCCTAGGTGTTCCGTAAATATGGCCGCTCGAAAATTTGTTTTCCTGATTACTTCGAAACTACAGATTTGATCGAGGTGAAATTTTGCACTTAGATGGAGAATTACGTGTTCAAGCTACATGCGAAATTTTGTCCAGCTCGCATGACCAGAACCATAGAAACCATAGAAAATTATGACTTTGTAATGGAAAGGCCTAGGGACTTGAAATTTTCAGGATAGGTGTGGATCTCGAATGTTGCGATCACGTTCATCAATGAGCAAAATTAGACTAGGGGTTCCGTAAATATGGTCGTTTGAAATTAAGTTTTCTTGATAATTTCAAAACTATGGATTTGATCGTGACGAAATTTTGTATTTGAATTGAGAATGATATATTTTAGCTACATTTTTTCCAGATCGCATGATCAGAACCATTGAAACCATAGAAAATCATAACTTTTGAACGGAAAGGCCTAGGGACTTGAAATTTTCAGGATAGGTTCGGATTGCGAATTTCGAGATCACTTTCATCAATGAGCAAAATTAGACTAGGGGTTCCGTAAATATGGTCGTTTGAAATTCAGTTTTCTTGATACTTTCAAAACTATGGATTTGATCGTGACGAAATTTTGTATTTAAATTGAGAATGATAAATTCGAGCTACATTTTTTCCAGATCGCATGATTAGAAGCATAGAAACCATAGAAAATCATAACTTTCGAATGGGAAGGCCTAGGGACATAAAATTTTCAGGATAGGTTCGGATTGCGAATTTCGCGATCACTTTCATCAATGAGCAAAATTAGATCAGGGGTTCCGTAAATATGGTCGTTCAAAGTATTTTTTCCTGATAATTTCGAAATTACTTATTGGATTGGAATGAAATTTCGCACATAGATGGAGAATAATGTATTCAAACTACGTGAAAAATATTGTCCGGATCGCATTACCAAGACCATGAATACCGTAGTAAATTATAGCGAGTTATCGAAAAAAAAAATTGGTCACCTATAGCACTAACGTGAAGTCTGGATTTTCGCCTTTGTTTGAAATTTTATTTGACAGCTGTCGAAATATTTTCAATTGGTTCCTAAAACTGGAGAATGCGAATCTACCTACAAGGTGGATGAACGAGCGCTCAAAAGCTCCTGACTTCACGGCAGTGCTTTTCTAGATTTTTTTCTAATGCGTTTATTGGACGCACTCTGGGAGTATTCAGAGTTCAATATCATTATTATTTATTTCTTTAGCTTGTGCCTCTATCTGGTCCGTTTGTGAATCAGTTTTTGTCCGTATTTCCTCTAAAAATGACTGAAGATTCCAATGAATAGTATCCACATTGCAAATCCAAATAAGGTGTTTGAAGTTTGGAAGAAACTTTCTCGAAGCGTTCTAGAATTGTTTCCCAAAAACTGTAAGCATAGCTGTAAGTTGATTAGCTTTTTGAATATATTTTTGGCTTCATTTCTACAATCTGTCTTCTCTGTTTCATCCATGTAAATATGCTTCAAAGCCTTTAAATTTAAAATATCATTATACCCAAACTTCAAAACTAAGAAATGCATCCCTCCAATATCGATGGTGGCATGTACCGATATTTCAAAGGGATGCCGACAACTTTACTGCCATCGTTGCGGGAATTTATTGCAAGCCGATAAGAATAATTGGAGAAAACATGCGGATGCTGAACCTTTGATTTGATGTTATTTTTTTATTGACAGCTGAATTTTGCTCTAGGTCTGGTTGCGTTTCGTGTGACTGAAAATCTACACGTTATTCTTCATTATTATTCATATTCACTTGCAGGACGAATTTTCATTCTGAAGAAATTTTGATTCCGATCGGGGGCCCCTGTGGACCTCGGGGCCCTACGCTTAAGCGTACTAAGCGTACCGGTTAATCCGCCACTGAGCATTTTCCAATGTGTTCTATTTATTTCCTCAGCAATATGGCACACTGTTTGAGATTTTCGCCGAGCAGAAGAATTTGCTGGAGTTATGGGCGAGATAGAAAGGTTCGATTAAAATTTGCCTGTATCTTGAAGTATTATTCTTATTTTCACGTTTTGAGGCTTGAAGAGCATTGATGATTATAGTAGCGACTGTTTTTCAATATCTAAAGCGTATCATACAAGAAATAGTAGTTTAAGCTTGAACACTCGATTTGAATTTCAGAGGCATTTCTCCGGCTTTCTGAATGTATAATTTCCGATTGATTCAGTAATAACAGTGGAATAATTTAGTTCGGGTATCAGATTGATCATTATCAATTCAAAACGTCATCAGGTACTCGCACCTAAGTTAACGCAGAACTAGCAACGCCTTCTCATCAACTTTCTATTACCGCTCTAGGTTCGGAATGGCTTTCTTGCATGAGTGGCCAGCTCTGATTAATGACGCATATCGCCCAATTCCACAAAAATTATCATTTGGTTATTTTTATTCACTTCAGTTTCATGTCCATAATTTAACAACAAAACTTCATTATTTCTCTCAATAACTTACGAAAATTCAACATTCGGGACATGACTTCATATTACTCACCGTGTTATTTGTGAATATATTTGGCTTCGCTCTTTCAATTGGAGGAGTGAAGAGGGCATCTGGACGTGGTAAGGGCCCTCCTGCAGATGGAGGCGTTGCAGCATCTCCACCTATTCGCAGGACACATCCTTACAAATATGAAATTTCCAAGGAACATTTTTATTTTACATTTTTCATCAGAGAAATTCACGCTTTTCTCCATGGGAACAAATTTTTAATGACTACTGCACTTCAAGATGTATGTGTGTGAATATGAGGTGGTGAAAGGTTCAGAATTTCAGTATCTACATCTAATATTTCAGGTGAGATGTTTTTCTAATTCCCACAAAAAGATTTTTTCCTATATACATGAAATAATTAATTTCTTACTTCTAAAATTTTTTTTCAGAAGGAAATCGTATTTTGACAAGCATCGAGAAAGAGTTGAAGTTCATCTAACATTCCATATGTCCTGGACAAATTTAATGAACTTATTGACGTGTCCAACCAGTAGCTCTAGGACAAAACAAACATCTGTTTTTTCATCTAGGAGCGCCACAACATTGCGAGAACCCCTCGATAAATTATAACACCTGAGTTTCAATTTCGAAATCTGTCACGACGCACGACTTATATGCCACGTTAATAGAATCAACCTGTATACATAAACATGAACATGTTTTTCATCCTTTGATTTTCTGCATGTTCGGTATACTGTATTAAGAAACCTATAAAATTATAATTCAGTGTCCTTCGAGTCTAAAACCTGCCATCCTATGCTGCTGGCTCGACCCAAATCGGCTTAGAACATCAACGTTTAAAAAAAAACTGGGAGAGGAATGGGAAAATGTCAGAAACACATCCAGGAAACGGAATGAGAAAAACAAGAAGTAACAAAAATAATTTATTACAAAAATATACAAAAGAAATGAAACATAATCCAATTGTGCTAATGTCAGTTCCAAAATCCTTTTGTGTGTAATGGATTTAATAGAATTTCCCGATCGAGACCCGTTTGGCTGAAAAGATATTTCCGTTCTTAATGATAAAGGAAACTGGAAGAATGTGGCGAAAGCGTACGAAGCAGCCAGTCTCTTTTGGTTATTTTCAAGCAAGTGAGTATTTGTTCATTGAAGAGGGATGATTTCTAGCGTGAATAGATCTGAAAACGATAAATCGTGATTTATATTTCTGGGTGTAGGTTCGGTGCATCTAGCTGATTTATTTTCATTTCGAATCTGTGGACCCAAAGCGAGAATGTCACGATGAAATTAGCGATGTTTGAAAACGGTTACAGAAAATTAGTGACCTAATACATGAGAAATTAATAGGTTAAAGGTATGGCGGCTCTTCGCACGTACGGAAGATGGCGTTGTCTCTAGAGACACATAGTGTAATATTCCCCAGTAAAGGTGTAGAATATGGTCACTACGCGGATTTTGATGAAATTCCTTTTCAAACATCGATAAAACAACATCGAGGGTGCAGTTGCTATCACTACGCTGATAAAAATCAACCAACATACCTCTAGGTGTATTCAGTATGTCTGGCTGCCTTATGTCGTTCGGTCCAGTCGTACATACTGTAAGCTGAGCTCCCATGGGACAGTCGCTATTTTGTTTGACGGTGTAGGCTACCACATATCTGTTGTCTCCAGTGTTGATTTCCAGCATGGACCCAGGAGCCGGCGGTTTTGGTTGCTTGGGGTCTAATTGTAAGGCGCAATGTGAGCCTCCACAGTGTCGATGTCTTCTTTTCATGGTGATAACGACTATGACGAACACTCCTAGAGCTAGGGTTAAGAGCGAGCCTGTCAGTAAGGCGGCCATTGGAAGCATGCTTATATTGGTGCCACCATCTGTGAAATAATAAGAGTTGTAATGAGGAACTGCAAGGGGAAAAACATGAGATCAGTTTTGAAGGGAAAGTAAACCTGCAAATTTACGATATCCTTTTTACACCAAATTCAAAAGAAAGGAACAGTAGGAGCCGTAAATTGAACCATGGGTAATACCGTTGATTGAAGTATTTTGGGAAGATATCCAACCCATGTTTTCACAGTTCCCTTTCCCCTCGCATCTCTTCCCCTACATTTCGCACCCGTTTTGTGGAAACCTCTTCAATAACTTTCCTGAATGTGAAACAACTAGAGATTTCTGTTTTTGAAATATAAGGCAATTTGGAGACAGGAGAGTTCATAACTGAGTCATAATTAATGCCAGATGTTGAATTATTCAACACTTGCGGATATTCGAGTATTTTTTTATATAATACTAGATGACCCGGCAAACGTTTTTTTGCCATATCTCTCCCTTTTTTCGCAATTTCAAAATTGCTCGAGGCCTTCGGCCTCTCTTACCTTAGGAAAGCCCGTTTCTCCCTCTCGAAAACGCGGGGGGCGCTTCGCGCCCCCGGTCTCTCCCTTTTTTCGCAATTTCAAAATTGCTCGAGGCCTTCGGCCTCTCGTTGTTCTGGTTATTAAAAAATAAGGGTTGATCGTAGAAGGGTGAAAATTGGGGATTGTATGTATTTTTGTATGTTGTATCATAAAAAAATAGAAATTAGAAATTTTGTCTGAAAAATAAAAAATAAAAATTTAGGGGTGGACTACCCCTAACATTTAGGGGGATGAAAAATAGATGTTGGCCGATTCTGATAGATACCGGATAAGCATAAAAAATTTCATCAAAATCGGTCAAGCCGTTTCGGAGGAGTATGGCAACGAACACTGTGGACCCGAGAATTTTATATATTAGATATGAATTCTGTTTAAGGACACTAGGCGCGATATTTTGTTGATCTGATCCAAAAAATAATTGGAATATTTTTTCAAGAAGCTACTCGTCAAATCTAGCAATAAATTAATATTATTTATTTCATAAGCGGGTCACTGACCCATCAAAATGATAGCATTTCTTAAGGGCTATCCAAATATTTCATAGGAAAAACTATCGAATCATGGCATAAAAAGGATTTGAAGAAAAACCATTTTTCCAAAAAAAAATGTTTTTGCAACTTTGACTGATTTGCAGAATAAGATTGTCTAAAGACAATTTATCACCAATTTTTTCTTCATTTGAACTTCCTGTTTTCTAGAAAACGAAAAGTTTTTTCTTGCAAAATATACTTCATAATATTTTCCCATATTTTCTGAATGCTCAATCGATTCTGAATCCGAATATGTAAAGATAATGGTGGTTTCTATTATTTCAAGCAATTCCATCCAGAATCAACCCGAGGAAATTCAGATTCCATATTCGGAAAATATATCCATGTTGTCCAAATGAAGGAACAATTGAATTACATATTTTGAAAACCAGCCAAATTTGCAAAAATTGTTTTTTGAAAAAGCGGGTTTCCCTCAATAACTTTTCATGCTTCGGTTCGATAGTTTTTCCGATAACATATTTGGATAGCCCTTGAAAAATACTATCATACTGATGTGACACTTTTCAATTTTGCTCGAAGGATAAGTCACAAAATTTAGTGACCCGCTTACGCGAAACACCCTATACATCATTTTTCATTATTGCCTGAAAATATAAAATGAATAATATACATTTATTGCTAAATTTGACGAGTAGCTTCTCATAAAATATTTCAATTAAAAAAAAAACAAATCAACAAAATATCGCGCCTAGTGTCCGCAAACAGAATCCATATATAATATGGAAAACTACTCGAATATCCCCTAAATAATTTAAGGCCAGATCAAAGATCCACTTCAATCAGCGGTCATATGTCTCTTACTACTTAGACAGTAGAAACATATTTTACGTTTCCTTTCTTCAGGGACATTATTCTCATTATCAACCTTTACCTTGCGACTATTGCAGATATCGTCACGGAAATTTCGACGTAAAGTTTTATAGAAATCTCCTGAGCCCCTACCGAGTTACAGTTATCTGTATCTATTGAAATGAAAAATCGACGATAACCACGACCCCTGAGTTTGACCGGCTCGAACTACAATTTCGATCCTAGCGCCATCTAATTCTCATTCCAATTTTTGGTCTCGTATAGTTGAGAATCTTCCCAAATACTTCAATCAACGGTAACACCATCCCAATTGCAACGAAAAAACTGTAGGAAAAAGAAAGAATTCGCCCTTAAAAGTATATACACGAAAATCCACCTCCTTTAAGACAACATACAGGAAGGTGCAGCTAACTTTGGCTTGATTGGGTTCATCACTTCAGCTTAGCCTTTCTGATGGCCACTCACGAAGTTCTAATAAGCAGCCAAACTAACGAGTCTAATACAATACTTGTGTAGAAAATTCAACAAGCCGGCGTACCGCAAGGATCAGTCTTAGGACCGTTGTTGTTTAACATAATCATGTCGAACATACGAAGATTTACGATTATCAGTTTGCAGATGACTACCCTCTACTACTCCTTAGAATTAGAAAATCCATAACGAATAGCGAAGAACCAAGCCAAAGAGATGAAGACCAAGATCAATGCCATGCCGATGGTGACTCTGACCTTGATCTTGGTTTATGAAGTAGGGATGAAATTTATTTCTCTTCCCTTTCAGTCTCATTTTGCCATTCTATTATTAACTGAGAGAGGTCTCCCTTTGTATGGACCCTCTGGGAGAACTGTGGAAACATGAAGTGTCCTTTCTTTCATCTTGCAATTTCCTTGAACCTCTTTGCATTGAATCAAGCAACAATAACAATCTGTCCGAAAAAGTCTGGAAACGCCCTTTATTGGTTTGAACTTCAAACCAATAGTCGACTTATGTATTTGTAACAAATTCATAGCTTGAAAAAACGCCTTGTGATCTGTAATTTGGGAAATTGCTGAAGCGAAACTTTATCGAGCTACCCTATCAGAAAGTGTCAGGATTAATGGAGGTTGATTTGAGTTGACTAACTCATTTATATTCATTGGAAGTTAATGGATTACCGTTTTATTTGTGTTTGTAGAAAAGAAATATTTTTTGTCTAGCACAATAACGAATGAACAGGTAATCCATAATAAGTAATCATTCAAGTAACTTGGGGTTGATACTCAGAGTTGACAAATAGTTTATGGGGTTGGTTCACACCATTAGTATTAACTCATTACATGAATTATTGAAACGAATAATCGACTGTGTACATTGGTCGGATCGGATTTCATTGACTCTAAAAAAAGATTTTCTACAACACGAACCACAATATACCCAACGAAGGCCCAATGTGAATTAATAACGCGAAACTCGACGCACCTTTTCGCCCCCCCAGCCAAACATAATAATTTTCGAGCTCCCAACCGCGAAAAAACACAACCATCAAACTCTCACCTGTCCGCTTCTCGGCGTCATTCAGCATTATATCCTCCAGCACCACCTTCTCCCCCCTGCCCTTGGCATTCATCCCGTAAATTACCAATCTCAGGGCCGGGGGGGAGCCCTCCCACGGCGGCAGATCGTTCAATTCCAACCTGAAGAGGGGAAACTCCTGGCTCAGGCTCGTCAGATTGAGTCTCATCTTCATGTTGTTGGCGTCGTAAGCCTCCAACATAAAAATCTGCGGAAGACCACCGTCGTATCCCGCCCTACACTCCACATCCAGGATCTCCGAGGTCCGGTTTGCGGGAGCCCTAAGGGTGCAGTTTGTGGGCGCCCCCGGCTTAGCTGAAAAGGGGACAAGAGTTAGAATGAGCGATATTTCTCAAAGAAATACAAAAATATGGGATGAGTTGAATGTCCTATTTTTTTTTGGCAACATTGGCATGTACATTCCAGTATTTTTTTAATGTTGGCACTCCGAAGTTTTGCTCATGCAACCCAAAACTAGTATATTCCCTTTCACGATCTTCATTTTGAAAATTATTTCAACCATTTGGTGGCATGTACAATTATTTTTGTTGGTATCTATGAATATCTGTCATCAGTGTCATTTGTCATTCATTTGAAGTGTCTGGCACCACTTTGTCAAATTTTAGTGAAGTGTTGCTTACCAATCATTTATTTTATCTACTCCTATTGAATTATATATTCATTATTCAACTACTTTCGAGCAGTTAATAGTATCTGTAAACAAACACCGTGAGTTATAATAACTCACTGCTATAACTCCCCGTCTCTGTGCTTATGAACAAACCGATTGGCCGAAAGTGAACAGTCAATTATTGGTATTGAGGGGAGGTCACTTGAATAATTTCGACGTTTTCTCAAATTACGTTGATACCTAATTATTATTGTGAATGTTTTGCTAAAAAAGATGAATTCAGATAGTGAAGATGAATTATTAGATGAATTCAGATAGTGAAGATAAATTATTATGTACACCTTCAGAAATAAGACAATCAGCCAATGTGACCATACAGAATTTATTCCCCGAAAAATCCCAAAACAAATATAAAGGTGTATACAACAATTTTCAAGATTGGTGTAACAGTAAGAATATTAAGTCGTCGTTTACAAATAATGTTATTTTGGCATATTTTAGTGAACTTAGCACAAAATTTGAAGCATCGCCGCTATGTATTTTCTACTCCATGCTAAAAAGCACAATCAACATAAATAATGCATTGTTATAGGTAATTATTAAGAATTGTAAATAAAGTTCTTTCTCTGTGCGTGTATCTTAGTATTTATTGTCATAGTCGTAGATAAAGCATAGTATTCAACTTGAAGTAATGGTCATAACTCACTTGATGAATTACAGCACGAGCCGTAGGCGAGTGCTGCAAACTCTATCTGGTTGAGTTATGACCTACATTACCACTCGTTGAATAATATACTATTTCTTTTCAAGATTATAATTGATAGGTTTTGATAGTTTCACTACATAATACTGCGTTAGAAAATCATCTGAACTGAATGAGGTTGCCAACGCAAGAATATCAAATGTGCCACCAAAGCGATATGGTTCTCAATCGAAATAACATATTGATGAAGGGGGTTCTTTTGACTGGGCTGCCATACCTGTATCTTAATTTTATTTGAAACATAGTGAAAGCCGGAAAAACTCCTTACCCCATCGGCGAAGACCCAGTTTTTCACGAAACCGTTTCACTCCCGCTCAAACAGGCCAGCTCTCGTTTGAACCTTCTAGGTACAATTAGTCCGTTCCGAGTTGCTTGAATTATCATCCCCCTTTAATGGTCCTAATTAACTATGCACTGCACCCGGAATTATTTCTACAATAAAGTGTCCCCTTTGTATTTTGATACTTTGAGCGGCTCACGCTGCTCCCAACAGTGTACTGAGCAAATTTCGTTGGAGGGACTTTGTAGAAACCATGCGGCAGAACATAATCCTCCACATCCTGCCCCTTTGTTTTATTATTTCGCGTTGCAGGTGAATATCTAGTCGAATTGTTCGTACAAACTCGCAGAATTTAAGGCTTTGTCCGTAATTTGTTTTTGGTTGAATTATTCCGAGGTTTAATTCGAATGTGACATTCTGAAGCGGAACTGGAATCAAAGTATTTGCCGGGCTTCCGTTCCTAAAGGTGATTTGACCAGAGCCGTTCATCGGAAAGGGATGACTTCAATGTGTAGAGTTGAATATCTCTGCATTTGCAAGGAGATACTTACAAAGAACATAGGAGTTCTCAAAGAACCGGCTCTCCTCGTTGTCCAAGGATTTGTTGAATGAGAGCCCCTCTAAGATTAAGGATTTTCCAGGTGAAAATTCATTCAAAGTAATAGAATCCCAGTCCAGTCAAGGGTTGGTAGAAAATACTACGTAGGTTAATTTACTTGTAATATTTGGGAATACGAATATTTAATTTCATCGGAAAATAATCTGCTTATTCGAAATCGGGCAAACATTGTATTACTTTGTATAATCAACGGATGTTGTTAATTTTGGATCTGTGTGACTGAGATTTGATACGTAAACCATAGATACGGAAAGCTTTGGCTTCAAACTAAGCTTTGTTTTGACAAACGGAGGTAAATGACAAATAAACTTAGTATTGGCGATTGAAGGAGTCCTCGATAAGAGGAAAAGACGCAACGTAGGTTGACCATGAAAACATTTCGGAGAAAGAATTTAAGAGCGTGGGTGTCGCCGAGCAATGGAAGTGAGAGGCACTAAGAAAAATGTCAACTCAGGAATTAGGTTTTTGAAGGGGGAAAAAGTTTTCCTTTGAGAGACTCTGAAAGTGTAGGGGGCAGTGGTGGCGTGTCGGGGACCGCGGGCATCGAATTAATTGACCCCCTCGTACACTTGAATTAGTATGTTTATGTATGAAGTAGGGAACATAGGAGTTTAATTGTCTGATTTAATTATGATTATGCGAATCTAGGTGAATGATAGATGTTTTTTTTTGCTGATGTTTTTGTTGTCTTGAAAATCTCGATTTTATGTACGCATTTACTATCATTTTTCGTAAATATACTTTTTTCTTTCAAATTTCTTGGTTTTCTTTCCTCAATACCTGTTTCTCAGAAAGGGTAGAACAAAAGACTTCCTCTTCGTGCAGGAAGCACGAACTCAATTCTTTTCAGACAATAGATTATAAATGGTGACAGCGGGGAATATAAAATAATACCAAAATTCCATCTTAATAACTTGTATCATTATTAAGGGTACAAGTCGTATTATTACATACTAAAAGTCTAAGCACCTAGACCTGGAGCTTAATATAAATGACAACTGACAGTAATTCACGGACACCAACACAAAAAAATTGAACAAAATTGTTTCTTACTCGATATGATCGATTGATAGAGATTAAAACGATAAGGATGCTTAAGAATACAGATAGATGATGAAGAATAAAGAAAGAAAATAGGGCGTGAATTACTCACCAGCTGGCACCACTTGGAAGACGCACGGCTCTTGTTGCCTTCCTATGACGTTCTTGCCCCAACACGTCAAAGTTCCGTAGTCCCTCTGGGAGGCAGGTGTGTACATGAGCTCGCTGACATTGGCACTAGAGGTGGCGAATCTGGCTGGCGAGACGTCGAAGCTTTCGCCGCTGTTGTTGAACTGCCATACGAAATTCACCTCCGCTGGATCTGCTGAAACTTGGCACCTGACCTTGAGCACTTCGTCTAGGGATGCACCGATTATTGTCACTTCGTCGTCCTTGCATACTGGAGCATCTATGAAGAAGAATTTCTGAGAATTAACATCTAAATGCGCAAACTATACGAATGTGAATGGATCTTCCAGCGACAAAAATCGACGAAACGAAGCAGAAACGTCTCGCAATAACAGAAATTGGCGATGTTCCCGTCTAGCAACATCTAAAATCCCGGCTATTGGGGGTCGAGAGACCCCCAATGGATAATCGGGGGAAGTTGAAGGTAGACGTTTCTGAAATATTCGAAGTCAACCGACCGGATTCGAACTGAGGTAAAACCGACAAATCACCGGCAATTCAGGGCCCGGAAAGTGTTGATAATTTCCAAGTTTGACGAAACCCGCGAGCCGAACGACGCGAAGGTTCGAACTTTTTCGTTGGAAAAGTTGGCTTATAAATCCCCCGAGGAACGTTCCGACGAGATCACGCGGGTTACGGCCGAAAGAGACCGTAGGAGTTTTCCACTTGTGCCTCTGATCGATATTGACCTCACCTGCTGTAGGACCGCAAGGTCAGAACGTTCCCGAAGTTCGTATGGTTTTGCGATTTGGGTTTTATCGGATTGCAAATTGTGGAATAAGGGGGGCGCATCGGCAGGATATCCGAAAAGTCTCATTATAATGCCCCTAATATTGTGGGTTTTATTTATCTAAACAAAATTAGGGGAGTAACCCTTAGGAGATTGGGGTTACTAATAGTGCCCTGCAGATATATTGCTCCCCTCTTTATTGAGCCGAGTATATCATGAGCTCGCCATCCAGTTCCAGGACTCTTTCGAACTCCACATTGATGATACCTTGGCCTAAGCATTCTTTGCGTTCTCTTCCCAAGAGAATCTACATTCGTCCTCTTCTGCTGGACCTAATTTCCCTGGATGCTTTGTGCATTGTTGAACTTTCTGGAATGCTCCATACCTGGAAGATTCCCTGTCAGTGTCGTCTTTCTAAGTCACAGAAAGGTTCTGCTTCTACAAATGGATTTACAGCCCCTTTTACTAGCTAGATAATACTCCCATATAATCTCTGAACTGATGACAGTTAGGGTGGATCGCTATTTTGATAGGCACCAGGTTCCTCAAAGTAGCATGTGCCTATGAAAGAAGACGAGGAAACAAGAAAAAACATCTACTTACATCTAACTCTTAATCTAACAGGAACACTAGATCTTTCTCCCCTAGAATTTGAGGCGACGCAACTGTAGTCTCCACTCTGCCTTCTGGTCACGCTCTGTAGTACCAAGCTGTGTGTACTGATGATGATTCCAGATGACATGTTTTGCGTTACTAGTTCGCCCTAGAAAAGAAAATGCAATGTTATAAACTTGAAATAATGAAGCTGTCAATTTATTATAACTTCCCCTTGAATATATACAAATAATACTGAGGGAGATGAAGCCATAAGAAGTGGAATCCAAGAGCCAAGATCGTGGGGTATGAAACTCATCGAGATGACTCTTTGATCTTCATTTTTGAATAGGGTCTGGAATTTACTTCAGTTTACGTGAAATCATCTGACAGAGCGTATGATTTTTGTGACTTTTCCGAAATCCGTGATGTGTTTCCAAATAGGTGGATAGGATGTAGTGGGTCGGTTTCTTGGCCTGCACGCCCCTCGGATCTCAACCCGTGTGATTTCTTCTTTAGGGGTAAGTGTACAGTAACGGTGGGGTGAGTAGTGTTGAAGAACTAAAGCAACGCATTGAAAATGCCTGTGACATTATTCGTGAGCAAACTGATGTGATAGTTGCTGCATGTAATAATTCGTTATTACTCCGGGCAAACGAATGTTTCATTTTCGAACAATTTCTGTGAACAATTTCGATCAATTTCATCGGTGAGATTGTGAACTCCTATTTTTTTTTATAGGACCTTTTCAATTAGTAATTTTTCCTGTCCTTAGTTTGACCTTTAAGAACTTTACCATTCAGGAAAAATCTCCTAATTGAAGTTGAAAGAGAATATAGAAATTTGCGATAAAATCTAGCACTTTATTCACTTGCTGCAATGCATATGGCACCGTAATTCATGGAAAATCTCCTAAAAGATAGATAACACGATCCAAAGTCGTCTTGAGATCTTGATGCCCAAGATTTTTGCACTTTTTGAGCGCTCGTACAACTTACACGAGGGCTATATCATTTCGTCACGATGTCTGTATTTTTCGAATTTTGAGCCGAAAATGGTCTCAATCGACTATGTTCGACTCACTGATGACGAATCCGTCGAAAAATTCGAGTCTGTCCGTCCGGCCGTCCGTCCGGCCGTCCGTCCGTCCGGCCGTATACACGATAACTCTCGAACGGAATGTCCTAGAAACTTGAAATTTTCAGGGTAGGTTCAGTTCCCGAATGGCTCGGTTAAGTTCGTTAATGGGCCAAATTCCACCAGGGGTTCCGTAAATATGGCCGTTCAAAGTTTTGTTTCCCTGATAACTTGAAAACTACAGATTTGATCGAGATGAAATTTTGCACTCAAATGGAAAATGAGGTGTTCAAGATACATGTGAAATTTTGTCCAGATCGCATGACCAGAACCATAGAAACCATAGAAAATTGTAACTTTTGAACGGAAAGGCCTAGGGACTTGAAATTTTCAGGATAGGTGTGGATCTCGAATGTCGTGATCACGTTCATCTATGAGCAACATTATACAAGGGGTTCCGTAAATACGGTCGTTTGAAATTTTGTTTTCTCGATAAATTCGAAACTGCGGATTCGATCGAGATGAAATTTTGTATTTTAATCGAGAATGATATATTGAAGCAATATTTTGTCCAGATCGCATGACCAGAACCATAGAAACCATAGAAAATTCTAACTTTTGAACGGAAAGGCCTAGGAACTTGAAATTTTCAGGGTGGGTTTGGATCGCAAATTTCACGGTCATGTTCATCAATGAGCAAAATTGGACTGGGGGTTCCGTAAATATGGCCGTTCAAAATATTTTTTTCGTGATAGTTTCGAAACTACCGATCGGATTGGAATGAAATTATGCACCTAGCTCAGGAATAATGTATTCAAACTACGTGCAAAATTTTGTCCAGATCGCATCACCAAGACCATAGATACCGTGGAAAATTCTAGCGAATTATCGGAAAAAAATTGATCAGCTGAAGCACCGACATGAAGTCTGGAGTTTCGCCTAAGTTTCAGAATTTTTTTGACAGCAGTCAAAAATTCCTTCAATTGATTTCTAAAACTGGAAAATGCGAATCTACCTACAAGGTGCATGTACGAGCGCTCAAAAGCTCCTGCCTTCACGGCAGTGCTTTTCGTAATTTTTAAATTGAATATTGAATATTCCTTTTCGTATTCTCTCGATGTTTCTATTGTCTTCTTCGTTTGTTTGTCTATTATTTCCTCGAAAGTTTCTGTTTTTAATCTTCTCTGATTCGTTTATCGTTGACTTTCTTTGGGGCACACTTATTATTCTGATCAATATAATTTGAAAATTCTTTTCTTATCTTATCTCTATAGTTTGATTTCCTTCCATATTAATATTGCATCAGCTCTGGTTATTTCTGCAATTTCTTCTTGCAATCCGTCAGGTGAATTTTTGATTTATTTTATTTAATCTCTGGTGAATTCATCCATTTCTTCTTCTGTTGCACCGAATTCGATGGCAGGTATTCCCACATAATTATCGTTTTTGCTATTCGGATTCAGCTTGAATTGTTGTTGTAATGAGCCTGCGAACATTTCTGATTTCTCTACTTTGTTTTTATTGTCTCGCTTATTTTCTTTAGTTTTAGAATCCTAGTTTTATTTTTTCCCAGTTAATGCTGACGCCATTTGCCATAAAGATTAGTCTTCTTAGTCTAGATTCTCTAGATCTTTATTCCATTCGTCCGTAAATAATTCTCAGACTCTGGTTTTCACCTGGTTTGTTAGTTTATTCAATCGCACTGAAAAAAAAAGAATGCCGGGAATTTCCGGTTAAAAGAATTCCTGTCTGCAACTACTGTTATCACAACAAGAAAATACCGTTCTGAGAACCATCTGTACGTGCAACATAACGTACCAATAGGGGTTGAAGTGAATTGAGTCCTATGAACGGTAAGCATAGCAGTAACTTTCATTTTGATTTTAAAAAGAATATTTCCGGTTACAGGAATATTTTGTTAAATGTTATAAATTCAATAGGAATTTTCGATATTTCTCACAGAAATTCAGATTATTTTACCGGAATAAATCTTCAGATAAGAGTATTTTAATCCATGTTGTACTATATGGTTGGAGTTGTTTGGAATAACATATCGATTAAAAAGCGACAGAAAAGGTGTTAACATTTGTAGACAGTAATTCTGTAATCAAATTCGCTAAATTGTGTCCGAAATCAGGGAAAAAAATTCTTTATATTCATAATGGAGTCTTCTATTACTGGTATTCAACAAATTTCTCTCTTATTCGGTAGAATAATGTAAAGATACTGTATAATAAATATAATATAATTTAAAATAAATTTTCCCCCGATTCCAGACTTCTATTCGCTGAGTCACTCTTTAGAAAGAAAACATTATAAGAACGCCTCGATAGCCTTCTTGAGTACGGACCGGACTAGGGTGCCGGAGGCCTGTGTGCGAATCCCGGCATGGATGTTGAAAATGTTTGAAAAATTGTGAGAGTGTCTTAAAAAATTGAGATGATGAAGGAATATTACAATCAATAAGGTCAAAAAACATAAATAGAAAAAAATGCATTAAAAAAACTACACACATGGAAATTACTCCCAAAACCACGTGGTTAATTTAATAGGAAATGCAACGAATTCCAGTCAAATACTCTAGGTAACCACACAGAAAATTCCTGTTTTCTTCACAATATTATTATCCTGTTGAAATGACGAACTACAGTTTGGTTGCATCAACTAATCTGAAACTTGTTATGTTAAAATCAGCCAATATTCCTTCTATCGCTTATATAGGGGGGAATTTCCTGTAGAAGTAACCGATTTCCTGTTGTATATACTGGAAAATTTCTTTGAGTGTGAGTGGAGGTTTTCTTTATACTGTTTCTTGGTTAACCTCTTTTCCTCTAGTAAAATTCGCACATAAACGGTTAGATGACTCTTCTTCGGTATTTGTTTCACTATACTCTACTGTGCTTGGGCTGCGATGGTTATTCTCTCTAGATCTCCGATTGCTCAATCTATGTTTTCTTCCTTTTCCATCTTCACATTGCACTTTGAGACTTCTTGTTTATGTTTTTTTGTCAGGATCACAGGGCAGTGATCCAATGATGGATCTATCTTTGTTTCAATATGGCTTTATCCAGAACATCTATTTTTCCTGTTGCTGTTTCTGTTTGTTTTCACACAAAGGTCAACAGAAATCTTACTCCACCTCTCTGCGGGTCCCCAGAATTTTTTCTGGGATTACCTTGATTGTTTTTTCGATTAGCTTGCCGCATAAACAGTTGAATGTCCATGTTCCACTTGATATTGATAATTTCACATTAATTTCGATCCGAAATACGGTAAAATTGAAGTAGTGATAGTTTCTGTAAACGACCTAACTAAAAAGTACTCAAGCAAATGATAACCCAATTACCTTGCCGTTCTTCGGAGTTGTAGAAGTTTAGAAGTTACAATCTTAATGGTGTAATTTTCCCTCTCAACCATAGTCATGATGTCGGTTCAAACTAGACCGCATGCCACCCGCTAATCAACTTTATTGGCTACTAGTCCCTTCTACTTATAATTTCAGAGCACAGTAACAAGCATATCGTTAAAATCACCTGCATTTAAATTTCCGGCAATATCGCTTGTTTTATAACATCAAGTTTTCATTGATTCGAATTTACGATTTCATTTCGTGATATTTCACCGAAATCTAGAGCGCGAATCCTCTTTCGCAGGTTTAATTAAATTCGCAGGGTCGACTTAGTACCCTCTACTCGCGAAACGTAACTCTCGTTTGATGGCGTTATTCGAACCGTGAATTCGAGATCGTTTTTTAGCCATATTATTACATGCATGTTATGACGAAACTGCAATTAGCATCGACGTTATGGGTGGTAAATCATAAGGGCGAACATTAAAACATCAGTCCCTTTTCTATTCGCGTTTTCATCGAGCATGCTAGGAGAGCTATAATGAAAAACGCTGAAAATTATACTGACAAGTTTATTGTTCGAACATGAAAACGTACTGTTATTTCTTTTTTCGAGAGCCACTCTAAAAAATGGTCAGCACATATTGCGCTGATATTCGAAACTCACGAAGCAGAATTCAAGTTTATAATTTTCAATTTCTATAGTTCATGTTTTTGCACGCTTGTTTTTATGAACAAAAGTGTTATCATTTTGGCCAAATGTCTTGAACGATTTGGAGGAAAAATACGGAAATATACACTTCAAAAAAGAAGCCTCCATAAACCGAGGATAAGACCGGATCCCTTCTGAACACGGACCTGAATATCCGTGATTTTCGGGAGAGGGGGAGGATGATGAAACCTCCCTCCGCAAATTTCAACCAACAGATCCCGCAGGTCCGAATCTCCCTGACAGGTTTAGAATACAGTTTAATTAATCATTTCACGATTTAAACTATTCTGTCAGGGAGATTAATTTCGAATTCATAATTAATTAATTATTGTAACTTTGATTATGTAGATGCACTTGTGGCATATCCGCTCGGATTTAATTTATATCTACGGGTTTCGCTGCACCGTTCCGTAGGAAAGCCGGATTGGATGGGAATATCGATGAAGAGGTCTCAACCAATTTTTTGGATAGATAGAATATATGGTTTTGTGTATGTTCTTTGGGGTAGATTATGTCATATTTATTCTACACTGATATTTTCAGAAGTGTTGCGAAGATTGGGCATTTTTTGGAAACGACTGAACTCCAAAAATTGAATTTATAGACTCCCTGATTAGCCTAGTCGATGATTTGTGAAAAGTTTTTTTTTCCTAGATCCCAATTTCTCTGATCCTACTTTTCACTTTTTCGCTTATATCTTTCAAACGTTTCGTCGGGCGATAACATATAATATACAAATTGAAAGTTTTTCTCATTCTCTAGAAATTTTTCTCGAATCAATTCTCGTTACCCGAACAGTTTCTGAGATATCCGCAGCTAAAGGTCACTGATTCAAGAAAAGTGCATTTTCATCTCTATTATTCCGACAAACATTCTTTTCTAACGCCTCAGCCTTTCAATTTTCGTCAATACCCATTAGAAAAAGTGTTGAATTTCCTTCATAACGAGTTTCAATTCAATTTTGTGTTATTACCGAGTTGATGAAGGTTTTGTGAAAAGTTTTTTTTCTTAGATCCCAATTTTCACTTTTTCGCTTATATATCCCAAACGGTGCGTCAGGCGATAAAAATTATATTAAGCCGATTGAAAGCTTTTCAAATTCTCTAGAAATTTTTCTCGAAACTAATTCTCGTTACAAGAACAGTTTCTGAGATATCCGCAGCTAAAGGTCACTAATTCAAGAAAAGTGCATTTTCATCTCTACTTTTCCGACAAACATTTCCTTCCAACTCCTCAGCCTTTCAATTTTTGTCAATACCCATTAGAAAAAGTTTTGAATTTTTTTCACAACGAGTTTCAATTCAATTTTGTATTATTAACCAGTTGATGAAGGTTTTGTGAAAAGTTTTATTTTTCTTAGATCCCAATTTTCACATTTTCATTTATATATCCCAAACGGTGCGCGGACGGTAAAAATTATAATATACAGATTGAAAGCTTTTCAAATTCTCTATGAGGTTTAGTCAAAATTATTTTCGTTGCTCGAAACTTTTTTGAGATATCTGCAGCTGAAGGTCACTAATTCAAGAAAAGTGCTTTTTTACCACTACTTTTCCGACAAACATTCCCTTCTAACGAATCAGCCTGTCAATTTTTGTCAATAGCCATTAAAAAAAGTGTCGAATTTCCTTCACAACGAGTTTCAATTCAATTTTATATTATTAACCAGTTGATGAAGGTTTTGTGAAAAGTTTTTTTTCTCAGATCCAAATTTTTACATTTTCACTTATATCTCCCAAACGGTGCATTGGACGGTAAAAATTATGATATAAAGATTGAAAGCTTTTCAAATTTTCTAGGAAGTTCAGTCAAAACTATTTTCGTTACTAAAAGTGTTTCTGAGATATCCGAGGATTAACAGTAAATCTGAAACTCGGTAACTTTGAACATGTGAATTATAAAAAAATTAAGAAGCTCTCATTGTGAAGGGAGTTTGATGCTCTTCAACTTACTTCGTAACGCCTATAGCAGAAAAGTCGAAGGCTGAGGCTCTAGAAGGGAATGTTTGACAGAAAACGTGGTGTGAAACTTCAACTTTCGGATATCTCAGTCCAAATACATTCCCGAAGAAAAAAATTCTTCACTCTGAAATATTCAACACACCCTCCTTTTGAGCTTTAATTGACCCAACTCAATATAAAAATACTATTCCTATTTTACAAAATGATATCCCACGTCTGGTATCACCAGCGCATTCGCCATTTTGCGACCAACTCCCGCTGCTTCTTCGAAAATACCATCCACAGCGTCGGAGCGTCCTTGAATAACGAAAGGAGTGAAGCACAGTTAGGATCACTTAGGTGTCCGAAGGTTTTTTATTTCGTTGATCGCCTCGAACATTTCAGTTTTATCGTGCAATTTCAGCGAATTACATTTTTAAACGAGCAAATTCAAATTATTTCCTTCATCGAAGCAATCATGGAGTTCGCCTAAAAATAGGGTGCCTTCAAGAACCTCCTAAGTAGGTGGGTGTGGCCTGTACACTCTCAATCTATTCCGATAAAGCTCCCTCTCAGCGATGTTATAATGACACTCCAAGGGAAGGCGTTTTGATTTGAGTAAAGAGGCACCACCATCTTTATGGCCTGATATAAAGATTGCGCGTAATCCCTGTTTTATGGTTCATAAAGCTTGTTCAATTATTGCTCATGAGACAAGTCTTAACGTTGGAAATAAACCTGTATCAAATGTGTATTTCGCCCAGAAAACACTTAAACTGGAGTTATGACGCTTTCGGGGATGAATGAAGAGGGAAATACGTACTTTTCGCCGTGATTCCTAGGGAATATCTGAGTGTAACTCGGGGAAAACTAAATTTTCACCGGACGATAATTTTTAATATTTTTCACTGAATGAGAAAACCCAGAATAAAATGAGCGAGGTTCGTCCTTCTAGGAAACTTTACATCGAGAAAATTGCTTTATGGGGCGGTCTAGAAAGTTGTAGCTGAAAGAACGTAATCCGAGTCCTTTCATTATTTCAGAATGAACACTGTCGTGGAATTTGAGTCCATTTTCTGGATTAACTATACTATGAGTTATCGGAGGAAATGGATATTCAGAAGAGTCAAGGTGGTCTCAAACCCCAAAATATTTGCGATAATCGTTGCTTAGATTTATGGTGATGTCATAAATGAATGTGGGAACAGATTGTCAACCCAAAACCGCCCAAAATCTATCATAATTAATCGGAATACCGTTTTTATTCGACGAAATTAGCGATCCCATCCGATGAAAGACCCACTATACACGCTGGTCGAAGCAGTAAACGTCGTCGTCCACTGCCATTCAATTTTCCGTGAAAACGGGCTACTTCGCCATTCATCCGAGCCATTATCGCGGTGAGTGGGAACAGTCGGGGACAGCTTTCTGCTGGAGCGTGGACCGAATGTTTGTCTACATCCGGGACCTATTCATTTACCTCCTTTTCAGGAGACGTAAGTTGATAGGATTACCGCGGATGTTTATTCTGCCAACAGTTTTCCAACGCTGCGGTAATGTGGATGTTGGCCAACTTCTAATGTGTTAAACCCGAGACCGGCCGAAGTTGGAGGTGGCCGAGGAGACTAACTATTCTGGAATGGAAGGCTCTGGGAATTTTCCTTTTCTAGAGTACAGGTGCACTATTCTTCATCCACAAATGATATTTTATTAACGAAAAATCTTCGAAAATTGGAATTCATTGGAATACTCATATGGAAATTTGATCACTCCATTTTTTTCCATATTTATTCATTAACTAGTTAATTTAAGGTCAATACACTCAGTTCTCGAAATCTGGGATCTTTCCTTCAATCAATTTTGAGGTTGGTTTGAAACTTGCCAATGATAAACCTTCGTCATCGATATTCCGAAATTCTTATGAGCTGCAGTTGATCAGCTTTCAACAAAAGCATGTTTAAACTACAAACATATTGTTGCGTGATCACCACTTCAAGGCTTGACACGAGGCACAGCGCACAGCCTGTATATTCCCACTTCGAGGAACTTCTCATGAAGCCCAGCACATTTCTAGACATACCAAGAATGACCGTCAAACCACCGGAAACAGTGCGAAGGAGTGCAATGTCACGTTTTGCATGAGACTAGTGAAACTCGTGCCTAAAGTGCAAGTTCGAGAGTTCCCCCACATGATAATCATAGTTTACTTTTCAAGATTGATTTAATGAGTATTTGGCAGAATCTCCGAAAAGAGCTTTCCTATTTGTTTCACGTCTATTTCAGGAGTGAATTGTCAGCCATTTTTCCCTGAGCAAACATTTTTTTCTCGGGCGGCTACGTGAGAAAAAAGTTATGCGGTCTCACCTCCATCATTCGACCTGGAAACTTTTAACGTCCACCGTAATATATGAACCAGGAAGAAATCTGCATCAACGGCAAAATAAAAGGAAGCCGGGACGCGAATGTCTCCCGAGGGTGGCCCTCTGCTTTATTCCCGTCCACTCACGTCCGTTCTGCGGTCCCAAAAAGTTTTGTTTATTTATTTTTAATTACGGTCTCATGGCGTGCAGCCGACCCTTGTTTCCACTAAATTGAGACATTCGTAGGTTGCCATGGAACTACCTATCTACGGCGGCGGAACTGACATTAAAAGGTAATTTGTTCCGAGGATCTAGAAACTTTTCTGTTCTGCGCAAGAAATTTATGGCTATTTAATAACTTCGCGTTACGTGGTAGTCGCAGAAAGTAAAAAGCTTTTATCCATTGTGGGATCTTGGCTCATTCACTTTCCCCGTTCTTCGGGGCATTATCGGAGGTTAATGATTGCAGATTGGCAGATCGACTAGGAGAACGCCGCTAATTCGACACAGCCTCATTATTTCGATATCACAATGAACTCTTTTTTTATAATAAAGCTTAAAATCGATTACCAAGGTTTATTTCTTCCTCATCATGTTTCCTCCCTCACAAAAATTGAGTTTATAATAATCTGGACGCTTAATCATCCAAATTCCTATTTCAAAATGAGAATGATAACAAGATAGTACCAATTAATTCACATATTCAGCATGCAATCTGAAAAAAAATCCCGAAAGCAGATTTGGTTGCAAAATGGCGAATGCGGTGGAAAAATCAGAAGTGGCATATTATCATTTTTTAAATATTGCGGGAGAATTATAATAATTTTCGGAATTGTATTTTCATATTAAGTTCAGTAAATGGAAGCTCAAAAAAGGAGTAGAGAACATTTCGCAGGAAATATTATTTTTTTCCGTGAAAGTATTCGGATTATTCTGGAGGTAAACATACGCAAAATGGCGAATGCGGTGATAAAATAAGAAGTGGCATATCATTTTTGAGCGCTCGTACTACTTACACGAGGGCTATATCATTTCGTCACGATGTCTGTATTTTTCGAATTTTGAGCCGAAAATGGTCTCAATCGACTATGTTCGACTCACTGATGACGAATCCGTCGGAAAATTCGAGTCTGTCCGTCCGGCCGTCCGGCCGTCCGGCCGGCCGTCCGGCCGTAAGCACGATAACTCTCGAACAAAACAACCAAGAGACTTGAAATTTTCAGTGTGGGTTCAGTTCCCGAATGGCTCGGTTAAGTTCGTTAATGGGCCAAATTCCACCAGGGGTTCCGTAAATATGGCCGTTCAAAGTTTTGTTTCCCTGATTACTTGAAAACTACAGATTTGATCGCAATGAAATTTTGCACTCAAATGGAAAATGAGGTGTTTAAGCTACATGTGAAATTTTGTCCAGATCGCATGACCAGAACCATAGAAACCATAGAAAATTGTAACTTTTGAACGAAAACGCCTAGGGACTTGAAATTTTCAGGATAGGTGTGGATCTCGAATGTCGTGCTCACGTTCATCTATGAGCAACATTATACAAGGGGTTCCGTAAATACGGTCGTTTGAAATTTTGTTTTCTTGATAAATTCGAAACTGCGGATTCGATCGAGATGAAATTTTGTAATTTAATCGAGAATGATATATTGAAGCAATATTTTGTCCAGATTGCATGACCAGAACCATAGAAACCATAGAAAATTGTAACTTTTGAACGGAAAGGCCTAGGAACTTGAAATTTTCAGGGTGGGTTTGGATCGCAAATTTCACGGTCACGTACATCAATGAGCAAAATTAGACTAGGGGTTCCGTAAATATGGCCGTTCAAAATATTTTTTTCCTGATAGTTTCGAAACTACCGATCGGATTGGAATGAAATTATGCACCTAGCTCAGGAATAATGTATTCAAACTACGTGCAAAATTTTGTCCAGATCGCATCACCAAGACCATAGATACCGTGGAAAATTCTAGCGAATTATCAGAAAAAAATTGATCAGCTGAAGCACCGACATGAAGTCTGGAGTTTCGCCTAAGTTTCAGAATTTTTTTGACAGCAGTCAAAAATTCCTTCAATTGATTTCTAAAACTGGTAAATGCGAATCTACCTACAAGGTGCATGTACGAGCGCTCAAAAGCTCCTGCCTTCACGGCAGTGCTTTTCGTAATTTTTTGAATATTGCTGGAAAATTTCAAAAATTTTCGGAATAGCATTTTCAAATTACGTTCAGTAAATGGAAGCTCGAAAAGAGGCGTAGAGAACATTTCGCAGGGAATATTATTTTTTTCCGTTGAAATATTTGAAGTTTCCAGGAGGTTAGCATACTAGAATTCCTGGGACATAAATATTTTCAGTTTTCCGCTTATATTTCCCGAACGATGCCAGGAGGCAAAATGGTTGTAAAATGGCGAATGCGGTGATAAAATCAGAAGTGGGATAACATTTTTTGAATATTGCGGGAAATTATAATAATTTTCGGAATAGCATTTTCAAATTGAGTTCCGTAAATGGAAGCTATAAATAATTATAATATTATTTCTTTCCGTTGAAGTATTTGAAGTTTCCAGGAGGTTAGCATACTAGAAGTCCTGGGACCTAAAGATTTTCAGTTTTTCGCTCATATTTCCCGAAAAGTGCCTCCTTTTGTAAATTTAGTCATATAAAAGGTTTATTTCTTCCCCATCATGTTTCCACCCTCACAGGAATTGAGTTTATAATAATCTGGAAGCCGAATCATCCACATTCCCATTTAAAAATGAGAATGATAATAAGATAATACCAATTAATTCACATATTTAGCATGCAGTTTCAGAAAATTCCCGAAAGCAGCTCAAATTCGCGCTTTGACGATTTGGTTGCAAAATGGCGAATGCGGTGATAAAATCAGAAGTGGGATATCATTTTTGAATATTGCGGGAAAATTTTAATAATTTTCAGAATAGCATTTTCAAATTAAGTTCAATAAATGGAAACTCAAAAAGAGGCGAAGAGAAAATTTTGCAGGGAATATTATTTTTTTTCGTTGAAGTATTTGAAGTTTCCAGGAGGTTAGCATACTAGAAGTCCTGGGACCTAAATATTTTCAGTTTTTCGCTCATATTTCCCGAACGATGCCTCCTTTTGTAAATTTAGTCATATAAAAGGTATATTTTTTCCCCATCATGTTTCCCCCCTCACAGAAATTAAGTTTATAATAATCTGGAAGCCAAATCATCCACATTCCCATTTCAAAATGAGAATGATAATAAGATAATACCAATTAATTCACATATTTAGCATGCAGTTTCAGAAAATTCCCGAAAGCAGCTCAAACTCGCGCTTTGACAATTTGGTTGCAAAATGGCGAATGCGGTGATAAAATCAGAAGTGGCATATAATTTTTTGAATATTGCTGGAAAATTTCAAAAATTTTCGGAATAGCATTTTCAAATTACGTTCAGTAAATGGAAGCTCGAAAAGAGGCGTAGAGAACATTTCGCAGGGAATATTATTTTTTTCCGTTGAAATATTTGAAGTTTCCAGGAGGTTAGCATACTAGAATTCCTGGGACCTAAAGATTTTCAGTTTTTCACTCATATTTCCCGAACGGTCCCCCCTTTTGTAGATTTAGTCATATAAAAGGTTTATTTCTTTCCCATCATGTTTCCTCCCTCACAAAAATCAAGTTTATAATGATCTAGAAGCCAACTAATTCACATATTTAGCATGCAGTCTGAAAAAATTCTCGAAGACAGCTCAAACTCGCGTTTTGACGATTTGGTTGCAAAATGGCGATTGCGGTGGTGAAATCATAAGTGGGATATCATTTTTCAAATATTGCGGCAAAATTAATAGTATTTTCATTCAGTAAATGGAAGCTCAAAAAATGGCGTAAAGTACATTTCGCAGGGAATATATTTTGTTTCTGGGAAAGTATTTGGAGTTTCTAGGAGGTCAACGTACTAGAATTCCTGGAACCTAAAGATTTCAGTTTTTCTCTTTCATTTCCCGAACAGTGCGTCCTTTTGTGGAATTATACATATAAAGAATCAGAGCTTTGAATTGCCTACATGATTATATTTGATACATTTTTTGTGACTCGAACAGTTTTTGAGATATCTGCAGCAAGAAGTCTCTTACTTTGCACTTTCTCCTCAAGTTTTCGAGGAAAGTTCTTTTCTAGCCCTCACCCATAAGTTCTACAGTAAAACTTTGAAGTGAATGAGAGCTTCTTAAATTATCAATCTACGAAAGAAAAATTTCGTGCAGAATTAAGAATAGTAAAATATGTATTCATCATCTTCCAATCGTAATTTTGCCATAAATTACGTGTTTGAGTTTTATAATATAATATAATATATATATATAATATATAATATATAATTTATAATATATAATATATAATATATTATATATAATATATAATATATAATATATAATATATAATATATAATATATATATAATATAATATAATATAATATAATATAATAATAACTGAATGGTAATGATATTCCCAAATGGAAATCTGGCAACACAGTACTAAACCAGAGAATCTTGGCGTCATTTCAGAATGTAAACAAACGGATATCTCCCGATATATCTCCCTTAATAAAACTGAACTAATTTGAGGAGTGACGAAAAAATTTGACTCAATAATTTGAAAATTCCTTCACCTTGTTCTCACTAATAATGCTTGAAATTTCTGGTAGAAATAAGATGTGCGAAGTCAAAAAGGTTGTTAGGCGAAGCGTCATCCCGTATTTGCCCAACAGGTCCTCGTCGACTCATTAGTTACAGTAGTCAAAACATGTGCCAGAATTGAAGCTTTGAGATCCCGAAGTTGTACACACACAAAACACCGCCTCCATAAACAAGAAGCAAGTTCGAAAGGAGCAGTAATTAACGATGAGCTCCTATTGACAACGGCAGAGCAGGTAAATGTTTGTTCATTAGAGAAAGGAGCGTATAAAGAGTATGATCAAAGGTAGAGTCGGTCAGAGTCCGGATTGTTCGAATTTACTTACGTCGTGATACCAGGTAATTTTGTGTTCTTTGGGATTAGCCCTGATATTGCACTCAAAGTACACGTCGTCTCCCTCTTTAATATCGTCTGGATTCAGGGTTGTGCCGAGATTCAGCTGAACTTGGGGCGGATCTGAAAAAGAAAAACGAATAAAGAGAAGGTCAGGACTTCGACTGTCGATGCTGAAAAGGAAGAATTATTTTTGCAAGGATCCATACGTTTTCTCTTCTGGAAAAAAAATTTCCTTTTGCTGGATCCATCCCTGACGGAGACCAACTTCACCTGGTCCGTTTGTTTCGCGAACGGCAAGATGTGAATATTTAAAACGCAATGAAGGGCTTTTAGTGTTATGAGTAAGAGGCCGCTGTAAATACTGGCGCTCTCCTTGATTTTTATTCCCGAATAATTTCGTTCACGCTTAATATACATCCTGAGGGCCTGTGTGCGGTTCGAAACACCTTTTTGCGTGATAACATTGGATTTATTAACCATTTTTAGCGGATGGAAATGTTGGGGAGAATTCCGAGATAATTTTCCAATTATGTGTGTTCTTTGAAGTTCTTCGTTTACTCTGATCGCTTTTCGTTGTGGCTTTCTTTCGTTTTCATATGTTTTTTCTCGGTTGGAAGTTTGTTCAACTTTGATGACTATTTTTATCGATTTAGTCCAGTTAGACCAGATGTTCTCTCGATGTTATTGAAGATGGTTTCTATAATGGAAAGTTATTTGGGCCCTTTCCATAAAACCAAGAGATTTCATAGATGGAGATGAAGAATAGTAAATACTAATAATAATAATAATAAAAAAGTTTATTCAAATTCATAAAGCATAAGATGCAACAGAATGAACGTCAACAGAAAAAAAAATCACGAGCGCTCGTACATGCACCTTGTAGGTAGATTCGCATTTTCCAGTTTAAGAAATCAATTGAAGGAATTTTCGAAAGCTGTCAAAAAAATTCTGAAACTTAGGCGAAACTCCAGACTTCATGTCAGTGCTTCAGCTGATCAATTTTTTTTCGATAATTCGCTAAAATTTTCTACGGTATTTATGGTCTTGGTGATGCGATCTAGACATTTTGCACGTAGTTTGAATACATTATTACTCAGCTAGGTGCAAAATTTCATCCCAATCCGCTCAGTATTTTCGGAACTATCAGCAAAAAAATATTTTGAATGGCCATATTTACGGAACCCCTAGTATAATTTTGCTCATAGATGAACGTGATCACGACATTCGAGATCCACACCTATCCTGAAAATTCCAAGTCCCTAGGCGTTTCCGTTCAAAAGTTACAATTTTCTATGGTTTCTATGGTTCTGGTCATGCGATCTGGACAAAATTTCACATGTAGGTTGAACACCTCATTTTCCATTTGAGTGCAAAATTTCATCTCAATCAAATCTGTTGTTTTCAAGTAATCAGGGGAACATAACTTTGAACGACCATATTTACGGAACCCCTGGTGGAATTCTGCCCATTAACGAACTCAACCGAGGCATTCGGAAACTGAACACATACTGAAAATTTCAAGTCTCTAGGTTGTTCCGTTCGAGAGTTATCGTGCTTACGGACGGCCGGACGGACAGACTCGAATTTTCCGACGGATTCGTCATCAGTGAGTCAAACATAGTCGATTGAGACCATTTTCGGCTCAAAATTCGAAAAATACAGACATCGTGACGAAATGATATAGCCCTCGTGTAAGTTGTACGAGCGCTCAAAAATAATTACATTCTAGAGAACTTCTCGACTATTGATACTTAATGTAATGGGCATCATCGAAAAAGATTTATTTTCATAGAACATACCCGATTGGTATAGTCTTGAAGTATCGATGAAATTATTTGTCACTCTGATCTCGATATGTTAGGTTAGGTAAGGTTAGGTTAATATACATCCTGAGGACCTCGGTGCGGTTCGAAACACCTTTTTGTCTGATAAAATTGGATTTATTAACCATTTTTAGTGGATGAAAATGTTGGGGAGAATTCCGAGATAATTTTCCAATTATGTGTGTTCTTTGAAGTTCTTCGTTTACTCTGATCGCTTTTCAGTGTGGTTTTATTTCGTTTTTAAATTGGTTTTTTTTTTCGGTTGGAAGTTTGTTCTACTTTGATGACTTTTTTTTAATTGATTTAGACCAGTTATGCCAGATGTTCTCTCGATGTTGTTGAAGATGGTTTGTACAAAGAGATTTCATAGATGAAGATGAAGACTAGTAAATATTTCTCGACTATTGATACTCAACGTAATGGGCATTATCGAAAAAGATTTATTTTGATAGAACATACCCGATTGCTATAGTCTTGATGTCTTGAAGTGTCGATGACACTTTTCGTCACTCTGCTCTCGATAGGTTAGGTAAGGTTAGGTTAATATACATCCTGATGGCCTCGGTGCGGTTCGAAACACCTTTTTGTGTGATAACATTGGATTTATTTACCATTTTTAGCGCATGAAAATGTTGGGGAGAATTCCGAGATAATTCTCCAATTATGTGTGTTCTTTGAAGTCCTTCGTTCACTCTGATCGCTTTTCGTTGTGTTCTTCCTTTCGTTTCCATATTGTTTTCATTTTCGCTGGGAAGTTTGTTCAACTTTGATGACATGTTTTTATTGATTTAGACCAGTTAGACCAGTTGTTCTCTCGATGTTGTTGAAGATTGTTTGTATAATGGAAAGTTATTTAGGCCAATTCCATAAAACAAAGAAATTTCATATATGAAGATGAAGAATAGTAAATATTTCTCGACTATCGTAATGGGCACTATCGAAAAAGATTTATTTTCATACAACATACCCGATTGCTATAGTCTTGAAGTGTCGATGACATTATTCGTCACTCTGCTCTCGATAGGATCTCATTCCAAGGGAAAACACACAGTATTCAGTGATATCTAGAGAACCCGTTTGGTCTAAATAGGCCATCGTGAATGCAGTAGAGCAGATGATGAAAATCATCCACCTTGGTATGCTAATATTCAGCAGTAGTGAGGATTTAGAAGATCTTCGGACGACTAGATTTCAAGTATGCATCTAAAACTCGAGTTTGAAGTTCTAAAAGCAAACACCTAGCGGGGAGTGCAGGAAGGGAAACTTTTAGAACTATGAAGGGTGTAGAATTGCAAGTTCAAGTTAGTAACAGTTGGATAAGACAATAGATGCAAATGGCAGACGTAGTGATGTGGACCAGATCTAAAAGATGCCACTAGATCAAATTCGCAAAGTTGACAAATGACCAGATAATACAAAATGGAAGACCATCAGGCGACCGCTATTGCTGAGAATTTGGACAAGTTCCTGACTTAACGTGAGTGTCATCATGCCTTTTCCCTCTGTTTTTGCTTGTTTCCCCAGATTCCTGACTGTCATATATATTCTAGAAGTGCTTGTGCTTCGAAACTCACCAAATTATGGCCACGTTGAGCCCCAATTACTCCGAGCCCTCAATGGACACTCGGAGACCACTCCACCTTGACAATCGCACTCGAATACGCCTCTGACTTTCCCTGTCCTCGTTCAAACTTCAAACTGCCTTATTAGCGGGGCCAAGTTGAAACAATAAACTTTACAACCACCGAAACTTTATTTGCCCCTGATTTATACCTTTCCTAATTGAAATCTACTGCTTTGATATTCGCTTGACTCTCGAGTTTTCGTCTTCACTCTCGCCCTAATGAGACAGGGTCCCGAAGTGAAGCACTGGGACGACAAATCCTGCTTTCCCTTCTCCTGGAAATGCTTCAAGAGGATTCCGTTCGGTATTTGTTCTTGCTGATCGGCAAATAAATAGGTAAGTGAAGTGGTTTTATTGAGAGTGTCGGTGAAGTTGAGAGTGTCTTCGAAGGATCAGAAACTTATTCAATAATGACAGACAATTTGATCTTTACCAGGAGGTTTGAATAATATGCGGTCTTTACGGAAGATGGGAGCTTATTGTTATTTTTTTAATGTGAAAGGAAGTTGATATTCTTGATTTCATAGATCACATATTATGTTGAATAGTTTATCAGCAATTAATTCTTTCAAGTCGCTCTAATTTTTTCGAGAAGGAACGAAAACAATCGCCCAAAAAAAATCCCCCCCCGAGAAACGAACCGGCCGAGCGTGTCGGATAACTTGCAACCCGGAAGTCCTCACAACATCCCCCCGGAAATCAACAAATAGAGAAAGAAACGACGGGAGCATTGAGTGCGCTAATACGGAATCGAGAGAGGACGATTTGCGAAACAGCTTGACGATTTCGCGCAATCTTCCACTACGGGTTTTCCCCCGAATTGTTTGCCGCATCCCCGGGACCGAAATCCCCCCGGCTTACACCATAATATAGCCGCGCGTTCCTTTCGTCGATGCCGTGAGAGAGACGTCGCCGTCGCCTGTAATGAAAAACCGCGTAATACTCCGCGTTTTATGTAAATGAAAGCGACGTCGCCTCCGGGCGAACGGCCCCAGCTACCTTTTTACCGGCGCCGGGGGGGAAGGGGGGGCGAAGGAGGCCCGGAACACACCCACCTGCTCCAAATTGAAGGAGGCTCTTTACATCGGTAGACCGGTCTCGAAGAGTTGCCCGACGATGATCTCGATTTACTGCGCAATTTTAGATGCGGGCTCCCTTGGGGTTTGGGGTAGAATGGAACGTCCTACATTCGCTCACATTACTTTCTATTGATGCCTGAAGGATCGATTAGTTGAAATGAATTCTTATTTTGCACCCTAATCAAGTTGAAATGGAGAAAACAGGCTGTAAAGGTTTTGTAATAAATTGAAAGACTCAATGCCATTTCGGCAGAATTAATTCAAACAGTACGGAATAGAGCTTATTTCTTTCGACCTAGTCGATACAAGAGAAAATCGAAGTCATGAGAACACCTAGAAATGTGAAGAAATTATATATTAATTTAAGTATTAGTTTAGTCTATTCGGCCAGCGTTGAAATGTTGATAACCCAAACTCAAGAGTTTTAAAGGACCCATTAATAAAGTGCCTAACACGCGTGAACTCTCATCTTTATTAAGTGTGAAGAACACGATTTCGACAAGGGCAGAATTTCCTTCCCCCAGTGGCGGAGCCTTAGAAAAGGAAATTCTAAATTACGCATGGTATTATTTGAGTTTTACTACTCCCGAGTCTTGAAATCTCTCACTCAAGATAGAATTACTCTTGAAATTCAAAGTTATTTTTTTACAATTGTTATTCTGAGATAACTAATCAAACCTTGATTTGATATTTGATAAATTTGTCGAGATTTATTCGTTCTGGTGAAGGTGGAAGGCGTGTCTTTGATGTAATACAGTATAGTTTGTAAAGAATCACTTAATTATTTTTTAATATATACTTTTTGAGAGTTTATCTCTGTTTTATTTCTTTTCACCAGTTGGAGTTTTCAGGGAAAAAACATTAAACTCGAAGTCCTCACTTTGTGCAAGACTCGAGTCCAATTTATCCATTTTCCGATTTTCGTACTTACCACGATCAACAAAATCAATGCACCACCGAACTTACAAGAAAACTGAAAAGCCGTTGGGTCGTTAAATTGAAATCAAAACAATGAACACATGTCCCGAATCCCGAGGTTCATCGAATTCTTAAATATACACGAATACACCTTCCGCTGGGGGATATAATACATGGTCAAGTCAATCGAAATTCTTTTCTCTCTACCCATGTGCTTCTCTGTTCGGTGTATTATGTTTAGCGCGGTTTGAGGAGCTCGTTGAAAGATTGCCTCCTCTGCTATCTCTCTCGATGAAAACATATTGAAGAACCGACAAGAGTGTTGTCTCTTGTCTCCTATCACCTGCAGAGGTGTAGCAAGTGCATGCAAATGAGAATTTTATTTTCATTTATTCATGAAAATTTTGTCAGAAATTCTATCTGTATTTTTAAATATTTTGATTGTTATGAGAACTACAGCCATGAAAATTTAGGGGAGGCTTAGCCTCCCTTGCCGCCACTGTTTAGAAGACCTTCGTAAGACGCACGTTTGCATCTCAAACTCCAGCTGAAAGTTCAAGAAGCAAACAACATATGAGGAGTGCAGGAATGACAATATTAAGAACCATTGATGGCGTTTTTAACCCATTTCGAACCCCAAAACGGTGTATTCTTCGATTTATGAACGTTCATACCAGTATGATCACAATGACATACAGGCAATATTTCATGCATAACTGTCTGAAATTATTAAAAACCTCCAAAAATGACGTGGAAAAGTGGCGAGAGGATTTATTCAATAGTTTTTTCCTCATCTCAGACTCCAGGAGGATATATTCTTCGATTTATGAACGTTTCCGTTCACTTCAGTCGTGTTATCTGTAGAATTTCCTCCATAACTCTCTGGAAATGATCTGAATTCATTCCTGAATTCGATCAATTCAGATGAACAGCCCTATATTATTCTTCAGTCAATTATTCAGAAGAATAAGGCTTAAGTTTTTGGTTTTTGGACAGCCGATAAAGCAGTTTATGATCTACAGATATTTGAGACAGTTGCTCTTGGAACGGACAGGTGGCGTGATTTGGGAAATTTTCTCAGTACCAGGTTGCCTTATGTTTTAAGGTCTTCTGTTTCTCACATCGAATTTATCATATTGCTAATCGTACTGATGAGATCTGATATGGATCGAAACCGGTCTACGACTGCAAATGATGGATTTCGTTGGTATCTGGGATACATGAATTGTTTTGTTGGCTTGCTTATTAGTTTATCTAGTAAAATTTTTCAATCTTCATCCTTGAATTCGATCAATTCAGATAAACAGCCGTATATTACTCTTTCGTTTTTACTTCATTTCGAACCCCAAAACGGTGTATTCTTCAATTTATGAACGTAAGTTTCTGTTCATACCAGTATGATCTGAATGACATCCAGGCAGGATTCCATGCAGAACTGTCTGAAAATTATCGAAAAACTCCAAAAGTGACATAGAAAAGTTGCGAGAGGATCTATTTAATAGTTTTTGCCTCATTTCAGATTCCGGAAGGATCTATTTTTCGATTTATGAACGTTTCTGTTCACTCCTGTCGTGTTATCTAGAGAATTTCATCCATTACTCTCTGGAAATTATTGAAAACTCCTTAAAGTGCTGTGGAAAAGTTTCAGGGATGTCTATTCAATCGTTTTTACTTCATTTCGAACCCCAAAACGGTGTATTCTTCGATTTATGAACGTGAGTTTCCGTTCATACCAGTATGATCTGAATGACATCCAGGCAGAATTTCATGCATAACTGTCTGAAATTCTCGAAAACCTTCAAAAATGACGTGGAAAAGTTGCAAGAGGATTTGATAGTTTTTCACTGATTTCAGAGCTCGATAAGGTCTATTATTAAGGATATATGAACGAAAGTTTCCATTCATACCAGAATGACATTGAGGTAAAATTTCATTCATAACTCTGTGATAATGGTCTAAAACTCTCAAAAGTGATAAAGTTCATAGCAGTGCCATAAGACAAAAGTTGCAAGTGGAAAACGACAAAACCAGATAACACAAAGTAGAACACCACCAGGCACCTCTCTGGTTTTGAATTTTCAAAAGCTCCTGACTTCACGAATTATTTCAAAGAAAATTCCATACATGTGATTTTTAACCAATCAGAACGTGTATTTCTGACAGATCACCATCGCAACGGATGAATTTTAGTGGAAATTTTTTCACGGTACCCAACAGCGAATTATACTGGAAATTTTTTTGACGTTTATAATGACAGAATATTATACTTGATGAAGACGAAAATTGATGTTGTTGGAAATAAACGCATTTGGTGTGGAATTTTCTTACCGAATACCACACGAGGTCAAATTAAATCCGGAAATTTTTTCGAGCTCATGAATATTTTTAGAAAATTATCCCTCGTCTTCGACTCGGGATAATTTTCAAAATATTCATGAGCTCGAAAAAATTTCCGGATTTAATTTGACCTCTAGTGGTATTACTAGTGAAAATTTGATACCCCCTAATTTCTAGTCTCAACTTATATGAATAGTTCTGAAATATACTCCACGTTCGATCGCGACTATGCTCTGTTGGTTTTTGTCCCTGCTCGAAATACTCTCTTGGCCGGAAACTCCTCCAAATTGCCTGCATATCAGAATGAATATTGATGTAGGGACGCAGAAGTTTGCGTAAATATTTGCCGTCATATTCGAAGAATATTCGGTTTTTGTTTATTCGAATCTTTTCTAAATACAGGGAATGGAACTTTGTTGGCGTAATATGAAACTTTTATTTGTCCTAACAAATTGCTAGCTGGGGGATTTTAAATGTATTTTTCTTCTCCCGAAGGCAGCGGCGGACTCCGGCTTAAAGCTTCGGCTGAAGTTGCAACTTTGCCGAAGGATCAATAAACCCACCTAAAGGGTTCGCCTCTTTCCCATTCAGGTGGGTTGCCGGGCGGAACTTCGCCGAATGGCCGGAGGAGAACGTTTTCCGACCGATTTATTAATCTCAATTCTACGGTTTGTGATTTTAATTTTACGCCCCGAACGTCTAATTGCGGAATTTTCATCGGATGCGACGTATTATGACGGTGTTATCAGATAAATGACTGTGGGGTTTGGCGGAATCGATTCCGGGTCGATGATCCAATTATTATTTATCGATTGAACATGGTTACTTAAAGAACGCTATCAAGACATGGGAACATTGACGTAGTGTATTCTACATAATTTGCCACTTATTTCTGCTTTGGCAATGACTATTCACAAATCACAAGGAGGTACACTCCTATCTGAAACATATCTCAACACATTCTGAAACATTCATCAACACATTTTAACGAATTCAGCTAATTCGGTCGGCGATCGATCTAAATAAGGATATAATAAGTCACCTTCAAATTAATACAAGATGCCGTGCAGAATGAATATTTATCATCGTGTACGTTATGTCGGATAAAATAATTGTACTTTCCTGTTGGAATACGCCATATATTCGTTTAATTAGTGTTCTCAAATAGGCGGACACGCAAATGAAAATTTTTCCCATCATGTATTGCATGCCAAACTATCAGTTTCAAGTTGATGTACACGTGTTCCCCATAAATGGCTTGCTGATAACATACTTCGACAGTCACGACAAAATCGGAAGGAAATCGTCAGCTTTTGGTCTACAAAATTCAGGAATGGTCATTTGACGAATCTGAAAAGTTCCCTGCCCGGATCTGATTTAGGTTTGTATTGAGATCTGAAGGTGTGTTTATTATCAGAGGTCAGTAGACCGGAAATCATCTTAGAAAGCGTATGATTTTTGTAAGTTGTTCAAAATTATTTGAATAATGTGTTTCCAAATATGTGGATAGATCGTGGTGGATCAATTTCTTGGCCTTCACTCTCCCCGGATCTCAACCCCTGTGATTTCTTTCCTTGGAGTCATTCGAAAACATTAGTGTGGAATAATGCGGAAGTACTAAGACAACGCATTGAAAATGCTTGTGACATTATTCGTGAGCAAACTGTTGCTGCATGTAACCATTCGTTATTACGCCGGACAAGAGTTTGTGCACATCAAACGAATGGTGACCATTTCGAACAATTTCTGTAAATAATTTGGATCAATTTTATCGGTGAGTTTATGAACTTCCTTTTTTCAATCCTTTTTCAATCAGTGATTTTTTTCTCCTTATTTTGAACTTCAAAAATTATATCGTTCAGGAAAAATCTCCTAATAAATGTTGAAAGACAATTTACTAATTTGCGATAAATTCTTGTGCTGAGAAAAGATCACATGCACATGGCATAACACAATCCAGAGTCATATAAAGATATTGATACCCAAGATTTATTTCACATTTTTCAAATTGAATATTTTATTTGATACACTTCCAGCGAAATGATCTCTTTTGATGAGTTCTATAGCAGCTGTCAAAAAAAAATTTCATCTCAAATAACACCCTTCTTAATTAGTGTTCCTAAATATCAATTCTCCATAATTGTTCAGATCCTCGATCCTATTTGATAACAATGAAACTAAAATAGCGAAACGAAAACATTTAAGTTTATATTTTATGTTTATATCCCGCCTCTCCCAGGTCTCTGTTAGACCAATTATTTCTACTTTGACAATGACTGTTCACGAATCAAAGACATGTATTGTGGTATTGTTTACGAAAACAAACATCCTAGAAAACTAGTATACACTTCAATAAGTGTAACAAGAATTGAAGGGTTTTTTATGATACTCAAGAAAATACTAGGCACAGTTGAAAATTCTGGATTAATAAAACAGAAACACGTCTAAAAACTCCATAAAGAAATAAACATCACAAAGAAACACAAACTCATCGAAAAGATCTGAATTTAAAAGGTTAAGAAATAATAAACTAAAATGGTCACAAAAACTTTTCTTCGATTTATCTATAACAGGAAGGTTTCATATATATTTTCATTACTTTGCCAAAGTTTACATATATGAAATTTTGAATATTCATAATATTATTAATTTTATGATAAAAAAACAGTTATTTCAAAGTTTTGAGTTTTCACTTTTGTCGGCAGTCCCACGACCCCATAAAAATTATTTACATGAAATTAAAACACGTCAGGCAGGAAATATCGAGACAAATTTCTAATTGGGACAGCTTCAAGAATCTACTGTTCATATACAGGGTGTCACAAGTTCGAGTGCCTACTAGAGGTTTCTTGAGAACAGGACCTATTTGGAATCCGAAAATTGGGATTATGATATTGTTCGACTCTATCTAATGAGCTGAAACATTCTTGAAGACAGAACACTTTCAGTTTTACAGGGAGTGAAAATAAATTTCCGAAAATTTTTTTTTACTTTTTTCTTCTCTTATTGGATCGGTTATATAATTTTGAATATATTTCTGTTCGAATCGTTGCATTCTTCGATTTAGTTTTCAAAATATCGAGAAAAAACTGAAAAAAAAAGGAAGATATGCGTAGTAAGTATTATGTTCGTTTTTCCTATTCTCAGTATTTCAAGCATAAACAGTTTTTACATTTTTGAAGTAAAAGAATGGCGGAATATTGTGCATCTCCTAAATTTTTGAGAACTCGCCACAGGGTGTTTCAAATATTTCGTCAAAAATTATTATTAGAATTTTCACATAACTTTTGTTTTTTAAATTAGAACCCTATATTTTTTTATGATTGCGTTAGATTCTGTGAAGGAAAATAATGAAAGTGTTCAAAGTAGTTTACGCTCCTAAATTGAATTAATTTTTTAAGGATTTTCTGAATTTATATCTTAGTAGAGACAAATTCATAAAATCTTTTTTATAACAATAATCTGTGTTCATAGAAGATGAATTATCTCAATAATTCCCTATGAATACAGATTATTGTTATAAAACAGATTTTATGAATTTGTCTCTACGTACGACATAAATTCAGAAAATCCTTAATTACTCAGAAATTATTCAATTAAGAAGTATAAACTACTTTGAACACTATCATTATTTTTCTTCGCAGAATCCAATGCAATCATAAAAAAATAGGTTTCTAATATAATAAAAAACAGAAGTTATGGGACAATTCTGATCACAATTTTTGACAAAATATTTGAAACACCCTGTGACGAGTTTCCCAGAATTCAGGAAATGCACAATTTTCCGCCATTCTTCTACTTTGAAAATCTAAAAACAGTTTATTCTTGAAAAATTGGGAATAGGAATAACGAACATAATACTGACTAGGCATATCCATTTTTTTCAGTTTTTTTTCTATATTTTGAAAACTATTTCGGCGAATGCAACGGTTGGAATAGAAATATATTTAAAATTGAATAATCGATCATATAAGACAACAAAATGTAAAAAAATATTTTTTCGCTTCCTGGAAGTGTTCAGGCTTCAAGAATATTTTGGCTCAGTAGATAAAGTCGAACAATATCGTAATCCAAGTTTTCAGATTTCAAATAGGACCGGTTCCGAAGGAACGTCTAGTAGGCAAGCAAGCGTGGGACACCCTGTATACCTACAAGTCCGAGCCTCACACTGTATATATTCCGAGTAAATCAGGAAAAATACGTTTTCCTCTCGAATTATAAAAAACAGAGTTAGGAAAGAAACCGTCCTAGGTGGAATGCCCTGTATTTAACAGCCCCTCATCAACTGATGGAAAATCATCATCATTACCTCCCATAAATCCTGCGATCTCAACGCTCCCCAAATTCGATTCCCGATCCCCGAACGCTAATTTGATGAAGAACAGGGACAATCGATATAAGAAGGGGGAACAATTCGATTTGGAAAAATAGAGTCCCAGGAGTGTGGAGAAAATTGAGGCTGTTTATCCCCCGGCTGTCAGATTATGGCCACCTTCGGGAACTGGATGCGTATGTCGATAAAGATGGACATGTTGGTCCCGTCAGGACCTTTATAATCCAGATTAGACTCGTAGTAGGAGGATAGAAGAGCCGTCGCCTCTGGGTTCGAACCGTATGGAAATGAGGGAGTTGGGGAGGTTGCAACGAGAATGGAAGTTTAGGGTATGACTTTTAATTAGAGCCGATTGGAGGTGTTGCCTCTTCGGGAGATAGTGGAAGGGAAGTTTCGGCCAGGTTCCCCTGTAGCGAATAACAATGGTTGTTTAGGACTTTAGGGTAAGGTCCGAAACATTGCTTTGCTCTTGTCGGTTTTGTCCTTCTGTTATTAGGAATGGCTCGATAGATTCGGGAAAACTCGATTAAGAATATTCATTTTGGTGAGAATCTTCTATAATTCAGTGGCGGTATACAGTAGCGATCTTATCTGAAGATTTGCCCCCTGTCCTGTCTCTCTCGTATGATGGTGTAGGGCGTAGATTACTCTTCAATGAGAACGAATGCTGGATGGACATTCTCTAATGTTCAAAGCATTTTACTCACATATTCGAAACAGAGTGAGGAACTATGAGAAGCCTCCTCTCAGCTATGAATACAAAGGGCGTAACAAGTTCAGGCAAACAAAAACATTTATTTTTATTGGTTTATGAAAATTATGTCAAAAATCCCATCTGTATTCCGATTGAGAAGAGAAATGCAGCAATGAACATTTTTTGTCTCCTCTGAACAAGCTTCTGGTATACTTACATACAACGTTGAGTTTGAATGAGTCTTCTTGCGCTACACTTATCAGCTTCGGATTGTCACCGATACACTTTAAAAAAGTACCATCATCTTCTGGAACCGGTGCAAAAGTCACAGCACTTATCACTGTCGTCTCGTTCCCCTCTTCAGTGATCTGAAATGAATTGAAAAATAGGTTGTAACATTTTCAAGAAATGTTTGGGTGGAGGAAATTCACCTTTCCCCTTCTGAACACCCTGTTTTCTCTTGTCCATGTAACAGTTGCTTTAGGCCTTGATCCTTCCACCCTACATCTGATGGTGTATTCTGTATCAGCAATCATTTGATGTGGCTTCCTCGTGATGGTAACCGATAAGGGTCGCAGTAATAGGTCTAGGCTGGAAAATGATATTAGTTGAGGGCTAGGAATACTTCAATATCACAGTATTTCAGGAAGATCATGACAAATAAAATGGAGTTAAATATCACGTAACAAAAAAAAAATCTGAAGCTTCCACATAACCTCTGCAATAAACATTCGACCCACCTAACAGTTTTCTGCGCTGGCATCATGAGCTTCGTGTTGCTGGCCTGGCATTTGAAAGTCGAGTTCAGATGGTCCCTCCGTACATTGGCCACCTCCAGTCGATTGACGGTGACGTGGTTGCCGATGGCCTCCAGTTTGCCCTCTGACATTTTGTCGTTCACGAACCAGGAAACGGTAGGGGGTGGTCGACCTGCAACGAAAAGGGGGTTGTTAGAGGAAGTGGAAACGGAGTTCTCGGTCGAATTGGCCACAGGTTGCTCAAAATGAGCCTGAAACAGCGTCAACATTTATTTTTGGACGTGGAAGGTATTTCCTCTTCGATCTGATCCTATTTGGAGGGTATCATTGTATCGAGATGTTTGTCGTGAACTGAAGCGAAAAGCGATTGATTTGAATTAAATCAATTTGGAGCAATGAGAAGTTTAATTTGCTAGATAAATGGAAACAACTTTCATATTTCATATTATGTTATTCCGTTCAAATCGTAAAACAGAAATTCAACCACGTTAAAAGTTCTTGAACACAACTTATATTATCATTTGTGATTCGAAAAAAGACCTTAAAAAAGTAGAGAAACACTAAACTGCACTCGAATCATATAATTATGCGTGAATAGGCACGATACCATTCAGACCCCGACGCACAGGCGCTCCAGTAGGCGTTCGGAAACGACCGTTCCGCCAGCTCCGCCTGATTCGGTCGGACTCATAGAGGTGAGGTGCGAAAATTGGGCTATTCGACGTTTTGTTACATCAAAAAATTTTTGCTTATTCTAGTCATGTATAGTTTCAACTGGATTGATATCCAGTTGGATTTCTACGAAAAACCAGATCTCTCATACCGTGACGATTTAAAACCAGTCAAGGATTCGGATACTAACGTATTTTCCTATCTCGCTTCTGCACCCCTTTTCGCATCAGAATTGAAACACATAACAGTCTCGCGCGTGTATGCTTCCCCATATACGCAGAAATGAAAAAGTACCCGGAGCGGCATCGTCGCGGCTTCCATTAGCTACGTCTGATATATGAAGGCAGCATGTAGTTGCTCAACGGGACATATATCTTGAATTTTTAATGCCGCGGAAATGTAATTTTTCAACATGTATCAGACGACTCCGCTGCTTCCTTTAAAACCCACTCACAATAAATAAGGTTCAAGATTTTGCGGAGAACCTGAGATAAAACTCCTTTGCATCGTGATAAATTGAATAAGCTGGGAGTTGTTGGTTCGAGGTGGAGGATCGACGAGTGCAAACTATCTAAGAAAAAAAATCACTTGCTATATTTTATCTTCTAGTCTCTGTTTCCCAACTGATTTGGTGTATTCAAAAATTGGTACTTCTTTACGTCAGACTCTATATGTATTAAGCGCTCGGAATCGGCTTCAGAATTGAGTCGTAGACATAAAAGATACCCTAAATCAAATTCCCAATGAAATGCCGGAGAGCAAATTGTTCTTCGAGTTTTGAAAAGTTTTCGAACCGCAAATATGGTTTTGTCCTCGAAATGTCGACCCATTTTATGAGGAAACGATCTCGAATCGAATTATGACAGAGTTTGAGAACGTATTTCAAGCCTGAAGATGCAATTTACTGGATGATGTAGTTGATATTTCAGGGTAAACAGCATTAATTGCTTTACCTGAAAGAAAATGCTTGATTTACGTCGAGTAAACGGAAACGAAAGACGACTAAGCTCCTTTTTGATGAAGTTCATCAAGAGACGAGGCGGAAAAGCTCCTCCATCAAAGAACGACAAAAAAATAGCGATTTTTTTTTCTGTGAAAATTAATTTGGATAATATCTGAAATTCACAGTTAGACTAACTAGGTCGAAAATAATGATTGAAAATTGCTTTATGATTGATAAGAAAGAGATGATGTTGCTAAGCCTAGGTCAATGTGAACGCTTTTCCAGTACGAACACCTTGCATTTTGTCGCGGTTGAACGAGGTTCGAGGCCATTCGAAATTCGTCGGTCAATGAGCGCGAGGCAAAAGGATTCATGAACTAGCAGCACTAGCAAATTAGGGGGCTGAGATGTTCAACCAATTTTGAATAATTTGAATGAGAATAACAGGTAGGTATTGTTATGGTTCGTTGATGAAAAAAATAATTTATTTTTATTTTTGAAAATAATTTCAAAAAACAACAATTTTCAATAATTTTGTTCAAGATTCAAATTATTTTTTTCGAAAACTCTATCCACTATGAACTCGCCTCCTCTTTTTCCTCACAATTTTTTCATATCGCATTTTCCTTGGTATGCCAACATTCTTGATAAATTTTTTCTTTTTTGAATTTACGTGCCTCTTCACATCCACTTTTTCATTTCATAAACATCATTAACATAACTAAACTAAACATAACTATTTGAAATTAATAATTTTAATAAATTCATATTCTTCTTATTTTCAAATAATGTGAACCCCTTTTTGAATATAATAATGCAATAATTTATAAATTGATCGAATTTCCTAAATTGACTATGAGATGTTTGAAGGTTCTTGAATTTTTGGTGATATATTTGTAATAATTTTATTTTGAATCCTTAAAACGTTGAGAAATATAACCATGTTTCAATTTCCATAACAATTCCCCAAATTGAATACATATTTGATAATTTTTTTTTCTCTAAAAAATTTTCAAATAACGGAATTTCTTGATTAATTTGTAATTTATAACTTAAATAATGACAAAAATTTTTTCTTAATATCCGTTATTTGTTTCTTGAATGAATTCATATGAATCATCTCCATTACCGATTATGTATGGTGCGTCAATTGGATTTTTTTTTATTTTTCACAGATATTTTATGTGCTCATATATGTTTATTTTTTCATTCAAAAAAAAACTTCACATATTTCCTCTTATGCTTCTTCTTCAAATATTCCTCCCCAATTCTCTTTAACTTTCTTCTGTCTTTTCTAATGGAAGTCTTCTTTGGCGCAAGTTTATGACCGCTTTTAACAATTTTTTTTTTATTATTTATCTTATAGGTACGCTCGTTTTCGTTTCTGGGATTCATTATCACTTTCATCATAAATTAAGGTAATCACATCTTCTTCGATGTCATCAGACTTTGCCTTTTTGTGTTTGACACCTCTTTGTCTTAACTTAGTAACTGGAAAGTCTTTATCAGAAGGCTGAAATTTTTCATTTTTCTCTTTAGGCTGATAAAGCATTTTATGAATCACTTTCAATTGTTTATATTTTTTCATAATACCTATCAGAGTCTATTGTATGGTTAAATCTATAAAATTTATGAATTTCTTTTTGTATTAGCTCAATTTTGCCTAGCTTCTTGTGTTTCAACTTGATATACCACTTCTTGAATCTGCATATAGAATTATCTATACCTCGGGAATATTTCCAACACAATATTTCTCCATTTTTTTTCAGAACTATACTCTTTAGAACCTTTCTTGTCATCATTAGATTTGAAAACATTTTTGCCTTTTTTCTTAGATGATGGGTTTTGTAATTTCTGCACATTAATTTCATTTAATTTTATATTTTCTTCTGCATTTTCCATTATTACTGTAAGTTCTTTATCTTTCTCAAAGTCATTAATTTCTTCTTCAATTTTCTTCTCTAGTCTGTTCTCCCTTATATCAATTCTATCTCTAATTTCCTTCAGTTCCCTTGAATTTTCTTCTATTATATTCACCAATCTTTCTGAAATCAAGTCAACCTCAACATGACAGTATTTAATGATAATTCGACCATGCATATAAATCGTTTTTATTATTTTCTCGCGAAAATCGTGTATCGGTCGAATGAATATCAAGATTTCAAATTTTAAAGTGGACGGAGACATATTTATTCTTCAATTTAGTATAATGAAACGCCGAAACGTTCATATTATTTTTTCGAAGTCCACATCTCGTATGGAAGCCACATCGAAAAATCTTCTAAATTAGCTATGATAAAAAATTAATTTCGTTCTCAAAATTTTAACATCATCAAGAGGTTGGGGAAATCTCAACTTTTCTCCTATCCGAAGGGTTCCACCCTCAAGGATCAGTATCTCATTCTGAAGAAGATACGAATTCTCACATTGAATCAGACGTCAGATTTTACATCACATGGCTACATAATCAAATTTGTATTGAGTATTTTATAATTGATACATTGATACGATTCGCGACCTCTCCAAAAAGTTGAATCGGTTTACAGTTTACCCATCCCTAGCACGAACAGTGTTCGACGGTCCGCTGCGCGCAGTGGTTACTGAAGAAAATATCATTTTCTATAACGTTCGAACAGAGTTCTGGACATGAAGATCGACAGTATTCCATTAATATTCAATTACCCGGTGGAAGGCGGCTTCCGTTTATATCCGTAATACGAGCAAACATCTTGTATCAACATAACCCATGTAAATTTTATGCGACCCACAGATCACAAAAGATGTCCGGGATATAAAATAAACTTTTCGTCTTCAGAGTACCCAATAAAAACGTCATAATTCCCGAGTCGTTCGACAGAAATATCCTTTTTGTCCCTCGCGGATTGATAATAACATTATCTCTTTCTTCTAGAACGGAGTCTTGTGTATGGAGCTTTCACCTTTAAGAATATATCCCCAGATTCTAAGGTCCTTTTGTAAACAGTGAACGTAGTGTGTTTCGAGTTTAGAGTACGTTTAGTGCCCCGTATGAAATGAGGGAAACATATAAAGGAGGAATGGGGATTAAACGGGTATAGCGGGAATATAAGAGGAGGATAAATAATGGCGTTTTCTGAGGGATGTCCCACTTTTCAGGCAGTTTATGATCGCCTGGTAGGTATCGAACGTATCGAACATTTTTTTGTCAGAAATGTATTAGATTAGAATCATTTGTTGTAATCTTCTTCAACCTTTCGTCGCATCCTCCGCCATAATCTGTCAGATCTCCCTAGCACAACAATCACGACGAAATCGACGATATCGGATCCCACTCGAATCCGGCGGATCCGAAAGAAATAAAAAGGGGACGCCCAGATAAGCAATTGCGAAAATCTAGTGGGTTACGTCGAAACAGTAGAGCTCAGAGTTGTCGGAGCTCGAGTGGCGAGGGTTGGGGTGGGTCCGGGGGATCTGGATATCGGCCCCAAACCGAGAGACTAGCGGAATTGCGATGCAACGCCTCCCTAATGCGTTTTGGATGATGGGATTTCGTAAAACGCGCCATCTCTTGAATTTTTGATAAAGGTCGCCGCACGAATCAGTGTCGTCCATGCAAATACGCCACCGTGTATATTTTTGCGGCCGGATGTGGGGTCGAGATCTCGCTCTTTTCATCCCACGCTTCGTTGGCGATGTTTTCGTTATGTTGTCACCTTCGAACTCTGCTGAAACGATATTTGCGGACTTAATTTTGGGAACGCGGGAATTTATTTATTCTCCCATGGGGGAATTTCGCGGGAGAACTTAGACAGGTACGTTAAGAAAGAGTCGAATTTTTTTGGTTAAGTTCATAAATTAATATGTTAGGTAAGAATCTTTCTGGCTCTTTGATTAACTAAAAATTGATGTTAATTCAATAAAAACTAACAAATTTCCCCTACTGTACAGACAGACATGTTGAGAGGTCACAAGTTTTAGTTTGGTATCTTATAGTGTCTGTTAATAAGATTACCTGAAAGTATAACGGGTATAATGCGACATCTCAAATCAAACCATTTATTTTGTAAAATTAACATGGTCTTCGAGACTCCAAAGTGAATTGAAATTGTTGTATCGAATTGGAGTATATAATAGAGGTGGGTTATGATCTTTCATAATTTTTTAGCTTTATAATATGTCTTGTTTTACATTTTCAGATTTTTAGAACCAACATTTTTATCCCGATATCATAGAAGTTTTGAAGGAAAAATAGGGATATTAACACTTGAAATTGATATCTACGTTTTTTCAAGGTTTCGAAAAATTTCTCAATATCTCAAAGTTGAAAGAATAATGAGTATGATTATGATATTTGAAATCAAATCCTGCATCTTGTGAAATCAGTATTGTTTTTGAGACTTCAAAGTTAATTGAAACTTTGCAGTGAATTGGAGTAAAAAAAAAATTACGAAAAGCACTGCCGTGAAGGCAGGAGCTTTTGAGCGCTCGTACATGCACCTTGTAGGTGGATTCGCATTTTCCAGTTTTGGAAATCAATTGAAGGAATTTTAGACAGCTGTCAAAAAATTCTGAAACTCCAGACTTCCTGTCAGTGCTTCAGCTGATATATTTTATTTCGATAATTCGATAGAATTTTCTACGGTATCTATAGTCTTGGTGATGCGATCTGGACAAAATTTTGCACGTAGTTTGAATACATTATTCCTCAGCTAGGTGCAAAATTTCATTCCAATCCGATCAGTAGTTTCGAAACTATCAGGAAAAAAATATTTTGAACGGCCATATTTACGGAACCCCTGGTCTAATTTTGCTCATTGATGAACGTGACCGCGATATTCGCGATCCAAACCCACCCTGAAAATTTCAAGTTCCTAGGCCTTTCCGTTCGAAAGTTACAATTTTCTATGGTTTCTATGGTTCTGGTCATGCGATGGGGACGAAATATTGCTTTGATATATCAATCTCGATTAAAATACAAAATTTCATTCCGATCGAATCCGTAGTTTCGAAATTATCGAGAAAACAAAACTTCAAACGACCGTATTTACGAAACCCCTAGTATAATTCTGCTCATTGTTAAACGTGAACGCGACATTTCAGATCCACACCTATCCTGAAAAATTCAAGTCCCTAGGCCTTTCCGTTCGAAAGTTATGATTTTCTATGGTTTCTATGGTTCTGGTCATGTGATCTGGAGAAACGTAGCTTGAATATATCATTATCCATTAGTATACAAAATTTCGTGACGATCGAATCTGTAATTTTGAAATTATCGAGAAAACTAAATTTCGAACGACCATATTTACGGAACCCCTAGTATAATTTTGCTCATAGATGAACGTGATCACGACATTCGAGATCCACACCTATCCTGAAAATTTCAAGTCCCTAGGCGTTTCCGTTCAAAAGTTACAATTTTCTATGGTTTCTATGGTTCTGGTCCTGCGATCTGGACAAAATTTCACATGTAGCTTGAACACCCCATTCTTCATTTGAGTGCAAAATTTCATCTCGATCAAATCTGTAGTTTTCAAGTAATCAGGGGAACAAAACTTTGAACGGCCATATTTACGGAACCCCTGATGGAATTTGGCCCATTAACGAACTTAACCGAGGCATTCGGGAACTGAACCCATACTGAAAATTTCAAGTCTCTAGGTTGCTCCGTTCGAGAGGTATCGTGCTTACGGACGGCCGGACGGACAGACTCGAATTTTCCGACGGATTCGTCATCAGTGATTCGAACATAGTCGATTGAGACCATTTTCGGCTCAAAATTCGAAAAATACAGACATCGTGACGAAATGATATAGCCCTCGTGTAAGTAGTACGAGCGCTCAAAAATACTATTTTCTAGCTTCACAATTTGTTTTGTTCCACATTTTCAGGTTTTCAACAGCAACATTTTCATCCCTATACCATAGCGGTTATGAATGAAAATGTTCCTTCGTTTTGGCCAGTGAAACGGATTTGAAGGAAAAATACACTGGAGGATGAGAAAAAGTTATATTTACGTTTTTTCCAGATTTCGAAAAATTTCTCAATATCTCAAAGTTGAAAGGATAACGAGTATCATGAGATATCTGAAATCAAATCCTTAATTTTGTAAAATCAGCATTGCTTTTAAAGTGAATTGGACTTTTGCAGTGAATGGAGTGAAAAATACGATTTTCTCCTCATAATTTGTTTTGTTTCACATTTTCAGGTTTTTACAACCATAATTTTATTATTTAGATAAGGAATGAATACGTTCCTTCGTTTTCGCCAGTGGATCGGATCTGAAGGAAAAATAGGGATAGTCACACTCGAGGATGGGAAAAAGTGATATTTACGTTTTTTCCAGGTTTCGCGAGATTTCTCAATATCTCAACGTTGAAAGAATAACGAATACATATACATAATGAGATATTTGAAATCAAATCCTTCATTTTGTAAAATCATCATTGTTTTTGAGACTTCAAAGTGAATTGAAACTTTGCAGTGAATTGGAGTAAAAAATACGATTTTCTAGCCTCATAATTTGTTTTGTTTCACATTTTCAGGTTTTCAGAACCTGAAATTTTAATCCCTATACCATAGAGGTTATGAATCAATACAGTCCTTCGTTTTCGCCAGTGAAACGGATTTGAAGGAAAAATAGGGATACTTACACTTGAGGATGGGAAAAAGTGATATTTACGCTTTTTCCAGGTTTCGAAAAATTTCTCAATATCTCAAAGTCGAGAGAATAACGAGTACAATGAGACATTTAAAACCAAATCCTTCATTTGTAAAATCAGCATTGTTTTTAGGGCTTCAAGGTGAATTGAAACTTTGCAGTAAATTGGAGTAAAAAATAGGATTTTCTAGCCTCATAATTTGTTTTGTTTCACATTTTCAATTTTTTATGCCTATTAGCGGTTATAGATGAATACGTTCCTTTGTTTTGGCCAGTGAAACTGATTTGAAGGAAAAATAGGGCTATTTACACTTGAGTGATATTTCACTTTTTCCAGGTTTCGAAAAATTTCTCAATATCTCAAAGTTGAAAGAATAACGAGCATTATGGGACATCTGAAATCAAATCCTTCATTTTTGAAATCAGCATTGTTTTTGAGACTTCAAAGTGAATTAAAACTTTGCAGGGAATTGGAGTAAAAAATACGTTTTTCCAGCCTCATAATTTGTTTTGTTTCACATTTTCAGGTTTTAAGAAACAAAATTGGCACCCCGATACTATAAAGGTTATGAATGAATAATTTCCTTCATTCTGGCCAGTGAAACGGATTTAAAGAAAAAAATTGGGATATTTACACTTGAAAATGAGAAAAAGTGATGATTTCTCGAAGATTTCCCAGCCCCACGATACGTTTTTTCCCAGTTTCAGAAAAATTTCGGTATATTTGAGACTACAAAGTGAAAACTGGAGAATTGTTCAAGAGGAAAATTGAACAATTACCATATGTGTCCATCGTTTTCGACCCATTCCGAATTTCCGTCTAGTCGTTTATGTGAGGATAACGAATAACTGCAGAGAATGAGACGATTCATTTTGACCGCTAACATGACTGCCATTTCAATTCGGACACAGCTTCCGCTGAGGACCACACAATGCCTTTCAGTTCTCAAATAGCCTACTTCCAGTTATCAAATAATCCGAGTGGAGTGTCAGAATTGATTATGGAACCCATTGGGGTCCGTGTTTTCTATTTATGTCACAGATGATTCACTTTTCGGACTTTATTTCGTCCGTCGGATACAGCCGCATGTCCTCTTCCTAATCTATACGTCTAAATGTATTCCATTTGCCATTGATTTAACGTCGAATTCTATCATTTCTCTCTTCAAGCTATGGATCCCATTGTCTCACAGATAAATGTAAATTGATTTTACAATTTTACTCTGAAATATTGACTCATCAGTACAATTATAGATGATTAAATTGGATTTCAAGTGCAGAATGCTTTTGAACGAACCACGAACCGGAGCGTGGATCAGAGAAAATTTCTCCACCAACGTCACCTGTCCGCTCCAACAGCAAACGTCCCTGCAGGTTTGGGGGGTCAAGAAATCTTTTCATGAACCTGCAGAGAAGTGGTCATGATTTTGGATTCCGAAGAAAATAGACCGATTCGTGGACTGAAATGAATAAAAAACGAATTCTTAAACAACCACGTGGTCTTTCCAGAAATTTCCGATCGATTTTGGTGTTGTTATCGTTATTTTAATGACGGTGCATTAATTTTCCTCATCCTGTCTAGAATGCAGTCGAAATTGATGATATTGAAAATGCAAAGAAGTGATCTCGAATAACACGGGTAGGAAAAAGAGGTTCTGGCCAGTGAAACGGATTGAAGAAAAAATAGGGATATTAAGACTCGAAAATGGGACAAAGTGATAATTTTTCGAAAATTTCCCAGCCTCACGATACGTTTTTATCCAGGTTTCGGAAAGTTTCTCAATATTTTATTTGACATAACAAGGTCCTTCTGTCAGATCAATAAACGAAAAACGGATTTGAAGATAAATAGGAATATTAAGACTTGAAGATGGGACAACGTGATAATTTTCCTAAAATTTCCCAGCATCACGATACTTTTTTTTTCAGGTTTCGAAAAATGTCTCAATATTTTATTTGAAATAACAAGATCAATAACCGAATTTTTTTTTATTTAGACCTCACGTTTCTTATCCTGTCTAGAGTGCAGTGGAAATTGATGATATTGAAAATATCAATCAAAGAATTGAACTCGAGTACGAAATAGAGGTCCTGGCCAATGAAACGGACTCGAAGATAAAATAGGGATACTGAGACTTGAAAATGGGACAAAGTGATAATTTTCCAGAAAATTTCCCCGCGTCACGATACGTTTTTATCCAGGTTTCGAAAAGTTTCTCAATATTTTATTTGACATAACAAGGTCCTTCTGTCAGATCAATAAACGAAAAACGGATTTGAAGATAAATAGGAATATTAAGACTTGAAAATGGGACAACGTGATAATTTTCCATAAATTTCCCAGCATCACGATACTTTTTTTTTCAGGTTTCGAAAAATTCCTCAATATTTTATTTGACACAATAACCGAATTTTTTTTATTTAGACCTCACCTTTCTTATCCTGTCTAGAATGCAGTCGAAATTGATGATATTGAAAATATCAATCAAAGAATTGAACTAGAGTACGAAATAGAGGTCCTGGCCAGTGGAACAGACTCGAAAATGAAATAGGGATATTGAGACTTGAAAATGGGACAGTGTGATAATTTTCCAGAAAATTTCCCTGCGTCACGATACGTTTTTATCCGGGTTTCGAAAAGTTTCTCAATATTTTATTTGACATAACAAGGTCCTTCTGTCAGATCAATAAACGAAAATTCTTTATTTAGACCTCACGTTTCTTTCCTGTCTAGAATGCAGTCGAAATTGATGATATTGAAAATGCGAAAAAGTGAACTTGAGTAGGAAATAGAGGTTCTGGCCAGTAAAACGGATTTGAAGATAAATAGGAATATTAAGACTTGAAAATGGGACAACGTCATAATTTTCCAAAAATTTCCCAGCCTCACGATACTTTTTTCTTCAGGTTTCGAAAAATTTCTCAATGTTTTATCCTCCTGCCAGATCAACAACCGAAATTTTTTCATTTAGACCTCACGTTTCTCATCCTGTCCATAATGCAGTCGAAACTGATGATATTGAAAATATAAATCAAAGAATTGAACTCGAGTACGAAATAGAGGTTCTGGCCAGTGAAACAGATTTGAAGATAAAATAGGGATATCAAGACTTTTAAATGGGACAAAGTGATAATTCTCCAAAAATTTCCCAGCCTTACGATACGTTTTTATCCAGGTTTCAAAAAATTTCTCAATATTTTATTTGATATAACAAGGTCCTCCTGTCAGATCAATAACCGAAAAGTTTTTATTTAGACCTTACGTTTCTCATCTTGCGAATGCAGTCGAAATTGATAATATTTAAAATGCGAAGAAGTGGACTCGAGTGGGAAATAGAGGTTATGGCCAGTGAAACGGATTTGAAGATAAAATGGGGATATTAAAACTTGAAAATGGGACAAAGTGATAATTTTCCGAAAATTTCCTAGCCTTCCGATACGTTTTTATCCAGGTTCCGAAAAAATTCTCAATATTTCATTTGAAATAACAAGATCCTCCTGCCAGATCGATAACCCAAATTTTTTTATTTAGACCTCACGTTTCTCGAGTTTTTGATGTTGCCATACCTTAATAATGCATGAGTAAATTGGAAAAACATTGACAAAAAATTAAGTTTTTATGAATTATTCCATATAATTCAGTGATTCCATATATTTGAGTTTATGAATTAAATCGACAGTATTTGTCATACTGGCAATAAACACTGAAGTCCGTTTATTTCTGATATATCTAATATAATTCGGTGATTCCATTTTTTGAAGTTTATGAAAATGAAATGACAGTACTCTCGCGCAAAAGCTTCTGACTTCACGTCAGAGCTTTTTGAATTTTTTCTTTGGATCGAAACTTCCGGTCGGGAAAGAAATTTTCTGACATGGAGCACGGTTTCACCATTCACTGTTGGGTAAACAATTAACAGTGCTGTGCCTCAGGTGGCGTAAGGACACAGTAACAAAGCCTACACAGAACCCAACCGGGTCTCCTTACTCGCACAAGCTCTGAGCTTCTGAGGGGTCTCACAGAGACCTAGGAGAGTCGGGATATAAACAATAAACAAACAATAATCTGACTCGTTCATTACACCTGATCGAGGTACCCCGACTAATTGGACGAAAGAAGTATTTTCTTTGAATACTTAGATAACTGAAGAGGAATACCAGTAATTTGATAGACTAGGAACATTTCAACATTTTCTGACATCAAAATCCATTTTAGATTTTTGCCTTAAAAAATCGAACAAATTTCCTAATATGAATTCGAAGACATTTTTCAATTTGCGGTCACGCCACGGTATAAATTGGACATAATACGAAGTATAAATCCGTTAGAATTACTCGATAACTCGCGTTCTCATTTTGTAAGAACAATTGTCAAATTATTATATCAAAAGTTGATCTTCAATGTGGGTTGATAAATCACCCAAAATTTGTATCCACATTTCGAAAATACTACCAAGGTGAGTTGTCCAACCCCCTTTCTGTCTCTTCCTTTCAACTGACCTTTAATATCTTCGAAGAAATCCGTACTTTTCCAACAACTTTCCAACCGCATTAGAGTCACATAAAAACCAGTAAAATCCGCGAACTGTAAACTTTCCCATAAGGAGCAACCTGAAATATTAACTATCGCAGAAACAAGTCAGCAATGCTCCAAATAAACCGGGAGGGATCGGCCATCAAAACTAACCGGAAACTTGCGAGAGCCGGGGGGGGAGGATGAGAAATTGATGAGATCTCCTCCTTCGCACCTCACGACATATTTCGCGATGAGCGCAACTTTTCCGGTACGATATTTCTAATATCCGATAACTTTTTGTCAGTCATTAAGCGGGATTTAGGGGCTTCCACGAGGCGGGAGAGAGTCCTCAATCTGGATTCAGACTTGGCACGCAATAAATTGTTGTTTATGTCGGTGGACCGGCAACTTCGGGCCGGCTTCTGGCGCTTAGTCGGGTAAGTCCTCCGGGAGATGTAAAGACCTGTCACGGAGTTAAGAAAGTTAGACATTATCATCAATTATTTAATCTAGCTGACCATAGCCGCGCCCCCAACAAGGTGAGCGTTTATACATAATGAATGAGTAATGGTTCCGCTGGTTTTCCACGTATTCAAGCCGTGTCCATGCAAAATTCATTCTCTCCCTCTATAAATAAGCCTAATTGGAGCGGGGGGATGGGTGAGCGTTCCCGCAGGTGAAATTGATAAAATAAATGGACAGACTGTGTTTCAGTCAGTTCGATGTTCGACGCGAAAAGGCTAATTTTGGAATTTCGCAGCCAAATGGCCAAAACGGAATTTCTAATGTCTTCATGTCCATCCGCCTGTGTGTCACATACATTTTACTCGGTGACTATTGTCACTACATTGATTCTGGAACGGTTTCCTATGACACAGGGTTCACCGTCAATTTATTGAAATGGAAATCCCAGATTTTTGGAACTGTTTCATTGATCACACTCACTACGGAATACTCAATTTATCTAAGAGAAATTCATTGAAATCAACTAATAAATTTGAAATAATTTGATTATTGATATCAGATAGTCCAGTCGTAGAAAACTCAAAGGAGGGAGTGTAGAGAGGAATATTTTTCTTCGGGAATATATTCAGAGTTGTTGGAGGTGATGAGGTAAACAACTAGAAGGTTCCAATTTTTAGTTTTTCGCTAATATCTCCCAAACGGTCTGTTTGGTACGTACGGTAAAACTTACTCTTTATAGATTGGAAGCTTTTTAAATTTCCACAAGATTGTTTCAACTATTTTTTTTTGTTACTCGAATAGTTCCTAAGATATTCGCAGCCGAATTTTGCAATTTGACAAAAATTGTATTTTAACCAACGTTCCTTAACATACATTCCGTTCTACCGCCTCAGAATTCCGCTTTTCTGGCATACCCATAAGGAAAATTGTCGAAGACCATTGTAATTCCTTCACAATGAAATTTTACTAATTAACGGCTCCTAACTTAAGGGTATACACTACTTTCACTGCTTCACAATAATTGTTTCAATGATTTCTCATAAACGGCATGTTGAATTCTTTCAATTTTTTGTATGTACCTTCAGGCGTGTATGCACAAGACTTTCCTCAAACTTACTTCAACAATTACTGGCGATAGAAAAGAAAAAGCACTGCCTTGAAGGCAGGAGCTTTTGAGCGTTCATACATGCACCTTGTAGGTAGATTCGCATTTTCCAGTTTTAGAAATCAATTGAAGGAATTTTCGACAGCTGTCACAAAAATTCTGAAACTTAGGCGAAACTCCAGACCAATTTTTTTTCGATAATTCGCTAGAATTTTCTACGGTATCTTTAGTCTTGGTGGTTCGATCTCGACAAAATTTGGCACGTAGCTTGAATACATTATTCCTAAGCTAGGTGCAAAATTTCATCCCAATCCAATCAGTAGTTTCAAAATTATCAGAAAAAAAATATTTTGAATAGCCATATTTACGGAACCTCTAGTTTAATTTTGCTCATTGATGAACGTGGCCGCGATATTCGCGATCTAAACCCACCCTGAAAATTTCAAGTTCCTAGGCCTTTCCGTCCAAAAGTTACAATTTTCTATGGTTTATATGGTTCTGGTCATGCGATCTGGACAAAATATTGTTTTAATATATCATTCTCGATTAAAATACAAAATTTCATCTCGATCGAATCCGTAATTTCGAAATTATCGAGAAACCAAAATTTCAAACGACCGTATATACGGAACCCCTAGTATAACTCTGCTCATTGATAAACGTGAACGCGATATTTCAGATCCACACCTATCCTGAAAATTTCAAGTCTCTAGGCCTTCCGTTCGAAAGTTATGATTTTCTATGGTTTCTATTGTTCTGGTCATGTTATCTGGAGAAATGTAGCTTGAATATATCATTCTCCATCAGTATACAAAATTTCGTCACGATCGAATCTGTAGTTTTGAAATTATCAAGAAAACCAAATTTCAAACGACCATATTTACGGAACCCCTAGTATAATTTTGCTCATAGATGAACGTGATCACGACATTCGAGATCCACACCTATCCTGAAAATTTCAAGTCCCTAGGCGTTTCCGTTCAAAAGTTACGATTTTCTATGGTTTCGATTGTTCTGGTAATGCGATCTGGACAAAATTTCACATGTAGCTTGAACTCCTCATCCTCCATTTGAGTGCAAAATTTCATCTCAATCAAATCTGTAGTTTTCAAGTAATCAGGGGAACAAAACTTTGAACGGCGATATTTACGGAACCCCTGGTGGAATCTGGCCCATTAACGAACTTAACCGAGGCATTCGGGAACTGAACCCACACTACTGAAAATTTCAAGTCTCTAGGTTGTCCGTTCGAGAATTATCGTGCTTACGGACGGACGGCCGGCCGGGCAGACTCAAATTTTCCGACGGATTCGTCATCAGTGAGTCGAACATAGTCGATTGAGACCATTTTCGGCTCAAAATTCGAAAAATACAGACATCGTGACGAAATGATATAGCCCTCGTGTGTGTAGTACGAGCGCTCAAAAATTGAAATTTCTTTCGAAATCAAAAAGTTGTCCTCATTAGCCATCGATTTGTTTATTTGATTTTAATACCATAACTTAATACCGAATATTTATACATGAACATATATCCGATTTGAAAGGTGATGGATTGAAATAAAATTAAGGAAGCGATGAGAAAAACTATCTGATATTGAAAGAAATATCAATTTTCAATTTTTTTTTTTTAATGGCCAGTAATTGTTGAAGTAAGTTTAAATTATCCGCTTTGGATGGATTGGATTACACGCAAAAATATTGAATTTTTTTTCGAAAACTTTCGAGGATATTTTTCCGCGTACACGCCTGAAGGTATCTAATTTCATTCCAATCCAATCAGTAGTTTCGAAATCATCAGGAAAAAAATATTTTGAACGGCCATATTCACGGAACCCCTAGTCTAATTTTGCTCATTGATGAAAGTTACCGCGATATTCGAGATCCAAACCTATCTTGAAAATTTGGAGTCTCTAGGTCTTTTCGTTCGAAAGTTTTGAATGGTTTCTATGGTTCTGGTCATGCGATCTGCAAATTTCATTTTGAGATTGATTTCAGTGATTGTTGGTAGAGGAATATTATTGGTAACCCTGACTGCACTTGGCGTTGTGTTCGCGAAAGTTTAGCGGAGCGATTATCAACCTTCGAGCAAGGCGGTAGTATTTATTTTATCGTATAGAACACCTTTGAGAATTGAACGTGAATTTTCGCCCTCACTTTCAAAAACAACCCCCGAACGAGTAACAATTTCCCTAGCCCATTAGGCGATCTAGACGTTATTGTACGAACCCAGAATCAAGTAAGTTTCCCCATCCGTCCTAATTTCTAGAGTCCCAATAAAAGTGAGCAAACTGCCAGACGGACACGTTCTACATTTCTCGAGAACTGATAAATAATTCATTCCTCACCCCCTGTGTATCGTCTAGGAAAATGCGAACCCGCCGAAATAAGCAAGCACGCCAAACTTGAATGAGGCCGGTTTCACATTTTCACTCCGAAATAATTACTTTACATTGAATGAATTTAATTTGTGGGGACGCCTTTATTTGACAGCTGCCGGCGAGGGGGGGCATCAAAACCGTGCACCTCTTACATGGGGGATTAAATAATGTTAGCACCCCAGGTTTTGAAGTTCTCTTTAATTATACCGTCGTCGGGGAGTTGAACGTAGCGAGGAGGCCCCGGCAATTCTGAATTACAGCGAGGCCATTACTTCGTCAGGCATTGCTTATTTTAATTCGCCCAATTTAGAGAAATTACTCTGAAGTATGAGGGATTAACCGGAATTGACGATGTAATGCTTTCCGGAAGATTTTCTTCCGATAGGGACCTTGGCCCGTTCCGGTTCGGTATAAAGGGTGGGCTGGGTGTCTGTTGTTCTTTTCTTCAATCGCTTGTTTGTTGTTCTTTTGAAATTGAGCGCTTCAACTTCGCGAAGAATTCCTAAGCGCGAGACAGACCGTTGAACACTGTTCGTGCTATGGATGGGAATATCTACCGATTCCTCTTGAATCGCGTTTCAATTCACTCCTGAATATTAGCTAGCGAGGTAGCCGCAGTAGATGCTTTTCCAGTTTCAACAACTTGCATTTCGCCGCGATCGAACATGGTTCAAGGTGATCCGAAATTTGTCGGTCTTCGAGCGCGTGTCAAGGGGATTCGAAGGTCATAAAATTGAACTTTTTGAGCGTATTAGTTGGAATGATTGTTCGATCATCATCCAGAAGTTGGTGCCAAAGGCACTCTGCGTTTTCTTGAAATGAAAAAATATGTTTGTAATTGAGCGCTCGTACTACTTACACGAGGGCTATATAATTTCGTCACGATGTCTGTATTTTTCGAATTTTGAGCCGAAAATGGTCTCAATCGACTCACTGATGTCGAACATTCCTTCATTTGATTTCTGAAACTAGAAAATGCGAATCTACCTACAAGGTGGATGTACGAGTGCTCAAAAGCTCCTGACTTCACGGCAGTGCTTTTCGTAATTTTTTTCAATTTAGATTAGGGAAGATTTGTTTTCTCGATATTTTTCGTCTGATTTAGTTTGTAATTTTTATTAAGATTTGGGAAAATTTTATATCGTGTGCCGAAAGTTTATTAACATTGTGACAAAGTATTGTAACAATTAACAATATCGTGAATCCTTTTCCTTTCAATTCAATTTTGCTGGATGTTGTAGCATAAATTATTTGATGTCGTGAATTATTCAAAAATATTCTGTTCACGTAATTCAATTATAAGTGTTGAGGAGACGACTCATTCTGATCGAAATGGATATAGTCAGCCTTATTTTGGCTCAAATGGATAATAATATCCATGAAGTTATGAAAAAAAGTGGAAACCACCAAGAGTTATATCTTGTATTATATACATTTGTTTATTTCTTTTCATTTATCTTTATTCTGAAACTCCTCCTATGTTCTATCTGGTTTCTTTAGATTTCTTTTTTTTGTCTTTTGGTTGATATAACCCAAAAAAAATTATTGGATAATTCGTTCATTTTGGAGTACTAAAACTCCAAAGTTGTTGAGAAAATAACGAGTTGTAATACATAAACCATTATAAATGATAAACATAAAAAACCGCATTTTATTTTCGAATTATATCTTCTATGGACGAAACACTTTATCATGAAGCATAGAAAATTCATACGTCGCAACTCTCTATGGTTGAACCGGAGTATGTTCTCGCATGGAACATAGATGGCAGTCGGTATGATTTTGTGAGTTATGTGGTTCACATCTAGATTGAAATATTTCTTTCATTCTATAAAAGTGTTTAGTAATGCTGCGGAAAATTGTTGTTTCAATTAACAATAAAATAAAGATTTTCCACTTTCATCAGTGCCATCTGGCTTCTATAGGCAGAAACTTTGAATATTCAACCGACGTGGACGAAAGTATAGACATAATTATTATAGGCAAAAAAATTGTGGTTATCTATCAAATCCCAACCAAATAACTAACAGCAGTTTGAATAAGAATAAGGAAAAATAATAGGCTGATATTTACTAATGATTTGACAATGCATAAAAATACTTTGAATTTTTTAATTCCGAGAGGCCGAACAAATTTCAGGAACTCTTATTTGCCCTGAATTGAGACTACAAAACATTATTTTCATTTTAGGAAAACACTGAGGCGTACATAATATTTTTCCAAAAATTCTGGTTACATCCCGTACGGACGCCACTGGTTGAAACATTAAACAGAGGCTATTGATACTTAGAGGGCTTGTGCCAAATTTGATCAAAATATCTAGGAACGTATTGAAGTTATGATGGAAAACGATTTTTTCTCAAAACTTCAATTTAATTGAACGGAAATCGACGCAACTAAATTCTGGGAAAATTTGGAGTTACGTGTTTTATAATTGAGCCGACGATAGAATCGTTTTGCCGCCTTTCATACAGCCGCTGCAAAAAGGTGAATCGGTTGACCCTCCCATCCCTCGCATGAACAGTGCTCGACGATCTGCCGCGCTTAATGGATTCGCACCTTAACGCCAGTCAACACAAAACACTGATACGAAGGACCTCCATAAAAGAGTCTAGACAGACCATTATGAAATATACCAACAAAACTATAAAAAAAAATCGAATTCTTCAGGACTTGAATCATGCAATTAGCTCTCCGCGAAAATGCTTGATTTGCAAGACAATCCCTTCAGACCGGAAGTTCAGACTTTGAAAAGTAAATATTTTATGAAGCTCTACTCTCGGATCCTTCCCCCAGTTGAAGATTTATTAATTCACAAAACTTCACCGACCCGAACGTAGAATACGAAAGAAATATTTAATTTGTATGCAGTCAAAGCGCGGATTCACTTTTAGGGTTATGCATCCCGAAATTGGACCTGGAAGTTGGAGAACTGCATAAATAGTTTGCAGAGATTGAGAATTATCATGAAAAAAAATTAACAAATTTCGGTTAACATAGTTATTTGAAATAAAGGATTTTCCTGTGAAAAAGTTGTGAAAATACATTGTTTTGTTCTACATTGAATATAATCGTTTATTTCACGTTGAGCAACCACGAACAACCCCGACGCCACATGAATGAGCATTTTGGGTAGGTATCAAGGGGAAGTTTCTTTTGTGAATATATTAAAACTAAACTCATTATTCTGACAAGGCACGTTCGCAACAGCTTCACGATTGTGCTGACAAATTTTGTTTTGTACAGGCGAAAACTTTGAAATATCTCCGGAAAAAAGGCGATATTTGAGACATCGCAGTGAAGGCCTTGTTGAACTTCTGTATGAATAATCATTTCTTGGCTTGATGCAGGTCAGGGGAGTTGAAGTTGTTGTCAACTTGAAGTCATAAAGGAATTCTAGTCAATGAATAAGAGAGGGAACGAAGAACAACATTATTGATTAGGATATGATCGAAAATGAATTTCATGGAATGTTGTAAATCTTTTTTTGAGCAAAAAAATGTTTTTTCTTTATTCACTTTTGAATAATGGTAACTTACCTCCTCTAACTTCACAGGTGAGTATGAGATCAGCTCCTTCTTCAAGAGGTCCTACTACAGCATTGACATCCCTTCCCGAATTGTCATAGAGAAGCATTTGGTGGGGAGGAACTGTAAAAGATTTCGAATTTCAGTTTATTTATTCTAGTAAAAAAATTAATCGAAAAGAGATATTATTATTAAAACGAGTTCGAAACCAGTTCGCAATTGGTTTGAAACATGTTCATGGAGGAATCATCCGATTGATTCATCAATTGTAAAACGTTATTTGCATAGTCCAACTGTGGAAGAAAAGAGAAAATCTCCATCCGAAAGGTACAATTGGCTGTTTTATCTTATAACCTCTTGAAACATCTACGAACAAGAACTGAAAGACCCAACTCCGCCAATAAATAAAGCGAACCCAGAGGTACTCGAGATGTTTCATTTACGTTCATTACTCCCAGAAGTGAATTCAATTAACTCAGATAAGTGTAAGAAAGAGGAAAAATAATCATTAAGAGAAATAAAGTGGTATTTATCTTATAAAGGAACGGAAATTGGAACAATGGACCGATTACCGGTACCCCGATTTATTGACTTTCGATAAGATTTTCCTCTCGCTCGGAGGGAGACTGTGTTTCTTACCGTTTCGGGATTATTTCTTTTTTGTCGCTGTTGAGAATATATCACTCCTCCTTCCAGTCGTGAGAGGAAATCGATGCTGAACTCGTGCCTTCAGCTCTTCTACCTCGGATGGTACGAGGCATGTTCCAAAAGTTATAAAAATTGAAAAAAGCCATGTTCCAAATTTTTATGGGAGTTTCATTCGATAATAACCCTCGATTTTTCAAATTCATTCATTTACATTACATTTATTCGATTTGAGATTGTCCCAAAGGAAGAAGGAAGTCGACTCGACTTCGAAGGTAACACAGATTTCGATAATAAAATGAACATAACTCAGTCGATGATGAAGACAAACATGAAAAGCAGAACTTATATTAGCAGCCAGAAGACGCGCATCGATAAAGAGCCACCAGGCGAGGAAATGTCTACAATTCCTTCAATCAGTTCCTTCAAAACTATAGATTTTTACGTACTTTCCTTTATCCCCTTGTCTTTTCGCAAAAACTCATTTTGACTCTCAGTGCAATACTCGGGAAGTGAAAAATGCCCGATAATTCGTTCATCGCCAAGAAATACAAGAATGGAAAATTTCAGGACTATAGGTGTCGGGGTTTTTTACATTGTATCGATGCGCGTCTTCTGGAGGGTAATATAAGTTGTGCTTTTTCGTTTCTTCGAGGTCAAGAGTTAGGACGGGGGCAAAATCTGGGCCTTCAGGGGGATCGATTCAAACAGCCCCTTAGGCAAACTCCGGATGTAATTATGCAGAATTCTACACAGCAAAAATTTTACCAGAAGAAGAACATAACGCCAGATGTCGAAACATCTCCAAAATACCTTCATAACGATCGCAACGAATTATTCATCCCACGGAATGTTTGCATTTCCCAGAGACGAACTCAATCTTGACGTGTTTATGCAAACCACAACAGCCCTTGCACTTCTCAGTTGTGTAGCTCGTCGTACAAAGAGAATCTGCGATGGAAATACCATTAATTTGAATGTGGCGTGAATATATGGGAGAAACGGGATGCGAAAAACAGGGGTTGAAATGCATGCTCACTGAAGGCTGAAGGGTGGATATCCACAATATCCTCGAACAAAAATTTTAATGAGTCTCAGATCTCAAAACCAGCACCCAGAGGGCAGTGTCCAATGATTTTGTTTCAATAGTTTCTGGAAAAAATTCTCAGACCCCCTTTTGAGATCATTCAACCCTAAATTATGAGGAGATCTGAACCACTCCCCACCTAATATCCACCCCAATTTAACGACGCAATTTGTCAAGGTTAACCGTTGGAAGAAATGAACAATAAACGATCTAAGGATAACACTGTATTTTCCTGCAATTATCAACTCGTTGCGGGCTGGTCTATTATCTAACTTGTTACCTGCGTCAACTGTGAAAGCCGACAAGTTTAATCTTGATTAATGAACTTCCATAGTGGAATTCGCCGATACTGAAAGCCTTTGGGCTCACGATGAAACCTTCTGGTGTTTCCAACTGAATTTGACGTTCGAATAATTGACTAATAACGCTGACATGGTGATCCCTGACGGTGTCTTAGGTCATGGGGATTTTCTGGAGCTGATTGAAACTAGAAGCAATATTGCGAATCGTGGAGATGAAGAAGGTGAAATAGGAGAACTAAACCCAGGATACGTCGTATTTGAAGGTTTCAGTCATCACTGAAAAATGTTTCTGTTTGAACACTGCGGAAAGCGCGCCGGGTGTGACGTAACAAGTTCTGACCTATCGCCGAGAGCGCTACAGAATTGAGTTATCTGAAATATTTCTTTTTACTCACTAAGTAAGTTTCGATTTGAGATTGTCCCAAAGGAAGAAGGAAGAAGTTCGAGTATTGTTTGATTCTTCACTGGGTCGACGATGAAGATTAACATGAGAAGCAGAACTTATATTACCAGCCAGAAGGCGCGCATAGATAAAATGTAAAGAGCCGCCACATCTGGCGGGGGAATATCTACAGTTCTTTCCATCAGTTCCTTCAAAAATAAAGTTTTCTACGTACTTTACTTTTTACCCTGTGTTTTCGCAAGTACTCACTTTGAGTCTCACTGCGATACTCAGGAAGTGGAAAACGCCCGATAATGCGTTCATCGCCAAGAAAAACAAGAACGGAAAGTTTTACGTCGCGTTAGTGTCGCGGTTTTGTACATAGTATCGATGCGCGTCTTCTGGCTGGTAATATGAGTTCTGCTTTTCATGTTTGCCTTCATCGTCCACTGCGTTATGCGGTACTGATAAAGGCTAAAAAGCCTTCAAGTTATCTGAAATATTTCGTTTACTCACTAAATAACGGTTTACTAAACCACGTGCTTCGCTATTCAATAGCATCATTAGGCAAAGGAGATTGAACTTAATATATTGATTATGAAATATTTACTTATTAGGGCCAAATTTTAATAGAAATTAATTTGTTGAAACAAATTTGAGCAATTTCTTCTATTCATATATCAAACAAAAAAAAAACAAGAAAAGGAGTAATCAGCTAAACAGGAGTGTATGAATTAAAATACAGTGATTTTCCAAGTTTCTATATCGGCCAAACTGGCAGAAATTTTGAGAAAATAATTGGGGGAGATTGAAAATCTTTCGTCAACGAAAAAACCAATTCTATTACCGCAGATCTTATTTTGACAGAAAAGTAGTGCTGCACTTGAAATCACGTATTCTGAAACTAGAGAAGAAAGGATAATAAACTCGATCTTCTTGAAAGGCTTGAAATCAATAAAGAACGAAGATCACCGTATTTATTTAATGACCAGATTGAGTTGAATAATTCTCCATAATTGAATTCATTCAACCATAATGAAATTTTAGGGTCAGGTTTATACCGATTCCTAGAAAAACATTGTACAGGTACCTAATTTACCGCATATGTTAACATTCCCAGTCTTCTTGAAATTTATATAAAATAAGTAAATTGCATCAATATAATCTGTTTTATCTTATCCACCTGATGATGCTATTCTACAGCGAAACCCATATCGTAGTTTAGTAAATCTCTTATTAATAAAAATCAATGGATAATGAATACTTATATAATATTTTATTACAACAGCACCTTTGGACCAAATTAACGCGTTTTCTCCTATACTTTCACGAGATCTCCAATGTCCAGCGAATGATTTTCTGAAATAGCCAACTGATAAAAATTTCATCTCATCTACGTCCACCATTCCTCATCTCTCCCAACACGAAAGTTGCCAGTGCTGTCACTTGTCACTCACTTCTAGCATCAAGTCCAAGTGTGGTGAATAATTCAACTGGTGCAGCATCCAATTATGAAGATGACTTTCACCGAGAAAGTTATTAATTCGATATGGGCGTTACAGGGGGAAGCTAATTCAGCTTATTGAGGAATCACCAGAGAATTATACGCAGTCAGAGTTTCGTCTCAAACTCGATTGTGCGTAAAAAATCCTCTCGAGGAAGACGCTCCATCTATACACATCTTAATGGGGTAAAATTTTCTCGTCTCAGAGCCCTCTTGTCAAAATGAGAAGGCAACCTGCGGTACAATTTCATTAGAGCGCGTCTTAGAATGCTGAGTGTAATTTGATAATTCCAAACAGATGGCGAGACAGCTCACTTCGTTTCTCCATTAAAGTAACCTGCTTAAACACGAACGCTTTCTTCTGTGGAGAACTCTTCTTGATGAAAAACTCTCTATATCTGTCCTGATTCAAACCTGTATTTTTAGTTTATATTTTTATGTATCTACTCACCTATGACGGTCAGATTGAGAGCGAAGTTCCTTGTACGGGAGGTCTTGAAATCCACCCTACATCGATACACCCCTTCGTCGTCCAGTTGGACCCCGTCGAGGGTCAAAGAGGCAGGCTTGGAGACCGTTACGAAATAAGCTCTTGGTCCGAACATTTTTGGGTCCGACCAGTGGAGTGCTTTGTTGAAGGGTCGACCTCTGACATCGAAACTGTAAAGAAATTTACACAATTATAGTTTCTCATTGATTTATTAGTCCAGTCAATAATAAGGGAAAAGATGAAGCTTCAAATCTTCAGTTATTCCGAGTATTTCAAAAAAAAAAAGTTAACCGCAAATCTGAGAAATTTCCGGAACTGACCCGACTTAGTTCCGTATTGAGATCTAAATGTGTTAATTGAATGCCTTCAATTCACGGGAAATCATATGACAGAGCGTATGGTTTTTTGTGAATTCCGAATTTCGCAAAGTTAGTGAAAATGCACGATTCCTGGATCTCAACCCCTGTAATTTTTTTTTGGGGTAGTTTAAAAACATTAGGGTACAGTAACGGTAAAGTTAATAGTGTTGAAGAACTAAAACAACGCATTGAAAATGCTTGTGACATTATTCGTGAGCAAACTGATGTGATAGTTGCTGCATGTAATAATTCGTTATTACGCCGGCCAAGAGTTTGTGCACATCAAACGAATGGTGACTATTTCGAACAATTTCTGTGAACAATTTGGATCAATTTTATCGGTGAGTTTGTGAACTTCCTATTTTTTTTCAAGGACCTCTTGAACCATAAATTTTTCTTCTCCTTAGTTTGAACTTTGAGAATTTTACCGTTCAGGAAAAATCTAATAAAAGTTCAAAGAGAATATACGAATTTGCGATAAAAACAATCACTTTATTTACTGGTTGGAATGCATATGGTACCGTGATTCATGGCAGATCTTCTGAAAGAGAGATTACATGACCCAGAGTGGTCTTAAGATCTTTATGCCCGAGATTTTTGCTTTTTTTTCAAATTGAATATTTTATGTGATCAACGAAATTATCTCTTTTGATGAGAAATAATAGCACCTTGAAAAACACCCTGGATGGAGTGGAAGCTTTTTGAATTACCTACGAAATTTTTATAAGATTACCTATAATTTTTTTCGTTACTCGAACAGTTTTTGAGTTATCTACAGACGAATGTCACTAATTAACTATAAATGCTTTTTTCCCTTCAAAAGACTCAACCTTCTATTTTTCTGTCATACGACGTATAGAAAAACTCATCGTACATAGAATTGAAGCTTTTGAAATTCTCAACAAGATTGCTTGTTTTCTTTTTTGAGCGCTCGTATAACTTACACGAGGGCTATATAATTTCGTCACGATGTCTGTATTTTCCGAATTTTGAGCCGAAAATGGTCTCAAACGACTATGTTCGACTCACTGATGACGAATCAGTCGGAAAATTCGAGTCTGTCCGTCCGTCCGTTCGTCCGGCCGGCCGGCCGTCCGTCCGTATACACGATAACTCTCGAACGGAATGTCCTAGAAACTTGAAATTTTCAGGGTAGGTTCGAATCTCGAATGCCGAGGTTGAGTTCGTTATTGGGCAAAATCCGCCTAAGGGTTCCGTAAATATGGCCGCTCAAAGTTTTGTTCTCCGTAATACTTTGAAACTACAGATTCGATCGAGACGAAATTTTGCACTCTAATGGAAAATGAGGTGTTCAAGCTACATGCAAAACTTTGTTCAGCTCGCATGACCAGAACCATAGAAACCATAGAAAATTGTAACTTTTGAACGGAAACGCCTAGGGACTTGAAATTTTCAGGATAGGTGTGGATCTCGATTGTCATGATCACTTTCATCTATGAGCAAAATTAAACTAGGGGTTCCGTAAATATGGTCGTTTGAAATTTAGTTTTCTTGATAATTTCCAAACTACAGATTCGATCGTGACGAAATTTTGTATACTTATGGAGAATGATATATTCATGCTACATTTCTCTGGATTGCATGACCAGAACCATAGAAACCATAGAAAATCATAACTTCCGAAGGAAAAGGCCTAGGAATTTGAAATTTTCAGAGTGGGTTTGGATCGCGAATTTCACGGTCACGTTCATCAATGAGCAAAATTAGACTAGGGGTTCCGTAAATATGGCCGTTCAAAATATTCTGTTCCTGATAATTTCGAAACTACCGATTTGATTGGAATGAAATTTTGCACCTAGCTGAGGAATGATGTATTCAAACTACGTGCGAAATTTTGTCCAGATCGCATCACCAAGACCATAGATACCGTAGAAAATTTTAGCGAATTATCGAAAAAATCACCTAAAGCACTGACTTGAAGTCTGGATTATTGCCCTAGTTTGAAAATTTGTTTGACAGCTGTCAAAAATTTCCTGAATTGGTTTCCGAAACGGAAAATGCGAATCTACCTACAAGGTGCATGTACGAGCGCTCAAAAGCTCCTGCCTTCACGGCAGTGCTTTTCGTAATTTTTTCGTAACTCAATCAGTTTCTGAGATATTCGAAGCCGAAAGTAGTCGCCTATTAACGAACGTATTTTCATCCCACGTTTTTTCGACAAATATTCTCTTCTAGAGTGACAGCCTTCCATTTCTCTACCATAACTATACGGCAAAAAGTTGAAGTAAATTTGATTTCTCCTTCAATTTTTTATCATAAACTAGTCCAATTTTACTATTTTTTTCAGATTTACTGTTAATTTTGGAAGAACACTTATATAGTTGTTGTCCAAACTTACTATTTTTTTTAGATTTACTGTTAATTTTGGAAGAACACTTATATAGTTGTCTATGTAGTGCATCTTTCAAAAATTGTTGTTAATTAAACAACTGCCTTCTTCTTAGTTCCACCATCATGCAGCCAGTAACAAACGATATAACACTTAAAATTGCGTAGCAGGTTTTCTTCAAAAACTAACTGCGTATCTGACTAATTCCGTAAGTTTAGATTCGTTAATTATACAAAATTGAATTACATTTCATTGTGAAGGTAATTTAATGTTCTTTAACTTTAATCCATATGGGTATGGCAAAAAAGTGAAAGGCTGAGGCGCTAGAAGGACCAGTTTGGCAAAAAACGTAAGGTCAATATAGAATTTTCGTGAATTAGCGATTTTCGGCGTCAGATATCTCAGAAACTGTTCGAGTTTCATGAAGAACTAAAGGAAACATTATGGTAGAAAATTGAAGAAGCTTTCCTTCTGTACATAATGAATAAACCTCACGACGCACCGTTTGAGAGATAGAAGAGAAAAACTGAAAATTGAGACTCAAGGATTTTCATTATTTCTATCTTAACTACCCTACATACATTTTTTTCTCCGAAATCGTTCCTACAAATTCTTCATTGACTAGAATGAATGCATCAATTATGAGATGTGTTCTCTTAATTTTCCAACAATTTCATGACGAATGAATCAAATAAAATTACCAATGCCTAATGAACCAATGAAGAATCTCAATTTGTTACTGTAACATGGTAACCAAAGAAGAATAGCAAACGTCTTCCCAAAGCCCACCACTATAATTTGCATTCTGCGAAATCTCGTGAAAGGAGCGGACAAGAAAACAGTCGAATCGAATTCTGCGATGTAATTAAACAAACGAAGATTTCAACCTGTAGAGAACTTGATTAAACCTAAACTCCACAACAAGTAATCGCATAAGGAATGCCTTCTCCCGCAATGATTCAATTCCGAATAGCTGAACGGAACCCTTCCTAGCCCGGAGTTCGTCCTGACCACTTTATCGAATAGCTCTCCTTTAATGGCGACCGACAACTTCGGTTATTTACACCGAATGGGGACCATTACCATGCTATATTGAATTGTTATCCCGGAGTCTGGGCGATAATGGGTGGGGTGAACCGGGATATCTGTTACGGGCGAATATACGTGTGCAATATTGGTCAGGCCATATCCAATTTTTCATGCCCAATTGGGAACCACCGGGAAGAGTCAGGTTTCTACTCGACGCAAACCAACGCTGTGTCGCGATGGATTAGTGGGTGCGAAGATATTCATCATTATCGTTTTGATTGAGCGAGTGTTGGCGGTGTCCTTTGATCTTCTTTTGAACTTTTCAATTTACCGACATGTGGAATCGTCAGCCGAATCGACTGTTGCATTACGAATGGTGAGAAACTAGAAGAAACCAGGTTGACAGGTTCTAGAACTGCATCGAAAGAGATAATTTCGCTGGAAGTTGATCATATAAAATATTCAATTTGAAAAAAGTGCAAAAAGTCTTGGGCATAAAGATATTAAGACGTGGATCGTGTTATCTCTTTTGCAGAAGATCTGCCATGAATCACGGTGCCATATGCATTCCAGCCAATAAAAAAATTGATGAATTTTATTGCAAATTCGTATATTCTCTTTCAATTTTATTAGAAGATTCTTCCTGAACGGTATAAATCTTGAAGTTCAAACTGAAAAATTACTGATTGAAAAAGTCCTATTAAAAAAATTAGAAAGTTCTCAAACTCACCTATAGAATTGATCCAAATTCTAAATTGTTCGAAGAAATTGTTCTAAATGGTCACCATTCGTTTGATGTGCACAAAATCTTGAAAAACTTTATCTACTCCTATTGAATAATATAGTCATTATTCAACTACTTTCGAGCAATTAATAGTATCTGTTAACAAACACCGTGCTCACTGCTATAACTCCCTGTCTCTGTGCTTCTGAGCAAGCCGATTGGCCGAAAGCGAACAGTCCATTATTGATATTCAGGGGAGGTCACTTGAATAATTTTTACGTTTGTCCAAATTAAGTTGATACCTAATCATTATTGTGAATGTTTTGCTGAAAAAGATGAATTCAGATAGTGGAGATGAAGTATTATGTACACCTCCAGAAATAAGACAATCAGCCAAGGTTACCACACAGAATTTATAGCCCGAAAAATCCCAAAACAAATATAGGTGTGTATAGAACAATTTTCAAGATCGGTGTAGCATTATGAATATTGAGTCATTGTTCACAGAGAATGATCTTTTGGCATATTTCAGTGAACTTAGCACTAAATATAAAGCATCGCCCCTTTGGGCTTTCTATTCCATGCTAAGAAGCACAATCAACATAGATAATGCATTGTTATAGGTAACTATTAAGATTTGTAAATAACGTTCTTTCTCTGTACTTGTATCTTAGTATCTATTATTATAGTCGTAGAAAAAGTATAGTATTCAACTTGCGTTAATGGTCATAACTCACTTGATGAATTACAGCAAACTTCATCTGCGTGAGTTATGACCTACATTACCGCTCGTTAAATAATATACTATTATAAGTTCTCTATCAAGACCTAATACAAATTTTTCAGACAAATATATACCTGAATAAAAATCAAAATTTTTACTTTCACAATTTTTTTCATGAACTAGAGCGTTATCATTTTGTCAAAATGTCTGTAATTATTGAATGTCAAGCCAAGAATGGTCTTGAACGATTTGGCTTGACTCACGAATGAAGAACTCGTGTTCAAATTGAATTCTGCCCGTCCGGCCATCCGTAAAAACGATGAATGTCAAAGTACCTAGCGTTTTGAAATTTCCAGATTGCGCCGTTTCGCAAACAGGCAGAAAACGCCGAAGGGTTACGTAGATATAACCATCTCAACATTTTTCACTCAATAACACGAAAAAAGGAATCCGATCGAATTGGAACTAAATCAAGTTGGGAGTCAGTCGGTGAAAAAATAAAAAAAAATCTTTTGAAAAGTCAATTCGCCATATTAAAATAAAATTATTAAAATATGATTTACACAAATTCAGCTACACAGATGTTTCACGAGAAAACAAAATTTAGTTTTACTGGCCTGGCACTGATATATTCTTTGATTCCATCTCTTGAAGTCTAGAAAATAAAACGACATTATTTGTCACACTGTTCGATGCACAAAATTTGTGATTCGTTAATCTTCGGTTCGAAAGTCTCGCTAAAGTGTCACCTCATATGTGAAATCAAAATTTTTGTAGAATTAAGAAACCAAAATTTCTGTTATTTACGTTGTTATGTGAGTAAGTGTACTTTTAAAAGATTTTCCAGCCTCACAATACGTTTTTTCCACGTTTTCAATATTTTACATGATATTGGTCAAAATATGACATCTTGAATTCCTGATGAAAATATCGTGAAATATACTGATTTAGAGATGGAAACTGGGTGAATACTATTAAATACGTCTTCTTTTCATAATTCCAGAGTATTTTCGAAGTGCGCAAAAAAACCTCACTTCACTTGAGTGTTTTTATTGAATTTCAATTCTAGGTTCTAACCGGTACAAATGAATAATGAAAAACTTCAAGAGAACAGAGAAAATTACAAATGAACCGAAATTGAATATTCTTCTGTCATCGTCTGTCAGTGAGGGCGGAAAAATTTTTTGAAGGGTGAACAAGGCTTGACGAAGTAAACTCCAAAATTATTTGGAAAAAAAAATTCCAGTTTTAGAAATCAATTGAAGGAATTTCCGACAGCTGTCAAAAAAATTCTCAAATTTAGACGAAACTCCAGACTTTGTCAGTGCTTGAGCTGACCAATATTTTTTCGATAATTCGCTAGAATTTTCTACAGTATCTATGGTCTTGGTGATGCGATCTGGACAAAATTTCGCACGTAGTTTGAATACATTATTCCTCAGCTAAGTGCAGAATTTTAATCCAATCAAATCAGTAGTTTCGAAATTATCAGGAAAGAAATATTTTGAACGGCCATATTTACGGAACCCATAGTATAATTTTGCTCATTGATGAACGTGACTGTGAAATTCGCGATCCAAACCCACCCTGAAAATTTCGAGTTCCTAGGCCTTTCCCTTCGGAAGTTATGATTTTCTATGGTTTCTATGGTTCTGGTCATGCAATCTGGACAAAATGTTGCTTCAATATATCATTCTCGATTAAAATACGAAATTTTATCTCGATCGAATCCGTAGTTCCGAAATTATCGGGAGAAGAAAATTTCAAACGACCGTATTTACGGAACCACTAGTATTATTGTGCTCATTGATAAACGTGAACGCCATATTCCAGATCTACACCTATCCTGAAAATTTCAAGTCCCTAGGCCTTTCTGTTCGAAAGTTATGATTTTCTATGGTTTCTATGGTTCTGGTGATGCGATCTAAAAAAATGTAGCTTGAATATATCATTCTCCATTAGTATACAAAATTTCGTCACGATCGAATCCGTAGTTTTGAAACTATCAGGAAAACTAAATTTCAAACGACCATATTTACGGAACCCCTAGTATAATTATGAAAATTTCAAGTCCCTAGGCGTTTACGTTCAAAGGTTACAATTTTCTATGGTTTCTATGGTTCTGGTGATGCGAGCTGGACGAAAAAAAATGCATGCAGCTTGAACACCTCATTTTCCATTAGAGTGCAAAATTCCATCTCGATCGAACCTGTAGTTTCGAAGTAATCAGGAAAACAAAATTTCGAGCGGCCATATTTACGGAACCCTTCGGCGAATTTTGCCCAATATCGAACTTAACCGCGGCATTCCATTCGAACCTACCCTGAAAAAAAGTTTTTAGGACTTTCCGTTCGAGAGTTATCGTGTATACGGCCGGACGGACAGACTCAAGGTTTTCGACGAATTTGTCATCAGTGAGTCGAACCTTGTCGATTGAGACCATTTTCGGCTCACAATTTGAAAAATACAGACATCGTGACGAAATGATATAGCCCTCGTGTGAGTAGTACGAGCGCTCAAAAACGATTTTCATCACCTTGTATGATGTAATGTCTGAATAATATTCAATTTGTCATGAAAAAGTCATATCATGAAAATAAGACCAGTAATGCGATCATTCAAATATTTGGAGATGTTATCCGTAATGAGAAAAAATTTTCGACACAAAAACGAAACTTTCTCAGGAAAGTTGTAAGCATTTATAATCGACAGATCGACAATTGTTCGAATCAGAACCAATTTATTTATTTATTTATTTATTTATTTATTTATTCACAAGGAGCACAAACAGGTAACCCAATACCCAAAACAGTGTTCACAAATTAAAAATACAAAAAATTAACAAAAGTGCCTTATATCTAATACCTAATAACAAGTTAATAATTGGAAGAGAAAAAATAACAGATATAGAGCCAGAGGTGAGGCAGTTCAACAGCGGGATAGAAAATACCTTTTGAGTGAATTTTTCAAGGTTTTTTCGCTTTGGAAAAATACATCGATTTGATCTTTTAGAATATTGCAGTGACGTAGCATTCTGGAAATTGGGGAATTTTTTGCGCTGTTGGAGTGCGCTAGGGGTAAATAGAAGGTTTGTGACCACCTAGATCTTCGAATTGGCGCATGCAAGTTAATCAACCCAGTGATGTCTTGAGAGTCCACACGATTGCTCAATAACTTAGAGATAAAAACAACATCGCCAACAACTCTACGATCACCGAGGCTTATCATATTAAAGTACTTCAATCTAGTGGAGTAGTTCCTGGGATCTCCCCGAGTCAGACTCAAGTTGTATCGGTACCCCAAAGTGCGGAGAAACCTTCTTTGAATTTTCTCGAGACGGTTTATATATACGCCGTAATTGGGATTCCATACACAGGAGGCAAAATTTAGTCTACTGAAAACGTAATTATAGTAGAGAATAACTGCAGTTCTACGGTCTGAAAACCATCGGCTTTGTCTCAGTATAAATCCTAATGTCACGTTACAGGATGAGGTGACATGGTCGATATGTAAATCGAATTTGAGCTTAGAATCAAATACAACTCCCAGATCTTTTACATGAGTTGAACGACTAAGCACTACGTCTTGCATTGAGTAGGGAAAGAGAATAATATTCTTATTTCTTGTAAAAGAAACCACCTGACATTTACTCAAGTTCAGGATGAGTCCACTATTTTCACAGAATTCCTCAAACTCACAGAGTTCTCGCTGAAGGGTTATACAGTCGTTGTAGTCTTTGATTCTGAAATAAATTTTGAGGTCGTCGGCATAGAGGAGTATTTTACAGGAATTGAAATACTTTATAATATTGTTTATATATATAATAAATAAGAGTGGACCCAGATGAGATCCTTGAGGCACCCCTGAAGTCGCTGCGAAATACCGAGATTTGAATCCCTCCACTGAAACGTATTGAGATCTTTTATTCAAGTAGGATATGAACCAACGTAAAAGGGAACCGCAAACCCCAACCTCCTTTAACCTGGTGATCAGAAATTGTATATCTATTTTATCAAAGGCTTTGCTGAAATCAGTGTAAACAGCATCAACCTGAATGCCTTTATCTAAACTTTCAAGAAGGTATTCAGTGAAAGTAATTAAATTAGTCTATTTCATTTCACATGACAAATTATCCGGTTAGTGAATTCCTCGATTTCATATTATTTGTTACATCTATTGGAAAAAATAAATGGAATATCGTTAACATAATCTCCTTGCTAATGAATCAGACGTCAACATTGTAAATCGTATAATCCGCGAATGATTCTTCAGATCTGTATAAGAAATCAGTCCATCCTTTTTTTTGCGATATCTGTTGGAGTTTTGAATGTTTTTACCAGAAGCATTTCCTCTTCGAGATCAGCCCTTCAAATTTCAGTTCCTAACACAATTATTAACATCAGAACTCCCCGATATATCAGGCAGCAGCTGACGTACATAATTAAACACGGATCAGGCTAACGAACACATGCCATCATTAGCTTTCTTCATCATTTTTGACTCATCGAAAGTTGGCTAACTAGATCCGTAACGAATTAAGTCAAAGTATCCAATTTGCAGGACCGGGTCCCGTCGAAAACTCGCACCAAACACGGCTGATTAGGACGCCCCGGCGGATGTTTAAAATTCAATTTGAAAATGTGTAACTCGGCGCCGTGCAAAAAGATCAGGAAGCATAATTGGGAATAATTCGGGCTATAAACATCTATCATACCGATCTGCGAAATTTGTATGTTCCGGCTAGTTTACCGCACCTGAGCCGGACAAAATGTTTTATCGCCGTCAGAGCTGCCTGACTGTTTGGAGATAGTTGTGAATTATGAGTTTGAGCATTTACTGAACATAGTTTATTTATGGTCGAATTATTCCGGAATTTACCTGCTTCATTTCAATTCGGGATACGCTCCAAGATCCGGGTGTTTCGGTTGTTGTGGAGTAGCCGGATTACCGACTTTTCGCTGCCTTTTTTTCGCTGGCTGATGCTCGTTATGGATGCTGGATTCTTGTTTGTTGAACTCGCGATGCTTGTTCTCGAGTACACGGTTTATTGCTCCATTTTTCGGACATTACTTCGAGAGGCAATTACGCGAACAATGCGGAAATTCTACCCGCAACTTCATTCTCGATGGGAATTTTCTAATCATCATGGTATGGTTTACTGGCTGCAGAAGGAAGAATTCAAGTCGTAAATTTTTCCGACCTGAATTATTGTGATGATGGCGTTTGGGTGAAATAACTTTTCGCGGGTTCCGAAATTTCTGAGATTGGAATGTTTGTATCCCTCAATAAGTCGCACGCCTTACTTCACGAGTTTTTTTTGGAAAAAGGCCACTTCATTCGTCAACATTCTCATTCAAGGGTGATACATTATATTATCTCCGTAAAAACGTAATTATACTCCGTTTAAGAATTATTGACATCTCGGTAGGCTGTGGAAAATCGAAGTTGGTAATAGACTATTCAGTAATATTTTGGGTTGCTGAATTCAGGTTGGTATAGGAATAACACAAACATAACCCATAGAGACCTTGCTTTGATGATTTTATCGAGATATATTTGAATAATTATAAAAATTAGCTCTGAATTTGAGTATTTTTGTCTTGTGCTATTGAAATGGCTGGAATTGACCAGGATACATCGCGCCTTACAACCAGAGAACGCCTTGCAGTTTGTCAGTGTTACTTCAAGTTTTTCAAAGATTCGGCATACATTTCCGCTAGCATTAATCGAGTTTCGCTAGTGTTTCAGGAAACTGTTATCCACCTACTCAAAGTGTATTCTGATTGATCAGAGTGTCTTAAATTTTCAAATTTCTCCAAGCACTGTCCGTAGAATATTGGGATGTTGTTACAGCCTGGAATTAGGAGTGGAAGAAAACCTGTGCAATATGATTATTCCTCCAAAGAGACATTGAATGACTTTGTTTTTGTTAGAATTAAAAACAATGAATATATCAGTTTAGATATCCTTTTTGAACTGGCCAAAGAGCACCTTAATTTCAATCGATCGAAGTCAACATTATATTATATCATAAAAAAAATTGGATACAAATACAAAAAAGTTGATCGAAGAAAAATTCTTAATGATAAACAGAAAAATATAATAAATATAGTACGATTTTGTGGTAAATACCGAGAATACATGGAACAAAACGTAAAATTTATTTATCCACATGAAACTTGGATATTCTAAAACGGTATTCAAATTCGTCAGTGGACACTAGAAAGTAATCCAGAAGGTATGCCGAGTATATTCAAGGGTGAAAGTATAAGGTACACTATTTTGAATGCTGGAACAATTGATGGATTTTTACCTGGATGTGATCTGATTCTTGACAGTGGTATAAATGATAAGGATTACCATAAAACTATGAATGGTGAATTATTTCATAAATGGGTTATTGAAACCTTACCTGCAAAAGGATGTCCATAAATAGGATTATGTTAGCTCATTCAATAAACACATCCAAACCACTACACTTATACGTGGAAACAAAGTTTTCAATGATATTTTTATCTTTGCTCTTGTATCATTCGTAGATATTTTAAGTTTATCATACTTATACTGTATGGTACCCTGTTCACATTCCCTCTGCTAATACTGACATCGAACACATGCTATATAGTTCACAATTCAAAAGTATACTGAATAATTGTAAAATTGCTCATCAATTATAATATTTTCAATAATTCATGGACAGTTTCAATGAATGAAAATAAAAATTGACTTTCTTAAAGTATTCAACACAAATTGGTTCATATATTGATAGTTACATTAAAAATTTCATGTCAAAATTCTTCATGTCCCGAATAGATTCTTAATGTTTGTTTCTCTCTTATTTCTATAATAATAATAATAATATTTATTTAGATCCTACAATTATTGTAATACTATAATAGAGAATACGTCAAATAATTTCGATGGTTACTGGTTACAAAGTTGATGTAGTTTTAGCTTTACAAGATTCGAAATATTCTAGCAAGTTGTATGGTTCAATATTCAGCAAAAATTTAACAAATTTTTTTTTCAATATACTAACATTTCTTATCGAATGAAACTGTTTGAGTGTAGATCTTCATGCACATGTATTTTGCATTATTCTGTGCTAGTGTCAAGGATCAATTTTCCTAGTTGGGTTGTTGTTCAGAAACGGTTCAAATAGTTCACTGTGGCTCTGTATGAAGGTAACAAACTTTAGCAGGATTTTATTCATTTTGAAAACACCTCTACAAGTCTCTATATATTTCATTCTATACATAGCTCGGATTGCTCTCTTTTGTGTTTTGAATATTTTGTACCGTGATGTACTGTTTCCCCAGTAAACAATGCCATATGATAGGGTTGACTGAAAATTGGATATTATGTATAGCAGCTTCAATGTATCTTGTTGGATATGGTATTTCATGACATTGAGGGTGTAGATTATGATGTTGAGTTTCCTGTTCAAGTTTTCTATTTGGGGGTTCCATTTCTCAATATAAGTATATAACGTTTTTTTCAATCCATTCACTTGGCCCCGTGCTTGCGAAGTATCAACAATTTTCTTCTGTTTGTTGCACCACTTAAGCAACCTGCTAGAATTACATCAATTATACTTGAATCCTGGCATAAAATGGTACTATTATAGTTATATGGTTAGAAGTTTGCAAGATTCACAATACCAATAAAGATTGTAAGGTCTTGAGTGAAAATAAATTATATATTTTAATGATCTTCAATTTTCCATGGTTGCTTTTATATGAACGATATCTCAACTCGGCGACTTGCTTCGAAGTTCAGATAATTTCATATGAAGGCATTCCCCGATATTTTTGCGCTTTCAAACCTGAATTCCCATGTTTAAACTGAAATCGGAATATTCCAGCTTAATTATTCGATAATTTGTATACTGAACACTTTTCTAGGTTATATTTATGTTTGATGTTTTATTTCTATGATGAAATTGAACAGATACTTTTTGTAACCAGAAATAAAGCCTCGACTGGACGTCCAAGGCCTGCTTCGATGTCAGTAATTCTTAAATGAAGTATATTTTTGTCAATCTGAACGTTTGCTTGTTCAGATTGTTCGGAATTCCTTGTTTTCCTTCCATCACAGAAACTCGTTACAAAGAAAATCAGAAACGGCCTTTCATTAAAGAACAGATGGGAAATTCAATCAAACGTCGTGGAAATATCCAACGGACACCACGATGCCGAAGGTGTAATAAAATCAAATTGGAAGCTGTACAAAGCGAAGAGATGAAAAATGGGGAGTAATAAACTTATGAAAGGAAGTCCGACCGGCCTTCTTTGAACGGCCGTGTCCGCCTGGCCCAGTAATAGATTCCGAATGCATCGCAGCCGTCTGCGAAAATGCTCGTTAGCGAAAACGAGTTTCCCGAGGAAAAACGCCCGAAAAAATCAGGCGGAGACTTTACATGTTTCCTCCGTCGCCACATAATTATTGTATTCCGACCGTCCTTGAAATTTTGTACAACTACGAATTAATGAAATTTTCCGCATACATTTGAATTAAGACCGTTATGTAGGGCGTCCTACAGCTGGCCGTTTCGCGTGAGACCGTAATTAGTTTTTTTTTTGGGGAAATTCGTTCCGCTTTGTTTTGAATTAGGAGTTTTTGCATTGTTAATGGTGGGGGAGGTACCGTCGGTGTGTTCTTTTTTTATGACTGCGCCATCAAACTTACGTACTGTTAGACTGCTCCTTATTATTTCCGATAAAAAACCCTTCTGAAGAAAAAAGTACAGACAGTCATGGAACTTTGGAATAACGGTTTTTTTCAATTCAAAATTAATCATTGTATGAATATCTGAACTTTCATAATTTGTGGATTGAAATCACTGGTCATCTGGTTTTCACATTTATTATTCAATAATAATGAAATAATTATCCACATGTGCATGTAATATTTGGTAATTGATTGAAAATATAGAAAACCCATCCCTGTTAAGATGAATTCAGGAACAAATTTAGTGGTCGTGTGTAGTGTATTATTCTGTAACATTCTGAATTCTAATATAATTACTTCCCAGTGATCTGTGAATAATTATTGTCAAAGTAGAAATAAGTGGGTAATAATTCCATTTTAGATAGAAAATAGATATTTCGGAACTTTAATTATACAGGGTGTTCACAAAGGTGGGGCTTTTTTTTTAGCCAGGGGCTAGAACTCATCAAAATAAGTCAATATACCAAAATTCGTTTGAGTCCATAAAATATTCACCATTATTTCGAAATCAAAGTTACCCGCAAATCTCAGAAATTCCCAGTCCGGATCAGACAGTTTAAGGGAAATCATCTGACAGATAGTATGATTTCTGTAACTTTTCCGAATTTTGTAATGTGTTTCAAATACATAGGTGGATTTGACGTGGTGGGTCGATTCCTTGGCCTGCACGCTCCCCGGATCTCAACCCCTGTGATTTCTTCTTTTGGGGTCATTTGAAAACATTAGTGTACAGTAACGGTGAATAGTGCTGAAGAACTAAAACAACGCACAAAATGCGTGTGACATTATTCGTGAGCAAACTGAAGTGATAGTTGCTGCATATAATAATTCGTTATTACGCTGGACAAGACTTTGTGTACATCCAACGAATGGTGAACATTTCGAACAATTTCTGTAAACCATTTGGATCAATTTTATCGGTGAGTTTGTGGACTTCCTTTTTTGAGCGCTCGTAATACTTACACGAGGGCTATATCATTTCGTCACGATGTCTGTATTTTTCGGATTTCGAGCCGAAAATGGTCTCAATCGACTATGTTCGACTCACTGATGACGAATCCGTCGAAAAATTCGAGTCTGTCCGTCCGGCCGTCCCTCCGTATACAAGATAACTTTCGAACGAAATGTCCTAGAAACTTGAAATTTTCAGGGTAGGTTCGAATCTCGAATGCCGCGGTTGAGTTCGTTATTGGGCAAAATTCGCCCAGGGGTTCCGTAAATATGGCCGCTCGAAATTTTGTTTTCCTGATAACAACAAAACAACAGATTCGATCGAGGTGAAATTTTGCACTCAGATGGAGAATCATGTGTTCAAGCTACATGCAAAATTTTGTCCAGCTTACATGAGCAAAACCATAGAAACCATAGAAAATTATAACTTTGTAATGATAAGGCCTAGGGACTTGAAATTTTTGGGATAGGTGTGGATCTCAAATGTGGTGGTCGCGTTTATAAATGAGCGAAATTAGACTAGAGGTTCCGTAAATATGGTCGTTTGAAATTCAGTTTTCTTGATAATTTCAAAACTACGGATTCGATCGTGACGAAATTTTGTATTTTGATGGAGAATGATATATTCAAGCTACATTTTTCCCATATCGCATGACAAGAACCATAGAAAACATAGAAAATTATAACTTTCGAACGTAAAGGCCTAGGGGCTTGAAATTTTCAGGATAGGTTCGGATCGCGAATTTCGCGGTCACGTTCATCAATGAGCAAAATTAGACTAGGGGTTCCGTAAATATAGCCGTTCAAACAATTTTTTCCTGTTAATTTCGAAACTGCTTATTGGATTGGAATGAAATTTCGCACATAGATGAAGAATAATGTATTCAAACTACGTGGGAAATTTTGACCAGATCGCATTACCAAGACCATAGATACCATAGAAAATTCTAGCGAATTATCGAAAAAAAAAAATCGTCACCTATAGCACTGACTTGAAGTCTGGCAGTGCTTTTCGTAATTTTTTTATAGGGCATTTTCAATAAGTAATTTTTCTTTCCTTAGTTTGAACTTTGAGAATTATACCGTTCAGAAAAAATCTCCTAATAAAAGTTGAAAGAGAATATACGAATTTGCTATGAAATCCAGCACTTTATTTACTTGCTGGAATGCATATGGCACCGGGATTGATGGCAGATCTCCTTACAGAGAGATAACACGATCCAGAGTAGTCTTGACGCCCAAGATTTTTTGCAGTCTTTTTAAATCGAATTTTTTATAAGATTAACTTCCGGCGAAATGATCTCTTTTCATGAATTCTAGCACCTATCAAAACGAAGCCTCACCTTAAAAATAGATAATATCTGATGAAGTTCCGGAAATATAAAGATGCCAATATACTTCGGAAGAACTGCTAAGTTTTCCCAGAACTTGAAGACCAATAACATTTTGTTATTGGTCAGTATTCTGAACTCGCAACGCCCTTAAGCATCGATAATAACTATAATCAAACACCACATTATGTATCCATGTTATTATTTCCAAACGAACTTATTTTGTGAATTTCACATGAAGTGAGATAATCAGAAAGCATCGGTAATAAAATATTTTGTATGGATACTTCATAATTTATCATTTATCATCAGTTTGAGTTTTTCTGAAAGAATATTTACAGAAGTATCGAAGCAACTACTTACTTGTACGCTAGCACGACATAATAATTTAATGAATATCATATTTTTGAATGGAGTTACCTTATTCTCAAAAAAACCTTCTATTTCGAAGAATATTCCGATGCGTTTATTTTATTGGAATTAAAGGACAACGAGAAAGGAAAACCAACAAACTTATTGCAAAGTATCCACATTCGCGTGTGCCATGGCTAACCGTCCAAGATTTCAATCTTGAAAATTAATCGCGCTGATACATCATCCAAATGGTCGTTACTTCCGTGTTTTTAATTTTATATCCACGTATTCACGGGAAAGACATAGGGGCTTCCCATTTATCCAAACAGGGAGTTTGTGCGATGTTTACACGCACAACGACACATAATACTTCCATTTATCACTCGGCTCGCAACCTTTCCCCTGTCTCGCACGCGTTGAAAAGGTAAAGCCGGGATTAAAGTGACAAATATCCTACGCTTTTTCCTAATCTCCTGGCGGATCTTCGATGTTCTGATTGGTTCTCGAGTCCCGACCCGAGGGCAGTTTTTTCATGGGGAGTAGATCAGAGTGTCGAACTAATCGCCGCCATAAAATAGCCTACATGGAATTGATAGAGTTCGAAAACTCGAACTGATTGCAGAGTATTTCCCACCAGTTCGAAAAAACAACGAAAATACACGCAGTGGCGGCACACTGGTAAGGGTAAGGTATTCAACAGGTAGCCCTTTCACTAATCACTATCACATTTGTATGTAAATAGATTTCCACCTTAAATATTCCAAGATGTTCCCGGAGTTGTACGAAGAACTCGACTCCGAGTATTAATCGTTCTAATTTGAATACCTAATGAGTAACAATAATAATTATAAGTAAATGAATGCTAATTCCGTAGCCGTCGTGTATTTGGATGCATAAAGATTAGAGAAGCCTGGGAGTGCGGTGGTCGTCAGGTTCTTTGATATCGTCGGGAGATTCAACGCTTATATTGTCTGCTCAAGTTTTCTCGTTTAATCTGTGGGTTTTTCGTGTTGCCGTTTCAGCAACGTGAATGTTCGATTAGAGCAGACACTTTATGTTATACAGTTCCAGGAGTTGAAGATTTCAACATTGCTTATTGAGGGGGTAAATGGCACGCGTATTTTGGATTAGCATTAGGACCAAGACTCTCGGTATTTTCGTATTTCATCTCGGGACGTTTTTCTTTATGAGGATACGATACAACGATTTAAAAATTTTAAATTTTGATTCGTCTCAAGACTAAAAACGAAGAGAAATAGGATATTTCAAAAAATAACGTTGAAAAAAAGGAAATAGTGAATATGGAAATGATCATGAAAATTAAGGCCCACTCGTATTTTTCAATTTTCAAATATTTTTCATTGCAAATGAACATTCTAAAATGATTCTTGATGGTTTTCAATGAAGGCAAACTAGTATTTGAGCAGACTTTTCAAACGACAATGAGTGTGAACAGGGGTGCAGGGTGGGTAAGAATCTGAAAAAACTTTCAAAGCACGTTCAATCGTGAGATGTCAAAAATATGGAGATCGATGACGTCACTCTCAAAAACAATTGAGAAAACTTTGAAATAAATTTTTGTTTGGAAATTGGGAAAAAAACGTGGAAATCTGCATAAAAAATAATTTGCCATCATTGAAAACCATAGCCGTAGAGAATCATTCAAAAATGTTTTTTTTAAGTTGAAAAAATGTTTTTAACAAAATTTCAAATTGTAACTAGCCTATTCATATTCATATTCACGGAAACCCTTGTCTAATTTTGCTCATTGATGAACATGGCCGCGAGATTCGCGATCCAAACCCACTTTGATAATTTCAAGTTCCTAGGCCTTTCCGTTCAAAAGTTAAAATTTTCTATGGTTTCTATGATTCTGGTCATGCGATCTGGACAAAATATTGCTTCAATATATCAATATTCTCGATTAAAATACAAAATTTCATCTCGATCGAATCCATTGTTTCGAAATAATCGAAAAAACAAAATTTCAATCGACCGTATTTACGGAACCCTGAGTATAATTCTGCTCATTGATAAACGTGAACGCGACATTTCAGATCCACACCTATCCTGAAAATTTCAAGTCCCTAGGCTTTTCCGTTCGAAAGTCATGATTTTCTATGGTTTCTATGGTTCTGGTCATGTGATCTGGAGAAATGTAGCTTGAATATATCATTTTCCATTAGTGTACAAAATTTCATTACGATCAAATCTGTAGTTTTGAAATTATCAAGAAAACTAAATTTCAAACGACCATATTTACGGAACCCCTAGTATAATTTTGCTCATAGATGAACGTGATCATGACATTTGAGATCCACACCTATCCTGAAAATTTCAAGTCCCTAGGCATTTCCGTTCAAAAGTTACAATTTTCAATGGTTCTGGTCATGCGATCTGAACAAAATGTAGCATGAACACCTCATTCTCCATTTGAGTGCCAAATTTCATCTCGATCAAATCTGTAGTTTTCAAGGGAAACAAAACTTTGAACGGCCATATTTACGGAACATCTGGTGGAATTTGGCCCATTAACGAAATTTACCGAGGCATTCGGGAACTGAACCAACACTGAAAATTTCAAATCTCTAGGTTATTCCGTTCGAGAGTTATCGTGGTTACGGACGGCCGGACGGACAGACTCGAATTTTCCGACGGATTCATCATCAGTGAGTCGAACATAGTCGATTGAGACCATTTTCGGCTCAAAATTCGAAAAATACAGACATCGTGACGAAATGATTATAGCCCTTCTGTAAGTAGTAAGCAAAATTATTCTCACTACTACTATATATAGATGTCCTAAAAACACGTGTCGCATATTTCGTGCCCTTTCAAAGCATGAAATACTAATTCATTTCAAGAATTTTTTCAACACTGTCCCAACTCAACGTAACCTAACCTAACCTTAATATTGATTCATTATGAGAATTGTTCCAACACTGTCCTCACTTAAACTAACCTTTATTTATCTTCTGGAATAAGTCATTTCCCCAGATATTATCTATTTTCCATATCGACTTCCAATAAGTCTAAAAATTACGAATTTTACGTGGTAACATTGTACCACATGTAGTATTATGAGATTATTATTCTTTGAATATCAGGCGAGTATTCGGGAAAAGTGTTCTTGAAATACTAATTTTATTTTTAGATTTTCTCGAAAAATATTAATTTGCCAGAGCCCTAATTTGAACTTTACCATGAAAACATCATGACGAATCTCTATGCAAAATATTTTTAAAATTGGTGAGTAGGCGTTAAAGTAAAAATCAACCAATTAAGGTTAACTGATAGCAGTAAATGTTCAAAAATACTGACCCCAACTTCCTCAAATATGTAGACCTATCATTTTTGCCATCAACAACAACAAGTCGTACAACATTATCACCCAGAAGAGTTCAATATGTTCAATTTGTTAGGATAATGCAGGTTCTAACAATTTTTTTTGGACATCGAAGATTCCGTTTTTTTTTTCAAATAAAGAACACCATTGGGTATACTCGAGTAAAGCCCGCCGATTATCCAGACAATAAATGCATCGCGCAAAGCAGGCAAGCGTAATTCAATCGCAGTGTGCCGTTAATGCACATCATGACAAATTTCCGCAAATCCGAAGCCGAACTGTATTTAATTGTAAATAATTGTCGTTGATCTGCAGAATTTATCGTTAACTAGTGCGATCGGAAATCTCCCGAGGGATATATAATTCAATAGAGACCAGCTGTACAATTCCCGTTCTCCATTATCCAGAACTCCTGTGTCATACGGAAAAGCCGGGGCGCAACTATCATGCGATATAAATATTGCAGATTTCATTTACTTGCGGCTATACAGTCCCCATGTTTCTTACTATGACTTCGAGATATGTTTTTTGGAATGGCAATCTACATAGATAATATCGAGGGTTGTTCCCTGAATATTTCAGTATTTCTTCAGGTATTGTTTAAGTACGGTTGATATTTATCGAACGGCTTTTCTCTATCTGGTTATTTAGGTGGAACTAATTCCATTTTCTTCCAAAAACATTCATTTATTTAAACTCAATAGAATATAGTATATTATTCAACGAGCGGTAATGTAGGTCACGCAGATGATTTTGCAGCGCGAGCCGAAGGCGAGTGCTATAATTCATCAAGTGAGTTATGACCATTACCGCAAGTTGAATACTATACTTTACCCAGGGCCGTATCTAGGTACTATTGCGCCTCTGGCAATATATTAGACAGCGCCCCCTCATCTGCGTAGATTTTTTTTCATCCATCATTATTTCTTATAGTATTTTTGTTCTTAATGCTGGTCATATATTTCGGTAAGAGTTTCAAAATAATACACATTTTAATAGAAAAATTTTTTCATTGAAAACATTGAAATACACATTTTGAATGAAATGCATAAAAATAAAACAAATTCTGGAAAAACAAAATGAAATATTCATATTTATGTAATAAATACGAACATTCATCTTAAAAAATATAAATTCTTCAACTCAAAATCTAAAAATACATACTGCAAACGTGAAATAAAATTTTTTGGTAAGTTGACTAGAAAACAATAATGGATAATCACAATCTCTGCAAAAAAAACCGAAAACTTATCATGCAAATACTATTTTATAACTCTTTGAAACACGTACTAATAGTTTCGTACAGGGGCCGATGTTACAATATTAAGAAGTCCATACGTTAAGTATAAAAAAATCACTAGAATAATCTTTGCCAGATGAGATTGAAGATTCAATGAAAACTATGAAAAATAACACTAAAATTTGAGTTTTATTAGATTTCATTCAAAAAAAGACGCTCTGAGAAGTGAGAACTCAAGTTTGAAAATCCATTTTTTCCGCAATGAACCAAACATATTTCTTCTTGAATTGAAAGGAACAGTATCATTATATTAAAATACGAATAATTGAATATAGATGATGCCAGAATAATATCATAAAAAATAACAAATACTAAGTACAACTCATCTTCAATAGCACAATTTATAATGCTTGAATCCAAAGGCACAATGGCACAGAAAAGTCAGAATATAAGAAAAAACTCAGAACTTTTAACACTTCAAATCTGGATAAACACTAAACGACCATTAAAATTTAAATTTTTTGCTCTTCTCTTCACAATTGAAAGAAAAAAATATTTAAGTAGAATAGAATAAGATTCACCAATTGTTTTCCCACTTCTTGAGCTCCAAACTCTGATTGGTGAATTTTTGGCAATACGAATCGTTTTCAAAATACCACAGATGTGGCCTTAAAATCTAAACAAATCGATCATTATGAACCATCATCATCAAAGAAGCCGCCCTTCAAAACAAGCTGGATGCGATAAGGGATGTAGTGTAAACAACTCATAAAAGGGCTGTGCTTGGAATCGCATGAAGATTTTGCCGATTGTAATATTTATGATTAGAGTGCGGCATCTTTGAAATTTTTTTATAAGAATTGGACCATATTTCTCGTATTTCTGACCTCATTGCATTCTCATTTCGAAATGTTGGGATCGAATTACTTACTCACGTAACCGTGTTGTCATCTTTCGAATTAATTTTTTTTGCTAGGCGCTTCTATTTTTTTATTTTTGATATTTTTTGGCGCCCCTTCTTTACCTACAACTATAACAATAAATACTAGTAAACCAGTGGATCAACATAGTAGGTAGATCCACATGATGAATGGATCCACATGAAAGTAAATCTACACAATAAATGAATCCACAAAAGGTAGATATTAATAAATCACATTGAAGGTATTATTATGCATTTATTTTTATTATGGAAGTTGATCATATTTTTTCGGATGTTGTATTATTTTATTTGAAAAGAAAGTATTATAATGGTGGCATAATGCGGAAAATTGAAATAGGTGAACTTTCATTCAGTGACGTTGATACAGATACACTAATTTCTTGAAAAAAAAAAATATATATTTGGTTATCGAAAAGAATGAAATGAAGCATGGGGAAATTATATTTATTTTTTTAGAATTAAAATGAAAGGTTTTCAGATCGATCGGTTATATTGAAGACAATTATTGAAGATAGATTCGATTTTATGTGATTTAGAAAGAAAGAAAACCATCGTATTCTAACGATCCCACTCGCTGTTTTTCTATATCCAAGTTCACGTGGTTCTCGTAATAGTGTGTTAATGAATTTATTATGAACATTTTATTTGACACTGTCTTAACTCAATCTAACCTAACCCAACCTGATTATCGATTCATTTCAGCATTGTCCTAACTTATGCTAACCTAATTATTGATTAAATTCGAGAATTAGTTTCACACTGTCATAACTCAACCTAACCTAAATATTAATTCATTTTAAGAATTGTTTCAAAACTGCCCCAACTTAAGTTCACCTCACCTAAATATTAATTCATTTCAAGAATTGTTTCAACACTGTCATAACTTGAGCCAACCTAACCTAACCTAAATATTAATACAATTCGAAAATTGTTCCAATACTGTGCTAACCTAACCTGAATTTCAATTCATTCCTATAACAATGCATTATTTATGGTGATTGTGCTTCTTAACATGGAGTAGAGGGCGATGCTTTATATTGAGTGCTAAGTTCAATATGCCGAAAAAAGATTATCTGTAAACGATGCCTATAAATTCTTACTACTACACCAATCTTGAAAATTGTTGTATACATATTTATATCTGTTTTGGAATTTTTCGAGCAATGAATTGTGTATGGTAACATTGCCTGATTGTCTTATTTCTGTAGGTGTCCATAATAATTCATCTTCACTCTCTGAATTCATCTTTTTCGGCAAAACATTTATAATAATAATAAGGTATCAACTTCATTCGAGAAAACGTCAAAATTATTCAAGTGACCTCCACTCAATACCAAAAATGTACTGTTCCCTTTCGGCCAATCGGCTTGTTCATAAGCACAGAGACTGGGAGTTATAGGACTGAGTTATTAAACTCACGATGTTTGTTTACAGATACTATTAATGGCTCAAAAGTAGTTGAATAATGAATATATAATTGAATAGTAGTAGATAAAATATGTGATATGATTTTCACCCTGTTTATTACTGAGTTCATCGTCTTCATCTGATTAAGATCTGTCTTTCGCTTATGGTTGTACACTACTTTCATCTGCCCTATGCATCACAATTATTGTTCAAAATGCCATAAGGGGCATATTGAATTCTTTTCTGTACATTTAGGCGTGTATGCAAAAGACTTTCTTCGAAAGTTTTCGAAAAAAAATTCAATATTTTTGAGCGCTCGTACTACTTACACGAGGGCTATATCATTTTATCACGATGTCTGCATTTTCCGAATTTTGAGCGCAAAATGGTCTCAATCGACTATGTTCGACTCACTGATGACAAATCCGTCGGAAAATTTGAGTCTGTCCGTCCGTCCGTCCGGCCGGCCGGCCGGCCGTAAGCACGATAACTCTCGAACGGAACAACCTAGAGACTTGAAATTTTCAGTGTGGGTTCAGTTCCCGAATGCCTCGGTTGATTTCGTTAATGGGCCAAATTCCACCAAGGGTTCCGTAAATATGGCCGATCAAAGTTTTATTCCCCTGATTACTTGAAAACTACAGATTTGATTGAGATGAAATTTTGCACTCAAATGGAGGATGAGGTCTTCAAGCTACATGTAAAATTTTGTCCAGATCACATGACCAGAACCATAGAAACCATAGAAAATTGTTACTTTTGAACGGAAAGGCCTAGGGACTTGAAATTTTCAGGATAGGTGTGGATCTCGAATGTCGTGATCACGCTCATCTATGACCAAAGTTATATTAGGGGTTCCGTAAATATGGTCGTTTGAAGTTTAGTTTTCTTGATAATTTCAAAACTACAGATTCGATCGTGACGAAATTTTGTATACTAATAGAGAATGATATATTCAAGCTACATTTCTCCAGATCACATGACCAGAACCATCGAAACCATAGAAAATCATAACTTCCGAACGGAAAGGCCTAGGGACTTGAAATTTTCAGGATAGGTGTGGATCTGAAATGTCTCCTTCACGTTTATCAATGAGCAGAATTATACTAGGGGTTCCGTAAATACGGTCGTTTGAAATTTTGGTTTCTCGATAATTTCGAAACTACGGATTCGATCGAGATGAAATTTTGTATTTTAATCGAGAATGATATATTAAAACAATATTTTGTCCAGATCGCATGACCAGAACCATAGAAACCATGAAAATTGAAACTTTTGAACGGAAAGGCCTAGGAACTTGAAATTTTCAGGGTGGGTTTGGGTCGCAAAGATCGCGGCCACGTTCATCAATAAGCAAAATCAGATTAGGGGTTCCGTAAATATGGCTGTTCAAAATATTTTTTTCCTGATAATTTCGAAACTACTGATTGGATTGGGATGAAATTTTGCACCTAGCTTAGGAATAAGGTATTCAAACTACGTGCCAAATTTTTTCCAGATCGCACCACCAAGACCATAGATACCGTTTCAGAATATTTGTGACAGCTGTCGAAAATTCCTTCAATTGATTTCTGAAATTGGAAAATTCGAATCTACCTAAAAGGTGCATGTACGAGCGCTCAAAAGCTCCTGCCTTCACGGCAGTGCTTTTCGTAATTTTTTTGCGTGTAATCCAATCCATCCAAGGCCGATAATTCGAACTTACTTCAACAATTACTGTCGATTAAAAAGAAAAATTGAAAATTAATATTTCTTCCGATATCAGAAACTTGTTCTCATCGCTTTCTTCATTTGATTTTAATCCAGCACTTTTCAAATCGGATATTACATATATAAATATTCGAAAGATTATGATATTGAGAGAAATTTCAGTCTTTTTCTTTTTCATCGCCAGTAATTGTTGAAGTAAGTTTGGATTATTCGCCTGAGACGGATTGGATTAAACGGAAAAATAACGAATTTTTATTTGAAGGGAAAGGAAAGTCTTGTGCATACACGTCTGAATTAAAAAAACCAAAAGAATTCAACATGCCGTTTATGAGGAATCATTGGAACAATTATTGTGGAGCAATGATAGTAGTGTACACTCTGATTGAGTGCTGTTCTCTGCTGTTGTTTTCGACTGTCTTATATCCTTTTTTCCGTTTCCTAATTTTTGAACTGTTGAAAACTGCACGAATATTTGTGCTGAAACATACATTAAACCAGTATAAATTTCAAAAATAAAGATAATTCTCATCTGGAGGGGATCATTGGGGTGAAAAGTGCACCGGGCAGCTGGACGGGGAAAGCGGGCCATGGATTTCTGGATTTTCGTCCTGGGAGACGGATTTTAGGACGTATATTACGGAGGATATGACTGCGTCGACCAATAAGAGGGGCTACCTCGTGTTCAGGAAACATATGTTCCTCAACTTGATATATGATGGTTCGTAACGGTTTTGTGGTTAGTGAACACTCGGTCCTAAGGCAGTTTTATATTGGTGTGTTTGCGGTATATTTTATCTTGGCCTCATACATAATCTTCGTATTATTGGTATAGCTGCGATCTGGCTTTTGGGGAGAAAGTCCGACAAGTTGAAAAAATTGGGGTGAATTTGGAAGACAAAATTCAATCAATTCAATGTGTTTTCTCCAAGCAAATTATAAATCTAAAAATATGTAATTTCTATTTTGGTTATATTACGTTTATTTTTTTTTTGTTAAGATTGTCCCTTTTTTGTTTAACCTCTTAGTTAGAAGTATAGTAATGGAGTTATATTTTATATGAATTGAGAATCTAGTTAGCTCTGATCTGATCCCATTGAAAACATTGAATCCAGAATTGAAACATATCTATGTGAAAGGATTCGGACAGTTAAATACAGGCAATTATTCATTCATAAATTACGTATCTACCAATTTTGAATAATTCCTATAAAGCGTTTTCCACGTTGGCTGGACCATGGAATATTCATTTGGGGATAGGTTTAACAAATTCCTGAATTTCAATTACAACTCTGCTCTGGTGTGTTATCAGTCACAACAAATTATGAAATATTTCGATGGAGGCTCTGTTAAGTTTTAATTTGCTGACTCAGATGTTTTGTTTTAATTACTCTCGTCAATTCATTTCCGACATAATTCATCATCGAATTTTCGATGAAATACGATGTTTTCATACATATCTCATTATGGACGGACTTGATGTTCATATCGAAGCATGGTTATTATTTCGCCCTGATTGAAATCAGGAAGCAGCGATTGACAATGAAATTTAATATGGTAACTTGGGTATACTATTAAAATTTGATAATGAAACATAACCATATTATACAAATATTTTGAATGGCATTTCAGACAGAAAGATGTTGAATGAATTCCGGAAAAAGAAGTTCACCGGGCGGGATTTGAACCCACGACTCCAAATTGCCGGTCTGGCGCTTTATCCATTTGAGCTACCAGGGATTAAATGAAATGCCATTAAAAATATTTATATTCATATCTACACGTTGAAAATTCCTGATAACCATATTATATTTGAGACCACCTTCTATTTTTCTTCCATAGATAGGTTCTCAGAGCCTACATTTCAATATGGGCGTTTCTAAGAAAATGGCCCACTGAAATATGAAACTTTGGCCTTTATAATGACAATTCTATCTATTAATGTTTCAGATCTTGGTGACTAAATAATTAGATACCAAATTCAAACCGTACAATTTACGCGAAATTGTCTGGAACTGATATTCAGACAATACAAACAAATATTTCAATGCTGGAAATAATTTTCCCCACGTTCGAAACCTGAATTTATGATGATTAGCTCCAACCCAGCAATTCCGTATATCAGCACCAAGACAGATTAAAGCTCATTGATGATGCGCAATACATAGGTCGATGTGAGTTTCGCGACTAATTTAGAATTAATTAATTCCATACGTTAAATTCCTAATCATGCTGTTCTATTAGATTAGTTCATTAACATGTATGATCTACAACGAGCGACGATAAGATGTGTATCTAACGCGAGATCTCGCATCCTAGTAAGATCCTTTTGGATGAATAGAAATGCTTCAATATTATGTTAAGTTTATAAGGGGGGAGATGCAGGTAGGCTCCTTTTATGGAATCTGATTTGGAAGTTGATAGTTTCAGGGTTATATATCCAGCTTCGAATTTTTTTGATCCTTGATATTGAGAAGTTTGTTTGTATTTGTTCGAGAAAAATGAAGAATGAAGAAAAATTATTGAGTGCAAAAAGCAAGTGAATTTTCGTGATTCGAAAACTCAAGTTATATCGTTCTTATGATATATCCTTTGTGCATATCGAAGAATCAATTTTTTCCATGTAGTTAGTCGATACATTTTTGGGTATTTGTTCGAGTATTTTCTCGAAATTTTTCTTATAAGCTAATTTGACCACGGAGCGTCCTCATCTCGTCGTAGTGTACGTGGAAATTCTCGTAAAAATGACTTTTTGACTAAAAAAAATCATAAAATATTTTGGAAAATGTGGAGGATTCTTCCATTAGCCAAATAATACAGACAAATAGTAAGAAATACTCATTCGCCAGGGTCAATCCATTTTCATATGGAAAAACCTCAAAGTTGGACCTCTTAAATCAAGGATGTTCAAAAGTTTCAACTTCAAAGTGCTGTAACGACCAGAAAAAGTATTTCTTACGAAAAGCAAGAAGTACATTTGCAGTCTCGAATAATTTAGACCTTATAGAGGGTGTCCCAGAATGAATGGATAATCATGTAACACTGTATAGAAGAGTTATTGGACTCTCTGAAAACAATTGAAAAAAAAATCTATCCCCACTAGAAATATATTTTTTTTCAAAATAATGATTTCTTGCACATCACGTTGCGTTTCTGTGTATCACGCTCACAAGTGGATCAAATCCATCAGTTTCTTCATGGTAAAATATTCTTCATTGAAATACCAATAGATATGCTGAAAACCGCATAAATATCTGTTGTAACTTTTTTGGAAAAAAATATCCAACTTCAAATTTCATCATAAAATGTGATGGATATTTCATTATGTGAAAGTTTAATCGTTCATGGTGGAAATAAAATTTGGGAAAGCCTGTGTGGCAAACTCAAAAAAAAATATGCGCCTTTCATGTGAATTTCGAAATGGTAGAATACATCTTCATAACTTATTTCACCATGAAGAAACTGATTGATTTGATTCATTTGTGAGCGTGTTACACAGAAACGCAACGCAACGTGAGAAGAAGAAATCATTATTTTGAAAAAAAAAATATTTCTAGTAGTATAGATTTTTTTTGTATTTTTTTCAGAGAGTCCAATAGCTCTTCTATACAGCGTTATAGGATTTTCCATTCATTTTGGGACACCCTGTATAATTCTCTTCCATATCGAAGTATAATTTTTTGCTGATATGTATATTTTTTCGTTGAAAAATGTTTGTTGATCAAGCTGATTTTGATATGGTTTCGGTTTTCTCATATACCTTATCGCTTTTTCGCAGCATATTATTGTAAAAAAGTGTTTGTGATGAAAAAAAATCATCTAGAACTGCTCCAAATAATTCTATTAACCAAATGATGCAGACAAATGGTCGAAAAACCATCCTCACCAAAGTCGATCCATTTTCATATAAAAAAACCTGAAATTTCAACATCTAAATATGCGGATCTCGAAAAGTTCCAACTTGCAGTAGAAACAATGAAAATTGATTATTGAGAAAAACGAGTGAATTTTATTCCAGGTTTGATCGTGTAGAGATAGATAAAGAATAAAAAAGATTATTTAGAGCGACAGCCTAGTAAAAATCGTATGACGACTAGTTTCAGACCAACTTGAACGCAAGAAGATTTATTCTTTGCACCAGTTCTTCATCTGAAGTTGAATCCAACGACCCATGCAGAAACAATATCATGAGAAAAAACATCAGAAATTCATTCGTATCAATTCCAGAACCATAACTCATTTTCTGTCGACGAAAAGCCCCCTCGAACATTAAAATTCGAGTTAATTCGAGTGAAAACAAACTTCGGGACATGGCAAACACGAGGATTTCATCCAGGTGTAAATTCAACATGGTCAAAGGAGCGTCTCGAATATTTCCGTACAAATATCATACCATTATGTCGAAATAGATCCGGGAACTCAGAAAATTAATTCGGCCAGTAACAGAATAAATAAAACGATCCCTTTGAATCCCGATTCAATACGATCTCAATCTAGCTAATGGCGGATCTCCTGTTCCTCATTCAGAGGGATCATTTTGCGTTCAGTTGACGCCCACCCGGCTCGCAGGACGAACAGTCCGTGATTTTTCGCGGCGAGCATCCTCGCAGGGATGAGATTTCGGCATGGAGTGCCCGAAACGTCCTTTCAGAGAGCGAATTCGCGAGACTTGCTCCATTCAGCCGGCCTCCCGAAAGCATCAATTCCACAAAAGGATTAAGCATGAATTATTCAAAATTAGAATCCGGTTTTAATTAAAATTTCACAGGTTTAGTTATAACTCTTGCAGTTTTAATTCCGAAACGTTGCCACGAAGGGGTTTTTACGAGAGGATTTCATAAAGAGAGATGACGGTGCAGATAACTGCAGCCGGAATAAGATCTCGTTTATAATTACATTTGTGGCGGTATTGATGAGATACAGGGTGGACAATAACTGCATTCTCTGTTTGGATATCGAAATAAGATGTAAATTTGAACGATGGAGGCAAGGTTTATGAAATGATATCGCCTTGATCAATAAATTATACTTTTCCAAATTAGAAAAGCCTTCAACCTGAAATAGCCTTCATGGATAATTCTATTGATTTTTTCTTTTTTCTCTGTATTTTTCAGTCCGGTGAATTTTTACATTTTAAGCGTAGCTAGCGAATTTATCGTTCGATTTGCCTTCTATTCTTTCTTTCTCGTAAAATGGTAGGCGTAGTTCAGGTGAATAGGACATTCTATTATCTCCATTTGTTTATGAAAATTATGATAATTCTGTAATTCAATCTGGTGGTTCTCGAGAGAAATCATTTCGACGTTCGGAACTTGAGTAGATTTTGGATGAAATAAATTAATCCGTTGGATGAAACGATTGGAAAAAGGATCCTAATTTGATTCTTCAACACCCGAGTTTTTAGGAAATTTCAGGATCGATTTTGGTGAGTTGTGAACATAATTCCAATGACATTCAGTTTCATTTCGAACGAGAATGTAGTCAGAATTTATTGGGTCCAAAAACGTCGAAAGAAGTGATTTGCTATAAGAAATAGAGTTCTTACATTTTAAGAGTGGGTAGCGAATTTATCGTTAGATTTGTCTCCTGTTCTTTCTTTCTCGTAAAATGGTAGGCGTAGTTCAGGTAAATAGGCAATTTTATTATTTCCATTTGTTTATGGAAATTATGATAATTCTGTAATTCAATCTGGTGGTTCTCGAGAGAAATTATTTCGACTTTCGGAACTTGATTAGATTTTGGATGAAATAAATCAATCCGTGGGATGAAACGATTCGAAAAAGAATACTAATTCGATTCTTTAATACCCGAGTTTTTAGGAATTTTCAGGATCGATTTCGGTGAGTTGTGAACATAATTCCAATGACATTCAGTTCAATTTCGAACAAGAATGTAGTCAAAATTTATTGGGTCGAAAAACGTCGAAAGAAGTGATTTGCTATAAGAAATAGAGTTCTTACATTTTAAACGTGGGTAGCGAATTTATCGTTAGATTTGCCTCCTGTCCTGTCTTTCTCGTAAAATGGTAGGCGTAGTTCAGGTGAATAGGCCATTTCATTATTTCTATTTGTTCATGAAAATTATGATAATTCTTTAATTCGATCTGGTGTTTCTCGAGAGAAATTATTTCGACGTTCGGAACTTGAGTACATTTTGGATGAAATAAATCAATCCGTGGGATGAAACGATTCGAAAAAGAATCCTAATTCGTTTCTTCAACACCTGAGTTTTTAGGAATTTTCAGCATCGATTTTGGTGAGTTGTGAACATAATTCCAATGACATTGATTTTCATTTCGAACGAGAATGAAGTCAAAATTGATTGGGTCGAAAATCATCGAAAGAAGTGATTTGGTATAAGAAATAGAGTTCTTCCATTTTGAGCGTGGGTAGCGAATTTATCGTTAGATTTGCCTCCTGTTCTGTTTTTCTCGTGAAATGGTAGGCGTAGTTCAGGTGAATAGGACATTTTATTATTTCCATTTGTGGATGAAAATTATGATAATTCTGTAATTCAATCTGGTGGTTCTCGAGAGAAATTATTTCGACGTTCGGAACTTGATTAGATTTTGGATGAAATAAATCAATACGTGGGATGAAACGATTTGAAAAAGAATCCTAATTCGTTTCTTCAACACCCGAGTTTTAGGAATTTTCAGGATCGATTTCGGTTAGTTGTGAACATAATTCCAATGACATTCATTTTTATTTCGAACGAGAATGTAGTCGAAATTGATTGGGTCGAAAATCATCGAAAGAAGTGATTTGGTATAAGAAATAGAAATAATTGAAGATTTTTAACAATTTCCTAGCCCCATAATATGTTTTCTTCTGATTTTCAACGATTTACTAGGTAATTTGAATTTGACAGCTACCAGAAACCACTGAAAGCATAAACATTCATCATTCAAAGTAAATAGCCTATCTGAGAGTAAGTCTAACCTGTCATCCAGTTCATTTTCTTTCATCTACTTTTTTCTAGTTCTCCAGAAGTTTACGTAAAATTTGTCAATATCTGATATTCCGAATGAAAATATCGTGGAATATACCTATTTTAAGGTAAAATCTGGGTGAATAGGATTGAAGTATCCTTTCGAAAACTACAAAGCATTTCCCTGTATTTTCGATAATTTCGAAGTACCTGGATGGGTGATCGCTTTGGCAATGAATTCAAACAAGCGCGCTGCAGCTCCTGAATTTTTTATACTCATTTATTCAGTAGATTACAAAAACATTAATTTTGTTGATGGACATAATCATTTATAAAAAAAAATTGCAACAGAAGTTCAATTCTGGGAATTTTTAATGTTGAATCATTAAGAATCAGACACGCTATCTGCTGATTAATATATTTCCAAGAATAATATTCCTCATCTTGATGAAATCATACCGCTCCCCTATTTCGCAAATGAAATGGTACGATGTACATCCATCATGTTGTTCATGTCCGAAAAAAATATTATATATGTGGTTGAAAAGAGGGGAAAACATCCGATGTTTCTGTTTCGGATATACTTCATCCAAACTGATGAAAAAAAAAATTATTTTTATCGTTCCAAAATGATGTAAATCAGTTCTCTTCGAATATCATGAACACCGTTTAGATTTTCAGTGCAGACAGACGTGGCAAACGCATTTCCACATCTTCAAAACCATACGTGACCTAGTTTTCACCGCCGCTTGAATCTACACAGTGATGGAACAAACAGGGCCTTTCAGCGGGAACAAAGAGAACTTCAACCCCGACAGCAATCACGAGTGAACAATTGCAATAGATGGTATGTGTGCTTATTTTAAATGCGCACTACTCTGGTGATTCAACATGCCCCCATGCCGCTAAAATGCTCGCATTGAAAAAATATAACAGTTTCCTGATTGAGGAAACCGTATCAACCTGACACGTGAATCAGAAAGTCAATAATTGGGGACTCGTCAGGGGGAGTGGATGCACGCTGCCCTGTCCATTTCAGCTCCACGTCGATGTACGAAATACTAAAATAGTCCGGCGAGAAATTTCAATTAGAACATTTACCAACGAATGTTTGTGTTCCTTACGACTTCCCCACGATTTTCCCAAGTACGACGAGAGAATTCTGTGGTTTCTACGAAACGTAGAGTTCTTCCTGAGAAAGCCTGGAACACGATCTGGCAACGCAGCTGGAGGACTGAGCTTAGTTCAATAAGTAGTTCTAGTTTTCGAATTTTTTATACTTTCTATTACAAAGTTATTGAAAGGATGTCTCGGATGACATACCTCGAAGAATGTAGTGAGATCACATACTCAATAATATGAATATATTAGTTTTGAAACGATGACCGTGATTCATGGCAGATCTCCCAACAGAGAGATAACATGATCCAGTGTTGTATTGAGATATTGCCCAAGAATTTTTGCACTTTTTTCAAATTGAATATTTTATATGATCAACTTCCTACGAAATGATCTCTTTCGATAAGTTCTAGCACCTGTCAAAAAAAGCCTCACCTTAAGAAACACCATGTATACTGCTTCACAAAAGTTTAGACACCGTTTCGAAAGTTGCTGATTCTTGTCCACCAAATATTCATTTATGAGGAACCTTACTTATATTACTTATATCTGAATGTTCTTTTGCTTCTGTTTCGATAATTTTTTCAGTTTTTTCGTTTGCATTTCTAAGAATTTTGGATCAGTTATTGTTTCACGTTCTTTCAATCAACTTTGCTTCAAAATCTGAAAAATTTGTTCTGCAATAAAGCCAAGACGTAAACTTAGTGCGGATGAAGCCAATAGGGCTATTGGTAGGATCGAGGCGGGACGTAATCAGAGAGATGTTGCGAATTTCTTTCAAGTAAGAGAAAGCGTAGTTTCCCGATTCGTCCATCGATTTCGAGAAACTGAAAACGTGACCGAAACACCGCCCAGCACAAGAACGGTTTTTGACTGTGTCTACCCGCAGAGAGCCTTCGAGTACTTGTCGAATCATGCAACAGCGGCTTTTGAACGATTCTGGTATTCGTCGTAGTGTACTGAACCTGGGGTTTCTACCCTTATTAATCGTATTCCGCTGTCACCAATTTTCTCATCTATTATCCGAAAAGGTCTAGGTTCGTGCTCTCTGCACTAAGAGAGAGTCTTTTGTCTTATATTTTCTGAGGAACAGGTTTTCAGGAGAGAAAACTTCGAAACTTCAAAAGAACATATTATATTTACGAAAAATTATGGTAAAATGCGTACATAGAATCGAAATTTTCACAGACATCAAAAAGAACATCTGAATAAAGCATCTATCTTTCACCTTATTTCTCATAATCGTAATTAAATCGAACAATTCAACTGTTACTTCTTATCAACATACTAATCGAAATGTACGAGGGGTCAAATAATCAACTACAAGTAATATTCAAATTTCGTACGTAAAATCGAACATACATCAAATCAACTTCGGATCGAGATATCAATAATATTGGGGATTACAAAAACACCATTCACATTCATAGGGGTTAGAACTTTGAACTGAATTTTCCTACCTTGGTCTGCAAACCACCTTATTTCTCTTTGTACCTATTTGGAAACGAAACCACCCACACACGATATTGGCTTTTATTTTTATTCGCACTCGAAAACACAAAATACGGCTTTTAACTCTACTCAAAATAAAACTTCTTAAACACTTATTTCCACGATCTAACACAATTACTCCCTTAATCCGAAAACTAATAGAATCTTCCCCTGAACATTACTACACTATTTTCCTCTAACCGAAACCGTCGTCCGATTATTCCCTTCATCATGATGAGTCCCCGTTTTCCGAGCAACTCCCTTTTCGCCGAGTAACTGCCTCAAATTTTTCCTTCTTCTCCAAAAGTAAACTCTATCCCCCTTTCAAAAAGAATCCACAACTCCAGAGTGGGCGTCCACTACGGTAGATAGGGCCATAAACAATTTCAGCCAGTACAATGTTGCAAATGGACAACTTCGCCTTTTAGACGTTAATTATCGTGACTATGGCTGGTCTTTTTGTCGTACTTATCACGACGATTAAAACTAACGACATCCTTCTTGACACCTACAGACTAATACAATGTATATACGGAGGTCTGAAGTATTTTCCACTCAAGCAATGCATTTGAATTTAAATAATCCATGTAATTTTGAATAAGTATTCCCCAATTATTACAGTAGACTTTTGAGAAGGATTCCACTAAGTGAAGTAGGGTAAACCAAAACATAACACTCTTTTCATACACCATTAACAATATTAAATAACATAACGAAACACCCTTAAGAACACATAAAGCTCGTTAACCCATTATGGGTTATTCCGGAGTCTGGCAGATTCGACGGCCTTCGAGCGATGTTGCATTTTTCTCGCTTCCATCCCATCAGTCATTCGTAATTCATGACTGATGAAATTGATTGAAGAACGAATGAGCCAGTAACGGATGCTGAGCAAACGTTTTGACATCGTTGCTGATTCAATAAAATCCTCATTAATATATTCTCACGGCCACAAATCATTCCGTATTCCTTCAACTTGACTGAAATGATTCGGGAATTCGAGGTACGAATAAACCCAAACATAAATAAAAGATTCGCCCTGCGAGAAGCATCACATAAAGCATAATAAACGATACAGATATGTGTCTAGGCCGTTAGACGTGGAGCATTCGGGAATGACATCAATTTTTTGCTCACTGGGACGACGGGTATCTGCGTGGGGGCGAAATGATAAGGCGGCATTTAGGCAAAAGTAGCTCCAGAAGCAAGGACGCGATAATAGCTAATTTATAGGGTGTTTTGTTATTCTCCTGATGTAAGTTTGTTGGCTCAAGCTGACATCGTGCTGTATCTCGTAATCTCACTATTATATGCAGATTTTCCTGCAGCAACCAATGAGTTTTGTACCGGGGCTTGTTCTAGATATACGTGTATATTGGCTGGAAGCCTAACACCATTAAGTATCGTTGTTATAGAAAGCGAAGCCATGAATATTTTATCTTTTCTGTGGAAATTGGATATCAGTTTTTTTCGTTAGCTCAAATTTTCACTTAGGCCTGAAAATTGTCGGTAACGTTTCATTAATACGATTCTTCAGCAGATGATGAACAATATATCTTTGCTGAGAATGTGCGTAAACATTGCGAGCGGCAGATCGTCGAACACTTTTCGTACTAGGGATGGGAATATCTAGTCGCGGCCAATGTGCAACAACAACTTGCATTTTGATGCTGTTTGTGGCGATCCGATATTCGTCGGTTTCTGAGCGCGCGGCAAAAGTAGATATTTTTGGCAAAAAATTTTGTACGCCTCTGCATTTCCTAAAATATCAATTTGTTATTATCAGGCTTATCAGGATATGTTCGACAACGCTCTGATTCTTGGAAACGAACTATGAAGGGTGTTTTTTTAGATGAATCTTTTTTTGACAGGTGCTAGAACTCATCAAAAGAGATCACTTCGCCGGAAGTTGTTCATATAAAATACTCCATTTGAAAAATTACGAAAAGCACTGCCGTGAAGTCAGGAGCTTTTGAGCGCTCGTACATCCACCTTAAAGGTAGATTCGCATTTTCCAATTTTAGAAATCAATTGAAGGAATTTTAGACAGCTATCAAAAAAATTCTGAAACTTAGGCGAAACTCTAGACTTCATGTCAGTGCTTCAGCTGACCAAATTTTTTTTCGATAATTCGCTAGAATTTTCTACGGTATCTATGGTCTTGGTGATGCGATCTGGACCAAATTTCGCACGTAGTTTGAATTATTCCTCAGCTAGTTGCAAAATTTCATTCCAATCTAATCAGTAGTTTCGAAACTATCAGGAAAAAAATATTTTTAGCGACCATATTTACGGAACCCCTAGTCTAATTTCGCTCACTGATGAACGTGACCGCGATATTCGCGGTCCAAACTCACCCTGAAAATTTCAAATTCCTAGGCCTTTCCGTTCAAAAGTTACAATTTTCTATGGTTTCCATGGTTCTGGTCATGCGATCTGGACAAAATATTGATTTAATATATAATTCTCGATTAAAATACAAAATTTTATCTCGATCGAATCCGTTGTTTCGAAATTATCGAGAGCACAGAATTTCAAAGGACCGTATGCACAGAACCCCTAGTATAATTCTGCTCATTGATAAACGTGAACGCGACATTCGAGATCCACACCTATCCTGAAAATTTCAAGTCCATAGGCCTTTTCGTTCGAAAGTTATGATTTTCTATGGTTTCTATGGTTCTTGTCATGTGATCTGGAGAAATGTAGCTTGAATATATCATTCTCCATTGGTATACAAAAGTTCGTCACGATCGAATCTGTAGTTTTGAAATTATCAAGAAAACTTAATTTCAAAAGACCATAATTACGGAACCTCTAGTATAATTTTGCTCATATGAACCTATCCTGAAATTTCCCTAGGCGTTTCCGTTCAAAAGTTAAAATTTTCTATGGTTCTGGTCATGCGATTTGGACAAAATTTCACATGTAGCTTGAACACCTCATTCTCCATTTGAGTGCAAAATTTCATCTCGATCAAATTAGTAGTTTTCAAGTAATCAGGGAAACAAAACTTTGAACAGCCATATTTGCGGAACCCCTGGTGGAATTTGGCCCATTGACGAACTTAACCGAGGCATTCGGGAACTGAACCCACACTGAAAATTTCAATTCTCTAGGTTGTTCCGTTCGAGAGTTATCGTGCTTACGGACGGCCAGCCGGACGGACGGACAGACTCGAATTTTTCAGTGAGTCGAACATAGTCGTTTGAGACCATTTTCGGCTCAAAATTCGAAAAATACAGACATCGTGACGAAATGATATAGCCCTCGTGTAAGTAGTACGAGCGCTCAAAAAGTGCAAAAATCTTGGGCATCATCATCTCAATACAACTCTGTTGGGAGATCTGCCATTAATCTGTAACGGTTTGAAAGCCTCTCTTCTTTAATGCCACTGATTTTGAATCACTGTATCTCACAGCGCAAGTCTGGTTGCGTACAGTCCGAATCTCTTTCTTAGCTCTCGGCCATTTTGAGATTTGAGATTGATTGGATGATATCGATTTTGCATTGAAGTGAATGGTGGAATTGTTACTTCCAATCAGTGAATATTTAATTTTTAAATATACATCTAAATTTGTCTCGGCGTGAAATTCTTTCACGGTAAGTCTTCCTATTGTCTACTAAGATATTTTCTGAAATAATTCATAGAGAGAGGAGAAATTCTTGTGCACGTTTTTCAGGTTAATGCTGTATCTGATTTCAAGTATCTATCTTATATTTTTCATTTTCTTTGGCTGACAGTTGTATTTTATTATTTCGAAGCTTCCTTCAGGTTGCAATTCATCTTTTCTGTAAATTTCAGTTCCTTTGATGACATATTTGGACTTGAAGGAATGCTTGGAAAATTGTTACTGTTTCTAATGAATTTTGAATAATTCACAGCTGCTACCCTGGGATTAGAGAAGTTTGTTTGATAATTAGTTCCCCTTAAATTTGAAGATTTTGTTCTCCTGAGATTGGGAAATTTAGTACCGCTTCCCTAAAGCTTTCATCTTGGTTTTATTCCGAGAGGAATTGGATTGTTGGAAAATCACTGGTTCCGGTTGTTTTACACCCTTGGAGCTGGACATATTTTGAATATTGAAAGACGACATTTCATGGAAGAAACATCCACGGAGATGAAGAGAAATAATTAAGTTAAGTAATACTAATATTGTATAGATTCCTCTGTTCAGAAGTCGATCTCAGCTTGTTGTAAACAATTGTACATTTGAAGTTTTATTAAAACTGTAAAACCTGAAGGTAGTTGTTAATTCTGTCAATTAAGATTTCGTTGCACATTGAAGGTAAAACGAAGGGGGTTAACATAAATTACACTTGACGTAACCAATCACGGTGTTATATGCATTCCAGCAAGTGAATAAAATGCTGGATTTTATCGCGAATTCGTATATTGTCTTTCGACACTTATTAGATATTTTTCCTGAACGGTATAATTCTTAAAGTTCGAACTAAGGAGAGGAGAAGGAGAGAAAGAAATTGTTCGAAATGATCACCATTCCTTAGATGTGCACAAAGTCTTGGCCGGCGTTATAACGAATTATTGCATGCAGCAACTTTCACATCAGTTTGCTCACGAATAATGTCACAAACATTTTCGATGCGTTGTTTTAGTTCTTCAACAACCATTCATCTCACCGTGTAATGTTTTCAAATGAACCAGATAGAAGAAATCACATGGGTTGAGATACGGGGAACGTGCAGGCCAAGAAATCGCCGCAACACGTCCTATACACCTGAAGTTACAAAAATCATACGCTCTGTCAGATGATTTCCCGTAAACTGAAAGCTTTCAAAACACATTTGAACCTCAATACGTACCTGAATCAGATCCGTGCTCTGAATTTCTCAGATTCGCGGGGACCTTTGATTCCGAAATACTCGGCCTGTCAGAAAAAAAGCATCACCTGTATAATCCACGAGAGTCGAATGCCTCATCCTGCATCGACCCATCTTCCAATCTTCCCGTCCCATCCAGCCAACAAATTCATGATAATGCAAACCGCCGTCTGTTTTCTACACTCCGAAATCTCGACCATTCATAATGCAGGTTATTTGTTTCCTGCTGCAGCACTCGCACTTATGCATAATTTAGGTTCAGATGTCAAGATGGTTCAATCCGGTAGCGGTGACATCGCCTTCATTGAATCCGAATGGGACGATGTCTTGAGTTGTAGAACGTTCCGGGTACGAATTGAGTTTCAACAGGGAATCGTGTATTATTCAGTTTGAAGGGTGCCACACGCCAAACGGGGCAATTTGTTGCACGGATGTTTTTCCAGCGGAAGAACGAGATAGATGGGTTTGTTGTTGATGAACCGAGAAGAAGAGCGGAGATGCTCGAGTTCCAGCTTCCTATCAGATCTGCTCACTTGGATGTTAAGGTGATTTCTACTTTATTTGTATCATACGATACCCCAACTCGGATAGACAGCCCAGTCTTAGCGTGTACACTACCAGCAGACGCGGCATTGTTTCGGCGTAACAAAAGTCGTTCCAATTCCGCACGATGGGTACGGCGGACTCGAATTCCGCGGCTCTCCTTTATGGGGCTTCCTTGGCAATTTCAATTCCGACATAACGTCCGACGTGGCCTCCTTTTGTGATTAATTTCCGAATGATTAGCGCCCAACAAAAAGGAGGCATGGATGCAATCTGGAAGCGCCGATGGAAGTGTATTCCTGAGTGAATTATGGACAATGGGCTCGCGGAAGCAGCAGGCCGGGTCTCGCATATTTCGGGAATTTCCGATACGGTCATAAAACGATCGAACGACGTGAACATTCGGAGAGGCGGGGGCGGAGGGGATGGTGGTGAAAATTGGAATGAAAAATTCCTGGCCGATTCGTGAGGAATTTTTGTAGGAGGATACGTGCAGACAGCGCAGTGATTCATCGAAGAAAATGTTTGATTATACATATCATATAATATGTGGATAACCTAGAGAACTACAGAGTTTTGGAGATGTTTCAAAGAAAGAGTTTCACTATACTTCATTTGAGAATTATTGACAGTCGAGGCTTTATTTATGGTCCCAAAAAGTAACTGTACAATTTCATCATAAAAATAAAACATCAAACATAAATATAACCTAGAAAAATGTTCAGTATACGAATTATCGAATAATTGAGCTGGAATATTCCGACTGCAGTTTAAACATGGAAATTCAGGTCTGAAAGCGCAGAAATATGGTGGAATTGATTCATATGAAATTATCTGAACTTCCAAGCAGGTCGGTGAGTTGAGAAATCGTTTATATAAAAGATAACCATAGAAAATTGAGGATCATTTAAATAAATATTTTTTTTTCACTCAAGACCATGTAATCTTTATTGGTATTGGAAGTCTTGCAGAATTCTAACCATAATAAGAGTACCATTTTATGTCAGGATTCGAGAAGGATAATTAATGGAATTCTAGCAGGTTGCTGAAGTAGTACCTCGCAAGCACGGGGTCAAGTAAATGGATTGGAAATAATGTTATATATTTGAAAATTTACGAAAAGCACTGGCAGGAGCTTTTGAGCGCTCGTACATGCACCTTGTAGGTAGATTCGCATTTTCCAGTTTTGAAAACCAATTGAGAAAATATTTGACAGCTGTCAAACAAATTTTCAAACTAAGGCGATAATCCAGACTTCAAGTCAGTGCTTCAGGTGACCAATTTTTTTTTCGATAATTCGCTAAAATTTTTTACCTTATCTATGGTCTTGGTGATGCGATCTGGACAAAATTTCGCACGTAGTTTGAATACATTATTCCTCAGCTAGGTACGAAATTTCATTCCAATCAAATCGGTAGTTTCGAAATTATCAGGAACAGAATATTTTGAACGACCATATTCACGGAACCCCTAGTCTAATTTTTCTCATTGATGAACGTGACCGTGAAATTCGCGATCCAAACCCATCCTGGAAATTTCAAGTTCCTAGGCCTTTTCCTTCGGAAGTTATAATTTTCTATGGTTTCTATGGTTCTGGTCATGCGATCTGGACAAAATGTTGCTTTAATATGTCATTCTCGTTAAAAATACAAAATTTCATCTCGATCGAATCCGTAGTTTCGAAATTATTGAGAAAACAAAATTTCAAACGACCGTATTTACGGAACCCCTAGTATAATTCTGCTCATTGATAAACGTGAACACTACATTTCAGATCTACACCTATCCTGAAAATTTCAAGTCCCTTGGCGTTTCCGTTCAAAAGTTACAATTTTCTATGGTTTCTATGGTTCTGGTGATGCGAGCTGAACAAAATTTTGCATGTAGCTTGAACACCTCATTTTCCATTAGAGTGCAAAATTTCATCTCGATCGAATCCGTAGTTTCAAAGTAATCAGGAAAACAAAACTTCAAGCGGCCATATTTACGGAACCCTTTGGCGGATTTTGCCCAATAACGAACTTAACCTCGGCATTCGAGATTCGAACCTACCCTGAAAATTTCAAATTTCTAGGACATTCCGTTCGAGAGTTATCGTGTATACGGACGGCCGGACGGACGGACAGACTCGAATTTTCCGACGGATTCGTCATCAGTGAGTCGAACATAGTCGTTTGAGACCATTTTCGGCTCAAAATTCTAAAAATACAGACATCGTGACGAAATGATATAGCCCTCGTGTAAGTAGTAAGAGCGCTGAAAAATAAGAGAAAAACAATAATTAAGAATCTATGTAGTACATGAAGAATTTTGACATAAAATTAGTACTGTAGCTATCAATTCATGAATAATTTGTGAATTATTTAGTGCTTAGTGTTGAAAAATTCATTAAAGTCAATTTTTATTTTCATTTATTTAAACTGACCATGAATTATTGAAAATATTATAATTGATGAGCAATTATACAGTATACTCTTGAATTGTGAACAATATAGCATGTGTTCAATGTAAGTATCAGCAGAGGGGATGTGAGCATATCTACGAATGATACAAGAGCAAAAATAAAAATCCCATTGAAAACTTTGTTTCCACGTATAAGTGTACTGTTTTGGATGTGTTTATTGAATAAGCTGACAGAGTCCTATTGATGGGCATCCTTTTGCAGGGAAGGTTTCAATTTTTCAATAACCCATTCATGGAATAATTCACCATTCATAGTTTTATGGTAATCCTTATCATTAATACCACTGTCAAGAATCAGATCAAATCCAGGTAAAAATACATTAATTGTTCTAGCATTCAAAATAGTGTACCTTCTGCCTTTACCCTTGAATATACTCGGCATACCTTCTTGATTACTTTCTAGTGTCCACTGACCAATTTGAATACCGTTTTCAAATATCCAAATTTCATCTAGATAAATGAATTTTACGTTTTGTTCCATGTATTCTCGGTATTTACCACAAAATTGTACTCTATTTATTATATTTTTCTGTTTATCAATAAGAATTTTCCTTCGATCAACTTTTTTGTAATTGTATCCAATTTTTTTTATGATATAATGTTGACTTCGGTCGATTAAAATTCAGGTGCTCTTTGGCCAGTTCCAAAAGAATATCTTAACTGATATATTCATCGTCTTTAATTTTAGCAAAAAGGAATATTTATATTGCACAGGTTTTCTTCCATTGCTAATTGCAGGCTGTAATAACATGCTAATTTTCTATGGACAGTGCTTGGAGAAATCTGAAAATTTAAGAGACATTGATGAATCAGAATACACTTTGGGTGAATAACAGTTTAGCTGAAACACTAGCGAAACTCGATTAATGCTAGCGGAATCTTTGAAAAACTCGAAGTTACACTGACCAACTGCATGGCGTTCTTTTGTTGTAAGGCGCGATCAAAGGTCAATTCCAGCCATTTCAATAGCACAAAACAAAAAATACTCAAATTCAGAGCTAATTTTTATAATTATTCACCAATATCTCGATAAAATCAGAGCAAGGTCTCTATGGGTATGGGTTATGTTAGTGTTATTCCTATACCAACCTGAATTCAGCAACCCAAAATATTACTGAATAGTCTATTACCAACTTAAATTCGATTTTCCACAGCCTACCGAGATGTCAATAATTCTTAACGGAGTATAAGTATTAACTACTGATTTTACCACCTCAATATTCGTAAAAATATCAGCAAAGGTACATATGTATCTGAGAAAAAAATAATCAGGCAGGGCAGTGCTTCATTATCCCTTTCTGCAGCAGCCACCACTATCCGCCTCTACTTCTCTTCATGAATGACTCTCGTAGAAAAAGAATTTCCGGTCACGAAAGATCCTCTTTGTTCTTTTCATCTCCTCTTTCTCGATCTAATTACGAGCCGGATCTACTCCCATCCCAGCTGCATAATACTTTCGACAGGATGCATTTCACCTGGAGATGTTCATTACACAGCACGCCCCCAAACTGACGAGTCAGCTACCTTGAACCAATATTGATTACTCTCCAGTTCATTACAGCAACCTGATTTCAGTCTTCCGCGGCTCAAAGGTTGCTATGCAACATATCGTACAACTGCATCAACAAGTAGGTATTTCATTTGGGCTTCTCCTTAAGCTTGAAGGATTCTCGAGCATCCTTTTCATGTTCAGCATATTGCACATTTTTCAAATTTCAATTCAGCTCCGGCGTTGGAGTCCACATTAAGATGTTCATTACACAGCATGGCTCCTGCTGATGCGTTATCCCAAGCGAATCAATATTGATTATTTGTTTGTAACATATAATTAATAGTGCACAGATCCTGCCGTTATCCTTCCGTCCTCCGTCGTACATGCTGAGCCATCTGACGGGGGCGGCGTTGCTGCAGGGAATATTTGTTCAGCAGGAGATTGATTCCCGTAATAAACAGGGATTAGTGGGGGTCGAAGGGAGATAAATGAATCGCTGAAAATTCTCCAGGAGCTCTAGGAGCATCGAAGAGAGATCTTCGATGAGGTTGCATGACAAATTGTAGAGGGAGAAAGCATTGTTGTGTAGGAGGGGAGTTTTCTTTTCCAGGCGTATTATTCAGGATGAACGTGAATGGCTGCAGTTCCAGTAGAAGGTTTCAAGACCAAGAGGAGTTAACCAAGAGCAAGTTAAGGGTGTACACTACTTTCATTTGCCCTATGCATCCCAATAATTGTTTCAATGATTTTTCATAAACGGCATGTTGAATTCTTTTCATTTTTTGAATGTACATGCAGAAGACTTTCCTCGAAAGTTTTCGTAGGAAAATTAAATATTTTTGCGTGCAATCCAATCCATCCAAGGCGGATAATTCAAACTCACTTCAACAATTACTGGCGATAAAGAAGAGAAAAATTGAAAATTGATATTTCTTTCAATATCAGAAAGTTGTTCTCATCGCTTCCTTAATTTGAATTTAATCCATTACCTTTCAAATCGGATATATTATCTTCATGTATGAATATTCGAAAGGTTATGGATTAAAATCAAATTAACAAATCGATGGCTAATGAGAAAGAAATTTGAAATTTTTTCCTTTTTCATCGCCAGTAATTGCTGATGTAAGTTTCAATTATCTGTCCGTGATGGATTGGATTACACGGAAAAATATTGAATTTTTATTAAAAAACGTTCGAGGAAAGTCTTGTGCATTCATGCCTGAATGTACATTCAAAAAATAAAAAGAATTCAACATGCCGTTTATGAGATATCTTTGAAACAATTATTGTCAGGCAATAAAAGTAAGGTTCACCCTTAAGATTGTTATTTGGACTAAAATTAAGTATCATCTGATCTAAAGATCTGATCGGAACGAGTTCCCCAAATAGATTGCTACACCACTTTGATGTGGAAACTTTCAGAAATTATAATTTTAGATTTTCTCATATGGCTTATATGGAAATGGATCGATTTTAGTGAGTGTGGCTTGTTTAAATTTGACCACATTGTTTCTTCAATCGAAGGAGTGGTTTCAAAATTATATGTTTTTGAGCGCTCGTACTACTTACACGAGGGCTATATCATTTCGTCACGATGTCTGTATTTTTCGAATTTTGAGCTGAAAATGGTCTCAATCGACTATGTTCGACTCACTGATGACGAATCCGTCGGAAAATTCGAGTCTGTCCGTCCGTCCGTCCGTAAGCACGATAAGTCTCGAACGAAACAACCTAGAGACTTGAAATTTTCAGTGTAGGTTCAGATCCCAAATGCCTCGGTTGAGTTCGTTAATGGGTCAAATTCCACTAGGGGTTCCGTAAATATGGCCGTTCAAAGTTTTGTTCTCCTGATATATTGGAAACAGCAGATTTTATCGTGATGAAATTTTGCACTAAAATGGAGAATGACGTGTTCAAGCTACATGCGAAATTTTGTCCAGATCGCATGACCAGAACCATAGAAACCATAGAAAATTGTAACCTTTGAAAGGAAATGCCTAGGGACTTGAAATTTCCAGGGTAGGTTCGGATCGCGAATTTCGCGGGCATGTTCATCAATGAGCAAAATTAGACTAGGGGTTCCGTGAATACGGTCGTTTGAAATTTTGTTTTCTCGATAATTTCGAAACTACGGATTCGATCGAGATAAAATTTCGTATTTCAATCGAGAATGATATATTAAAGCAACATTTTGTCCAGATCGCATGACCAGAACCATAGAAACCATAGAAAATTATAACTTCCGAAGGAAAAGGCCTTGAAACTTGAAATTTTCAGAGTAGGTTTGTATCGCAAATTTCGCGGCCACGTTCATCAATGAGCAAGTGAATTATCGAAAAAAAAATTGATCAGCTGAAGCACTGACATGAAGTCTGGAGTTTCGCCTAAGTTTGAGAATTTTTTTGACAGCTGTCGAAAATCCCTTCAACTGATTTCTAGAACTGGAAAATGCGAATCTACCTACAAGGTGGATGTACGAGCGCTCAAAAGCTCCTGACTTCACGGCAGTGCTTTTCGTAATTTTTTCAACAAAAATTTATTTTTTCGCAAATTTCGACATATGCGACCACGAAAAAATGAAGTCCACGAAGAAATCGACATATTTGAATGCAGTGTGGTCAAACATTTCCTGAAGTATGAAAAAGCCATCGCCATCGACGAAATAAGCATTTGCATGTCGAACTCAACTTTCCCATCATTGCACTACACCAGCGTCATTTCCATCATTGCCAAATCTGATGACAAATCGTTTCATATGAATCATGACCGTCTTCTTTTTATTGTACATCCGATTCCGGTCTTAATGCAATCGTTGCGTGTTGACTATCAGTGATTCATTGTATACTCAATGCGAAGATATTCATCACTTTCCAGAACGACGACGTTTGCGAGTGCCATTAAATCACGGGAACACGAAAAATTTCGACGGATATTCATGTCGGGAAATTGAGGAAGTCGAGGATCATCCTAAAATGGTACTTCAGTTTTATTGCAGTCGTCGAAAATATCACAGGAGAAGCGATCATTTTATCAATTCAGTAGGCTAATTCGAGATGAAAATGAAATATTCAAAGGATTAAAGCTAAGCCCTACTTTGAGAATTCCCTAGCACTCTCTACCTCGTTTTTTAAAACTTTGATACTTCTGAACCAACCAAACATTTATTTACTAACTTCAATGAGAGGAAAACAAGAGTGGTGTCTCCTTATGAACGTTGAATAATAATAGTGGCGCCAATCTGAAAACACAAAGTTCTGAAACATTTCATACAAATGCGCATCTTCTGTTTGTTCGTCATTAAAGAGACCAATATTTGACGAGCTTTCCGGCAATCGACTCGGAAACTATTTTTCGAATCAAGTTCCATAACAACCCCTACACCGGGATAACAGGATGTTTACCGAGCGTGAAAGGCCTTTGTACTGTTGACACAGAGCGACAGAATCGTCCGTTCAATTCCATTCCGATAGTGGAAATGAGGCATAAAGGTTATATCGGAAAATGCCCCATTTGAATGTCATAAATAGACCGTAAAGGAGCAGCGGCTCGGAGTGCAAACAAAAAACAACGGTGGAATTGTAGAATTTCAATTTTTCACGGGACCCTGGCCGCAAATTCCATGCCGACGAGTTCAATTTCAGGAAACGACGGTCACAGTTCGGGAACGTGTCCAATATGCTCCACGACGGTTATGCAGCAGATGATGTGGAACAATCCGCCAGGACGTTATATCCTCCATGAGTTCCTGTCAACGTATTATTCGTTCTAGCATGCGGAAGGCTCACCGGCTCCATGGTCCTTTGGAATGCAGAATATCTAAGGCGATATGCATTCCTAGAAGTACCTTCCACTTTCCTAGGCATTTAGGAATGGAAAATATTCCTCTTGGTCTATGATATTTTCAGACATACAACTCAACGACAGTCCTTCGAGGAGGCAAAGAGGGTGGTCCACTCTTTTGTAGAACTCGATAAAAAAACTTTTATAACCACATGGGTCTATTAACACTTCTATTCAAAGATAACTCTCCCAGGTGAAAAGCTACATCTCTGTGATGTAACTTGGGCAGATCAAGAAAGGAACATTGTTATATGTATCATTTGCTCCAAATACCAATCTGATCCATAATTTGTGTGATGAATCAAAACTCTATCCATGATACGTATTGGCGATGTGTCAGCTATATGGTTATTATGTAACATATATGAAACTTTGCTTCATATTTGTGATGTGTGAGTTTTTCATTGAGACGATAAAGTTACTCTCAGATAGCATGAAATTCGGTACAAATTCGTGATTTTATTCGAAGATGAATGAATGGGTTCAAATTCTACTGAAAATCATTATTGAATTCATTCAGTTATCAGATATGAAAAATTGAGAAAAGCACTGCCGTGGAGGCAGGAGCTTTTGAGCGCTCGTACATGCACCTTGTAGGTAGATTCGCATTTTCCAGTTTTAGAAATCAATTGAAGGAATTTTCGACAGCTGTCAAAAAAATTCTGAAACTTAGGCGAAACTCCAGACTTCATGTCAGTGCTTCAGCTGATCAATTTTTATTCGATAATTCGCTAGAATTTTCTACGGTATCTATGGTCTTGGTGATGCGATCTGGACAAAATTTTGCACGTAGTTTGAATACTTCATTCCTCAGCTAGGTGCATAATTTCATTCCAATCCGATCAGTAGTTTCGAAACTATCAGGAAAATAATATTTTGCACGGCCATATTCACGGAACCCTTGATCTAATTTTGCTCATTGATGAACGTGACCGCCATATTCGCGATCCAAACCCACCCTGAAAATTTCAAGTTCCTAGGTCTTTCCGTTCAAAAGTTACAAATTTCTATGGTTTCTATGGTTCTGGTCATGAGATCTGGACAAAATTTCGTATATAGCTTGAACACCTCATTCTCCATTTGAGTGCAAAATTTCATCTCGATCGAATCCGTAGTTTCGAAATTATCGAGTAAACAAAATTTCAAACGGCCGTATTTACGGAACCCCTAGAAAAATGCTGCTCATTGATAAACGTGAACGCAACATTTCAAATCCACACCTATCCCGAAAATTTCAAGTCCCTAGGCCTTTCCGTTCGAAAGTTATGATTTTCTATGGTTCTGGTCATGTGATCTGGAGGAATGTAGCTTGAATATGAATTTCTCCATTAGTATACAAAATTTCGTTACGATCGAATCTGTAGTTTTGAAATTATCAAGAAAACTAAATTTCAAACGACCATATTCACGGAACCCCTAGAATAATGTTGCTCATAGATGCACGTGATCACGACATTCGAGATCCACACTTATCCTGAAATTTTCAAGTCCCTAGGCGTTTCCGTTCAAAAGTTATAATTTTCTATGGTTTCTATGGTTCTGGTTATGCGATCTGGACAAAATTTCATATATAGATTGAACACCTCATTCTACATTTGAGTGCAAAATTTCATCTCGATCAAATCTGTAGTTTTCGAGTAATCAGGGAAACAAAACTTTGAATATCTATATTTACGGAACTCCTGGTGGAATTTGGCACATTAACGAACTCAACCGTGGCATTCGGAAACTGAACCCACATTGAAAATTTCAAGTCTCTAGGTTTTTCCGTTCGAGAGTTATCGTGCTTACGGCCGGACGGACAGACTCGAATTTTCCGACGGATTCGTCATCAGTGAGTCGAACATAGTCGATTGAGACCATTTTCGGCTCAAAATTCGAAAAATACAGACATCGTGACCAAATGATATAGCCCTCGTGTAAGTAGTACGAGCGCTCAAAAATACAAATTCCAACACATAGAATGAAAAAAAATATATTTTATCTGAAACATTATTTTTTATTTGCCATCAACGCGGGAAGGAGAATTTCTGGATGTTATATGCGACGTTTTCAAGAAAATACTGAAATATTTATGGATCAATATTCATAATAGGGTCATCCTTAATCTACTCTTCGTATATTCGGACTTCGAATAGACATATTTCTTCTACAATTTATGTAGTACTAAAGTCAAGTGTAAAAAGAGTCAGTTTTTCTCGTTTCTGGATCACCAACATACCCAAGAATGGCAAAAACTAGAAGATTATCGGAAAATAGTCTTCAGAATAATTTGACAAAGAAATCTTGAAACTACTCTATGCACATCAGCTATTGTGAGTTTAATTAATTATTGAGTATATCAATGCAAAAAATCATTCAGCTCCTCAGATTATGGATTTCACCTTGCATATTGAGAAGAATTATATATAAGTATCTTCCATATGTATTATTTATTCTCTGTTTAGGTTGGTGTTTTATTTGTTATTTTCTTTTTCATATGAATATCTATTCATCATATTGTACCTAATGATCAATTGAATTTTTTGTTAATGTTTCTATTTTTTTCTACAACAATCTAACCGAGTGGCAATTAATTGAAAGTATAGATGAAGATGTAGAATGTTATTCCAACAAGTGCATTTTTTCACGTAGTTAAGGAATCATTCTTGCTTGCTTTCTTTGCCTAATCTTGCAGTTAAAATTGTTTACCTATATTTATAATGGGTGATTTTTTAAGAGCTTGAGAACTTTTTTTAAAAAAAAAACGCATAAAATTTGCAAAATCTCATCGGTTCTTTATTTGAAACGTTAGATTGGTCCATGACATTTACTTTTTGAAGATAATTTCATTTAAATGTTGACCGCGGCTGCGTCTTAGGTGGTCCATTCGGAAAGTCCAATTTTGGGCAACTTTTTCGAGCATTTCGGCCGGAATAGCCCGAATTTCTTCGGAAATGTTGTCTTCCAAAGCTGGAATAGTTACTGGCTTATTTCTGTAGACTTTAGACTTGACGTAGCCCCACAAAAAATAGTCTAAAGGCGTCAAATCGCATGATCTTGGTGGCCAACTTACCGGTCCATTTCTTGAGATGAATTGTTCTCCGAAGTTTTCCCTCAAAATGGCCATAGAATCGCGAGCTGTGTGGCATGTAGCGCCATCTTGTTGAAACCACATGTCAACCAAGTTCAGTTCTTCCATTTTTGGCAACAAAAAGTTTGTTAGCATCGAACGATAGCGATCGCCATTCACCGTAACGTTGCGTCCAACATCATCTTTGAAAAAATACGTTCCAATGATTCCACCAGCGTACAAACCACACCAAACAGTGCATTTTTCGGGATGCATGGGCAGTTCTTGAACGGCTTCTGGTTGCTCTTCACTCCAAATGCGGCAATTTTGCTTATTTACGTAGCCATTCAACCAGAAATGAGCCTCATCGCTGAACAAAATTTGTCGATAAAAAAGCGGATTTTCTGCCAACTTTTCTAGGGCCCATTCACTGAAAATTCGACGTTGTGGCAGATCGTTCGGCTTCAGTTCTTGAAATGTCAAAGCATACTGAGCAAATACTAATGCATGAAAATCCTAACCTCAAAAAAATCTGAGCAAATACTAATGCATGAAAATCCTAACTTCAAAAAAATCACCCGTTAGTATCCGGATGATTATGGGAATTTAAGATGGAATAAAGATCTTCAAAAATCTTCCACCCAATCCAATTTTTACAGTAATAAAAATATCAAAATACTTTTCACATGATTATCAAAAAATAATAAACCATATTTGTCACCACAAATATTTTCGAGGAGTTCCTTAAAGAAGAAACTCCTCGAAAATGTGTGTGGTGATAAATATTGAAGGATTATTAACAAAATAAAATATATTCCTGAAGATAACAGAAAACATATCACAATCACAGAAAAAAATACCAAAAAATAGTCAAATTGAAGAATTTGACTTTTCTGTTTTCTCTGATTTCGTTCTATGTGGTTTTATTTATATCATTTATTCTCCTTTGGGGGTTGGTCAATTTATTTGTAGTTTTTAATACTTATATATTCTTATCTAATTTTTTTGTTGTAGTCATATTCATATTTGTGCAATATTTTTCGTTAGTTTTTCCTACTGGTATATTTACTTCCTCATCACAGGGAATGAGATCCGGAGAGCGTGCATTTTCACAAAATCATACGCTTTGTCATATGATTTACCGTGAACTGAAGACATTCAATAAACACATTTAGATCTCAATACGTACCTAAGTCAGGTCCGTGCTGGAAATTTCTCAGATTCGCGGGTAACTTTGATTGGTGAATATTTTATATAAAGGATTTTTGGAATTTTGAATTTTTTTGGTGAGTTCTAGCACCTGTCAAAAAAGAGCCTCACCTTCGAAAACAACCTGTATGTATATTTCCAGGAATATCATGACATTAGAAAGAAGAACAAAAACGATTGAAGTTTTCTCTCGAATACAGAGTGAATTTTCTTAGTTTAGATGAGCTCTCACACCAAATATATTTTTTGGAGGATTCGTATCCAACGAGTAAAAAAAATCAGTTTAATAATAAGAATGTTTGAACAGATTCTCGAAAAATAATGGAATAATTTTTGAAGTTACAAAATAAAGAATAAAAATAAATATTGAAATATTTCTGAAAATTGAAAATAAATAAATAAATCAAAATCAACCCCTGGAAGTAAGAACTCAAAAATATTTCCTCCTCAAGCTGAATAAACAAATAAAGCATTTTGTATGTATCTCTTTCCAAAGCATTCATATTGCTATGCTAAGTTGTATCCTCGCCAAACCGCATTTATGCAGTGTTTTTGGATATATGTAATTGAAATGGAACTTACCTATATATAGGCTTTGCATGGCCATCTCTGTACCAAAGTACCATATAAACTCTGTCTTCTCTTATATTCGGCTCAATTTCACATGGAAGGGTTGCACTCCTTCCTAATACTGCACCAACTGATGATATCACTGAAATGAATAATTGATGAATGAGAGAAATGATTTTATACAGATATAGTCGGTTTATGGTATTGTTTCCCTTTCAAATTCTCAGAGTGGACACTAATATCGTCGAACAAACCACCCCTTCCTCGCAAAAAATTCCCACGTGGGAACGTAAATCCCTGCTCAGATTTATTTAACGACTGACCCTTCGAAGATGAAAAATTCGAGTCCTCGCCCCGCTCTATGATTTTCTTCATTCAAGGCAAACTCCCGAATAGCCTTTCGCACGTGATAACAAATGACACCCCCGTGTAAACGGCCCCTAGCTACTCTATTGTGCCGCCGGAATCGATTGATACAAAGAAGACAGCTTCTGCGAATTGCCCCACTGAGGACTCTCGAAAAGGCACAAGGCTGAATGTGTTATCCCTCAAGGCTACATGCTGGAATTCCGGGCTCTCTGTGCGATAAAAACACCATAGATTCGCATTAGCCCTTTCTTTAGCTCCCTCAAATTGGAAGGAGAGTTGTATAAATAAGTCGGTGGACACAAACGCCGGGAGATTGGGGAGAGGAAATGGGGATGTATGATGCCGATTCAGCTGGGTCAGTGGTTCGTAATATTTTTTTATTTGGGTCCCTCTTTTCCTTATCGATTCAACTCAAGCCTCCCTCAAAGAAATTATTTGATCTGATGCACCTTCATCAAAATTGGTTTACTCTTCTCCTCCTCTTTCTAACCTGCATCACACATCAGATTTACTGTTTTGAAATTCTTCGAGGTTCAACTGCCAACTTTACCAGTCGACACTTGTTGTAACTCCAACAGCTACCACCCTCAACCCCCTTATCAACATAAATTATCCCCAACTACGAGCGCGAAAAGCAAGTGGGGCGTCATAAAAGTTGTAACGTCTCAGCAACTGTAATGCGTTTACCCCGCGTGAACTCATACAAATTAGCCAACTTTTGAGTACGGAAGAGAAGATTTCACCTACCCCTATGACGAGGATGGTCGTGTTCATCGCAAGATCGCTCTCGATCTGTCGGAAACAAGGTGGGTCTCCAGGTTCATCCCGGTTTAAGGTAAGAAGCAACGAAATTGAATTTCAATGTTGACGTTGTTACCTGGGGTGAACTCTACGGAACTTTCGGAACGAATTAAGCTCCCCTCGTTGGCATGATGCGGGACATGTACAAGGGCCAAATGGGGTATGACGAAGAGGAAATCCTGATTCGTCTTGATGGGCTTAGGCAGAATTTTCGATAATCTATTGAGGAATGTTTGGGTATCAGTGTTTTCGATTTTATCAACACATGTCATGCTGCTTCTATTTGGGGGATGGTTTTTCTTTTTTGCCCTCACAAATGAAGATCTCGTGGCCCAATTTGGTTTTGATGGACAACATTCAAAAATCCTTTTCATTATTTCAATGTTTCATTGGAACTATTGCTTTAGTAAATATCTTAATCTTTTATTTTTTGGAAGGTCTAACAAAAAAGAGCCAAGTTTATGGCATTTGTGAAAAGGCAATCGATTCATATTCAAAACAAGGTGTCACTCAACCTCATTCCCATTCAAGTCTTCAGGGGTTTCAAAAGGTTTTTGCTTTTCTTGGGAAGCCTCCTTGAAACCACCAAGAGTTATATCTTTTATTATATTTATTTGTTTATTACTTTTCCTTTATCTTCATTTTGAAACTCCTAATTTCTATCTGATTTTTCTAGGGTTTTCTTTTCGACTTTTGGTTGATATAACACACAAAAATTATTGGATAATTCGTTCATTCTGGAGTTCTACAACTCCAGAATTGTTGAGAAAAAATTACGAAAAGCACTGCCGTGAAGGCAGGAGCTTTTGAGCGCTCGTACATGCACCTTGTAGGTAAATTCGCATTTTCCAGTTTTGGAAACCAATTGAGGAAATTTTTGACAGCTGTCAAACAAATTTTCAAACTAAGGCGATAATCCAGACTTTAAGTCAGTGCTTTAGGTGACCAATTTTTTTTTCAATAATTCGCTAAAATTTTCTACGGTATCTATGGTCTTGGTGATGCGATCTGGACAAAATTTCGCACGTAGTTTGAATACATTATTCCTCAGCTAGTTGCAAAATTTCATTCCAATCAAATCGGTAGTTTCGAAATTATCAGGAACAGAATATTTTGAACGGCCATATTTACGGAACCCCTAGTCTAATTTTGCTCATTGATGAACGTGACCGTGAAACTCGCGATTCAAAGCCACCCTGAAAATTTCAAGTTCCTAGGCCTTTTCCTTCGGAAGTTATAATTTTCTATGGTTTCTATGGTTCTGGTCATGCGATCTGGACAGAATGTTGCTTTAATATGTCATTCTCGTTTAAAATACGAAATTTTATCTCGATCGAATCCGTAGTTTCAAAATTATCGAGATAACAAAATTTCGAACGACCGTATTTACGGAACCCCTGGTATAATTCTGCTCATTGATAAACGTGAACACCACATTTCAGATCTACACCTATCCTGAAAATTTCAAATCCCTATTCCTTTCCGCTCGAAAGTTATGATTTTCTATGGTTTCTATGGTTCTGGTCATGCGATCTGGAGAAATGTAGCTTGAATATATCGTTCTCCATAAGTATACAAAATTTCGTCACGATCGAATCTGTAGTTTGGAAATTATCAAGAAAACTAAATTTCAAACGACCATATTTACGGAACGCCTAGTATAATTTTGCTCACAGATGAAAGTGATCACGACAATCGAGATCCACACCTATCCTGCAAATTTCGAGTCCCTAGGCGTTTCCGTTCAAAAGTTACAATTTTCTATGGTTTCTATGGTTCTTGGTATGCGAGCTGAACAAAATTTTGCATGTAGCTTGAACACCTCATTTTCCATTAGAGTGCAAAATTTCATCTTGATCGAATCTGTAGTTTCGAAGTAATCAGGAAAACAAAATTTCGAGCGGCCATATTTACGGAACCCTAAGGCGGATTTTGCCCAATAACGATCTCAACTTCGGCATTCGAGATTCAAACCTACCCTGAAAATTTCAAGTTTCTAGGACATTCCGTTCGAGAGTTATCGTGTATACGGACGGCCGGACGGACGGACAGACTCGAATTTTCCGACGGATTCGTCATCAGTGAGTCGAACATAGTCGTTTGGGACCATTTTCGGCTCAAAATTCGAAAAATACAGACATCGTGACGAAATGATATAGCCCTCGAGTAGTAATATATGAACCATTATGAATGATAAACATGAAAAATCTCATTTTATTTTCGAATTATATTTTGTACGGACGAAACAGTTCATTATGACGCATAGAAAATTCATACGTTCGCAACTCTCTATGGTCAAACCGGAGTATGTCCTCGCATGGAACATAGATGGTGGTCAGTGTGATTTTGTTAGTAATGTGGTTCACATTTAGATTGAAATACATCGAAAAACAAAATAATAAAAGAAGTAATTTTTTTATTTCTAGTGAAAAGAACCATGAATTCTAATTTTTTTGTCTGCAACAAAGTGAGATACGAAAGTTATTCGAGGAACAAAAAAGTTTTAGTTTACGTTATTGAATACGACAAAATAACAAAGATTCTTAACAATGAAGTTTTAGCCCAGAAAGGCACATCAACAAAAATAATAATTGGAATTCATGGTTCTTTTCAATAAAAATAAAAAAGTTACTTCTTTTATTATTTTGTTTATCGGAAACGGCTCATTTCATCGACAATGAACAAGAGAACCTTTTCTTTAGCTTAATGTTCAAGGTATCGAAATTTGTTTGTTTTAACTCCTTATCATACAGGGTGTTAAAAATGTAAGCATTCAGATGTACAACCCAGTCCGCCCCTGGTAAACTTAACGAGCTAACTTAAATTTAAGCGCAGTATTTTAAGAGGTCCTTACTACTGTTTATCATATCAAATTTTCATTAAATTATATTAAGTAGTTTAAAATTTATTCCAGTAAAATGAATTTCCAGTGGTATCATTTAGGAGGCCGTATCTCCGTAGGGAGGGCCGCTTGGAAAAAAAATTATGGGAACTTGTCATCTTATTTTTCTATGTTTAATCTGAATCCGAGAGATTTTCCACATTTTCCCGGACACCCTGTATATAATGAACGGTAATTTCCACAGTTACATTTCCCAAGAAGATTCATTCTGGAATATCCTACCCCAATTGCGAGTATATTCAATCCCATCATGAATAAATCGACAGCGCATTCGAATATCCATTTTTCCATGAAAAATTCATGGATTTCCGGTCGTTTAGTTGGTTGTGAATATTCACAACCAGCATATCGTATGATATGCTATTATATCCGCGAACCACTCATCGAAAACAAAAATATGTAGGGTTTGACTATGTTCGTAACTTAATGGAGTACACTTTGAAGAGAGGCAAATAAGCGAATCGTGTTTCAAATCCGAATGAGAGGATATTCCAATTTAATTGCGAGTTCGAATGAAATATAGGTGATTCATTGGGAGAACAATGAAAAATTACTGTAGGTAATGGTATTATCGAGTTCCCAATTATCGGTGGAATTTATTTTGCTGCACTCCATAATTATTTTCACATATAAAGTTCCAAATATGTTTATCCAGTTTATGTTTTTCGTCGATGTTAACTTTCCACAAAATGTGAAATGGTCGATCGTAGTTGAACAGGGTTATTCCATACAGGTAAATTACCCACCCTTAAAATTTCTATTAAAAGTTGTGTGGTTATGAGATACAGAGATTTTCAGGCCAGTGCAATGCGAAGCGAATTCGGGCAAACCAAATTACGTCAGAACCTATGTTGAAACAATCCAGCGTGCTAGTCTCCGGAGAGAATTCTTTATTGCATTGGCCGGCCCAAGGTCAAACACTTCAAGAAGATAGGGAGGTGCCGGATTGGTGTAGTAGAAGGTTCATACAGAGGCGTGAATACAGATAAACATTACACGTTGATAAAGCAACCCTCAAGTCATTTTTCCCCCTGTTGTTGTCTATTGTTAAATTGAGATAATAAAATATTTGTGTGACGAAATTCTACCCCGACTACGACAATGTACAACTTGTTCCACCCTCTACGTCTTCGAATACATCACGAAGCGTGTTCAGGATTTCCTCAGGAGTAATCAACGCGAATACCTATATCGGCACGTATGTAATGTCGAAGTGTTCTGCACTGAGCTACCCCTTCGAGACCTCTCAATTATGTACAGTCCTTTGAAATTCAATTAGCTTAAAATCCCTTGATAGGTCAAAATGCCCAATTAACGTATCCCGAATTATCCCCTGAAACGGGACCAAGTGTGCACGAGCCCTATAATTGAAATAGTTTCGATTAGATTTCGCCATTTCTTGTAGCTCGACCATTATGCAGTATAGTATATCTGAGGGTGGATTCTGGATACTTCTGCCTCAGAAGTAAAACTGGAAATGTTGGTTTTATGGATAAATCATCTGGAGATTGGGATATTTCAAAGATGCGATGATAATCTCAACATACTTTGCTCTTGGTTTTTGAACGGTAGCTTTATTCTTTTATTCACTCAGAGAGGTCTTCCTCTCTTCTGTTTTGTTCTTAGCTTTTCATCTATTAGGTTCTTTGCAAGAGATATCCCCCCTTGTATGTCGTCTTGATTAGTAGTGTTGGTTTTATGGATAAATCATCTGGAGAGTGGAATATTTCAAAGGTGCGATGATAATCTCAATATACTTTGCTCTTGGTTTTTGAACGGTGGCTTTATTATTTTATTCAATCAGAGAGGTCTTCCTCTCTTCTGTTTTGTTCTTAGCTTTTCATCTATTAGGTTCTTTGCAAGAGATATCCCCCTTGTATGTCGTCTTGATTAGTATCTTTACTATTCTTCTTATCTCTTATTGTTCTTGTTCTTTCAATGTTTCTATTGTCTTCTTCATTTGTTTGTCTTTTCCTCTTCGATAGCTTTTATTTCCAATTTTTTTCTGATTTGTTTATTCCTGACCATGGAGAACCTATAGCTATTTTATTCAATGTACTTTGTGAACATTTCTTTCTGTTACTTTTAACATTGTATCAGGTGCCATGTTCTGCTTGGGATTAGTACTGCCTTGATTATCTTTAAATCCTTTGAATTTCGATCTACTAATTTGTTCATATGTTCTTGCTTCACATCCCTAGTTCCTATTGAGGAACTCAACGTTAAAGTGGGCTCCCATTAACACCAACAGAAACAAAGATCAGAGTCATATTCACCACAAACGCCATCTGTCTATCCCAATAGTGGATTCACTTCAATCCTCTGAAGATCGTGAACATAAAACGAGAGGGAACAGTCGAAGATTCAATTTTCAGTCCCGATTGGTTCACTTGTGTGGCTCATGTTCCGTTTTATGTCGCTATTAGCTTCATAAAACTCAAATATCAAATATATATTTATGAATAAATAAAATCTTCCATACTGCCGAAAGATACCATGAAGGCGCGCCTGGACGACATTTTCGCATTTGCCGTCTACCTCAATGAGAATAAAGACGCTTGCCCTCTCCAGCGGCAACAGTTACAATTTGCCATATTCCGATTTTCTGATAAGATGTGGCTGTACGGAACATAAAAGGGAGCCTAGCAAACACTGCCGCTGATAGCCATTTCCAAGTACTTTCATCATAGGTAGGACGAAGCCCCGCTATAAAACTCTTCGGTGGCACGTTTCATTTTATAGCTTTCGAGGGAAGCAATGGATACATTTCCGAATGTCGATACTTTGAAGGCCTGGAAGGCCTTCGGGTTTTTGTGCACTTACTGGGATGAAAAGGAGGCGTGCATTTGAAATTTTTGGCTTTCATAACTGTACTCGCGAAAATGTCGGTTAGGTGAGGCGGCAATCGGAATTTTGCATGGGAAATGATATTCGGAATCGTCTCTCTATTTGTCGACGACATCTTGCTGGGGATGGTTTAGGAAAAATTCGATATTTTGGTTATAACGTTCATTTCAATGGTCAGCCAGAAAATAGCCAAAGACATCAGCAGAGGAGCGCACTGAATACCTAAATAATACAGACGTTTAAAGAGTAAGTGAGAGAACTCTCTTAACTATCTACTTTCAATGTTGATTGTGGATAAACAAAGCCTATACCTATACCTACTTCTTTGAGTATTAAAACTTTCTCAAAATACTGAATACATTTTATAATATTTAAATAATGCATGAAATCGGCCATTTCACGAGCAATGGAGTAACTTTTTTTTCAACTTCCAAATTCTTCGGTTTGCCTGAATCGATCGATTCAAGTGTGATGAAATAGTTGCAACATCTCAACTAAATGAGTTTTTCAATTTTCTAATGCATGAAATCGGCCGTTCCACGAGAAATGGAGTCACTTTTTCCTCAACTTACAATACTTTCGATTTGCCTGAATCGATCGATTCGATTGTAATGAGAAGTTTCAACATCTCAACTAAACGAATTTTCCAATATTCTGCCAATGCATGCTATCGACCGTTTCACGAGAAATAGAGTAACTTTTTTTCCAACTTCCAATATCTTCGATTTGCCTGAATCGATCGATTCAAGTGTACTGAAAAAGTTGCAACATCTCAACTAAATAAATTTTTCAATATTCAGCTAATGCATGAAATCTGCCGTTTCACTAGAAATGGAGTAACTTTTGTTCAACTTCCAATATCTTCGATTTGCCTGAATCCATCGATTCGAGTGTGATGAAAAAGTTGCAACATCTCAACTAAATGAATTTTTCAATATTCACCTAATGCATGAAATCGGCCGTTTCACCAGAAATGGAGTAACTTTTTCTGCTTCGGCTATTGATTTGGCATAAACCATCGAATAATTTCGCATCCAACGCGCCAAATGAAATTTAATTATCCACAAAAAAGGGACAGGTATGGCGGTATCGGAAAAACCAGTTGTCACGAACGATATTTAAACACCAGAGTGCTAAAATCCACCGGCAAATCCATCACCAACAGCACGTTGCCCGCTCATTCAACGTAAAAACTGCTTTTCGGCGGTTTTACTCCCAACGTCCAGAGGCGTATCCGAATAGAAAAAAAATCTCTAGACATGTTATTGATCATGCAGAGGGGAGTTTCTTCCCCCAGGTTCGATCCGTTTGAATTAAAACGCTCATAATTGCTAATCCGTCAACGTCAGCCATTTCATCATTTCAAGAAAAAATTCCATCACTGGAAATGACACGCTATAAGATTTAGAGTGGGCTATTTACGTAGAACAATCCGATTAGAAACGGTGCAGATTTATGAGAAGTCGGATTATTTTCAAGTCACTCCGGAATTATTGACAAAATATGGAAATTCCGGATAGAAAATGATTTTTATAGCGCGCAAAAGCTCCTGAAAGTTTCCGAAGGTTTATAACTGGAAATATAGAAAGTCTTGAAGGGTCCCATAGATTGACAATCTTATCTGTCAATTCAAATCGAACACTTTTAATTGTGAAAAAGGAATAGAAAAATTGTCAATTTTAGACCATACTGTTTGGTTGATATAACACACAAAAATTATTGGATAATTCGTTCATTCTGGAGTTCTACAACTCCAGAGTTGTTGAGAAATCAACGAGTAGTAATACATAAATCATTATGAATGATAAACATAAAAAATCTCATTTTTTTTTCGAATTATATTTTTTATGGACGAAACACTTTATTATGACTATGGTGGTCTGTATGATTTGGTGAGTAATATGATTCACATCTAGGCTGAAATATTCCTTTCATTCTGTCCGAGTGTTTAGTAATGTTGAGTTCTACAACTCCAGAGTTGTTGAGAAATCAACGAGTAATAATACATAAACCATTATGGATGATGAACATAAAAAATCTCATTTCATTTTAGATGTTACAGTCAATTTTCGAACCCAAGTGAGAAACTAGATAGAAGATTCCAATGTAATGATGAAAGAAAATATGTTGCAATTAACTAATGAAGATTTAATCGATATTTTTCATTACCTATTGGGTCGAATGCTTCATTTAATTCCGATGATATTTTCAGAGAAAACACAAACATTCTCATGCTGTCAACATTCGAAGCACCATTGGTGGCGTAAATAATGCTTTCATAGTTGCTAGGGTAAATATTTCTCTGTGATGAAATTGTGTTTCTACAGTGCTTGTATAAATATCCAGATAGATCGGAATGAAAGTGGGTTAATTCGCGATTATTGGACGAACGTTTCAAATCTGAATTTGTTTATGCTCAAGAAAATACAGTGACGTTGATAATGGTCTTCAGGAAAATTCTGGGAAACCTAGTCGAATTTGATCGGAAAAAGCACGTTAATGATTATTAGAATTTTTTTTGTCCAGTAGAAGCACTAAAACAAAACTTGAAAATGAAGTTTTTATGCGATACCAGCCCAATAATTCACTTTTCGTTTTTCGAAAATCCATCGCTCCCACCGCGGAACGATTTTCGCCCGAAATTAAATAATAGCCCCAATGAAAATTGATGAAATACCGGCAAAAACGGGCTTTTTAGTGTCAAAGCGGACGTTTCTGTGATTAGTTGCCGCGATGAGTTTTGGGCGCAGTCGACCGAACTTCTCTTTAAATTATTTTGATACAGCTGCGTTCGAAATTGGCCGCGCAAACGGTTTTACAAACTGGAGAGTCGAATGGCCTCGACGTTTTTCGCGTCGCCGGAACCGGGATAATGGATAAAAATGAAAATGAAACGAATTGCCTTGAGGGAATTCGATTCGAATCACACTCGCGATTGATATTTAGGAGTTTCGTGTATTGCAAATTTCGTTCGGGTTTTACACTGCGACTTTTGGGAGTTCGCTCGGCCGTTTGTATCGATCGCGCGACGCCCCGGTTTCCGCGTGGGGCGATGCTACTGTTAAATGTTTGTAGGCTTTGTTTATCCGTTTATCTAGAGGACTATACAACTGGATAAACTCGCTCTGATCTTTAATCGTGCTTTTATTGAACTGTATGAATTAATTCTGTTTATTTAAAGAGCATTCACTGCCAAAATCATTCACTTCTTCACGGTGTGTTAACTGCACCATCTAACGCTTTAGTATGTTTCAACTCAATTATTTTGATTGAAGCGTTTTCACAATATTCTCGATCTACCAAGCCACTATCTTTGTAAATACTGAAATAAAACCAGAACCAATATTTTTTTCCGAATTCATACAAGAATACCATCCAATCAAAAATTTGTATTTTCATCTGAAAAATTTTAAATTTCTGGAAGATATATAAAAACCAAAATATGTATATCATTCAATATTCGAATGTCGTAGGTTTACAGGGTGTCTACTTTCTAAATGGCCAAACTTCAGGGGGAGATCGAACAAGAGATTTGCAACAAAAAATATAACCCATGGTCAAAATGTTGACTGTAATTCTTCAATTTAACATTTCTTGATTTCACGGAATATTTAAAGATTTTCCATAAAATCAATTATACTCCATTTATCTTTGTAGCCTCATCAAAGTTGGCCACATATCTGAAAACAGCAATGAATTTGCTACGAGATAAGAATTTCTGTGGGTCAAGAAAATCTTTATTGCGGGCGTGGTAAGGAGATGAATATCACGATTCTGAAGTGAATACAACCAGTCATATTTTTCCAATGGTTTTATCGATGAAAAATCATTAATTATGGACATGTTCTTTTCAGCAAAATTACCCCATTTAATGTGCTCTCGAATGACATATCAACTTTTGTGCTTGCTGGGTGTCTTCTGCCCTAATATCATGGCTAACAAGATAAAAACGAAAAAGTCGAAATATTCCAAACCTAAATTTGCTCTATTTTGAAGCTCTTTATGATTGAATATTGAAGTAATTCTCATGGAAATCATGAATTTATCTGTCGATTCAAAAGAATTCGAAGGAATAAACTGAATTTCAATAATACAGATTTCATGAAATGTAAAGAAGACAGATTACTTTGCAAATCTGACATCTGCGCAACGCTAGTTTATATTTATTGTTATGGTTCTATCCATATATTTATATTGAGTTTTGAATTTTATACGAACCACTAACAATATTTGAAGAATTTGGTTTCAATTTTTTGTTTTTTTTTTCCCGAGACTCAATTTCAAGGAGGGTTCCAGAGGTGCACAAATACAATCAGCAATCCTTTTCTATAAATCAAACCCAACTATCAAAAGAAACTTAAAATTAATACATCTAAACTTTGAAACAATGTTCGATCGATGAGTGCACTCACTTCAACCTTTCCTCTTCCAAACAGCGCTCTGCTTCCAACTTCTCCTTCCCTCCTTCACTCACCAACTTCACTCTAACAACTCAGTCTTTCAACTTTTCCTCTTCTAAATAGCACGCTGCTTCCAACCTCCCCTCTCTCCTTGATTCCTTGCCAATTTCACTCCAACAACTCAACAAAACCAATCTTTCTCCAACTTTTCAAAAATTTTTCGTACTTTTCGCTTGACGTTTATCCCTCTATTGTTTTTTCGCCTGCTCTCGATCCATAACATTTTTTTCTATGATCTACATATAACTAACTGAGCTATTTACAATGAATGATTTGAAGTACTCGAACAAATTCAAATTTCTTTGTATTTTTAAATAATCTGAACCCTCTTGAAAATATCATATATAATATATAATAATTTATACGATACAATACGATGTTTGAAGGTTTTTGAATTTTGGTGATATTTGAATTTGTTTTTCTTTTTTGATTTCCATGACATTATTTACAGTAATCTACCTAATCAGGATTGCAGAGCCCATCTGAGAAAAGAATAATCTGGGGGTCACAGAAGCTTTTTGAAAAACAGACAAGCTATCCTAACCGCGAAGTGGAGAGCTTCTTGGCTTCTCTTGGCTCTGAGCTCTTGGCTCTGAGCTCTTGGCTTGGGTTTTTAAGTTCTACAGTGATATCTTTAAAAGGTAAAACAGGTTTGGTTGTGGAGTTGGTTGATCTTAAACCCTCGAGGGTGGAAGAGAGACTTGAAGTTCAACATGGGAGTAACAACGTATTTATGATTATAACGTTATCATTATTCATATACAGGCTTCTCCTAACTTTCTACACTTTTATTCAACGATTTTCATTACTCAACCTATGCGTTATCTCCGGTATTTACATTTAATTCACAAGACCTTCATTTGCTTCTTTTGCCTACTCAACTTATTTTACCATGTTTGTTTGCTTCTTGTGTATTGTTTTGTATCTATTTTTCATACTTTATTATCAAGTCAATTCAATATTATTCAATGATTTTAACTGACTACATGTGTATTGAATTCCTAAGTGCTCCCCACAAGAACTTTCTTGTATTAACGATTGTTCATCACCTTCTCTAATCCTATCTGGGTTATGCAATATTCTTTGAATAATACTATATGTAATCGTTGTAGTTTTCAGCAAATATTGAGGATATTTATAAGCAGCAGTGTCGGCATTATGTTTCATCATCTTATCTTGATTGAGAACTTTTAGTCGATTCTCCACTCATTATTATCCGTTATTGTTTGTTTATTGTTTACATTGTTTACCTAATACTTGATGGGACAACTGACCAGGGAGACAACTATCGTATGACGCAACCTAACTAAATAAGGCTTGCCAATCGTTGGAAATATATAACAAGGATCTTTGGTCGCATTCCCCTCTCCTTGCACCGTGGGAGATCATCAATCGTCAAATGATATTAAGGTTGAGGAGTCATTAGTGCAGCATTTAATCTACTCAATCATTTTTAAACACCATAGGAGAAATTCTCACCAGTCAACCTGTTGCTGTTTATGAATATTCCTTACTTGTGGGTTAACGGTATTTGAACGAGATAGAGAGAGAGGTCTCTGGGTTTCAACTTTACCAGTCTATCTATTGTTATACATTGTTCAGAATCAGGTTTTCTCGCAGGTCTTTCCTAATTCTCATTTTCGGACCTGAAGTTGGAGTAATATTTCACGTTGAAAAGAACTCATTCGAGGTTCATTGCGGTTTTCAATAGAAAACTGTACATGTCCATAATTATTGATTTTCCATCGATAAAACCATTGGAAAAATATGACTGGTTTTGTTCACTTCGGAATCGTGTTATTCATCTCCTTACCACGCCCGCAATGAAAATTTGTTGGGTCACAAAAATTCTTATCTTGTAGAAAGTTTATTGCTGTTTTCAGATATGTGGTCAACTTTGATGAGGCTACAAGGATAACTGAAGTATAATTGATTCAATGGAAAAACTTGAAATATTCCGTGAAACCAAGAAATGTTAAATTGAAGAATAACCGTCAAAATTTCGACCATGTGTTATATGACATTTTTTGTTGCAAATCTCACGTATGATCTCCCACTGATGTTTGGTCCTCTCAAAAGTTGACACCACAGTTGGGATTAGAAGGTGCATGAATATTTAGTCTTCCAACCCCGAAAAAATTGCATTCATTCCCTTCGGCAACTATCGCGTATTCCGCATAATCCGGCCGCCCAAAAATCGATCCTCATCCCTCAGGTGCATCGAAATATCTGCCGCTAATTTGATTCCAACGCCGATGGCTGCTTCTCTCTTCCCGTCGTCGCCCCGAATATATTGCGAGAAATCGATGTCCAATTTGCATGAGAATCTTCAATTTTCGAATTAAATCACCACCCAATCGACCATTTCATAATCGAGATATAACTGTGGGATATAATGAGAAATTCATGGAATAATCGGGGGTAGAAAGAAGACGGTCGGAATGAAAATGGGGTGGTTCAGCCTACTCCTAACATGGTTTCTCGAAGCTTTCAATTATCTAGTCCAAGTCTGGAATTTTCGTTGTTCAGCATCTACCTACGCATGATGAAATGTTAATATTTTCGTGTTGTATTAGTCTGAATGAAATACGTGGGGAGAATTCTTCAGTTATTCACATTGTCGGTTATAATGCAGGACCGAGATAAATGCAGATTCGCTACAAATTTGTCATGCTTCATTTAAAGATGAATAAATGAGTTTGAGCGTTTATCTCTGAAGACGACATACTTCTTTTACTGTTTAATATCAATTTTATTAGTCATAAAATCTATCAGGGAGTTCCTAGATCGTTCCTGGGATGTTATACGCGTTTTCTCAAAAAATTTTGAAACATTTGGGGTATATTTATGAATCGAATAAATAGATATTTTTCAAAGTTCATGGCATCATGGTTCCTGGATTACCAACATAACCAAAAATGGCCAATAGGGAGCGTTTTTCTTTCTTAGGTATAAATATCTGCATCTTATTGCAATTATTCAATTTTTCGTGGATACTTCCGTTTTTTCTCCAGCAATCTAACGAGGAGACATGTACAAGCAATTATTAAAGATGTACATAACACATGTGATGTAGATCCTTCACGCCTTTTCAACTTACCAGTAAAAATTTTTGGTCAGATAAAGACAATTTCTATTCGACGGAGATTCGGAATCGATCCGTGAAATATCCCTCGAGCCCTTAATTATATATTCGTCTCTAAAAACCGCGAAACCCGCGGGATGGCGTATGTCATTTCCCCACTTACTCGGATGGGAGTCATTCAAAAGATGTACCCGTTTCGAAATCCAATCTGCAACCGGTAATTGGATTTATAAAAGTATCGAGCAAACTCCTTTCCCGGGCTGCTAATTATCAAGATGGCTAAATCCAATAATTCCGCTCGCACCCCATCGCGCGCTAGTTCTGAGTGTTAATGTACGGAAATTACATCTGCAGCCTGTTTTCGGGGGTGGAGCGCCGTGCGCCTCTAGGCTTCGATATGGATGATGCTCTTCCCATTTTCATATCCAAGTAAATCGGGAACATTTGAGGGGTAGATGCATGAGTTGAGTTCGAGAATAACATCTTTCACGAGAAGTGAAAGAAGGTTGGTGAAAGCAATGATAGTCTTCAACTTATAGAACTAAACGTCTGTTCATGAATGTGGCTTATGAAGACAAAACTACTTTTTTAAAATGGAAAACGCAACATATAATTTAATAAGATTAGTGGTGTAATAAAATGAAAAGGACATACATCAAAATGTATCCTTTTATTGAGTAATATTTATGAATTCTTCGTCTTGTACAGAAAGCAGGTACATTTTTTCCATTCGATTTACAACAAAATATTATTATTCATCGAAAAAATCCCAAAAAAAAATCATTATGGTTGCGCCGAAGCATCGATTCGGCTTCGTTATCCGGTCCGCCATAAAATTTCCAGTACTAAAAATCAGAACACAATTTTTTTCTGCTGTTTCTGGTTGGTACATATTTATATTTCAAATATTCAAATACTATTTGGGTGTAGGAATATGTTTTGGTATTGCAGTTTATGTTCTTCTTGTGCATTGTTTATTAAGTGAACGAATTTGTTTATGTATACAGTTACGTATTTTGTGCAATGTTTTGAGCCATTATTGAGTTGTAGATCTTATCATTTGTTTGATAAAAAAAATTATATATTTAGTAACAATGGTTTTTTGTTTATTCATAAACCGTCTTTTTAAGTTTCATCAATACCATCGATTCGGTGGACGCTTCGGCTGATTCATTGAGAAATTTGGTATCCGGCCGAAAAGAAGGCTTCGGCGCATCCTCGAAAATCATAGAAAAAAGAATGAATACTAAAAAATGAATTCCCGAAATAAATATACCCAGACAAAAAAATTACGTTCACAATGAAAAAATATCGACCAAATATGAATACGACCACAACACAAATATTGCACAAAGAAGAGTATATAAGTACTATAATATGAAAAAAAAAATTACGAAAAGCACTGCCGGGAAGGCAGGAGCTTTTGAGCGCTCGTACATGCATCTTGTAGGTAGATTCGCATTTTCCAGTTTTAGAAATCAATTGAATGAATTTTCGACAGCTCTCAAAAAAATTCTGAAACTTAGGCGAAACTCCAGACTTCATGTCAGTGCTTCAGCTGATCAATTTTTTTTCGATAATTCGCTAGAATTTTCTACGGTATCTATGGTCTTGGTGATGCGATCTGGACAAAATTTTGCACGTAGTTTGAAAACATTATTCCTCGGCTAGGTGCAAAATTTCATTCCAATCCGATCAGTAGTTTCGAAACTATCAGGAACAAATATTTTGAACGGCCATATTTACGGAACCCCTAGTCTAATTTTGCTCATTGATAAACGTGACTGCGAAATTCGCGATCCAAACCCACCCTGAAAATTTCAAGTTCCTAGGCCTTTCCGTTCAGAAGTTACAATTTTCTATGGTTTCTATGGTTCTGGTCATGCGATCTGGACAAAATATTGCTTTAATATAACATTCTCAATTAAAATATGAAATTTGATCTCGATCGAATCCGTAGTTTCGAAATTATCTTGAAACCAAAATTTCAAACGACCGTATTTATGGAACCCCTAGTAAAATTCTGCTCATTAATAAACGTGAACGCGATATTTCAGATCCACACCTATCCTGAAAATTTCAAGTCCCTAGGTCTTTCCGTTCGAAAGTTATGATTTTCTATGGTTTCTATGGTTCTGGTCATGCGATCTAGACAAAATTTCAAATGTAGCTTGAACACCTCATTCTTCATTTGAGTGCAAAGTTTCAACTCGATCGAATCTGTAGTTTCGAAGTAATCAGGAGAATAAAATTTTGAACGATCATATTTACGGAACCCCTGGTGGAATTCTGCCCATTAACGAACTTAACCGAGGCATTTGGGATCTGAACCTACACTGAAAATTTCAAGTCTCTAGGTTGATCCGTTCGAGAGTTATCGTGCTTACGGCCGGACGGACGGACAGACTCGAATTTTCCGACGGATTCGTCATCAGTGAATCGAACATAGTCGATTGAGAGCATTTTCGGCTCAAAATTCGAAAAATACAGACATCGTGAGGAAATGATATAGCCCCCGTGTAAGTTGTACGAGCGCTCAAAAAACAGACCAACCCCCAGAGAATAAAAAGTTCAGATAAGAGGAGAATTGGCATTAAAACATTTAAAACATATAATGAAACCAAAATGAGAACACCAAAGGAAAAAAAAATTAACAAATTCATTCAACACAAAATTATTGGGACAATATAATGAACATATTTTAGAGAATAATAAAAACAAATCACAATAACAGTAAAATACAACAAGTAATAGTCATATGGAAGAAAAAACTCTGTATGTTTGTACTGATAAATATTTTCCATTACTTTTCAATATTTATGTGTGCGTATTTTGAGATAATTACTGCTATCGAATTTTCAAAAATAGGATGAAAGATTATCAAATCTATGCATAACATCGTAAATCTCCTTAATCATCCGATAACGGATACATATTTCAACTATTTCAACCGCAACATTCGACAAAAAAAGCATGCAAGAAAAATGTCCAATCTACGAATAAAAATTATACCCTTAGCCAGATGTCAAAAAGTCTGTAATCACTATGCTCCATCCTCGTGTTTTTATGATTCCTCCTTGAAAAAATTCGAAACCGAATTACGAAAAAAATGTAAAAATTTATAAATTTGAATTTATGTTATAGTTTGGACTGTTTGAACTGTTAACTGAGTTTATGTTTTTGTATCATTTGAAAAATGGATACTGTTTTGGACCTGTTGTGTTTGTATTCCGTATTCTGAAAAAATAAATATAAATGAATAAATACCTGATGGAACAACGGTTACACTTTGTATCCGAAGGCATTATTGGAAATCTTTCTCAATAATCAGCAACACTAACGATCTCAAACTTTCAAGTGAAGGACTTTCGGTTTATCAGAAACTATTCGCCATATCCTGCTGAATTTTTGGTCGACATATGGAGCTTTGATAAAAATTCAGCTCTACAATTGTTTCGAAAAAAAAAATCGATTGATTATTTATGGCTCCGAAATACATTCAATCACAAATTTCTATACTTTTCCAGTAATGATCGATTTTCGAAAAATAGTATCAACCCGGAACCTTCGCCATTTTGCAACATCTTGTTGCTTCCAAAAGAAGAGGATTAGATTTTTGAAATCTTCAGGTTATATTTGCTGTCTGAATGCGCCAGTAGGGTCGTAATCTGGAAATACGCCGAAGGGTTCCATAAATACAGCCACATGAATATTCTCCCGAAATAATTCGAAAAATTAGTCCCTGATTCCTTTCGGAACTCGAGTGAAGGATCTACATCACATTTACTCAAGGCGTTATTGGAAATATTTCCAAATAATCTGTAACACTCACGATCTCAAGGGTTTATCAGAAACTATTCGCCATATCCTGCTGAATTTTGTGTAGAAATATGGAGCATCGGTAAAAATTTAGCTCTCCAGTTGTTCCTCGTGGAAAGAAACTCGAGTTCCATGATTATTATGTATGGCTCCGTAATACATTCAATCGCACATTCCAATACTTTTCCAATAATGACCGATTTTTGAAAAATAGTATTAACCCGACACCTTCGCCATTTTGCAAAATATTTATCTTGTTGCTTTCGAAAGAAGAGGCCTAGATTGTTGTGATCTTCAGGGTATCTTTGCTGTCTGAATGCGCCAGTAGGATCGTAGTTTGAGAAATACGCCGAAGGTTCCATAAATACAGCCATCTGAATATTTCTTCTGAATAATTCGAATAATTGAGGTAATTGTTTCAGCAAGTCCCTGACTCATTTCGGAACTCGAGTGAAGGATCTACACTACATTTACCCAAAGGCATTATTGGAAATATTTCTGAATAATGAGCCACACTAACAATCCTAAACTTTCAATTGAAGAACTATTCGCCAAATCCTGCTGAATTTCGTGTCGAAATATGGAGCATCGGTAAAAATTCAGCTCTACACTTGAAAAGAAACTTGAGTTCCCAGATTATTATGTATGGCTCCGAAGTACGGTCAATTACACGTTTCTATACTTTTTCAATAATGATTTTCAATCAAATTCGAGATGAAAATAGAAAACCCCGAGTAATATTGAAAATAAAATATTCATATTATTCATCTTGCACCTGATCATTTCGTTCCATTCTCATTAGCAGTCGATCCAGGCCTAAGGTTTCGTTGAAATTCAATTTCCATTCACGTGTACCCCCGCTAACTTCGCGATTTCAATAAAAAGTTCGGGCGTGCAGTGGCGGACCTTGACATCCTTCATCCGAAAAAAAATGACACGTTTTAAGGAAATATATCTCGGATATATACCTGACGGCACGATCGGTTTCAACCTGGAGTATGTATACCGTTCTTGAGTCAGTTATTTATCTCCCGGAACATATGTCGTGTTCGAAAGCATGTTTAATGCCGACAAAGCTTTAAGAATGTGATTTATTATACTTCTATGACCCATTTCGTCAGTAATGGTGATCGATAATTTTGAAGGTAAACTTTCCGCCACCCGTGATGAATTCGTACTTGCCGGTCAGGGCTGTAACACCTCGAATTCGCCGATTCCATGTTCGCGAAATGCTTGCTGTCAATAGTTTCACTCCGCCGTTGATTGTTGCGACACTGGCTTATCAACCAGTCAATGAAGACAGATTGCTGGATGTGTGCTAGTTGATTGGTAGATTCAAGACAGCCAACTAGTTTTGTTCGATGCGCCGAACGGTGCGCGTGGACCAGGCGATTCAAATTGCAATGATTAAAGCGTTGAAGACGCCTCCTTATTTCGCTTTGACTCAGATATCCGCTTATACGATTGAAGAAATTTGTGTCCTACGGCCAGGTTATTTTCACCTCAAACTCATTGCAACCCTGTTAGTATTATAAATTATAAAAGGGGGACGAACTGAGGAAATGCTAGACTGTCTTATTCATCTACTCTGCTTGTATAACGTGCTTTTCTCCTTTTGTGCTAATTACGAACCTGCACGAGGATAACCTGCAATATCACGCACCAGTCCGGTCTGGTGCAAATAAGTTCACAATTATAGATTTAAGGCTCGGCCTTTGGAAATGATTTATGGCCGTTGTAAGTGCAACGCCGACTCGGCCCATGTGCATGAATATAGAGCCGGACGGGGAGTTTTGTTAAATATGGGACTTATGACTCCGAAACACTGCCACTTCGATGAATTATCGCCTTCTTTGGAAAATTCGCCATGCCTGAATATACTTCTTGGCGGTGGAATTTGAAAAAGACTATTCTGTTCGGTTTGTGAAATGAGGAACTTTCGAAGGGCTTCCGAAGTTCCTGTGGAGGCTTAGCTTTAGTTTGTGGGTGCAGATTTTTCATTCAGGCAATGATTCAGACAAAAATAATCAATTTTATAAAAATAGTATTCAACCGGCACCTTCGCCATTTTGCAACATATTCAGCTTTTCGCTTCTGAAATGAGAGATCATGATTTTTGTGATTTTCAGGGTATATTCGAAGTCTGAATGCACCGGTAAGGTCGTAGTTTTCGAATTACGCCGAAGAGTTTCATAAATACAGCCATCTGAATATTTCTTTTCGACTAATTCGAAAGATTTTTACAAAAAACATTACTTCAATAACCACGTGCAGTTTTCAGGAATTTCCGATCGATTTTGGTAAGTTGCGAATATAATTCCAATCACATCGCAGTGCATATTCATTTTCATTCTGAACGAGTCAAAATTTATTGGTTCGAAAATCGTCGAAATAAGTATTCGTGAGAAATATAAGTAAATAATTTTTTCTTACGATCTCCAAGTCTCAAATAATGATTTCTTCAAATTTTCAACAGTTCACCAGGTAATCCATATCTGTCAGCAATCGGGAAACTCTGAAGAAATACGTTCATACTTTGAAGAAAATGGCCCATCTGGGTCTGAAATGAGGTAAATACCATCCAATAGATCTTCTTGCAAAATTTCCACAACTCTCTGTTAGATTTTCGACGATGAGATAATAATGAATGGAAAAGTTAAAAATCATCGAAAAAATTGAATTGGAGTAGAAAATAGAGATAACGATTTCTTAAATTTATTTATTTTACGTATTTTTCACATCTTCGGGGATTTGGGTTTTAGTTTGATAATTCCTCAAAATTCGACAGCTACCTGGAAATCCTGGAAAAATACTTTAATAATACGAAGAAAAAGTCCCTGAGAGCTCTGAAATGAGGTGAATACGATTAATACACTGTCTTTCATCCTACTTTTGAGGGCAAAGTGATGATTTGCCTCAGAATACGTTTTTTTTATCAGATTTCAAGAATTTTAAGTGAAATTTTGACAAAGTTTGTCATCTTAAAATTCGGATGAATATATCGTGAAATATATAGATTCCGAAGAATTAAAAAAAATCTTTTCAGAAATTTCGGTATTTCAGAATTTTTTTCTAATATTTTTATTTATTCTAGCACATGGAACAGATTTGAGAGAAAAATAGAGTTATTCACAGTTGACAATGGGGCAAAGTGATGATTTGCCTCAGATTAAATTTTTGTATCAGATTTCCAGAATTTGAAGTGAAATTTGACAAAGTTTGTCATCTTAAAATCAGGATGAAAATATCGTGAAATATATAGATTCCGAAGAATAAAAAAAAAATTTTTCAGAAATTTCGGTATTTCAGAATTTTTTTCTAATATTTTTATTTATTCTAGCACATGGATTTGAGAGAAAAATAGAGTTATTCACAGTTGAAAATGGGGCAAAGTAATGATTTGCCTCAGATTAAATTTTCGTATCAGATTTCCAGAATTTGAAGTGAAATTTGACAAAGTTTGTCATCTTAAAATTCGGATGAAAATATCGTGAAATATAAAGATTAAGAAAAATTAAAAGAAAATTCTCTTCAGAAACTTCTGTATTTCAGAATTTTTTTTTTATTTTTATTTATTCTATTACGTGGAATGGATTTGAGGAAAAATAGAGTTATTTACAGTTGAAAATGGGGCTAAGTGATGATTTGCCTCAGAATATGTTTGTTCATCAGATTTCCAGAATTTTGAGTGGAATTTGACGAAGTTTGTCATCTCGAATTGCGGATGAAGATATCGTGAAATATATTGTTTCAGAAAAATTGGAAAGATTCTTTTCAGAAATTTCGGTATTTCAGATTTTTTTTCTGATATTTTCAGTTATTCTAGCTTGTGGAACGGATTTGAGGAAAAAATAGAGTTATTTATAGTTGAAAATGGGGCTATGCGATGAATTGCCTCAGAATATTTTTTTTCATCAGATTTCCAGAATTTTAAGTGGAATTTGACAAAGTTTGTCATCTAAAATTTCGGATGAAAATATCGTGAAATATATAGATCCAGAAAAATAAAAAAAACTCTTTTCAGAAATTTCGGTATTTCAGCATTTTTTTCTCTAATATTTTTATTTATTCTAGTACGTGCAACGGATTTGAGGAAAAAATAGAGTTATTCACAGTTGAAAATGGGGCTAAGTCATGATTTGCCTCAGAATACGGTTTTTATCAGACTTCCAGAATTTTTAATGGAATTTGACAAAGTTTGCCATCTCGAACTTCGGATGAAAATATCGTGAATATATCGATTCAGAAAAATTGAGAAAATTTTTTTCAGAAATTTCGGTATTTCATAGTTTTTTTTTATAAAAATTTTGTGATTCCATCGTTTGAAGTGTCGATTCTATAAAATTAGTTTGATAAGACTTGAAGCTAAGCAGCGTTGTGCGGGATAAGTACCTAGATGGGTGACATCTCTTGATCGTGCATGTCTTCCAAGACGTTGGTCAGGCTCTGGGTTAATCCATATTTATGAAACTTGTGGGCAATTCGCATAAAAGCTTCTTGAGTTATGAATGGGACTATCGGCGGATGTAATCGTCACATATCTAGGCGATAGGAGGTCGACCCCGAGATACTTGTTTGGTGTTTTACTTATAAACTAGAATTTATTCTCAAATTGAGACGTCCTCGATGTTGGTAGAAACAACGTTTGAAATTAAACTTTATGGAAACTGATAAGAGGTTTGAATTTGGCGAGACTTCTCGTCAACCAGAACTCATTCACAGGCAGCGATAACATTCACCAATTTCTCCCATACCCTTCTTGATTTCCGTTGCAATCCGAATTTTCGACCGATTAACCATCTTGCCGAACAAGCCGTCATCTGCGTCCGCGCTCACGCAACCTAAACCTGAGGCGGCGGCAGAAGGACGTGAAACGAGGCGGACGCCCTTTGATGTATGCTCTTTTCGACGCGCTGCATTATTAAATGGACGGAATGTTACGCTCCTGTTCTATTTACCCGGCCTAAATGGGACAAATATTTTGATGCTACCGTAGGGAAAATTATTCGTGTTTAGCGGTCTGAAAAATTAATGGCTATGATTTACACGCTTCGGGTGTTTCGGAAACGTTTATTTAGCCGGGCTCTCCAGGTTTTTGAGGACGAAGCCGGCAGATAAATTTCAATGAAGTCACTATTTCCGTTCCGGGAGCGAAACCTGGTGCGGGATAAAGGGGTGGGAAATTGGATTGGGACGAATACTCAATGCCGGCTAGATGGGCTCGTTGGAGAGTCGGAAGAAGAATTATATTCGTCATTATGGTTCTTGCACCTCCGTGCAAAAGGGTTTTTCTGGGTGTTTGCTCGGAGAATTTAGGGTGAATAACTGACCAGATAATACCACCAGAAATCGTTAAAATTTGATGTGGTTACTCCAGAAGATTGGTGAAGGAGATCTCTCTTGAAAAATCTGTATCACTCCACACTCAAAGAAATTTTCCAGGATATACAACAGGAATTCGGTAACTTCTACAGGAAATTTCCTCTATATAAGAGACAGCAGGAATATTTGTTGATTTTACGTGACAATTCCGGTTGTTTAATTCCTCTAGAAATAACTAAGTTCCACATTAGCTGATGCAACCAAACTGCAGTTTGTCATTTCAACGGAAAAATAATGCTGCGATGAGAATCGGAATATGCGTGACTATTTGCAGTAATTTCCTGTTCAATAAACAAACTAGATGGTTATATTGCAAGCTTCAATTTCCAGTAGTTATAACGGAACTGTAGTATCGATTTAACAGGAATTTTGGGTTGAATTGAAAAACTATCGTTCATTATATTACAGTACTAGTTAGTTGAATTCGAAGCTTATAACCTGAGATTTTACAGGAATTTTCTGTAGTAGTATTATATCTAAAGATAAAGAGTGACTTCGTGAATAAGTGTCTGAAATGGGGGAAATTTATATTATATGATATTCATTATAGAGTATTTTCACACTATTCTAACGAATAAGAGAGACATTCGTTGAAAACTTGAGGGACTCCATAATGAATATTATAGCGAATATCATTAATAATATTGAAGCATATTAGCGAATTGGTTCACAGAATTACTGTTTTCAAATGCTCACACATTTTCTGTCGCTTTTCAATCTTTTGGGTATTATGTTTTGAGTTTTGTATATTCGGTGGCGCCCTCTGTTGGGCGGTGCGGTAAATGTTGGGCCATCGGTGCAGATCCCTACAGATCTAATCTTTCTTCCTTCCTCTGATCTGATATAACCTGACTTGAACTTCTGCTTTTCTGTTAAACCCCTATTTCCCTGTTTCTTCCTACACTATGTTTCGTAATAATATACTAATCCTCTTTTTTTTTGTTTTTATTTCTTAGGAAAAGTTATTCAAGAGGTAGTATCAATCGTAGATCGAAAATATTCAATCCCAGGTAGGAGGTCAAAAAATGCTGAAAATTGTCGAACTTTTCAATGAATTTCCTAATGAACTTTCTGATGAATTTTATAATGAATTTTCCAATGAATTTTCTAATGGATTTTCTAATGAATTTTCGAATGAATTTTCTAATGAATTTTCTAATGGATTATCTAATGAATTCTCTATTGAACTTTCTGATGAATTTCCTGATGAATTTTCCAATAAATTTCCTAATGAATTTTCTGATGAATGTTCTAATGAATTTTCTGATGAATTTTCCAATGAATTTCCTAATGAATTGTTTAATGAATTTTCAGATGTATTTTCTAATGAATTTTTCAATGAATTTTTTTAATGAACTTTATGATGAATTTCCTAATAAATTTTCCAATGAATTTTCTAATGGATTTTCTGATAAATTCTCGAATGAATTTTCTAATGAATTCTTTAATGGACTATCTAATGAATTCTCTTATGAATTTTCTGATGCATTTTCTAATGAATTTTCCAATGAATTTCCTAATGAATTTTTCAATGAATTTTTCAATGAATTTTTTAATGAATTTTCTAATGGATTTTCTAATGAATTTTCTAATGAATAAAAATTTCCTCATGAGCTGATTCGACTTCACTGATTTGAATGTGCAGATGGTTTCTTCGTAGATCTTATCGCTCCTCTGAAATTCTCGAGAGAATAAGGTTTGAAAAAATAATAAAATTTCGGAGAAACATTTCTAAGAACTCGCTACCACAAAAACACAAATATATTCAGAATCGATGAATCTACACCCTTGAATGATATAAATGATATAAATTTGTTCGAATATCGAATTTTTTGTGCAAATTTTCGATGAGAATTTTTTAATGAAAAATTCTGTTAACTTTCCATATGAGCTGATTTGGCCATGTTGTAAGTCGTACAAATATTGTTCGGTTATACTCACAAAATTATTATATTTCACTAGATATTCCTGTAACATTCACGGAAATATCCCTTTCAAAATAAAAGTACCTGTTCACTGCTATACTCACCATTTTTCCTGTTTATAACACTCAAGTCGCTTAAACCGGAATCGGCATGTTAGATTGCAAGTACAGATTGTTCTCAAAACGGTCTTTTTGTTGTGATAACAATAGTTGCGTTTAAACAACTGGAATTCATTTAACCGGGAATTCCCGGAATTCGTTTTTTTCAGTGCGAAGTAAAGACGATAACTTTCGGAAGACAGGGTCTAAAATTTTGAAATTGAATGGGCAAAATCGACCGAAAGGTGCTGAAGATACAGCCGTCTGATTTTTTTTCCAATAATTCGAAAAATAACTTTGATGTTAGTTGTGAAATAATCAGACAGAAGTTTATGTGAATTTTCGTGAAGATCTTATCACTAAAATAAAACAAAAAACTTTCTATCCTACTGAAATTTTTGATCCATATATTGATAAAATGGTTTATATATGAGAATTCATCTTCACAGCAGGGGAAAAAATTGTGGTGTGGTGTTGAAAATTTTATGGAATCTTATAACCTGAAAAATACGAAACGCAAGTTGTTCGTGATGTAAAAACGTCCATAATGACCTCGACAGCATCGCAAGCCAATATTCTGGAGTAAAATGAAATCGCGAGGAATCTGTAGATATTCCCTTCCCTAGTAAGTACAGTAATCGACGGTCTGCCGAGCGCAATTCATACACACCTTTAAATTGATAATTCTTCCAATATCTCATAGAATGTTTTGAATTATGCCACAAGGAAATGTTCAGAGTATTCGGAGTGGTGGACATTTCCAATTATCAATTACTATCCGAACCATAAAAATACGAAGTTTCACGTGCTGAAGGCCACAATATTTCGAACTCAACTTCGGTCGGTTTTCATTTCCGTCCGAAAACGAGACAATTCGGTTTCCAGGGCCATCGGCATCTCATATGCATACCATTGATCTTAGTTCATTGCCGAGCGAAGGCTGTGCACGGCCGTATCGCCTTCATCCCATCCAATCTTCATATTGGAAAATCTAAATGCAAATTCCCCTTCACAGCGCCAGCGTATCCAAACAATTTTGCGTGTATCCGCTTTCTGTCGGAATAATTAGGTATTGGTCCCATTTATTCGAGTACGGGCCTTTCCGTGCGGCGGTTATTCAAACAATGTAAATCATTATTATTAATCTCGGGACGTAGGAAATCCTTTAACTCTTCCCGATCCCGTTCGGGGGAGCCGTGATTAATTTTTCATTGTTACAAGAATTCTTCGGCTTCGTCCCTAAGCGCGGGGTCAAACCCAAATTGGGAAATAAAACGGTTATCTGCATGCGTGAGGATTCTGTATTGGTTTCGCGATTATCCCTTTATTGGCGGTTTGGAGGGTTGCTCTCGGGGATGGAAAAATTCGAGCGGATTTGTCGCGTTATCCTAATCGATGAAACCCCCACCTGGAAACCTCAATTAGACGCAGAAAAAAAGGTACTCTTCACAATTTATTACGTCCATAATTTATGGTATCGCATATAAATGAAAGCAGATTGCTCTATCGTCTAGACACTATGCATTCTTTCTTCTTTTTTTCAACGACGCTCTCTCGAGGTTAAGGATCGTTTGCGGTTTTCTACCGTTAAATATGTTTGATGAATTTCCTCTTATAAATTCATCGACCTCACACAACAAAGAAATATTCTTGTGTAGGATTCCAAGAGCAACTACGAAAATATCGTCGCGATTATATGAAAAATTCCCATCATTGACAGAATTTTCCGCTTTCCGGCATATCACCCGCGCTGGAAATATTCCGACACTAAGAGATACGGATGAAAAAAGCAATATTCAAGACCTCCCCCCTATCACATCCGCTTATATCACAGGAATTGTGGGACCGAACATATATGGAGACGGGGAATATTCCCAAAGTGTTCCTTTCACAAGGAAATAGCTTTCCTTCGTTTTTCATATCAAAGGCCGAAAATGGCCGGACGACGTGAGCTGGGGTACAGGTCTATTTGACGTATCTACGCGTCATCACTTTTTTCCGAAAGTTCATTACATCTAGCCGCGGTGAGATCAAAGAGCGCGGCATATATGAATGTTATTAGGTGGGATATTTCATTGATGAGAAGAATGGAGTTGTGTGGTGTATTTGTGCTTCCTGGAATACCTGATGAAAGAATGCGGATATCTGAAAGTTTTAACTTTGAATTGCAGTTGCGAGCAGAATTTTTTTCGTGGAAAACAAATATTCGTAATTAAAATCCTTGGATGATAATGTTTATTTTTCACTGAAAAATATATATTTTTTATCTTCTGGTAGTTTTTGCAGTCGGTTTTTTCATAAACCCTATCACTCCATAGAAAGTCTCATAAAAGTGGGGTTCAAAAAAATTACTGAAATTTTCAATGAATTTTCTAATGAATGTTCTTATGAATTTTTCAATGAAATTTCTAATGAATTTTTTGATGAATTTTTCAATAAAATTTCTGATGAATTTAATCATGAACTTTCTAATGAGTTCTTTAATGAAATTTCTAATGAACTTCAATGAATTTTCTCATGAATTATCAATTTTCTGATTAATTTTCTTATGAATTTTCTGATGAATTTTCCAATTAATTTTTCAATGAATTTTCTAATGAATTTTTTAATGAATTTTCTAATAAATTTTCTAATGAATCAAAATTACCTCATGAGCTGATTCGACCACACTGATTTCGGATATGCAGTCGGTTCCTCCATAGATCTTATCTCTTATCGGTTATCTAATTTTTGTACGTTTCAAAACGCCGCAGTGAACACAAAAACACGTACATTCAGAATCTATGAATCTACACCATTGAATTTCAGAGATGATATATTTCCTTGTAAATACCTGATGAATTTTCACTAGTAATGCCACTAGAGGTCAAATTATTGCCGGAAATTTTTTCGAGCTCATGAATATTTTGAAAATTATCCCGAGTCGAAGACGAGGGATAATTTTCTAAAAATATTCATGAGTGAGAAAAAATTTCCGGATTTAATTTGATCTCGTGTGGTATTCGGTAAGAAAATTCCACACCAAATGCGTTTATTTCCAACAACATCAATTTTCGTCTTCATCAAGTATAATATTCTGTCATTATAAACGTCAAAAAAATTTCCCATTTCTTCTTTCGGTTAACTTCTGTTAAATTTCCATATGAACTCATTTGACCATGCTGATTTCGAATATGCAGTAGGTTCTTACATAGACCTCTTCGCTTCTCCAAGAGAATGAGGTTGAAATGAAAAAATAAAACTACGTTCTGAGAACTCGAAAATTTTTTTTTCTCAGCTTCAAAACGCTGTAGCGGCCATAAAAACACAAAAATAGTCAGAATCTATAAATCTTCACTCTTCACCTTCAATGGTATATCGAATAATAATTTTTTTTCAAATTTTCGATGAGAATTTTCAACAGAAAAATTTTTTTTGCAAAATTTGCCATAGGTACCTAGGGAATTTCTTAATGAAGAAACGTTTTCGGTTATACTTTGAAAATTTTTGATATGAGTTGGTTTGACCGCGCAGATCCCTTCGTCGATAGCCTCATGAAAATGGGGTTTAAAAAAATAAATGAAAATTGCTCCGAACGTTCTAGAAACTTGAAAATAATTTTTCAATAGTCAAAAGACGCAGCAAAAAAAACTACATTTCAACCGTTTTCAATATAGGCAAATATGTATTGAATTTGGTTATTTAAAATGGGCATCTCTGAACGTTTCAAATGCAGAATGCTGTAGAGGGTAAAAATATTTTTTTTCACAACAAATACATATTCGGAATCCACATCGTTGAATGATATAGAAAATACATATTAAGTTCCCACATCGAAGATTATCTTATCACCTAATTTTCTAGGAGCTTTAAAATAATTTTTCCATTTCTCATTCAAGTAAAGCGTCGATGAATTACAGGATAGTTTCCACTCATTCAAAGCGCTGGAAATCCGAACTTTTCCCAGTCGGACATGATTCATATCGTGAAAAACCGGCGTGGTTCCTTCTCTTTCCCTCGGTAGAATATAAATTTTAATCAGAGCAGCAAGATCTAGAAAGTTATGCTAATACCAGGAAAACCTTCGTCGAATTGTTAATATTTAAATAGGAAAAGTTTTCCATTAAACGTGTTTTGCATTTCAACTTACATGAGCTGGAAGTTTTGTCCTCTAATCGAAGTTTCCCAGTATCTCTTCTTCAGTTTGAATTTCCAAGTTTGGATTTGTTATAAGTTAAATCTTACGAACGATGTGTGTTGAACCTCTTGAGCTATAATAGGGTTTGTTCGATCTTGGGTTAGTTTAGATTTCAACTAGGTAGGTGAGATGAGACTTTTAACTTTTAATCTGGATTTTCAATTAGAAATTTGAAGGTTGATCCTGTATTCTGAAGGAAGACAGAATCCTAAAACATAAATGACGATATGGGAACATGAATTGAGTTCATTTGACTATTATTGCCCTGATTGTATGGTTCAAATGCTTTCGTGAAATATTGCAATCTACGTCGATTGCAATATAAATGTATACCAAATTGTAGAATCCTCAAGAACGTGACGTCAACTTCCGATAAAACATGAATTGCTTCCTACATGCCATAATCATTCTTCGGATTTTTCCTACCATTACCAGAATAAACATTGTGACTCGGAAATGATGTCAAATTATTCAATACCACAGTTGCAGGTAATCCAAACCATAATTTACTACTTTATGTGCTTTTCGACTCGACCGAAAATATACGAAAAGCACAATGATATTCAAATGTATTCAGTTTTTACCGGGGCAGTTCCAGGTCTTCGCTCTAGATGGCGTGACGGGCGACCGGGGTTATTTCTGCGGACTTGATTTATACATCCGTTCACAACCTCTACTTAGGAACCATCACCGCCAATCTCGTCGGCAGACGCTGTAAAACGCCGCCACCTTTTGCATATTAACCACGTATCGATTTGGCCTAATTTGTGTTATTTGCCGGACGGGGCACGGTTGTCTTATCGGCAGCGAAATCATTTCTATCGGTGATGGTTGACACAGGGTTACGATCGAAAAACGATCCGTCGTTAATTCACGGCGTGGAAAAGAAACGAAAGTGTCCACGATGTAACAAAACCTTCATTCGACCTTGAAAACGAAATTATTTTTGATGATATTCTATGGATACGCCGCGATACGCCCCCTACCGACCATTCTGATAACTGAGCTATGGGCCATTAACACAAATATGTGTCGTGTTTTCCATTGTTTGGGAGAGAATTCCAACGTCTGGCCCACTCATTGTTTGGTTTCATCTGATATATAAATATTTCCGTCGACCATAGAATAAAAGCCCATTTTAACGCACTCGAAATCATCCATTAATGACCCCTATTAATGCATGATTTCTTGTATAAATGCATGATTATCATGGCAACCGATTATAAAATATTCAGTCGGAGCATAGATGCATCTATGTCGGAGCACGATCGAGCTGTCAAATTTATTTATTCGCTTTCGATCAGAATCTGATTTTATCCGTTACGCTACAACATAATGAATAACGAAGAAAATATCCCTTTGACACCGCCAGATGTGACAAAAACTGCTGAAGCAGCAACTTTGAGTCTGCTTCCTGAAAAGAGCCGCCATTTATATGAGAAAACCTATGCTGAATTCAGATCTTGGTGCAAGGACAAGAAGATTCGGAACTTTACGGAAACGGTTTTGTTGGCATACTTTACGGGTATTGCACAAAAGGGGCATCTAGCAAGTTTATGGCCAAAATATTCGATGCTGAAATCAACACTAAATGTGAAAGACAATACTGATATAAGCAGATACCACAAACTGGTGATGTTTATTAAACGGGAAAGAGAGGGATTTATCCCAAAAAAATCAAAAGTTCTCGAAAAAGAACATGTGAGAGAGTTCATAGCGAATGCTCCTGATAGTGTTTTCTTGATGTTGAAGGTAAAAATAAAACTAAATTGAATCGTTATTTCAACTTATTCTCATTATCTCGTTATAGTGAAATAACTATCATTGTTTGATTTGTAGGTCGCTTTGATATTCGGAGTAGCGGGTGCATTGAGAAAAGTTGAATTGTTAAGGTTGCAGAGAAAGGATGTACAAGATATGGGATCGAAATTTTTGGTGACAGTGAATTAATCGAAAACACATTCGAACAGGATATTCACTGTGGTGGATAATGATGAGCATACATTTTTAAACATAATAAAGAGATATATATCCTTGAGGCCAGCTCACACTCCACACGAAAGATTTTTCGTTTTTTATAAGAACTATAAATGCTCAACACAACCAGTTGGAATTAATACATTTTCTGAATAACCATCAATGTTTGCAACCCAGACTGGAAGTCTTCCAAACGAACTCAATTTTGTACTTCATTACTCACAAACGTTCTATTCTGTTCGAATTTTATTTTCAACATTTTGACAACATTAACTCTAAATATGTGTGGACTCGAAGGTATCCATGTGTTTTCCTGCCAGGAATAGTTTCATGCCCTGTTTTTGACTGAGATAACAGAAACAGGGTTTCATAATTTGTATTTTATTAATTTTGATAACACTGTTTCATTTTAAGAAATTGTTTCATAGCGGACGATGAGAAAATGGTTGAGACTTTTCTATTTTCGTTTCGAAGGTACACTGAAGAAGAAGAATCCCGGGATTTTCTGATTAAATGAATTCCTGTTGTTTCAACGCAACTATTGTTATTATAACAAGAAAAAACCGTTCTGAGAACAATCTGTACTTGCAAACTAACATGCCGATTACGGCGTGAATTTTACGAGAATATCTAGTGAAATATAAAAATTTTGTGAGTATAACTCAACAATATTTGTATGACTAACAGTATGGACACATTAAATTCAACAGGAATGTTTCGTATTTCTCAAGGAAATTCAGATTCTACCGGAATAAATCTTGTTTGGCTATAAGTCTTTCAATCCATATTGTACCATATGGTTGAACTTGTTTGGAATGAAATATCGGTTTCCGACGAAGAAACGAACATGATGAACAGCGATTCGATAATCATCTCGATGATATCGAACGCACTGTTGCCGATTTGGCATTTTCAATGCTAAATCTAGCATATTTTCGTCTCAGTCAGTATGTTAAATTCGAGTTCGGCATATTACATCTTTTTAGCATACTTTGGCCTCCTACCTAGAATTGAATATTTTAGATCTACGATTGATACTAACTCTTGAGTAACTTTTCCTAGGAAATACAAAAAAAAAGAAAAGAGGGTTAGTATATTATTAAGAAACATGGTGTAGGAAGGAACAGAGAAATAGGGGTTTAACAGGAAAACAGCGGTTAGGGTCAGGTTAGGTTAGATCAGCGGAAGGAAGAAATATCAGATCTGACCTGACGGCTCAAAATTCACCGCTGAACAGAGGGCGCCACAGAATAGACAAAACTCAAAAGATACTACCCAAAGTATCGAAAAACAGGTGAAAGGATGTGAGCAATTGTAGACAGTAATTCTGTAATCAAATTCGCTAAAATGTGCCAGGAATCGGGGAAAAATATTCCTTTATATACAGGGTGTCCCAGAATGAATGGATAATCCTGTAACACTGTATAGAAGAGCTATTGGACTCTGTGAAAAAAATACAAAAAAAAATCTATCCCCACTAAAAATATTTTTTTTTCGAAATAATGATTTCTTGCACATCACGTTGCTTTTCTGTGTAACACGCTCACAAATTAATCAAATCAATCAGTTTCTTCATGGTGCAATGAGTTATGAAGATGTATTGTACCATTTTGAAATAAACATGAAAGGCGCATATTTTTTTTTGAGTTGGCCACACAGGCTTTCCCAAATTTTATTTCCACCATGAACGATTAAACTTCCACATTATGAAATATTCATCACATTTTATGATGAAATTTGAACTTGGATATTTTTTTCCAGAAAAGTTACAACAGATATTTATACGGTTTTCAGCTTATCTATTGGTATTTCAATGAAGAATATTTCACCATGAAGAAACTGATGGAATTGATCCACTTGTGAGCGTGATACACAGAAACGCAACGTGATGTGCAAGAAATCATTATTTTGAAAAAAAAAATGTCTGGTTGAGATTTTTTTTGTATTTTTTTCGGAAAGTCCAATAGCCCTTCTATACAGTGTTACAGGATTATCCATTTATTCTGGGACACCCTGTATATATGGAGTCTCTCATCCCTCGTTTTCAACGAATGTCTCTTTAAATCGTTAGAATAATCTAGAAATTCTTGCAGAAACTGAAGTTCGAAGCTTGGAATACAACTATCTAGTTTGTTCATTAAACAGGAAATGTAAATAGTCACGCATACTCCAGTTTTCGTCACAGTATTATTCTCCTGTTGAGATGACAAACTGTAGTTTGTTTGCATCAACTAATGTGAAACTTGTTATTTCTAGAGGAATAAATCGACAGGAATTGTCACGTAAAATTATCAAATATTATTGCTGTCGCTCAAATACGGGGAATTTCCTGTGGAAGTAACCGAATTCCTGTTGTATATCCTGGAAAATTCCTTTGAGTGTATGTGGTGGAGGATTCAATAAGAATTCAAGTTCAAACGAAATGACGATACGATTGAAATGATTTCACAACATATTTCCTGCCATAAAATGATATAAAATACAAAAAAATGCCACACACAATAGATTAACACTTAAACGAACAAATCTAATGGCCTATAGCCATCTTACACTGTCACCGTCAGCAGAACTGCGATCTTATCCCGACAAGCCGATAATCGCGAACTCAGCAGATGAGGCGAAGCTGTTTGCTATAAATCAGAAGAGTCTAATGAATACATCTGTCAACAACTTGTAGTACAATCATTATTCAGGGAAGCACCCGCACATACGGCAATATGTCAAGGCCCTCTTCGCCTTTGGGTTGGCACATCAGCTGGAAACTGCTGAAAACCACAATGCCTGGGTCAGATGAGCGATGAAAAAGATTTCATGAATCTTCAATTTGCGAGCGTTATTTGCATAACCTGCGGTATGCGGAGGTTATTAACGTTTCGACCCACGTTGTTGGGCCTGTTACTTGAATTCACAATTAGAATCTCGTGGATTCATTAACTTCCCATGGGTCCTGAAGAGGAGTTCTTCAAATGGAATATGAGAGCATTGATTTTTGATATCGAGAGGATAATTGATGTTTTATGAAATTTCTTCAACTTAGTTTTCAGGGAAAAGTCAAATCCAGAGATTGGAAAACTTAGTTAATAAAGGCCCAACTACTCCATATGCGAACCATAAACTAATGAAAGTCAGAAAGATCTAATCCATGTCCATGTAACAAATTCCGATACGTCGCCAAAGGCGCCGTCGAGTTTAGGCAACATTCTAGAGTGTTATTTGCAGGCGCAACGAGAATTTAATAATAGTTCCAGGAGAATAACAGTACGGGAAACACTGATTAAAAAACGAATATTAAAAACCTGGTTATCCATGCAACATTGTATTCCGCACAGATGAGGAATTCCAAATGGAGTATCCACTTAATACCATATTATTGCGTACTTCAATGTTGGAAACGTAATGAATTCAGTCTACGAAGCGGAATGGGCAATAAAATGCACACAGGAAGAAAATACATAGGTGCATCCTTGAGCACTGGATTATGAAATATTAACTACAAACAACGTTTATGATGAGGGAAGTTGAAACAAGTTTGTAACAAAATGTTGGCACCATTAGAAACCCGGTCGTAACAGATGTTACTCGGCTTAATTTATTCTTCAGGAGCGTTCGGGGATGTTCCGAGGTGCAGAATTCTGAATTTTGGAGGAAAGCTTATTGTCTCGTTACTCCCAAAACGATTCTATAATTTTTTTTTCTGGTTCGGAAATTCCATTCAGTTTTCTACGAATTGAAAAAAAGGTAGTAAAAAGAACTGACAATGCATTTTGTCTGAAAGTTATAGATTCTTTTTGAGCGCTCGTACTACTTACACGAGGGCTATATCATTTCGTCACGATGTCTGTATTTTTCGAATTTTGAGCCAAAAATGGTCTCAATCGAGTTCGACTCACTGATGACGAATCCGTCGGAAAATTCGAATCTGTTCGTCCGGCCGTAAGCACGTTAACTCTCGAACAGAACAACCTAAAGACTTGAAATTTTCAGTGTCGGTTCAGTTCCCGAATGCCTCCGTTAAGTTCGTTAATAGGCCAAATTCCATCAGGGGTTCCGTAAATATGGCCGTTCAAAGTTTTGTTCTCCTGATTATTTGGAAACTACAGATTGCACTCGAATGGAGAATGGGGTATTCAAGCTACATGTGTCCAGATCACATGACCAGAACCATAGAAACCATAGAAAATCATAACTTTCGAACGGAAAGGCCTAGGGACTTGAAATTTTCAGGATAGGTGTGAATTATACTAGGGGTTCCGTAAATACGGTAGTTCGAAATTTTGTTTTCCCGATAATTTCGAAACTATGGATTCGATCGAGATACATTTTTTATTTTAATCGAGAATGATATATTGAAGCAACATTTTGTCCAGATCGCATGACCAGAACCATAGAAACCATAGGAAATTATAACTTCCGAGAGAAAAGGCCTAGGAACTTGAAATTTTCAGGGTAGGTTTGGATCGCGAATGTTGCAGTCACGTTCATAAATGAGCCAAATTAGAATAGGGGTTCCGTAAAAATGGCCGTTCAAAATATTTTTTTCCTGATAAATTCGAAACTACTGATTGGATTGGAATGAAATCCTGCACCTAGCTGAAGAATAATGTATTCAAACTAAGTGCGAAATTTTGTCCAGATCGCATCACCAAGACCATAGATACCGTAGAAAATTCTAGCGAATTATCGCAAAAAATTGGTCAGTTGAAGCACTGACATGTCTGAAGTTTCGCCTAAGTTGAGAATTTTTTTGACAGCTGTCGAAAATTCCTTCAATTGATTTCTAAAACTGGAAAATGCGAATCTACCCACAAGGTGGATTTACGAGCGCTCAAAAGCTCCTGACTTCACGGCAGTGCTTTTATAATTTGTTTACTATTAATTCAATGTGCAGTTTCGGGAAACAAATGTTCTCTTCTTCAGGCTGAAAAGATAGCATGATCAGGTTACATCACAATCTTATCAAAAAACAGTCTTACCTAAACTTTTTGCAATATGATCTAATAAACCTTTATAAAACAGATAATCTCAAAAAAACACGACTGAAAGTTCATACTCCAGAATGTATTATTTATTACACTGATTTTTCTATTACCATTTTTAATCTGTTGATTTTATTTCAATATAATATTATTTCCTTGTTGGTTTTCTTTCCATGAATAAAATTTTGCATTGCTCTGGGGGGGGGGGGGGGTGAATTACCCCCTTCACCCTCCTCGTAGGACTGCCCTTGATTACTTCTGAATTACAAATTGAAAATTATTATGGCAAAAATTATATCGTTCGAGAAATCGGTGACAATTCACGATGGTTGACGTCGAGACGCGTGCCTCTCGAGACTCGCGATCGGCGCATATTCTCTCATCTCGAATCATAATTTTGATGGTCAACTTAGTCGAATTCCTATACCTTGGTTTCAGTTGCCAACGAAAGTTTGAACCGTTACAATTTCTAAAGAAATCGAATTCAGGCCCAAAAACTATTGCTCGATCTTGATGTCTTGATCTCAGTCTCAAAATAGCGGAAAAGCTTCGATAGTTCCAACACATCCCTCTCCCACCAGTCATTCGAAAAACATTAAGTTATCATCCTTCTATCTCTCCCTTAATGGACACTGTCCCGCCTGCAGACAATCCGAAATTGATGACCGTTTTTACCCGACGAGACGGGCATTTTCGCGCGAAACAAAGAACCGCGCGCAAACACCGAACACCGCGAAAGAGACCCCGGTCATCCCTCCTCCACAGAAACCTTCGAAGACGAGCCGATGTGACAAGGAGATCACGTCAGCATCCCGGAGACGGCCGTCGCATAGGTTCGCAATTTATCCAGAAGTGTCAGCCGAGGGAGGCGAAGTTTATCTGTCTTAATCCGCCCCGTGTGGTCGCAACGTCTTATCTGACCGTTCTACTCGGCTTCAGATAAGCCCTGAAAGATGACTAGCGGGGGCAGGGTTCCTCCCTCGCACTTTTTAAATAACGATGAGTGTGCCGAATTCTGAGGGCGTTGATGTCGGTGGCGATTCTCCGGGATGTGGATCGATGACGGCGCTCTAATCGCTGGAAAAATCGGAATTGAATTTTGCCAAGGGGGGTGTGAGGGGCTCGTGGACTACTCGAAAGGATAAAGCGGTAGATTTGCGGCTTAGTGTCATCAGTGGAGCCGATCATAGGAACATCCCTTCGTAAGCAGAGGGTCGAATCACAAAGAAGACGCTTCGGTGCATCCTTACTTTCAAATGTACCACCCCACTTTTGTAGGTTTTCAACGACCTTGACAAAGTTGAAAGTAGCTTTTGAGCTCTCGCTCATCCACCTTGTAGGTGGATTCGCATTTTCCAGTTCAAGAAACCAATTAAAGAAATTTTTGACAGCAGTCAAACAAAATTTCAAACTTAGACTAAACTCCAGACTACACGTCGGTGCTTCAAGTGACCAATTATTTTTTCGATAATTCGCTAGAATTTTCTACTATATCTATGGTCTTGGTGATGTGATCTGGACGTAGTTCGAATATATACGATGGGATCGGGATGGATTTACATTCAAGGAGACCTCGCGTCCTTTGGGATGAAAATTCGACCGCCCTCGAGCCCCGAGACGCCGCGGATCCGGAGCCTATAGAAAAGCAAAACGGCAACATTTTGGGTTTTCGTTGTTTTTCGACCTTTTCCGAACGTTATTTTCATATAATCGCGAGTCGAAATAGGAGACGTTTCGCGTACCGTCGGAAAGCCCGTTTCTTCTTTTCGAGACCGCGAGGGCGCTTTGCGCCCTCGATATCTCTTCGAAGTCGCGTTTTCAGAACTATGAAGTAGATACTGGGCATAAAAAAGGGAAATCACATCTTTTCCATATAACTTAATTAATCCCAGTATCCAAAGGGGGCTCCAAGGGGAGGGAGATGAATTCGCAACTAAAAAAGAAAAAAGGGGCACGAAGCGCCCCTTACGTTTTCGAGAGGAAGAAACGGGCTTTCTGACGGTACCCAAAAAGTCTAAATCCAAACGTAAGAAAACAACGTTCGGTAAAGGTCGAAAAAATGACGAAAACCCAAAAATTTTCTCTTTCCTCTTTCTCCTTTCCTCTTTCCTTTCAAATAGGCATTTCATCCGCGGCGTCACGGAGGTCGAAAACGGTCGAATTTTCATCCCGAAGGACGCGAGGTCTGCTTGAATGTAAATCCAGTCCGATCCCACCGCCGGTTTACGCAAAAAAACCATCTATGTGCAAGATTTCAATCTCAATACAATCAGTAGTTTCGAAATTATCAGGAAAAAGAAATTTTGAACGGCTAGTCTAATTCTGCTCATTTATGAAAGTGGCCGTGACATTCGAGATCCTATCCTGAAAATTTCAAGTCTTTAGGCCTTTCCGTTCGAAAGTTATATGGCTTCTATGATGCTGGTTATGCGATCTAGACAAATTTCGCGTGTAGCTTGAACACGTCATTCTCCATCTAGGTGCAAAATTTCATTCTGATCGAATGAGTAGTTTCGAAGAAATCGGGAGAACAAAATTTCGAACGGTCATATTCACGGAACCTTTGGTGGAATTCTGCCCATTAACGAACCTAACTGCTGCATTTGGGATCTGAACCCACACTGAAAATTTCGATTCCTTAAGTTGTTCCGTTCGAGTGTTAGCGTGCTCACGGACAGACGGACAGACTTGAATTTTTGACGGATTCGTCATCAGTGAGTCGAACTTTGTCGATTGAAACCATTTTCGGCTCAACATTCGAAAAATACAGACATGATTTAGCCCTCGTGTAAGAATAATGAGCACTCAAAAAATTGAGTTATTTATGGAAATGGGAGTTATGATTCTCAAAGATTTCCCATGCTCACAATACCTTTTTTTTCTCCAGATATCTGAAATTTTATGTAAAATTTTTTCAAAACCAACTATCTCGAATTTCGGATGGAAATTTCGTGAAATATAAGAGTAAGAAGAGTTGGAAAATTCTCTCCAAAAACTTCAGTATCCCAGAAAATGTTTGAGTCGATGATATAAAATGACATTTTTTGTCAAACTAAGTTTTATTTGAACAAGCGCGTAAAAGCCTCTGACAACGCGTCAGCATTTTAAATTTTTTTTGATAACGTGGTGATTTTAAGATAATTATCGAGAGTCAGTCTCAGGTATTTAACAATTTTGGTTTGCGATATTTTAGTTTATTTTTTTATAGAAACGTATTTTTCCACGAAGAGTGGAAATTATTCGTTAGGATTTTGATTCGTTCACTAGTTTGATACGATCAGATGATGCAAATCGAGTATATTGAATGGAAAGAATAGCAGGGAAAATCCGTCAGGTAATTGAGCTTCCAAAAATCTCTCTATCCAGTCTTTTCGTTCCTTCAATCTGAACCCATCCAATACAACATTTACAATGTAACTCAAGGGTAATATTATACTGTATATGATATCTGTTATCGGAATACCGAATACCTCATTTCCGACATAAATGGGGTTGTCCACATGAATGTTCCCATCGGAATGGACACTAATTACAGGAACTAAACGCTTATTTTGCCCCATGAAAATCATCGACATGCCAGAGAATGTGAATGGGATAATTATAACTTTCCCGGTATAAATTGGCTTTTAATGCTGGCTCACTCTCGAGAACTGTAATTATCTTACGTTTGTAGTTTTTCTCTACTACCGTATTTACAGGATTTTTATACATGTACGATTTGATTTTTTGTTTGTTTTAACGGAGAATTGATCTCTTAATGTGTTGAACTTTTATGTGCTGATCGTTATCTGCGAGGCTTAAGACCCCTGGTGTAGAATGAAGACTCATCGAGTTCTGGGTGGAGTAATATTTTCTTCTTTGTTGTTGAACAACATTGGTTTACAAAATAACGGTCGGTGATGCCCATCGAAAGACATATTCTCGCAGTTTTCCTAATTAAATTTTCAACAATAGAAGGAGTTCACTGAGTTGAGGGAATGATTTAGAGGCATTTGGATACAAATCGAAAAGCTACTGAATCATCTTTCGCCAGGTAAAACTTCGAGTATATTGTCGCTGTAGCGGCACGTTTTCATAAACATCTCGCTGAACTTTTCTAATGAGTTTCAGGCTGAAAGTTTGAAATTAATTTGAAATTTCGTTCAACTCCCGGGAGTTGTCCGTCTGCTAGTCGAAGTTTCTCCAATTTTCATTAGTAAAGGCATCTTCGAATTGATATAACGACGTACTTATTCCGTGTAGAATCGCGAATTCATTAACATGAATTGGTAGAGGAGGACACCTACGTTTCGTTATTATTTCCAATGATGTACCCAAAAGAATTAAACTGTATTGGATTTCACAGTTTCACAGAAACGAATCCCGGGAATTTCCTGTTGTTTGAATGAATTTCTGTTGTTTAAACGCAAAAATCTGTACTTGCAATCGAACATGCTGATTCCGGTTTGAGTGACGTGAGTCCTACGAACATGAAAAACGGTAAGTATAGCAGTGATCAGGTACTTTTATTCCAAAAGGAATATTTCCGTACATGTAACAACAATATTTCTATGACTTACAGAATGGTCAAGGTCAAGAAACTAAACTAAAAAAAAAAAATTACGAAAAGCACTGCCGTGAAGTCAGGAGCTTTTGAGCGCTCGTACATCCACCTTTTCGACAGCTGTCAAAAAAATTTTCAAACTTAGACGAAACTCCAGACTATGTCAGTGCTTCAGCTGACCAATTTTTTTTCGATAATTCGATAGACTTTTCTACAGTATCTATGGTCTTGCTGATGCGATCTGGACAAAATTTCGCACGTAGTTTGAATACATTATTCCTCAGCTAGGTGCTGGATTTCATTCCAATCAAATAAGTAGTTTCGAAATTATTAGGAAAAAATATTTTGAACAGCTATATTTACGAGCCCCTATTCTAATTTTGCTCATTCGCGATCCAAACCCACCCTGAAAATTTCGAGTTCTTAGGCCTTTCCCTTCGGAAGTTATAATTTTCTATGGTTTCTATGGTTCTGGTTATGTGATCTGGACAAAATGTTGCTTTAATATATCATTCTCGTTTAAAATACAAAATTTTATCTCGATCGAATCCGTAGTTTCGAAATTATCGAGAAAACAAAATTTCAAACGACCGTATTTAGGGAACCCCTAGTATAATTCTGCTCATTGATAAACGTGAACGCCACATTTCATATCTACACCTATCCTGAAAATTTCGAGTCCCTAGGCCTTTCCGTTCGAAAGTTATGATTTTCTATGGTTTCTATGGTTTTGATCATGCGATCCAGAGAAATGTAGCTTGAATATATCTTTCTACATTAGTATACAAATTTTCGTCACAATCGAATCTTTAGTTTTGAAATTATCAAGAAAACTGAATTTCAAACGACCATATTTACGGAACCCCTAGTATAATTTTGCTCATAGATGGAAGTGATCACGACAATCGGGATCCACACCTATCCTGAAAATTTCAAGTCCCTAGGCGTTTCCGTTAAAAAGTTACAATTTTCTATGGTTTCTATGGTTCTGGTGATGCGAGCTGGACAAAATTTTGCATGTAGCTTGAACACGTCATTTTCCATCTGAATACAGAGTTTCACCTCGATCGAATCTGTAGTTTCTAAGTAATCAGGAGAACAAAATTTTCAACGGCCATATTTACGGAACCCCTGGTCGAATTTTGCCCAATAACGAACTCAACCGCGACATTCGAGATTCGAACCTACCCTGAAAATTTCAAGTTTCTAAGTCGTTCTGTTCGAGAGTTATCGTGTATACGAACGGCCGGATGGACGGACAGACTCGAATTTTCCGACGGATTCGTCATCAGTGAGTCGAACCTAGTCGATTGAGACCATTTTCGGTTCAAAATTCGAGAATAACAGACATCGTGACGAAATGATATAGCCCTCGTGTAAGTAGTACGAGCGCTCAAAAATGAAAATGCATTACCAAAATTACAAAATAGTACTCGAAAACTGACAGGGACAGGTAGAACTAACGGGAAACTTCCAGTAAAATTCCAAGAAAAAAAATGTCGTCTACACATGGAAATTACTCCCGAAACCACGTGGTTAATTTAATAGGAAATGCAAGAAATTCCAGTGAATAATAGGCAACTACAGAAAATTCCTGTGAAAGCTCAGGTTATAAGTTTCGAATACTGTACTGTTATATATGAGCGATAGTTCTGTTAAATAGTTCAGTTAAATTGATACTACGGTGCCGTTATAAGTGAAGTTAATCCTGTTTTAGTCCTGTGTTCATTACTGGGAATTCTTGTAGAAACCTGAAGTTTGAAGCTTTGAATACAAATATCTAGTTTGTTCATTAAACAGGAAATTCCTGTGAATAGTCACGCATATTCCGGTTTTCGTCATAGTATTATTTTCCTGTTAAAATGACAAACTGCAGTTTGGTTGCATCAACTAATGTGAAACTTGTTATTTCTAGAGGAATTAAACGACCGGAATTGACACGCAAAATCAACAAATATTCCTGCTGTCGCTTATACAGGGAAAATTTCCTGTAGAAGTAACCGAATTCCTGTTGTATATCCTGGAAAATCTCTTCGAGTGTACTTCCGCCAGGATTTCTTGAAAATATTCTAGGTTCGGAAATGTCGTTGTAATCCATACTTCGTATAGCAGAACCATAAGAATCAAAACAATGCCAACTTTCTCATTTCATCCGCTCGAATTACCCGAAACGATTCCATCAAAAGCGGGTACGAGGCAAGAATACAGTGGCGGGCGTTCCTCAAGCGTGCCAAGACCGGATCATTCCGAAACTTGGAAGGTGAAGGGTATCGCAATTAATCACCACTAGTTTATAGGGGTGTTGTGAGGAGGCATTGTCTAGCTCCGAAAGTGGATAACTTGAGGAGGAAGCCGCTTGTTTTACGGGGTGCGGGTTACAAGCGCCCTCCCAACAGTGACACTCCCAAACGACCGGCCTATTTGTCGGTTGATTAACAACTTGTTTGACGAAAGTCGATTAAGATAAGGCGGACGCTTTGAATAAAGTTTTGAACTTTTTGCCGCAATATTTTGGGAGGTCGGTAGGGGATCACCCCCAAATTATTGCTAATTGGAATCTGTCCGTCGGAGGTGTGTTCCTGATGAGCAATCAAAACTTGGGATGGCCGATGTACATTTCAAAGGTATACTGTGACTGTTTATGACAGAATACTAACGACATGGGGGTCTCTGAGGGGAAATATTTTATAATCTGGGGGTTATTAATTCAATGAGAACTAATCATTACAGTGTAGCCAGCTGCGCCTCTAGCAACTGAAGAAATTGGAGAATTTTTCAGGCTTAGTGTCCAAACAGAAACATGTCTCGGGGAATTTGTTTTATAAAAACTTGATGGAAATCCAACCTCCTTTCTTTCGTATTGGAGGCTGTGTTATTATGAAAAAAATTTGAAATTCCTCAGAATATCGGCTTGATTAAAATACAATAATTTCTAAGAGGTTTTTTTTAACCCAGCTCGTATGGGCGTGGTTCTTTTGAAATATTATAGAATGAAGGAGCGATTTCATTTCTGCAGGCACGTTTCAAGCACGAAACGAATACGTAATTTGCGGGCGAATCAATAAAACTGACCCCGTGTGAGGTTTGTAGGACGTGAACTCCTGGAGAAATATTCATTGAAGGTGGTTTCGGATTAAACGATTACATTCACGTTTACCACCCTATTTTTATGCACTGTGGTGGAGGAAAAATTGGGAGGAATCGCATGCATGCCTTCGCATGTGCTATTCGAACGGATTTTCGGACGCGGAATATTCAGGGCCGTGTCGTCGGGCAGGACAGGACTCAATCTTTCAATATTATAAACATCGTTCCTGTTGTTGTCCCATTGAGTATAGTCTTATCCTGTCAAAAAAGCAATAGTTGAATAATCTGTTTCAAATTTAATCAATTGGCTGGAACCTCCAGTTGACTTTCAAAACCTTTCATAATATTGCCCTTGAAGTGAAATGTGGAGGTGTCTTCAAATGATGGGTTAATAAAATCACACCCCAAATACATTCGAACTTTGAATCTATTTGAATCATCAAACAAAAGTAAATTTTCGAGTTGGGCTAAAGGAATCACACACGCAACGATCAAACGTAACGCCAAGCATTGTAACGCTAAATGATACCATCCAGAAAACTTCGAACGATTAAATTCACGATATCTAGTATCGCGAACTGGGGCGAAAGAATTTGTGAATGAGAACGGAAATAAAACAGATTAATTTTTTTCCTGCATATCCAATTTGAGCCAGATGATAACGATCGAAGTTTCCTATTGAAAAGAAACTTCAAGCGGACAAATGGTCGCGTGCCATTTCCAATTATTACAACCGCCAATCTTGGGGGGGTTGAAGGGGTGTTTCGGAGGTGGAAGTTTGCAACGTTTGCAACGGGAACTTTTCGACATCGTCTTCAATTTGTACTCGAAGGAAGCGGTAATTTCTGGTGGTTTTTATATTGGTGTTATTTTTTTGAAAGGGGGAAATTTATGGTAGATATTTTTGTTTCGATTAGGCGGCTTCTTTAGGATCGATTCAGCTTTAATTCGTTCAGAAACCAAACGTTTCCCAGATATTATGAATTGTAAATTTTTGTCACTATTTTCCTCTGTTTTTCTATTGCAACAGCAGATACTTGTTTTTGGACAATTCTAGTTTTTCTTGTATATTTCTCTTTTGTTGACATCGAATTTGAATTTTTCACCTATCGATGTCCTATTTAAAAAATGAATGAATGAATAAATAGAACAGTCTCAGTGAATAAAAGAACGTGGAAATCTGCATAGGAAATAATTTGCCATTATTGAAAAACATGGAGAATGATTCAAAAATGGTTTAAATTTTCAACAAAATATCAAATTGTAACTAGCCTTATCAATATCACACCTGTGTATCAGTATGCTAGCAGAAATGAAAAAAAAGAAAATTCGAAAAAATGATCACGGTTAATCAAGATGGGCGAACCTGAAGCAGGGACTGAATTCAATTCACACGTATATAGTTGCCTATGCCATTACATGTTCCTATTGTAATCGGTGTAATAATGATCAACGAGGAGATGCTTCGAAATCACTATTTTCCTAACGTTTTTTTTAAATTCTCACCCACCCAGCCCCCCTGTTCACTCTCGATCCCGTTTAAGAAATCTGCATAAAAACTAGCTTGCCCTCATTGAGAACCATCAAGAATCATTCGAGAATTTCAATGAAAAATATTTCAAAATTGCACTTATGATAAAAGTTTCGTTAGTTACTTACATTTGAATTCACTTCCCTTTCTTCAAATCAAACTGTACTCTAATAACACAACGTAGAGGATATTTCTATACTGGGTAATGAACAACGTGGCATTCCATATGTTAGTCTCGTATCTGGGTTATCGTCGCGGATAACGTTGTCACGGTCTCCGCGTTATGAGGAGTGTAGTACGAATAACCGATATTATAACATTCTTCTCAAACAATTCCAAGACAGACGTTATTATAAAGCGGACAAGTTTGATCGAAAGGAACTATAGATGTCCTAAAAACACGTGTCGCATATTTTGTGCCCTCAGAAAGCATGAAAAAAAAATTCATTTCAAGAATTCTTCCAACACTCTCCTAACTTAACCTAAATATTGATTCATTTTGAGACCACTAGTCGGATTTTCTTCAATTTCAAAAAGCTTTGTCAGGTCGCAGATGCGCACCGTTCCTGTGAATTTCAGATAGATTGCAGCGTCCCAACAACCGATTTATCGAAAAAAAATTCTCCCTCCCGGAAAACGTTATCGTTGTGCATCCAATTCACGTTTACAAAACTTCGAATTATCCCAATTCCATTTTTGGCCGGGAAATACCCGGAATTTTTCCAGCAATTGATAGCGGTTCGATGATAAAGGGAGAGAAAATCACCGGATGAAGCCACCGTGAACACCATTCCCGGAAACCTTTCGGCGACAACCGGGATGCCCCTCCAATGGGGCGGCAATAATTCCTAAATATTCGGTCGTCGAGCCGCCCAACCTTCTTGTTTATATCGACACATCGGCAAACAATAAACAGGCTGTCATACCCGCTTTACCGAACACTAATAACATGCCAACGTTGCCGGCACAATTCCGGTTTACATTTCTTGTCATCCCTCAGGATTTGCGGTAGTTTCACCTCCGGTTCTATCAAGACACGAGGCATCCACCGCAACTTTACGGTACGCCTCTCGTGGGATACTTTGTACGGATTGTTCTAATTGTGTCGGATATTGTTTCGTTGTTTATCTGCCGTTTCATTCATCTTGTTTGTTCGCCGTTCACGTTTGGAGTGCTTTTATGCTGATCTGTGTTGATGCCATGCAATGTTGTCAGACTCCGCTGCAGCATCATCCGAACGGATCAGATTTATTCTGTCAGATGGAGTGGTCATTGCTGAGGTATTTACTGTGTTGTATTGTGTTGTGTTGTGTTGTGTTGTGTTGTGTTGTGTTGTGATGTGATGTGTTGTGTTGTGTCCCAAATATGCGTGCCGTGTACCTCCCCTATGAGTGCTGTTGGAAGAGTAAATCTTCAATTCCTCAATATAATACCGTCATTAGATTTAAATAAATTGGAAGACTTAATAAAATTTCGGTACATGCAGAATTAATTCAAATAGAAGGGAATAGAGATTTTTTTGGCCTTTTCGACACAAGAAAAAATCGAAATCGTGAGAACACTTAGAAATGTGAAGAATTGATATATTTATTCAAGTATTTGTTTAGCCTACTCGCCCAGCGTTGAAATGTGTATAACCCAAACTCAAGTGTTCTGAAGAGCTCATAAATAAAGAGTCTAACAAGCCTTTAATGACCAAAACAAGAAGCGTTGTGAGATTTATAATTTCCCTTCGTCGATTTCTCGCATTGAGCACTCAATTGAGTCTTCAGATGTAAAATTTCACATCCTACCGCCACTGTCGGAAATGTGAGAGGTGATTGGTTTCAGACCAACAATTGCCGATGTTTGCTTCACAAACCGCCTAAAAAGGATATAAGAAGGGGGTAATTGGTTTAACGAAAACGAAAACATCATTTGGAACCACCTAGAATGGTAGGGTTGAAAATTTTCTTCAGACGAAATAAAGATGGGAGAAAGGCAGTGGTTTTTGGGGACTCTAACAGGAGTGGTTTTTGGGGACTCGGTCGAAAGTAATTTTTGGGGACTCTATCAGGAGTGGTTTGGGGGAGTCGAAAAAAAGATAGATAGATACTCCTCCTTGTATTACAGTATCTTTATTCATATTATGTCGCCTTCAACTACTCTATTCCTGTAGTTAACATTGTTGATTTTCCACACTCGTGTTTGAAAATCAATGAAGAATGAGTAAGTCGTCCTCTGAAAACCAATGTCTCTTCCCTGGAAAGCCATACATCATTGCATTATAAAGACGTCGGTCCCACGTCTACCCCTATTGTTCGAAGTAGAACGTCATTTAGAAAATAGACAGAGTGTCAGGACGAGAGGAATCGATGCGGCTCGGGTCACCAGGTCACCGAACAAATAACAGTCATCAGGATCTTCCGGATATCTTCCCCCTTTAATGATCTGCGGTCAATATCATTATCGCCCCAACTTTCCCCCTCGATATGTTCACGTCGTTCGGTCCCGATTTTCTAATTAACCCCAACGAAGACTCATTGTGGCCCGAGGGGTGGGTTTCACCAACAAAGACTTTCGCGTCTTCGTTCTCCCGGAGAAAAAAGCGCCAATTGGTACATGTCGGCCAGGGGGATGAATGAGGGGCTTTTTTTGTTTCGGCGCCCACAAAGGCGTTTTTCCTCGGGGACGATCCGTGTTTTTGTAAGGCGCACATTGTCCGATGAAATTGGGGGGCGATTGAGGTGTTGGAGTTCGTTCCAATCTTTACGGGGGATGGTGATTAGGAGGCTGATATTTATTCTTGTGCTGTAAGATTTTTTGTTGCTGGAAATTAATTTGTAAAAAATATGGGTACACTCGAATGGGGTAACCACGATTGCTTCTTTGAGTCAATCTTAAATTGAACTCAAATTACACTTCCTAAAATAGTATATTATTGAACGAGCGCTAGACAAACTATGTCTATACTCACGCAGATGAAGTTTGCAGCACGAGCCGAAGGCGAGTGCTGTAATTCATCAAGTGAATTATGATCATTACCGCAAGTTGAATACTATACTTTATCTACGAATATAACAATAAATACTAAGAAACCAGCACAGGGAAAGAACTTTATTTACAAATCTTAATATGTTGTTACCTATAACAATGCATTATTTATGTTGTTTGTGCTTCTTAGCATGGAGTAGAAAGTTCATAGGGGCCATTCTTTATATTTAGTGCTAAGTTTACTAAAATATGCCAAAAGAACATTTACTGTAAACGATGACTCAGTATTCTTACTGCTCCACCAATCTTGAAAATTGTTGTATACACCTTTATATTTTTGAGCGCTCGTACTACTTACACGAGGGCTATATCATTTCGTCACGATGTCTGTATTTTTCGAATTTTGAGCTGAAAATGGTCTCAAACGACTAAGTTCGACTCACTGATGACGAATCCGTCGAAAAATTCGAGTCTGTCCGTCCGTCCGTATACACGATAACTCTCGAGCGGAATGTCCTAAAAACTTGAAATTTTCGTGGTTGGTTCGAAGCTCAAATGCCGCGGTTAAGTTCGTTATTGGGCAAAATTCGCCCAGGGGTTCTGTAAATATGGCCGCTCGAAATTTTGTTTTTCTGATTACTTCGAAACTACTGATTCGATCGAGGTGAAATTTTGCACTCAGATGGATAATTACGTACTACAAGCAACATGCAAAATTTCGTCCAGCTCGCATGACCAGGACCATAGAGACCATAGAAAATTATAACTTTCGAACGGAAAGGCCTAGAGACTCGAAATTTTCAGGATAGGTTCGGATCGCAAATTTCGCGCTCACGTTGATTAATGAGCAAAATTAAACTAGTGGTTCCGTGAATATGGCCGTTTGAAATTCGGTTTTCTTGATAATTTCGAAACTATGGATTCGATCTTGACGAAATTTTGTATTTAAATTGAGAATGATATATTCAAGCTACATTTTTTCCAGATCGTATGATCAGAACCATAGAAAAGCATAACTTTCGAACGAAAAGCCCTAGGGACTTGAAACTTTCAGGATAGGTTTGGATCGCGAATTTCGCGATCACTTTCATCAATGAGCCAAATTAGACAAGGGGTTCCGTAAATATTGCCGTTCAAACTATATTTTGCTGATAATTTCGATTGAAATGAAATTTCGCACATATATGAAGAATAATGTATAATTTTGTCCAGATCGCATTACCAAGACCATAGATACCGAAGAAAATTTTAGCGAATTATCGAAAAAGAAAAAGGTCACCAAAGCACTGACGTGAAGTCTGGATTTTCTTGTTGGTTTGAAATTTTCTTTGACAGCTGTCAAAATCTTTCCATTTGGTTTCTAAAACTGGAGAATGCGAATCTACCTACAAGGTGCATGTACGAGCGCTCAAAAGCTTCTGCCTTCACGGCAGTGCTTTTCGTAATTTTTTTTTCAGATTTTTCGGGAAATAAATTCTGTATGGTAACATTGGCTGATTGTCTCATTTCTGAACTTGTACATAATAATTCATCTTCACTATCTGAGTTCATCTTTTTCAGCAAAACATTCACAATAATAATTAGGTATCAACTTAATTTGAGAAAACGTCAAAATTATTCGAGTGACCTCCCCTAAATACCAATAATGGACTGTTCCCTTTCGGCCAATCGGCTTGTTCAGAAGCACAGAGACAGGGAGTTATAGTAGTGAATTGATATAATTCACGGTGTTTGTTCACACATACTTGCTCAAAAGAAGTTGAATAAAGAATATATAATTCAATAGGAGTAGTAATTGATAATGTATTGCTCTGCCTAATAAAGACATCTAGGGTTTAAAAAAAGTGAAAATTATTGGGTACTGAATAATTAATGATAAATTACTCATTAGAACGAATATTTCGGGTCTAATAATCATAAATAATATACGCAATCATAAAAAATTCTGAAAGTAAAATGAAACAGCGAAGACTTCAGAAAAAACTAGAGATAAAAGGTAGCAAAACTTAATCCTGAATACAATGTTTTCAGATCGGCGTTTATTCATTATATTCATTGTTTATTCGAATATGCCTTTTACTAATTGAAATATAAGTTATTTCACCGTCTAGAGAACAACTTCTTTTAATGAATAAAATACTGTGAAATTAGAGCTGGATAGAGTTTTCACAATTTTCCAATTCTGAAAAATCAGAAACCTTTCCGATATTTTCGGTTGAACTTCAAAACTACAGGACCCTACATTGTATGTTCTTAGTATGACACGTAGTTAGCCACTTTTATTACATTTTTCACTACCCATAACCCAAATAGTCGACGTTTCAGACGAGTTAAAATTGCGCTCTGCTCGAACGATTTTAAAGACTTACTATTGACTGGAGAAGGTTTATTGTTGTATTAAATCAAGAGCCGAATTCCAAGCCTCAACTGTTGAATGGAAAACTCAGATCGAACATATTACCCCCAGATCCAGGCGATATATCCGGTCGCAATTCGCTCGCGTTTCAATTTACATCAACATATTTTTCATATTCCTTTACTGCCGGAAATAAAACGGCAGCAAAGGGAGCCGCAGTGTTTCCGTATAACTTATCTCGAGAGCAATATTCTGGAATGACGCCAATGTGTGTTCGGGAAAGTTTGTAGGTGATAAAATAGTAAGAGCTACGCCTAACCTTCGACCACTTCGGATAAGAATAACTTACCGGAAGATGAGGAAGCTCGGGGCGATCGCCACTCGAGGGTTACATTGCGAACCGATGGGGCGGTTCTTGGGCCGTGATTTTCGCCGTACTTGCGACCTCGCATCCGGATTATCTCGCTTTCGTATTTATGTGCGGTTTCGAAAGGACTGTAGATAGAATATTGGCCCGATTTCTTGTGAGAAATGAAATATTTTTGTAAGCTTTTTTTGAGCACTCGTTCAGTAGAGCGCTTTATCTTTTCGTCACGATGTCTGTATTTTTCGAAAATGGTCTCAATCGACACAGTTCGACTCACTGATGACAAATCCGTCGAAAAATTCGATTTTTTTGACAGCTGTCAAATTTTTTCCAATTGGTTTCTGAAACTGGAAAATGGAATCTACCTACATAGATACAGATACAAGATGGATGAAGAATTTGACAGCTTATCAAACAAAAATTTTTGAGTAACATTCAAAAAATCGATTCGGAACTTCTTAGTTAATTGTATAAAAACAACAAGAAGGTTCATGTGAAATTTTGCAATACATACTAAAACAATAAAAAAAAATTCAGCAATTTCCGATGGATTTTGGAGTTGTGAACCGAATACCAATGACGTCTCCTCAAAGTGCATTCATTTTCTAAACTAACGAGAATACATCGAAATTGATTGGGTCGAAAATAGTCGAAAAAAGTAATTTGGCATGAGAATAAGAGATTGGTAATGATTTCTAACAATTTCCACAATATGTTTTTCTCAGTTCTTCAACGATTTACCAGCTGATTTGAATCTGAGGAAACTCTGAAAACATATGTTCATTATTTGAAAAAAATGATCCAGCTGGGTCTGAAATGAGAAACGAATAGACACATACGTTCATAATTAGGTAAGTAACGATTTCCTAGCCCCAACATTTTAAGGAATTTCAGATGTTATTTTATAATTCGAAATTTGACAGATACCCGGAAATTCTAGGAGCATAAGGTCATAATACAAAAAAAAAGGCCCCGATGAGCTCGGAAATGAGGTAAATACGATTAAATACATTGTTTTTAAACTTTACCACCCTACTTTTTTTGGGTTTTTAACGATCAAAAGTATGCTATGAACGTAATTATATCAACCTGACAGGAAGTTCATTTCCTGATATTTTCATCAATTGTTGCAAGTAGATTTGAAGGGAAAAAAGAGTTATTTAGTTGTAAATGGGAGAAGGTAATTATTTTCAAAATTTTCCAGCTACACAATAATTTTTTCTTCATAGTTTTCAAGAATATCACGAATTTCGGATGAAAATATCGTGAAATATACCAATTGTTGAGAAATAAAAAAATTCGGTACGAAAACTTCGGTATCTCAGAAAAATATATTGAATATAATTCAATGCTTTCAACTCGAAATGTCAAGGCTTAAATCATGAATTTCAGATGCAAATATAGGGATTTAGAAGCATAAAAAAATCTATTCAAAAACTTCGGTATCCCAGGAAAATTTGATATATTCCATACGATTCTGGGATTTCATTTCAAAGTGTCGATTTTTGAAAATGACATTATTTGTCGAAGTGAGGTCGAACAGCGTTGTGCGTGTTGAGTACCTGGTTTGGTGACCGATTTGGCCTTGAACGCAAAATCTCAGTGCTTTCCAATTTTTTCCCCTTTCTTCAAGAAAAACATTCATTATCTTGAACTACTGTCAACCCGCAGTATTAAATAATCTAAGGAGCTATCCCCACTTGGAGACAAAAATGCGGTTGACTCCCTTTTTGAGCGCTCGTACTACTTACACGAGGGCTATATCATTTCGTCACGATGTCTGTATTTTTCGAATTTTGAGCCGAAAATGGTCTCAATCGACTATGTTCGACTCACTGATGACGAATCCGTCGGAAAATTCGAGTCTGTCCGTCCGTCCGTCCGGCCGTCCGGCCGTCCGGCCGTATACACGATAACTCTCGAACGGAATGTCCTAGAAACTTGAAATTTTCAGGGTAGGTTCAGTTCCCGAATGGCTCGGTTAAGTTCGTTAATGGGCCAAATTCCACCAGGGGTTCCGTAAATATGGCCGTTCAAAGTTTTGTTTCCCTGATTACTTGAAAACTACAGATTTGATCGAGATGAAATTTTGCACTCAAATGGAAAATGAGGTGTTCAAGCTACATGTGAAATTTTGTCCAGATCGCATGACCAGAACCATAGAAACCATAGAAAATTGTAACTTTTGAACGGAAAGGCCTAGGGACTTGAAATTTTCAGGGTGGGTTTGGATCGCAAATTTCACGGTCATGTTCATCAATGAGCAAAATTGGACTAGGGGTTCCGTAAATATGGCCGTTCAAAATATTTTTTTCGTGATAGTTTCGAAACTACCGATCGGATTGGAATGAAATTATGCACCTAGCTCAGGAATAATGTATTCAAACTACGTGCAAAATTTTGTCCAGATCGCATCACCAAGACCATAGATACCGTGGAAAATTCTAGCGAATTATCGGAAAAAAATTGATCAGCTGAAGCACTGACATGAAGTCTGGAGTTTCGCCTAAGTTTCAGAATTTTTTTGACAGCAGTCAAAAATTCCTTCAATTGATTTCTAAAACTGGAAAATGCGAATCTACCTACAAGGTGCATGTACGAGCGCTCAAAAGCTCCTGCCTTCACGGCAGTGCTTTTCGTCATTTTTTCTATAAGCCACAAAGCAGTTAAGCAGTGTAGCTTCGATTCCTTAACAAGGAAGTTCCATTTTTTCATATTTTTATATATCTTCTCCCCTTTGTGATATAATTTTCGTGTAAATATAATATTAGAATTTATTCTTGTTTCATTTCGACATTATAAGAACTATAACAGTGCATTCACTATCGATCCACTAATTCCACAAGAAAATATTCATAGTCAACAGTTAAGTTAATGTTGCGCATTTCTCATTTTCCTTGAAAATATGAAAAAAAAGAACATCTGTTAATATCGTCTACACAAGTCTGCGAATGAATTCATTTTTGAATCGATTGTTTGCACTGAGAGTTATTATTGAATTATTATTGTTTTCACCCGCTTTGAAATTCTGCTAAAATCATAGAAATTCCTACTAGTCCCAAAAAAGAAAACCCGCTATATGTATAAAAACTTTAGTACACCCGCTATCAAATATTGGTTTCTTCGCAATAGTAGATAGTGCCGCCAGTGTCTTCCAGTTTTGTGTGTTCAATCGTATTTTTCAATTTTCAAATATTTTCCATTTGAAATGAGCATTCTAAAATGATTCTTGATGGTTTTCAATGATGACAAAAGATTTTTCAAGAGGAAATGGGAGTAAACAGGGTGGGTAAGAATCTAAGAAAAACTTTACGAAAACAGTGATTTCAAATCACGTTCACTCGTGGAAACGTCAAAATAATAAAAATCGATGATATCACTCTTAGAAACAATTGAAAAAAGTTCATTTTCGGAAAATTCAGAAAAAAAAAGATATAAATCTGCATACAAAATTATTTTCCATCATTGAAAACCTTAGAGAATCATTCCAGAATGTTTTGTTAAGTTAAAACAGAAATTCAACAAAATTTCAAATTATTACTACGTTACCTTACTTTACACCTGTGTATCAGAATGGAAGCAGAAATAAAAAGTAAAAAAATTCGAGAAAATGATCACAGTTAATTGAGATTGGCGAACCTGAAGCCGGGACAGGATTCAGTTTATAGTAAATAGTTGCCTATGTCGTTATATGTTCCTGCTGTAATCGGTGTAATAATGATCAACAATCAGATGCTTTGAAATCACTTTTTTCCTAACGTTTTTTTTTAAATTCTCACCCACCCAGCACCCCTGTTCACCCTCGATTCCGTTTAAGAAATCTGCATAAAAACTAGCTTGCCATCATTGAAAACCATCAAGAATCATTCTAGAATTTCTATGAAAAATATTTGAAAATTGAAAGTATGATAGATTAGTTGCGTTCGTCAATTACATTCGAATTTACTACACTTTCTTCATCAATCTGCACACTAATAACAGTAATTACACAACGTAGAGGATCTTTCTATACTGAGCAATAAACAACGATGCATTTAATTTCCAGATGTTAGTCTCGAATCTAGGTTATCGCCGCGCATATGACCGATGACGCGATGACCAACGCTCTCGTTGAGCTAACTGAACTCGCTTTTTATTGGGAATTATTGAAAATATAAAAAAGTCGGAACTAATATTCCCCGATAGGCCGTAATTACACCGTAATTCGTTAGCTAACTTTCTACAAAGGGGCTATAATAGTGTTTTATAGTTGCTGTACGCTGGTGCACTCTGAATGGGTAGTTCGAACAATCGCGACCAGCAAACTTTCGAACTATCAACTAACCGTGGCCTCGGTGTGGCAGACATCAAAAGGTCCTTGAATCACCGACAACCCCCTGGGAACTTTGTGCGAGTTTCATTAGAAATTGTGGCCGATTCTGAATAGTCATCCAAGGTTATTCATAACTAGTTGAATGCATCTTTTGTCGATTCGCGCCAAATACCATCCTGGCACGTTTGAAGGCGTTCGGTTGAATTCCAATAAGCGTTCGAATTGGGGGAAAATTAACATTTCATGTTCCATCTAGTTGAATGGATTTGCGTTGTTACAATTCCGTAGTATCCTGGTTTTTTTGTTGAGTAATGCCTGATGTTGGCTTGTGAAAGATTCAGGGTGGTGTGAAATTCCAAGCGTTTTTCAGTTGTAATGTCTCTTTATTGTGGCTTGATCAGTCGATTCCGATGATAAAACGGAACGAGCAATCACCCATCACCCACCGATGTACACAACACGTATCTATCGGTTGAATATATAGTAGGTTCGGATTTACTCAATTAGCTCTTCAGTTCGACGGCTGCCGGAAGCTATGTGAGATAATCCGGATGTGAATTTTCCCTGCGAGCTCCCAGTCGAACCACATGCGGTTCCGAATCCCTCACTAATATGGAAGTTGCGGGGATTATGTCTAGCTAGGTCCGTATTGTTGAGGACCGAGATGAGGCTTCCAGAAAGAGAAAGAGGAATCCTGGGTTGGAAACGCATTAGAATCTTTGACGCTGTCAGCGCTTTCTGATGATGCTCTCCGGAGCAACCATACTTCATCCGCATTTACAACTTGAATTATCGGTACCTATAGCATCTCCTCTTACTAATGAATTAGTTTTCGAAGGGTTCAGTGACTAGGCTTCTAAAGGCACAGCTTTACTACCGTGCGCTTAAGCTCGCCGGACGCAGGCTCAAAAGCATCAACATGCTGGCAATTCACGACGTCTTCAAGTTATTTTTATAAGTTTCCAATGAGAAGATACATACAGATATGTTATCAGTTTTTTTCCGAGGACGTTTCCATTTGTCCAAGACCAAATTTTTTTTTTTATCCGGTTTTCTCAGAAATTATTGTCATCATCGGTTCGATGTCGTAGATTCAGAATATGTGTTTTCTGGTGAGGTCTTTACTTTCCGAAAGATTTCATTTATGGCCGAAAATTTGGTCAACTTTGAATGGCTGTATCTACCAGAATAATCCAGGTAAGCTCGAGAAATATTTTTTAGTCGTTCTACTGTTCTTCACAAATGCAAAAATGTAAATTTGAACGACATAAAATAGTGAGATAGAGACGAATTTTTTCGCAGAAGTCTATTTTTCGACATTTTCAAATGGCCAGTATTTGGGAAATACATTTTTCTCGAGAAAAATAGTTATATATTCTTGATCTACACCCTCGAATTAGTATATAGTGAATGTTTGGTGGCGATCAGATGAGAATTTTTTTTCCAGAGGAGCGAAAATTTCCATACATATGCATGCGAAATTTAGTGTTTTTCCGAAAAAATTAAATTGATTCTGATCTTCATCAAACTTACGGTATTGACTAACTCGGAGGTGTAGATTCAGAATATGTAATTAGTTTTCTTGAGAAAAATTTACTTCCCGAATACTGGCCATTTGAGGATGCCGAAAAATAGACCTCCGTGAAAAAAATCGTTACTACCTCACTAATCTATGAACGTCGTTCAAATCTACATTTATAAATTTGTGAAAAACAGTAGAATCACTGAAAATATTTCATGAGCACATCTGGATTATTCTGGTAGATACAGTCATTCAAAGTTGACCAAAATTTCGATTTTTTTTCGGCTCTAAATGAAATCTTTCGAAAAGTAAACACTTCACCGAAAAACTAATTCCATATTCTGGATCTACGGCATCGAATCAATGATGACAATTATTTCATAGAAATCGGATTGAAAAAAAAATTATGAAAAGCACTGCCGTGAAGGCAGGAGCTTTTGAGCGCTCGTACATGCACCTTGTAGGTAGATTCGCATTGTCCAGTTTTAGAAATCAATTGAAGGAATTTTTGACAGTTGTCGAAAAAATTCTGAAACTTTGGCGAAACTCCAGACTTCATGTCAGTGCTTCAGCTGATCAATTTTTTTTCGATAATTCGCTAGGATTTTCTACGGTATCTATGGTCTTGGTGATGCGATCTGGACAAAATTTTGCACGTAGTTTGAATACATTATTCCTCAGCTAGGTACATAATTTCATTTCAATCCGATGAATAGTTTCGAAACTATCAGGAAAAAAATATTTTGAACGGCCATATTTACGGAACCCCTAGTCTTATTTTGCTCATTGATGAACGTGACCGCGATATTAGCGATCCAAACCCACCCTGAAAATTTCAAGTTCTTAGGCCTTTCCGTTCGAAAGCTACAATTTTTTATGGTTTCTATGGTTCTGGTCATGCGATCTGGACAAAATAATGCTTCAATATATCATTCTCAAATGCAAAATTTCATCTCGATCGAATCCGTAGTTTCGAATTTATCGAGAAAACAAAATTTCAAACGACCGTATTCACGGAACCCCTTGCATAATGTTGCTCATAGATGAACGTGATCACGACATTCGAGATCCACACCTATCCTGAAAATTTCAAGTCCCTAGGCGTTTCCGTTCAAAAGTTACAATTTTCTATGGTTTCTATGGTTCTGGTCATGCGATCGGGACAAAATTTCACATGTAGCTTGAGCAACTCATTTTCCATTTGAGTGCAAAATTTCAGCTCGATCAAATCTGTAGTTTTCAAGTAATCAGGGAAACAAAACTTTAAACGGCCATATTTACGGAACCCCTGGTGGAATTTGGCCCATTAACAAACTCAACCGAGGCATTCAGGAACTGAACCCACACTGAAAATTTCAAGTCTCTAGGTTGTTCCGTTCGAGAGTAATCGTGCTTACGGCCGGACGGACAGACTCGAATTTTCCGACGGATTCGTCATCAGTGAGTCGAACATAGTCGATTGAGACCATTTTCGGCTCAAAATTCGAAAAATACAGACATCGTGACGAAATGATATAGCCCTCGTGTAAGTAGTACGAGCACTCAAAAAATTCGGAAAAATAAATGATTATCGAAAAAAGATGCAATTTTCTGTAAATTCGTTTTTTCCGCAGAACTGTTCCATTCGATCTCGATAAATAGCACACCATCGGTTTCGTGAGGAAATTTCCTATCGGTAGGTGAAATACTGTCACCTATCCGAAATTTCCAAGTGTGCCTTGTATTTTCTTGAGTAACCTCAAATGAAGTTCGAATTCTCGTTATTTTTGTTTACTAGTTCTCTTTGGTATTTTCGATCGTATTTGTAAACAATACCATCATAAGTACCTCCCTGAGATTTGTAAGTAGTCATTGCTAAAGCAGAAATAAGTGGAAGATCTGAATAATTATAGAAAATGGTTATTTGGAATCATAATACTTTGTTTAGTTTTAATGGTGAAATTGAAGGATATGAGTTCATGAATTATCCTCTTGCGGAAAAAAAAACAAAATATGTGTTTAATTTCTCACAATTCAAATCAATGAACAAAAATTCAAAAGAGTTATGGCTATCATAAAATATTATAGACTTTTCAAGAAAAAAATCCGCGACGAAAATATTATTGAACATGTGGTTTTACACTGTGAAGTGGTGAATGTTGGGTTGCCTGAGTCGGGTTCGTTAGTCGCCATTCTTTAATGATGAACCATTCGTCGAAGAAACGAATATTCTGATATATCGCCAGTTATCGCACCATTTTTTCCTCTTAAGTGTCAATTGAGTGAAGTGCCTTCGTGTAATTTTTCTTCAACCAGGTGATAGCCTGTACAGAATTGTATAGAAGGAACTGCATATTCACCAGTTCAGTTGTTACTCATTGCAAAATGTATTGCAGAGATCAAATATAAGAAATCTAGATCGTATCAAATTTTTAAAAACAAATATTGATAGTCATATTGAAAATATTCGAAAATGAATGCTTTGTTTTATGATTCATTTTTCTACATAAAAATATCATCATTATTGAGGCTCACTCTTGTACTGCACAGTGATTACACAATTGACCAATAAAAAAAAATCAAACAATCCACAGTATAAACAAAAACAAAAATTACGAAAAGCACTGCCGTGAAGGCAGGAGCTTTTGAGCGCTCGTACATGCACCTTGTAGGTAGATTCGCATTTTCCAGTTTTAGAAATCAATTGAAGGAATTTTTGACTGCTGTCAAAAAAATTCTGAAACTTAGGCGAAACTCCAGACTTCATGTCGGTGCTTCAGCTGATCAATTTTTTTCCGATAATTCGCTAGAATTTTCCACGGTATCTATGGTCTTGGTGATGCGATCTGGACAAAATTTTGCACGTAGTTTGAATACATTATTCCTGAGCTAGGTGCATAATTTCATTCCAATCCGATCGGTAGTTTCGAAACTATCACGAAAAGAATATTTTGAACGGCCATATTTACGGAACCCCTAGTCCAATTTTGCTCATTGATGAACATGACCGTGAAATTTGCGATCCAAACCCACCCTGAAAATTTCAAGTTCCTAGGCCTTTCCGTTCAAAAGTTAGAATTTTCTATGGTTTCTATGGTTCTGGTCATGCGATCTGGACAAAATATTGCTTCAATATATCATTCTCGATTAAAATACAAAATTTCATCTCGATCGAATCCGCAGTTTCGAATTTATCGAGAAAACAAAATTTCAAACGACCGTATTTACGGAACCCCTTGTATAATGTTGCTCATAGATGAACGTGATCACGACATTCGAGATCCACACCTATCCTGAAAATTTCAAGTCCCTAGGCCTTTCCGTTCAAAAGTTACAATTTTCTATGGTTTCTATGGTTCTGGTCATGCGATCTGGATAAAATTTCACATGTAGCTTGAACACCTCATTTTCCATTTGAGTGCAAAATTTCATCTCGATCAAACCTGTAGTTTTCAAGTAATCAGGGAAACAAAACTTTGAACGGCCATATTTACGGAACCCCTGGTGGAATTTGGCCCATTAACGAACTTAACCGAGCCATTCGGGAACTGAACCTACCCTGAAAATTTCAAGTTTCTAGGACATTCCGTTCGAGAGTTATCGTGTATACGGCCGGACGGCCGGACGGACAGACTCGAATTTTTCGACGGATTCGTCATCAGTGAGTCGAACATAGTCGATTGAGACCATTTTCGGCTCAAAATTCGAAAAATACAGACATCGTGACGAAATGATATAGCCCTCGTGTAAGTTGTACGAGCGCTCAAAAAGTTTTGACGAGGTGAATTCAATTTGCTCGGGATTTGTTCAAATTTGCATGATCCACTTTCTGCTTTGTCGAGTCGCCTTTGGCGACTCAATTACTCATTCCAATATTTTCGAAAAGGTAGGGATATATTTTTCGAACAACATTTGCCATATGAAAATGTATAATTCGGTTCAGAAATGTGTGGAAAATTTTCCCGGAATTGAAACAAAAATAATAGAAATATATCCCTGTTTGTTCCTTCGCAATTTTTTGCTCATTCGCACAGTTAATACCCGGAGTAGGTACATTTTTTCTCCCTAAATTCCCTGGTATTGTACCGAGGAATGCCTTACTGTATTTCATTCCGGGAATACATATATTCAAATTAATTCTAATTTTAACTCGCGTTCAACTCAGCAATATAATTCCGAGTTATTCTAGAGTCTGGCAATATTCCAAGGGAGGGCTACATAACCTTCACCAGAGGGAGGTTTCGGTAGGGGGTTCATGCCGTATTCGGTTTTAATGACGGATATGTTGGCCTCGGTTTTTTTCGTTCCATCATCAGTGACCAATATGAAATTCTGTACTCATTTTTGAAACGTTTCTCCTCTCCACATTTTCTCTATAATTGGGGTTATCTTGAAAAAATAGAAAAATTCACATAGTGAAGGGAAAAAATTCCCTCATTTTCGCTTCGTTTCCTCGTTTTTCCCAAGAAACACACATTTTCCAATCAGTAGCCCCAAGAGATTCCATTCAAAATCTGTGTTGAACTTGCAAAATTCTCAAAAATTAAGAAAAAGCTCTTCGAAAATCCCCAGGCGTTCAATAATTAATTTCCTTTTTTCAGCTCGACCTGCACCGTTCAAGTAAGAACCCAGATAACCCCAGCTTGACCTCACGCCTTCCAGTTCACCCTCACAGCAAGATAACTCCGTCCAATTGTCACGACTGCAATCACCGTCGAAGTAGACGTAATGTGGCTCCTGCAGCCGAAACACCTCCCGGAATGACCGGAGTAAATGGCCCTGCCTCCTCGGAACGTGTCCGAAATGCCCCCCATTCGATAGTTAAATCTCTAATTCGATTTCTTTCTGAAACAGTCGAGCGAAGAGATAAACAGGCATCACGTTCTGGAGGAAGGGTGATTAGGGGCGCAGAGAGCGTTAATAGGCGCAAGTTCGGGTGGTATAATTCCGTCTCATTACCGTTGTACCAGAAGATGGCCGGGATCCTAATGTGCACTTCCACGTGTGATTACAAACCGCAATTATGCGGGTGATTGTACGTCTATACGTCGATATTTGATAGTTTCAACGTCTAATTAACGCAACGCGTTCGACAAATTTGGGTAGAACCATTGGAAACTGGGGTTTGCACAGAGAGGGTATTGATGAGGAACAGCTTACCGATATCCAAACATCTGCATCCGCAAATTTTTACGGATGAATTGGATATGAAGCTAGAGAATCTAGACACAGTAGGAAAGTAAATGAAAACCAAGATACAAAATCTGAAGCTAGACAGCATTACAACCCATTAGAACAACAATTTGAGCCAAATCCGAAGTACAAAGAGGGTTCAACATTTCAGTAGAAATACAACTTACAGTAGAATACCTAATATGATTTCTACTACATTGGATTAAATTCCGCGACAAGTGTTTCGATCCAAAGCATCATCTTCAGGTGGTTTAACTGAATTAATTCTCTAAACTGTAAAGCTACCTACTAATGCAAACTAATCTAATTACTAGGTGGGGGTAATGGTCAATCCTAAGCGCAACTCCTTTTGCGGGATGAATATTTAATGATATCTTACAAGGATGAAATTATGCTTATCTTGTCTTCATTAAGTGCGAAGATCTGCTGACGTTAGTTTTTTTCCATAATTAAGGAGAGAGACAAAAATTTCACTTAAAAAAAGATTCAATAATAATGAATTGTTCAAGTCTATTTGATCGTTAAATAAGGAAACCGATGATTTTTGTTTATTCATTTCAAGGCTCTCCAAAAGGTTCAATTTTCTACTTCTATTTTCCGTTCGCAAAATTTCGAAGTCGTCTTTAAAAGCATGATTATTAATTTTCAAATGATCCGCGTATGCCGAATGTCCTCTACCTTTTATAAAACAATTTCTATCTTCTAGTACTCTTGTTTTAAAATTCCTACCTGTTTGTCCTATGTAAAAACATGAGCAATCTCCGCAAGTTGAATTATATCATTACATAATCCCAACCCTGTATTCTCTAGATGAACCATTCATCTATTATTCATTCGAGATTTATATTACTATGTATAATTTTGATAAGCTTTCAGTTTCTAATGACGCACAAGTGCAGGTGTTCATTGTTTGTTATTTTCCTTCTGGAAGTTTCAGAAAAGATTATGTTATAAATACCACTGAAGACGATCAATCGTCATTAATTAAAAGTAGTTTTTGAGCGCTCGTACAACTTACACGAGGGCTATATCATTTCGTCACGATGTCTGTATTTTTCGAATTTTGAGCCGAAAATGGTCTCAATGGACTATGTTCGACTCACTGATGACGAATCCGTCGGAAAATTCGAGTCTGTCCGTCCGTCCGTCCGTAAATACGATAACTCTCGAACGGATCAACCTAGAGACTTGAAATTTTCAGTGTGCGTTCAGTTCCCGAATGCCACGGTTAAGTGCGTTAATGGGCCAAATTCCACCAGGGGTTCCGTAAATATGGCCGTTCAAAGTTTTGATCCCCTGATTACTTGAGAACTACAGATTCGATCAAGATGAAATTTGGCACTCAAATGGAGAATGAGGTGTTCAAGCTACATGTGAAATTTTGTCCAGATCACATGACCAGAACCATAGAAACCATAGAAAATTGTAACTTTTGAACGGAAAGACCTAGGGACTTGAAATTTTCAGGATAGGTGTGGATCTCGAATTTCGTGATCACGTTCATCTATGAGAAAAATTATACAAGGGGTTCCGTAAATATGGTACTTTGAAATTTAGTTTTCTTGATAATTTCAAAACTACAGATTCGATCGTGACGAAATTTTGTATACTTATGGAGAATGATATAATCAAGCTACATTTCTTCAGATCACATGACCAGAACCATAGAAACCATAGAAAATCATAACTTTCGAACGGAAAGGCCTAGGGACTTGAAATTTTCAGGATAGGTGTGGATCTCGATTTTCGTGATCACTTTCATCTATGAGCAAAATTATACTAGGGGTTCCGTAAATACGGTCGTTTGAAATGTTGGTTTCTCGATCATTTCGAAACTACGGATTCGATCGAGATGAAATTTCGTATTTTAATCGAGAATGATATATTAAAACAATGTTTTGTCCAGATCTCATGACCAGAACCATAGAAACCATAGAAAATTGTAACTCTTGAACGGAAAGGCCTAGGAACTTGAAATTCTCAGGGTGGGTTTGGATCGCGAATATCGCGGTCGTGTTCATCAATGAGCAAAATTAGACTAGGGGTTCCGTAAATATGGCCTTTCAAAATATTTTTTTGCTGATAGTTCCGAGAATACTGAGCGGAGATGGAATTTTGCACCTTGCTGAGTAATAATGTATTCAAACTACGTGCAAAATTTTGTCCAGATCGCACCACCAAGACCATAGATACCGTAGAAAATTATAGCGAATTATCGAAAAAAAATTGATCAGCTGAAGCACTGACATGAAGTCTGGAGTTTCGCCTGAGTTTCAGAATTTTTTTGACAGCTGTCGAAAATTCCTTCAATTGATTTCTGAAACTAGAAAATGCGAATCTACCTACAAGGTGCATGTACGAGCGCTCAAAAGCTCCTGCCTTCACGGCAGTGCTTTTCGTAATTTTTTTCTAACTGTTTGATAGATAGGTCGGACTTGGCTTTCGATTTCAAAAATATAATTTTACACACCACCTTTATTTAATTTATCAGTTTTATCATTATTGTTTTCAATTTATCTGCCTAAATTGTTCGTGACTAATATGCAACTGAAATATCCTTTGTTTTTGAAAAATGAGAAATTCTTTCCGAAACTTTTCCCGAATAAGTTAAAACTTTATAATGTCGTTCTTTTCCATGTTGTGTTGGGTAAACTTCCTTCAAAGTGTTCTTAAAAATATTTACTAAAATTTTTTTTTGTTTATTTTTTTTCAAATTTTGTTTTCATTCCAGTAGAAATATCCTGAGGGATACACCAGCCATAGAACTCGGTGAACCAGAAGAAGAAATGGATGAATTCACAAGATATGGAATAAAAGTAATTATTGGGAAATTCGAGAATAGAGTTATAACATGAACTGTGGGAACTTGGATATTCTGTTCAAAAACAAAATCGCGTTTTCGCTACAATCGTTTCCGATTGGATCGTATTTTTAGAATTCTCACACAGCTTGTTTTGATGTAAAGGCAAGGATCAAGATTCAACTGGCGTTGGAATAAATTCAACATAGTTTCCAATATCATACTTCGTAACTACACAACATGAACATTACTGAAGTGCGCGCGAGAAAGAACTCAACTCGGATGTCTCTGGTAACGGCGAGATTCAATCCGAATGACAGATTTGCATAATATACAACGACTATTTTATTCGTTTCCGGTTTAGAATTGTATCTTCGCATGCAATCTGGGAAATGGAAATCCAATGCATTTTGACACACACATATTTATGAAGCCATGATTTTCATGAAGCGTATAAAGTTTGGAGGTTGAAGTTTCGGTCAATTCCTGCGGTCTGTTTGGTAGTTTTCGAGTGATAAAGAGTCGTTCCCATCTTTCCTTTAGAGAATAAGAAGCCAAAACCGAAATTTTCTTCATTGGCTTGTGTTTTGAAAAGGCAGTTTTGGAGGGAAGTTAAAAAGGAAAATCTTAATTCACCTAATGGTATTTTCTTTCAAATTTCTTCTTGTTCCCTCGCATAAAGTCCTTCTTCACCTTGATCAAGAATTCTTACGATTCTTCATATCTATATCAAAGTCAAAGAGAACCGCTAATGAAGCGAATCTCTATTATTTCTGTTTCATCCCCTTGGAAACGGCAATAATTATATTCCCTCCTAATTGAACTTCTATTCCGACTTTGCTTTTCTACTTTCCGGGAATTGTTCTTTTCCCCACGCCTCTGCTTTTCATCAGAAATTGGCCAACTTGAGGAAAAACACGGAGTGAAACGTCCTGGAGATCGAGATCAGGTCATCTCAATTGAGATATGAACAGGCGAAAGAGGAGTTGTCAATTTCACTTCTAACAACTTCGAGACTGAGATAAACTGACATTTAATTGAATAAAGTGTTGAGTTTACTTATTATTATTCGAGTAACGGATAAGATACTGAATTAATAGACATACTGTTATCAAAAAAAAAAATTGAGAACACTTTGAAGAAAATATACCCAACGCAACTCGAAAAAGACCGAGATAATAAAGTTTTAACTTATTCGGGAAAAATTTCGGAAAGAATTTCTCATTTTTTGAAAACAAATGATATTTCAGTTGCATATTAGACCAGAAACAATTAAGGGAGATATATTGAAAATAATAAAGATAAAACGGATAAATTAAATGAATGGTGTATATAAATTAACTTGCGGAGACTGTTCATGTTTTTACATAGGACAAACAGGTAGGAATTTCAAAACAAGAGTACTAGAACATGGAAATTGTTTTACTGAAGGTAGAGGACATTCGGCATACCTCTTGGAGTGCCTTGATATGCATAAACAAAAAACGTCTGTTTTATTTTCAAACGACCAAGTAGACTTTAACAAGTCACCATTATTGAATCTTCTTTGAGGTGAAAAAAAATGTTTGTCTCTCTTCTAAATTATGAAAAAAAAAATTACGTGAACAGATCTTCTAACTTAATGGCGGTAAGATAAGTGTAATTTCATCCTTGGAAGCATCTCGAGATAACATTAAATATTCATCCCACACAAGGAGTTGCGCATTGTATTAACCATTATCCCCACCTAGTGATAAGATTTATTTGTATTAGTGGGTAGCTCTAAGGTTTGAAGAATTAATTTAGTTATATCTTAACCACCTGAAGATGATGCTGTGCGATCGAAAAACGTGTCGTGGAATTTAACCCAATGTAGTGGAGAACATGTTAGTTATTCTATTGTAAGTTTCACTCATTCATGTTGATCTTATAAATTTGTTTTGATCAAGGATCGCTACACTGTCAGCTCATGTGAAGTCAAAAATTCCATCCATTCAAAGTGTTGATTCCTGGAGATTTTTTTACAAGTTTTCAGAATTTCACGTGAAATTCATCAAAATCTGACATCTCGAATTCGGGATGCAAATATCGTGAAAAATGAAGCAGGGTGTTATTTTTCAAGGTTAACTCTCCCTTTTCAACCCCAACAATTTCTGTCGAACGCATTCTTCGTTTTATTTTAAATTTTTTTTGTATTTTGCGTTTTTGTCCATTGAAAAAAAATTGGAAATTATGTTAGTTATTCTATTGTAAATTTCACTCATTCATATTGATCTTATAAATTTGTTTTATTTTTTATTTCGCACTATAATTATGAAAACTTCAATGGAAAAGTCAATTTCAATTTTCGTTAACCTTCATTGTTAAAAAATGTCATAAATACCTTAATAATTCGATGAAGAGTGGATTGGGAGTATCAACCTTGGTAGGGCTTACCTGGAATAAAAAAAGAAATTATTATTGATCCATCTGTAGAAGAATGCGATGAAGATGTTGGTTGTTTTCGAAGATGAAACATTACTTCCCCCATTTCGAGAATTCTTCAATGAATTAGAAAAAGCTACATCGAAGGGTCCACAAAAAACGTCAATCTTTAGACTATCCCGCCGAAAGTGATCGATGTGGATCATCCTGACTTAATCAAACATATATGTCTAGCGAAGAAAAGCAGCAAAAAATATAAAAAGGGGAATATCCGAACGGTCGGAGAAAAAACTTTCGATGCGATTGACTGATAAATTGCTCTCGCAGACCTCCAGTCAAAGATCGCATGCAAAAATCGTCCAGGTCAATCGCTCCAACTATCCATTAATCACTTCGCTGAGCGACTCTGTCAACCCTATTCTCGTTTTATGTATATTTCGGCCAAGTTTCGACACACACACAGGTGGGGCGGGTTCACGTGTAGTACGGGCCTAATTGTATGTACGGCGATCATACCGCAGTGGAAAATGCATTATGTATTTTCATTCTGATATTTTCTATGATATACCATTTTTTTAACATCTTCATACATTTCGGGTCGTTCAACGACGTCAGAGTTCGTGACGGTGGGCCTGATACGAAATTAAACGACGTTTTCAGCGTTCCCCACAGAATTAAATTTGATCAATTTACAAGGGATGAAACAGCCGACACCTGTATAATCGCTGCTCGAAAGTGGGAAGACGATTTGACTTAGTTTATATCATGTCAAACTTCGTTCGCATGTAGTCTGCAATTCAGATAATAACCTAACAGAAGGCACTTCTTGACTGCTCTCCCGGAGGAGTCTTAAAAGCGCTGTTTAGGTCGTATACCGTAACTGCACTCTGCATCTATCTACCTCCCGACTTAGGGGTAGGGGGATGTTAGGAAGATATTAGGAAGATAAACAGCGTCTCAAACTTCCCTTGTAGCTTGTTGCGATGTCGACGATATTACGTGTCAGTTCCTTGTTTCACCGGCGGCTTCGAGTTTAAACAATTTGAGCGTTTGGAGATCTGTCCAGACTCGAGAACAGGAAAGAAACGGGGTGAGTTAATCCAAGGATTATCGGCTCCTGTTTTGTTCCAGTTCGTTCAACAGTTCGAGGGAATGGATTTCTGCCCTCTCAAATTTCGAAAATAAGTTTGTTAATAGGGAATTACGCTTTAGGAAGTGACAATCAATAGTAAATGCCTTCTCAAATTCGCAGTTGAAAGCCAGCTACCTCACGTGGCAGAGCAAAACGTATTTTGCCCTACCCGACTGGTGAAGTCCTACGTAGATATGGTCATATGATTTTTTTCCTCGATGAATCAAAAAATATCGATCGGATCAAATTGGAACTTTGTGGTTAGTTGTGAGATAACGACACAAAGATTCGTGTGAAATTTCATGAGGATCCACTAGATTTTTTTTTCGAACTCTAGTATCTCTGAAACTATTGGCCATATCCTGCTTGTGTCCGCATGAAAGGCATGTATAAAATGGGTTATATGAAAATTCAGCTCTACAGTTCTTTCACGTGAAAACGAATTTGATTTTTTCTGATCTGGTGTTGAGAAATTTGATATTCCATCTCTTGAAGTTTATGAATCCAAAATGTTATTATTTGTCACACAGACGGCCGGTTTGGTTCACGAAATTTATGGTTCGTTTCATAATCTGTTGTTCGATAGTATCGCTACAGTGTCAGCTCATGTGGAGTCAAAAATTTCATTTATCCAAAGTAATGGTTCTTGGAGATTTTCAAGCCTCAAAATATGTGTTTTTCCAAGTTTTCAGAATTTCACGTGAAATTAGTCAAAATCTGATATCTCGAATTCAGGATGAAAACATCGTGAAAATAACGCTATACATGTGGAAAATTTCTTTCCTTTCAAAGCATCTTCACGTATTTTTGATGATTTCGAATTACCTGGATGGGTGACAGCCCTGGCTAGATGAGTTTAAACAAGCGCGCAAAAGTTTCAGACTGCATGTCTTTTTTCGGATTATTTCAATTTCGTCAACTTCAAAGTTTTACCGAGGTATTTTGATGGTTTATTTTGACGAGTTTCACCTTTTGTTGAGAAAAACATTTGAAAGCCCGAAAAACCCCAAAAATCACGAGCCGCCACTGTTTTAGCATGTTTTCGCGTTCTAACACTAGAAGTTTAAGAGATATTCAGATAAAATTTGAAGAATTTTTAACTTTTTCGGGTTTAAGTGTTATGGTTTTCAAAATTGCTGTGAAATCGACATATTTTTGAGCGCTCGTACAACTTACACGAGGGCTATATCATTTCGTCACGATGTCTGTATTTTTCGAATTTTGAGCCGAAAATGGTCTCAATCGACTATGTTCGACTCACTGATGACGAATCCGTCGAAAAATTCGAGTCTGTCCGTCCGTCCGTCCGGCCGGCCGTATACACGATAACTCTCGAACGGAATGTCCTAGAAACTTGAAATTTTCAGGGTAGGTTCGAATCTCGAATGCCGCGGTTGAGTTCGTTATTGGGCAAAATTCGCCGAGGGGTTCCGTGAATATGGCCGCTCGAAATTTTGTTTTCCTGATTACTTTGAAACTACAGATTCGATCGAGATGAAATTTTGCACTCTAATGGAAAATGAGGTGTTCAAGCTACATGCAATTTTTCCAGCTCGCATCACCAGAACCATAGAAACCATAGAAAATTGTAAATTTGGAACGGAAACGCCTAGGGACTTGAAATTTTCAGGATAGGTGTGGATCTCGATTGTCGTGATCACTTTCATCTATGAGCAAAATTGTACTAGGGGTTCCGTAAATATGGTCGTTTGAAATTTAGCTTTCTTGATAAATTCCAAACTACAGATTCGATCGTGACTAAATTCTGTATACTAATGGAGAATGATATATTCAAGCTACATTTCTCTAGACCGCATGACCAGAACCATAGAAACCATAGAAAATTATAACTTCCGAAGGGAAAGGCCTAGGAACTTGAAATTTTCAGGGTGGGTTTGGATCGCGAATTTCACGGTCACGTTCATCAATGAGCAAAACTAGACTAGGGGTTCCGTAAATATGGCCCTTCAATATATTTTTTTCCTGCTAATTTCGAAACTAACGATTTGATTGAAATGAAATTTTGCACCTAGCTGAGGAATAATGTATTCAAACTACGTGCGAAATTTTGTCCAGATCGCATCACCAAGACCATAGATACCGTAGAAAATTTTAGGGAATTATCGAAAAAAAAAATTGGTCACCTAAAGTACTGCCTTGAAGTCTGGATTATCGCCTTAGTTTGAAAAATTTGTTCGACAGCTGTCAAAAATTTCCTCAATTGGTTTTCAAAACTGAAAAATGCGAATCTACCTACAAGGTGCATGTACGAGCGCTCAAAAGCTCCTGCCTTCACGGCAGTGCTTTTCGTAATTTTTTTTAAGTTAACTCTTCCTTTTCAACCTCAAAAATTTTTGTCGAACGCATTCTTCGTTTTATTTTTAATTTTTTTTGTGTTTACGTCGAATTCTTGACCATTCACAAGAAAAAATCGAGAAAGTCGGAATTATTTAGGAAATTGAAGGATACAAAATTATTTCATTTACATACATTAAAACAGCCACTGTTTTAGCTCGTTTTCGCGTTCTAACTCTTGAGGTTTTCGAAATATTCAGATAAAATTTGAAGAATTTTTAACCTTTTCGGGTTCAAATGATATGATTATCAGAATGGCTGTGGAAATCGACAGGGTGATACTTTTTTTAGGTTAAGTCTCTAATTTCAACCCCAAAAATTTTTCTCGAACGCACTCTTCGTTTTATTTTTCATTCTTTTTTGTATATTGCGTTTTCGTCAAATTTGTGACCATTCACAAGAAAATATCGGGAAAGTCGGAATTATTCAGGAAATCGAAGGATACAAAATTTATTTATTTACAAACATTTGAAAGAGCCACTGGTTTAGTATGTTTTCGCTTTCTAACTCTTGAGGTTTTCGAAATATTCAGATAAAATTTGAGGAATTTTTTACTTTTTCGGGTTTAAATGATATGATTATCAGAATTGCTGTGAAAATCGACAGGTTGATATTCTTTTCAGGTCAACTCTCCCTTTTCAACCCCAAAAAATTTTTTGTCGAACGCATTCTTCGTTTTATTTTCAATTTTTGTTTGTATTTTGCGTTTTCGTCGAATTCGTGATTCACAAGAAAAAATCGAGACGGTCGGAATTATTCAGGAAATTGAAAGATACAAAATAATTTCATTTACATACATTGAAACAGCCAATGTTTTAGCTTGTTTTCGCGTTCTAACTCTTGAGTTTTTCGAAATATTCGAAGAATTTCTAACTTTTTCAGGTTTGAATTATAAGATTATCAGAATTGCTGTGAAAGCCGACAGGGTGATATTTTTTAGGTTAACTCTTCCTTTTCAACCCCAAAAATTTTTTGTCGAACGCATTCTTCGTTTTATTTTCAATTTTTTTTGTATTTTGCTTTTTCGTCGACTTCGTGACCATTCACAAGAAAAAATCGAGAAAGTCGGAATTATTCAGGAATTATTTAGGAAATTGAAAAATACAAAATTATTGCATTTACATACACATTGCACTCCAAAACCTCAATGAAAGAATTTAATTTGATGTTCGGAACGTGAACCATTCTGGTCAGTGGTGTTAGAAAAAAAAAGCTTTATGTTCAAAATTAGGGAATAACCTTGAAAAATTTATATAAAATTGAACATTATTTGGACTATTGTAGTTATCTGAAAAGAAAATGGTCCACTTTGTGTATAAAAAAATAAAAAACCGAAAAACAGAATAACTTGACTGAGTTATACACTGTGATTTCAGGCGAAAGCAGCGCGGAAAAATTTCTAGCTCTGCTGCAGAAGAAATAATCATTTTCCTCCGTCCATGAATCAACGGCGAAACCCCTAATGAAATATTCCGCAGATGGTTAGTGATGTCAGGCCGTACCGGGAAAAATAGAATCTGAAGAGGCGAGATTAGCGAGATGTATGTGATGCTGGAAGAACATAAATCCCAGTTGCGGAGGACCGAGGAAACGAATAACGCTAAGAGAAACTTTGCTGCCGATGACAAATCTAAAACAATAAGCTCTGAATTGATATTTACGTCGACCGTCTTGCCATTGTTTCTCCGCGCTCCTTCTAAATTATCCTCATAAACACCTACTTTATAGGTTTTTGCTTTTCGGGCCAACCTCCAGCTGTCCTTAGTGTGTCTGCTCAACTTAACAAGCCGGGATTTAATAATACGACTTTGGAGAAATATGTGCCTTCTTCGTAAAGTGTATGGGAGTTGGCTTTCTCGCCTCAGCATAATTATGCGTTCGAGAAGTTATTGTTGGGAAATTTATGAGTATTCTTCTCTTCTGGTGCGAGCGTGAGGACTCTTGGACGGATTTACGTTCACGGTTGGAAAGTATTCGGCTTTATAAAAAAAAAACAATCAAGATTCTGAAACCGCTTTTCGTGTGCTATCATTGATCGTCATTTTCGTATTTTTACCAGGGATTGGTCTCAGACAATTAGGTTGGACTCCCAGATGAAGAACTCGTAGTCAAATTCAATTCACCATAGTTCAGAAAGAGAAGGCCTAACCATCTGAATTTTTTCCCAAAATTTCGAGAAATTTTTTCTTGAGGTTAGAAAATGAACGAAATTCCTCAATAAAAGTATAAAAAGGAATGTTAATGCACGATTTTTTTGAAATTTGTTTATTGCAGGAACTAAATACAGATTTTTTTTCTTATATTCATGGAGCATGTTGTAGCTCGAAGACACTCGACAGTTTCGAAAATACCCAAGCTTTGCCTATTCAAATATTAGTTCAAATCATTTCATCAGGATAGTTCTCTAAACACCAAAGCTAAAAAAATTCAAATCTTTTCTTCACACATTTACAGACATAGAGAAAAATAATGACGGTGTTGTTCGTAAAAAGGAGCTCGCGAAGAACAGGAAGTTATGTCCCATACAAGCTAGACGGGTCTTAATTCAACTAACAGGAAAAAGTCTTAAAACGATTAAATATTCTCGTGAAAATTAGCAGAATTTGTTGCCATGTTTTAACTGCGATATAAATTCAGGAAAACTTCCCGTACTGATTCGGCGGCACACTAACCGCGGAACGTGCCAAACTTAAAGAAGCATTAAGGTCAAAATACGCTGGAGTAGTTTTATGTTCATTATGACATTCATTACCATAAAAAAGAACCTCAGCGTAACAACAGGGTTTCAGGAGCAAAGTTTCTGGATATTAGTCCCAGGAGTTGCATTTTCATGAAAAAATCCCTGTTGTACTCATAAAGTTGAGGAGAGTAGCAGAAAAACTCTTCCATTCACCGAGCGAGCTGTCATCGACTTTTCGTATCTTGCGCAGCAATTTAAAATTAATGAAATAGAACAGATTCTTTTCTTTTTACCCACATGGATTTAAACAAAATCAATAATTGTGATCTGAGCATCCTTCATTTAAACTTACAATGGAATAACTAATATGATTTCCACTACATTGGCTTAAATTCCAAGACACCTATTTCGATGGCACAGTTTCATCTTCAGGTGGTTAAGATATAACTAAATTAATTTTCTAAACTCTAAAGCTACCTACTAATACGAACCAATCTTATCACTAGGTGGGGGTAATGTTCGATCCTATGCGCAACTCCTTGTTTGGGATGAATATTTAATGATATCTTAATGACGCTTCCAAGGATGAAATTATGCATATCTTATCGCCATTAAGTGAGAAGATCTGTTGACGTTCGTTTTTCTTTCCATGAATTAGATGAGAGGCAAAAATTTTCACTTCGAAAAAGATTCAATAATGTTGAATTGTTCAATTCTACTTGATCGTTTGATAAGAAAACAGACGATTTTTGTTTGTTTATCTCAAGGCTCTCCAGAAGGTTCAATTTTCTACTTTTATTTCCTGAAGTCAAAATTTGAAGTCTTCTTTGAGAGCATGGTTTTTAATTTTCAAGAAGACTCCGAAATAAAAATAGAGAATGGATCCTTTGCGATAAATAAACAAAAATCGTCTGTTTTCTCATCAAACGATCAAATTGACTTGAACAATTTACCACTATTGCATCCTTTTTGAATAAAAAATAAGGAATTGCGAATAGGATTGACCATTTTCCCCACCAAGTGATAAGATTGGTTTGTATCAGTAGGTAGCTTTAGAATTTAGAGAATTAATTTAGTTATATCTTAACCACCTGAAGATGGTGCTGGTGGAAATCATATTAGTTATTCTATTTTAAGTTTAATTTTGGATTTCCATCAAGTATCGTCTAATTCTGTTGGAATCCTTCATTAGGTTTGGGGGTTTCTTGTGATGCCAACATCAAAAACTTTGTTTTCAATTTTCATCATTTGGGGCTGAAAACAGGCACAGGTCGCAGAAATTCAGGTTATTCGAAATAAAACTTCAACAGCTAGTGAAATTAAAGCTTCTAGGTTTCTTTTCGCAACTATCAAGGCGGTTCTGAGCAAGACCTTTTTCCGCCGTCTCCTCCTCAAGATAATCAAATCTATTCACTCAAGCTCAATCTACGTGTCGCATTGGGATCAATTTGCATCCCCCGTAGGGTTGGCTGCTTGAATGTACTACAGCAATAATTCTCCGCTTCCATACTGGAAACTCGGCGAGTATAAAGGTCGATATGGCTAGACGTTCGTCCGGGAAATGTAATTTGTTGAGGGTGACCGTTTCGAAATTGAGTCAAGTCCATAACTAACATCTAGTTATCTTGCTCTCTGCGCCGAGTCGTTTGAATTCGGGAATTGTTTATTCATCAACATGGAATAGATATAGAATTAATTCATTAATTCCATATAACTCGGTTGGGATTCTGCGGTGAAAGTTATGTTGAACTATTTGTTCGCTATTGAGGATAATGAAAAATACGACCGCGTAGCGGTCGTTGAGTGGCCCATATCCCCCACGATTTTTACATCCGAGGATGAAAATCATTAAATAGAATTCATCAATAAATATTTGAAGATTTCATCTGGCCCTATCAAAATCATCCCCTCATCGCCGACAATGAAACGTTTTCCCGATGAATTCCTGAAATCCACCAAGAAGTCTTCGTCACAAGCCAACTTTTTTACGAAGAATAATCTCAATTGTCGTAAAACTAATCCTGAAACGAACTTTTTCCTCAGGAATGCAAATCCTTCTGTTTGTAGAGCGGTTTCGGTGAGAGTGGTGCCGCACCCTGATTTAAACACCCGACTTAATCTGAATTTGAAGTACGTCTGTTCTTGAGGATGGCTCCCATTGTTCGCTAGGTTTTCTTTCTGCCGTTCGTTGTTCTTTTCTCCCCGAATTTCGTCTCCGCTATGCTGCGAAATTCGATGGATATTACGTTTGGTTTCATCCCTTATAAATTATCTTGTCGCGAATCGGGCACGGTTCGGCTCTGAGGAAATCCAATGTCTTTTTTGTTGACGGTATTCGGCTGACATGGAGGGAATGACAACCTGTTGGACATTCTGGGGAATTTGTTTCGTCTGGCAAGATTATTTTTTGTGGTAATCGAAAACGGAATAAATAAATGATAAACCCACCCACTATTTTTCAATACATTCACCGATTATCGAAAAACATCCAACACACAATAAAAAAAATATATTTTTATCTTCTGCATCAAACCTAGAAGTTTTTGGATGTGACCTACTTGTGTCGTACTCTGAACAATATGGGGATTTGTTATGTAGATTCAAAAATTTTCCATCCTATTTCCATAAGTTTTACAGTAGTGAATAAATATCGAAAATAATGAAGCATATTTAATAGCAAAAACATTTTCCAGGAGTTCCTTTTTTATCTCGCTATTTTTTATTGTTTTTCACTGTGATTGTGATTTGTATCTTGTTATTTTCAGAAATATATTCTATGATTTTGTTAAATTTTTTCAATGTGGTTTTATTATGCGTCCTTTTTCCTTTCGGTCTATTTTCGTGTATTTTGTAGTATTAATATATTTCAGAAATATATTCCATGATTTTGTGATTCGTATCTTGTAATTCTCAGAAATATATTCTATGATTTTGTTAATTTTTGGGATGACCTATTTTTGTGTAGTTTGTCGTATTAATATATTTCAGAAATATATTCTATGATTTTTTTCATTTTTTTGATGCGGTTTTATTGTGCATGCTCTTTTCTTGTTAGGTTGGTCTATTTTGTGTAGTTCGTAGTATTAATATATTCTTTTCTACTGAATATATTTTCTGAAGTGTGCAATATTTTTTCATTGTAAACGTTATGTTTTTCTTTTGGTATATTCATTTCAGTAATATATTTTTTTTGTGAATCATTATTTCTTCTTATAATCTTGTTTATTTTTGTTGAGATTATTTCGATGAATCAATATATAAATAAAAATACTATTTACGTGAATATCGGAAAATAATGAAACATATTTATTAGCAAAAGAATTTTTCAGGATTTTCTTCTTTCATCTCACTATTCTTTGTTGTTTTTTACTGTGATTGTGATTTATATGTTGTAATTTTCAGAAAATATTCTATGATTTTGTTCATTTTTAGTTTGGCTTATTTTTGTGTAGTTTGTAGTATTGATATATTTCAGAAATATATTCTATGATTTTATTCATTTTTTTGATGTGATTCTATTATGCATGTTCTTTTCTTTTCAGGTTGGTCTATTCTTGAGTAGTATTGATGAATTCTTTTCTACTCAGTATTTTTTTGAAGTGATATTTATATTTGTGCAATATGTTTTCCTTCTGGTATATTCATTTCTGTACTATATTGCTTTTGTGAATCATTATTTTTTCATATGATCTTACCTATTTTTGTTGAGATTATTTCGATGAACCAATATATAAATAAAAATACTCTTTACATGAATATCAAAAAATAATGAAACATATTTATTAGCAGAAGCATTTTTCAGGATTTCTTCCTTTCATCTCACTATTCTTTGTTTTCTACTGTGATTGTGATTTGTATCTTGAAATTTTCAGAAAAATATTCTATGATTTTGTTCTATTTTTGTGTAGTTTGTAGTATTAATATATTTCAGAAATATATTCTATGATGTTAATTTTTTTGATGTGTTTTTAGTATTCATGTTCTCTTCTTTTTAGGTTTGTGTAGTTTGTAGTATTAATAAATTCTTTTCTACTCAATTTTTTTTATGAAGTCATATTTTATATTTATTTTAAAGGTTATGTTTTCTTTCTGGTATATTCATTTCAGTAATATATTTTTTTGTGAATCATTTTTTTTTATGATCTTATTCATTTTTGTTGCGATTATTTCCATGAATCAATATATAAATGAAAATTCTCTTCGAAAATATCGAAAAATAATGAAACGTATTTATTAGCAAAAAATTTTCAGGATTTCTTTCTTTCATCTTACTATTGTTGTTTTTAACTGTGATTGTGATTTGTATCTTGTTATTTTCAGAAATATATTCTTTGATTTTGTTTATTTTTAGGTTGGTCTATTTTTGTTTATATTTCAGAAATGTAGTCTATGATTTTGTTCATTTTTTTTTCCTTTCAGGTTGTTCTATTTTCGTGTAGTTTTTAGTATCAATATATTCTTTTCTGCTCAATATTTTTTTCGAAGTATATTAAGTATGTTTTCCTCTGGTATATTCACTTCAGTAATATATTTTCTTGTGGATCAGTCTTTTTTCTCATGATCTGTTTATTTTTGATGAAATTATTTCGATGATTCAAAAATAATTATATTATTCGTGACGAAAAAAATCCATAAATATGAATCAATAAATAGATTTTTTTTCTATTTTCATTGCACTTATGCTCTTGTTTTCATATAGGTACACAAATCTACCCATAAATGAAGTTTCTCTCTTATAGTTTCAGAATATGTTTCATTCTTTCATTTCAGTTCTCAAAATTCCTGGATCAGATACTCGACTTCAGACGAACAATGTCAGATATCCCATTCCGAATTTCATTATTCGCGAATAGTAAAACGTATACTGCCTGAAAATCTGAGCAAAATTTATAACTCGCCATCAGCCCGGAAAACACAGTTTCCATCCCCGCTTTTATTAGGTCGACGTGAACGTCTCGTCGCTCCCGCATTTTCCGCCCCGAAAATGGAAACTGCAGCGGAACGCGAAAAAGGCCGCGGAAAACCGGTTGTCACTTTTTGGACAGCCAGAGAGCCAGAGAAAGAGTCCATCATCAGTTTTCTGCATCTCGTCGCATCCATCTTCATAAAGGGAGGTGTAAATGTGAGGAAACGTTATTTTATTCACGGCCGAGCTCTCCCGCGGGAATCATTATAAATTCATATATTCCCTTTTATTTTGCCGATAGGATGAATTACTGGCCGTTTCCGCATTCATAAAAATGGGGAGAGACATAAATGGGGACGGCGATTGCGATCGTTTAGGCGAGAATGAAGACAGGGCGACCGTCCGTCGGCTTTTGTTTTCGTTTTATCACCTGTCGTATAAATAGCCGAACGTCTTTATCCCGGCCGATAAAGGAAGACAGATTTCCGACGCCATTCTTCTCGCGATTGCGGTCGAAAACTGCAAGGCGCCGGAAACTGAGACGTTGAAAGAGTTTTCGGAATATCGTTACGGTCGATTGAACTGTATGGGGAATTCAGGGTCGCATCGAACGATGGGTTTTTCTGAGGTCCATTGGAAAAGTCCCAGAATGAATCCGACAGGACCAAACTATCATGTTTTTAGGATTCATTAATTTCGCAGATCAGTCTGATGAGATGACGACGAAATTCGGAGGAGGTGAATGTTGGTGCGTTGTAATAGAAATACGACTTGTACCCTTAATAAGGGTACTATTTATTATGTTGGAAGATTAGTATCATTATATATTTTTACCCGCTGTCACCATTTAATCTATTGTCCGAAAAGAATTGAGTTCGTGCTTCCTGCACGAAGAGGAAGTCACCTGTTTTACCCTTACTAAGGAACAGGTATTCAGGAAAGAAAACCCAAGAATTTGAAACAAAATTTGAGCTTTCTCCAGCAACAAACAAGAAAAAAACATCAACCATTCATCTGGTTTCGCATAATCATAATTAAATCAGACAATTAAGATCCTACTTTCCCTACTTCCTACAAACATACTAATCTGAGTGTACGAGGTGGTCAATTAACTCGATACAAAATAAATACAATTATTTTCACATTCCTTACATTGAAAATTACGAGAAGCACTGCCGTGAAATCAGGAGCTTTTGAGCGCTCGTATATCCACAAAGTAGGTAGATTCGCATTTTCTAGTTTTAGAATCAATTGAAGGAATTTTCGACAGCATTCGAAAAAATTCTGAAACTAAGGCGAAACTCCAGACTTAATGTCAGTGCTTCAGCTGACCAATTTTTTTTCAATAATTCGCTAGAATTTTCAACGGTATCTATAGTATTGGTGATGCGATCTGGAAAAAATTTCGCACGTAGTTCGAATAAATTATTTCTCAGCTAGATGATAGATTTCATTCCAATCCAATCAGTAGTTTCGAAACTATCAGGAAAAGAATATTTTGAAGGGCCATATTTACGGAACCCCTAGTCTAATTTTGCTCATTGATGAACGTGACCGCGACATTTGCGATCCAAACCCACCCTGAAACTTTCGAGTTATCATTTTCTATGGTTTCTATAGTTCTGGTCGTGGGATCTGGACAAAATGTTGCTTTAATATATCATTCTCGATTGAAATACACAATTTTATCTCGATCGAATCCGTAGTTTCGAAATTATCGAGAAAACAAAATTTCCAACGACCGTATTTACGGAACCCCTAGTATAATTCTGCTCATTGATAAACGTGAACGCGACAATTCAGATCCACACCTATCCTGAAAATTTCAAGTCTCTAGGCCTTTCCGTTCGAAAGTTATAATTTTCTATGGTTTCTATGGTTCTGGTCATGTGATCTGGACAAAATTCCACATGTAGCTTGAACACCTCATTTTCCATTCAAGTGCAAAATTTCATCTCGATCAAATTTGTAGTTTTCAAGTAATCAGGGGAACAAAACTTTGAACGGCCATATTTAGAGTACCCCTGGTGGAATTTGGCCAATAAACGAACTCAACCGAGGCATTAGGGAACTGAACCCTTACTGAAAATTTCAAGTCTTTAGGTTGTCCCGTTCGAGAGTTATCGTGCTTACGGACGGCCAGACGGACGGACGGACAGACTCGAATTTTCCGACGGATTCGTCATAAGTGAGTCGAACATAGTCGTTTGAGACCATTTTCGGATCAAAATTCGAAAAATACAGACATCGTGACGAAATGATATAGCCCTCGTGTAAGTAGTACGAGCGCTCAAAAAGATCAAATCAATTTCAGATCGAGTTATCAATAATATTGGGAATGACAATAACACCATTTACATGTACAGGGGTGAAAACTTTGAACTGAACTTTCCTACCTTGATTTGCAAGACACCTAATCCCTTTATGTACCTACTTGAAAACAAATTCACTCACTCCGAAAGTGACCTCAACCTTATTTTTCGCACTCCCGTTACGAATAGGACTTCTTACTTTATTCAAAACGCAATTACTTCGACACTTCCTTTCACGATCTATCACAGACTGTTTCCTAATCCGGATTCTGAAAATTGTTAACCGAAAATACTGAAGCTATTTTCCTGCAACGGACTACTACCTCAATTTAGTCCCTTCACCCCCCTAAATCGAAAAGTGAACCTAAGATTCTGTACCTGGTACCTTCCCGACTTTCAACTATGGCCCTAATCTGGATCGACAACTGACTCTTCCCGAGCTCTCGACCTGCGAGCAACTGACTCTAACTCTTTCGGAGTCCTCCAAAGGTAAACTTTTCCCCCTTCAAAAACCTAATTCCTGAGTTGACATTTTTCGTAGTGCCTTTCATTTGGCTTGGGGACACCCACGCTCTCAAATTCTTCTTCCGAAATTTTCCCATGGTCAACCGACGTTGCATATTCTCCCCTTCCGTTTCAAATTAATGACATCCGTTGATGATACAAAGTAATACAATGTATTCCCTAATATACCGACTTTTCTCCGAGATATGTAGCCGAATTTGAGATTAATTATTCATATTCCCAAATATTACAGCGTCTTCCAATGCAGAAATTGGAATTTAATGAAAAAGCTGATGAGCGTCTTTTATTTTCGACACTTGAGAATTTACAAAGTTACAAAACCTATAAAAGTGGACTTTTTGAGAAATAGAATACACTTTGGAGCGTTTTCAGCGTCAACCAACTCCATATTTCCGTCGGTTGTCGAAACCGCAACAGCAGACTTCTCGCGAAGCGGGATGAATAATCCGAAATGTAGTATTTCGACGAATGAATTCAATTAAATCGGGAACGTTTCGCAAAATCGCATGTCCGAGCGCGGTGAAATATGACTAAATTCAATCTCCACCCGAAATCAACGATCCATATTTGAATGTTCATGAATATATCAATGCATGTATTTCAATCTTCGGCAACATTTCATGCGAATTGAAAACATTCGAGAATGAACCTGAGCGTGAAACAACAGCATGAAAATGTAACGGGAAATTGAGGAAGGATATCGGGACTCATTGATTGAAAATGTCGGTTGAATCGACCGCGGAAAAATGCAATTCGACCTTTGTCGAATTTGGCGATTGGGAAAGTTGATAGTTTACCTTTGTGTTCATATATGTGCTGACTGAAACAGAAAATTCAAAATACGGAAAGGAATTCGTGGAACCTCGTCATCGAATACAAATACAATTCAACAAAAAAGAACCATCTGTGCATCTACCAGGAAAAAATTGGAAGAACATGGAATTTCCTATACACTGGAATCTTATTCAATTTTGTTTTATTAATGGGTCCAAACTTACTGAATTTTTCAGATTTACTTTTACTTTTATGGAGAAAACTCTCTACCAACAGTGATGTATATGTCAAGAAATGTGTCTTTTCAGTGAGAACCATTTGCCACCATTTTGCACCATTTTGCAGTTGGGCTTTTCCTCAAAACTTAACATTGAATTTGAAAAATTCAGTAATTTGAGCTGTTAATGACTAGTTACTGTTTTTTTCTTGTTGAAATTTTTTACCACTAGAAAAAAACATTGTTCGAATTATTCTTGACACTGCGCTCCATGGAATTGATTGTGGTTATTTCCCTGATTTTCTTCGCCATGCATAAAACAAAGACCCGAATTAGAATCGCACCACCCGCTAACTACACCCCTGCCGTGTCAGCTCTCGTTCTGACGGATTTTCATTAAGTGCTATTCACAAAATAAATTCGCTCTCAGTTTTCCTTTGAGTGCCCCGCCAGCGATGAAAAAAAATGGCCGAATTTGATTAGAGTTCGTTGAAAGCAATGAATCGGCAGCGTCTGGAGGGGCTTTCATTCACTGATGAAGATTTATGGAGTTTCGGCACCGTTTGATATTTTTCAATAAACAAATCAGATGATATTGGGCCCGTGGATTAGCGATTGATGTACCCCTGTCTCATTATCAGATAAAATCGATTCATTTATAGGAACTCACCGGGAGGAAGATTTTTATCGTCAGTTTCTTGTATCCACTGTAGGAATACTTTTTTCGACGTCTTCAAGTCAATCTCAGAAGTGAGTTCAAATTGAAACAAATCGAACGTTTCATCTGGGAAAAAAAAAATTAGTAATTCTTCCCACCAAGTGGATATCCGTTCTTTCAGCTAAATTCGACAAAGTTTCTATATTTGAATGAACCCTCAAACCCAACACGGCATTGCCAAACCATCGGTAACCACGCAAATGGTTTCATGAATGGGATGAAACGGTTCAAATACATTTTTACAGGAAAGAAATACGTACGTCCCATGTGTGTTTCGTCGGGCGCATATGTCTTTTATCGAGCTTTTAGAAAGTAAGTATCGGTTCCGTGAAACGGACTCCGGTATGGACACTCGAAATTGAAATAAAAATCGAATTACGAGGGGTTTGAATTCGATATGAGCCATTCAGTACTTGGAGCGTCCCCAATGCTGGTAATATGGTATTTTTCAATTTCGGTAATGCCCTCCCGGACTTTTTTGGGTGGATTGTTAGGATTAAAATGAATTCAAACTTCTTTGAATACTTCTAGTCAAAAATGCGGGCAATACTGGAGAGACAAGTGTTGGTCTAGTTCAAAGAGTTGCCTGCGCTAGAAGAAGGGTGATTATTCTCCGAATATAGAATTTCCTTTTTAAGTGAAAACTTGCGTTGAACGAGCTGGCAAGAGGCAATACTTAAGGATTCCAAGGAATTTGTAAGACCTATTCCCAGAGCATCTCGGAGAATCTCAGATCTCTCACATTTATTTCCCTTCAGATTCCATCTCTTTCCTCATTTCCGAAATTTTTCAACCACATCTTCCTAGGTTATAGGCGATTTAAATCAAGTTTTGAGAGTCGGGATATAAACAAGCGAATAAAAATGAATAAATAAATTTGACCTCAACACATGGAAATTGTCCATTTGGAATAAAAGAACACATTGGTTTAGCAATCAAAGGACCATTTAATTGTCTGAAATGAGGAAAATGCCACTTTTCTATGCTTTCGATATATTGACAGTACAATATCAAACAGAATGGAAATTCGAGAAATGGACCCAGAAATCTCCCGATAAGACAATACAGGGTGTTTTGAAAGATGAAGTTTTTTTTTCGACAGGTGCCAGAACTCATCAAATTACGTCAGAATTCCAAAAATCCTTTATATAAAATATTCAACAGGGCCGAGTATTTCAAAATCAAAGTAACACGCGAATCTGAGAAATTTACAACACGGACCTGAGGTACGTATTGAGATCTAAATGAATGTATTGAATGCTTTCAGTTTACTGGAAATCATATAACAGAGCCTATGATTTTTGTGACTTCCGAATTTTGCGAAGTTAGTGAAAATGCACGCTCCCCGGATCTCAACCCCTGTGATTCCTTCTTTGAGGTCATTAAAACATTAGTGTACAGTAACGTTGGGGTGAATAGTGTTGAAGAACTGAAACAACGCATTTGAAATTCTTCGTGAGCAAAATGATGTTATAGTTGCTGCATGTAATAATTCGTTATTACGCCGGGCAAGACTTTATGCACATCAAACGAATGGTCATCATTTCGAACCATTCCTGTAAACAATTTGGATTAGTTTTATCGGTGAGTTTTTTTTATAGAACATTTTGATAAGTATATTTTCTTCACCTTATTGTGAAAATCTGAAATTCCTTCGACAAATCGATTTCAGTTTATCCGAAGATGTGTGATTTGATGAAAATTTATATTTTCCCTTCAAATTCCATTGCAATAGATCGAAAATAGGCCAATTCTTCTCCAGGAATAATTTTTGGCGCGAAAAACTTATGGGAATAGCAGTTCGTTACAGATCAATACCAGGAATTTAATTGAAGAATTTTTTCCCTGAATTTGAAAATTCAACAAAAAAACATGTATGTATTTTCAAAGTCTTTAGTTTCCACTTTTATTTTTCTGTTTGAGGAAATAGGTAGAGAAAGAATGAAATGGATTTCTTCGTTCTTAAACTTCGAAGAACCTCTCAGAAAAATTAATTCAGAATTAGATTACACCCACATTCTCTACTAGAAAATATCCTCACTCCGAAGAAAAATATATTAAATGAAACAATGACAATGATGTATCTTCCGCAAGAAATATGAGAAAAAGATCAACTCATGTCAACATATATAACAGAAGACCCTTCTTGAATTCTGCAAACTGCAAATCCGTATTAGTTTTAGAACTGAAAACAACGCAAATCGAAAGAAATCGCTAATTTCTGAACCTAAACAGTAAACCAATGAAAAATACCGAAAAATCCGCCGAAATTTCTTATAACTCAAGATACCTTCAACCTTGCACTAAGTGAAATAATTATTGACTCGATAATAAATGAACGAATTTTCTAACCTGGACGAAAATTATTGAAGACCTCAATGATTTTAGATGATATGTGATGATTTCGTGGTAGTTCATAAGGAAGGGAAAAATGTGATTGATTTTGGCGAATGAGAATTCTGGTAGGTAGTTCCTTGAAGATGTTTCCTTATTTACGTACTGGGCTGGTTTTCATCAACAAAAGATCGCCTTTATCACGAAATGCAAATGTTCTAATGCCATTTTCAACAATTTCACCACTAAAACTGAACACAACATCAAAAAAATTACTGGCTCGGAGCCATTCAGAATTTTATTCGAACTTAATCAGCAATGGTATAATTATTTTTGCATGGAGAGGAAATCGAACGAAAAAAATGGAAGGCAATACAATTTCTGCAACATGACGCATGCAATCGAAACAATTATAACACTGGCCGAAAATTGGAAAAAACGTTCTCACAATATTTCATGTCGCAAAAATGTTTTGTTCAACTATTCACCACTCATGAAACAAACTGGAAATTTGATTGTTCAATTGACATATCTAACGGAATAATCTTTCAATGAGTTTCTTCAAAATATAATGGCGAGAGCTTTACTTCTGAAATTTTTTCGAAGATTGTTTTGAAATATTGTGTTTCAAGCTACTATTTAAAGTAACTATTGGGCGAGATTAGAAACGATAAATCCATCTCCTTCAAGTTCATCCGTATAATATTCCAGAAAAATTTTACAAGCACCTGGAATTAAAATTGAAACGGAGCTTTCTCTGATTAATGTCTCCATCAAAGGTGTCGAACACAAAAACAGCACTGAAAAATTTGAAGATTATGATATTAAACTCCCTTAAAATCAATAGTTCTAACTTTCCTCAACATCAAAAGCGCCGCCGTCTTTTGATGTTAATCCCGATACCGCTAATATTTCATTCCGGCCTCTGGATCGACGTAGAACGAGTGGGCGGATGTGGAGAATTTCGTTCACCAGGTTCATTACAAATTCAAAACGAAAGGTATCGATTCCCGGCGTTCATACACGCATACAACTTCCTTGAAACCATAACGAAACGTCTAACGCAGGTGTTTCGCCATTCAGAATTGTTTTGATTTGGCGAAACAACTCTTTATTCGTTGCTGAAAGGGAACTCAGCTTTCCACATTCAAAATTCCATTGTGAGGGGTTTTACATTCGAAATATGCATCGCACTGTTGGCTTGAAAGTTTCCGTTGTACGTGATTTGAAATTCATTTGGCGAAGGGGTTTTTTTTATCGTCGAAATCACCAGGGCTGAATGCTTGTGTTTAGGATAAGTTATCAGACAGGTGTTTTTTCTTATTCTCTGGGATACTAGGAAATGGTTCAAATCAAAAATATGCTTTTTTATTCATTAAGTGTCTCAGAATGAAGAGTTCTCAAAGTAATGTGAATGATTGAATTGAGAAGGGTTAGCTTTCTGGGGCTATACATAGGATCCGTTTTTCAAACTGTAATAAAGAATGAATTGGTCAAACAAGAAAATATTCATATATAAAGGATGTTGAAAACAAATATTAAACAACTATTTGTTCCCATAATTTGAATGAGGGGCATTTAACAGGTTCAAATTCATTGATATTTCGGAAAAGTTTGGTAATAAATGTAAAGTTTGTCAGATTCAGGAATGAAATTAGATAAATTATGCTAGATAAATTAATAGCAAGCCAACAAAACAATTCATGCATCTCAGAGACCAACAAATTCATCATTTGTACCTGTAGACTGGTTTCGATCCATATCAGATTTCGTCAGTACAGTTAGCAAAATGACAAATTCGATGTGAGAAACAGAAAACCTTTGAAACATAAGGCAACGTGGATCTGAGAAAATTTCCCAAATCACGCCACCTGTCCGTTCCAAAAGCAACTGTCTCAAATATCGGAAGATCATGAATCGCCTTATCAATTTCGCAGCAAAAACACATGTTTGACGCGCCGTGAACATTACGAGCATATATGGTCACACATGAAAATTACGAGTTCAAGCTTTAACCTTATTCGTCAGAATAATTGACTTGAATAATATACGGCTGTTTATCGGAAATTATCAAATTCAGGAATGAAATAAAAAAAATTATACTAGATGAACCATGTGTGACCATATATGCTCGTAATGTTTACGACGGGTCATACATGTGACTTTGTCTTGGGGAGTTGATAAGGCGATTCATGATCTACAGATATTTTGGACAGTTGCTTTTGCAACGGACAGGTGGCGTGATTTGGGACATTTTCTCAGATCCACGTTGCCTTATGTTTTGAAGGTTTTCTGTTTCTCACATCAAATTTGTCATTTTGCAAACTGTATTGACGAGATCTGATATGGATCGAAACCGGTCTACAGGTGCAAATGATGAATTTGTTGGTCTCTGGAATACATGAATTGTTTTGTTGGCTGGCTATAGGTTTATCTAGTATAATTTTCCTGATCTCATTCCCGAATTTGATAATTTCAGATGAACATCCGTTTATTATTCTAGTTAAGTTTGTGTTCAGTCTGTATTACAGTATAATGTTTTATATAATTCAGAGGCTAGACTTTTAATCAATGTTCGAGGTCAACACTCCGCGTCCATCCTCAGACGCTATCCCAGTCGAAAAATGACCTAGTGGAACGTGAACCCCAAACTTAAGTGAGAAGTTATTTAATCTCGGAACTTTTAAATTCCGATTCGATACAAGAGTTGCGCTATAATTCCTCATAAAATCGGGCGGCCGCGGGTTGATTGTTTCCCCCAAAAACGAATGAACCCCCGGTATAAGATATGGAGTAATCTGGAGTTTTCGAGTCGAAATTATTTCGGAGGAGAGGAAGAAGTAATTATGGAGGTTCTTCGGCTGTTCCGGCCTTCTAATTCCACGGTAATCGTTGAAATAATGCTTTAATTAGGATAATTGCCCGGTTTGAATGTCACTTCGACGATGGTTTAATTTGTTAGATGGACCAATCTGAGGAGTTATCCGTTTCTGCCAAGGATTATTGTCGGTTTGCGAGGATTTCACCTCGGGGTAATGACGCTTGATAAATAATTAACAGAGAAGTCTCCGGAATTTCGTTCGGAGATGAGCCGGTGTTGACCAAGGATTATTGCGCTTCCGTCAACGGCGAATCGTCACGAATTTTCTGGAGCAATCTAATTCAAAATCTAAGAAGTGGGGGGCAATGCAAACCTCAGGCCCTAACTCTTATTACAATGATTTGTATCTTTTCCGTTGACCATAGAATAAAAGCTCATTTTAACGCACTCGAAATCATCCATTAATAACCCCTATTAATGCATGATTTCTTGTATTAATGCATGATTATCATGGCAACCGATTATAAAATATTCAGTCGGAGCACGATCGAGCTGTCAAATTTATTTATTCGCTTTCGATCAGAATCTTATTTTATCCGTTACGCTACTACATAATGAATAACGAAGAAAATATCCCTTTGACACCGCCAGATGTGACAAAAACTGCTGAAGCAGCAACTTTGAGTCTGCTTCCTGAAAAGAGCCGCCATTTATATGAGAAAACCTATGCTGAATTCAGATCTTGGTGCAAGGACAAGAAGGTTCGGAAGTTTACGGAAACGGTTTTGTTGGCATACTTTACGGGTATTGCAGAAAAGGGGCATCTAGCAAGTTTATGGCCAAAATATTCGATGCTGAAGTCAACACTAAATGTGAAAGACAATACTGATATAAGCAGATACCACAAACTGGTGATGTTTATTATAAATGGAAAAGAGAGGGATATATCCCAAAAAAATCAAAAGTTCTCGAAAAAGAACATGTGAGAGAGTACATAGCGAATGCTCCTGATAATGTTTTCTTGATGTCGAAGGTAAAAATAAAACTCAATTGAATCGTTATTCCAACTTATTCTCATTATCTCGTTATAGTGAAATAACTATCATTGTTTGATTTGTAGGTCGCTTCGATATTCGGAGTAGCAGGTGCATTGAGAAAAGATGAATTGTTAAGGTTGCAGAGAAAGGATGTACAAGATATGGGATCGAAATTTTTGGTGACAGTGAATTAATCGAAAACACATTCGAACAGGATATTCACTGTGATGGATAATGATGAGCATACACTTTTAAACATAATAAAGAAATATATATCCTTGAGGCCAGCTCACACTCCACACGAAAGATTTTTCGTTTTTTATAAGAACTATAAATGCTCAACACAACCAGTTGGAATAAATACATTTTCTAAATAAGCGTCAATGATTGCAAATTTTCTTAAATTAGAGCAACCACATTTGTATACAGGTCACTGTTTTCGGCGTTCTTCTGCATCTATTCTTTCTGACAGTGGTGCAGATTTTTCAGCCATCAAAAGACTTGGTGGTTGGAAATCAACTTCTGTTGCAGAAGGGTATATTGAAAACTCCATTCAGAATAAAATAGAAACTGCAGAAAAAAATTTCATGTCATAATAGTTCCAAAGTAAATAATGCTTCAACCTCCACTTCTTAAGATAATCGTAAGATTAGCTTAAGTTTGGGCAGTTAATAGTTATTTAATCAACTCGTTTATTAATTCAGCGATTAATGGTCTCAAACATTAACGCGCTGAATTAATAAACGAGTTGATTAAATAACTATTAACTGCCCAAACTTAAGCTAATCTTACCTAACCTATCCTCATCTTCAATCTATAAAAAAAAGCCGAGAACACGTCGAAAATGCAACGTCGCACATAGGCCGATAATATAATATTATTTAACGAGCGGTAATGTAGGTCATAACTCATGCAGAAGAAGTTTGTAATTCATCAATAGAGTTATGACCATTCCCGCAAGTTGAATACTATACTTCATCTACGACTATAACAATAAATACTAAGATACAAGTACAGAGAAAGAACTTTATTTACAAATCTTAATAGTTATCTATAACAATGCATTATTTATGTTGATTGTGCTTCTTACCATGGAGTAGAAAGTTCATAGGGGCAATGTTTTATATTTAATGCTGAGTTCACTGAAATATGCCGAAAGAACATTACCTGTAAACGATGACTTAAAATTCTTACTGCTACACCAATCTTGAAAATTGTTGTATACATCTTTATACATATTTGTTTTGGGATTTTTCGGGCAACATTTTCTGTATGGTAACATTGACAGATTGTCTTATTCAAGATGTACATAATAATTCATGTTCACTATCTGAATTCATCTTTTTCAGCAAAACACTCACAATAATAATTAGGTATAAACTCAATTTGAGAAAACGTCAAAATTATTCAAGTGATCTCCCCTCAATACCAATTATGGACTGTTCCCTTTCGGCCAATCGGCTTCTTCAGAAGCACAGAGACAGGGAGTTATAGTAGTGAGTTATTATAACTCACGGTGTTTGTTATATGATTCCATAGGAGCAGATAGAAAGTATTATATGAAAGTTCAGATTTACGGCTGTTCCACGTCGAAGGGAAATCGAGTTCTTCTGATCTTGTAGATGAATTTTATATATGCTGTTATTCTATCTTTCTGAGTGGTATGAAGAATTAACATCCCCAGAAACGTGAACCACGTTAATTTCGTCGATACAAATTTTTCATTAGGGCATAACGAACCAGAATGATTACGAAAACCAGGTCCGGCTCCGAAACAGAGTGCGAAACTCAATTTGCGCTCGGAAAATCCAACACGCGATCGGAACGGCGTGCAAATGCAATCAGCGATCGATATCGGGGGCTTTTTCGATGTAGCAACAATCAGAATAATTATATTTCCCCGACATAACCACAGCAATTCCGTGGGCGAACGCCATACGATAAATTCCGAATCATTATATGTAACAATCAGGAAATTAATGCCGATATGACGAATGGGGCGGGAGCATTTCGCGAATTATCTAATAAATAACCCCGGCCGTATGACTTCATTCGGCCAGCCCTGGTTGTATAATCCGGGAGCCTTTGACGAACGTAAGGCGCGATTAGAAGGGTTCGATTGCCGGTGCTCACGCCATCGCCTACCCCTGTTGGATCGATTCATAAAAAGTGATTTTATGGGGGATATTCGAGAAATTGACGGTAGGAAGGTTTGTTTCTCAGTTACAGAGACGGGAATACAACCCCTAAAAAATTATTCCGCAGAATGAATTACCCTAGAGGACATCAAAATCATCATTGGCAACAGCAGACCGTGGTTTCGACTTTCTTGAGCCTTATCAGTGTAGTGTATCGAAGATAAATCTGATACGAGGCTGGCTTGCTTTAAAACAAAGAGATGTGTAGATCAGAGAAGAAATTTCCACCCAAAAAGGTCCTTAGAAAAACTCAACGACCCCTCAAATAGCCACAAGCATGCAACGTATGTGAACATCGCATTAATTATACCATGTTTTAGCACAGGTTAGAAGCTTATATCGACGTTTTCTAGCCAGAAAAAAACGAACGACAAAATTGTCTGAAGATATACTTTGAAAAAGAAGGTATTTCCATGAATAACGTATTCATAACCGTCTTATTACACTTGGTGAAACACTCATTTGCTCGGCCCATCGGCTCGGTTTATCCATTTCAAAAAGGATCGAAACAAAATCATATAATGATAAGAAGTCTGAAAGCAATATCGCGTATAGAGCTGATAAAAGCTGAGGTAAATTCAACAAAAATGATGAAAATTAAACAGATTAATCAGATAAATCGGGAGTATATAGGGTGTTCTCGAAGGTGAGGTTTTTTTTTGACAGGTGATTGAACTCATCAAAATAAGTCAAAAATCCAAAAATCTTCTGAATAAAATATTCACCAGGGCTGCGTATTTCGGAATCAAAGTTACCCGCGAATCTGAGAAATTCCCAGTCAAGATCTGGGGTAATACGTATTGAGATCTAAATGTGTTCAGATGCGTTCAGTTTACGGAAAATCACTCATCAAAATAAAATGAAATTCCAAAAATCCTTCGTATAAAATATTCACCAAGGCCGAGTATTTCGAAATGAAAGCTACCCGCGAATCTGAGAATTCTCAGTCCAAATCTGACGGTATGTATTGAGATCTAAATGTGTTTATTAACTTCCTTCAGTTTACGGGAAACTATCTAATAGAGCGAATGATTTTTGTGACATTTCCTAATTTTATAATGTGTTTCCAAATAGGTAGATGGAACGTCATGGGTCGATTTTTTGGCCCTCGCGCTCCCCTGATCGATTTCTTCTTTTGGGGTCATTTGAAAACATTAGTGTACCGTAACGGTGAGGTGAATAATGTTGAGGAACTGAAACAACGCATTGAAAATGCTTGTGACATTATTCGTGAGCAAACTAATGTAATAGTTGCTGCATGTTATAATTCGTTATCACGCCAGGCAAGACTTTGTGCACATCAACGATCATCTCGAACGATTTCTGTAGCTGGATCCATTTTATCGTTGAGTTTGTGAACTCCCTAATTTTTTATAGGACCTTTTCCACCAGTAATTTTTCCTCTCCTAAGTTTGAACTTTAACTTTAAGATTTCAGGAAAAATCTCCTAATAAAAGTTGAAAGAGAATATAAAAATTTGCGATAAAATCCAGCACTTTATTCACTTGCTGGAATGTATATGGCCTGTGATTCAAGGCAGATCCCCTAACACAGAGATAACACGATTCAGATTCGTCTTAAGATCTTGATGCCCAAGATTTTTTGTACTTTTTTCAAATTGAATACTTTATATGACCAAGTTCAGGCGAAATAATCCTTTTTGATGAGTTCTAGCACCTGTATAACTTAGCATGTGGATATTGTCCAAGTTTCTATATCGGCCAAACTCGTAGTACCTCCGAGAAAAGAATAAGGGAACATAAAAATTCTTTCGTCAACAAATTCAAATTTCGATTTCGATTTCGAAATTTTGCATATTGAAAGTATAGGTATAAAACTCAATCTTCTGGAAAGCATGGAATTCAATAAACAAAAAGGTTCATCTAATTTTCTCAACGATCAGAAGTGTTTCACGTAGGCGGGTCACTCAATTTTGTGAATTATCCTTTGAGCGGAATTGAAAAGTGACTGGTCAATATGATAGTATTCTTAAGGGCTATCCAAATATCTTATCAGAAAAACTATCGAAACAAAGCATGAAAATAAATTGAGGAGACACCGTTTTTCCAAAAAAAAAATTTTTTTTTTAATTTGGCTGGTTTTCAAAATAAGAAGGTCAATAGCGCATTTTTCACTAATTGTTCCTTCATTTGAACTTCCGGTTTTCTAGAAAACGGAAAATTTTTTCTTGAGAAAAATATACTTCATAATATTTTCCCACATTTTTTGAATGCTCAATCGATTCTGAATCTGAATATGTAAATGTAATGGTGATTTTATATTTATTTCAAGCAGTTCCATTTAAAATCAACCTGAGAAAATTCAGATTCCATATTCGGAAAATATATTCATGTGGTTCAATCAATATTTGTCGAAATTTGAAGTTTTTATTCTCGTGTATAATAGAAGCGAAAATATGAAGCCTGAATTTTCATTCAATGTTCCCAACATGTTTACTCTTCAAGAAAGTTAGGATTTTTTGAAATTATTCATTAGAAGCAACAAAAATGCTATTCACAGAAACTGTTGAAAGGGCCTGCCCCACACTTCTTTGTACTTTCTGAGATAATCCTACCTTTCTTCAAGGACTAAACATGTTGAAAGCTTTTAATGAAAATTCAGGCTTCATATTTTCGCTTCTCTTATAATCGAAAATGAAAACTTCAAATTTCGACACTCAAATACTGATTGAACTACAGACAACATGGATATATTTTCCGAATTTGGAATCTGAATTTCCTCAGTTTGAGTTTGAATGGAATTGCTTGAAATAAATAAAAAAAAAAGAATATTTTGCAAGCAAAAATTTCCTCATTTACTTTTTATGCCTTGGTTCGATAGTTTTTCCTAGAAAATATTAAATGGGTCATTTTTCAATTTTGCTTAAAGGAAAAGTCACAAAATCCAATGACCCGTTTACGTGGAACACCCTGTACCTCATCCATTTTTTTCCTCCCATTTAAGGAATTGTGTATATTTATATTCCGAGCAGGTGCAACAAGAAATTAAGTATATCTCACCTGAAGAAGCCATGATTATGGCGAAACACGTGTAGTGGTTTTGTAAAACTCTTAAGTAGTGAAACTCGTAGCCTAGTTGATTAGTAAATACTATCATCTTAGATTTAAATACACAAACATTCTGCAGAGATCCTCAGACCTTTTCGATCTGATCACATGAAGATTGCTGTTCTCGATCAAAAAAATTATAAATGTACTCTCCTACCGCCAATAAAAGTTGGTGTTGGAAATAGCATTAAAAACTATTCTCTGTTGCAATAATGCTTTCTGAGAATCGTTTAATATGCAGCCGAGCTCAATTTTCAAATATTGCAATTTCCCTCCCTACGGCCCGAACAAAGAAACCTGCAGGCGTACCGTAGATCGAGATGAGAAAGTATAATAAGCCTTTGTAGTTACAGTAAGCAGCGTCTAAATATGTCTGAGTTACGTGCAAGTGACATACTTTGTGGATCCACAGGCATTGCGCCGTGATTGGGCCGGATTCCGGAGGCTTTGTACGTGGTCCGACAGCTTTAAAACGTAATCGTTCCCGTTTTTCCATCCGAAGTTCCCGCCAGTCGACTGGGGTGAATTGAATATGACAGGAAAGTTGGGTAGTTGAAGGGTTGATGTGGCTCGGATATTCGGAATGCAACTCTACGTTGGAGTGGTTTATGTTGTGTTAAATGCATGGAGAGTACTTCAGTATTCTTCGGGAAAGAAGTGTGTTAATAAAAGGTACAGTGTTATTCAAAATATATCATAAGAAAAAAGTTTTGATCAAATGCAATCAAATATACAGATTTCAGATGAAGAATATATTGTTAAAAAAAAGCACCATGAATATTTTATTCGAAGAACAGATGGAGAGAATACAATCAATCTCGTCCTCAAGACAAGGACCGAAATTGTTCCCCTTACCAAATCACCATTCTTCAAACTGGGGGATATCTGAGACAAACTCCGAAATCCCGGTGTTATAATTTGCAATAATTCTTCAGTGGAACAGCTACACTGAATTAGGCGTAGGATTATTCTATCGTAAACGGAGCCATCTGTAAGAGGAATAATATTCAAATAATGGTCTCCGCGTTTGGCGATGGTCCAGGATTATTGCAGGCTCTTCCCTTATAACTACACCTGTACTGAACAGCTGCGACGCGGAAATAAAACCGACGTTAGGTACGGCTTCGTCTAATTCTCAGCTATCCCTCTCTCACCGTGTCGTTAGCTGCGGTTTTTCCCTATCCTCACTTTTCACATTTACGCGCTGATGAGAAAACGAAATTGGTTGAATTAGGACAGAAAAATATGCTCGGATACTAGACAACGCCTCGTGAATAATTTTCGTTGGACGCGGAATCTGAGTTATCAAACACTCAGACAAAGAAGCAATTTCAGTTTTCGAGGTTTATTCACTACATTGTTGTGTGAATTATCAGTACATAAAGGTGTTCATAATTGAGAGACTTGCTCAAAGTGTTCGATTTCACAGTGAGTTCATCAAACCACCGTTCAAATTTCCAATCGACATACTGATAAAGAAACTAGAACTATTTATATCCTGCATAATATTCGAATGAAACACCCATAATAATATAAGGAAAAAATCCCATAAAGATACTCCAATTTTCTTTTGATCCAAGCATAAAAGAAAAATCTGATATTCATTATCATTTCATATTTTATGTCCCTGGATGCATCATGCATTTTCCATTCTGATGCCAGTCATTTCCACGAACTCGTAAAAAATTCCATTCATTCCGTTCTAAACACTATCGATGGTAGGAACAATAAAAATTTCCATTAAGCCTGAGTGGAGATATAACGATTATTCCATCTATATTCATTACATCGACATTACGGACAAACAAAAGGTGGAATAGAAAAACTCAAGAGGAGTATTGTTGTATTTATTCTACGAGGGAACGATAGGGTTGTATGTCGAATTTTTCATAATGACCATCCGTATTCGACTGATGCATTGTGAAATAACAGGAAATATGTATCATGGCGTTTCTAATTTTCAACTCGGTGGGAAATTATTTGACGGCCCACGAAGATTAATCATAGTCAAAGAGTGAAGTGAACTGAGGAGCAAAAGTACAAGACTTAATTCTATAAACCATGGATGTTACATTTATTGTTAATGTATTCGGCATCCTTAATTTTTTTGAGTGAGAGCGATACAAAGTTTCGAGAATCAAACAATATACTTATACTGTGTAAAAAACTTAAAAGTATTATCGAAGGAATGTAATAATTTTTTGTATAATACGAAAGCACAAATAAAAACCTCATCAAAACCTCAGTCTTCCTGTATGAATGTTAGTTTTTGGATGTTTCGACAGAATAAGCTGCTGACATTTTCATATTTGAGGCCTGTTTTTTCATCAAAAACGAATATTCTTCTTCCTCTTCGTTTTTATAAACGGAAGACTTCTTCAAGAGACTCGAAAAGCAGAATTAAAAAAAAAGGCGAGGGCAGAAAAAAAATAAATCAAAAGTAAAATAATTTATCTGCTCCTATTGAATTATATATTTATTATTCAACTACTCCTGAGCAATTAATAGTATCTGTAAACAAACAACGTGAGTTATAATAACTCACTGCTATAACTCCCTGACTCTGTGCTTCTGAACAAGCCGATTGGCCGAAAGGGAACAGTCCCTTATTGGTATTGAGGGGGAGAATTTCACTTGAATAATTTTGACGTTTTCTCGAATTGAGTGGATACCTCATTATTATTTTGAATGTTTTGCTGAAAAAGATGAATTCAAATAGTGAAGATGAATTATTATGTACACCTTCAGAAATAAGACAATCATCCAATGTTACCATACAGAATTTATTGCCCGAAAAATCCTAAAACGAATATAAAGGTGTATACAACAATTTTCAAGATTGGTGTAGCAGTAAGAATATTAAGTCTTCGTTTACGTTCTTTTGGAATATTCTAGTGAACTTAGCAGTTATTATAAAGCACCGCCCTATGGACTTTCTACTCCATGCTAAGAAGCACACTCAACATAAATAATGCATTGTTATAGGTAACTATTAAGATTTGTAAATAAAGTTCTTTCGCTGTACTTGTATCTAAGTATTTATTGTTATAGTCGTAGATAAAGTATAGAATGCAACTTGCGGTAATGGTCATAACTCACTTTATCTGCGTGAGTTACGACCTACATTACCGCTCGTTGAATAATATAATATTATGAAAAAGTGTCTTTCAAATTGAGTTTTGGAAAGTTTGCTTCTGTATTATATGTCAGTTTGTCAGCTGAAGATTTTATATTATAATTTCAGTTATAAGCCTCATAGATTAATTCAAATCAAATATAACAATGGAGAAGTGAGACAAATGACATACAGGGTGTTCCTGAATTGGAGGTACAAACGAAGAGGGGAGATTCCTTAGGTTTAAGAAAAAAAAATCTCATAAACATGGGATCGCAAACGTTTTGTTTTTGGATATACAGGGAGTTGAAGTTTTTTTTTTCATAGTATCTACACTCCACAAGTTATTCAACTGAGAAAGTTCAATTTAATTTGTCAAAACAAACAATGAATCGATTCACCACAGCTTAACAACTGAATTTTCATGACAATTTGGATTTTTCTTAGGATTTTGAGAGAATCGTTCGAACTTTGTTACTCGAAATCGATAGCAGATACTACAAAACTACAAGAGACCATAAAGTTCAGTATGATAATAAAACTGTTCTTTATATTTTTTCAAATGAACAGTGGCTCACCAAAAAAAGTTCTGGAAGAAAATAGAGGACAGTGTTCCAGAAAAAATAACACCCTGTAAATTTGCTATCGAAATTGGCATGTCACATGGTGTAAACTCTAAATTGTAATATCTATGCAAATTTCAGTTGATTATCTTGTGAAGTGTAGATACTATGAGAAAAAAACTTGGAAAAAATTCAAAATTCAACACCCTTTATCTCGAAAACGAACCGTTTGTGATCCCATGATTGTGGTACTTTTTTTTCTTAAAATTACTCAAGAAATCTTCCCTCTCCGTTTGTACCTCCAATTTAGGAACACCCTGTATGATTGAAAACTTCAAGCCAAACAGTTTTTGGCCTCAAATACACAGCCAGAGACTGTAGCAGACATCTGCAAATAGTCTTCAGTTCCACCAACCATACCTTCGCTCCGACAGAGACCGAAGCAACCGACGGCCAGATGACCTCACCGCAATAAGACAATGACGAAAGTTACCCCGACACGGGGACAAACTCACACACACAGTTCCGGGGCGGCGAATCCCGGCCGACCTATTCAAATAAACTTTTTCGGAGGAACAAGACCGTATTTAACGCGATCAGGTCGAGTGGCCCAAGGTTATATCCAGCTTCGGCGGTCCGGAAACTTCCCGGCCAAGACTTTGCGCAGTTTGCCGTTTCCAACTCCCGAAAGTTTCCCCCTTAATGGCCCCCGATGAGATCTCGTCAAAACGTACCTATATGAGGTGGCGGTTTTTGAGGATCGATTCAAATTGGTAGACTTAGACTGGAGAGAGGCCAGCCTCCAGCCCCTGGTACTTGGGGTCCCAGATCCATGAGAAGTTATCTGTAAACGAATACCAAACAAGAACAAATTATGGTCAAAGTTACCATCTTTGGGAAATACAATCTCAAATTCAGTTACACATCTCGGAGAAGAGTCTGTATATTCGTGCATACAGTATGCTACTTTGTATAATCAACGGATGTCGTTGATTTGGGACCGGGTCACCCGCAACTTAGATAACAAAATTTAGTAGAGGCAAGTCATTCAACGACTACATTGCAATCGATGGATGTTGTGACTACAGGGCGAGATAAGGTCAAGAAAAGGGGAAAATATGCGACTGAAATTGATTGTGGAAAATTTTCGGAGGAAGAATTCAAGAACGTGGGTGTTCCCAAGCCAAGTGAGAGGCACTGAGAAAAATGTCCACTCAGGAATTAGGTTTTTGAAGGGGGAAAAAGTTTACCTTTGGGGGACTCTGGAAGAGTTAAGGCAGTTGCTCGCTGGTAAAGAACTCACTAAGAGTTAGTTGTACGGGGTCGGTTTTTCGATTAGAAGCCGGTGTAGTTCAAAGTCTGGGAGGTACCAAAATAGGTACAGAATTATAAGTTTCGGTTCGAGGCCGGTGTAGGGACTAAAATTGAGGTAGTAGTCCGTTGTAGGAAAATAGCTTTAGTATTTTCAGTCGTTTTTAGAGTCCGGATTAGGGAAACAATCTGTGTTATGTCGTGGAAGTAAGAGTTGCATTTTGAGTAAAGTAAGGAGTCGTATTTGTTACTGGAGTACGAACAAAAATGTTGAGGTCACTTTCGGAGTGAGTGAATTTGTTTTCAAGTAGGTAAAAAAAGGGAGAAGGTGGTTTGCAGATGTTGTGGATTAGTATGTTTGTATGAAGCAGGGAACGTAGGAGTTCAATTGTCTGATTTTTTTATGATTATGCGAAACCAGGTGATGTTTTGCTGTTTTTTTTTATGTTTGTGAAAAGTTCGATATTATGTAAGCATTTCACTATCCTTTTTCGAAAATATAATATGTTTTTTCAAATTTCTGAGTTTTCTATCCTGAATACCTGTTCCTCAGAAGGAGTTGTTACGTAATTGTTATTTACTTTGATATTTCCTCTGTGCTGATCCCCTTTGTTACGAAAGGCATCAACCTCAATGAGCAATGAAATCTTAATCTCAGGGTTCCTGACAGAATTAATAACTACCTCCAGGTTTTACAATTATAATAAAAATTAAAATGTACAATTGTTAACAAGAAGTTGAGATCGACCTCTGAACAAATGAATTTATACAATGTTAGTGTTACTTAGCTTAATTATTTCTCCCAGATCTTTAAGGGTATTTCCTCCATAAATATCGTCTTTCAATGCTTAAAATATGTCCAGCTCCAACGGTTTGAAACAACCAGAACAAGTGATTTGCAGATACGGTACAGTTTTCCAACAATCCAGTTCCAGGGAAATGTCTCCTTCTCGGAAATATTCAATGATTGGAAGTCTTGAGGAAGCGGTGCTTAATGTCCCAATCTCAGAGGAAGAGCTTTCTAATCCCAGGGGAAGAGCTGTGAATTGTAAAAAATTCATCAGAGAAAGTTACAGTTTTCCAAGCACTCCTTCAGGTCTAAATGCGTCATTAAAGAAATCAAAATTTACAGAAAAGATAAATTGTAATCTGAAGGACGCTTTGAAATGATAGAAATACAACTATTAGACAAAGAAAATGCAAAATATAAGATAGATACTTGAGCTAAGCCATGTATTTAACCTAAAAGAAAACGTGCACAAGAATATCTACGGTCTCTGTGAATTATTCCAGAAAATATCTTAGTTGACAATAGGGAAGACTTACCGTGAGAAAATTTCACGCCGAGACAAATTTGGATGTATATTTAACAGTTAAACATCCAATGGTTGAAAGTTACAACTCCACTGTTCACTTTAATGCGAAATCGATATTATCGAATCAATTCCAGATCTCAAAATAACGAAAAACAAAGGTGCGAATTCAAATCACGCGCAACGACTTGCGCTGTGAGACAAAGCGGTTCAAAGACAGCGCCTCAAAGAGAGGGCTGAAGGGACTGTTAACACGTTACAGTGTTAAACAAAAGACTTTCTCTTCGTGCGGAAGCACGAACTCAATTCTTTTCGGACAACAGATTATAAATGGTGACAGCGGTTAGAAACATAAAATAATACTCAAATTCCATCTTAATAACTTGTAATGTTATTGAGTGTACAAGTCGTATTATTACAGCATAACACCGAAGCCGAACAAAGAGGAAGAGTTTGAAGTAGATGTAAAAACCTCTTCCTTTCGATGAATTCGACGGCGTTTCTTATCGAAAAAACGAACCAGGACTATCCGAAATCACGCTCGTTTCGTGGCACGGAAGCCTTCCTCCGCCGGCCGACGTTGCATCGAAATCTCGCCGAAAATCGGCAAACGAGCGTCCGTGCCCATTCATCCCGACAAAAATTTAATGGAAAGAGCAGATAGCTGCGGGCTGCCGCCGATAGATAGCGCCGCTTCAGCACGTAGGCCATCCGGTTATTACGGATGGGAAAGGGGGTCCGGGACGGAACCTCCTTATCCTGCGGCAGCCCCGTGACGACTCCCACAGAGCGGGGGAAGCACCGGTCTCATGAATACCTAAGGTCGGCCGTAGATCGTTTATCTGGGCACCTCTGCTGCTGCATGATTTCTGTGTCCGCAGAAATATGAGATTTCGGCCTTATAACTTATGGAAAAGGGGGAAAAAAGGGGAGCGAAGAACGCGTATGCTATCCGATATGAATGAGGGGATAATCCATATGAATGAGGAACATCGGAAATGAATGTGAAAACGCATAGGAACTGGCGCATCTTCCAGGGTTTATCTACGGATGATGATGCTAAATTTAGTAGGAGCGTGTTCTGGGAAATTCGGTTGATCTATCGTAGCAATATGTTATTTTTTAGCACTTATTTTCAGCCTTCCCCAGATGACTAAACATGAAAATAATTCCTTCAAATCGTCATAAAATATGGGTTGAATGAATATGAAGATAGATTTCACTTCTAAAGTTGATAATTCCTCAGTGACTACCATACCTACTTGAAAGAACTTCACACGAAGTAAGACCCTTTCCTGTTCATTCCTGGAAACTGTGCGAATATTGCGAGCTCGCGATGTTCCTCGAATAATAGTATATTATTTAACGAGCAGTAATGGAGGTCATAACTCACGCAGATGAAGATTGCAGCACGAGCCGAAGGCGAGTGCTGTAATTCATCAAGTGAGTTATGATCATTACCGCAAATTGAATACTATACTTTATCTACGACAATAACAATAAATACTAAGATACAAGCACAGAGAAAGAACTTAATCAACAAATCTTAATAGTTACCTGTAACAATGCATTATTTATGTTGATCATGCTCCTTAGCATGGAGTAGAAAGTTTATAGGGGCGATGCTTTATATTTAGTGCTAAGTTCACTGAAATATGCCAAAAGAACATTCTCTGTAAACGATGACTTAATATTCTTACATCTACATCAATCTTGAAACTTATTTTATACACCTTCATATTTGTTTTGGGATTTTCGGGCAATACATTCTATATGGTAACATTGGCTGATTGTCTTATTTCTGAAGGTGTAAATAATAATTCATCTTCACTACCTGAATTCATCTTTTTCAGCAAAACATCCACAATATTAATTAGGTATCAACTTAATTTGAGAAAACGTCAAAATTATTCGAGTGACTTCCTCTCAATACCATTAATGGGCTGTTTCCTTTCGGCCAATCGGCTTGTTCAGAAGCACAGAGACAGGGAGTTATAGTAGGGAGTTATCATAACTCACGATATAGACACTTTTAATTGCTCAAAAGTAGTTGAATAATGAATATATAATTCAATAGTAGAATACGTTCACTTTTAAAAAAAAAAGACATAAAAATAGGTCAGTTCGTAGTACCTATTATAAGATTTTTACATCAACTTGTTATCAGTTAAATGTCACTTTCTTTTAAATCGAAATATCTAGTAATAAATATTTATTATTCCGAAAAGAAAAAAGTTTCCTCCGAAAAAGAAAGGAAATAAATTATTATATGGTTAATCCACATGTTTGAAGCGCCATCTGGGATAGAGGTATGAAATAGAACACTACAAAACCGAAGTAAAATTCTGATAATTGTAAGAAAAAATTCATAGAATTAAACATGTGGATCACATTGAAAATTCCATTCATTCGAAAATGCTCAATTCTAGAGGCACATGAAAATGCAGAAGAAAAATTGAGGAAAGCACTGACGTGAAGTCAGGCGTAGTTGTGGGCTTGTTTAAATTTTATCGCCAGACCGGTCATCCATTCAGGTACTTTATCCACAAAACGTTGCTTGGCTCAAGTCTTATCAAATTAACCAAACTTGACGAATATCTCAAATTCATTTAAGTTTCTGAAATGTTGTCTGAATAAAAATTGACTAATCTATTATCATCATTTTGAAATAAACTGTAGCGAGACTATCAAACCAGAGATCATGAAACGAACGACATATTACGTGAACCAAACTGGCCGTCAGTGTGACAAATGTCATTTTATTTTTAAAATCTTCAAGAATCACATATTTATTATCTAATTTCTCAACACAAGATTAAAAGAGGTCGATTTTATTGTCACGTGGAATCACATAAAATGTGAATTTATATACAGAGTGGTTTTGAAGGTGAGGCTTTTTTCGACAAATGGTAGAACTCATCAAAATTACAAAAATTCTTCGTATAATATATTCACCTGGGCCGAGCATTTCGAAATCATAGTAACACGCGAATCTGAGGAATTCCCAGCCCAGATCTGACTCAGGTACGTATTGAGGTTCGTATGTATTTATTAAATGCGTTTAGTTTACGGGAACTAATCTGACAGAGCGTATGATTTTTGTGACTTCAGGTGGATAGGACGTGCTGGATCGATTTCTTGGCCTGCACGCTCCCTGGATCTCAACCCCTGTTTCTTTTTTTGGGTTCATTTGAAAACATAAGTGTACAGTGACGGTGTGGTGAATATTGTTGAAGAACTAAAACAATGCATTGAAAATGCTTGTGTTATTATTCGTGAGCCAACTGATGTGATAGTTGCTGTATATAATAATTCGTTTTTACGCCGGGCAAGACTTTGTGCACATCAAACGATTGGTGACCACTTCGAAAAATTTCTGCAAACAATTTGGATGAATTTTATCAGTGAGTTTGTGAATTTCCCTTTTTTTAGGACCTTTTCGATCAGTAATGTTTCTTCTCCTTAGTTGAAACTTTAAAATTTATACAGTTCAGGAAAAATCTCCTAATAAAAGTTGAAAGAGAATATACAAATTTGCAATAAAATCCAGCCTCGATGGAATGCATAGGGCACCTGAATCATTGCAGATCTCCTAAAAGAGATAACACGATCCACGGTTGTACTAAGATACTGATGCCCAAGACTTTCAGCAATTTTTTCGAATTGAAAATTGGGAAATAACAGACATTTGGGTAAAATGATAACTCTCTTGTTCGCAGAAAAAAAATGAATTGATTGAGGGTTGAAAAATCACGATTTTTTTGAAAAAACAAGATTTTTCTGAAAAACTTTGTTTCTTCAATAAGTTCAATTTTTTTTATTCTTGTCGAAAAACACTCTGCACATTCCTGTCCACCCTAACTGACTTCTGATAAGCAGCGCGACGAGTGATTTCGGATTTCAATTTCGTAATCAGACAATTATTATGTGCTGCTATTTCTCTCGAATAAAACAGAATTCTCTCAACCGTTTTTTACTCCATTTCAAATCGAGTATGAATTGAAAAATCTGAAAGAATAGTTTTTTGTAGAAACGCTACAATTAACAATTGAAATAAACATTCTTCAGATAAATGGTTTCATTTTTGGGCATAACGAACCATTAATCGAAACTTTCTATTTCAGATAATTCATTGATTCGGTAGGCAGTGATCAGCGAAATCAGCAACAAACGAATTGTAGGAGAAATTAGAGTCAATAAACAGGTAAGCATTAATTTACATAATGAAAATTTGAAAATTTCAACACATCGAAAATATTCATTGGAATCCCTTTGATTTAATTAATTAAATTCTTCAATGGTCAGTATTAAATTTTCAAAATTTTCGATTGCAGGTAAAATGATTATTAATTTATCCGAGATGTGGCTCTAATTTGATATTCAATGTTTTGATCAACTTCACACCTTTCCATGATAATTAATTCGCCAAAATCATTCACTTTAACCTTCAAATTTGACAGCTGTAACTTCACCAACGAGGTGTCAAATTTCAAGCGTCGTTATATGGTGTTTCAGATGAAACCCCATCTAAACTTCTCCAACCTCCGAGTTCCATCGGGTCCCCCTTCGTCGCGAAGTTTTATTAGTAGCACCGTCCTCACGAACCTCCAACATTTTCAAGAGGCAATTATCCAGAATCCGTTGCAATAAATTTGGAGCGAAATATCTACCGAACTTGGCCGTATCCGCGGCATTATCTGGTGTTCATTTTTCAAATTTAACGTCCGACCCTGGGCACCTTCCCGTAAATCGCGGGCACGTCTGTGAAAACTCAGTTATCACGTTTTTTTCCGGGGGCATGCGGTAACGCGCCCAAGTTTCGGGTAAATATCAGTGCGAGTCGTTCGGGGATGGGCGCTAGAAGCGCCATAGGCCTGGCACCAGCCATTACGGAAAATTATGATTGTTTGAGGTTATAATGGCTGTCAGGTACCGGCCTGCTCCTCGATAATTGTGTTTACTTTGATGTTATTTCATCAAGTCGGGAGATTATGGGATCCCGGATCGTCGGCGGGGTTTGTGTTCCTTGGGGATGAATGGGCGAAGAGCAGATATTAACTTTGTATCCGGGTTGTTGTACTTTCCGTCCTCAATTACGCCAGTGATATTTTTGATGAGCATTTGCCAAAATCTACAAGTTTTTGTTCCTCATACGGTCAATATTATTGAAGCAATCTTCATTATTTTTATGCGCGGACGTCGAACCTCAGATCTTCAAGAAGTTGGAAGTGGGCATTTCAACAACAGATTATTAATATCCGAAATGCGTTACTCCCGTGTTCTCGAAGCCACCATAATTCACAAATTATTTTCCAATTTTCCAAAGGGTTTTCGTAATGTGGCCTTGTGTCTCCAATATTTTAGATATCCAACTTTTTCTTGATCAAAATGGATGGACCCTGATGAGTTCAGTTTTTTTCATTCGGCTAAATTTATTCGCGGAATTTTCTCGAGTTCCTAGAATATTCATACAATATTTCTGAATTTTTTTCAATTTTTTTTTTGATTCTCGATCTACATCGCGATGAAACATTATATTATAAATCAGGGTGGAAATTTTTGCGGAAATTTTTCTCTTTTCTGGTAGATACTGAATCCTCAAGGATCCCCATTTCAGGTTTCCCAATTCCTAGAACGTTTCTATAAAATTTTTGGAGGAATTTTTTACACAAGGTAATCAATCATAGAAGAATTTTTAACAAAAAAATTATTGACATGGAAAATTTGACGAAAATTTCTTTCTTGGGTTTGGGAAAGAATTACATGCTTTCAAAAATACTTACTTGCCCTTCAAAGGAAACAAATTTTCTGGTAGAAACTGAACTTTCAAGGATCCCCATTTTGAGGCTTCCCAATTGCCAATGGATGGACCTTGATAGGTGTAGAAATTTTTTGCATTGGGTTGCATCCTTCGACTATCGAAAAAAATAATCTTAGAGGTTCTAGAATTTTTCTACTATTTTTTAAATTTTTTCCACCGAACCACTAATTTGTCGAGATTTCTCACGAATGGTTCGACGTGGTGAAACGATTCATGAAGAAACCCACTGCATATTCGAAACCATCGTGGTCAAATAATTCCGAATCAAAAAATTCCAAAAGATAATCGATTAAAATTTTCTACCAAAAAATGTATCGACTTTATACCTAGGTAGGTACAACGAAAATTTGCCGAATAAATTTTTTCCGAGACGCCGAAAAAATATGGAAAATTCGAATATTTTGGAGATGTAGATTCAGAATATTATGTATCTTTCTTGAAAAGAATTAAATTCTCTGGCTGCTACTGCACTTTGAAGTTTAAACTTTTATAGACCCCTATTTTCGGATATCCAAATTTGGGATTTTTCATTATGGAAGTGGAACGATGATAAATAGTGTTAATTTTTTTTCGTATGTCTGAATTCTTAAGGTACCGAAATAAATCATCGTAGAATTTCTAGAAAATTCCTACAAAACTTTATAATTTTTTTTCTGAAAAACTCATTTTTTCGAAACTTTCAAAGTATGCTAGAACTAAAAACTAGATCTTTGGAAAAATCGACTGCATATTTGAAATCAGCATGGTCGACCTAGCATAAAAAAAAAATTCAGGAGGAGATTTCCAATAAGTACTTATTTTTGACAAGAAACGATTCTTTTGGTCGATACAGCACATTTGAAAATTTCATGGATCTCCATTTTCAGATTCCAAATTTGAGTTTTCCTACATGGTAATGGGTTGACCTTGATTTTTGTTCAAAATTTTTTCACCGAACCATTCTTTTTTCCAGATTTTCCATGTAAAGTGCGACGTGGTGATGAGGTTCACTAAGAAACCAACCAACTGTATATTCGAAACCATCCTGGTTGAATAATTTTGGATCAAAAATTTCCAGAAGGTAATCGAATTAAAATTTTCTACCAAAAAATATGTGTTGACTTTATAGGTAGGTACAAGGAAAATTTGGCGAAAAAATTTTTCTTCGATACAGCAAAAAAATATGAAAAATTCGAATATTTTGAAGATGTAGATTCAGAATATGTGTCTTTCTTGAAGAGAAGTAATTTTTCTGGCTGCTACTGCACTTTGAAGTTCAAACTTTTAGAGACTCCTATTTTCGGATATCCAAATTTGGGATGTTTCTTTATGGAAGTGGAAAGACCCTAGATAGTGTTAATTTTCATCTATATGCCCAAATTTTCCAGCTACCGAAATAAATCATCGTAGAATTCCTAGAGCATTCCTACAAAATTTTATAATTTTTCTTCTAAAAAAACTCATTTTTTCGATACTTTCAACGTATGCTAGAACTAAACGATAAGATCTTTAGGGAAATCAACTGCATATTTGAAATCAGCATAGTCAATAATAATTATTGACTATGATGATTCCATATATATTATATATACATATACAAAAAAAACTTTTTGATAGAGAAGAAAAATATGAAAAATTCGAATATTTGAAAGAAGAAGATTCAATATGTACCTTTTTTGCGAAGTGAAACAATTTTTCTGGCTGCTACTTTGAAGTTGAAACTTTTAGAGACCTCTATTTTCGGACATCCAAATTTGGGATTTGTCTTCATGGAAGTGGAACGACCATTAATAGTGTTGATTTTTTCCGTATGCCCAAATTCTTAAGCTACCTGAATAAATCATCGTAGAATTCCTAGAGCATTCCTACAAAATTTTATAATTTTTTTTCCACAAAACTCATTTTTCCTAAACTTTCAACGTATGCTCAAACTAAACGATATAATCTTTGGGGAAACCGACTGCATATTTGAAATCAGCGTGGTCGATTTAGCTTCTATGAAAAATTTCAGGAAAATAATCGAAAAAAAAATTTTTCACCCAAAAATTTTCTGACCAGGAGAATTTACAAAAAAAAAATTTTGATACAGAAAAAAATATGAAAAATTCGAATATGAGTGTTAAGAATTCGAATATGTACTTAGTTTTCACAAGAAACGAATGTTTTGGTCGATACAGCACTCGTTGAAAATTTCATGGATCCCCATTTTCGAGAACCTCAACTTTTAATTTTCCCTATATTTCAAAGATAACCAAACAAAAAATGTTTCACCAAAAAATTCGAAGACTGGAAATTTTTTTTTCTTGGATAGAAGCAAGGAATATGATCTAAGCGTGTTTATTTTGAATATGTACTAACTCGTGTTAAAAAGGAATATTCTCGTCCTCGAACGATTCCAAAGGTTTTTTTTCATTAGAACCAATAATTGGGATATCACCAAGTTGCTATCTAATTTCAATACAATGAATGCCTTCATGAAAGTCCCTTTTGAGAACCCGATTCAGAGTTTAGCATAGATTGGACTCGAACTCCTCCAACTCCCCACCCACCACATCCTCTCCCTTCCTCCCAATTCCCGAACGACTTCAATATCGTGAAGCACTCAGACCAGCCATCCATGCAAAAACTCCACATGGCCGATGAAAACGGCAGGTATAAGTTAAGGATACCGCCCATACACGAATTAAACTATAAAAAACCGAAAAACCTCAATTTTCCCTAACAAGCATCGCAAAAAACGAAAAGTTCGTCTTTTATCCTACCTGAGCCCTACAAAGCCTTCAGGATCTCTCTTCAGACCGGCCGAAAGAGTCGAAAGCTCTCACCGAGATGAAAAAGCTTCATATACCTTTTTGCGTACAAATATAGCGTGCCCGTCCAATTAGCCTGAGTTTATCCGGTCTGAGGAATCTCAACCTGGATGACGTCGTCGTCCAGCGGGCCAACCTCCCTCCCACTGAACCTGTTATCTGTTCAAGGGGGTCAGTGATGCCAGGACAAGCGCAGGTAATTTTGTTTGACGAAGGTGCGAATGAAAGCGGGACGAAGATGTGATTGAAATGGAGCTCGCGTGAAGGAACATGAAGTGAGCGGAGGAATTTTTGGAGTTTTTCACGGATCACGGAGTTATTCGTTCCATATCCTACAGAGGAAATGATACAAAGAGTTGGAGGAGGAAGATATTCGAGGAATTTTTAATCGGTCAGAGGATGGCGGAGATCTTGATTCATTAAAAGACGTTTTGGTCATTCTTCTCTGCTAGTTGTTCAGTCGAGTGTAAATCTATCTGGCATTCCGAGAATTCTGTATTGAGATCAAAAGTGTTGATCTCCTCAGATCGAAGTCTTCGAAAGGCATTCGAATAATTTCATCTTCGTGTATGATATCTGAGTCCTCAAATATGTACACAAGGACATATTTGAATGTGACATTTTCCAGTTGTGCCAGGTCTCCGCACGTCCGGGAGATGGCGTCGTCTCCTGCGGTTTGGTTCATAAAGTGCACTCGATGTGCGGTGAGTACCACTTCTCTTGTGAAGGTGTCTAGGGCAACAGTTGCTGCGTCGAGTTGAATACTCACCCAAAATTCATATCATCATATTTCGGCACTTCAACTATAGAATCCTCACCTAGAAAAAAAATTTGAATCAAAACTTCTGTTCAACAAGTACAGTCGGATACTCGAGCGATAACATAATGCAATACAAAATTATTTTAATTCCTAAACAACCCCACTACGGTTCCTAGGAGAACCTCCATCGGAAACCTCCCGGCCATTAGCCTTAACTATCCTCAACTATTATTACCCCAATTTGCTGAACGGTAACTGTTTATAAGACAATATTAGCCAGTGTACCGCCTGTAGTAATAGCCAACCTACGTTATTTCGGGATTATCAAAAGTGGGGTGGGATGTAATCTTTGGAAGGCTTTAATGTTTTACTATCTGCAAACTACGCTCTGCAGTTATAATTAATTTTCAGGTTCAAATTCCTATTAGAAATTCATATATCGGTAGGATTCGAGATAGGTGAAGTATTCAGGGAAAGAAAGAAAACTTAAACTCCTAAAAACTTAATCACCCAAGTGATATTGTAATCCTGCCTTTGTCGAAATCGTGTTGTTCACACTTAATAAAGCCGAGAGTTCACTGCGACATAGAACACACCCGTACTCTCTTTCGTCGTTTCGATATTATTTTGTTCGCTTCTCAACTCAACTAAATTCCCGATAGATTCTGAGCTATTCGTGCCTTCTTCTCGAAAAATACTTTCTGACTGATTCTCGAAAATTCATTATGAATTTGAACAAGTTCCCGAATTATTTGTTCTTTCCCCTAGAAAGAACTTTTTCCATCCGACTACCGCAAACCACTCCTCATAGAGTCCCAAAAAACCTTTTTCGACCGAGTCCTCCAAACCACTCCTTTCACAGTCTCCCGAATAACCATTTCAGATAGAGTCCCAGAAACCATGCCTTTCTCCGATTTTTTTCGTCTCAAGAAAATTTTCAACCCTACCATTCTAGGTGGTTCCAAATGATTTTTTCGTTTTCGTTAAATAAATCACCCCCTTATCTTTTCAAGGCGGTTCGTGAACTAAACATCTGCAATTGTTGGTCTGAAACTAATCACCTCTCACATTTTCGAGAAGTGTGGTAGGATGTGAAATTTTTCATAGAGACACTTAATTAAGTGCTTAATTCGCGAAATCGACGAAGGGAAATTATGAATCTTACAACGCTTAATTTTTTTGTTCATAAAAAAATATTTATGGATCCTTTTGAACTCTTGAGTTTGGGTTATCAACATTTCAACGCTGGCCGAGTAGACTAAACATAAACTTGAAAATATATATCGATTCTTCACATTTCTTGGCGTTCTCACGACTTCGATTTTTTCCTGTATCTACTAGGCCGAAAGGAATAATCTTTATTCCAGACTATTTGAAAATTCTGGCATGTACCGAAATGTTATTGAATCTTCCAATTTATTACAAGATCTCTTCTGTGATATAACCTTCGGAGTGAAATGAAATAACGAATTTCTGCATATTGAAAGTAAAGGTATAAATCTCAATCTCTTGGAAAGTATGGAAATCAATAAACAAAAAGTTTCACCTTATTTGCTTAACTACCTGATGAAGTTGAATCATCCTCCTTTATCGAATTTTGTTAACTGTAATTACATGTGAACTAGAAACTGATAATAGGTACAGGGATTAGGGATATAGTTGTCATTATTCCCAAATATCGGTAATTTTCTGATTTGGGGACGAGAATGGCCTTGAGCGACTAGATTTAACCCACAGATTAAGAATTTGTGATGTTCATCTGTTTCTGAAGCATTCAGATATGTTTCTGTTTTACCAATCCAAAATTTCCTAGGTGCTTTATGATGACTGATTGTCTGATGTAGGTGACATTAAAAAGGAAAAGGAATAATTCGATTCTATCCCCAACGGACAAAACTTTTATTACACAAATGTTCCTGAACCTGAAAATAAATACTCAATGGTTGCGTGTTATTGTTCGCATTTTATTGAGAACGAAAAATCAATTTACTTCTTTCAATAGAAGGACACGGATGAATTCTCCTGTCTAAAAGAATGTCGTTTTATTTTCTCCACTCATGTCGCACGAATAGAACAAACAGCGGAGGAGAAATTCTACAATAAAAGGTATTTTCATATGGGAATTGGGTCAACATTATTACTTCAAGAGAGGAGTTATTTCCGTCGCTGGATAGCGAAGAGAATGATTTCTTGTTTCGTTTTCACCAGCTCGTTCATTTCAATTCATTATTACACATATTGAACTCGAGAATACTTTTCATTTTCGATAACATCCGATACTGGAAGTGGTTCGATTCTGTAAACTTGGAAGCTACCCTCAAGTGGTGCAAACGATCGTAATGCAAATGACCATTACTTCATCATCGCCAGCTGTCGTTTCAAAGCGAGCCTTACACAATTCTCAAAGATGGACCAAGGAAATCGGAGGCAGTAAATCACTCGATTTCAACATAAACTCCATGAGCGATTGATATATCCTCCTACATGCGATAATTCGGCAAGAACAACTGCGTTACCTAGGGAGAAATCAATTCGTAGATTGATTGTAGGAATATCCATCATCTGGGCACAGAAAGCAACGACATATTTCGGAGTTTGCGATTCAGCATAGCTTGATATATCGCTCTGCACGGCTCGATATCGGGGAAAACTTCTATAAAGTTCTCGTATATGACGTAGGAAACAAACTTTTTCGTTTAACGATTTCATTCCTGTTCTGCATGTTCGATAAGATCTAAATTGGTTGAATTTTATTTCCTTGATTTTCCTGTGAGTGTAATCGGCCCGTGCGACATATATAGCCTCACGAAAGCCTTCGGGACGTTTTCAAATTCGGTGAAGTGGAATTCAAATCGAAATAAATTTTTCCATGATTCCAAAGGAGTGTATATGAAAGCCATCGACTTCCATAGCAATTGACCACGAGCTTTAATACCCCTAATGGACTTTTTATCTATGCGAGATGCTCGAAATAGAGCAATCGGGAGGAATTACACGATTTAGCCGACGTTTTAGAGTGGAAAAAGTACAAGTACTAAAAGGGTCACTACAACACACGAAAACATCTGGTGGACGCATCAGGCACGATAGCATGAATCATTCCGTGTTATGCTTCCATTCCCTCGCCTAAAACAACAATTTTCTGCGCCAAGTCACGACATCCCCCCTACGCCGATAAACCTTGGGGGTGTGGCGTTTCGCAGATAGTATGTGGAACATGAATAACCTACCCGAATCTTCAGCCCGTTGCTCCGTCTGAAAATCGGATCTCAGCGAGTACTCGAACCTCAAAGCGAAAATTATCGTTGAATGCATTGTTATATTATGTGTACCAAATGATATTAATTTCAATTCATTTTAAAAGCAATCTATCTTGAGAAACAAAACGGTATGAATCCTTCCTGAAAGTAAGGACACAAATTATTTGGAAGAAATTTTTTATGTTACCCATCGTTACCCTATAAGTACATTCTAATTTTTCATCAAGAGGCTTTCACCCATTTCTAAGGATCATCAGGTATGTAATGAAAGTGTCGGAATACCATGTATTTCATAAGAATCTGGAGGATTATCGGCTTTTAAATCCATTTATTAGTTCGCAAATTTTTCAGGCGCGTTCGCCATTTTGCAACGGCTTGCTGTGTTGGTAAATTAGATGTCATTATGGTACGACAAACAACCTTGAACCTCTGTTGAGTCTATTATGATCTCCTTCCACCAAATGAGTTTCATTTTTTCGATTAGTTCCAGGAGTCCTGATAATAGCACACAAATTAAAAGGAAGAATATTTCTTTATGTTCCCCATCGTTACTCTATTAGTAAATACTGATTCTTTCATCAAAAGGCTTTCATCCATTTCTAAGGATCATCAGGTATGTGATGAACTTGTCGGAATACTATGTATTTCATAAGAATCTGGTGGATTATCGGCTTTTAATTCCATTTATTAGTTCGCAAATTTTTCAGGCGCATTCGCCATTTTGCAACGACTTGCTGTGTTGGTAAATTAGATGTCTTTATGATTAGACAAACAACCTTGAACCTCTGTTGAGTCTATTATGATCTCCTTCCACCAAATGACTTCAATTTTTTCGATTAGTTCCAGGAGTCCTGATAATAGCACATAAATTATGTGGAAGAATATTTTTTTATGTTTCCATCGTTTCTATCAGTACATTGAAATTATTTCATCAGAAACCTTTTATCAGTTTCTATCGATCATCGGGTATATGATGAGCTTTTTCGGAAAAATATGTAATTCATTAGAATTTGGTGGATTATCGGCTTTTGAATCCATTTATTAGTTCGCAAATTTTTCAGGCGCATTCGCCATTTTGCAACGACTTTCTATGAAGGTGAATTAGATGTCTTTATGATTAGACAAACAACCTCGAACCTCTTTTGAGTCTATTAAGGTCTCGTTCTACCAAATGAGTTCTATATTTCCGATTATCTGCAGGGGTCCTGATAATAACACGTGGATTATTCTGTAAATTTTTCGGGCGTATTCGCCATTTTGCAACTACTTGAGATAGAGTTGAAACACTACTCCAACTACATTCCCGACGAAAAAAATTCCTTATTACATCCTGAAGACTCGAAATTCCAGAAGCAAAATCCATTCCGTCAAAAAAAAAGATTCACGAAAACTAAGAAAAAATTTCATTCAGAACCTTTCACTTAGTAGCCCGAACATTCCAACCGTTAGTCCGAAAAAATTCCATTCCACAGTAAACGATTGAAGTTTACGATTTCGTGCAGAGGCGAGGAATTTTCCGAACGAGTTAAAAGGCGTTTATTCCCAACCAGAAATGATAGTGAACGCTCAGTCGCCGCACTAAACGAGGACTGGACACGACACCCTAAGAATTTCCTGTTCCATCCATGCGTGTATGCATCTTTTCATTAAATAAGTGCAGTTATTAGCCTAATATGGCATATAAAATGTTCCGCCATTAAAGCTGAACTCCCGACACGTAAATCAGATTTATTGACACGTTAAATCATTCGTTTGCTTATTGCGTTCGTGATGATGACGACATGGCGAGGAAGAAAGATGGTGTTCAACTTTTCACTTCGTTTCATTCTATCGATTTTATGGTTTTGATGGATAATGATGCATTAGGTCTATCGTTTGGGGAAAGGTACCTTTGAGCTTTGACAAATTTGCTAAGCACAAAAAAATAGGTCAGAAAGCGGGAATATCTATTTGATAGTGCTTTTTTTCGTTCCTCAATTATCATTTTATTCTAAGATAACGACACGAAGATCCATGTTGGATTTCGTGGAAATCGTATGATCAGAACAATAAAAATTAACTTCTCTTCATTTTAAAATTAAGCTTTCTGTTCCCCGTCGAAAAAAAAATGGTGTTTTTCTGATCTGTTGATAAGAAATTCCATTTATCTTCTCCTATTGAATTATATATTCATTATTCAACTACTCTCGAGCATCTGTAATCAAACAACGTGAGTTATAACAACTCACTACTGTAACTCCCTGATTCTGTGCTCCTGAACAAGCCGATTGGCCGAAAGAGAACATTTCATAATTGGTATTGAGGGAAGGTCACTCGAATAATTTTGACGTTTTCTCGAATTGATTTGATACCCAATCATTATTTAAGTGTTTTGCTGAAAAAGATGAATTCAGATAGTGAAGATGAATTATTATGAACACCTTAAGAAATAAGACAATCAGCCAATGTTACCATACAGAATTTATTGCCCGAAAAACCCCAAAACAAATATTGTATACAACAATCTTCAAGATTGGTGTAGCGGTAAGAATATTGAGTCATCGTTTACAGAGAATATTTTTTTGGCATATTTTAGTAAACTTAGCACTAAATATGAACGCCCCTATGGACTTTCTACTCCATGCTAAGAAGCACAATCAACATAAATAATGCATTGTTATAGATAACTATTAAGATTTGAAAATAAAGTTCTTTCTCTGTACTTGTATCTCAGTATTGATTGTTATAGTCGTAGATGAAGTTTAGTATTCGACTTGCATTAATGGTCATAACTCACTTGATGAATTATAGCACTCGTTTTCGGCTCGCGCTGCGAACTTCATCTGCGTGAGTTATGATATACATTACCGCTCGTTAAATATTATACTATTATCCCATATAATTCTGGGATTCCATTCTTCAAAGTGTCGATTTTATGAGTTGAAATTATTAATTACATTGACAGGAGGTTTGATAATTAAACATTGAAATGCTGAAAGATTAGCTGAAAAAATTATTAAAGTTTTTGTTGATGTTAAGGGGAATTTCAGCACCATCTACAAGAGGAAAACTTTCGCCTTGAAGTCTTATATTAAAAGTGAGAAAGACCGTAACCAAATTCATTTCAAGAGTTTTATATTGCTGCTTTCTCACCAAAAGCCACGATATGATTTCGCCACATGCTACTTCCATATTCACCAATATAATATATGCTGCAATATTTCACAAGCGGAAATATTCTCAGAATAGGGATGTGCAAAACGAAGGAGGAAATGTACTAAAAACTTCAATTTTCTCAACCTATTTTACGATACTTTCTAAAAGATTTTCATGAGAGACAGAGGATGAATTCATATCGGTCATTGCAAAGCATCGTCGTATCGAGGGAATTTCGCCTTATTTTCTCCTTATCGGGACATACTTCTGATATTCTTCAATGAGTAAATTCCAAGAAGGGAAAAAGCAACTCTAACAAAGTGGGAACAAAACCTCCTCTCTGAGATATCCTACATAAATAACTGTCTCAATTCAGTGTATTTTGATGTATTTAGCGCGAGTAGCAAACTTATTCAGAGATTTGCCTCCTGTCCTATCTCTCTCTTACCATGGTGGACGTGGAGCAATGATTACTCACAGCAATAAAACACCACCAAACACCACTGTACTCAAGAAGAACATTTACTACGGCGTAAGATGAAACTGTTTTATGTAACAGTATATATGGTGGTCCTAAATCATTCTTTATTAAATTTATAACTAACCACACGTATATACATGGACTCGACATTTATACGATGGCTGTCGCAAAAAGCGTCGCATTCGCGAAATGGCGTTTATATATATATTAACATATATTTCGTGTAAAATCTGAGGGTTATGATGAAAAATGCATGTTACTCGGCGGATGTTCATCTATTCGGTCGTTCCTCTATCCACATAATATGTCTTCATTCCACTCGACGAATTGACAATGTCCAAATTGTACTCGACTAATTTGGATCTTGTTCATGAAAGAGGTACAACATGAAACGAAACGCTGCATGAATGATATGAAACGCTGCAATTTTTTCACGCTTGATAATATGAACGAGAGCGTTATCATTCTGTAGGAATGTATGTAATTTTCTACTTTTGGGTCGGGAATGGTCTCAAACGATCAATTCGGACATACAGATGAAGAATTCGTGGTCATATTCAATTCTGTCCGTCCGGACGTAAACACGATAATATTCGGTACGTTAGAGCTCTTAATGCGCCGGTTGAGTTCCAACATTTTTTCTCAATTATTAAAAAACAATCAAGCGGGTTGGGTTAAAAACTGAGTAGTTAGGCGAAACATTAGGAGATGAGAAAAAAAATCTTGAAACTCTGAAATATATCAGGAACTAGTCGCCATACACTGCTGAAACTTTGTCTCTACATATGAGGCTCTGATGAAATTAGAATTCTATTCGTTCTAAATCGAAAACTCAAGGATTCATCATCAAACGTTTGAAAATATTTGTGTCTCATTGCCAAAATTTTTTCATGCACAATATCTTAGCTATGTGTTACCATATTTATCTCCCATTATTGAATTTTATATTCATTATTCAACTACTTTTGAGCAATTAATAGTATCTGTAAACAAACACCGTGAGTTATAATAACTCACTACTATAACTTTCTGTCTCTGTGCTTCTGAACAGGCCGATTAGCCGAAAGGAAACAGTCCATTAGTGGTATCGAGGGGAGGTCACTTGGACAATTTTGACGTTTTATCAAATTAAGTTGATAGCTGATTATTATTGTAAATTCAGCTAGTGAAGATGAATTATTATGTACACCTTCAAAAATAAGACAATCAACCAATGTTACCATACCGAAAAATCCCAAAACAAATATAAAGGTGTATACAACAATTTTCAAGATTGGTGTAGCAGTAAGAATATTGAGTCATCGTTCACAGAGAAAGTTCTTTTGGCATATTTCAGTGAAGTTGGCACTAAATACAAAGCATCGCCCCTATGGTTCTTCTACTCCATGCTGAGAAGCACAATCAACATAAATAATGCATTGTTATAGGCAATTATTAAGATTCGTAAATAAAGTTCTTTCTCTGTACTTGTTATATTAGTTATAGTCGTAGAAAAAGTATAGTATTCAACTTGCGGTAATGGCCATAACTAACTTGATAAATTACAGCACTCGCCTTCGGCTCGTGCTGCAAACTTCATCTGCGTGAGTTATGACCTGCAGTACCGCTCGTTAAATAATATACTATCAGTTCAACTGCTATGAAAGTTTATTTGGCTACACCTTCTCCCAATGCCCTGCTTCACCCTGTAAAGTCTAGTTATAGTGAAAAGCACGGATTGCACACTGTTGAAGCCGTTGCATTTTTCGAGCGTCAAATCGAGAAAAAGGCCCTCTCGGATGCCGACACACTCAGAATGTCCATCCTGCAGACTTTTCCCGGCAAGATCCCGTCCTATAAGAATCCGAGTTAATGTATCCGTGGAAATTTAAATTCGGGAAAGTGGCTTCCTGTCGGGTGAAAAGTGCCTCAGTCGGAATATTTATAGCATCGGGTCTTTTCAGGGAGCGCAGACTATCCCCGGATAACGACGAAAGTTTCAATAGTTCCGTCGAAATGAAGGAAATTCTAGGACGATTTTCCGCTTCAGTACGCCGTAGCCTTGTGGCAATATATCGAATATGCAAATTCTAGGAATTTCAATATGGTCTCAATAATAGGTAATTATAACTAGTTTCTGCGACCCTCTCTACAGCGGAGCTTCGAGCGACAAACATAGATCATACGTGGGCAGTGACAATTGCGGGGGTTCGCAGAAAGCGGTTTGAAATATCGTTCATTAATGCGTATGTTGAGCTGAGAAGTACAATTATTGTTTGTGGAATAGTTTTGATGTGTTTCCTGCCCATCATTCATCATTTGGTAATGAATGATGTGGCGCGCTTCAGGGAATGTATTGGGAATGTTTCTCATTTTACGGCATTTGGAAAGATAATTAATTCCACCAATAGTACAGTATATTCGATTGATGTGGCTGATACTTGATGGAAAGCCATATTCAGAAACACTACCATTTCCACCCGTACAATGTTTTTCTAGGAATCGTCATAAACAGAACCATGAGCTTCTCAATAAAATGCCAGTAGGGCTTAATGGATAATGAAAATAATGGAGAATTATTCAACTCAATTTGTTCATTGAGTAAATATACGTTGACCCTCCCTCTCTATTGATTTCAAGACTTCCTGAGTATTGCCTCTTTGGCCGATTTCCAAACTTGTACAACCACCGTATTTAAATTTATATACTCCCGATTGATAAATAATGTTAGTGTTCAAAGTAGTTTATGCTTCTAAATTAAATAATTCCTGAGTTATTGAGGATTTTCTGAATTTATTTCGTACGTAGAGACAAATTCATAAAATCTGTTTTATAACGATAATCTGTGTAGAGAATTATTGGGATAATTTATCATCTATGAACACAGATTATTGTTACAAAACAGATTTTATGAATTTGTCTCTATGTACGACATAAATTCGGAAAATCCTCAATAACTCAGGAATTATTTAATTGAGGAGCATAAACTACTCTGAACACTTACATAATTTTTTTCGCAGAATCCTACGCAATCATAAAGAAATAGGGTTCTAATTTAGAAAACAAAAGTTATGGGAAAATTCTGATGACAATTTTTGACAAAATATTTGAAACACCCTGTGATGAGTTTTCCAAAATTTGGGAGATGCACAATTTTCGACATTCTTATACTTCGAAAATCTAAAAACGATTTATGTTTATGCTTGAAATATTGAGAATAGGAATAACGATCATAATACTGACTACGCATATCTTCCTTTTTGAGCGCTCGTACTACTTAAACGAGGGCTATATCATTTCGTCACGATGTCTGTATTTTTCGAATTTTGAGCCGAAAATGGTCTCAAATGACTATTTTCGACTCACTGATGACGAATCCGTCGGAAAATTCGAGTCTGTCCGTCCGTCCGTATACACGATAACTCTCGAACGGAATGTCCTAGAAACTTGAAATATTCAGGGTAGGTTCGAATTTTGAATTCCGCGGTTACGTTCGTTATTGGGCAAAATTCGCCGAGGGGTTCCGTAAATATGGCCGCTCGAAATTTTGTTTTCCTGATTACTTTGAAACTACAGATTCGATCGAGATGAAATTTTGCACTCTAATGGAAAATGAGGTGTTCAAGATACATGTGAAATTTTGTCCAGATCGCATGGCCAGAACCATAAAAACCATAGAAAATTGTAACTTTTGAACGGAAACGCCTAGGGACTTGAAATTTTCAGGATAGGTGTGGATCTCGATTGTCGTGATCACTTTCATCTATGAGCAAAATTATACCAGGGGTTCCGTAAATATGGTCGTTTGAAAATTAGTTATCTTGATAATTTCCAAACTACAGATTTGATCGTGACGAAATTCTGTATACTAATGGAGAATGATATATTCAAGCTACATTTCTCTAGATCGCATGACCAGAACCATAAAAACCATAGAAAATCATAACTTTCGAACGGAAAGGCCTAGGGACTCGAAATTTTCAGGATAGGTGTAGATCTGAAATGTGGCGTTCACGTTTATCAATGAGCAGAATTGTACTAGGGGTTCCGTAAATACGGTCGTTTGAAATTTTGTTTTCTCGATAATTTCGAAACTACGGATTCGATCGAGATAAAATTTTGTGTTTTAAAGTATTTTTGTATATTAAAGCATTATTTTGTCCAGATCTCATGACAAGAACCATAGAAACCATAGAAAATAGTAACTTTTGAACGGAAAGGCCTAGGAACTTGAAATTCTCAGGGTGGGTTAGGATCGCGAATTTCACGGTCACGTTCATCAATGAGCAAAATAAGACTAGGGGTTCCGTAAATATGGCCGTTCAAACTATTTTTTTCCTGATAGTTTCGAAACTACTGATCGGATTGGAATGAAATTTTGCGCCTAGCTAATGTTTTCAAACTAGCAAAATTTTGTTCAGATCGCATCACCAAGACCATAGATACCGTAGAAAATTCTAGCGAATTATCGAAAAAAAATTGATCCGCTGAAGCAGTGACATGAATTCTGGAATTCCGCCTGAGTTTCAGAATTTTTTTGACAGCTGTCGAAAATTCCTTCAATTGATTTCTAAAACTGGAAAATGCGAATCCACCTACAAGGTGCATGTACGAGCGCTCAAAAGCTCCTGCCTTCACGGCAGTGCTTTTCTGAATTTTTTTCAGTTTTTCTTCTATATTCAGAAAACTATTTTGACGAATACAACAATTCGAATAGAAATATATTTGAAATTGAATAATCAATCATATAGAGAAGAAAAAATGCAAAAAAAAATTTTTCGAGAAATTTATTTCCACTCCCTGTATAACTGAAAGTGTTCAGGCTTCAAGAATATTTTAGCTCAGTAGAAAAAGTTGAACAATTTCATAATCCAAATTTTCAGATTTCAAATAGGTCCGGTTCTCAAGAAACGTCTAGTAAGCACTCGTAATTGGGACACCCTGTATTTTTCTGAACTATTATGCGGTGAATAAATGTTATAGAGAATCAGTACATATGAGCTATCATTCTTTCGAAAAAACTATATGAAATAGCTATGAATAAAGTCCATCTCTTTCATAAAAAAATTCGAGAAAAATTATGGAATAATTACTTATTCGTGCCAAATTTGAGAGAAAATTACTCTGTTCTTGAAAAAAAATGAAACTAGTATCACTCATAAAACCGATTATAGTTGAGGCAAATAAATCAAAAATTACAAAGACAAATTGCAGCAATCAGATAAATTGAGATATATAAATTAACATGGGGTGATTGTACAAGTTTTGTTATCGCCTTAACAGGCAGAAGTATTGTGAAAATAATTGAGGAATATAGAAGCTCTTACACGGGAAAAAATTCAACTTTTGCAGATCACTTATGTACGTAGTCCATGTAGAAAAGTAAGGAAAGAAACTCAATCTTTTGAGAAGTCTTGGAATCAAGAAGAAAGATCACCGTATTTACTAAATGAATGATGACTCCTAGAAAAACATTGTACAGGCACCTAGTTTACCTTTTCCCCTCACAACCCTACAAAAATTGATGTATAATAAGCAAGTTGCAATTTCATTTTTCGTTTCATCTCATCCACCTGAAGATGCTATTGTATAGCGAAATACGTGTCGTGGTTAAGTAAACCCTTAATTAGTAAAGAATCTTAGTCAAATATGTTACTGAATACTAATTTGTTCGTCCTGAAGGGTAAAATTGAGAATACGGAATAATTCTAAAGCGTAGCATACACTACCAAACCCCGGACTCCAGTCGGCCATCTTGAATAACGAATCCTAACAGTTCACGACAGGAATAATAGTTCGATCCGAAAAAGGCCATATACACCTCTCGAAGTTCACGAACCCACGTAACCGCAAAATTCAGATTGATCCTCTCGGGGAACTGCCGCAGAAACGAATTTAAGTATGTCCTTCGTCTAGACGTCGAAAATTACAAAACGACCAATAAGCGAGACGCAACCCGCATACGAAGCGGCGCTACATCTCGAAATATTACTATTCAGGCCGGGCTTGAGGTATGTGTTCTGGGCCTAGATATGCCACAAATGAACTGGCAGGATGCATTCGGAATACGGCGGTGCAACATGTTACATTTCGGGCTCCGCCTGGGCGTGAGTCATAAAGCATTCGTTGAATTTATCGCACCTGCGGCACGAGGCCGCAGCGCCGATTTTCGCTGGAAAACCCGAATTGAATATTTGTTTTACTCATTGTGTGTATGATTTCATCGGGCTCCTCGCTGCCATGCCGGCATCATTAACATACAGCGTAACACGCAATACGTTAGGGCGGAAGAGTGCGGCTGTGAAACAATTTCGGGAATGACGCCGAATTACGGCTGAGCAAGCGTTAAAAAGTAGTTCGGGTCAGTTGGTCCTCTCCGATCTCGAATTTTCTGACGTGTCGACGTTACGCTACTGATGCAGTTTGCACTCAACATCCACGCGTCTATTGTTATGGTGGAATAGCGTTATTGACAAATAGAACCCGAAACAGTGGGAAAAGCGAATGAAAGCTTTCGTGTTTCAAAATTTCGAGGCCATCAATATTAATGTTTTTTATTTTATGTTATTTCATTTTATTTAATAGTCATTCTTCCTTATTTCAGATTATTTAGTTCATTTCAATCTATTTCAATTTATATCTGTTTACTGTGTAGTGACTTTAATGTCAATTTATTCAAGTTATCAGAAAAAAAAATAACGAAAAGCACTGCCGTGAAGGCAGGAGCTTTTGAGCGCTCGTACATGCACCTTGTAGGTAGGTTCGCATTTTTCAGTTTTGGAAACCAATTGAGGAAATTTTTGACAGCTGTCAAACAAATTTTCAAACGAAGGCGATAATCCAGACTTCAAGTCAGTGCTTTAGGTGACAAATTTTTTTTTCGATAATTCGCTAAAATTTTCTAGGGTATCTATGGCCTCGGTTATGCGATCTGGACAAAATCGCACGTAGTTTGAATACATTATTCCTTAGCTAGGTGCAAAATTTCATTTCAATCAAATCGTTAGTTTCGAAATGATCAGGAAAAGAATATTTTGAACGGCCATATTTACGGAACCCCTAGTCTAATTTTGCTCATTGATGAACGTGACCGTGAAATTCGCGATCCAAACCCACCCTGAAAATTTCAAGTTCCTAGGCCTTTCCCTTCGGAAGTTATAATTTTCTATGGTTTCTATGGTTCTGGTCATGCGATCTGAAAAAAATGTTGCTTTGAAATATATCATTCTCGTTTGAAATACAAAATTTTATCTCGATCGAATCCGTAGTTTCGAAATTATCAAGAAAACAAAATTTCAAACGACCGTATTTACGGAACCCCTAGTATAATTCTGCTCATTGATAAACGTGAACGCGACCTTTCAGATCCATACCTATCCTGAAAATTTCAAGTCCTTAGGCCTTTCCGTTCGAAAGTTATTATTTTCTATGGTTTCTATGGTTCTGGTCATGTGATCTGGAGAAATATAGCTTAAATATATCATTCTCCATAAGTATACAAAATTTCGTCACGATCGTATCTGTAATTTTGAAATTATCAAGAAAACTTAATTTCAAACGACCATATTTACGGAACCCCTAGTATGATTTTGCTCATAGATGAACGTGATCACGACATTCGAAATCCACACCTATCCTGAAAATTTCAAGTCCCTAGGCGTTTCCGTTCAAAAGTTACAATTTTCTATGGTTTCTATGGTTCTGGTCATGCGATCTGGACAATTCTGCATGTAGCTTGAACACCTCTTCTCCATTTGAGTGCAAAATTTCATCTCGATCAAATCTGTAGTTTTCAAGTAATCAGGGGAACAAAACTTTGAACGGCCATATTTACGGAACCCCTGGTGGAATTTGGCCCTTTAACGAACTCAACCGAGGCATTCGGAAACTGAACCCACACTGAAAATTTCAAGTCTCTAGGTTGTTCCGTTCGTAAGTAATCGTGCTTACAGCCGGACGGACAGACTCGAATTTTCCGACGGATTCGTCATCAGTGAGTCGAACATAGTCGATTGAGACCATTTTTTGCTCAAAATTCGAAAAATACAGACATCGTGATGAAATGATATAGCTCTCGTGTAAGTAGTACGAGCGCTCAAAAAAGAATCTTCATCTCATAAAATTCTATTTAAGTAATTCACGTATGGACTACCAATTCCTATTTCTACCCTATTTCTTGTAACCTTGTACAGTTTACATGTAAAATAAATAATATAACCTAATTTGGTTGTATATACAGGGTTACAGGAAAAGTCGCACTGAATGTAGGAGGACGTTATTTTTCAGGTCATTTCTGATGGATTTGGTTCTATAATATGGTGTCCGAAACGTAACCGATATGAAGATATTGGGTTTTGAAGATTTCTTATAGATTTCTCTATTTTCAGGCTATTCATCGATTTTTTTTTGGATTTGAACTTCTAGGGGCCGTTTTTTTTATGTCTCTAGTTAGAGGGCATGTCAGTTAATGAAAATGATCAACAAAAACAGAACCTACTACTAACAGCTTAAAAAGACTGCTCGAGAACGGTTAGAAGTAAATTATTTTCACTAAGTGTTTTTGAGCGCTCGTACTACTCACACGAGGGTTATATCATTTCGTCACGATGTCTGTATTTTTAGAATTCTGAGCCGAAAATGGTCTCAATCGACTATGTTCGACTCACCGATGACGAATCCGTCAGAAAATTTGATTCTGTCCGTCCGGCCGTAAGCACGATAACTCTCGAACGGATCAACCTAGAGACTTGAAATTTTCAGTGTAGGTTCAGATCCCAAATGCCCCGTTGAGTTTTTTAATGGGCAGAATTCCACCAGGGGTTCCGTAAATATGGCCGTTCAAAATTTTGTTCTCCTGATTACTTCGAAACTACAGATTCGATCGAGATGAAATTCTGCACTCAAATGGAGAATGAGGTGTTCAAGCTACATGTGGAATTTTGTCCAGATCGCATGACCAGAACCATAGAAACCATAGAAGTTGTAACTTTTGAACGGAAACGCCTAGGGACTTAAAATTTTCAGGACAGGTGTGGAGCTCGAATGTTGTGATGACGTTCATCTATGAGCAGAATTATTCTAGGGGTTCCGTAAATATGGTCGTTTGAAATTTAGTTTTCTTGATGATTTCGAAACTACAGATTCGATCGTCACGAAATTTTGTATTTGAATGGAGAATGATATATACAAGCTACATTTTGTCCAGATCACTTGACCAGAACCATAGAAAATCATAGCTTTCGAACGGAAAGGCCTAGGGACTTGAAATTTTCAGGATAGGTGTGGATCTGAATTGTCGCGTTCACGTTCATCAATGAGCAGAAGGGGTTCCGTAAATACGGTCGTTTGAAATTTTGTTTTCTCGATAATTTCGAAACTACGGATTCGATCGGGATGAAATTTTATATTTTAATCGAGAATGATATATTAAAGCAATATTTTGTCCAGATCGCATGACCAGAACCATAGAAACCATAGAAAATTGTAACTTTCGAACGGAAAGGCCTAAAAATTTGAAATTTTCAGGGTGGGTTTGGATCGCAAATATCGCGGTCACGTACATCAATGAGCAAAATTAGACTAGGGGTTCCGTAAAAATGGCCGTTCAAAATATTTTTTTCCTGATAGTTTCGAAACTTCTGATCGGATCGGAATGAAATTATGCACCTAGCTGAGGAATGATGTATTCAAACTACGTGCAAAATTTTGTCCAGATCACATCACCAAGACCATAGATAACGTAGAAAATTCTAGCGAATTATCGAAAAAAAATTGATCAGTTGAAGCACTGACATGAAGTCTGGAGTTTCGCCTAAGTTTCAGAATTTTTTTGACAGCTGTCGAAAATTCCTTCATTTGATTTCTAAAACTGGAAAATGCGAATCTATCTACAAGGTGGATGTGCGAGCTCTCAAAAGCTCCAGCCTTCACGACAGTGCTTTTCGTAATTTTTTTCCCATAATTTAGACTGGTATTAAATGGGATTTTAGCTTGCACTGTCTTTACTTTACCTTACTTTACATAAATTAACAGAGCTTCACCACAGGTCCCAACTCTTATTTTTTCGAGGTTTATAAATTGAATTGTCCTAACTTAAGCTAACCTAACCCATCCTAATTATTAATATTAATAACTTATTACTCAGTTGAATTACGCCTTTTTGTCAGTCAGTCGAGTAAACATTTCAACTGAACACCCCAATATCCTTCGTCCGAACGAAGAAGGATGTATTTGAAAACGTCGAACCTCGACCGTTGTCTTGGGAATAAAACATCGAGAATTATGTTGATTTTGCGTGAAGGATTCGGTAAATATCCTCTGACGCAGAACGTGGTTCTTTTCCTGGGCGAAACGTCTCTATTAGCATTCCAGTACATGAACACCTTTGAGGGAATCAACTCCGGCCTAAGAGGACGGTTCGTGTAAAACATCAACAGCATATTAGTAGACGTTCCACGTAGTGGGTCCCGCTTTGAACTTAATTGTGGGGCTTAGTCGGGTAAACAACAATTTTACGGTGCCTAAGGAGAAGAAAGGTCGTCTCATGGGTGAAATAACTTGATATGGGTAAATATGAACAGGCATGCGAATCTATAGGGATAATTGGGAAACTAGTGCGTTCACCCAGAGCTATTGAGTCGGGTTTGTTCGGCCGGGGTTTTGGTGATTGTACTCGAATTTATGTCCTCATGGCATGAATTCATTTCGAAATAAAACCGAGGTGACTGAACTTCTCTAACGATCGAAGTTTTCGGCTTCAACACCTCCCAATGCGATTACTTCTTAAACTAATGATAAAAAAAATTTCATTAACTTCCCGAGACATCCTCCCAACCTCGTTATCAAAGTAATCAGATCATCGGTCCATAACTATTACCCAGCAATCGATGGAGCGAAATTTGTGGAAATTCAGACTGTAAAAATGATAATAAGTATTTTACGACACGTTTGAAGTAGAGGGTGAGAGGCAATTTGTTTCTGGCCTACCCCGTCAGCTGCAGTTATCTCGGAAAAAAGCCCGGATATTCGGAATAATGTGGCTGAACGACAAATTTATGAGCTTTTAATATAATGAAGATTAATGTAATGAAGATAAAGAGGGAATGGCGAATGTAACCTTATTTCTTGGCTCGGAATTCGCTCCTTAAAAGTAATAAATTACTTTTGCGCCTTTCTGGAGGGGTCATTTTTTTCCAATAATAATTCAGGAAATATCGCGAATGATCGGAACTCGCAAGGGTGGAATTATTGAAGCTTTCCCACTTATATATAATTATAGATTCGAGTAAATTTTGGATCATCTGGTTCATGAATTCAATAACTGACCGTTTTTAGAAAATAGTATATTGAAGTATAAGTGGATAAAGAGGTCTTTAAAACACGCGCGATTTTTCGAGCACGACGGCGAAGCCGGAGTGCTCGAAGTAGAGCAAGTGTTTTAAAGACCAGTTATCCACGAATACTTTACGCTATTTTTTTTATTGGATCGCTTTGAAATCATGAATACTGGTATTATTACTACATAAAATGGAAATAAGAATGTAAAATGGTTGGATTCTTGATCAGTATACCTTTCGTTGTCATGGTAATGAGAAAAACAGAACCTTATTTGCGGTTTGCCATCAAAAATGAATTGTTGTCACCGCAGAGCTTGAAAATGAATTCTAATATAGATTTTTTTAAAAGTAAAGCAGAATCGCGGGTGTAACGCCACTAATTTTGAATCGCTTCATCCTACAGCGCAAGTCTGGTTGCGTACTGTCCGAATCTCTTTCTTTGCGCTCGCCATTTCTGAGATTTCGGATTGATTGGATGCAATCGATTGCATTGAAGTGAATAGTGGAACTGTTACTTCCAATCATTGAATGTTTGATTGTTAAATATAAATTCAAATTTGTCTTGGCGTGAAATTCTTTCACGGTAAGTCTTTCTATTATCCACTAAGATATTTTCTGAAATAATTCACAGAGAGAGTAAAAATTCTTGTGCACGTTTTTCAGGTTAATGCTGGTTGATGCATCTATCTTCTATTTTTCATTTTCTTTGGCTGACAATTGTATTTTTGAGCGCTCGTACTACTTACACGAGGGCTATATCATTTCGTCACGATGTCTGTATTTTTCGAATTTTGAGCCGAAAATGGTCTCAATCGACTATGTTCGACTCACTGATGACGAATCCGTCGGAAAATTTGAGTCTGTCCGTCCGTCCGGCCGTCCGTCCGGCCGTAAGCACGATAACTCTCGAACGGATCAACCTAGAGACTTGAAATTTTCAGTGTGGGTTCAGTTCCCGAATGGCTCGGTTGAGTTCGTTAATGGGCCATATTCCACCAGGGGTTCCGTAAATATGGCCGTTCAAAGTTTTGTTTCCCTGATTACTTGAAAACTACAGATTTGATCGAGATGAAATTTCGCACTCAAATGGAAAATGAGGTGTTCAAGCTACATGTGAAGTTTTGTCCAGATCGCATGACCAGAACCATAGAAACCATAGAAAATTGTGACTTTTGAACGGAAACGCCTAGGGACTTGAAATTTTCAGGATAGGTGTGGATCTTGAATGTCGTGATCACGTTCATCTACGAGCAACATTATACAAGGGGTTCCGTAAATACGGTCGTTTGAAATTTTGTTATCTCGATAAATTCGAAACTACGGATTCGATCGAGATGAAATTTTGTATTTTAATCGAGAATGATACATTGAAGCAATATTTTGTCCAGATCGCATGACCAGAACCATAGAAACCATAGAAAATTCTAACTTTTGAACGGAATGGCCTAGGAACTTGAAATTTCCAGGGTGGGTTTGGATCGCAAATTTCACGATCACGATCAATGAGCAAAATTAGACTAGGGGTTCCGTAAATATGGCCGTTCAAAATATTTTTTTCCTGATAGTTTCGAAACTACTGATCGGATTGGAATGAAATTATGGAATAAGGAATAATGTTTTCAAACTACGTGCAAAATTTTGTACAGATCGCATCACCAAGACCATAGATACCGTGGAAACTTCTAGCGAATTATCGGAAAAAAATTGATCAGCTGAAGCACCGACATAAAGTCTGGAGTTTTGCCTAAGTTTCAGAATTTTTTTGACAGCAGTCAAAAATTCTTTCAATTTATTTCTAAAACTGGAAAATGCGAATCTACCTACAAGGTGCATGTACGAGCGCTCAAAAGCTCCTGCCTTCACGGCAGTGCTTTTCGTAATTTTTATTATTTCAAAGCTTCCTTCAGGTTGCAATTTATCTCTTCTGTAAATTTTAGTTCCTTTAATGACATATTTGGACCTGAAGGAATGAAGTTTGTTCCCCTGGGTATCGAGAATTTATTCCCTTCGGATTTGAAGATTTGGTTCCCCTGAGATTGGGATATTCAGCACCACTTCCTCAAGACTTCCAATCATTGAATATTTCCGAGAGGAAGACATTTCCCTGGAATTGAATTGTTGGAAAATTGTACCGTATCTGCAAATCACTGGTTCTGGTTGTTTTACGCCCTTGGAGCTGGACATATTTTGAGTATTGAAAGTCGACATTTTTTGGAGGGAATACCCCCGAAGATCTGGGAGAAATGATTAAGGTAAGTAATACTAATATCGTTCAGATTTGAATTTTCATTATTACTGTAAAACCTGAAGGGAGTTATTAATTCTGTCAGGAAACCTTAGATTAAGATTTCATTGCTCATTGAAGGTAAAACGAAGGGGGTTAACACTAGAGGTTACACAAACGTAACAACCCATTAAAATCTTATGGCCACTGTTAATCATGAGCAATGAACAACCACTTTCCTTCAAATCTTATCTCATCAGTTAGAATGGGAAAGCTATAAATTATAAATCGACTGTGAGTAGCTTCTATAAAACTTCGAATTGTGGAAAAATTTTGTATTTAGTGCTCATTTCAGTGAATGTTAAAATAGAATTGGAACTTTTTTCCTGGTAAATAGGATTAATTTTTGGGGTGACGGAATTTTCAGACGATTATCGCCAGACCAATGGAACTCTAGCACATCGCATCATTTCTCAAGACCAATATTTTCAGGTTTATAACTTGTAACAAGAATAGAACCTTGAGGAACGTCTTGATGAATGCGATGAAACAAAGATCCATCGACGAATGCTACGATTGAGGAAAAACTCACCCACCCCAAAGCATAGTTCTGGAATAATAATGCAGAAGACCAATTCGTGGAGGCAGGAGCTACATCAACCTCTGCAGAAAGCTTCACATACAACATATTTGAAGCGGATTAAGATCAAGTTAAGCCCCATTCAAAAAGGGAGGTCGATATTCGCGAGATTTCTTAGCCTCCCACCTCTCCGCGCCACCCCAATCGATGTTTCCTTTTGTCCAGCGTGGAAACCTACGATTTTGGGTTGAAAGTGATAAGAGTTACCATTGGCTCAGGTAAGAAGAGACATATTTTCCTGCTTAGAGGTGGATGTCTACCCCCAACGTCTAATCTGTCCGAATCTCAAAAAGTCGTCCATCCACATATTCGCACCTACGTATATTCGCCAAAATAGTTGTCGATATCGAAATATCGATTGCAAATAAAACGCGCAGAGTCCAATCGGTGGATCCATAACAGTACATCAAATATTGATGTTAACGTGAACTTTGGGCTCGAGGGTGAGCACGAAAAATAATATTTACCTCGAACATTTCATCACCCTGGAATGTTATTAGCGCGCGGGTGTGAACGTATACCGAAAAATGATGGCAATATTAAGGTAAACTTTCCGACCGTGAGGAGTGTAAACTTCGCTTCGACCAACACGCATTCACGTTTTGTTTTCTTTGAGAGGGAAAAGTTGATCACCTTATTTTTTCGATCCAAAGAAGCGATGGTGGTAATAGATTTTGGATGCTCAATGTTATTTCCCGAACAATAATTGTTATTGTCTCGTAGATTTACTGTGTCGCATTCTCAAAAATCATAATTCATAAAAATTGAGTTAATAATTTTCTTGAAACTCACTATTGAGCGTCTAGAAGTGCCTAGAAATCCATGATTTTTTTCTTTATCTTGAATTTAATTCCTGAACTCTGATACCCCGAAAAACGTTGGGGAAATCGCGAAACCGTATCCCTTCTTCCGGCCACACTTCGGAGATTATATTTTCCATAAATAATTTTCCTTCCGAAAATGGATTTCCATTTCGTGCGAGTTCGCTCGATGTTATCGCGAACGTATGGGATTAACATTTAATTCAACTGCGGGAAAGCTGAAATATGTTGAATACAGCGATTCGAAATTACGTCGGCTAGTTGAAGTGCCTCGCCAGATGAATTTTGTTTCTAATTAAAAGTTTAATTAAAAACTATGGAATCTATGCATTCGGAGAAATTCCGACCAGGTATTTCAATCTGATTCATGCATTACCCTCCTCATTCAGGTCTCGAACGATTATTTTTCATTTTTCTTTTTTTTGTCACTTTCAATATTGGTGATCATCGAATACAGGCTTTTTCCCAATAATGTCTGCGACAGCCGTGGGACTGATTGCTGGTTTCTTCTTTGTCTGCTCCTGCAACGTGGTAAATTTGTTCCTCTTCTATTTTCTATTCTAAAACTATGATATCTCAAGAACTATTAAAATTATTTTTGCTTGGATGTAGAAATTGAACTTCTAAAATCTACTCTCAATCGTTTAGAATACCCGAGAGGTGAACAACAAACTAACGTATTAGTTTATATGGAAAAAGTGTGAAATATTTGTACGATTCGAAGTCATTTATGTACCGCAAGTGATATATTTATGTGCTCTATTCCTCAATGCTCATCATATAGTTCTTCTGGAATTGATTTGCATAAATTCCCGTTGAATCCCAAGAGGCAGTTGAAAAATGGCAGACAATCTTGAAGATTGGGAAACGTATCCCAAAGAATATGTTAGTTTGCAGCAAGCACTTCCTGCAAGATGATTTTTGTATCGTAAGTTCAATAATTTTGTATAATATTTCAGTGGTTCACAGGCAAATTTTCAATCAAATATATTCGATTTACTTGTTACGAAAGACAGAGATGACAGAATAATTTTGATCACCTCTTGACCCGACATCTTGTGATTTTCAGCGCCATCTCGCGGTACGTGATTTTTCCCTATATCATTTCAACACGATGTCTGTATTTTTCGAATTTTGAGCCAAAAATGGTCTCAATCGACCCACTGATGACGAACCCATCCAAAAATTCGAGTCCGTCCGGCCGGCCGTCCGTATACACGATAACTCCCGAACAGAACGACCTAGAATATGGCCGTTCGGAATTTTGTTCTCCCGACTACTTCGAAACTACTAATTCGATCGAGGTGAAATAATGCATTCAGATGGAGAGTGTTCAAGCTACATGCAACATTTTTTTAGATCGCATGACCAGAACCATAGAAACCATAAAAAATTATAACATTGTAATGGAAAGGCCTAGGGACTTGAAATCTTCAGGATAAGTGTGGATCTCGAATGTCGCAGTTACGTTTATCAATGAGCAAAATTAGATTAGGGGTTCCGTAAATATGGTCGTTTGAAATTTTGTTTTCTCGATCATTTCAAAACAATGGATTTGATCGTGACGAAATTTTGTATTTCAATGGAGAATGATATATTCAAGCTACATATTTTCCATATCGCATGAACAGAACCATAAAAACCATAGAAAATTATTACTTTCAACCGGAAAGGTCTAGGAGCTTGAAATTTTGAGGGTAGGTTTGGATCGCGAATGTTGCTGTCAGAGTTATCAATGAGCGAAATTAGACTAGGGGTTCCGTAAATTTGGCCGTTCAAATTTTTTTTTGATAATTCCGAACCTAATGATTGGATTGGAATGAAAGTTCGCACATAGATCAACAATAATGTATTCAAACCACGTGCGGAATTTTGTCCAGATCGCATTACCAACACCAGTGCTTTTCATCAAGTTTTTTCATTTTTTTATTTGGATCGAAGAACTAGACTTTCTTGAGGAATCTCATATATTCCATATAATTCTGTGATTTCATCAGACGTTTCTCCAGAAAAATATTTTGGTAAGGCCCTGATTCCTTTCGGTACTCGCGTAGATTTTGGAAAAAATAGACCTACTCGTGGAATGAAACGAATTACCGGCGTGCAAATTGTGAAAATTTCTGATAGATTTTGGTAGATCGAGAATATAGTCGAAATTGATTGGGTTGAAAATCGTTGAACTAGGGGATTTAGTTGATGAAATAGAGATGAGTAATTATTTCGAAGCCTTATAATATGTTTTTTATCAAATTTTGAACTCTTCTGCGAGGTAATTTGAATTCGAAAGCTACCAGGAAACTCTGAAATCATGCGTTTATAATATTTATATATTGAAGAAAATACTTATAGAATTAGCCGATACTTGATAAAAATCCACGCAACTTGAAAAAGACCGACATTATAAAGTTTCAACTCATTCGAGAAAAATTTTGGAATTTCTAAATCTAATTTTTTGAAGAGAAAGGATATTTGAGTTGCATATAAGACCGCGAACAATTTGGGCAGATATATTGAAAACAATTGGGCAGATATATCAAAAATAATAAATATAAAACGGATAAATTAAATAAATGAGGTGTATATAAATTAACTTGCGGAGATTGCTCATGTTTTTACATAGGACAAAGAGGTAGGAATTTCAAAATAAGGGTACTAGAACATAGACATTGTTTTTTAAAAGGTGGAGGACATTCGACAAACGCGGATGATTTGAAAATTAATAATCATGCTTTAAAGCAGACTTCGAAATTTTTGGAGAGCCTTGAGATAAATGAACAAAGATCTTCTGTTTTCGTATTGAACGATCAAGTAGACTCGAACATTTCACCGTTATTGAATCTCTTCTGAAGTAGAAAAAAATTGTTGTCTCTTTTCTGAATTATGAAAAAAAAATAAAATAACCTCAACAGTTCTGCTCACTTGATGGCGGTAAAATAAGCATAATGTCATCCTTGGAAGCGTCATTAAGGTATCATTGAATATTCATCCCGCACAAGGAGTTGGGCATAGTATTGACCATTACCCCCACCTAGTGATAAGATTAGCTGTATTAGTAGGTAGCTTTAGAGTTTGAAGAAGTGATTTAGTTATACTTTAACTACCTGAAGATGATGCTTCGCATCGAAACACGCGCGTGGAATTTAACTCAATATAGTGGAAATTATATTAGTTTTTCCTTTTTAAATTTGAAGAAAATAGCCCATCTAGAGGCACATTTATGCACATAGCGCACACATCTCATATTTTTTATATCCTACGTCGTCCTCTTCATGCAACGCTGACCCAACAAAATGAAAGTACATTTCCCTTTTTACCTACCCAACAACTGTTCCCAACCCCCGACGCAGATGGGTCACTCTGCATCGGGGCGTAAACCGATCTTACACGCGACAGAGTGACCGCTCGAAAACAACCCCCGACCACCCCCATTTTCTAGTCATTTATCATGGTTAATTCGTGTGATACTACGATGGATAAAATTCTTCATGACGTGTTGAACGCTTGCGGCAGTTGTTGAGTTGGATTTAAACAACACCTGTTCGATTATAATTAGCGTGAAATTGTCTAATGAAGGCGATTAAAATAGTACTTCAATAGAGGGGTTTTAACCTCCAATGTTTTGATGTAAAGCAAAACATGCACTCCTACCATGTCTTGAGTGTTGAGTTGAAGGATTAGTTACCTATGGTAGAAGCATCTTTTCCGCCTATCAAAGCCTCATAAAATCCCAGAAATCACATTGAAACTCAGCGGTTTCGATTACGCATAACTCCAATTACGTACTTTCAGCCTCATCCATCGCCTGTCAGATCCTGATGACATTCATCTAGTATTCTACAATGTAGCTGTATGGCGCGAATCAATCACCTGTTCGTCCAGTTTCGGTGAGAATTTATTCGGAAACCGATTCGTGATATTGGAAATTTGCGATTATTTTTCATCCGCAGTGGCAGTTTCCAGGGAGCAGCAACATAACGGACGTCGAAAAGGCCATTCTCGAAATTTCGAGCGGAATAAAGTTAATCATCGCGGAGTTTTTGCGCGATCCATGGGGTTTTTTCATTGAATGACCAGTTCGATGCGATTTTCCGATGGTAATGAAAACTCGCTTCGTGGAAAATTCATGGAAATACTTTCGCGGAACGAAGCGGGAACACTGGACTGGAGGAGAGATCGAGACTTATTTGATGAATACCATCGGTTATGGAAATTTTGGGCCTGCTTGATTCATTTTATTGAGAAGAAGGAGTGAAGATTATCTGGTGAAAATGGTGTGAAGAAAACAACGAAAAAAACTTGTGAGGACACTGATCTGAGCTACTGAAAAGAAAATAATGAACATAGTTGGGATGGCCGATGGAGGAAAAAAATGAAAAGCTCAAAAAAATTGTTTAAGAAAATTATATTGAACATTATTTGTTTTATTTCGGATATTTTAATTCAGCGTCATAGCTGTTTCACGTGAAAAAAAATTGAGTTGTTCTGATCTAGTGTTGAGAAATACAATTCTGTGATTTATAAAATCTCACTATTTTTTACACATGACGCACGATTTGGGTCACATAATCTGTGGTTCGTTTAATCATCTTTGGTTCGATAGTCTTGCAACCACATTTCAAAAACCCAAATTGCGAAAGCTATAGACTTTAAATCAGTGCTTCTCAAACGTTTGAAAATAGTTAAATGTTTTCTTTGACTGTCGTTAGTTATGGAAATTTTTGGGCCAGCATCATTCATTTCTTTGAGAAGAAGGAGTGAATATTATCTGGTAAAAATGGTGTGAAGAGAACGATGAGAAATACTTGAAAGGGCTCTGATCTGAGCTACTGAGAAGAAAATAATGAACATAGTTGGGATGGAGGAAAAGAATGAAAAGCTCAAAGAAATTGTTTTAGAATATTATATTGAACATTATTTGTTTTATTTCGGATATTTTAATTCAGCTTCATAGCTGTTTCACGTGAAAAAAATTGAGTTGTTCTTATCTAGTGTTGAGAAATATAATTCTGTGATTTATAAAATCACATTATTTTTTACATTGACGCACGATTCGAATCACATAATCTGTGGTTCGTTTCATCATCTTTGGTTCGATAGTCTTGCAACCACATTTCAAAAACCCAAATTGCGAAAGCTATAGACTTTAAGTCAGTGCTTCTCAAACGTTTGAAAATAGTTAAATGTTTTCTTTGACTGTCGTTAGTTATGGAAATTTTTGGGCCAGCATCATTCATTTCATTGAGAAGAAGGAGTGAATATTATCTGGTAAAAATGGTGTGGAGAGAACGATGAGAAATACTTGAAAGGGCTCTGATCTGAGCTACTGAGAAGAAAATAATGAACATAGTTGGGATGGAGGAAAAGAATGAAAAGCTCAAAGAAATTGTTTTAGAATATTATATGAAACATTATTTGTTTTATCTCGGATATTTTAATTCAGCTTCATAGCTGTTTCACGTGAAAAAAAATTGAGTTGTTCTTATCTAGTGTTGAGAAATATAATTCTGTGATTTATAAAATCACATTATTTTTTACATTGACTCACGATTCGAATCACATAATCTGTGGTTCGTTTCATCATCTTTGGTTCGATAGTCTTGTAACCACATTTCAAAAACCCAAATTGCGAAAGCTATAGACTTTAAGTCAGTGCTTCTCAAACATTTGAAAATAGTTAAATGTTTTCTTTGACTGTCGTTAGTTATGGAAATTTTTGGGCCAGCATCATTCATTTCATTGAGAAGAAGGAGTGAATATTATCTGGTAAAAATGGTGTGAAGAGAACGATGAGAAATACTTGAAAGGGCTCTGATCTGAGCTACTGAGAAGAAAATAATGAACATAGTTGGGATGGAGGAAAAGAATGAAAAGCTCAAAGAAATTGTTTTAGAATATTATATGGAACATTATTTGTTTTATCTCGGATATTTTAATTCAGCTTCATAGCTGTTTCACGTAAAAAAAAAATTGAGTTGTTCTTATCTAGTGTTGAGAAATATAATTCTGTGATTTATAAAATCACATTATTTCTCACACTGACGCACGATTTGGATCACCTAATCTGTGGTTCGTTTCATCATCTTTGGTTCGATATTCTTGGAACAACATTTAGCTATAGACTATATACTATATATGCTATATATTATAGACTTTACGTCAGTGGTTCTCAAACGTTTGAAAATAGTTAAATGTTTTCTTTTACTATCATTAGTTATAGAGATTTTGGGCCAGCATAATTCATTTTATTGAGAAGAAGGAGTGAATATTATCTGGTGAAAATGGTGTGAAGAAAACGACGAAAAATACTTGAAAGGACTCTGATCTCAACTACTGAGAAGAAAATAATGAACATAGTTGGGATGGAGGAAAAGAATCAAAAGCTCAAAAAAATTGTTTTAGAATATTATATTGAACATTATATGTTTCATCCCGGATATTTTAATTCTGCTTCATAGCTGTTTCAAGTGAAAAAAATTGAGTTGTTCCGATCTAGTGTTGAGAAATATAATTCTGTGATTTATAAAATCACATTATTTTTCACACTGACGCATGATTTGGATCACATAATCTGTGGTTCGTTTCATCATCGTTGGTTTCGATATTCTTGCAACAAAATTTCAACAACCGAAATTGCACAAGCTATAGACTTTAGGTCAGTGCTTCTCAAACGTTCTAAAATCGTTAAATGTTTTCTTTGACTGTCGTTAGTTATGGAAATTTTGGCACAGCATAATTCATTTTATTGAGAAGGAGTGAATATTATCTGGTGAAAATGATGTGGAGAAAACGACGAAAAATACTTGAAGGGACTCTGATCTGAGCTACTGAGAAGAAAATAATGAACATAGTTGGGATCTAAGAAAATAATGAAAAGCTCAAAAAAATTGTTCAAAAATATTATTGAAAATCATTTGTTTTATTTAGGATATTTTAATTCAGCTTTATAGTTGTATCACGTGGAAAAAAAATTGAGTTGTTCGGATCTAGTGTTGAGAATTATAATTCTGTGATTTATAAAATCACATTATTTTTCACACTGACGCACGTTTTGGATTACATAATCTGTGGTTCGTTTCATCATCTTTGGTTCGATATTCTTGGAACAACATTTCAACACCCCAAATTGCGAAAGCTATAGACTTTACGTCAGTGCTTCTCAAACGTTTTAAAATAGTTAAATGTTTTCTTTTACGGTCATTAGTTATGGAAATGTTGGGCCAGCATAATTCATTTTATTGAGAAGAAGGAGTGAATATTATCTGGTGAAAATGGTATGAAGAAAACGACGAAAAATACATGAAAGGACTCTGATCTGAACTACTCAGAAGAAAATAATGAACATAGTTGGGATGGAGGAAAATAATGAAAAGCTCAAAAAAATTGTTTAAAAATATTATATTGAACATTATTTGTTCCATTACGGATATTTTAATTCAACTTCATAGCTGTTTCATGTGAAGAAAAAATTTGGTTGTTCTGATCTATTTTTCACACTGACGCACGATTTGGATCACATAATCTGTGGATTGTTTCAGCATCTTTGGTTCAATAGTCTTACAACAACATTTCAAAAACCCAAATTGCAAAAGCTATAGACTTCACGTCAGTGCTTCTCAAACTTTTTGAAATCGTTAAATGTTTTCTTTTACTCATTAGTTATGGAAATTTTGGCCAGCATAATTCATTTTATTGAGAAGAAGGGGTGAAGATTAACTGGTGAAAATGGTGTGAAGAAAACGACGAAAAAAACTTGAAAAGACTCTGATCTGAGCTACTGAGAAGAAAATAATGAACATAGTTGGGATGGCCGATGGAGGAAAAGAATGAAAAGCTCAAAAAAATTGTTTTAGAAAATTATATTGAACATTATTTGTTTTATTTCGGATATTTCAATTCAGCGTCATAGCTGTTTCACGTGAAAAAAAATTGAGTTGTTCTGATCTAGTGTTGAGAAATTTAATTCTGAGATTTATAAAATCACACTATTTTTCACACTTGACGCACGATTTGGATCACATAATCTGTGGTTCGTTTCATCATCTCTGGTTCGATAGTCTTGCAACAACATTCCAAAAACCCAAATTGCACAAGCTATCATATCTGGTTCAATAGTCGTGCAACAACTTTTCAAAAACCCAGATTGCAAAAGCTATAGACTTCACGTCAGTGCTTCTCAAACGTTTCAAAATCGTTGAATGTTTTCTTTTACTGTCGTAGCCGTTTTCTTTCACTGTCGTTAGTCATTTATCATGAAATTTAATTCATTAACTAGGTACCTCACCCAAAAAATTTAAAAATAGCGAAAATGTGCATCACTAGTTTTTGGGATAAAATATGCAAATGCATAAAATCCGGTCTGTTCGATTTGGGTCGCAAAAATATCGAAGCTACATCAACAGATGAAAGGACCCGCTGACACGAAAAAACGCCGGGCTCGCCGACAAGAAGAACAAAGGAATGAATTGGCAACACGAACCGCAACATTTTTAATTTGGTCCTATTTGGTTAGTCGAGTGGCAGCCCCAGAGGCAAGCTCCGGGGAATAACAGATGGTCGCAGTTATTAACTATCGGGCGGTATATTTTATTTGGAGAGAGCGATATTAACTAAATGACGCCGCCTCCACTCTAGGTGTCACCCGCGTCGCTTTCGCCACCCTAATAGATAGCCGATATTTCATATTTCGTAGATTTATTTCTTCCTCTGCTGCTCCGGTGATAAAACACGCCACCCCTGCCAGTTTCTGGCCCGAATTGCCTCGGTCCCTTGGGTTTTCTCATTTTCTTTTTGGACTCGCGAAAATATACACACAAACCGCTATCTGTTTCGCTTCATTTTGCCAGTTGGGAAACACAATCAGTCGAGGTTCAGGGCAGTTTCATTTGCAGAAAGAAAGAATACTCATGAATCAACTTGCGGGGGCAACTTGAGGTTCTGAGAACTTGAACAGTTTGGTTTTCACTTCTTTTTGGTTTGGTTGGTAGACATGATTAGAAAAAATGGTTTGTATCCTTGCCAGATGTTTGAATTGCTGAGAGATGTCGTTTCGGTTTAATAATATGTAATAAAGTGCAGCTATGTTTCAATTATGATTAATGTTGCTTGTAACTTTGTTGAGAATTGAAAAAAAAATCACTGGTTGTTTGAGTTTTTGCACCTCACTTTATTTTTCGTCAATTTTTTCTGCGTTGACCAAAGTTGATTATAATTTTGGCTTATTTTCATCAGAAAAGGATATGATATGTATGAAAAAAGCAAAACCATTCTGTATTAGATGTTGAAAAAGAATTAGTATGATTTGAAAGTTAGTAGAAGAATGAAAATAAAAATCAATTTCTAATATCAATTTGTCTGCAATTTTCAAATTCCACAATTTATGTATGAAAAAATCATTTCAAAAATTTGTCAATTCCTTCTTTATTCCCTAAAAATATTTTCCGTTAGAATGCAGTCACCAGTTTTCTTCAGCAGATTTTTTACAAACAACCTTTTGAATGTCCGGCATAAAAAGATAGTGATTTAGCGTTAATATTTCGATGGGATCAACAACCAATCTTTTGTTAGGTCCTTACTATCTACCTGAACCTAAACGGAGAAAATTATGAAGAATTTCTGAGAACAAATATGAACAGTTTTTTGGACGAGGTTCCCTTGATTGACAGGCGTGAAATCATTTTCCAACAGGATGGGTGTTATGTTTTTGAACGAATTGTTTCCTAAAGAGTGGCCTGCAAGAAGTCCTGATCTAACACCGTTGGATTTTCATGTTTGGGGCAGTTTGAAATAAATAGTATATGAAAGGAAAATACATACACGTGCACAACTTGTGGAGAGAATAGACGGCGCAGCGAGAAGATTGAGAGTAAATTTCAGGACTGAAGAAATTAGAAAGAGGGCACGTGCTTGTATGAGGAATGGTGGAGGACATTTTGAACATTATTTATGAATGAATTTTCTTACGAAATTTTGAGTTCAATTGCAATAATAAAAAAGTATTCAATTCGTTACTTTTTTTCTTGGCTTATATCCCCTATCAAATCAAAATCTGCTGAAACGAAACTAGTGCCTGCATTACATACGAAAACTTTTCTAGGAAATGAATAAGGGATTTGGCAGGTTTTTAAAATAATTTTTTCATACATAAATTGTGGAATTCGAAAGTAACAGGCAAATTGATATTAGAAATTAATTTTTATTTTCTTCATATACCAACTTTCAAATCATACTATTTCTTTTTCAAAATCTAAGACAGGATAGTTTGGTTTTTTTTCATACATATGATATCCTTTTTCGATGAAAGTGATTTGAATTTCCCATAATAATTATTTGTCATAAGGCTCATAAAGAAGATCATTATGGTACAAGTAGTGAATGTTACCGGGCGAGGCGTAGCCGAGTCTGATAACACGACGTGTGCCATAATGATTCGTATTAGATACAAAATTCATCTGATGGCATTTATATTGATACATTTTTGAAAAATTGCATTTTTGATATGTCACAATGACAACTATTTTCAAAGGAGTAAGTATATGTGCAGTTTCAAATATTAGTAGGTTAGTGAGCTGTGCTTTTCCATTTCCTTGACAACGTCAGGTTATAACGGCAATATTCATTTATCTGCTGTCAAACAATTCTCACGAAGAATTGAATATAATTTGAATAATAATAAGTGATTCTGAAACTGGTAGTTTGCTTTCTGATTTGGAAAAAATGACGCGAAATATCGTGGACTCTCTTTTGCCGGAAAACTCACGGAGTGTATATGAAATAGCCTTTAATCGGTACGAAGAATGGTGCTCCACTAAGAAAATCAATATCACTCATGAAGAAGTATTGTATTGTTGGCTTACTTTGATTTTTATCATAGTTGTTACTTCAGTGATGCCTCTTTTTTTTTATATTCTTAACTTTATAACCTAGATTGTATTTATTTTGCGAATAAACATTATTATTATTAATATATTCGAATGCTTATCTAAGGAAAGAAAACCATCTTCTCTCTGGTCGTATTATTCGATGATAAGATGTATTTCATTAACATGAAAAAACGTCGATATTTGCAAGTACTGTTATGGAAATCAAAATATAGTTATTTTTTTATGATTAAAGAATAAACTCAAATGAATGACCAAAAATTTCAAGAACTTTCGAACATTCCTTAGTTGATTCAGTGAATTTGATCAACTCTAAATATGTGTAATATTTTTTAAAGAGAGTTCATTTTATTTAATAGAAATTTTATGGAAAAATATGAATTAGATGAAATGATTAATTTTAAATGGTTGAGTTTACTTAGTCGTGTTTATGAAGTGTACAAAATTTCGTCAAAATGTAATTTGGTAACATAAGATGGACAAAAGGCATCAAGAATGTTGGCATTCCATGGAAAATTTGATTGGAAAATTAATTTGAAAAAGTGGAGACAGTTGACCGAGAAACGTCAGAGTGGAGAGAGATCTTTCAAAAGGGTTGTTTTGAATTAAATTGAAAATACTTCGAAATATATTTTTATAACGAGTTGGATGGAATGAAAACTGATTAATAAGTAGATGTCAATGAACATTGATGGAAGGAAAAGAGAAATCTGAAAGAAGTTGAGCGTATCGAAATATTGGGGTTTGAGAATTTTAATCCGCTAGCTAGGAAAAGTTGAAGAACTATATTTGGACAGAGCTTTGTTCTGTGGGTGCACTCATTTGGTATGAAAGGATTTATAATTTATAATTTTTATTTTTGTTAAAATTAGTTTATTAAGTTGTGTGAGTTTGATCTTGAAAAATAATATGATTTGTATAAATATTATTGATTGTTCACCATGAACCCTCCTTGAGAAAGAGACTTGGAGAACTTAATTGGAAATGGAACGAAATTCTTCTGAATTGTTATTGGGTATGAATTATTTTCAAAATTCACTTAATTTATTATTTTTATTTTTATTAATTAACATAACAGTACCTACAGCTGATTGCATTACTAAAATGTAAATCAGAAGGTTACAGAGCTAAAAAATCCAAAATTTTCACTAAACAAGATGTCACAAAGTTTTCATCGGAAGCATCAGATGATACATATTTATTTCAAGATGTTGCTATAATTGCACTAGGTGGAGCATGCAGAATAGAGGAACTGACAAATATGCTTGTTGAAAATATGATAGATGAAGGATCCCTTTTTAGAATAATTTTACTGAATACAAAAACAAAGGTAATGCGAGAATTTTTTGTAACATCGGGGAATATCCCAGGATTGAATATGGTAGAACTTGTCAGACAATATGTGAAAATTCGACCTTGAAACACAAATCATCAACGTTTTTTTGTCACTTTAAAAATAAGAAATGCACGAAACAACCCGTTGGTATTCACACCCTTCTTAAAATGCCAAAAGTTATTGCCACTTTTTTAAATTCACCTCACCCTGAAGAATATAACAGACATTGTTTTCGGCGATCGTCTGCTTCATTTTTGGTCGATCCTGGAGCTGATCTGTATACCGTGAAACGCCATGGCGGATGGAAAAGCAATACTGTTGCTGAAGGTTACATCGAAAATTCGATAGAGCAAAAGAAAAAAATATCAGAAGCAAACAGAATTACAAGTTTACCGAAAAGCATCATCTACTGATATAAAAACTCTAGAATCTATTGGAATTAATGTTGCAAGCTGTAGTAATTGCTCTTTTACCATTTATAATAAATAGTTTTGTACATAGTTATGCATTTTGAATAAACTTTTTTGATCACACCATCGCATGTTTTTTATATAGAATTTCATTATGGTACTTAGTACCATGATGAATTCATTATGGGACTTAGTACCATAATGAGCTTCCTTATGTCATCAAAATTGAGTGACATTATTCGGGCGCATTCGCCATTTTGCAACGACTTGATAAAATGTTCAATGTTGAAACACCCTTAACTTAAGATCCTGGTTTAGGTCCCACGATTTGAGTATGTTCACCTCCTACCACTCAAAATGTATCACCGGAAAAATATCAGCCACAAACCTTCCGTTGACCGGACCATAATCCTTTCAATATTCATAATATCGAAATGGGTTGCAACCGATTTAATTCCATTCAGGTCGATATCTCGGGCATTTTTTTTTTCCTCAAAATGGAAACATATACATCGGAACCGATGCCCTCGCATCATAAAACGGTACTGCGATAGTCGATATCCACCGCAATTATACATTCCCGAACAACCTCGCCATGCCGCTCCGATAAATCCTCATTCCTGCTATCCGAAATGGACCGCCGCCAAGAATCCAGATGGCGCTACATTTCCAAGGCAAAAAAGTCCATTTTTCCTTCTGCTCTATCGGTGTTTATGTGTTCGGTTACCTGGAAAAGCGGCGACCTGCGACCCTTTCTCGAATTCAGCATTTTTACGTTAGCCATACATTACCTTTATTAAGACATCCGAACACGCCCTCCAGTTGTTAAAGGGGTAAACGAATAGTGTGACGGAACTGAAATATAGCCGGAAGGTTTTACCGCCCATACGACTCACGGCTGGGAGAAAGAGAGGTGGCCATTGAAATCAACTGCTTTTTCGGTTCATTACAAGGATATCGTCCTGTGTGGTGAATACTGAATAGGCTCTAAAACATTGGTAAATTACGGTTACAATATATCAAACTTGAGCTCAGGCCTATAAATTTTCCTTGGACAAAAACGACCTTCGGGTTCTCGTTTCGTGTTTTGTAAGGGATTTTATCAATCCATTTGGTCTAATTCACTCTAATCGTTTCACACGGTCTCTCAGGTAAGCATGATAGGTTTTTTCATGGAAGCACAAGAATACACCCATGGGGTATCCCATTCTCCTCTCGATCTATCTATTTCTTCTTAGCGTTGCAAATTCTGGCATCTAATATATTTCAACCCAAGTGACCATTTCAAAGAAATATAAAGAGAAGAGCGCAGTTACATAGCTGCTATGTACCAAATACGTTCGTATGAAGAAAAGCGCACGTCTCTACATTATATAGATAATAGAACATAGCAACGTTTCAATAAGAGAGACGTTCAACATATTAGCCCAACCATGTTCTCCCATGCCTTCGAGCCGTGCACAAGAGAATCGGCAACATAGAATGGAGGTTCGCAGCAATGAATCTATGTGAATGTTAGGACGTCGTCTTCGTGCGGAATCGTTGGTTGAGTTCTGTGCACTAGAACGTCCTTCAGTGTTCGTCAGGGCCGTATCTAGGGCGTGGCAAGGGTGGCACTTGCCACGGGCGCAAGGTCCGAAGGGGCGCCAAAAAATATCAAAAATAAAAAAATTGAAGCGCCTAGCAAAAAAAATGAATTCGAAAGATGACAACACGGTTACGTAAGTAAGTAATTCGATCGCAACATTTCGAAACATTGATATTCAAAATACAGAATGAGAATGCAATGAGGTCAGAAATACAAGAAATATGATCCAATTCTTATAAAAAATTTTCAAAGATGCCGCATTCTGATCATAAATATTACAATCGGAAAAATCGTCATGCGATTCCAAGCACAGCCCTTTTATGAGTGTTTACACTACATCCCTTATCGCATCCAACTTGTTTTGAAGGGCGGCTTCTTTGATGATGATGGTTCATAATGATCGATTTGTTTAGATTTTTAGGCCACTTCTGTGGTATTTCAAAAACGACTCGTATTGCCAAAACTTCACCAATTAGATTTTGGAGCTCAAGAAGTGGGAGAAAAATTGGGGAATCTTATTCTATTCTACATAAATATTTTTTTCTTTCAATTGTGAAGAGAAGAGCAAAAAATTTCAATTTTAATGTTCGTTAAGTATGTATCCAGATTTGAAGTTTTAAAAGTTCTGAGTTTTTTCTTATATTCTGACTTTTTTGTGACATTGTGCTTTTGGATTCAAGCATCATAAATTGTGCTATTGAAGGTGAGTTGTACTAAGTATTTGTTATTTGACATTATTCTGGCATCATCTATATTCAATTATTCGTATTTTAATATAATGATATTGTTCCTTTCAATTCAAGAAGAAATATGATTGGTTCATTGCGGAAAATATGGATTTTCAAACTTGAGTTCTCACTTCTCAGATCGTCTTTTATTGTATGAAATCTAATAAAACTCAAATTTTAGTGTTACTTTTCATAGTTTTCATTTAATCTTCAATCTCATCTGGCAAAGATTATTCTAGTGATTTTTTTATACTTAACGTATGGACTTCTTGAATATTGTAACATCGGGCCCTGTACGAAACTATTAGTACGTGTTTCAAAGGGTTATAAAATAGTATTTGCATGATAAGTTTGCGGTTTTTTTTGCAGAGATTGTGATTATCGATTATTGTTTTCTAGTCAACTTACCGAAAAATTTTTATTTCACGTTTGCAGTATGTATTTTAAAATTTTAAGTTGAAGAATTTATATTTTTTAAGATAAATGTTCGTATTTATTACATAAATATATATGAAATTATGTTTTTCCAGAATTTGTTTTATTTTTATGCATTTCATTCAAAATGTGTATTTCAATGTTTTTAATGAAAAAATTTTTCCATGAAAATGTGTATTATTTTGAAACTCTTACGGAAATATATGACCAGCATTATGCAAAAAAAAATACTATAAGAAATTATGATGGATGAAAAAAAAATCTACGCAAATGAGGGGGCGCTGTCTAATATATTGCCACAGGCGCAATAGTACCTAGATACGGCCCTGGTGTTCGTTGTCAGTTCGACAAATACTGTCATTTCATTTTTATGAACTTCAAAATATGGAATTACCGAATTATATTGAATATATCAGAAAACTAATTTTCTTATGTGTATTAAAATGGTCTTCATGTTCATTGGCAGTATGGAAAATATTGCCATTTTATTTTGATAAACTTCATAAAATAGAATCACTAAATTGTATTGAATATATCAGATAAACTCAATTTTTTTTTCTTTGTCTTTAGTGTCCCTTGCAAGTATGACAAATACTGTCTTTTTTTTTCTTTAAACTTCAAAACATAGAATCACCGAATTATATTGAATATATCGGGAAACTCGATTTTTTTCTGTGTACCAAAACGGTCTTCGGTGTTCATTGTCAGTATGAAAAAAACTGTAATTTTATCTTTACAAACTTCATGAGATGGAATCACCGAATCGTTTAAAATATAACAGAAAAACTAAAAACTTTTCTGTGTACTGAAACGGCCTTCAGTGATCATTGTTAGTATGACAAATACTGTCATTTCATTTTTATTAACTTCATGAGATGGAATCACTGAACCATATTGAATATATCACAAAAACTCATTTTTTTTTTGTTCATCAAAACGATCTTTGTGTTCATTACCAGTATGACAAATACTGTCATTTTATTTCCATAAACTTCAAAAGATGGAATCACCGAATTATATTGAATATATCAGATAACTCAACATTTTTCTTTGTATCAAAATGGCTTTCATGTTTATTGGCAGTATGACAAATACTGTCATTTCATTTTTTTGAACTTCATGAGATGGAATCCCTGAAATATATTGAATATATCACAACAACTCAAATTTTTTTTCGGTTTATCGAAACGATGTTTGTGTTCATTACCAGTATGACAGATACTGTCATTTTATTTCTATAAATTTCAAAAGATGAAATTACTGAATTATATTGAATATATCGAAAAACCCAATTTTTTTTCTGTGTAACACAATGGCCTTCAGTATTTATTGTCAGTATGACAAATACTGTCATTTTGCTTTTATCACTTCGAAAGATGGAATCACCGAATATATCAAAAAGTCAATTAATTATATATGAGAGAAACTCAATTTTTTTGTATCAAAACGGCCTTTAGTGTTCATTGCCAGTATGACAAATATTGTCATTTTATTTTTATGAACTTCATAAGATGAAATCACTGAATTATATTGAACATATCAGAAAAACTAAATTTTTTTGCTGTTTATCAAAACTACCTTTAGCGTTTATTTTATTTCTATAAACTTCAGGAGATGGAATCACCGAATTTTATTGAATAAATTAAAAAACACTATTTTTGTTTCTGTGTACCAAAACGGCCTACGGTGATCATTGTCTGTACGAAAAATACTTACATTTAATTTTTATAAACTTCATGAGAAGGAATCACCGAATCATTCAAAATATATCAGAAAAACTCAATACTTTCCTGTGTACGGCCTTCAGTGACCATAGTCAGTATGATAAATACTGTCATTTCATTTCAATAAATTCCAAAAGATGGAATTACCGAATTATATTGAATATATCAGAAAACCCAATTTTTTTTCTGTGTATCAAAATGGCCTTCAGTGTTTATTGTCAGTATGGAAAGAACAAAAGATGCAATAAGAAAAGGTGTAGAATATGGTCACATCTTGGATTTCGATGAAATTTTCACCGGCGCCAAAATATGCTGGCTAATGAATGAAAACATGGAACCCTATTCGCGCGAAAATTTTCCGGTTTTTGCGTGAAACTTATGAAGTCACTCATTTCGGAAATAATTGTTTTGCATATTTCTATGATTTAAATGCACTTTATTGTATCGATTTTATTTTTACTACCTAAATTGAATAATTTTTGAGTTGAATGCACTCGAAATGCATGAAATTCAATTCGGAATATTTTACCACAGTGAATGGCGGAAAAATGACTGAAATGACGAGCAATTTCTACCAACTGCACAACAGACAACTGAATTGAAGAATTGCGATTTATCAGTGCTTGTATTTTTCTGATCTGTATTTTGTAGCCTATTTTGTTTGGAGTTATAATTTTCACACCAATCAATTCATGAGTATTCAAATGATATTTGTCGAACATTTCAAAATAATACCTTATGTTTCCTCATGAAATCTCATAATTCAGAAACAATTATGGTGGCGTCGCCAATTCTCTCTGCACGGCTCGGAGTTACAGAAGGCTGTGCTGATACATGTTTGTGATATAAAAATTAAGGATTTCCTTCCTGAGAAGACTACATTGCATTCAACATTAGCTGGGTATCGGATCTGATGAAAATGGTGAAGCCATCAGAACTCCTGACCATTAAATTTCACAATTGAAATCAATGGTTTTCGAAATGGGAACGCTTTCTGCGAAATATGTACCCCGAAATCAACAAAGCAATGAAACCAATCATAAAAAATCCGAGACTCCATTCAACATAATTTCTTTCTGCCCCAATTTTGTCGGCGTTTTCGTCAGTGGATATCCTATGAATAACGTCGAATTAATATTCATGAAAAACTCGAAGCTTCGCCGTTGGCGCAAAATGAAGTGCTTCCCTCATCCGATATTGAAAAGAACCTGTTTAATGGAATGAAATTCAAATGTGAGCCTTCGGAAATATCACGTGTTGATGAAAAATCCCCGTTTGTTTGGACTACCCATCTCCTCGCAGCTCCCGAGGAAAATCTATTGATGGGATCTTGTTCAAGAGGATCCCTTTCATTTTTGGTGCAACATATCCGCGCTACTTCCTCATAATTCAATACGGCCAACATTAATTTAATGAGAATTCCATACAGTACGGAACATGCCGGCTTCCGCCTTTAATCTCTGGAACTTGTCTGGTGAATTCAACTCGTTAAAATTTAGGAAACAACTTCATCATTCTTAATAATTTCGTTATTAACATGGGGATGACGCGGTTTTCGTGCTAGGGTTGCAGTTCTGCGACGAGAGTCCTGATTTACTCCGGTGTTTATGAAACATTCGCTTCTAGGGCAGATGTAATACATTGCCGTAGTTCTCGAGTAATTAAATATTCGTTAAATCGAAACTTTGGTAAGCGACTAATGAGCGATACGTGTACGAATGGAATGCGGCGCGAAGAGTTGGATTTGATGTGTGGGGAAGAAAGTTGGTGCTTGGAAAGTGTACTCTACTCGCAGGTAATTTGAGATTGATCTTCGTGGTGTAAGGTGAGCTCAATCTCTGCCTGCTCCACAGGATTCAGCAAATGTTAAAGGAATAACTTTAGAAAATAACTTGATTCATTCAGGTATTCCAATTTCCATTTTCACGCAAAGGCTGAATTCAGAGTTTGTAGAAAAGGTGCTGGCCCGAAAAAGTCTATACTCTAGCTATTACGTGTTGTACATTAAATCACTACCCTCAAAAGAGCCCTTCTAAACCGATCAAAATAAAATACTAGCAGTGGAAAGGTTTGCCAACGTCTCTTCAACAAAGCAAGAATTTGCATTGGAGGACGATATATTTGGAAATTTCATTCAAGAGAATTTGATGAAATAAGTTTTTGGAAAATGTTCAACAAAGATTAATCAATTGACTTGAGTTCGAAAACTATTACTAGAAACACAATAAACTTCAAAAAGATGTATCAGCAAAATACAAGAACTGATCAGAAAAAGACGCTGTTCAAATCTTCCATTGGGTAGAACGAAAAAATTTCTCATAAGACCGTGAGTGAACTGAGAAGTTATAAAATTCATGAAAGACATAAAAATTGTTGATGATGAGTATCTATTTTGCTCTAAGAAAATAAACGGGTATCAGTAGTGGAATGGTTATGCAAAAAAAAATCGGTTGGTAGTGGTGAAGATAGGTTTAATTTGAGGACAAACGCCACCTCCAACCTAAATTCCAACCTATGAATCTCATGATTCAACTCAATCCAAATAACTGAATCTCATGATTCAACACAATCTAAATAACTGAATCTCATGATTCAACTCACTCTAAATAACTGAATCTCATATCATCCAATAATAAAAAAATTAACATTAGGTAATTATCGACTAGTGTTCTCCACTCTTTTTTATCTCCTTAATTTCGATGAAGATTAAGTTCTGGCTTTTCGCCTGTTTTCTCCCAGTTTTTCCCAGGAGAGCGCAGTTTTCCCAATTCACTGAGGTGACGCTAACGATATGGCATTCCCAAATACCATTAAACCCCAGTCACGTCTCTTAACTGGCCATACAGTGAACCAATGGCTTTCTATTTTGTGCTTTCATATAAAGAGGAGAGGAAGTATCTAAACTTCTGGAATCTCTTGCAATTCAGAGAGTAAATGGGAGAAAGCTAGTTTTGCGTTTTTTCCTCAATTTAAAAACTTGCGGCGTTCAAACTTTCGTGATTCATAATATTCGAGAGTATTAAAACGAGGAATTAATCTATCCAGTTCGTGAATAATAAGTAAAATATCATATTGAACTTTTCCAGAGAAAAAACAACAAACTAACTGCCCAGATGATCTAATGACTATACTCCCATTATCACTGGTAGAAAAGTTTCGAATGATACCACATCGTCCACATCGGATATCAATTGAAATTGCTCTGTAAATATAATTTTCGTTCGTATTCAAACAAAAATACGAAATATGACCCTGCGATCGTAATGGTCGCTCCACCTGGAGCTTAAGCATTCTTCGATTTGTTCACGTTGAGTTATGAGTCCACGCCAATCGGAAATAATGAGTACTAATGGCTCCTTGTGGTGGTCAAATCGACTTTAAAGTATAACGACCGATTTCAAAGGTCACCCACTAAATTTTCTCCTAACCGCCTCACTTAAGGTTCAACGTCGACCAAATATGACAGATGTGATAGGAATGTCGAAAATATTACGCTCATAACCTCAATTTCCGAATGTTTCGATTGTTTTTCTTCCCAAGTATAGATATTAAAAAAAATTTCTGCTCTAACGACAAAGGAAAAAATATCAGAATTGAAGGAGAAAGAACTTGCAAATTGAAAAAACTCGATTGGATATAGAATAGAAAAAAATAATGGAAGAGAAAAAATCAATTCTTACCAATTTAAGTATTAAAATCGGGTGTCATAAAAAATTCTTTTTATTTCTACTGTGTGACAGGAATTTCGTGAATATAACGCTCATACCCACAATTTCCGAATGTTCTTATCCCAAGTGAAGATAATTTGAAAAAATATTCTTCCCAAACGACAAAGAAATAACACAGAAATGAAGAGGAAAGAACTACCTCAACTGCAAATTGAAAAAGCTCGATTGAATATAGAATTAAAGAAAAATAATGAGAGAAAAAATAATAATTCTTACCAATATAATCACAAAAATTTGGTGTCATGTAAAAATGGTTTTCATGTCTTCTGCCAAAAACTACAAGTGGAAAAATATAAGAAATGAAGAAGAAAAAACTACCTCAACTACAAATTGAAAAAGCTCCAAGGATATAAAATAAAAAAAAATAATGAAAGAGAAAAAAATAATTTTTACCAATATAATAATCAAAATTTGGTGAAATGTAAAAATTGTTTTTATGTCTACTGTGTGGCCGGAATGTCGAAAATACAACGCTCATACCCTCTACTTCCGAATGTTTTCCTCCCCAAGTGTAGATGATAAAAAAAAATATTTTCTGCCTTAACGACAGAACGAAAAATATCAGAAATAGAGGAGAAAGAACTACATCGACCGCAAATTGAAAAAACTCGATTGGATATAGAGTTGAAAGAAAAAATAATAAAAGAGAAAAAAATATCCTTATCAATATATGTAATTATTAAAATTTGGTGAAATATAAAAATTATTTTATGTCTACTGTGTGACAGGAATGTCGAAAATATAACAGTCATACCCTTATGTTCCGAATGTTTTCCCCCCCAAGTGAAGATAATTGACGAAAAAATCTTCTGCCTAAACAACAAAACGAAAAATATCAGAAATAAGGAAAAAAAACGATAAATTGAAAAAGCTCGAGTGGATAAGAAATTGAAAAAAAAACATAATAAGAGAATAAAAAATAATTCTTATCAATATAATTATTATAATTTGGTGAAATATAAAAATTGTTTTTATGACTACTGTGAGACAGGAATGTCGAAAATATAACGCTCATACTCTCAACTTCCAAATGTTTTCCACCCCAAGTGAAGATAATTAAAAAAAAAATTTCTGCCTAAACGACAAGAGAAAAAATATCAGAAATTAGTAGAAAGAACTACCGCAACTGCAAATTGGAAAAACTCGATTGGATATAGAATTGAAAAAATTAATGGAAAGAAAAAAATAATTATATCAAAATAATTATTTAAATTTTAGGAAATATAAATTTTTTTTTTATGTCTACTGTGTGAAAAGAATGTCGAAAATATAACGCCCACACCCTCAACTTCCGAATGTTTTCCTGCCCAAAAGTGAAGATAATTGAAAAAAAAATCTTCTGCCTAAACGACAAAAGGAAAAATATCAGAAATAAGGAGAAAGAACTACCTCAACTGCAAATTGAAAAAGCTCGATTGGACATAGAATTGAACAAAAAAATTATGAGACAGAAAAAAATTATTCTCATCAATAATAATCATTGAAATTTGGTGAAATGTAAGAATTGCTTTTATCTCTTCCTGTGTGTCAGGAATGTGGAAGGTATAACGCTCATACCCTCAACTTCTGAATGTTTTCCTCCGCAAGTAAAGAGGATTTACAAAAAAAATCTTCTGCTTAAACGAGAAAGAAAGAAATATCAGAAGTTGAGGAGACCTCAACTGAAAATCGAAAAAGCTCGATTAGATATAGAAATCTAAAAAAAAAATGAGGCAGAAAAAATTAAAAATCAATTCACACCAATATAAGCCTGCATGAATACTTCTTTCTATTGCATCAAATTGTGATTTCAAAATTCGACAGATCACATCATTACTAATTTGATTATATTAATCGCAACATGTCCGGCAATGAATTGGACGATCATTTGAGGTTGGAAAATTTTCCGTCATTAGTAATTGTCCATGAAAATCCAAAACAGCTAAATAACTCGCGTGTAGATTAAATTTGAGTGTTTGACCTAATTCCTTCACATTTGGGGTTGGCCTCCAGTTGAGCAGTGCGTGACAAACAAATTTCTCCATATGTTGTAATCAGGGCGAATTATAATGACGACTTCACAAGGCAAATGTTAAAAATAAGACATGAAATTTATGTTCGATTATTTTTTTGTTGGGTTATTTGCATAGACTCAGAACTTTCTAGGAGTTGAAAACATCCCCGAGTTGAACTGATCCTCATTCAACTCATCGCTCAACATATGGGCAATTTGTATCCTTCGTGATATCGTCTACTGGCTGCGATAAAATCAGTGTACACGTGTTATCTAGCCGTTGATGAATTGGCCGAAAGATATTTTAAGAAAAGTATTTGGTGGCACAAAGAAATTTGAATACCTCCAGGTATCCTCTATATTTGTGGGCATGACGCCAGAACATATGCTTGCATGCAGTAAAAAAAAAACAGATATTTTTAAATATTTCCAGTGACATACATAGTTAAATTGGTTCATCAATTTTGATCTCTTAAAATCGTTATTCAGGTAGAAGATTCGTTCATGGCCATTTTGATGATTTCTTTAACAACCCACTTCTTCAAGAGAAACAATCTTAGGGAAGTGCCAATAAAATGACGATTATTTCATCTCATCTTTAGTACATTTTTTTTGTGGCTACCTGGCATCGTTCCTTCTATTTCAGGAATCCTAACAATAAATTTTGAGCGCTTAAAATCTTGGAACAAATTTTTGTTTGAACTGTTGAAATTTTATTGCCCGATGGAACGAATTCGTTTTTTAACTGATGTTTTTTTCGGTCGCTTCTGCTCATTGGAGTTGAGGTATATTTTGAATGGTAAACCAAAAACGCTATACGAACCTTATAATTAACACGATCGCTAAGTACCTACATTTAACAGGCAAAAAAAGGTCCGCTTGAAAGAGGAAAAAAAGGGCATTACCGACTAGTGAAATAAAAAAGATTATGTTCAACCCAATTCAACCAAATGCGCATACGAGCAAATACCAAAATCTCGTTGAATATCTAAAACCCAAACAGCGCTGGCATTCTTGTAAGCCCCTCATTTATACGCACGCTGCCCTTTCATTTAATTTCATTTAGCTCACACAATTAGTGAAATATAAGTCGTTCCCTTTATTCCGTTCTTCGTGGTGAAGAATTTTAATAAAGCGGATACTTGAACGGGCTTACGGAAGGATCCTTTTCGGTTTCTGTATTCAACGTTCAAACAATATTATTAGGCATACACTGCAGTGATGAAAAAACACCAGTCAATGTAACTCAAATTATGTAATATTACCAAAACCTACGAAAAATCAGAACAATTATTAAGAACAGGAAAAAGTTTGAAAAAGGGCTAAAAGAACTTTTTGTTTTTTTTTTGTTCGAAAGCCGACTCACTTTCGATCTGTGAATTGGATTTTTATTATTTTTTTTCAGCTCTGTTTGCATCTCATATTGGATTAATTTTTTGTTTTGATTTTTGGTTGTTTCTCTGGTTTTTATGTTTGAAGTCTTTGAAAAGTACAGACAACAAAAACAAACATTTTTGCTTGGATGTTGTTTCGCCTTGAAGTGGATAACATTGAAATTTTCTTTTTTTTTTCGAGCGCACGTTCTACTTACAAGAGGGCTATATCATTTCGTCACCATGTTTGTATTTTTCGAATTTTGAGCCGAAAACTATCTATCTCAATCGACAAGGGTAGACTCACTGATGACGAATACTTCGAAAATTCGAGTCTGTCCGACCGGCCGTCCGTAAGCAAGATATCTTTCGAACGGAACAACCTAGAGACTTGTTCTTTATTGGGCAAAATTCGACGAGGGGTTCCGTAAATATGGTCGTTTGAAATTTAGTTTTCTCGATAATTTCAGAACTATGGATTCAATCGTGAAGAAATTTTGTATTTTAATGTAAAATGATATATTCAAGCTATATGTTTTCCTGATCGCATAACCAGAACCGTTTTAAATTTCAACGAATTATTGAATAAAAAATCCTTATATTTCTGTAACAGCTGACAAAGAGCTGCTGTCATTTTTTGACAGCTGTCAAAAATTTCTTCAATTGGTTTCTTAAACTGAAAAATTTGGAGCTTCCTACAAGGTGGATGAACGAGCGCTCAGAAGCTCCTGACTTCACGCCAGTGCTTTTCGATTTCCTATATAGGAATACATATTTCATCACATATAAACATGAACACTTTATACTTGTCGTTAAAATCGCGAATGAGTTTGAAAATTTGAATTACTCCAAATTTATTGTATCGTCTCCAAAGCAGAAATTCGAGGCAGTTAATTCATCCATTTTTTTTCAAATCTTCACATTACCACAAAAAAAATTCTTCCACTGAATATTCTACGAGCTTGAATTTAAAAATCTCTCCTGGTCACGAATTTTTATGCAATTTTCCCTGAATTATTGATGCTCTAGTGGTAAGTTTATAGTTTGTTTATTTGTTTGTTTGTCTTCATTCATTTTATTAAATATATTTGTTTTCATTCATTATATCAAAAAAAAATTCTGTAATTCATATCTCAAGATAGAGTTCCATTGAAATATCATTCACCAGTTGAAAAATTTAACATTGGTTCGAAATTTCCATAGTCAAGACTTCCACACACTAGCGCAGCTAGTTTTTGGCTTGGGAAGCTGGAGTGAAAACCAAATAGAATTAAAAAAAATTGGAAGCATACTTTTGGAGGACTTGAAAAATAATTCACGTAAATTCATTTTCCTCAACCGATATTGGGAAAACAAAGATGCGAAAAGGAAAATGAAATCAAATTTATGAATAAAGGTGAAACATAAAACAAAGAATCAATGAGTACGAGACAAAACAATTTCGGAAAATAAAATAATTGTTAATGATTGAACAGAAAATAAGTATATGAAAAAGATTGATCAAATAAAGAAACAAATATGTTTGATCAAAATATAGAGCAATTTATCGAAAACAAATCTTCAAAGGTATTGAAAAATGAAGAATAAATGAAATATGTAACGCCAAATATCTATGGAAGGTATATTTGTATAGAAACTGAAAAGCACGATGAAATTGAGAAACAAAATATAAACAGGGTATCGGGTAAATCTTGTATTTGAACTACTCAGAGATCGAAATAGTTTTCAAAATGATGGACTCTTCCGAAATTTCGGAAAAATCAGTATCTGACTTCAAAGTCTTTTCAGTGCCATGTCTACAAATTAAGTGGTGCTTTCAGATATACATGAAGAGTTTTCCAGAAATTGATATAATTTTTCAGATTGAGTATTTTCTTTGATGAATGTACATCTCCACATGGTTATAGTTTCTTCAGACAATGATCTCAATTGGTGGAACTCGAAACCGGCATTTTACACCAGACTCTCGAAAGATTGTTTTCTAATTCTGAAAGCACCACTCATCATTAATCTTCAGCTGCGTTAGAGGTAAGGTCAAGATTTTACAGAAATACTGAAAATGCCCCTTTTCTCGAAAACTATGAGGTTTTCACTGAGATGAAATTTCCTGAACGTTTATGACCCAGTATATCACTATAGCTACAATATCGTTCAAGGCTCACTCTGTATATTCAAATGAATAGGTATATAAATTGAAGTGCATAATCAAATGTTTGACAATAAACTCCGGAAAAAACTGGAATTTTTTGGTAGCAAAGAAAATTATTTTTCCAAGAATAATAGATACTGGACAAGGACACTAGTTACCTTTAAGTGACAGAAATTTCTATTTCGAAGATCTTCAAATCGCGAATGTTTTTCATGGAAGAAATCCAACGATAGGAAAAACATGATTGGTTTTCACATCTCAAGTGTTCAGTCCAAGCAATAGGAATTGGTACTTTTGGAAACAGTCCAAGCGATATTGCTGAATTCCTCAATAAATCCGCATGGATATACTGGACTCTGCTGCAGGAGATCTTCGGTTACTCTGCTTGCAGATGCTGGTCCAGTTATTGTAAATTTAAAAAGAGACATGGAGGTTGGACAAGTTCCAGCATAGCCGAAACATAATGTGTGGAAAATTATCGCGAAGTAGTTCTCCAATTCGAGAACACTGAAATTCCCTTTTTCAATGAATTTTTGCAGGACGAAGAAGACTCGAAATCCTGTCATTCACCCACCCGAAAAAAAAATTACCTGTCTCAGTCTCCTCGTCCTCCCCGTCCAACGTCTGCGAAACCACACGGCACGTCGCAACTACCAAAATCCAAAACACCGGATTCATCTCACCGCATCTCCACTTCAACATGTCACTGAGAAAAAAAAAATCGGGGGTCGAATCACAGCGCAAATATTCCAGAAGCCGCGGAACACGGAGCGCGCAAACTTTTTCGAATTCCGGGAATAATGGTCGGTTCGAGTGACGGATCCGGGAGTAGAATGAGCGCGTCCCGATTCACCCCTCGAGCCGCTAACCTGCGATACTGACGCCAGGCGTTCTGCCACTAAGGGGAGGCAACCCCAAAATCGGGATCGCGCTGGCGCTTTCGGACCTCGCCGAAATCCTTTTCTCACCTGAAGAGCTACCTCGGCCGGTCAGATAGGTACGCACGGTATTCTCGGAATTGGTGTAAAAATAGGCCCGGCGCTCCGCGGAGAGGAAGCATCTCGTGACATCCACTAGATAAATCTGTGAGAGAGGGTGCAACTATGCTAGTGAAGATTGAAAGCGCGAATGCTCACAAAGTAGTATACTGGAGTATAAGTGGAAAAAAGGTCTTGAAAACATGATAGTGTTTCAAGAAGAAGTTGTCCTTCATTATTTTACATCATTTTTATTATTGTTGCACATTGAAATCATTATTTCTTGCTTTCTCCAGTTGAAAATTGCGAATATTTTCTGAGATTGAAACATTTTGAAATATTTTTTTTAATTCTTCTAGTGATACAATCTGATGATTTTAAATCTTGGATTCGACCAAACTGTTTGGGATTTTTCAAGAAGAAATACAAAGCGTTGGAAATGAATAAGTTCTTATACTAGCAAGCGAGATCATCCCCCTCGAAAATACTTGAAGATTCACGAGTTTCTGAATTGGCATTTCTCGAATTCATCGGTTACGAGACTCCTCATTCAATAACCAGAATCTATGAGCAGAGCTTTCTGTCATGAATATGAAATGACAGGCCCGCCACTCTTGGGGGATGCAGACCTGCCGTGAGATGAAATCCGAAAATTCAAATTGAAAAACTTCTGGATAATGATGTAATTTCTCTTTTCTGTATCGTGATAAGATTTTTCCGACGCGCTGTTGGGGGAATAAGGTTACCACCTGTTTGCCTGACCTCTTTTTATTTCAGGTATTTAGGAAACTTCGAAGAAAGGTGAGGAGTTAGTTAGTGGACACCATCAGATGCTGGAAAATATCAAAAGTACCAATCGACAAAAAACTATCCGTTTGGAAAAAGGTGAAACTTCCACTCAGTTTGGCGAAGTAGGTAATCATTGTTTCATAATTCGGGGATAATTGAAAGAAAAACTGGGTGGAATTAAAGTTTCCCAAACTTTGGAAATATTCCAGACGAAATTGTTTTAATTATTTCTGCATCTCGGAGCAGTTTTAAGTGAGGAATAAAAGTCTGTTTGCCTGCTAGCCAACTTCCGAGTACGTTGCTGGTCCACTGCCAACTCTCAACATCTGCTCGCTCGGTGCCGAACCAATAATATGATTCGATCTACCATTACTATTGCGGTTTTCAACTATGCAGTCTGAGATGTTCAACTTATCTTCCCCTATTTCTTACGGCATTTTATTCGGGACTTTCCAAGTTTATGAACGCTCTTTTTTATGATAGTCGGTTCCGAGTTATGTTTCTGTTATTCCATGGAAATTTATGATGATGGAGGAATAACACGGTTAATTAACTCCGGTTGGGAACTTATTGGTGTTTTTAATCTCTTGCATAATTTGTGACGGGGAAACCTACCATTATATTACGGAGGTTTGTTCGAACGATGAAAATATTCATTGAGTTTTAGAAGCGCAAACCCAATATAGACTAGGCGCAAATTAGTGGCGTTTTTATTCACTTGTTTATAATAGAGACTGAACTTGATCAAGGAAATGTTCATTTGGAAATGGAAGTACAAAGTACAATTCTCATATTCATAATATTCTAGTTATTTGATAGTGCCTGCATTTTTCAATATATTCAGCTGAAATTTGACGCAGATATTGAACTCAAAGGTTCACATCATTGGCATGTCAACCTTCCGTGAAATTCACAGGGTGATATTTTTTCATGAGTTTCCCCTTTTTCCTCCAGGACTTTCATTGTGCTGCAACAATTGTAGTTTGAAAAATATGGAAAAGATTTTTGTTTGATACAAAAGAAAATTGTGTTTTCGCAATATTTCCGTCTCTGTCACAATTTTCGAGAAAAAAAAAGTTAAATCTCTGGGTCGCCAGAAAAATCAATATTTTAAAAAAATTCTGCAGACTCTGGCATTTTCAGGAAAATTCAATGTTCATCATTAGTTAATCTTTTACTATTTTTAAGATCTGTGTTGGTGTATACTCTTTTAATTTAAAATAATCATCACAAAGAGAATGAATTGTTTTTTTTATTTATTTCATTCTTTATAATTTATTTCACTCGAAAAATTTCTGGAATACAATTTTATTACAATAATAGACGAAAGTATCCAAAAAATTTCTATGGCATTTTCAGGAAAATTTAAGGTTCATGTTAGTTTTCTCTCACTATTTTTGAGATCTGTTGTGGTATAAACTCTTATAATAATCATCACAAAGAGAATAAATTATAGTTTTTATTTAATTATTCTTTATAATTTATTTCATTCGATATTTCTTGAAAAATTTCTGGAATACAATTTTATTGCAATAATAGATGAAAGTATCCAAATAGTTTCTCTGGCATTTCCAGAAAAATTTTAGGATCATCATTAGTTTTTCTCTTACTATTTTTGAGATCTGTGGAGGTACTCTTATAATAATAATCACAAAGATAATAAATTATAGTTTTTATTTAATTATTCTTCATAATTTATTTCACTCGATATTTCTTGAAACATTTCTGGAATACAATTTTATTACAATAATAGACGAAAGTATCCAATTAGTTCCTCTGGCATTTTCAGAAAAGTTTAAGGTTCATCATTAGTTTCCCTGCTACTATTTTTGAGATCTGTGGTGATATTTACTCATAATAATTATCACAAAGAAAATAAATTATAATTTTTATTTATTTCATTCATTATAATTCACTTCACTCGATATTTCTTGAGAAATTTCTAGAATACAACTCCATTACAAGAATAGACGAAAGTATCTAAAAAGTTTCTATGGCATTTTCAGGAAAACTTAAGGTTCATATTAGTTTTTCTCTCACTATTTTTGAGATCTGTTGTGCTATTAACTCTTATAATAATCAACACAAAGAGAATAAATTACAGTTTTTATTTATTTCGTTCTTTATAATTTATTCCACTCGATATTTCTCGAAAAATTCCTGGATTACAATTTCATTACAATAATAGACGAAAATGTCCAATTTCTCTGGCATTTTCAGAAAAATTTATGGTTCATCATTAGTTTTTCTTCCACAATTTTCAAGATCTTTGGTGGTATTTACCCTTATAATAATTATCACAAAAAGAATGAATTATAGTTTTTATTTATTTCATTCTTTATGATTTATTTCACTCGATATTTCTTGAAAAATTTCTGGGATACGATTTTATTACAATAATAGACGAAAGTATCCAATAAATTTCTCCATCTTGGTTTATCGAAGAACATTTCAAGGTCAATTATTCTGAAGAAAAAACTTGATTTATTCATTTAATTTATTTGTTTATTCATTTATTCGATGTGGATAAGAGATATGGCAAGAGCCTATACATCTCAGATACATACGTGCGAGGTACAAGAGTTCACAACAACAGTGACGACACTGAATGTCGTCATGAGAAGGCAAAGCAAACAGAAAAACCGTGAGAATCACGATGATGAGAATCAGACGAGAAATTTTTAACTTCTATCAGTACTGAAAAATTCGAATTGGAAATTCATAAGCTATGCATTAATTAACTTAGGCTACGATTTTCACTAACTGAGAGTTTTACAAAACCACTACACGTGTTTCGCTATTACCATGGCTACTTCAGAGATTTACTATTATTTTAATAAATCTCATCACCTGATGAAGCCATGGTAATGGCGAAACACGTGTAGTAGTTTTGTAAAACTCTCAATTATTGAAAATCGTGGGCTGATTTAATTAGTGAATACTGAGTTATAAAATATGGATTTTCATCAAGTATCGGTCAAATCAATCACATATTAGAAATTAATTGAATTTTGTAATATATTTAATCTAGAGAGTGTTATCTCAAGATAACGAGTGATATAATGGAATCTTGAAAATATATTATAGATAGTAAGAAAAAAATTAATTGTCTTCAATTTAGATTGAGGATGCACCGAAGCGTCTTTTTTACCGAATTTCTCAATGAATCTGCCGAAGCTTTATATGTACCTACTTATTAAAAAGACGGTATAAAAAAAAGCAAACACCAGTGGCCGCCGGAATTATTTTTGGTAATTTACGTGTGAAGTTGCGAAACAATAGGAAGCGAGATAACATGTATAGCAGTCGTTGACGTAGATAATAAGAGAATAGAAGTTCGTGAAAATATTTTGAAAAACACCAAATCCAGATTTGACGGGAATAAGTAAGCTCCATGCTGATAATGCACTGCTGGGTATTTTTCTCTAAATAATTCAACAAATTCCTATTCGATCCAATTGACATATTGTGGTGAGTCGTAAAATAACGACACGAAGACATCATCTGAAATTTCGAGATTTCGAAACGGAATAACATAATAACATTATAGGATTCCATTCAATTCCGTGTTTCGAATAAAATGACATTATTTGTCACACCGATTCTTCGTTTGGTCACTTGGATAATCATATGAATGAATTCAAGAAAATATTCTCGTCCCAAACACTTCTACTAGCCTCCAATATTCCGACCATTCCTCCTCCATGTAGGACTTGATAATAAACGCTCTTTGATCTTTGATATTCGTCAATAATTTTCCTATGAAATTCGAATGCTAAATTAAATTTCATTCATTAAATGAATAATTTATTATTTGTGAATGATTGAATTTATTTCAATTCATAAACTTCAGATTTCGAAAAGGCAAACGAAAAAGTTTTTGTACCTGCAATTAAATGAATTAGAAGAAATATTCGTAGGACGTTAGACAGTATCGTTGACAATGCATTTATTCGATGTCCTCTTCAAACATACAAATTGTCCCATTCGCGTCCCTCCCTCGCGATTGCATTCGCAATATACAAAAGGTGCAACCTTCCAACTCGACATCGCCGTTTCCCGTGAAATTCATCGCACATCGATCCGTGTATTTTCGTTCGGTGCCCCGGAAAACAATGCGAGACCGTAGGTGGGCATCTCGATAGACTTTCCTCGACGACGGGCGCGAAACGTCAGACCCCAGAGCGTGGCCGAAATCCGCGGGGATCGATATGAGAACGACGTCCTAATTGCGGATCGGAGCGGGCAAATGAATCGGCAAATTCAGTTTGTTAATTATTCCGTATCAATGCCGATTCATCCAGCGGGCACGGCGAGGAAGGAAGTGCTGACAAGCCGCCTGGTCCTGTGCTAACCCTACTCGCAATTAACGAAATTGGGTGAACGTTGAGCGCGACATTTCGACCGGCGAGTGGGATTTTTCGCGGGATCCGAATCCGGAACGCCGGTTGTTGCGGGGATCCGGGAAAAAATAATGGACAGGCCGAAGAGGCGTGAGGCTGTATCGCTCGTCAACGACATATGGATAATCGCAGTTGCATGAATTGAACTCACTTCAATTCGAAGCATATAAATGATAGGTCCACTACAAAAAAAACCCTATCTAGTACACCGACTGGTCGATACGGAAAGGAGATGAGATAGGTATATACAGGTGTCCCGGTAGGAATTGGACATACTGAAACCGTAACCTGAGGTCCTCTGGGTGGGCTTGTATTGAGAGATTTCAATCGCCTGAGGGCCAGGATTTTGGATATACCGGCTGATATTGAGCGAAATAACACTCGAATCAATAAACTGACACATTTCAAAGTTATTCAACCCCTTTAATTTACCATTCCTGAAATAAAAAAAAAACTTGACCGGTGTTTGAAGGTTTTCGAATATTATCTATATTTGTTGAAATGGGTTCACCTTGTACATTGTACTGAAAATTTCCTGCACATTTAGGAACATCGAAATAGTTATTTACTCAACTAGTTCATTAATGACAGCGATTAATGGTCGAAATATTTTAACGCGCTCGCTCCGCTCACGCGTTAATGTTTGAGACCATTAATCGCTGAATTAATAAACGAGTTGATTACAAGATTTTTCCGTCGACCTCATCAGGAATTGAATATAAATTCTGGATCGAAACCAATTTTTATTTTGCATGATATACAAATTTGACAAATTCTATGTTCATTTCGATATATTAATATTTATGCTTCCTATAGAACAATTCGAAAAATTCATAGAGGGAATATTGGACATGTTGTGACATTCTGAATAGTTTACATTTATTTCATTTCCTATAATGTCCGATAAGGAACGTGTGGATGAAGTAGGGCATTATTTGCTTTGGAACTATTATGACATAAAAATTTTTCTGCAGTTTCTTTTTAATTCTGAATGGAGTTTTCAATATACCCTTCTGCAACAGAAGTTGATTTCAAACCACCAAGTCTTTTCATGGCTGAAAAATCTGCACCACTGTCAAAAAGAATAGACGCAGAAGAACGCCGAAAACAGTGACCTGTATACAAATGTGGTTGCTCTAATTTAAGAAAGTTTGCAATCATTGACGGTAATTTAGAAAATGTATTAATTCCAACTGGTTGTGTTGAGCATTTATAGTTCTTATAAAAAACGAAAAATCTTTCGTGTGGAGTGTGAGCTGGCCTCAAGGATATATATCTCTTCATTATGTTTAAAAGTGTTTGCTCATTATTATCCACCACAGTGAATATCCTGTTCGAATGTGGTTTCGATGAATTCACTGTCACCAAAAATTTAGATCCCATATCTTGTACATTCTTTCTCTGCAACCTTAACAATTCATCTTTTCTCAATGCACCCGCTACTCCGAATATCAAAGCGACCTACAAATCAAACAATGATAGTTATTTCACTATAACGAGATAATGGGAAACAAGTTGGAATAACGATTCAATTGAGTTTTATTTTTACCTTCGACATCAAGAAAACACTATCAGGAGCATTCGCTATGAACTTTCTCACATGTTCTTTTTCGAGAACTTTTAATTTTTTTGGGATATATCCCTTTCTTTTTTGTTTAATAAACATCACCAGTTTGTGGTATCTGCTTATATCAGTATTGTCTTTCACATTTAGTGTTGATTTCAGCATCGAATATTTTGGCCATAAACTTGCCAGATGCCCCTTTTCTGCAATACCCGTAAAGTATGCCAACAAAACCGTTTCCGTAAAGTTCCGAACCTTCTTGTCCTTGCACCAAGATCTGAATTCAGCATAGGTTTTCCCATATAAATGGCGGATCTTTTCAGGAAGCAGACTCAAAGTTGCTGCTTCAGCAGTTTTTGTCACATCTGGTGGTGTCAAAGGGATATTTTCTTCGTTATTCATTATGTAATAGCGTAACGGATAAAATCAGATTCTGATCGAAAGCGAATAAATAAATTTGACAGCTCGATCGTGCTCCGACATAGATGCATCTATGGTCCGACTGAATATTTTATGTTCGGTTGCCATGATAATCATGCATTAATACAAGAAATCATGCATTAATAGGGGTCATTAATGGATGATTTCGAGTGCGTTAAAATGAGCTTTTATTCTATGGTCGACGGAAAAATTATTCAACAAAATAAATCCTAGCAAATTTATTGACATTATCATACTATTCATAAATTCAATTGAATAATAAGATTTTTCACCTTATTCATTAATTTTTGTCATATAGTTTGAAATATGGATATAGCTAATTGAAGAAATAAAGTGAAAATCTTTTTATTCAATAACAAAATTTATCAATCACCCTATAGCAAATTTTTCTGGATTTTCTTGTTGAATTGCTCTTCTACGTTAATGAAGGTATGTAATTAATTAAGATTGCAGCATCGATTCGGCTTCGGCATCCAGTAGCACAAAAAATCAGAATACAATTTTTTTTGTGCTGTTACTGGTTTGTATTTATATTTTATATATTCAAATACTATTTGTTTGTAGGAATCTGTTTCAGTTTTTTTTTACTATCAATATATATGTTTCTTCAAGATTCCATTATATCACCAGTTATCTTGAGTTAGTGCTTACACCATGTTTTCTTCGTGGGATATCTCCGATTTATTTTCATTTTTTCATAATTCTTGAACATGCCGGTAACCTTAATAGTGCCCTTTATTTAAATCAAAAATGTTACAAATCTCAATGAATTCCTAATATCCGATTGATTTCGTCGATACTTGATGAGAATCCATAATAACTTAGTATTCACTAATTAACTTATCCTACGATTTTCAATAAGTGAGCGTTTTACAAAACTACTACAAGTGTTTCGCCATTACCATGGCTTCATCAGGTGAAGAGATATATTAATATACTAGTATATCTCACCTGAAGAAGCCATGGAAGGTTCACATTCCTCGAAACAAATTTCTCGTCTGATTCTCACTGTTTATTTTTTTTTGCCTTACCACTTTGGTTGTAACGTCACTGTTGTTGTGTACTCTTGTAAGTCGCACACTGGCAATTTGCTTTTGTTTGTATATATCTGAGATGTATAGGCTCTTGCCTCAACTCTTTTTCACGTTAAATAAATAAATATTTACTGTGCTAAAATATTCTTGAAGCCTGAACACTTTCAGTTATACAGGGAGTGAACAAAAATTTCTCGAAAACATTTTTTTGCCATTTTTCGTCTCTTATATTATCGATTATTCAATTTTGAATATTTTTCTATTCGAATCGTTGTATTAGTCGAGAAAGATTTCAAAATATAGAAAAAAAAACTGAAGAAAAGGGGTGGTATGCGTAGTCAGTATGTATGGTCGTTATTCCTATTCTCAATATTTCAAGCATTAACTGTTTTTACATTTTTAAAGTAAAAGAATGGCTGAATATTGTGCATCTCCTTAATTTTGGAAAACTCGTCACAGGGTGTTTCAAATATTCCTTCAAAAATTGTAATCAGAACTTTTCCATAACTTTTGTTTTTTAAATTAGAACCCTATTTTCTTATTATTGCGTTGTATTCTGCGAAAAAAAATGATAATGTTCAGAGACGTTTATGCTCGTGAATTAAATAATTCCTGAGTTATTGAGGATTTTCTGGATTTATAGTTGATGAAATAGTTTTCAGAATATAAAAAAAAATGAAAAAAAGAGAGATATGCGTAGTCAGTATTATGTTCGTCATTCCTATTCTCAATATTTCAAGCATAAACTGTTTTTACATTTTCGAAGTAGAAGAATGAAGAAAATTGTGCATATCCTGAATTTTGGAAAAAACAAGGTGTTTCAAATATTCTGTCAAAAATTGTGATCAGTTTTTTCCCATAACTTTTGTTTTTTAAATCGAAAATGTAAAAGCAGTTTATATTGAGAATAGGAATAACGAACATAATACTGACTACGCATATTTGACTACGAATTCAACAATTCGAATAGAAATATATTCAAAACTGAATAATCGATCATATAAGAGACGAAAAAATAAAAAAAAAAATTTTTTTCACTCCCTGTATAACTAAAAGTAATCAAGAATATTTTAGCTCAGTAGATAAAGTCGAACAATATCATAATCCAAATTTTCAGATTTCAAATGAGACCGATTCTCAAGAAACGTCTAGTAGGCACTTGAACTTGGGACTTCCTGTATAATACACACAAGCATGAAATTCACCATTCCAATTGTATACGAAAATTATTGGCGAATGTGAAAGATCGAAAAGCATTTATTATCGAGTCCTTTGTCAGGAATGGTTGAAATATTGGAGGCTAGGAGAAGTGTTTGGGTCGAGAATATTTTCTTGAATTCTATAGTGAACCAAACGAAGAATCAGTGTGACATATGTCATTCAATTAAATCGAAACACGGAATTGAATGAATATTTTTATGTAATAATGTTTTTTCCTTTCGAAAGTCTGTTTCCAAAAAAAACTTTATTCTTTTCCGAAATAATAATCACAACTATGAGATAAACAAGTATCAGATCTACAGATTAGAATACGAAAAATATGAGTTGATTACAAGTTGATGGTGAGAGCTTACAATATGTCTTTTTCAAAAAGTAAACTTATGTTCCTAAGCGAGAGAATACGCGAGCTTGCACTATTCGCAAGATTTCCGGTTCCCAGGAATGTGCCGGAAAGCGTCTTGCTTCGTGTGAAGTTCCTTGAAGTAGGTATTACGTAACAACATGATCAGAAAAATTCCATTTTCTTTCTACATGAAACAGTTTTAAAGAAGAAATTTTCATATAACTCATTTTATCTGAATAAACACAAAATTTCAGAAGTTTTTTCGAAAGAATATTCTATTTTTTCATTCAGTGATTCTATTCTCATGAAATTCCAGATGAACGTCTTCTTGTCGTTATTTTACGACTCAATACAATCTATCAATTGGATCGAATAAGAATTTTTCGAATTATTTAGACGAAAAACACCGTTTCTGTACAAACCATGGGGTGATTATACCGAGAAAAATCACTGGGGAGGGAGAAATACACACCAGCGCACCATCAGCATGGCGCTTACATTTTCCCGATTGTCAAACCCGGATTTGGTGTTTTTCAAAATATTTTCACGAACTTCTATTCTCTCATTATCCACGTCAACGACTGCTATACATGTTATCTCGCTTCCTATTGTTTCGCAAATTCACACGTAAATGACCAAAAATAATTCCGGCGGCCACTGGATTTGCTAATTCAATTTTACCGCCTCGTCGCCTGTTCGTTTAACATGTGATAAAACTGGCTGGCTGGATTTTATGCAACGTTATTTTGAGTTTTCCTCGACCACAGGCATCCCACTCAGGGCCGATTTAGGCTTCTGAATGGGCTACGATAGGCTGGTTCACCTATTTTGTGTAGGCCAAAATTGATTTGAAATTATTATAATTTTTTTCTTGAAACAATTCTTTTAAAATTGACTATCTTCTTCGATGGGGATTAAAGCTCCTAGCTTCTCAACCCTTCGACTCATTTTCTCAATATTTCGACCATAATTGCATCAGGAAAAAATTCCGAGGGTCGCATCTAGGTGCACATATATTTCAGTCAGTGGAGGGTTGTAAAAAGGAAGATTTTTTTCTTCAGGAATATATTGAGAGTAGTTGAGAGATACACATACTGAAAGTCCTGATCAATTCAACTTTGAGTCACTAGAACCACAAAAATGATTCTCAATCCAACTCTGCGAAGCAATTACATAACTCACCCCTCCGAGTCTCTCACACCCCCAACATATGCGAATTAAATTCGAATGTACAACTGTTGCACACTTCGCTAATAAGGAAAATGCTGAATTCTGGTACTAATTAATGCGCGTTTATTTATACGTGGGAGTTTTGGCGTGGACACGTTGCTGGTTGGACGTTGTTAAAGACAATGAAAAACGTTGGAATCAACATATCGGACATTAAAACTCCAACTTTCATGGCAGTTATGCTTCAGAAGATTTCGTTATTCGCGTTTGTTACATTTTTGCCCCGCTGAGTTCTGCTCTCGCTCGACGTGGATTGATGGCGGTGGTTTTTCACAAAGAGTTCATTATGACAACTATTCCAGGTAAAAATCTTCATGGACTTCATGTCATTTAATAATTCACGTTCGATGGGAGTAGTATGACTAATATTCCACCCCCACAATTATCCAACCGCTTAACATCCATCAGCAATAAACGGTTGACTCATTGTTCCGCAAACAGTTACACCCCATAACCTGAGTCACCTTCCTACCACCCTTCGCAGTCTGGGGCAGGTAACACCCAGACGACGTTAACATATTTCACGAGTGCATGGCGAAAGTTCTTCGGACCGATCCAAACTTTTTGAATAGGACTACACAAAATAGCAACTTCGACGGAAATATCATGAGGATTTTCCATGCAAAACCGAAGGAGAGAAGTGGAAACTCCATTCGAAAGTTCGTGGGAAACGATAAAAATAAGATGGAGTGTTGTCTGATTTATATCATACAAACTGGCTATATTTATTTGTTGTTGTACAACAAGAGTTTTTGATCAGTAAACAAATCGTGTCTTATTCGAATTTTCCCCCTATAAACTGACATAAGTCAGTCTTGTGTTGACCATTGAATAATTGTTCCTGCATGAAGTGTCGCGACCAGGTGGTAATTTAAGCATTCCCCCTCATAAATATTTTAGAGCTGCACCAAGTTATCAATAATTCCAAACCCAGTGGAAAACTCACGAAATATTGATGGCTAATTGTGCATATACCCCTGAATAATTGAGATGATGAAGGGGGTAGGGGGTTGGGCTGGACCCAAAACGGCTTGAAGTATAACCGAACCGGCTTCCTAAAGCCAAGTTCCATGATGAATAGTCTCCCATCCAGTTCATAATCTTTGATCATTGATAATTATCCTAATTAAAATTCTGCGGGAAGGCGGCTGCCATCTATAAATTACGTCGAATGACAATATTTGAAGTCGAAGCGGAAATTTGTACGTACACCGGCCTAATGTGTAAGGAAATCAAATATGGGTATCCATCCTATTAGTTCTGTTTGCTCTGGATTGAATTACAGCAGCTTGGTAGGTACATACGAGGTGCTCGACTTCATAATGTACAGGGGAACGTGGTAGGTTCACAGTGTGATTAATTTTAGTTAACCTCGAAGGTTCCATTTATGATGGGTGCGGTGGTTTGGGACTCCGGTTTTTTTATGATTTTTTTTTGGTTTATCTTTAATGGAAATGGTTGATATGTGAACAGGATGAATATTGAAGATTAAACCAAAAAACATTTCATTAATTGCAAGGAATAAATCAATGATCTTCAGTGAGTTTTCCTCTATCTCATCTAGTTTTTTTATGACGTTCTGAATTTGCTCAAAATTGTGTGCAATAGACGAAATCCAATTCCTACATTACGAAGTACCTAATTCGCGTAAAATTGGATCCTTCGCAAAAATGTCGTATACCGGAAAATAGACCCTCCACTACCTGCCGAATGACTTATTTTTCTCGGAAAGAATCATATTACAGCAAACTAAAATCTCAGATCAGTACTCATTGAAATAATACACTCTGAAATTGACCAACTCCTGGAATTCCAGGAATTTTCATTCCTGAATTTGAAAATTTCAGATAAACAGCCGTATATTATTCTAGTCAATTATTCAGAAGAATAAGGTTGAAGCTTGAAACCGTAATTTCCATGTGTGACCATATTATGCTCGTAATGTTTAAGGCGCGTCAAACTTGTGTCTTTGGCTTGGAGAGTTGATAAAGCTATTCATGATCTACAAATATTTGAGACAGTTGCTTTTGGAACGGACAGGTGGCGTGATGTGGGAAATTTTCTCAGATCCACGTTGCCTTATGTTCTAAAGGATTTCTGTTTCTCACATCGAATTTGTCATTTGGCTAACCGTAGGTGCTGACGAGATCTGATATGGATCGAAACCGGTCTATGGGTACAAATGATGAATTTTGGTCTCTAGGATACATGAATTTTTTTGTTGGCTTGCTATTAGTTTATCTAGTATAATTTTTCTTATTTTATTCCTGAATTTGAAAAATTAGGCGATCAAAGATGGACTATTTTTTTTCGAACGATACCCAACGCCTACCGATAAAAAAAAATGTCTCATTGTTCGTTGTTGATATTTTTTGTTCATTAATTGAAGGTAGTGGAATGAAAATAAGTGATCAATTTTTTTCTACGAGAGCTAGTTTTGATTTGATTCAAGGATGCGCCGGTTTTTGTGATTCGGCTGAAATCAATGGTATTGATATATTATACTGATATGGAAATCAAAACATAGTTATATTTCTTTATGAGTTATAAAAATAAATTCAAATACTTTACCAAAATGCGTGAAATTTGTAAACATCCCATAAATATCTGAGCGATTCCACTATAAAACTGATTTCTTCATAATATCCAGTAACAAATAAAAGAAATTAATTCTGAATTATTTGTCGATTGTTCGCATTATTATATTTTCGAAAGGGTTTATATAATCTAAGAAAAAAAAATAAGAATTGTTGAATTATTAATTTTAGATAGTTCAGAAATTCATAAAAAAATAATAATTCTCATGAATATTTCATGAAAATATATCATGAGCAATGGGATACAATATAAATAACTATTCAAAAGTAGGAATGAACAAAAATGTTAATTCAAATTGAGTTACTGATGTCGTTCAATAATTTTCAAGATTGTATAATCGGAATGATATAAAATAGATTCAAAAGTCTCATTCAATGAAATTATAACAAATTTCAGTCGATTTAATTGGGAATTAATGAACACTAGATGTAAACAAAGTGAAAATAGTACCTTTATATTTGTAATTTCCGATGAAAATTTTGTAAAATTCATGTGGTTTGAGATTCAGAAACTGAACAAAACGCATATCGATGAAGATAAAAATGTGGTCGAATTTCTCAAAGTGGGTAAGAAGAAGGAAAACTCACCTCCAAGGAGAAAATTGCGAAAGCATCATTGAATCAAAAATTTTGACATTTCAGAGCAAATATGATAATGGAAAAGTTTTTAAAAAGTATAAATGGAGGTGATTCAGAAGAAAAGATAGTCAGTCTTAATTGATCCTGCAGAGAGGGCTGTGTCAATTGATTTCCGAAAACGCCGAAGAACACCGATATATTCGAAAAAAACTCTTCAAATAGAACTCATGGATCCTGAGATGATGGAAATTAAAATTTAAATTGAAAACATATAAATACCAACGTACTTTTTATTATAATCTTATGAATCCACAAGCCATCAACCTACTATTAGAAGATTTCAGAAGAAAACATAGTTATATACAGGGTGTTCCTAAATTGGAGGTACAAACGACGAGGGGAGGTTCCTTAAGTAATTTCAAGAAAAGAATTCCCATAAACATGGGATCGCAAACCTTTCGTTTTCGAAATTCAGGGTGTTGAAGTTTAATTTTTTTTCAAGGTTTTTTCTCATAGTATTTACACTTCACAAGTCTCAACTAAAATTTGGCATAGATATTTCAAATGAAAATGTACACCATGTGACATGCCAATTCCGATAGCAAATTCACAGGGTGATATTTTTTCTGGAACACTGTCCCCTGTTTTCCTCCAGAACTTTTTTTGGTGTTAATTAAAAAAAATGTAAAAAGCAGCTTTGTTGTTCTACTAAACTTTATGTATTCCTGTAGTTTTGTCGTATCTGCTACCGATTTCGAGAAAAAAATTTGGAACGATTCTCTCGAAATCCTAAATTGTCACAAAAATTCAGTTGGTAAGCTGTGGTGGTGAATTAATTCATTATTAGATTTTATGGTTATTTTCCAGATCTGTAGCAATGATTTATTAAGATTCGATGAACTCTAATAATCCTTACTCACTACAAAAAATGTATCACTTCAAGAAACACCCTGTATCTCGAAAACGAAACTTTTGCGATCCCATGTTTATGCAATTTTTTTTTTAAATTACTAAAGGAATCTCCGCTCTTCGTTTGTACCTCCAATTTAGAACACCCTGTAAATTTGTAAACATCAAAAGATAGAAAAATCAACGTATAATTGGAAATACAGGCAAGCCAAAGGGAAAATTGAAGAATTGATTGACATATTTGGACTTAACTGTTCTAAAAAGCATATTGTAAATGCGAGTGCGCTCATTTGTAATAAATTGTATAAACATTTTTTATTTTTCAGTCTAGAACCCTCCTTGAAATAGAGTCTCGGGCAAATCAATCATAATAATTATAATCAATAATTAACAAAATTCTTTGAAATTGTTAGTGGATTTCAGAAATTTCAAAATCAACACAAATTTTATATAATTTCACATACAAGCCATAACAATACTTATCAGAAAGACAAAAAAATCAAACATCATCGATACTAAATGAATAATAAACCGATCAATCAAATGATGAAATCGACAACTTAATAATCGTATAAAACATTTCACAAAAACGTAAGATAAATTCTATACAAGTTCGTTCTCTCAATAAACATTGCCCAAAAAGAACATAAACTGCAATACCAAAACAGATTCCTACATCCAAATAGTATTTGAATAAATAAAATAATAGAAGACTTGGCCATGCGTTTCTGTGGCTAAAGTATTCAAACCAGTGGAATTATTATTATTATTAACCCTAACCCAACCCTACCCTAACCCTAACCCTATCCTTGGTTTCTTAAAAGTTCCAACCCAGTTTTCAAACCGTTCCAAAATTTTTCAGTTTTGGGAAAGACCCAGAAACTTGGCAACACGCCTCGCACGTTATCGGTCTTGTCCAGTGATCGCTGTAGTGGGGACGCGATGACCTGCCGTCGATTTGAGGCCCAGGTTGCCGCGTAGATAATTATGACTCTTCGTCATATATAATAAACAAATATTTTGCAATAAAAAAATATTGCAACTATAAATTGAGAAATAAACTATCCTATCTTTTAAGTTGGATCAAACTACACACATGTGCAAAATTTGATTGAAATTGGTTCAGTATTTTAGGAGTTCATCCCGGACGAACAACGTGACACGCTATTTTTATATATGAAGATAAATAGCAACCAGAAACCACACAAAAAGAAATAGTGTTCTGATTTTTACATCTGCTTCGGCTCAAACCGAACAATTGAAAGTAGGCCGAATCGATGCTTCGACGCAACCCTTAGTAAACCTCAATGAATATTGAAAAATTTTGCCACCACACCACCCCAACTTCAAAACTACCCCAACCCGGTTAATCAAAACCGTCCTCCACGCTCCGGATTCTAGCACAGACGAAATATCAGCACTTCAAAGGATCGGACCATTGAACGGCCATCCGAATAAGTTCTTCGTCGAAGGACCACGTGTGGGCGGGATGAAATCGAACCTGCCGACGGCCGTTGTACCCGCACAATTTGCCAAACACGAGCATTGAGCAAGCAGATACGTGATACACACTACTAATTAGTAATCACACGCGTGTTTACCCAAACGACACATTCATCATGATGGTATCCGATATCCCGTGGATTATTGTGTGACTGTATGTGTGTGTGCGTATGTGCTTTGCCCCCATGGCGCTGCGTTCCGAAATGTTAGAGTTAATTGGTTTCTGGGCTAATGAAGATCCGCGACGGCGGAGATCGCATCTTCAGGTGGACGCTGCTCCGATAAGAATTGTTCAATCGTTATGAATACAAAACTAGTTTAACGAAATGCTATTACAAAATAGTACAAAGTCGAACGCCACTGGCAACATGCTTTTTTGTATATCATAATATTTGCAATGCGCAAATGTACTGCGCATATTCATTGAGGCGCGCGCAGCCACTATATCTAAGTCACAACTTAGGGCCGGTTTCACAATGTCTGGTTATTCTTCAGGTAACTTGACCAAACACTATTCAGTTAAAGTTTCGGTTAGGAAGAAGATAAACCGGTACATTAGCCATTGGTTAGTGCCAAACCAGCAATTAAAAGTCTTAACTTCAGGTTAAGTATTAGTAACCAGACATTGTGAAACCGGCCCTTAGAGATATACAGAGTTATAAAGAAAGTCGTACTGAATATTAAAGAACGTTATTATTCAGGTCATTTCTGATATGTTTGCTTGTATAATATGGTGTCTGAAACTTAACCGTTATGGAGATATTGGGTTTTGAAGATTTTTTGAAGAATCCTTCATTTTTTGGCTTTTTTATCAATTTTTTTTGGATTGGATCTCCTGGGAGCCGTTTCTTCGATGTATTTAGTTGAAGGGCATGCCCATTAATGAAAATGATCAACACAAACTGAACCTACTACTAACAGCTTAATAAGACTGCTCGACAACTGTTAGAATCAAAGAATTTTCACTAAGTGTTCTCAACTTTGAAGCGCTTTTTTTGAGAAAAACTTCATGGAACTTGTTCTGCAAATGAATTCAAAAACTTCTACGTCTCCTCAGCTATTCAAAAAGGTATAACACCTGCTATTAAATGGGCAAAACATTGACCAAATAACAGTTAAGGTAGTAGAGGGTACATTTTTAGTCCAAGGTAAAAGTAGATAAAATAGGCAGGAAGTATGGCCCTATCAAGTAATTTGATATTATGGCCATCCACACATTTAGAATCTCCTTTCGACCCTCTTGTTCTTTTTTTGGGTTATTTTGCGCTTTAGGAGCCCAATAATGGGCGTTGTCCAAAAATCCAAGCCAAGTCGCGTTTTTACAGAAAATTACGGATAACTCATCTACTACGAAAGAATCGCATAAGCAGACTATACGCCAAGATTTAAAATGACATACCTGATACTGTATGTCTTTGTCTCTCGAGCACAAAAAATAGCCAAAATACGTAAATAAAACAAAGAAAAACAGAGCAATATTTTTATATGTCATGTTCGACATGGCCACCGCTACTACTTTAACTGTATTTTGGTCAATGTTTTGCCTATTTAATAGCGAGTGTTATATCTTTTTGAAAAGCTGAAGAGACTTAGAAGTTTTTAAACTTTTCTGCAGAATAAGTTCCATGAAGTTTTTTTCAAAAAGAGCGCTTCAAATTTGAAAAGACTTAGTGAAAATTCTTTATATCTAACCGTTGTCGAGCAGTCTTATTGAGCTGTTAGTAGTAGGTTCTGTTTCTGTTGATCATTTTTATTAACTGACATTCCTTCTAACTAGATACATCGAAAAAACGGCCCCTAGAAGCTCTAATCCGAAAAAAAAACGATAAAAAAGCCTAAAAATAGAGGATTTTTCAAAAACTCTTCAAAACTCAATATCTCCATAACGGTTGAGTTTCGGACACCATATTATAAAACAAAATCTATCAGAAATGACCTGAATAATAACGTTCTTCAATATTCAGTACAACTTTCCCTGTAACCATGTATATCTCTAGGTTACAACTTGAGCTATATTTTAAATTTATTGTAACGAGCAACTTTAAAATGCACCAGTTCTGTGAATTAATGCACTCTATTGTTACATGCAGTAGCAGGTAATGAAATTCTGCCACCTCGATTCGCTAACATTCAGCAGCAGTAATAATTTGGATTCAGGTAATACTTAATAAGTAAACCCCGACTTCCAACGTGGGGTCAAGTAAAACTTTATTGACTGAATTTGATGTCCACGAATCTTTTCAATCATGCATAAAGTTCAAAACACCTGAAAGGGAGATCCGTAAAATACTTCCGTGACACATAGATACAGAGTGTCCCATTCGAATGAAACAATCTAAACTTCCGTCATACTCGATCGGAGTGAACGCCCGAGTGCAAATCACACGATCTAATGAGACATGTTCGAACCAGACGGAGACACATCTCCGTACAAGTGGTGGCAGTCCATGCGAAGATGTTATTACGGAGGAACAACAGCGGGTATCCGATTCCAACACGTCGCAGGACGGAGACATCACTTGCCCAATGTTTGTGCACCCCGTTATTTCACGCCTCCACCACCAACTGTTGAGTGTTGATATTGGCACTAGAAACCCCAATTGACACGTTTGCATCCTGATTATACCTGCTGTAAACGGAGAGGCACTCTCGGGGTGGAACGGAATGGAAGTTTCCGACTATTTTTTTGATTTTCTTTTCGAGCCGATACGAAAATTGAACGACTGGTAAGAATCATCTTTATTATGTTGTGATGAATATGTCCCAGATCCACAAAGTCACGATCTCATAATAAAGAGAGAAACGTCTGACACGGCCAAGCTACTAGAAAATCGGCGTATCAAGGTCGAATCAATGGGTTAATTTGTACTTTAACGGCTCACCAATTTTGGAAATATTTTGCATAGACCTTCTTTATGATGTTTTAATGCTACAGTTTTAATAAGAGCACTGGCAAACCATTATTTTCCGAGAAAATCCAAAAAGAAAATTGTTATTTCGAGAACACTTTTCCTGAATACTTGTCTGATATTCAAGGAATAATAATCTCAAAATACTACGTGTGGTTCCCACCGTAGGAGACGTACAATGTTGCCACGTAAAATTCGTAATTTTTAGACTTATTGGAAGTCGATATGGATATAATACAGTGGTTAATAACCCATATTAATTGCGAACTTCAATTCTTAAAACTATCGGAAACGGAGTCGATTTGTTCTACTCGCCATAATGGAAAAAATGACGAAAGCACTGCCATGAAGTCAGGAGCTTTTGAGCGCTCGTTCATCCACCTTGTAGGTAGATTCGCATTTTCCAGCTTCAGAAACAGAATGAAAAATTTTTTGAGCGCTGTCAAAAAAATTTTCAAACTAAGGCGAAACTCCAGACAACATCAGAGCTTTAGCTGACCAATTTTTTTCCGATAATTCGCTAGAATTCTCTATGGTATCTATGGTCTTGGTAATGCGATCTGGACAAAATTTGGCACGTATTTTGAATACATTATTCTTCAGCTATGTGCAAAATTTCATACGAAACCAAACAATAGTTTGGAAATGATCAGGAAAAAAATTTCATGAACTGCCATATTTACGGATCGCCTAGTCTAATTTTGCTCATTGATGATCGTGACTGCGACATTCGCGATCCGAACCTACCCTGATTATGATCTTCTATGGTTTATATGGTTCTGGTCCGTAGTTTCGAAATTATCGAGAAAACTAAATTTCAAACGACCGAATTTATCATTGATGAACGTGAACGCGACATTTCAGATCCACCTATCCTGAAAATTTCAAGTCCCTAGGCCATTCCGTTCGAAAGTTATGCAGAAATGTGGAGAAATGTAGCTTCAATATATCATTCTCCATTAATATACAAAATTTCGTCACGATCTAATCTGTAGTTTCGAAATTATCAGGAAAACTAAATTTCAAACGACCAGATTTACGGAACCCCTAGTATAATTTTGCTCATAGATAAACGTCATCATGACATTCGAGATCCACATCTATCCTGAAAATTTCAAGTCCCTAGGCATTTCCGTTCAAAAGTTACAATATTCTATGGTTTCTATGGTTCTGGTCATGCTATCTGGACAAAATTTCACATGTAGCTTGAACACCTCATTCTCCATTTCATCTCGATCGAATATGTAGTTTCGAAGTAATCAGGAAAACAAATTTTGAACGGCCATATACAGAACCCCTGGTGGAATTCTGCCAATTAACGAACTCAACCGGGGCATTTGGGATCTGAACCTACACTGAAAATTTCAAGTTTCTATGTGGTTCCGTTCGAGAGTTATCGTGCTTACGGCCGGACGGACTGACAGACTCGAATTTTTGACGGATTTGTCATCAGTGAGTCGAACATAGTCGTTTGAGACCATTTTCGGCTCAAAATTCGAAAAATACAGACATCGTGACGAAATGATATAGCCCTCGTGTAAGTAGTACGAGCGCTCAAAAATGGAAATCAGATCATATCTGGGGAGATGATAATTCCAGAAGATCAATATAAGTTAGCTTAAGTTGGGACAGTGTTGAAACAATTCTTGAAATGAATCAATATTTAGGTTAGGTTGGGTTAGGTTAGGTAAAGTTAGGACAGCGTTGAAACAATTCTTAAAATGAGTCAATATTTAGATTAGGTTAGGTGGGGTTGAGTTAGGACAGTGTTGAAACAATTCTTAAAATGAATCAATATTGAGGTAAGGGCAGGTAAGCTTAAATCAAGTTAAGACATTGTTGAAACAATTCTTGAAATGAATTAATATTTCATGCTTTCAAAGGCCACAAAATATGCGACACGTGTTTTTAGGACATCATCTACAGTTCTTTTCGGTCAAACCTATCCGCTGAATACTTCTGTATTGAAATTGTTCAGAAATAATTTTATGATATCGTTTATTCGTACCACAATTTTCATTTTTAATGAAGGTAAACGTGGCAACGTTATGCGTGGCAATAACCCAGATTGCCCCAAATTCGAGACTAACATTTGGAAATTAAATGCGTCGTTGTTTATTGCTCAGCATAGAAATATCCTCTACTCTGTGTTATTACTGGTTATTAGTGTGCAGTTTGATTTGAAGAAAGTGTACTCAATTCGAATGTCAGTAACTTACGCAACTTATCTATCATGATTTCAATTTTTGAATATTTTTCATTATTTTCCATTTGAAATTCTGAAATGATTCTTGATGGTTTTCAATTATGGCAATTTAGTTTTATGCAGATTTTTTAAACGGGATCGGGAGTGAATAGGGGTGCTGGATGCTTCCTATTTTAGGAAAATAATGATTTCAAAGCATCTGATTGTTGACCATTATTACACCGATTACAATAGGAACATGTAACGACATAGGCAACTATGTACGTATAAATTGAATTCAGTCCCGGCTTCAGGTTCGCCTATCTTGATTAACTGTGAACATTTTTTGGAATTTTGCACTCAAATGGAGAATGAGGTTTTCAAGCTACATGTGAAATTTTGTCCAGATCGCATGACCAGAACCATAGAAACCATAGAAAATTGTAACTTTTGAACGGAAACGCCTAGGGACTTGAAATTTTCAGGATAGGTGTGGATTTCAAATTTCGTGATCACGTTCATCTATGAGCAAAATTATACAAGGGGTTCCGTAAATATGGTCGTTTGAAATTTAGTTTTCTTGATAATTTCAAAACTACAGATTTGATCGTGACGAAATTTCTCATACTAATGGAGAATGATATATTCAAGCTACATTTCTCCAGATCACATGACCAGAACCATAGAAACCAGAAAATATCAGAACTTTCGAACGGAAAGGCCTAGGGACTTGAAATTTTCAGGATAGGTGTGGATCTCGAATGTCGCGTTCACGTTTATCAATGAGCAGAATTATACTAGGAGTTCCGTAAATACGGTCGTTTGAAATTTTGGTTTCTCGATAATTTCGAAACTACGGATTCGATCGAGATGAAATTTTGTATTTTAATCGAGAATGATATATTAAATCAATATTTTGTCCAGATCGCATGACCAGAACCATAGAAACCATAGAAAATTGTAACTTTTGAACGGAATGGCCTAGGAACTCGAAATTTTCAGGGTGGGTTTGGATCGCAACTATCGCGGTCACGTTCATCAATGAGCAAAATTAGACTAGGGGTTCCGTAAATATGGCCGTTCAAAATATTTTTTTACTGATAGTTCCGAAACTACTGATTGGATTGAAATGAAATTTCGCACCTAGCTGAGGAATAATGTATTCAAACTACTTGCGAAATTTTGTCCAGATCGCATCACCAAGACCGTAGAGACCGTAGAAAATTCTAGTGAATTATCGAAAAAAAATTGATCAGCTGAAGCACTGGCATGAAGTCTGGAGTTTCGCCTAAGTTTCAGAATTTTTTTGACAGCTGTCTAAAATTCCTTCTATTGATTTCTAATCATGGAAAATGCGAATCTACCTACAAGGTGGATGAACGAGCGCTCAAAAGCTCCTGACTTCATGGCAGTGCTTTACGTAAGTTTTTTATTTTTATTTCTGCTTCCATACTGATACACATGTGTGATGTTAGGTTAAGCTAGTTACAATTTGAAAATTTGTTAAAAATTTTTTTTTAAATAAAAACAAAATATTCTCCTCCAACGGTCCTCTATGGCAGTCTATGGCATGGTTTTCGATGATGACAAATTATATTTTATGCATTTTTTATAGATCTTTATATTTTTGACATTTCCACGAATGAACGTGCTTTGAAATCACTATTTTCCTAAAGTTTTTTTAGATTCTCACCCACCCAGAACCCCTGTTCACTCCTGTTCCCGATTTAAAAATCTGCATAAATATACTAGTTTGCCATCATTGAAAACCATCAAGAATCATTTTATAATGCTCATTTCCAATGAAAAATATTTGAAAATAAAAGTAAAAATTTACGCCATCCGCCGAATTGAATCAGCGGCGTAACTTCGACGCTTCACTGTTCTTGTTATAATATCTCTCGATAACGGCATATACCTACGTCATATTTGGAAAATATCGATTTCAGCTTGAATTATTCCTCCAGACGGTATTCCAAAGGAAGACGGATAAATTACCCTTTTGATTTCCATCGATACTCCGCCTTTTCGACAGCCCATTCCTGTTATTATTAGTCCTCGACCCTTTCAACTCCAGGTCAAATGCGGAATAGAATCCTGTAGCGGAACGAAATTCCAGCCCTCCCGCCGCCCCCCAACCCCCTCGCGTTGCTACAAAAGTTCCGGCACGACTACGGCGTTATTGTTTTCGAGGAATTCAAATCAGATACAACTGTCAACAAAACGGGAGTGAGTCTCCAGGTTGCAATACGACTTCAATCTTCGGCGTAACGTACGATCTTCGGAAATCCTGAACGCGACCGAAATCAAGCTGCTTTTACACATGGAGTACCTTGAGTGGTGTTGTTTGCGAGTCGAGGATAGTTTCGATGAGCTGCGAGACAATTTTTCAATTTCCCTTCGAGGTTTGTTGGGATTTGGGGGGATTTTTGAAGCGATATCGGACGGAATAAGACATTCGGATTTCATCCGGTGATCTTGGGAAGGATCGATTCCTATAAATATGTTACTTATCTCAAATTTTCGTTGTGAAGTGTTCCGAGTGCCGGCTTGCGCACAAGACGTCTTTCAGATCATCAGATCTGGGGAATTAGAGCCGGATCTTGCGTGTTTACTCATGAATTCGGAGCTGCGCAAGGATCGATTTCTAACGCTTTGCACACCATTGAGAATAATCGCTGAATTTCATTATACATTTTTGTTATAAATTTCGCACGTTCAATATAACTGACCGCTCTGGCGATGAATTTAAAACAGCGTGCAAAAGCTCCAGACTTTTGAATTTTAAAATTTTTATCTGATGGCTTATCATAATGACAACGTTATGTCATTCAATTTTGATGACATAAGGAAGCCCATTATAGTACTAAGTCCCATAATGGATTCATTATGGTACTAAGTACCATAATGAAATTTTATATAAAAATTACGAAAAGTACTGCCGTGAAGGGCGAAAAATTCTGAAACTTAGGCGAAACTCCAGACTTCATGTCAGTGCTTCAGCTGATCAATTTTTTTTCGATAATTCGCTAGAATTTTTTACGGTTTCTATGATCTTGGTGATGCGATCTGGACAAAATTTGGCACGTAGTTTGAATAAATTATTCCTCAGCTAGGTGCAAAATTTCATCTCAATCAGATTATTAGTTTCGAAAGTATCAGGAAAAAAATATTTTGAACGGCCATATTTACGGAACCCCTAGTCTAATTTTGCTCATTGATGAACGTGACTGCGATATTCGCGATTCAAACCAACCCTGAAAATTTCAAGTTCCTAGGCCTTTTCCTTCGGAAGTTATGATTTTCTATGGTTTCTATGGTTCTGGTCATGCGATCTGGACAAAATGTTGCTTTAATATATCATTCTCGTTTAAAATACAAAATTTTATCTCGATCGATCGAAATTATCGAGAAAACAAAATTTCAAACGACCGTATTTACGGAACCCCTAGTATAATTCTGCTCATTGATAAACGTGAACGCCAAATTTCAGATCTACACCTATCCTGAAAATTTCAAGTCCCTAGACCTTTCCGTTCGAAAGTTATGATTTTCTATGGTTTCTATGGTTCTGGTCATGTGATCTAGAGAAATGTAGCTTGAATATATTATTCTCCATTAGTATACAGAATTTCGTCACGATCGAATCTGTAGTTTGGACATTATCAAGAAAACTAAATTTCAAACGACCATATTTACGGAACCTCTAGTATAATTTTGCTCATAGATGAAAGTGATCGCGACAATCGAGATCCACACCTATCCTAAAAATTTCAAGTCCCTAGGCGTTTCCGTTCAGAAGTTACAATTTTCTATGGTTTCTATGGTTCTGGTGATGCGAGCTGAAGAAAATTTTGCATGTAGCTTGAACACCTCATTTTCCATTAGAGTGCAAAATTTCATCTCGATCGAATCTGTAGTTTTAAAGTAATCAGGAAAACAAAATTTCGAGCGGCCATATTTACGGAACCCTAAGGCGAATTTTGCCCAATAACGAACTTAACCTAATATACGACCAGAGAGACTATGGTTTTCTTTTCTTAGATAAGCATTCAAAGTAAGCCAACAATACTTTTTAATGAGTGATATTCTTGATTTTCTTAGTGAACACCATTCTTCGTACCGATTAAACGCTATTTCATATACACTCCGTGATTTTTCCGGCAAAAGGGAGTCCACGATATTTCGCGTCATTTCTCCCAAATCAGAAGGCAAACTACCAGTTTTATAATCATTATTATTCAAATTATATTCAATTCTACGTGACAATATTTGTTTCACAGCAGATAAATGAATATTGCCGTTACAACCTGACGTTATCAAGGAAATGGAAAAGCACAGCTCACTAGAGAGACTATGGTTTCCTTTCCTTAGATAAGCATTTAAAGTGAGCCAACAATACTTTAAAACGAGTGATATTCTTGATTTTCTGAGTAGAACACCATTCTTCGTACCAATTAAATGCTATCTCATATACACTCCGTGATTTTTCCGGCAAAAGGGAGTCGACGATATTTCGCGTCATTTCTTCCAAGTCAGAAGGCAAATAAATAAATAATAATAAAAAACATTTTGCCACCCATTTTCGAAGAAAAATTTGTTATGGAATTTATATTCGAATGAAAAAAGCGGGAGTAGTTCATCCGAGAATCCACGGTGTTTAGGTATCCCCGACCGAAAGAAACATTCTCTACGTTTTATCCAGTTTCTCTTTTGCGCTCGGATCCGAGAAGAATGTGGAGAAAGGGTTCAGAGCACGAAATATAGTTCGAAGACTTGTTTTGCTTCAATTATTTCAGGGAAATTGATTTTATGATTGCCTCTCGCTCCGAATAAATATACTTGGTCCTGATGCTCCGCCTAGATTTCGACAGCCATTACCGAAATGGAAAATTATCTTCTTCGAAAGAACGCTTGGGTTTTCCATCGAGTCTGTTTCAATATAATGATAATCTTGTACAGCGCCGAGAGTTTCATTCTCCGAACTTCCTCCCAGGTGAAATATCTAGTTTCTGGAGGAAGTGCGCCGAAAAAGTCATGTAACTCTGGAGTGCGAGCCAAGCCGAAGATATGAACTCCGCCGAGATCCCATTAAACTTCCAAAGTTGGCGATTATAAATATTATTTCATTAGTGGGCTGGAAAAGCATGAATTCCGTATAAAATTAATGACCGGAACTATCTGGCGGCTCCGTAGGCATAAATTGCCAACTTACTCACCCTATGACTCATGTTTACCCCCAACCAGACACTACTTTTAATCACGTTCCCTTGGTTCTGTCACGGCCGAGTTCGGGGTTGGTGAAGAAACATAATTGGTGTTTTCGCAATAGCGGACACTGACAGTTAAAGCGCAAAAATGTATTCAACATCAGGTTTCAAGTTTAATTCGTTTTAAAAATAATTCGAACCAATAAAATACGATACAATAAAATATTAACCCGCCTGTTGTTTGTCTGCTCGCTATAAATCTTCCAACCACATTTTCATTTAATTCCAGAAGCGAAGGTAGCAGGAATACATAAGGCTCTTTCTCATCGCGGCCGACGGCCGCGATCGAATTCTAAAGAACCCTTGTTCTCAGATTATATGGCGCTTCGACCCCCTCTTTCCATTTTCCCGAGTCCTCGAAATTAAAAAGCTCAGTTTTCCCGACGAATGTAAACAAACCCCTAGAAATGTCAAAATATCATCTTCATCAATTCCGTCCAGATCGCTTATAATATGTATTTTTCACATTTTCAGCGGTTGACGAGTAACTTCGTAATTTTTCAAAATTGACAGATACCTCAAACCTCTCGAAACATACGTTCGTCGTTCGAAAAAAATGTTCCCATCGGGGTCTGAAATGAAGTAAATACTATGAAACAGATCCTCTGGTAACTTTTACACACCATTTTTATAGGTTTTCGACGACTTTGAGGAAGTTATGGATCGAAATCTACCTCAATATACATGAAGACTAAAATGAAAAAAAACAGTGGTTGACAAATCGAAGAAAAAACGATTTAGGGTCTGGAATGAGGTCAATACGATTGAATAAATCTCATAATAACACTTGCATACCTTTTTTGTCAGAAATATATTTGATATTGAATAATCGATCATATAAAAGAAGAAAAAATTACGAAAAGCACTACCGTGAAGGCAGGAGCTTTTGAGCGCTCGTACATGCACCTTGTAGGTAGATTCGCATTTTCCTTTTTTGACAGCTGTCAAACAAATTTTCAAACTGAGGCGATAATCCAGACTTCAAGTCAGTGCTTTAGGTGACCAATATTTTTTCGATAATTCGGTCTTGGTGATGCGAATTGGACAAAATTTCGCACGTAGTTTGAATACATTATTCCTCAGCTAGGTGCAAAATTTCATTCCAATCAAATCGGTAGTTTCGAAATTATCAGGAACAAAATATTTTGAACGGCCATATTTACGGAACCCCTAGTATAATTGTGCTCATAGATGAATGTGATCACGACATTCGAAATCCACACCTATCCTGAAAATTTCAAGTCCCTAGGCTTTTTCGTTAGAAAGTTGTGATTTTCTATGGTTTCTATGGTTCTGGTCATGGGATCTAGAGAAATGTAGCTTGAATATATCATTCTCCATTAGTATACAGAATTTCGTCACGATCGAATCTGTAGTTTAAAAATTATCAAGAAAACTAAATTTCAAACGACCATATTTACGGAACCCCTGGTATAATTTTGCTCATAGATGAAAGTGATCACGACAATCGAGATCCACACCTATCCTGAAAATTTTAAGTCCCTAGGCGGTTCCGTTCAAAAGTTACAATTTTCTATGGTTTCTATGGTTCTGGTGAAGCGAACTGAACAAAATTTTGCATGTAGCTTGAACACCTAATTTTCCATTAGAGTGCAAAATTTCACCTCGATCGAATCAGTAGTTTCGGAGTAATCAGAAAAACAAAATTTCGAGCGGCCATATTTACGGAACCCCTTGACGAATTTTGCCCAATAACGAACTTAACCGCGGCATTTGAGATTCGAACCTACCCTGAAAATTTCAAGTTTCTAGGACATTCCGTTCGAGAGTTATCGTGTATACGGCCGGCCGGACGGACGGCCGGACGGACAGACTCGAATTTTTCGACGGATTCGTCATCAGTGAGTCGAACATAGTCGATTGCGACCATTTTCGGCTCAAAATTCGAAAAATACAGACATCGTGACGAAATGGTATAGCCCTCGTGTAAGTTGTACGAGCGCTCAAAAAATACAAAAAAAAATTTTTCGAGAAATTTATTTTGACTCTCTTTATAACTGAAAGTTTTCTAGCTTCAAGTGTATTTAGCTCAGTAGATAAAGTCGAACAATATCATAATCTGAATTTTCAGATTTCAAGTCCGGTTCTCAAGAAACGTCTAGTAGGCACTCGAACTTGGAACACCCTGTATACTTAGGGACGTTCATCGAAGAACTTCACAAAAAAGTATTATAATAAGATTAGTGTTTTAAAATATCCATTATCTATGTTTGTTTCGATCCCTGACTAGGTGAAAAAAATTGGAGACCTATATTAATAAACTAATATGACCTGAAAATTTTTGCATATGGTGTCGACAATTGCACATGCTGTCGACAATTGCACATGCTGTATATATTATTATAATTAATGAATTAAAAAATTCAAAATTAAAAACACAATTATTTACAAGATTACTCTTTTGTCGATCATGAGACTGCTTAGATTTCTTCTTTATTATACCCTATTTCATATATGAACAGGTAGACAGGATGTTGAAGTAATCAAGCCCCATATTGTCCTGATAATTTTTCAATAGCTGGAGAAATAATTCTTGTTAGATACAACACGAAAAACTTGAGTGGGTTTTCTAACCGATAGTTGTTACAAATGTTTATTCTATACTCCTTATATTAATTATTACATATAGCATGAGCCCCATATTTTCGTTTGAAATTTTTCTTTCAACGAAGTTTATAAACCACAGAGAAACCATCAATATCGAAAACAATTCAATAATGAAACATCGGTTCCAACGAAACGAACAAGTAATAAACGAGAACAAAACGATGCTTTTGAATTCCGATGTCCTACCAATAGATCGCAATTAAAATCGGAAGTATATCGCAAATAATTATTGCAGGTCGAATGTATCGAAAATATCTGGATCGAAAATTGAAATACAAAACCCTGTTGAATGCACAACGTTATGATCCCATTCGTTATTAATTTATTCATTATATCTACATATCAAAACACAAGAGTTCAGTAATAAACATTCCCGAAATATCCAATTCATATAGCAGGAACAGAATGATATGTTGATTATATCCATAAAAATGTTGAATGACTGATACTTTCGAACAGTAGGTCTTTATCGATTAAGGGTGATTTTCCTGAACGGGGTGAAAAATTCCACGGGGAATCTTGAAGAGAAAGAGAAACAACCAATGTATTGTATCCACAATCTGTGTGAAGAGTTTGAACAAATCTGGCCCATTGTGCCCATAAATGAAATATTTTTATAGGGTGAAACAAATTCCCTTGTCAAATCGGCGATTTATTCGTGGCCACAAGAACTCTGCGTCTATTCAGCAAACCTATTCATAAGCCTGGCTTGGCTTTTTGCAAGGTTATACGGTGTTGATTGTGTAAGTGATTCCATGAATAGATTATGAAGCAGAACTCGGACTGCCAGGCACTCTCTTAATGGAGCCACTAATATTTTATGGTAATTGGCTTTTTGACTGCCTCTCGGTATGATAATTCACACTTAATCCACATTTGCCGTGAAGCGCTTAGGATCAGGTGCCGTGTGATTGAAATCGACAGATTCTGGGTTGTTCACGGCGATAAGAATTTCAGTACGGAATTTTCAACACATGGAAATTTTGAAGTAGGAAATTCTTCTATCTTCTACCTTAGGATGAATATCTAGAAATTGATTTATTTATGTTCAGAAACTTCGTTTACATATTATTATCAATGCCAATTGCAGGTTCCCTTTTACGTTGTTTATGAGTCTAGATGTTTTATTTTTTCTTCGGAATCGTTCGATAAAAAATTAATTTCAACTCTCCCGAAATTTTCCCAGTTTACGTTTTGGTTAGTTTTGAATTTGATAATGGAATTAAGGTACGCTTGTACAAATATTTTTCCCGAAACTATAAAAGCTAATTGCATAATATTTGGTAGAAGGCAGTAGCTATCCGACATCTATATTTATGGCTCGAGAGTTTTATCCATAAATTTCAAGGGCCAAAAATCGAGGTGTAAGAAAAATCACAAATTATTCAGCGAAAAATCAAAAAATGTATGCAAATAAGTCTTAAAGTTTTTAGAAGGTTATTCCTTATAAAAATTGCTCTTAGCTCTTTTTTTGGGAAGTAACACGCGTCCACAAATAAAAAAAATTTTTTCATTTTTCACCAGAACTTTTTGACCAAAAAAAAATGTATTTGAAAATATGTGCTGAACAGAACAATTAATTGCAGAACTTTCGAAATCACTGTGCGGTTTGCGTAAAAACAATATATTTGTGATGAAAAAATAACATACGACCTAGAGCTTGAACAGATCTTCTGTAAATGGAATCGAAAAAATCTAGAGGAGTTAATTTTTAAGAATATTAACTGTAAACTGTATCAAACATAACATTCCATAATCATATATTTTTATTACTACATAGGCTGTATTTTATTTTTTTATTGATGAGCAAAAAAAGTTTTGCAATGAATTGTGCTTTACGCCCCATATTTTTAAAATAAGAAATTCTTTGGAAAGTGACACGCATCCACAAATAAAAGAAAAATATTTCATTTTCTACCAGGACTTACAACAAAAAAATTTTCTAATTCGAAAAAAAGGGCTGAACAGAAAAATTAATTGCAAAACTTCCAAAAACTCTGTGCAGTTTGCGGAAAAGCAATAGTTTTTTGATGAAAAAATAACATACGACCTAGAGCTTGAACAGATCTTCTGAAAATGAAATCGAAAAAATCTAGTAGGGGGCACTGAAAGAGTTAATTTTCAAGAATAATAACTGTAAACTGTATTAAACATAATATTTTATGAACATATATTTTTATTACTACATAGGTTGTATTTTATTTTTTTATTGATGAAATATTGCTTTTTTGGTTAAACTAGAGAGTAAAAAAGTTTTGCAATAAATTGTGCTTTACGCCCCATATTTTTGAAATGAGAAATTCTCTGGAAAGTAACACGCATCCACAAATAGAAGAGAAAAAATAGAAGAGAAAAATATTTCATTCTCTACCAGAACCTTTAAACAAAAAAAATTTTCTAATTTAAAAATATGTGCTGAACAGAAAAATTAATTGCAAAACTTTTAAAACTCTGTGTAGTTTGCGGAAAAGCAATAGTTTTGTGATAAAAAAAAATAACATACGATCTAGAGCTTGTATTTTATTTTTTTATTGATGAAATATTGCTTCTTCGGTAAAACAAGAGAGTAAAAAAAGTTTTGCGATAAATTGTGCTTTACGCCCCATATTTTTAAAATGAGAAATTCTTTGGAAAGTAACACGCATTCAAAAATGAGAGCAAAATATTTCATTTTCTACCAGAACTTTTAAACAAAAAAAATTTTCTAATTTAAAAATATGTGCTAAACAGAAAAATTAATTGCAAAACTTTCAAAAACTCTGTGCTGTTTGCGGAAAAGCAATAGTTTTGTGATAAAAAAATAACATACGACCTAAAGCTTAAAAAGATCTTCTGAAAATGGAATCGAAAAAATCTAGTAGGTGGCACTATAAGAGTTAATTTTCAAGAATATTAACTGTACACAGTATTAAACATAAAATTTCATATACTTATATTTTTATTACTACATAGGTTGTATTTTATTTTTTTATTGATAAAATATTGCTTTTTCAGAAAAACCACAGTGTAAAAAAAGTTTTGCAATAAATTGTGCTTTACGACCCATATTTTTTAAATGAGAAATTCTGTTGAATCAAAATTTTTTTAGTGAAAAATAGATGATTTTCATTCCCAATTTTTGGAGCGTGTAACTTTTCGACAAAATGGCGGAAGGCTTTTTTTGACTTCCAATTTTTCACAAGAAATCACCCCTTCAAAAACTTCTGCACATGGTAACACCCTGTTTACAAGGTGGTCCATTTTTTTGTAGAATAATTCTAACAATCGATTGAATGGTCAATTCCAAGAAAAATTGTACCATAAACAAAGGTCCACAAACGCTTTATAATCAAGCTACAGGGTGTTCAAGTTCTCACATTTTTGTATCCGAAAAATTATTGTTCAGCCAGTTTCCAATGAATATTCGCTAGTGCGAAAAAAAAATTCAGGACACAAAAAAGTTTTCAAAAGTAACAAATTGGCGTACGACAAAAAAGTTTCGTGGTTGAAATGGGAAAGTTAGATACATTGACGTGACAAGTAGCCAACCCTGGTGATATATTTTTCATTTGGCTGCATCCTTTGGAAATCAAAGAGAATCTTCTCAGGGTAGTTGAACGTTTCTATAACATTTAATGATTTTTCTCACCAAACAACTATTTTTTTTCCGAAATTCTCTGCTCGTACGAAGCTGGTTCTATAACAAATTTTAAATTCCCGGCTGTTGTCGCCACTTCCGAACTGAATCTGATGCTAATTCAACTTCCCTAAAAAAAAACAAGGGAACCGATATCGAATCATTTTCCCAGCCGACTCATCCCATTGATCTCCCTGGAGTTTCAGGGACTCCGATGCGAAAAACGGCCCGATTGAATCATTTCAAGGACAATGCTCTCAATTACCCGTCAAACCAGATTAAATGCGGATTCTTTCGGCTTATTTGGAACTCGAACGGAACTAAGAAACTAATTTACAAACTGGCTGCTAATTTCCTGCTAATGAAGTTGAGTTAGAACGACTTCGGATAAATTCCTGATTTGCTTCTCCAGTCATAATTGGCGTTTCGTTGAATTTATCGAGTGAGATAATGAAACGAATAATTACATTTAAAACTCCGCAGCCCAAATTGAAAGTGTTTAAGAGGAGAAATTCCACTATAATTCAGGGATTTCTGAGAAACTGATACTGAATATTTTAGCTTCTGAAGAGGAACCATTGATTTCTAGATTCATTCAAGAGTACTCGCAAGATAAAGTGGACAAAAAGCCAACCGGCGCGAACTTTACCCAAGAAAAAATTGGCATCTATCCCCACGATAAGGGTCGCAAAGTTTTAAATTGTATAATAACATTACCTAAGTTCAAAGGGTTCGTGATAAAGTTGATGTCCTGCTGGAACAAGTGTTGAATCTTCCATTAATTCATTAATTATTGCACAAAGAAGCCGAAACATGTCTTTGAACATTTTTGAAGCGGGTATAAAAGTACTTCTTTGTTGCTCCTGCAGGCCAGCTCTAATTAAAAGTTTCAGTGTTTGTAATTGAAATTTATGAATAATAATATGTCTTGGAGCGGAAAATCATAATCTCCTCCCCCGGCAAGAAAGTTGGGGTTCAGATAAGTTAAACATGCTTTGTGATTTCGATTACTTTTATTGAGTTTGGAAGTCTTGCACTGCTGTTGAGAGTTTGCTGCCACGTGAGTGGGTTCTACGATAATCGTTGGTAACTAGATAACTCAACAAAAACGCGGACCATATTAAATGAAAATCTGAATTTAATTTTCTATAACTATCGCTTAAACTTTTAACTCAATGTTTGTCTTGTAATGAAAAAGGTCCAATCCAGTTTACTAACACCCTAATTTATCTACACACTATCTAATTAATCTTGACGCTATCTTGTACTGTACTGCCTCTGCTTCGGGACGATGGTCATTTATATATTGGGAGGGAACTCTCGCATAGCTTCGTGATGTTTCCAGAACGCTTTCAATCCGTCTCGCAGTCTATAGAAGATTCATGGTCGGAAGGCGCGACAGGTCCGGCTTAAGTTCGTTACAGTCTACATTACTCGAACTGTGTAAATTTGATGGTGGTAATATTGCTCCTCGCATGATCCTGTTGAAAAGAATTGAAAGAAGTGATAGCAAAGTATATAGAGGGTGGCCAGATGTAGAAGAAAGAGAATAAATGATTTGGAGATACTCCCGGTGTACTCGAAGATCCAAGAAGGGAAGTGAAAAACTGTAAAGATCAAAATGAAGTTCGCAATATTTCATCGATGAATGAAGATCATTATCTGCTGTCTGTATTGAAATGAGAGACATAATATCGAATTGTAGAAATGAAATTTCCCCTATTACCCTACAACGCCCATGCCCGTTTCAAATCTGATATTGCCTGTCGTTCGAAAATATCTCCCAATTCGATATAAAGTTACAATACAAATCAAATAGCACTCAGAATGCCGTCTATTTCGTTACTGTCAAGTATCATTGGAGCATGCATTCCTTCGTTCGGAAATATTGCCGTGCATTCTTTCACATTCAAGCAAGGTAATCCCCGTTTCCTCGACTGAGTAACAGGGAAATATTGGTAAACAATTTGGCAATTCACCCCTACGTTTCGCCTTTTCCCCGATCGATCACATGATGTTCAGTGGGGGATTTGAATCCTGCTGATGTGTAAAAGAATCTCCTCGTGGTTGGTCCCCTTTAAATAAAATTATGACTTTGTGAAATCACTGTCATCAAGAAATAACCAATTCTCGGAATAGTTCAGTTCCACTTCTTCAGAGCACTGCACTTGACTGTCGGATTAGGGTATGTCGAGTCGGGGAAGAAAAGCAGCGCACCCCTTTTCAGTTCCTCAGAACCCGGTTAATCCTCCGCGTCGACACAGAAAATCAATTTCCATTATTTCGAGCAAGCACGAAAGAAATACATCATGGGAATGCAACTACTTGGATGGGTTCATAAAAACGGGCTCGTATGATATGCAAATCCCTGAAAGTCGGAAGAAGTCTCAATTGTTGGGGTGAAATCTCCCTTCTTAGAGGAGCAAATAGCACAGTCGCTGCTGTCCGTATTCATTGCGGAGGAGTAGTCATTTGTCATGAGGAGGATGCTCTTGCAATATCGCCAGAGGGCGTTTAATGACGGCTATTGTGCTCGGGAATTTGAACCCTACCTTTTTCCCTTCGCGTTCCATCCATCAGCGATAATAGACCGGAAGAAATAATGACCATATTCGTGTTTTAATTGGAGGCGTCTTTTCGAGATTTTTTTTTGATTGTGTATGAAAAATTCGAGAAAAAAACGTGGGGTCGGGAGCTTTTGTGTGCTTGTTTAAATTCATCGCAAGAGTTGTCACCCAACCAATCACTTCGAAATAATCTAAAATACAGGGATAGCTTCGGAATGAAAAAAATTATTGTGAGGAAGGAAAATTTTCCTACTGTAAATAACTGATGCCTTTTAGTCGAAAACTAACTAATCTAAGATCATTTTGATTTCAGATGAAATGGTACTGTAGCGAGACTTTCGAACTAGATATTATGGAATGCATGACAGATTCTGTGAAACAAACCGGCTGCCAGTGTAACAAATAATGTCATTTCATAAAATCGACACTTCAAGAGATGGAATCAAATAATTACCAAATCAGAAAATCTTAATTTTCTTCTCATGTGGAATAGCTGTAGAGTTGAATTTTATTATAACTCATTTTATAGATGTCCTATATGTAATTTCTGGGATATCGAATTTCAATGAAGATTTTTTTAATTCATATGATCCTTCGCGTCGTTGACTGAATAATTCCAAAATATTGAGAAAAATGCGGTAACCCATCCTGATACTGAACCCGCACAAAACTCCCATATTTTCTCTTTGAATCTGTCAAATTTTATTTTTCCATCTTTCGATAACAAAATATGATTTTTTCTATTATATTAAAAATTTCAGTGTATGTATCAATGTTGCAAATTGGAAATTCCCCATTGTACTCATTTCACTTTTTTTTAATTGATATTATCGTCAGAATCGTAAATACAGTTTTTTTATTCATCAATTGTAAAATATAATCGATCAATCTCTCATATTTTCACTTTGAATCTGTTAAATGTTATTTTTCCATCTTTCGATAACAAAATATGATTTTTTCTATTATATAGAAAATTTCAGTGTGTGTATCAATGTTGCAAATTGAAAATTCTCCATTGTACCTATTTCACTTTTTTGATTAATATTGAGGTTTGTAAATACAGTTTTTTTCTTCGTTATGTCCCTATTTCGAAATATGTATCATTTATACAAATTCAACATCACAATAAAACAAAAACTTCAAAATCTATTATTGAAATATGTTATTTTCTGTGAAATACGAACAGATAATCACGTTATTCGTATTATGTCAAATTTTTATGTTTAACTCGATCGAATTTATGTTCAATAAATTATGTTTCATTGGATTTTGAGTTTTTCCTTTCTATACCACATGAGAATTGTGGAAAAAAGCAATGAAAAACAATAAATGCAGGATAATTTACTCAAAATATGCGTTAAATATAAAAAAACCAAAAAATGAACAAATATTTCGATTCGTAATCAAAAAATTACGAAAAGCACTGCCGTGAAGGCAGGAGCTTTTGAGCGCTCGTACATGCACCTTGTAGGTAGATTCGCATTTTCCAGTTTTAGAAATCAATTGAAGGAATGTTTGACTGCTGTCAAAAAAATCCTGAAACTTAGGCAAAACTCCAGACTTCATGTCGGTGCTTCAGCTGATCAATTTTTTCCGATAATTCGCTAGAATTTTCCACGATATCTATGGTCTTAGTGATGCGATCTGGACAAAATTTTGCTCGTAGTTTGAATACATTATTCCTGAGCTAGGTGCATAATTTCATTCCAATCCGATCAGTAGTTTCGAAACTATCAGGAAAAAAATATCTTGAACGGCCATATTTACGGAAACCCTAGTCTAATTTTGCTCATTGATGAACGTGACCGTGAAATTTGCGATCCAAACCCACCCTGAAAATTTCAAATTCCTAGGCCATTCCGTTCAAAAGTTAGAATTTTCTATGGTTTCTATGGTTCTGGTCATGCGATCTGGACAAAATATTGCTTCAATATATCATTCTCGATTAAAATACAAAATTTCATCTCGATCGAATCCGTAGTTTCAAATTTATCGAAAAAACAAAATTTCAAACGACCGTATTTACGGAACCCCTTGTATAATGTTGCTCATAGTACTCTGCCCTATGTGCACGATTCGAATTTTTCATCGATCTACCCGACATTGTGGATCTACGCGAAAAGGTGGATCTATCCGAAAATGTGGATCTACCCAAAAAGGTGGATCAACCAGAAAAGATGGATCTACCCGAAAAGGTGGATCTACCTATTATGTAAATCTACCCGAACTGGCTCATTATGTATAATTCTATAAAATCGAAACTTCAAGAGATAGAATCACTGAATTATATGGAATGTATCAATTTCCTCTACAAATTGTAATTGTTGGGAATGTTCTTTTTGTTTCTCCTTTCATCTTCGTTAATTTTTCATGTCATCATTCCACACTTTGCTACGTTTTGATTCGATCAAATCAGTATTTTTGGAATTATTGAAAAAAAAATTTAGATAGAAATATCTCAGAAATTCCGAGAGAAATTCAGAGCTTTAACGTACCTTGGAAATTCAAAAACTCTAGTCCTCTTTTTACGGGAGCTATCGGGTTCGCTAAGTGACGGCCAGATGGACGGAATTAATAAAAACTTTCTTTTTCAAAAAACAGTATCTTGAAAAGAAAACAAGTTAGGACACTTGATTATGGTAATGAAGAATTATATTTCCACCTTAGAATAGTTTGACGGTTCAACCCTGGGCCACCTTGTATGATCGGAAAATAAAGGAAGTCCGATTTCATATCAGTACCTAAAACCTTTTCTGATTCCCAAATATTTTATTGTTTTTCTCGATATGAAACAGGTTTTCACAAAATAAAGCACACTGGTGGATTCTTCGATAAGCCGTACTCAATAGCTTTCGCCAAGAACCCTCCAAATCAAAAATGTACCCTCCTATTGTTTTCTGAATGAGGGCTGGAATTGATTCCCTTTCGCCTTCAGTCTACTTTTGCAATTTTTTTTCTGTTTTTTACTCCTATCTTTTTCTCCGTTCTCTGATGTGCGTCTATCCACTTTTTTGCAAGTGGTATGTCCTCTGGTCTGTCGTTCTGATTGGTATCCCTTCTATCTTTCTTATCTCTTCGTTCATTGTTCTTTCAATGTTTCTATTGTCTTCTTCGCTTTTTATCTGTTATTTTCTCGAAGATTTTTATTTAAATTCTCCTCTTGTTTTGTTTATTTCTGACATAACATAAAGCACCTATAGCTGTTCTTATTGTTTTGTTCCATGCAATTTGAAAATCTTTCTTGCTATCTTCTTTAACATTGTACCCAGTAACACCAGTGTACATTATGCTTGGTATTAGCAATGTCTTGATTATCTTCATTTTGTTTTCCAGTGACGTTTCGTCCTTCTGATTTGTTTGTTGAATTTCAGATTTTCGTCAAGATATACTTTTTCCTGGGTTTACAGTCTTTATTTTGGTTTTCTATGATGAAGTTTCTTGCTTCATCTTTCTTTATATTTTAGGCACCGTTTTCTTTGTATTTATCTCTTCGTATGAATCTCGATTTTTTGAAATGGGTCATTAGTCAGTCTAAGTCTATCTGAAGCTGCTTTGTTGTGGAGAAGTGGTATACCCTCCGTATGCTTTATGAGAGGGTAAGCGGGAGACAGCACTGCTTGTCGCCGTCGGTAACGCCATCTCCTGGATATACGGAGAGAGACCACAAAAAAAGAAGAGATAACCAAAATATGTCGGCATTATCGCGTCTGTTTCGGAATTGTCCATACGGACCTCGTAACCATGATTTCGAACCATCTAAAAAGACATACCCCGTGTTGTGTCTCCTTACTCCGAACAAGCAGATCCCACTCGGCTCGATACCCGGCGCAAAACGGTCCGTAATATCGTGCCGGTCCAAAATGAAAAACTCACCCTGCCTCGAAATAAGCATATCTCGATCCAGAGCCCGAAATAGATGCAAATAAGCAGGGAGTTTCGGCGGCGTTATCGTAATAATGCAGTGCTCGTTCGGGAATTCGTCTGGTAATTTTGTCTTTGTTATTAAATTATCTGGCAACTTTTCCCTGACGAAGTTCACTTTATCTGTGTTTTCCACTTGACTTGGCCATCTTCGAGGCGAGGTTGACTTGTTCCGACTCCAGGTACAAGGAACTGGGGGGCGGAAGCGAAGTTCGTGCTCTAGGGATGGTTCTGGAATTAATGCCGCTCGGGATTTCGCTGCGACAAATTATTCAAATATCGTTCATGTCGTTCATTATGTGTCTTGAACCTACTTGTTAGGTAATTGTGAGGTAAATTACTACTTTCGGCCTACATTCTCCGGCGCCTTTCTTGGGAAGTTCGTTCGGTGGGAAAATTAGAGCTCCCGATTGGATAAACACCTGCCACGTACAGGGCGTCGAAATAAAAAATGCCCCTGGTTTTGTTTGAAGCGCGATTTATTCCCTAGTCTATGTATACTCTAAATAGGACTGGTAGGGCAAAATGCGATTTTGCCTGCCCATTACGACTTTTTCTGTATATCACTTCTCCGTTGTTTTGGTCGGAAAATGGTAGGACTTTTAACCCCGTATATTCCATGTACATGGAATGAGTTGAAACCTATTAAAAGAAATTAAGCGGGCCACAAATAATTCATTTACGCGTTACTGGCTAGTGCGCTAAATTACCGACAATTAACCTGAAATTGCAGTAGTGTAAAATATTTTATGGTAGTAATATGTTGTCAGTGACATCGCAAATTATGCAAATTATTCATTGGATATCTGCCAATGCTGATTACCAGAGAAAATTTAATGGTCCTGTCTGCGGAATTCTCCGTCATCCGATGAGGGTTGATTGGGAGAGAAAGTAACAAAAATTATCAATAGCGATCCAACGATTATTCTCGAGATCCAACCTGATGTGAGCGATCGGAAACGACGAAACGTCTAAAACCGTCGACCTCTCCTCGGAGGGGATCAATTCTTTCATCCAATGCGCGAAACCTTTCGATTGCTCGGCCGAAGAGGTGAGAAAGGATCTCTATTGGTAGAATGAAGATAAAACGGAATAATTCAGGGAAACAAATTAAACAATGAGATGAAAGTTGTAAAATTTTAAAGGGTCACGGAGCGGAAGTGAGGCAATATGGGGAGTCGTCTCGAGTTGTAAAAAGGCCTTCGCAGAGGAGGGCGGCAAGTAGGTCACTGGTTCCCGCAGGTTCGGATGCGATTTCGAAACCATATGTTTCGAGTCTGGAAGATGACACTGCTGATACACTGCTCCACATAATGCGGGTATCTTAACACTGTTATTCCGTTATTTCTCTTTACTATCAAGTTGTTAGAAGGGAATTGCCAATAATGAAAAAAGGCGACTTTATTTCGTTTTATGATTTCACTGAAAGGAATTTTCCAGGATATATAACAGGAATTCGGTCACTTCAGCAGAAAATTCCCCCTATATAAGCGATAGCAGGAATATTTGTTGATTTTACAACAATTCCGGTCGTTTGATTCCTCTAGAAATAACAAGTTTTACATAAGTTGATGCAACCAAACTGCAGTTCGTCATTTCAACAGGAAAATAATACTGTGACGAAAACAGGAATATGCGTGACTACTTACAGGAATTTCCTGTTTAATAAACAAATTTAGTTGTATTTCAAGCTTCAAACTTCAGTTTTTACAAGAATTTCCAGAAATGAATACAAAACTAAAACAAGAATTAATCAACTTATAACGGCACTGTAGTATCGATTTAACAGGAATTTTCTGTTGAATTGAAGAACTATTGTTTAAATTTCACGGTACAAGTTAGTTGTATTCGAAGCTTATAACCTGAAATTTTACAGGAATTTTCTGTAGTAATGCATTCTATCTAAAGATAAAGAGTGAAAGGTATGGGATGGAAAGAATTGATTGTTATGGCTCGAATGTAAAAATTGAAGAAATTCCTTTTGATTCTGAAAATAATTCAAATCCAATAACAATTTTCAATAATTTCGTTCAATATTCTATTCGATTTGACACAAACTCTACCTCAAGGAGAATTCTAAGATGAACAATCAAAAGAAATGTTTTACAAAAATTATATAATCAACAATCTAATTCTACAAAACAACCTCAACTATCAAAAGAAACTGAAAACTAATATATCTAAAATCTAAAATAAAGATCAATAGGTGAGTGCACTCACTATGTTCAACTATCTCCAATATCAATTCTCCTTCTTATAACCAGCACGCCGTGTTGATATCTCCTTCACTCGACAAATCAATTCTAGCAGTTCAATCTCCTCTTGACGAAGTTCCGAATACTATTAACTAAACTTTCTGAAATATCGATCTCCCCTCTGACGTTTCTCTATCAATTGTCAACTCACCTACATTTTTCCTTCCAAATTATTTCGTATCGCATTTCCTTGGTATTCCAACATTCTTGATACATTCTTTCCACTTTTTCATTTCATATACATCATAACTATTCAAATTTAATAATTCAAACAAATTCATATACTTCTTTTCAAATAAAATGAACCCTCTTGGAAAATATAATAATTCAATAACTTATGACTTGATGGAACTCTCTAAATTGACTATAAGATGTTTGAAGGTTTTTGAATTGTTGGTGATATATTTGAATTTATTTTATTCTAAATTTTGTAAATTTTGAGAAATATGACCATGTTTTGATCTCCATTACCTATATTATATTCATTTTAAAGTATCTTTACATTATTTTAACTCCATCAGAAATATGAAGAAACTTTTTTCCTGGATTCCGAACCAGGGTTGCTTCGTTTTGAACATTTATTATTGTTCTAAACATGTTTTGAACATTTGCTTATATTTAAAACAGTTTTTGTTCAAAACAGTTCAAAATATGTATAAAACACTCAAATTTAACAAGCGGTTTTTTTCCATTTTCTTTATTGATCATAGATAGTTGACACTGGTAGCTGAGAATTTTCAGATGGAACACATTTTTTAATATGTTTCTTCATACGCAGCACTAGTCCAGCCACATTTTTTATATTTAGCAGTCACTGATTTTTGAGCGCTCGTACAACTTACACGAGGGCTATATCATTTCGTCACGATGTCTGTATTTTTCGAATTTTGAGCCGAAAATGGTCTCAATCGACTATGTTCGACTCACTGATGACGAATCCTTCGAAAAATTCGAGTCTGTCCGTCCGTCCGTCCGTCCGTCCGTCCGTCCGGCCGGCCGGCTGGCCATCCGTATACACGATAACTCTCGAACGGAATGTCCTAGAAACTTGAAATTTTCAGGGTAGGTTGGAATCTCAAATGCCGCGGTTGAGTTCGTTATTGGGCAAAATTCGCCGAGGGGTTCCGTAAATATGGCCGCTCGAAGTTTTGTTTTTCTGATTACCCCGAAACTACTGATTCGATCGAGGTGAAATTTTGCACTCAGATGGATAATTACGTACTCAAGCTACATGCAGAATTTTGTCCAGCTCGCATGACCAGAACCATAGAAAACATAGAAAATTATAACTTTGTAATGGAAAGGCCTAGAGACTTGAAATTTTCAGGATAGGTGTGGATCATAAATGTAGCGTTCACGTGTATCAATGAGCAAAATAAGACTAGGGGTTCCGTAAATATGGCCGTTTGAAATTCAGTTTTCTTGATCATTTCAAAATTATGGATTCGATCTCGACGAAATTTTGAATTTAAATTGAGAATTATATATTCGAGCTACATTTCTTCCAGATCGTATGATCGGAATCATAGAAACCATAGAAAATCATAACTTTCGAACAAAAAGGCCTAGTGACTTGAAATTTTCAGGATAGGTTCGGATCGCGAATTTCGCGATTCTTTTCATCAATGAGCCAAATTAGACTGGGGGTTCTGTAAATATTGCCGTTCAAACTATATTTTTTCTGATAATTTCGAAAATACTTATTGGATTGAAATGAAATTTCGCACATATATGAAGAATAATGTATAATTTTGTCCAGATTGCATTACCAAGGCCATAGATACCGTAGAAAATTCTAGCGAATTATCGAAAAAATGGACCCAAAGCACTGACGTGAAGTCTGGATTTTCGCGTTTGAAATTTTTTTTGACAGCTGTCAAAATCTTTCCAATTGGTTTGTAAAACTGGAGAATGCGAATCTACCTACAAGGTGCTCCTGCCTTCACGGGCGGTGCTTTTCGAAATTTTTTGTTATCATTTCTAACAACATCATCATCTTCAACATCTAATTACGCGCAAGTTGATATTTCACGAAATAAATACCTCTGTAATTTCTCATGTATATCAAAATATGACCAAATGTTTCTTCATTTCCGTAGACAATCTTTTTCAAAAAAAGAACATCACAACCCTAACTTACCCCAATTAATATCTAAGAGTACAGTAGACTTTATTGCAATAGCCAACTTGCAATGCAGATTTATAAATAGTCTGTGGTTCTCTTAGGCCAATAGTTCCTTATTGCAACTGGTTTTCTTATTTCTGGGATTCACCAGCACAGCCTCACGACGGTGGCGCGACGTGGTCCGTAACACAGCCGATCGTGACAGTTCAGTACACAACTTCAGATAAGGTATCTATTTTTGAGTAGAATAAAGAATAATAGATCAAACATTTTGAATTAATATGAGTTTTATTTGTTTAAAATATGAAATTTAAAAACAAAAAAAAAAACAGGTTTGAAACAAAAAATAAATGTGTTTTGTATAAAATTGGAAAAAAAAAGTTTTTTTGAGCGCTCGTACTACTTACACGAGGGCTATATCATTTCGTCACGATATCTGTATTTTTCGATTTTTGAGCTGATATGGTCTCAATCGACCATGTTCTACTCACTGATGACGAATCCGTCGAAAAATTCGAGTCTGTCCGTCCGTCCGGCCGTCCGTAAGCACGATAACTCTCGAACGGATCAACCTAGAAACTTGAAATTTCAGTGTAGGTTCAGATCCCAAATGCCTCGGCTGAGTTCGTTAATGGGCAGAATTCCACCAGGGGTTCCGTGAATATGGCCGTTCAAAATTTTGTTCTCCTGATTACTTCGAAACTAAAGATTCGATCGAGATGAAACTTTGCACTTAAATGAAGAATGATGTGTTCAAGCTACATGTGAAATTTTGTCCAGATCGCATGACCAGAACCATAGAAACCATAGAAAATTGTAACTTTTGAACGGAAAACCCTAGGGGCTTGAAATTTTCAGGATAGGTGTGGATCTGAAATGTAGCGTTCACGCTTACCAATGAGCACAATTATACTAGGGGTTCCGTAAATACGGTCGTTTGAAATTTTGTTTTCTCGATAATTTCGAAACTACGGATTCGATCGGGATAAAATTTTGTATTTTAAACGAGAATGATATATTAAAGCAACATTTTGTCCCGATCGCATGACCAGAACCATAGAAACTATAGAAAATCATAACTTCCGAAGGGAAAGGCCTAGGAACTTGAAATTTTCAGGGTGGGTTTGGATCGCGAATTTCACGATCACGTTCATTAATGAGCAAAATTAGACAAGGGGTTCCGTAAATATGGCCGTTCGAAATATTTTTTTCCTGATAATTTTGAAATTACTGATTTGATTGGGATGAAATTTTGCACCTAGCTGAGGAATAATGTATTCAAACTACGTGCGAAATTTTGTCTAGATCGCATCACCAAGACCATAGATACCGTAGAAAATTCTTGCGAATTATCGAAAAAAAATTGGTCAGCTAAAGCACTGATAAAGTCTGGAGTTTCTTCTAAGTTTGAGAATTTTTTTGACAGCTGTCGAAAATTCCTTCAATTGATTTCTGAAACTGAAAAATGCGAATCTACCTACAAGGTGGATGTACGAGCGCTCAAAAGCTCCTGACTTCGCGGCAGTGCTTTTCGTAATTTTTTTAGTGTTCAAGTTTCCTAGAATTGAATAATTCCCTTTCAACCCCGCCGTAGAGGCTTATACGCACCACTTCACGACCGTGTAAAAGACCGAGAAGGAGGCCCCGCAAATTGCCTGTGGTCTCGCGCAACAAATAAATGCCTTCGTCGCGCCCCAAAGAGAAATACAAATGCGTTAATTAAAACATTTTTTTGAATAGACCGAATGAAAGGAATGAGTTTCTTTCAGTTTGGGCGAGTGCTAAATTCCACCAAAGGGAACCATAAATTGCGGGGGAGCTTCATTTAGCACGAATGTTGCCTCCTCTGTAAACGGCGATACTTCTTCGTCTTCTGCTAATTTCCGCGGCACGTCTTGGTTCTTTGACGATATGATCAAAGGCGAATTTGCCAATTAGCCTATCATCATCGTAAATATTTTTCGGTGAGAAATTAAATCCATGGGGATAGATGTTAATTGGAACGCTTCTCGGAGGTGCCTAGCTTGATAATCCCACTTGAACCAACAAGAATTTTTTATGCAATTCAGGATGAATACTCTTGGCTCATTATCGAAAACTAAACAAGAACGTAGAAGATTCCATGTGGTTGTCCTCCGAAAATCTCATAGACCGTCAATCAACAACACCTTCTGCCTGCAACGAGCAGCAACATGCATAGTATACAAGTGGGAGACGACACAAAAGGATTGGTATCGCACATGTTCATAACATCGTTGACCTTTTTCCGGGATCCTCTTTTCCAGTAATGATGTAGTTACATTACATACTTCATTCTCTTCCAATAAAGGCTCCACAGAATACGCAGTGTTACAATCTAGGGCCTTTTGTTCGCAGAATAAATGACTACAGCAGAAATTGTGGAAGCTTAACAAGTTTACTGGAGTTGTGGTCATTTCGCATCAGGTCCCGGAACAGAAAATAATGCCTCTCATACATCTACTTAACAAATCGTTCTAATAAACAAGTACATCGAGCGAATGACCGGTTTTGTGCTTGAAATATGTATTCTTGTTATTGATCTTCCGATAGCTGGGGTAGTCATGTTGTTGGTTTCTCACTTATTTTGCTTTAAGACTCTGAAAAAATAACGTATATGGGATTCAATGCAAGATGTTTCTGATTATTTTTTTTGCAGGCTTGCTACTTATTTTATTCCTACATCGAAAAAAACGAATCCCGGAAATTTCGGGTTAAATGAATTCCTGTTGTTTGAACGCGACTATTGTTATTCCAACAAGAAAAGTACAATGTGTCCTTGCAATCTAACATGCCGATTCCGGTATTGCAGTGATCAGGTACTTTTATTTTGAAAGGGATATTTCCGTAAATTTTACAGGAATATCTAGTAAAATATGATAATTTTGTAAGTAAAACCGAACAATATTTGTTCGACTTGCGGTATGGACACAGTAAAATTACATGTGGTCTATGGTTGCGAATGATGGATTTGATGCTCTCTGGGGTTAAACGGAATGATTTGTTGGTTTGCTTATTAAAAGGGAGGCTTATTGAAAAGGGAGCCACTGTACAATTAGATACTTCTTCTAGTTTGGATATCAGCAAAAAACATATAGATAAGCAAGAAACCTTCTACATATTTATGTTATGGAATTTTTCCTTAAAAGTTACATCAACAAGCAGCCTTTCGGGCAAAAATCGATAAAACACATAAAGAAGATAACTACAAGAAGGCCGCAAAAAATTATATTATATGAGAGCGTGCTTCACCTAAGGGTTCTTAAGATTTTTCCGCCCTGGCGTATACAGGGTGTTTCATGAGTGGTTGGCCATAGCCTAGAGGTGAATGCAGGTCATCTAGGACTTTATCCTAAGGCTATTATTCAGGAGATACAGGGTGATTTATGGATTTCGGCCTGAATTTACGATAGCCGTAACTTTGGAATCTGAGGTCCGATTCTAATCAAGTTTCATGGTTCTGTTCACTCAAAAAAACACTTTCGAATGGCTCACCAAATATTAATATTTTCAGGGGACTACTCAGAATATCGTGGTTTGTCTTTCAAGCCTCAAAATCTATAATTTTTACATCACATAGAGAAATGCCGTTCTTGGCATAAAAAAATACATAATTCAATATAAGGAATCCAATTTTCACTTTGAATGGCACACTCGTGACAAGCGAGTAGCGATCGAAGGAAATCATATTTTATGTAAATTTTTTGAAATGCGGTCCTGATTTAAGCCCTTTCGTGATAATATTTCTTGATGAATGTTTGAACTTCAAAGCTTAAGAGCGTTATAACTTATGGAGTAAACCATTTTGGAAAATGTAATTTGAAAATCTATTCGTTTCGCAACACAAATAACTAAAAATAAAATTTTTTTCATAAAACTAATTGTTTCATTTCTCAATTCGAAATTGTAAGAGTGGTATCATAAGATACTGGAAATGGAGTCCTTTCATTTCGACACATTACCTAGCTCTCAACATGAGATTTTTTATTGCCCTTCTCATCATATATTATGGGGATTTCGTTTTAATTCTGGGCAAGCTTCTTCTATTCTCTGCCTCGAATGGTTTCGTGAAGTTATTTCAACGGCATATACATTTTCTTTCAGATAACCCCACAGAAAATAAACAATAGGGGTTAGATCTGGGGATCTTGGGGGCCATGTTACAGGGCGACCATTCCCTATCCATCTATTTGGATAGTTGTCCTTCAGATGTTTTGTAACTTCTCTGAATCGAAAATACTCACAATTGGTGTACATAGTTCGAATTTTGAATGAAAATTGGAAAATTTGAATTTGACAGCTATTTTGGAAGGCAAAGAATAAAAAATTACGAAAAGCACTGCCGTGCAGTCAGGAGCTTTTGAGCGCTCGTTCATCCACCTTATAAGTAGATTCGCATTCTCCAGTTTCAGAAACCAATTGAAAAAGATTTTGACAGCTGTCAAAGAAAATTTCAAACTAAGGCCATTTTTTTTTCTATGGTCTTGGTAATGCGATCTGAACAAAATTTCCCACGTAGTTTGAATTCATCTATGTGTAAAATTTCAATCCAATCCAATGAGTAGTTTTGAATCTATCAGGAAAAAAATTGTTTGAACGGCTATATTTATGGAACCCCTAGTTGAATTTTGCGCATTGATGAACATGACCGCGAAATTCGCGATCCGAACCTATCCTGAAAATTTCAAGTCCCTAGGCCTTTGCGTTCAAAAGTTATGATTTTCTATGATTTCTATGGTTCTGATCATGTGATCTGAAAAAATATAGCTTGAATATATCATTCTCAATTCAAATACAAAATTTCATCACTATCAAATCAATAGTTTTGAAATGATCAAGAAAACTGAATTTTAAACGACCATATTCACGGAACCCTTAGTCTTATTCTGCTCATTGATGAACGTGACCACGACATTCGAGATCCACACCTAGCCTGAAAATTTCAAGTCCCTAGGCCTTTCCATTACAAAGTTATAATTTTCTAAGGTTTCTTGGTTCTGGTCATGCGCGCTGGACAAATTTTTGATAAACTAATAAGCAAGCCAACAAGACAATTCATGTATCCCAGATAGCAACGAAATTCATCATTTGCAATCGTAGACCGGTTTCGATCCATATCAGATTTCATCAGTACGACTAGCAATATCATGAACTCGATGAATGAAACAAAAGACTTTAAAACATAAGGCAACGTGTTACTGAGAAAACTTCCCAAGGACAGTTTATGATCTACAGATATTTGAGACAGTTGATTTTGGAACGGACAGGTGGCGTGATTTGGGAAGTTTTCTTAGTACCACGTTGCCTTATGTTTTAAGGTCTTTCGTTTCATTCATCGAGTTCATCATATTGCTAGTCGTACTGATGAGATCTGATATGGATCGAAACCGGTCTACGATTGCAAATGGTGAATTTCGTTGGTATCTGGGATACATGAATTGTCTTGTTGGCTTGCTTATTATTTTTCAATTTTCATTTTTGAATTCGTCATTCAGATAAATAGCCGTTTTTATGCTTTAGCAAAGAATATCGTTCATTGAATTCAAGTAACACAAATATTCAATGAGTAAAAAAGCGATATCTAGCGAATTTCCTGGGGAATACAAGTCAATATTTTTTCTGGAATAAATCCACTCATTGATTACATGTTTCGAGAGGGTTTACACCATTTATACCTAAATTAAATATGTAGTTTCGAACGAATTCAAAGCTCGATTGAGTATACTTCAAATTACTTCTTTACGCAGCGTGTTACAACTTACAACACTCAGTGGGTGCTGAGGGTTTAGAATACCAAAAAGTTGAGCAGAAAGTTATAAAATTCAAAATTTCAGCGAAAGACAAGAAATATTATCACAAGGAGACTGAAATCGGGACCGGATTTCAAAAAAATTTAGCAACTCGCTTATAACAAGTGTGCCATTCAAAGTGAAAATTGAAATTGAAATTGAATTCAGATTAAATAATGTATTTTTTCATGGTATTAACGAAATTCTTCCAAGTGATTTGAAAAATATAGATTTTGCGGCTTGAAAGATAAACGACGATTTTCTGAGGACTTCCCTGAAAATATTGATATTTCGTGAGCCATTATCCGATGAACTCGGATATACCAATTCACAATTCTTTTCGTGTAAGTTATATTCATTGAGAAGTCGGTGACCATTTCAGATGGATGGCGGTCATTATGGCCGAATTCAAACCACAGTACTTTATATTCCGGAGACTTCTTGACCGGAGTATTGAACCGTTACACTGTTGCCGACCTCCCCCAAGAATAGTAGTAAAAAACCACCCGGATGGGCCCAAATTGAACATGGGTGTTAATTGTGACTCAGTTGTGTTAGGTAGCAATTGAGATGCATAATTAACCCGCTTCAGGGACCACTCGCACATCCCTATCCTGCTGCACCGGAATTGATATACTACGAGATAGTGCACCCTCTATTCAATTGGAGTGACCCCTAATACATGTTACACTGATAACATCTGTTTCACCGGTTATTATGCTATTCATTTACATCAGTGGCATTGTATCGGGCACGATAAAATAAACAGAATATTCGTGAACAGGCCCCAAAATTGCGTATTATCCCCTGGAACAAATATGTTCGCGGTTTACCGGGATCGATATTTATTATCCCATTCTTTGTTTCGAATCGTTTTCGATATATCCGAAACTGTCTGACTATGACATTAATCTGCGGGGGACGTGGGGGTTCGCATCCGCTATTTCGAACGTGCTCCATATCTTCAATTCGAATTAAATCACGGGATTGGTAAGGATTCGAAGTCGAAATATCACCATAAACATTGCAGTACTTCGATTTCAGCAAAGGGTTGTAATGATTCGGAGCTTGATTCTCATCCATTGAGTTTGAGTAATTTCTTCAGAGTCTGCTGAACACACCGGTTTCCTCTGTGGAACACGGTATATAAGGTCATTTTTATTTTCAATGGTGCAGTAGTAATTAGCACCTTCCCCCCTGTAAACCAACTAATCACTGGTTGACCTTGACACTGTAATATCTGAGAATACTTAAATTCAAAATTAAAGGGGAATAGTGAAATTCAAAATTAAATGGAAATATGTATTTAAATTCAGATGCTGTTACATTTCTCGAATGAAAACGAACGAAAAAATCAAGACCACCGTATATAAATTGTATTAGTGATTATGCGAAACTAGCTGAATGGTTGATGTTCTTATTTTGATGTTTTTGTTGTTTGTGAAAAGCTCGATTTTATGTACGAATTTTACCATCATTTCTCGTGAATATAATATGTTCTTTTGAATTCTTGGGTTTTCTTCAGAGAGGATAAAACAGAAGACTTCCTCTTCGTGCTGGAAGCACGATCTCAATTCTCTTTCGGACGATAGATAAAATGGTGACAGCGGGTAAAAATATAAAATAATACTAATATTCCAACATAATGAATCGTACTGTCGGGAAGGGTACAAGTCGTATTATTACAAATTTACTTCTCTGGGATAAGAGACAGCTGAGATCATTCCAGTCCCACTGTCCACATGTCCACATTTCAAGTTAGTATTGGGACTAAATCCGTACCAGATATACAATTTCATGTTTTCGAAAGGAAAGCGATCTGTTTTCGAAATCTTGGAATTTCGAAAGAACTCGAATTCCAGGAAGTTGATGCAGCAATTTCAAATTGAACTTTCTCATTCAATCTCTCATACTTCCAATGAGTTTATTCGAAAGGAATAACAATTTTTGATGTTCTCAAAGACTTCAAATAGCTTCTCGGTATCACCAGGAATATCTATATACAGCCAGCAACAAGAGCAATGCCAGTGCCAAACATCAATCCATCAAAAGGCAGTATCCGAGGAGAAACATTCCCGAAGGGCGTACGTATCGTAAAAAAAAAACGAGAAAATATCGCGATGTATGTGGAGCAAGTTCGATTCAATTGAGCGAAAGCGAATAAAAAGTACCTACCCAGTGATAAAATCAGGCAATCAGTCATCCTGTTTCGACAGACGTATAAAACGTCGGATTAGAATATTGATTTTCCTGGGAACGTGTTCCAGCCGATACAATTTCAACTCGAATGATTTTCGACTCCACCGGAGCGTTATTACTTTTTGAGCTGATTCGTCCTTGTTCGCGCCCGTCGCGAAAGTGTCGGCAAATTTGTCGACCCGGACGTTTTTCGTCGTCGCGATTCGGCATTTGGAACCTGATTTGTTTATTTTGTGTAGAGATATCGAAGAGTTTGGAACCTTCAAGTTTAGGGTGGACACGGGTTCCCAACTTCCTTAGATTTTTGGTTTCGACCCATTTAAACGGAATGAAACATTAAATGTTTTCAAAAGATCCTCATCGATGAAATTTTACGCCCCACCGTCCTCATGTGTCATTAATAGTTTTGAAGCTTCCATCTTCTTTGACTTGTATATTCAGTATTTAAATAATGTGTTTCCCTGCCAGCAATAGTTTCACGCCCTGTTTGTGATCCAAACTAGCACAAAAAGCATTTTATATGAATTTTTTCATTATATTTCATTATCTTGACGTACTCATACATATAGGGTGTTTTTTAGGTGATACTTTTTTTGGACAGGTGCCAGAACTCGTCAAAAATAAAAAAAATCTGAGACATCAGAATCTTAATACTACTCTGGATCGTATTATCTCACGATGCCATGTGTATCCCCTCATAATGTAAATAAAGTGCTCGACTTCCTTCGCGTTCTTTTCTCGGCAGCAAAATTTATTGCGAATTTGTTTTGTTATGCAAATTTGTATTGTTATGGTTCGTTTCAGATATATTAATATCATATTTTGAAATTTACGAAGACCACTAACAATATCCAAAGAATTTTTGTTTCAATTTTCATTTTTCTCGTGACTCTTTTTCAAGGAGGGTTCTGAAGATGAACAAACAAATAAATTTTTTTACAACAACATATAATCAATAATCTCATTCTAGAAAAGAACCTATAATTGATAATTCTAAATTCTAAAATAATGTTCAATTGATGAGTGCACTCACTATATGAAATTTTCAATTTTTGAGCGCTCATTTCGTCACGATGTCTGTATTTTTCGAATTTTGAGCCAAAAATGGTCTCAAACGACTATGTTCGACTCACCGAAGACTAATTCGTCTAAAAATTCGAGTCTGTCCGTCCGTCCGTATACACGATAACTCTCGAACGGAATGTCCTAGAAATTTTCAGGGTAGGTTCGAATCTCGAATGCCGCGGTTGATTTCGTTATTGGGCAAAATTTGCCCAGGGGTTCCGTGGATATGGCCGCTCGAAATTTTGTATTCCTAATTACTTCGAAACTGCTGATTCGATCGAGGTGAAATTTTGCACTCAGATGGAGAATTACGTGTTCAAGCTACATGCAATTTTGTCCAGCTCGCATGACCAGAACCATAGAAAGCGTGGAAAATTATAAGTTTGTAATGGAAAGGCCTAGGGACTCGAATATTTCTGGATGGGTGTGGATCTCGAATGTCGCGTTCATCAATGAGCAAAATCAGACTATGAGTTCCGTAAATATGGCCGTTTGAAATTAGGTTTTCTTGATAATTTCAAAACTATGGATTTGATCGTGACGAAATATTGTATTCAAATTGAGAATGATATATTCGAGCTAAATTTTTTCAGATCGCATGATCAAAACCATAGAAATCATAGAAAATCATAACTTTCGAACGGAAAGGCCTAGGGACTTGAAATTTTCAGGATAGGTTCGGATCGCGAATTCCGCGGTCACGTTTATCAAGGAGTAAAATTAGACTAGAAAAAAAAATTGGCCTTTGTTTGGAATTTTCTTTGACAGCTGTCAAAATCTTTCCAATTGGTTTCTAAACCTGGAGAATGCGAATCTACCTACAAGGTGGGTGAACGGGCGCTCAAAAGCTCCTGACTACACGGCAGTGCTTTTCGTAATTTTTTCATTAGATTTTATTATCTTGACGTACTCATATATACAGGTTGTTTTTTAAGGTTATATTCTTTTTTGATAGGTGCTAAAACTCGTCAAAAATAAAAAGTCTTAGGCATCAATATCTGAATACTTCTCTGGATCGTATTATCTCACGATGCCATGTGCATCCCCTCATTATGTAAATGAAGTGCTCGACTTCCTTCGCGATCTTTTCTCGGCACTAAAATTTATCGCAAATTTGTATATTCTTTTTCATCTTTCATGAGTTTTTGTATATTGACTTATTTTGATTAGTTCTATTGATGGTTAGAAAAGACTCACCTTCGAAAACACCCGGTATATACATATTTGATGTGTGCCTTTTGGAAACTTCATTATGGTGGGGAACGGTATCGTTTCGCATAAAACTATCACTGCAATATAAAGCTGTTTATGTGTTTCGATCCCTCTAGTTGGTCCCAAGGAATCGTTTGTCTGTGACTTGAGGAGAATGAAATATCGTTTTCGGGAATAAAACATTTATCACTTTTTCATAAAGAATTACAGAGGGCGGAAGAGACGAGAAAAGTGCATTTAGTAAACGCTCTTTAAATCTGTCACAGTCATTAGAAAAAATAACTCGGTTTATATAGATTAATATACTTTCGAGTTAGGCTTTCGCCCTTTCACTTAGCCAAACAAACCGCGCATAATTATTCACCGGCAGTAATTCGTTGTCTCATCCATCCTTGGCATTCATAAATTCATACCATACCATTGTGTTTCAGTTTATTCACGAGGCTGTTATGCCGACGACAGCCATCTTTCTTCTCGCATAAGAGAGTATATCGTCTGAGAATGAGATCAAAAGCTCGTATGGGATCAACGTGGATGGGATGCCTAAACTTTCACCGTCGAACATAAATCTATGGAATCTCATTACAACGGATGTTGGTGCTCTCGTCGTCAGGAGTGATGATTTCATGCCATTTTACGAAATTTGTGGACGCCGAACGATTCGCCGAGTTCCCGCTTTGTTTTGGGCTGTTGCGCCCGTAATTTTCCCCATGGAATTGAATAGAAACTCGAAATGTTGGATAATCCGCGCATTTAGAGTCATGTCAGTGGAAAATGTTCGGAAACGAGAAAATCGTCAATTCTCGATTGCAGCTCTAACTTACCTTTCATTACAAAGACCTAACCTAACCTAACCTAACCTAAACTAATCAAACCTAACCTAACCTAATCAAACCTAACCTAACCTAACCTAACCTAACCTTACTTACCTTTCATTACGAAGCCCCTCAAGATATGCCTCCGAAGATGCGAAAGAAGGGTGTTATTTTTGGCATAAACCAGAAAATTATGAACACCCTGTTCATCCCCATTCGCCTTGGATTTACTTCCTTCAAACACATCCTCTTCAAGAAGTTTTCACAACTTTTTTATTTCTTCTTTGAACACTGCATACCTACATCCTTTCAACATGGAACAACAGGATCTTTCTTCCAAATAAATAAACAACCCTTCAAATGAACACGTGTACTCCTCCTTTTATTACCCCATCATAAAATGGGGGACAACAAATCAGCGTACGTTTCACGGAAAATCATTCTGGAAATGACAATATGCACTTAGCGCGAAGTACCTTGACGTAGGACAGGTTAGTTTTTCTCATTTTCCCCGATATCTCCTCAGACGCTCAAGACGAGTCCGCATTCAGGCATGTGAAAAGATACAGAAGACGTTAACAACGAGCGATTGTTTTCGACTCGTCTGCGTCATTCGTTGTGACGAGGGGGATGGCGGAAAAAGTGATGAGAGACTCATATTGCGCCGTCTTCAATGAGCGGAGATATTAACAGCATGAACGTCCATGTCGGATGATGTAGGGTTCCTCGGTTATTGGGGTGTTCTTATCGAAATTCACGACAGGTAGAAGGTAGAGTTAGAGTGTTGGTTGACGAAAGGGCCTCGTTATGGGGGAAATAATGGAAAAGGGAAGTATGAAAATTGTCAGTGGTCATCCCGCTGTAGTGGAAAATTATTTGTATACATGGTGTTTTTTGAGGTGTAGCTTTTTTCATCTTTTCGCCGAAAGTTGATCATATAAAATATTCAATTTGGAAAAATTGCTAAAAATCTTGGACATCAATTTATTACGACTCTGGATTGTGTTATTTCTCTGTTAGGAGATCTACCATGAATCACGGTGCCATATGCATTTCAGCAAAGTGATGGATTTTATCGCAAATTTGTATTTCTTTCAACTTCTATGAAGAGATTTTTCCTGAACGGTATAATTCTATAAAGTTCAAACTAAGGAGAGGAAAAATTTTTGATTGAAAAGGTCCTATCAAAAAAATTAGGAACAACAATTGTTCGAAATGGTCACTATTCGTTTGATGTGCACAAAGTCTTGCCCAGCGTAATAACGAATCATTACATGCGTCAACTATCACATCAGTTTGCTCACGAATAATTTCACAAGCATTTTCAATGCGTTGTTCAAGTTCTTCCACACTTTTCACCTCACCGCTACTTTACAATAATGTTTTCTACTGACCCCAAACGAAGAAATCACAGGGGTTGAGATCCGGGAAGCTTGCAGGCCAAGAAATCGACCCACCCCGTCCTTTTCACCTAAAGTCACAAAATCATCACGCTCTGTAGCTCTGTCAGATGGTTTCCCGTGATCTGATCGCATTTAATAAACACATTTAAACCTCAATATGAACAGGGTGTTTCACGTAAGCGGGTCACTGGATTTTGTGACTTTTCCTTTGAGCAAAATTGAAAAGCGATATGATAGAAGGGCTATCCAAAAATTTGATAGGAAAAACTATCAAACCAGGACATGAAAAGTTATTGAGAAAAAACTGTTTTTCCAAAAAAAAAATTTTGGGCAAATTTAACTGGTTTTCAAGGTCTAAAGACAATTTATCACCAATTGTTTCTTCATTTGAACTTCCGGTTTTCTAGAAAACGGAAAATTTTTTCTTGCGAAGTATACTTCATAATATTTTCCTTATTTTCTGAATACTCAATCAATTCTAAATCCGAATATGCAAATATACTCCGTTTAAGAATTATTGACATCTCGGTTGGCTGTGAAAAATCGAATTTAAGTTGGTAATAGACTATTCAGTAATATTTTGGGTTGCTGAATTCAGGTTGGTATAGGAATAACACTAACATTACCCATAGAAATCTTGCTTTGATGATTTTATCGAAGATATTGGTGAATAATTATAAAAAATTGCTATGAATTTGAGTATTTTTTGTCTCATGCTATTAAAATGGCTGGAATTCACCAGGATACATCGCGCCTAACAAGATAACGCCAGGCAGTTTGTCGGTGTTACTTCGAGTTTTTCAAAGATTTGGCATATATTTCCGCTAGTGTTTCAGGTAAACTGTTATTCGCCGACTCAAAGTGTATTCTGATTGATCAATGTCTCTTAAATTTTCAGATTTCACCAAGCCCTGTCCGTAGAATATTAGCATGTTATTACAGCCTGGAATTAGCAGTGGAAGAAAACCTGTCCGATACGATTATTCCATCAAAGAGTCATTGAATGACTTTGTTTTTGCTAGAATTAAAAACAATGAATATATCAGTTTAGATATCCTTTTCGAACTGGCCAAAGAGCACCTAGATTTCAATTGATCGAAGTCAAAATTATATTACCTATATCATAAAAAAAATTGGATACAAATACAAAAAAGTTGATCGAAGGAAAATTCTTACTGATAAACAGAAAAATATAATAAAAATAATACGATATTGTGATAAATACCGAGAATACACGTAACAAAACTTAAAATTCATTTATCTAGATGAAATTTGGATATTTGAAAACGGTATTCAAATTCGTCAGTGGACACTAGAGAATAATCCAAAAGGTATGCCTATTTTGAATGCTGGAACAATTGATGGATTTTTACCTGGATGTGATCCGATTCTTGACAGTGGTATTAATGATACGGATTTCTATGAATGGTGAATTATTTCATAAATAGGTTATTGAAAAATTGAAACCTTCCCTGCAAAAGGATGCCCATCAAAAGGATTATGTCAGCTTATTCAATAAACACATCCAAATCACTACACTACGTGGAAACAAAGTTTTCAATGATATTTTTATCTTTGCTCTTGTATCATTCATAGATATTTTAAGTTTATTTATTATACTTATACTGTATGGTACCCTGTTCACATTCCCTCTGCTAATACACATGCTATATTGTTCCCAATTCAAAAGTATACTGAATAATTGTGAAATTGCTCATCAATTATAATATTTTCAATAATTCATGGACAGTTTTAATGAATGAAAATAAAAATTGACTTTCTTAAAGTATTCAACACCGAGCAATAAATAATTCACAAATTGGTTCATATATTGATAGTTCGGAATAGATTTCATGTCAAAATTCTTCATGTACTACCAAGATTCTTAATTTTTGTTTCTCTCTTATTTCTTAATACATTATAACGTTTTATCCAATCCATTCTTATGGCCCTGTGTTCGAAGTATCCAAAAATTTGTTTCTGTTGCACCACTAGCTACCTGCTAGAATTCCATTAATTATCCTTCTTGAATCCTGACATAAAATGGTACTCTTATAGTTATATGGTTAGAATTTTGCAAGATTTCCAATACCAATAAATATTGCATGGTCCTGAGTGAAAATAAATATTTATTTGAATGATCTTCAATTTTCCATGGTTGACTTTTATATGAACGATAAGTTCATATAATTTCATATCAAAGCATTCCACGATATTTTTGCGCTTTCAAACCTGAATTCCCATGTTTGAACTGCAATCGAAATATTCCGGCTTAATTATTCGATAATTCGTATACTCAACACTTTTCTAGGTTATATTTATGTTTTATTTCTATGATGAAATTTAGTGACTTTTTTGTAACTAGAAATAAAGCCTCGACTGGACGTTCATGGCCTGCTTCGATGTCAATAATTCTTAAATGGACTATATAATGGTGGTTTTATATTTATTTCAAGCAATTCCATTCAAAATCAACCTGAGGAAATTCAATTTCCATAGTAGGAAAATATATCCATGTTTTCTGTGGTTCAATCAATATTTGATGGTCAAAATTGATTAATTAATTATAATAGAAGCGAAAATATGAAACCTGAATTTTCATTCAAAGTTCTCAACATGTTTTGTTTAGTTCTTGAAGAAAGTTGGGATTTTTTCAGGAAGTGCGAAGAAATGAGAGGCAGGCACTTTGAACTGTTTCTATGAATAGCATTTTTGTTGCTTTTGATAAATACATACTTTCAAGGAATCCCAACTTTTTTGAAGAATGGAAGTTCAGGCTTCATATTTCCGCTTCTATTATACACGAAAATAAAAACTTCAAATATTGACAATCAAATATTGATTGAACCACATGGATGTATTTTCCGAATTTGGAATCTGAATTTCCTGAGGTTGAATTTGAATGGAATGGGTCGTAATGAATATAAATCACCATTATATTTACATATTCAGATTCAGAATTGATTGTGCATTCAAAAAATATGGGAAAATATTATGTATATATTGTATATTATAAGTATATTTTGCAAGAAAAAATTTTCCGTTTTCTAGAAAACCGGAAGTTCAAATGGAGAAACAATTGGTGAGAAATGGCCTATTGACCTTTTTATTTTGAAAACCAGTCAAATTCGCAAAAATTTTTTTTTTGGGAAAACAGGTTATCCTCGGTAACTATTCATGCTTTGGTTAGTTTTCCAATAAAATATTTGTCTAGCCCCTAAAAAATACTAACACACACAAAATTCAGTGACCCGCTTAGTGAAACACCCTGTATCTAAATCAGATCCGGGCTGAGAATTTCTCAGATGCGCGGGTAACTTCGATTTCAAAATACACGGCCCTGGTGAATATTCTATAAAAAGGATTTTTGGGATTTCGACTCATTTTGATGAGTTCTAGCACCTGTCAAAAAAAAGCCTCACCTTTGAAAACACCCTGTATATACATCAGTAGATTCATTAACTTTGGTACCACTGAATATCTTGAAAAACCCGTTTCGAATCCGCGGATAGTCAGAACAGAAGGTCCTATCAATCCGATCCAGCTCCACATCCAATAACCGTGAATCAAGTTCACTTTTGTGCCCCCGTTCCTGCAGGACCATGTTTCATTGTGAAATTCGATTTCGTCCTCTCTACCCCGGCGTTGAATATTCAGGGGAAACAAAACACGTCGACGTCGATTTCAGGTGGAATCTCAAATAAATTCCGAGCTTTCTTCTGTTTCCTTGATGTCGGTAAACAAGGGCGTTTTCATCAGCGTGCCACGCAGCGCGCGCGAACGGAGAAACACGTTTGATCAGGTTGCGATGGATAATTTATGATTGCGGGTAGTTCGAGAGGGGGGACTTTCGAACCCTTTTCTCACAAGGATACACGACAACCAAACGGCAGAGTTGATATCGACGTGTATACTTCATTTAAGAATTATTGACATCGAAATAGGCCTTGAACGTCCAGTCGAGGCTTTATTTCTGGTTACAAAAAGTTACTGTTCAATTTCATCATAGAAATAAAACATCACACATAAATATAACCTATAAAAGTGTTCAGTATACGAATTATCGAATATTTAAACCGGAATATTCCGACTGCAGCTCAAACATAGGAATTCAGGTTTGAAAGCGCAAAAATATTGTGAAATGCTTTCATATGAAATTATCTAAACTTCCAAGCAAGTCGTTGAGTTGAGATATCGTTCATGTACAAGTCAACCATGGAAAATTGAAGATCATTAAAATAAATATTTATTTTCACTCAAGACCATGCAATATTTATTGGTATTGGATATCTTACAAAATTCTAACCATATAACCACAAGAGTACCATTTTCTGTCAGGATTGAAGAAGGACAATTAATGGAATTCTAGCAGGTGGTGCAACAAACAGAAAAAATTTTAGATATTTTGCAAGCACAGGGTCAAGGGAATGGATTGGAAAAACATTATATATATTGAGAAATAAAAGAGAAACACAAATTGAGAATCTATGTAGTACATGAAGAATTTTGACATGAAATTCGTACTGTAACTATCAATATATGAACCAATTTTTGAATTATTGAGTGCTCGGTGTTGAATACTTCAAGAAAGTCAATTTTTATTTTCATTTAACAAAACTGTCCATGAATTATTGAAAATATTATAATTGATGAGCAATTTTACAATTATTCAGTACACTTTTGAATTGTGAACAATATAGCATGTGTTCAATGTCAGTATTAGCAGAGGGACTGTGAGCAGAGTACCATATAGTATAAGTATAATAAATAAACTCAAAATATCTATGAATGGTACAAGAGCAAAGATAAAAATCTCATTGAAAACCTAGTTTCCACGTATAAGTGTAGTGACTTGGATGTGTTTATTGAATAAGCTGACATAATCCTATTGGACATCCCTTTGCAGGGAATTTTTCACTAACCCATTTATGAAATAATTCACCATTCATAGTTTTATGGTAATCCTCATCATTTATACCACTATACCACAGATCACATCCAGGTAAAAATCCATCAATTGTTCCAGCATTCAAAATAATGTACCTTCTGCCTTTACCCTTGAATATACTCGGCATACCTTCTGGATTACTTTCTGGTGTCCACCGAGGAATTTGAATACCGTTTTCGAATATTCAAGTTCCATCTGGATAAATGAATTTTACGTTTTGTTCTATGTATTCTCGGTATTTACCACAAAATCGTACTCTATTAATTATATTTTTCTGTTTATCAATAAGAATTTTCCTTCGATCACCTTTATATATTTGTATCCAATTTTTATTATGATATAATATAATGTTGACTTCGATCGATTGAAATTTATGTGCTCTTCGGCCAGTTCAAAAAGGATATCTAAACTGATATATTCATTGTTTTTAATTTTAGCAAAAAAAAAGTCATTCAATGTCTCTTTGAAGAAATAATCATATTGCACAGGTTGTCCTGCACTGCTAATTACAGGCTGTAATAACATGTTAATATTCTAAGGACAGTGCTTGGAGAAATCTGAAAATTTACGAGACATTGATAAATCAGTATACAATTTGAGTAGGTGAATAACAGTTTGCCTGATACACAAGCGAAACTCGATTAATGCTAGCGGAAATATATGCCGAATCTTTGAAAAACTCGACACATTGCATGGCGTTCTCCTGTTGTAAGGCGCGATGTACCCTAGTGAATTCCAGCCATTCCAATAGCACAGGACAAAAAATACTCAAATTCAGAGCTAATTTTTATAATTATTCATCAATATCTCGATGAAATCATCAAAGCAAGATCTCTATGGGTTCTGTTAGTGTTATTCCTATACCAACCTGAATTCAGCAACCCAAAATATTACTGAATAGTCTATTACCAACTTAAATTCGAGTTTCCACAGCCTACCGAGATGTCAATAATTCTTAAACGGACTATATTCTGACGATTCAGCCTAGATACTTTTCACTAGCTCTTGTTGGTAGCCTGTTATTGGTACTCATTGCAAACCTTGGGTACCACATTGTAATGAATACAATGAAAACTTGCATAATTCTCTTGAAATCCGAAATGGATCATCGAAATATCAGATGAATATTCCGTCCTAATTTCTGCGAGAACAACCTCCAACAGGGTGAGATGTGGGAGAAGCGAGCAGATATGGGGTACCTCTATTCTCTGTTCCATTTAATATCCCAAGACGAGGGTTCAGTCGAGCATCTTAACAGGCAGGGAAAACGATAACAACTACCGATTGTTTTCGACTGAATTCACGCAATTCGATAGAACGAACAACAAAGCGAAATGAAATGAGATTTTCGGTTTCCTCCCAGATGTAACATGTTTCGCGTTGCCAGGAAAGACATGAAGGTCAATCGATGTATGGAGACTGCAAAGATTTTTCCTAGCTTCAAGACCTATGTTTTTATATTTTCCTCCAGAATTTGTGAAATGTATGGCATATCGATGTTTCTTACAGAAAAACATATATCGATGACAGAACCTCGATGTTTTCATTTCGATATACATATAAATTTTTTTGTTGTATAAACAAATAATAATGCTCTGTATCATGTTGGATAAGGACACCGTAACAAAGCTTACATAGAACACAACCTATTTTCTACGAGTTTCCTCAACATGACTAGCTCGAATCAGGTAGATATTTGTGTATACAACAACAACGAACAAGGGCGTTATCATTTTTCCCAAAAACCAGTTTTTTCCAATTTTGAACAATTATATCCTTCCGACCGACCGGAACACGATGATTTTCGAAAGCAAGGGTCTAGAACTTTGAAATTTTCGGGGAAAGTTTGAGGTCTGAATGCTCCGGTCACGTTCATGAATGGGCAGAATGCGCCCAACTTCGTAGTTAGTTGTGAAATAACAACACGAAGGTTCGTGTGGAAGTTCGTGAGGATCTAACAATAGAAGAATCAAGAATTATTTCAGGTATTTCAGATACTACTTTCTGGAATTCAGTTTTCAAGAATTTCTTATCGATTTTGATTAGTGGTGAACATAATTCCAATTACATCGCGAGTATTCTTATCATTCCGAACGAGAATGCAGTCGAGATTGATTGAATCGCAAATCGTCGAAAGAACTGATATGGTGTGAGAATAAGAGGTAAGTTATGATTTCTAACGATTTCCTAGCCTCATAACGTGTGAGATTTTGTATTATTTACAACTTAATTTGAAATTTGGCAGCTACCAGAAAAGTCCGACAACATTCGTTCATAATTTGAAGAAAATAGCCAGTCTGGGTCTGGCATGAGGCAAATACAATTGAGTAGATCATCTCGAAATCGTTCCACACCACCCTCATAGGTTTTCGTTGGTTTTGAGAAAGTTATCAGGAAAATACTACCCCATAACATGTACAGGTTTCCCAAATTCGATGCTCACTAGGAGCATCTCGAAAACTATAAGGCTTAGAGAAAAAAACTTCAAGGAACCCCGATTTTCTTTTTTCGAAATAATCAGATATCAGAAATGAAAAATATTTATACAGGTGTTCCTAAATTGGAGGTACAAACGAGAGGAGATTTCTTGGGTAATTTTGAGAAAAAAAAGGTTTTCTAAACGTGGTATCACAAACGGTTCGTTTTCGAAATACAGGGTGCTGAAGTTTGAATTTTTACAAGTTTTTTTCTCATAGTATCTAGACTTCACAAGATATTCAACTGAAATTTGGCGTAGATATCACAATTGAGAGTTTACACCATGTGACATGCCAATTTCGATAGCAAGTCTACAGGGTGATATTTTTTCTGGAACACTGTCCCCTGTTTTCCTCCAGAACTTTTTTTTGGGGGGCCACTGTTCATTTGAGTGAATGTGAAAAGAAGCTTTGTTGTTATACTGAACTTTATGGTTTCACGTAGTTCTGTCGTATCTGCTACCGGTTTCGAGAAAACAATTTTGAACGATTCTCTCGAAAAATCCAAATTGTCATAATAGTTCAGTTAGTAAGCTCTGGTGAATTAATTCATTGTTGGTTTTGACACATTGAATTGAAGTTTCTCAGTTGAATATCTTGTGAAGTGTAGATACTATCAGGAAAAAACTTGAAAAAAATTCAAACTTCAACACCCTATACCTCGAAAACGCAACGTTCGCGATCCCATGTTTATGGGATTTCTTTTTTCTTTAAATTACCTAAGAAATCTCCCCTGTTCGTCTATAACTACAATTTAGGAATATCCTGTGTATAAGTTGTCCCATTTCAAGAATGAAGTCGAATAACTCAATATCTTTGAGACAGATACCAATTTTGTAAAACTGGTAACGCAAAGCTTTTTGACAAATTTGCGCCTAAAAAACTGCGTTGAAAAATATAGGATGTCCCATTCAAGAAATACCAACTCCCCCCTCTACCTCTAAAACGGTTATTATTTTTTATGATCTGTTATGAATATCATTTTAAAAAATTACTGCCAAACACGTTCTTGAATTTTTTGAACATCTCGAACATAAACCAAAATACGGCAAATATTCGAAGCAGTCATTTGTCAGAAACGCCTTGTAACTCTAGAATGAAGCAAGATATCTACGATCCGATTTCTGATATCTGATTATTTGGAAAGAAGAGATCGGTGGCCTCTAAGTCTTATAGTTCTCGAGATGCTCTCAGTGAGCATTGAATTTGGGACACCCTGTTCATTCATAATTAGTTGAATAGAGTGATTTGGAGTAAATCGTTAAAATTTGACAGCTTCCTGGTACTTCTGGAAATATGTTTTCATAATACGAAGATAAAACCCCGATGAGCTCTGAAATGAGGTTATACGATTAAATACATTGTTTCTCAACTTTACCATCCAACTTTTGTAGGTTTTCATCGATCTTCTCGTTATGAACGTAATTTCATCAACCTGCCATGTAGTTAATTCTATATTTTTCATTCATTCTAGCAAGTGGAACGGATTTAAGAAAAATAGAGTAATTTACAGTTGGAAATGAAAGTGTGTAGGTATTTTGTGAAAATTTACCAGCCTCACAATAAGTTTTTTTCTCCAGATTTCCAGAATTTTGCATTAACTCAGTCAAAATCTGACATCTCGAATTTTGGATGGAAATATCGTGAAGTACACCGATTCAGGGGGGGGAAATTTGAGGAGTACCTGGATGGGTAATCGCTTTGGCGATGAATTTGAGCAAACACACAAAAGCTCCCGACTTCAGGTAAATGTCATCGATGGTTAACGAAAATTTTCCTGGAAAATTGCAACGTTGTCAAGTGTATGAAAAAAAAATTTCAGGAATTTCCAAAAGGGACCCTGGAGCAAAGAAAATTAATCTAGCATCCGCAATTCTTTTTATGTGTTACATTTGTCTTGCTCATTAGTAAAATGATACCTGATTGGAACATATGAATATGAAACACGCCCCTGGTGTCGAGTGTTCAATACGGCAGGTTCATCTCAAGTGAGCACGCTAATTTGACATATTCACGAACGATGACTGCATTGTCTTTCCCAGGGTTTCTTGGAATTAATTCGAATGGCAGTCGCATTAGCGGCGTGCGATCCGGAGGATTATTGAAATATCGGCGCTGCAAGATATGTGTACGCAGTGACTGAATTACGGCCTAATTGATATATTCAAATAGCACGGGGCGAATGGCATACAAATTGCCGGGGACCTCCACCTATGGCCCCCCTCCAACAATCCCATACAGATTGGGGGCACGTGCGCTGCATTACGCACCAAGCTGCTGTGTTTGATGGAAAAATTATTTTTCCGACGTGATTTTCCGATTTTTCATTTATTCATTTTTGTCCCGAATGATTTGTGTGCAAACGGGAGAATTTAATGCGTCGACCAGGATTTATGGGCGAAAAATTTCCAGGCGAAAAAAAATACAATAATTCATACGATACAATTTTATTATTTCCATGAACAGTCGTATTCCATATTACGTGGAATTCAATGAAAAATATCCAAAATAGCCACAAGAATCCACATCGGAATTTTAATACAGACATTGATGAAAAACTCTGTTTTAATAGAGTTTCCTTTATTATACAGAAAAACGAAAAAAAATTATGCGACATATCCTGCTGAAATTTTGTGTCGAAAAATTAGGCAACGTGAAAATTAGTTTCGAAAAAATTCAAAATTACATCACAGTACGTGAAAACAAAGTCCCATAATGAATTCATTTTGGTAGACGATCGACGGTATATTCTTCAGGGTGAGGTGAATTCAAAAAAGTGGGAATAACTTTTGGCATTTTACCAAAGGTGTGGATTCCAACGGACTTTTTTGTGCATTTCTTATTTTTATGGATGACAAAAAAACGTCGATGGTTTGTGTTGCAAGGCCTTATTTTTACATATTGTCTGACAAGTTCTACCATATTGAATCTTGGAATATTCCCTGATGTTACAAAAAATACTCGCATTACCTTCGTTTTTGTATTCGGTAAAATTATTCTAAAAACGAATCCTTCATCTATCATATTATCAACAAGCATATTTATCAGTTCCTCTCTTCTGCATGCTCTACTTAGTCCAATTATCATAGCAACTTTTTGAAATAAATATGTATCATCTGATGCTTCCGTCAAAAACTTTGTGACATCTTGTTTAGTGAAAATTTTGGATTTTTTAGCTCTGTAACCTTCTGATTTACGTTTTAGTAATGCAACCAGTAGGTACTTGCTAATATCGACGTTTTTTTTTTGTTAATAAAATACTTCTTATTATCGAATAATACGACCAGATAGAAAATGGTTTTCTTTTTTTAGATAAGCATTCAAAGTAATCCAACAATACTTTTTCATGAGTGATAATCTAGATTTTCTTAGTAGAACACCATTCTTCGTACCGATTAAATGCTGTTTTATAAACACTCCGTGATTTTTCCGGCAAAAAGGAGTCGACGATATTTCGCGTCATTTCTTCCAAGTCAGAAGGCAAACTACCAGTTTCAAAATAACTCATAATTATTCAAATTATATTCAATCCTACGTGACAACTGTTTGACAGCAGATAAATAAATATTGCCGTTACTGACGTTATCAAGGAAATGTCAAACCACAGCTCACTAACCTACTAATATTTGAAACTACACATATACTTACTCTTTTGAAAATAGTGGTCATTGTGACATGTCAAAAATGCAGTTTCTGATTTTTCGAAAATGTATTGATATAAATGCCATCAGATAAAATTTTGTATGTAATACGAATCATAAACAATCATTATGGCACACGTCGTGTTATCGGACTCGGCTACGCCTCGCCCGATAACATTCACGACTTGTACCATAATGATCGTCTTTATGATCCTTATGACAAAAATAACTGTTTCCAGAAATACTCAAATTTCCATTCCGTTATATAATCCACAACAAGATTCCGATACAGTCATAAATGAATGGAACAATGACCCCAAAATACAGTGGGGTAATTGGCCTTTTGTACATCCGTCATGCTCCTATTCAAGACGGAGCATTATTCAAACATCTCAAACCCTTTGACTCGATGGAAGGAAGAGAATAATTGCAGAACTTTCTCTGTATTTCACTTCGCTCGAAAACATCAAAGAAAAAGGAGAAGAATGGAATCAGAGTCGAAGGAAATGCAATCACTCCTGATGTGTACGGTTTTCTCTAAGTAATGCAGGGTTTGCACCCTATAAATTATACACTCCGCTTTGACGTTTGTCGGTAATGGTGGTAAATATAGATGTGCTCACACAGTGACATATTGCGTGCTCTCCTGGCGGTTGCTCTATCTCATAGCCGATCCTTGCACATCGCATTAATACTTGATGCTGGAAAGTATGTATTATGTATGCAGTACCGTCGTTGTTTTCCATACGAATTACTGGAGTCGTATATCCTAATTTTTAAAGGTGTCTTGATGCTTTTTCATTGAATCAAGCTGTCGTCGTTGTTGAAATAAATGGATATGGGATATCAGGTTTTCTCTGATGGAACTAGATAATACACGTGAAACAGAGTGCTATCCAAAGACAGAGTGGAGAATTTCGAGGGGAAAATGAACTGCTGAATAAAGCACTCATTCAAAGAAGGTTTGCTAGAGTTCTGAATTGAATTTCCACTCAGTTGATTGTTGCTATTTGTTATAACCTCCCAGTGTGTTAATATTCTAAAGGAAAAGAGGAGATTCCAATCAATCTGGAACCCGTTCTGTACAATGAATAACAATAATTGTAAAATATATCACAAGCAACAATAAGTAATAACTCCAGTTACACTCCATAAGGCGTTAATGGAAAAACAGTAAAAGCATAGGTTATCAGCAGGCGTGGTATATGATGAAGAAGTAACAGTTTATGCACAAAAAAAGTTAGATTCGAACGGGACCTTCGTTTAGAATGATAGGTGCTACAACATCAACATTCACAATTTTAATAGTACAAAGTGCGTCCCAGGATAAAAGTATCGCAATTGTAGTCCCTATCCCCTTAAACTAAAAATGTGGACATGTGGCAACTAGAAGGGACTGGGACCATCTCGACAGTCTGTAATCCCAGTGGAATAAATCCGGAATAATGCAATTGATCGGTAATAACTGGCTTTGCAGGGGGGAAGGTACTTAACTACTCATACCTCAAAAAGAGGACACAATTCTTTATACTCCTATAGGGAGCTTCTGCACCGTGTTATAAAGTTGAGCTGGCACTTATCATTCTTACGGAGTATCAAAAATTCAAAATATTAATGAACTTATAAAAACAACTTATAACGCGTGGAACCTGAATATTCATCAACACACATCTACAACAAAGAATAATCTCACAGTAACGTTTCAATATAAAAGAAATTAACAATGGACTTACGTGAATAAGATTATCGAATAAAACTATAATATTATACTAGGTATATCGAAACAACTTGTTTCGTTAATTCTCTCAATCATCGCTTCTGCGACTTACACTTCGGCTTTTTCAACAATGGCGATATATTTTATTATCAACGTGAATACTACTTTCTTTTTTGAAGACCTTACCAGTTTTCTCGGCTTTGTACATCAGAGTCACCAACAACATCTTTCTTAACCTTTGAGCATAGAAATAACCATCGAACAAAAATTACGTACAGCAATTCTTCTTCTCGTGTTCGTCTAGTCAATACATAAACTTGAGAGTAATCTTCTCTGAAATCGGTATTAAAGGAAAATTCCTCATTCGCTGGATGATAATATAGGACCGATCTATTACAACCTATACTTACAATCTAACATGCCGATTCCGGTTCAAGTGACTTGTGTTCTATGAACAAGAAAAACGGTAAGTAGAGCAGTTTTCTAAAAAGGATATTTGCGTAAACGTTACAGGATTACCTAGTGAAATTTAATAATTTTGTGAGTGTAAGCAAATCATATTTGTACGATTAACAGTATGGAAACATTAAATTCAACATGAAAGTTTGGTATTTCTCACAGAAATTCACATTATTCTTTTCGGAATAAATCTTGTTTGGCTAACAGTATTTTAATCTTTGTTGTAGTTGTTGGGAATAAAATATCGGTTTCCGACGAAGGAACGAACATGATGAAACAGCGATTCGCATTTTTTGGCTTCCTGCCTTGAATTGAATAATTTCGATCTACGATTGATACTAACTCTTCAATAAATGTTCCTAGAAAATACAAAAAAAGAGGGTAAGTATATAATTAAGGAACATAGTGTAGGAAGGAACAGGGATTTGGGGTTCTAACAGGAAAACATAGGTTGAAGTCAGATAAGATCAGATCAGAGGAAGGAGGAAAAAGTGGATCTGTAGCGATTTGCACCAACGGCCAAAATTCACTGTACCACTCAACAGAGGGCGCCACCGATTAGAAAAACTCAAAAGATACTACCCAAAGGATTGAAAATCGACAGAAAAGATGTCAGCATTGGAAGACAGTAGTTCTGTGATCGAATTCGCTAATATGGAATCCGGCGAAAAAATTTCTTTATTTTTATCATGGAGTGTCTCAACACTAGTTTTCAACGAATGTCTCTCTAATTCGTTAGAATAATGTAAAGATACTCTATAGTGAATATAATATAACATAAATTCTTTTCATTCACGACACCTATTCGCGAAGTCACTCTTTATCTTTGGATAGAATGCATTACTACAGAAAATTCCCGTGAAATCTCAGGTTATAAACTTCGAATACAACTAACTAGTATTGTTATATATGAACGATAGTTCTTTTATCCAGCGGAAAATTCCTGTTGAATCGATATTACAGATCCGTTATAAGCAGAGTAATTCCTGTTTTAGTTTAGTGTTCATTACTGGAAAATCTTGTAGAACCTGAAGTTCGAAGCTTGGAATACAACTATCTAGTTTGTTTATCATACAGGAAATTCCTGTAAATAGTCACGCATATTCCGGTTTTCGTCACAGTTTCATTTTCATGTTGAAATGACAAACTGCAGTTTGGTTGCATCTTGTAAAACTTGTTATTCATGGAGGAATTATACGACCGGAATTGCCACGTAGAATCAACAAATATTCCTGCTGTCGCTTATATAGGAGGGAATTTCCTGTAGAAGTAACCGAATTCCTGTTGTATATCTTGGAAAATTTCTTTCAGTGTATCGAGAGTCTTTTGGAATTTTTTGCCCTAATTAGTTGAAGTTAGTCGCCAATCATTTCAGCAAATAATCTCCTTGAATTCGACCCGATAATTGACATATTATATCCGGTCTAATTGGGAATCCGGAACTATTTCTTCCCCGCCCGAAGGACCATTATTAATCGTTGTCTCCTAGATGATCACCTCTCCCGAAATTAACATACGTCCGTTCCCGTTCAGCCGAAATATGCCGTCTGATTCTGGAAACATCAGCATTATTGACGTTGTCAGAGGCTGCAGGCATCTCAGGACCGTCCGGAATGCCGACCAATAATTCCGGAATGGCGCGGAGGCCCGTACTGTCCTAAAATCGCGACATAAATAGTCCGGCCGTGTGTGTTATTGCTTGACGGTCGTAAATCACGGCCGCTAATCCGCGTCTGTCGGTCCGTCCGACCGGAGGCAGAGCCGCTGATCAGCTTTGTAGAGGTCCGGCACGTTCTTGTCTCCGTGCGTATGTCACGCTCATACCCGATTCAAGCTTCCTGCATTTTTTTAATTGGTTTTTCTCACAAATTGGGCTCGTTTGGAGGTTGATAGTGGACACAAGCCAGAACGAACCGTCGGGGGGTTTGGGGTATGATATAGAGACCACTAACGCAGACTGGTTGGTTCCCATTTTTTACATGGTGTACTATTATGGTTCAACAGTTTAATTAATGAAATTTATTTAAATTTTGAAAATAATTGAAAACCAATAACAATTTCAGAAGAATTTCATTCAATTTCTAATTAATTTGCCCTAGTCTCTTTCTCAAAGAGGGCTCAAAGTGAACAATCAAAAAAAATTTACATTTATATTTTTAACAACCAAACTCAAACAAATTAATCCTATCAAAATGGAAAATTCTTAATTAATAAATCGTTTCAAACCGAATGAGTGCACTCACAGAACTCATCCAAATATTCTTGTTCTAGTTGGGCATTTTCTTCCAATCCAATTGTTGGACCACCTGTCTTCTGATTCCTCGAAAACTCTTATCTTACCTGTTGAAAAACCAATCGTACTGTCGATCCTCTTCACTTAGAGCCACGTCGATATTTCCGGTATCACTAGGAATTGTAACTTCATGGGGTGTTGTTATGAACGTAAATTCGGCTCATTTGTTCGATATTTTGCGGAAAGAACCAGTTTTTTTGACGGAATGTATCAGAATTTTCAATTGAATTAAAAACAACATCTTGAAAGATCTCTCTCCACTCTGACTTTTTATCATTTTTGAGCGCTCGTACTACTTACACGAGGGCTATATCATTTCGTCACGATCTCTGTATTTTTCGAATTTTGAGCCGAAAATGGTCTCAATCGATAGAGTTCGACTCATTGATGACGAATCCGTCGGAAAATTCGAGTCTGTCCGTCCGGCCGTCCGTCCGTAAGCACGATAACTCTCGAACGGAACAACCTAGAGACTTGAAATTTTCAGTGTGGGTTCAGTTCCCGAATGCCTCGGTTGAGTTTGTTAATGGGCGTTAATTCCACCAGGGGTTCCGTTAATATGGCCGTTCAAAGTTTTGTTCTCCTCATTACTTGGAATCTACAGATTTGATCGAGATGAAATTTTGCACTCAAATGGAGAATGAGGTGTTCAAGCTACATGTAAAATTTTGTCCAGAACCATAGAAACTATAGAAAATTGTAAATTTTGAACGGAAACACCTAGGAACTTGAAATTTTCAGGATAGGTGTGGATCTCGAATGTCGTGATCACGTTCATTTATGAGCAAAATCATACTAGGGGTTCCGTAAATACGGTCGTTTGAAATTTTATTTGCCCGATAATTTCGAAACTACGGATTCGATCGAGATAAAATTCTGTATTTCAATCGAGAATGATATATTAGAGCAACATTTTGTCCAGATCGCATGACCAGAACCATAGAAACCATTGAAAATTATAACTTCCGAAGGGAAAGGCCCAAGAACTTGAAATTTTCAGGGTAGGTTTGGATCGCGAATATCGCGGTCACGTTAATCAATGAGCGAAATTAGACTAGGGGTTCCGTAAATATGGCCTTTCAAAATATTTTTCTCCAGAAAACTTCGAAACTACTGATTGAATTAGAATGACATTTCACACCTAGCTGAAGAATAATGTATTTAAACTACGTGCGAAATTTTGTCCAGATCGCATCACCAAGACCATAGATACTGTAGAAAATTCTAACGAATTATCGAAAAAGAGTAGGTCAGCTGAAGCACTGACATGAAGTCTGGAGTTTCGCCTAAGTTTGAGATTTTTTTTTTTACAGCTGTCGAAAATTCCTTCAATTGATTTTCAAAACTGGAAAATGCGAATCTACCTATAAGGTGGATGTACGAGCGCTCAAAAGCTCCTGACTTCACGGCAGTGCTTTTCGTAATTTTTTCCCAACCGGCTTGCTTCCTTCTTAATTTTATAATATTTCCATGGTTACATTCTTCCATTCAAATAAAAAGAACCCTCTTTGAAAATACAATATAACAATAATTTATAATATTTATTTTTCTAGGTTCTTGACTTTGGGTGATATTATTTGAATTTATTTTTTCATTTTAAATTTTTTGGAACTTTTGAGAAATATAACCCTTTCCAATTTCTATAACAGTAAAAATATATAATGTTTGTTATTATGTTTAATGTTCATTATGTTGTGTAAGTCTTCTGCTGGTAACAAAAGAAAAAACTATTTGACCATATAAGGCTCCAGTGTAACAAAAATGAACTTTTTGATAACGTAATTAAACTGAATGTTTATGTTTATATCCCGACCCTCCTAGGTCTCTATGTGACCCCTCATAAGCTCAAAGCTTGTGCGAGTTAGGAGACCCGGTTAAACTACCACTCTAGAGTGATAGTTTAATTTTAGAAACTAAGTGATATTTGCCATTTTCGCATGTGGTCGTCGAAAAATAATTAAATTATATTTTATTTGAAATCGTACAATGATTCGGACGAAAACTTAGACAACAATAAGCGGCCCCCTATTCAACCCAACCTCAACGATGACCTCCCATTTCCACCTAAACTAAACATATTCATCCTCTCATCCATAACAAACGCCAACTACGCATTATATCGAAACTATCGAACTTCGAACAAGGAGTTTCCATCACTGAACTTACCGTATATATATCCCGTCGAGCTGGCACAGTTTTCCCTCCGTATTCTATCTATAATTCAGTAGACTACACAAAGAGATAGTGGTAATTTATAAGCCGGATTAAGATCGCTATTGTTATCCCCACAATATCTATCAGTACATATATGTTTGCTAGACGTATGTACTGATTACACACCTAACGGCATTGCTGCAATCTACAATCGTGCGCGATATGAATTGAAGGATGAGAGAGACCAGGATATGTATAATCTGTGCTAAGATACAAACAGGATCGAGCAGCCTTGCAGAAATCAGTGATAACTGCTCATTTGGTGTAAATTGTATTGATTTAACGTTTGGAGAGAATCCATGTCGGGACTCGCTTGAAAATTGATCATTCTGTTCTCTATGATAATTTAATCCTTTTGGGGGATGTAGAAGGGTTGTGTCTCAAGGTATAATCTAACGGCTTTCTAATATGAATGAACTGGTTCAGTGGCAAAAAATATCAATCAGAAAGATACAGTTATAAATAAATTAAAAAACTGCCCATTAAACAATGTAAGACCATTCATATTCCCATTGTTTTCTCCCAATTCAAAGCCAGTCATCCGTCCCAACGCCAAATTGTCAGAGATACTGATTGTCAGCTGCTCAATATACCACCTTGCTCCCCTTCATCGGAGTCGATTTATTAACAGCTAAGCATTCCGGCAAAAACGTCCCAAACCCGAAAACAGGTGATACAGCATATTTCCAAGATAAACAATGCAAATCGAGCGGGAGGAATAATAAGGAAGTGCTTGCAGCAAAGCTCCTGCGCGGTTAGTAATTGCGTTTCCTTTATCACTCTTTCGGATGCTTAAGACCCGTGTGAAGTTAAATATTTGAGAATGACTTGTAAGTAGACGATAGGAAGGCGTGCAACGTTAATAAGAAATCCTGATAACCGCAGAATTTATTCACACCTCGATTCGCCCCTGTTTATTCATTTACGTGAACTTTCGTCCTGTTAGACTTTTGGGGAAAAGAAATTTTAAAAAGCTTGTTTTTTGGATGAACAGAAATGGCTCCAAAATACGCGTTGAACTAAAACACTTAAAATGCAGTCATTCCTTCAGTTATTCTGATATCTAAAATGTTTCTTATATAAGTGAAACTAATGAACCTGATTTGTTTTATTTTTGGGAATAAGTCTTACATTTTGTATAAACTGGAACTCATGAAACTCATGAAAAACTTTCAAAGTACGCGTAAAAAATTCTTCCTAGCATCAAAAGCGCCCAAATTACCCAAATTATATCATCTTTTACTATATCAAAGTAGGAAACGAGACTCGTTTCGTTTCAGTAACTCGTAAGAAATTAGAAAAGTTTTGCAGAAAACCTTATGGGGTAGCAAAAATGTGTTTATCTTTTATGTTTCATTTAATTCCACCAATTGAATATAAAATTGAAGAGGTTTCATGAAGGGTGTTTTATCGATGGTTCATTCATGGTTTTTTCCAATGAAGCTTGAACTAAATGAGTTCTTTATTACAATAGTGTGATGTTTAAATTATACATAGGTATCAAAATAAAAACAAATTTCCTGTCACTTCGGAGGAACGGGGTATTGAATTTTGAAAAATAACTCTTTTTTGAGCGCTCGTACTACTTACACGAGGGCTATATCATTTCGTCACGATGTCTGTATTTTTCGAATTTTGAGCCGAAAATGTTCTCAATCGACTATGTTCGACTCACTGATGACGAATCCGTCGTAAATTTTCAGTGTGGTTTCAATTTCCGAATGCCAAGGTTGAGATCGTTAATGGGCCAAATTCCACCAGGGGTTCCGTAAATATGGCCGTTCAAAGTTTTGTTCCCCTGATAACTTGAAAATTACAAATTTGACCGAGATGAAATTTTACACTCAAATGGAGAATGAGGTGTTTAAAATACATGTGAAATTTTGTCCAGATCGCATGACCAGAACCATAGAAACCATAGAAAATTGTAACTTTTGAACGGAAACGCCTAGGGACTTGAAATATTCAGGATAGGTTTGGATCTCGAATGTCGTGATGACGTTCATCTGTGAGCATAATTATACTAGGGGTTCCGTAAATATGGTCGTTTGAAATTTAGTTTTCTTGATAATTTCCAATCTACAGATTCGATCGTGGCGAAATTTTGTATACTAATGGAGAATGATTTATTCTAGCTACATTACTCCAGATCATATGACCAGAACCATAGAAACCATTGAAAATCATAACTTTCGAACGGAAAGGCATAGGGCCTTGAAATTTCCAGGATAGGTGTGGATCTGAAATGTCGCGTTCACGTTTATCAATGAGCAGAATTATACTAGGGGTTTCGTAAATACGGTCGTTCGAAATTTTGTTTTCTCAATAATATCGAAACTACGGATTCGATCGTGATGAAATTCTGTATTTTGATCGAAAATGATATATTAAAGCAATATTTTGTCCAGATCGCATGACAGAACCATAGAAACCATAGAAAATTGTAATTTTTGAACGGAAAGACCTAGGAACTTGAAATTTTCAGGGTGCGTTTGGATCGCAAATATCGCGGTCACGTTTATCAATGAGCAAAATTAGACTAAAGGTTTCGTAAATATGGCCCTTCAAAATATTTTTTTCCTGATAGTTTCGAAACAACTGATTGGATTGGAATGAAATTCTGCACCTAGCTGAGGAATAATGTATTCAAACTACGTGCAAAATTGTCCAGATCGCATCACCAAGACCATAGATACCGTAGAAATTTCTAGCGAATTATCGAAAAAAAATTGGTCAGCTGAAGCACTGACATGCCTAGGAGTTTCGCCTAAGTTTCAGAATTTGTTTGACAGCTGTCAAAAATTTCCTCAATTGATTTCTAAAACTGGAAAATGTGAATCTTACTACAAGCTGGATGTACGAGCGCTCAAAAGCTCCTGACTTCACGGCAGTGCTTTTCGTAATTTTTTCATAACTAATGACAAAGTTCCAATTTGGTCGGATCGGTATTCTTGAATTATGGAGAAAAAAATCAGATGGGTCTAACTCTGGAACCCTTCCTCGGATTTTCCCTCTTCAAGAACCTTATTTATATTTCCTTAGAATTTTATGAACGTTATTTAACATCCATTCCAAACGTCACCAAATATTTGAACCACGCGAAATTTAGAGAAGAATTGTGGATTCCCCGAATTCAAAGATATATAAATTCCGATTTCCAAATATAACATACGTATTCCCAAATCATTCCATATTTTATGGATACACATCCTCAAATAGAGATTACCAGATCTCATTGAAATCCGCAATCATAACCAAACAGATATTTCACGTCTGGCGGAGCTCGCAGGAAATTACAGAGAGACAGAAACAGAGAACAATAACTTGAAGTGGGTTAAGCCCATGTAATTCTAATGATTCATGGCTCAGCGAAGCAATCAAGCATTCAGTCTAGTCTTCTGCGATGTGGCGAAATAATTTCTCTCCCCAAATTGTGATCCCGAATTCGATGCTCTAATTATTTAAATGGGTTGATCAGAATCGAACAGGGGCGATGAATAAAATTATTTCATCATTAGAGATTTATCTCGTATTTAGCATTTGAGATTCCAAGGGAAGAAAAAATTCTCGAAATAAACTGAAAACAAGCTTATGCAGGTATTAGGCTGAAAAATCAATACGTCTTTTCCTCTCCGAAGTCTCCTCAGCTTTCCATCAGGAACACCAACTCGCAAAACATTTTTCATACTTTCCTTTAGTTCAAGTTTATCAGATAATTCGGAAGATGGGGCGGAAAATTGGATCCGAAACAATATTATGAGGAACTCATTATGCCTATATTAGATCCTTCATTCGAAAGATGATGAATTGCGACGTTAGGGGCGGAATGAACTGCACACGGAATTGAAGAACTAATCACTTGAGCTGTTTCGGTCTAATGACTTGGAAATTAATTTCCATTTTTGCGGATCGCATATCGGCTCCTACCTTTTCACAATCCCGACGAGCGTTCAGATGTTCGATGGAACGCCGGGGGATGAAAAGTAGAGCGAAAAAAATTTGGGGGAGATTGGTTCGTTATATAAAAGTTTTTCGAATTTTCTGAGTTGAAAGGATGAGTAATTAGGTTCGAATTTAATGCCCAAAATTCTGAGATGCACGCTCAAGATATTTAGAATTATCTTGTGTGGTTGGGTGGCTTAGTGATACATTTTTTGACTACATATATTATATTTAGGCATTCAGTTGAATGAACAAACATTTCTTATTATTCAGCACTTTTTGAGCTGTGTGAGGATGATATTTATATTCGAAATTTCAACAATTTAATTAGGTACCATCAGTTTTAACTGATTATAATGCAAGTAGTTGTTGAAAATGAAGAATCTTTCACGAATTGAGTCATAAAAAATATCACCAAACACAGAGGTGAAAACTTAAAACTTCGGAATAACTGTATTTTGTTGATTCATCTTAAATTATTTATAGTATAAACAATTGAAATTTTATCAGTCTAGTTTTCGTATCTATCGTCATTCCGAACAATAGTTATATACACGGTGTCCCAAGTTCGAGTGCCTACTAGACGGTTCTTGAGAACCTTGTAATCTGAAAATTTGGATTATGATATTGTTCGACTTTATCTACAGAGCTAAAATATTGTTGAAGCCTGAACACTTTCAGTTATACAGGGAGTGAAAATAAATTTCACGACATTTTTTTGCATTGTTTCGTCTCCTACATGATCGATTATTCTATTTTAAATATATTTTTATTCTAATCGTTGCATTCGTCGAAATAGTCTTCAAAATATCTAAAAAAAACTGAAAAAAAGGAGATATGCGTAGTCAGGATTAGGTTCGTTATTCCTATTCTCAATATTTCAAGCATAAACGTGTTTTTACATTTTCAGAATATTCCCATAACTAATCCTATTTTTTGAGCGCTCGTACTACTTACACGAGGGCTATATCATTTCGTCACGATGTCTGTATTTTTAGAATTTTGAGCCGAAAATGGTCTCAATCGACTATGTTCGACTCACTGATGACGAATCCGTCGGAAAATTCGAGTCTGTCCGTCCGTCCGGCCGTCCGGCCGTCCGTAAGCACGATAACTCTCGAACGGATCAACCTAGAGACTTGAAATTTTCAGTGTAGGTTGATATCCCAAATGCCTCGGTTATGTTCGTTAATAGGCAGAATTCCACCAGGGGTTCCGTAAATATGGCCGTTCAAAATTTTGTTCTCCTGATTACTTCGAAACTACAGATTCGATCGAGATGAAACTTTGCACTCAAATGGAGAATGAGGTGTTTAAGCTACATGTGAAATTTTGTCCAGATCGCATGACCAGAACCATAGAAACCATAGAAAATTGTAACTTTTGAACGGAAATGCCTAGGGACTTGAAATTTTCAGGATAGGTGTGGATCTCGAATATCGTGATCACGTTCATCTATGAGCAACATTATACAAGGGGTTCCGTAAATACGGTCGTTTGAAATTTTGTTTTCTCGATAAATTCGAAACTACGGATTCGATCGAGATGAAATTTTGTATTTTAATCGAGAATGATATATTGAAGCAATATTTTGTCCAGATCGCAAGACCAGAACCATAGAAACCATAGAAAATTGTAACTTTTGAACGGAAAGGCCTAGGAACTTGAAATTTTCAGGGTGGGTTTGGATCGCGAATTTCACGGTCACGTTCATCAGTGAGCAAAATTAGACTAGGGGTTCCGTAAATATGGCCGTTCAAACTATTTTTTTTCTGATAGTTTCGAAACTACTGATCGGATTGGAATGAAATTTTGCACCTAGCTAAGGAATAATGTTTTCAAACTACGTGCAAAATTTTGTCCAGATCGCATAACCAAGACCATAGATAAAGTAGAAAATTCTAGCGAATTATCGAAAAAAAATTGATCAGCTGAAGCACTGACATGAAGTCTGGAGTTTCGCCTAAGTTTCAGAATTTTTTTGACAGCTGTCAAAAATTCCTTCAATTGATTTCTAAAACTGGAAAATGCGAATCTACCTACAAGGTGCATGTACGAGCGCTCAAAAGCTCCTGCCTTCACGGCAGTGCTTTTCGTAATTTTTATGATTGCGTTGGATTCTGCGAAGAAAATAATGATTGTATTCGAAGATGCGTTTATGCTCCTAAATTAAATATTTCTTCAGTTATTGAGGATTTTCTGAATTAAGACAAATTAGAGACAGATTCATCAAAACTGTTTTATAATATACGACATAAATTCAGAAAATCCTTAATAACTCTGGAATTATTTAATTTAGGAGCATAAACTATTTTGAACACTAACACTATTTTTCTTCGCAGAATCCAACGCAATCATAAAGAAATGGGGTTAGTTATGGGAATATTCTGATCACAATTTTTGACAAAATATTTGAAACACCCAGTGATGAGTTTTCCAAAAATTTAGCAGATGCACAATTTTTCGCCATTCTTCTACTTCGAAAATCTGAAAACAGTATATGCTTGAAATATTGAGAATAGGAATAACGAACATAATACTGACTTCCCTTTTTTTTCAGTTTTTTTCCTATATTTTGAAAACTGTTTCGACGAATGTAACGATTCGAATAGATATATATTTAAAATTGAATGATCGATCATAAAAAAGAAGAAAAAATGCAAAATAAAATTTTTCGTGAAATTTATTGTTCACTCCGTGTAAGTGTTCAGACTTCAAGAATATTTTAGCTCTGTAGAGAAAGTCGAACAATATCATAATCCAAATTTTCAGATTTGAAATAGGTCCGGTTCTCAAGAAACGTCTAATAGGCATTCGAACTTGGGACACCCTGTATATCTTATGAAGTTTATTATTGATTAAAACATATGCAACATAGAGCAAAATATACATTTTAAATTCTCTTCACGTATGATAGAGGATTTGAACAAATGTATGAAATGAATATTTAAGATACTTTTCATGGATAGTAAAAGTGAACGATATCAGATTATAAATAATGCAAAAAAAATAAAAATCCTAGACAAAACTATTACCGAATAAATAGAAATCTGTTGTAATACATTAGTGAAATAATGCCCGAGTCAAAAGAAAATACTCAGTTTTAGACTTTTGGATGAAAAAAATCAAATCAAAATCTTAATATTGCTATGAAATGAACGGTATTTTTTTTGGTACAAAAATATTTTTCCATTGAAATCTAAAACCTCCAATATGCTGAATTTTTATTGAAATTGAATAAATTAGTCCACATCGTTTCAAAAAGGTTTAATTCACATATTTTTGGGTCCATTTTTTTTTTACAGTTTCCATTCTTTTCGACCTGGTACTGTCGATATATTGGAGGTAAAATTTTATTCATGAATCTCTGAAAATTATCGAATGAAAGTGTTGCAAAAATATTTATTGACCTCATTTCAGACTCTGAACTCGCTTTTTCTTCGATTTTTGAACCAAATGTCATGTTTGGAGGTAAAATTTGGTTCATAACTTTCTTCGACGACAAACTATATTATAAAAGAGGCTCGGAAAAATTTCAAGTGGATCTATTCAATCGAATCAACCTCGTTTGAGTCCCCGATGGGTTCCTTTTTTTGAGTTACAAACAAATGGTTCGAAAGATTTCAAGTATCTGTCAGTTTTGCTAAATTTCGAAATTCCCTCGATGAAAATGTGAACAATATGAATTATGGAACCAGGAAATCGTGGAAAATCGTTTCTCACCAGAATTTCTCACTTCGATTGCTTATTTTTGGACGGGGCCCCGAGGTTGTCTTGAAATTTCTTGGTGTTTGTTTGTATTCGTAGCGAAAATGGAATTAATTGTTTTGATTTCAATCAAATTAAAGGTTTCTCCCAAACCGAAAACTGATCATCGAGACTCGCACAATCTTTACTTCAAAAATCACATATTCCTGAAAGTAGCTGAAAGTTCCACAGCTTGGTGTGCTCCTGCACCATCTCCCTGAATAGGGAGATTGGACAATGTTCTTCCACGTCATTTCTTCTTTATACTACAGACTACAGTTTTCTAAGTATGGGGGTCCCAATGAAGAAAAATTGAGGGGGCTTCAACTAGTACACATTCACATATTAGGAAAGTTAAACGTCCAGAAATATGGAAAACGTGATAAGGAGGTTATAGCGGAATTGGACGAGGAAAGAACTTTGTTGAAAAAAATAATGGAAATCTCGGATTTTCCCCTCGCAAATTAACGATCTGGAGGATCCTCAATTTCCGAAATGCTGGAAAGAGTTTTTCGATCGATAAACCCGTTATCCAGCTTGTTTATTCCCCCAGTCCACAGGGATACATATGCCGGTTTTAATTGACCCTTCTCCGAACAACGCAATTTTTTTTCGTTTCGCTATAGGAATGAGGCCCCTTCCCGTTTTAATGCTGATTTGTCTGAAGTAGAAAGAGGCGGGAAATACGAAGCCGCTGCAGAATAATTGGATTTTCACTGTAACGCAGTGGATATGAACCTTAAATTCGATTCTCGTGTAGGTTAATTATTCCTGTTGGTAATTAGAAATGCTCAGTAATGTGTAAATCGAAACTAATTTGGCACAGAAACTGACAGAGTTGGCAGTGAAGATTTAATTCATGGTTTGATCACTCAATCAATAACCCATTTCCTACACGGGACATAATGAGTCGGATAATTTGATTGGTTTGGGGTGGAGGCTTCGATGGTGCCGTCGGAGGGGTAGATCGATGGAATTTTATCGAAGGAGCTCGACGAACCCTTTCCTACGCATAATTATGTACCATATAACACAGAAAATGACCCGTTTGTTTACATTTCGGAATTGACGCCAACATCTCCAAGTTCATGAATCAATTAGTTAACTGAAATCTTATAATTATTAATTCGACTAAATTCCTGCAAAATGACGATTAAGAGATGAGAATTCCCATCTAGATTCTTCTTCGACAAATAACGTAAACAAACAATTCATTACAGCGTTGCCAACGCGGAAACGTCGGATTTATTCATCTTCATCGCTTTCAATACTTATATACGGATATATTTATGTCTCATTCGAAGGACCCAATTAGGAACCGTCCTCCTGAAAATCACCATCGAAACTGTCAGAATAACGTCCCTCCGTGCGTATCGAGTGGAATCGAATGGGCATCCGGCCATTTCCTCCAGCGGGGGCGAATCTGTTTGTCAAACACGACTCGAAACGTCCAGAATGCGAAACAATGGAACGAAATGAATCTCGAGCATCCATCTAGCGCTAATTGCGATGTCCACTCATTATTTAATTGTTCTGTTTGCCAGGAGTCGAACGTTCGTCCTGTTGAAATGTGTGTAGGGAATCTGTAAATATATGTATTATTCAGCGGATGTACGTCATGTTCGCAACAGTTGGCCATCAGTCTGCTTTCTCTTTCCATCTCAAGTTGTTGCTATCTCGCTTCCATCGAATTGAGGTGATTGGAGTGAGAATGGGGAGTCATATTGGAAATATTTTCGAGAAAGTACTGAGGGTATGTTGTGAATTCTCGACTTAAAACTGTTAACTCAATATTAACTAATCCACTACTCTATCTGATCGTTGAAAAATTAGGTGAACCTTTTTGTTTATTGATTCCCATGCTTTCCAAAAGATTGACTTTTATACCATTACTTTCAATATTCAAAATTTTGTGATTATGAGTAAAGCAATGCTTTACGGTTGAATTTGTTCTCCAGATGCGAATTTGGTGTTCTCCGGGGTTACATGGATTGATTTGTTGGCTTGCTTATTAGTTTATCTAGAACAATTTTTCTTGTTTCATTCATGTAATTGGAAACTTTAGATAGACAGCAAATATACAGGGTGTCCCAAGTTCAAGTATCTACTAGACGTTTCTTGAGAACCAGACCTATTTGAAATCTGAAAATTTGGATTATGATATTGTTCGACTCAATCTACTGAGCTAAAATATTCTTGAAGCCTGAACACTTTCAGTAATACAGGGAGTAAAAAGTAATTTTTCGAGAAAATTTTTTTGCTTTTTTTCGTTTTTTGTATGATCGATTATTCAATTTCGAATATATTTCTATTCAATTCGTTGTATTCGTCGAAAAAATCTTCAAAATATAGAAAAAAACTGAAAAAAAAGGGCCATGCGTATTATGCTCGTTTTTCCTATTCTCAATATTTCAAGCATGAACTGTTTCTACATTCTCGAAGTGAAAGAATGGCGGAATATTGTGCATCCCCTACATTTCGGAAAACTCGTCACAAGGTGTTTCAAATATTCCGTCAAAAATCGTGATCAGAATTTTCCCATAACTTTTGTTTTTCAAATTAGGACTCTATCTATAGGGTGACGAGTTTTCCAAAATTTGAAAGATGCACAATATTCCGCCATTCTTCTTCTCCAAAAATTTAAAAACAGTTTATGCTTGAAATATTGAGAATAGGAATAACGAACATAATACTTACTACGCATATCTTCCTTTTTTTCAGTTTTTTTTTCGATATTTTGAAAAATATTTCGACGAATGCGACGATTCGAATGGAAATATATTTAAAATTGAAAAAATTTAATTTCACTCCCTGTATAACTGAAATGGTTCAGGCTTCAAGAATATTAACTTTTGTTTTTTAAATTAAAACCCTATTTTTTATTATTGCGTTGTATTCTGCGAAGAAAAAGAAAGATACTTTTCAGAAATGTTTATGCTCCTAAATTAAATAATTCCTGAGTTATTGAGGAATTTCTGAATTTATGGCGTGTATAGGGATAAATTCAAAAAATCTTTTTTATAACAATAGTCTGTGTTCAAAGAGGCTGAATTATTCCAATAATTCCCTATGAAGACAGATTATTGTTATAGAACAGATTTTATGAATTTGTCTCTACGTACGACATAAATTCAGAAAATCCTTATGACTCAGGAATTATTCATTTTAGGATCATGAAAACTATCATTATTTTTCTTTGCAGAATCCAACGCAGTCTTAAAAAAAATAGGGTTCTAATTCAAAAAATTACGAAAAGCACTGCCGTGAAGGCAGGACCTTTTGAGCGCTCGTACATGCACCTTGTAGGTAGATTCGCATTTTCCAGTTTCAGAAATCAATTGAAGGAATTTTCGACAGCTGTCAAAAATATTCTGAAACTTAGGCGAAACTCCAGACTTCATGTCAGTGCTTCAGCTGATCAATTTTTTTTCGATAATTCGCTAGAATTTTCTACGGTATCTATGGTCTTGGTGGTGGGATCTGGACAAAATTTTGCACGTAGTTTGAATACATTATTACTCAGCTAGGTGCAGAATTTCATCCCGATCCGCTCAGTATTTTCGGAACTTTCAGCAAAAAAATATTTTGAACGGCCATATTTACGGAACCCCTAGTCTAATTTTGCTCATAGATGAACGTGATCGCGATATTGGCGATCCAAACCCACCCTGAGAATTTCAAGTTCTTAGGCCTTTCCGTTCAAAAGTTACAATTTTCTATGGTTTCTATGGTTCTGGTCATGCGATCTGGACAAAATATTGTTTCAATATATCATTCTCGATTGAAATACAAAATTTCATCTCGATCGAATCCGCAGTTTCGAAATGATCCAGAAACCAAAATTTCAAACGACCGTATTTACGGAACCCCTGGTATAATTCTGTTCATTGATAAACGTGAACGCAACATTTCAGATCCACACCTATCCTGAAAATTTCAAGTCCCTAGGCCTTTCCGTTCGAAAGTTATGATTCTCTATGGTTTCTATGGTTCTGGTCATGTGATCTGGAGAAATGTAGCTTGAATATATCATTCTCCATTAGTATACAAAATTTCGTCACGATCGAATCTGTAGTTTTGAAATTATCAAGAAAACTAAATGTCAAACGACCATATTTACGGAACCCCTAGTATATTTTTGCTCATAGATGAACGTGATCACGACATTCAAGATCCACACCTATCCTTAAAATTTCAAGTCCCTAGGCGTTTCCGTTCAAAAGTTACAATTTTCTATGGTTTCTATGGTTCTGGTTATGCGATCTGGACAAAATTTCACATGTAGCTTGAACACCTCATTCTCCATTAGAGTGCAGAATTTATTCTCAATCAAATATATAGTTTTCAAGTAATTAGGGGAACAAAACTTTGAACGGTTATATTTACGGAACCCCTGGGCGAATTTGGCCCATTAACGAACTTAACCGAGGCATTTGGGATCTGAACCTACACTGAAAATTTTAAGTCTCTTGGTTGATCCGTTCGAGAGTTATCGTGCTTACGGACGGCCGGACGGACGGACTGACAGACTCGAATTTTCCGACGGATTCGTCATCAGTGAGTCGAACATAGTCAATTGAGACCATTTTCGGCTCAAAATTCGAAAAATACAGACATCGTGACGAAATGATATAGCCCTCGTGTAAGTTGTACGAGCGCTCAAAAACAGAAGCTATGAGAAAATTCGATAACAATTTTTGACAAAATATTTGAAACACCCTGTGACGAGTTTTCCAAAATTTAGGAAATGCATAATTTTTCGCCATTCTTCTACTTCGAAAATGTAAAAATAGTTTATGCTTGAAAAATTGGGAATAGGAATAACGAACATAATAATGACTACGCATATCTCCATTTTTTTTTCATTTTTTTTCTATATTTTGAAAACTATTTTGACGAATGCAACGTTTCGAATAGAAATATATTCAAAATTGAATAATCGACTAGAAGAGAAAAAAAAATAAAAAAAATATTTTTAAGAAATTTTTTTTCACTCCCTGTATAACTGAAAGTGTTCAGGCTCCAAGAATATTGAAGCAAAAATACAGTACAGCGGTGATGTTACTTTTTCCAATAAAAATCTCTCTCAATCAAGCAAACCAAAATAATGCAGTTGATGATTTGGGATTTACTGATTTCACAATTTATTCACGACAGTATCAAAATATGCTGATTACTAAGGTCGACGATCGCAGCAGAAAAAAAACTCACTTACTTGCAGAAATTATGATCTCATACCACTTCAAACAATAATTCAGGTGCAGAATTGTCGAATTAATATCGCAGAACTTCATACTTTTCGACGCTGCGATGATAAAGGAGCCCATACACTGATTGCACAATTGAACCGTTACATCTTTATTCACCTGATATGATTTGCCTTCAATTTCCTTCATCGCATTGATATTATTTACTATACCAAGATGTATCCTTGCCATACCTTCTTCAAGTGAAAATTGTCGATGGTATTTCAAGGAGAATTAAAACGAAATCTGACTGTATCTAAAATCGCATCGATTTAGCCCATCGGCATATTTCAAGAATTCTGTTTACGTCGAGGCGTCACAGAGCCGAACGGGATAGATCTGAATAAGGACCGTAATTTATGGAACAATCCCGAAAGTATACCGAGTTTTCGCGCCCATTCAAATCTGGAAAGATCGCGAACAAGATTCGATCCCAGTCCTGCGGAGAGTTGCTGAGAAAATTGAAAGAATGCTCGTTGAGATTGCGGATCTATTCCATTGGCACCCAATATTTATTGCCAAAGAGATTCGGTGAGGAAGAAGCTATTTTTAGTTAACCTTGTGTATTAGTATTTTCGAGATATAATTGCAGAAAAAATAAAAGCTGGTCCAAGAAATTCAAAAGGTTCGAGATAATTGACCAAATTGTTTACACAAAAAAAAGCATTGTATCATAATCCGAATTATCATCGTTATGCTCTTCATCTCCATTCGTTGCGTCCTAAAAACTCCCATCAGGAAATGTCTAAGATCTCCATCAAACATTCAAAGCCCACTATTCATTCCTCCCGGCTGCGAGTACAAAGATCCGCCTCTCAGATAGTAGAACGACAAACTGGATGAAAATTAAAGTAATAAAGGGGACGCAACAAAGAGCGGCGAAATTCTTCATAAGGTGGACCGAGTCTGAGTAGATGGCCTGACGACATCCAGAAATGTATGTAGGAAGCCTTATACAAGTATTCTCTGTGGCAAAACTCGCATCCGCCGTCCTCCATTGTCTATGAATTCCCTTTCTCCACATAAAAATCAGACAATGGTACTTCTCTTCTTCAAATTTTATAATCCCGGCAAATGCGCTGGCGTTTTTTTCATCTTGATCAAATTTGTAATGAGATTGAGAGTTTCCGGGCAGCTTTTCGGCTTAAGTGCGCGAAATCGATGTTATTAGGTTTCCTCCATTGTATCCGCGAGATTTTAATTTCGACTGTGTGTCTTTCGCCTACGTGGGGAATTTTAGATAATAAGTTGATGACATTCAATTATCAGGCGGGATTTAATTGAAAATAATTCCGATCAGATTGATGCTGTTTTCTCGGAGTTTTCAGTTCCTGAAATTGGTTGCAAAATGGCGAATGCGCAGGCCAATACTTAATCGAATAATCGAGCCGATGATTTGGGATTTACCGATTTTTTCATCTTGATTAGATTCGTAATGAGATGTAGATTTTCCATGCAGCTTTTCGGCTTCAGGGTGCGAATCGATGTTTTAGGGTTTCCTCCATTGTTTGAGCGGGATTTTAATTTTAACTGCGTGTCTTTCGCCTGCATGGGGAGTTAATTTCAATCAGATTGATGCTTTTTTTGAGCGCTCGTACTACTTACACAAGGGCTATATCATTTCGTCACGATGTCCGTATTTTTCGCATTTTGAGCCGAAAATCGACTATGTTCGACTCACTGATGACGAATCCGTCGGAAAATTCGAGTCTGTCCGTCCGGCCGTCCGTCCGTCCGTCCGTAAGCACGATAACTCTCGAACGAATCAACCTAGAGAATTGAAATTTTCAGTGTAGGTTCAGATCCCAAATGCCTCGGCTGAGTTCGTTAATGGGCAGAATTCCACTAGAGATTCCGTAAATATGGCCGTTCAAAATTTTGTTCTCCTGATTACTTCCAAACTACAGATTCGATCGAGATGAAACTTTGCACTCGAATGAAGAATGAGGTTTTCAAGCTACATGTGAAATTTTGTCCAGATCGCATGACCAGATCCATAGAAACCATAGAAAATTGTAACTTTTGAACGGAAACGCCTAGGGACTTGAAATTTTCAGGATAGGTGTGGATCTCGAATGTCGTGATCACGTTCATCTATGAACAAAATCATACAAGGGGTTCCGTTAATATGGTCGTTTGAAATCTAGTTTTCTTGATAATTTCAAAACTACAGATTCGATCGTGATGAAATTCTGTATACTAATGGAGAATGATATATTCAAGCTAAATTTCTCCATATCACATGACCAGAACCATAGAAACCATAGAAAATCATAACTTTCGAATGGAAAGGCCTAGAGACTTGAAATTTACAGGATAGGTGTGGATCTCGAATGTCGCGTTCACGTTCATCAATGAGCAGAATTATACTAGGGGTTCCGTAAATACGGTCGTTTGAAATTCTGTTTTCTCGATAATTTCGAAACTATGGATTCGATCGAGATGAAATTTTGTAATTTAATCGAGAATGATATATTAAATCAATATATTGTCCAGATCGCATGACCAGAACCATAGAAACCATAAAAAATTGTAACTTTTGAACGAAGAGGCCTAGGAAGTTGAAATTTTTGGGGTGGGTTCGGATCGCGACTATCGTGGTCACGTTCATCAATGAGCAAAATTAGACTAGGGGTTTCGTAAATATGGCCGTTCGGAATATTTTTTCACTTATAGTTCCGAAACTACTGATTGGATTGGAATGAAATTTTGCACCTAGCTGAGGAATAATGTATTCAAACTACGTGCGAAATTTCGTCCAGATCGCATTACCAAGACTATAGATACCGTAGAAAATTCTAGCGAATTATCGAAAAAAACTTGGTCAGCTGAAGCACTGGAGTGAAGTCTGAAGTTTCGCCTAAGTTTCAGAATTTTTTCGACAGCTGTCTAAAATTCCTTCTATTGATTTCTAAAACTGGAAAATGCGAATCTACCTACAAGGTGGATGTACGAGCGCTCAAATGCTCCTGACTTCACGGCAGTGCTTTTCGTGATTTTTATCTTTCAGTTGTTGATTTTTCGTTACTAAATTTTACTTTTTTACTCAAACGTTGACATGCAAAAAACTTTTTCCATACCCTACGTGAAAAACATTATAACCTATTTTGGCTGTGTTTATAATTTGTGAATAAATTGTTATACTTCATCAAACTTTTTTCAATAAACTAGTGCAGGATAAAATAATTCTACAGTCCACTGCGTCGAAGCAAATTTAATTTTTGGAATAATTCCTGGAATCGTCTTTCTATCTCTTAATTAATTTTCCTCTACTAATTGAGCGCTCGTACTACTTACACGAGGGCTATATCATTTCGTCACGATGTCTGTATTTTTCGAATTTTGAGCCGAAAATGGTCTCAATCGACTATGTTCGACTCACTGATGACGAATCCGTCGGAAAATTCGAGTCTGTCCGTCCGTCCGGCAGTCCGGCCGTCCGTCCGTAAGCACGATAACTCTCGAACGGATCAACCTAGAGACTTGAAATTTTCAGTGTAGGTTCAGATCCCGAATGCCTCGATTAAGTTCGTTAATGGGCCGAATTCGCCCAGGGGTTCCGTAAATATGGCCGTTCAAAGTTTTGTTCCCCTGATTACTTGAAAACTACAGATTTGATTGAGATGAAATTTTGCACTCAAATGGAGAATGAGGTGTTCAAGCTACATTTGAAATTTTGTCTAGATCGCATGACCAGAACCATAGAAACCATAGAAAATTGTAACTTTTGAACGGAAACCTCTAGGGACTTGAAATTTTCAGGATAGGTGTGAATCTCGAATGTCATGATCAGGTTCATCTATGAGCAAAATTATAGCAGGGGTTCCGTGAATATGGTCGTTTGAAATTCAGTTTTCTCGATAATTTCGAAACTACAGATTCGATCGTGACTAAATTTTGTATACTAATGGAGAATGATATATTCAAGCTACATTTCTCCAGATCGCATGCCCAGAACCACAGAAACCATAGAAAATCATAACTTTCGAACGAAAAGACCTCGGGACTTAAAATTTTCAGGATAGGTGTGAATCTCGAATGTTGCGGTCACGTTTATCAATGACCAAAATTAGACTAGGGGTTCCGTAAATATGGCCGTTTGAAATTCAGTTTTCTTGATAATTTCAAAACTATGGATTTGATCGTGACGAAATTTTGTATTTAAATTGAGAATGATATATTCGAGCTACATTTCTTCCAGATCGCATGATCAGAACTATAGAAAATCACAACATTCGAACGGAAAGGCCTAGAGACTTGAAATTTTCAGGATAGGTTCGGATCGCGAATTTTGCGGTTACGTTCATCAATGAGCAAAATAAGACTAGGGGTTCCGTAAATATAGCCGTTCAAACTATTTTTGTCCTGATAATTCTGAAACTACTTTTTCGATTGGAAACAAATTTCGCACATAGTTGAAGAATAATGTATTCAAACTACGTGGGGAATTTTGCCCATATCGCATTACCAAAACCATAGATACCGTAGAAAATTCTAGCGAATTATCGAAAAAAAAATTGGTCACCTAAAGCACTTACTTGAAATCTGGATTTTCGCCTTAGTTTGAAATTTTCTTCGATAGCTGTCAAAATCTTTCCAATTGGTTTCTTGAACTGGAGAATGCAAATCTACCTACAAGGTGAATGAACGAGCGCTCAAAAGCTCCAGATTTCACGGCAGTGCTTTTCGACATTTTTTTTTTCTTTTTGAACTTTGACATTCAAAAAACTTTTCCTTTTCCCTACGTGAAGAACATTTTAACCAAATTTGGTTGTGTATGTATTTTGTGAATAAATTGTTATAATTCCCCAAACGGTTTTCAATAAACCAGTGCAGGATTAAATAATTCTACAGTCCAATGCGTCGAAGCAAATCTAATTTTTGGAATAATTCCTGAAATCGTCTCTCTTTCTTTTAGTTGTTAATTTTCCTCTAGTAAATTTTTTCTTGTTACTTCAACTTTGACATTCAAAAAACTTTTCCTATCCCCTATGAAAAAAATTATACAAATTTGGATATGTATATATTTTATTAATAAATGGTTAAAATTCACCAAACGTTTTTCAATTAACCAGTGCAGGATTTAATAATTCTACAGTTCACTGCTTCGAAGCGAATTTAATTTTTGGAATAATTCCTGCAATCGTCTTTCTATCTTTGAGTTAATTTTCTTCTACTAATTTTTTTTTTTTTCATTTGAACATTGACATTAAAAAAAATGTTCGTATCCCCTACGTGGAAAACATTATAACCTAATTTGGTTGTGTATATATTTTGTGAATAGATTGTTATATAATCCACCAAACGTTTTTCAATTAACCAGTGCAGGATTTAAAAATTTTAGAGTCCACTCCGTCGAAGCGAATCTAATTTTTGGAATAATTTCTGCAATCGTCTTTCTATCTTTCAGTTGTTAATTTTCCTGTATCACAGTTTTTTTCTCACTTGAACTTTGACATTCAAAAAACTTTTCCTATCCCTACGTGAAGAATATTATAAACTTATTGGATTGTGTATATATTTTGTGAATGAATTGTTATAATTCATCAAACGTTTTTCAATTAACCAGTGCAGAATTAAATAATTCTACAGTCCACTACGTCGGAGTAAATCCAACTTCCAATAATCTATTTTCAGAACCATTCTTGGAATTGTCTTTTTGAGCGCTCGTACTACTTACACGAGGGCTATATCATTTCGTCACGATGTCTGTATTTTTCGAATTTTGAGCCGAAAATGGTCTCAATCGACTATGTTCGACTCACTGATGACGAATCCGTCGGAAAATTCGAGTCTGTCCGTCCGGCCGTCCGGCCGGCCGGCCGGCCGGCCGGCCGTAAGCACGATAACTCTCGAACGGAACAACCTAGAGACTTGAAATTTTCAGTGTGGGTTCAGTTCCCGAATGGCTCGTTTGAGTTCGTTAATGGGCCAAATTCCACCAGGGGTTCCGTAAATATGGCCGTTCAAAGTTTTGTTTCCCTGGTTACTTGAAAACTACAGTTTTGACCGAGATGAAATTTTGCACCCAAATGGAAAATGAGGTGTTCAAGCTACATGTGAAATTTTGTCCAGATCGCATGACCAGAACCATAGAAACCATAGAAAATTGTAACTTTTGAACGGAAACGCCTAGGGACTTGAAATTTTCAGGATAGGTGTGGATCTCAAATGTCGTGATCACGTTCATCTATGAGCAACATTATAAATGGGGTTCCGTAAATACGGTCGTTTGAAATTTTGTTTTCTCGATAAATTCGAAACTGCGGATTCGATCGAGATGAAATTTTGTATTTTAATCGAGAATGATATATTGAAGCAATATTTTGTCCAGATCGCATGACCAGAACCATAGAAAATTCTAACTTTTGAACGGAAAGGCCTAGGAACTTGAAATTTTCAGGGTGGGTTTGGATCGCAAATTTCACGGTCACGTTCATCAATGAGCAAAATAAGACTTGCTAGGGGTTCCGTAAATATGGCCGTTCAAAATATTTTTTTCCTGATAGTTTCGAAACTACCGATCGGATTGGAATGAAACAATGCACCTAGCTCAGGAATAATGTATTCAAACTACGTGCAAAATTTTGTCCAGATCGCATCACCGAGACCATAGATACCGTGGAAAATTCTAGCGAATTATCGAAAAAAAATTTGTCACCTAAAGCACTGACATGAAGTCTGGAGTTTCGCCTAAGTTTCAGAATTTTTTTGACAGCAGTCAAAAATTCCTTCAATTGATTTCTAAAACTGGAAAATGCGAATCTGCCTACAAGGTGCATGTACGAGCGCTCAAAAGCTCCTGCCTTCACGGCAGTGCTTTTCGTAATTGTTTTTAGGTTAAGTTTTTGTTGTTAATTTTCCTCTCCCAATTTTTTTTTTCTTACCTGAACTTTGACATTCAAGGAACTTTTCCTATCCTCTACGTGATCAGGGTTGATCAGAATATAAGGTGCTGTACCGAGATCGGTGACAGCTTTAGAATTATATACATCCCGGTCGGAAAAGAGGTAGAACTTCCAAAGGAATTTGTCTGGCACTATGTTCATCTGGCAGGTCAGTCTTGTTTCGAAATCTATGGGCAATATCACATTTTTTGGTTCGTTCGCCATGTAATCGTGATCTGAGAAAAAGAAATATTTTTTTCATAATAACTAAAAATTAAGTTTGAGTTGAACAAAACTTGAAGAAGAATAAATACGACTGAGAAGAAAGAAAAGTTATCTTAAAATAAAAAAAATTTTATAATCACTAAAAATAATGTTCGTGTTGAACAAACCTCAAAAAGGAACAAAATAAAGAAAAAATCTCTCACCTGAGCTGACAGACGTAACCCACATCGCTAAAGCGACGACAACAACGCACAGGTCCCTTATAGAGCCGTCCATGTTTCTGCATCCCTGGAACAAAACTGAAGCTTGAATGATGTCACACTTTATATGACTTAGTACATCCTCTGGTATGTCACATACAGACCACCCCAGCTCGTCAAAACCTGAATATTGAATTACAACCCCCATTATTGCAATATCTACTTCAAATTGATTAGAATCAGGTGAAGACAATGCGAGTAAGGTGATACAGAGTCAAGGGCGGATTTGTAGGGGGGGGTATAGGGGGTAAATCCTCTGAATTCCCTTTGGTGTGTGCTTTTCACCAATTATAGCCATAGTTAATGTAATTTCCAGAAGTATCTGAGAGTCTGCCTTCGATGTTATGTGCCCACATGTTTTATTAACCTGAATACCACCGTCACTCAATACGGCAATCTCTACCTTAAGACTTGCTCCGAATGGCGCAACCAACGTGGGAGAAGGGCATTAGAAGCTGTTCGTTTCACCTCGTATATAGACACGGAAATCTTTCCTTAATCTTGCATCATATAGAAAGGACATCCGCAACTGAGAGGTTGGAAGTGTGTTGTTAATCTATTGATCAGTTTCGGAGCAAAAATTTTTCGAATTTGAGCACCATGATTTTCAGCTCTCGATAAGCATTTTCTTCTTCGATTACCGTATCCTACAAATCCTTGAAAGAACTTTCAAAATTCTTCCAAAACGTTTATCATTAAAAATAATTAACTAAAATTTCGTCCACAACGTTACTTTAGATAATGTTGATGATAAGAATTTAAATATAGCGTTCTACTTTCAAGGTAATTCGAATAATTGACGAATAAGCCTGATTATTATCGAGTTAAAAGCACTTCGGTTGGGATCTGCAGGTTCACAAAAAAAAAATTCCGACAGTAGTCATGTGGAATTGCAGAATTTTTGTGATTCTACCGGTATTTTGGCGAATATGTGGCGGCCTCATAAGTGCTCAAGTTGGATTTGGTGGAGGATTGAATGGTGGATTTGATGGTGGATTCAATGGTGGATTTGGTGGTTCGGTGAATTATGGGGTGCAATTCAAATACTGCAGGTATTTATGCTTGGAAAAATGCAGTAACCTTCGTGAAAAAAGCACCGATCCTCCAGGGGAGGAATCTTTAGTACCAGATGGTAAATTATTGATTCTGCACTTTCCGCTTCCAAAAGAGTAAATTTGAACCTCTTTCATTACTGACGATATTTCAGGGTTCTATTGGAGAGACTTTTATGGGGTGGTACCACCAGACGCTTTTGCAGTTGGTGGTTCTAATCAAAATCCTCAAACGTATATCGGCACAGTCTTCGATCGGCTCAGAAATGGCACCTTCGTCACCACAATTTTCGATGGCACCCCGTATGTTTACAGCACACTGAAAGAAAAAACATGCAAATTGACAGAACATATACAGGTGATAGAATGAATTATTCCTTCAACTTGATTTTTTGGCAATATATGGGAGAACACCAAAATCATCGACAGTAACTGCAGACCATGGCTACGGGCTTATTGACCCATCCTAAGTTTAGCAACGATGATTTTGTTTATGAATTCTTCATTCTTGCCACAGCCATTCAGATAAAAACTCTCAATCAAATCTTTTCAAGATCTTGTGCACAATGAAGAAGTACAGATTAGTCTGGATGAAGCTGACTAAGGAAATAGTCGACAGTTTGAAGGATCGAAAGAATGTCATGGGAGGCGCTCACATCGAATATCCAGATGGAAACCAACCAAAATATTTCTATCACTATATAGTGAAAGATTCCTCGAATCCAACAACTTACGTGGGTGCTGTAAACGCACTCAATGCTACGTTGGAATACGCTAAAGTCGATGGTAGGGTTGGTACAACGAATAAGTTCGAGTGGCTCATGTTCATAACGAAAGAACCCGAGGTTACTCCCGGAAAGAAGTCAGAACGCTTATGTAGCCGTTACTATGATTATTCCTTCAAGTTGGGCAAGTATTAAATTTCTCAATTTGCATCACTAATACGCACTACTGATTAGTCTGGGCCCATAACCTCTTCGTCATTCATCCAGAAGACAAGATTAGTTTATTTGATTTGATAACTATCAGAACTGACATTGCATATTATTCTAGAACAAAACTATCAACACAAGAGATAAAAAACAAAGATGCGATAGAAAACTATGAGGTGATATTGGCCCCTATTTGTACCGTCCAAGTATCGTAATTTTTTTCACCCAATTCTTCTTTTGAAATCAAGGATGCTGCCATTACTAATATATACCATTGATATTTTACACAACCGAGAGTGTCCCGGGCCCATAACCTGTTGATTGATATCGATTTATATTTCAAGGTACAATACCCAAATTCTACAGAAACTTCAACTTCGCTTCCTGTTCTTTCTCGTGTTCACAAGGTGACCAAACTAAAATAGATAAGTTCCAGACGGACAAAAGGGTGAAGACATCTATGGGTGAGTTAGATCAATACTGAAATGTTTAACGTTCATGTGAATAATTTGAAACAAAGAAGATTTTTTCCAGCATTTTTCTGGAAACCTAAGATAGCCTTCAAAAAAGAGGAAGCTTTGGTGGCTGGATATAGTGACATATATCCGATCATGTATATAGGTCAATCATACGTTGCACCAAATTTATTTGATGTTGGTTATGCGTTCGAGAGTTACGCATTCTTTTATGAAAAACCGACTCAAATTTCGGGAGAAGCCACTGTTTTTAATGTGAGTTCGTCATGCTATAATCTTCCTTTCAGATATCACAGGGTGAGGTGGGAAAGGCACTCAACTAGGATGCATGATAAAAATCATAATCTCCAACTGAATTATTGCAGGTTTTCAGCACCACCACTCCCGAGAAGTTCGAATGGGTCAACAGTACTTCCACTGATTTTGCTAACTTGGACAAAGATCTACTGATTCCTGGCGGTAGTCTCCCTAATGGTACACTAACTTATGTTGGTAGGCACATTCCAACAGACCACACTTTCCCTGGAAGCATTCGTGCAACACCTGAAGGGGCCGTTCTGAGGTCGTTCTATGGTTCATTTGTGAAGTTTCAAGTCTTGAAGTTGAAAGAGGTTTGACTCATTCGATGTTGTCGCGGCTTAAGCATCGAAATATAACAAATTCAACTTGGACGATTTTTTTTGAAAATGAATCTTTGGGATCAAGCAAACACATTTTGCCCACCTGATCCATATTTTTCCTACAAATCCGTTTCACTGGCGGAAGAAACGAAAGTATTCATTCATCAGTAGCGTTGATTGAAGTATTTTGGGAAGGTACCCAACTATACGAGACTAAACGAGAACAAAAATTGGAATGACAATTAGATGGCGCTGTGATCGAAATTGTAGTTCAAGCCGGTCACACTCAGGAGTCGTGGAACCCGTCGATTTTTCATTTCAGTAGATACAGATAACTGTAACTCGGTAGGAGCTGAGAAGATTCCTATAAGAATTTTCGTCGAAATCTCCGTGACTATATCTGCAATATTCTCAAGGATAGGGTTGATAATGAGAATAATGTCCCTGAAGAAGGGAAAAGTGGAATTTGTTTCTAATGTCCAAGTAGTCCCAATTATCAGGTGCAATTGAATGGAAAATTGAAAATTATTTCAATCAGATTGATGCTTTTTTGAGCGCTCGTACTACTTACACGAGGGCTATATCATTTCGTCACGATGTCTGTATTTTTCGAATTTTGAGCCGAAAATGGTCTGAATCGACTTTGTTCGACTCACTGATGACGAATCCGTCGAAAAATTTGAGTCTGTCCGTCCGGCCGTCCGGCCGGCCGGCCGTAAGCACGATAACTCTCGAACGCAACAACCTAGAGACTTGAAATTTTCAGTCCGTTCACTTTTGAACGGAAACGCCTAGGGACTTGAAATTTTCAGGATAGGTGTGGATCTCGAATGTCGTGATCACGTTCATCTATGAGCAAAATTATACTAGGGGTTCCGTAAATACGGTCGTTTGAAATTTTGGTTTCTCGATAATTTCAAAACTACGGATTCGATCGAGATGAAATTTTGTACTTTGATCGAGAATGATACATTAAAACAATAATTTGTCCAGATCGCATGACCAGAACCATAGAAACCATAGAAAATTGTAACTTTTGAACGGAAAGGCCTAGGGACTTGAAATTTTCAGGATAGGTGTGCATCTGAAATGTCGCGTTCATGTTTATCAATGAGCAGAATTATACTAGGCGTTCCGTAAATACGGTCGTTCGAAATTTTGGTTTCTCGATAATTTCGAATCGATCGAAATTTTGTATACTAATGGAGAATGATATATTCAAGCTACATTTCTCCAGATCACATGACCAGAACCATAGAAACCATAGAAAATCATAACTTTCGAGCGGAATGTCCTAGAAACTTGAAATTTTCAGGGTAGGTTTGAATCTCGAATGCCGCGGCCACGTTCATCAATGAGCGAAATTAGACTAGGAGTTCCATAAATATGGCTGTTCAAAATATTTTTTTCCTGATCATTTCGAAACTACTGATTGGATTGGGATGAAATCTTGCACCTAGCTTAGGAATAATGTATTCAAACTACGTGCCCAATTTTGTCCAGATCGCACCACCAAGACCATAGATACCGTAGAAAATTCTAGCGAATTATCGAAAAAAAATTTGTCACCTAAAGCACTGACATGAAGTCTGGAGTTTCGCCTAAGTTTCAGAATTTTTGTGGCAGCTGTCGAAAATTCCTTCAATTGATTTCCCAAACTGGAAAATGCGAATCTACCTACAAGGTGCATGTACGAGCGCTCAAAAGCGTAATTTTCTTAAAGTTTCCAGTTCCTGAAATCGGTTGCAGAATGGCGAATGCGCAGGTCAATACTGAATCGAATAAACGAGCCGATGATTTGGGATTCATCGATTTTTTCATCTTGGTCTGATTTGTAATGAGAAGTAGAGTTTCCGTGCATTTTTTCGGCTCAAGTGCTCGAAATCGATGTTCCAAGTTTTCCTTGAATTTTAATTTTAACTGTGTTTCTTTTGCCTACGTGGGGAATTTCAGATAATAAGTTAATGAAATTCAATTATCAGGTGGGATTAAATTGAAAATAATTCCAATCAGATTGATGCTGTTTTCTCGGAGTTTCCAGTTCCTGAAATTGGTTGCAAAATGGCGAATGCGCAGGCCAATACTCAATCGATTATACTAACATAACTACCTACCTTATCACAAGTATATTTGTTTAACAAGGTTAAAACGTCCAAAACTCAATAGAGAATGAATTCTCAGAACCATCGGTTGTACGACTTTATCCGAGTGCGTCTTGGATGAATCTTCCACGAATCCCAAGAAAATAAAAATTTTCGACCAACTCTCTTATCCAAGAGAATTATCCTTTCAAACTCGAGCGAGTAGCCCGAGAGCATTCAATATCATAAAGACCATCTCGTAGGCATAAATCTCCAGATTAAATTTTCCTTTGAAACTCAGTAAACATAAGCACATAAGAAATCATCATTTTGTTACTCCATAATGCTATCGTATCTCCTTTGTGATGTTATACACCGCCCTGCACAGGATGTGTAATATCGAATATCTCAAGAAATAGGGCGGTTATTAAATGGTTTTAGCTAGCGGAGTCGCAGTCGTATGTTCGGCGAGATGATGGGGCTCTTTGGGAGCCTGTTTGGCCATCGGCAACGAAATACGTATACTTAAAAGTGTTCATAACGATATAACGTAATCTCGAGTAGAACTTGTTAAACCGACAGGAATTTCAGTCTCGGGGAAAGATGATTCTTTGAAATTATCAAGTTTGGCATGAATTGCATTATCAAGAGATAAATATTCGCAGAAGCTTCATCGAATCTATAGTTTCATATAGTTGAGGTTTCAAATCAATCCGGTTAACAATGAGGTTACACTTCACCTTGTAAGGTTCCTCTCCGCCTTCATTGATGCACTGTATAATGCTTTGAACATCCTCGAATTATATTATAAGTTGGAGTGTGCTGATACTCAGAGTATAACAAGAATTAACACTTCAGTTCTGTTCTCTTGTTGGAGGTAATGGGGAAGACTGCCATTTTAATCAGGAGGAATGCAGATGTCTATATAATTGAATCTGTTAGAGGATTATAGGATATTTGAAATATATACCTATTATTGATAATTCCTATATGGTGCATGTATGGGAGGTCCAAAAATGCGAGCAATGTTATTCGAACCTTCTGATATATTATGTGCGAATATTCAAGATAAGTTCATCTTTATGCTTCTTGAAAAAATACGAACAAACAGATGTCTTCAACAGTATATGGCCATGGCCATGATATCTTCCTTTCTTCGACTAATGTTGCAGTTGAAATTGCCTGTATATATTTGTAGTCTCCGAATAATCACCGGGATTTCAGATGGAATTTCTTTAGTGTAGGAGAGTCAAAATACTAGTTACATAAATATTCAAAAATGAGAACCAAATTCATTAGCACAGACATTTTCCATGAGTTTTTTCTTCACTTTGCCTATTTTTGGTTGTGTTTCACTGTGATTATGAAATTCCTCATGTTAAACCTCTGAATCATATTTTATTTTGTTAATAATTTCGTGTTCTATGTCTTTGTTCTATAATTGTATGTGGTTCCATTATATATTATTTCATCTGGAGATATCGGTCTATTTTATTTTGTAGTCAATAGTAGGTACTTATATATTCTTCATCGTGCAATATTCTTGTCACATTTATAGGAGTGCAACTTTTTAGTTTAAAACGTTATGTTCTCCTTTAGATATATTTATTTCAGAAAGTCCCCTTTTTGTGAATTACTATTTGTTTTGTGATTTTGTTTGTTTTTGTTGGGATTATGTTCATAAATAGAAATATTTCCTCATTATCCGAATGAAAAAAATTATGCTTTTTTTTTGTACGAGACGAAAATTAATGGAAATATTTTGATGTAGGTATGCCTTTTCCATTTTCATTGCATCTCTGTTTCTTCTTTTCATATACAAATATAAACATAGCTGAGACCTGAAAGGTATCTCTGATAGATTAAGAATGTATCTCAAGAAGATATATTCGACTTAAATATGCTAAGCTACCAAAAGATATCAATCAACACATAACAAAAGTATCTGAACTATAACTATTACATGTCATCGACAAAAGAAATATGCATTAGAGTTGTCACTGAATTGAAACAAGTTAATACAGGGTGTTTTTAGAGGTGAAGCTTTTTTTGACAGGACTCATCGAAATGAGTCAAAATTCCAAAAATCCTTCATTTAAAAATTTTCACCAAGGCTGAGTATTTCAAAATCGAAGTGACCCGCGAATCTGAGAAATTTCCAGTGCGGATCTGACGTTACGTATTGAGATCTGAATGTGTTTATTGAATGCCTGTAGTTTACCGAAAATCATCTGACAGAGTGTATGATTTTTGTGACTTTTTTCCGAATTTCGGAATGTGTTTCCAAATAGGTATATAAGACGTGGTGGGTTGATTTCTTAGCCTGCACGCTCCCCGGATCTTAACCCCTGTGATTTCTTCTTTTGGAATTATTCGAAAACATTAGTGAACAGTAACAGTGAGGTGAATAGTGTTGAAGAACTGAAACAACGCATTGAAAATGCTTGTGAAATTATTCGTGAGCAAACTGACGTGATAGTTGCTGTATGTAATAATTCGTTATTACGCTGAGCAAGATTTTGTGCACATCAAACGAATGGTGACAATTTCGAACAATTTCTGTAAATAATTTACATCAATTTTATCGGTGAGTTTGTGAATTTTCTGATTTTTTTTAAGGACCTTTTTAATCAGTGAGTTTTTCCTTTCCCTAGCTGAACTTCAAGAATTATAACGTTCAGGAAAAATCTTCTAATAAAAGTTGAAAGAGAATATCCAAATTTGCGATAAAATCCAGCACTTTATTTACTTGCTGGAATTCATATGGCACCGTAATTAATGATATCTCTCAACAGAGAGATAACACGATCCAGAGTCGTCCTAAGATCTTTCGATGAGTTCTAGCACCTGTCAAAAAATTAGAAAAGCACTGCCGTGAAGGCAGGAGCTCTTGAGCGCTCGTACATGCACCTTGTAGGTGGATTCGCATTTTCCAGTTTTAGAAATCAATTGAAGGAATTTCTGACAGCTGTCAACAAAATTCTGAAACTTAGGCGAAATTCCAGACTTCATGTCAGTGCTTCAGCGGATCAATTTTTTTTCGATAATTCGCTAGAATTTTCTACGGTATCTATGGTCTTGGTGATGCGATCTGGACAAAATTTTGCACGTAGTCTGAGAACATTATTCCTCAGCTAGGTGCAAAACATTCATTCCAATCCGATCAGTAGTTTCGAAACTATCAGGAAAAAAATAGTTTGAACGGCCATATTTACGGAACCCCTAGTCTTATTTTGCTCATTGATGCGCGTGACCGTGAAATTCGCGATCCAAACCCACCCTGGAAATTTCAAGTCCATAGGCCTTTCCGTTCGGAAGTTATGATTTTCTATGGTTTCTATGGTTCTGGTCATGCGATCTAGAGAAATGTACCTTGAATATATCATTCTCCATTAGTATACAGAATTTCGTCACGATCGAATCTGTAGTTTGGAAATTATCAACAAAACTAAATTTCAAACGATTATATTTACGGAACCCCTGGTATAATTTTGCTCATAGATGAAAGTGATCACGACAATCAAGATCCACACCTATTCTGAAAATTTCAAGTCCCTAGGCGTTTCCGTTCAAAAGTTACAATTTTCTATGGTTTCTATGGATCTGGTTATGCGAGCTGAACAAAATTTTGCATGTAGCTTGAACACCTCATTTACCATTAGATTGCAGAATATCATCTCGATCGAATCTTTAGTTTCAAAGTAATCAGGAAAACAAAAGTTCGAGCGGCCATATTTACGGAACCCCTCGGCGAATTTTGCCCAATAACGAACTCAACCGCGGCATTCGAGATTCGAACCTATCCTGAAAATTTCAAGTTTCTAGGACATTCCGTTCGAGAGTTATCGTGTATACGGCCGGCCGGACGGACGGACAGACCGAATTTTCCGACGGATTCGTCATCAGTGAGTCGAACATAGTCGTTTGAGACCATTTTTGGCTCAAAATTCGAAAAATACAGACATCGTGACGAAATGATATAGCCCTCGTGTAACTAGTACGAGCGCTCAAAAAAGAGCCTCACCTTCAAAAATCATCAGATATCAAGTATATCAGATGATATGAAACGAATCCTCATTCACATAACTAACATGGATCAGTGATAGAGCTAAGATGTTATTCGACTTCCTAATTTGAGCATATTCGAAACGGTGTATAGAATGTAGCCGTGTGCTTTACCTGAATAGGATATAGGGAATATCTCCGCGATATCGCAGCTTTGCAACCGCGCTCTCCTTGTGATATAGCTGAGACATCAAGGATATGTCTCTGCTATAAAGCTGCTCTGCTGTTTGTTTCTGAGTTCGGATCTGGCTATCACAGTCTCATTTTATTTCCGTAAACTGTAGGTACAGAAATTCAGGCGAACCGTACGATTCTCAACGAATAATTCTAGATATCCCGTACGTCTAACGCCTTACGATCGGATCCAGCGACTCCACATCCCGGAAAAAATACAATCTTATTTCCTCCAGGTAATCTGAGACGCTTCATCGGGCACCTCGATCGAATTGGTATTCGTCCGGGCTCCGTGTGTGCCCCGTATATAAACCCCGTATCGCCTCGTCTTTGTCGAGGGTAATGAGTTTCGGACACTATGTATAGCCCAAATTTTCGATGTCATAGCGTGGCCGGGCTTATTGAACCCGGATAAGGGTTCAAGGATGAAATTACGTCAATTCATCGTTTGATGCCCATCCGCAGCATCACAAAATGATTGGCCAACTACGCTTTGATTTGTCGACTTCCGAACAAATACTCCTCCGTTGTTGACTGTTGTTGGCATCAAACGTGGAACTATCCAATTTGGATATTGAATGACCGGACTGAAATATCAATAGAGATAAGCTTCCATTCTCTATGAGATCCAAAGTGTACTTCAAGTTATGTGGCCTATTAGCCGATTGAACGTGGAGCATGTCATAATGTGCAAAAATTTATCAAGGAAACTCATCTTGGATGAATCATAAAAGGTCGAAAAAACTACCTCTTCAACTTGAAATTTATAGAATTTCTTTCTCACCTGGCGTGAATATTGAATAATAGACGAATAACTCATCACCTCTAGCGCGTATACCGCAGAAAATCTATATTAATAGAAAAGGATCTATGGTTTACCCATGTTCTGGCATCACGTTCAAACGACTGCACCAAACTTGGTAATTCTTTTTTAGTTGTGTTCATTATTGTCAGGACAAGGTTTATACAACGAAATTTTTCAGAAAAAGTCGTACGGAAAAGAAAAAAGGCTTTCCTTTTTCTTCCGACAAAGCGAACAATCATGGATCACTTATATTTCATGAGGATTTTGACAGTTTTCACTGTGATTGATATATATCGTTGTGTTGTGGGATAGTTATTGTGATTGAAAAAATGCCATTAGTGAGGCGTCCAAATATTGGTCGGCGGATGCGGGACCCAAGACGAGTTCGTAATGATCGAGACAATGAGTCTGAAGAAGAGCGTAGGCAGCGAATGAAGACAAACAGAATGAGATCAATCAGTGACGAATGCACATTCGTTAAGACTTTCACATCATTCCGAAAACATCATCTGGATCAAAATCCAAAAGTCCAAAAATTCAATTTCTACCCTAAAGATCAGCGTTGACCTTTCGGCCGATGAAGTCTCGGGCTCACTGTTCCGTTTGCAAAGATTAAACAAAGGCAATTTGGGATACATCATCCGGAGGCTGCAGCGATGAATTATAACAGTCGGCAACATCTCACCAATGAGGCCAGTCAAATTAGAACAACCCTCGGGACGCTTAATCTCCCCGACTTGATGCTAACGAACAAAAATGGGGAGAAAAGAGATTCCGAATATTTAATCTCCATTTGGATGAAATACACCGTTCGGAAAATTCGATTAAATTTTGATAAGGAAGGCATTGGAGTGTTGTCGGATGGATATCGAGGAGTGCGGCGATATCGACGATCCACGATTTCATGGAGTGATTCGGGTTTGGTGGAGTAACGATGGGGAGATCTCATTCGGGAGATTTAACTGATGATTCTGTTGAAAGGGATGCAAGATGTTGAATTCGAAATTCGACTATTATGAATTTCGGTAGGTAAATGAGATGTTGACGTGGAGGATTGCATTAAGGTTGTGAAAATAAAAATTAATTCATCTATGATCATTATGATTTGACATGAGGTGACACTGTAGCGAGAATATAGAACGAAATATCATGACACGAACCATAGATTCTGTGAACCAAACCGGCCGTCAGAGTGACAAATAATGTAATTTTATTTTTACTTCAATGTATAGCATCATAGAACATATTCAATGTTTGAACGCCAGATCAGAAAAACTCAATTTCATTTCCACGTGGAACAGCTATAAAGCTGGATATACAGGGTGTTTTTAAGGTGAGGCTTTTTTTCACAAGTGCTAGAACTCATCAAAAGAGATCATTTCGCCGGAAGTTGATCATATAGAATATTCAATTTGAATAAACTGCAAAAAATCTTGGGCACCAAAATCTCAATACAACTCTGGATCTTGTAATATCTCTGTTGGCCATACGCATTCCAGCAAGTAAATAAAGTGCTAGATTTTATCTCAAATTTGTATATTCTCTTTCAACTTTTACTAGGAGATTTTTCCTGAACGGTATAATTCTTGAAGTTCGAACTAAGGAAAGAAACAATTTACTATTGAAAAAGTCCATAAAAAAAATTAGAAGGTTCACAAACTCATCGATAAAATTGATCCAAATTGTTTACAGAAACTGTTCGGAATGGTTTGATGTGCCCAAAATAATGCCCAGCGTAGTAACGAATCAAAACATGCAGCAACTATCACATCAGTTTGCTCACAAATTATATCACAAGCATTTTCAATGCGTTGTTTTAGTTCTTCAACACTATAAACCTCCCCGTTACTGCACACTATTGTTTTCAAATGAACCCAAAAGAAGACCAAACAGGGGTTGAGATCCGGGGAGCGTGCAGGCCCAGAAATCGACCGACCACGTCCTATTTCTTCTTCTTGTCATATTCCATGTGCTTTGGTGAGAGGCCACCTACACGATCAACATCCAATTGCATTACCCTCGTGAAATTAATGACAGTGATGTGATAGATTCTTGAAAAGTTGTATATTCAATTTGAAAAAGGTGCAAGAATCTTGGGCATCATCATCTTAATACTACTCTGTTAGTGTATGCATTCCACCAAGTAATTAAAGTGCTGGATTTCATCGCAAATCTGTAAATTCTCTTTCAACTCTTATTAGGAGATTTTTCCTGAACGGTATAATTCTTGAAGTTCGAAGTAAGGAAAGGAAAAATTACTGATTGAGAAGGTGCTAAAAAAAATTTGAAATTTTACAAACTCACCGATAAAATTGATCCAAATTTCTCACAGAAATTGTTCGAACTGGTCACCATCCTTTTGATGTGCACAAATTTTCGACGGGCGTTATAACGAATAGTCACTTATACAGGGTGTCCCGAGTTCGAGTGCCTACTATTCGTTTCTTGAGAACCGGACGTATTTGAATCTGAAAATTTATGATATTGTTCGACTTTATCTACTGAGCTAAAATATTCTTGAAGTCTGGACATTTTCAGTTATACAGTGAAAATAAATTTCTCGAAAATTTTTTTTTGCATTTCTTATATGATCGATTATTCAATTTTGAATATATTTCTATTCAAATCGTTGCATTCGTCGGAATAGGTTTCAAAATATCGAAAAAAAATTAGAAAAGAGGGAGATATGTCTCCATTTGAGCTTCCAAGATTTGATTTTTAGACACATCAGAGTATTTCACCAAAATATTCGAAATTTCTATTTCAGATGAAGAAAAGTTTGGCGGGCATACTTTTAATTTTATTAGCACTCATTTTGATAAAGTTTTTCATAAAAAATTATTTAAAATAAATCGATAAAAATCGAACAATATAATAAAACACATGAAGAAAGACAACTACATACAATGATAAGTTTCATTTGAGCCAGAAGGAAGACTGGTCAATGTCAAATTCGGAAATGTCAGTTCATATTCTTCATTCAATCTACACTATGATCTAATTTCATTTAATTTTTATCAACATTTTCGTCCGAATTCCTTCTTGAAATTACTAACTTATACCATATCTTCCATTGCTACGACAATAGTGCAGTGGCCAATAAAACTGTTCAGGATCACGAGAGTGCATCTAGTGAGTTTAAACAGGAATCCATCATCATCATCCTCTGCTACAAGAACCGGGTGCAACTTCTTGTAATTCCCATTCGCAGAACCAATCCTCTTTTTCCTATTTGCTTCAGAACTACCACGAAATCATCCTATATCATCTGATCATCAAAGTATTCCCTGGGTTTTCATCCAGGTAAAAATATTCGGATAAGTCTTCTTGATCTGGATCATAATCATTCAATTCATGAAAATAAATCTCATCCTGTGTGGTCAACACGAATGCTTAAATTAATAAAGCTATAGAGCACCTAACTATGGTACTTCCGGCTGGAAATTAAAGTAACAACCCCCGTATTTGACGAGCAAAAGCCCAGGGCAAGAGCCCGACAGTAAAACCAACGAAAAGGCTCACCCGGACGGAGCCAAACAAAGAACCGGGGTGAAACTTTCATTAAACTTCAAATCAATGTAAATTACATTCAGCGGTCAGTGGAGCTTCTACGGTGGCCAGATAATCGAGCAGCGTCAATTCACTCAGCGTTAAAAGGGTCCACTCGAGACTTCTTTATTGGACTTCGGTACCCTCCCCATCCCGCAGGACCCCTGCGATCCAGTCCGGACCATATCTGGAGTGCACTTTTGAGAAAAAATACGGCGCATAATGCGGAACCCCGGAACGTGGATGCGAGTCGCCCTGATTTAATTACACTTGAAACACACCCAATATGATTATTTACGGTTCACAAGATGCTTACCCCAAGACGCGGAGCAATGTGCTTAAGTGGTGTGGAATAATTGTGGAGACTGAAAACTCCGAATAATGTCCACACCATATACTTCTTCCTTTTCTTCCTTGGCTCTCAAGATGTTCACGTCGTCCTATTCTTTTATTCATGGACCTGAATCTGACGACGTGGAGTTTCGTGAAAACAATTGGATACTGCGGGAATGTTTCATCCCGAGTTGACGATGTTGATCTAACCGAGATAATAATTGCTGCTGGGGAAATATTGCGCTACTTTATCATTCTGGATATTTTATTCCCTCATTTACATGTGAATCGCCCATTTGGGGACAGGGAAAATGGAAAATATCGGAATTAACTCGGAGAATTCGGTGAAAACACAACGGTGTTCACCAAGATGCAGAGTTTGTTTATTTCTCTCATAAAATTCCTAACTGCATTCGTCGTATTGAATAATATGAACATAACCTTCACATTGAATTCTACGATGATTATAGAATCCAATTACTTTCTTCTTCTAGTCTTTTCCCATGTGCTTTGGTGAGAGGCCACCTACACGATCAACATCCAATTGCATTACTCTCGTGAAATTAATGACAGTGATAGATTCTCAAAAAGTTGTGTATTCAGTTCAAAAAAGGTGCAATAAATCTTGGGCATCATCGTCTTAATACTACTCTATTAGTGTTTGCATTCCAGCAAGTAAATAAAGTGCAGGATTTGATCGCAAATCTGTAAATTCTCTTTCAACTCTTATTAGGAGGTTTTTCCTGAACGGTATAATTCTTGAAGTTCAAACTAAGGACAGGAAAAATTACTGATTGAGAAGGTCCTAAAAAAAATTTGACATTTTACAAACTCACCTATAAAATTGACCCAATTGTTTACAGAAATTGTTCGAAATGATCACGATTCGTTTGATGTGCAAAAATCTTGCCCAGAGTAATAACGAATTATTACATGCAGCAACTATCACTTCAGTCGGCTCACGAATAATGTCACAAGCATTTTCAGTGCGTTGTTTTATTTCTTCAACACTATTCACCTCACCGTTACTGTACACAAATGTTTTCAAATGACTCCAAAAGAAGAAGTCATAGCGGCTGAGATCCGGAGAGCGTGCAGGCCAAGAAATCGACCCACCACGTCCTATACACCTATTGGGTCAGGTCCTTGCAGGGAATTTCTCAGATTCGCAGGTAAGTTTGATTTGGAAATACTCGGCCCTGGTGAGTATTTCATATACAGGGTGTTCCTAAATTGGAGGTACAAATGGAGAGTAAGTAATTTTAAGAAAAAAAGTCCCATGAATATGGGATCGCAAACGTTTTGTTTTCGAGATACAGGGTGTTAATGTTTGAATTTTTTTCAAAGTTTTTTCCCCACAGTATCTAAACTTCACAAGATATTCAACTGAAATTTGGTATAAATATTACAATTGGGAGTATATACCATGTGACATGCCAATTTTACGTCCAAATTTATAGAGTGATATTTTTTCTGGAACACTGTCCCCTGTTTTCCTCCAGAACTTTTTTTTGGTGATCCACTATTTATTTGAAAAAATATAAAAAGTAGCTTTGTTGTTATACTAAACTTTATGGTGTTCTGTACTTTCGTCGTGTCTGCTACCGATTTCGACAAAAAAAAATTTTGAACGATTCTCTCGAAATCCAGAAAAATCTAAATTGTCACTAGTAATACCACTAGAGGTCAAATTATTGCCGGAAATTTTTTCGAGCTCATGAATATTTTGAAAATTATCCCGAGTCGAAGACGAGGGATAATTTCCTAAAAATATTCATGAGTGAGAAAAAATTTCCGGATTTAATTCGACCTCGTGTGGTATTCGGTAAGAAAATTCCACACCAAATGCGTTTATTTCCAATAACATCGATTTTTGTCTTCATCAAGTATAATATTCTGTCATTATAAACGTCAAAAAAATTTCCAGTATAATTCGCTGTTGGGTACCGTGAAAAAATTTCCACTAAAATTCATCCGTTGCGATGGTGATCTGTCAGAATTACACGTTCTGATTGGTTAAAAATCACATGTGTGGAATTTTCATAAAAATTTAACCTGTATATTTGCTATCGAAATTGGCATGTCACATGGTTCGAAATCTCAATTGTAATACTAATGCTAAATTTCAGTTGAATATCTTGTGAAGTGTAGATAGTATGAGAAAAAACTTTAACACCCTGTATCTCGAAAACGAAGCGTTTGCGATACCATGTTTATGGAACTAATTTTCCTTGAAATTTCTCTAAGAATCTTCCCTCTTCGTTTGTACCTCTAATTTAGAAACACCTTGTAAAGTATTGTTGGAAATTTGACATATTTCGATAAGTTCAAGCATCTGTCGAAAAAAAGGCTCTCCTCCAAAAACACCCTGTATAGATATACCACACGAAATATATATTTGATAAGAGAATTAATATTTGAAATTATTCTTCACTTCACTCAATTATTTTCAAAGTCTCCATTTCAGCATCCAAGATTTGATTTCTAGGCACTTCAGAGTATTTTACCAAAATATTCAAAACTTTTGTTCCAGATGAAGAAAAGTTTGGCAGTCTTTCAATTTTATTAGCTCTCATTTTGATCAACTGTTTCATAAAAAAATTAAAAACAAAGATTATAATGAAACATTGGACGATAATCAAATACAATTCATTTAAAATACATGAAGAAAGACAACTACATGCAGTGATAAGTTTCCTCCGTATCCAAAGAAAGACTTGTCAATGTCAAATTTGGAGTTGTCAGGTCTTATTCTTCATTCGATATTCACTTCAAAGATCTAATTTAATTAATGCAAAAAACAGGCCTGGACTTGAATGGGTTGTCTGACGTTTTTGACGGTTTCACGAGATTGGATCGCGGCCTTCGGCCGCGCAAGTAAATGCTTTCAACAGATTGAAATCTGATTTGTTTCCGACGTAATTTTTTCTAGACTTTTCACATATGCTACGACGAAATAAAAATTCTGATCTGGTGTTTCTTGTTTTGGTTATTCCAACGTGAGATGTATGAATAAATGATGGATGATACCAATTTTTTTCTGGTTATTGCCCCGATTCCGGGAATTAATTGAATTTCCGAAGAGATCGGCTCGGGCATTAGCAGAAACCGAACAAAAGGAGCATTGTGGCCGCGATCGGGATGGCTGCCGGATTAATCGGCCCATAATTCGGCACAATCTTATCGCGGCGGGCCTCGAACGGTAATTAAGAGTGACTATCCAAACATCCACAACTCTAAATCTCGAATTTTCCCGAGTGTCTTTATTAAAGTGTTCCGTGGCAATTAATAACTTTCCGGGTTGGGAGGAAATCAATGATGCATAAAGCACCGGAGTTAATTCAATTCAAATAAATAAATGGCTCGCAGTATTTCTGCAAATTCCACAGAAAATCCATTCGAGATAAACACGGCGGTCTCGGGCCCGGGAGTTTGCTTGACTGGCTAGTAATTAGCCTCTTCTAATTGCGAACTCAGCAACTCTGCGGTGGGGTGGAAGGGGGGGAAGCGTAGGAAAAACCATCGCGGGCTTCTGGGCAGGAGTGGTCCGGTACGGGCAGTGGTTTTGGAGATGGACCCTTCAGAGTTTTCCGTCGATTCGTCCGAAACTGAGTTTTCCTGGGAAAACCAGTCGGTGAGGTTGGATGGGTTCTGATTAGGCCCCGATCGTTCCATGAATGAACAATCCATTAGGGATATAAGTTCTTGAGTTTATTCCGCATTTTTGCTCGCTCTATGAACAAAAAGGTTTTCATTTCGTTCAAATTATGTCCGGCCGGCCATCCGGCCCCTACGTAAACACAATTGCTTTCGAAAGAGAGTAAGATATACTTTATTTAAGAATTATTGACATCGAAGCAGGCCTTGAACCTCCAGTCGAGGCTTTATTTATGGTTACAAAAAGTAACTGTTCAATTTCATCATAGAAATAGAACATCAAACATAAATATAACCTAGAAAAGTGTTCAGTATACGAATGATCGAATAATTAAGCCGGAATATTATTCCGACTGCAGTTTAAACATGGGAATTCGGGTTTGAAAGTGCAAAAATATCATGGAATGCTTCCATATGAAATTATCTGATATTCCAAGCAAGTCGTTGAGTTGGGATATCGATCATATAAAAGTGAATGGATTGGAAAAAACGTTATATATATTAAGAAATGGAACCCCCAAATAAAAAACTTGAACAGGAAAATCAGCACCATAATCTACATCCTCAATGTTATGAGATACCATACCCAACAAGATACATTGAAGCTCCTGTACACAGCCAATTTTCAGTCAACCCCATCATATAGCATTGTTCACTGGGGAAACAGTACATCACGGAACAAAATATTTAAAACACTAAAGCGAGCTAAGTATAGAATGAAATATAGAGGGTCTTGAAGAGGTGTTTTCGGAGTGAACTATTTGAACCTCTTCTGAACAACAACCCAACTAGGAAAATTGATCCTTATACAGGGTCTTTCACGAGGAACCTCACCCATATTTATACGGGAAACTACTGAACGTATTTTCATGAAATTCAGCACTTATAAGTATTTCACGATGCTGATGAAATCTAAAATATTTTCAAGGCATGAGCACCTCCGGTTTTTCCGGAAATGACGTCAACTTCCGTTTTTCAAATTAGAACACCATTTTTTTATTGCAGAAATAGATTCCTTAGAAAATTTCAAGTTATTTTGATGTAACATTTTTCAGTTTTGGTTGGAAAATTCTCTCTGAGCGGGAAAATTCGAAAAAAAAATCGAAAATAGAGCTCCGCTGAAACAAGAATAACTTCGAGGTTTTTGGATGGAAAATTTTCATTTTTGGGATTTTTCAAGATGTAAGATTGATGTATCCACTTTTAAAATCAAAATCGCGATTCATGATACAGGGGGTGAAAAAATCGCTTTCAAAGTTAGGGATGACAAAATCGTGAAAAATCAATTTTTTCAAATTAGAACCCCATTTTTTTATGGCAGATATTGAATCTACGTTAAAAAATAATGTGAATGTATGCATCACACCCTTGCCCTAAAATGGATATTTTCTGAGTTATTCACAAAAAACTGTTTTTCGTCTTGAATTTTCAGCTATTTCTTTTCCCTTCACGCCAAAAAGATGAAATTTTCAGGAACTGTTATTTGAACCATGCTGTAGATTTTTCACCCCTTCTTGAAACCGACTTCAAGTTACTATTAGGAGAACCATGGCAAACTCTCGCAGTTATAACTAGAGAAGATGCTCAAAGTTCTGACCGTTAATTTCTAGACATTTATTTATACGTCTCAGGAATGCTTCGTGCGTTGCTCTTCTTATTTCATCGGGAGGAAGAGATCTGCAAAAGTGTTTAAAAACCAAATTGAGTTTCAAAACTATGAATCTAAAAATCTAAACAAACCTGAACGCATTTCTGACTCGTTCTATGCAGTCCTCTTTATCAGTCAGGGGAGTTGAGTAGACAATATTTTTTATCCTACCCCAAACATAATAGTCTAAAGGAGTTAAATCGGGAGAACGTGGTGGCCAAAGATGAATTATTTATTTATCACTGGAGAGAAAACCGATGGCCGATTAGTTGAAATAAAGAGGTTTCCGATACAAATTCGAATCCAAATTCGCCATCTATTTAGGAACAACCTGTAACTTTTTTCTCTCGCATATTAGGGTAGTAAAATCTAAAACATGGTTTAAGTAACAGTTCCTGAAAATTTCATCTTTTTGGCGTGAAGGGAAAAGAAATAGCTGAAAATTCAAGACGAAAAACAGTTTTTTGTGAATAACTCAGAAAATATCCATTTTAGGGCAAGGGTGAGATGCATACACTCACATTATTTTTTAACGTAGATTCAATATCTGCCATAAAAAAATGGGGTTTTAATTTGAAAAAATTTATTTTTCACGATTTTGTCATCCCTTACTTTGAAAGCGATTTTTTCACCACCTGTATCATGAATCGCGATTTCGATTTTTAAAGTGGATACATCAATCTTACATCTTGAGAAATCCCAAAAATGAAAATTTTCCATCCAAAAACCTCGAAGTTATTCTTGTTTCAGCGGAGCTCTATTTTCGATTTTTTTTTCGAATTTTCCCGCTCAGAGAGAATTTTCCAACCAAAACTGAAAAATGTTACATCAAAATAACTTGAAATTTTCTAAGGAATCTATTTCTGCAATAAAAAAATGGTGTTCTAATTTTAAAAACGGAAGTTGACGTCATTCCCGGAAGAACCGGAGGTGCTCATGCCTCGAAAATATTTTAGATTTCATCAGCATCGTGAAATACTTATAAGTGCTGAATTTCATGAAAATACGTTCAGTAGTTTCCCGTATAAATATGGGTGAGGTTCCTCGTGAAAGACCCTGTATATACTCGAGGCAAGAATTGACACTAGCACGAAGACACGTGCATGAAGATCTTCAATGCGTTACCCAAACAGTTTCATTCGATAAGAAATGTTAATATATTGGAAGAAGAATTAGTTGCATTTTTGCTGAATGTTGAACCATACAACTTGCTAGAATATTTTGAATCTCGTAAAGCTAAAACTACATCAACATTGTAACCAGTAACTGAAAATTATTTGCCTCATTCCCCATTATTGTATTACAATAATTGTAGGAACTAAATAAATATCATTAATATTATTATGGAAATGAGAGAGGAACAAAAATTAAGAATCAATGACGATGACCAATTTGTAAATTATTTAGTGCTCGGTGAATAGTTAAAGAAAGTCAATTTTTATTTTCATTTATCAAAACTGTCCATGAATTATTGAAAATATTATAATTGATGAGCAATTCTACAATTATTCAGTATACTTTTGAATTGTGAACAATATAGCATGTGTTCAATGTCAGTATAAGCAAAGAGAATATGAAGAGGGTACCATACAGTATGAGTAGAATAAATAAACTTAAAATATCTACGAATGATACAAGAGCAAAAAAACTTTGTTTTCACGTATAAGTGTAGTGATTTGGATGTGTTCATTGAATAAGCTGACATAATACTATTGATGGGCATCCTTTTGCAGGGAAGGTTTCAATTTTTCAATAACCTATTTATAAAATAATTTACCATTCATAGTTTATGGTAATCCTCATCATGAATACTACTGTCAAGAATCAGATCACATACAGGTAAAAATTCATCAATTGTTCTAGCATTCAAAATGGTGTACCTTCGACTTTCACCCTTGAATATACTCGGCATACCTTCTGGATTACTTTCTACTGTCCACTGTTCCACTGTCCTGACGAATTTGAATACCGTTTTCAAATATCCAAGTTTCATCTAGATAAATGAATTTTACGTTCTGTCCCATGTATTCTCGGTATTTACCACAAAATCGTACTTTATTTATTATATTGTTCGGTTTATCAATAAGATTTTTCCTTCGATAAATTTTTTTGTATTTTATCCAATTTTTTTTATGATATAATACGTGATAATCGATTAAAATTTAGGTGCTCTTTGGTCAGTTCAAAAAGGATATCTAAACTGATATATTCATTATTTTTAATTTTAGCAAAAACAATGTCATTCAATGTCTCTTTGAAGGAATATTTATATTGCACAGGTTTTCATCCACTGCTAATTCCAGGCTGTAATAACATGCTAATATTCTACGGACAGTGCTCGGAGAAATCTGAAAATTTAAGAGACATTGATCAATCAGAATACACTTTGAGTAGGTGAATAACAGTTTACCTGATACACAAGCGAAACTCGATTAATGCTAGCGGAAATATATGCCGAATCTTTGAAAAACTCGAAGTAACACTTAGAAACTGCATCGCGTTCTCTTGTTGCAAAGTTCGATGTATCCTGGTAAATTCCAGCCATTTCAATAGCATAATACGAAAAATACTCAAATTCAGAGCTAATTTTTATAATTATTCACCAATATCTGGATAAAATCATCTAAGCAAGGTCTATGGGATATATTAGCGTTATTCCTATACCAAACTGAATTCAGCAACCCAAAATATCACTGAATATTCTATTACCAACTTAAATTCGATTTTCCACAGCCTACCAAGATGTCAATAATTCTTAAACGGAGTATAGATATAGCCCTCTAAATTGGCAATTCAATCCTATCGAGTTGTATATTTTCAGTGAGTCGTAAAATGGAGGTTCATGTGAAATTTCGTACGCAAATATTCTTCAAAAAAAAATTGACTCGACTCCTTAATGATCGCAATGACACGCCTATTAAACGCCAACGCAGGGCCAGCTCCTCCGCCGCAATTTTATGAGAGGAAGTTGAAAAAAGTGGCCTTTTTCTCGCAGGAAATTCAAAGGAAAGTGTGAAATTCATTATACGAAAATTTTCTTACCGACGTCGCAGCCTCACGGCCGTTAAGGAAAGAGTTTTCGGGTCGGCTCGGAGAGAGGCATTCAGCCGGCAAATTTATTACGTAAGGTGGTCTTGACAAGGGGCTCAGGCAGCGAAGACGTATCGCGATAGAAAAATACAATGACCCAGGCATTGGCGTTGTGTTGGTCTTGGCGAGAAATACAGACTGGCTTTTATTCGGGGTTTATTCCACTGGCGATGTCACGAATTCCGGGATTTTTATGGGGTGACCTTCTCGAATTGAATCAACAATTCAAAAGTTGAAATCATCAACGTTCCTGTATCCTTCTCAGGGACAGCGCACGTCTACATTGTATAAATTTGTTCAATATAAAATTGATTCAGTCGTTTTTATGAATATTTTTCGTCTAGTACAAAAATAAAGGAAAAATTTTTTTCATCCCAAAATGATCAAGTTTCGAAAAATTTCGACGATGTGTCAAAAGCCGAATAATTCAATTCTGGGAGAAACGTCATGGAATGTTCGACGTAATAATAAGAAAATGTATTCATTCATCTGAATTATTTCAGCGAAAATTAAAAAAAAACACAAAACAAAGAATGATTCACAAATAAATGTATTTCTGAAGAAAATATACCAGGAGAAAAACATAACGTTAATAATTAAAAAAAATTGCACAAATATAGATATAACTAAAACAAAAATATTGCACGAAGCATATACATGTAAGTACTACAATCTTCGAAAAATAGATCATTGAAAAAAAAGTATAATGAAACCACTTGAAAAATTAACGAAATCATCGAACACAAAAATATCAACGACAAAAAATATATTTCTGAAAATAAAAGAAGACAAATTGCAATCACCGAAAAGAACAACATCCAATAGTGAGATAAAAAACTCTGGAGAAATTATTTCTGAATATTTATGTTAATAGAATTTTGTAGTTTTTTGTTCTGAATTTGAACAAAATAATGCACAAATGAGAATATGACTACAACAAAAATATTGCACAAAGAAATGTATGCATGTAAGTACTGCAAATTTCCAATAGGGATATGATTACAACAAATATATTGCACAAAGAAATATAAACTTGTAGGAACAAAAAACTTCGAAAAAATAGACCAACCCCCAGAAAGAAAAATATAATGGAACAACCTGAAAAACATTAACAAAATCATTGAACACAGAAATATTGACTAAATAAAAAATATTTCTGGAAATAACAGAACACGAAGTGAAATCAGAGTAAATAACAACAAAAAATAGTCAGATAAAAAAACTCTAGAGAAATTGTGCTTATAAATATGGTATATTATTTTTCAAATATCTATATAAACAGTATTTTCAAGTTCTTTCTACTGAATTGGATATGAAAATCGTTTCTTAAATATCACAAATATCGCCTGAATATCTGAAAAAACCGATCATAATGAACTATCATCAAAGACGACGCCCTTCAAATCAAACTTGATGAAATGTAGTGAAAAAAACTCAACTCAAAGCACAAAACAAAAAATGATTCATAAAAAAAACATATTCTTGAAGTAAATATACCAGAAGAAAAACATAACGTTCAAAATGAAAAAAATATTGCACAAATATGAATATGACTATCGCAAAAATATTGCACAGAGAAATATATACATGTAAGTACTACAAACTTCACTGAAAAAGACCAACCCCCAGAAAGAACCACCTAAAAGAAATTAACAAAATCATTGAACACAGAAATATTAACGAAATAAAAAAATATTTCTGAAGATAATAGAAGACAAATTGCAATCACAGTAAATAACAACAAAAAATAGTCACATAAAAAAAACTCTAGAAAAATTGTGCTTATAAATATAGTATATTATTTTTCAGTATTTATGTGGAGAGTATTTTGATGTTTTTCTACTGAATTTTAAATGAAAATCGTTTCTGAAATATCACAAATGTCGCCTAAAATTCTTAAAAATATTGCACAAATATGAATATGACTACAACAAAAATATTGCACAAAGAAATATACACATGTGAGTACAGCAAACAAAAATAGACTAACCCCCAGAAAGCATAATATTTATAATGAAACCTCATAAGAAAATTCAAAAAATCAGAATATAGAAATATTAACGAAATAAAAAATACTTCTGAAGATAACAGAAGCAAACACGGTAAAAAAACAACAAAAAATAGTCAGATAAACTCTAGAAAAATTGTGCTAATAAATATAGTATCTTATTTTTCAATATTTATGTTAAGAGTATTTTGAAGTTGTTTTTACTGAATTTCAAATGAAAATCGTTTCTGGAATATCACAAATGTCACTTAAAATTCTAAAAAAACCGATCATTATGAACTATCGTCAAAGGCGCCGGCCTTCAATTCAAGCTTGATGAGATGTGGTGTAAAAAACTGAACTCAAAGCACAAAACAAACAATCATTCTGAAATGAATATATTCCTGAGGAAGGAAAACATAACGTCCAAATGAAAAAATATTGCACAAATATGAATATGACTACAAAAAAAAAGTTGCACAAAGAAATATATACATGTAAGTACAGCAAACTTCAAAAAAATAAACCAACCCCCAGAAAGAATAATATAATGAAACTTCATGATGAAAACAGAAGTGAAATTCAAATCACAGTGAAGAACAAAGGGAAAAGTATATGAGGAACTTTTTAGATAAATAACCTAGCCTTTGGTGTAAACCACAAAATAAATCCCGTTGGATACTTTCCACGGTCTGCGTGAAGATTTCCCGACTAACTATTATTTTCGTCATGATTTATTGTTCGAACGTTCAATATCACAAAATAGCAACCAAGTGCCGAATTCCCTCTTTCATCCCCCATTCTCTATCTCGCCGTTATAACATTGTCTGAAAAGAGGAAAGTACACACAAACTCGATAATTAATGGTGGCATGTTGTTTCAATGCAATTACGTCTCGATAATCTATTGAGGATCCTCTTCCGAACGAAGGAGTTCTTCCTTCGATTTGGAGTGGCCTTAAAGAGATAAAAGCCCCCATTTACCATTGATGACTCGGCGAAGATAGATGGAGTTGTTTTCGTCAAAAAAAAACTTTCACTTTGTTCGAGAACTTTGGAGTGACGAGTCGGTGGCTGATAATGTTGGACCATTTTCGATTTTGATTCGAAATTCATATTCTCGAAAATTTATTGGGTTTTTAACTGAGTGGAGTCCCTAGATTATAAAATTAAAATTGTTTCAACAACGCAGTTTCACCCGAATAGGGCTGAACGTGTTCAATTACACTTGACATTTGAATAAGCGTGTAAACTCCATCAGGCGGAACGTGAGGAATCAAATGGGGATGATACAGCGAATATATTTTTCCACACTTACGGGGATGTGATGTATCAGGCCCATACATCTTTCTAATGGAGCCCTCGCCGAGTGTGCTGACTCCAGCAGGCCCGTTGACATCATCCTCTTTCGTCCAATCGCCACGTAGCGCCCTACCCGGTGCGTCTTCAAATTCTCATCAAAAAATACACGCGTAGCAATTTGGAGGACAATATCGTTTCCATTCCCCCTTAGATCTGGCAGTTATTAGACAGTTCCGTTTTAAAATTTTTATTAAAAGGTGCAGGACTAAACAGGGGATGATTTGGCGACCATTGTAGATTTTTCATTGCGTTAAATTTTAGGGAATTCAGTGGTTGGAGGTGAATAGAAACATATGTTCGTAAGTCGAAGAAAAAAACCTATCGGAATCTGAAATGAGGTGAATAATATTAAATTGTTTTCAATCCAACTCTAGCCCAACACTTTCGAAGGTTTCCGTTATTTTGAACTATTAATAAAGACGAGTCACTCATTTACAACTTTGTAGCCGATTGGATGTTATGACTACTTGCGATGATAAGATCGGAAGAAAAGAGAATGTGCAACTGCGATCAATTTGTGGGAAAATTTCAGAGAAAAAAATGTAACAGTGTGGGCGTCTCAATGTCCACTCAAGAATTGTGATTATGGAAGAGGGAAAAAGTGTATCTTTGAGGGACTCTGAAAGTGTGAGGGTCAGTTGTGATCGGTCGGGGCCGCGGAGTCGGTTGTTTCGCGAGTCGGGGAAGGGCTCGGGAAGAGCCCGGTCTGGGACCAGGAGTTAGTTTTTCGGGAGTAAAGAACTCGGGAAAGTTAGGTGTTTTTAGTCGGGGACTCGCTTTAGGGGAAGTTGAAAGTCGAGAAAGGAGCCACAATAGGTAAAGAATTCTAGGTTCCCTTTTCGATTTAGAAGAGTTGCTCGCGGGTAGAGAACTCATTAAGAGGCAATCGTACAGGGTTGGTTTTCCGGTTCGAGGCCGGTGAAGTTGAAAATAGCTAGTATTTTTCAGTCGAGGATTTTATTAGAGTTCTGATTAAGGGAATAATCTGTTTTAGATCGTGGAAATAACTGTTGAAGAAGTTGCATTTTGCGTATTCGTTACGGGAGTGCGAAAAAAGAACAAAAAAATAACGTCACTTTCGGAGTGAGTGAATTTGTTTCCAAGTAGGTACAAAAATGAATTAGGTGGTTTGCAGATCAAGGTAGGAAAATTCAGTTCAAAGTTTTAACCCCTTAATGGTGTTATTGTAATCCCCAATATTATTGATATCTTGACCCGAAGTTGATTCGATGTATTTTCGATGTAAGGTATTTGAATAATAGTTGCATTTATTTGGTAGCGTTGATTAATTGACCCCTCGTACATTTGGATTGGTATGTTTATAGGAAGTAGCAGTTCAATTGTCTGATTTGATTATGATTATGCGAAACAAACGGGCTGATATAGAATAATACTAACAATTTATTCTAATAACTTGTACTATTGCTAAGGGTACAAATCGTGTTATTCAGTGAAATACTTTCATATAAGATTCGGAATGAAAACAAATTGAATTCGGGCTGCAAACTTCAAGTAAGCATCGTGCAACAAATATTCACTTTTCACACTAGTTTTCCATTCATGCCAATTATATTCATCGTCAGAGAATCAAATAGAATTCGTATTCCGATCTAAAATGGGTGGAATGAAGGGTAAATGATGGGAATTTTTTCATGGCCTCTACAATGAAGATATGCTATCGCTGAAATTCATATTGGAGGATTGGTGAGAAGACAATTCCTAAAACTTTTATTGTTCGTTAATCTCTCACTCTGATTTTTCATTGCAATGTATCCCTTCAGCGTTTCTCTATCTAGAAAAATACACACATACATTCAATTCCCAACAAGGCACAAAGTTTATCTACCTCTCTAACTTCGACAGGAATAAAATTGTCAATAGCCCCACGACTTTGAGAACACCCTTATTTTCGTTGTATAGAATTCATCGAAGAAAACAGAAAATGTCGTAAAAAAACACGTTAATCATATCGCAGGAAAAAGCGTTCAAAGGTCCTGAAAATATTCACACCAACGTTTGTTTTCAATAAAGTGAGATAACAGTCTACAAACAAGCCTGAAGTGCACAGTTCAGATAAGCTATGCAGGCTGTCCTCCTTCTCTTCCATTTTCCATTTTCAACGTGTACTTTCTAGGGAAAAAATTGATTAGCATCATTATTTTTATTCCAATTTTGAAGGTTTCACTGTGAAATACTTGTTTGCATGGGTTTTATTACACCCATTAGCCAATATTACTGAGTATATCATCACGAATCGATTTGGAATGATTAATGGATTCTATGTAGAACAGAAAACGACCAAATATGACAGATCAACTACAAATGCTATCGAAAAAACTGCCAATTATGTAACACCCGTTTCAAATGTCTGTTTTCGAAAAGAAACTTTATTTATTCCCGAAATAATAATTAAAACTATGAGATGAAGGATTACTATAAAAGTCTAAATCATTTTCGTTCTTAGTCTGCATACCTTGCGCGAGTGTAAAAACTAACAAATCTTCGTTCAGAATTTTCGAACGAATTACGAAATTCACTGCATATTCAAGGTCGGGAGTTAATCGACCTTGCAAATGTGAAATAAGATTGTCAACTTCGTTTATGAAAATTGATAAATTTCTACCAGGCGTATATACTGGTATCGAATTAATTAAATCTGGTCCAACCATCGTTTCAGCAGGTGTGTTAGAAGAGCTTTGATTTATTTCGACGTTTTAATTTCATCTAGGATAAGGTCTGAATCGATTATTTTTATTTAATTGAGTTTGAATTAAATTAAAGCATGATTCTAATGTTTCCGAGTCTTCAAAAAGTTTATCATTACTTCGGTTCGAAGTAACATCAATGATCTAAACAAGTGGGTAAACAACTATACAGGGTCTTTCACGAGGAACCTCACCCATATTTATACGGGAAACTACTGAACGTATTTTCATGAAATTCAGCACTTATAAGTATTTCACGATGCTGATGAAATCTAAAATATTTTCAAGGCATGAGCACCTCCGGTTTTTCCGGAAATGACGTCAACTTCCGTTTTTCAAATTAGAACACCATTTTTTTATTGCAGAAATAGATTCCTTAGAAAATTTCAAGTTATTTTGATGTAACATTTTTCAGTTTTGGTTGGAAAATTCTCTCTGAGCGGGAAAATTCGAAAAAAAAATCGAAAATAGAGCTTCGCTGAAACAAGAATAACTTCGAGGTTTTTGGATGGAAAATTTTCATTTTTGGGATTTCTCAAGATGTAAGATTGATGTATCCACTTTGAAAATCGAAATCGCGATTCATGATACAGGGGGTGAAAAAATCGCTTTCGAAGTTAAGGATGACAAAATCGTGAAAAATCAATTTTTTCAAATTAGAACCCCATTTTTTTATGGCAGATATTGAATCTACGTTAAAAAATAATGTGAGTGTATGCATCACACCCTTGCCCTAAAATGGATATTTTCTGAGTTATTCACAAAAAACTGTTTTTCGTCTTGAATTTTCAGCTATTTCTTTTCCCTTCACGCCAAAAAGATGAAATTTTCAGGAACTGTTACTTAAACCATGTTTTAGATTTTACTACCCTAATATGCGAGAGAAAAAAATTACAGGTTGTTCCTAAATAGATGGCGAATTTGGATTCGAATTTGTATCGGAAACCTCTTTATTTCAACTAATCGGCCATCGGTTTTCTCTCCAGTGATAAATAAATAATCCATGAACCATATGCAAAAACTTACCATGTTTTACATTCTTTTTTTTTAATGATAGATATCATTAATTACATCTGCCAAATTCCTCTTTATTCAGTAGCATTTTGTGTTTACTATTAATTTGGTGATAATTCGTATTAAGTTATAAAATCGATCACTATGCCTAATTTTACCAATGAAGATTATTTAAATCTCACTCTACTTCATGGAGAATGTAATAAAGTTGTAGATAGAACGATTCGACTGTTCATTGAGAGGTTTCCTGACCGACCCAGACCAACGAGAGATACCATTAACAGAACCATGACAAACTTGAGAAATGTCGGATCTTTCGTTAAGAAAACTATACACAGAGAAAAAAGTGTAGTAGAAGATGAGAACAACGAAATTACAGTTCTTGCATATTTTCGTGTGAATCCTCAAAATTCTCTCAAAGATGCCGAGATTGGTCTGGGATTATCTCAATCGAGTGTTTGGAGAATATTAAAAAAACATAAAATGCACCCATATAAATTCAATAGGGTACAGCATTTGAAGGAAACTGATTTCGTCAGGAGAACAGAGTTTTGCGAAGCTATGATGATTCGATTTCAAGAGAATGAAAACTTTTTGGACTGTATAATTTGGACAGATGAATCTAAATTCAGAAAGAATGGTTATTTCAATAGGCATAACAGTCATTATTGGGATGAAGAGAACAACCACCACTTCAGACAATGGAACTTTCAAGAGACCTGGAGTTTCAATGTTTTTTGCGCCATCAAAAATAATGCAATTCTCGATGTTCACATTTATGATGAGACTTTAACTGGTAAGATAGAACACTACACATGTTTGCATTATTTAAAGAATGTTCTCCCTTAGGAGATAGATATTCTGACATATTGACTCAAATAATTGAGCCGCTAGTACAGAACCATAATGACTTATGGTATCAACAAGATGGCGCGCCTCCACACAATTCACTCAATGTGTCAAATATCCTCTACAGGCTATTTGAAGATCGATGGTTGGCGAACAATGGTCCACATCTTTGGCCACCACGTTCTCCCGATTTAACTCCTTTAGACTATTATGTTTGGGGTAGGATAAAAAATATTGTCTACTCAACTCCCCTGACTGATAAAGAGGACTGCATAGAACGAGTCAGAAATGCGTTCAGGTTTGTTTAGATTTTTAGATTCATAGTTTTGAAACTCAATTTGGTTTTTAAACACTTTTGCAGATCTCTTCCTCCCGATGAAATAAGAAGAGCAACGCACGAAGCATTCCTGAGACGTATAAATAAATGTCTAGAAATTAACGGTCAAAACTTTGAGCATCTTCTCTACTTATAACTGCGAGAGTTTGCCATGGTTCTCCTAATAGTAACTTGAAGTCGGTTTCAAGAAGGGGTGAAAAATCTACAGCATGGTTCAAATAACAGTTCCTGAAAATTTCATCTTTTTGGCGTGAAGGGAAAAGAAATAGCTGAAAATTCAAGACGAAAAACAGTTTTTTGTGAATAACTCAGAAAATATCCATTTTAGGGCAAAGGTGTGATGCATACACTCACATTATTTTTTGACGTAGATTCAATATCTGCCATAAAAAAATGGGGTTCTAATTTGAAAAAATTGATTTTTCACGATTTTGTCATCCCTAACTTTGAAAGCGATTTTTTCACCCCCTGTATCATGAATCGCGATTTCGATTTCTAAAGTGGATACATCAATCTTACATCTTGAGAAATCCCAAAAATGAAAATTTTCCATCCAAAAACCTCGAAGTTATTCTTGTTTCAGCGGAGCTCTATTTTCGATTTTTTTTTCGAATTTTCCCGCTCAGAGAGAATTTTCCAACCAAAACTGAAAAATGTTACATCAAAATAACTTGAAATTTGCTAAGGAATCTATTTCTGCAATAAAAAAATGGTGTTCTAATTTGAAAAACGGAAGTTGACGTCATTTCCGGAAAAACCGGAGGTGCTCATGCCTTGAAAATATTTTAGATTTCATCAGCATCGTGAAATACTTATAAGTGCTGAATTTCATGAAAATACGTTCAGTAGTTTCCCGTATAAATATGGGTGAGGTTCCTCGTGAAAGACCCTGTATAGCAGAAGACCAATTGAGAGTGCTTTGAACACACAGACTAATTCGCGAAAGGAAATATCAACGAGATCCTGGAAAAGCTCACGACCAAAGTGGTAGATCAAGAAAAATAATTCTGTATCGACAATTTTCCGCGCCGAGGTGAAAAATAGCCTTAAGAAAACCCAGCTGATGGTAATTGCGAATGCTTTCACGAGCTCGGTTTCGTGGAGGGACCTCCCGTTATCTCCCAGGGTCGATGGAGTTCGAGAAACTCTTGTTTATTTTCGCAAGACTCGAATTGGTCCTGATTTCCCAGAGGGTTCATGAGGAGTATTAGACAAATGAATACGCTAACTGTGCTGACTATTTTCTTTCTATATCTGGGACTTGAGAAAGATCGAACATCAAAGATAAACACGAGACTTTATTCACTTTTTATCGGGGGGATGAAATGATGCGGGCGTTCGAGCTCCACGTCGTAAAATTTATAGGTATTTGTATGGGAATGGGGTAGCTGAGACCTGAATTGGTCGTTTTGCAGATGCCTTTAACCGCATAACAGTAGGACTATTTTCGTTGATAGAAGATTCAAATTTCTCCTTATGAATGAAGACTGAATATTTCTTATTTATCTATCGGAGATGATTACCTTTCATGAGGGTGCTATAATGGTCTTCAAACCTCTCAGGTTCCAAAAAAAGAGCAATACGTTTCTCAGAAAACAAAATTGTTGAAATTTCCAAAATTTGTGAAAATTTGTGAATTTTTTTATGGTATGGATTTCCTCCGAAGGTGGATCTGGTTTCTTGTTTATTTCCATTCCCAATCAATACGGGCAGCGTCGATTCATCACCGGGGGCTTATCTGAAGGAACGAAAGGTGGGACAGTTTTCGATTTCAATGGCTAGATGGAAATATCGATTAGGAATTTGTCACTGTCTTGTTTATTGTACAATTCATTAGGTATCGAGCGGGCATCGTCGCGAGATATGCCCGAACCTCAGGAATATTCCTCTTTCCGAACGGAAAAGGACGTATGAATTTAAGCCCCGTCTGATTTATGCGCCCCGAAGATTAGAGAAAATAGGATATTGCCTTTTTGTTGATGTGATTTTCATACTAATTTATCGCGCCGGTTTGCGACCGCCTCGTTCCTTCAGGATCGTTATGGGTGGGAATTCGATGAGACTTATGTCCCCGGAAAAAAATCGGGACTGCTAGATATGATTGCGATAAATTCCGGGATTACTCAGGTGCCGTCGCGGGGATTAGGTGAGTGATTCCGTTTTCTTCATAAAATTGATTTATAGGTCCCCTGTATCTATGGATTTCTTTTTGTCTTGAAGAGCGATGAATGATGGTTATTGTGGAGGAAAAATTGGTCCCCGGGTTAGAGACTTCCAAATATATTACGTACACCTCTGCGTTTGCCTGAGATGAAAAATATTTTGTGATCTTCATTCAGTTTAGGGCAAAATCATATTCGTTATATTCTTCGAACGGTACTCGAATTTCGCGTAAAAAAATAAAATTGATTTCCATACATGGTCAAATTATTGATAAATACCTGGCTATTATTTTTCTCATTGAGATAGCTCAAGTGATTTTGTTGGAAGTTGATAGGTAATCGATATATATATTTTTTTTCTGGATGAAATTAATTTTCAACTATTAGGCATATAAATGAACTGTTCGTCCTATGGAAAAAATTTAGTGATCTTCTTTTTCACTAATATTGAAATAAAATTTATTTGAAAAAAATCAGTTTCGTAACATGCTAGATTTAAATATTGATGGAAGGAAAATCAATTCTCCCAAACAAAAATTTGATATGCATGTTGAGTACCTATCAAATTTCAACACAATAAGAAGCATTCAAAATTAGAATAACTCAAAATAATCATGTAAAAATCTATTTCTATTTTTGTACTCGAAAAACGCGTAATGAACCAAAAAAAAACAGAAATTTTAATAAGCCCCTGAATAATTTAATTTGGGTGAACGAACATAACATTTTTCCAAAAATATCATGGTATAGCTAAAATAAAAAATAATTTTGTGATCTCCATTCAGTTTAGGGCAAAATCCAATTCGTCATATTTTATTGAATGGTACTTCATTTTCGCGTAAAAGAATCAAATTTATTTTTATGCATGGTTAAATTATCAATAAATATCTAGCTCTTATTTTGTCATTTTCTCATTCGGAGAGCTCAAGTGATTTTGTTGGAATTTTATACATAATCGACCAAATTTGTTTATGGATAAAATTAATTTTCTACTAGTATTCAAGAAGATGAACCGTTCGTCTAATGAAAAAAGAATCTAGTGGTCTTCTTCACTGAGAAATAGAATTCCATATCAAAATAAAATTCATCCGAAAAAATCAGTGTCGTAACATGTTCCTCGACTCAAATATCGATGGAAGTAGAAAATTAATTTTTATCCAGAAAAAATGTTGACATGCATGTTGAATACCTATCTAATTTCAACACAATAACAAGCATTCTCAATTGGAATAACTCGAAAAAACCACGCAAAAATTTATTTTTATTTTGTCACTCGAAAATCGCGTGATGAACCAAAAAGAATCAGAAATTTTAATTTGCCCCTGAATGAAGATTACGAACAATTTTTTTCATTTTAGGTGAACGCAAAGACGTACATAACATTTTTCCAAAAATATTATGGTATACCTGAAATAAAAAATAATTTTGTGATCTTCATTCAGTTTAGGGCAAAATCCTATTCGTTATATTTTATTGAACGGTACTTTATTTTCGCGTAAGAAAATCAAATTGATTTTTATGCATGATCAAATTATTAATAAATATCTAGCTATTATTTTGTCATTTTCTCATTTGGAGAGCTCAAGTGATTTTGTTAGAATTTCATAGATAATAAACCGTTCGTTTAATAAAAAAATGTGGTGATCTTCTCAACTGAGGAATAAAATTCTATATTGAAATAAAATGTATCCGAAAAAATCATTGTCGTTCCTATTGATAGAAGTAGAAAATTAATTTTGATCCAGAGAAAATTTTGATATGCATGTTGGGTACCTATCAAATTCAAACACAATAACAAGCATTCTAGAATAAGTCAAAATATTTATGCAAAAATCTTTTTCCAAAAAATCGCATAAAGAACAAAAAAAATCAGAAATTTTAATTTGCCCCTAAATGAAGATTTTTCATTTGAGGTAAACGGTACTCGATTTTCGCGTTAAAAATAAAATTGATTTTTATGCATGGTCAAATTATTGATAAATACCTAGCTATTATTTTGTCTTTTTCTCATTGAGACAGCCCAAGTGATTTTGTTGAAATTTGATGAATAATCGACATAATTTTTTTCTGGATAGAATTTATTTTGTACTATAAATCATATGATTAAAATGTAGTGATATTCTCAGTGTCGTAACATGTTCCTATATTCAGATATTAATGGAAGTAGAAAATTAATTTTATCCAAAAAAAAAAGTTTGATATGCATGTTGAGTTGAGAATAAGGCAAAATAACCACTCGGAAATAAATTTATATTTTCAAACTCGAAAATTGTATAAGGAAAGAAAAAACAGAAATTTTAATTTGTCCCTGAATGGAAATTACAAACATATTTTTCTTTTAAGGTAGACGCCAAAATGTATATTATAATATTTTTCCAAAAATATTATGTACACCTTTGAGTTTGCCTGTAAGGAAAGATATTTTTGATCTTCATCAAGTTTAGGGCAAAATGATATTCGTTATATTTTTTCGAACGATCCTTGATTTTCGCGTAGAAAAATTGAATTGATTTTCATGCATGGTCAAATTATAAATCAATACCATTCTATTATTTTGTTCCTCTTATCGAGCTAAAGTGATTTTATTGGAATTTGATGATCGACATAATATTTTTCTAGATAAAATTAATTTTCTACAATAAGTCATAGGCATAAACTGTTCTTCCAATGAAAAAAATCTTCTTCACTTTCATTTTAGGTGAACGCCAAGACGTACCTATTCATTTTATATTATTCCACATTTTCACATCAGAAAATGAATATTGATTCTGAGAGGGCTAACTCTGAATTTCAAAGAAATATCTAGGAATGTTTTGAATAATAATAATAAAAAAAAATCTTTTTTTCTCAAAACTGTAGCACAAAATTTTGAAGATTGACTTGAACTTTTGTCCCCAAAATCTCAGAATTCACACACTCAAGGATCTGTAACACATTTCACATAATATTGAAGGAGATACGAATAATTCAATTGAATCAGGCGCCTCCTCGAATCCGCCAGTGTCTTTGGCAACAAACATCTGCATTGAAAATATCAAACAACCGTCCCAAAAAGCACTTCGACTATGTTTGATTTTATGACACTGGAATCCCTTTGCCACGCGCTCAACGGCCGACCAATTTTGGATCGCCTCGAACCGTATTCAACAGCGGCGAAATACTAGATCTTCTTGCTGGAAAAACTTCACCAATTCAAAACACCTCAACTTCTACAGAGCTGAAGGTTTCCACTTACTACAATATCTCTGAAAAAAATGCAATTAGGAATCTCGAATCAAAAACGTATTTTTTGCTTCATTCCTCGGTTTCAGACCGACGGCGACGTGCTCCAGTACCTCACGGGGGACAAAATAACGTTAACCTCGAGCCATACAAAATATAACCCACCTCTCTCGCCGACACATACATTCATTCTCTTCGCAAACATTTCCTAATAAAGTGCGTGTATCTTGTGAGTAGAATTGGATATGCTTGGCATAACGAATAAATCCGGTGAATTGGGGCGCATTGCTCCCATTCCGAAATCATCCTTAGAGACAACAATGGGGGTCCCTTTTGTTTCGTACGAACAGAACTACCCTGGTGGCTGTGATTTAGGAGGAACTTTGACTGCGACCGTTTAAATTATATGTCTAATCTGTACATCTGCGAAAAGGAGTTATAATGCGGAAGTGCTCGGATTCGATCCTGGAGGTCTTGAACATCAGTTCGGAAATATTAATAATTATTTCGTGAATCGGTATAAAACAGGTAGGCCAATGTGTCCTGAAAGTTCGGCGGTAACTGTTACTATTAATATTTGAATTTGGATCCACACATTTCGTCAAGAATTCTCATTTTCATTCTCCGTCGAATTTTTGCCTGTTAGCGATCGTTTCAGGAAGATATCTCCTACTCCATCGTTTTCTCGAAAAACGAGGACTTTTCGGGATTGGTCCACAGATTACTTCGGCGTGGGCAGAGTTTATATCGAACCCTCTCGGGACCTATTTCGTCTTCCTAATGTTCTCTTCCCGTCCAACCATTGTGATTTTTATGATCGCGATAACAGAAAACTCATGACCACACACCTAATCAAGTCACATCCCACGAAGTTTAATGAGCTATCAATAGTTATCCAATAAAAACTTCGTTTTCGCATTCTTCCATTCCTGTTTGCCCATCTCGGAAAATGGCAGTTCGAGTTCATTTTCCCGGACTAATCGAAAGGAAATCGTTACTAGGTCTGGTCAAATTTTATTAGAGCTGTTACTATTGGCTCTAATACTTCATCAAAGTCCTTTACGATTTGTTTGATGGTAAAACACGTAATTAAGTTTGCTATTTACGGTCGTAACATTATAACAGCCGATTTTATGTACGTTTTTACAGAATGGGAAATTTAAGGATGACTTCGATGGATTTACCATCCTCGATTGCAGATTTATGTCCACACAGTTATATACTCCGAACTGGTACATCTGATTTAGATCTTTCAGGTCGTGATCATCGTCTCCATGAAAACCCTTTTATGCTTAGATTGTTCGTTATATACGCTTTGGATCAGTCAAATCTGGAAGAAAACCACACTCGAAGAAATTTTCCAGGATATACAACAGGAATTCGGTTACTTCTACAGGAAATTCCCCCTATATAAGCGACAGCAGAAATATTTGTTGATTTCACGTGAAATTCCGGTCGTTTAATTCCTCTAGAAATGAAAAGTTTTACATTAGTCGATGCAACCGAACTGTAGTTCGTCTTTCAACAAGAAAATAATACTCTGACGAAAACCGGAATATGCGTGACTATTTACAGGAATTCCCCGTTTAATGAACAAACTAGATAGTTTCATTCAAAGCTTCAAACTTCAGTTTCAACAAGAATTTCCAGTGATGAACACTAAACTAAAACAGGAATTACTTTACTTATAACTTATATATGAAGTATCTTAAGAGAGGCATATATTTTAAGTTTAGTTACGTTTTCAAGATAATATTTGATATTTTCTAAAATTCACTCTTTTTATTGGCAAGACATTATTCTATCGAACTGGAGAGGCATATATTTTAAGTTTAATTTATGTTATTATGTTTTCGAGATAATATTTGACATTTTCTAAAATTCACTCTTTTTATTGGCAAGACTCCAAGTGAAGGAATTTTTTTAATCTTTTTCTTTAAACAAAGATTCAACTAAAATTTCATCTTTTACTCATTTTATTTTGTTTCATTTCAATTCTCCCATTGAAAATAAAATGAAAAAAATATTTAATAAGCAAAACTAGAAATTTGTGTTGAATCTTTGTTTAAAAAAAATATATACATGCGCCTCAAAAATCAAAGTTCACGTTCGATAGCGCATCTATCCAGAAATACTACCCAAAAATGAATACCAGTAATGAGAGACTCCTAATAAAAATAAATAATTTTTTTTTCCTGATTCCGGATACATTTCAGCGAATTTCATTACGGAAATACTGTCTATCAATTCTAACACCTTTTCTGTCGCTTTTCAATCGATATTTCATTCCAAACAACTTCTTCCGTTTGGTACAACAGGTATTAAAATACTGTTAGCTAAATAAGATTTTTTCCGGTAGAATAACCTGAATTTCTGTGAAAAATACCGAACATTTCTGTTCAATTCAATGTGTCCAAACTGTTGGTCGTACGAATATTTTTGGGTTATACTTACAAAATTATTATATTTCACTAGATATTCCTGTAACATTAACGGTAATATTCCTTTGAAAATAAAAGTACCCGATCACTGTTACCGTTTTACCTGTCATAGGACTCAAGTCACTTCAACCGGAATCGGCATTTCAGGTTGCAAGTACATATCTGTCTTTTCTTGTTGTAATAACAATAGTCCCGTTCAAACAACCGAAATTCCCGAAATTCGTTTTTTTCAGTGTAGCAAATAGAATGAAATAATTTGAAAATAGCAGATGTCGTATCATCATAATCAAACCATTCCATTCCTTTAGGGTTTCTGTTATATCTTTTGTCGGAAAGAATATTTCCATGAATGGGAAAACCAGTTAACGTTAACATTTTCTCGTCTTCGTCTATGTTCAAGCAGCCGCACAATCCAATTCTCTTCAATATCTGGAAGAATTAAATTACTTCGTTATTTTCCATATTCGTCCGAATATAGAGAAGAGCGTTGCAGGGATAAATTCAAGGATGGGATTATTTCCAGTCGAATAGAAATTTTGAATTTCATTTCGATAAAAGACTTATATCTTATTGGATTTTTCACTGAACTTCGTCCAAACGCGTCTTGAAGGGGTTTATTATAGGAAATTAACCACCAGAAAAAGCGACGAACGAACATCAATTCCTGTCCGGCCGATGAAAAGGAACAGCTTAATAATTCGGGGCATCACAAATATCCGTCCGTCCATCTTCATGAAAAATTCCGAACCCAAACACACTACACCTTCTTCATTATTCATTACAATCCTATGATGCTAGTTTAATATTTTTTCCGCTCGATCTTTCCCTTAATCTCCTGTCCAGAATAGCCTGAACTTCCGGTTTGTTTTCCAATATCATTATATCTTAATTCCGGAAAAATGACAGGTCATATAATAAATGCAGCACGAGTCCGGTGTGCTAAAGGGAGCTGTTGTTGGCACTTTACCGGCCCCGCCTTACATACCGAATGAACCTTTGCTCCTCGTCTCCTGTTCTGACCTTTGTCACCAGCGGCATGAGTCTTGAGCTGACAAGCTCGAGATTGAAATTTCTTCATAGTCATGATTCTTTCAGTGGGTTTAATTCTGCGTTTCTGAGGAAACAGCGCTCTATTATTCCGGTTGCTTTTGATGCTGCGCTGAATTGAATTGGGATGTTCACCATTTGGTCAAGGGTTTTGGCGTTCATGTCATTAGGTCTTCGAAACAACAAATGGGCCAATAGTTCGCGAGGTAGCTTTTGTCAAGTTACAATTATAGGGAGATTGAATGGGAATCCATACTGAAATTGGGTTATAAACATTTCAACGCTGGAAGAGTAGACTAAACAAATACTTAAATTGATATATTAATTTTTCACATTTCTAGGCGTTTCACGACTTTCACGATTTTTTCTTGTATCGACTAGGCCAAAAGAAATAATCTCTATTCCCAACTATTTGATTTAATTCTGCTTGTACCGGAATAAAATTAATTCTTTCAATTATTACAACTTTATCTCTTCGTTTTTATTGAAACATGACGCGTAAATGAGTAACACGGTCAAAACTTTGCTTAATGAAGATTTTTTTTCCGATTTTAGTTTGGCGCGGACTATTTTTACTTCTCCCAAATGCTGATTTTTCGAATTTGGGGTTTTGCTGAGTGAAATGTATAGACTCTGGTGGGTGTGATTTTTTCCCTCATAGGTTCATCCATTGGCTTCAGTAAACCTTTATTGGAGGGTACAAAAAATATTCATGAAATATTTTATGTTTTTTTCCGAAATAATTCATTTTTCTCAATTTACACCTCTTACTACTTCTAAAAAAAACAGACTGCATATCGAGATTCAGCATGATGAATTAAGATTTCCAACAGAAGAGAATCGTCAAAAATTTTAATGACCACGTGTAAGGAGAAAATTTTATAAAATTATATTTTTCATATAAGAGGAAAATGTATGTGATCTACATAATTCAAGGGTATAGATTTCGAATATATACTTATTTTTCAGTAGAGACAAATTCACTGAAACTATTGCATTTTGAAGTTTTAATTTTCAGTTCTCCCAATTGCTGATTTTTTGAATTTTAGTTTTTGCTGAGTGAAAATGGATAGACTCTGGTGGTTGTGGATTTGTTTCCTCATATGCTTATACATTGGCTTTAGTTCATACAAATTTTTATGATTTTTTCCCGAAACAATTGGTTTTCCGTCATTTCCGCCTCGTTCTACTTCTTAACGGTAGAATTCATAAAGAAACAGACTGCATATTAGGATTCAACTTGATGAAATTAGTCTGAATTAAAACTCCCAAAAATATAGAATAACGAAAATTTTTTCGCCAAATATTTTTATGACCATTTGCAAGGAGAAAATTTTTCAAAAATATTTTTTTCATATAGGGGAAGCTATGTGATTTGATTAAGAGTGTAGATTTCGAATATATACTTCTTTTTCAGAAGAGACAAATTAACTGAAACTATTGCATTTTGAAGTTGAAATTTTCAGCTCTCCCAAATGCTGATTTTTTGAATTTTAGTTTTTGTTGAGTGGATATATATATACTCTGGTGGGTGTGGATTTTTTCTCCTTATAGGTACATTCATTGGCTACAGTTAACAATTATTGGAGGGTACATAAAATGTTCATACAAGGTTTTATGATTTTTTTCCGAAACAATGAATTTTTCGTGATTTCCGCCTTGTTCTACTTCTTAACGGAAGAATTCATGAAAAAACAGAATGCATATAAGGATTCAACATGATTAAATTCTTCTTAATTAAAACTTCGAAAAATAAAGAATATCGAAAATTTTTATAGAGATTTGAAAGAAAACAATTTCAAAAAATTATTTATGTGATATGGGGAAAATATTAATGTGATCTACATAATTCAAGGGTGTAGATTTCGAAAATATACTTATTATTCAGAAAAGACAATTTAACTGAAAGTTGAAATTTTCAGTTCTTCCAAATGTTTTTTCGAATTTGAGGTTTTGCTGAGTGAAAGTGGATAGATTCAGGTGTGTGTGGATTTTTTTCCTTGTAGATACATACATTGGCTTTGGTTAACAATTATTGGAGGGTACATGAAATGTTCACACAAATTTTTATGATTTTTGCCTAAACAATTCATTTTTCGTAATTTCCCCGTCTTACTACTTCATAACGGTAGAATAAATGAAAAAACAGACACGCATATTAGGATTCAACGTGATATAGTTATTCTGAATCAGTCTGAATTGAAACTTCCAAAAATATTGAATACTGCAAATTTTTTCGTCAAAAATTTTTATAACCATTTGCAAGAAAAAAATTAAAAAAATTATTTATGTCATATGGGGGAAAAATTCATGTGATCTACATAATTCAAAGGAGTAGATTCCGAATATAAACCTACTTATTTTTTAGGAGAGACAATTTTACTGAAAACTATTGCATTTTGAAGTTGAAATTTTCAGGTCTCCCAAATGCTAATTTTTCGAATTTTAATTTTTTGCTGAGTGAAAATGGATAGACTCTGGTCAGTGCGGATTTTTTACTCATAAGTATATACAATGGCTTCAGTTAACAATTATTGGAGGTTACATAAAATGTTCATACAAATTTTTATGTTTTTTTTCCGAAACAATTCATTTTTCGTGATTTCCGCCTCGTTCTACTTCTTAACGGTAGAATTCATAAAGAAACAGACTGCATATAAGGATTCAACTTGATGAAATTAGCATGAATTAAAACTCCCAAAAATATAGAATAACGAAAATTTTTTCGCCAAATATTTTTATGACCATTGAGAACATTTTTCAAAAATTTTTTTCATATAGCGGAAAAATTTATGTGATCTACATAAGGGTGTAGATTAATATTCACTTATTTTTCAGGAGAGATAAATCAACTGAAAACTATTGCATTTTGAAGTTGAAATTTTCAGTTCTCCCAAATGCTGATTTTTCGAATTTGATCTGCTGATCTGCTGAGTGAAAATGGATAGACTCTGTTGGGTGTAGATTTTTTTGTAGGTACATACATGCTTTGGTTGGATTAACAATAAATGGAGGGTACATGAAATGTTCATACAAATTTTTATGATTTTTTCCTAAACAATTTATTTTTCGTAATTTCTGCCTCTTACTGCTTCTTAACGGTAAAATTAATGAAGAAACAGACTGCAAATTAGGATTCAACGTGATTTAATAAATCTGAATTTAAACTCCCAAAAATATAAAATATCTAAAATTTGTATGACCATTCGAAAGAAGAAAATTCAAGAAAATTATTTCCTTCATAATCGGGAAAAATTCATGTGATCTGTATAACTCAAGGGTGTAGACTTCGAATATGTACTCATTTTTCAGGAGAGACCATTTTACTGAAAACTATTTCATTTTGGAGTTGACATTTTCAGTTCTACCAAATCCTGATTTTTCGAATTTGAGGTTTTGCTGAGTGAAAATGGATAGACTCTGGTAGTTGTGGAATGAACACCAAAGGGTTCGCCAGAAATATATCGGTATCTTCATGTTCCCAGAACCTTATCTGGATATTTCTAAATGATGGTCATTCAATTGAACAGTCCTGCCAATTTTTCCGATCAACTAACTCAACCGGCACATTCAGACCTCGAACATACTCTGAAAATTCAAAAATTTTTAATTATATGGGAAAATGTGGAATGGATCTTAGCATGGAAATTTACTGGATGATAATTCCGAAGATTTTTGATTTCTGTAGAACAATCTGAACCATGATTCAGCTGATCCATGGTGAGGTGCTTCCACCTCGTTTTTTTCGCACGTAAGTTGCATCTGAATGTTTTCCCTTTTCAATAACTGACATACGGAGGGTTGACCGAACTGAAATATTGACAATCCTCAATGCAACATTTATGTCCACCCCAATTCCCCACGTCGATAACTATGATACATCAGGTATACTTATCGGTTATCCACCGGTAATATTTCACGTTCCCACTCACGTATCACATTGGTTTTTGCACGGTCCACGAAGATGGAATCAACCCCTACACAACACGTATTCCGCCATGCCGCGGGGTAGATAAGAATTTACCGGAGACTATACAATATGCATGTATCTGCTCGACACGGTGGAATCGAAGCTGATTTTGTTTTCCATTATACGTGCCTATCGGGTATAGTGATAATTTCCACGTGGCAACTATCTCAATGGAAATCATTTCCTTTGAAGCGTTCCACCTAGGGGATGCTAGTGGCGTCGGTTCTTCCAAGAATATTTTTTTACAGGTTATCCAGGAACTTTTTATTTTTGGTTTTCTGATTTATCTGTAGGAGATGATTGCCTTTCATTGAAGTCCTTCATAACATTCGAACCTTCGAACATCTGAAGTTCCAAATAAAATAATAATAATAATAAGTCTTAGGAAAAAAAGGGTAGACAATCAGTCAGACTAGACACCCCTCATTTTCGATTGAAATAATATCTACCTTATTCGGTTCACCCTGATGTAAATTTCATTTACGTTCTCCATGTTTATTAATTTATAACAGGTTTCAACGATTCGAAAATCATTATTCCACCGTTCAAACAGAACATAACTAAAAGGTAAACCTCCCATTTTCATTTATTACCCAATTTCAATATGTAAATTTGACCGTTACTTTTGGTGATTTGTGTTGGATTTTGATGATGGCCAATATGATATTCATCGCAATAATAACTCGTAACGAATTCATCACTAATGAATGAAGAGTATAAACTTTGATAGTTAGTATTATTAGTCGTCTGGAAATTGATGAGTGCATTAAAAAGGGTAATTCGTCATCGGAAAAGCATGATTATTTAATGAACATGTTCGAATATTTATTAAGCAATGAAAAAAATTTGATGAAGTAAAATTGGGTTAGATATAATTGTTATTGACTTTGTTTCCTTTCAGGGAATAATTTTGCATTATTTACAAATCATACTTTTAGATTTAATCAGATGTCATTTCGTCGTAGTATAATAGGTACGTCGAAAATTCCAAAAGAATGAGGGAATTGGGGGGGTAATTACCCTCATTCACCAACCCCCCCCCCCCCATATGTCTTCAAAAACTTGAGCAAAAGTAGGATAGATTTTCATTTGTTTGTACTTCAAACTCAAAATATCCTTTTCTTTTGTTTTTTGTTGTATTTTGATTATTTTTTTGTACATATTTAAGTTTTGAAAAAATGTTCATTTCGAAGTGTATTTGAAGTGATTAACTGTTGTGTACCTGATTTATTGGTTCCCAATCGTTATTACCTCTCCCAAGAGAAGAGGTTAATCCGCCTTGCAATTTGGGTTAGGAATCCGTTTTGGTATTGCAGTATATGTTCTTTTTGTGTAATGCTTTAATTTGTTTTTGTATGAAATTTATATTACGTTTTTTGTGCAATGTTTTGGGCCATTATTGAGTTGTTGATCTTATCATTTTTTTGATAGATGAATTATATATTTAGTAACAGGCTTTTGGGTATAAAAAATTTTGTTTTATCATCTTTCAGAAATTTCTGGTGTGAGCGAATTCGACCAGGCTCATTTCGGATTAATAATCCATTATTCCATAGACTTACTTGTTTCGAAATAAGTTTTCTGGGAAAACTTTAAAACTTTGTAGAAATGTTGTAGAAACTCTAAAATATGTTTTTTAGTTTTAAAAAGGATGTGGCTGAATTAAAAAAAAAACTTCACTTGACAAGGTTGATACCTTTCCTCGTAAAAAATTTTTTTTTTCTGCCCATGCCGAAGAACCTGGAGCGGTAATTGTAGGTCATAACTCACGCAGATAAAGTTTGCAGCGCGAGCCAAAGGCGAGTGCTGTAATTCATCATGTGAGTTATGACGATTAACGCAAGTTGAATACTATACTTTATCTACGACTATAACAATAAAAACTAAGATATAAGAATAGAGAAAGAACTGTATTTACAAATCTTAATAGTTACCTATAACAATGTATTATTTATGTTGATTGTGCTTCTAAGCATGGAGTAGAAAGTTCATAGGGGCGATGCTTTATATTTAGTACCGAATTCACTAAAATATGCCAAAAGAACATTCTCTGTAAACGATGACTTAATATTCTTATTGCTACATCAATCTTGAAAATTGTTGTATACACCTTTATATTTGTTTCGGGTTTTTTCGGGCAATAAATTTTGTATGGTAACATTGGCTGATTGTCTTATTTCTGAAGGTGTACAAAATAACTGTTCTCTCTCGGCCAATCGGCTTGTTCTAAAGCACAGAGCCAGAGAGTTATAGTAGTGAGTTATTATAACTCACGTTGTCCGTTTACAGATACTATTAATTGCTCAAAAGTAGTTGAATAATGAATATATAATTCAATAGGAGTAGATAAATAACATTTTGCAGAAAATTCCTTCTCTCTTCAAATTTTTGTGGAAAAGTTTTTTTTATTTAATATTCTAGAAATTTTTGGTGCTTGACCACGCCCATTTCAAACACGTCATCGTTTTCTCCATATATCTGATTTTCTCGTGGCCGCGCATGCCGAAATTTCTGAAGAGAAAAAGTTTTGTAAAAAAATAGTGAAACCTTTTAGAAACGTTGCAGAAACTCTGAAATGATTTTTTCGGTTTCCAATGATGAAAAATTTTAAATTTCGCCTATCACTTTCCGGATAGAAAAACCTCAAATTGTATATCTTCAAATGTGGATATCTCAGAGTTTCAAATTCGAAGTGCTACAGCCAGCAGCAAAATTATTCTTCGAGAAAAGATAGGAATGTCTTTCTATATCGAAGAAATATTTTTTTTCGCAAAATTTTCCACTTTGTCCACCTATACATTTTTGGATAGAAGATTTTTTTTTCGAAGATCTTCTGAAAATTTCTGAATTTCCAAAACCCTATAACCGTTTCGTAGCAGCACACGTCGGAAATATCGAAAAAATTTATTTCAATAAGTTTTTTGGAAAACAAATTTGAAATTTTGTAGAAATGTAGACTCCTGCAGAATTCTTTTCGGTAGCAAAGGAATGCAGGTAAATTTAAAAAAATCTGAACTCACCTGTTTCGATACTTTCTCAAAAAGAGAAATCTCAAACTTATGAACAAATAGTCTATCAAACTATCCTTGAATCTAGGGAAACTATTTGTCGACTGATGAGACCTCGACATCCATCACAGAAGCACTTAATCAATGAGAAAACAGTGTAATCTGCTTCTTTATTGTAACAGTCACCGCGTTTTCTATATTCCACAATGAATTCGGGATTCAATAGTAATATTTCGCGAAGTACCATTCCGGCACGATTGCCAATCTGAATTTTATGAGATCCTACGTATTCTCCAGGTAATTCGGAGCCTTTTAAATGTCTTCTACTTGAAATGGCTCAGGTGCTCTGAATAAACTTTTCCGTTTCCCGCCTCAGAGTGCGGGGAAGAGTTGAAAACTGGAAAGAAGTCCCTCTCATTGTTCATCTGGCCGTTTTTTACGTCGAAAATTAGCATATTCATTACAAATTCTATTCCGCCGAGGTAATTTAAAGTTGGAGGAAGACATAAATTAGGAAATTAATAGTAAACAGTCCCATTGTTCGCTGTGAAAATATTCGTTTGTGTGTGTCCTGAAGATCTGGGTTAGCAGAGGGGTTGACGTCCTGTTTGCTCGTTTGCACTAGGTCTGGCAACACTGCAGAGTTTATCTGGTGGTTTTTATGGAAGATCCTCTTCTTTCTCTACACCAGAAATCACGTCAGAATTCAGCGATTTCCGTTCTGTTCGATCAATAATGGGGAATTTGTGAAATTTTTTCTCCACCTATTTCCTCCAACATTCTTCTTTTTATACTTTTTCTATGTGTCCAGCGCGAATGAGATTCCGACACAAACATTTATATAACATTCGTTTAAGTTTCTGAGAAGCCAACACAAACATTCCAGGAATATTCAATGAATTTTCCAGTGAAAAATTCAATAGGATTAATAGTGATATGATTAAAAAACTTCTATCCTGAAGTAGCGAACTCATATTCTGCTTTAATTTGATTTGGTTTTTCTAATAGGCTATGAAAATATCAATTTCGTGAACCAATATAGCCTAAAAATTCTCTGTTATTGCATTTACCCGGAAATTTCCAACGAAAGAGTCGAGTGGATTTTCGGGTTATATTCTGAATACCTGATTTCAATCGACCATTATCCCTTTATTCAATTGTCCAACGTTAAATGGAATCATATACGGTATTCCAAACATTTCAGCTACTAATATCCACGCTAATTACAGGAATATTTCCGATAAAAACTTCTCCCGATTCGAAAATTTAATATGCAGAATAATCGACTGAACATCGATTCCTCTTGCGAATATCCACAAGAAGCCGGTCGAAAGTGAAACTTCCCTATCAAAATTCAATACGCCATTTTTCTCCAGATTGTTTCCGAAACTTCCCCAATCACCGGACTCAGCTCTTGGACTTTGCCAACAGATGACAAAGCAAACTATCACAATCTACGTTACATTTTGGGTCAATCGAGAGGTTGGGCACTTTGAAGGGCGCCATTAAGACATCGGTATGTATGGCAAGTTCCAGTTTGCCTGAAGGTTTGTCTTTAGGATGGCTTCCTCTCTAATTACGCCGTTGAGGGCCGGTTGAAAGTGACGCACGTCAGCGTCGACTTGAGTTTAATCACGGCTCCAAGTCCGATCATTAACCCGCCCTTGTAAGACTCCGCGGATTTCACCTTGGGTGTCTTACACATGTCGACAGATGTCACACTCGATCACTTGTCGGTTTGGAATTGTTTGACTAGCACTAAACCAGTCCTTAGTGCGTTTCAGTTGATGAGAACTGAAAAAATCGACCCGGCGCATTCACCATTTTGTATCTCCCGGGGATTTTTCTACCTCGACTACCATTAATCTCAAACCTTTACTTTCATAATTCCCGACCCGGGCACACCCGTAAATTCCACCAATTTCGAGTTTTTATCGTGAATGACCTGGCTGTAATTTCAAATTGGCTTAATTCGGCGCTGGGCCACAGTACACTGTCGGAATTTTACAACTCTCACCTAGAACATTAAAACAAATTGGAATTGATGGTTCTTCCGCGATACAATGTTTCATTTTCTCACCGTGGCCTAATTGAATCAAAAGAAGTTTACGACCCGGTCTTAATTCTGGAGCGTTTTGCGTAACCTCCAATTTGTGCTTCTTGGAGTGCCGAGGGGCTGGGAGAAAATGCTATGGCCATATCGAGGTCAGATGGATTACAGAAATGTTATTATAAATATATAAGTGGTGAAAAATATTAGTTTCGGATATTTTTGTTGAATCACCACTATGATATCGCCATTATATCTCAATAATCTTGTACACAGATTTGGCAAGTATACATCTTGAAAAAGTAAAAAATAGGACGTCACGAAAATATTTTCATTTACATTACCATACCACTTATTTAGGACTCATTGCCTAAATTTTTCAATGGTTCTTCAGAAAAGTCACTCCTCCGATTGTACAAATCTGACATCTGCGCAACGCTAGTTTATACTCATTCACAGTAATCTACCCTACTCAGGATTGCAGAGCCCGTCCGAGAAAGAATAATATATGATCACAGAAGCTCTTTTGAAAAATGGAAGGAGGAGGAGAAGGAGCGTGAAAGGTGCGTGGCTCTGGCTTTTAAGTTCTAGTGATATCTTATCTTTTTAAAGGTAAAGGTTTGGTTTGTGAGTTGGTTGATCTTATCATTATTTATATTGATGCTTCTTCTAATTCTCTACGCTCTTATTCATGTTTGTTGTTTTATTACTTATTCAATGCGTTATCTCATGTAAGTACTTTTGACCCACAAGGCTTTTATTTGCTTTTGTAGTTAGTTATTTCTATTCAACGTTAATTAATGTTCCTAACTATTACAATTCATAGGATAACGTATCAAGTCTATTCAATATTATTATTAATGATTCTAACTGACCATGTGTATCAAATTCCTAAGTGCAATATTCTTCAAATAATACTTTTCGAATAATTCTATACTATATGTAATCGTTGTAGTTTTCAGCAAATATTAAGGTTTATCTATAAGCACCAGTGTCATCATTATGTTCATCATCTTACCTTGGTTGAGAACTTTAGATTCCCTCTTCACTCATTATTATCAGTCATACATAATACTTGATAGGATTACTGCCCAGGAAGACAGCGTAGAAGCCACATGCCTATCACTAAAACTACTCAACGTGGGAAATATATATAAAAAGGATCATTGGTCGCATTCCTCTCTCCTTGCATCGTGGGATATCATCAATAGTCTAATGATAGTTGGATTCTTGCGAAGAATACCTCACAGATTTCTCACATCATCGCCTATTAAGGTTTAGGAGTCATTAGTGCAGCATTTAATTCACTGAATCACCTTTAAACATCATATGAGAGAATTCTTACCAGTCAACCTGTTTATGAATACTCTTTACTTGTGGATTAACGGTATTTGAACGAGATAAGGAGAGAGTCTTCTGGGTTAAAAGTTTCACAGTCGACCTATTACTACTATTCATTGTACAGAACAGGTTTTCTCGCAGCTCTTTACTGATTCTTATTATTAGACATGAAGTTGGGGAACCGTCCCCAACAGCACCAATAAACTTGTTATTTTCCTGCTTTTGGTGCTAAAAATATGTGTTTTGAATTTCCTATTTTCCCGTCAATCTCTTCTATTGAATCAATTTGGGTTGCATACCCATGGTAGAGTCCTTAAACCACTTTACGATCACGATCTTGGCCAAAGATTATTTGGAGTAATATTTTCACGTTAAAAAGAACTCATTTGAGGTAGAGTTCTAGTTCTTTGCGGTTTTCAATAAAAAACTGTAATGTCGGTAATAGTGTTACCACATGAAAGTACCAATACTGTACACGATCCCACATGAACATATTCTTCGGATGAAAACCGTATATGAAAGTACAAATTTGTTTCAAAAAAAATTACGAAAAGCACTGCCGTGAAGTGAAGAGCTTTTGAGCGCTCGTACATCCACCTTGTAGGAAGATTCGCATTTTCCAGTTTTAGAAATCAATTGAAGGAATTTTCGACAGCTGTCAAAAAAATTCTGAATTTTAGGCGTAACTCCAGACTTCATGTCAGTGCTTCAGCTGACCAATATTTTTTCGATAATTCGCTAGAATTTTCTACGGAATCTATGGTCTTGGTGATGCGATCTGGACAAAATTTGGCACGTAGTTTGAATACATTATTCCTCAGCTAGGTGCATTTCATTCCAATCCGATCAGTAGTTTCGAAATTATCAGTAGAAAAATATTTTGAACGGCCATATTTACGGAACCCCTAGTCTAATTTTGCTCATTGGTGAACGTGAATGCGACATTTCAGATCCACACCTATCCCCTATAAAGTCCCTAGACCTTTCCGTTCGAAAGTTATGATTTTCTATGGTTTCTATGGTTCTGGTCATATGATCTGGAGGAATGTAGCTTGAATATAAATGTTTCCATCAGTATACAAAATTTCGTCACGATCAAATCTGTAGATTTGAAATTATCAAGAAAACTAAATTTCAAACGACCATATTTACGGAATCCCTAGTATAATTTTGCTCATAGATGAACGTGATCACGACATTCGAGATCCACACCTATCCTGAAAATTTCAAGTCCCTAGGCGTTTCCGTTCAAAAGTTACAATTTTCTATGGTTTCTAAGATTCTGGTCATGCACTCTGGACAAAATTCCACATGCAGCTTGAACACCTCATTCTCCAATTGAGTGCAAAATTTCATCTCAATCAAATCTGTAGTTTTCAAGTGATCAGGGGAACAAAACTTTGAACGGCCATATTTACCGAACACCTGGTGGAATTTGGCCCATTAACGAACTTAACCGAGGCATTCGAGAATTGAACCCACACTGAAAATTTCAAGTCTCTAGGTTGTTCCGTTCGATAGTTATCGTGCTTACGGACGGACGGCCGGACAGACCGACTCGAATTTTTCGACGGATTCGTCATCAATGAATCGAACATAGTCGATTGAGACCATTTTCGGCTCAAAATTCGAAATACAGACATCGTGACGAAATGATATAGCCCTCCTGTAAGAAGTACGAGCGCTAAAAAACGATGACTAAATGCGATTTCGATATTCTGAGGTAACCGATTATTTATGTTTTATAACGAAGGATTTCAATTATCGACCATGAATCAGTTCTATTTTATAAGCGATACGTACGTACAAGTTGATATTCGGTGTGCGAATAATTCATAGTAAAATTGATTTTACGACTGTGAAATGAACTCGTTTGGGATAATACATTGTGTTGGACGAACGAGCAGTAGGGATACATGATTTGTTTTAGTGTGACAAAGGATTTCATTTTTCGATTATGAATCAGTTGTATTCGGGAAGCGATACAAGATAATCGATAAACGGAAAGCGAATAAATTATAGTGAAAATTTTTCGATTTAGCGCGTGTGAAATGAGTGCGGGAGTTATGAGACATTGGGTATGACACAGGAGCGTTAGGAATAGGTGATGTTTTCAGTGGTTAGATGTGATAAAATGAGGAAAAATCGTAAGTACACATGGAAAACTTTTGAAATAATACGATGGAAAATATTGAAAATGTGAGAATGTCGTTCAGTTCAATATAAATTCCATTCAAATTCAAAAGTCAGTAGAATGGGGATATCCAGTGCTACAATGCCCCAATTATCTGGAATCGGAGAACAAGTTATATCTCACGATAGACACTTCCGAGGAACCGAAAGTCATCCGGAAAACGTGTTTTTGCCTGGCGGGAAACGAATCCAATTTTCCCACGTCGCATGAGCTTCCACCTCTAAACAAGAAAGCAATTATTCCGAAGACGTACCACGTGCCCATCCTCCATTTATCTATTCTTTAATGACTTCAGAAGAAGCCGGAACGTGATAGAAATGGGCCATCAGACCGGAGTTATTATGAGCAAGACAAGCGGGTCGTCTGATGTCCCCTTAGCCATCCATCACGGATGACCGAGATGAAGTGACGGCCCTGCACGGTGACAGTTATATGAACTACAAATGGGCCCCGCAGATTCTACGCTCGCGAACCCTCTCGTCTCTCGGCCGTAGTTTTTCATTTCTGTTGATTGAAATTGGGAAATCAATTAGGAGGGGCATTTTCCCTCGAGGATCGAATTTGGAGGGCCAATTAGCGTGGAACTTTTTCCTCGATGTGCCGGAGAGAAGACCTCGTCGGTTTTCGAGTGGATGTGCAAGTCCGACGAGGTGGTATGGTGCCCTAGAAGAAAAAAAGAGTAAAACGCACGTATTTGCGATTGCATTCTGCGATCTCCAGAACCATGTGGAAATCGGAAAATGTTTTTTACACGTTTTTCGCATGATTTTTTTTGTTTCCACAAATCCCTCAAAATGAAAGAACTCCAAAATGAATTTAGGTACCAAAACTGATTGAAATAAATAATTTCCGGAAATATAATAAATCAGCGCATTCAAATCCTGCGTTCACCAGACAGGAAAATCGGCTGCCTGGTGACGTTTTCCAATCATGGAAACCAGGATAGAATCCAGGGCAGAAAACGGAAAGGAACTAATTCCCAGCGAAAGATTACATCTCGATTCCTTTCCCATCCGCGATCCACGTGTAACCAATAATTTTTTTTTCGAATTCTCGCCTCCTTAGGAAAAAAATATCCCCGCGTTCGTAGCCTTTGAGATCCCCTCGGAAATAATGGAGAAGCGGAAAACTATTTATCCGGCTGCTGCGGCATCTTCATTTCCCTAAAGCCGTTTTCCAATCATATATCAATCTATTTAAGATACATTCGATCCCCGCGCGCTGCGCCGTCGAGCAATAACCTTCCAATTTGTCGCAGACGATAGCGCTCCTCCGAGAGTCAACATATCATAGCTATTTGCCGCAGGATCATATAATTCCACCCTCAGCCCGGAGTCCCAGCGATAACGAAAATGTTTGCATAAACAATAAAATTGGGGCGGAATGAATTGCGATGATTTCGATTCGAGATCGCATAAGATGAATCAGACTGCTCTTTACCCACCTTCTAATACTCTAATCTGAATCATCATTTCTCCAAATTATTTGATAATTCTGAATTCTTGCTCTCCAGTCTAGACATCGAATTGTAGATTCTCGAATATGGACCTCCACAATATAAAATAAACATAAAGAACAATAAACCCCTCCATACACATCCTCCTATTACACCTACACAACAGAAACTTTTCCTATGCATACACAAACAGTCCAAAGAGATGGTTCTCTCTGAAGTTCTCCATGATTCACACTCAAGTTGTCCCTAGAGGTAAAATACAAAGTCAAAAGCGATAGCATTGAGACTACCATTTTATTTCGGAGGTCTAGAATTCAATACTCACGAAATATCATAAGACTGCATTTATGGCGATACTTTGTAAGCATCTTATGATATTTGCGAATTCAGGCAGAATATAATCAGTTCCTGGAAGAGACTTCTTTAGATGTTAGGCGAAATTGAATTAATATTATAAATTATTCAGATCGGGAAAGCTCATATTTTTTATTATTGAGAATTAACATCCATAAAACATGAACATAAAAGAAGGCAGAAAACAAAAGAAATACTACGAATAGAAAAACGATTCTACTACACAGTCCCAAAATTGTTTAGTCAGCTTCCACAAAACAGCATGGATTTGAAATATATTTTCCTTTATGAAAAAATAATTCAAGTTTGGTTGCAAAATTTGTATAAAGAATACATAGGAAAATAAATACAGTAGACTCGCGCTAGTGTGAACACACGTCTTTGTGAACAACCCAGTAGTGTGAACAATAAAATATTCTCATTATACATCCAGTAGTGTGAACAATTCACGATCTCGCTAGTGTAACCCCACTACTTTCTTGTTTCAACTTGTTGAATCATGCTCAAAGCCACTGAAATGATGCGCACGATCTTTATAACGAGTTATCTTGCATCGTGAGGAGTTTCTTCCTATGCGAAGTTGTTGAAAGGACCAAAAACAAAAAAAAATTGATTCTTCATTAAAAATCAAAGATTTTGGAAGATGACCAAAAAGGTTTCAGCGTAACATTGCTTTCAAAAAAAATATGGAATTGCGAAATCAACTTCATGCTCGATTAAAAAAGAAACAAAATTATGAGAATTGTGAACCAGAGTATAGAGCCCAATAGAATTGAAAAATGCACTCTGAGAGAGGCTGGATATCCTAGAATGGAAGAAGCCCTAAACAATAGTTTTTTAAAGAGAGACAAATAAACTTGCCTGTAAGAGCAGGAATTTTGAAGCATCAGCTTCATAAAACCTTGAGAAGTGGAAAAAAAAAATTTAGTGCAAGTGATTGATGGCTGCAGAAGTTCAAAGTTCGTTATAGTCTCAGAATTTTGAAAATTTGTGGAGAAAAACTGTCATCATTCATTTTATGTATATTACACACCTTCCATTAGTGTGAACAGCTCGATTATGTGCATACGCTAAATTTTTTTGTGTTCACACTAGCGCAAGTCTACTGTAATATTTTCATGTGATTCATCGGCCGTTGCCGAAGTCAATTATATTGGCACTGATCCTTATTTTAGATTTGATGTTTTCTTTACGTCTTTATTGTATTGTATTTCATTGTATTTAAATTTAAATTTTTATATTTTTATTTTATATATCTATTCTTTCATGTGATCATATTTTTATTTTTTCTTATCTTTATATTTTTCATAGATCTGTATTTTGAAATTTTCATATTTTATATTTTTATATTCTATATTTTCATAGTTTGATATTTTTTATAATTTCATATTTTATATTTTTGAATTTCCATATTTTCACAATTTTAAATGCATTATCTTCGCATTTAAATATTTCACATTTGTGCATTTTCACAATTCTAACGCTCAAGAGATGGAATCACAGAATATAACAAATTTTATAGCTGAATTTCCACATTATTTATTTTATCGATGCCCTTTATGTAGACGCGAAATTTCAGCAGGATAAGTCGAATAATTTATGAGATAACGAAGTGTTTTATCTACTCATATTGAATTATATATTCATTATTCAACTACTTTCGAGCAGTTAATAGTATCTGTAAACAAACACCGTGAGTTATAATAACTCACTCCTATAACTCCTTGTGTCTGTGCTTCTGAACCAGCCGATTGGCCAAAAGGGAACAGTCCATTATTGGAATTGAGGGGAGGTCACTTGAATAACTTTGATGTTTTCTCAAATTAGGTTGATACCAAATTATTATTATGAATGTTTATCTGAAAAAGATGAATTCAGATAGTGAAGATGAATTATTATGTACACCTTCAAAAATAAGACAATCAGATAATGTTACCATACAGAATTTATTGCACGAAGAATCCCGAAACAAATATAAAGGTGTATATAACAAGATTGGTGAAGCACTAAGAATATTGTCATCTTTTACAGAGAATGTTTTTTGGCATATTTCGGTGAACTTAGCACTAAGTATAAAGCATCGCCCCTATAGACTTTCTACTCCATGCTAAGAAGCACAATCAACATAAATAATGCATTGTTATAGGTAACTATTAAGATTTGCAAATAAAGTTCTTTCTCTGTACTTGTATCTTAGTATTTATTGTTATAGTCGTAGATAAATTATAGTATTCAACTTGCGGTAATGGTCATAACTCACTTGATGAATTACAGCCCTCGCCTTCGACTGGTGCTCCAAACTTCATCCGCTGAGTTATGAACTACATTACCGCTCGTTAAATAATATACAATTCTTTCATTCTTCTGTTGATAGCATCATGGGCCGTCGATCTTCGAAATGAAATCTGGCAAATTCCTAATACAAGCATCGAGTGGCACGAACCCCTTCCAAAAATGACGTAGTGATCTCATCGAATAATCCAGGAGAGCAGAACAGAACTAATCCAATCTGACGAACGAGGCCCGATGTGTGCCAGCAAGGTTATGGTTGAATGCTCATTAAAGCCTCTTAGGGGGGCCTCTTCAAAGTCAAACGCAGCACTCGGAAACACCCTGTTAAGATAATGAAGTTCAGCAGTTTCAATCATTCCAGAAATATTCTAATCAGAAGTTGCCTGGTATAAAAGTATCCCCTTTGGTCGGGCTATTCGCCAAACAAGACTCACTTTGATACCGTCAAATTCAAAGTGAAATTTCAATTTAAAATGGAGGTCGAGACGGCTGGTGGTTTCATTACGTGCTTCGTGAAGTTCGTAATGGCTTCGATGGTCGATGAGGGAACAACGTCTGAACATCTCATTTTGCTGATAATGAGGAGGAATTCACGTCTGTCCGTTTGGATACTTATTATGGTAATATATATCCACTTCGAAATACGAAATCGGTTCCTCGACAAAACTTCCGCCGATAATTCCAAGGGAGTCACGGAATTCAGATTCATCACAGGAATTGTGAGGCGTTTTTGAGGTTTTCTGCAAAGACAACCCTTTTTGACCTACATTTTTCCCCATTCTCTGTCAAACGTCGTATTGGAAGAAGGAGAAAAACTAAAGGAGTTCATGCTGGTCCCTAAATGAAGACATTCCAATCATTCAAAAAAATTCCTGGATTCATTCCCACTTCCAATGCTAATTTTCTTGGCCTCTTGTGAAATCCAAAATATCTCTACGATATGGAGACGAGCTGATATAGCTGAATTTTACTTTATATGCGAATATTATTCCTCCAGTAATGTCTCCGAATAATATTGTTACGTGACTTCAAGGCTTCACACGAGGCATAGCGCACAGCATGTACATTCCTACTTCGAGGAACTTCTCATGGGGCTGAACTTCTCATAAAGCTCAGCACAATCCTAGACATACTAAAAATGACCGTCGAACCACCGGAAACAGTGCGAAGAAGTGCAATTTCGCGTTTACCATGAGACTAATGAAACTCGTGCCTAAAGTGCAAGTTCGCGAGTTCCCCCACATAGGAACCGTAGTTTACTTTTCAAGAAAGACATTATTTTGAAGACAGTTCGTAGCATAAGATTTTAACATCCACTTGTAATCAACTCACGTTTTTCTTTATTTCAATCTGTGGATCTTTTATCTCATAGTTGTGATTATTTTTTCGGGAAGAAATAAAGTTTCTTTTTGAAAACAGACTTTTGAAAGAGAAAAACATAATTATATTAATGGAAATAATCAATGAGAATAGTGGAAACTTATATTCTAGCAAGGTCTGAGATTCGATACAACATCAAGGCTTCAATATTCTAAAACGATCTAACGAATATACCGCAGGTCGAACGCCCTCGATTAAACAACAGGCCCAATGACCACTTGACCCGACAGTATCAAGTAGGACATCAATTTGTTGGATATAATGTATGGTCATCATGTTCCAGGAGTGTACCACCATAGAATGTTCATTCTCTAATGGCGTATCATTGAGTAGAAGTTTGTTGCTTGCTCTTGTTGTCGCGTACCTTTGTTGTCTGATTATTGCCGACTACAATTGTCGATCGACCCATGTTCCGCGTGATGCATCGATCTTCTCTCTATGAGGCTCGACTGTCCATTGAGTGACGAATTGAGAGTCGCAATTTGAATAGGAATTTCATTAGATTTCCACACGAAATACTGGGAATCATTCTTGAAAAGAAATCGTATAAACACTTTTGTTACCTCTGAAATAAAAATGTTTATCTACTCCTATTGAATTATATATTCAATATTCGACTTCTTTTGAGCAATTAATAGTATCTGTAAACAAACAACGTGAGTTATAATAACTCACTACTATAACTCCCTGACTCTGTGCTCCTGAACAAGCCGATTGGCCGAAAGGAAACAGTCCATTATTAGTATTGAGGGGAGGTCACTTGAATAATTTTGACTTTTTCTCAAATTAAGTTGATACCTGATTATTATTGTGAATTTTTTTTCTTTGCTGAAAATGATGAATTCAGATAGTGAAGATGAATTATTATGTACACCTTCAGAAATGAAACAATCAGCCAATGTTACCATACAGAATTTATTACCCGAAAAATCTCAAAAGGAATATAAAGGTGTATACAACAATTTTCAAGATTGGTGTAGCAGTAAGATTATTAAGTCATCGTTTACAGAGAATGTTCTTTTGGCATATTTCAGTGAATATAGCGATAATTATAAAGCATCGCCTCTATGAACTTTCTACTCCATGCTAAGAAGCACAATCAACATAAATAAAGCATTGTTATAGGTAACTATTAAGATTTGTAAACAAAGTTCTTTTTCTTTTCTTGTATCTCACTATTTATTTTTATAGTTGTATATAAAGTATAGTATTCAACTTGCGGTAATGGTCATAACTCACTTGATGAATTCCAGCACTCGCTTTCGGCTCGCGCTGCAAACTGCATCTGCGTGAGTTATGACCTACATTACCGCTCGTTTAATAATATATTGATATGGTTCGTTCCAGAGATTTATATTAAATTTTGAAATTTACGAAAAAAAAACCACTTACAATTTTTCAAAGAATTTAGTTCCAATTTTTAATTTTCCCGTGACTCTTTTTCAAGGAGGGTTCTAAAGGTGCACAAATAAAAGAAATGTTTGTTCACAACAACCTACAATCTAATTCTATAAAACAACCCCAACTATCAAAAGAACCTAAAACTAATATAATTTCTAAACTCCAAAACACCGATTGGCGAGTACACTCACTTTTCAACTTTTCCTCTTCTAAACAACACGCCGCTTCCAACTTCTTCTTTTCTCCTTTCATTGTCAATTTCACTCCAACAACTCAATAAATCCAATCTTTTACCAACTTTTTCAAAATTCTCGTTCTTTCTCGATTGACGTTTATCCCTCCACTGTTCCTTCGCCTGCTCTCCCATCTATATTATTTTTAAAGTCTCGTTTCCATAGTAACATTCTTTATACATTTTTTTCTATAATCCAAATATAACTAACTGAGCGTAACTATTTACATTGAATCATTTGAACCCTCTTTGAAAATATCATATTACAATAATTTATAGATTGATCGAATATACTGAATTTACTAAATATGTTTGAAGGTTCTTGACTTTTCGGTGATATCTGAATTTATTTTTCATTTTAATTTTTGAAACGTTATGATATATGATCATTTTTGATTTCTATAACAATACAGATAATTCGAAATGCTTGAACCAAATTTGTATTGACCCTGGTGGACTGTATTCATTTAAAAACTAGTAGTAGGCCTTACCCTCAATCATAAACAACATTAATTTCTCGTCCCAATTATTCTAATTCATCTCGAAATTACGTGTTTCGAGAAATTTCGACGATGTGTCAAAAGACGAATAATTTAATTCTGGGTGAAACGTCACGCAATATCTATGATCGACGTTATTTATTTTGGACTTTCTCGAGGTGTCAAAAATTGACCTTTTTCAAATCGATTTCCTGCGTAACACGGCGGTGGGATCGGGCTGGATTTACATTCAAGGAGACCTCGCGTCCTTTGGGATGATAATTTGACCGCTTTTGACCTCCGAGACTCCGCGGATCCGGAGCCGATGGAAAAGGGCAACTTTCGGGTACCGTCAGAAAGCCCGTTTCTTCTTCTTGAAAATGCAATATGCGCAAACACGCATGTATATCGAAACCGCGCTTTCGGCGACTCGGCAAAAACCGCACAGTCGGTATCAACCCCCAGATTTTTGCGAAAGGGGATAACTCACTTGAATATTCTACAAACAGAATCAATAATTTCCAAGCAAACAAGTGGTAAGATAGAATCCATTTCGTTTCACGAAACCTAGCCGTGATTCGTCTCACATCGAACATGAACCTAAGAAAATACGATATGGGTATTGGAACCCTCCAGATGTAATTGAGAACACGAAGATATCATAGTTAGAGTGACGTGGTTTCGCTTCATCGCCTTCCCGGCGCACTAATTGGATCTCGAAGCGCAGTTTCGGACCGCAGAGGATCCGTTTCCTTCCGTTATGCCGATTTCACAAATCGTTGATGTTAAATTACAGATATCAGATGTTGGGTAAACGCTTATGACATATTTGCTCCAGATTGTATCCCTCGGCTCTGGAATACCCGAGTGTGTAGCCCAGATTCCACTCCGTGGATTATACTTAATCGATCCTGGGATAGAGGTTGATTTATTGAGACACTCGAGTCGGTGGATAGCCAAGAAACTGGTTCTGACAATTTTTTCTTCGTCTTGTTGGGATTACGATGACGTTCAACCATATTTGAGTTATTAAAAATGCATCAAAAAGAAATGTTACAGTTTTTACGTAGCCTTATTCACTAGGATTGGGTCAATTTTACGCTGCGCAGAAACAAAGCGCAAGCGCATAACTTAGCAAAGGAATCCTGGATCGTTTAATTCAAAACTGAACTAAAGTTGCCTTTTCTTACACATTTTTCCTAAATGTATTTTGACTGAGCGATGAGGAATTCGTGGCCAAATTGAAATATTTCCGGCCGACCGTTAACACGATAACTTTCGAAAGAAGAGGCCTAAAGTTCGAAAAAGTTACGTTCGTGAATGAACGAAAAAAAAAGAAGGGTTTCGTAGATACAACCATCTGAATTTTTTTCTCGATAATTCCAAAAATACCTATCTGATAGAATTGAAACTTTTCAGTTAGTTGTAGAATAACGACCCGAAGGTTCATTCGAATTGTCCTGAGGATCGCAGCAATGAAAGAATTTGAAAAAAAATCCAAAAATGACATTTTTGTTGAGAAATTTGATATATTTCATATAATCTATATTTATTATAGAATTTCGTTTTTTCCCGGTACAAAGATCTAGTCCACTATTCCATCTGTACAGGGTGAATTTTATACGAAAATTTATGGCACCCTTCCAAATTGGTTGGAATTATGCCTTGCCAATATTTTTAGTTCTTCTGGAATAGCCTTGCATATAGGAGATTACCATTGTCGAAGGGTTTCACTTGTTATTTTTTTTCAGATGTATTTTTTCCTTAGCCATCTTGAAAGTCCTCTCAGTATTTGTGGGTTTTTTCCCCTCAAATTATATCTCATCCCAAAATAGATCCATATTTATGTTTGGTTGGGTTAAGTTAGGGTAGTGTTGAAAATCATTCTCGAAATAGATCTATATTTAGGTTGAGTTAATGAAGCGATGAAAATAATTCTTAAAATGAAATTTAAATTTAGGTTAGGTTAGGTGGAGTGAGAACAATAGTGAAAATCAGTCGAATCAATTTTGAAAACTTTCAAGCGATGCAAAATAGTTATAGAAATTCCGGGTGGAGAGTTTCAATATATAGATAGTTGTCAGGTTAGGTTAATTTCAAGATGAATTCATATTTAGTTTGGGTTAGGTAAGCTTGGGGTAGGGCATTGTTGAAAATAATTCTTAAAATGAATTAATATTCAAGGTAGGTTAGGTTAGCTTAAAGTTGGACAGTGTTGAAAAAAATTCTTTTATGAATCTATATTAAGGGTTAGCTAAAAGTAGGACAGTGTCGAAAATAATTCTTGAAATGAATTTATATCAGGTTAGGTTATCATAAGGTAGAACAGTGTTGAAAATAATTTTTGAAATGAAATAATATTTAGGTTAGGTAAGCGTTAGGACAGTGTTGAAAATAATTTTTGAAATGAATTGATATTATGGTAAGGTTAGCTTAAATTAGAAAAGTGTTGAAAATAATTCTGGAATGAATTAATTTCAGGTAATGAATAATTTATTATCTACTCCTATTGAATTATATATACATTATTCTACTACTTTTGAGCAATTGATAGTATCTAGTAATCTAGTACCTGAAAAAAAAACTCTTGAGTTATAATAACTCACTACTATAACTCCCTGTCTCTGTGCTTCTGAACAAGGCGATTGGCCGAAAGGGAACAGTCCATTATTGGTATTGAGGGGAAATCACTTGAATAATTTTGACTTTTTCTCAAATTAGGTTAATACCTAATTATTATTGTGAATATTTTTTTTCGCTGAAAAATATGAATTCAGATACTGAAGATGAGTTATTATGTACATCTTCAGAAATAAGACAATCAGCCAATGTTATCATACAGAATTTATTACCCGAAAAATCTCAAAACAAATATATTTTTTTTTCAATTTCAAGATTAGCCGTAAGCAGTAAGAATATTAAGTCATCGTTTACAGAGAATGTTCTATCGGAATATTTTAGTGAATTCAGCACTAAATATTAAGCATCGCCCCTATGGACATTCTACTCCATGCTAAGAAATACATTCAACATAAATAATGCATTGTTATAGGTAACTATTAAGATTTGTGAATAAAGTTCTTTCTCTGTTCTCGTATCTTAGTGTTTAGTGTTATAGTCGTAGATAAAGTATAGTATTCAACTTGCGGTAATGGTCATAACTCACTTGATGAATTACAGCACTCGCTTTTGGCTCGCGCTGCAAACTGCATCTGCGTGTGCTATGACCTACATTACCGCGTTAAATAATATACTATCATTGAAATACTTCCAACAGAATAATAAAGACTTAACCACATTAATAAGGAGATTGTTCAGGATTATAACACTCATAAAAAGGCCTATTATACTGAAAAGACGAGTATACCACAGAAGAATACGATTTATCTGATAGAATTTTTGTGGAACACATCACTCAAAATTCCTGCACAAAGAACTTCTTCAATACCATTCATTCCTTCCCTCCATTTCAGATATGCAGTGCACAACTTGTCCATGCCGAAGATAGTCAATACGAGGGACACCGTACCTCGCCACCAATTACTGAACCCTGATCTCTGGAGATTCCATGGTTGTATTTCACAATAACCCCAGATCGTGATCGCCATATCGTGAATTCAACTATACCCTTTTTGCGGATATCGAATAAAATGGAAAACCCGGATATCCGATAGGCCAAGGTGAACGGGAATGAAGATGTGCAGGTGGGCGGTTTCCGAAAGGGGTTCGACCATTTTTCGTCGCCACATTCGTCGGAAATCGAATAAGCCGGCTTCATGGAAAGAATTTCGAATGATTCTACTGGGTCGATTCGCTGACCGTTGACTTTGTCAAAAAATATCGTTTTTTTTTCTCATCCAAGAATGAGACCGCTCTCCCCATTTGATTCTTGTTCAAGCTTTGTAGATCCACGGGCTGGATTTACATTTAAGGAGTTCTTCAGTCCTTTGGGTTGAAAATTCGACCGCCCTCGACCACCGAGACGCCGCAAATCAAAAGCCTATTCGAAAGGAAAAAGCTATTTTCATACCTTTGGAATTCGAAATAGGGGTCGTTTCGGGTACCGTCGGAAAGCCCGTCTCTTCTCGTTAAAAACTGCTCTTCGAGGTCGCGATTTTCAAAAATATAAAAAATAATATATTTTGTTGAACAAAATCAACGACTTGAACTCAACAATATCTCAAACAAAAGAATGGTACATTGTTGCATCAAGAAACGTCGAAGGAGGCTTCCACCTCAACATATTCGAAAGTTAACCCAACCGGGGCTGAGTTCACGAAAGACAAGGGCGTACCTTTCCGAGGATATTGTTGAGGAGGCCTGCCTTTGAAGGCTTTCTCGGAGCAACTGCGAGCTAAGACATTAATCTGTCCCCTTCGACTGGAACAATGGAATTATGTGAACTGGCGTTACCTAGGAATATAAAGGACGTGGTAATTTGCTACGCTCGTTATCGCGGATCTCTTTGATGAAATCTCTAGCGCCTTTGTGGTCACATACCTATTATGTCGTATTCTCCGGGCTCCTCTCCGGTTTGTGAGACGAAAAATATCGAGGAAATGACTGTTTAAGCGCGAATTTGCCCTGAGTAATTGTTCGCACCTGGGGGATTCTCGTCTCGGATGGTCGTTCGGAAACAAAAACACTGGAAGCTACGATATTGGACAATTTCAAACAACCATACATCAATTCGAGAACAAAATGACGTTTTCAAGGATGAAATTATGCTTATCTTACAGCCATTAAGTGAAAAGATCTGTTGACGTAATTAACCATGATTTTCCAGGACTACAACTGATTGTCTCTTTTCAAAAGGTCGAACCAGCATTCATCCGATTTCTTCCACAATTTTACCTCCATTCGTAAAGTCCAATTTTTTGTTGGTTCCCTAAATCAAAGTTCTTCCGTTGCGAATTCAAGATCGGAGTAAATGAGCAGAAAATCCGCGAGAGATTTCAATGGAAATGACAGATAAAGATGGATCGAGAGATCTAAAGACGCCTCGAGGTATAATAGAAGATCTGAATTAATTCCAAAACCAATTGTTCAATGAAATGGAGCAACGATTCCATCAGAATGGGATCGTAAACGAAGTCAGCGGTAGGATTGCATAATTGGAAGATATCAGGGAGTAGAAGGCGTCTCTCGATATTGAATTGTGCCTCGACGACCACCGAAGGATTCTGGAAGAAGAGACGGCGTCACGTTACTTCAGTGGTGGCACGTCCTTTTGAAATATACAAATTTAGCGGGCCATTTCCTATGAACTATCATGTGAAACAACTAGGGATTTCTGTTTATGAAATATAGGGCAATTTGGAGACTGGAGAGTTTACAGCTGAGTCATAATTGATGCCAGATGTTGAATTATTCAACATCTGTGGATATTCGAATATTTTTTCATATTATATATGAATTCTGTTTACGGACACAAGGCGCGATATTTCGTTGATTCGATTCTGAAAATAATTGGAATATTTTTATGAGAAGCTACTCGTCAAATGAAGCAAAAAATGTATATTATTCATTTTATATTTTCAGAAAATAATGAAAAATGATGTACAGGGTGTTTCACGTAAGCGGGTCACTGGATTTTGTGACTTTTCCTTTCAGAAAAATTGAAAAATGAATCATCAATATGATAGTATTTCTTAGGGGCTATCTAAATATTTTATAGGAAAAACTATCGAACGAAGGTATGGAAGGAAATTAAAGAAGAACCGTTTTTCCGAAAAAAAAATAAGAAGGTCTAAAGACAATTTATCACCAATTTTTTCTTCATTTGAACTTCCGGTTTGCTAGAAAACGGTAATTTTTTTTTGCAAAATATACTTCATAATATTTTCCCATATTTTCTGAATACTCAATCGATTCTGAATCAGAATATGTAAATAAAATGGTGGTTTTGAATTTATTTCGAGCAATTCTATTCAAAATCAGCTTGAGGAAATTCAGAGTCCATATTCGGAAAATATATCCATGCCCATATATCCATGTGGTTCCATCTATATTTGATTGTCAAAATTTGAAATTTTCAATTCTCGATTATAATAGAAGCGAAAATATGAAGCCTGAATTTTCGTTCAAAGCTCTCAACCTGCTTAGTCCTTGAAGAAAGTTGGGATTGTCTCAGAAAGTGCGAAGAAGTCAAAAGCAGGCACTTTCAACAGTTTCTGTGAAAAGCATTTTTGTTGCTTTTAATGAATAATTTCAAAGAATACTAACTTTCTTGAAGAGTAACCATTTTGAGGGCATTGAATGAAAATTCAGATTTCATTTTTTTGCTTCTATTATACATGAGAATAAAAACTTCAAATTTTGACAATGAAATATTGATTGAGACAACATGGATATATTTTCCGAATATGGAATCTGAATTTCTTCAGGTTGATTTTGGATGGAATTGATTGAAATTAATATAAAATGACCATTATATTTCAATATTCAGATTCAGTATCGATTGAGCATTCTAAAAATATGGGAAAATATTATGAAGTATATTTTACAAGAAAAAATTTGCCGTTAAACCGGAAGTTCAAATAAAAGAATAATTGGTGAGAAATGTTCTTCTTATTCTGAAAACACGCCAAATTTGCCAAATTTTTTTTTTTTGGAAAAACGGGTGTTCCTCAATAACTTATGCTTTGCTTCGATAGTTTTTCCGATAACATATTTGGATAGCCCTTAAAGAATACTATCATATTGATGAGTCACTTTTCAATTTTGCTCAGAGAATTAGTCACAAAATTCAGTGACACGCTTACTTTAACACCTTGTACATCATTTTCCAATATTTTCTGTATATATCGAATGAATAATAAACATTCATAGCTGAATTCGACGAGTAGCTTGTTATAAAAATATTCCAATTATTTTTAAAATCGAATCAACAAAATATCGCGCCTAGTGTCCGTAAACATAATTCATATATAATGTGAAAAAATAATGGAATTTCTCCTAAATAAATGTAAGGCCAGATCAAAGATCCGCTTCAATCAACGGTCATATGTCTCTTAATACTTAGAAAGTAGAAACAAATTTTGCTTTTCCTTTCTCCAGGGACATTATTCTCCTTATCAACCTTAACCTTGAATATATTGCAGATACCATCACTGAGCTTTCGACCTAAACTTTTAAAGAAATCTCCTCGGCCCCTACCAAGTTACAGTTATCTGTATATACCGAAATGAAAAATCGACGAGAATCACGACCCCTGAGTTTGACCGGCTCGAACTACAATTTCGATCCCAGCGCCATCTAATTCTCATTCCAATTTTTGGTCTCGTTTAGTCTCGTATAGTTGGGTATCATCTTCCCAAAATTCTTCAATCAACGCTTGCATATTATCACCCTTCAGAGTTGAATTCGATTCAATGAAAAGGAGAGTACGGATCAGTTTCCGCGCATCGGTTATTGGGAATACTTTTTTGAATTCACAGTTAATTCACTTCCACAATTGTCGCATCTCTTCTGAGTTCCTCGTTACTTTTCAAGGAATCGATTATCCTTAATTCAACCAAGAATTCCGGCTCGTTCTACCTCTTCCGCATAGTGATAATTTGGCAAATCCCCCGGTAGATTTCGGCGTTCCGCCTCTGAGAACGGGCCGCGTTAATCATTGACGTGGAGAGGATTACTCTGTAATGAAGTCAGAGCAATAAATCACTGATCCAGAAAAGACGCGTCAATCCAAGAACCACCTTCACACGTCCCTGTGCTCTACCTCGTGCCACTCGATGATTCATTGCCGGCAAAATCCGAACCCCGCGCCCCAAAATCCGGTTTCTTGTTTGGTCAATGTTTAACCATCGTCGTCATGATTTCCTACAAGGGTTTTCCGGTTTTGGTGGAACATTGCAGTGTTCTGTAATGATATGTTGCTTATTACCGACAAGTTTATGTTTCATCTGGTTTTTCATAATGACTTCACGTCAGTGCTTTTCTCGAATTTTTTGGCTTCCCATCTCGTGTCCGATCAAATTTTCCATGGAAACCCAATAAATTTACATCGTTTCCCTGCGATTTCCCATAACCACCCGAAAGCTGATTCGGAGATTTCCATAAAAATCGTCTTCCGAACAAGGTCTTCATTTCTTGTTACGGTTGGAGACTGGAACAATTTATCAATTCCCCCAATTGAAATATAGGCCTGCAAGATCTTCACACAAAATACCGCTTACCATAAATCTCGACAGATACGCCAGTATCCTGCGTCCTCGTTATGAGCCATCCGTTGTGGCTGCTCCGAAATAAGGGATGACGTCCTTCATGATTTTTGATGATTTTATCGGGCAATATTGCAAAATTTATCGGGAATATTCAGGCGTTATTTCCGACTGTTCGGATGGGGAATTTCATTCCAATCATTGTCGATTCATTTAGTAGTTTATCCTTTATCCCTATTTCTATTTTTGAATTTTCTCTTTGAATTACTTAAACAGATCGGAATCCGAGATCTACACATCTGTCTGGCGATAAGTGAGAATTCATCAAGTGATTGACAGAACCATCTCGTCGTGAAAAATTCGTAAATTTCATCTAAATCAACACGTTATTCGTCTTCTGTTAAATATCATCGCATATTTGGTCAAACCGTATTCGTCTGATCTTTTCCGCCGTTTTTTAACGCAGCATTGTGTCTTCTGTTGAAAGTGACATTAAACAACTTTAAGAACTGCTTTTCTTCTGCTTCCTAGACCAACGCCAGAACTGTGCCGATCGAGGGTCCTCTTATTCCTCTCCTTTAACCCTATTTCAGCATCAGCCTGTGGTGGTTTGCCGAGACTCCGTCCGCACCCTCTTGGGGTGAGTACTTTGCTTTGCTTAAGGTGTTTAATTTCACAGTCAGTTCATCTGAGGGTGGTCGCAAACCATTTTGGCAATCGTTCAAAGTTTTAACTTTCTCATTTTTTAAAAAAAATCATATTATAGTTATTCTATTGTGAGTTAGATCCTTTTAACCCGAAATTCGATTCATACCAGTTATCCACGCTTTGACCATTTGACCAAACAAAACACCGAATAATCGCCCAATATTTGATCTTTTATCACGAACATCCATCTTTCTTCGACCACTTTCCGTTCTGTACGGGACAGCAACTGAACATCATTCTCCCCGATTCTCACACAGGAAATGTAAATAAAACGGGGGGGAATTATCCGTATTGGAAGCGAAAGAGTTTTCCGGATTCGTTTGTCGATATTTGCTTCGCAATTTCCTTCTATCGCCTCAGCGAATAGCTACGCTTTGTTAGCGAGGAATTTTTGCGATCCAACGTTTGTAGTGATATTGGTTTTCAGCTCCAGGATGATCGGAAATGAGATATTGAATGAAAATGGCCATGAATTCATTGTTATGGGGGACGTTTTAACAGCCGTGGAACCTATTGGGAACATGTTTCATTGTACACTTAGTTTTATGTGTTTCTGGATGGGAATTTCTTCGAATATTTGGTGAATGATATTAGGGTGACTTGTATGTAGTATAATCAGCCTGAAGTCATAAATGAGAATTCTGGATAAGAATGAAAATAGTATATTTTTTAACGAGCGGTAATGTAGGTCATAACTCACGCAGATGATTTGCACCACGAGCCGAAGGCGAGTGCTGTAATTCATCAAGTGAGTTATGACCATTATCGCAAGTTGAATACTATACTTTATTTACCACTATAACAATAAATACTAAGGTAAAAGTACACAGAAAGAACTTCATTTACAAATCATAATAGTTACCTATAACAATGCATTATTTATATTGATTGTGCTTCTTAGCATGGAGTAGAAAGTCCATAGGGGCGATGCTTTATATTTAGTGGTGTGTTCACCAAAATATGCCGAAAGAACATTCTCTGTAAACGATGACTTAATATTCTTACTGCTACACCAATCTTGGCAATTTTTGTATACACCTTTAGGTATATTTGTTTTGGGATTTTTCGGACAATAAATTCTGTATGGTTACATAGGCTGATTGTCTCATTTCTAGAGGTGTATATAATAATTCATCTTCCCTATCTGAAGTCATCTTTTTCAGCAAAACATTCACAATAATGATTAGTTAATTAGGTATCAACTTAATTTGAGAAAATGTCAAAATTATTCGAGTGACCTCCCCTCAACGTTCGGAAAAAGTCGAAAAAACGACGAAAACGCAAAAAGTTTCATTTTTCCTTTTTTATAGGCTAAGGATCCACGGTGTCTCGGGGCTCGAGGGTGGTCGAATTTTCATCCCAATGAACGCGAGGTCTCCTTAAATGTAAATCCAGCCCGATCCCACCGCCGGTTCACGCAAAAAATCGAAAAAAGGTCGATTTTTGACACCTCGAGAAAGTAATATTAGACGACCATGATTATCTTTTATCAATTTATTTAGATAAAATCGAGAAGAAGTCATGTTGGGTTTTTTGTGCATGCTCTGATATCTTTGTTCAATTCATATAGCTCCTTGGCTAGGACTTCAAAACCCGCCCGAAAGAATGTTTATCGAAAAACCTGAGGAGAATATGCTTCAATGAGTGACTTTCGGCTATGGATATCACAGAAACTATCCAAGTTACGAAAAAAAGTAAAAATCAATCACGTAGTGAATTTCAAATATCGCCCAGTCTTTTCCCGATAAGTGTTACCGTACGACACACCGTTCGGGAGATAAAAGCGAAAAACTGAAATTCGGGAAATTTAAGCTCCTGGTATTTTAATATGTTTACCTCTTAACTTCCCCCAATTCATTCCCGAAGAATTATTCCCTTCGAAATATCTTCTGCAAACCCTCCAATGACTGGACTACATATGAACGGATAAACACTTTGTGTCGCTGCGGGCAACGCCATCTACCGGAGATACGTAGAGCCGCCACATGACTTCCCCCAGCGACCACGAAGAAAATTGGAGGAATGTTGTGGTTTCATATAGTTTCTAGGTTCTTCATGATGCAAATTTCAGGAGGGGTTGGAAATTTTTAAATTTTTTCATTGGATTATAGAGTTGTTGTTCGATTTAGAGTTAGTTGTTTACACCTTCATTCGCTGAGATTATTGCTAAATTCAATGCGTAATAAATTAGCCCCCAATTCTTTTACTAGGACGCTAATTCCCCTTTTATGAACATTGGGATTAGTTCGTTCACAACACAGTGTAGAAATAAGGAATTAAGTGGGGTTGAAGCCTATATTGGTTAATCCATTGTCCAGCACCACCTGCAGTTCGGGATTTACTGGCAACTAGGGTCTAATAAAAGTCCTTTCTTCATGTAGGTCCTTCAGGAAGGTTTATTTCGTGTATCAGTGATAATATAGTATTACTTGTAATGGAATACATGATGGAGCCGACTCTTGGGAAATTTCATTCTAATATTGGTCAGATGTCGGAGTGAGTTTCTTATGAAGGATTAATTTTGTCTTTGCAGGGTAACCACATTGCCATGTGCTCAATTTTGAGGCTGGAAGAATGAGAGAATTGAACATAAGTCAAATTTCCAATCAGGGAAGATGATGCCCAATAAATTCCTCACAAACACAAACCTTCGTCTAAAAATATCTTGTGAAAATTAGATGAAGTGTCAGCACCCCAATGTTTTCGTCCACTCCCGTTTCCAACATCTCCTCCTCCCAAGAAGAGGGTACTCGATTCCTCATTTGGGAATAATTGCCTGACGGATATTCCCGAGTAACAATTAAATCTACGATCCAGTCCTTAGACTATAGCGCTTTGATTCAAGGAAACTGATTGTGTTATCTCCGCTACGTTGGCCATTCCTTCGGCAATTCAATAACTTTCAAACTTCCCTTGTTAGCAGTTGGCAGCCTTGTTCGTACAGCCGTCTTCTCTTCTATTTACTCAGGCCTCATTCTGTCGGAGCCGGACCCAAAAATTTAATTGCTCTCAATGTGCTTACGTTCCCAACTTGCTACTTAAACAAACAGTTAATAGACGGGACCCGAACCAACTATACTTTTTCCCTCTATTATTTCTTATCTTCACGCCGTTGTTTCAAGGTCTCCTGTGATGATAGTCATTACAGCTTTGAAAGATATAGTTACATTTTCCCCCACTATCAATACTAAAAGGAGTTGTCAAATTCAGAATATTGACCAATAACCAAATGTTTTCGCTGGGCGGGTAGACTAAACAAATACTTGAATTAATATATTGATTTTTCACGTTTCTAGGCGTTCTCACGACTTTTTTTTGTATCGACCAAAAGAAATGATCTCTATCTCTATGTAAATGAATAACACAGGTCAACACTATGGCAAATAAAGTTTTTTTTCCAATTTCAGTTTGGCGAAATGAAACTGAGGGGTTCTCCCAAATTGAATTGACATCTTTATATTCTCAGAACCTTATCAGATATTATCTGGATATCCCTGAATGATGGTAGTTCAATTTTATGAAGACACAGAATTTCAGCAGGATATGACGAATAGCTTCTGAGATACTGTAGTTTTAAAATAAAACTCATAGTTCAAGACCATTTTTCTCTCCAAATTCGAATATTATAGACCTTCGGGCGAAATGATGACGCCAAAACCGATGTACCTATTCCTAAGATTGTAATTCCTGTAGCTATGGACCTACTTCCAATTCTCGAGACCGTTAGCAATTCCAGACAACCTCCAGATGATCAGATTATCCATCACAGGGATTTTATTGACACTTCCCTGCACCATATAGTCTTTCCTGATGCTTTCAGCTGGACGTACAGCAATAAATACGTTTTGTTTTCGTATTTTACGATGTTATATCGATGTCTGCGCGTCTTTTTTGGTACCGGTGCATTTTACGATAGGAACGTTTATCTTAATGGCGCTGATGGTGAGGCGGCACTGACCGGCATTTGAGATGGAATGCATTCAAGCCATTGCAATTTTAGGTTGAGGAAGTCTCACAGGTCGATTGTGAGATTCACAAAAGTTACAGACCGATCGGACAGCACAATCAGAAAATGGAGAGAAATGGACTCAAAAAAGCGGCTCTCCGCACGTCCGGAAGATGGCGTTGTAGGCTACGCCACATCGCGTTATATCCTGCGGTTCTCTTGACAATAGTGTACCCCACGTGCGTTGAGTAAGTGAGTTAGTGAGTACCACATTCCTTGTGGAGGTGTCTGAAGCAACAGTTGCTGGATCAGCCCTATGATTCCACCAGCAACCTTGAGACGAAACACACATCCGTTTCCCCATCAGGGTGAGCGAAAACGCTAAAATAGTAATATGATTCCTACAAAAAATTATCGCCCTACATGTTATATTGATTTAAAACGCACACATTCAACCCTGCTTCTGATATATTCAAGATAACCGCCGGAGTCCTTTCTTCGACTCGGTTCACATCGATAATTTATCACAACCCCCTAAAGTCGCGACATCATCCCCGTAGAAGAAACACACAAAAAAATACCAATGCTTCGACACTGATTGATCGATTGAAATGTGAAGCAGACGTCAACGGGAAATATGTTTTCGAGTCGAAGTTTTCCTTCTAAATAAAAACCGAGTCATATTTTACATATGCCCATCCATCAGTCGACAACATTACTCGCTGGAAATTCGGAAGATGACAGGTCGAATGAATGAGTTACATGTTATTCGATTGGGCATGATTTCGATATATTTCGGGTCATTTTTCTCCACGATGAAACTTTATTAGTGATCAACGTGTTACCACCGTTGATTGAAGTATTTTGGGAAGATATCCAACCCATGTATTTACAATTCCCTTTCCCCTTGCATCCCTGGCCCTACATTTCGCCCCCGTATTGTGGGGACCTCTTCCATAACTTCCCTGAATGTGAAACAACTAGAGATTTCTGTTTTTGAATTATCAGGCAATTTGGAGAATGGAGAGTTTACAGCTGAGTCATAATTAATTCCAGATGTTTAATTATTCAACATCCGAGTATTTTTCATATTATATATGAATTCTCTTTACGGACACTAGGCGGGATATTGTGATGATTTGATTCTGAAAATGATTGGAATATTTTTATTGGAAGCTACTCCTCAAACTAGCAACAAATGTATATTATTCATTCTATATTTTCAGAAAATAATGAAAAATGATGTACAGGGTGTTTCACGTAAGCGGGTCACTGGATTTTGTGACTTTTACTTTCCGCGAAATTGAAAAATGACCCATCAATATGATAGTATTTCTTGAAGGCTTTTCGAATTTTTCATAGGAAAAACTATCGAACCAAGGCATGAAAAGTAATTGAAGAAAAACCGTTTTTCCGAAAAAACTATGTTTCTCGAATTTTACTGGTTTTCAAGATCAGAAGGTCCAAAGACAATTTATCACCAATTGTTTCTTGATTTGAACTTCCGGTTTTCTAGAAAAAAAAAATCTTTGTTGCAAAACATACTTCATAATATTTTTCCATATTTTCTGAATACTCAATCGATTCTGAATCCGAATATGTAAATATAATGGTAACCTTATATTTATTTCAAGCAATTCCATTCAAAATCAACCTGAGGAAATTCAGATCGCATATTCAGGAAAATATATCCCAAAATTTGAAGTTTTCATTCTCGATTATAAAAGAAGCGAAAATATGAAGCCTGAATTTTGTTTAGTCCTTGAAAAAAGTTGGGATTGTTTCAGAAAGTACGAAGGACTGAAAGGCAGGCACTTTTAACAGTTTCTGTGAATGGTTGCTTCGAAAAAATAATTTCAAAAAATCCCTACTTTCTTGAAGAGTAAACATATTGAGAGCATTGAATGAAATTTCAGGCTTCATATTTTCGCTTCTATTATATAGTCCATTTAAGAAATATTTACATCGAAGCAGGCCATGAACGTCCAGTCGAGGCTTTATTTCTGGTTACAAAAAAGTTACTAAATTCCATCATAGAATTGAAACATAAATATACCGTAGAAAAGTGTTGAGTATACGAATTATCGGAATTATCGAATAATTAAGCCGGAATATTTCGATTGCAGTTCAAACATGGGAATTCAGGTTTGAAAGCGCAAAAATATCGTGGAATGCTTTCATATGAAATTATCTGAACTTATCGTTCATATAAAAGTCAACCATGGAAAATTAAGATCATTCAAATTCAAATGAATATTTATTTTCACTCAGGACCATGCAATATTTATTGGTATTGGAAATCTTGCAAAATTCTAACCATATAACTATAAGAGTACCATTTTATGTCAGGATTCAAGAAGGATAATTAATGGAATTCTAGCAGGTAGCTAGTGGTGCAACAGAAAAAATTTTTTGGATACTTCGCAAGCGCAGGGCCAAAAGAATGGATTGGAAAAAACGTTATAATGTATTAAGAAATAAGAGAGAAACAAAAATTAAGAATCTATGTAGTACATGAAGAATTTTGACATGAAATTTGTACCGATCTATCAATATATGGACCAATTTGTGAATTATTTATTGCTCGGTGTTGAATACTTCAAGAAAGTCAATTTTTATTTTCATTCATTGAAACTGTCCATGAATTATTGAAAATATTATAATTGATGAGCACTTTTACAATTATTCAGTATACTTTTGAATTGGGAACTATATAGCATGTGTATTGGCAGAGGGAATGTGAACAGGGTACCATACTGTATAAGTATGATGAATAAACTTAAAATATCTATGAATGATACAAGAGCAAAGATAAAAATATCATTGAAAACTTTGTTTCCACGTAGTATAGTGATTTGGATGTGTTTATTGAATAAGCTGACATAATCCGATTAATGGGCATCCTTCTGCAGGGAAGGTTTCAATTTTTCAATAACCCATTCATGAAATAATTCACCATTCATAGTAATCCTTATCATTGATACCACTGTCAAGAATCGGATTACATCCAGGTAAAAATCCATCAATTGTTCCAGCATTCAAAATAGTGCACCTTCTGCCTTTACCCTTGAATATACTCGGCATACCTTTTGGATTATTTTCTAGTGTCCACTGACGAATTTGAATACCGATTTCGAATATCCAAATTTCATCTAGATAAATGAATTTTACGTTTTGTTCCATGTATTCTTGGTATTTATCACAATATCGTATTATTTTTATTATATTTTTCTGTTTATCAGTAAGATATTTCCTTCGATCAACTTTTTTTTATTCGTATCCAATTTTTTTCAGGATATAATATAATGTTGACTTTGATCAATTGAAATCTAGGTGCTCTTTGGCCAGTTCGAAAAGGATATCTAAACTGATATATTCATTGTTGTTAATTCTAGCAAAAACAAAGTCATTCAATGACTCTTTGAAGGAATAATCGTATCGGAGATGTTTTCTTCCACTGCTAATTCCAGGCTGTAATAACATGCTAATATTCTACGGACAGGGCTTGATGAAATCTGAAAATTCAAGAGACATTGTTCAATCAGAATACACTTTGAGTCGGTGAATAACAGTTTACCTGAAACACTAGCGGAAATATATGCCAAATCTTTGAAAAACTCGAAGTAACACTGACAAACTGCCTGGCGTTCTCTTGTTAGGCGCGATGTATCCTGGTCAATTCCAGCCATTTTAATAGCATAAGACAAAAAATACTCAAATTCAGAGCAAATTTTTATAATTACATATTCACCAATATCTTCGATAAAATCATCAAAGCAAGATTTCTTTGAGTAATGTTAGTGTTATTCCAATACCAACCTGAATTCAGCAACCCAAAATGTTACTGAATAGCCTATTACCAACTTAAATTCGATTTTTCACAGCCAACCGAGATGTCAATAATTCTTAAACGGAATATACACGAGAATAAAAACTTCAAATTTTGACAATCGAATATTGAATGAACCACGGACAACATGGATGTATTTTCCGAATATGGAATCTGAACTTCCACAGGTTGGTTTTGAATGAAATTGCTTGAAATAAATATAAAATCATCATTGTATATACATATTCAGATTCAGAATCGATGGTGCATTCAGATATCCCTTTGTTATATTTCTTGAAAGTTCCATTCATCATAACGACTTCAATATTTCATCAGTTTCAATAGTGGATTCAACATTTTATTTTATCTGTGTGTTTTACTGCCAGGATAATAACAATGTTTCTTTAATTGAACCGGCGCACCTAAGCCATCTTCATACGCTACTTCCATTAGCATGACCATTCGATGAAGCCGTCCGTACACTCACTCCCGGAGCCGAATAAACAGACCTGACCGAACAGCCCTGCTCGCATCCCGGAAATTTCTATGAGATCAATTACTTGATTGCCGGCCCCGAACAGGTCCGGAGCCCGAAATTAATAAAGTACATCATCTCATTATATCATTTCGTCTGACGGAACACCGGAATCCGTTGCGGCTCTGTGACTATTGGCGCGTAACACACCGGAACTTATTCCATGGCTCCGTTGAATCGCGGCCACAAAGACCGGATTCTAGAATTTGCACCCCACTGGACCACTAAACGTCGAATGATATATGTGGGTGATAGAGGGCGATGGGGTTGGTCTACGATTTGTTATCGAAGTCGCCAAACACCAAAGGTGGGTGTTTCGATTCCGATAGAGTGCGCTACTGGTACAGGTGGAGGAGGAGGGGGGGAAAGAAGTCCGGCAATTCCGAGGTCATTTTAATATTATAATGAAGGCTTTGTTCGTCTATTTGTCTAGGGACATAGGTTTCTATTGATGCTTCATACTCAGGTTAATGGGTTAAACCCACTTCTATACACAATGAGGACGTTTCAGTTGCGAAGTTATAGTTAAGCGGCTTCTAGGTCTAACAATGACTTACTGACACTGAGCTTCATTTGATTTCGCAGCTTCAGGTTGGACGTAGACACCTCCAGGATAACACGATGCGTGTCGCCACGGGCATTGCCATCTACCGGACGAAGTCCGGAGAGCCATCACAAAAATTTCTTCGTCTTTTATATGGAATCATCCTAATTCAAGTATGTCGGAGACTTCTTCATTTTTCAGTGTAGGATTCAACAGGAGAGCAAGGAGGCGATAAGATCAATAGCCTGCATATCAAGAATGGAGAGCAGCAGAGAAAATTTTAGAAAATTGAAAATATTGACCATTCCATCGCAGTATACCTATACTTACCTGTCTCAACAATATACATGAAAAGAAAAATTATCTCACAAAACACTCCGATGTTCATAGTTGTGTTGTTCCACAACATAGAACCAGTAAATGTCACAACAGTTTCAATGTAATGGGCATGAAATGAATAATAGAATACCACATACAATGAAGGAACTGAACAAAAATAATTTCAAGAAAAGAATTAAAGATTTTTTAATATCTCAGGCATTTTGTAGTACCGATGAATTCATGAGATTTATATTTTAATGTAATGTTAGTAGATCACCGTGATTGAAGTATTTTGGAAAGATACCCAACTATACGAGACTAAACGAGACCAGAAATTGGAATGAGAATTAGATGGCGCTGGGATCGAAATTGTAGTTCGAGCCGGTCAAACTCAGGGGTCGTGGTTCTCGTCGATTTTTCATTTCAGTAGATACAGATAACTGTAACTCGGTAGGGGCTGAGGAGATTTCTATTAAACTTTCCGTCGAAATCCCCGTGACGATATCTGCAATATTCTCAAGGTTAAGGTTGGTAATGAAAATAATGTCCCTAAATAGGGGAATCGTAAAATTGGTTAACATTGTCCAAGTAATAAGAGACATATGATTGTTGATTGAAGCGGATCTTTGATCTGGCCTCAAATTTATTCAGGCGAAATTCCAGTATTTTTTCACATTATATATGAATTCAGTTTACGGACACTAGGCGCGATATTTTTTTGATTCGATTTTAAAAATAATTGGAACATTTTTATGACAAGCTACTCGTCAAATTCAGCAATGAATTTTCAGTATTCATTCTATATTTTGAGAAAATAATGAAAAATTATGTACAGGGTGTTTCACGTAAGCAGGTCACTGAATTTTGTGACTTATCCTTTCAGCAAAATTGGAAAGTGACCCATCAATAGGATCGTATTTTTAGGAGCTTTCCAAAAATGTTATCGGAAAAACTATCGAACCAAAGCATTGAAAGTGATAGGAAAAAACGTTTTTCCAAAAAAAATTTGGGAAATTTGGCTGGTTTTCGGAATAATAAGGTCAGTAGACCATTTCTTACCAATTGTTCTTTCATTCGAACTTCCGGTTTTCCAGAAAACGGAAAATTTTTTCTTGCAAAATATACTTCATAATATTTTCCCATATTTTTTTAATGCTTAATTGATTTTGAATCTGAATATGTAAATATGATGGTGATTTTATATTTATTTCAAGCAATTCCATTCAAAATCAACCTGAGGAAATTCAGATTTCATATTCGGAAAATATATCCATGTTGTCTGTGGTTCAACCAATATTTGATTGTCGAAATTTGAAGTTTTTAATTCCGTGTATAATAGAAGCGAAAATATGAACCCTGAATTTTCATTTAACGCTCTCAATATGTTCACTCTTCAAGAAAGTTAGGATTTTTTGAAATTTTTTATTGAAAGCAACAAAAATGCTACTCACAGAAACTGTTAAAAGTGCCTGCCTCTCATTTCCTCGCACTTTCTGAGACAATCCCAACTTTCTACAAGGAAATGTTGAGAGCTTTGAATGAAAATTCAGGCTTCATATTTTCGCTTCTTTTATAATCAAGAATGTAAACCTCAAATTTTGACAATCAAATATTGATCAAACCACATACAACATGGATATATTTTCCGAATATGAAATCTGAATTTCCTCAGGTTTATTTCGAATAAAATTGCATAAAATAAATATAAAATCATCATTATATTCACATATTCAGATTTAGAATCGATTGAGCATTCAAAAAATATGGGATAATATCATGAAGTTCAAATGAAGAAACAATTGGTGATAAATTGTCTTCAGACCTTCTTATTTCGAAAACCAGTCAAATTTGCAAACAAAATTTTTTTGGGAAAACGGTTTTTCTTCAATTCCTTTTCATGCCTTGGTACGATAGCCTTTCCCATAAACTATTTGAATAACCCTTGAGGAATACTATCATATTGATGGGTCATTTTTCAATTTTGCTCAAAGGAGAAGTCAAAATATCCACCCGCTTTAGTGAAACACCCTGTATATCATTTTTCATTATTTTCTGAAAATATTATATGAATTATATACATTTATTGCTGAATTTGACGAGTAGCTTCTCATGAAAATATTCCAATTATTTTTAGAATCACATCAACAAAATATCGCGCCTAGTGTCCGTAAACAGAATTCATATATAATATGGAAAAATAATCAAATATCCGCAGATGTTGAATAATTCAACAACTGGCATCAATTATGACCCAGCTGTAAACTCTCCAGTCTCCTAATTGCCTGATATTTCAAAAACAGAAATCTCTAGTTGTTTCACATTCAGGGAAGTTATTGAAGAGGTCCCCACAATACGGGTGCGAAATGTTGGGCAAGGGATGCGAGGGGAAAGGGAACTGTAATTACATGGGTTAGATATCTTCCCGAAATACTTCAATCAACGATATCACGGTTTTCTTCGTTTTCTACAATTAATGGTATAATTTATTATATTTTGACGTGTCTTGCAAATTTTGAATGACCAATAAAATCCTATTCTATCCTATTCTGATATCCAGTCTTTCATACCGGCGCAAATCACCCAATTAGCCCCTAATCGACCTCGCGCTGTGCGCCCCCAATTTGTCAGCTAATACAACACCGCAAAAAGTGTTTTCTCCAGTTTCAGTTTGACGATCGAGCCGGCAGGATTAATAAACCTGAAAACGGAGTAGACGTCGGATAACGATAAGCCGGCGCCTCCTTGTTAGTAAACAGAGTGATCAATAACGTCTACCTGCCGAAACATGAATCGACGAAAACACATAAAACATTGTTTTCTGGGAGAAGTCGGAAACGAGCAAAAAGTTCGCTGGATCACCTCGATATGGCCGTAACTCAAAGTCGCGAGACGCGGAGGGTGGGAAGAGATGGGGAAGGGTGAGGGAAATGGAGGAAATTGGGCGTCAATAGGATGCAGCGTTGATTTATCGCGCTCATTATGCGAGGAATGAACTTCTTCGAATATGTTTCCCGGTGAAATTGGGAAAATTTCTGAAATCATCTTTGTTACGTCGTGAACGTAAACGAACACCTGTATAGTGCTCTTGCGCTCGTGCTCGCGGTACTGTCATCTCTCTGACCATAAGTCAGAATAAACAATCGATCACGAGCCGAGATAAAACCAACGTTGTGGAAAACCGTGAATTCTGTAAAATATCGTCGCATCTTTTCGTGCAAAACCGAGTCTTCTGATACCTATCGCCGTCTTCATCGCGTCATTGTGCTTCTTGCTTGAAGTGTTCGTTTTCACAGTCAGTTCATCTGAGGGTGATCGCAAACCATTTTTGCGATCGTTCATGGTGCCGAAACCAGGGAACTCTAGATTCAGCCTAATTCAATCTATTTCGTCGTTAGTCCAATTATTCAAATTTCATTCTGCATTCTTGGTTGTCTTGGTCGATTTCCAGAACACATTGTTTGTCGATACTACACCTTGTGCGAACAATCAGTTCGAGATCAGTAAATCTAAACGAGTCATTGTTCTCCGTATAAAAAGCAATTAATACACTGAAAATCAATTTGCCGGTCCTCCAATTCCGTCGGAAAATTCGCGTGATCGGATCGCGAAAATAATATCCCTGTTTGTTCCGCAGACGATGGCCGTGCAATCAACCCAAATATCAGCTCGGCGAATCCACAAGTTGCGATCGTTTTTCAGCGTCCGATAAGGGATCAATCGGGTCTTCCACCTCGACACATTATTATAAATCGCTTTGTTTTTCTCGCCGAACTGGAGCCGATTCCACGGCTGGAATGAACTGCAATTTTTTACTGGGAGACACAATAAGAAGACAAAGGTAGTATTGGGAAGCCGGAATCCAATTCCGAAGGTGGAAATATCGGAGCAATCTGAGGAATCGTGCGGCTTTTCATACAAGGCGCAATTGGAATGGGGTTGATGGTCTTTCGCTTACGTTACGTTGAGGAATTGCTGGTTGAATCCTTACACGTCCAATGAAATGAAAATTTGACTGGAACCGAAATGTACAACATGGACCCTGATTCTGCCTCAAAAATCATGTGTGCGCGCAATAAAATACCAACATCTTCGTTTTTAATACAAATTCTTCTATATTTAGACTTAAAATCCTAACCAGAAATACCAAAAGTGTACTGAGAACTATAATCGTATAAACCTAAACCATACATAACAGTTCAATGTATGGTATTCAATTTGCGAATAAATCGAATCAATGCATTTTTCAACAAAGATTTCTTATTCATTAACAATAATAGTTTATCATTCGATAAGCGGTAATGAAGGTCATAACTCACGCAGATGAAGTTTGCAGCACGAGCCGAAGGCACATCAGGTGAGTTATGACCATTACCGCAAGTTGAATACTACTTTAGTTACGACTATAACAATAAATACTAAGATACAAGTACAGAGAGAGAACTTCATTTACAAATCTCAATAGTAACCTATAACAATGTATTATTTATGTCGATTGTGCTTCTTAGCATGGAGTAGAAAGTAAATAGGGGCGATGCTTTATATTTAGTACTAAGATCACTAAAATATGCCAAAAGAACATTATCTGTTAACGATTACTTTATATTCTTACTGCAACACCAATCTTGAAAATTGTTGTATACACCTTCATATTTGTTTTGGGATTTTTCGGGCAATAAATTCCGTATGGTAACATCGGCTGATTGTCTTATTTCTGAAGGCATACATAATAATTCATCTTCACTATCTGAATTCATATTTCTCAGCAAAACATTCACAAAAATAATAAGGTATCAACTTAATTTGAAAAAATGTCAAAATTATTCAAGTGATCTCCCCTCTATACCAATAAAGGACTGTTTCCTTTCGGCTAATCGGCTTGTTCAGAAGCACAGAGACAGGGAGTTATAGTAGTGAGTTATTATAACTCACGGTGTTCGTTTACAGATACTATTAATTGCTCAAAAGTAGTTGAATATTGAATATATAATTCAATAGGAGTAGATAGAAATACTTTTATGGAAATTTCATATATTTATCGGAATATTCATCAGAATTGCTGTAGTGCAGAAAGAAGTTCAAACCGTAATTTCTATAGGGCAGTTACAAGAGATGATGGATAATTTCTTCCCCGAGCAGTCTAATAACATCGCGTCCCTTCTTTCCTTTTTTTTATTTTTACGGCATAGTAAAACCAGATAAAATGGGGTTAGGAATATCCTTTGGTTGAGTTCTCGGGATTTTACACGAGTTCAGGTGATTCGGTACTTTGAGAACATAAAGCTCTTGGGGGATTATTGCCCTTAGTTACGTGTTCCCTCTAGTGTGTAGTTTGGTATCAAAAGAATTTACTCTCTTTCGTAAATGATGCTTCTCCGAAAGAGTGGAAGTCCTTAAGTATCTTAATAACCCTTGATATTTGATGAAGATATCTCCATTGGACGATTTAAGAGATTTAGCTGGGAATAATTCATACATTGTAAGCCTTCGACTTGTTTCGAGGGTCAAAAACCTGAACAATAATAAATTATCCCATCCTGTGGATGAAATATAGTTTTTTCGTGATAATTCCGAAGATATGGGAAATGAAATAAAAAAATTATAAAATGCACTGCCGTGAATTCAGGAGCTTCTGAGCGCTCGTTCATCCACCTCGTAGGTAGATTCGCATTTTTCAGTTTTAGAAACCAATTGAAGACATTTTTGGCAGCTGTAAAAAAATGACAGCAGCTCTTTGTCAATTAAACAGAATCAGCTGTTACAGAAATTTAAGGATTGTATATTCAATAATTGGAATTTAAGATGGTTCTGGTTATGCGATCTGGAAAAAATATCGCCACGATCAAATTCGTAGTTTCGAAATAATCAAGAAAATCAAATTCAATTCAAATGACCATATTTACAGAACCCTTGGTCGAACTCTGCCCAATAACGAACTTGGTGTATACAGACTCGAATTTTTCGTTGGATTCGTCATCAGTGATTCGAACCTTGTCGATTGAGAAATTTTTCGGCTCAAAATTAAAAGAATTCAGTTGGCAGAATAATGTTTTCTATTCGAATCAGCGTGGTTGAATTAGGTCCAAATAATATATTGGCTGTTTATCTCGGATTATCACATTCAGTAATGAAATACGAGAAATCATTCTAGACAAACTGATAGCAAGCCAACCAATCAATTTCATGTTACCCCAGGGAACACCAAATCCATCAATTGCAGTGTAGACTGGTTTCGACTCATATCAAGTCTCATCAGTACAGTTATCAGTTGATGAATTCGATGAAAAAAAACAGTAAGCTTTTGAGACGCAGCAATGATTGGAGAAATTTTCTCTGATCCAAGAAAAAAGCCTCACCTTTGAAAACCCCCTATATATCGCACCCTTAGTAATATAAAGGCACAAAACGAAAAGCAGCTAGTTGGGAACACATGTTTAAAGACCCTAAAATGTTACATTCCAGTTAATTTTTCCAATAAAACTCTTATTATCCTAGTTATAAATGTGATTTTCCTCAGATTTATAACCAAAAAACGAATAAGAATTTTATTGGAAAAATAAGCTGAAATGAATCTTCAAACACGTATTCCCAACAAACTACTTTTTGTTTTGTGCCTTCATATAACTAAGCGATTCATAAGATATACAGGGTGTCCCATGTTCGAGTGCCTACTAGAAGTTTCTTGAGAACAGGACCTATTTGAAATCTGAAAATTTGAATTATGATATTGTTCGACTTTATCTATTGAACTCAAATATTCTTGAAGCCTGAACACTTAGTTATACAGGGAGTGAAAAAAAAATTCTCGATACATTTTTTTTTTATTTTTCCTCTTCTTATAAGATCAATTATTCAATTTGTAATATATTTTTATTCGAATCGTTGCATTCTTCGAAATAGTTTCCAAAATATAGAAGAAAACTAAAAAAAGGGGAGATATGCGTAGTCAGTATTATGTTCGTTATTCCTATTTTCAATATTTCAAGCATAGACTGTTTTCAGATTTTCGAAGAAGAAGAAACATCACAGGGTGTTTCAAATATTTTGTCAAAAATTGTGATCAGAATTTTCTCATAACATTTGTTTTTCAAATTAGAACCCTATTTTTTAATGATTGTGTTGGATTCTGCGAAAAAAAAATGATAGTGTTCAAAGAAGTTTATGCTCCTTAATTGAATAATTCCTGAGTTATAAAACACATTTTATGAAGTTGTCTCTACTCTACGACATAAATTCAGAAAATCCTTGATTACTCAGGAATTATTTATCTTGGGAGCACAAACTGCTTGAACAATATCATTATTTTCCTCCGCAGAATCCAACGCAATCATAAAAAAATTGGGTTCTTATTTAAGAAACAAAAGTTATGGGAAAATTCTGGTCACACGTTTTGACGATATATTTGAAAAACCCTGTGACGAGTTTCCAAAATTTAGGAGATGCACAATATCTCGCCATTCTACTACTTCAAAAATATAAAAACAGTTTATGCTTGAAATATTGAGAATAGGAATAACGAACATAATACTAACTACGCATTTCTCCCTTTCTTTTCAGTTTTTTTTTCGATATTTTGAAAACTATTTCGATGAATGCAACGATTCGAATATAAATCTATTTAAAATTGAATAGTCGATCATATAACAGACGAAAAAATGCAGAAAAAAATGTTTCGAGAAATTTATTTTCGCTCCCTGTACAACTGAAAGTGTTCTAGTAAGCACTCGAACTTGGGACATGCTTTTTATAATATTTTAATTCTTATTCGGATTCAATTATCTCAATTTTTTTCTCTGAACAATTCTATCTAACTTTTTATTCCATTTATTCTGAATATGTATATCTAACTTTTCATTTCATTTAACGGAGACTCCTCAAGATCGTCTCTCGAACAGTAATGTTTTTTTTAATTTCCATAGCAATAACTTTATAGGTATCTAGATCCAACAATTTTCAAGAATTTCAAACACTGACAAATATTATACAGGGTGTCCGGGAAAATGTGGGAAATCTCTCGGATTCAGATGAAACATAAAATAATAAGATGACAAGTTCCCATAATTTTTTTCCCTAGCGGCCCTCCCTACGGAGATACGGCCTCCTAAATAACGCCACTGGAAATTCGTTTTACTGAAATAAATTTCAAACTACTTGATATAGTTTAATGAAAATTTGATATGATAAACAATAGTAAGGACCTCTTGAAATACAGCCCTTAAATTTAAATTAGCTTGTTTAGTTTACCAGGGGCGGACTAGGTGGTACGTTTTAATGCTTGCATTTTTAACACCCTGTATGATAAGGAGTTAAGAAAAAACAAATTTGGATACCTTGAACATTAAGCTGAAGAAAAGGTACTCGTGTTCATTTTCGATAAAATTAACCGTTTTCGAAAAACAAAATAATAACAGAAGTAATATTTTTATTCGTATTAAAAAAAACCTTCAATTTAAATTTTTTTGTCTGCAACAAAGTGTGATACAAAAGTTATTCAAGGAACAAAAAAGTTTTAGTTTATTGAATCCGACAAAATTACAAAGATTCTTAACACTGCAGTTTTGGCCCAAAAAGGCACCTTAACAAAAATAATTTTTTAGAAATGTTCTCTCAATAAAGCTTTCAACGATTGAATCTGAATACGCTGATTAGAAATAATCAATTAAAAACTTCATAAGTGGATTCAACAAATTTTGTCGGATTCAATAACATAAACTAAAACTTTTTTGTTCCTTGAATAACTTTCGTATCACACTTTGTTGCAGAAAAAAAAATTAGAATTCATGGTTCTTTTTGATAGAAATAAAAAAATTACTTCTTTTATTATTTTGTTTTTCGAAAACGGTTCATTTTATCGACAATGAGCAAGAGTACCTTTTCTTTAGCTTAATGTTCAAGATATCCAAATTTATTTTTTTTAACTCCTTATCATACAAGGTGTTAAAAATGTAAGCATTAAAATGTACAACCTAGTCCGCCCCTGGCAAACTGAACGAGCTAATTTTAATTTAAGGGCAGTATTCTAAGAGATCCTTACTATTGTTTATCATATCAAATTTTCATTAAATTATATCAAGTAAGTTAAAATTTATTCCAGTAAAATGAATTTCCAGTGGCGTCATTTAGGAGGCCGTATCTCCGTAGAGAGGGCAGCTAGGAAAAAAAAATGATGGAAACTTGTCATCTTATTTTTTTTATGTTTTATCTGAATCCGAGAGATTTCCCACATTTTTTCGGACACCCTGTATACATTTATTTACATGATTCCTTGTAATTTCTAAAGTAGGTGTTTCTCTTTCAGGAATCACGTGCCGTGCATACTCCAAACCAGCTGAAGATGAACCACACACGTTGGGATTTCTAAAAGCTAAAGGATATCATCCACAACGATATTTTATGTATACAAATTCAAGGTTATTCAAGTGATTCTTCGGGAGTGGTGCCATAATTAAAACACGCCCCAGTTCATCGGGTCGTTTCGTATTCGATCTGAACCCCCCCATTTCCGCAGCGAAAATTTCCGTGTTCGTTTGAGCACAAATGATAATCCGCAGACTCGTCGGAAATTGAAATTTCATAGTGAATAAGATCCCGAAAGGGGCCATCAATCGCTTCCCAGATATAAAGCGGAAATTGATCTAAATAAGGAGTCCGACAATGAAATGAAAGGCAGTAAACAGACAGCAGGCCGGAAGAGAAGAGCAGGGCACGCGGCGGCGATAGCGGCGCATGCAAAGGAGCAGCCGACATTCGCCAAATTCACTTTGCGCGATCTCAACCGTCCAACTCCTGCTTTCTATGTAAATACGAATTTTCTTTTGTATTGTTTTAATCTGGCTTCGTTTTCTCGGCATTCCCGCTCTTTCTTGAAGCAGCGCCGACCATGATTGTTCCCGTCCTTCCCCCCGCCCCCGCCGTCCTGTGTCTACCGTTGCTCAGACTGAATTTTCTCCATTCCACTGAATTTACAACTTTGCGCTCTCCTTAATGATATTGCGGATATTGTGTCGTGGAAAGAAGGAGGGTTTCTTTCCGAGATGGAATAAATGGTGTTTTGGGTTTGAATTTTCGGAATATTTCGGATGTTTCGCGTTAATGGAATGATGATAGCTGACGATATTCGAGGGTCGCGGTTGCTCTTGTATTCATGAGAACCTCCTAAGCGACCCGGGAAGTTATTCAAGGAGATGTTCTTCATTTTTGTTGGGTATTTGATTCTTATACTTCGAGGCTCTAGATTTGCTCGCGAAGGATGATCCTATTCGAAGTTTCTATGTTGGCAACCTTGTAAATTGAATAACACTCACGCATATCCACCCGTATTTCTCATAAATATTGGTAACAGAATAGAAACTCTCTCAAAGATGCCTCACATGCGCCAGTGTAATCAAATTCAATATAAAATTCAGTAATCAAATAAAAAAAATTGTTCTAGATAAACTAATAACAAGCCAACAAAACAATTCAACAATTCTCTTCCCCAGAGACCACCAAATCCATCATTTGCACCTGTTTTCCCAACTCCCCTTGACAAAGACACAATGTGTGACCGCCGTAAACATTAAGAGCATATTGTCACACATGGAAATTACGGGTTCAAGCTACAACCTTATTTGTCTGAATAATTGACTAGAATGATATAATGGCTGTTTATCTGAGATTATCAAGTTCAGTAATGAAATAAGAAAAATTATTCTAGATAAACTAATAGCAAGCCAACAAAACATCGTGTCTTTGTCAAGGAAAGATGGGAAAACTTTTCATGGCCTGCAGAGATTTGAGACAGTTGCTTTTGAGACGGACAGGTGGCGTGATTGGAGAAATTTTCTCCGATCACTGCTGCGTTATGTTTTGAAGGTTTTCTGTTTCTAACATCGAATTTATCATTTTGCTTATTGTACTGATGAGATTTGAATTGAATCGAAACCGGTCTACAGGTGCAAATGTTGGATTTGGTTCTGGGGTAACATGAATTGTACGAATTCAAAAATGAAAATTGAAAAATTTCACGAGACAAACTAATAAGCAAGCTAACAAAGCAATTCATGTATCCCAGATACCAACGAAATTTATCACTTGCAATCGTAGACCGGTTTCGATCCATTTCAGATCTCATCAGTACGACTATGCAACGTGATAAACTCGATGAATGAAACAAAAGATCTTAAAACATAAGGTAACGTGGCACTGAGAAAAATTTCCCGAACCACGCCACCTGTCCGTTCCAAAGTCAACTGTCTCAAATATCTGTAGATCAAAAACTGTCTTATCGGCTCTCCTGATACGAAATACACATGTATGACAACGCCGTAAACATTACGAGCGTAAATAGTCACACATGGAATTCATTAACATGAATTGTTTTGTTGGGTTGTATTTAGTTGATAGTTCATCAAGAATAATTTTTCTGATTTCATTACTGAATTTGATAATCTCAGATGAACAGCCATTATAAATATACAGGATGTTCCTAGATTTGAGATACAAATGAAAAGGGAATTTTCCTAAAGTAATTTCGAGAAAAAAAAGTCCCATAAACATGGGATCACAAACGGTTCGTTTTCGAGATACAGAGTGTTGAAGTTTGAATTTTTTCTAGTTTTTTTCACATAGTATCTACACTTCACAATATATTCAACTGAAATTTGGCATAGATATCACAATTGAGAGTTTACACCATGTGACATGCCAATTTCGATAGCAAATCTAGAGGATGATATTTTTCTGGAACACTGTCCCCTGTTTTCCTCCAGAACTTTTTTTTGGTGAGACACTGTTAATTTAGAAAAATTTAAAAAGCAGCCTTGTTATTATACTAAACTTCATGGTGTCTTGTAGTTTTGTCGTTTCTGCTTTGTAGTTTTGTCGTTTCGATGTCGAAACTTTGAATGTTTCTCTCGAAATCCTCAAAAAAATCCAAATTGTCATAAAAATTCAGTAAGTAAGCTGTGGTGAATTCATTCATTGTTTGTTTTGACACATTGAATTAAACTTCTTCAGCTTAATAACCGGAAATAATTCAATCTTTGACACCTTGTATCTCGAAAACGAAACGTTTGCGATTCCATGTTTATGGGACGTTTTTTCTTTAAATTACTTATTAATTACTTTATACCGCTCTTTTGTGCTAGCTCAGAGCAATAACAAGGCCTGGAATTATTCCTGGCAGGGAAACACATAAAAATTATAAAAGAAATATAATCATGATGTACCTTTGAGTTTTTTTGTCAAGTTGAACATTTAAGTATCAGTAACCGAGTAACGATAATTTAATTTCAAGATTTTTTTTTTCATTTATTAAAATCTGAAGTTTTCTGTTTCATCTTTGGGAGATGATTGCCTTTCGTTGAGGTCCTATAGTGGTCTTCGAACATCTGAAATTCCAAAAATCATCACATGGATGGCCTAATCTTGAAATAACCCTCTCGGTCAAAGAGCAACAAATTTTTAATTAAAATTTAAATATTGAAGGAATTTCGAAGAACAAAAGCGATTATGTTTCGAAATCAGCCAACGAGCATGGTGTAGAGGTGATTCTCCTTCAATAGACCCATATGGCAAACGAGGAGAATCTCCACGAAAGAGGTGTTTTAAAAGGTTATGTACCCTTTTTTGGCATGGTCAATTTTGAATCGATTCAACATATTATAAATAATTTTTATCTTCGTTCATTTTTCTGTTTTAACATTCTACTTCAAATTTGTTTTCGGATTTTCCTTCCTCTTGCTTCTGCATTGCTCTTACCCGAAGGAATATAGGTTACAGTTGATGTTATCAAAATATTGAACAAAATTCAAAGAAAAAGCAAGCAAAACTATTCAGCTTGATAATTGAAAACTTAATTGACGCCAGCAGAAAGGACGCGTGTATCTTCAGAATTGCGATCGGCGCAATTCGAACCACAGATTCTAGGAAACTCAAAGGGTTCTGACCAGATGAGAAAACCATTATTAATTTTGTTGAATTTTTTCCACGACTTTTCCACGACACTTCGAAATTCGAGTCAGGCGAAGGCCGTCCATTTCGTTCAATTTCCAGTTTTTCGTCTATGCTCAATCTTGAAAAATATTTTCAAATAAAATCTAGAGCGAATCTGATAAACTAGTCCTTTTGGAAATTCAACTTTAAAATCTCGACTCTTCGCTGATCGATTACTCCTTTGAATTCCTCGTGCAAAAAAATCCCCTTAATATTCGAGTCGAGAGCGTTTCCATGAAAATCTGAAAAACCGTGGATACGATCTACAGTGTCTTTTTCTTCAGCGATGATAAGAGGATTGAATAAATTTTTTCGATGAATTAGAGCAAAGTCCACAACGAGTTTGAACAGGCCAGCTTAGCAAGCGTAGTCACATTCTGTAAATATTGGAACGATATGGCTCTCTCCTTTATACAATATTAATGGAATATCGCCTTAATCTTTCAGGCTGGCATGACTTGTGAAACTTTTTATCAATTTATGGATTTACCCGAAGTGTCATTCCGTCGCGTTGATTGGCGGAAATAAAAGAGGCTTAACAGTGTGGAAAATCGGGAAATTTGGTAGAACTTTTTCATAAAATTGTAGAAATTTTCAACTAATTGAAGATTTCATTGAAAAATTCTCATTAGGGAAATTTCAACATGTGGTTCAACTAATTCCAAGAAATAAAAAAAAATTACGAAAAGCACTACCCTGAAGTTAGGAGCTTTTGAGCGCTCGTTCATCCACCTTGTACGTAGATTCGCATTTTCCAGTTTAAGAAATCAATTGAAGGAATTTTCGACTGCTGTCAAAAAAATTCTGAAACTTAGGCGACATTTCAGATCCACACCTATCCTGAAAATTTCAACTCCCTAGGCCTTTCTGTTCGAAAGTTATGATTTTCTATGATTTCTATGGTTCTGGTCATGTGATCTGGAGAAATGTAGCTTGAATATATCATTCTCCATCAGTATACAAAATTTCGTCACGATCGAATCTGTAGTTTTGGAATTATCAAGAAAACTAAATTTCAAACGACCATATTTACGGAACCCCTCGTATGATTTTGCTCATAGATGAACGTGATTACGACATTCTAGATCCACACCTATCCTGAAAATTTCAAGTCCCTAGGCGTTTCCGTTCAAAAGTTACAATTTTCTATGGTTTCTATGGTTCTGGTTATGCGATCTGGACAAAATTTCACATGTAGCTTGAACACGTAATTCTCCATTTGAGTGGAAGATTTCATTTCGATCAGATTTGTAGTTTCGAAGTAATCATAAAAACAAAATTTCGAACGGCTATATTCAAGGAACCCCTGGTGGAATTCTACCCATTAACGAACTCAACCGCGGAATTTGGAAACTGAACCCACACTGAAAATTTCAAGTCTAATCTAGGTTGTTCTGTTCGAGTGTTATCGTGCTTACGGACGGCTGGACAGACTCGAATTTTTCGACGGATTCGTCATCAGTGAGTCGAACTTAGTCGATTGAGATATAGCCCTCGTGTAAGTAGCTCAAAAAAGAGAATTTTATTTTTTATCATTGAACATTATCCGTAATTATCTAAGGACAAAAAACAAATTGAATCGAGGAAAATGTTAAATCGGTACCTGAATTGATTTCCTGTTTTCTTCAGATACCATTCTCGAATTCACCGAAACCATTTCTCCATGGAAAGCTAAATACTGCAACTCGGTCCTGGACTTCTGGAATTTCACAACACTAAAAAACATATCGGGAACATTTTGTAACACTAATCGACTATTTCGGCACTATAAACTCGTAGAATTACAGAAATTATTGGAATAATATGGAAATAACAGACGACTAAATTACGTTTCAACTTTGAGCATACGGAAACAAACGTCACACAACAACCCACTATGATTTCTGGTGCCAATTTTTGTGGTTCATAGAACGAATTCGATTGTCTATTCTTTGTTCAACATCAGGGTAGAGAGAGATAGAGAATTTGGCATGGGTTAATGGAAATTCGTGATCAATAGATTATTGAGGTTCATAGGAGAATACATGAAATTCCATTTTTTTATTCGAAACAACTGGGACCGGCGAATAATAATATACAAATAAAAAATGACGAAAAGCACCACCTTGTAGGTAGATTCGCATTTTCCAGTTTTAGAAATCAATTGAAGGAATTTTCGACAGCTGTCAAAAAAATTCTGAAACTAAGGCAAAACGCCATGTCAGTGCTCCAGCTGATCAATTTTTTTTTGATAATTCGCTAGAATTTTCTACGGTATCTATGGTTCTGGTGGTGCGATCTGGACAAAATTTTGCACGTAGTTTGAATACATTATTCCTCAGCTAGGTGCATAATTTCATTACAATCCGATCAGAAGTTTCGAAACCATCAGGAAAAAAATATTTTGAACGGCCATATTTACGGAACCCCTTGTCTAATTTTGCTCATTGATGTAGGTGACCGCGATATTCGCGATCCAAACCCACCCTGAAAATTTCAAGTTTTCGTTCAAAAGTTACAATTTTCTATGGTTTCTATGGTTCTGGTCATGCGATCTGGACAAAATATTGCTTTAACATATCATCCCGATCGAATCCGTAGTTTCGAAATTATCGAGAAAACAAAATTTCAAAGTACCGTATTTACGGAACCCCTAGTATAATTCTGCTCATTGATGAACGTGAACGCGACATTTCAGATCCACACCTATCCTGAAAATTTCAAGTCCCTAGGCGTTTCCGTTCAAAAGTTACAATTTTCTATGGTTCTGGTCATGCGATCTGGACAAAATTTCACATGTAGCTTGAACATCTCATTTCATTTTTGAGCACAAAATTTCATTTCGATCAAATTTGTATTTTTCACGTAATCAGGGATACACAACTTTGAACGGCCATATTTACGGAACCCCTGGTGGAATTTGGCCCATTAACGAACTCAACCGAGGCATTCGGGAAATGAACCCACACTGAAAATTTCAAGTCTCTAGGTTGTTCCGTTCGAGAGTTATCGTGCTTACAGATGGACGGATGGACGGACTCGAATTTTCCGACGGATTCGTCATCAGTGAGTCGAACATAGTCGTTTGAGACCATTTTCGGCTCAAAATTCGAAAAATACAGACATCGTGACGAAATGATATAGCCCTCGTGTAAGTAGTACGAGCGCTCAAAAATTGAGATGAAATAAAATTTTAAACTGAAACTTCTGCTGATAAGCGAATTTTCCCAGCAAAAAATACCAACAGCTCTTTTTTTGCCGTTGTTCTGGTGAAAATCACTCCTCTCGAATATTTTCACGTTGAAGCTAGCAATAAAAATGTATATTTCATTGGCTTTACATAACAGATCATGATTATGCATGAGGATAACAGAATTCATCGGAATAATACTGAAAGCATCCTCGACGTGGAAATTCAGTTTTTCATTAATTTTCCTGGGAAAAGATCGCATCGAAACAGAATGAAATACCCGCGAAACTTCCACTGCGTCAGCCTTCTTCTGACCAAATACAGGGCAGAAAAAGTGAGAAACCATATTTTCAGATTTGACACAAATTGGATTGCAAGCTGATTCGAAATTAGAAAAATCCCAATTATTTTCTGATCGTCCGCGTGAAACACCAAATGAGAAGAAATAAAATACAAATTATAAACCCCTTTTCGTGCCAGCTCAGTCGAATAACAAGGCATAAAACTATTCCTGGCAGGAAAACACATGGATAAGATGAAAAATTATAATGATGTACTATCGAGTCCCCATAAATTCACCAAACAGTGAAAATGGGCAATTGAACCGTTGCAAAGCCTTCAAAAAAGGCAAACCCTTTCATCTGAGTCTAAAAATAGTCAAGAAAGTTCGTATTGTAGAAAATGTCATGTAGCCGATAGAGGTTGGTTATTACGAAAATTCGAATCGAACTTCCCCAATACGGTTACTTTATATCAGACAGTTCGATATTACGGCAGATTTAGGGGCTATGGGCGTCACAAACACAACGATAAAGATCTCGGTTACCTTGTAGATAGAAAGCATAAGACGAAATCACCATACTTTGATAATAAAAACGCGGGCAGGAGCAATAAAACCAAACTTTTCGAACTTCCAAACTGGGGTGGATACGTGTGTGTCTTTTTTCTTAGGTCTTGGAGATCGTCGACTTAATCCCCGATATGAAAAGCTTAGGGACAGGTTCGTATCAGAGCATTCTGCAATCTCAGTCTGATTCCTCAACTTTCCGATGAGCACTTTGAACGACCATACGCGTTTTAACTATCTCGAAGACTTCCTTCTTTCCCTTCTTTTCTATTTGCAGTTGAAATCAGATATAAATGTTCAGAAAAGTATTTATTTATTTATAATATGTTTTCATTCGAATGTTTCTTGAAAAGTTGTGTTCATGTTTTTTATAACATATACCTATATTTATTCTTCTTGTATTTTTCATCATTGTTTTATGTTACGGTTTTGGTCAATCGTTTTATACCAATGTTTTCGTTCGAATAAAAATTTCAAATTATAGATAAGCTATATTTCTGATAATTTTTTCTTTAGTTTTCACTTTCCTTGTATTTAAGCTTCTCTGTGTCAATAAATGATATTTTTCATTGCGGATGATTGATTTGTTTTCCCAAACTCCTCTTGTTTTTCGAGGAAATGATTTGAGAGGTAGAAGATCCACCCTGTATTCCATTCAGTTCGTCAACAAACCCATAAAATTCGACCTGACTTGACCCCTCCCCAAGATGCAAAACTTTATCATCTAACTTTCGGCCTAATAGGATCATTTCTCAATCTTGGAGAAAGCAACTTGAATTATCGAAGTTAGATGCCTTTTCCCTATTTGAACTCCAGCTATATTTCCCCGTAGATGAATTAATTTACCGTGATTTGTCGTTCCTCCGGATCTTCAAAACGGCTCGACGAGGTCTGAGGTGAAGGAGAATAACAAGTTGGGAGAAAACAACGGTGGAAAGTTTTTTGAGGAGGAAATATTCAAGAATATAGAAGATATTTCCGGATCAGAAGGTTGTTTTAGACAGGATCGGATAATTGGTACAATCTCTTGAGATGGTAGGTGGCGTTCGCATACAACTCTACAGTTTCCTACAAGTAGTTCTACCTGATTTGATGAAAGGATCCTTTGAAATTTCCATTAATTTTTCGTTTGCGTAGGTCGAACATTTCGCCAGATTCTAATTTTATTAAGGAAACAAGACGGTAAAATTCGTTTTCATTAAGTGAACAAAATGGGATGTCAGTCAAATTGAAGCTTTCCTGAGATTAACAGCTGGGTTAAGGAAAGTGCTAAATAAGGATGAACCTGGAGAGCATGTCACTGGGGTTAATGGGGATTACATTAGGGAGGCTGTTTTTCATCGAGGGAATCTGATATAATTCGTCCTTTTCCTCACTTATAACTTCTCAAATGCTCAAATTACTTCCAGAAATTTTTTGAGGACACCAATATTTCGAAAATTATTTTGTCGAGCGTCATTTTTGTCAATAACCCCAAAGTTGCGAGAAAATATATTTAATTCTATTCACAAAAATAATATCCAAATTATAATTCACAATATTGAATCCAAACCGCCAAACTGCATAATATCAATGTCGAATTAATGAATCAGTGCCTTTTATTTCATTCTATCAACAAATAAATGGGAAATATTCAATTGTAGAATTTTCACAGCTCTAATGGTGCCAGAAGCAACTGATGCAACCCATACCACCAAAAATTTAATTTTGATTCAAATTCTATCTATTCTATACGAATTTCTGACCATTTTATGAATAATAATTCTTGTTTTGCAAATATTGTGATAATGATTAATAACCGAAACTAATTAACGTTTCCATTTATATCAATATTTTCTGCGAAGATCTCTCTATTCGGGATACCACGTTTTTAATAATTATTCTTGTTTGGTAAACTGATTTAATTCGAGGAGATGAAGCCAAAAAAACACCTGAATGATTACATTCAATTCCTTACATTTGTAATGTTAGTTTCTCAATATCAAATACGCTTTAAAAAAATCTTGTTTGATACAAGTGTCATTGAATTTTTTTTTTCAATTTAATATTTTTGCGCGCTTGTTTTTATGAACACGATTCACTTCTTGCTCCTCAATTCTTTCATATATTTTTGTTTTCTGTTCGTTGATCGTACAACATACATTTCTCATCCCATTTATTCAAACTCATCTCGAAATGATCGAGTTTCGATAAATTTCGACGATGTGACAAAAGACGAATAATTTAATTCCGGGAGAAACGTCACGAAATTTCCATTATCGACGTTTTCTGAAAGAAGAAAGGGAATATCTGACGGTACCCGAAACGTTCCCTATTTCGAATTCCAAACTTGCCTTTTTCTTTTCAAATAGGCTCTTGATCTTCGGCGTCTCGGGGGCCGAGGGCGGTCAATTTTTCATCCCAAAGGACGCGAGGTCTCCTTTAATGTAAATCCAGCCTGATCCCACCGCCGATTTCGAAAAGGCCGAAATAAATTAGGTACGTAATTTTTTTCAGTATATTTATCAATAATTCATTTAGGAAATGGTTTCTTTCGTGTTCATTGATTACTTGTTTTATGTTTCACCTTCATTCATAAATATTATTTTATTGTTCTTTTTGCATCCTGGTTTTCTCATAATCAGTTTTCGAAAAATTAATTTCATATTTAATTGTTTTTTTATTTCTTTCGAATCCGTTGTACACTCCGCCACTATACGTTGGTTTACTTTTTACAACAAAAAACCAACGTCGCCATATTTTATCGAATGAAGTGATTATTGCCAACCTCAATAAAACTTCGACGAAAACCTTATTCGTTCGTTTTAATCCCCTCATCATCAATAAAGAAAAACCTTCCTCGCTGTTCACCTTCAGCGACGCCTAATGATTTCAGAATGAGATAAATTGCATCAAGATTGAATGGCATAAATATTAAATCATTTTATGAACTCATCGCATCGTTGACTGTCTAATGTCATCTGCGGAATAAATTGGAATGATGATATAAACGGATTATGTTGTTTCTGCTCCTGCCAGCTCACTTCTCCGACGTTACTACAGCATCCCGGATACTTGGCGAGCGAACTGATTCGAGGGGTTTGTTCTACAAATATCTGTTAAGAGCTTAAGTAGGTTTAAATTAGTGATGAATGGGAGTACAGAGTGTTTCGAAAGAGATTTCGCATTGTGGATTGGGAAATTGCGGTTTCCTCTACAATAAACTTTTCCAGGATGGCGTTGGTCCCCATCAAAATTTCTCGAGGAGGGGGATTAATTGCTAAGACCTCGAATATTTATCTGTTGAATGAGTTCATCCTTGTAGGTGTTCTGAGAAGGGTTATATGTATTAAATACAAATAAATTTCAATGACCTACGTCAGCAAAAATTCGTAAATTTAGGATGGTGAATTTCGTAAAGAGTTGAGGAATATAAATGCGTAGATAGAGACCGTGAAACATTTGAAGTGATGGAGCGAACGCACTCAACTTGATTATAAGGAGGCGAAATTGGAAAGCTCCCGGGCTAAAGAGATACGAATATTTTGGCTGCCCGAGTTGACGGTGCAATAAAAAAACAACAAATTTTCGCGGAGATCCACCCACACAAATGGAATTTCCGAAGGTGCTCAAGCGAATGTTACATTTATATCGTTCGTTTTTTTTATACAATTTTAAAGAATAAGAGACTCCATTAATGCCATTTTATGTTTGCCTGGTCGCCTTGAGAGCGCAACTTCTAATGAGTGTCGCCAAAATAGAGCAAAAACTAAGAAAGAATCATTGAGTAGAGATAGATTGTACCCAAATTTCGGAAAATTCCTTCGGGAATTCTGAAATTAGGACGCGAAGCGTCGTTGGTACGTCCATGGAGGATGAAAGGTAGTAGAGTCGAAGAAACGGCTTGTCTTACGTTGGCGGTCCACTCTGGAACCACCTAAGAGATATTTTTTTTTATTCCAGATTTCAACTTTTTATTGCATATTTTGAAGAATTCATGAGTTACTTTCATTTTAATTTCGGGACATGCAGAATCAATTCAAATAGACGGGAACAGAGATTATTTATTTCGGCCGAGTCGATGAGAACGCCTAGAAACGTGAAGAATTAATATATTAATTCAAGTATTCATTTAGTCTATTCGCCTAGCATTGAAATGTTGAGTTTTAAAGGACCCATGAATATAGTGCCTAACGCGCCTTTAATTTCCAAAAAAAATGAAGCGTTGTGAGATATATAATTCCCCTTCGTCGATTTCACGAATTAAACACTTGATTGAGTTTTGAGATGGAAAATTTCACGTCCTACCATCACTGTCGGTAATGTGAGAGGTGATTGGTTTCAGACCAATAATTGCCGATGTTTGGTTCACGAATCGCCTTAAAAATAACACGGAATCTATCGGGAATTCAGTTGAGTTAAGAAGCGAACAAATTTTATGGAAAAGAAAGAAAGTTCGGGTAAGTTCTGTGTCGCAGTGAACTCTCGGCTTTATTCATTGTGAACAACAGTATTTCGACAAGGGCAGGATTTCCACAAGTGGCGGAGCATAAGGAAAAGAGATTCTGAAATTACGCATGGCATTATTTGAGTTTTACTAGTCCCAAGTCTTGGAATCTCTCACTCAAGATTGAATTACTCTTGAAATTCAAAGTTATTTGGATAATTGTTATTCTGTTATTCACACCTTGATTTAACATTTTTCGATAAATTTTACGAGATTCATTCGTTCTGGTGAATGTATAATGCGTGTCTTCGATGGGATTGCAAACGTTTCGTTTTCGAGATACAGGGTGTTAAAGTTTGAATTTTTTTCAAGTTTTTTTTCTTATAGTATCTACACTTCACAAGATATTCAACTGAAATTTGGCAATGATAATTGAGAGTTTACACTATGTGACATGCCAATTTCGATAGCAAATCTACAGGGTGATATTTTTTGCTGGAACACTGTCCCCTGTTTTCCTCCAGGACTTTTTTTTGGTTAGTCACTGTTAATTTGAAAAAATGTAGACAGCAGCTTTGTTGTTATACTAAACTGCATGGTCTCTTGTAGTTTTGTCGTATCTGCTACTAAGTTCGAGAAAATTACTCAAGGAATCTCCCCTCTTCGTTTGTACCTCCAATTTAGGAATACCCTGTATACTTTTTGAAAGTTTATCTCTGTTTTATTTTTATTGATCAGTTGGAGTTTTCAGGGAAAATGAAGCAAAAGTCCTTACTTCGCTAAGAGCTCGAGTCCAAGTTTATCGAAGAATTCTTTTGTTTTTTTTTTTTGTTTTGAAGTATCTAGATACGCGTCCAAGTATTACAAATAATTCCTCAAGTTTCCTGGAATCTTTGGAAACAAACGTCGTATTTCGAAGAAAAGGTCCCATTGGGGTCTGAAATGAGGTAAATTCGATTAAAAAGGTCTCCTTTCAACTCTCGCCCAGCACTTTTTTAGGTTTCGTTATTTATTGTCAGTAATATAACTATTTCAAATACTATTCAAATGGAAGGAAAGAAACACATCACAAAATAATATTATGAGGAATGAAAATGATGACCTTCTATGTCACAGACTTGAGCAAATTTAGAACAGGCTCTACTAGATATTTGTTCAGATTGTGTTTTCCCGTTAATTAATTTTTGTATATCTTATTATTTTTATCGCATTATAATTGGCTCTGTTTTTTTTTTTAATTTTTTTTTTCTCTTTCGGTTCATTGCTTCATTAAGTTTATTATATCCGTACTTTCCTGGAAATGTATTCATCTTATATGTGAATACATAAAAAAATTTCTCATTCAAAAAAGATCGGTTAGCTTTATCACTACTGAAGAATTGGCTGAATGGCAAGTGGATAAGATCGGAATGAAAATTGTACATTGTCTGATATCAAACATCTTTCGCTCAAAAATTTTGGAGTAAATAAAACCAGTTTTTATTTTACACCATTTCATCAATAATTGTATTGGAAAACGGTTTAATTTATGAAAATCTTTTATTTTTTATAGTTTTTTTTTAATTCTATATCTAATCGAGTTTTTCAATATTGAGTTGGGGCAGTTCTTCCTTATTCACTTTCTGATCATCTTTCTTTGTCATTAGTAACCGATTTTTTTCGGATTTTCACACCTTCACTTTCGGAAGAATAACAATATCAAGCTAATGAAAACCGGAAATTTAGGTTATGAACATATTATTTTCCACATTCCTGACAAACAGTAGATCACTTCTGTCATCGCTCTTCTTAATGAATTTTCTTGTTACATCATTATTCGTTCCTGGAAATTTTGTATTCTCCAAACTCACGAATTTTCTTTCGAATGGCTGCAGTTCAAATTGAGTGAAGGTTATCTTTATTTCGTTTCGTTAAGTTAACGAGTATAATATAACTCCCATACACAATTATTGTTATCAAAAACAACGCGAGCATGGTTTTATCCTCGCCGTTTTTTTCTATTTCAAACTTCGATAAATCCGTGCAATATAAATGAAGTCGCTCCATGTATGAAATTCGTGTAAAACCGCCATAACGCGCTTTTTATAAAACGAACTATGAATGTGTTCCGGTTTGACGAATTTCATTTATTCAGTTCCGCATTTATTGCCTCGTTGCTGTCCGTTGGAAAGCTTCCATATTATAACGTGAAATATTCGTCTTTTTATCGTTTTGTTGACGGCGGACACCGAATTATTTTTCACGATGTGATCAAAACTATTCATCTCATAACCGCGATACTGTTAATTAAGTTTTTATCTGGACCGGAATAAAATTCCGAAATGAATCATTTTATGGAAACACTGCGATTCTGAATACTTTTTACGATGGTTTATACATATTTATAATATTTATAATAAGGAATTTGAACCTTCAATTTTCTTCTTCGTTGAACTTCAGTGTCAAAAAGGTAACGGGGCATTTGTCAGTGGAACACAAATCGAAAGAAGGAATGGATAAATATAAAAATAAATAGAAAAACTCTAGGTATAAAAAGAGTAAAATATAAAATTAACTGGAACTAAGAAGGACCAACAATAAAACTGCGTCAATTCTTTGAAACTGCCACAGTAATTTCTCATCTGAAAGTTTGTTGACAAAGTGTTTGATCTCGAATTTGATCTCTTTGAGCGGATTTTTGCAAAGGAGGAAAGTTCCAGCTCTCAAACGAAAAATTATTCGCAATTCACGAAGAAGCAGGTATGGAGGGATTTCGCCTCCATTCAGCGTCTTCTGATGTTCTTCTGCGGATCAGACGTCTTTCCCATATTGAAAGATGGCTTGAACGGCATTTCCCACGTTCATCAGTAATTGCCTGCTCCATTTGTTTGTCTCGATTCGCTCACGTATTCGCTATTCATCTCCTGCTTCGCGCTCTATGATCGCAAATTGACTGTTGATAAATTATGGAGCCCCGAATGGGATCTTGCAAATCCATTAGTTGTTCCCTTCCAACGCCTCCTCTTAATTTCGGCCGCTTTATTCCCTTATGGCGGCGATGGGAAAAGGAGCGGAATTTAGGGGGGTCTTTCAATGGACCATCGACACTCGATGATGGTTTTAATAATGGAAATAAGGGTTGTTCCCCATTCTCGCAACATGAAAAGAGTGGTCCACTCAGTAAACTCTAGAAATTTTCCATAAATATATTAAATATAAATTTACTTCTTAATACCCTGGAATTCCTGTTATATTGAAATTCCTATATTGCGAAGATTGATCGCTATTATTTTGCAAAATAACTGTGTTACCTCGAAATTAATTTCGAATGATTTCTTGGGGAAGTTGATAAACATCAAGATATGAACAAAAGTAATTTTTAAACGACCCAAAAATTATAAAATTGAATACATCAGAAAATTCCAATTTTCTTTCCTCGTGGAACAGCTAGAAAGCTGAATTTCCACATACCACGTTTCATCCATATGTAGACACAAAATTTCAGCAGGACATGGCTACTAGCTTCTAAGAGACCGAATTTTTTTATCTTTCATGGTTTTCTGAGTAAAGGCAATACAAAATTTCGAAAAAATTAAACAATATAGAATGTATTGAAAAAAAATAAACAAGAAATGAAATGTTGGAAAGAGCATTCAGCAATATTATAATTGAAGTCAATTTCACAGAATCAGATATCGTTCTAATTCGACCCTCCATATCTGGGCGTTATACACCCCTTACTGGGGAACAATACGAGGCATACAATCCACTTATGCCCTACATTGAAATCCAATTAGAGTTAATCAAAGTGCTGCCAGAATATTTTCACAAATTAACACATAAAGCCTTAACCGGATTCGAATGAATTTCAATCTCGTTGATACCTGTACCCCCGTGGAAAATAAGATTTATATTCCATGAATACCAAATGGGAAAGTAACAAGTTTTAATATATTTCATAAAGTTGAGAATAGGTTATTGAGATTGGGGGAATTCGAAGGGTCGAAATGAATATGGCGATTAATCCTGGTAAAGTTCTCGGATTATCATTAAAATTCGGTGTTTGGGGATTTTTTATTAAAGCCACGAAATCCTTCTCCGAAAACTTTTCTATCAGGAGGATTTATTTGGATTTAATTCTTGGTGTCAGTTCTTTCCCAAAATTTCATAAATTAACCCGAAAAGTTATAAATATAACGAGAATATCAATAATCACTAAATTTTGGGTAAAACTTGCGATAGTTGAAATAGATCATCCATTAATTTCTTTCCACACTCATCAACATGCAGAGGTTGTGGCTTTTGTGTTTCGAAAGTTGAACCCCCACGTCTTCTAATTGCTTCGAGCAATACCCCTCACATGAACTCTTCCGAAGTTGAAGTAATCTTGCTTCTTCTGGCATTACTCGGTTGAATTCCCAAACAATTTCCTCAACTTTTCCCATTGTGCGAAACTCAAAAATATATTCCGAACCGATTTTGCATCTCCATTAGCTGCCCAATCGAGAGGCCCAATAATTCCAACTCCTTCCTCAGTGAACGCTTCAATAATTCAGACTTTCTCTCGGAAGTTCCCTGTGTTTCTACGGAATGCAAATCAAGTTCGATACTAAGCAGAACCCTTTCTAAGCCCCTCCTGAATATTGCAACACTTTTTTCAGTTCCCTCGTTATTTCCGGAATATCAATGAAACTTCTCGCGTATTCAATTAAAATTTACATGTATTATGTAAAAAAAAAACGATACAAGAGATTTCCATTTGTGGAATGGCTTTTCCTGGATGTGCGGGTTGATAATTTTCCGCTGATCGAAGTGGGTGGAAGCTAGAGGATGTGAAGTGTTTAAATAAATGGGGATTTCAAATTTCAAGATTCTCCAGGGAAATACATGTGAAATATCAGCGATTTGAAAAATTATTTGGCATTGCACGAGTTTTAAAACGGTGTTATGGTCGATGATAAATGCTTTAGTTTATGCCATTTGATATAATATGTATTTATAGCCTTTGAGATTATTTAGTCCGCTGAAAACGACTCAGAACTATTTGCTCTTCCAAACTTTTTTTCTTATGAAGGTTCGACTTTGCTCCTAAGATCGATTGAGGTTCTAGAAGAAGTTTGGTTTTGAGAAGACTCTGTAAAATGCTTATATGTATGAAGTTTTATCACTGAATGTTGTTGATATCCTATTGTGTAACGAAGTGACTTCAAGATAAAATATATCACTCTGACAACCTTCTGAAGAATATCATAAAACGTGAGGCATACTGTACAGGGTGTCCCAAGTTCGAGTGCCTATTTGAAATCTAAAAATTGGGGTTATGATATTGTTCGACTTCATTTACTGAGCTAAAATATTCTTGAGGCCAGAACACTTTCAGTTATACAGGGAGTAAACATAAATTTCTCGGAAATTTTTTTTTTCATTTTTTCTTCTCTTATATGATCGATTATTCAGTTTTAAATATATATCTCTATTCGAATCGTTGCATTCGTCGAAAAAGTTTTCAAAATATCGAAAAAAAACTGAAAAAAAGGGGGATGAGCGTAGTAAATATTATGTGCGTTATTCCTATTCTCAAAATGTCAAGCATAAATTGTTTTTACATTTTCTGAGCAGAAAAATGGCGGAATATTGTGCATTTTCTAAATTTCAGTAAACTCGCCACAGGGTGTTTCAAATATTTCGTCAAAAATTAGGATCAGAATTTTTTTTGTTTTTTAAATTTGAATCCTATATTTTCATGATTGCGTTGGATTCTGCGAAGAAAAATAATGATAGTGTTGAAAGATGTTTATGCTCCTAAATTAAATGATTCCTGAGTTGGAATTTCTGAATTTATATCGTACGTAGAGATAAATTCATAAAATCTGTGTTCATAGAAGATGAATTATCCCAATAATTCCCTATGAACACAGATTATTGTTATAAAACAGATTTTATTAATTCATCTCTACGAACGACATAAATTCGATTATTCAATTTTGAATATATTTCTATTCGAATCGATGCCTTAAAATTATTTATTTTATGAGCATAAACATCTTCGAACACTATCATTATTTTTCTTCGCAGAATCCAACACAATCATAAAAAAATAGGGTTCTAATTTAAAATACAAAAGTAATGAGAAAATTCTGATCACAATTTTTGACAAAATATTCGGAAAACCCTGTCACGAGTTTTCCAAAATTTGGGAGATGCACAATTTTTCGCCATTCTTCTACTTCAAAAATCTTAAAACAGTTTATGCTTGAAATATTGAGAATAGGAATAACATATTACTGACTACGCATATCTTCCTTAAATATTTTGCAAACTATTTCGACAAATGCAACGATTTGAATAAAAATATATTCAAAATTGAATAATCGATTATATAAGAGAAGAAAAAATGCAAAATAAAAATTTTTCGAGAAATTTATTTTTACTCCCTGTATAACTGAAAGTGTTCAGGCTTCAAGAATATTTTAGCTCAGTAGATAAAGTCGAACAATATCATAATCCAAATTTTCAGATTTCAAATAGGACAAGTTCTCAAAAAACGTCTAGTAGGCACTCGAACTTGGGACACCCTGTAAAGTTTCGACGTTATGCGATACAGACAGAAAAAAATTCTAAAAATGGTTGTTTTGGCTTCTACTACTGATATAAGAACATCCAATATCAGTTTTTCGCAAATATCTCTCAACTACAGACGTTTATAATGTAACGAGATCAAATGCCATAAGAGTATATTATGTTCAACCAACCTAATGTCTGCGACATAAAGCGTACTAGGGCTTTCTCGCAGATTTCAAAAATACTCAATATTCACAGAATAGGGGACTATCAATAAAACCTAACATGTTTTTTCCATTGCCTCACGAAATGTCCGCCACCCACTATCAATGAAATCCGTATAAATTACCCGCATAAGCCCGCAATCCATCATCCGAACATTTTCATCCCGCGTGGAAAAAAATGAGATCCGCAATTGAGATCGTCAAAAATCCATAATTTCGAAAATGAAAACCGCCCCGATATATCGGCTCCTTGTGACGTGTGAAAAAATAACGTATAGCCGATAATTCTGATTAATTGTGAAAGCGGGCGGCAATAAAATTCGGCAATATTGTTTAGGAGAAACGGGCAATATTTTAATTTCGGAGGGCATCGGTAATGCCCCACCGGTGGTGGTTCATATGCCGCTATCTCTACGGGGATTGTTTTCAGCTGAGGGTTATTTATTGCGACAGTTCCGCTGGATATGTGCCCGTTTTATTCGATCAGTTCGATATAATGCATCGTTTTTATTGCGTCTATCGGCCGGAGGATGCCGGGAAGTGTATAACATTTTTTCAGATTTATCCCGCCTCCGAACAATGTCATTTCGGTTGATCTCCCATAATTCCTTCGGTAGATAAGCGTCTTCCGCACAAGACTCTAAACCGTTTACGATAAAAACAGTTTCTCCCGTTCCTCGATTCATGTTTATTTCGGTTCACAAACCGTTCTTTCTCTTTGTTTCCGTGGACTTTTTATGGTTCGAAGTGTATTTTTTCGTTATCGTTTAGATTTCCGATCATTCTCAGTAATAGGAGACTCTCGCAGCCCTATTAACTGATTTATTATGCAGTGTGTTCCTAAATTGAAGGTACAAACGAAGAGGAGAGATTCCTTAAGTAATTTTAAGAAAAGAAAGTCCGTTTTCGAGATACAGGGTGTTTGAATTTTTATTTTTTTTCATAATATCTACACTTCACAAGATATTCAACTGAAATTCGTCGTAGGTATTACAATTGAGAATTTACATGCAAATTTCGATAGCAAATCTACAGGGTGATATTTTTTCTGGAACACTGTACCCTGTTTTTGTCCAGAACTTTTTTTTGGTGAGCCAATGTTAATTTAAAAAAGTGAAAAGCTGCTTTATTGTTGTACTAAACTTCATGGTCTTCTGTTGTTTTGTCGTATCTGCTGCCGATTTCGAGAAAAAAATTTTGAACGATTCTCTCGAATTCACCAGAAAAATCCAAATTGTCATAAAAATTCAGTGTAGTGAATTAATTCATTATCAGATTTTACGGTGATTTTACCGATATGTTGCAATGATTCATAAAGATTCGATAAACTCGTATAATCATTACAAAAAATGTATTACTATAAGAAACACCCTGTACCTCGAAAACGAAACGTTTGCAATCCCATGTTTATGGAACTTTTCTTTTCTCAAAATCATTTAAGGAATCTCCCCTCTCCGTTTGTACCTCCAATTTAGGAACAGCCTGTATCATTGTAGATTTTGAACTTTATTTCCACCAAGAAGCACGACGAATTTTGGAAGTGAATGTGGCCCAATTATTTTTGGAATAATAGGAGATAAAATGGAAATGCTTGACTACAAATTTGCTTCTAACGTTTCCCTGGAATTTCTTTCGATATTGAAATTCCTAGAATCGTAGAAAGATTGCTATTATTTTGCAATAATGGCCGTGATATTCTAAAATTATTGTTGAATGATTTCTGAAGGAAGTAAGCTGACCTAGATTCGTTAAGTGTTCATTTAGTGGACTGTAATTAGGAGTTTGGTGATTATGAGGAAATGTATGGAAATAAAATTCTGCTTTTGAAATTTCACTATCCAAAACTGCTTATCCTTTCTTAAGGCGGATACTAACTCCGTTCTGGAGATGTCTGAGGCAGGAGCTATTGGATATCTGTCGAGTCCAACCAGTAGCTGGATAAAATATAAAAATTTCTCAATTTTCGCCATTCATATCGATAAAGTATGGGATACTTCAGAAAAGGTATGAATATAAAGCTCCTGATTTTTTTCTATTTTCGAAACTATCAACTGATTTATTATCTGATTTTTGACTTTTGATCTCTATTTCGACGAAGATTCACGACGAATTCTGGCAGTGAACGTGGCCAAATTAGTTTTGGAATAATGGGAGATAAAATGGGAAAGCTTGACTACAAATTTGCTTCTAACGTTTACCTGTAAATTCTTTCGATATTGAAATTCCTAGAAACTTAGAAAGATCGCAATTAGTTTGCAAGAATTGCCTTGATATTCTGAAATTACAGTTGAATAATTTCTGAAGGAAATAAGCTGACCTAGATTCGTTAAGTGTTCATTTAGTGGACTGTTATTTGGGGTTTGGTGATTATGAGGAGATGTATGGAAATGGAATTCTGCTATTAAAATTTAACTATCCAAAACTGCTTATCCTTTCTTAAGGCGAATACAAACTCCGTTCTGGAGATGTCTGAGGCAGGAGCTACTGGATATCTGTCGAGTCCAACCAGTAGCTGGATAAAATACAAAATTCTTCAATATTCGCCATTCATATCGATAAAGTAGAGATAATTCGTGATAGGTATGAATATAAAGCTCCTGATTTTTTTTCTATTTCCCAACGGTGTCCAAGCTCGAAATCTTCGCAATGAAAACTCCATCATTTTCGACATCTGACCCTTGCCATAAAAGAGGAATAATGGGCGCATAAACTATATTTATGGAAAAGTCAATTCTAGAAAGAATCTTCGAAACTTACTACAGTTTTTCATTATATATGTCAAATCTACAAATATACTTCATCCTAATGTTGGTTTTATGGCCATTTATTCACCTTTGGGCGGACTGTGCTAGGATATCCTCGAAATATAAGTTTTGCGAACGATCTGAAAGAATGATAAGCGGGATATTTTATAGCTCGCCGGTTAAGATAAAACTGTAACAAGGAATTCGATACAACATTTATGGGAGGTATTCCCTTTCATGTTAAATATCGACGAAAAAAAAATTTTCGGAACAGATGCTCCACTCCACGAAAGAGACACATATTATCTTCATTGGTGGATGTAAAGGTATACTGAGTGACATAATAACAATGGTAAAATCAAATACATTTTTTTTCCTCAGAATACTTCTTCACCCTTTCTTGATTTGGTTCAGTAGAAGGAATAACAACAGGTCTAACACTCAAATATCCTAAACAGTAGCGACATTGTTTGCATTATAAATCATCTCAGGACTCTCGTCTAAATATTTGATAGTGGGCTGTTGAGTTAAGAACCCTAATGGGAAAATCTGACCGAAATCTCCCCACAGCATATTGGCTAATTCCCCACCCTATTTTAGAATTCTCCTCAGCGGTCGTCTCAACATAACGATGGAGAAAGCAATGTTTCTAGCGGGGCTGCTATTTATGACCATCCTGGAAGGGTGAATTGCAATTTAGTTTTTTTTTTCTCGAGAATTTGTGGCATGTAATAAATTGTTTCGATATAAAATGGACGTCTCAAGTTTTCACGAACAGGGCTTCAGACATTTCGTATGTTACATTATGAAGGTTTGAATAAAGGGAAATTATTCATGGATTGAAAGCTTTCATTTCTTCTAAATGACAAAGGATGGAATGGACGGAAGTAACTCCACTCTTCCCTCTTACCAAGCCTAGGGCCAATGTGCAACCAAATATGGGGACGATTCCCATCGAAAATCTGGATGCTCTCAACAACATACATAATGGATTAAGCATTATCGTAAATTCACCTGCCTCCTTTTCCTTTTGAGATCGATGCTTGATGTCAAAGGAAGGGATGACTTATATTCATTTCTTATTTCTTATAAAAAAAACTCTATTCGTATGGGCGAATGTCATCCATTTTTAAACTCTGGGGTGAAATATCTCAAAATGTATTGCAGTGGTGGACTAGAACAGGATAGATATTTTCCCAAGTGAATTGGCAGAGAAGACAAAAAAAAGAAATTCTTTGTCGTTGGGCTACGAAACCTGTAAATCCCCAAGATCGTACCCTAACCCCCGGGGGTATTCAAATCCCTACTGATGCCTAAGCTTAAAAATCCTCCTCCAAAGTTTATAGATTTGTTTATTGTGAAAGTTTCATCAAAACACCCTAAAAGAAGGAAATAAAGTGACGGACTCCCCCAAATTCCTCCTACTTTATTTAGGTAAAAGTTTTCGGAAGATCAGAACAATGAAAGAAATTGCACCCCGAGGCTATTCCGAGGAATTGCGAGTCTTCGAGAAAGAATGGGAGTAGGGTCACGGTGGTGGCAAACGGTGGCAACTTTTCCTTAAAGAGCCGAATTACTTATGCCTATTTGAATTGTAAATTGACTCCATTCCGCAAACTTGTTTCGGCCTGCTTTTTCACACGGCAAATATTCGTCGAGGGGTTAATTATATTTAACATCGGCTGAACCGGTGGTTAATTCATTGACTTGAGGTTTCATTTTGTCCTAGAATTTTTAGGCGAAAGGATTCTGTAACTGATGTGCGAGCATAATGAAGTCAAAAAACTTCGGAGATTTTTCTACCGAATTCATTCTCGTTCTTCAATATTTATTTTATTGATGAGATGACTTCAATAATTCAAATGAACATTTGCTCAATTTTCACATCTTCTTTCGTTTCTTCGTAATCACTTCCATGTTACCATGTTCGAAGAATAGATAAAAAATAAAAATAATTCACATATACATATGTTATACTATGTTATCATGGAAAAAAATCCATTTCATTTTGGAATACTCCTTTTTGAATGATAACTGGCGACATCTGTTGACCAATATCGAAGTCAATTTGCATTTGAATCTGAAGAAAACTATACATTTTTAGCAGATTTCTTCAAATCGTTTACAGAAAACGCTAAAATTTACAGTTTTCTTCAGATGAGGAACTCCAAAACAGAAAAATTTTCTAGATTGTTAAAGTTAAACGATTGAAAATCCAAAATATTTCAATGACTCGATATGAAAGCTCAAATTTTTATTATTTCCATTGGCTGGTTACTATTCCATCAGTTGATTCTGTGGTCGGAAGGTTTCTGGTTTCTGTGTTCATTTTCTTATCAGTTGACAGAAATGACATTTTGCAAAACATTTAGGCAACTACGATTATCCATAAATAAATAATAATAAATATTTATTTATACTACACTGAAAAACAATTTGCAAATAAACCTTCCTGGAATTCAATACAAGTTTAATATGCCTGCAGCTGTTCCAGAAAATTCTAATACGACCAGTGAAGATGACCCTAACAAAGCAGAGCATTCTGAACAAATGTGGAAAATATTGAAAGCCCATATTCTCAGAGAAAGGGCACGAAAAAAACAGGAACGTGAAGCAGAAGTTGAAGAGGAAAGGTTACGTAAAGAAAGGGAAGCAAGGGAACAACAAAATGTAATGACTTTGGGTGAGACTCGGGAGCAATTAATACAGCTGGAAACTAAATTACAACAATTGAGGGACGAGAAACATCAACTTTTCTTGACGTTAAAAAGGGTTTTGAACGCGGATGATAATAATAGAAAAAAACAGATGGTTAAGGAAACAGCCAGGTGAGAATTATTCAATTATTTTTAATCAGAAACTTACAAGTTTTTTTCAGTGAAATGTTAACTCTACAATCTATACCGCAAGGGTTAGTTCACCAACAGCAGGTTTATATAACCCCACCATCAGTTCCTCGGGCACCAATGCCTCAACAACAACCACAACAAGGATTTAAACCATGCACAAAAAGACCTAGAAGTCCGAGTCCACCGCCTTCTATTCCTGTTTCCTTATATCACCAAGGATATAGTAATTATAAACCTTCCGTAGGATCTGCTCCATATCAGTCTTCACCTCAAAGTAAGTCCTCCTTTATGAATTTATCGGATTACTTATTATGTTGATCTTTTCCACCTGATTTAGGTACAGAAGCAATCATACAACTCTATGGTTGTTAGTGTTTCTATGATTATTAATATTTGGAACTGTCAAATTGGTTAGGTCGTTTAAAAAATGTTGAAATATTTTTTTCTGATATTTTTCCTACATATGCAAAGCATAGAACTAATACCTGTGTTGATGTGGGAAACAAATCGAGAATTCAATTCAAGTTTAGGAAAATATTCCCCACTTGAAGTCAAAGTACACGATTTCAAAACGATAATATCGCGAACTTTCAAGAGAAAAATACCTATAATTCTATACCTTGAAGAAACCTTGAGTTTGGAAGATTTGATCGTTCGTAACGAATATGGAGGTACCATATTTCCCGGTTTATCCAGCTTCGTCGATTCTTTCAACTTTTACTTCATGCCCTATGTGGAGAATCCATTTGAAATGATCGAAGAAATTGCTGGCCCGATGAAGAAAATCGATTCAAAGAACTTTTATGATTGTGACATTTGGCATGATGTAGGAACATTAGTAATTGATCTTAAAAGTGTGAAAACAAACGAAAGCAGAAGAAATATGTTGAAAAAACACGACTTCACCATATTCAAAATCCACTCAAAGTTTTCGGATAGGCATAATCAGATATTCAGTGTTTTTACTGCAAGATATCCCTCTTGGATTATCTCGGAATACTCCGAGCGTCATTATTTCAAGAAACTTTTACAGTCTGATTCCGATGCTCCCCCTGATTCAAAAGTAGTACCGGTTGTTGATGATAAGAATTTGTTGCTTGTTATATCAGGTAATGCCGAATATAGCACTGATAACGGGAAAAAATTCAGTTCTATTACTTTGACCAGATCAGATTTCACCATAAAAGACAACGAGATGAGTCTTTCACTAGACGCTGGAGACGTCAAAGTTAAATTTGAAATTGTACTTGGTTTGGATGGCTTTTGGAAAATAGACAATATTACTCTTGGTGAGAAATCTATGAGTTTCGAAGAGATTTATGTTCCCATAAATTTTTCCTATCATTGCACCAACTTTGTTTTGTCCAACAAGGCAACCAAACAGATTCTACGAATTCCCGGTTTCCAAATACAACCGTTTGAAGGAGGACAGGATCAACAACAATTTGGAGATGCGTATGATTGTGTTGGGTTCGTGTCGATACCGATTTGTAGTGGTATATTTGTTGTTTCCATTCTTCTTCTCATTTTATTCTGCGGGATCATTTGTATGATGGATATTGAAACTTCGGACAGGTTCGATGATCCCAGTGGAAAAGTTTTCAAAGCTTATGTAGAGTTTAACTGATTCGTTATGTAGTTCACTCATATCATCAATAAAGTTCTGTTATATTATTATTTCGATTGAATTAGATACAGAGTGATATAGAAAGAGGAACACAAAATGGTATTAGGTATAAGATCAAAATTTGAAAAGAATTACGTCGCGGGCAAAGCAAAAAATTCAATAAGAGTGAATAATTTTACTTGTAAGGCTTGGCAAATTTATAATTTACACCTTTATTTGCAGAAGATGACGGAAGACGTCATGAATTAGTACGTGCAGTACTATGGAACAGTGAGTGTTTCAATAACTTATTTGCTTCCTCGCTGAAATCATCGTGGTTTGAATTGATATCTGCTTTGCGCACTGCTTCATAGCTTCAGTTTATAGGTTCTTGCACTTCTAACACATCTATCGAAAAAACAAGAAAAGACATGCTTGCACACTTTATGCACTCAAAATTTTCTATATTGCTTTACATGAAACTGTGTCTCTCTAACTCATGTAGAATTATATCCTTTTCTTATCTACTTTCACAAATTGATAACAAATTATCTAATTCACTATATCATAATAAGTTTCATTGATAGGGGTCTTTCAAATCTCAAATAAATCTGAGATTGCAATCTTGTTATTGTACGCCGAGTGATTCCATAGATATAGCCATCTGAATATTTTCTGCTGAATAATTCGAAAAATACCAATCCGATCGAATTGAGACTTCGTAGTTCTTGTAAGATAAAATTAGCACGGAGTAAACCATTTTCAAAAACAAGGGAAGACTATGTTTGCACACTTTTTGCTCTCGACATTTTCTATATTACATTACATGAAACTTTATCACACTAACTCATGTAGAATTCTATCTTTTCCTAATCTGCTTTTACAAATTTATATCAAATTATCACAATTCACTATATCATAATAAGTTAATTGATAGAGAGCTCTTGAATCTCAAATAAATCTGAGATTGCTATCTTGTTATTGTACGCCGAGTGATTCCATAGATATAGCCATCTGAATATTTTCTGCTGAATCATTCGAAAAATACCGATCCGATCGAATTGAGACTTTGTAATTCTTGTAAGATAAAATTAGAAAGGAGTAAACCATTTTCAAAAACAAGGGAAGACTATGTTTGCACACTTTTTGCACTTGACATTTTCTATATTGCATTACATGAAACTTTATCCCACTTACTCATATAGAATTGTATCTTTTTCGAATCTGCTTTTACAAATGGATATCAAATTATCATAATTCACTATGTCATAATGAGTTTTATTAATAGAGGGCTTTTAAATTTCAAATAAATCTGAGATTGCTGTCTTGTTATTGTACGCCGAGTGATTCCATAGATATAGCCATCTGAATATTTTCTGCTGAATCATTCGAAAAATACAGATCCGATCGAATTGAGACTTTGTAGTTCTTGTAAGATAAAATTAGCAAAGAGTAAACCATTTTCAAAAACAAGGGAAGACTATGTTTGCACACTTTTTGGACTCGACATTTTCTATATTGCATTACATGAAACTTTATCCCACTAACTCATATAGAATTGTATCTTTTTCTCATCTGCTTTTACAAATTGATATCAAATTATCATAATTCACTATGTCATAATGAGTTTCATTAATAGAGGGCTTTTAAATTTCAAATAAATCTGAGATTGCTGTCTTGTTATTGTACGCCGAGTGATTCCATAGATATAGCCATCTGAATATTTTCTGCTGAATCATTCGAAAAATACAGATCCGATCGAATTGAGACTTTGTAGTTCTTGTAAGATAAAATTAGCAAGGAGTAAACCATTTTCAAAAACAAGGGAAGACTATGTTTGCACACTTTTTGGACTCGACATTTTCTATATTGCATTACATGAAACTTTATCCCACTAACTCATATAGAATTGTATCTTTTTCTCATCTGCTTTTACAAATTGATATCAAATTATCATAATTCACTATGTCATAATGAGTTTCATTAATAGAGGGCTTTTAAATTTCAAATAAATCTGAGATTGCTGTCTTGTTATTGTACGCCGAGTGATTCCATAGATATAGCCATCTGAATATTTTCTGCTGAATCATTCGAAAAATACCGATCCGATCGAATTGAGACTTTGTAGTTCTTGTAAGATAAAATTAGCAAGGAGTAAACCATTTTCAAAAACAAGGGAAGACTATGTTTGCACACTTTTTGCACTCGACATTTTCTATATTGCATTACATGAAACTTTATCCCACTAACTCATATAGAATTGTATCTTTTTCTAATCTGCTTTTACGAATTGATATCAAATCATCATAATTCACTATGTCATAATAAGTTTCATTAATAGAGGGCTTTTAAATTTCAAATAAATCTGAGATTGCTGTCTTGTTCTTGTACGCCGAGGTATTCCATAGATATAGCCATCTGAATATTTTCTGCTGAATCATTCGAAAAATACCGATCCGATCGAATTGAGACTTTGTAGTTCTTGTAAGATAAAATTAGAAAGGAGTAAACCATTTTCAAAAACAAGGGAAGACTATGTTTGCACACTTTTTGCACTCGACATTTTCTATATTGCATTACTTGAAACTTTATGCCACTAACTCATATAGAATTGTATCTTTTTCTAATCTGCTTTTACGAAATGATATCAAATTATCATAATTCACTATGTCATAATGAGTTTCATTAATAGAGGGCTTTTAAATTTCAAATAAATCTGAGATTGCTGTCTTGTTATTGTACGCCGAGTGATTCCATAGATATAGCCATCTGAATATTTTCTGCTGAATCATTCGAAAAATACCGATCCGATCGAATTGAGACTTTGTAGTTCTTGTAAGTTAAAATTAGCAAGGAGTAAACCATTTTCAAAAACAAGGGAAGACTATGTTTGCACACTTTTTGCACTCGACATTTTCTATATTGCATTACATGAAACTTTATCCCACTAACTCATATAGAATTGTATCTTCTTCTAATCTGCTTTTACGAATTGATATCAAATCATCATAATTCACTATGTCATAATGAGTTTCATTAATAGAGGGCTTTTAAATTTCAAATAAATCTGAGATTGCTGTCTTGTTATTGTACGCCGAGTGATTCCATAGATATAGCCATCTGAATATTTTCTGCTGAATCATTCGAAAAATACAGATCCGATCGAATTGAGACTTTGTAGTTCTTGTAAGATAAAATTAGCAAGGAGTAAACCATTTTCAAAAACAAGGGAAGACTATGTTTGCACACTTTTTGGACTCGACATTTTCTATATTGCATTACATGAAACTTTATCCCACTAACTCATATAGAATTGTATCTTTTTCTCATCTGCTTTTACAAATTGATATCAAATTATCATAATTCACTATGTCATAATGAGTTTTATTAATAGAGGGCTTTTAAATTTCAAATAAATCTGAGATTGCTGTCTTGTTATTGTACGCCGAGTGATTCCATAGATATAGCCATCTGAATATTTTCTGCTGAATCATTCGAAAAATACCGATCCGATCGAATTGAGACTTTGTAGTTCTTGTAAGATAAAATTAGCAAGGAGTAAACCATTTTCAAAAACAAGGGAAGACTATGTTTGCACACTTTTTGCACTCGACATTTTCTATATTGCATTACATGAAACTTTATCCCACTAACTCATATAGAATTGTATCTTTTTCTAATCTGCTTTTACGAATTGATATCAAATCATCATAATTCACTATGTCATAATGAGTTTCATTAATAGAGGGCTTTTAAATTTCAAATAAATCTGAGATTGCTGTCTTGTTATTGTACGCCGAGTGATTCCATAGATATAGCCATCTGAATATTTTCTGCTGAATCATTCGAAAAATACAGATCCGATCGAATTGAGACTTTGTAGTTCTTGTAAGATAAAATTAGCAAGGAGTAAACCATTTTCAAAAACAAGGGAAGACTATGTTTGTACACTTTTTGGACTCGACATTTTCTATATTGCATTACATGAAACTTTATCCCACTAACTCATATAGAATTGTATCTTTTTCTCATCTGCTTTTACAAATTGATATCAAATTATCATAATTCACTATGTCATAATGAGTTTCATTAACAGAGGGCTTTTAAATTTCAAATAAATCTGAGATTGCTGTCTTGTTATTGTACGCCGAGGTATTCCGTAGATGCAGCCATCTGATTTTTTTTCTGTCAGATAATTCGAAAAATACCGATCCGATCGAATTGAAACTTTGTAGTTACTTGTAAGATAAAATGAACAAGAAGTAAACAATATTCAAAAACAAGGGAAGACTGCTGGCACATTTTTTGCACTCGACATTTTCTATATTGTATTACGTGAAACTTTGTCACTCTAACCCATAATATTCCATCTTTTTCTCATCTGCTTTTCCAGAATGATCATAATTCACTCATTGATAGAGGTATTTTGAATCTCAAAGTAATCTGAAAATGGCTGTTCTGTTATTGCACGCCGAAGGATTCCGTAGATATAGCCATTTGAATTTTTTTCTTCCGAATAATGCGAAAAATACCGATCCGATCAAATTTCAGTTACTTGTATGTGAGGATCGTATCACTAGAAGATTTTTTTCAATTCTGTTTTAAAACAAAAAAAAAGACTTATCCGAGGCCTGAAACAAATTAAAAACTGATCCTTATATGTTTCTTCAACACCCACTCGCAGTTTCCAGGAATTTCCGATCATTTTTGATAAGTTGTTACATTTTCAGGTATTTATTATCTACCCTGATACCATACAGGTTATGAACGAATACTTCTGTTCATTGTATCCAGTGAAACGGATTTGAAGGAGAAATAGTGATATTTTCACTTGAAAATGAGAAAAAGTAATGGTTTTTCAAAAATCTCAGCCCTACGATACGTTTTTATCGGGGTTTCGAAAATTTTCTCAATATTTTATTTGGTACAACAAGGTACTCCTGTCAGCTCAATAATAAAAGAATAATCAATGACTCTTTACATTTCTCGAGTTGTTGATGTTGCCACAGCATTACTTAAATAAGTTAATTGGGCAAATAAAAAAAACTAAGTTTTTCTGATATATTCAATATAATTTGGTCATTCTTTTGAAGTTGAAAATAAAATGACAATACTTGTTGAAGACAATAAGAAACAATCATAATATACAATACATGCCCTTCATTGGTGGTGGTTGAAATATTATTAACAATCATAATGTAATGTGAACTTGCAAGCTTTTTTTTTACGTTAAAAACATTCTCCCTTCTTTCAGAAACTCAACAGCCTTGTTTCTACCCACCTTCGGATCTGTCGATATTCTATACGCAACCACAGCAAGGACCCATACCCAGCAGGGAGCCCCAAAGGTGCTCTTACGAACCTAGTCGAGCCCAGACTTATCACCTAGAAACTAAATTGACAGACCATTATTCGCTCAGGCCTCCAAATTCCCATGGTCATATCATTCACGGTGGAGCCTTGGCGATTAACTCCCAAGCCCCTCCAAAAACCGGGAGTATAGCAACGGGATATCCCGTGAGAAGTCAGACGCAATACCAACAAATTCCTACAGCTGCTCCTGCGCTTTATACCGCACAAAATAGGCCTTTATATCAGTCTCCGGGAACGCCCATGAGCTACACTCAAAGAGAATAGATTGAGATATTAGAATTCAACTTATTGAAAGGATGAAGATGCAATAGAATACAAGGAAAAGAATTAGATTTTCCCAAATTTATTTGGAATATTTCTGCGTACATCGAACTCAACATAATGGTGTGGTGTTTGAGGTTTCTTAAAAGTCGTTTTTCCTTTATTATGATATATTGGCTTTTTATGAGCCAGCAGGATAGGAAGTAAGTGTGTCTTACACACTCATTTCCTGGGAGGAAGTTAGTACCATGAATTCGAAATTTTTATCGAATAATATGCAGATTGTGAAAGGCCCCATAAGCATTAATCAATCAATTTTCTTGGTTAATTTTTGTACCTCTTTATTTCCAATTTTTTATAAACAGGTATTTTTAAAGGTTAGTTTGTTCCTGTCAGGGAGTAGAACTCATCAAAATATACCATTCACAAAAAAAAACAAACGGACAATCGCTACTAGCTACGAGTTAAAACGAGATGAAAATCTCGCTCGATGTATGATCGTAGTAAGATATTTTTTATCCAAAAAAATACTCATTTTCAATAAGCATTGATCTTCTTTATTCAAGATAATGGTAAGGCCAAAATCGAACAATGGACTGTTATATAAATGTCATTTAAATTGACAATTTTGCGATTTTTGCATTAGTCTTAGTCAATCCCATGGTACATACTTCCTCTCTCAACAGACAAGCGCTTAACCATTAGTATTTTTCGTTATTGTTATGAAAGTTTTGACTCTTTCAATGAAGCGAAAATACAACGTTTTTATCAAATGTATATAAGAATTGAGAAAAAAGATAGATATGAGGTATAGAAAAACAGTATGTAAATATCAATTAACAAGCAGCTGAGGGATAATTGGGTAAATTAACATCTTAATTATCATTACATATGTAAGGAATAACGTTCTTGAATAAATCATATGGATTGAGCAACAAAATTTTATTTCATCTTTTGTTTGACTTTATCTACTGAGCTAAAATATTCTTGAGGCCTAAACACTTTGAGTTATACAGCAAGTGAAAATAAATTTCTCGTAACATTTTTTTTGCATTTTTTCGTATCTTATATGATCGATTATTCAATTTTAAATAATTTCTATTCGAATCGTTGCGTTTGTCGAAATATAAAAAAAAAAGGTAGCATAAACTTTTTTTGGATTTTCGAAGTGGAAGAATGGCGGAAAATTGTGCATCTCCTAAATTTTGGAACACTCGTCACAGGGTGTTTCAAATATGTTGTCAAAAATTTTGATCAGAATTTTCCCATAACTTTTATTTTTTAAATTAGAACCATATTGTTTTATGATTGTGTTGGATTCTGAGTAGAAAAATAATGATAGTGTTCGAAGTAGTTCAAGCTCCTAAATTGAATAATTCCTGAGTTATTATTTATTATTATAATTTATGTCTTACTTACAGACAAATTCATAAAATCTGTTTCATAACAATAATCTGTGTTCATAGGGAATTATTGGGATAATATATCTTCTATGAACACAGATTATTGTTATAAAACAGATTTTATGAATTTGTCTCTACTAAGATATAAATTCAAAAAATCCTTAAAAAATTATTTCAATTTAGGAGCATAAACTACTTTGAACACTATCATTATTTTTCTTCGCAGAATCCAACGCAAAGATAAAAAATAGGGTTCTAATTTAAAAAACAAAAGTTATTGGAAAATTCTGATCACAATTTTTGACAAAATATTTGAAACACCCTTTGTTGTGTTTCCCAAAATTTAGGAGATGCAAAATATTCCGCCACTCTTCTGCTCAGAAAATGTAGAAACAGTTTATGCTTGAAATATTTAATTGAGAATAGGAATGACGAACATAATAATCGCGCTCGTATTACTTACACGAGGGCTATTTCAGTTTTTTTCGATATTTTGAAAACTATTTCGACAAATGCAACGATTCGAATGGAAATATATTCAAAATTGAATAATCGATCATATAAGAGACAAAAAAATGCAAACTAAAATTTGCGAGAAATTTATTTTTATGTATAACTGAAAGTGTTCAGGCTTCAAGAATTATTCAGCTCAGTAGTTAAAGTGGAACAAAATCATAATCCAAATTATCAGATTTCAAATAGGTCCGGTTTTCAAGAAACGTCTAGTAGGCACTCCAACTTGGGACACCCTGTATAAGGCATCGTTTGAATGCGTCATGGGAAAATTGAGCTTTCTAGCTGTTCCATATGAAAAGAAAGAGCTCGTGTTAACAATTTACCATTTTTTGACCAACGTGAACAAGTCGGAAGATCGCAGGTATCCTATGACGTTTACAATCGAAAATGGGAGTAAGTAATGATTTTCCAGAGATTTCCCTTCCCCACGATACGTTTTCCGGGTTTCGAAAAAATTTCTACCCCTATACCATACAGGTTATGAATGAATACTTTCGTTCATTCTGACCAGTGAAAATCCATTTCACTGGTCAGAATGAAGGAGAAATAGAGATATTATCACTTGAAAAAGTGAAAAGGTGATGGATTTTCAAAGATGTCGCAGCAAAAAAGTCAGATAAATGCAGCTATTTGAAATTGTTCATTTACTATTTTTGAGGAGAAACATTTCGGATATATTATAGGAATTAAAACTATCAAGTTCCTTTGAAATGTATTTAATTACAAGTAAATTAATATCAACATTCAATTCTTCAGATGAACTATTCCATTCTGTCTAATTTGAAGAAACCATAAGGTGTCGGTATAATTTTGAAGTCATTGTGCCCTTTTTCCTTTTCGGTGAATATTTCATCATATAAGAATGAAAATTATTTCAGTTTCCACCTTCTTGAAACATATCGAATTATCAATTAAATTTTCTATTTCACTCTGCAAGTAAAAGAAGATGTGATTTTGAAAGATTCTAAGGCATATTTTTCAGATAAAAGAATCATCAAAGAAAATTTATGGATAGGAAATGGTGTTTATTGTGTCTCTCCATACTAATACTCCCTACGAAATAGTCTAATCTCTATGTGTGAAACCAAAATTTGTTGGCGATGCTGAGTCAAAAAACTAATTTCAGTGAATTGCACTACAAATTTCATTCTTTCTGTACTAAAATAAATGTTCCATTCAAACTAAGAAGTTCTGGAATTGGGTCATATTGAAGACCGAAGACTAATTTAGGTTTTGAACAAGATGTTATAATATACAAACTCTTAAATTTCCTAATTTTAAAGTTGTAACACCCCTCCAAATTTCAAGTGGATGAATCAATCCTCTCAATTTCTCATTTTTTGACTCGGCATTATTTCTAGAAACCAAGTGATCTTACTCTCCTATAATATACAGTTCATAGATAAATATAGATATTTCAGTTTTGCCAAGGTAAGTACCTAAAATTACATAACATGTTGAAACCAATTCACACTTCCGCGTTCTTGTTTCCTTTCGAGGTGTCGATTATCCACCTCGACCTTATGGACGCCATATTTCGCAAGTTCTGGGAATGGGTCCAAGGCTTCAACTGCCTCAGCTCATCCTCCAGCTCCAGATCTTCGTTCGAGCGTGCTTCTGGAGACTTGGGAGCTACAACAGACACGGCAACGTACGCCTTAGGGTTCCTGTTGATAAAAATCGGCTTTCCTGTGACCCTATGATATGAAAAATATTTCGGATATGCTTTCGTGGTGCTCGAATCTGTATCTGTAGGCTTAATATGATCTACGGGGATATTGGAGGATAAATCGTTATTTACAAAAGTTACTTTGGACGCTTCATTCTCGAATGTTGGCCATTCTTTTGTGGATGTCGTGGAGACGACCGTGTTCATGAAGAGACCGGTATTGATGTCCGGTTGGCCGTTGTCGCTGGTCATCGCTACCTCTTTGTTGATTTCCTCTTGCGTATACTTCTTTTTTGATTTTTCTACCATTGGTTCTGTTGTAGTTTTTTGGTCTTGCCTCGTGGAACCTTCGACATTTTCGAGGATGTTTTGTATTTTTCTGGTGTTGTTCTGGTAGTCTTCTATGAGTTGCTTGGAGGTGAGGATGTCTTGATCCAGTTGACCTGGAATGCAAGAAACTGGAGTTAAAAACTGCCCATTAAATCAAAGATCCCAAAGGATGAGCTTCTCTCGAGTAACTGATATCTTTTCCGCTAGAAAACACAATGATTTCAACTTCGGTGAATGGACTTCCAAGATAATGACGCTAATGTCCTATAAAACAACCTGGAAGAGGCTGATATTCTTCCGAGTTTCGTCATTTTATTTCCATCCAAACATAACTTAATTTACCTTTTCCTCGAAGTTTCCGTCGAAAAAAAAGCATATAAACTTAATCTCCAATATTTTCTTTGGCCCCGAATATGTTTTGATATCGACATTTTCCTCTTTCGCCAGATATGTAACGTCATCATGATCTACTTTTATACTTGGGCAAAGAGGCTTTTTACGATGGAATAGAATTCCTAGTGGAGAGCACATCCTTATGGTCAAAGGGGAGAATATATATGCTAATGCTTCACACGCCCTCTCAGAGCCTTACCTTTGATCTTTGGAAGCAGTTGATTCGATTATTCCAGTGGAGACAGTGGCGTACGTTGAAAAATTTCGATATAACATAGGCTAGGCCGAAATTTATGATACCACTAGAGAGACTTATTCAGGGATATCAATATGTTTTTTTATATTCTTTTCAACCTTTATTTTTTTGGAAAGGTGGAAGTTGAAGCTTTGAGTAAAAGGAGTGCTTATAGAATTGGGTTCATGCAAACTGTGATTTATTTTTTTTTGCAAAAACTGTAGAAAATTTTACTTTTTATGCAGATTTTCGAACGAATTAAAATGAAAAAAAAAAGTACTATCGACAAAAGGTCCGGTCAATCAAACTCTACTTCACTCAAACAAGGGTGTTATTTCGGCATAGTGCCCCTTTTGTGAGCTTGTCGGAGAGTTGAATAATGAGAGACATCGAAAATGCATTAAATAAAAATGGATTTTTCGTTCAGATTCCATAGGGCAACAATATTTTCAATATTGTCAAATCGTGGTCCATATATTCATCAACTGCTGAGATGTATTAAATATCCGGACAACTGAAAGGACCCTCTCCGCTATAATATATTGAGGGGATGGGAAAACCCAACTTGAATGGCTGCGAATGGTGACATATTAGGTTGCTGATATATATGGGGAAGTCGAGAAAAAATTGCCCGTTTAGGGGGTTTCTTGTAGAATTCTTGGTTAACAAGGATATTAGAGAGACATATTATGTAATGTGTTTGGTAGATATAAAGATATATGAGTAGAAACTTTCTTTCATGTTGCTCTCTCAAGCGTGCATCTGTAAGTTATTGATTTTATCCTCTATCTTCATGAGGGCTCCTCAAGAAAGATTTCATACGACAAAATCTTTCCTTTCTCAAGATACTGAAGCCCTTGAATAAAAATTTCAGAATTCTATGCAATTCCTCGGCGAATCACTTCACCGCCCCAAAACATATCCGTCGTCTGCGATTATTAAATATCCACGATTTCCGGTCGGCTGCTCCCTCGGTGCCGCTTTTTCGACATCCAGAAATTCCCGATTTCACGCACGTATGCTAAACAGGAGTTATTGGAGCCCGCGTAATGGCGTTTACAAATTGACATACGCGATTCATCTTGCTGCATACCAAGCAACTGATATATTTGTCCCGTTCGGATATGTTGCGCGGTAGGTATGACCGCGTGTGTTCACCTGTAATTCGATGTTGCGAGAGATTTATGACCGACATTTTCGGAAAATATCGCGACAGGTTTGGCATATTCGGTACTAGGGTTAAATAATTCCTGACGCATTCGCCATTCTGCACCCCAATCAATTTTCTCCGGAGTTCAGCGAATGAAGCTTCAGAGGAAAACCTCACGTAACTTATGAATACATTTCACATAAAACTTCCATTGCCGAGTAAATATCTACCTTTCTCTGTCAGAAGAGTATTTATCATTTTCTTCCTGCGGTTTCTCAGACTCGAGACGACAAAAGTATTCCCATGTCGATAACATTCCCCCACACACCGTCCAAATGCGTTATTTTCGGCGAATAACACGAAGTGGAGAATCACTTCATCCGACTGCTTTGTCCTAGACCGTTGTGACAGTTCAAAGAAACGTTCACTTTTGAAACCCTGTCACGAAACCCTACTTTATATCAAGTCCAAATGAGTGACACGGGTCCGCGATTTAACGACTTCCTTTTGGGTTGAAATTGTTATCTTTATAACTTTGACATTTTTTTTTCTTTGGTAGGGGGAATTTTTTCCGTGAAACTCGTTGAGCAGGAATATTGGAATAGTAATGAAGAAGAGATTGAGGGGGGTTGTTTCGAATGGGAAGTGACAGGTGGAAGATAGTTTATTTTGGTTCAATAAACCATTTTTCTCGGTGAAAACATTATCCAGAACAATTCATTCATTCAGTGTCTGATGGAATTTCTTTCCGAACTCTCTTCAAATTATCGAGAATCGCCAAAACTGGGATCGAGGTGTAGTAAGAACATCCAATTATACCTTATTCCTTCAATGCACCATCAAATCATTCGATTTTTCGAGAATTTCACCCAAGTTCCAGCTCAGGAAATAATTCAAATGAAGAAAAATCTTTCAGACTAGGAATTTCTTTCAGAATTCTCCTGAAATTATCGAGAATCACCAAAAATGGGATCGAGGTGTTTTAAGGACATTCAATTATACCTTATTCCCTCAATGTACATGCCAAATCGTTCGATTTTTCGAGAAATTCACCCAAGTTCCAGCGCAGGAAATAATTGAAATGAAGAAAAATCTTTTAGACCAGGAATTCCTTTCAGAACTCCCCTGAAATGATCTATAATCACCAAAAATGGGATCGAGGTGCTTTAAGAACATTCAATTATACCTTATTCTCTCAATGTACATACCAAATCGTTCGATTTTTCGAGAAATTTACCCAAGTTTCAGCGCTTTTCAAATGAAGAAAAATTTTTTAGACTAGGAATTTCTTTCAGGGCTCTCTTGAAATTATCGAGAATCATCGTTTTTCAAATTAAAATCGGACAACTTCCGACGCATCCAGCCCTTCCGGAAAATGGTGCCTAAAATTATTCAAATCAAAATTACGCGAAAACTATTTATCCGTCAACGTCCAGGTTGTGCACACTCAAAGTACCTATTAACCACTACTTTCATCCGGAAAATCAGCGCTATAACTAATTTTTGAAGAAACGCTGATTTTTAGGATTTTTCCGGCTTTTCTACGGTAAAAATGATCCGATTGAAATGCACTAGCACTCGTTTTCTTCTTCTTTTCATTATATACAATTATGTGGTTGAAAGTGTCAGCATCGCTCCATTGGTTCAGAGTTTACGAGCAAAAAACTAAAAAAACACCGTTCTTTTTGAGCGCTCCTACTACTTACACGAGGGCTATATCATTTCGTCACGATGTCTGTATTTTTTGAATTTTGAGCCGAAAATGGTCTCAATCAACTATGTTCGACTCACTGATGACGAATCCGTCGGAAAATTCGAGTCTGTCCGTCCGGCCGTCCGTAAGCACGATAACTTTTGAATGGATCAACCTAGAGACTTGAAATTTTCAGTGTAGGTTCAGATTCCAAATGCCTCGGTTAAGTTCGTTAATGGGCAGAATTCCACCAGGGGTTCCGTAAATATGGCCGTTCAAAATTTTGTTCTCCTGATTACTTCGAAACTACAGATTCGATCGAGATGAAACTTTGCACTCAAATGGAGAATTAGGTGTTCAAGCTACATGTCCAGATCGCATGACCAGAACCATAGAAACCATAGAAAATTGTAACTTTTGAATGGAAACGCCTAGGGACTTGAAATTTTCAGGATAGGTGAGGTTCTGGAATGTCGTGATGACGTTCATATATGAGCAAAATTATTCTAGGGGTTCCGTAAATATGGTCGTTTGAAATTAAGTTTTCTTGATAATTTCAAAACTACAGATTCGATCATCACGAAATTTTGTATTTAAATGGAGAATGATATATTCAAGCTACATTTCTCCAGATCACATGACCAGAACCATAGAAACCATAGAAAATAATAACTTTCGAACGGAAAGGCCTAGGGACTTGAAATTTTCAGAATAGGTGTGGATCTGAAATGTCGCGTTTATGTTTATCAATTATACAAGGGGTTCCGTAAATACAGTCGTTTGGAATTTTGTTTTCTCGATAATTTCGAAACCAATGATTCGATCGAGATGAAATTTTGTATTTTAATCGAGAATGATTTATTAAAGCAATATTCTGTCCAGATCGCATGACTAGAACCATAGAATCCATAGAAAATTGTAACTTCTGAACGGAAAGGCCTAGGAACTTGAAATTTTCAGGGTGGGTTTGGATCGCGAATATCGCAGTCACGTTCAATCAATTTTTTTCTGATGGTTTCGAAAATACTGATCGGATTGGAATGAAATTTTGCACCTAGCTGAGGAATAAAGTTTTCGAACAAAATTTTGTACAGATCGCATCGCCAAGACCATAGATACCGTAGAAAATTCTAGCGAATTATCAAAAAAAATTTGATCAGCTGAAGCACTTACATGAAGTCTGAAGTTTCGCCTAAGTTTCAGAATTTTTTTGACAGCTGTCGAAAATTCCTCCAATTGATTTCTAAAACTGGAAAATGCGAATCCTCCTACAAGGTGCATATACGAGCGCTCAAAAGCTCCTGCCTTCACGGCAGTGCTTTTCGTAATTTTTTACTCTACGATTATTGTCGAAAAATCTCTATTACCTGGTCTAAATAAGGTGTTTCACAATATATGCGCAGGATTTCAGTATGTGATAGCTCGTCCAAAACTATGAAAAAAATTTTCTACTAACTTACCCTCTAAAATGCTCCATTTTCGAGATACGAGGTGTTGAAATTGAAAAAATAAATCGAAGTAGAATTAATGTATTCAGTAATAGGTTCTTTTGAGGATTGTTCAGTGGTTCAAAGAGTAATTTTGAATTGTTAACCTGAAGTTTTTGACGTTAGTAAAGACCATGTTTTTCAACATAAGAATTGATTTTTCTCGGAAACGGTCGACTGTAGAGCATATGACCAAGAGTAACTTTTTTGCGTAGACAACATTGGCGGTTCGAATAGGCCTCTCAAAAAGCGTACTTTTTCCATTAGCGTAGAAGTTGGGGAGAAAAACACCCACTACCTCTTCGAAACTTTCACCAATTGAGATTTAAAAAAAAATCCACAAAAAACATTGCTTATTATGATTAGAAAATGGTTACGAAGCTGTTTTCTGTGAGATGAAAAGTTCCGGAGATATTCGCAAAAAACGATTTTTTTTCAATTCCAATCTCGAAAATGGTGCATTTCAGAGGGTAAGTTGATAGAAACTTTTTTTCATAATTTTTGGACGAGCTGTCACATCCTTAAATCCTGTATAGGTAAACGTTGTACATTTGATTATAGATACGGGGTTGGATCATTTTTGTGCAGGGGGATCTTAAAGTTGAAGAATGAATCCTATTGGCAGAGTAGAGTCTCGAAACGTTCCGAACAAGAGTAGTGCAAACACTAACATTATAGGATCCTATGCTAGCAGAGACTCGAAAATTGTTCCTTCATCCCGGATCGGAAAAACAACGTAATACTCCCAGCTCGGTTCGAAATGTTCGACTCGACAAACAATCAACGACATGACATTCCTGACGTCGAAGCATACACGGTATAAAAGCACCTATTCAGACGCGGCGCGTCGGAATCGACGACTCATTCAAGGCAGTGAAATATGTCGATCGACGACTGATGATATCTTTCGAAAGCCCTCCTCGATCCGTAACCTTGTGGATATCCGGCTGAAGTCCTGATCTTCAACATTTAAATAAAGATAAAGCCCCATTCAATTCCTCCTGGACGTACCGGGAGTGGGAGTAGAAGGCATAAATATTTGTTAGAGATCGACACATCGGGCCCTGGGGATTTGGGGATGTTTGGCGGAATGGCTAGGCGACTCTATTGAATATTTTGTTGGTTTTTGGAGTTTAGCTAGGTCGAAGTTGGAGGGTATGTTAGAAAAGCTGAAATGGTAATACTGGTAACACCTTACTCCCAATGGTGAGGTTAGGAACCTTTCATTTTAGGGGTGTTGAGCTTGCACCATTCGACGAGAGCAATAAATTTATTATACAAAGAGAAATACACGACGAGTTGCCTTCTCTTTAAAAACTGCCTTCACCACAATAATATGAATCGAAATATATTTTCAATATACGCAGTCGGCGGAAAATATGTACACACTAGTTCGTTCCGTCTGTTTGTTTTGACCCGGGAATTTTATAGAAGCCGCATGTCGGTATGCCGCAGTGTACAATAAATATTATATGAAATATCGTAGTGTATATTCGAAACAAGTCATATAAAAACTAGGCAAATGAATAATATATCATGGCGAGGAGCAGTCTGGTGTGGATGTTGAAATTCATAAATCTCGCCGGTTTTCACGTTGTCGAGGCCATTTGCTCCGGATGGAAGGGCAGCCCATACCAGCGTCAGGAAGGGTCCGAGGTGATCAAGTGGGGCCTTTATTTCTTTGACAACTGGCAGTCGCACTATTCTCTTGTATATAATGAATGAGATTAAACAAATATTCAAAAATTCATTTTCATTTAATGGCATTTGAATAAAGAAAAAATTTTCAAAACTCACTAAATGTTTTAAATATTCTATCCTAGTCCCATACAAATTTATGAACCTATACAGAATGTCCTCAAAAATTATGGGGAAATTATTATTTACGTTTAGTCTAAAAGTTTTTTCTTCATTTGAATTATTTCCTGCGCTGGAACTTGGGTGGATTTCTCGAAAAATCGAACGATTTGGTTGGTTCATTGAAGGAAAAAGGTATAATTAGATGTTCTTACAGCACCCCTATCGCAATTTTGGCGATTTTAGATAATTTAAAGAGAGTTATGAACGAAATTCTTAGTCTAAAAGATTTTTCTTCAATTGAATTATTTCCTGCGCCTGAACTTCGGTGAAATTCTCGAAAAATTGAACGATTTGGTGGGTTAATTGAAGGAAAAAGGTATAATTCGATGTTCTCAACACCCCGATCCCATTTTTCGTGATTCTCGATAATATCAAGAGAGTTCTGAAAGAAATTCCTAGTCTAAAAGATTTTTCTTCATTTGAATTATTTCCTGCGCTGGAACTTGGGCGAATATCTCGAAAAATCGAACGATTTGGTGTGTACATTGAAGGAATAAGGTATTATTGGATTACGACACCCCGATCCCATTTTTGGTGATTTTTCGATAACTTCAAGAGAGTCTGAAAAATTTTTCTTCATTTGAATTATTTCCTGCGCTGGAAATTGGGTGGAATTCTTGAAAAATCGAACGATTTGGTTAGTGTTGTTAGTGTTTGCACTACTCTTGTTCGGAACGTTTCGAAACTCTACTCTGCCAATAGGATTCATTCTCCAACTTTAAGATCCCCCTGCACAAAAATGATCCAACCCCTTATCTATAATCAAATGTACAACGTTTACCTATACAGGATTTCAGGATGTGACAGCTCGTCCAAAAATTATGAAAAAAAGTTTCTTTTAACCTACCCTCTGAAATGCACCATTTTCGAGATTTGGAATTGAAAAAAAATCGTTTTTTGCGAATATCTCTGGAACTTTTCATCTTACAGAAAACAGCTTTCGTGAGCATTTTCTAATCATAATAAGCAATGTTTTTTGTGGATTTTTTTTTTAAATCTCAATTGGTGAAAGTTTTGAAGGGATAGTGGGTGTTTTTTCTCCCCAACTTCTACGCTAATGAAAAAAGTACGCTTTTTGAGACGCCTATTTGAACCGCCAATGTTGTCTACACAAAAAAATAACTGGTCATACGCTCTACAGTCAACCGTTTCCAAGAAAAATCAACTTTTATGTTGAAAAACATGGTCTTTTCTAACTGGCAACATTTTTCTTCATACGTCAAAAACTTCAGGTTAACAATTCAAAATTACTCTTCGAACCACTGAACAATCCTCAAAAGAACTCATTACTGAATACATTAATCCTACTTCGATTTATTTTTTCAATTTCAACCCCGTATCTCGAAAATGAAGCATTTTAGAGGGTAAGTTTGTAGAAAATTTTTTTCATATTTTTGGACGAGCTATCACATACTGAAATCCTGCGCATATGTTATGAAACACCCTATATAGACCAGGCAATAGAGATTTTTCGACTGTAGTAGAGAAAAAAGAACGGTGTTGTTTCAGTTTTTTTGCTCGTAAACTCTGAACCAATGGAGCGATGCTGACACTTTCAACAACATAATTGTAGATAATGAAAAGACGAAGAAAATGAGTGCTAGTGCATTTCAATCGGATCATTTTTACCGTAGAAAATCCGGAAAAATCTTAAAAATCAGCGTTTCTTCAAAAATTCATAACTCGGACATTTTCTGAGTTGTAGCGCTGATTTTTCAGATGAAAGTAGTGGTTAATAGGTGCTTTGAGTGTGCACAACTCGGACGTTGACGGATAAATAGTTTTCGCGTAATTTCGATTTGAATAATTTTAAGCATCATTTTCCGGAAGGGCTGGATGCGTCGAAAGTTGTCCGATTTTAATTTGAAAAACGATGATTCTCGATAATTTCAAGAGAGCTCTGAAAGAAATTCCTAGTCTAAAGATTTTCCTTCATTTGAAAAGCGCTGGAACTTGGGTGAATTTCTCGAAAAATCGAACGATTGGTAAATTGAGGGAATAAGGTATAATTGGATGTTTTTACAACACCCCCATCCCACTTTTGGTGATAATCAATAATTCCAGGAGAGCTCTGAAAGAAATTCATAGTCTGAAAAATTTTGCTACATTCGAATTATTTCCTGCGCTGGAACTTGGGTGAATTTCTCGAAAAATCGAATAATTTGGTGGGTAAATTGAAGGAATAAGGTATAATTGGATGTTCTTACAACCCGATCCCATTTTTGGTGATTCTCGATCATTTCAAGAGAGTTCTGAAAGAAATTCGTAGTCTGAAAAATTTTTCTTCATTTGAATTATTTCCTGCGCTGGAACTTGGGTGAAATTCTCGAAAAATCGAACGATTTGGTGTATACATTGAGGGAATAAGGTATGATTGTATGTTCTTACAACACCCCGATCCCATTTTTGGTGATTGTCTTTAACTTCAAGAGAGTTCTGAAAGAAATTCCTAGTCTAAAAGATTTTTCTTCATTTGAAAAGCGCTGGAACTTGGGTGAATTTCTCGAAAAATCGAACGATTTGGTGTGTACATTGAGGGAATAAGGTAGGATTGTATGTTCTTACAACACCCCGATCCCATTGTTTGGATTCTTGATCATTTTCAAGAGAGTTCTTGGAGAAACTCACCTATGACTGAAGATATCCTGGAATTTGAGTGGATTTAAAAAAAAAATAGAATGCTTCAGAGGGTAAATGGTTCTTCCTAGATCCCTATCCCATTTTTGGCGATTTTCGATAATTTCAAGGGAGTTCTGAAAGGAATTCCATCAGTCACTAAATTAATGAATTGTTCCGGATAAACATTTTACCGAGGAAAATGGTTTATTGAACCAAAACAAACTATCTTCCACCTGTCACAAAACAACCCCCCCAATCTCTTCTTTATTACCATTCCAATATACCTGCTCAACGAATTTCACGGAAAAATTTTCCTCCTACCAAAGAAAAAAAATGTCAAAGTTATAAAGATAACAATTTCAACCCAAAAGGAAGTCGTTAAATCGCGGACCCGTGTCAATCATTTGGAATTGATATAAAGTAGGGTTTCGTGACGGGGTTTCAAAAGTGAACGTTTCTTTGACTTGTCACAACGGTCTAGGACAAAGCAGTCGGATGAAGTGATTCTCCACTTCGTGTTATTTGCCGAAAATAACGCATTTGGACGGTGTGAGGGAATGTTATCGACATGGGAATACTTTTGTAGTCTTCAGTCTGAGAAAATGCCTGGTCTAATATTTATAAATAATTCATTGTTCCTATAGAAGATGATGAAGACGATATCGCAAATTATTTCGAATCAAAACGCGTCGCGGACTAGTCGATGTACTGGGTTCGATCCACCGCGAAGTATATCTTTCAAGATTCAAAAATGTATCACTCACGTAATAAGTTATGGACTCTGCTCCATTGGTCGGGATTTGCCGTTATCTTGACGAGTAATTCCAGTAGCAATTCACTTGCTCCCAGATCCTTGGCGGTCTCCTGAAAAAAAATTCAGTTCATTTTGAATAAGGATGATTCTCAATGATAATATTTTCAAAGGTGTGTCTTTAGCAAAATATGTGTTTCATTCTATAACCAGGATGGGGAAGCTACCAATCAATCACTCTTTCCCAGGAATAGTGGTAGCGGAAATTGAAATCCATCAAATTATTGCGCAGGCTTTCGAGAGCCCTTCAGAATCGCATTACACAAAATCCTCTCTATCATTTTTTCATCAATCGAAAGCGACAATAATACTCCATCCACAATCGACCATTTACATAGCCGGACTATTAGATGGATGGCTCGGAACGTGAATCAACATTGACATAACTCCATTACTGGAATAACTATAGGTGTGTATATTTTCCGGTAATGTTTAATCAATGCAGAAACCCATTACTGGTGGTTATCACTGTAGTAACACCGACGAACTAGTTTTATTGGTCAATTGAACGTATTTGAAATAGTGGTCGCTGCGGCTTTGCGATATCATTAATACCCATACCGGATAGTTTGTGGATATTCGAAGTTGAGTTCAGAAGTTTGAAACAAACAACATCGATATGGGGTGTTGGTTTTGGGGTCAACACATTCGTCTGTTTATTTTATTGGATATGGGGTGATGACATGAAATATGAAGTTTCAACTTTATTGCTCAAAATATGCAAGAAAGTGGATCGTTTAACATCAACTGGGGTAACTATATGAGTAAGCACATATTGTTTCTGGCTAGATTCTACTTATCCCATTAATAAAACTATTGATTGGACACAAAGCTTGGATTATTCTTCAAAATATTTCTTCGAAATTATGGACTCATCTAGACGGACTCATATCGAGAGATTTTAATTGCCATCTGTGACCATATATTATGCCCGTAATGTTCACGGCGCGTCAAACATGTGTCTTTGTCTTGGGGAGTTGATAAAGCGCTTTATGATCTACAGATATTTCAGACAGGTGTCGTGATTTGGGAAATTTTACCAGATCCACGTTGCCTTATGTTTTGAAGGTTTTCTGTTTCTCACATCGAATTTGTTATTCTGCTAACCTACTGACGAGGTCAGATATGGATCTAAACCGTTCTACGGTTGCAAATAATAAATTTGTTGGTCTCTGGGATACATGAATTGTTTTGTTGGCTTGCCATTAGTTTATCTAGTATAATTTCATTCCTGGATTTGATAAAAAACCTATGTTTATTAGTCTGTTCGATGAAGAAAATTGGTTCATTATCCGACCCGAAGAACCATGTTCAATTCTATTTTAACGATTTGGAAATATTGGAGATAAAATTAAATGACTTAATATACATGTGTTCCTTAAAGATATGCTGATATTTGAGGAGGTTATTATTTTATTTAATTTTGAGAAAAAAACTATGACCGTTTGTCCTGAAAGTCTCAACTTTTGTGATACAGAATGATGAAATTTAGAAAAAATTATGAAGCAATTTTATTTAATTATTTTTAATAAGAGCAGATCATCTGACAAGAAGAACATATTTTTTGGATTCTTATTCATTTTGGGTCAGAACTAACCATTTGACGGACAAAGAAAACTCAGGAGATCGAAATTGCCTTTTATTCCAAGAGAAAGCAGTGGCGCAGTATTTTTTTTTCGAAAATACCACTGGTAGAGCAGAAAATTTTTGTTCATCACAAAATGCACCTTGATGCATAGAACACATGTACAAAATTTCATGAAGATGCCTGAAATATTATTCCAGTTATTATTGAAAAACATTTTTTTTCGAAATTTCATCAACCTGTATCACAAAAGTTGAAACTTTTAGGACATACGTTCATAGAAAGTTTTTTTCTTGAAATGTGGGAAAGAATCACTCCATAAAATATTAGCATGTCTTTGAGGAACGTATATGTGAAATGTCTCAATTTCTGCAATTTCTTAATCGCAGCTAGATCGCGAAGATAACTGTGTTATCCCGAAATTATGGATGAAAATTTTTTTAAAGGCAATAAGTCGACCTAGATTCGAAAATCTGTGAAATCAGTGAACAGTGAACTGTACTAAGGAGTTTGGTGATTATCAGGCAGTTCGTAAATGGGCTACATCCGCCGAATGGATTTTGAGATAAAGCATCTGATATTTTTTTCTCGATAATTTGTGAAAAACACTGAAGTTCGTGTGAAATTTTTCGAGTATCGTAACACTAGAAGATTTTTTTTTTAACTTCGTTATCTCGGAAACTATTCGCCATATTCTGCTTTTTTTTCTCGATAATTCGTAAAATACACTGAAGTTCGCATGAAGTTTTTTGAGGATCGTAACACTAGAAGATTTTGTTTTTGACTTCGGAAGCTATTCGCCATATCCTGCTGAAATTTTTTGTCTACACATGGAGCATCGATAAAATAAATTCTACAGGATGTGACGTTATGAATGGATAATATGTTACCAGCTTCAAGAGGACGCTGAGCGGTCCAGAAAAATAAAAGAAAATGAAAAAATAAAAATAGAAAAATAAAATAAAAAGAACATGAAATTTGAGTTAAATCTTCGTTAAAAAAAAAACTATCCATGCGCCCCAAAAATCATAGTTTTCGTTCGATAGCGCATCTATCCAGAAATACTTTCCAAAAAACAGATTGTGAAAATTCCTTCATTTGGAGTCTTGCCACCAAAAAGAGTGGCAATATCTCGAAGACATAATAACATAAACTAAACATAAAACATATTTTTCTGAAACACCACAACTTCTTCTACCCACAGGTATCATATTATCCATTCATTACGCCACACCTTGTATGAAAATTCAGGCGCATAGCTGTTCCACGTGAAAAGAAAATTTAATTTCTTCAGTCATCCGATTTCGTTCAAAAAACTAGAATACGTAGGTATATTCCATACAATTCTACTTCCATTGAATTCCATCTGACGTTTATCGAGAAATTTTTTCGACGAGAATGCAATCGAAATTGATTGGGTCGGAAGAAGTGATGGTCAGTAATGATTTCTAAAGATTTCCTAGACTCATAGAAGTTTTTTCATGTTAGGTGAAATTAGTCAAAATCAGACATTTCGCATTTCGGATGAAATCTACCGATTTAATGGTGGAAACTGGGCTATTACGATCAAATTCGATTTCAAATTCATGATGAGCAGATCGAAAAGTCATCATCGCTACACTCCACTGATGAGGCTCAAGAAAACCGAAACCGGTCAGCAGTTGCGAATGATAACTTTTTGACCTGCTAATTATTATTCTCCTGAATAATTGTTTTCGTACATTTCTGATAATTCGACTCGACTTTTCCGCATAGCGTGCAGAAACCTAACTTTTCCGCACGAATTTTCGACTCTATTCCCGAACGTGATAAGGCAAAAGATCGACAATACATTTCGGCATTTCATCCCATCAATCCTCCCCAAGGCCCAACCGTAAAATCCTCGACAGCCATTGTTAATCACGGACTTCATCGGAATTTGATCCGAAAGCCATTACTCCGCCGATCCCTCACATCTCAAAGTAAATAAGGCGGAAACGAAAAAGGACGCATCCTTACCGCTTGTTTCTTCGAAGGATTTATTGCTGGTTCCTCCCTGGTCACTTGGTATCTGGAATTGTTATTGATTAGGCCCATCAAGAATTCATAGCTTCGCTTCTGGCGCGTCTTGGTAATTGGATTGATCTCGCGATTGTTCATGGCTTCGTGTGAATCTGGGGGTCCCTCGGCCATTTCGAGGCTGTCCTGGAGATCGACCGTCTGAAATTCAGCAAGACATTCATTAGGTTGTTTATCGAGATTATTGGATTTTCGTTTTCGCGCTCGGAAGCGCCGCTAATTAATTTATCGCGAGAAGTTTAGACGGTGATCCGACGTGCAGGTGTTGAGGCGAGTCTCGTGAATTCATCTTTCAGGAATGCAGTGATTCCAGTTATTGAAGTTTCGAATAATTCATCTTTGTAATCTTTGTTTCCTAGCTGTTATAATATTGTAGCGAAGTTTGTTGAGTCGCGTATCCATCGGAGCATTCGATGTCGGAAAATCAGAGCGAATTACAACGCAACTATTGATATTACCGTTCTGAGAACAATCTGTACTTTCAACCTAACATACCGATTCCGGTTTGAGTGACTTTTGCACTCAAATGGATAATGAAGTGTTCAAGCTACATGCAAAACTTCGTAATGGAAAGGCCAAGGGACTTGGAATTTTCAGGATAGGTGTGGATCTCGAATGTCGCAGTCGAGTTCATCAATGGGCAAAATTAGACTAGGGGTTCCGTAAATATGGCCGTTTGAAATTCAGTTTTCTTGATAATTTCAAAACTATGGATTTGATCGTGACGAGTATTTGTATTTGAATTGAGAATGATATATTCGAGCTACATTTTTCCAGATCGCATGAGCAGGACCTTAGAAACCATAGAAAATCAAAACTTTCGAACGGAAAGGCCTAGGGACTTGAAATTTTCAGGATAGGTTTGGATCGCGAATTTGGCGGTTACGTTCATCAATAAGCAAAATTAGACTTGGGGTTCCGTAAATATGGCCGTTTGATATTCGGTTTTCTTGATAATTTCGAAACAATGGATTTAATAGTGACGAAATTCTGTATTTAAATTAAGAATAATATTATCAAGCTCAATTTTTTCCAGATCGCATGATCAAAACCATAGAAACCATAGAAAATAATAACTTTCGAACGGAAAGGCCTAGGGACTTGAAATTTTCAGGATAGGTTCGGATCGCGAATTTCGCGTTCACGTTTATCAATGAGCAGAATTAGACTAGGGGTTCCGTAAATATAGCCGTTCAAACTGTTTTTTTCCTGATAATTTCGAAACTACTTATTGGATTGGAATGAAATTTCGCACATAGATGAAGAATAATATATTCAAACTACGTGGGAAATTGTGTCCAGATCGCATTACCAAGACCATAGATACCGTAGAAAATTCTAGCGAATTATCGAAAAAAAAATTGGTCACCTAAAGAACTGACTTTTAGTCTGGATTTTCGCCTTTCTTTCGCCTAAATTTGTTTGACAGCTGTCAAAAATTTCCTCAATTGGTTTCCAAAACAGGAAAATGTGTATCTACTTACAAGATGCATGTACGAGCGCTCAAAAGCTCCTGACTTCACGGCAGTGCTTTCGTAATTTTTTAATTTGCTTATCATTTATGACCACAATTCTGGTCATAGAATGAACGAGTAGATAATTCTTCTCTGATGCTTCGTGGGAATACTTTTTAAATATCTTTCGAATTTGAAATCACATGAAAAAAAGTTTCAAACAAAAGTTACTACTTTTTTATGAAGAATGAGAATCGGCACTGAAAAATATACTTTTCCATTAAAAAAAAAACAAGTCGACCTTGAATAACCTTGAAGTCAAGGTCAATGTTAATACAAAATATTTTTTCCCCATGATATCTAACAATTTTCATTGAAAAATTTTTTCTAAAATACACATTTTTTGAGATAATTTACTGTATAAAGCCAAATGCTGCACCCTGTATATTATGGAGTCTTTCATTACTCGTTTTCAACGAATGTCTCTCTAATTCCTCAGAAAAATGTAAAGATACTCTATAATGAATATAATAATAATAATAATATAAATTCTTCCCGTTCTAGACACCTATTCACGAAGTTACTTTCTATCTTTAGATAGAATGCATTACAACAGAAAGTTCCTGTAAAGTCTCAGGTTATAAGCTTCGAATACAACTAACGAGTACTGTAATATTTGAACAATAGTTCTTTAATTCAACGGAAAATTCCTGTTAAATCGATACTACAGTTCCGTTATAAGTAAAGTAATTCCTGTTTCAGTTTAGTGTTCATTACTGGAAATTCTTGTAGAAACTGAAGTTTGAAGCTTGGAATACAACTATCTAGTTCGTTCATTAAACAGGAAGTTCCTGTAAATAGTCACGCATATTCCGGTTTTCGCCACAGTATTATTTTTCCGTTGAAATGACAAACTGCAGTTTGGTTGCATCAACTAATGTGAAACTTGTTATTCCTAGAGGAATTAAATGACCGGAATTGTCACGTAAAATCAACAAATATTCCTGCTGTCGCTTATATGGGAGGAATTTCCAGTAGAAGTAACCGAATTCCTGTTGTATATCCTGGAAAATTTCTTTGAGTGTAATATGTTGTTTTCCAGATTTTCGTCCAATTTTGACAGCTACCTTGAACCTCCGGAAACATACATTCATAATTGTAAGAAAAGAGTCTACAAGGGTCTAAAATGAGATGAATTCGATCTGGTAATATTTCTATTGCAAAATGAATAAAATTTGAAATAAAAACAAATTGAATTCGACCGTAGATGAAATGTGCAAAAATCATGTTGCCCCCAGCATGATTGAAAACTTCATGCAACAAATATTCACATTTTACCCTAGTTACACAATGAACTGTTTTATAATCCCATGAACTAAATCGAATCACCAATGTGGAAAAAATTGCAAACACTAACAACTTGATTGATCGTCCGTTGGAAACCAGATGAAACCGAATTTCCTCATCCGGTTGTTAGCCTACGAATGGCCAATTATCGGCCCTTGCATATCGAGTATTCCCAACGGCCGATGGAATTGTTTTTCTGCCAAATTTGGAATGAGCGAATAACGAAATTGTATCGCTTTCGCAAAAAGAGGACGCGGGACATGTTTCACAGTTTTATCATTCTGGGAAATTTATTCATCGACAGATGCCCAGTTGTCATTCCGATATACGTTCCAGTGGGCTATTTTAATTGTGCCAAAAAATGTTGATATTTCTCTGGGAGAGTTAGAAGGAGACCTGTGAATTATTTGTTTCATTCACATCGGTAAAAAGTTCTTATAACCGGACCAGATCGAGTTTATCACACACAAAGCCATAACTTCACCCCTAACCACAGGATGCGCTAACTCGTTTAGTCAACAGAATTAGTCTCACAAGGATGCTATATCAGTTATATGTTTACCCTGTCCCAATCATAACAGCTGAAACCATTAGATGCTCGAATTTCAATTCTAATTACGAATGGAAACTCAAACCGCCAACCATTCCCCATCAACATCGCATCAGTTTTAGACTGTGACGATGTGTTGGAGACTCCTAGCAACGCTGTTCTATTGCATCGAATGCACCAAGAGAATTCGACATATAGCAACACTAGGTCCGCATAAATACGTGGAATTAATATTCTGCCGCAAGTTGGTTCGATTGTGGTGTAGATTCGAATGAATGTCAACACTCCCCAAGATCGGTTGCAAAATGGCGAAGGAGCCGGGTTCGAAAATATTCTAGGTCATAGAATGTTATTAACGCTTTCGCCATTTTGCAACCAATTTTAGTAATTGTTGGAACTAACCGTGAATACCCTTGGCTAACGAGATATTTCACTCCAGTATAAAAAAAACAGGCGTTTTTATATACTTCATATAAACGCCCAAGCGACTGCAAATTCTCGTAAACGTGAAAGCATGTGCAATTAGAATTTACGGTAACAATATGTATACGAACGAAGAGGAATGTTCAAAGTTTCAGTCAATTAAAATCCCGCTGAGGTCAGTTTACTATATCATATGCAGAGTTAAATTAATTTCAAAAATCTTCATTTATGTTCGTGTTGTTCAATTTTGGTTTGGACGTTTGAACAAAGATTCTAGAATACGTACGAGTTCGAAATGAATTCAAGCATAACACTCAACGGATTGAGCTGGAATTTTCCGAATGAAATTTGAAAGAAAAGTGAACACTTCCATCGGGAAACCAACCAAGTTTTTGGGGTGGTCCAATTAGATGGCCTAATTATAGATAATATAAATCACAAGTTACAACCTATCATGAACGAAATGTTTAATCAGTAATTAGAAAGCCATAAAATCCCTCACTAACAGTCTTAATCAGAACAAACATCAACAACAGAGTATTCGATTTCTCATTCTAATGACTACCTAAATAACACACGATTTTTCCCTTATAATACTGAATTTCTGAGATTATTGAGGCACAAGCTTCTTTGAACAAACATCAAAGTGTAGGTACATGAAACTTTAAATGAAGGCTTTGTTCATTCATAATTGGTTATCTTCCACTTGAACTTTATACAAAATCAATTCTATACACGCTCATTCATAAATTATTCAGAAAACAGTACAACCTATTTAACGTCTCAGAATTTCATTAAAAATTCATCGTCTCCTGGGAGAATGAATAAACTTTCTTACGTCCAAGGACGTCTGAACCTAAACTATTTCATCCATTTTTTTCATTTTCCTGGACCATTATTCTGTCACTAATGCGGTCCTTACATCAATGCAGTCAAATACTGCAAAGTTTGTTAACAAAGCCTAGGGCGAAATTCGGTTATTCAACATTCTCCCGAAAATTTGTCAACAGAAACTCGGCAACTTTGTTTATTCTCGACGCTTCCTGCAATACCTCTCCCCTAAACTTAACGTTTTCAATATCATCGTAAACTCCTGGAGGCTGAAACTTTGGTAAAATAGTTTCCACTCCGATTATTCTTGGATGTCTTGGAAGTTTTCTCACGCCACACGGTAACGGTCGCCGACAAAGGGTGCGAGTTGGAGGTAGACATAATTTGCATTTGATATCGGCGAAAAGATATGTTGGGGTTTCACACTCAGAAGGTAAAGCATGTGCTGTCGATATTGAATAAGTTTTCTTTAACACACCTCCAGGATTGTACAAGGAGATGAATGCTTTATTCGCACTCAATAGTAACCTTGTACTCCCTGTGTTTTTTTTTTTCAATAATGAAATTGTATAATCCTTCGAGGAAAAAAAATTATGTTCATACTTTTTTTTACTCAATCAAATCTCTGAAGTATTGGATTATTTGAATTGCACGTTTTTGCTCTTCTTTCTATGAACAAGTGCTTCATCACGCTCAAAGAGATTTTCCAGGATATACAACCGGAATTCGGTTACTTCTACTGTAAATTTCCCCTATATAAGCTACAGCAGGAATATTTGTGTATTTTACGTGACAATTCTGGTCTTCAATTCCTTTAGAAATAACAAGTTTTACATTAGTTGATGCAAGCAAACTGCAGTTTGTCATTTCAACAGGAAAATAATGCTGGACGAAAACCGGAATATGCGTGACTACTTACAGAAATTTCCTGTTTAATAAACAAACTAGATAGTTGTATTCCAAGCTTCAAACTTCAGTTTCCAATTTCCAGTAATGAACACTAAACTGAAATAGGAATAACGTCAATTATAACGGAACTGTAGTATCGATTTAACAGGAATTTTCCGTTGAATTGAAGAACTATCGTTCATATATTACAGTACTAGTAAGTTGTATCCGAAACTTATAACCTGAGAACTTTACAGGAATTTTCTGTAGTAATGAAGTTTTGATAATGAATTAAAATCGGGGGAAGCAGACTTCCACACTTTTAACTACCCCCCGAATTTTCTCCATCCCTTAATTTCCATTCCAGCTTCCTCAATCTGTATTAACAAGCTTCGACACCTTCGATATCAGAGTGAACCCAGAGAACTCCAATTTTCGTTTTTCAAAGCCGAATTAACTCCTCTCCCTTATTCATTCATTGAGATTCCCCTATAAATCTACAGTTCGACGCATTCCAATTTCCCAATTTCAACATTTTCTTTGTTCGAGTGGGTCCGAATCCTGTTCACTGTAGCAAGGGTTGAAGTTATAGGACTATCTCCTCTCTTCCTTTTGTCGTTTTGGATTATCTATCGGAAGTTCTCATTATTTGGTAAATATCTAATAAGCCCCACAATCAATAACCGAGAAAAATATTTTTAAGTTGACGAAATCCTACTCTCCAAAATTTTTGGCTTTATAGTCCTGAAAGCTAGCCTCGTTCCTTATTCCACATGAATAATTAAATTTTAACTCTCGGTGGCGTTCACCCTTACATTGCCCTAGGGTTAATGTTCTGTTCTTCCCCCAAGTTCAAGGGGTTAAATTAGGATCGAAGTTAGTTTTGTTTGTTAATGAAGTGGATAAGATGTGGTCAGACCAGGGAGCGAAGGTACAACTTCATGAGCTCATGAGATACGAATAAAAAAGAAAACGTTTAACTCTTACCGTTTCTTATTCTTCCTCCAGTATGTACTCTCACGAAAATAATATGAATTCTATCAACTTATGCTATGTCATAAATTAGGCGAACAAGAACACTTTCAAAGAGGTTATGATGGAATTCTATGACATTATTCGAAAAAGGAAATAATTTTTCTCTGTCCGAGCACGATGCTTGACCTAATATTGTAATGAAAAAAGTCCAAAGTCTTAACTAATTTATTTACAGTTCACTCACCTACTAATTTATATACACGCTATCTAATTTATCTTCACGCTATCTAGTACTGCACTATCCCCGCTTAGGCCCAATGTCGATTTATATACCACCGCCTAGTTTCTCGAACGCTCTGGAACGTCATTGGTCTTTCCAGAACGAAGTTGTAATTCGTAAGTATAACTCAATAACTCGCATCCTTATAGATTTCGTTTCAGAGTTTCTGAGTTTATATGTGGACTTTTCAGAATCGATTCCTTATACACGAACCGAACAGAAGGAGTGACCTCCAAGCTAAACATAATGAACCAAAACCCATTCACTCGCCATCTGCTGCATCACTTCGCCCACTAATTTCGTTAATTCCAGGAAAATTCAATATTCCCTCATTATATAGACGAATCGAACGTTCCGCCCTATATATTGGATGGGTCGAGAACGAAATTCCATATTTTATTTACCCACTTGTAGTGAAGTGGAGGAATATCTTCCAGAGAGTCTGAAATGACGGAGTTATTACACGGTTCCCACATTTCATGCTACGGTCAGCCGTATTCAAGTATCGCAAGTTGTTTGCCAGCTATTTTGCCCCGATAAATCGAATATTGAGTTAGGGATGGCCGACTTGGAATTTTTCGAGGCGTCCTTTTCGAGGGCCTCGTTTTGAGAGCATTGAATTGGGGGCTTCCGTTCCGTTAAGTGGATGATGTTGGAAAATGTTCGTGTGAAATCCTCGTAGACTCGATGTTTGCAGAAATTATGGGAATGAACGTAAATATAATTCAAGACTGCCAGTCTAGTTAAGCTAGGACCATGGTCTTTGATGAGATTACTAAGTATTTGTTAACTTCTGACCCTAAAATCATAAATTCTCAAACTTAATGAGCTCACGATGTCAATAGATGTCTGGACGCTTCGGAAATACCTTGACCTCCCCTTTCCTGTGATCTTGACAGTGGCACCCTATAAATGCACTGTTCGTGAAGTTTCTTTAATGTCCTTAGGTGCATAATTTTGCGGAGATAAGGGTCTAGACGTGCAACATCCTGGCTCCTAAAAGCTGACTTAAATATTTAGCACATTAAAATTGAATTTTCCTGAAGAATTGTCAGAAGCTCAACCAGATGTTTTATTAGGTTATAGAACAGTTTCAATCGCGAGTGCTTTTCGTTGGAAGATCGATATCTCCCCTAGAAATAAACCACAAACTAACTTTCACAAAGAGCCTTCATGATCAGTACGTTCGTTCTTGAGAGGCTTTCAAGTAAAATTTCTGTAGAATTCGAATTCTCTTCGTAAAGTAAATTTGGGCTGTCACCTATGTTGAAGTCATCACACTACTTGAAGAAAGCAATACTAGTTCCTCAACTTTCGATATATGGAGTATGTTTATTTTGTTAGAGTTTGTCTTTTCCTATGTCGATTCCATTGTTTACATTTGTTTTCGAATTCGAAGTTTAGGTTATTGATTATTTTGTTCTTATATTTTCATATTGATTCATCGGGAATCTTTTTTTAGCTAGCCAATTTCGATAGCGAATCTACAGGGTGATATTTTTTCTTGAACATTGTCCCCTGTTTTCCTCCAGAACTTCTTTTTGGTGAGCCACTGTTAATTTGAAAAATTACGAAAAGCACAGCCGTGAAGTCAGGAGCTTTTGAGCGCTCGTTCATCCACCTTGTAGGTAGATTCGCATTTTTCAGTTTCATAAACAAATTGAAGCTGACCAATTTTTTTTTCGATAATTCGCTAGAATACTCTACGGTATCTATGGTCTTGGAAATGCGATCTGGACAAAATTTCGCATGTCATTGATGAACGTGACCACGACATTCGCGATCCAAACCTACCCTGAAAATTTCAAGTCCCTGGGCCTTTCCCTTCGAAAGTTATAATTTCCTATGGTTTCTATGGTTCTGGTGATGCGATCTGGAGGAATGTAGCTTGAAGATATCATTCTCCATTAATATACAAAATTTCGTCACGATCGAATCTGTAGTTTTGAAATTATCAAGAAAACTAAATTTCAAACAACCATATTTACGGAACCCCTAGTATGATTTTGCTCATAGATGAACGTCATTATGACATTCGAGATCCACACCTATCCTGAAAATTTCCGTTTCCGTTTCCGTTCAAAAGTTACAATTTTCTATGGTTTCTATGGTTCTGGTCATGCGATCTGGACAACCTTTCACATGTAGCTAGAACACCTCATTCTCCATATGAGTGCAAAATTTCATCTAGATCGAATCTATAGTTTCAAAGTCATCAGGAGAACAAAATTTTGAACGGCCATATTTACGGAACCCCTAGTGGAATTTGGCCCATGAACGAACTCAACCGAGGCATTCGGGAACTGAACCCACACTGAAAATTTCAAGTCTCTAGGTTGTTCCGTTCGAGAGTCATCGTGCTTACGGCCGGACGGACAGACTCGCATTTTCCGACGGATTCGTCATCAGTGAGTTGAACATAGTCGATTGAGACCATTTTCGGTTCAAAATTCAAAGAAAAACAGACATCGTGACGAAATCATATAGCCCTCGTGTAAGTAGTACGAGCGCCAAAAATGTTAAAAGCCGATTTGAACGATTCTCTCTTAATCGGCAGAAAAATCCAAATTGTCATAAAAATTCAGTTAGTAAGCTGTGGAAAATTAATTCATTGTTAGATTTTGACACATCAAATTAAACTTTTTCAAAATCTTGTGTGGATAATATGAAAAAAAAAACTTCAAAAACCCTGTATCTCTAAAACGAAACGGAATCTCCCCTCTTCGTTTGTACCTCCAATTTAGGAACATCCTGTTTATCTGGCAACGTCGGCTATAAATGACAGATGTGATACATTAGATCTACTAAGTGACAGGAATGACTACAATATTAACCTCAATTTCCGACTGTTTTGATGAATTTGTTTTCGAACCTGTTTCTTTTCTTCTCAATATAATGAAATGATTTAATCAGAAAAAACTTTTCCACTCCAATTGCAGATGGGAGAAGATCAGAAAGTGAAGGACGAAAAACTGCCTCAACTGCAAATTGAAAAAGATCGATTGGAAATGAAATTTAAAACAAACTAGAAACAAATAAATGATTTTAATGACTTAATTCAGCAAAATAAATATCAAACTATGGTGATATGTGAAAATTGGTGTTTTATGTGTACAAAAACTTTCGACTCATAGGAGAAGTTCTGAATTCGATTTAGTTTGTTCCAGTCGTCTTGGCATTTATTCAATTCTTCCTTAGTGATAGAGCTGGAACATCTCTCGAGACAATACGAATTCCTTCACTCAGTACTACAAAAGTACTGATTCAATAAATAAAAAGAAAAATTTTAAAACTACTGTCTTGAAGCTTTTGGGTCCTTGTTGGGAAATGCTTTTCAATTATCGGAAGAGGACTCATTTAATCGTATTCTTCCAGTGTCCACTCATAAATTGGTATATTCCACGATATTTTCATCCGAGATGTCAAATTTTGACAAATTTCACATGGAATTCTTTGAACCTCAATTTTATTTTTAATAATTTTTTTTTGATTTTTTTAGTGATACGAACCTCACAAAATTCCACGCGAATCTTCCAAAAAGTTTCAATTCGATTGAAGCATTTTCAGAATTTTCCAAAAAAAAAATCGGATGGCTACATCTACGAAACGTTTCAGCAGATTTCGCCCATTTAGGAAGCTGGCTGGCGCTTTCTGACCTCGAACGTACCCTGAAAATTCCAAAACTCTAGACTTCTTCTTCCTTCGAAAGTAATCGGAAATCCGAAAGGACGGGTTGAACGGGCGGACAGAATAGAATTTAACCACAAATTCTTCATCATTGAGTCCAGCAAAACCTATTCTGAATCTGTCACAGTCATCCTTATCATTCCGTTTGATATTATTTTCTAATCTGTTTGATTTCGAGTCCGAACTGTAACAAACTCAATTTGCTCTTCGAACTATCCAATCCATATAACAAACGTCCTGAAAATTCAGAGGTTATATTCACGTCAACCACTAAGAAATGTCATCATGAGACTTAAATCGGGTTGAGTGTGGCACTTTAACCTAGAAATAGCGTTCGTCTAAAAGTCTAAACCATATTGATTTAAGTTACACTTACACTACAATAAACATTATGGTATTATCAACTCACGATTGTGAAGATTCGCTTCAGATTCTCTAGTAATTATCGAACTTCAGTCTAATGAAACCACCTGGTATATAAATTACGGCGTTAAACCGACCCCCGAGATTATCTGAATCTGTATTCTTGGTACGAGCTTTAACATTCAATTTAAACGGTAAACAAAGGATCTAATGACCGGGTCCTCCCCATGTAGGGGATGAAATTCTATTATCAAAGGATGGAAGTTGGATACCACCGTGTGTGAATCTTCCAGATGTATTTGAATTCCGGGGTACCGGTAATTAGTGAGCTAATAACTCCCCATTTTCTTGCGAGGGGATATTTACATAGTATAGAGTAACGGGGAAAATCTACGGACACGAGAAAATGTATTTATTCAATGCGGAATAACTCATTAGTCTTCTAAAGGAGAGTATAAAGCATTTAAAATAAATACGTTTGTCTTCATTAGTTGAGTTTCGTTGACAGGCGCACATATATTTGAAATTTGTTCTAGGTAAATATAAAACTGTTTTGTACATAGTATTCATATACAGGGTGTTTTCGAAGATTTTTTTTCCTTCCAACAAGAGGTACAACTCGAAAGTTTTGTATAGGCGATTTTTGGTGGAATGGTTTATTTTGGGTTATTCTACCTTCTGTTGAAAAGAGAATCCTCCTCGAAAACACCCTTTATATCATTGGGTTTTTCTAGACAACGTACAAAAAATGTTGTGATTTTATTAAATCTACACTTTTAGAGAAGGAATCAAAGAATTATATGAGATATATCAAATGTTTCGTCATCAGATCAGAATAACTCAATTTTCTTTCCACGTAGTAAGCTGAATTTTTATATAACTTATTTAATCGATGCCCCAGAGACAAAAATTTTTCGCTTTTCAATTGAAACCAATGTTGGGTTCCATTTTCCGAATTTCATTCTGCTCACAATTTCCTTATATCTCCATCATTTTCCATCCTCGTCCTCCAACCATAATTTCCGAGGAAAGTTCAAATCCAAGAGTAAATTTACGAGCCTTCATGGCTGACCAAATTTCGAAGCTGTAAACCCAAACTTATATCCCCGTTTCCTCCCTATATTCTCTGGAACTACGAAATATCAATGAAGTGTGAATTTTAGCAAAGTAAATGTAGCGCTCCACTACCCCTAACTACGTTGGATCGACTATTTTCCTCAGCAAGCTGTTTCAAATTCTGGATTTTTATCGAAAGAGATTTTTCTTTAGTGGTCTCAAAAACATATATTTCAGGAAAAAAAAGGTTGAAGTTGCCCTTTTTCAGTAATTCTCGTCAAAAAATAACTCCACCCTACTTAAAACCCTTCCTCAATAATAAAGCATAATCCCCGTTTCTCGTGGAGTTTTTCACCGTCGAAAACTCCGAAATCCACTTTGTGGGGATTTTTCGCCCCCCCTCATCCTCCAATTTCTAATTTTGAAGCCTTAATAGATCCCTAATCGAAGTTGAGAACATTGTAGACTTTCCCGGCGTCATTCAATCCAACCTTGATTGTTCTGTATACGGGTATATCATAAAAGAAGTATCGGGTTTCACGAGGGTTCTCTCCTTTTTATTTCGATCTCTCCACTCTTCCCGCTTCAATACTCGCATTCTTTTCCGGGAAACTTAATTACTTACGTTGTGAAACTTTGTCATTTTGAAGTTGTGGAACATTTTAGAGGCTGTAATGGTGGAAGTCATTATCGGACTGATGTTTTCGCCGACATCAATGGGATAAGGTTTCCTGTTTGTGAGAATACGTTTTATCTTTCGCATTCTTTCGGCGACGGTTCAATTTTCCCCCCTTCTCGAACGATTCACTCAAAGAAAATTTCCAGGATATACAACAGGAATTCGGTTACTTCTACAGGAAATTCCCCCTATATAAGCGACAGTAGGGATATTTGTTGATTTTACGTGACAATTCCGGTCGTTTGATTCCTCCAGAAATAAGAAAGTTTACATTAGTTGATGCAACCAAACTTCAGTTTGTCATTTCAGAAAAACAAAACTGTGACGAAAACAGGAATATGCGTGACAATTTATAGGAATTTCTTGTTTAATAAGCAAACTGGATAGTTGTATTCCAAGCTTCAAACTCCAGTTTCTACAAGAATTTTCAGTAATGGACACAAAACTAAAACAAGAATTACTTTACTTACAATGGAAATGTAGTATAGATTCAACCGGAATTTTCTGTAGTAATGCATTCCATCTACAGATAAAGAGTGACTTCGCGAATAGGTGTCTTGAATGGGGAGAATTTATATTATATTATATTATATTCATTTTAGATTATCTTATCTACATTATTACGAATAAGCGAGATATTCGTTGAAAACTAGTATTGAGAGACTCCTTAATAAATGTAAAGAATTTTTTTCCCTGATTCCGGACTCATACTAGCGAGAGAAAGATAGAGAGAGAAGAATTTATTTGGATATTTTTCCATATATATTTTTACCATAGGTATTAACAGTGTTTTATTTAGTGGTTCCCGAAGACTAATAATAATAATTTTATTACTCGCCTATGGTAGTTCTTGCAATACAAATTTTTGCTTTACTACAATTTTCAAAATTTTTGACATGCCTAGTCTATAAAAATTTAGTTAAAAAAGATTTTGAATAATGAGTGTTTTCTGTTTGAATTTATATAGGAAAATTAAGATAAAAACCTGTTTGAGAAAATTGAAAAGAACTATGTCCAATATTTACAAATATCTACAGAATCAAATACTTTAGCGAGAGAGAGAAAAGAATTTATTCAGATATTTTTTCAGACACATTTTTACAATGAGTATTAACAATCTCAGTGTTGTATTCAGCAGTTACCGCAATAAAACTTTTTGCTTTAATACTTACAATTTTCAAAATCTTTGACATAGTCAAGTAGTAGTAGTAATTCAGTTAAAAAGGATATGAATAATAAGTGTTTCTTGTTTAAATTCAAATCTTTACAGGAAAATGAAGATAAAAAATGTTTGAGTTAATACGTTAGCGAATTTGTTTACAGAATTACGATCTTCAAGTACTCACATTTTTTCTGTCACTTTTCAATCCTTTGGATGGTATATTTTGAGTATTGTTTATTCGGTGGCGCCCTCTGTTGAGCGGTAGGTAAATGTTGTGCCGTCAGGAAGATCTCCCTTCCTCTGATCTGATCTAACTTGACTTTTACCTCTGTTTTCCTGTTAATCCCTTATTTTCCTGTTGCACTATGTTTCTCAATCATATACTAACCCTCTTTCCTTTTTTGTTTTTATTTTCTAGGAAAAGTTATTCAAGAGTAAGTATCAATCTTAGATCGCAAATATTCAATTCTGGATAGGAGGCCAAAAAATGCTAAAAATTATGAAATCGCTGTTTTATCATATTAGTTCCTTCGTCGGAAACCGATATTTTATTCCAAACTACTTCAACCATATGGTATAACATAGATTAAAATACTGTTAGCTGAACAAGATTTATTCCGGTAGAATAATCTGAATTACTGTGAGAAATACGAAGCATTCCTGTTGAATTTAATGTATCCATACTGTCGTACAAATATTGTTGGGTTATACTCACAAAATTGTTGAATTTCACAAGATATTCACGTAACATTTACGGAAATATTCCTTTTAAAATAAAAATACCTGGTCACTACTATACTCACCGTTTTTTCTGTTCATAGGACTCAAGTCACTCAAACCGGAATCGGCATGTTAAATTGCAAGTACAGATTGTTCTCAGAACGGTATTTCTTTGTTGTGATAACAATAGTTTAAACAACAGGAATTAATTCAACCGGAAATTCTTGGGATTCGTTTTTATCAGTGAAGGCATTTATTAAAATCCCTACAAAGTGCATCTTGATGTAATACTACCAAGTTCAGGAAAATATTCCTTTTGACGTCGAATGTCACTGAGTATAATATACCAACAATGTATCGTGACCTATCCTCGAGTTGCTATTGAAAACTTTACGACTCTTCATTGGGCGACATTAAAGTTATCAACAACTCAACTCGAGATCACGAATCAGTTTTTATTGCCTTCTATTCAATTTTCCGGATACTCCCGAAGTTAGGGGCAATTTTATGAATTTCTATTCCTCCAAATGGGTTATAAAATTTGCTGGAATTGGTGAAAATAAGGCAACTACATCCGAATGGAAAACTAATCCATGTAAATCGACTCGATGACCTCGACCAAATTCGTGGATTCTAAAAGTGGCTATCGATTCCTCGGTGTCAAGTTACGATTCTCCATCAGAAATTTGTAGGGCAACTTGTCACGTGTCACCCACAGTTTCCCCATATAATCAAATTCGCTGGAAGGGTTTGCACGTCATGTGTATTCAACTCCTATTCAATTACGGGGTACCTACCCTGAAAACGCGTCTGCCAATTCATCTTCAAGGGCCTCATTGCCGGAGGAAGTCGAGTTTTCCGTGCTTAATTGCGTTTTTCTTTCGATGACGTGCAAGTTGATATATGGGGCATTTTCATTGTATGCAACGTTTTTGAAATATTACAGCAGTTTTTCGTTATTCATCTCGCGAATTCGAGGCATTACCGCCTCCACTTCCCGGCAGCGGGAATATTTCATCAGGGATGGATTGTAACGGTTTAATTGTCCATGGGGGTATGAACGCCTTTAGAATTCCGAAAATCGCGAATTATCAAGTATGAAAATGTGACCGCCAAATTCTCTACTATTCTAGTTCTATTCTTTTCAAGTTAGATCATATGTTTTATCTCATCCATGTGTTTCCCTGCCAGGAATTGTTCATGACCTGTTATTTGACTGAGGTTAAATATTTCAAGAGACGTTTTTTTTTCAACCGGAAGATATCAGTTACGCTTGGTAAACCATGCTCTGATGGACATGGAGTGGATATGGAAGTTCTCCAGGGATCTGATTTCGGATCGGTCGTCTTCATTTTATTTGTTAATAACCTATCGAATCAGTATTTTAATCGACTCTGTGAATATGAAATCTGAACATCTGATTGAGTCGAATCTCGTTGGGAATTGAACGAGCTACGATACTGGAAACTACATTTCCTTCATTTGCGTTTATTTTGTATCCATGAAATGGAGGCAAAAGTGACGTACAACTGATAAATCTTGGTCTAGAATTTTCAGCGTTTTTCAGATTGAAATGAAAGACGAGCCATCCCCAATCCGCTTACTATACAAAGGTAGCGGGTCGAAATCCCACCCCCAACCCCACCTAACCAAAGTCCCACATCGAATCAATTTTCTGCCCCCATAAATCGCGGAATCAAAAGCGAATGAAAAGATAAGAACTGTATAAGGGAAATATTTGCATAAACTTGTCCTACCATAAATTTTCCGGCTCTCCAAGATCGGAGATATCCGGGAATTCTTACCGGGCGTAGTGAAGGGTGCTCCAGACGACGTCATCTCCGAAATTATTGTGATGCCCCCCTCCGGGATTTTAATGCTTCGGTCAGCTGAACGACTGATATCGAATTCTGGAAATATTTTCGCTGGGGCCAATCATACCCGGATCGAATTCCCGGAGGTATCGATGCTTGCCACGGGTCCCGAATATATATGACCTGTTATGGTGTTTCCGGATTTTGTAATGCGCGGAAATACGAGGTGGTTTACGGGCATGGGACGTCCCAGATTATCATGCAATGTATGATATTTCATTTATACTGGATTGCACGAAAATTGTAACACAGTAAAAATCAAAAATTGAATCAAGTTTCTTCATTTCTCACTCCAGATTAATGAACTTAAAAATTAAGGTTTCATTCGTTTAAAATTTTATTATACTCAGGTGTTTTTTCACCAAATATTTGAATACATAGTAGTATTATTATTTTTTGGGTTTTGGTTTCAACATTCTTTTATAACGAATATTATGAATGGCGAATAGTTTCTGAGGTACCCAAGTTTTCAGAAAGAATTTCTTTATTATTCTATAAAATTCAGATAGGGAAGCATTCGCCATTTTGCAACTTTCAAAGTTAATTTTTGGAATAATTTAAGAAAATGTCATTTTGACCAACTCTGTGAACCAGCCAAGGCATTTTGTCAGAAAAAAATGATTTTTTCGTCAGATCTTGCTATTATAGCCTTTAAAAAAAAGTCGTAGAAATTTTTGCAAGATGATAAGCGCGCAAAAAATGTTTTCTTCATCTTTATTGGGACACATAGTATTTTATTCTATGATTGAAAAGTTCAGAAATATCTAATTTCCTGCAAAATTCCCTCAGTTTAGATAGGGGAGCATTCGCCATTTTGCAACTTTCAAAGTTAATTTTTGGAATAATTTAAGAAAATGTGATTTCGGCCAACTCTGTTAACCAGCCAAGGCATTTTGTCTGCAAAAATGATTTTTTCGTAAGATCTTGCTATTATAGCCTATAGAAAAAAGTCGTAGACATTTTTGCAAGATGACAAGCGCGCAAAAAGAGTTTTTTCTTCATCTTTATTAGAAAACATTTCGTGATTGAAAAGTTCAGAAATATTACAATATCTAATGTACTTCGAAATGCCCTTAGTTGAGATAGGCGAGCATTCGCCATTTTGTAAATTTCAAAGTTAATTTTTGGAATAATTCGAAAATTAGTGATTCTGGCCAACCTGTAAACCAGCCAAGGCATTGTGTCTGCAAAAATTGATTTTTTCATCAGATCTTGCTATTATAGCCTATAAAAAAAAGTCGTAAAAATTTTTGCAAGATGATGAGCGCGCTAAAAAATTTTTTCTTCATCTTTATTAGGACACATAGTATTTTATTTTGGGATTGAAAAGTTCAGAAATATTACAATATCTGATTTCCTGCAAAATTCCCTTAGTTCAGATAAGGGAGCATTCGCCATTTTGCAACTTTCAAAGTTAATTTTTGTAATAATTCATAAATAAATGATTTTGGCCAACCCTGTAAACCACCCAACGCATTGTTCCTGCAAAAAATGATTGGTTCGTCAGATCTTGCTATCATAGCCTATAGAAAAAGTCGTAAAAATTTTTGCAAGATGACAAGCGCGCAAAAAGAGTATTTTCTTCATCTTCATTAGAACACATAGTATTTCATTTTGTGATTGAAAGGTTCAGAAGTATTACAATATCTAATGTCCTGCAAAATTCCCTTAGTTTAGATATGGGAGCATTCGCCATTTTGCTATTTTCAGAATTAATTTTCGGAATAATTCATAAAAAAATGATTTTGTTCAACCTTGTAACCAGCCAACGCATTGTGTCTGCAAAAAATGATTTTTTCCTCAGATCTTGCTATTATAGCCTATAGAAAAAGGTTATTTTATTTCGTGATTGAAAAGTTCAGAAATATTACAATATCCAATATCCTTCGAAATCTCCTAGGTTGAGATAGGGAAGCATTTGCCATTTTGCAACTTTCAAAGATAATTTTTGGAATAATTTAAAAAAATGTCATTTTGGCCAACTCTGTGAACCAGCCAAGGCATTTTGTCAGCAAAAAATGATTTTTTCGTCAGATCTTGCTATTAAAGCCTTTAAAAAAAAGTCGTAGAAATTTTTGCAAGATGATAAGCGCGCAAAAAATTTTTTCTTCATCTTTATTAGGACACATAGTATTTTATTCTATGATTGAAAAGTTCAGAAATATCTAATTTCCTGCAAAATTCCCTCAGTTTAGATAGGGGAGCATTCGCCATTTTGCAACTTTCAAAGTCAATTTTTGGAATAATTCATAAAAAATTGATGTTGGCCTACCCTGTAAATCAGCCAACGCATTGTGTCTGCGAAAAATAATTTTTTCAGATGTGGCATCATTTTGCTGGCGCAAACTAAGATATCTTGACAATCAAGGCGTTATGTGGATATTTCATCTGAAATGTATCGATATTCCTTCTACAATGACAAGAATTCATACATAATACCCGCAAATTAAATCTAGACCGATTTCAAGAACGTCTCATTCCGAATCGACAAGAGAACTAAACACGCCCCATCGATTGAAATTCATTCGATTCAGCAATCTCGTGAATATAACATTTTCCTGGAGCAAATCCATTTCGTTCTGTCGTATTCAAATATTGCTTCGTCGGTTCTTTTCTCCGTTCCCTGTTCTGGACGGGAGCAAGGAATAAAAAGGGCGACCTGGAGAGAGGGGACCTTCCGGTCCCTCGGACTAATTGGATCAATTACCAGAAATGTGATCTCGTCGCAAATCTCATTTTCCAGGCGATGGGACATTTTTCTTCTTCATGGGGTGGAAAACTGGTAGTTGGGAACCTTTGGGTTTCACGAAATGACCTAATTCTGAGTGCATACGATTGCGGGTTATTTTAAGGAAATACGTTCCGCCAACCACCAACAGGAAATTAATAATTCGATGAAATGGAAATTGCCCAGATCAACTTCAAAGAAATTCAGGTTGGAGCATTCGCCATTTTGCAACTGTTTTGATTGACTGTACATATTTGGAAACTTTTTCAAGGGCTTTACATCAACTGTTTTATTTAAGGTTGAAGCTCCTATTGTTATTTCTTTCAACCAGCCAAATACATCCCAAGTATGTAAACCAGATCTAGACCATCGTCGAAATAAATCTTAATTTTCTTGAATAGTAACTACTTTTTTGTATTTCTAGTTTAAAACAAACAAAAGATTTTCTTTTAGTAATACAACGCAACGCTCACACATGAACCTTCGTATCGTAATTTCACAACTGACTACAAAGTTTGAATTCGATCAAATTCAGATTGGAGCATTCGCCATTTTGCAACTTTCCTGGTTGACTTTTTTCGGAATCTGAGTAACCAGTTTCTTAACGAGCTCTGCTTCAACGGTATATATTCAAGGTTGGAGCTCATATTGTTATTTCTTTTAACCAGCCAAATACAGCTCAAGTTTCCAAACCTCCAGGACATTTTCATCAAAAGAAATCTCAATTTTCTTGAATAGTCCCTACTTTTTTTTTAATTCCCACAAAAATTCTCGGTGTGCATATATATTCAAATTCCGAAAATGTCTGCGTTCAAATTCCTCGAACTCTCCACCATAACTCCTGATATCCTGGTGGAGTACTAGACATTTTATAAACTCCGAAGAGGAAGTAATTTGGTGAATTCAAAGTTAAATGACCAGTGAATAGATAAAGAAGTACTTCTGGTTGCTGAATTCCCGACGGGACTAAGTAGACCAATATGCATAAATTTAATTTTGGGAAACTTTTCCGTCGTCCCCATTCCGGGTCAATGAACTCCATAATGGAAGGAGAAGTTGGATTAAAAAGAGGTAATGGAAAATTCATTGAAAGTTGAAGTGAATTTCAATCATTTTTCAGGAACGGAAAATGTTTTGTTGAATCTGAATCACTTTTTACATTGGTAATGTTATATAGTAATCATGAGTGGCGTTGACATTTTGAATCAATGTAAAATACTAATATATAAAATCAATTATTCAGCATGAAAACAACTGGGAGCAACACAGAAGCCAAATGTTGCCCAAATGGCAAAATGCTGTTCGGAATAATTCGAGACATTAACATGGTGATAATATCATAAATTCCATAAAACAATTCAATTAATCAGCAGAGGATCATGATTATATAACTGTACTCTGATTAGATTGGTAATCCAACAATAATGCCAATTATAGGACGAGATTAGAGAACAGAATCTTCCATTATATCTGATGGGTAAGCATTTTTTTTATTTCAGTCGTGACAGTATTTTCATCATTATTGTGCTATTTTCAATTGTAACAATATCGAGTCGTGGAATTTCTCTCGAAATATCAGCATCAGGTGCAGATTTAATTTCATTAAATTCCTCTCATTGTCGTATATTTCTTTAAAAGCGGATCCAGCTGCTACAGAAATTAAAACTGGTAGAAATTTCGTAAACTGTAAGGATAAAATTTCATAATTGAAATTTTTTTCAATTAGTCCAGAAAAAAGGAGCCCAAAAAAAAGCAAGATTCTTCTCCCAAACTTGAATAATCCGAAGTGAATGAGCAGACGAAAAAAACATTGAAGCGTCCTGCAGATACTCCTCAAGATATGAAATCAAGTGTTGAGAGGGAAACTGCTGAATCAAATACCATCTTGAGAGGAAGAAAAAGAAAAAGGAACATTATGAAGCCAAAACTTCATACAAAACAGAGAAAGATAATAGTAAAGTGAATAACGTTGACCAATCAAAACGATCCGAAGATATTCCCGAACCAAAATTGGGAAAGAAGAAAAATAAAAATTATGAATCTGTTGAGGGCAAACCAGATCTTCCAAATGAATATGGTTCTGTAAAAACTGACTGGCAAGTTGAAGAGGTTATTCAGGACAAAAAAGGAAAAGGATATGTAACCAAGTAAAGAAGAAACTTTCACCAAAAAGTTACGTACATCAAAAACTACAAAACACGATAAAAAACAATATAACAGTAAAAACAAACTATACAAAGGAAAATAATTGAGATTTTGGAAAACATGAAATGAGGTCGAAAAAGATCAAGAAGGTAGAAAAAATTGAGAAAAGCATTGAGGGAAGCAGAAGCAAGAAAGATTCTAGAGTCTCGTTAAATTTCAATTTTCAGAATACCCTTTGTAATTGAAGTCTGAAGAAAATAGTCTCTGAAGGTTTGTGAAGTTGAATTCAACATTTCTCGAACATCAAATATCACTTGATTCTGAAAAAACTGGGCAATCAATAACATCGCTTTTTATAACCCAGGAAGATCCTGTGATATAAATGAAACGAATTGTTCCGTTGTGAAAATGCGGTTATGTGAATTCAGCGTTTCCAGAGACTCATTTACCGTTCAGCCTTAATAACACAGGAGTTATCAGTGGAATTCATAACGCTTATCAGATTGAAATTAATTACATTAATTTAGTTGACTGATAAAAAGTATAGGCGTTCATGAACCGTAGAAGTGCGTTGTGCATCAGATATTATGATGTTATTAGGGAGAAAAATGGGGTTGCGTGAATTCAGTCCCTGATGAATCACAGCTTTTGTCCTATTTAAACCTTCGAAATTATTCCCGATTCAAAGGGAGGTACTCAAACTCCCGCGATTAGATTTCTAGTGAGCTAATTGAGAGATTTCATTAACGAACGTTCCTCTTAATTGACACTTACTCCTTTAGTTGAAACAAGAATCAAAATTATATTGACTTCATTACTACATCAGTGAATTACACCCCATAAAAATACTAACCGATGAAAGTGCTGCAGTTTTCGCCCATCAAATTAATATTACCATTTTCGCAGAATCGGCAGTTCTCTATTTACCTCGTGCTTCATAAGGACCCTCTCGAGATCCAATTAGCGATATTTCATTAATTAAACTTGATTAACATGAGGTTAACGACATCTATCACGCGAATCGTAAGATGATAAAAAAGCAGTTACAACGCAGATATCAGATTAATTGAAGGAGCAGTTAGGAACTTCATCGCTACGAAATTTCCCATCAAACGGCGGAATTATTCCGGGATGAATATTGAGAATATTACTCGATCCTCCAGTGTTTACGAAGCTCGTTTGTCGCTTTAAGGAGCTGACGAGTTTTTTTTTCTGAGTTCATATTAATTTCGAGAATTCATTGTGTATTTTTTGTCAAGGGACTTGTTTGAATTCACTTTGGAGTCGAGAAGAAAAAGACGAATAAAATTGCAGAGTATACGTTCAACTCGGCCTAAATAAACATTAAAAACAGGTCTTTCGCACACAGCCTGTTAAATTGTCTTTGAAATATTCGAGTCGATGAAAAAATAACAAGTATAATTCTGTTTGTTTTACATGATTATATTTTATACATCTCCCAAAACTACACCCTAACTAGAGTGTTCAACTGTACCAGTTCAACCTAAGAAAACTTAACTGAAGAAAAGTTATATCTGGCAACGTTGGTCATATATGACAGATGTGAAACATTAGATCTACTATGTGACAGAAATGTCGAAATAGTTACGCACATAACCCTAATTTCCGGCTATTTTGATTAGGTTTTACACTGTCTTTCTTTCCATGGTGAAGATACATAATTCAGTGGAAAATTAACTAATTTATGTGATCATTTTGATTTGACATGAACCAAAGATTTTGAAACGAATCACAGATTATGTGAACCAGTTTGACAAATAATGATATTCAATAAAATCACCAATTCAAGAGATGGAATCACAGAATTATATGAAATATATCAAATTTCTCAACACGAGATCAGGAAAACTCAATTTTCTTTTCACGTGGAAGAACTGTTGAGCTGAATTGTTATGTAGCACATTTCATCGATGTCCTATAGAAAAACACCAAATTTTAGCAGGATATGACGGAAAGTTTCTGAAATACTGAAGTTTCCAAAAAACAATGTTAATTCTTCTAATGCTTGAATTCGATCGAATAGGTATTTTTTTCAATTAATGAGAAAAATCAGATGGCCATATTTACGTAACCCTTCGGCGGATTTTGCCCATTTGCGAACTAAACTGGCTCAATCTGGCCTCGAACGTACACTAAAAATTTCAAACTCTAGATCTTTTCTTTCGAAAGTTGTTAATTCAGTGAAAAATTAACTAATCTATATGATCATTTCGATCTGACATGAACCAAAGATAATGGAACGAACCACAGATTCTGTGAACCGAACAGGCCGTCAGTGTGACAAATAATGATATTCAATAAAATCGACAACTCAACAAATGGAATCACAGAATTATATGAGATATATCAAATTTATCAACAACAAATCAGGAAAACTCAATTTTCTTTTCACGTGGAAGAGCTGTTGAGCTGACTTGTTATGTAGCACAATTTATCGATGTCCTGAAGAAAGAAACGAAATTTCAGCAGGGGATGACGGAAAGTTCCTGAAATACCGAAGTTTTCAAAATTAAATTTTAATTCTTCCAATGCTTGAATTCGATCGAATAGGTATTTTTCCAATCAACGAGAAAAAACTCAGATGACTATATTAACGTACCTAACCCTAAAGGCCGACTTTGCCCATTCACGAACTCAACTGGCGCAATCTGGCCTCGAACGTATTCTGAAAATTTCAAACTCTTGGTCTTTCCTTTCGAAAGTTGTTAATTCAGTGAAAAATTAACTAATCTATATAATAATTTTGATTTGACATGAACCAAAGATCATGAAACGAACCACAGATTCTGTGAACCGAACCGGCCGTCAGTGTGAGAAATAATAGTATTAAAAAAAATCGACAATTCAAGAGATGGAATCACAGAATTATATGAAATATATCAAATATCTCAACACCAGATCAGGAAAACTCAGTTTTCTTTTCACGTGAAAGAGCTGTTGAGCTGAATTGTTATGTGGCACAATTTAACGATGTCCTTGAAAAAAACACGAAATTTCAGCAGGAGATGACGAAAAGTTCCTGAAATACCGAAGTTTCCAAAATAAAATTTAAATTCTTTCAATGCTGAATTCGAATGAATATATATTTTTCCTATAAATGAGAAAAACATTTGGATGGTTATATTCACGTAACATTTGACATGAACCAAAGATTATGGAACGAACCACAGATACTGTGAACCAAACCGGCCGTCAGGGTGACAAATAATGATATTCAATAAAATCGACAACTCAACAGATGGAATCACAGAATTATATGAAATATATCAAATTGCTCAACACCAGTTCAGGAAAACTCAATTTTTTTTTCACGTGGAAGAGCTGTTGAGCAGAATTGTTATGTAGCACAATTTATCGATGTGCTAAAGAAAGACACAAAATTTCAGCAGGAGACAACGGAGAGTTCCTCAAATACTGAAGTTTCCAACAAAAAAAATTCAATTCTTCCAATGCTTGAATTCAAGTATTTTTCCAATTAATGAGAAAAAAAATCAGATGGCTATATTCACGTAACCCTTGGGCAAACATCGCCCATTCACGAACACAACTGGCGCAATCTGACCTCGAACGTACTCTGAAAATTTCAAACTCTAGGTCTTTTCTTTCGAAAGTTGTTGATTCAGTGAAAAATCAACTAAGCTATATGATCATTTTGATTTGACATGAACCAAAGATTATGAAACGAACTACATATTATGTGAACCGAACATGCCGTCAGTGTGACAAATAATGATATTCAATAAAATCGACAATTTAAGAGATGGAATCACAGAATTATATGAAATATATCAAATTTCTCAACACCAGATCAGGAAAACTCAATTTTTTTCTCACGTGGAAGAGCTGTTGAGCTGAATTGTTAGGTTGTACATTTTATCGATGTCTCATATAAGAACACAAAATTTCAGCAGGATATGACGAAAATTTTCTGAAATACCGAAATTTCCAAAAAAAAAATGTGATTCTTCCAATGCTTGAATTCGATCGAATATTTATTTTTCCAATTTATAAGGAAAATTTCAGATGGCTATATTTATGTAACCCTTCGGCGGATTTCGCCCATTTACGAACCATTCCCGGTCCAAAATTCGAAAATTACAGATATTTGGGCGAAATATACGCTCTTATTCATAGAACAAGCGTGAAAAATTCAGAGAGAATGATTTTCATAAACTGATAATACTTAATATAATAACCTATGGATAAAGGGAAAACAGGTTTTATGTCTCCAAACATTTTTGACTGATATTTGTTTTTCTGAATTCCTCTTGGCAATTAGCCCATTCTTTCGTAGTGATAAAGCTACTTCGAATCGAAAATTAAGGGTGTCTAATGATCTATAGTACTCCCCTGATTCTGACGAGCTACAGCTCGTTTGTGGGTTCCGTTATTTGGCTAAGTTACAGAAATCGGAAACGGGATCAATTAGGCCTCAGCATCTGCTCAGACTTACAAAAAGGTTGCATCGAACATGCGGCGCAGAGTCATCAATAACCTCGTGATTAGGTTAATGAAAACGAAAATTACCGCATCATTACCCCCTTCGATAAATCCGGATCGACAAAGTTCCCAACACCAATCCAAATAATTAATTTCCCAGACCAAACTAAGTTCGGAGTGCTTATGAAATATTCATCCTTTTTAATTTTTAAAGACACCGCGGCAATCCTCACCAGCACGGTTTTTTCTCCATTATTCAAGGCGTCGAGACGCCCCTCGGAACGATCGAGGGGGGAAAATTCCGCCACATCCTGAGACGGGCCCTCCTGACTGGATAAGATGTGGCGCAGAAAATATGGAGGAGAGAAATATTCACGCAATTTCTATCTCGGACGGATGAAATGACGCTGCGAATCTCATCGGATGGAGTGTGTTTCGTTGCCGCGTCTTACTGAGGGGACTTTATGATGTAATATCTCATTCAATCGTGGATTTTCGCCCCGATTTTCTCGCGAAGATCCCATAAAATGCCGGGAAGAGTTTTGTTCTTGAACGCGAATTGCTCGTTTTCGATTATTCGCGAGTTTGAGGTTAGGACGTGGATCAGCTAAATATTCGGGGAAATGTCAAATAAATGTCATTTTTGAAATGTTGAAAGGCTTTCTTGAATTCCTCGATTCGAAGTAAACGCTGTAAATATCATTTTAATTCGAATTAATTTTAGTCTCTTCAGATGTTCTTCGAAAAAATTGGAAAAAAGACGCTAATAGACGCCTGTAACAAAATGCTGAACTTCATAATGACAGTCCATAAACTCAAACTAAACAAAAAAAGTGGGACGTGGAACCATAGCGAAAGAAAGACGCAGAGGATCATCCACTATTTAGATTCAAATTACCTAATTGAATTAAATAATAGCCCCGAAACATGTTTCATATTCCGGCGGCCTTGAATATTCATCTTTTTCCCAACGAACTCAAAATAAGACCGGAGAGACACTAATGACGTCGTACATTTGCATACCAGACCTCCTTAGTTAATTTTTTAATTACTTTCCAGACATGCAGGAACTTGAGTACATGTTAATTCGAGATTTTGGAGTGTTCTAGTGTGTGGATTTTCAGGTCGCCCCTTTTCCTTCTTCTGACAAAGCTTGCTGCGTGTAAAAATAAATTATGCCGCCTACTTTTGTTACGCTTTGAGTACTTTTGAGTGGAAAACCTCTGGGGTGAAACACATGCGGCCACACATCCGGGTTCGAGATGAAAATGCTTGTGTCACAGGATTGTTATTACGAACGGAAATAAAAGTATGAATTTTTGGCTCATGCTGACTTCAGTGCGCACCTCAGATCGATTTTTTCAGATGAAATAGAATGTACCAGGCTCTACATGAAAGTTGCATTTAAATACGTGAATATTCAGATTTTCAAACATATTTCATACAAATCACAGATAGATTAGGTTAGGTTAAGTTTGCAAATATATGGGCAGATACTACCAATGTAAGGCACCCAAAGTTTCTATGTTCTGTCAATAATTTGAGCTACTGTGAGTGGTAACTTATAGTTTTAGAAGACGACAGCTCTTCTCCCTGAACATATTCTAAGGTATGGCTTGGTCAGAGAATATTAAGTTGAACATTTTGATCGAAAATAAATTATCTAAGTGATAGAAAAAAATTAAGAAATTTCATAAAATATTCGAACCTTCCACGAAATTATGTTGGTAGGTCCGATTGAAGCTTTTCAATCAAACTGACACTGAAATGTCAGAATTGCATCATTTTCCAAGAAATTTAAAAAATTCATATTTCTCAAATCCTGAATTTCCTGAGATTGAGACTGGTACCATTCGATTTCTTGTGAAAAAGTGTGTTTACAAAAAAAAATCATCAAAATCAGAGGTGGGTACTAAAGTAAACTTGATCCCAATTCGAGAATATTCCTGAAAAATTATGTTAACGTTTGAATCATACAATTCCTGTGTAAAGTCTTCTTGCGGTTGAAAAAATCGTAATGAAGAAAAACTACGGAATTGCATAATTTTCCAAGAAATTTAAAGAATTTATATTTCCTAAATCATAAGTTCCCTGAGATTTAGACTGGTACCATACAATTTCTTATGAAAAAGTGTGTTTACCAAAAAAAATCATCAAAATCAGAGGTTGGTACTAAAGTAAACTTGATCCCTATTCAAGAATATTCCTGGAGAAAATTATGTTTACGTTTGAATTATACCATTCTCTGTAAAGTCTTCTTGCGGTTGAAAAAATCGTGATGAAGAAAAACTACAGAATTGCATCATTTTCCAAGCAATTCAAAATAATTATATTTCCTAAATCATGAGTTTCCTGAAATTGAGACTAGTACCATTCGATTTCTTATGAAAAATTGTGTTCACAAAAAAAAACATCAAATTCAGAGGTGGGTACTAAAGTAAACTTGTTCCCAAAACAAGAACATTGCTGAAAAAATTATGTTTACGTTTAAATCATACAATTCCTCTGAAAAGCCTCATTGCGGTGGAAAAAAAACGTAATGAAGAAAAACTATAGAATTGCATCATTTTCCAAGCAATTCGAAAAAAATATATTTCCTAAATCATAAGTTTCCTGAGATTGAGTCTGGTTCCATTCGATTTCTTATGAAAAATTTGTTTACAAAAAATTACAAAAAAAATCATCAAAATCAGAGGTGGGTACTAAAGTAAACTTAATCCCAATTCAAGAACATTCCTAAAAAAATTATGTTTACGTTTAAATCATACAATTCCTCTGTAAAGCCTTATTGCGGTGGAAAAAAATCGTAATGGAGAACTACAGAATTGCAGCATTTTCCAAGCAATTCAAAAAAATATATTTCCTAAATCATAAGTTTCCTGAGATTGAGACTGGTACCATTCGATTTCTTATGGAAAAGTGTGTTTACAAAAAAAATCATCAAAATCAGAGGTGGGTACTAAAGTAAACTTCATCCCAATTCAAGAATATTCCTGAAAAAATTGTGTTTACGTTTAAATCATACAATTCCTCTGTAAAGCCTTATTGCGGTTGAAAAAAATTGTAATGAAGTAAAACTACAGAATTGCATCATTTTCCAAGCAATTAAAAAAAATTATATTTCCTATATCATAAGTTTCCTGAGATATTGACTGGTACCATTCGATTTCTTATGAAAAAGTGTGTTTACAAAAAAAATCATCAAAATCAGAGGTGGGTACTAAAGTAAACTTGATCCCAATTCAAGAATATTCTTGAAAAAATTATGTTTACGTTTGAATCATACAATTCCTCTGCAAAGTCTCCTTGCGGTGGAAAAAAAATCGTAATGAAGAAAAACTACAGAATTGCATCATTGTCCAAGCAATTTAAGAAATGTAATTTCCCAAATCCTATGTTTCCTGAAAATTGAGACTGGTTCCATTCGATTTCTTATGAAAAAGTGTGTTTACAAAAACAAATCAAAATCAGAGGTGGTTACTGAAGTAAACTTGATCCCAATTCAAGAATATTCCTGAAAAAATTTATGTTTACGTTTAAATCATACAATTTCTCTGTAAATTCTACTTGCGGTTGAAAAAAATCGTAATGGAGAAAAACTACAGAATTGCATCATTTTCCAAGCAATTCAAAAAAATTATATTGCCTAAATCATAAGTTTTCTGAGATTGAGACTGGTACCATTCGATTTCTTATGAAAAAGTGTGTTTACAAAAAAAATCATCAAAATCAGAGGTGGGTACTGAAGTAAACTTGATCCCAATTCATGAACATTCCTGAAAAAATTATGTTTACGTTTAAATCATACAATTTTTCTGTAAATTCTTCTTGCAGTTGAAAAAAATCGTAATGAAGAAAAACTACAGAATTGCATCATTTTCCAAGAAACTCAAAAAAATTATATTTCCTAAATTATAAGTTTCCTGAGATTGAGACTGGTACCATTCGATTTCTTATGAAAAAGTGTGTTTACAAAAAAAATCATCAGAATCAGAGGTGGGTACTAAAGTAAACTTGATCCCAATTCAAGAATATTCCTGAAAAAATTATGTTTACGTTTAAATCATACAATTCCACTGTAAAGTCTCCTTGCGGTCGGTACAAATCGTAATAAAGAGAAACTATAATCATTTCATACTAACTAGATATTAAAATTATGCGCCTTCAACATTGAAGTTTTAATCTGATCAATTTTGAAATAATCTAGTAGAAGCATAAATGAACGTTCCAAAATATCCTGTGTTGTGAATTCTACACGAATCGTAACGCCCCAACCGTTTAATTAATACGAAGCAATTTAATTGAAAATTCTTATCCTAGAATTTCCATTAAATATGAAAATATTACACCAGTGCTTTTCAGCGGAATGGCTTAAATAGCCGTGTTATTTCCGTAGTGGAGCGATTCATAATCATATCCAGTTTAATTAGTAAACTAAAGAATTCTTGGAGAAAGATTAAAATTTAAGCTCCGACCTTTGTTCTTTTATTTTTCTTGCTGGTCCCCCCTCCATTCGCAAACTTACCTCATCGCTTTTGTCTTCTTTGTCTGCCTGGGCAACTGAAATCAAGAAAATCTCGTTTAATAAAAATAAGTTCAAGCCAGCTTCCTCGAAAGACATTTATTCAGGTTTAATGAGTGGAAATGAAAATTCATAATTAATGAACGGGTTAATTTCCGAAGGAGGGCAGTTTTGTGCTTTTATTTTGACGTTTAATTACTCAGATTTTTATAACATTGTGGAAAGACACTATTTACTATATGCATTTGGTCCATATTGGCGAAAAGTAAGCGGAGCGATTATAACTCTTCGGGAGGACATCGAATAGAAAGTGGTTTGCTTTCTGATCGTTATATTTAATTTTGTTTTTCGTGAAAGAACGTTGGAAATGTTTACACTATTTATTTCCACCATTCCTATAAATTAGTCAAATATTCAAGTGCGGGCTTCAGAGTTTTTTCCTATAGCATTCTAATTAATTTTCCTTGCTGTCTTTCGAAGCCGATAATGATGAACCAATTTGCACAGCTGATCAATGGAAGCAACAGAATTCTTTTGATTTCCACAAACGCCTTAAATGAGAGTTCAAGTCCCATATAAAACCCCCAATTATTTCCAAACCAATCAGTCTTCACCAAGAATTTCCCGGACTATTCACGTTTTTCTCGACACACCGCATTTTTCTGACCATGCAGGCCCGATTCAATTAGGAACGCAAGATTGGTTTGCCCGAACAAGAACTACTAATAATGAATTCCCGACAAACGAAAAAATTAATTACTCTTCTGACAAAGAGATGCCATTGTTCCCATTGCGATAATATTTCATTTCGATCTCGCATCAGCATCTCTGTGCAGCATGGACGAATTCCAAATTGGAAAGTTCATTACGTTTCAAATTAACTAGTTAATGACCAATTTTCCGGAACTTAATTGGGATGGAAGACTTCGATTGATGAGTCTGAAATCCTGGATTTCCGAATTTTGACGTTATTAGCGTTATGCGCTTTCAAAGAGGTTATTTGCGGTGAATAATCCGAATAGACCTGGGATTGCTGGGGAAACGTGTTTGCAATCGGAAAATCCCCATGATGAAGAAAATTTTCAGGAGATGGTATGGAAACTGACATACAGGTGTTCCTAAATTGGAGGTACAAACGAAGAGGGAAGATTCCTTAAGTAATTTTAAGAAAACAAAGTCTCATAAACATGGGATCGCAAACGTTTTGTATTCGAGATACAGGGTGTTGAAGTTTAAATTTTTTTCAAGTTTTTTTTCTCATAGTATCTACATTTCACAATATATTCAACTGAAATTTGGCGTAGATATCACAATTGAGAGTTTACACCATGTGACATGCCAATTTCGATAGCAAATCTACAGGGTGATATTTATTCTGGAGCACTGTCCTCTGGTTTCCTCCAGAATTTTTTTTGGTAAGCTACTGTTAATTCGAAAAAAGTAAAAAGCAACCTACTAAACTTTATGGTCTGTTGTAGTTTTGTCGTATCTGCTACCGATTTCGAGAAATCCTCAGAAAAATCCAATTGTCATGGAAATTCAGTCAGCAAGCTGTGGTGAATTAATTCATTATTTGTTTTGACGCATTAAATTGAACTTTCTCAGTTGTATATCTTGTGAAGTGCAGATACTATAAGAAAAAAACTTGAAAAAAATTCAAACTTCAACACCCTGTATCTCGAAAACAAAACGTTTGCGATCCCATGTTTATGGGATTTTTTTTTCTTAAAATAACTCAAGGAATCTCTCCTCTTCGTTTGTACCTCCAATTTAAGAACAGCCTGTATATAATCAAGATCAAGATTTTATTGCTCCTTTATTCAAGATTTCTTTCAGAGAAATTCAACGTTTAAGCGTATCCGCCATTTCGAGTAAGCTTTCGATGCATTTGGAATTAGATTGAGTTATTTTTTTTCGGAGATTTGATTTGAGTGATCGTAGAAAAATATTATCTCGTATTCACTGAATAATGGGTATATTTGTATTACTTGAACGGTCACAAAAGTTCCCACTGGAAATTTTACACAAAAAATTTAAGCTCCCATTTGGTGATACATATACAAATTTGTCTATCAAGATTGATGAGCAGTGATAAAATTATTTTATATTGTGTAAAACACGAGCTATAATAGAAACGTTGGATAAATTACCTTCAGATTTAAATGAAGAATCTTGAATCAAGAATTCAAATTATTTTCCGGTCCTCTTAGGAAAATATTTCCTTCCATAAATAGATCTCCATATAAATAATCATCTTATACTCATCCTACATTCCTTATTTGAAACAGAAACCTTCAAATTCAATTTTTATGAAATATATTTTCAGATACCCCACAAACTGAATTTAATAAAATATATCTGGATACATAAAATATTCATAATTATTATGTAAATAACATAAACAAAATATTAATTCTACCAGAGTATAATTGAATGTATTCTAAAATTCATTATTTCTATGTTTTATAGTAATGATAATAAATACACGCTTCTAACAAGTGTCACGTGGACGGTGAAAATATTAATTTCAGGAAAAAAAATTCATGGCTCTGTCGATATTGTTTTCCTTATTCAACAAAAACTTTTCTTTAAATTCCATTGATTCAAACGGGCAAAGAGTCCATTTCAGCCTATACTGCATCTCATGAATAAAGACTTATCGATTATACATTCCTGAAGGAATTCTAACGATACCGAACATATATTCAGAACCCAACACTCAGAAATCACATTACCTTCTTGAACAGCGGCTAACAAAGCACAACAAAAGAACACTTTGTACGAATATCGCATTTTAAGATCGTTCTCGATTATTGCAGATTCATTTGTACGATTTTTTACATCTTAAAAACGTAAAACCGCTCTTTCCGGACGATTTGAATAGGCGAGATCGTGAAAATGTTGAGCTTTCATTGATTTCGGCTGATATTATAAAAGCCCGGTGGTTGGAGATATACTACACTTATTACAATGCATCTTGAACGTCTAGTCGCTATTGCCATCACGCAACCCATAAAACAGGCGTACTCTGAGGGCGACGTTGCCGCTCTCCCCTAGGATTCATCCGTCAAAAGGAATTCTGGAGGAGGATCAACCTTAAAATTTTCGAAGCTTTTCAAATTGAAATTAAACTAAAATAATCGTACTGGTAATCAACTCCAATAATATATTGAGAGCTCGATCAAATTCACAATATTGGCCGATCTTACCTTCTATATTATAAAAGGCTGCAAAAACCATCAATGATATGGACTAGCGACTGTTCTGTGTAATGTGTAATACATTTTCCTCATTTTCTTTTGGGAATGCATCCAGATTTCGTCTATGGAATTTCATTCCACCATTTCATCAAACTCACTGATTCAGTTTAGAAATAGGGAAGAATCACGGAGTTGGCGACATCTACTTTTAATCCTTTGAAATACCCGAATGGTGAACAAGAAACAACGTATGTGTGTTTATATGGGAAAAGTGTGAAATATATGTATGATTTTGAGTCATTTATGTATCGAAAGTGATATATTAATGTGATAATTCATGGACAATTGTTTCAAATAAACTGTATACGAGCTGAAAATGCAGCGGATTGTAAGAGGTAATGTGGGAATAAGATCACGAAAAATGTGCCCTGTTCCTCAATGCTCATCACATAATTCTTCTGAAATGTCTTTGCATAAATTCCCTTTGAATGGCAGACAATCTTGAATATTGGGAAACATATCTCAAGTTGTTACTTTGCTGCAAGCACTTCCTGAAAGATGATTTTTTTTATCGTAAGTTCTATAATATAGTGGTCGTTTGCTATCACATTCACGTTCACCCACATAATCAAAAATGTCCGAAGTGGTTATCTCGACTTTCACAGGCATTATTATTAATTCCGAAATCCTATAAAAAATACTTGATTCACTTCTTATGAAGAACAGAAGTGACAGAATATTTTGATCATCACTCGGACCGACATTTTGTAATTTTCAGCGCCATCTCGCGGTTTGTGATTTTTCCCTATTCATTTGAACTAAAAAACACGGTGTCAAAATTAATTTTATTCATTTACTGGCTTACTACATTTCTATGTTTCGCGGTAAAACCAACCAACAGCTGTGAATTTTCAAATTACGCCTGCGCCAGGATTATTTAAAGTGACAAAGTCGTAGTTAACCGCTTTTTGAAAAAGTTAATCGCGAAAGTGCACGTGTAACAGTTTTATTTCATATTAAATGTTTAATTATTTGTTTAATATATCTCGAAATCAGGCAAGTCTCAAGTTAAGATGTATACACCGTAGTAGAATTTTTCGAATGGATCACTGAATTCAATGGATTATCTGAACCATTGTTTTCCCAATCCCTGAAAAAATGAAATGAAATGAAAAAAAAATAACAAAACCTATACTGCTACAGCTTCGATTAATTCTAGAAGATTTTACATTAATTGGTTGAAATGAACAAAATAATCAATATTTTATTAAATGTGCAATATGTTCTAATATCAATTATTTCATAATTTCAGTACTAAGATGTCTAAAAGGGGGCAAGTTGATCTTGCTAGTGATGACAAAGCTGATTCTCCTTTTCCTGTAAGAAGATCTAGTCGTATCCAATCAGGCCAGAATGTGACCACTGTGACCAGTTCTCCTGCACCCAAGGCCATCAAATCTAGAAGAAGTTCAGCAAACAGCTTAGCTGAAAAAAATGTTGTGGAAGAAAATACTTCTCCTAAAGACAAGAGGAAAACAAGAAGGGCCTCTACTGATGAAGATATCAAGCCTTCTGCAATAAGAAGTAGAAGAAGTAAGTAGAACAAACACTTGATAAAAAGTAGGCGACTGAAGTAAATTCACCACAATAAAAAGATTATGGAATTACTATCCAAAAAAAAACTTTTCAATGGTATTTTTACATGGTACAAGCACAACCTCTCGATTATCGATTAAAACTCAATTATTTTTATGGGAAATTATGAAATCTTATCAGAAACACATCATTTCTGGTTTCCAAATCTGTAAACCTCTAGAAGTTGGATGAAAATTTCAGGAGAATCCATGATTAATATCAATAATACAACATTTTCATATTAACTCAAGTTTGCTCCTTCAGAGCAAAAATCATGAAATTGTATTTTTGTTTCATCCCTCAATACTCTTGGAGTAAATCCATAAGAAGCCTGATTTGTTATAATATGAGGAATTCATTATTTGTATATGTTCAAATAAATTAAAAATTTGAAGGCTTAACTGTAATAATAATAATTAACATTTTCAACTTGAAAACGGTGAAAACTTAATAATTCAGTAAGAGTTTCTTCATTCTTCGCAGGTTCTGTATCAAAAGTGATAGAAGAAGAAAGAACATCCACACCAAACTCCCCAAGTCGCAGAAGTGGAAGGTTAGCTACTGCGTCTCCTTTATTAGAAGTTCCCGCGAGAAGAACAAGGAGATCATCCCAAGAAACGGAAACTGTTGAAGTTCCAGCCAAAAGAACTACCAGGAGATCTTCAACCGGTATTCAAGAAAGCACCGTCGAAGAAATAATAGAAAAAGCAAAACCAGTTACTAGAAGACGCAGGTCATCTTCTATTGACGAACCAGAAGAAAATGCCAAAATTGAAAATACCCGGTCTAAAACAAAGAGATTATTCAGTGAAGATAACCATTTGGAACCAATTGTAGAACAAGAACAGGAAGTTAAGGAAAAAGAAGTTTTCGAAGAAAAACAAGAAAGTGGACAGAAGTTGGAAGTTTTGCAAGAAACGGCCGATGAGGAAACGGAAAAACTAATTGAAGATTTGAAGGAAGCATTAGGGGAAGAGTTCAGTACTGAAATAAACATATCAGGATCTGAAAAACCTATCGCTGGAACCAAAAAGAATATATCTCAATTGTCAGGATCTGAAAAAGGAAACCTCCTGGAGGATTCGCCAAATCAATCTTTCAAAGAAGTTGATGCCAAATTATCTAACGATGAAAAGGAACAATCTGTAATTAACAAACCTGTCATTGAAAAGGAGAAATCCTTATTAGAAAAGAAAAATTGCGTAGAAATTGAAGTACAAATTGAACAGGAAGACAATAAAAAAATATTTTCTTCTCCCGGAAGTGATAAGGAGAACACCTCGATAAACATGATGAAAAAAAGGCTATCTACGAAAATAAACGAAGAAAATTCCATAAGAGCAGTTTCAGAACAGAATGTCTTCGCTGTGCAAACAACCAAAAGAAACAGTTTTTACGAACCTATGGATGTTGATGAAGATGAAGAAGATTTATTCGGGGCTCAAGGTCCTTCCGAAAGTCACTCTCCGAAAAGGTTAACTATGAATGGAAAACCTGTTGAGAAAGAAACCAAAGTGTCGAGTATGAATGGAGAATCTTGTGAAGAAGATGAAGTTAAAGTTCCTTCTAAGATCCAAACTCCCAAAAGATCGAGCATGGGTGGAAAACTTAGTGGAGAAGATGAAGTTACACTTCCTTTTGAAATCATAACTACCAAAAGATCGAGTATGGGTGGAAAACCTGGTGAAGATGATGTCACAGCTTCTCCTATGATCCAAACTCCCAAAAGATCTAGCATGGGTGAAAAACCTAATGAAGAAACTAAAGTTGAAATTACAGCTCCATCTAGGATCCAAACTCCAAAAAGATCAAGTATAGGTGGAAAACCTAGTGAAGAAGATGTAGAAACTGAAGATGAAGGTTCACTTCCTTTTGAAATAAAAACTCCAAAAAGATCAAGCATGGGTGGAAAAGCTAATGAAGTTAATAAAGAAACTAAAGATGAAGTTACAGCTCCTTCTAAAATCGAAACTCCAAAAAGGTCAAGTATAGGTGGAAAACCTAGTGGAGAAGATGGAGAAACCAAAGATGAAGTTACAGCTCCTTCTAAGATCCAAACTCCAAAAATATCAAGTATAGGTGAAAAACCCAGTGGAGAAGATGGAGAAACCAAAGATGAAGTTACAGCTCCTTCTAAGATCCAAACTCCAAAAAGATCAAGTATAGGTGAAAAACCCAGTGGAGAAGATGGAGAAACCAAAGATGAAGTTACAGCTCCTTCTAAGATCCAAACTCCCAAAAGATCAAGCATGGGTGGAAAACCTAGTGAAGATGATGTAGAAACTGAAGATGAGGGTACACCTCCCCTTAAACTTGAAACTCCAAAAAGATCAAGCATGGGTGGAAAAACTAATGAAGAAAAAGAAGAAACTAAAGATGAAGTGACAGCTCCTTCTAAAATCCCAACCCCCAAAAGATCAAGTATGGGTGGAAAACTTACACCTGCTTCTGAAAATGAAACTATGAAAAGAGCAAGTACAAGTAGAAATTACAATGAAGAAAATGGACATTCTGAAGAAATGGAAATACAAAATGTTTCCATGAAAGAGCCGGAAATATCTAATGACAATGTTAGTGTCAAATCTGGTAATAATACAATGGAAGGATCATTTTCACAGTTGAATTCACCAGATCAAGAATCACCATTGGTACATAAATCATTTAGCGCTACCCCATCTCGAAAATCCCTATTACTGAGAGAAAATAAACTTCCATCGTCAGATGATATCGATGAAACGAGAATTGATGATAATTGTGCTAGTGATACATCGATCAAACTAGTTGATACTGATGAGGAGGAGGAGATAGCCGTAAAAAAGAATGTGGTTGAAATTATGCATAGCCATTCTGAAACTGATCAAGTATCTGCCATGAATGTCTCTATTTCAGAATCAATTGAATCTGTATTTGATAAAAGTTTCGACAGTGAGGAACATTCTTTAATTGAGAAAACTGGTAGTGAAATTGTTACCGCGGAATCTAGTGATGAAAAAGAGAAAGCTTCCAGCCAACATGTTGATTCTGGAGAAGAAATAGACATTGAGGTAGTGGATTCTGATGAAACAACTGTCTTGAATATTTCTCCAACTATTGACGATAAAACTCAAATGGCCAATATTGCAAATGCTGCAGAATTTGATGAAGAGTCTGCAAAGGGCCCAAACAAGGATGTGTCTGTTGTAATAGTTGATATAACCAATGAAGATAGTAGGGACGTCGAAATTGTTCAAAACTCGCCGGAATCCAAAGGAGCAGATGCACGAACATCTATTGATAAAAGTAAAGGAACGAAAAATGATAAACCCATTGAAATGATTGAATTCGTTCTGGATTCGGATGGTTCTAGTGGGAATAATGAATCTATGATGGAAACGAATGATTCCAAAGCTCATCTATCGTTTGTGAAAAGTGAAAAAGAATCTGTTGAATCAGAAACAGATAGTTTGCAGACAAAAAAATCTAAAAATTGCATCAAGACTGAAACTGAAGAAAATTCCGATTTTATTTGTGTAGATGAAAAATACCCAAATGAAACAACGAAGACTGACGAAACTGAAGAACAAAAAACAAAAATGAGTCCCATCAAGAAAATTATACTTCAGAGTATTAAAGTCATCCAACCTAGTGATGAGGAATGTGATATTAATCTGTTGGAAGTAAATACTGCACAAGAACATGATAAAAAAGATAATAGGTCATCGGAGGATCAAAAACAAACACCTAAAATTGACAAATCAAGATTAAGGAATAAAAGAACTCGACACTCTTTGCCCAGTGGTCAGAATCAAAATGATTCAGATGATGAACAAGAGGAAAAAGTTGAAAATTCAAACACAAGGTTTTCCTTACCAAATAGAAGAAATCCACAACGATCGTTAAAATCTACAAAAAATATTAGTGAGAATGATGAAGAACAAAGTAAAGTCGAAACAAATAAGACAAAGTTGAGAAAGTCTAATACTCGCTTATCTTCATCAAAAAATATTACCGAAATAACATGCAAGGATGAAGTCAATTTAATATCTTCCTCCGATGATGAAGACAATACCTCACTTAGAATTGAGGAGGGAACAAACAAACGAAAATATGAAGAAAATAGGAATGCAGAAACAACAAATATAAAAGATCCAGAAGTAGATGATACTCCAAAAAAATCATCTGAAAATAGAAAAAAACTGGTCGAAATAATGAACAGAAGTGGCATAGAGGTGGAAGATCTGGAACTTCAAGAAAGTTCAGATGATGATGATGAATCCAATGAATTTTTAGATGATATGGCTGTGGAGGGGGAGGAGACACTGAGTAATGAAGAAAGTGATGAAAATGAAATCAAAGTTGCAGGAGAATCAGTTTTGAGTTCCGATGAAGGTGAAAACAGTTCCGTAGATGATTATGATTTGGATGACTCGTTTATAGATGATGAAGAGATAGACCTATTGTCAGGTGAAGAAGATTTTCTTGGAACAATTGAGAAAAAGAAATCAAAGAAATACAAAAAAATTATTCAACCGTCAGATAGCGATTCAGACGAAGTAAAAGAAACATCTTCGAAACCTCCTAAAATCCCTGAAGTAAAATTGGTGTCCGTTGAAGGAATAGGAAACACCGAGGAATCAATACAAAATACTGAAATAGAAAAATCGTTTGAGGAAAAACTAGATTCTATTCTTAAAATTAACCCTGTAGAAATTAGCACACCAAACCAAAGTATAAGTGAAGTAATGAATTCTTCTAAAATCTCTGAATCTTCAGTTATTCTGCAAGAAACTTGCAGTGTCGGTGCTGCGAAAAGTAAAATTATTCTGAATAGAATAAATGGTATGGTTGATGTGTTTTGCAAAAGTATAAATGAATCTGAAGGTAATATTTCTTTGAATGTATCATTGAACTATATACCACCTACAACCTCTACAAGGAATTCAATGAAAGCTCGAAATTCTTTGAATGTTTCTCTGGATAAAACAACTGAAACGAAAGACCAGCCGCCCAAAAATTCACAGAATTCTTCAAGATTATCGTGTAATGAAATCAGTAGAGTATCCATTTCACCGAGGAAATCTACTGAGGTAAGACATGTTGACCAGTCTCCCAAAAATTCACATAATTCTTCAAGATTATCCTCCAGTAGAAAATCCATTTCACCAAGGAAATTTACTGAGGAAAATGAAGTTCAGAGTACTGATGAACGGAGTGAAGAGGGAGCTGTGACAAATGAACCTGCATTGATAGTTGATAATAGCAATGATGATACTGAAGTTGTTGAGAAAATTAAGAAGTCCAGAAAGAGGAAGCCCAAAAAAAAGCAAGATTCGTCTCCCAAACCTGAAGAATCCGGAGTGAATGAGCAGATAAAGAAAACATTGAAGCGTCCTGCAGATACTACTCAAGATATGAAATCCAGCATTGACAGGGAAAACGCTGAATCAAATTCCCATTTTGAGAGGAAGAAAAAGAAAAATGAACATCATGAAGCCAACATTTCATACAATTCAGAGAAAGATATTCCCGAACCGAAATTGGGGAAGAAGAAAAATAAAAATTATGAATCTGTTGAGAGCAAACGAGTTCTTCCAAATGAATCTAGTTCTGTAGAAATGAAAAAGACTGTAAAAACTGATTGGCAAGTTGAAGAGGTTATTCAGGACAAAAAAGTAAAACGAAAACCAGTACCAAGTGAGGAAGAAACGGTCAACAAAAAGTTACGTACATCAAAAACTACAAAACACGACAAAACCTCAAATATGAAAGAAATAAAACCAACAAAATATTCGAGCAGTTCAATTAAACAGAGTGAATGGGATGAAGAGGAAATGTTTGTTAGGCCTTCAGCTGCTACTACTTCCAAAAGTGGTTTCAATTTGGAGAAACTAATTGATAATAGGGATTTTAAGAACAGAATGATATACGATTCTTCGAGAAATAAAAGGGAACCCTATTCAAAGTCTAGGAGACATTTTTAATAACAAAAGAAATTACACGAGGGATAAAAAATGCATAGGGTCCGCAAAGTTTCAAAAATTTTGTTTATGTTAACTTTATATTTTATGTATTGTTTTTGATCATTTATGAAATAAGCTACTTTTCTATGTAAAAATTATTTTAAGTAATTGATTAAATATTATTTTCAAAACTGATTAGTTTTGCTTCAAACAAAAAACCGCTACATCCTGTATCCAACGTGCGTTCGAAGAAAAAAAATTTGAAAAGCACTGCCGTGAAGTCAGAAACTTTTGAACGCTCGTTCATCCGCCAGATAATTTTCAGTTTTAGAAAAAATTTTCAAACTAAGAAACTCCAGACTTCACGTCAGTGCTTTAGGTGATTTTTTTCGATAATTCGCTAGAATTTTTTACGGTATCTATGGTCTTGGTAATGCGATCTGGACAAAATTTTCCACGTAGTTTGAATACATTATTCTTCATCTATGTGCAGAATTTCATTTCAAATCAATGAGTAATTTCGAAATTAGGAAAAAAATATATTGAACGGCCATATTTACGGAACCCCTGGTCTAATTTTGATCATTGATGAACGTGGCCTCGGAATTCGCGATCCAAACCTACCCCGAAAATTTCAAGTCCCTAGGCCTTTCTGTTCGAAAGTTATAATTTTCTATGGTTCTGGTCATGAGATCTGGAAAAAATGTAGCTTGAATATATCATTCTCCATTAAAATACAACATTTCGTCACGATCAAATCAGTAGTTTTGAAATGACCAAGAAAACTAAATTTCAAACGACCATATTTACGGAACCCCTAGTCTAATTTTGCTCATTGATAAACGTGACCGCTACATTCGAGATCCACACGTATTCTGAAAATTTCAAGTCCCTATTCTTGGTTCTTGTCATGCGATCTGGACAAATTTTCGCATGTAGCTTGAACAGTTTCGAAGAAATCAGGAGAACAAAATTTCGAACGTAATATTTACGGAACCCCTTTCTGAATTTTGCCCAATAATGAACTCAACCGTTCGAGAGCTATCGCGTTTACGGACGGACAGACTCGAATTTTCCGACGGATTCGTCATCAGTGAGTCGGACATAGTCGATTGAGACTATTTTCGGCTCAAAATTCGAAAAACACAGACATCGTGACGAAATTATATAGCCCTCGTGTAAGTAGTACGAGCGCTCAAAAAGAGATCAAAACAAGCTTGAGATTTCGAATGCATGTCTTGGATTATGTCGGATGAGGATAGAAAGAAAAATTAAATATATCGTCTAGAAATGGGTCAGAAGGTAGGTAAAAAATTACTATTTCTCGATGTTATTAGCGCCACGAACGCGGAATACTGCGGATTGTCGCAGAACTAAAATCTAGAGTGTCGTATTGGCCGGCTTACAATTTTGTCCCATAATTTTTCAGGTGTGTGCTGCTACATCACGATGTCTGATATGATCTAAACTAAGTTTGTTGTTCATCACTCGGTTAGTTCAAACGACTAAAAGTAGATGTCACCCACTCCGTGATTTTTCCCTATTCTTCACTCGAGGCCTAAAAAGGAACCACTGTATTGAGCATAGATAAAGGAATATATTCCTTCATCTATGGTATTGAGGAAGACAACAGACAACACACAATACAGGTTCAAAAAAATCAATAATCTATAACAATTTTTCAAGGGGACAAGCTGTTTTAGCTGTTATTTTCCAAAATTTTGAAAGTGTAAACGTCGTTACACACATTTATATTTATATTAAATGAACAGAAATAAATTTTTGTATCAACTTTTTTTTAATTTTAATGTGTTTCCCCTGCAACTTGAATTCTTCAAAAGTCGTCAAAAAGAAGTATTCTTCTGTCAAAATGTCACCAAATTATAAAGATTTAAACAGTTTCACCTACCTCTGACATTTGTTCTAATTCATGTTTTTGATATTGAAAAACACAAGAAACACAAGGATAAAGGATCCAATGTTCAAAATATGCCATTTAAGAACAAAGGCATATGTTATCGCTACTTCAAACAAACAAATAATTTAAATTCTCAAAAACTATGATAACACTGTAGGAACTATTTATAATGAGAAGATAATACCACAATTCAATAAGAAGTAAACTTCTACTGCATTTTCATTTATCAGTTGCAATAATGAGAAATGGTAAAGGGAATTGTAGTTTTGAAGAAGTGCATGATGAATAGTTTTCGATAAAGAGTGATAATAAGGAAAATCATGGAAAAAAAACTCAAAAGAGTATGTACACCAACTATGGAAATTTTCAATAATTAAAATGTTATTCTCCAACAGATGCAAAGTTTCAGTAAGGAGACCAATGCTATATGGGCAGCATGGATACGAATGGGTAATCGAGAGGTTTCGAGAGAGGCTGTAGCAAAAGGAACTCATGTGGACCTGGCTATAAAATTTTTATCAACCCGAAACGAAATATCACAAATCGATGCGGAAACTTGGTTCAGAAACGAAGTGAGTAATATCAATATAGTCTATGTTTAAAATTATTTAATTACAATTTGTAGGTTCTAACTTGGGTCCAGGAACTTCTGAGAAGAAAACAAATACACAAATCGAAACATATCTTAATTAATGCTGGATTTGAACCAATGAAAGAACTTCACAATATGTTTTTCTTGACAACTTCTGTGGAATTGAGGAAATATGTGGGTGATCATTTAATTGAACAGAAATATATGGAGGAAAACACGAAAAATCTCTGGACCTTTCTCGAAATCATTCTTGTAAATCGTAATAGTGTTGTTGGTTTTTCAGTATGTGAATCTGTGGCTGATCTATATAAAAAGAGTGCAGAGTGGCATTCGAAAGTGTCTTCTATTCTGTTTCTTCTGGTCTATGGTGAGTAATTTTTGATCAATTTCCTTCAAAAAATATCATGATGGGATAACTTGACACATATTGCATTTTCAGATAATCATTTGGTTCCATTCATCAAGCCGATGGATCTTTTCAAATATTTAATAGCCACTAGCGATGAATTAATAAAATGTTGGATAGCCTCAAGTTTCGGGAACCCAGAATGTGTTGAAATCATTTGCAATTCCAATGTACTGGATTTTTTCACGAAAAATAGTATAACGGAGGAAATGTTGCAAGTTTTGAACTGTGAACATATAGGATTATCTAAAAATTTGAAGGAGGATATATTCAATGAGCTGTGTAAATATGGAGTCTTCATGAAGGATGAAAAATCGGATCTAATCAAGCTTCTGAAACGTTTTTTGAAATTTGATATTTCATCTATTTATGATGTATTACAATCAGAAAAATCTTCCGTGGACATCAAGGATTTTATAAAAATGCTCAATGATTATTGTGTAGACCATCGTATTTTCACGGTACTTGGTGAATGTTCAAATTACTTACCTTTAGAAAATTATAAAAATTTGATATCATCGCATGTAGACTTATTGATTCAGTATAAATCATTGAAGTGGGATTGTGAAGATAGTTTAAGGACAAACATAATGGCTACAATAGACTATATAAGAAAATGTGATTACAAGGAGTACTTTGAGAAGAATCCACTCGTTTTGTGTAGCTTGATAATGTTCACCAACAATGTGAAATTCCTTGATGCTTTCAATGAAAGAATTACTGTTGGAGGAGTGGAGATATCCAAGTATTACAATTCTATACTTTCTAAATTTGGAATAATAAGGAAATCAGTCAGTAAGAATGAGGAATACGAAGTGTATTGCAATAAAAGCTATTATGCTTTACTCGAGAAACATTTGAAAATAAACACAAGAAAACTGTTTGAATTCAGATATACAAATGTGGGATTACCCCATTTCAACTGTGATAGATTAGTACAAAAGTATGGTTATAAAAAAGAATTAGATTATGTATTTTATCTCAGAGAGTTAAGACCAAGCATAGCTTCTAAGTTAGTGATATTGGAGCGAGTGCAAATAAAAGATGTTGGCAATAAAGATGAAATCGCAGAAAAGCAAGTGAAAAAGGTGTTTAAAACTGCCTTAAACGATTTCGAGAATAAGGAACTAGCTTGCAGTTGTATTTGTTTCCTAGAAATGATCGATGTACCTTCACCTAAACTACAGATTTATTTGAATGTGATCGAAATTCTTCATGAAGCCGGATACGATTCCCTGCGGTGTAAAGAAATGTTTGAATATAGTTTAGTCGAAAATGATTTCGAGGGAATCGAGGAACTATTGGAAACCACAGTTTTGTCTGGAATAGACTTCAATTTCCAAAGTGCCATAGACTTCATAACAGCTAAGGAGAAATACGATATCGCATTAAAATTCTGTAGAGTTAACAACTCGAAACCACCTGAAGGTTTTCTCAAGAACTGTGCAATGACTAACGATTGGTTATCCTTCATGATATTTGCTCAGATCCATTGTTACCCCCCCGACCAAATCAAGGAAGTTTGTCAATGCTTCAAAAACCCTTTCTATTTGGAACACATTCTACACTGTGTAACCTACGACATCCAAGTGGAAGAAGAAAATGCATTGATGAAAGGAAGGGACCCACGCAAGGCCTTTCTGTCCAGAATCGGTGTGCGATTGAGCAGTGATTCTTCAGGGTCTTACGACACGTACTCGCTCAAGACTCAGTCGGTGACAAGGAGTGATTCGTTGGACGTTTTGGAGATCGATATCTTGAATACGAAGGCGACGTTGTTACAGACTTTGATCAGGTGCCACAACAGCGTCGATCCCCCCAAGGCTTTGCTTCAAGCCTGTCACATGTATAGACATCCAATTCTTGCTATTCTCGCCACTTGTTACGAGGTAAGTTATAATAACATTGACTTTATACAAGACAGTGGCGACAATGGGGATATAAGTTCCGCCCAGCCGCCATGTTGCGTCAAAATTCAAATGAAATGGTACTGGAATAGTCGTGTTTTTAACGAAATATTCAAATAGTAACTGTGCTTTATTGTTTTGATATAAATGGCCATCGACCAAGGGTCCTTCAGCCTTTTGAATTCTTTTTTTTTCATAATTTAAAATGTTTACATTTCATAGTGTAATATTATTTAGGTAATTGGAATTTAACATTTTCAAAAAAGTCTGTGTGGGATATTTTCTTGAAGATTTGTTTATTCCATCATGATGGTATGTTCGTTTATGTCATTCTGTTCCATCAGCTTAAAATGAAATTTCTTATTTAGTCTCTTGATTCTTTCGTTTATTGGTTCAATTCCTGTCTCTTCATATAAAAGTTGATTTGGAGGATTATGGAGAACATTATTTGGGTGTCGCATTCTTGTTATTTTCCTTAGGGCTGTTGTCTCTGCAACTTGTAAGTTTTTTGTTGGTCTAGGTTTGCAGTTAGCGAACAGTGGGTGTGCATATTCAATCAAGGGTCTACATATGGTCTTATATATTTTTGCTGCAGTAGGTATGTTAATTCCTTGTTTCTTGTATGCTAATTTGGAAAAATATGCGGCTCTGGAAATTGTCTTTTTTTTGACCATCTTTGTGTGAGCATTAAAGTTGCATCTGTTGTCTATCTGAACTCCTAAATATCTGACAGTTGGTGACGGTTTTATATTTATACCATTAATGTCTAGAGTTGGTGAATTTGGGTTGATTATGTGATCAAATATGATTATCTGGGACTTAGTTGGATTTGGATTCAAACTCCATTTATGAAACCATTTTGTGATTGTATTTACGTTTCATCAGTTATCCAAAATCATCATTATTATAGAAGGAAATGGGATATTCTTTAAGGAAATATTGGATTCTTCTAAACATTAAACACTTTTTCAAATTCTTTTTTTTATTGAAAAGTTTGTGTTTCAAATATGAATAACAATAAATTTATGAAAGCCCAATATAAACATTTTTCTATTGTTTAATTGACTTTTACAATTGCAATTTGAAATATAAATATATTACACCTACCAGTAACTAGACGAAAAATCAGTAGCAATATTATAAGGACCGCTCTCCCAATGAGTTTTGAGCGCTCGTACAACTTACACGAGGGCTATATCATTTCGTCACGATGTCTGTATTTTTCGAATTTTGAGCCGAAAATGGTCTCAATCGACTATGTTCGACTCACTGATGACGAATCCGTCGGAAAATTCGAGTCTGTCCGTCCGTCCGTAAGCACGATAACTCTCGAACGGAACGACCTAGAGACTTGAAATTTTCAGTGTGGGTTCAGTTCCCGAATGCCTCGGTTGAGTTCGTTAATGGGCCAAGTTCCACCAGGGGTTACGTAAATATGGCCGTTCAAAGTTTTGTTTCCCTGATTACTTGAAAACTACAGATTTGATCGAGATGAAATTTTGCACTCAAATGGAAAATGAGGTGTTCAAGCTACATGTGAAATTTTGTCCAGATCGCATGACCAGAACCATAGAAACCATAGAAAATTGTAACTTTTGAACGGAAACGCCTAGAGACTTGAAATTTTCAGGATAGGTGTGGATCTCGAATGTCGTGATCACGTTTAACTATGAGCAACATTATACAAGGGGTTCCGTAAATACGCTCGTTTGAAATTTTGTTTTCTCGATAAATTCGAAACTACGGATTCGATCGAGATGAAATTTTGTATTTTAATCGAGAATGATATATTGAAGCAATATTTTGTCCAGATCGCATTACCAGAACCATAGAAACCATAGAAAATTGTAACTTTTGAACGGAAAGGCCTAGGAACTTGAAATTTTCAGGGTGGGTTTGGATCGCGAATATCGCGGTCACGTTCATCATTGAGCCAAATAAGACTAGGGGTCCCGTAAATATGGCCGTTCAAAATATTTTTTTCCTGATAGTTTCGAAACTACTGATCGGATTGTAATGAAATTATGCACCTAGCTGAGGAATAATGTATTCAAACTACGTGCAAAATTTTGTCCAGATCGCATCACCAAGACCATAGATATTGTAGAAAATTCTGGCGAATTATCGAAAAAAAATTGATCAGCTGAAACACTGACATGCAGTCTGAAGTTTCGTCTAAGTTTCAGAATTTTTGCGACAGCTGTCGAAAATTCCTTCAATTGATTTCTAAAACTGGAAAATGCGAATCTACCTACAAGATGCATGTACGAGCGCTCAAAAGCTCCTGCCTTCACGGCAGTGCTTTTCGTAATTTTTTATAGTCAAATAAACGTTCATCTTCGAGAAAATCACAAAGTTTTCACAAATCACTAAGTGAACAACAAATATTTTGACGCAACATGGCGATTTATACCACGTGACGGGGACAACCAATCAAAAAGTGGACATCTATTGTCGCCACTGTCCTGTATAAGGTCACTGTAGTTTTAATCAACTCCATCCCCAAAAATAGTCTGTTTAATCCAGAAAATCAATAATTTCTGCTTAACCCTGTAGCCGGACTCGTTGCACACAAACTGGTTGACATGGCTGGTGGTTTCTTGTGATCTCCATAGGATCTATAAAAATGTTGAGCAAATTGTCACATTAGCAGGCATAACAATGGAAGTTTTGAATAAAGCAATGGAGAATAGATTTCCAGCCACGTTATTGCAGAGTTTCCAAATATTCTTCCCTGTAAGTACAAAAAGATGTTCGTTTTCTATGAAAAAAAATAAGTTAAAATAGTTTTTCTTACTTCTGGGACTAAAATGGCAACTTCACACCATTCTGACAGGGCTGAAGTGACCTTGGGCTTTGGATTGAATTTAAATTTCAAATTTATGGTTTTCAGGACAACGGTTTGAAGCATTTCCTCAAATTTCTACAGCTGGGTATTCAAAACATATTCGACCTAGACTTGATGTCCAACGAATTAACAGCCTTCCAAAAGTCCCTGAAAATTTGCAGAAAATCGAGTATCCTATTGGAATTCGACCGAGAAATTACATATTTGAATAACAGATTTTGGTTAGAGGAAGCCGCCCTCACCCTTATGGCTTCCGCTCTTGAATACAACTTCAAATCAACGTACGATCAAATAGCTTTTCTCAATGTGATTAAAGAACTCAAAGTTCAAGAAATATTCTGTATCGAAGTACCCGTTTTATCTTCGGTGTTGAACGTATTGACTGCCTTGTATGAGGATGGGAGTAGGGTTTCTCTCGATTTAAAGAGAGCCCTTAGTGTGGTCTATCACCGGGAAGCCATAATAAAGTGTCAAAATGATCTTCTGCGCCAGAAACACTTCAGTACTGCTTTAAAAGTTGCGCAAATTGGGAATTTGCCCAGCGATTTGGTCATTTTGATGGAATGGGAGGATAAATTTGGGAACAGAGAGGAAAATGCGAATTTCTGGGAGGATTGTAACGAATCATTCAAATTTCACGATGTAACGGCCGATAGAGTTGTTGAATTTTATTCGAATTCATCGGATAAGATAAGCGACGAACTCGAGAAGTTCGAGGTTTCCAAATTGGCATACCAGTGGGCAAGGAACTTTCAGTTATCTTACCAGTTTGACCTGGAGAAAGTTATGCTATTGGATTATATTAGACTGGATGACAAACTGAAAAATCCCGAGTTGTTGGAAATACACAGTGAAACTCACCTCTACAAGGATATTTTGAGCAAAATGGAGCAACTACCAGCAAAAGATACGTCGGATGAACCTGAGTTTAGAGTTTCCGATCTCATCTCTCTGGCGTTAGACAAAGATAACTTCTTCTTCGCTTTGCGACTGGAAAGGATGTTTTCTTGTAAAAGCGTCGATTTGGAAGTTTTGAAGATGTGCTTCAGTTTGGCGGAAGGTTTGCTGATGCCGAATCAACTCAGCATGAAGGAGAAGATGTTGCTGAATAAGAATTCAAGCTTCAAGAGTTATAGTGCAAGCAGAAGAACGGTATTCTCCAGTCGGCTCTCCGGCCTAAATCTAAGTGAGTATGTAATCATAAATAAGTATTCTACAGAGGAACTTCATTGAAATTAATAATAATAATAATTTATTGAATCCCTTAAGACATTCTACATGTATAGAAAGGGTCAAACATCAAATTATTTTCAAAAGACAACTATCGAATTAACAAAGAAAAAATTACGAAAAGCACTGCCGTGAAGGCAGGAGCTTTTGAGCGCTCGTACATGCACCTTGTAGATAGTTTCGCATTGTCCAGTTTTGGAAACCAATTGAGGAAATTTTTGACAGCTGTCAAACGAATTTTCAAACTGGGGCGATAATCCAGACTTCAAGGTTACCAATTTTTTTTTCGATAATTCGCTAAAATTTTCTACGGTATCTATGGTCTTGGTGATGCGATCTGGACAAAATTTCGCACGTAGTGAATACATTATTCCTCAGCTAGGTGCAAAATTTCATTCCAATCAGATCGGTAGTTTCGAAATTATCAGGAACAGAATATTTTGAACGGCCATATTTACGGAACCCCTAGTCTAAGTTTGCTCATTGATGAAGGTGACCGTGAAATTCGCGATTCAAACCCACCCTGAAAATTTCAAGTTCCTAGGCCTTCTATTTCGGAAGTTATAATTTTCTATGGTTTCGATGGTTCTGGTTATGAGATCTGGACAAAATGTTGCTTTAATATGTCATTCTCGTTTAAAATACAAAATTTTATCTCGATCGAATCCGTAGTTTCGAAATTATCGAGAAAACAAAATTTAAAACGACCTGATTTAAGGAACCCCTAGTATAATTCTGCTCATTGATAAACGTGAACGCCACATTTCAGATCTACACCTATCCTGAAAATTTCAAGTCCCTAGGCCTTTCCGTTCGAAAGTTATGATTTTCTATGGTTTCTATGATTCTGGTCATGCCATCTAGAGAAATGTAGCTTGAATATATCATTCTCCATAAGTATACAAAATTTCGTCACGATCGAATCTGTAGTTTGGAAATTATCAAGAAAACTAAATTTCAAACGACCATATTTACGGAACCCCTAGTATAATTTTGCTCATAGATTAAAGTGATCACGACAATCAAGATCCACACCTATCCTGAAAATTTCAAGTCCCTAGGCGTTTCCGTTCAAAAGTTACAATTTTCTATGGTTCTGGTCATGCGAGCTGAACAAATTTTGCAAGTAGCTTGAACACCTCATTTTCCAGTAGAATGCAAAATTTCATCTCGATCGAATCTGTAGTTTCAAAGTAATCAGGAAAACAAAATTTCGAGCGGCCATATTCACGGAACCCTTAGGCGGATTTTGCCCAATAACGAACTTAACCGAGGCATTTGAGATTTGAACCTACACTGAAAATTTCAAGTCTCTAGGTTGATCCATTCGAGAGTTATCGTGCTTACGGACGGACAGACTCGAATTTTCCGACGGATTCGTCATCAGTGAGTCGAACATAGTCGATTGAGGTCATTTTCGGCTCAAAATTCGAAAAATACAGACATCGTGACGAAATGATATAGCCCTCGTGTAAGTTGTACGAGCGCTCAAAATAGAAAGAAAATCAGAGAGAAAAATAGAAAAAACAGTGATAATTATACAATATACAAGATATCCTTAAACTAAAAATACAAAGAAACATAAAACCAGCTACTTTTACTCTATTACTGCTTCGAAGTATTCCATCCTAGTGTAAAAGCACTTTTTCAAAGAAATTTTTTGATCTCTTTCTTAAAGTTCGAAAACTTTAACATTTTTAACCTATCTGGTAAATGATTATAAAATTTCATTCTGGAAGTAATAATTGATTCTAAATAATAATATCTACGGGGTGTCAACTTTTAAAAGGGCCAAACTTCAGGGGGAGATCATACATGAGATTTGCAACAAAAATGTCATATAACACATGGTCGAAATGTTGACGGTTATTCTTCAATTTAACATTTCTTGATTTCAAGGAATATTTCAAGTTTTTCCATCAAATCAAGAAATGTTAAATTAAAGTGAATTAAAATAGACACCTGTATAATCTTCTTGTCGGAAGTCATTTCATGAAAGTCCCACAATAATCTCTGAAACTGTTAGAAATTCAGATCCAATTCCATAATTTATTGTTGGTTTCACAGTTTCCCCTTATCAATATTCGTCTTCGCCTATCATCAATACCGAGTCAACTTCAGAAGGAGTGGGAGAAGAAGTTCTGGGTATACTCAGAACCTTGTCTGAAAAATTAGTGACTGGATCACAAATAGCTTCGAAAATCATTCAGACATATCGAGTGAGCCTAATGGTTCAAGTGCCTTATCACGCCGTTCTTTCCAACACCGATGCGGATTTCTTGAAAATTTCACTGGATAAGGATTGTTCGACGAAATTGGAATTAGTTCACGATTTCGTTTCAATTCATAAATGGAGCAGAGTGCAGGTATGGAATAAATGGATATGGATATTGTGAAAATTCATATGATTTTTCCAGGTGTCTGATTTGATCTGCGAACAGCTGATAAACCATTTACAGAATTACGTCCAATCCAAAGCCGACGTCCCCATGATGTGGGACTTGAACCTGAACACCCACTTTCACTACATCCTGCGCCTTTTTCCACAAGACTGTTCGATACTAGGTAGAAAAATATTCAACTACGCCCAGGTCCTCTTCAGATCCCACATGACTTTCACCAACGAAATCAAAATGAACGAACTAACGTTCATAGTGGAACTCCTGATAAAGGCCAACGACTGCTTCACGTCAGATTGTAACATGCAGGGAATATCCAACGTTTTGAACCAAGGAAAAACGATCGTGATGTATCTGGTGACGTTGAGAAGTTGGAAATTGATCGTTAGGTTACTGACGGGAATCGCCAGGTATTCCGAGATGAACTACGTCTTCCAAATCCTGAAAGACAACGAACAGTTCGAGTATCTGCTGATGAAAGGTTCGAACCGGGATAACGCCCTGAAAATCGCCCTGTTGGCCTATTTGAAGAAGAACTGTCCGGTCGAGAAGGATCTGTATAAGATGGTGGCCCTGCACTTTGCCATGTTCTCCGAAGTCGCCGTCTTGTGGGAAAACGACGCGGTGGGCGTAATCAAGAACCTTGTCGGTATTTCGAAGCTGGAAATGCAGAATAACAAGATAAATCCGGATACCGAACCATACGTTTTATTCACAAACACCGAGGGAACGAGGCTGTGCTTGTCGAAGGTGAGATTGGATTTGGGAAGGTCGGTTTATTGTTTTACACTCGAATTTTTCAGGCTATGGAGAATTACACATACGCCACCGAGTTTTATTTGCAAGGTGAAAAATTGATGAAAGCCATGCATACTGCCAAACAGGCCGAACTTATAGCTTTACAGTTGTCACTTTTTAATGGTTCGTCTTCATCTAACACTGCAGTGTGCGTTTTAGATTTAGAAGAGAGTCAATTGGTGAATCTAATTTCATCTCAACTAAGGTGAGTGTAGTTGTTATTTACTAATTCAAGCAGTGGCGGAGCAAGAAATTATAATTTGGATGTGGGAAAGATACATTTTGCAAGGTGAAGCAAGAAAACTTTCTCATAAAAAAAACACTTAAGGGTGTTAGACCCTTTAACACGAAACGTGGATTCCGGTAGATAGCAGTACGTAGTTGAAAATTCAGTCAACTAAAAATTGTGCACACCCAATATTGAAAAAAGTTCCATCCTTCGAGTAAGGTAGTTCGAAATATTCATTTCACTTCTCGAACATCTGGTACCTAATCATGTTTACCATCCAGTTTATGCCCCATAGTTAAGAAGTAGAGATTTGAAAGCTCTCCTAGATTTAGATTTTGGTAAACGTTGAATGATTTTCGTGTTTTGAGATGTGCTTTTTTTATTGTGAATCAGAAAAATCTAACTTCTACGTACTTTCCAACCGATTGTATTGGATATCATAGTTTTTGAGCGCTCGTTCTACTTACACGAGGGCTATATCATTTCGTCACGATGTCTGTATTTTTCGAATATTGAGCCGAAAATGGTCTCAATCGACTATGTTCGACTCACTGATGACGAATCCGTTGGAAAATTCGAGTCTGTCCGTCCGGACGTATAAAAGATAACTCTCGAACGGAATGTCCTAGAAACTTGAAATTTTCAGGGTAGGTTCAAATCTCGAATGCCGCGGTTAAGTTCGTTATCGGGCAAAATTCGCCCAGGGGTTCCGTAAATATGGCCGCTCGAATTTTTGTTTTCTTGATTATTTCGAAACTATAGATTCGATCGAGGTGAAATTTTGTACTCAGATGAAGAATAACGTATTCAACCTACATGCATAATTTTGTCCAGCTCGCATGACCAGAACCATAGAAACCATAGAAAATTATAACTTTCGAACGGAAAAGCCCAGAGACTTGAAAATTTCAGGATAGGTGTAGATCTCGAATGTTGCGGTCACGTTCATCAATGAGCAAAATTAGACTATGGATTCCGTAAATATGGTCGTTCAAAATTCAGTTTTCTTGATAATTTCAAAACTATGTATTTGATCGTGACGAAAATTTGTATTTGAATTGAGAATGATATATTTGAGCTACGTTTTGTTCAGATCGCATGATCAGAACCATAGAAAACATAGAAAATCATAACTTCCGAACGGAAAGGCCTAGGGACTTGAAATTTTCAGGATAGGTTCGGATCGCGAATTGTGCGGTCACGTTCATCAATGAGCAAAATTAGACTAGGGATTCCGTAAATATAGCCGTTCAAACTATTTTTTTCCTGATAATTTCGAAACTACCTATTGGATTGGAATGAAATTTCGTACATAGATGGAGATTGATATATTCAAACTACGAGGGAAATTTTGTCCAGATCGCATTACCAAGACAATAGACACCGTAGAAAATTCTAGCGAATTATTGAAAAAAAAATTGGTCATCTAAAGCACTGACGTGAATTCTGGATTTTCGCCTCAGTTTGAATTTATTTTGACAGCTGTCAAAATCTTTCCAATTGGTTTCTAAAACTGAATAATGCGAATCTACCTACAAGGTGCATGTACGAGCGCTCAAAAGCTCCTGCCTTCACGGCAGTGCTTTTCGTAATTTTTTTCAATCAGAAATTTTTATTTGTTCTCCAGTTTCTTCATTTTATTTCAATGGAAATTGCTAAAATTACATACCTAATTCCTTTTCTGTTTCTTACGGTCTGAATGCATACAAGTAGCTCCCAAATAAGGAAAAATTAGGATATTTATGTTTTATTTTGTGGAAGCAAGGGTTTATAATTTCTTTCATCGATAATGTTCATTCTTATGTTGCTCGAAAAGCCACAGATAAAACTTCAAATTAATTTTATTCGCGAACACTGTCTCTTGACATATTCCATACTCACAAAGTTTTATAAAAATTACGAAAAGCACTGCCGTGAAGGCAGGAGCTTTTGAGCGCTCGTACATGCACCTTATAGGTAGATTCGCATTATTCAGTTTTAGAAACCAATTGGAAAGATTTTGACAGCTGTCAAAGAAAATTTCAAACCAACACGAAAATCCAGACTTCACGTCAGTGCTTTGGGTCCATTTTTTCGATAATTCGCTAGAATTTTCTACGGTATCTATGGTCTTGGTAATGCAATCTGGACAAAATTATACATTATTCTTCATATATGTGCGAAATTTCATTTCAATCCAATAAGTATTTTCGAAATTATCAGAAAAAATATAGTTTGAACGGCAATATTTACGGAACCCCTAGTCTAATTTGGCTCATTGATAAAAAGGATCGCGAAATTCGCGATCCGAACCTATCCTGAAAATTTCAAATCACTAGGCCTTTTTGTTCGAAAGTTATGATTTTCTATGGTTTCTATGATTCTGATCATACGATCTGGAAGAAATGTAGCTCGAATATATAATTCTCAATTTAAATTCAAAATTTCGTCGAGATCGAATCCATAATTTTGAAATGATCAAGAAAACTGAATTTCAAACGGTCATATTTACGGAACCCCTAGTCTTATTCTGCTCATTGATACACGTGAACGCTACATTCACGATCCACACCTATCCTGAAAATTTCAAGTCTCTAGGCCTTTCCATTACAAAGTTATAATTTTCTATGGTTTCTATGGTTCTGGTCATGCGAGCTGGACAAAATTCTGCATGTAGCTTGAGTACGTAATTATCCATCTGAGTGCAAAATTTCACCTCGATCGCATCAGTAGTTTCGGAGTAATCAGAAAAACAAAATTTCGAGCGGCCATATTTACGGAACCCCTTGGCGAATTTTGCCCAATAACGAACTTAACCGCGGCATTCGAGATTCGAACCTACCCTGAAAATTTCAAGTTTCTAGGACATTCCGTTCGAGAGTTATCGTGTATACGGCCGGCCGGACGGACAGACTCGAATTTTTCGACGGATTCGTCATCAGTGAGTCGAACATAGTCGATTGAGACCATTTTCGGCTCAAAATTCGAAAAATACAGACATCGTGACGAAATGATATAGCCCTCGTGTAAGTTGTACGAGCGCTCAAAAATATTCAATATACCTAGTTTTGAGGTTATTCCAAAAAAAAATTTTCCGGAATAAATTTTAATAGCCTGTGTATCGAAAATAAAACGTTCTTGTCTTTATAATTCAAAAATTATAGAGAGCACTGCCGTGAAGTCAGGAGCTTTTGAGCGCTGGTTCTTCCATTTCGTAGATAGATGCGAAATTTCCAGTTTTAGAAACAAATTGTAAAAATTTTCAATAACCAGACTTCACGTCAGTGCTTCAGGTGATCAATTTTTTTTCGATAATTCGCTAGAATTTTCTACGTTATCTATGGTCTTGGTAATGCGATCTGGACAAAATTTCACACGTATTTTGAATACATTCATCTATGTGCCAAATTTCATTCCAATCCAATCAGTAGTTTCGAAATTATCTGGAAAAAAATATTTTCAACGACCGTGACCGCGACATTCCGATCCAAACCTACCCCGAAAATTTTAAGTCCCTAGGCCTTTCCGTTCGAAAGTTATAATTTTTTATGGTTTCTATGGTTCTGGTTATGCGATCTGGACAAAATGTAGCTTTAATATATCGTTCTCCATTGAAATACAAAATTTCGTCACGATCGAATCGGTAGTTTCGAAATTATCGAGAAAACTGAATTTCGAACGACCATATTTACGGAACCTCTAGTCTAATTCCGCTTATTGATGAATGTGACCGCGAAATTCGAGATCGACACCTATCCTGAAAATTTCAAGTCCCTAGGCGTTTCCGTTCAAAAGTTACAATTTTCTATGCTTTCTGTGGTTCTGGTCATGCGATCTGGACAAAATTTTACATGTAGCTTGAACACCTCTTTCTCCATTTGAGTGCAAAATTTCATCTCGATCAAATCTGCAGTTTCCAAGTAATCAGGAGAACAAAACTTTGAACGGCCATATTTACGGTACACCTGGTGGACATTGGCCCATTAACGAACTTAACCGAGGCATTCGGGAACTGAACCCACACTGAAAATTTCAAGTCTCTAGGTTGTTCCGTTAAAGAGTTATCGGGCTTACGGACGGCCGGACGGACATACTCGAATTTTCCGACGGATTCGTCATCAGCGAGTCGAACCTTGTCGATTGAGACCATTTTCGGCTCAAAAATCGAAAAATACAGACATCGTGACGAAATTATATAGCCTAGTACGAGCGCTCAAAAATGGCAGATAGAAAAACACGAAAAGTGTTCAGTGGCAACACAAACATCAAAAACCCTTTTTGTTTTGAAAACATAAATAATCCGACCTTCTTCGAATGCTGACATCTAGGCCATTAATCAAAACTGAAGGGTATTGTCCACGGTCATTGGTTATTCAGAAATTCAGAGATGGAGCTATTCGATGGGCGTTTAATCCAAACTTAAAACAATGATTATTGGCGATTAAAAAAAAATGAATTAAATTTTTTTCATTGTCAAAAAGTTGTTCTCATGAGCCATTGATCTTTTTATTCGATCTTAACCCACCACCTTTCAAATTAAATATATGTTAATTTATGAAGATTCCCATTTTCAAAATTGATAACATGGAAAAATATTGATTTTTTTTTAGAAAACGTTAAACAGAACTTTTGTGCATACACCCCTGAATGAACATTCAGAAAATTTAATATATCCAAATGCCGTTTATGAGAAATCATTGACACAGTTAACCCTGTGAATCATAGGGCAAATGAAAGTGGTGTACAACCTTAAAATGTTAAATATTTATTTTCAAAAATTCACCAGTAAAACAGGAAAAAATTAAAGAAATAGAATATGAGGCTTTTAGCCTCACTAAACTTGGTATTCTTTGATCTATTTGAGAAGTTTTGTGTTTGACTTTCGTCTTTCTGTATGCATCTCTTTCCAATGCTATATTTATTGTGTATTCTAGTTTTGAGCAGTCGTTAATTGTGGTGGAGGCCTGCGACTACACCCCAGATTGGGCAGCAGTTTTGTTGAAACAATGCGTTCTCCAGAACAATACAAACTATCTGGAACAATTTTTGAATCATCTTCCTCTAACGGAACCCCTCATCAGGGATATTTCGCGTCGTTTCATCGCTATTTACGGCACAATCACTCCGGAGGGCGTGCACAACATGAAGGAAATTTTGAATAAACTCCCTTCTGTTCATGTCAAATATCAAATAGCCAGCGAATTGAGTTTTCACGATGTTGTAGAGGATTTGTTGAATGCCGGGCAGCTTTGTTACTTGAAGGATACTGTTTGGAAGAGGGGTTATAGAAATTCGTAGCACTGCTGTTGAGATTCTGTATTTATTGTATGAGAATGTGTATTTTTGATTTTGTTACCATTGATGAGATTTTATTTCACTTAACATTTTATTTTTGTTGATTTGACATGTAATATTTTATTTTAATTATACCTATTTTTATATATGGGTCATAAGTGATAAATAATGTGTATAATATAATGTAAATCGAGATATATTGAAAGTTATAATTAGTAATGATATTGAAATTTTTGTACAAATATATAAAATCGACGACTTCTAAATTTTTATTTCACAGAAAATTTTGAAGGTTGTTTTCTACCAATAAGAAAAAATTAATGAAAAGCACTGCCGTGATGTCAGGAGCTTTTGAGCGCTCGTTTATCCACCTTGTAGGAAGATTCGCATTTTCCAGTTTTAGAAACAAATTCAAAAAATTTTTGAAAGCTGTCAAAAAAATTTTCAACTGAGACTTCACGTCAGGCTTTGAGTGATTTTTTTTCGATAATTCGCTAGAATTTTTTACGGTATCTATGGTCTTGGTAATGCGATCTGGACATAATTTTCCACGTAGTTTGAATAGATAATTCTACATCTTTGTGCAAAATTTCATTTCAATCCAAAGGGTAGTTTCCAAATTAGCAGGAAAAAAAATATTTACGGAACCCCTAGTCTTATTTTGCTCATTGATGAACGAGACCGCGAAATTCGCGATCCGGACCTATCCTGAAAATTTCAAGTCCCTAGGCCTTTCTGTTCGAAAGTTATAATTTTCTATGGTTCTGGTTATGCGATCTGGAAAAAATGTAGCTTGAATATATCATTCTCCATTAAAATACAAAATTTCGTCACAGTCATATCCGTTGTTTTGAAATTATCAAAAAAACTAAATTTCAAACGACCATATTTATGGAACCCACAGTCTCATTTTGCTTATTGATGAACGTGACCGCGGAATTCGCGATCCAAACCTATCCAGAAAATTTCAAGTCCCTAGGCCTTTCCATTCGTAAGTTATGATTTTCTATGGTTCTGGACATGCGACATGCGATCTGGAAAGAATGTAGCTTGAATATATCATTCTCCATTAAAATACAAAATTTCGTCACGATCATATCCGTTGTTTTGAAATTATCAAAAAAACTAAATTTCAAACGACCATATTTACGGAACCCCTAATCTCATTTCACTCATTGATAAACGTGATCGCGACATTCAAAATCCACACCTATCCTGAAAATTTCGAGTCCCTAGGCCTTTCCATTACAAAGTTATAATTTTCTATGGTTCTGGTCATGCGATCTAGACAAAATTTTGCAAGTAGCTTGAATACGTCATTCTCCATGTGAGTTCAAATTTCATCTCGATCGAATGTGTAGTTTCGGAGAAAAACAAAATTTCGAACGAATATTTACAGAACCCCTGGTTTACTTCTGCCCATTTTGGGGAACTGAACCCACACTGAAAATTTCAAGTCGCTAGGACGTTTTGTTCGAGAGTTATCGTGTATACGGACGGACGGAGAGACTCAAATTTTTCGATAGATTCGTAATCAGTGAGTCGAATCTGGTCGATTGAGACCATTTTCGGCTTGAAATTCGAAAAATACAGACATCGTGACGAAATTATATAGCCTATCGGTACTTTGGCAACCTGAAACTTTTCTGGAAATTTCAAACCTTCAGGAGGGAAACCTAAGCGAAAATAATTGGATATTTTCGAATATGCAGACTTCCTCATTCGTTCAGTGGGGCAGCTAGGAAGGGATTTTGGGACTACAGCACTTTTTACGGTCTACAAATTGAGACTTATTCACATATCTTCGCTCGGAATTGGGTAAAATGCCAGATTTCAATTCCACCAATTTTGAGTCATTGTTGAGAAACTTTCCAACATAGAATCATGAAATTCGGAATGAGTATTGGTATGATGTTGGTCAATCGAAGAAAAATTACCGCAAGGTTTTTTTGCTAATGGTCCGTGAGTTATTAAGTACTGTTTATAAGTTAGGCGATTTTTTTGGCGAAAGCGTTGAGAGTTATGCTACTAATCTTTCGGGCATGTGTATAACTGGTAGCCTACTTCGTGGATGAAATCTTGCGTGATTCAGCTGGCTGGGACTGTCTTAGACGTAAAACTTGAAAAAAAAATTGAAAAAAATACTGATGCACGAAATTGAAAATGTTTCCAAAATCACATTTAGGTAAACATTGAAATGTTGATAAGATATTTCAAACATATGAAACTAAAATATAAAAGATTCTCAGTCGAAACTTTATATTGCTAATTCTCGGTGTTTCAGTAGGGTTTGTAGAGGCGCTAATACAATTGATTTAGAAAAAAATTTGAAAAGCACTGCCGTGAAGTCAGGGGCTTTTGAGCACTCGTTCATCCACTTTGCAGGTAGACTCGCATTTTCCAGTTTTAGAAACCAATTGCAAAAATTTTTGATAGCTGTCAAAAAAAAAATGACAGCAGATATTTGTCAATTATGCCGAATCAGCTAGTACAGAAATATAAGGATTTTTTATTTAATAATTCGTTGGAATTCAAAACGATTCTGGTAACGAAAACTGGAAAAAATTTGGCTTGAATATATCATTTCTATTCAAATACTAAATTTCAAACGACCATATTTACGGAACCCCTGGTCGAATTTTAGCCAATAACGAACTAAACCGCGGTATTCGAGATTTGAACCTACCCTGAAAATTTTCAAGTTTCTAGGAATTCCAGATATTTACGGAACCTCTAGTCTAATTTTGCTCATTGATGAACGTGATCGCGACATTCGAGATCCACACCTATCCCAACCAAGTCCCTAGGCCTTTCCGTTCGAAAGTTATAATTTTCTATGGTTCTGGTCATGCGATCTGGACAAAATTGTAATTCGTTTTCTTTCGTTATTTGTCAATGTGACAAAAAATTTCAGTAGTTATTTCGTTGTGAATTAACTTCATTGAGGATAAAAGTATATTCATCAAACTTAACAAAATCTAGTTCTCACTTTTTTTGGTAGGAAACATTGTCATCCCGTCTATCTCGAAAATTCGATGAACCATACATCACCGAAATTGCAAATAACATCGGCTGATTCCTCTTCGTCCTGGTTGCTGGATGCCAGTCAATATAAAATAAACTTTAGGGCGAAATTAATGGAAATTTCTCTATCTCTTCAGCCGCGACAAGCGAACTATCAATCAACCCTAACCACTCCGCCATCGAGCCCGAGTTCCCGGTTTCCCGACTGCAAAAACAATTCCCAATTTCCATCGTACGTTGCCGAATTTCGCATACACTACCCAACAAGACTAATGGATCGACGGAGAGACGAATCATTTTTATATTTTGAATTAATACGATATGGTTTGTCCACTGTTAAATCATTCAAGAGTATATTTTCCATATCGCCAAGAGTAACCCATCAAAATCCAGAAAACATGAAGGGATTCCGAAGGTTATTTAGCGGATTCACCAAAATTGTTTTCAATAGCGCATCCACCAGAAATTGTCAGTCATCAATTTTCAGTTGTTAGAAGTCGATAAAAGAGTTCTATATTATATTTTATTCTGGATTTCGAAAATGTTAGAGCTTTCCATAGGCGTATATAGAAAAAAATTTGGAGGGGCTGAGATATCACCCCAAACCCTTGGAACTAAATAAATTATTAATTAATGCTGCTTTCCTCAAGTTTTTATTTGGAATTCGATTCATACCAGGAATATTTACATTTTAAACGTACAAAATAAGTATGTTCTGTACAGGTAGAATATATATTTGTTATTCTATTTTTAGTTTTGTTTTAATCGTTTTGTTCCTTCTCCAATTTTTCAAATATTGGGGTTTTCGATGAATTCCAGCCGTGAAAGACCGAACCTTTATTCCGAATTCCAGTTTATTTGTACAATCACGTAGTCCGACCTCCTCAGACGCCGTTCTTGCGTAGAGAGGCAACTCCGTTACGGGACGTGTAAATGAACTACGGGGGATGTACGACGCTTAATATCAACGTCAAGAACATCGTTAATCTTCTCCTGCCTACATAGAATGTAATTATCGGGATATAGAATATATTGACTCGAATTCATTGTGAATGATGGCATAAAAAGGTTTTCCGGTGTCGGAACCCTTCCACTTTCCGCTCCGCATTCATCGAAATACCTCATTCTAGGTTGCTGGAGGGGGAAGAAAAGGAGCGAAAGCGATAATTTTCCAAATGGTTCACTATTTTCAAGTCATATCGTTTCATCGAAAACAAAAAAAAATTATAAAAAGCCCTGCCATGAAGTCAGGAGATTTTGAGCGCTCGTTCATCCACTTTGTAGGTAGATTCGCATTTTCCAAATTTTCCAATTATTGAAGACATTTTTAACAGCTGTCAAAAAATTACAGCAGCTCTCTGTCAATTATGCCGAATAAGCTGTTACAGAAATATATATATTTTTTGTTCAATAATTCCTTTGAATTTAAAATGGTGGAAAAAATGTAGCTTAAACATTCTCCATTAAAACACAAAATTTCGTCACGATCGAATGCGTAGTTTTGGAATTATCAAAAAAACTAAAGTTCAAACGACCATATTTACGGAACCCATGGTGGAATTCTGCCCATTAACAAACTCAACTGCGGTATGAAAATTTCAAGTTTCTAAGTCGTCTCCTCCGAGAGTTATCGTGTATACGGTGGGCCGGACGGACAGTCTTGAATTTTTCGACGGATTCGTCATCAGTGAGTCGAACCTCGTCGATTGAGACCATTTTCGGCTCAAAATTCGAAAAATACAGACATCGTGACGAAATGATATAGCCCTCGTGTAAGTAGAACGAGCGCTCAAAAATTAATCTGTCCTTTTGATATCTGAATGCACCGGTTGAGTTCTTGAAAAAAGGTTTCGTAGATATAGCATATAGCCCACCGAATATTTTTGTTTCAATAATTCGAAAATTTTCGATTGGATCCAATTGAAACTTCGTAGGTAGTTGTGAAATAACGATAAGAAGATTCATTGGAAATGGAAATATGGAATAAGTATATCAATATATTCTCGAGAAAAATGTGATTTTCAAAAAAGAATTTTTTTAATTTTTCTAGTGTGACGATCCTAACTAGAAAAATTTAGAAAAGCACTGCCGTGAAGTCAGGAGCTTTTGAGCGCTCGTTCATCCACCTTGAAGGTAGATTCGAATTCTCCAGTTTTTGAAACCAATTGGAAAGATTTTGACAGAACATTTCAAACTAAGGCGAAAATCCAGACTTCTCGCCAGTGCTTTAGGTGAATTTTTTTTTCGATAATTCGCTAGAATTTTCTACGCTATCCATGGTCTTGGTAATGCGATCTGGACAAAAATTCCCACGTACTTTGAATACATTATTCTTCATCTATGTGCGAAATTTCATTCCAATCCAATGAATAGTTTCGAAATTATCAAAAAAAAAATAGTTTGAACGGCTATATTTACGGAACCCCTAGTCTAATTTTGCTCATTGATGAACATAACCACGAAATTCACGATCCGAACCTATCCTGAAAATTTCAAGTCCCTAGGCCTTTCCGTTCGAAAGTTATTATTTTCTATGGTTTCTATGGTTCTGATCATGCGATCTGGAAAAAATGTAGCTCGAATATATCATTCTCAATTTAAATACAAAATTTCGTCACGATCAAATCCATAGTTTTGAAATTATCAAGAAAACTGAATTTCAAACGGCCATATTTACGGAACCCATAGTCTAATTCCGCTCATTGATGAACGGGACCGCAAAATTCGAGATCCACACCTATCCTGAAAAGTTCAAGTCCCTAGGCCTTTCCATTACAAAGTTATTATTTTCTATGGTTTCTATGGATCTGGTCATGCGAGCTGGACAAAATTTTGCATGTAGCTTGAACACTCAATTCACCATCTGGATGCAAAATTTCATTTCGATCGAGTCAGGAGTTTCGAAGTAATCAGGAAAACAAAACTTCGAGCGGCCATATTTACGGAACCCTTGAGCGAATTTCGCCCAATAACAAACTCAACCGCAGCATTCGAGATTCGAACCTACCCTGAAAATTTCAAGTTTCTAGGACATTCCGTTCGAGAGTTATCGTGTATACGGACGGACAGACTCGAATTTTTTGACGGATTCGTCATCAGTGAGTCGAACATAGTCAATTGAGACCATTTTCGGCTCAAAATTCGAAAAATACAGAGATCGTGACGAAATGATATAGCCCTCGTGTAAGTAGTACGAGCGCTCAAAAATTGAAAAAAAATTTTTTTAAAAGTCACATTTTTGTCTATAATATATTGATATACTTATTCTATATAATTATTTGATTCTCCAAGTGTCGATTCTATAACATGCAACAAAAAATTTCGTTGAAATGTGCTTGTAGTTGAAATAGAGATAAAATATTATACAGGATGTTCCTAAATTGGAGGTACAAACGAAAAGGAGAGATTCCTTAAGTCACTTTGAGAAAAAAAATTCCCATAAACATGGGATCGCAAAACTTTCGTTTTCGATATACAGGGTGTTGAAGTTTGAATTTTTTTTCATAGTATCTACACTGCACAAGATATTCAACTGAAATTTGGCATATATATTACAATTGAGAGATTACACCATGTGACATGCCAATTTCGTTAGCAAATATACAGGGTGATATTTTTTCTGGAACACTGTCCCCTGTTTTTCGCCAGGATGTTTTTTAGGTGAGCCACTGTTAATTTGGAAAAATGTAAAAAGCAGCTTTGCTGTAATACTTAACTAACTAAATTTTGAACGATCATCTCGAAATCCTCAGAAAAATCCAAATTATCATAAAAATTCAATAAGTAAGCTTTGGTGAATTAATTCATTGTTAATTCTGACACAATTCTGACACTTTTGTGTTGAATATCTCGTGAAGTGTAGATACTATGAGAAAAATTCAAACTTCAACACACTGTATCTCGAAAACGAAACGTTTGCGATCACATGTTTATGGGACTTTTTTTCTTAAATTACTTGAGGAATCTTCCCTCTTCGCCTGTACCTCCAATTTAGGAACACCCTGTATATGCATGGTTTTTCAAGAAATAATTATGTGATATTCGAGAAAATAGCGCTTTAACAACAACAAAATTCAATTTATTTCGAAGAACCATTCTTACAAATCATTCAAATGTTCAAATTAAATACGAAACATGTCCAAAAAAAAATCACTTGCAATTCCTGGGTAGAGAAGCCCTCTGATTTGGCAAGATATTGTCTCAAGTAATTGGTCCAGTGCGCGGCGATTGGTCAGTACTGGTAACGTCACATCCACGAGCGTTTTCCTCAAAGTTCAAACAGTATCATTCCTTCTTCGAAAAAAAAATATTCATTTTTTTCTGTTTCATTTGCGATCTCACCTTTTCATAGCCTTTTTCAACTTTCTCGCTACTAAAACTCTTGGAATCTTCCTGAACCCATTATCCGTTGAAACCTATTCCACGATTATTCAAAATTGTAACCTTTCCCAATCTAAATTTGTAATTAAACACTTCATTAATTCATTTTCTCGATGATCTTCCCCGACGCTCAGCTATACAGGTATTTTTCTGAGGTCTTGATGGAAGATTGGACGATTAGTCAGTGATTCAATAATGTATTATACCTTATAAAGCATGTAATTTTTCTTAAATTACACGTCATTTACGAGATGGGCGGGTGCTGCTTACAATCCATGATTAATTGATTATTATACACGGCGCTAATGGCTCTTGATACTCCCCAGATTAAAGCGGATAATATTGGCCTTACAAGAGACGGACCCAGGAGGGGAAATTGGAATTTCGACGAGGGTGTTTCTCTTAGTGCCCAAGTTGGTTTTTTCAAATATTTTGTGAAATCAATGGGACGATTGAAAAACGGAAATATCGGACGCCACTGGTCGAAGTGGTCGAACCAACCACAAACGTCGCACTTAATTCCTCTATTTCAATGGAATCATTCACCTTGGTTTTTGCATTTTTCTGATAGCTGAAAGCGAGGATTATTTTTATTGTGGGCACTTCCCGATAAATTTCATATTTTTCATGAAATAACAAAATTAGAAATTCTATCTGGTCATAACTGTTGTAGTTATCATGCGATAAGGTAATTCCGATTGATAGGCTTGTAAATTATTACGGTTGAAATTTGCAAGGTAATCACTGAATGTTATTTTCCATCAACTTGTGGTTTTGTCATGAAACTTGCAGCATTATCCCCTCAGTCTCCGCCTATGCCCGCAAGAGCGGGCATCAACATCTATAAAAGACCTATCTGATGGAAAAACAGAGTTAATATTGATAATCTGAGCGAGCAGAGTTATTCTCAAGAAAGCGATGTCCAATATTGACATAACATTTATAGTCCGGACGTACAGTCTCCATGAATACACGTTGGTACCAACCTGTTAATTACTCCTATGGTGGTTAACGTACACAATATAACAACTTATAACTCGATTGATATTTATCTTTAATCCGGCCTTTGTTTGATCAAGAAGAATGCCATCGAATCATTAAGATCGTGGGACACAATTTTAAACCGTAATGAACTCTGAATCGTACCTACCAATGTGCTCGCTCGTTTTTGGTTAATTAATTGTGGAACAATAATGACAGCCACTAGGGAATGGCCAGGAAAAACCTTCTATCGAGCATTCGTTGAGTCAAAATACTTACAACAAAAACAAACTTTTAAAATAAGGATGCGCCGAAGCGTTTTGTTTGAGATTCGGCTGGATACCAAATTTCTCAATGAATCAGCCGAATCGATGGTATTGACACATATATACTTATTGGAAAGACTGTATATGGAAAAGCAAACACCATTGTTACTAAATATATAAAATATCTATCAAACAAATGATAAGATCAACAACTGAATAATGGCTTAAAACATCGCACAAAAAACTCTACACAAAAACAAATTTGTTCTCGCAATAAACATTGCACAAAAAAAAACATAAACTGCAATAACGAACCAGATTCCTACACCCAAATAGTAATTGAATATATAAAAAATAAATACCAACCAGAAACAGCACAAAATAAAAAATAAGTATAATCTATTCTGATTTTTGGTACTAGAAATTGTATGGCGAAGCTTCGGCAGATTTCAAAAGTTGGACACTCAAACAAAATTAAGAGAAAAACCCTTTACCAAATGTTAACCTACACAAATATGTTCCCCCTTTCCCCCATCAAATGCCTACATTACGAAAAGAAAAGTGCTCAATCATTCTGTACAAAAAGTCTCAAAAAGTGAAGAGAAGATCTATTGATACTTCAATCAGTTCAATCGTTTAAAAACTATGTAATTCCTCGTTTGGGTTCAACCAAATTCCGAAGAACCCATTACCATAAAAAGGCCTAATTCATAAACGAGAACAGATTCAACAAATCGCATTATGGGGCTAACAAGACCTTCATGGACAATTAATTAGGTACCTCTTAAATGGTAATTAAATTTCCTGAGATAGTAAAGGTATACCTACCCACTGTTATATTGCATAAATATTAAGTAGAGGTACCTATCATTAATTTTCAAGTAACTATACTTGATAAAAATCTTCGAATTTTTTTGAACCATTCTTTGATGAATAAATCAATATTTATATAGCGAAAATAGTTTCATTCCAAAAAAAGTGTATCATTCCATGATTCCAATAACGTGAGGTTACAGGTAACAATGTTTTGGGCAAAAAAAAAAAGTCGAATGAAAAAAATTGAAATTGAGAAAACGAAAAACAAAGAAAGAAAAGTACTGACGTGAAGTCAGCAAAGTTTGCGCGCTTGTTTCTGTGTTCCAAAACTGCCATTTCATTTTTATGAACATCAAAAGATGGAATCACCGAATTATATTGAATATATCAGAAAAATTTTTTTCTGTGTACCAAAATAGCCTTCAGTGTTCATTCGTTCATTGTCAGTGTACTTTCATGAACTTCAAAGGATGGAATCAATGTAAACGCGCAAAAATGATTTTTTTGCGCGCTTGTTTCTATAAACAACGCTTTCATTTTGCGCAAACATCCATAATTTTCGAATTATGAGCCAAGAAAAGTCTTGAACGATTGGGGATCGAATTGAACTTTTCATTTTGTTGTAAAATAACGACACGAAGGTTCATGTGAAATTTTGTGAGGGTCGTAACACTCGAAGATTAAGAAAAATTCTGCTCGAAAATTTGTGTAAAAAAAAATTTGGCTCAACAGATGTCCCACGTGAAAAGAAAATTGAGTTTTTCTAATCTGGCTTTGAGAAATTTTATATTTTCTATGATTTCATCCCTTGATCTACTTGTCACACTGACGGCCGGTTTGGAAAACGTATGAGGCTGGGAAATCTTAGAAAAGCATCACTTTTCACCAATTTCCCACTGTGAATAACTGGAATATTGTTTAGTAATGATTTCCAAAGATTTCCCAGCATCATATCACGTTTTTTCTTCAGTTTGAAAGTTGTCAAAATCGGATATCTCGAATATCGGATGAAAATCTCGAGAAATATACTGATTTAGATAATTTCGAATCATTTCCCTGTATTTTCGAAATACCTGGATGGGTGACCTTTCTGGCGACAAATTCAGACAAACGAGCAGTGCTTTTCAGTCTTGAATATTCTTTTTCAAAATGAATTCATGAAAAAAGGCTTGAACGATTGGGGATTGAATTGAACTTTGCATTTTGTTCTGAAATAACGACACGAAGGTTCATGTGAAATTTTATGAGGATCGTAACACTTGAAGATTTGAAAACTCTGCTTGAAAATTTGCGTGAAAAAAAATTCGGCTCAACAGATGTCCCACGTGGAAGGAAAATTGAGTTTTCCTAATCTGGCCTTGAGAAATTTTATTTTTTCTATGATTCCATCCCTTGATCTATTTGTCACACTGACGGCCGGTTTGGAAAACGTATGAGGCTGGGAAATCTTCGAAAAGCATCACTTTTCACCAATTTCCAACTGTAAATAACTGGAATATTGTTTAGTAATGATTTACAAAGATTTCCCAGCCTCATATTACATTTTTTCTCAGATCTCCACAATTTTAGTGAAAGTTGTTGAAATCGGATATCTCGAATATCGGACGAAAATCTCGAGAAACATACTGATTTAGATAATTTCGAATCATTTCCCCGTATTTTCGAAATACCTGGATGGGTGACCTTTCTGGCGACAAATTCAGACAAACGAGTAGTGCTTTTCAGTCTTGAATATTCTTTTTCAAAATGAATTCATGAAAAAGGTCTTGAATGATTGGGGATTGACTTGAACTTTGCATTTTATTCTGAAATAACGAAGGTTCATGTGAAATTTCATGAGGATCGTAACACTTGAAGATTTGAAAACTCTGCTTGAAAATTTGAGTGAAAAAAAATTTGGCTCAACAGATGTTCCACGTGAAAGGAAAATTGAGTTTTCCTAATCTGGCCTTGAGAAATTTTATTTTTTCTATGATTCCATCCCTTGATCTACTTGTCACACTGACGACCGGTTTGGAAAACGTATGAGGCTGGGAAATCTCCGAAAAGCATTACTTTTCACCAATTTCCAACTGCAAATAACTGGAATGTGGTTTAGTAATGATTTACAAAGATTTCACAGCCTCATGTTACATTTTTTCTCAGATCTCCACAATTTTAGTGAAAGTTGTCAAAATCGGATATCTCCAATATCGGATGAAAATCTCGAGAAATATATACTGATTTAGATAATTTCGAATCATTTCCCTGTATTTTCGAAATACCTGGATGGGTGACCTTTCTGGCGACAAATTCAGACAAACGAGCAGTGCTTTTCAGTCTTGAATATTCTTTTTCAAAATGAATTCATGAAAAAAGGCTTGAACGATTGGGGATCGAATTGAACTTTGCATTTTGTTCTGAAATAACGACACGAAGGTTCATGTGGAATTTCATGAGGATCGTAACACTTGAAGATTTAAAAACTCTGCTTGAAAATTTGAGTGAAAAAAAATTTGGCTCAACAGATGTTCCACGTGAAAGGAAAATTGAGTTTTCCTAATCTGGCCTTGAGAAATTTTATTTTTTTCTATATTTCCATCCCTTGATCTACTTGTCACACTGACGGCCGGTTTGGAAAACGTATGAGGCTGGAAAATCTTCGAAAAGCATCACGTTTCACCAATTTCCAACTGTAAATAACTAGGATATTGTTAAGTAATGATTTCCAAAGATTTCCCAGCCTCATATTATTTTTCTTTTCAGTTCTCCACATTTTTAGCGAAAGTTGTCAAAATCTGATATCTCGAATTTCGGATGAAAATATCGAGAAATATACCGATTTAGATAATTTCAAATCATTTCCCCGTATTTTCGAAATACCTGAATGGGTGAACGTTCTGGCAATAAATTCAGACAAGCGCGCAGTGCTTTTCAGTCTCGAATAATCTTTTCCAAAATAAATTAATGAAAAAGTCGATGAATTCAAGCTGTCAATGCTAATTATTTAGAAAAATATAGAGCAGTTAACAGCTTGTGATGGTCTTTGGTTTCGAATTTGATAACCGAGAAGAAAGATGTGCGGACTATTTTTGTGGCATCCTTTATCAATTGGGTTATTATTTCCTTTGAAATTATTCGAGGCAAATGAACTGTCAACACCCCCCAAAATTTCAACAGGTTTCGGGTAGTTTTAAATCTTAAACTCGAAAGAGAAAGCCATTTTTTCAATGATTACTTCGTAATAACACTAATTACAAAAACCAAATCAATAATTTTCCTGCTATCTTTACAACTAGTGACAATCATTAGTTACCTAATTGTATGGACCAGTAAAAAAATTGCGCTTCTATAGCAAGCTAGTGGGGCATTTTCACTTTTGCCCTTGCATTCTGAATCTGAAGCGCAGATTTGCCTATCCGCCGACGCAATCTAGACCATGAATTCTGATAAATGGGTAACGTGAACGTTGAATTTTTGGATCAATTTTTTCAAGAGAGTTATATTATTATTCCTGTTTCATTATCCGAACTGAATAACCGGAATCAGACAAACTAACGCGCGCCGCCGAGCGTCTGTTGTCAATGTTATGACGTTTCGAAAGCTCTATTATGCCGGGTTCACACTGGCGCAATCCTCGCGAACTTGCACTTAAAATCTCACATGCGTTTTTATTGTTACAATCAACATTGTATATCCCATTGGATAATTCACAAAGGGAAAACATATCATTAAATAAAGCTCGCTCGTGAAATCCCTCCCACCTCTTTACAAGCTCCTCCTGATGATGCGATTGGCGCGTCGAAACGTGGAAGGGAGCGTCTCCCGTCCGTGCGCCTGCTACTGCAACCGAGCGCTCTGTATTGTTTGTAACTCGCGAACGGATGTGTCTGTTGTGCTACGAATTTGTTTATACAAATGACCTAACCTGAAAACTTGTGTACAAACATTGAACATACCGAATTGTCGTGCGCGTTTCGATCGGTTTATGTATCGTGGGAGTCTGTGTACGTTAGATCGTGTCTGAGACTTTATTGTGACCGCAGAGTGCCGTCCGCATTCTGCCAATTGAACACCGATTCAAAATTCGTCAGAAAAACAGGGAGCCGGTGCAAGTGTCAGTCATGGACATGGACCAGCAGGAACGCGAGAGCGAAATCGGCGAAGAGAGTCCGATGGTGAGTACACCGCAAGAATTGCTAAAAGACAAACGCCATTTAGGTATCCTACCAAAATAGACATATGAAAAAAAGTATATTTCAATGCCCAAGAAAAACCTCACAATGCCATAAAATCAAACCAAAAACTCAACACGAAAAATGAAACTAAACAGTAGATATAAACACTGATTGATATGAAAATAAACAATCGGGAATGAGGTTTTGGGAATACCGAAATAAAAATAAACAATTTATCCCAAATATAATACATCACCTGAGTATGTTTTCTCCTTTATTTTGAGCAGCAAATCCAAAAATTGTATTGTTTAAATTCATGAAGAATCTTTGTTAACTCCTACTGTTTCGAAGACAGGTTTTGATTATTCTCAATTTGAATATGATCTTTCTGATTTTGCTAGAAATGTTCGTTAAAATAAAAAAGCTGATATATTACTACAAGAAAACAAAAATTAAACTTTTTGAAATATTATTACAAAAAGTCATCCCTTTCTAGAATATCTTCCAATTTTTTGAAATATCTTTAACTTTCATTTCAAAATTTTTGTCATTGACATTCATTTGCATTCGCAGTTGTTTGAAGAATTCGATGCGATTCTTTTCCTCTGATGAATGGAATTAGAAATTCTTGCAATAATTTGTAACCTAATTTGTGAAAATTCAGGAACTACATTAATTTCACTGAGTATCTCGTCGAAAAATACACAAAGGACAATCAATTCGAAATTTTCCATAAATTCAGTGATTTTACTCTAACAAGTTTTTTTCGAAAACATTAACATAACTATAAAGCGAATTTAACCTTGACAATTCAATTTTCGATTTCCTCATTAAAAATAAACAATTTATCCCAAATATAATATATTACTTAAGTATGTTTCCTCCTTGATTTCGAGCGGCAAATCCAAGAATCATATTGTCTAAATTCATGAAGAATCTTTGTTGACTCATACTGTTTCTCAGGCAAATTTCACTTATTCTCAATTTCCATATTATGATCTTTCTAAACCTGGAAGAAGTGTTCGTTAAAATACAAAAGCTGATATATTACTACAGGAATACAAAAGTAAAACTTTTTGAAATATTGTTGCAAAAAGTCATCCCTTTCAAAAATATCTTCCAGTTGTTTGAAATATCTTTAACTTTCATTTTTATGCGATGGGATTCTTTTCTTCTAGTGAATGGAATTATATTTTCTTGCAATAATTTGTAACCTAATTTGTGAAAATTTAGAAACTACATTTATTTCAATAATTTGCCCGTCGAAAAATACACAAAGGACAAGGAATTCGAAATTTCCCATAAATTCAATGATTTTACACTAACAAGTTTTTTCGAAAACATCAACATAACTATAAAGCGAATTTAACCTTGACAATTCAATTTTCGATTTACTCATTAAAAATAAACAATTTATCCCAAATATAATACATCACTTGAGTATGTTTTCTCCTTGATTTTGAGCGGCAAACCCAAAAATCATATTATCTGAATTCATGAAGGATATTTGTTGACTCATACTGTTTCTCAGACAAATTCTAATTATTCTCAATTGCATATTTTTTTCTGAACTTGGTAGAAGTGTTCGTTTAAATGAAAGAGCTGATATAGTACTACAGGAAAACAAAAGTAAAACTTTTTAAGATGTTATTGCAAAAACTCATCCCTTTCTAGAATATCTTCCAATTTTTTGAAATATCTTTAACTTTCATTTTAAAATTTTTGTCATTGACATTTATTTGCATTCGCAGTTATTTCGCATATTATTTTCCTCTGATGAATGGAATTAGAAATTCTTTCAATAATTTGTAACCTAATTTGTGAAAATTCAGGAACTACATTAATTTCACTGAGTATCTCATCGAAAAATACACAAAGGACAATCAATTCGAAATTTTCCAGAAATTCAATAATTCAACACTAATAAGTTTTTTCAAAAACATTAACATAACTATAAAGCGAATTCAACCTTGGCAATTCAATTTTCGATTTCCTCATTGAAAATAAACAACTTAGCCCAAATATCATATATTTCTTAAGTATGTTTTCTCCTTGATTTTGAGCGGCAAATCCAAGAACCATATTGTCTAAATTCAAGAAGAATCTTTGTTGACTCATACTGTTTTTCAGGCAAATTTCAATTATTCTCAATTTCCATATTATGATCTTTCTGAACCTGGAAAAAGTGTTCGTTAAAATACAAAAGCTGATATATTACTACAGGAATACAAAAGGAAAACTTGTTTGAAGAATTCGATGCGATTATTTTCCTCTGATGAATGGAATTAGAAAGTCTTTCAATAATTTGTAACCTAATTTCAATCAATTCAATAATTAAATAAATTCATCAATCCAATAATTTTAAACTAAAAAGGTTTTTGCAATTATATTTTCGATTTCCTCATTAATTTTTGGCAAAAGATACCATAAAAGCTTAAGCCAAAAAAGAAAAGTAGCAAGTAATGAAGACAAAATATACCTTCTACGAAATAAACAACAAAAATACAATTAACATTAATCGCCAAATAATAAACAATAATGATCTACAACTGACAAAATTTTACACTGTGTGGTGAATCAAGAAATTATTTTAGCATAAACAATTAAAGTAAAGGATATCTAGATGAAATTTTCTTGTGGAATGTGCTTCTTTCTCAATAATTGTTTGTTTTTTTTGCAGACAAGATAAAAAAAAATTATAATTGAATGGTTTAGAAGATTTATTGTTGAAAATAATAAACCAAAATTCTAGCAAACATAAACTTCCAAAATTTTCAGATAAAAAGAACAGTTTAGGTACTTTTTAAATGCCAATTTTTCAATACTTATTTACCTTAGGTCTCAAAGAGTTGGGTTGAAAATATTAGTCAATTATCAATTCTTGTAGTCATTGTTATATTCTATACCGACCTAAAGGTGCCCACAGACTGAAACATCCCCCCGCCTTGCCATTCTTTGTTCCTCCTCCAAAATAATTTTAAACAACCGTAACGTAAAAAATGGCTTTCCCCGTCATCTAACACACTAATTAACAGCTTTCTTGGCCATTCGCACCGATCGACATAACGGCGCGGTCGAATTAGAATACAATGATTCGACAAAAAAGACCGTGCATTTGAATATCTTCTTCCTGGAATAGTGAAATTGCATCCTTATCAGACCGCGCTGATCTGTACAAAATTATATACGTGATTTCGAATTTTAGAGCTTTCTGTCTCGTAAACTGCGGAACAAAGACAAGTACCGACTTCCTGCGCGCGAGAATGTATGCAAATACTGGATTTTGCCATTTCGAACGTGCTTAATAACTTCAATTACAACATAATAGAGAAGGTTCTGTTATAGCGAAATTAATGATGTGCACATATTTGCATGATCCGAGACGAGATAATACGAGTATGTTCTTCTAGTTGTATAGTATAGAATTTCAGATTTTTCAAGTGTTGAGTGGAACATTGACCATGAAAAATATAGTCAAAATTCTCTATTTTTTCACAAAGTTTCCAAATCGTTGGTTAATTTGAATATAGGCGACACGTGATTGTGTTGTAAACTTTGGGCTTACCGAAGACTCATTCAATTCCTGCTCCTCCAGCTAAACGTAATAACATAATTCCTCGGTTATTGCTGCAATAGATGAAAAATTCCATCTTTTCCTTTATTCGCAGATGCAACCGTTAGATCTGCAGGTAGGTACATGATTTTTGAAAAGTCGCACCAGTGCAATACCGGGTCAATGAACTCTGGACCAGGTATTGAAATAGAATTTATTGAGGGTGGTCTTTATTTGTCGGGCAGGTCTCCGAGGCTGGAAGAACTGTTAAAATGATGAATTGTTTGAATTCTTCGCAAAGGGTGAATTTGGCAGCTACCTGCAAGTAGGAGAAAGGTGGTGATATAGACGCGTCGAAAGAATTTTGGGATTTCCAATGAGGAATCTGTAGAAAGCTAGAAATTTGAAATTTTCAGGATAGGTTCGAATCTCGAATTCCGCGGTCAAGATCGTCATTGGGCGAAATTCGACCAAGGGTTCCGTAAATATGGTCGTTTGAAAGTTAGTTTTCTTGATAATTTCAAAACTGCGGGTTCGATCTTGACGAAATTCTGTATTTTAATGGAGAATTATATATTCAAGCTACATTTTTCCAGATCGCATAACCAGAACCAATTTGAATTCCAACGAATTATTGAATAAAAAATCCTTATATTTCTGTAACAGCTGATTCGGCATAATTGACGAAGAGCTGCTGTCGTTTTTTTAACAGCTGTCAAAAATTCCTTTAATTGGTTTCTAAAACTGGACAATGTGAATCTACCTACAAGGTGGATGAACGTTAAAAAGCTCCTGACTTCACGGCAGTGCTTTTTATAATTTTTTTTTCTAAAATTTTTCGGTTCAATTATTCAAATCTTCAAAAGGAATTTTTCATTTCAACTGATATTGATTCGATGATTTATAATGACATTGATATAACAAAATTTATATTTCGTGAAAAAGACAAAATTCGAGTAAAGCTGCTTGGATGTAGGTTTCATCAAACTCACCCCCGGTTTCTGAAAGACTGATTAAACTGTAGTTCAACTGACACAGTATCGAACTATTCAACTAACCTGTGATTTTGATAGGACATCAGATGTCACTGTAGTGAAACTATCGAACCGAAGATTATGAAACGAACCGCAGATTCTGTGAAAAAAATCTACCGTCGGTGTGAAAAATAATATATATATTCAATTTTCCCAACACTAGGCTAGATGAACTCAATTTTTTTTTCAGGGAGAACAACTGTAAGGTTGAATTTTTATATAACTGCCCCATATGTAGACAAAATTTCAGCAGGATGTGGAGAATAGTTTCAGAGAAACCGATTTTTTTCAATTTTTCAAGTGGATCCTCACGAAATTTCACATGGCGCGTGGTTATTATTCTACTAACTGCAGAGTTTCAATTCCAATTCATAACGATTAAAATTTTCATTTATTTTTTAGATGTTTTTTTTTTATGAGTGAGACAAGTGGCTATTTCCAACAGGGATTTGATGATGAAAAACTCTTCAGATTACCAAAAAATTTGCAAATAATGTAACAACGTTAACGCTCCATATAAGTGGAAGGAAAAACGAATCTATCTGGATAGATTTAATAGAAAAATCTGATGAAAATGAAGGAAAATCTGGGAATAGGGGTATTTCCAAAGTAGATAGAATTCAATGCAAGGTCTCGTCGAACGGATTAATTTGTTTGAATGAGTGCTACCACTCACCGAAATAAACATTACTAAGATACACTGGTTAGAGATATGTATTTGTTATGATAAATGAAGTAGTATATTGTATAATTAGTGGGAAAAGCATAATATTCCCAAACGACTGTGATAATTACCAGACGACGAGCGTAGCGACGAGTCTGGTAACACAGGAGTTTGGGAATATTATGCTTTTACCACTAATTATACATACTATTTTTTCTTCGATCATTGATTTATATTTAAAAAATGATGAAAAGCACTGCCGTGAAGTCAGGAGCTTTTGAGCGCTCGTTCATTCACCTTGTAGGTAGATTCGCATTTTCCAGTTTTAGAAATCAATTGAAGGAATTTTCGACAGCTGTCAAAAAATTCTGAAACTCCAGACTTCATGTCAGTGCTTCAGCTGATCATTTTTTTTCGATAATTCGCTAGAATTTTTTACGGTATCTATGGTCTTGGTGATGCGATCTGGACAAAATTCTGCACGTAGTTTGAAAACATTATTCCTCAATTTGGGTGCAAAATTTCATTCCAATCCGATCAGTAGTTTCGGAACTATCAGTAAAAAAATATTTTGAACGGCCATATTTACGGAACCCCTAGTCTTATTTTGCTCATTGATGAACGTGACCGCGATAGTCGCAATCCAAACCAACCCTGAAAATTCCAAGTTCCTAGGCCTTTCCGTTCAAAAGTTACAATCTTCTATGGTTTCTATGGTTCTGGTCATGCGATCTGGAGAAATGTAGCTTGAATGTATCATTCTCCATTAGTATACGAAATTTCGTCACGATCGAATCTGTAGTTTTGAAATTATCGAGAAAACTAAATTTCAAACGACCATATTTACGGAACCCCTAGTATAATTTTGCTCATAGATGAACGTGATCACGACATTCGAGATCCACACCAATCCTAAAATTTCAAGTCCCTAGGCGTTTCCGTTCAAAAGTTACAATTTTCTATGGTTTCTATGGTTCTGGTCATGCGATCTGGACAAAATTTCACATGAAGCTTGAAAGCCTCATTCTCCATTTGAGTGCACAATTTCATCTCGATCAAATCTGTAGTTTTCAAGTAATAGGGGGAACAAAACTTTGAACGGCCATATTTACGGAACCCCTTGTGGAATTTGGCCCATTAACGAACTCAACCGAAGCATTCGGGAACTGAACCCACACTGAAAATTCCAAGTCTTTAGGTGGTTCCGTTCGAGAGTTATCGTGCTTACGGACGGCCGGACAGACAGACAGACTCGAATTTTCCGACGGATTCGTCATCAGTGAGTCGAACATAATCGATTGAGACCATTTTCGGCTCAAAATTCGAAAAATACAGACATCGTGACGAAATGATATAGCCCTCGTGTAAATAGTACGAGCGTCAAAAAAAGCAAACACCATTGTTACTAAAATATACTCAATATTTCTATCAAACAAATGATAAGATCAACAACTTAATAATGGCCTTAAACATTGCACGAAAAACTCGATACAAAAACTGTTCTCAATAGATATTGCACAAAAAGAACATAAACTGCAATACCAAAACAGATTCCTACCTAAATAGTATTTGATTATATAAAATACCAACCAGAAACAGCACAAAAAAAATATCCTGATTTATAGTACTGGAAATTTTATGGCACCTCAACTTGAAAAATCATGTTATTTGAATCAATTATTTTGGGTCCTCTCAACCCTGGATAAAAAACGATGAATTCCGGAATTCTTATTATCGAGTTGAACTAAAAAAAGTCTGAAAAACACGAAACTGTAATAACGTGTTATCCCCTCATTCAAGTACTTTCTTCAATTCGAATAACAAGCACAAATGCAAGAGTTTTTGATGAATTATCATGAAATGATACTGCAGTTGTGCTATATGATTCCGCTATTTATGGATAAATATTCTTTTTCTTCTTATTGACAGGCATAGACCCTTGAATGGTTTATATTCCACTTTTTCGCCTGTGTAGAATCTTGAGGATATCATGAATTCTAATGATCTTAAGAAGAATACTCAATCCATCTGCACTGCAGTAAAAATGTCATCGTTTAGTTCGGTACTTCACCCCATAATACCCTATCCCCATCCAAGTCTCCCAGTTTAAAGTCATCAACGTGATTTACAGACATTCATCGAACTTTTCAGTCAGCATATCGAATAATTTCCGAGAATACGGAGCCGTGTGTCTGCCTCTTTCGCAAATCGCCCCTTAGGCCCCTTTCGCACGGCGGCGGAGCCGGTGTGTCGTCGAGCTGGCGACGGCGCCGAGCCCGTGCAACGGTTCAAAGGAATGCCGCCCGCGGATATGCGCTTTGATATCGCATTATTATGATCGCGGTCCGTCCGATCTGTTCCCGCCGCTCCGATTGGAGCGGTGAAAGGATCGAACCACGCCCCGACCACGAAGCTGTCTCCATTGGAAAGCTCGATCGAGGTAGGCCTCGATAGAAAATCGCAATTTGCAATAAGTTAATCCGACAAATTGGAATATGGACGTTTCATGACATAGAACTTCACTATTCAAAAGTTCAGTTCAAAGTCACGGTTGTGACGTCATTGGCTCTCTCGAGTATGATTGGTCGAAATTAGCGATGCCGCAACCTGCAATGATAAACTGAATTGAGTTGTGAACTGCACGTTGGCATTGGTGACATTTAGTTCAAATCGGAATCAGGACACTCCAGAGTTATTTTGGGCTTTTTAAAGAATTCAAAAATCGATGATGAGAAATTCAAACAATGAACCATATAAAATTGAAAATACAAGATTAAAATCTGATATGAGAATGAAAATCCTGTGAGTTAGTTGTTAATTGTAAAAATCTGAAGGAAGAGGAGTTTTCGGAATTGAAATAAGAAAGCAGAAAAATCTTTAAGACTATAAAAGAAGAAAGACCGAAAGAGATTGAAGGCAGGGTTGGAAAAAAATCGAGATTTATTTGAATTTTTCATTTCTTTCCTATTTTCATTGGTTTTTCCCCTATGAATGAGACAAGTTGCTTTTTATAACACGATTTTGATACCGTTAATGTGCAAATAGTGTGACAATTTCAACGTTTCATAAAAGTAGAAGGAAAAAAAACTTATCTAATGAAAGATAAATCTGGGAAAAGAAAAGCTATATGCAAAGAATGTACACTTAAATTCAAGGTCTTGTCGAACGGATGAGTTTTTTCGAACAAGAGTTACAATTAACTAAAATAAAAATTATTAAGATACATTGGTTTAATTTTTGAGCGCTCGTACTACTTACACGAGGTCTATATCATTTCGTCACGATGTCTATATTTTTCGAATTTTGAGCCGAAAATAGTCTCAATCGACTATGTTCGACTCACTGATGACGAATCCGTCGGAAAATTCTAGTCTGTCCGGCCGTCCGTAAGCACGATGACTCTCGAACGGAACAACCTAGAGACTTGAAATTTTCAGGATAGGTGTAGATCTGAAATGTGGCGTTCACATTCATCAATGAGCAGAATTATACTAGGGGTTCCGTAAATACGGTCGTTTGAAATTTTGTTTTCTCGATAATTTCGAAACTACGGATTCGATCGAGATAAAATTTTGTATTTTAAACGAGAATGATATATTAAAGCAACATTTTGTCCAGATCGCATGACCAGAGCCATATAAACCATAGAAAATTATAACTTCCGAAGGGAAAGACCTAGGAACTCGAAATTTTCAGGGTGGGTTTGGATCGCGAATTTCACGATCACGTTTATCAATGAGCAAAATTAGACTAGGGATTCCGTAAATATGGCCGTTCAAAATATTCTGTACCTGATAATTTCGAAACTTCCGATTTGATTGGAATGAAAGTTTGCACCTAGATGAGGAATAATGTATTCAAACTCAATTTTGTCCAGATCGCATCACCAAGACCATAGATACCGTAGAAAATTCTAGGGAATTATCGAAAAAAAATTGGTTAGCTGAAGCACAGACTAAGTCTGGAGTTTCGTCTAAGTTTGAGAATTTTTTTGACAGCTGTCGAAAATTCCTTCAATTGATTTCTAAATCAGGAAAATGCGAATCTACCTACAAGGTGGATGTACGAGCGCTCAAAAGCTCCTGACTTCACGGCAGTGCTTTTCTTAATTTTTTTTTCATAAAATGAACCATAAATTCAAAATTGAAGTTTTATAGTTCTATTTTCCTCTTATTATAACTCAAAAATTGTATATTAATGAACTGATTTAAAAGTTCTGAATGATTGAAGGGTCTGAATTTTCAAAGATGAGTAATTTTTAGATATAAATAAGTTTGTTTCATTAGATAAAAGGAAATTCAGAAATTTATATTAAATAACTCAATAAGTCTGAGTGAATTACTCAAAAAGAAGTACCTATATAAATATATAATATATAAATTTGGAATAGTTTTGGTTTTCGGATTTTGCCCCTCAAGTGACAAGTGTTGAAGAGTTTGACGATTAAAATTGGAATAAGTTCGAATAAAACATTCAAAACATTGGATAGGACAGTTTTTCTCTCAAATTATTAGAGGTATGATTGAAAAAAATTGGGAATGGCCGAAACCTATCTACATTTTCCTGAAAATGACTCTCAATGCAGAAGTCGATCGGATTCGATAATTTTTTTTCAATTCCGATAACAACAGTGTAGGGCGTAATAAATTGTTCGAAAAATCAAATCGAAAATTGATAAATTTATGATTTCTGTTGAAAACATATATCCATTTGTCAATTTTTATATATTTTGATCAGGTAAATTATGAAGTTGAAGTTCAAATATTTTGGAAAGTGTATTCTATGTAGGTATATTGGAAAGAGTATTCATGGCTTAAGTCAAACGCAAATCTTTCCACATTTCTGATTTCACTTCATTATATCCGAAATATAGTTTTAATATGCCTATCCCGAATTCCGAACGGAGTTTTATAGTTGGTTATCCTGGCAAACCCATAAATCCCGGTCACAAAGTAGTAGCACCCGGCTTGTGGAATATCACGTGTTTCCAACATGTGCAAAACACATTTTGATCTACAAAGTAGGGTTTCGGACATGGCCCAATCTGAATATCGTTTCAATTTAGGGGAAATATCAACTTAATTTCGAACCTCAGATTTATTTGTGACGCCATGTGGTTTTACTTTGGCCGGATTCGATCCGAGATTTGATGGGGTAGGAATGTCTCCAGTGATAAAACTGCAGAATTCAGTTTTGACTGTTGAATAGGTAATCATTTTTTGTTCCCTGAAAATTTCAAGTTCCTAGGCCTTTCCGTTCAAAAGTTACAATTTTCTATGGTTTCTATGGTTCTGGTCATGCGATCTGGACAAAATATTGCTTTAATAAATCATTCTCGATTAAAATACAAAATATCATCTCGATCGAATCTGTAGTTTCGAAATTATCGAGAAAACAAAATTTCAAACAACCGTATTTACGGAACCCCTAGTATAATTCTGCTCATTTATGAACGTGAACGCGACATTTCAGATCCACACCTATCCTGAAAATTTCAAGTCCCTAGGCCTTTCCGTTCGAAAGTTATGATTTTCTATGGTTTCTAATGTTCTGGTTATGTGATCTGGAGAAATGTAGCTTGAATATATCATTCTCCATTAGTATACAAAATTTCGTCACGATCGAATCTGTGGTTTTGAAATTATCAAGAAAACTAAATTTCAAACGACCATATTTACGGAACCCCTAGTATAATTTTGCTCATAGATGAACGTGATCACAACATTCGAGATCCACACCTGTACTGAAATTTCAAGTCCCTAGGCGTTTCCGCTCAAAAGTTACAATTTTCTATGGTTCTGGTCATGCGATCTGGACAAAATTTCACATGTAGCTTGAACACCTCATTCTCCATTTGAGTGGATCTCGATCAAATCTGTAGTTTTCAAGTAATCTGGGGAACAAAACTTTGAACGGCCATATTTACGGAACCCCTGGTGGAATTTGGCCCATTAACGAACTTAGCCGAGGCATTCGGGAACTGAACCCACACTGAAAATTTCAAGTCACTAGGTTGTTCTGTTCGAGAGTTATCGTGCTTACGGCCGGACGGACAGACTCGAATTTTCCGACGGATTCGTCATCAGTGAGTCGAACATAGTCGATTGAGACCATTTTCGACTCAAAATTCGAAAAATACAGACATCGTGATATAGCCCTCGTGTAAGTAGTACGAGCGCTCAAAAAAGTTACTCCATTTCGCGTGAAACGGACGATTTCATACTTTATGTGAATATTGAAAAATTCATTAAGTTGAGATGTAGCAATTTTACACACTTCTTGATTAATTTCCATAATAATTTTATTGACAAATTTGAAGCATCTGATACATTTCAAGATTTAAAACATTCATGATGATGAATATTTCTATAAATTGAGAATTGTCAAGTTTTTGTTTGGATACGAACAGGTTTGATTTCAATTAGGTATTCAAAATAGATTCTTGTATTTTATAGGAAATTTCTTGAATGAAATGGTCACAACTTTTTCGGCCGGATATACTAAAGGAAAACTTGAATGAAATGCGAAAAATGTAGTCTGCTTATTCGATAAACCTACGAAGAAGAGTTGAACGTTGACTTTATCCTGCGAAAACATTCAAAAATCTTGAAATTATGATAAAACAGTTAAGAAAGATCTCCAAGAGAAAATACATTCCCACCATCAACAATTATTATGTTTTATGATTCATCATATTTTTCATTCAACTTTTTTTTACCCAATGAAAAATATTTACAGTGACTTTTTCTGATGATAAAAATTAATGGTCCAATATGTCCTCATCTCAAATGCCTAGGGAATGGGTTACTTATAATGCGAAACAGATAATAATTTCAATATCAAACGTTGTTCAATGTCAGTTTTTGTATTTTTCTGATCTATCTTTTTGAAGCTTATTGTGAAGTAATAATTTCTTTGATCACTTCATAAACTTGAAAAAAAATTTTTTTCATTATATTTCCAATCATCTGGTTATTGAGGAGTCCGTTCAAGCGAATTTGGCGTTGACGATTCCTTGTGCACGGCTTGGAGTTATAGAATTGTCGTAAATGTCGTAGCTCTTTACCGCGCTTTTCGTTTGATATAAATGCGAAATATAAGATTGATAAAAGGAAGATAAGCCATTCATCGAATAAATATCGATAAATTTGTTATGGTATGAAGTAGAATATGGTAGAAAAATGGCCGTTTCGAACCTCAACACTGAAATCTTATTCCCCAATCTCCGCGTACATCAAAAGGGTTTCCCTTTCTACTAAAGGGCCCCATGATACCCTCTGACAGGCTACTTAATACATTTCCAACCATGGTGGCATTTCACAAATTAACTACAATTAAACCTCAATTGGTCGCAATAAACAGACTGAAATCAGGAGTAATTCCCAATTAATACTAAGCGAACTTTGATTGACTGGACATGATTTCGAGGTTTGCAGATTTGAGAATCATGTAAGGATCATTTCGTCAATTAAGTCCTTACAATTAATCGAAATAAATAAGTGATGAAGTTATCATAATTTTGAATTAATTCACGCCAAGCAAGATACATTTTCAATACAGCCTAACTTGTAGGAACTGAAGGTATTCTTCAAGGCTCTGGCATTGCACCTGCTGTTTCTTCCTTATTTTCTCTTTTCTTAATTTTTTTCTATCGAATTTCACGTAGGTTTTGAGCTCTTGTGGTGGTTCCTAATGCAAAAAAGTCATTTGACGAGACCTTGTGAAGATCATAGCTTCATTAGATGACAAATGGAACTAAAAAACTAAATACTTCCGAATATTCATGCCCATAGCTCAGTTACCTGAATGTCCGGCAGGGGGCGCATCGCTTATCCCGTTGTGCCCATAATTATATATTTAGGTGGCAGAATTTTTTTTCTGATTTCAATTCGAGAGGACGTGTATTATTGGAAATGAGAAACTGAAACAGCTTATTGCCGAAGCGTTTTTGCCGGGGCCATTGTGCTGGCCGGAACCACGAGCTCGCCAGGGCCAAACGGATCGAGAAGAATCTCGTTCTTTTTATTTGCGCGGATTATAAAAGGGGGGCCATTCGAATGCGGTCTCTGGTGCCGGGGATTATTCATAGGCGGCCCTGTATATGGCTCAGTTTTACTTCTAATTAAATTTGGTGGTTCAATTCCGAAATGGTCATAAAACAACGGCGGTCAGGCGCGGTCTATGATTGGTTACGCACCACTTCGGCACGCCTTCGCTGGTTATTGTTCCGTTTTATGATCACCTTTGTGAAATTCCCCCTCGGTTGCTGCGGAGCCGCTATAAAACTCCTTGCCTTTTTTTTTGCGCGGTCGCAAAGAGGCGAATTTACGCCCCTGATCAAAAAATTCTGGGCGTGGGGGTCTGGGCGCGTTTTCGCCGAAGACCTGTTGGCGAAGAAGAAGAAGAAAATCTGGTATTCTGTGCTCGGGATATCAACGCATTTCTTGGAATACCTGGAAGTTTCCTTGATTTCTCTTGATGAAACATTAAATTGTGATCGTCCTAAGAAAATATAGATCATTGGAAGGGTTCAAAGGATTTTTTTTTATCAAAGAACCTATTGATTTTTTTTCGCACATTTTTTTAAATAAATCCTTCAAAAACTCCAATTTCATCACAATTTTTATAAAGGTTGATACCAAATATATAAGTGCGATGGAGGGTGATTCCTTGTTGAAAATTGAGGTGGTCTTTCACATAAACAAGAGCTCTCAACACTTACCTAGAAAAATTAGAAGCTTCCAAAAAAAGGAGAAATTATTTTTTAGCAGAACTTTTTAACAAAACAAAACTTCCATATGTGTCGTAAAGAACAATTTATTGCAAAAATCCCTCAACTCTTTCGTTGTTTCCGTGAAAGCAATAAAATACAACCTCAAGCATGTATGGATCTGTAAATGGAATTGAAAAAATAAAATAGGGACGAGGTTGTGTTTTATTTTATTAATAAGGAACTTGCTTTTACGGAAATAACATGGAAGTTGAAAAAGATGCATATTTTTGAATTTCAAAATTTTGCTGAGAATTTTTTCTTCTTATTTTTAGAAGCGTGTAATTTTCCAATGAAAGGACCAAGAGGACAAAGAATATAGAATTTCAGGAAATTGTTTATTGGGGAGATGTGATTTTTGTCGAACTCTTCTTAGATTTTGATGTTTTTTTACATTGAAAAAATGAGCTCAATCTTGGAGAGAGAGATGTGATTTTTTCGAAGCCTCTCTCGCGTTTTGAGGATTTTTTTACATTGAAAAAAATCTTGTGAATGAGTTATTTTTCTCAAGCCCCTCTCAGATTTCGATGATATTTACACTGAACAATTATCTAAATTCCAGCCAACTGTTTATTTAGTAGATGTGATTTTTCTTCAGCCCCTATAGATTTCGATTATTTTTTATATATATATATATACACGCTCTATAGCGTTCTACGCCTTGCGCTGCCCAATCTCCACCCCCGGCGATTATGCCAGTCTCCTGGCTGAAGGTCTCTTTCCAACATTGCTTTGTTCACTCCCTTCATCCATGTCATTTTCGGTCTTCCTCGTTTACGCCATTCTACTGGACACCAATTCATTATTTGTTTTGGTATCCTTTGGTCACCCATCCTCTGTACATGGCCATACCAGATTAGTTGCTTCTCCTGAATGCATTCTATAATGGTGTTTTTCACATTCATTATTTCCCGTATTGTGGTGTTGGGTATATGCTGGAGTTTAGAAACTCTGGCCGCTCGACGCCAAAAGTCCATTTCTAGAGCTAACAATTTTTGTTCGGTTCTTGATGTTAGCTGCCAAGTTTCACAACCAAATAAAACGACACTTTTGAAAATAGCGTCAAATATTTGATGTTTCCTTTCTTTCGAGATTTTACCGGACCATAATATGGAGTTCAGTGCTCCAATGATTTGTTTTCCCTTTATTATCCGTACTTCTATCTCTGGTTCGGTTCGGCCTGTGCTTGTAATTTGTGTACCCAAATAAGTGTATTCCTCAGTGGTTGTTATCCGTCTTCCGTCTTGCAGCAGTAATTCTTCTGTTTCTGATCCTATACAGATATATTTGGTTTTCTGCATGTTAACACTCAGACCCCACCTTTCATATTCTAAGACCAAACGACGTGTCATGAAGTCCAAATCATCTTTGTCTTGTGAGATCACAACCTGGTCGTCAGCAAAGTGTAGGGTGTATAATGTTGTATCGTCATTTAGTTGGATTATTTTTTACATTGAAAAATTATCTCAATTTTAGGAAACTGTTAATTTTGGAGTTCTGATTCTTGTCAAGCCCTAATCAGATTTGATGTTTTTTTTTACATTGAAAGAATGATCCTAATCTTAGCAATCTGAAATTTTGGGAGATGTGATTTTTTTGAAGCCTCTCTCAGATTTTGTTGTTTTTTTTACATCAATAAGATTATCTCAATCATAGGAAGGAGTTATTTTTCCGAAGCCCTTCTCAGATTTCGATGATTTTTAACATTGAAAAATTATCTCAATTCCAGGAATCTGTTCATTCAGTAGATGTGTTTTTTCTTCAGCCACCCTCAGATTTCGAATATTTTTCACATTGAAAAATTTCAGGAAATTGTTTCTTGGGGAGATGTGATTTTTGTCAAGCTCCTCTCAGATTTTGATGTTTTTTTACATTGAAAAAATGATCTCAATCTTGGAGATCTGGTAGTTTAGGAGATGTGATTTTTCTGAGGCCCCTCTCAGATTTTGAGGATTTTCTTACATTAAAAAAATGATCTCGATCTCAGGAAGGAGTTATTTTTATTATCTCAATTTCAGGAAACTTTAATTTGGGAGAATCGATTTTTGTCAAGCCCTTCTCAGATTTGATTTTTTTTTTACATTTAAAAAATTATCTCAATCTTAGGAAAGAGTTATTTTTCCGAAGCCCTTTTCAGATTTCGATGATTTTTACATTGAAAAATTATCTCAATTCCAGGAAACTGTTCATTTAGTAGATGTGTTTTTTCTTCAGCCACCCTCAGATTTCGAATATTTTTCACATTGAAAAATTATCTCAATTTCAGGAAATTGTTTCTTGGGGAGATGTGATTTTTGTCAAGCTCCTCTCAGATTTTGATGTTTTTTTACATTGAAAAGATGATCTCAATCTTGGAAATCTGATAGTTAGGAGATGTGATTTTTCTGAAGCCCCTCTCAGATTTTGAGGATTTTCTTACATTAAAAAAAATGATCTCGATCTCAGGAAGGAGTTATTTTTCTCAAGCCTCTCTCAGATTTCGATGATTTTTACACTGAAAAATTATCTGAATTCCAGGAAACTGTTTATTTAGAATATTTGATTTTTCTTCAGCCCCTCTAAGATTTCGATTATTTTTGACATTGAAAAATTATCTCAATTTCAGGAAACTTTAATTTGGGAGAATTGATTTTTGTCAAGCCCTTCTCAGATTTGATGTTTTTTTTACATTTAAAAAATGATCCTAATCTTACCAATCTGAAATTTTGGGAGATGTAATTTTTTTGAAGCCCCGAAGCCCTTCTCAAATTTTTATGATTTTTACATTGAAAAATTATCTCAATTCCAAGAAACAGTTCATTTAGTAGATGTGTTTTTCCTTCAGCCACCCTCAGATTTCGAATATTTTCCACATTGAAAAATTATCTCACTTTCAGGAAATTGTTTCTTGGGGAGATGTGATTTTTGTCAAGCTCCTCTCGGATTTTGAGGATTTTTTTACATTGAAAAAATGATCTCGATCTCAGGAAGGAGTTATTTTTCTCAAACCTCTCTCAGATTTCGATGATTTTTACACTGAAAAATTATCTCAATTCCAATAGAACTATTTATTTAGTAGATATGTGTAATTTTTCAAGGAAAGGACCAAGAATATAGAAAACAAAATTTTTTTTTTACAAACTTGCTATTTGTTAACATATCTGGAAACTCACATCAAGTTTTCATAATTTGTGTATCTGTGAGAAAAAAATTATCAGAGAGGGCAAAAATTCCAAATCTCTTCTTTGAATTACATCAGAAGTCAGTGCTGTAAAATTCAAAACATTGGCCGAAACAACAAGAGTCTCCTGAAAGTTCAACACCTGATAGAAATAACATTTTGAACGCAAAACAGTTGTGTTTGCATACCTATAAATACTTTCCCGACAATTAGCATGTCTTCAATTGAACTCTGCGATCATCGAGTTGACTAACGGTCATGTGAATTTCGGGATTATTATTATCATCATGCGTTTCGATTAACGTCTCTCGATGGTACATATCAGAATCGCCCCATAAACTTTACTATTATTACTCCCCTTTTCATCCAACAAAAAGATTTCAGGAATTGTCCTACTTTCAATTAACCCAGTGCAAGAAGGAGGAATGAAGGAAGCTCGAATTTTTTGCTAGGCGTAAAAGTAATAATTCGAACTCCTCCGAGTTGGCCTACAGCCCATTCCGGTTAATTCCTTCAATTGCAACCATTTACTCACAATTTCCTTGCCATTCGAAGAAACTGCAGTTCCAACTTCCAATTATGGCAATTTTCAGAAACTGATTCTCGTGTCGATCGGTGTTCCCACCGCGTTTATATATGGGGGCCCCGCATATTAAATTCTGCCGTTTGTTTCTATATCTAGAAAAATAAGTATCATTGTGAGGATAATCGTTCTGTTTCTCGACATAATTTTCGGCGTTTGGCTGGGTTTCGGAATTATTAGCCTTTTGCTTGGCTCCGATAGTCTGCACGAGTATTGGAAAAAGCGCCGTAGGGGTAGGAATTTCATAATTATATCGAACGTTTGGAATAAATAGAATTCGAAGGGTAAAACGCCTATCATTTGAAGGTAATTGTGCGTAAAGTACATTCGAATAGCTAATAAAAACAACTAGTTAATGGAATACTTATGGGTGTAATTATTTCGCAGACGAAAATATCCATCTTCTGAGATAATTATAATTGAATGTTTATGGAAAATAACTTTGCAAATTTCACACAGAGGTTTATTATTCACAGGTCAGTTCGTTCGCTCGAACTATATTGTACAGAATGTCCCTGAGGCCTGGAAATGAAAAAAAAAAACTAAATTTGAGGAAAATTATTTCTCTTCAGTCCCCGTCAGATTTCGATAAATTTTTACAATGAAAAATTATCTCATTTCAGGAAATTGTTTGTTGGAGAGATGTGGTTTTTGTCAAGCTCCTTTCAGATTTTGATGATTTTTCACATTAAAAAAATGATCTCAATCTCAGGAAGAAGTTATTTTTCTCAACTTTTTCTCAGATTTCGATAATTTTTACACTGAAAAATTATCTCAATTCCAATAGAACTATTTACTTAGTAGATGTGATTTTTCTTCAGCCCCTCTCAGATTTCGATAACTTTTTACATTGAAAAATTATCTCAATTTCAGAAAGCTGCTTATTGGGTGGATGTGATTTTTGTCAAGCCCCTCTCTGATTTCGATTTTTTTTTACATTGAAAAAATGATCTCTATCTTGGAAATCTTTTTAGGAGATGTGATTTTTTTGAGGCCCCCTTCGCGTTTTGAGGATTTTTTTACATTGAAAAAATGGTCTCAATATTGCGAATGAGCCTCTCTCAGATTTCGATGATATTGACACTGAAAAATTATCTAAATTCCAGGAAAGAGTTTATTTAGTAGATGTGATTTTTCTTGAGCCCCTCTAAGATTTCGATTATTTTTTACATCGAAAAATTACTCCAATTTCAGGAAACTGTTGATTTGGGGGAACTGATTTTTGTCAAGCCCTTCTCAGATTTTATGTTTTTTTTTTCATTGAAAAAATGATCCTAATCTTAGCAATCTGAAATTTTGGGAGATGTGATTTTTTTGAAGCCCATCTCAGATTTTGATGCTTTTTTTACATTAAAAAAATTATCTTGATCTTAGGAAGGAGTTATTTTTCTTGAGCCTCTCTCAGATTTCGATGATTTTTACATTGAAAAATCATCTCAACTCCAGGAAACTGTTCATTTAGTAGATGTGTTTTTTCTTCAGCCCCCCTCAGATTTCGATTATTTTTTACATTGAAATTATCTCAATTTCAGGAAATTGTTCTTCCGATTAGAGAGGTGTGATTTTTGTCAAGCTCCTCTCAGAATTTGATGTTTTTTTACATTGAAAAAAATCATCTGTTTCGAAGCTCCCCTCGCGTTTAAGGATTTTTACATTAAAAAATTACTTTGATCTTAGGAAGGAATTATTTTTCTTGAGCCCCCTCAGATTTCGATGATAGTTACACTGAAAAATTATCTAAATTCCAGCCAACTGTTTATTTAGTAGATGTGATTTTTCTTCAGCCCCTATAGATTTCGATTATTTTTTACATTGAAAAATTATCTCAATTTCAGGAAACTGTTAATTTTGGAGTTCTGATTCTTGTAAAGCCCTTATCAGATTTGATGTTTTTTTTACATTGAAAGAATGATCCTAATCTTAGCAATCTGTAATTTTGGGGGATGTGATTTTTCTGAAGCCCATCTCAGATTTTGATGATTTTTTTTACATTAAAAAACTTATCTCAATCTTAGGAAAGAGTTATTTTTCTCAAGCCCCTCTCGGATTTCGATGATTTTTACATTGAAAAATTATCTCAATTTCAGGAAACTGTGCATTTAGTAGATGTGTTTTTCTTCAGGCACTCTCAGATTTTGATTATTTTTTACATTGAAAAATTATCTCAAATGCAGGAAACTGTTAATTTGGGAGTACTGATTCTTGTCAAGCCCTTCTCAGATTTGATGTTTTTTTTACATTGAAAGAATGATCCTAATCTTAGCAATCTGAAATTTTGGGAGATGTGATTTTTCTGAAGCCCCTCTCAGATTTTGGGGATTTTTTTGAATTAAAAAAATGATCTCAATCTTAGGAAGGAGTTATTTTTCTTAAGCCTTTCTCAGATTTCGGTGATATTTACACTGAAAAAATATCTAAATTCCAGGAAACTGTTTGTTCAGTAGATGTGTTTTTTCTTCATTCCTTCTAAGATTTCAATTTTTTTTTACATTGGAAAATTATCTCAATTTCAGGAAACTGCTTATTGGATAGATGTGAATTTTGCCCCTCTCAGATTTTGATATTTTTTTACAGTGAAAAAATGATCCCAATCTTCGAAATCTGTTAGTTTAGGAGATGTGATTTTTTTGAATTCGCTCTCGCGTTTTTAGGATTTTTTACATTAAAAAAATGGTCTCAATCTTGTGAAGGAGTTATTTTTCTCAAGCCCCTCTGAAATTTCGATGATATTTACATTGAAAAATTATCTAAATTCCAGGAAACTGTTTATTCAGTAGATATGATTTTTCTTCAGCCCCTCTCAGATTTCGTTTATTTTTTACATTGAAAAATTATCTTAATCTTAGCAATCTGTCATGAGATTGGTTCGAACCCCCCCCCTTCTCAATTTTGGGCGGAACTACCAACATATTTCCATAGAATATGAAATTTATTTTTTTTCTTTCTACTGTTCTTGGTTCTTGCCCTTCATAAAACTCAGTTATTTATTATTATTGGGAGCTAGAGTTGAAGACCTATTCCTTTAGATTTTGCCTTTTCTTGGCAAATGTGAAAATGTACATTTCAGATGTAAATATCTTTCGAAAATATCTTCTCTAGTTTCCAGTTTCCTCAAGCCATCCATCGTTTCCCTTTGAGTACCTTATAACAACGCCAGCATGGCTTCGTGTAATTCGTTCGGTTTAGCATCGTCGTTACTCAACGGTCATTTCATTTATTAATTAATAATTTCAGTTTACAACCTTGCTACAAGCTTTAAAAGATGAATTTGAAGACTCTCCAACTACTCGTCCCCGTCATGGCAACAATCGATTTGAATTTTATTGTGGTATCATTGAAAATTACTGCAACTTTTATGAAATTTTCGTGAGAGTTTGCTCTGCCAAGTGAATCCATCGAAAGTCCAAGTTTTTTGAAATTTTTTGTTGCAAAAATCATAATCTTGAATCGTTTCAATTTTTGGGATTCTTTTTCCTTTTCAACCACGTTTCTCAGATTAGACACAAAATAACAAAAATCATTGATGCTTCTCCTTCTGTGATCTGAATAAAAATAAATACCATAAACAATCATGCAAAGAAATCAATTATCAAAAAAAATCGGAAAATACTCATGAATTGATACCTACTTGAAATAGAGAAAAAAATAATTCTCCAATAGGAATAACTGATGTTGCTTCATTTGAGACGTTCGAAAAGTCAACATTGTTTGGACTCTTTAATTTAAATATTTGTTATTGCTTTAATTTTTACTTAAATTCTTATTTTTGATTTAAATATTTCTATGAACTGGTCTGAAAGTTGCAGCGAACATTAAACATCATCTAAAATGTTCGGAAACACTTTTGGAACACTCTTTATGAAGACGTTAGTCGGGTAATTTAGATACTATACTTCTTAGTAATTGGTACAAACTGTTTTTTTTAAGAAACAGGTGAATTCGTTCAGTTCTCAATATTTGTTCGATTCTCATCCACTTTCGCTTTAAATTTCGTTTCCAGTTACTGAATGGTCAACAGTTATCAGTGAGCAGAGCGAATTAAACGGTTGAGCAAAAATGGCGAATCATTAAAATCCACCAAAAATCATTCCAAGCTATCGTGGCGAATTTCTTTTATCGACAGGGCGTCGTTTTCCCCGATGCATCTCCCCGGTCCGGCAGACGAAGATGGCGTTCAGCAGAAACCTGAGGAGTGTTCGCTAATGTCCGAACATAAAAACTCACCCATAATTACGCTCACCTCTTGGAAGTGCACTTTTATTGCCCGACCGCACTGGCGGACACTGGCGTTGGTTGTTACTGGGCTGTAAAAATCACCCCCCGCTTTTAATTAAATTACCAGGTTCATACTGTTTCATTCTCCATCTGAAGCGAAACTCGATTAAGAATATTCGCCGGTCTGCGAAGAACGAGTTTAGGAGAATGGCTGGATGATGATGAGGCATGCCCGGAGATCCGTTCGAACACCTCCATTTCGAGCTAGATTCGAAACTGCTGCTCACTCTTCAGAGCTGGTTCAGTTTAGGTCTCCTCTTCGAAAAAATACTCTGGATTCAAACCCTGCAAAATTCACAGCAAAGCCAAATATTTCCACTTCACTGTACGGAATTAAGGGAGGGCACTTCGGGTGATTGCCCCCCTTCCCTCCTGGACATCTACTTGGCAATAATATCATTGGAATCTTTGGGGGCAGTTTTGCCATTTTCTTAATCAGACACTGCCAATTAGAATTGAACATCCAATTTTTCAATTTTCATCAAGATATAAATTCGAAAAATATTCTTTTCCGTCGACCATAGAATAAAAGCTCATTTTAACGCACTCGAAATCATCCATTAATGACCCCTATTAATGCATGATTTCTTGTATTAATGCATGATTTCTTGTATTAATGCATGATTATCATGGCATAGATGCATCTATGTCGGAGCACGATCGAGCTGTCAAATTTATTTATTCGCTTTCGATCAGAATCTGATTTTATCCATTACGCTACTACATAATGAATAACGAAGAAAATATCCCTTTGACACCGCCAGATGTGACAAAACTGCTGAAGTAGCAACTTTGAGTCTGCTTCCTGAAAAGAGCCGCCATTTATATGAGAAAACCTATGCTGAATTCAGATCTTGATATAAGCAGATACCACAAACTGGTGATGTTTATTAAACGGGAAAGAGCGGGATATATCCCAAAAAAATCAAAAGTTCTCGAAAAAGAACATGTGAGAGAGTTCATAGCGAATGCTCCTGATAGTGTTTTCTTGATTTCGAAGGTAAAAATAAAACTCAATTGAATCGTTATTCCAACTTATTCTCATTATCTCGTTATAGTGAAATAACTATCATTGTTTGATTTGTAGGTCGCTTTGATATTCGGGGTAGCGGGTGCATTGAGAAAAGATGAATTGTTAAGGTTGCAGAAAAAGAATGTATAAGATATGGGATCGAAATTTTTGGTGGCAGTGAATTAATCGAAAACACATTCGTACAGGATATTCACTGTGGTGGATAATGATGAGCATTCACTTTTAAACATAATAAAGATATATATATCCTTGAGGCCAGCTCACACTCCACACGAAAGATTTCTCGTTTTTTATAAGAACTATAAATGCTCAACATAACCAGTTGAAATTAATACAATTCAAGTCAAATTTGTATATCATGCAAAATAAAAATTGGTTTCGATCCAGAATTTATATTCAATTCCTGATGAGGTCGACGGAAAAATCTTGTAATCAACTCGTTTATTAATTCAGCGATTAATGGTCTCAAAAATTAACGCGCTCGCTCCGCTCACGCGTTAAAATATTTCGACCATTTATCGCTGTCATTAATAAACTAGTTGATTAAATAACTATTCTATGGCAACTGTTGTTCAACTTCACAGTTTTGTCCCGTGAAAAACACGTTAACACCAACGTCAGAGCAGACTGGAGTAGCAAACTGCTGTGAAATTGAGGAAGTTGCAGAGTCTTTGTCGTCGCAAATGTGATTATTCACAGGAAATGTTTGTCTCATTTCATTCTTCCTTGGACAAACTGAAGGAGTCGTTCGTTTCGGTAAGGTCATAATGAGCTGCTACATTTCTTTTTCGCTTTCGACATTGGAACGTTTGCGAATTAGAGGCAAGGACATAGAAAATACAAAGTATGTATGTACATATATACAAAAAAAATTACCAAAAGCACTGCCGTGAAGTCAGGAGCTTTTGAGCGCTCGTACAACCACCTTGTAGATAGATTCGCATTTTCCAGTTTTAGAAATCAATTGAAGGAATTTTCGACAGCTGTCAGAAAAATTCTCAAACTAAGGCGAAACTCCAGACTTCATGTCAGTGCTTCAGCTGATCAATTTTTTTTTCGATAATTCGCTAGAATTTTCTACGGTATCTATGGTCTTGGTGATGCGATTTTGACAAAATTTCGCATGTAGTTTGAATACATTATTCCTCAGCTAGGTGCAAAATTTCATTCCAATCCAATCGGTAGTTTCGAAACTATCAGGAAACAAATATTTTGAACGGCCATATTTACGGAACCCCTAGTCTAATTCTGCGCATTGATGAACGTGACAGCGATATTTGCGATCCAATCCCACCCTGAAAATTTCAAGTTCCTAGGCCTTTCCGTTCAAAAGTTACAATTTTTTTTGGTTTCTATGGTTCTGGTCATGCGGTCTGGACAAAATATTGCTTTAATATATCTGGAATTTTTTCGATCGAGTGGACTGTAGACTGGATTGAATCTTTGCACTGGTTAATTCAAGTTACGTTGGTCAAATATAAAACAATTCATTAAAAAATATAAACACTTTATTAACGAATTTAAACACAACCAAATTAGGTTATGCAGTACGATGTTACGAATTGCGAGCGAATAGGAAGCAAAACAGAGTTGCAACTAGGCACGTGAAATATTTACACAGAATATCATGCATTTGGTTATTCTTCTTTTCCTGATAACGTAGATAAATCGACAATTAAACAAATATAAATTAAAATTAATGACTGAAATGACGTAAACAAACTAAAATAAAGAAGAATAACCATATGTAAATGAAATAAACATAAAATGAAAAATATTAATGTGAGCTAGCGCTATCTACTGCTTTAATCAACAATAATACCAAATGAAAGAACGCTGCAATTTTCTCCAATATTATTCTCGATTAGAATACAAAATTTCATCTCGATCGAATCCGTAGTTTCGAAATTATCGAGAAAACAAAATTTCAAACGACCGTATTCACGGAACCCCTAGTATAATTCTGCTAATTGATAAACGTGAACGCGATATTTCAGATCCACACCTATCCTGAAAATTTCAAGTCCCTAGGCCTTTCCGTTCGAAAGTTATGATTTTCTACGGTTTCTATGGTTCTGGTCATGTGATCTGGAGAAATGTAGCTTGAATATATCATTCTCCATTAGTATACAAAATTTCGTCACGATCGAATCTGTAGTTTTGAAATTATCAAGAAAACTAAATTTCAAACGACCATATTTACGGAACCCCTAGTATAATTTTGCTCATAGATGAACGTGATCACGACATTCGAGATCCACACCTATCCTGAAAAGTTTAAGTCCCTAGGCGTTTCCGTTCGAAAGATACAATTTTCTATGGTTTCTATGGTTCTGGTCATGCGATCTGGACAAAATTTCACATGTAGCTTGAACACCTCATTCTCCATTTGAGCGCAGAATTTAATCTCAATCAAATCTGTAGTTTTCAAGTAATCAGGGGAACAAAACTTTGAGCGGCCATATTTACGGAACCCCTGGTGGAATTTGGCCCATTAACGAACTTAACCGAGGCATTCGGGAACACTGAAAATTTCAAGTCTCTAGGTTGCTCCGTTCGAGAGTTATCGTGCTTACGGACGGACGGACAGACTCGAAATTTCTCGACGGATTCGTCATCAGTGAGTCGAACATAGTCGATTGAGACCATTTTCGGCTCAAAATTACAAAATACAGACATCGTGACCAAATGCCTTCGTGTAAGTAGTACGAGCGCTCAAAAAGTTAGTACAGGTTGTAGAAGAACATAAAAATCGATAAGACAAAAATGTACCAAGTGCATTAGGGTACCTTTCGAATTATCGAACGAGAAAATTGAGGCCTCTTAGCTTTTCATTCCAGTGAACGATCATATCATGGACATTGTACAGGAGTGATCATAAGAGTTGTAGTACACTTTTCGATGGGATCTGTTATTGTTTCGGTCTTTTTGGAAATGGTTCTTCATTATCTGCAACGCCGTTTACATCTTCATCAAAACCTCGAGAGATCGTGTCTGATGATCGTATTCCTCGATGATTCAGCGCCGAATCGATCGTTTCTCCGTTCACCGAACAACGGCAGATACTGTTACCAAACGATGTTAATTGAATGGGCACGATTAGCAGTTTTCGCCTGGTATAAACGCTGAAAACTCACGAAATGGGAATTATTCATGTAACATAAACGAAAAGTCGAATTATAATGGCACTTAAAACGTTAATGGATCGCTCGAACGGTCGTACCGGTCAATTTTCATCATCGAATCCATTGGTTAATCGCTGGAATACAATTGAACACTTGTCGATTCAGGTTATAGTGCAATTGGGACGGTGGCAAATAAAAACAGACGTCTAAACGGAAAATTGTGTAATGCAGGCTTGGTGGGAGATACTTTATATGCATTATTGGCGAGAAATTAAAGTGCATTTGCTGGTCGAAACGTTGTGTTTGCAGTTTATGACGTTCGAGATCGATGAGTCACTTTTTGAAGCCGGATCGATCAGGTTGTGTGATCTTTCTGGTGGAATAATTTGTAGAAACTTCGAGACTCTGAAAAAAAAATTCACTTTGGTGTAATCCTGCGACGTTTAAAAACTATGCATCTAACATAATTGAAATGTAATGATATAAAAACGAAAGAAACTTGTTAGTCAATACGTTAGAATCACGTTGTTGTGATCACTATTATCTATGAGCAAAATTATACCAGGGGTTCCGTAAATATGGTCGTTTGAAATTTAGTTTTCTTGATCATTTCAAAACTACAGATTCGATCGTGACGAAATTTTGTATACTAATGGAGAATGATATATTCAAGCTACATTTCTCCAGATCGCATGACCAGAACCATAGAAACCATAGAAAATCATAACTTTCGAACGGAAAGGCCTAGGGACTTGAAATTTTCAGGATACGTGTAGATCTGAAATATGGCGTTCACGTTTATCAATGAGCAGAATTATACTAGGGGTTCAGTAAATACAGTCGTTCGATAATTTCGAAACTACGGATTCGATCGAGATAAAATTTTGTATTTCAAACGAGAATGATATATTAAAGCAACATTTTGTCCAGATCGCATGACCAGAACCATAGAAAGCATAGAAAATTATAACTTCCGCAGGTAAAGACCCAGGAACTTGAAATTTTCAGGTTGGGTTTGGATCTCGAATTTCACGGTCACGATCATCAATGAGCAAAATTAGACTAGGGGTTCCGTAAATATGGCCGTTCAAAATATTTTTTTCCTGATAATTTCCAAACTACCGATTTGATTGGAATGAAATTTTGCACCTAGCTGAGGAATGATTTATTCAAACTACGTGCTAGATTTTGTCCAGATCGCATCACCAAGACCATAGATACCGCAGAAAATTCCAGCGAATTATCGAAAAAAAATTGGTCAGCTGAAGCACTGACAAAGTCTGGAGTTTCGTCTAAGTTTGAGAATTTTTTTTGACAGCTTTCGAAAATTCCTTCAATTTATTTCTAAAACTGGAAAATGCGAATCTACCTACAAGGTGGATGTACGAGCGCTCAAAAGCTCCTGACTTCACGGCAGTGCTCTTCGTAATTTTTTTCGAATATTCTGATGATACCATCCTTGGAGAAAATTTCAAGAAAACAATTCAGATATGTATCTTCATCTGCGAAACTCTTCGGCGGATTTTGCTCATTAACGAACTCTACCGGCGCATTCAGACCTCGAACGTACCCTGGAATTTCCAAAACTCTAGGCCACTTCTTTCGAGAGTTATCGGACGGACAGAATTGAATTTGACCTTGAATTCTTCATCTGTGAGTCCAACCAGATCGTTTGAGATCATTCTCGGCTAAAAATTCGAAAATTAGAGACATTTCGGCAAAATAATAACGCTCTTATAGGAACAAGCCTGCAAAAAATATGTAATATCCTGAATTCAACATTTAATTTTCGATATAGATGAATCTGTTAATTTGAGAGATTTTTTGAAGCCCCTCTCAGATTTTAATAATTTTTTTACATCAAAAAAATGATCTTAATCTCCGGAAGGAGTTATTTTTCTTGAGCCCCTCTAAAATTTCGATGATATTCACACTGAAACATTCTCTAAATTCCAGGAGACTGTTTTTTTACTAGATGTGATTTTTGTTCAGCCCCTGGAGAAAAATTATCTCAATTTCAGGAAACTATCTATATGGGAGATATAGGTTCCATTAAGCCCCTTTTCACATTGAAAAAACACAATGCCCCTCTTAGAGTTCGATGATTTTTTTTGATGTCTGTATTTTTCGAATTTTGAGCCGAAAATGGTCTCAATCGACTATGTTCGACTCACTGATGACGAATCCGTCGGAAAATTCGAGTCTGTCCGTCTGGCCGTCCGTCCGGCCGGCCGGCCGGCCGGCCGTAAGCACGATAACTCTCGAACAAAACAACCTAGAGACTTGAAATTTTCAGTGTGGGTTCAGTTCCCGAATGGCTCAGTTGAGTTCGTTAATGGGCCAAATTCCACCAGGGGTTCCGTAAATATGGCCGTTCAAAGTTTTGTTTCCCTGATTACTTGAAAACTACAGATTTGATCGAGATGAAATTTTGCACTCAAATGGAAAATGAGGTGTTCAAGCTACATGTGAAATTTTGTCCAGATCGCATGACCAGAACCATAGAAACCATAGAAAATTGTAACTTTTGAACGGAAAGGCCTAGGGACTTGAAATTTTCAGGATAGGTGTGGATCTCGAATGTCGTGATCACGTTCATCTATGAGCAACATTATACAAGGGGTTCCGTAAATACGGTCGTTTGAAATTTTGTTTTCTCGATAAATTCGAAACTGCGGATTCGATCGAGATGAAATTTTGTATTTTAATCGAGAATGATATATTGAAGCAATATTTTGTCCAGATCGCATGACCAGAACCATAGAAACCATAGAAAATTGTAACTTTTAAACGGAAAGGCCTAGGAACTTGAAATTTTCAGGGTGGGTTTGGATCGCGAATATCGCGGTCACGTTCATCAATAAGCAAAATGAGACTAGGGGTTCCGTAAATATGGCCGTTCAAAATATTTTTTTCCAGATAGTTTCGGAACTACTGATCGGATTGGAATGAAATTATGCATCTAGCTGAGGAATAATGTATTCAAAGTACGTGCAAAATGTTGTCCAGACCGCATCACCAAGACCATAGATACCGTAGAAAATTCTAGCGAATTATCGAAACAAAATTGATCAGCTGAAGCAGCGACATGAAGTTTGGAGTTTCGCCTAAGTTTCAGAATTTTTTTGACAGCTGTCAAAAATTCCTTCAATTGGTTTCTAAAACTGGAAAATGCGAATCTACCTACAAGGTGCATGTACGAGCGCTCAAAAGCTCCTGCCTTCACGGCAGTGCTTTTCGTAATTTTTTACTAGATGTGATTTTTGTTCAGCCCCTGGAGAAAAATTATCTCAATTTCAGGAAACTATCTATATGGGAGATATAGGTTCCATTAAGCCCCTATCAGATTCTGATGTTTTTTTTACATTGAAAAAACAATCTTAGCAATTTGTTAGTATGAGAGATGTAATTTTTTTGAAGCCCCTCTTAAAGTTCGATGATTTTTTTTTAAATCAAAAAATGATCTCAATCTTAGGAAGGAGTTACTTTCCTCAAGCCCCTCCCAGATTTCGATGATTTTTACACTGAAAAGTTATCTCAATTCCAGGAATCTGTTTTTTTGGAAGCTGTAATTTTTTAAGTCCCTCCCGGAATTCGATGATTATTTTACATTCAGTTATCTTGTTAACGGAAGGAAAGCCGGACGGACAGAATTGAATTTGACCACGAATTCTCCATCTGTGAGTCCAACCTGATCGGCTAAGATCATTCTCGGCTTAAAATTCGAAAATTAGAGTTATTTGGGAAAATAATAACGCTCTTATAGGAAGAAGCCTGCAAAAAATATGAAATGTCCTGAATTTTCCATTCAGTTCTCAATAAAGATGAAGGATAATTTTTTGTCCATGAAGAATCATTGAAAACATGAAATCTTTGGGTTGTCGAGTCATATGAATTTATTTCATTGCTCTTTTACATTTTAGATCATACTTATATGAATGAGATATGAAATGTCTATAAATATACCAGTGACGACAACAATGAACCGAATATCTTGAAACAACCAATAAAATATAATTCCTTCCTTGACCATGAGCAATAAATTACTCTCTATCAAATTTTATTATGTCGGTTGAACGAGTCAAATTGTAATTTATAAATTTGGATTGCGTCGAATCAACGATTCGGCTTCGGTATCCGGTCGCTTCGGCCTACTTTACAATTATTCGGTGAAGCCGAAGCAGATTCGGCCAAAGCTTCGCCATAAAATTTCCAGTTTCAAAAATCAGAATATTATTTATTTTTGTGCTATTTCTGGTTGGTATTTATATTTTGTATATTCATATACTATTTGGGTGTAGGACTCTGTTTTGGAATAGCAGTTTATGTTCTTTTAGTGCAATGTTTATTAAGAGAACAAATTTGTTTTGGTATAGAGTTTATCTTACTTTTTTTGTGCAATGTTTTATGCTATTATTGAGTTGTCGATCTTGTCATTTGTTCGATAGATACATTATATATTTAGTAACAGTGGTGGTCACCAAAAAGACGCTTCGACGCCCCCTATTCATAATTCAACTTCAATAGATTTGATATAATTTCAAATTAAAAAAAAAATTTGCTACATTTCTTAATTCAATTTAAATGAATGTATTTGAAAAAATATACCTAATTAATAAAGCTATGCCCATCCCATTTCGAATGAATCAACTGACCGTCCCCGGATTTTCTGGTGGCGCTGCCCCGACGTTGGCATCGCCCCCCCGACGCGATAAAACGACGCACCTCGTTTTATAAATTCAATTATTCAAATCTGGAGGTGCACCGCGCCAGACAAAACAAATATTCAAATACGGCCTATAAATACTTGGTGACAATATTAAAATGAAACCGTATATTAATACGGCTGTAATGCTGTTTGGCCCCCCCGTTGACCGCCATGATAAATCAATTCCCTACATCGCTGAACTAATAGTGTCCTAGGCGCCCCACCGGGGGGAACCTGCATTATTTATGACAAATTTATAAATCTCGCCCGCGCTGCCCACGTTCCGGCGACACTGCGGAACAAGAATTGTTACAGTTCGGATTGTTACTGGGTTAGTCGGGTGAAATTTGAGACATTTTATGTGTGCTCCAGACGATGTTATATGTGCTCGGGAATTTGAACTAACTCCATAGTTTATGTAATTTGGTTGTTCTTTGTTGCGGAGTGTCTTCAGGGCAGCCCTGAGAAGGGCTGCTCTTCATCCAGAAGGGGGTGAATCACCGGGAATTATAAACCGATTGTATGTAGATACCTTTTTACCTACTTGATATAAATAATTCAAATTCGCTCCGATCGTTCCTCGCATCGAAACGATCGGGGTGTTTGTCCGATTGTCAACTGTCGGAATGGAATCGATTAGTCCGGATGAATGATGGTCGAATCCGGGCGAGGGCCAGGAAAGAATCAAGAAAATACCGATCGGTATCGGTATCGTGGGGAGACCAGTCGCGATTCCGATTCGTTTGCTGCGATTATCTTAATCGGGATTGGTCGCAGTGGCGTAGACGCTTCTCTTTATACATTCTCCCGATGGTCTGTTATTTAGACTATCTCGATCGTCTATTTCTACTTTCCACGTTCCAACCCTGAAGACTATTGGGTTTGAAAAATCTTGGGCATCAAGATCTTAATACATTTCTGGATCGTGTTATCTCTCTGCCATATGCATTCCAGCAAGTGAATAAAGTGCTGGATTTTATCGCAAATTTGTTTATTCTCTTTCAACTTTTATTAGGCGATTTTTCCTGAACGGTATAATTCTCGAAGTTCAAAGTAAGGGGAGGAAAATTTACTGATTGAAAAGGTCCTATAAAAAAATTAGGAATCACACAGAAATATTAACGAACTAAAAAATATTTCTGAAGATAACAGAAATTGCAATAACAGTAAAGAACAAAAAAATAGTTAGATAAAAAAACTCTAGAGAAATTGTGCTAATGAATATAGTATATCATTCTTCAATATTTATGTAAAGAGTATTTTGATGTTTTTTCTACTGAATTTGAAATAAAAATCATTCCTGAGATTTGAATCTGAAAAAACCGGTCATTATGAACTATTATCAGAGCTTGATGAGATGTTGTGTAAAAAACTCAACTCAAAGCACAAAGCAAAGAATGATTCACAAAAAAATATATTTCTGAAGTGAATATATCGAAAGGAAAACATTACGTTTACAATGAAGAAAATATTGCTCAAATTAAATATGAATACAACAAGAATATTGCACAACGAAATATATACATGTGAGTACAGCAAACAAAAATAGATCAACCCCCAGAAAAATAAATATTTATAATAAAACCTCATAAAAAACATGTAGAAAATCATTGAACACAGAAAGGAGATTTTTTCTATATAACTATATAATTCTTGAAGTTCAAACTGGGGAGAGGAAAAATTACTGATTGAAAAGGTCCTATAAAAAAAATTAGGAAGTTCACAAACTCATCAATAAAATTGATCCAAATTGTTTATAGAAATTATTCGAAATGGTCACCATTCATTTGACGAAGAATTATATGTAGCGACTATAACATCAGTTGCTCACGAACAATGTCAAGAGCATTTTCAATGCGTTGTTTTAGTTCTTCAGCACTATTCACCTCACCGTTACTGTACACTAATGATTAAAAAAGAACCCGAAAAGATGAAATCACTATCCATCTATTTGGAAGCACATCACGAATTTCGGAAAAGTCATAAAAATCATACGCTCATCATAAACTCAATCATAAACACATTCAAACCTCAATGCGTACCTAAGTCAGATCCGTGCTGGAAATTTCTCAGATTCGCGGGTAACTTTTATTTCGAAATACTCTGCCATGGGATTTTGACTTATTTTGATGAGTTTTAGCACCTGTCAAAAAAAAAAGCCTCACCTTTGAAAACACCCTGTATATACCTAGATATTGGTCGAAATTCAATTTTTTTTGTCTATTCGTGATATTTCTGAAAGAAAAATGGTTCATCACGTAGATGGCCGTTGAGACTTACCCTCCAAATTTTGCGACGTTGCCACGTAAACGAAAAATTCTGAAATTTATGGAATTCTTGGAGTTTTTAAAGTGTTTTTTTTTTGTAAAATCTTTGATTTCTGAAGAGGGGTAATCATATTTCAATTTTTGTTGACATTCTATTTCTTGACAGACGACATTGGTGAAGTCCATTTTTTTTTGTCTATTATTAATATTTCTGAAAAAAAAATGGTTCATCACGTAGATGGCCGTTGAGACTTACCCTCAAAAAATTGCGACGTTGCCATATGTACTGAAAATACGGAAAGTTATGGAATTTTCAAAACTTCTAGTAGTTATTGAAGTGTTTTTCTTGTAAAATATATGATTTCCAAATAGGGGTAATCATATTTCAACATTCTGTCGACATTGTATTTCTTGACAGACGTAGAAAAATTTAGATAATTCAATGGCTTCGTTCGGTCGTTTCTCGTAATAATACTCTGCTAAAATGGGATTAAAAAGACCACCTCTACAGAATTTTTACTCCCAATGAAATATGTGGTTTTCAAAGTTTTCTGGAAAAATAGCGACGTTGTCGCATGTATGTGAAAACTTCTTTTGAAGAAGTTTTCAGGATTTTTGTACTTATATAGTGAATATTTTCCATGTAACCATCAACGAACTTTTGGCCCTCGTCTGTTATTCGATAATCCCAGAATGTTTCGAATGAGTCTTCTTGCTCTCTTTGTACCTGGAGGTACGAAAATCTGGCGCGTGCTTAGTCTTTTCGTGTAGCTTGTGTTGTTGACTAACGGTACACGCTTCTCATAAGCTGATTTACCAAGACTTGAGGGCTCTAAGCGAGATTTAATTGCTTCGTTTCCAAACCAAAATCTATCCGGAAACTGCTCATTGAAATATCCAAGCTATTTTCATCGAAAACCCTATGCAACATATCCTTAAATTCAGAAATTTAACATCGCATCTCAAATCTGGAAAATTTTAATATACTGCAAGAATTGGATCGATTCATAACAGTGGTCTCCAGAAGGGTACGCCACTGTTCTCGGACATAATTGATTTATTTATCGTTGCCTGATAAATGGGATCTCAGATGTATTTTCGTTCATAATTAATTCTAGATTGTACCTTTATTGTCTGATTATGAGATATTTAGTCTCTGTAAGGACCTTATTGTTTTTCAACATTTCATATCGATATCTTCCGATCGATTCTGTGGGAGAGAAATAGAAATCGCCATCGTTTATGTCTTCCAGGTATCGAACAGTTGTTTCCTCGAGTTATAAATTTGAATTTGTTATGTGATTGATTCGTTAGAGAAACTGAGCTCTTAATAATCCTCAGTTTATGCTCTTTATTTAATTACCCCAGTAATTGATATCTTAAATATAGTATTTTAAGATCTAAGTACTCATTAGTCAGTTCCATAATAGATGATTAATTGGAATTATTATAATGAGTGACGTTTTCCTTGGACTATACAAGTTCTTTCCAACATTAAATCTGCGGTCTACTTCTCTTTGGCCTTTCTCTGTACAGGCTGGACCGTTGAACTTTCAAAAATTCGAATTCACCTTTTTCTACCTCATTTTAAAATTGTTCTTAATCTCCAATGATGGGACATTCCAAAGCCATTTTGAAATTTTTCATGGTTGAAATCGTAATTTTGGAAACGAATTTCTCGGATATTCTAAGAAGTCGAGACCTATTATTCTAAAGAATTTGAATACGAACAGGTCGATGTCATTTGAATACTTGTTTTTTTTTTGTTTTGTTCTGGCCCTTCGCAGTTCCGAGTCTACCTGAATAATTGGGGTTCCTAGAAAGGACTTAAGAAGGACAACTTTCGCAACGATTGAATAGAAATGGAAATTCCTCTTCAAAAATTGCAACTCTCCAAATAATCAGATATTTAAAAATATATAAAAACATCTATTTGGCCGACCTTCGAAATTTCATTTTGGAATGAAAATAATCAGACACTGTCAAAGAGGGTGACATTGATTGCTTTTTTTGAAAAAATCGCGAATTAAACTATTTATAACTTGGATTTGTCTCAAAAAAAAAAGTGTATAATGTATTGGTACTAAAAATAATGAAAACAATTGTGTACTTGATCAAAAATAAATACTTTGTTATTAAATTCATACTCAAATTGACTTTGATAGGCACTGTGTTTTTTTTGATTAAAAAAAATGTTTCGGGTCTAATACAGTATTTATTGATATCATCCATATTCCCTCATTCTAAATATATTTTTTTTATCAATATTATGTGAGCTTTGATATAATCCATAAATAATCAGTCTTCCATCATCTCATTTTTCGTAAGAATTCGACTTCAATAAACTTTTTTCTCAAAAGGGGCATATCGAATGAAAAATGATTATAAATAACCTATTTTTTCAATAAACATTACATAAACCCAAATTGATTTTACATCGCTGTCAAGCTGAATGTCCGGGGATGAGTTTGATAAGACTCAAAGCCAAGCACTTAAATAAACTCAGAAAAGTGCTTTTTAAATTTTTTACTTGAAGTTTTGCATCGAATAGTATAATATCAAGAACTTTCTCACATATTTCCACAATTCAAACTTTTGCCTTTTTTCAGTACATAAACAAAACTATAATGCCCACTTATTAATTTCTGACACTTTTCATTATAGATTTTGTTTTATTCATTCAATTGTGTTACAATGAAGCGAGATTGCCTAAATGAATGATCGGAATCCCAGCAATTTTTCTCTCTGGGATAAAATTTTTCCGCGAACAATCCTTCGAGGAATAAAACGTTATTGAATCGCCTCGATTTCACGGCACCAGGTGTGACTGTTGCCAGAAAAATTTAATCATCGCCACTCTCGATTTAGAAGTCCATATCCGCCAGTCTGAATCACTTCATTTTCAGGTATTTACTGGGAACAAATAACCGTCTATTCCATTTATTCCTCGATGTTTAATTAATGAGAGAATAAATAATTTTCTCCAATAACGGAAATATCTGTATTCGAGATGTCAATATTGAAGATTCGGGCGCGTCAATTTCGAATACAAACAAGAATCGATCACTTATCGGGTTATTTTTAAATCGTTGAACAAGAGTTTTCGCGATGGATGAACGTTCTTGGTTTTTATTCTTGCACTATACAGGATGTACCCTTTGAGGGATTGATAAAGATCTCCCTCGACAAAAGGAGAAGTGTTAACATCATTAAATGCCCCATTTGACGTTTCCATCCGAACTTAGAACGTTCTCGTGTTCCAGTAAACAGACCTAATCACCTTAATCATAGGGTACCATCGGCCGGATAGAAAACGATGCGAAATTGCCGCAGCAATTTCGGGGAACGGTAGCAATGTGCATCACGAATTTTCGTGGATTCCGTCCAAAATAAATCAATAAGAATATCGGTAATGATGGACCCTGCGGGCAGTGCGAAATTTAACATCGTCCTTTCATCTTACAGCTGTTCGTCAAGGATTGACAGTATCAGAAGACATCATGCGAGTAATGCTTAATTGCGCCGGGGGCAAGTTCGTTGAACTAGATGGCTATGAGGTGGAAAGGGAATATCGGGAACAAGAGATTTGGTCTTTTGGTCGTTCTGTACACAAAATTAAAAATCAGAACCTCAACAATGGATCGGATTCACCAAGAAAAATAAATCTGAGTTTCGAAATTTCGAAACTTTCGTGTATATCAATCTGAAACTGAACCTTAGAAGACTTTTATCAAGTGTTATTTGAACACTTGTTAATTTCTCTAATAACAATGTATCTTCACTTAAAACCTCCGAAAGAAAAATCGCATAGAGGCCATTTATTGGCTCAATGGCTTTCGCTTCGAAAAAAGGGCGAAGATATCTCGATTCTCTTCATAGGTTATGCAAATTGGCGGAGCGATCACTCTGCAAATACTCTGGCACAAAAAAAAAGTGAAATTTTATAGTTTTCTGTCTAAAACGCCTTCAACATTCCCAAAACTCAAACTGTGGAAATTTCGAGATGGTTCGAATTTTTCTTCTGGAAAGTTTATTTTCGGAGGAGATAAACCAAAAGCCACCATCTAGATCTCCGTCCCGTTTCATTAACCCCCAATGCGCGCGCCAGCAGAGCGAGGTCTGGCCGCCGAGATGACACGAAATTAAAATTAAATCGGATCCATTCCGAGAAATTAATCCAACAAAGTCTACTCATAAATTTAGACTTCCCTTTTGATGTCCCCAACGTTCCTTCCTTTCGACGTGCTGCACGTTGCGACTGGCGCCGCTTTTCTCTCGGCGCATTAAATGCCAATTAGATTGAGGCAAATTGTGTCTGATCACTTGCGGGCTACTTTTATGATTTACCGTTCGGGTTACTGCCAAAATTACCCGGTTCTGGGGGAAATGAATCTAGTTATCTTCAATTGCGAATATTACGACCGCTTTGGTCTCAACGACCCGTTGCGGCGTGCGATCTTGAGCACCAAATAGCCCATTTACCAGACACTTAGGCTGGGCGACAACAGATATCTGGGAGGTGGAGTATTTATGAGCGCACATGTCGTCTCTCTTATGGGCGATTTTGTCTGTATTCAAGAAAGAAAGGGATGATTTTTCGAGCGCAAACTTCTTCGTCACGAATGTAAATCAACCACGAAAAATGTCAAAAATTGTCGAAGCCCCACCAAAGTCATTTTTGAGCGCTCGTACTACTTATATACACGAAGGCTATATCATTTGGTCACGATGTCTGTATTTTTCGAATTTTGAGCCGAAAATGGTCTGAATCATGGTGGAAGAATACATGGTGTGTGCTTGCGCATCTATATATAGTCCATTTGAGAATTATTGACATCGAAGCAGGCCATGGACGTCCAGTCGAGGCTTTATTTCTAGTTACAAAAAAGATACTGTTTTCATCATAGAAATAAAACATAAATATAACCTAGAAAAGTGTTGAGTATACGAATTATCGGAATTATCGAATAATTAAGCCGGAATATATCGATTGCAGTTTCTACATGGGAGTTCAGGTTTGAAAGCGCAAAAATATCGTGGAATGCTTTCATATGAAATTATCTCATATAAAAGTCAACCATGGAAAATTGAAGATCATTCAAATAAATATTTATTTTCACTCAGGACCATGCAATATTTATTGGTATTGGAAATCTTGCAAAATTTTAACCATATAACTATAAGAGTATCATTTTATGTCAGGATCCAAGAAGGATAATTGATGGAATTCTAGCAGGTAGCTAATGGTGCAACAGAAAAAAAATTTTGGATACTCCGCAAGCACAGGGCCAAAAGAATGGATTGGAAAAAACGTTATATTGTATTAAGAAATAAGAGAGAAACAAAAATTAAGAATCTATGTAGTACATGAAGAATTTTGACATCAAATTTGTACCGAACTATCAATATATGAACCAATTTGTGAATTATTTATTGCTTGGTGTTGAATACTTCAAGAAAGTCAATTTTTATTTTCATTCATTAAAACTGTCCATGAATTATTGAAAATTTTATAATTGATGAGCAATTTTACAATTATTCAGTATACTTTTGAATTGGGAACAATATAGCATGTGTATTAGCAGAGGGAATGTGAACAGGGTACTATACAGTATAAGTATAATAAATAAACTTAAAATATCTATGAATGATACAAGAGCAAAGATAAAAATATCATTGAAAACTTTGTTTCCACGTAGTGTACTGATTTGGATGTGTTTATTGAATAAGCTGACATAATCCTATTGATAGGCATCCTTTTGCAGGGAAGGTTTCAATATTTCAATAACCCATTTATGAAATAATTCACCATTCATAGTAATCCTTATCATTAATACCACTGTCAAGAATCGGATCACATCCAGGTAAAAATCCATCAATTGTTCCAGCATTCAAAATGGTGCACCTTCTGCCTTTACCCTTGAATATACTCGGCATACTTTTTGGATTATTTTCTAGTGTCCACTGACAAATTTGAATATCTAAATTTCATCTAGATAAATGAATTTTACATTTTGTTCCATGTATTCTCGGTATTTATCACAATATTGTACTATTTTTATTATATTTTTCTGTTTATCAGTAAGAATTTTCCTTCGATCAACTTTTTTGTATTTGTATCCAATTTTTTTTATGATATAATATAATGTTGACTTCGATCAATTAAAATCTAGGTGCTCTTTGGCCAGTTCGAAAAAGATATCTAAACTGATATATTCATTGTTTTTAATTCTAGCAAAAACAAAGTCATTCAATGTCTCTTTGAAGGAATAATCGTATCGCACAGGTTTTCTTCCATTGCTAATTCCAGGCTATAATAACATGCTTATATTCTACGGACAGGGCTTGGTGAAATCTGAAAATTTAAGAGACATTGATCAATCAGAATACACTTTGAGTCGGTGAATAACAGTTTACCTGAAACACTAGCGGAAATATATGCCAAATCTTTGAAAAACTCGAAGTAACACCGACAAACTGCCTGGCGTTCTCTTGTTAGGCGCGATGTATCCTGGTCAATTCCAGCCATTTTAATAGCATAAGACAAAAAATACTCAAATTCAGAGCAAATTTTTATAATTACATATTCACCAATATCTTCGATAAAATCATCAAAGCAAGATTTCTATGGGTAATGTTAGTGTTATTCCTATACCAACCTGAATTCAGCAACCCAAAATATTACTGAATAGTCTATTACCAACTTAAATTCGATTTTTCACAGCCAACCGAGATGTCAATAATTCTTAAACGGAGTATACCCGTCCTTGTCGCAAACTGTGACGTCAGTCTGGTAACATATTTGAATTGTTTAGAACGGTCGCAATGGAAAATAACTAATTCAATTTTGAGTTTTGAATCGCTCATAGGATCTTCGAATAATTTTCGTTGAGTTTTCTTCAAATCATTTCTCAAATGCGATTATTTTGAAATGGAAGGTTTACTGAACTCCAGAAATTCCCTAATCTTGAAAGTATATGATAACACTCAGTATAAAACTTATGGGGTGCTTGGGTTTAAGATGATGAAGTAAGGAGTAACTAACATGGTTTTTTTTTCTAGATTTCGTGGTTATATTTTTCAACTCAATTCTAAGCAAGATGATGAAATTTTTACTTGTATTTCTTCATTTTTCATGAAAAGAGAAAAATATTTCAATATTTCATAATTGAAGATATGACAATTTTATAATGAGTCCTATTTATCTCAAATTTGATATAAGAGTTATTCAACAAAGCTTATGTTGAATTTGGAGGAGTATCATCATAAAACATACATTCAATTGTATATTTGTAAAGAAAAATAAAAAAGTTTTCTAGAAATTTGCGGAGTTTATTAATGATCTGTATTCAGAAACACTCATGCATTATTGTCTGATTCAATTAATCGAGTTCAAAGGATATTCCATGACATTACATTCTTTAATATCGCACATCAGTGTCTTTAGTTTTTTTTTTTTGAAAAATTACAGCTCTTTCACTCAATGATTGTCCGTTAAAATATACAACAAACTACTTCACGTGATCTGAATCTTGACCTTAAATGTAAATGAACCACAAAGATGGCTTAAGAACGCTCGAAAACTCAGGTAATGAGATATTCTATTCGATGAGTAAGTAAACCAGTTTAAATTGTTTCTCTGAGTGACGTCATGCGCTAACACGGACGAAAATAAGATTCGTTTGGCACACACCATGTATCCATCCACCATGGTCTCAATCGACTATGTTCGACCCACTGATGACGAATCCGTCGGAAAATTCGAGTCTGTCCGTCCGTCCGTCCGCCCGTATACACTGTAACTCTCGAACGGAACGTCCAAGAGACTTGAAATTTTCAGTGTGGGTTCAGTTTCCAAATGCCGCTGTTAAGTTTGTTAATGGGCAGAATTCCACTAGGAGTTCTGTTAATATGGCCGTTCAAAATTTTGTTCTCCTGATTACTTTGAAACTACAGATTCGATCGAGGTGAAATTCTGCACTCAGATGGAAAATGACATCTTCAAGCTACATGCAAAATTTTGTCCAGATCACATGACCAGAACCATAGAAACCATAGAAAATTATAACTTTGTAATGGAAAGGCCTAGGGACTTGAAATTTTCAGAATAGGTGTGGATCTCAAATGTCGTGATCACGTTCATCTATGAGCAAAATTATACTAGGGGTTCCGTAAATATGGTCGTTTGAAATTTAGTTTTCTTGATAATTTCAAAACTACAGATTTGATCGCGACGAAATTTTGTATTTTAATGGATAATGGTTTTCAAGCTACATTTTTTCCAGATCGCATGACCAGAACCATAGAAAACATAGAAAATTATAACTTTCGAACGGAAAGGCCTAGAGACTTTAAATTTTCAGAATAGGTGTGGATCTCGAATGTCGCGGTCACGTTTATCAATGAGCAAAATTATACTAGGGGTTCCGTGAATATGGTCGTTCAAAATATTTTTTTCCTGATAATTTCGAAACTACTCATTGGATTGGAATGAAATGCTGCACATAGCTGGATAATAATGTATTCAAACTACGTGCGAAATTTTATCCAGATCGCATCACCAGACCATAGATACCGTTGAGAATTCTAGCGAATTATCGAAAAAATAATTTGTATTCATAATGCGATCGAAAATCGTCCAATAAGAAATTGAAGTGAAAAATACAGGTAAAAGCTAGCTCTTTTCCGCTTACTTGGGACAGCGTAATTTTTTTGTAGGCCAGCCATCCTTTGTACGTTAGACCTCGAAAAATAAAGATCTCGGATCTCCTCTATCCCTCCGTCGTCCAAGAATAATTTCCGTTATTTTCGTGGCTGAATTTGCACGGTTATGACAGCGCCGCATGCGTTCCTGATTTCGATTCGTAATAACGTGCAAGCCAGAGGCCGGGCCATAATTCAACTTGCACATTTGATTAATGAACATTATAAAAAGTGTCAGTCTAGTGGGGCATGCGGGTTATTTTCGTTTGCTCAAGAGACCGAATGTTCTTGTCTATCAGAAACGCGCGCGCACATGTGCCCTGTCACTGGGATTTCAAAACGAGAATTAAAAACTTCATTAAGACCAAAGGACAATTTAATTATAAACTTCGGAAGTTCGGTCTCGGATGACGAGATTGGGGGCATTCTGGATGATGTATTCGATGAGTTGGGAGTTTGGAGACGATCGAGAGTTAGGGGAGTCCAACAGGTACTATGCAAAAAAATTTCATTTGAAGGTTCAGTTTCTTTCCTCACATTTTGCATAGGGAATCTTTCCAAAATAACTTTTTTCACAGAAAAAAAAATGAATTTAAACAAACTACCAACTTCTAAATCAAGAGAAATCCTAGAAAAAACCCACTATTTCAGGATATCTTCCGATCGGGTCCCCGATGATCGTTTCTCATCATGTTTGATGTGGAATTCGCGAGTTAACATCTTGCGCTCGGGCATTTGATCTATTTTCGGAGCATTTCGAATCTCACCTTGGGCATAAGTTATAAAAATGATTGAGGTATGAGATTAGTTCAAAGGAATTACTCCAAGTAGAGCGTGTCGGCTCGGTCGCTGAAGTGTCGCAAGCGATCTTTGGCGAGTGCGGAGCCCATTTTTCAGAGGGGTACACCAAGCGACCCGTGAGAAAGATCTGTCTCGGTGTTGTCGTCTCGATATTGTTGTTCGAATTGGTCGGGGCTTTTGTTCGTTGAAATAATTATTTATTTGTTTTTGGTGGTTGTCTTTGTGAAACTCAAAATTTTACATTTCTCAGTCCATTTTTTTGGATATTATTCACTTTTTTCGAATTTTTTTTTTTCAGGATGTTGATGCATTTTCACAACAGTGATTTTATGGCTGTTAGGGTTAAATAGAATGATAAACAGAATAGTCTATCTACAGGGTGATATATTTTTCAAGGTTACTCTTCCTTTTTTATGTCGAAATTTTTTTGTCGTATGTTATTGACCATTTTCCATAGTATGATTTCATCTTCCCTTCTTTTTGCTTTTATCTTGCGGTTTTTCACTACTTGCGAGCATTCACAAGAAAATTCGAAAAAGGATAGGATTTGCGTCGTAGTCATTTAGGAAATTCTAGAATGCAATATTTTATTCTTCACATATCCATAACTCAACAAAAATCTCAACTTTAAAAACTGAAAGTTAAATCAAATTATGTTAATAATGAAATAATTTTCTATTCTAAAATTTCTTTAATAATTTATTCACATCCCAAAATCCTTTTTCAGTTATTCTTGCGAATGGTCTCGAAAACTGTAGGAAGGCTAGATACAAAAAATGTAAAATAATAGAGAAGAGCACTGACTTGAAGTCCGGCTTTTATTGCTCATTGCCAGTATAACAAATACTGTCTTTCTATTTTTATAAACTTCAAAAGATGGAGAATTATATTGAATATTTGAACAGCTCATTTTTCTCTTATCGTGTAACAGCTAGAAAGATTAATTTCCAAATACATAACTCATTTTATGGAATTTTTGTCCTGAGATTGAAAATTTTATATAGAGTTGTACTAAAAAAAATTACGTACATGCACCTTGTAGGTAGATTCGCATTTTCCAGTTTTAGAAATCAATTGAAGGAATTTTCGACAGCTGTCACAAAAATTCTGAAACTTAGGCGAAACTCCAGACTTTATGTCAGTGCTTTAGGTGACCATTATTTTTTCGATAATTCGCTAGAATTTTCTACGGTATCTATGGTCTTGGTAGTGCAATCTGGACAAAAATTGGCACGTAGTTTGAATACATTATTCCTAAGATAGGTGCAAAATTTCATCCTAATCCAATCACTGCTTTCGAAATTATCAGGAAAAAATATTTTGAACAGCTATATTTACGGAACCCCTAGTCTAATTGGCCGCGATATTCGCGATCCAAACCCACCCTGAAAATTTCAAGTTCCTAGGCCTTTCCGTTCAAAAGTTACAATTTTCTATGGTTCTGGTTATGCGATCTGGACATAATATTGTTTTAATATATCATTCTCGATTAAAATACAAAATTTCATCTCGATCGAATCCGTAGTTTCGAAATTATCGAGAAACCAAAATTTCAAACGACCGTATTTACGGAACCCCTAGTATAATTCTGCTCATTGATAAACGTGAACGCAGCATCTCAGATCCACAACTATCCGAAAATTTCAAGTCCCTAGGCCTTTCCGTTCGAAAGTTACGATTTTCTATGGTTTCTATGGTTCTGGTCATGTGATCTGGAGAAATGTAGCTTGAATATATCATTCTCCATTAGTATACAAAATTTCGTCACGATCGAATCTGTAGTTTTGAAATTATCAAGAAAACTAAATTTCAAACTACCATATTTACGGAACCCCTAGTATAATTTTGCTCATAGATGAACGTGATCACGACGTTTGAGATCCACACCTATCCTGAAAATTTCAAGTCCCTAGGCGTTTCCCTTCAAGAGTTACAATTTTCTATGGCTTCTATGGTTCTGGTCATGCGATCTGGACAAAATTTCACATGTAGCTTGAACACCTCATTCTCCATTTGGGGGCAAAATTTATCTCAATCAAATCTGTAGTTTTCTAGTAATCGGGGGAACAAAACTTTGAACGGCCATATTTACGGAACCCTTGGTGGAATTTGGCCCATTAACGAACTCAACCGAGGCATTCGGGAACTGAACCCACACTGAAAATTTCAAGTCTCTAGGTTGTTCCGTTCGAGAGTTATCGTGCTTACGTCCGGCCGGCCGGACGGACAGACTCAAATTTTCCGACGGATTCGTCATCAGTGAGTCGAACCTTGTCGATTGAATCCATTTTCGGCTCAAAATTCGAAAAATACAGACATCGTGACGAAAAGTTATAGCCATCGTGTAAGAAGTACGAGCGCTCAAAAAGTGGACCATCATGAATATTGAAAGCGTGGAGCAGCAAAAAGGCAAAAATAACAAATAAGTTGAACATTTTAATGAAAAAAAAAAAAATATATGGAAAGGTCTAATATCCAATATTCAAAAGAAGAAAGCAGAATTTTATGAATAATTCCAATCTTTCACGGAATTATGTTGGCGATTCGATGACAGCCGTCAATTTTCAAAAAATATGACACTGAAATGTCAAAATTAGATTTTTTTTCACGTGGAACAGCTAGAAAGCTGAAAAAAAAAAATATGAAAAAGGTCTAATATCCAATATTCAAAAAAGCAAGCAGAATTTTATGAATAGTTTGGTAGGTCCGATGACAGCCGCCAATTTTCAAAAAAAGTGACACTGAAATGTCAAAATTAGATCTGACCGAATCACAAAAGAGACGTTTTCGGCATAGAAAAAAGTCACATGACCCAAACCATAAGTTCCGACTGGTGCGCATAGAAAAAAATTATCGAAATTACTAAACTCGGTATTTCGAGTACGGATTGTCTATGTCAAATGAGAAATGTTGCCAACTGAAAAAAAAATGAACTGAGGTTCACTTATATTTTACTTGATCTTGAGACGATGGATCGAATGTGATCCCAGATTTCGTGTTCTTCCCACAATCACCAGATTGGTACCGGATATTTGGCATACTCCCTGCCTTCCACAGTTGATAAATGGCAATTCCAACCAGATATCACTCGTCGATGATTCGAACAATAAGGGGAAGCACAAGTGGTCGTAAATACCGATAAAACGCAACCACCAAACTCGACGATATCAAGTTTTGTTGAGTGATTCTAGAAGGTCAGGTACATCAATTATAAAAATAATCTACAATACTTGTCCCTCGTAATAGTGCCGGACTGTATAAACATTAGATTGATAAAGGACGACAGACAACTTCGATATTCGACCTTAAGACGTGTCGGATCAAGACTTCGGGCTTGGATACACGTGAACAAATATTTGCGACGAACCCTTTCTGGTGGTATGTTGTTCTTTCGAAGTGAAAATTGGAGATTGGTTTATGGAATTTTTTGATAAAACATTGTGGGGATCCATCCCATGAATTTATTTCAAATATTAACCACTCTCGTCATTCAGCAATCTTCCTCTCAAGTATTATTTCAAGATGTAAAAAAATACAATGAAATATTTTTCAATATCAAATTTCCCCATAATATTGTCTTCCATATGGGTCGAATCGAACTGGCTCAATGCCAGTATTGACAATATCAACTATCGTTCAGTTGCCTGTTGAATTATTCATAAAATTGGATCTCATTCCAGCCTGGGTTTTTTGTTCATGAAAATAATGAAATGATACTATTTACGGCCATGATAAGAAGTTACAGGAATGTATGCTTTCAACCGTATATCGATTATTTCCTTCATTATTGCACGTTTTATCAATTCTCTTTCGTTATTATAGTTTTAATTGCCTCCGATAAATGAACCTCGAATCTTTTATGCAAGTTTTCAAGAATTTCTATGCTTCATTGCTTTCGACGAATTTTCAATGGATAGAATACAATGTGGATGGTTTATCTTCAATTTTAGAAGGTCTTCTTTTGATAAAACTATTCCGAAGGATTACACAGAATTTGAGTATTGTTCGTTACAGGTGGAAAACCGTCATAAACTTCAATTGGTCAGGGTAAACCGTCGAAATATCGTTTTATTTGACTTATCCTTATATCTCTGTTTTATCACCCCCAAAAGTACCTGCAAACTTGAATATTCAGCTGATATAAAGAACATTTTTATTGGTGTCTTTGAATTTTGGCGGTCTATTGTTAGTGCTTGAATGCAAATACCAACAATTCTGAGTGAACTGATCGGTTGATTTATGGAAGTATCTGAATAACTCGAAGAAAGTTGGTAGAGAGATGAAAAAACCGATTACCGAAGCTGTCGAGAATTGAAATTCCGGAGAATAAACAACAAGATTCCTATATTTCAATTAATATTAACGACTTCCAAGGATCGCATTCGATAAATTTTATGTTTTGGAGCATTATTGAATGTGGAGTTGTACGAAGGGCACTTTTAGCCTCTCAGATCGTATCTCCCGTTTTATGTTAGCCATTTTGAATATTTGCGGTAATTGCAATTGCAATCGTGATGTTGAAATTTGACGTGCAAACTTCGCTGCCTACCTCATCTGAATTATTAATCTCACATTTATTTTTCGCATGAAATTGGAAACACGCAATGCTGTTGCTATTATTATTTTATAATTGCATCGAGGGCAAGGTGGAAACCCGCCGACGAAAAATAAAGGAAGTTTATGCAGATGCGCAAGAAATTTTATATCGAATTACAATTATTTTACATTTTCGTGAAATCGAGCTGCTTATATCCATTTTGCTTCAGGCTGTATTTTTTATATTCGAACGATAATTTATTATTTATTAACCATCGTTTGTCGTAACATTTTTGGGAATTTCGCTTCCGTTGTGACGATTTTAATGAAAAAATCCTTTTCAATCGTAATAATTTTTAGATGTATTGGATTAATTTCTCTCTGAAAAAAATGACTTGGTGAAATGTTCATGAGAATAATTTATTACAGTATTACCCATCGTTTATCGTACCATTTTTGGGAATTTCGCTTCGTTTGTGACGATTTTAATGAAAAAATCTTTTTTTCTCAATATGATTTTCAGATCTATTGGTTAATGTTTCTCTGAAGAAAAATAACTTTGTGAAATGTCCATTGGAATAATTTATTACAGAATAAACCATCGTTTGTCGTAACATTTTTGAAAATTTCGCTTCGTTTGTGACGATTTTTCACTCGAAATAATTTTCAAATGTATTCGTTCAATGTTTCTCTGAAAAAAATAACTTTGTGAATATCCATGGGAATCATTTATTACAGAATTAAATATCGTTTTTCGTACCATTTTTGGAAATTTTGCTTCGTTTGTGACGATTTAAATGAAAAAATCTTTTTCACTCGAAATGATTTCCAGAAGTATTGGTTTAAAGTTTCTCTGAAAAAAAAACTTTGTGAATGTTCATGAGAATAATATATTACAGAATTAACCATCGTTTGTCGTACCATTATTGGAAATTTCGCTTCGTTTCTGACGATTCCAAGGAAAAAACCTTTTTTTCTCGAAATAATTCTCAAGTGTATTGGTTAAGTTTCTCTGAAAAGAAATAACTTTGTGAAATGTCCATTGGAACAATTTATTTCAGAAAAAACCATCGTTTGTCGTAACATTTTTGGAAATTTCGCTTCGTTTGTGGCGATTTTGATGAAAAAATCTTTTTACTTAAAATAATTTTCAGATGTATTGGTTTAATGTTTCTCTGAAAAAAGATAACTTTGTGAAATGTCAAAAGGAATAATTCATTACAGAATTAACCATCGTTTGTCGTACCATTTTTGGAAATTTTGTTTCCTTTGTGATGATTTAAATGAAAAAATTCTTTTTACTCGAAATAATTTTCAGATGTATTGGTTTAATGTTTCTCTGAAAAAAAACTTTGTGAAATGTCCATGAGTGATTCATTACAGAATTAACCAGCGTTTATCGTACCAATTTCGGAAATTTTGCTTCGTTTGTGACGATTCTAATGAAAAAATCTTTTTCACTCGAAATAATTTCCAGATGTATTTGTTTGATGTTTTTCTGAAAAAAATAACATGTGAAATGTCCATGGGAATCGACAAATAAAATACATTTTTTGCATATTTTCACAAAAACTATCCAGAAAATAAAAAAATGAATGACCTGGCATTATGTTCGAAATATGTGAATAAATCAATCTATCTAAAATAACGTAGTCGCAATTTTTCTATTTTTCCATCGAAATCTACAAAAAAGAGAAAGAATCATCGTTTTTCAATATTTTTCCATCCTAACATTGAATGTATGGTGAAAGTTTTCAAGGCTAAAGTGGGACACCCTGTATTTGTTCGTGTTTCATTCGGATTTGATTGAAATTAAATCTAAAGAGCTTAACTTCCTTCACTATATCGTATCAAATTCCTTAATCCTTCTCAGATTGTCGTTGAGGATTTGAAATCTATCGCCTAGTATTGAAATACATCCACTCTTTTATCGATTAAGAATAAGAAAGGGTAAATTCTCCCAACTCTAAGTCTTCTTTTTCTCGTATTACTGCTACAAATATAAAGCTATTCACCTAGAGGTAAATTCCATCGAAAATGGAAAATAGACGATATTTTGGAAAATTTTGATTATTTCCATTCACCTATACAGGTGGTCCTAACTCCTGAAGGTGGTAAAGTTTTAGGAAATTTTTTTTTGCGAGCTTGTTTCCATTTTTTCTATAATGTCTGTAATTTTAGAATTTTCAGCCAAGAAACAATTGGGTTGGACTCACAGATGAAGAATTCGTGATCAAATTCAATCCTGTCCGTCCAGAAACACGATTTCGTTTCTGAACGTTAAATTCATAAATTGCTAAACTCGCCATCTGAATTTTTTCCTCGATGATTCGAAAAATGTTGTTTAGCAGCGCTAACCTAACCTTACCTTAATATGAATTCATTGGTACTGATCGATTTCTTATGGAAAAGGGTTCTTATAACTTTTTTTCCAAAATCGAAACGAGAATAACCTCTTCGAACATCAAAATGTTGAAATACCATGTGTATTGACTTAATATCAATCAGTCACTTAGCAATAACACTCCTACGTCTAGTCAAAGAGTTCGAACATGAGAAGCGATCACTTTAACTGTTTTACCATGCTGAATGAGAACAGTCGAACAGATTGTTGGAAATAAACGAATTCTCAGTGAAATTATTGAACAGAAATCTTATGTGACTCATTCTTCAGCAATTGGTCATTGTGATTTCGTTGTGTATCAGTTACACTTCCTGGAAAGTCACTCTTAACATTTATAAGACAATAAACATCATTCTGCCTTATTCCGTTACTCCATTAATGATAATAATTGTTCAGGTAAATAAAGAAACGATATGTGTAATCATTCTTGAATTGTATAGTTATTATTCAGGAATACCGAGATAGTCTCGCTTTGTTTTTTCGAGTGTGTGAAGTGAGATCTTAGTTTTGTGGTAACAGAACTATTCGAGAGAAATTGGTAATCCGAAAGTGTTAACAAATAACGATATCTTCCCTATCTTCGGAACCCCTGTGCTAATAATGGACCACATCGGAGTCGACCTTCACTATAAAACCGTATCTTGATTCCGTCAAGGATTGTTGACGCCAGCAGCATCTCACAATGGCCTGCATACAAATTCATGGTGTGTTTATGGTGGAAATCGAATACAGACCACCCTTGTTTCATCCGAATCCTCTGCATACAAAACGGAGGTTCCGAACGCAGAGAGAAGAAGGTGGCTAAGGCAATATTTACACAAATAGGGTCGTCTTCGTTCGAGATGTCATCTTATTAATTCGTTGCCGATGCATTAACCTCGAAATGGCTTATTTGAACAACCGGTGGAAGATATCCATCCGAACCATCGGGTACTCGATGAAAGTGGTACTTCTTTCGTAGCGCTGAAGGACGGCATATTTCTTTCTTTGATTTATACGCGGCAATCTACAATCAGGAATTTTTTTTTTTTTATTTTTTCTGAAAAATTTTGAACAATAACACTTTTCAGTTGGTAAAATAGAAACTCTTGTATTTATATGAACAATGGAAGATTAAATACAGGTGTTTCCAAATAAGTACAAAAAATTCAAGGGGGTTTTTATGTAGAAAAAAAATCTTAGAATTTTCCCTGAAACGTTGAACGCTTCAAAAAAAAATTAGGGCTGTGCCGAAGCAGATGAAATTTCCAGTAATAAAAATCAGAAAACTATTTCTTTTTGTGCTGTTTCTGGTTGGTATTTATATTTTAAATATTCAAATACTATTTGGGTGTAGTATTGCAGTTTATGTTCTTTTTGTGCGATGTTTATTGAGACAAAATTTTTTTTAGAGTTTATCAAAATTTTTTTGTGCACTGTTTTGAGCCGTTATTAAGTTGTTGACCTTATTATTTGTGTGATAGATAAATTATATATTTAATAACAATGGTGTTTGCATTTTCCATATAAAGTCTTTCTACTGAGTATCACAAAAAAGACGCTTTGACGCATTTTTAACAAATGTATACTAATGGAGAAATATATATTCAAGATCACATGACCAGAACCATAGAAACCATAGAAAATCATAACTTTCGAACGGAAAGGCCTAGGGACTTGAAATTTTCAGGATAGGTGTGGATCTGAAATGTCGCGTTCACGTTCATCAATGAGCAGAATTATACTAGGGGTTCCGTAAATACGGTCGTTTAAAATTTTGTTTTCTCGATAATTCCGAAACTACGGATCCGAGATGAAATTTTGTATTTTAATCGAGAATGATATATTAAAGCAATATTTTGTCCAGATCGCACGACCAGAACCATAGAAACCAAAGAAAATTGTAACGTTTGAACGGGAAGGCCTAGGAACTTGAAATTTTCAGGGTGGGTTTGGATCGCGAATATTGCGGTCACGTTCATCAATGAGCAAAATTAGACTAGGGGTTCCGCGAATATGGCCGTTTAAAATATTTTTTTCCTGATAGTTTCGAAACTACTGATCGGATTGGAATGAAATTTCGCACCTAGCTGAGGAATAGTGTATTCAAACTACGTGCAAAATTTTGTCCAGATCGCATCACCAAGACCATTGATACCGTAGAAAATTCTAGCGAATTATCGAAAAAAAATTGATCAGCTGAAGCACTGACATGAAGTCTGAAGTTTCGCCTAAGTTTCAGAATTTTTTTGACAGCTGTCGAAAATTCCTTCAATTGATTTCTAAAACTGGAAAATGCGAATCTACCTACAAGGTGGATGTACGAGCGCTCAAAAGCTCCTGCCTTCACGGCAGTGCTTTTCGTAATTTTTTCATATAACGTCTTTTTACTAAGTATCTCAGAAAAGACGGTTCGGCGCATCCTTAAAAAAAAAATCCAGAACTTTTTAACTGAACAAAATTTCCTATTCAAAAAATATGTCTCGTGTAGAACCATTCATCGCAGGACTTTTTAAACCCTTGTGTTGTTTCCGTGAAAGCGATAGTTTCTCAATGAAAAAATAAAATGAAATAAAACCTCGAGCATGAACGAATCTACTGTAAAGGGAATTGAAAAAATCTAGTGGGCAATAGAAAGTATTTTATTTTCTTATTGAAAAACTTTTGCTTTCAAGGAAACAATACAAGAGCTGACAAAAATTGCAAAAACATGCAAATTTGAAAATTTGGTTTTTTGTTCACTAGTTCTGCTTTCATTTTTCATTTTTTTTTCTTTTTGGAAACGTGTTACTTTCCAAACAAAAGGCTAAGGAGAATCATCCCTAAAATCGGTAATGGTAATAACCTGTATATTTTCCAGAAATTTCTTTAACATTTGATATTCCTAGATAGGTAATAAATCAATTTCTCAAGAACAGTGAACCTCTCCGCAAGATATCTGATATACGTAACATGAGTATGCAATCTTCCGTTTTCTTGTAGATTTAAATAAGGAAATGGAATTCACTTAGAAGGGTTCCGTTTAATCGATATGAGTTAGCAACGCAATACTGTCGTGATTTATCCAGTGTAATCCAATTTCATCAAATTGCATTATGTGTTATTCCGATTCTTTAATTGAATAAGTTATCAGAATATTGCACGGATTTATAATTAAATAAACAACTCGTTTTTATAGAACTCCCACCATGGGTACTAAAATTTTTATCTATTCAACATACTATGTAAATCCTTGAAGAAGTACCCAATTTTATTCTTCAATTCTTCGTGATAAATCTTCATTCTTCCCTTCCAACCCCCAACCTAAAAACATTATCCCCTAATTTGCAATATGACATTGACTGATATGTTATAAACTAGCTAAAGTACCAGACTCAAGTGAGTGGTGGTACCATAGTCGCCTAGTCTACAGAAAACAATTGATACCAAGAGTCCCAAGGGGGGTACTGACAATTGGCGCCTTGCCCACATCTGCACAATGGTCAAGACACCCTGACAGGTTCGGCTCTTTAACGACATCTGCACATCCGAATTGAGGATGAAAAATCATTTAAGATGATCTTAGAGGCTTCAACAATTCTCTACTGGCTTATATTGTTGGCAATTCATAACAAACAGGAACAGAACGCATCATTTATTCAAATGAATCCCTTGAAATATTTCGAATTATCCCTTCAGGCAAGTCCGTCTCTGATAACAGGCCATAAACCACCACATGCGAAGAGATTCCAAAAAGCCACGATTCCTTCTAAAGTATCAATGAAAAACGTTGACCGCCTGCCTGGAACGTTCTCGGAATAAGGGTTTGGTATCGGTCATCCCTCTTTTACACGAAATTGATTGTCGGCTCCTTCATTGTTGGATGTAACAAAAAGGGCGTTTACTCGCTTTCGAATTGCAATGCTCGAAATTGATGAAGTGTTCCTGATCGGATTGGAACTCGGCCGTTTCTCATTTTTAACTTGAAAAGGGATTTTCCTGTCGGATTCAACCCCTAATCTGGTCTTTCGAATTCTCCGCTATTACTTCATCAAACAACTAGAATAACTGTGTAGATGAATCGATGAAAATTGGTTTTATGGCATAAGAATGAAAACGACTCGAACATGTTTAGCCCTGGAAAGCATCCTTGCTGAACTCCTGAGCTGACTCAAGAGGTGGTATCAGGGATCATTATCTTCATCCCGTATTATTTCTTGGCATCAGCGTCCTGTGCGTTAACTTCCAATGAATATAGAACACAGAATTTATACTCCTCTTCTTCTGCTGGCCCTCATCTCATCAGGTGGTGAATGACGTAAGAAGATGGAGCATGTTCTTGCTGAGATGAAGAGAGAAGGTTTTATTTCCCAATATCGAAAGGGGCCCTTCTTTCTCCTGTTATATCTAGGTCCCTTCTGGACAAGAAGGTTTTGGTCCTGTAAGAAGATCCCCATTTCGGGTTGATCTATTAACCTCCCTTGTCCTATGAGATAATCATAGTGAGTCTCTATTTCAACTCAACTTGAATTCCTCCATTTCATTTTGATTCTTCCTATATTGAAATGAATTTTTTTTTCAGTCCCACAATGAGGACGAAATAAGTGATGGTGACGATTCAATGAGGGACAATGAAGACGGGGACAGTTGCGAAGAGAACCGAATGCCGCATAACAGCATGCTCGCAGAGCATAGCATGCTTGCAGAGCATGGGGATGTCTTGGCTAAGCTGAAGATGCAAGTTGGAAGTATCAAACCTGGGGTAAGAAAATATTCAACGATATAGCTTATGACACTAGTTAGGGAAGGTTGAACCACGTGTTGTCCACAACACGTGTTTATTGTGTTCGAGTACCTCTTTTGCCTATAGTTCTCTACCTACGTTGACGTTTGGGTGGTTGGTTCAATTTTACGCCTATCCCTCTTCCAGCTGCCATATCTGGTGTTTGTATTCTTCTTCCTTTCATTGATTAAGAATTAAAATATCGAACCTCAAGTTCTTCTGCATGTCTGGTGGACTCATGTCTCGGTACAGAGTCAATTCCCCCGGCCTCATGAGATTGAATGAAAGGTTCGTTCCGCCGAACCGAAAAAATCGAATTGAACGGAACCCATAAACTTCTGAGAGACCAAGAATAGAACGTAGACGATCTCGATCAAAGTATATAAAATCCAAGGCGATATTGTTAGAAACGCAATCAATGAAATATGAACCGTTTTGATCGCAATCTCATGCCTTTTGGATGGATTTAACGGCAAATGGATTTCATCCATTTCGGTTTTATCGTTTTCTTCCTTTTGCACACGGGACACCGTGAAGAAACCTTTCCTGTCGTTACAGGAAAAGTCGTGCTGAATATTGAAGGACGTTATTATTCAGGTCATTCCTGATGGATTTGGTTCTATAATATGGTGTCCGAAACTTAACTGTTATGGCGATATTGAGTTTTGAAGATTTTTTAAAGAATCCTTTATTTTTTGGCTTTTTTATCAATTTTTTTCGGAATGGATCTCCTAGGAGACGTTTCTCCGATATATCTAGTTGGAGGGCATGCCAATTAATACAAACGATCAACAGAAACTGAACCTACTACCAACAGCTTTTTAAGACTGCTCGACAACGGTTAGAATCAAAGAATTTTCACTAAGTGTTTTCAACTTTGAAGCGCTTTTTTTGGAAAAAACTTCATGGAACTTATTCTACGATTCTTCAAAAAATCTTCAAAACTCAATATCTCCATCACGGTTAACTTTCGGACACCATATTATAGAACCAAATCCATCAGAAATGACCTGAATAATAACGTCCTTCAATATTCAGTACGACTTTTCCTGTAACTCAGTAGAAACAGCAACAAGAAACAACAATTTTCTTCAGAAATCAACGCTCTGATGTTGATGGCGAAAAACTGGCCCGATGGTCAGTTAGCCTTCCGAAGATACTTGAGATCTTACTCAACCTCATTTTGATGGTGGTCGCAAGTGATGCCATTTGTTCTTCATTGAGCATTAAGACTTTGCTCTCCTTCTCTGCCCTCAGCAGTTCAACCACTTTGATATCCAAAATGTTGGATGAACATGAAACCAGTCTCCTTAAGTGTTCCCGTTTGTTTCAGGAGGAGTTCGACATGCGTCAACTGGAACGCCAGCTGAACTTCACCAACATGGCCCAGTTCCAGGAACGCTTCCAGGTCCCTGCCCCGTTCCCCTTCCCCCATCCCGCCGCCGCCTTCCTGCCCCCCATGACGCAACCCCAGGCCGCGCAACAACCCCCTTCGTCGGCCTCGTCGCACTCTTCAGAAGGAAGCGCATCGTCCCAGACCACCTGGTCCTTCGAGGAGCAATTCAAACAGGTGCGTCAGGTAGGTCGTATTGTTGTGTTGTACAAATAGACTGGCGACCCGACAAAAGCCTTAAAAAAGTCTTTTGAAGGAGCTCGTGCCAGAATGTAGTAGTAGTAGTTTAGTTTAGTGGCTAGTTCGTTATCTTGTGATTCTGGGTCTTTAATGTTCGGTTGTTGGATGGACGTTACCCTTGTAACTGGCGGGTCTGATGGGCATTACGAACTGTTGACTCCTTTAGCAAGGCTGGTGGTATGGAGATTTTCATCACGATTCTTATATAGTTTAACATCTAAAATTGAGGTACCGGTCAAATGAGATGACATTGGTTTTATGGGGGGGACTGTGATGAAGAACAATATATTCTTAAATAAATTCAAATCTACCGCGATTATATCCGATAATCGTTACAGTGACTTTATACAAGACAGTGGCGACAATAGGGATATAAGCTCCGACCAGCCGCCATGTTGCGTCAAAATTCAAATGAATTAGTACTGGAATAGCAGTTTTTTCAACGAAACATTCAAATATCAACCGAATACCTTCGAATTTATATCTGCAACTTGATTTATAATTGGAATGGTTACTCAATCGTTGCCTTTTAATAGAAAAAAGTATTCAAATTGAACTCTAAATATCTTGAATAAATGTGCAACGACCGTCATATTCGCTGATCCTTTGACGGCACTTTTAAATATTGTATGATTATACCATTGTATACAGAATTTATCTAATGAATATACTGAGAGTCTTATTAATAATTTAACACTTCAATTTATGAAAATATGTTATATTATTGCAAAGACAGGACAATCTTTCAATATTCATATTTTGAATGGAAATGACTGATTTAAATTGTTTTAAGGTAGCTGTCTTTTCTGAAAAGTTCCAAAACAATGGCCTATTCCAAAAAAAGTTGAGAAAAGCACTGCCGTGAAGGCAGGAGCTTTTGAGCGCTCGTTCATGCACCTTGTAGGTAGATTCGCATTTTCCAGTTTTAGAAATCAATTGAAGGAATTTTCGACAGCTGTCACAAAAATTCTGAAACTAAGGCGAAACTCCAAACTTCATGTCAGTGCTTTAGGTGACCAATTTTTTTTCGATAATTCGCTAGAATTTTCTACGGTATCTATCGTCTTGGTGATGCGATCTGGACAAAATTTGGTACGTAGTTTGAATTCATTATTCCTAAGCTAGGTGCAGAATTTCATCCCAATCCAATCAGTAGTTTCGAAATTATCAGGAAAAAAATTTTTAAACAGCCATATTTACGGAACCCCTAGTCTAATTTTGCTCATTGATGAACGTGACTGCGAGTTACAATTTGCTATGGTTTCTATGGTTCTGGTCATGCGATCTGGACAAAATATTGTTTTAATATATCATTCTCGATTAAAATACAAAATTTCATCTCGATCGAATCCGTAGTTTCGAAATGATCGAGAAACCAAAATTTCAAACGACTGTATTTACGGAACCCCTGGTATAATTCTGCTCATTGATAAACGTGAACGCGACATTTCAGATCCACACCTATTCTGAAAATTTCAAGTCCCTAGGCCTTTCCGTTCGAAAGTTATGATTTTCTATGGTTTCTATGGTTCTGGTCATGTGATCTGGAGAAATGTAGCTTGAATATATCATTCTCCAATAGTATACAAAATTTCGTCACGATCGAATCTGTAGTTTTGAAATTATCAAGGAAACTTAATTTCAAAAGACCATATTTACGGAACCCCTAGTATAATTTTGCTCATAGATGAACGTGATCACGACATTCGAGATCCACAACTATCCTGAAAATTTCAAGTCTTTAGGCGTTTTCGTTTAAAAGTTACAATTTTCTATGGTTTCTATGGTTCTGGTCATGCGATCTGGACAAAATTTCACATGTAGCTTGAACACCTCATTCTCCATTTGAGTGCAAAAGTTCATCTAAATCAAATCTGTAGTTTTCAAGTAATCAGGGGAACAAAACTTTGAAGGGCCATATTTACGGAACCCCTGGTGGAATTTGGCCCATTAACGAACTTAACCGAGGCATTCGGGAACTGAACCCACACTGAAAATTTCAAGTCTCTAGGTTGTTCCGTTCGAGAGTTATCGTGCTTACGGACGGACGGACGGACGGACAGACTCAAATTTTCCGACGTATTCGTCATCAGTGAGTCGAACATAGTCGATTGAGACCATTTTCGGCTCAAAATTCGAAAAATACAGACATCGTGACGAAATGTAAGTAGTACGAGCGCTCTCAGAAAAAATTCGCTGCACTCTTAATATTGCCAAAAAATGTCGAACTACTTATGAGCAAGGTATAAACAAAAACAACAGACATACAAGGTTTTATTCCAATAAGATAAAAAAAAACGAGCCGCTATAAATAAAATTTTAAATTTACAAAAAAATAAAATATGTCACATATAACAACAACAAACAAGCTATTCAGTGAAACATCAAAAAAGGGAGAAATAAAGAATAAGGTAGTGAATAAACGAAATAGACCATTAAAATAAAATATCACAGAAAAAAATTAATCACATTATTCTTGAACGAATACATTTTTATTTTATGAAGCTTCAGATGGTCTTGAGTAATTCTTGATCTTGAGTAAGGATGATATTGGACCACATCATTACCCATTACTTGAAAACTGCTTCTTATGACACATATACTATTGAGGGACTTTTCTGAATGTCTATTTCTCTTTTTGGTTTTAGGGACGATGGAGAAAATTCGTTCTGCGGATACCAGAATTTTTAGACATGTCTACCAAAATATTATTTATCTCAAAAATTCAGTGATTTCATAAAAAAATTCCCTTTTCCCTTTTGGGTGCAAAAATTCCCTAGAAAGGGAAAATTCCCTGCAGTTGGGAACACTGATTCAGGGCTTCCACTATTTGTACTTGTAGCTTCCCCTAAAACAATTTAATGGTACTCACTTATTTCCGTCCAACCAAAGTGATATATGTGATATTTTTTTACATATATATCTATCTACTATTTCTCATCGGTGAAATTTTTTTTGAAATAAACTATTACAAGGAAGAAACATTCATGAAAATTTAAAATATGGTTTAAAATAGTCCAAAAAAAAATGATTTACTTTGAGAGGTTAGATTTTCTCGGGAATTGTCACGTCTCTCCGATTAGGGAGTTTTCTTGATGGTTTGTTTTTTGAAAATGAAAATATAGCGGGCATAGCATTGATCTTCAGTTTTCTCCCACATATCAGCAGATAAGTGACCTGCAATCGAATTATTTTGTTTATATAATCTCGAATATAAACCATCAATTTTTCTTCAAACATACCTCACATAAATATGAATTGTTTATGGGGGTCCATTTATCCCTCATAGTTTTAATTTGCCACTGCTTCTTCTCTCAGGATCCACTGGGTTTCATAAGGAACCCTTTTGCAGAAGAATTGCTGCACAACATGGTATTCTGCTTTGTTATTAATATTTCAAATGCAATGAGCTGAGATGGATACTACGTATCCTTGTTTTTTCATAGTCAAATAAACGTTTATCTTCGAGAAAATCAAGATAACTGCACAAATCACTAAGTAAACATCAAATATTCTTGAGTCTGGACAAGAGTCCTGCACTTTCTTCCGATGGATTCGTTTTACAGCTGCGAAGTTCGAGCGTCAAAACTGATCAAAGTAACAAATGGCAATACTACACAAGTGAACAAGGGTACAGAACGCTATCTGGCATAATTTATTGCGAAGTCTGAATCCACATAATATCTACGGCCACACCACGAACCATGTTCAACAATGGTCGCTGGCATTATTTAATAATAATAAATCATCGGGAAGGTCTATAAAATACGAGATTATATTAAACGAAATTATACCGACGCTTCGAAAAAACCGGCCCGTTTTTTAGTTACAAATTAAACATCGACCAATCAATCTCGCGTTTTCAATGATGATGCCCCGGTAATAACAGAGACAAGGACAGATATGGCCCGGCTTTATGATCGGCTAACCCTAAAAATCGGCCGTAATTCCTGCCCCGATGAAAATATGCTCGTAAAGACGGCGAATGGCATTAACTTAATATTATATTTAGTTGGAGTTTGGGGTCCAGGCCCCCTTTTGTGCGACCACTCCGGCTTTTTTGTGCCGGTCGTAAAATCGACGGATATGCACGTCCTGCATCGGAATTAGGCGCTGTTTCGAATTTCTCCGACTTCTGGGGGGATTTCTCTTTTCTTTTGCCCTTCGAAGTGTTAAATTGTATCGCAATGAAATTAGCGTTTTCGAATTTATGTCTAGATGCTTCATTGGCGCAGATGCAGTGAAGTATTGGTTTATTGGATCATTACACAGAGTCCTCATTTCATATTTATTCTACTCCAGAAAATGTTTGTGAAAAAATTTCTCAACCTAAAATTTTTCCAGGTATAGATCGAAAAACACGAAAGCTCGAATAATTATATTCCAGGCATCTTTTTAGGGTGAAACGAAGCCGTAGATTTCGAATCTGAACTCACTTCAAGCCTCAGATGACTTTTTCAAAAATTATGGCACTTTAAACCCGGATAGGCCAAAATAGGTAAAAACTATAGGTCAACTTTGAAGTTACCTAAAATGTTCAAAACGGATTTCTGAGGGACGCGGATTATTTTTCGGATAGATTCATCCTTTGGCTTCAATTAGAAGTATTCAGAATTATGAAAATACCTATAGTATTTAAGTGACGATTTCTTCCAAGGCCTGAGTATGCAAATATCAGAAAAAAAATTAAATTTCGAATAATTATATTCCAGGCATCTTTTTAGAGTGAAACGGAGTCGTAGATTTCGAATCTGATCTCAACTCAGGCCTCAGATTACTTTTTCAAAAATTTTGGCACTTTAAACCTGGATAGGCCAAAGTAGGTGAAAACTAAAGGTCAACTAATCACCTAAAACTTTTGCAAATAACTTCTGGGGGCCGCGAATTATTTTTCGTATAGATGCATTATTTGGCATTAATTAAAAATATTCTGAATTATGAAAAGACCTATAGTATTATAGTGAGGATTTTTGGAGCAAACCTCTATTTTTTTTGGATATCGACTTCTGCTATAAGTACACCGAGTCATTTGAGAATAAACTATTTGCTTGAAATCAGCGTGGTCAATTGCAATGATATTGTAATATTTGAGGAAACCTTGGGAAAAAATTTTTCTTTAAAAATTTGTTGCCAGGCCTGAGTATGGAAATATCCGAAAAAAATGAAAGTTCGAATAATTATATTCTAGGCATCTTTTTAGATTTATTAAAATAATGTCGTAGATTTCGAATCTAAACTCAATTCAAGCCTCAGATAACCCTTTCAAAGAATATGGCAGTTTAAACTTGGAAAGGCCAGAATAGGTGAAAACTATAGGTCAACTTTGAAGTCACCTAAAATTTTTGAGACTAATTTCTGGAAGCCGCGAATTATTTTTTGTATAGATGCATTCTTTGGCATCAATCAAAAATATTCAGAACTATGAAAAGACCGATAGTATTATAGTGAGGATTTTTGGAGCAAACCTTTATTTTTTGTGGATATCGACTTCTGCTATTAGAACACCGAATCATTTGAGAATAAACTATTTGCTTATTTGAAGTCAGCGTGGTTGATTGCAATGATATTGTAATATTCGAGAAAATACTTGGAAAAAAATTTTTCATTAAACATTTTTTCCAAGGGTTGAGTATGGAAATATCCGAAAAAAATTAAAGTTCGAATAATTATATTCCAAGCATTTTTTTAGGGTAAAATGATGTCGTTGATTTCGAATCCTAACTCAATTCAGGCCTCAGATAACTCTTTCGAAAAATATGGCACTTCAAACCCGGATAGGCCGAAATAGGTGAAAACTATAGGTCAACTTTGAAGTCACCTAAAATTTTTGAGACTAATTTCTGGAAGCCGCGAATTATTTTTTGTATAGATGCATTTTTTGGCATCAATCAAAAATATTCAGAACTATGAAAAGACCGATAGTATTTTATTGAGGATTTTTGGAGCAAACCTCTATTTTTTGTGGATATCGACTTCTGCTATAAGTACACCGAATCATTTGGGAATAAACTATTTGCTTATTTGAAGTCAGCGTGGTTGATTGCAATGATATTGTAATATTCGAGAAAATCCTTGGAAAAAAATTTTTTATTAAAAATTTGTTCCAAGGCCTGAGTATGGAAATATCCGAAAAAAATGAAAGTTTGAATAATTATATTCCAGGCATCTTTTTAGGGTGAAATGAAGTCGTAGATTTCGAATCTGAACTCAATTCAGGCCTCAGATAACTTTGCCAAAAATTATGGCAATTTAAACCAGGATAGGCCAAAATAGGTGAAAATCATATAGGTAGACATCGTCAATTTAGTTACGGTGAAAATATCGTACGCCACTGTGTTATTGGGCCACACAAGACCCGTAGTAGTAAACGTCAATATTGCAACATTATAACCTTTTATTGTTTATTATTAAAATGGTATTATCTTGCATTTTGATAGATTAATATAAAACTTCGCCTGATCAGCAGCGCTTTTTTTCGGTTATAAATTTTCTTGCCTGACATTTATATTTTCCGAGATTAGCAAGATTATAAACTGATTATAAAGAGACCTTATTGCTTTGTAGAAGGTCTAATATCTTCAGACGTGTTGGTCAGCTCATCGAGGTTTATATCATTTCGGTTATGATTCCCAACAATGAATCGTTCGTGGAAAAATTGTGAACTTTCCATTAAGGTTGCTTTAATCTCCTCGATTTCAAAAGGTTGACTGGAAATAAGGAAACACAACGACTCAAACAGCATTTCTAGCATAAAATCCAAATATACAACTCCGTTCCCCTCCGAATTCCTCAATTATTCATCCCCAATTCTGGAAATAACCCGAGCACTCAAAATTTCGTAAGGATAAATAATCTCCGACGTTATCTGCCGGTGGAATCGTCATTGCAACCCCCATGTCTTCTATTTATAAATCGGGACATCCAACTTTAAATTAGTCCGTTTCCGAAGGCTTAATTATCGGACCCATATGTTTCTAATGTGTTTTCGAAGTGAACCTGGCCCCGAGATCATTTCGTCGCATCCACTAAATCAATTTACGTGGGGCAACGAACACATGTACCGTCTATTTTAATTGATTTTCGCGCGCGTTCGAATCCGATCATCGGCGCCGAAAATAGCCGGCTCGGGCCACCCCTTTATTATTGCCAAGGTTAGTCCCAGACCCTCCCCAAAAAGGGAATATCTACAAGACCCAATTCCCGAGGTGCAAAATCCACCATGACTTGGGAAAAATAACACCCGGTATATTTGAGTATAACTCAATAGTTCTTCCCCATATCATGTTTGTTATCAAACTTTGTTTTCATAAACTAGCTATATGATAACAACATTTTTTGATCAAAAATGAAATTCCATGAATTTTCGCGCTCGTGACAACGTCGCAATTTTTCAAATTTCGTCCGAAAATCTTGGAGGGTACACAAAATACCTTAGAAAAACTGAAACTTCTTCGAACAAAGTCCCCTGACCTTTATCGTTGACCTCGTCGAGGACATAATGGATTAAAAGAAAAACATGAAAAAAAGTAAAAACCTTTCATTATCTATGTTCGGTTTCAATTTCAAACAGGATGCTTTCAGTCCATCAAAACAATAACTCCACGAATGTCACTGCTGATATCAACAAAAGTAATTATTCATAATACGCCAATAAACCATAATATATCAAGGTGTACTAAATAATTCCCCCATATCATAGAATGAAATTCGTATAATTATCGTTCATTAACATTAATTTACCAACATAAATTGATATGAATATTGCGTCATCCTGTGTGATATCTATGTGGAAAAATGGAATGAAGCTATTTTCACCATTCCAAATGAATATAATTTGCTTTTTCAAGGTAAATTAATTTCTTTGGAACACTGGCTTTCTTTAGAAACTCGTTCTGTAAGCTAGCATAGAAATTTACTATCATGCATCTCTGAATATTGGTTTTTGTGGGCAAATAATTTGAATAGATTCTATGCCCGCATCTTGAAGTAATCAGTGAAGAACACAGATATTAATGACAATACGGTAGTTGACAGATGACAGACAGGTGACGTATGATTAATATTCGACATTCGTTATGGTTTTTTTCGTGCTTATTACTATGAACAAGATTGTTATCGTTATCATTTCTCCCAAATGTCTGTTATTTTCTAATTCAGGTTGGACCCACAGAGTTCGTGGTCAAATTCAATTCTGCCCATCCGGCCTTCCGTAAACACATTGTTCTAATATTTTCAGGGTACGTTCGAGGTCTCAATGCGCCGGTTTAGTTCATAAAGGGGCAAAATCCGTCGTAGGGTTTCGAAGATATAGCCATTTTTTTTAATTCGGTCTTTCGAAGTTTATAAAAATAGAATGACTTGATTTGTTCATAGGTTTACTTTTGACTAAATAACATTTCAGTTATTCACAGTTTGAAATAGAGGTATTTTCAAATATTTCCTAGCCTCACAATACGTTTTTTTTATGCATTCAGAATTTTCGTGAAATTTTTACAAAATTTGACATATTGAATTTCGGATGAAAATATCGTGAAATATACCGATAATAAAGGGGTCTTATTGAATTTTTTTATATCAATATAAATATGTTAATTTGTTTTTTGGAAAAAAAGACCTTATAAATGATAACACAACAAGACAGGAAAGAATTGGACGAAAACTCTTCTGCATTGAAAAATTCTTTCAATTTGTAGGAAAATCATCAGTCAATAATTTTAAACCCTTTTTTCGGAAGTTTAGTGTACGAGGTGTATGAAAATATCGTGAAATATACAGATAATAAAGGATCTTATTGAATTTTTTCATATCAATATGAGTATGTAAATTTTTTTTTTTGAGAAAGACCCTATAAATTATAACACAACAGAACAGGAAAGAATTGGACAAAAACTCTTCTGCATTGAAAAATTCTTCTGATTTGCTAGAAAATCATCACTCAATAATTTTAACCCCATTTTTCAGAAATTTAATGTACTGGGTGTATGAAAATAACGTAAAATATACAGATAATAAAGGGTCTTATTGAATTTTTTTATATCGAAATAAGTATGTAAATTTTTCTTTTAAAAAAGACCCTATAAATGATAACACAATAGAACAGGAAAGAATTGGAAGAAAACTCTTCTGCTTGAAAAATTCTTCTGATTTGTTAGAAAATCATCACTCAATATTTTTAACCGCATTTTTAGGAAATTAAATGTACTGGATGTATGAAAATATGGTGAAATATACAGATAATAAAGGGGTCTTATTGAATTTTTTTATATCAATATAGATATGTTAATTTTTTTTGAAAGACCCTTTAAACGATAACACTACAGAACAGGAAAGAATTTCACGAAAACTCTTCTGCATTGAAAAATTCTTTTGATTTGTTGGAAAATCATCACTCAATAATTTCAACCCCATTTTTCGGAAATATTATGTACTGGGTGTATGAAAATATCGTGAAATATACAGATAATAAAGGGGTCTCATTCAATTTTTTTACATCAAAATGAATATGTTGATATCTTTTTGAAAAAAAGACCCTATAAATGATAACACAACAGAACAGAAAAAAATTGGACGAAACCTCTTCGGATATTCAATGTACAGTGACCCTCTAAATTCAACTAATTCGTCTTGAAAAACATTTGTCATAAGAAAGCAATATGTACATAAAAGTCACAAATACGACACTAAAAATTTAAAAATTCGAATCACACAATTTCAAATGGATAGAACGTGGTGGGTCGATTTCTTGGCCTGCACGCTCCCCGGATCTCAACCCCTGTGATTTTTTCTTCTGGGGTCATTTGAAAACATTAGTGTATAGCCAAGTTGAGGTGTATAGTTTTTAAGAATTAAAACAACGCATTAAAAATGCTTGTGACATTATTCGTGAGCAAACTGATGTAGTAGTTGCTGCATGTGATAATTCGTTTTTACGCCGGGCAAGACTTTATGCACTTCAAACGGATGGTAACCATTTCGAAAAATGTCTGTAAACAATTTGGATCAATTTTATCAATGATTTTGTGAACTTCCTAATTTTTTTTTTCAATCAGTAATTTTTCCTCTCCTTATTTTGAATTTTAAGAATTATACCGTTCAGGAAAAATCTCCTAATAAAATTTGAAAGAAAATATACAAATTTGCAATAAAATTCAGAACTTTATTCACTTGTTGAAATGCATATGGCACCGTGATTCATGGCCGATCTCCTAATAGAGAGATAACACGGTCCAGAGTCGTCTTAAGATCTTGATGTTCAAGATTTTCTGCTCTTTTTAAATTGAATTACTTCCGGCGAAATGATCTCTATTGATGAGTTCTAGGACCTTCCAAAAAAGGCCTCATCTTGAAAAACACCCTGTATATTTCAATGATATATTGCGCAAGGTTTACAATGGAGCAAATATTTCATTGGGGTTAATTATTCGATCCATCGTTGGCGTCACTGTGGTATTTAAGGACCCTTTTTTTTCATGAATTATCTACATTTCAACTAATAAATACATACAGTCCCCAAAATCTGGGATTCTGGGGGATTACTATTATACTGGGGGCGTCATCCGTTGCATGTATCAGTGATCCGAAACTTGGTCGTTATAGAGCTGAATTCAGTGCAGTGTTCATACTTTTCCAACAACCGTTCTGAGAGGTATAATTCAGTGCTGCCAACAGTATTAAAAATGATACTTTAGAGGCATTTAGTCATTTAATTATACCTAGTCAATGATCCGAATGTATTTTTGTCCCGAGCTAATTCCTCGTTAATTTTCCACTTTCACACGAAAGTGAAGTCTTCTGTGAAAACAGTCGTTCGGTTTAACGATATTACGGCAGTTCATTGCGACGATTTTTATGTCTGTCGAGTTAATAGTTTTCATTTGGCTTGGTTTTAGCCGCGTTTCTTACGCGAACGGAGACACCCAAGCCATTCCGATTGGAATGAGGGAAATTATTTCGAATGATTATTTCCTAATTTATTTCTAGGGGAAAAAGTGGGATATTTTCGGTTCATTGTTTTCATCCATTTCATCGTTGAGAACTGAGCCAAAACAACATTTTTACTGGACCATATAGCGAGCGGGATTCAACAATAACTCATCTTTATACCACCTGCCTGAATTAAATCAAGGCGCAATCACGTGAAAGGTGTTCCGTACCGCTGAGCGCGAAACAAAGCCAACCTCATTGAAATTACCGACCGTCAACATCAATAGAATTCAATCGAAACCCAACATTACAAGTGTGAAAGTTACCCTTTTATTAAAAAGGTACGACTGAATTAAATTGCAGTAATTTATCCGTTCGAATGTAGCTGTTTCATCTCCAGACAGTTTATTAAGAGCTTGATATTAAAATATAATAACACCTACGTCGTTATATGTCACAGCAACATTCTGTCAGGCCACGGGAGTTCAACACATACAACTAACATTTAACACCCTGGCATGATGGCATGCATACGGCGCCACACTGCTCAGCGAATGGAATGGAAACCTTGGCAGAGGCCAGTTTTATCGATCACCTAAGAATTCTTCCTGACGAAAACAACTATTAAATATTAAATTCAATTCTCAAAAATTTAAATTCCATCGAGGGCTAAATAAGAAGTCTAGTCTTTAAAAGGTGTTCTAAATTCTCAATGCTGCTGAATATCAGCGAACCAAAGTGGTTGGATTTCATTTCATTTCATTTCAGAAGTATATTGAATGTATCAAATTTCTCTGCAAAAAAGTCATTTTTTCACCAGATCAGAAAAACTTAATTTTCTTTTCACGTGGAAAATCTGTATTTTTTTTTTCGTATATCTCATTTTATCGTCCCATACGTTAACACAAAATTTCCGGGAATGGCGAATAGTTTTCGAGATGTCGAAGGTTTCAAGGGAGATTTTTTTCATTCTTCTAGTGTTTCACATGAACCTTCGTGTCTTTATTTCACAACTAAGTTTTAAGTTCAAATTCGGTCGGATCGGGATTTTTCGAATTCTCGAGAAAAAAATCAGGTGGCTATATCTACGAAAACCTTCGACGGATTTCGCTCGTTTGCGAATTAAATTCTCACAAATTCAAAAGAAACGATGAAAATTGGACGTTGCGTCTAGTCTAGGCTTAAAAAGGTCTTCTAATATCTCAATGCTTCTGAATATTAGCGAGAATTTCATCACCTGCTCTACTGAATTCTGATCGATGGCAAATGTAGAGACGAGTTTTTTAGATATCAGTGAAGATTGAGTCTTTTTATTCAGATGACATCTTATCAAAAACAAACAGACAAAAAAAGTCATCGACACTTCAAAAGATGACATTACAGAAATATATGGAATACATCAAATTTCTCCACAAAAAAGTCATTTTCGTCACCAAATCAGAAAAAAATCAATTTTCTTTTCACGTGGCACATCTAAACCTCACCTAAATATCAATTCGTTTTGAGAAATGTTTCAAGAAAAACATAAATATCCACAAAAAAGCGGGGGCGCGAAGCGCCCCCGCCGATGCTACCGCTACGCGGTCGTATTTTCAAAAAACGACTCGGTGTCACGATCTCAACTAATAATATTTTTTTCAAGTACATTGATCGCTTCAGTAGGTATATAGGACACTGTTCTAACTCAATCCAACCTAACCTAAGTATTCATTGAATTGTTTTAACAATGTCTTAACTTGAGCTAACCTAACCAAACCTAAATATTAATTCATTTAAAGAATTGTTTCAATACTGCTCTACTGAATTATCATCGATGCCGAATTTTTCTTTCATACTTCTAGTGTTGAGAAGAAAAACCGCTATCGAAAACAAAGTGTCAAGTAAAGTCATTGACACTTCCAAAGGTGACATTACAGAAATATATGGAACACATCAAATTTCTCCACAAAAAGTCATTTTCGTTACCAAATCAGAAAAAGTCATTTTCGTCACCAAATCAGAAAAACTCAATTTTCTTTTCGCGTGGCACATCTGAACCTCACCTAAATATCAATTCCTTTCGAAAAATGTTTCAAAAAAAGCCCATTTCGCCGATTCATTTCAAGAAACGCTTGTTTCCCCCAAAAACTCGAAGCGTCCCCGTCGACGCGACCGCTACGCGATCGTATTTTCAAAAAATCGATTGAACAAATGAATGCTTCTCTGGCAGATCAAAAAGGAGGTAGAAATCGACTACTACACTTATATTTATTATTATTTCTGAATATTTGTTTGAAATATAAATATTATTTGGGGATCCGGACTTAGTTTTTTCATATGTATACATATAAGTAATTATTGATAGATAATTGGCTTGTTAGGTCCAACGAAGAGAGTTTGATTAGTAAAACAAGATTTATTGTCTCGAGGGGGCAATAACATTACCAAAGAGAAAGATCAATCTAGTTAATGACTTTTGGCAACCTTGCGGATAAGATATGTCTTTCTGTCTGTTAATTATCTCGAATATCCTTTAGTAGGACATCTATAATATATTTATGCGTTTATGCAGATTGAATACCTTTTCGAAACTTATTGGTATTGTTACATTCACATCCTCTTTCTCTTCTGAAGAGACCTCGAAACGGCGACGTATTCGTAATAATCGAGATAATAATCCATTTATGATGTGAGAGGCTAAATAGATTCTTACATTTCACAATTCGAGTGAATTCATCCTAATTTTACCAAGATTTTCAGAGATTTCTATGTGAATCTATTTTGGACGATTGGAAAAATAAAAGAAAAATTTTTTTTTCGTATTTATTACCTCGAAATTGTCGGGCAGTGTATGTGCGCGAAGCAATTTCTCGCCGTAAACAATTCCAAATCGACTTGGAGAGTTGTTCGAACGCCATCTTCAATAAATCAAAAAGTTGAGTTCCAAGTTTTATTAATGGCGATATTACGTTCATTGCCGTTATTTATACCGAATTTTATACGTCAGATTACAAATTGAGGCAAATCCGGGGATTTATAGGTCGGTCGGAATTTTTTGACAAAAATTTCGTTGTCGTCTCTCGATTTCAGAAGTTTTTCAATTTAATTAGGTAGGCGAACAGTTTGAGTAGGTGTGAGTGGGAACTGATTAATAACCGTCAGTTGGAGAACATCAAACATAAATCTATCAGATTATCGGAGTCGAAAGTTGGGTATTTATGATGTGATAGCTCGTTTCTTGGATAATTTATTGAATTTTTTTCGTATATACCACAATTTTAGTTTTTTCTTTTATTCCATTTTTGAGCGCTCATACTACTTACACGAGTACTATATCATTTCGTCACGACATCTGTATTTTGAGCCGAAAATGGTCTCAATCGACTATGTTCGACTCACTGATGATGAATCCGTCGAAAAATTCGAGTCTGTCCGTCCGTCCGTATACACGATAACTCTCGAACGGAATGTTCTAGAAACTTGAAATTTTCAGGGTAGTTTCGAATCTGGAATGCCGCGGTTGAGTTCGTTATTGGGCAAAATTCGCCGAGGGGTTCCGTAAATATGGCCGCTCGAAATGTTGTTTTCCTGATTACTTTGAAACTACAAATTCGATCGAGGTGAAATTTTGCTCTCAGATGGAGAATCACGTGTTAAAGCTACATGCAAAATTTGGTCCAGCTCGCATGACCAGAACCATAGAAACCAAAGAAAATTATAACTTTGTAATGGAAAGGCCTAGGGACATGACATTTTCAGGATAGGTTTGGATCTTTAATGTTGCGGTCACTTTCATCAATGAGCAGAATTAGACTAGGGGTTCCGTAAATATGGCCGTTTGAAATTCAGTTTTCTTGATAATTTCAAAACTATGGATTTGATCGTGACGAAATTCTGTATTTATATTGAGAATGATATATTGGTGCTGAATTTTTTCAGATCGCATGATCAGAACCATAGAAAATCATAACTTTCGAACGGGAAGGCCTAGGGACTTGAAATTTTCAGGATTAGACTAGGGGTTCCGTAAATATAGCCTTTCAAACAATTTTTTTCCTGATAATTTCGAAACTACTTATTGGATTGGAATGAAAGTTCGCACATAGATGCAGAATAATGTATTCAAACTACGTGGAAAATTTTGTCCAGATCGCATTACCGAGACCATAGATACCTTAAAAAATTCTAGCTAATTATCGAAAAAAAATTGGTCACCTAAAGCACTGCAGTGCTTTTCGTAATTTTTTGTGGTTGACTTCCACTAAAAATAATCTCTTCGTCAATTAAATTTACAAATCTTTTATTTCAAAAAAAAAAAAATTTTGTAATTGGAAAAATGATTGGGTAATAATTGAAGTTTGTACTATCGAAGCAATATAATGAAAAAAATTTAAATCAACAACTTACCAATATCATCAGTGGTTAGTCTCATCATTTTTTATATTTTGTTCTGTCTTTTCTCATTCTTTGTAATTTTTTTTTGAGGAATCAGCCTTTTGGGTATGAATCAAGGTGTGATGCTTTTTCCAACCCCGAAAGGAGAATAAGTAAATCTTTCAGATAAAAGGTCTTATGGAATTTGATTTTTTCTTATATTTTCGCCGGAATTTCGCGCCAATAAATTGTGCCGCGCAATGTGAATCTAAATCAATGGATGTGTCACTCCAGATTCCCAGACCAGAATTAAACTTTATTTAAAGAATAAAATGATTCGAGAAATCCCGACATTCCCCACATAATTCACGCTTTTATTGGGAGGCGACGATATAAAATTTGTTTTGCACACCAAGCTTATAATTTTATCGCCGAGAACAAGAATTTAATAGCGGATTTAACGGCCAAGGATAAGTAATATTTGGATAATTAATTCTTATTTATAGTGGGCAGCTGACAATTGGGCCCTGTCAACCGGAGGAGTCAAAGAATCTCGCCTGCTAAAAATAACGCCATATAGTGATTTTTCGGTTTCTCTCTCGGTATAAACATATCAAAATATTATTAAAGTAAATGAAAGGATACCGTGGATACGATCCAACTGTATCCTGTAGTAAAGTCTTAATTCATTAAATGATAGTTCCTTTGATACTGGATTAACGGCTCGGCAACTTTGATCTAGTCGGCCGCGTGTAAACAAACGCGCATCGTCAAACAACGCGCCGCAATGTTCTAAAAACAAAAGATTTCGTTTCACACAGCATTCTTGATAGAATTGTCGCGGTCGGTGGAGAATCGTTATAAAATTCACGCCCGATATTTATACTTTACGTCGGCAGAATGGATATCGGTTGTTCTTGAGTTGAGTGGAGATGTTTCACCTGGAGCTTTCGACGCTGGGCGTCGAAAAATAACGCGTCTTGTTTGTTTTATGTAGGCGCGTAGCGCGAGATAGGTGTCGGCGATTTTTTATGATCGCGGGCACCTACTAATGATTCTGTTTCGGTTGTTAATCTAGTCGAACAAGATTATCTGAATTGTGTCACTGCAAGAATTTCTGTCACGATTCAACTCATTTATTGTGATAAGATTCTGAAAAAAATCGTCTATCTATTAAAATAAACTGAAAATATTTTTGAATTCAAATGAGGTTTATCTGTACGAAAAAAAATGAAAGTAAGAAAGTAGATAATCTGAAAAAAAAAATTTTTAGAAATGTAAAATTGGTTTATATGTATCTATGTTTTTTGAGCGCTCGTACTACTTACAAGAGAGCTATATCATTTCGTCACGATGTCTGTATTTTTCGAATATTGAGCCGAAAATGGTCTCAATTGACTATGTTCGACTCACTGATGACGAATCCGTCAAAAAATTCGAGTCTGTCCGTCTGTCCGGCCGGCCGTAAGCACGATAACTCTCGAACGGAACAACCTAGAGACTTGAAATTTTCAGTGTTGGTTCAGTTCCCGAATGCCTCGGTTAAATTCCACTAGGGGTTCCGTAAATATGGCCGTTCAAAGTTTTGTTTCCCTGATAACTTGAAAACTACAAATTTTATCGAGATGAAATTTTGCACTCAAATGGAGAATAAGGTGTTCAAGCTATATATGAAATTTCGCCAGATCGCATGACCAGAACCATAGAAACCATAGAAAATTGTAACTTTTGAACGGAAAAGCCTAGGGACTTGAAAATTTCAGGATAGGTGTGAATCTCGAATGTAGTGATCACGTTCATCTATGAGCAAAATTATACTAGGGGTTCCGTGAATATGGTCGTTTGAAATTTAGTTTTTTGATCATTTCAAAACTACAGATTCGATCGTGACGAAATTTTGTATTCTATTGGAGAATTATATATTCAAGTTACATTGCTCGAGATCACACGACCAGAACCATAGAAACCATAGAAAATCATAACTTTCGAACGGAAAGGCCTAGAGACTTTAAATTTTCAGGATAGGTGTGGATCTGAAATGTCGCGTTCACGTTTATCAATGAGTAGAATTATACTAGGGGTTCCGTAAATACGATAATTTCGAAACTACGGATTCGATCGAGATGTAATATTTTATTTTAATCGAGAATTATATATTAAAGCAATATTTTGTCCAGATCGCATGACCAGAACCATGGAAACCATAGAAAATTGTAACTTTTGAACGGAAAGGCCTAGGAACTTGAAATTTTCAGGGTCGGTTTGGATCGCTAATATCGCGGTCTCGTTCATCAATGAGCAAAATTAGACTAGGGGTTCCGTGAATATGGCCGTACAAAATATTTTTTCCTATCGTTTCGAAACTACTGATTGGATTGAAATGAAATTTTGCACCTAGCTGAGGAATAATGTATTCAAACTACGTGCGCAGATCGCATCATCAAGACCATAGATTCCGTAGAAAATTCTAGAGAATTATCTGTTTCAGTTTCAGAATTTTTTTGACAGCTGTCGAAAGTTCCTTCAATTGATTTCTGAAACTGGAAAATGCGAATCTACCTACAAGGTGCATGAACGAGCGCTCAAAAGCTCCTCACTTCACGGCAGTGCATTTCGTAATTTTTTTAACTTTCAGCGTTATATTTCAGAATCTCTAATGTAGATTTCACTGGAGGTTTGTACAATATTTGAACTTATTTTTTCATCGATCATAACAATTTTTGGGTTAAAGAGTACCCAATATAATTTCCGATACCTTCAACAAAAATCTTGGGCATCAATATCTTAATACGACTCTGGATCGTGTTATATCACTATCCCATGTGCATTCCCTCATAATGTTAATAAACGATCTCATATTTATCGCAAATTTGTATATTCTCTTTCAACTTTCAATATTTTTCCTGAACGGTATAATTCTTAAAATTCAAACTAAAGAGAGCAAAAATCACTGATTGGAAAGGTTCTAAAAAAAAAAAATTAGAAAGTTCACAAACTATTCCAAAGGTTTATGGAAATAATAAACCAAGACGCAAATTTCCCTCTGATCGAAAAGCCCTGCCTCCTAAATACACAGGGGGGCAAATTAACCGCTGAAATCCCAATATGAATTCTCTCAAATCGATCGCTGGCACGGTACATCCGGTTTAGTTGTAGGCATATGTTTGCCAGTTGTGCATTTCGTACTATAAATTCTACCGAAATAAAACATGGTCAATAATCGTGACGGCACTTTTGCCTTCTCCACCAACGCCAATCTTGAATGAAGCAGCTTGGGTCCTACCAGCTTATTTATAAATGGGATGTTGGGTTCTTATAAAGGAACACTTGGCGCGATTCTCCACTGGTGGCGAGTAAATCCGGCACGAAGTGATAAGGGAACATAATGACAGATCGTTTGACATTCCTGAAATTACGCACTTAGTGACGGAGGCATCTTTTATTTGGACCCTTGGCGATGTTCTCGGAAATATCGACTGATAGTAGTTTCCTGATTTCATTGTCTACGGGGTGTACGTACTTTCTTTAGATTTCGAAGATGAGATGTCGCAGGGGATAATAAGCTTTTTGAATTTGAATTATGCGTCTCATTTGAATTATCCTTTCCACCGGACGTGGAATGCTTTTGAATATTTTTGTTGAATTTCGTTGCGAATTTCTGAGAAGATAAATTTGAAAGTGAAGGGTAGTTCAATTGGAAATATAAATATTTAACTAGTAGAATATGAAACTGTTGGAATTTATTTCAATGCTCAAAAATGATATCAAATAATGAATGAAACCAATTTATGTTTTCAGTAACTTCGATGACTTGAAAATAGGAAAAAAATCATATTTTATTTTCATTCATTTACCCAACAAATTTCGCAAATTTCTGAGAAGACGAAGGCCAAGGGGGTTTAATTAGAAATACATTTGAAATGATTTTGGCAAAAAAAATTTGGAAATTCCTCGTTAGTCAAACGAAAATTTTTTCTTCATACAAAAAAACTTTTTGAATTTATTTCAACATTGGAAAATGATATTAAATATTGGATAGAAACAGTGTTTGTTGTCAGAATTTCCTGATGAACTAGTAGAAAAAAATTGCATTTCGCTTTCATTTCATTTACCTTACAAATTTTGCGAATTTTTTGAGAATACGAATTTGAAGTCAAGGGGGGTTCAATTAGAAATATGAAGTGATTTTGAAAATAAAATTTTAAATTTTTCTTCATTGGTCAAACGAAAGATGTAAAATGTTTCCCTTGTACAACAAAATTTTTCGAAATTATTCCAATATTGGAAAATGATATTGAATAATGAATAGAAACAATTTTTGTTGTCAGAATTTTTTGATTACTTAGTCGAAAAGAATTCGCAATTCGCTTTAATTTCATCAATTCGACAAATTTCGCGAATTTCTGAGAACACGAATTTGAATATAAAGGGGAGTTCAATAAGAAATACATTTGACGAGATTTTAAAAAGAAAATTATTGAATTTTCTTCATTAGTCAAAAGTTGAAGGGAAGTAACATTTTCCTCATACAAAAAAACTTTTTGAGTTTATTTCAATATTGGAAAATGATATTAAATAATGAAAAGTGTTTGTTGTCAGAATTCTCTGATGGCCTAGTAGAAGAAAAATTGCAATTCGCTTTCATTTCATTTACCTTACAAATTTTGCGAATTTTTTGAGAATACGAATTTGAATTCAAGGGGGTTCAATTAGAAATATAAAGTGATTTTGAAAATAAAATTTTTTATTTTTCTTCATTAGTCAACGAAAGATGTAAAATTTTTCCCTTGTACAACAAAATTTTTCGAATTTATTCCAATATAGGAAAATGATATTGAATAATGAATAGAAACAACTTTTGTTGTCAGAATTTTTTGATGACTTGGTCGAAAAGAATTCGCAATTCGCTTTAATTTCATCAACTCGACAAATTTCGCGAATTTCTGAGAACACGAATTTGAAAGTCAAGGGCAGTTCAATAAGAAATACCTTTAAAGTAATTTTGAAAAGAAAATTATTGAATTTTCTTCATTAGTCAAAAGTTGAAGGGAAGTAACATTTTTTCCTCATACAAAAAAACTTTTTAAATTTATTTCAATATTGGAAAATGATATTAAATAATGAATAGTGTTTGTTGTCAGAATTCTCTGATGGCCTAGTAGAAAAAATTTGCATTTCGCTTTCATTTCATTTACCTTACAAATTTTGCCAATTTTTTGAGAAGACGAATTTGAAGTCAAGGGGGGTTCAATTAGAAATATGAAGTGATTTTGAAAATAAAGTTTTTTATTTTTCTTCATTAGTCAAACGAAAGATGTAAAATTTTTCCCTTGTACAACAAAATTTTTCGAATTTATTCCAATATAGGAAAATGATATTGAATAATGAATAGAAACAATTTTTGTTGTCAGAATTTTTTGATGACTTAGTCGAAAAGAATTCGCAATTCGCTTTAATTTCATCAACTCGACAAATTTCGCGAATTTCTGAGAACACGAATTTGAATGTAAATGGGAATTCAATAAGAAATACATTTGAAGAGATTTTGAAAAGAAAATTATTGAATTTTCTTCATTAGTCAAAAGTTGAAGGGAAGTAAAATTTTTTCCTCATACAAAAAACTTTTTAAATTTATTTCAATATTGGAAAATGATATTAAATAATGAATATTGTTTGTTGTCAGAATTCTCTGATGGCCTAGTAGAAGAAAAATTGCAATGCGCTTTCATTTCATTAACCTTACAAATTTTGCGAATTTTTTGAGAATACGAATTTGAATTCAAGGGGGGTTCAATTAGAAATATAAAGTGATTTTGAAAATAAAATTTTTAATTTTCCTTCATTAGTCAAACGAAAGATGTAAAATTTTCCCTTGTACAACAACATTTTTCGAATTTATTCCAATATAGGAAAATGATATTGAATAATGAATAAAAACAACTTTTGTTGTCAGAATTTTTCGATGACTTAGTCGAAAAGAATTCGCAATTCGCTTTAATTTCATTAACTCGACAAATTTCGCGAATTTCTGAGAACACGAATTTGAAGGTCAAGAGGAGTTAAATTAGAAATAAATTTGAAGAGATTTTGAAAAGAAAATCATTGAATTTTTTTCATTAGTCAAAAGTTAAAGGGAAGTAAAATTTTTTCCTCATTCAAAAAAACTTTTTAAATTCATTTCAATAATGGAAAATGATATTAAATAATGAATAGTGTTTGTTGTCAGAATTCTCAGATGGCCTGGTAGAAAAAAAATCGCAATTCGCTTTCATTTCATTTACCTTAAAAATTTTGCGAATTTTTTGAGAATACGAATTTGAAGTCAAGGGGGGTTCAATTAGAAATATGAAGTGATTTTGAAAATAAAATTTCTTATTTTTCTTCATTAGTCAAACGAAAGATGTAAAACTCTTCCCTTGTACAACAAAATTTTTCGAATTTATTCCAATATAGGAAAATGATATTGAATAATGAATAGAAACAACTTTTGTTGTCAGAATTTTTTGATGACTTAGTCGAAAAGAATTCGCAATTCGCTTTAATTTCATCAACTCGACAAATTTCGCGATTTTCTGAGAACACGAATTCAATTAGAAATGCATTTAAAGAGATTTCGAAAAGAAAATTATTGAATTTTCTTCATTAGTCAAAAGTTGAAGGGAAGTAAAATTTTTTCCTCATACAAAAAACTTTTTAAATTTATTTCAATATTGGAAAATGATATTAAATAATGAATATTGTTTGTTGTCAGAATTCTCTGATGGCCTAGTAGAAGAAAAATTGCAATGCGCTTTCATTTCATTAACCTTACAAATTTTGCGAATTTTTTGAGAATACGAATTTGCTTTCAAGGGGGGTTCAATTAGAAATATAAAGTGATTTTGAAAATAAAATTTTTAATTTTTCTTCATTAGTCAAACGAAAGATGTAAAATTTTCCCTTGTACAACAACATTTTTCGAATTTATTCCAATATAGGAAAATGATATTGAATAATGAATAGAAACAACTTTTGTTGTCAGAATTTTTTGATGACTTAGTCGAAAAGAATTCGCAATTCGCTTTAATTTCATTAACTCGACAAATTTCGTGAATTTCTGAGAACACGAATTTGAAGGTCAAGGGGAGTTCAATTAGAAATACATAGGAAATTATTTTGGAAAGAAAATTTTTGAATTATCTTCATTAATCAAACGTTAAAGAGAAGTAAAATTTTTTCCCTTGTACAACAAAACTTTTTAAATTTATTGCAATAGGTATTAGAAAATGATAAATAATGAATGAATGAAAACAATTTATGTTGTCAGAATTTTCGTTAACTTAATTGATGAGAAAAAAACCGCAATTCACTCTCATTCATTTACCCAACAAATTCCCGGAAAGATCCTGTCGGGTTTCCTTATTACGGGAAATCTAGAGAATCGGAAAACATCCCCCTAACGATACCGTTAAGCCTCCTTCACGCCCATTTATAGATAAATGATTGGATCTTGTGCCAACTCTACTCGAACAAATTTATCTATCGATAAGAAGTATTGGCGGTCTTTACCCAGGTCGGCAATTCTCAATAGTTGGGGCTAAATCGCCCTGACCACTTCATTATGTCGCTGATTGAGTCATTTACTCTCCCCCTATGAGATTAATACATGTGTGTGAGGTTTTGGATGAGTGTGCAGCAGCCGTTCAATCCCTTTGCCCCAACCTTCGGAACATGCAGCAATTTATTCATTTAATAACTTGGGGATGCTGGGCTTGCTGGTTTGAATCATCCTAGATTCTTATATTAAATACCGGGCGTTTCAATTATATTGATAATAACAATTTTAAATGGAAGAATATACAATAATATTTGCGACTGCGATTGACCTTTCTTTTTCTTTGTGCGGAGTAGACGAAATAAATTCGGACTGTTTTCGCTAACATCACGTGTTTTATCCGCCAATAATGATATTCGCACCAGCGTATTTCTCCTCGGATGAAAATTATTGAGGTTTGTTTTGACTACTCGAGACACGGTCGCTTTCAAGTTCATTAACAGGCGAAACTGGTTGCAGCGGACTTGAATGGGACATGGGTTCCGTTGTGCCGATTAATTCAATTAGGAATTTGGCAGCTAGGATCGGTATTTCCGTCTGGTCAGGGAAAATGAAACACTATGCAAGAACAAATTCCAATTCGAGTGGACTTTTGTGCAATAAAATATTTTTTCCATCGACCATAGAATAAAAGCTCATTTTAACACACTCGAAATCATCCATTAATGACCCCTATTAATGCATGATTTTTTGTATTAATGCATGATTATCATGGCATAGATGCATCTATGTGGGAGCACGATCGAGCTGTCAAATTTATTTATTCGCTTTCGATCAGAATCTGATTTTATCCGTTACGCTACTACATAATGAATAACGAAGAAAATATCCCTTTGACACCGCCAGATGTGACAAAAACTGCTGAAGCAGCAACTTTGAGTCTGCTTCCTGAAAAGAGCCGCCATTTATATGAGAAAACCTATGCTGAATTCAGATCTTGGTGCAAGGACAAGAAGGTTCGGAACTTAACGGAAACGGTTTTGTTGGCATACTTCACGGGTATTGCAGAAAGGGGCATCTAGCAAGTTTATGGCCAAAATATTCGATGCTGAAATCAACACGAAATGTGAAAGACAATACTGATATAAGCAGATACCACAAACTGGTGATGATTATTGAACGGAAAAGAGAGGGATATATCCCAAAAAAATCAAAAGTTCTCGAAAAAGAACATGTGAGAGAGTTCATAGCGAATGCTCCTGGAAGTGTTTTCTTGATGTCGAAGGTAAAAATAAAACTCAATTGAATCGTTATTCCAACTTATTCTCATTATCTCGTTATAGTGAAATAACTATCATTGTTTGATTTGTAGGCCGCTTTGATATTCGGAGTAGCGAGTGCATTGAGAAAAGATGAATTGTTAAGGTTGCAGAGAAAGGATGTGCAAGATATGGGATCGAAATTTTTGGTGACAGTGAATTCATCGAAAACACATTCGAATGTGGTGGATAATGATGAGCAAACACTTTTAAACATAATAAAGAGATATATATCCTTGAGGCCAGCTCACACTCCACACGAAAAGTTTTTCGTTTTTCATAAGAACTATAAATGCTCAACACAACCAGTTGGAATTAATACATTTTCTAAATTACCGTCAATGATTGCAAACTTTCTTAAATTAGAGCAACCACATTTGTATACAGGTCACTGTTTTCGGCGTTCTTCTGCGTCTATTCTTTCTGACAGTGGTGCAGATTTTTCAGCCATCAAAAGAATTGGTGGTTGGAAATCAACTTCTGTTGCAGAAGGGTATATTGAAAACTCCATTCAGAATAAAATAAAAACTGCAGAAAAATTTTTATGTCATAATAGTTCCAAAGTAAATAATGCTTCAACCTCCACTTCATCCATACGTTCCTTATCGGACATTATAGGAAATGAAATAAATGTAAACTATTCAGAATGTCACAACATGTCCAATATTCCCTCTATGAATTTTTCGAATTGTTCTATAGGAAGTATAAATATTAATATATCGAAATGAACATAGAAATTTGTATCACGTCAAATTTGTATATCATGCAAAATAAAAATTGGTTTCGATCCAGAATTTATATTCAATTTCTGATGAGGTCGACGGAAAAATCTTGTAATCAACTCGTTCATTAATTCTCTCTTATGGTCTCAAACATTAACGCGCTCGCTCCGCTCACGCGTTGAAATATTTCGACCATTAATCGCTGTCATTAATAAACTAGTTGATTAAATAACTATTGCCCCCCTGATCTGAAGAAAAATCCAAGAAGTACGCAGTTTCTTCGACCAGACTGTTGATGTTACGTTTTCCGACCAGGAGAATGTCCGAAGATGGACATAAAAAGACGAGTCGCACGTTCGTCCATAACCTACCATACTCACCTCTACGTTTCAACGCTCACGGACAATTAATGTAGAAGGGGGCACACGTAATGGCGATGTAGAGGTGTTGCAGACACCTCCTAGCAATACGCGGCCGGGCTCGAAGAGTAAATAAAACGAGACTAAATGGTATTTTGGAAGGCAATTTATCTCGACCATTATAAGAGTAAGAAGTAATCGAGATATTAGATTATATCGGCCTACACCTCTAGCTAAACGGCCAGTCAACCCGCGTTCAAATATGATAATACGAATAGCAAATTAGCTGTCCGTGTGATGAATTACAGGGCCCCACTCCTCCGCTCTTTCCTCGTCTGTAAATACTTTATAATTACACACCGGTATGCTTTGATTCCTAGTCTTAATGAATGCTGTAATAGCCGCTTAAACGTTGTACACCCTCCAGATAACACCCCGTATGCGTAAGTAATGATCTGCGTTGTCCTTCCAGGCGTACCAACCTGGAGCTCTTCTTCTTTATTCAGTTTGACCATTTCAACTCCCGAACCATAGACACGAAAAAAACATGAAGTCTTAAAAGAGGTTATATCAGTTTTATGTTATTTCATACCACAACAGTGCAATGCCAATAATTCCTGCTTAAGTGCAGCTCATCTTTAAGTGTAAATTGAATTGTCACTATTTCTAGGTTAACTATTAGATAAAACGACAAATTCTTGAGACGAGGAAATGAACCATTTAACTCGATTTAGATGTCACCTGATGACATTTTTTGATGGTTGTCGTGAATATAACCTCTAAATTCTCTAGATTACATCTGTTATTTATTTCGATGGTTCGAAGAGCAAGAAGAATTAAGCGTCCACTGAATCGATGTTATTGATATATACCATGGTTATTAAATTACTTAAATGAATAATTATCTATCAAACAAATGATAGCAACGCCAACTGCAATACGAAAACAGATTCCTACATCGAAATAGTATTTGAATATATATAAAATATAAATAAAAACCAGAAACAACAAAAAAATAAATAGTATTCTATTCTCATTTGCACGAAAGGAGAGCGTTATCATTTCGCCCAAATGTCTAAAATTTTCGAATTTTGAGCCGAAAATGGTCTTGAACGCTTATGTTGAACTAACTGGTCAAATTCCTACGTGAAAAGAAAATTGGGTTTTCCTGATTGGTGTTGAGAAATTTTATATTCCATCTCTTGAAAAGTTTATTTCGAAAATGACATCATTTGTCACATTGACAACCGATTTGGTCCACATAATATGGGGTGGCAATAATTTAGGAACTGAGAAGTAAATAAAGTACAGTAATTTACTGGGTCTTCTTTAAGGTGAGGCTTTTTTTTGACAAGTGCTAGAAAGAAAGAGATCATATAAAATATTCAATTTGAAAAAAATGCGAAAAATCTTGGGCACCAATATCTTGATATAACTATGGATCGCGTTATCTCTCTGTTAGGAGATTTGCCATGAACCACGGTGCCATATGCATTCCAGTAAGTAAATAAAGTGCTGGATTTTATCGCAAATTTCTATATTCTCTTTCAATTTTCATTAGGAGATTTTTCCGAAACGGTATAATTCTTAGAGTTCAAACTGAGTAGAGGAAAAATTTCTCATTCAAAGGTCCTATAAAAAAATTAGGAAGTTCACAAACTCACCGGTAAAATTGATCCAAATTGTTCACAGAAATAGTTTGATGTGCACAAAGTCTCGCCCGGCGTAACAACGAATTATTACATGCAGCAACTATCACATCAATTTGCTCACGAACAATGTCGAAAGCATTTTCAGTGCGTTGTTTTAGTTTTTCAACACTATTTACCTCACAGTTAGTGTACATTAATGTTTTCAAATGACCCCAAAAGGAGAAATCACAGGGTTGAGATCCGTGGAGCGTGCAGGCCAAGAAATCGACCCACCACGTCCTATCCACCTAAAGCCACAAAAATCATACGCTCTGTCAGATGATTTCCCGTAAACTTAAGGCATGTGATAAACACATTTAAACCACAATACATACCTGAATCAGATCCGTGCTGGAAATTTTGCAGATTTGCGAGTAACTTTGATTTCGAAATATTCGACTCATTTTGATGAGTCTCACCTTTGAAAACACCCTGTATAGTTACTGACTAACAACAAATTTGGATTTGCGGTTTTTGAAAAATTGCCAAAAATGTAGCTCATTTGTAATATGAATGAAAAACATATAGAACAATTGGAAGGAACATTAATGAAAAACACTGAAAAAATTCAATATTCATAAAAAGCTTAAAACACAATTATAGCAAACATTTAAATGAAAACATAATGTTATTGTTTTATACAAGGTGTTGCCAAATAAGAGCGTAGGTTTATACAGGGTGATTCCTTGTCGAAATTCAAATGTTATACCTATGAAAATTTTTTGATATTATTTTGAACGGGTGAAACGTACAATCCCTATTCCATTTTTACCAGAATTTTGTGTCAAATGTCAAATATATTCCAGAACTTTTCTTGCTTCCTAAAAGCAACATTTTCTCAAAAAAAAAGAACACCTTTGTGTATGAATGGATCTTCTGTAAATTGAATCGAAAAAATCTAGTAGGTTGTCCATTCTAGAAAAAGAGAAAAACTGTTTTGTTCTCTTTTTGGGAGAATTCTCAAGAAAGCTTTTGTTTAAAAGAAAAACTAAAAACATTCGCACTAAGTATTCTTCGTTCATATATTCATCTTTAGAATCGTGATTTGGCATTTTCTTGGCAATTTTAATTGGATGAACATGAAAAACACTCACGCACTTCCACAAGAACAACCAACTTATTTACCTTAATTTCAAGAACTTGCAGGGAATCACAGTTCAACACAGAGCACCCAGAATATTTCTGAACTAATTTTCACTTCAAATTAATCATTTATGAGGAAAATAATGAATTGAACTATTTAGCAACGAAGTCGTACTAACCTTGAAATTCTTTCATCGATAACAGGCCTCCATACCATGTTGCCAATTTTCTTGTGAATTCCTTGGGGTAGTAGAAGGCTGTGACTTGAGTAAATGATAATTTCTCCTAGAATTTTTCTCGAATGTAATAATTTCTACTACTTGGACTGAACATTTGCCAATTCGGTAGTGTGGAAAATAATCCTTCATGTGATGTTTTTGGAGATTATTTTTGAGCGCTCGTTCTACTTACACGAGGGTTATATCATTTCGTCACGATGTCTGTATTTTTCGAATTTTGAGCTGAAAATGGTCTCAATCGACAAGGTTCGACTCACTGATGTCGAATCCATCGAGAAATTCGAGTCTGTCCGTCCATCCGTATACACGATAACTCTCGAACGGAACGACCCAGAAACTTGGAATTTTCAGGGTAGGTTTAAATCTCGAATGCTGGGGTTAAGTTCGTTTTTGCGCAAAATTCGACCAGGAGTTCTGTAAATATGATCGTTTGAAATTTAGTTTTCTTGATAATTTCAAAACTTCGGCTTCCATCGTGACGAGAATTTGTATTTTAATGGAGAATGATAAATTGAAGCTACATTTTTTTCCAGATCGCATAACCAGAACCATTTAAAATTCTAACGAACTATTGAATTAGAAATCCTTTCATTTCTGTATCAGCTGATTCGACATAATTGAAATAGTGCTGCTGCCATTTTTCTGCCAAAATGTCTTCAATTGGTTTCTAAAAGTGGAAAATGCGAATCTACCTACCAGGTGGATGAACGAGCGCTCAAAAGCTTCAAAGCAGTGCTCCTTAAAAATTTTTTGAGATTAATCTGTTATTTGAATCCCCTAGACTATTTCACCAAAAAAGTGTGTATCAACTTCCTTCACCAATCTCATTCCAGTCGATGTTAATTCCGCCGCAAGAATTCACGACCTTGCCTCAAAAACGCCACCGGAAATCGATAAGTACCGAACATACTCAGGTCTCCCCAAATCCCTAGATTTTGATGTATGCCCAAGGGCAAGAGGTGTAGATCTAATTTTAACCTCTAACCCCTGTCAATGCGCCCGAGATTATGAGATCCAGCCAGCTGTTCCCCACATTTGGCAGCCGCCTTGATTATCAGGCGGTCCGCGTAATGAATTGGTTCCTGATTATTTAGTTAATTCGTTAATTTACCCCAAACAATTTGGCAACTTCCTTCGTCCCATGAGGACGATTAAGAGAAGCATAAACATCTCGCAACCGAGGGATCGACGTATCGGTCAGGCAGTTCTTAATGAACCCACTGTGTGACATTTTCAGTTTTTTTCGTATTTCATTTCGAGAACAAATAATGCTAGTTGACCAAACCCCCGGAATCTACCAGAATCGAGTGAAGGGCATTGTAGGTACCATTATAAGTTCAGTGGGGCCTATTTTTAACGTGGAAGAGGCTCTCCAACGAACAATATGAGAGCAATAAAAGAAACAAGACGAATGGACCTCGCTTAACGGGACGCAATTTGCAATAAATCAACATTTTGGGTAAAGATCTCGCTGCCAGCGTAATTTCACCAGATGTGTTCGGCTGTGTGGCCCAAGAGAATGCAACATCCATCGGGTTTAATTTGAGCATTGTTCCCACAACTTGTACACCGATAGGAACTTTTCAGGCGAAAAAAAATCGAGAAAAGAAAAAAAGCATTAATTTTCGTATCTGTTCGATATATTATGTACAGTTGAAGATAGTTTGTAGCTCAAACCTCATAAGTGTCGTTTAAACAGCAACATAAATAATACAAGCGCACGTTTACACAGTTTAAAAATAACTTTTCCGATTTCGGTAAATCCACCGCTTGAAAAAAATTGTTTTGACTATATAAATCCACGGAAAGGTTAATTTCGGTTCCTTCTCTTAACACCCAGCCTAACCCGTTTCAAGAAAAAAAATTAACATTTAGAATTAGCTCACACGATCTGTTGAGAGGGTAGAGAAGGAGGGATTATGTCGTTGGAAAGTTTTTGGAAACTTTTATGAATTTTTTTCTCGGAAACGGATCAATAGATCATCCAGTTTATGGCCCGGATGACTTAGATTTGTCAGAGAAAAGATCTCATCATTCCAATAGGAAGAAAATCATTTTAGTGAAGAAAACAAATTTAATTGCAGAATGGATAAAAAATTGTTTTCTATAACTTCCAATTGTTGCAACAACACTGGACTTAATTATAACGAAACTCGTGATGTTACCCTTAAAAACCGAAAAACAAATATTTATTTTCTGATCATTTCTTCAATCAGATGTAATTTCTAATCAATCATTTAATATAAAGATAACAAATTCCGTGTCATGAAAAACAGAAAGCAAACCATATGAATATAATATTGGATTTTTTCAAGGTACGATATCATCCGATATCGCTCGATTAATGGTCAAAAAATTGCTAGACATGTCCGGAATTCATATTTCTTCGAAGGACCAATCACGTTGAAATAAGATGCGCAACCGGGTCCATTATCCCTCGACTAAGATTAGTGACAGATGCACAAAATACCTACACCCATTCATTTATTGAGTATCCCAAGTCGCATGAGTCGGTGCTGGCTAAATTGTTTAGAAGGATATTAACAAATATACCTGCCACATTAATTTTATCAATTACATCGAAGATCGCCGAAATTTTGTACCTGCTTCCTTAATATAACAAGAAATAGAGATTAGAAAACGAATAGTTGCAATTCAGTTGAAGATCGGCAGTGTTGGTGTTGCGAACACTTTTGTCGGTTGGTGTACGGACATTTTTGACGTTTTGTGTTGTGTGATTGTAGTCATTTTGATTGGACATGATGGATTTAAACACTGACGCAAGGGCTGAGAAGGTTAGTTTGGTCATTCTTTTCGAATTTATTGATTTTTAATTCCGAGATTGGCGATGAAATTTTCAGGATGGGTTTAATCCTAGAATCAATAATACATTTAATTCCTCAATCAAATTTCTTTATATTCAATATAAACTTTTAGTTTTTATTTTCCGAATCCAATTCCGAATACTCTTCAAATCGAAATTTGTAACATTTTCAGAATCGGTTCAATCGTGGAATCTATAATACATTATTTAATTTCTCAATCGAATTGATGTTTATTTAATATGAACTTTTAGTTTTCTTTTGGTAATTCTTTACGATTTTTGTCCAATTTTTTGATTTTAAATTCCGAATATTTTTTTGATTGAAATTCGCAATAACATTTTCGAGATCGGTTCAATCAATAATACTTTTTATTCCTCAATCGAATTTCTGTTCATCAATATAAATTTTTAGTTTTTTTTTCATTTCTGTCCAATTCATTGATTTTCAGTTCCGAATACTTTGCAAATCGAAGTTCGTAATTACATTTTCGGAATCGGTTTAATCGTAGAATCTATAAAACATTTAATTTCTCAATCGAATTTCTGTTTGTTCGATATAAACTTTCAGTTTTCTTTTGGTAATTCTTTTCGATTTTTGACCAATTTATTGACTTTAAATTCCGAATATTTTTTTGATCGAAATTCGCAATAACATTCTCGAAATCGGTTTAATCATCAATACATTCTATTCCTCAATCGAATTTCGTTTTATCAAATATAAACTTCTAGTTTTCTTCTTTTCTATTTTCGTCCATTTCATTGATTTTCAATTCCGAATACCTACTTTTCAAATCGTAATTCGTAATAACATTTTCGGAGTCGGTTTGATCGTGGAATATATAATACATTTAATCGAATTGATGTTTATTTAATATAAACTTCAAGTTTTCTCTCGGTAATTCTTTTCGATTATTGTCCAATTTATTGATTTTCAATTCCGAATATTTTTTGATCGAAATTCGCAATAACATTTTCGAGATCGGTTCAATCAATAATACTTCTTATTCCTCAATCGAATTTCTGTTCATCAATATAAATTTTTAGTTTTTTTTTTTCATTTCCGTCCAATTCATTGATTTTCAATTCCGAATACTTTTCAAATCGAAGTTCGTAATTACATTTTCGGAATGGGTTTAATCGTTGCCTCTATGAAACATTTAATTTCTCAATCGAATTTTTGTTTATTCGATATAAACTTTTAGTTTTCTTTTGGTAATTCTTTTCGATTTTTGACCAATTTATTGATTTCGAATTCCGAATATTTTTTTGATCGAAATTCGCAATAACATTTTCGTTTAATCATCAATACATTTTATTCCTCAATCGAATTTCTGCTTATCAAATATAAACTTTTAGTTTTTTTCTTTTCTATTTTCGTCCAATTCATTGATTTTCAATTCCGAATACTTTTCAAATCGTAATTCGTAATAACATTTTCGGAATCGGTTTAATCGTGGAATATATAAAACATTTAATCGAATTGATGTTTATTCAATATAAACTTTCAGTTTTCTTTCGGTAATTCTTTTCGATTATTGTCCAATTTATTGTTTGAAATTCCGAATATTTTCTGATCGAAATTCGCAATAACATTTTCGACATCGATTCAATCAGTATACATTTTATTCCTCGATCGAATTTCTGTTTATTGAATATAAACTTCTAGTTTTCTTCTTTTCCATTTTCGTCCAATTTATTGATTTTCAATTTCGAATACTTTTCGAATCGAAATTCGTAATAACATTTTCGGAATCGGTTGAATCGTTGAATATATAATACCTTTAATCGAATTTATGTTTATTTAATATAAACTTCCAGTTTTCTTTCGGTAATTCTTTTCGATTATTGCCCAATGTATTGTTTCAATTACAAATATAATTTTGATCTAAATTCACAATAACATTTTCGAGATCGGTTAAATCATTAATACATTTTATTCCTCAATTGAATTTCTATTTATCAAATATAAACTTTTAGTTTTTTTCTTTTCCATTTTCGTCCAATTCAGTGATTTTCAATTCCGTATATTCTTTAAATCTAAATTCGTAATAACATTTTCGGAATCGTTTCAATCGTGGAATCGATAATACATTTTATTCCTCAATTGAATTTCTATTTATCAAATATAAACTTTTAGTTTTTTTCTTTTCCATTTTCGTCCAATTCAGTGATTTTCAATTCCGTATATTCTTTAAATCTAAATTCGTAATAACATTTTCGGAATCGTTTCAATCGTGGAATCGATAATACATTTTATTCCTCAATCGAATTTCTGTTAATTTAATATGAACTTTTATTTTCTTTCGGTAATTCTTTTCAATTGTTGTCCGATTTATTGATTTTGAATTCCGAATATTTTTTTGATCGAAATTCGCAATGATATTTTCGAAATCGGTTTAATCATCCAACATTTTATTGCTCGATCGAATTTCTGTTCATTTAAAATAAACTTTTTTTTTTTTTCTTTTCCATTTTCGTCCAATTTATTGATTTTCAATTCCGAATATTTTTCGAATCGAAATTCGTAATAACATTTTCGGAATCGGTTTAATCGTGGAATATATAATACCTTTAAACGAATTGATGTTTATTTAATATAAACTTCCAGTTTTCTTTCGGTAATTCTTTTCGATTATTGCCCAATGTATTGTTTCAATTACGAATATAATTTTGATCTAAATTCACAAAAACATTTTCGAGATCGGTTAAATCATTAATACATTTTATTCCTCAATCGAATTTATGTTTATCAAATATAAACTTTTAGTTTTTTTCTTTTCCATTTTCGGCCAATTCATTGATTTTCAATTCCGAATACTTTTCAAATCGAAATTCGTAATAATATTTTCGGAATCGTTTTAATCGTGGAATCAATAATACATTTTCTTCCTCAATCGAATTTCTGTTAATTTAATATAATCTTTTATTTTCTTGGTAATTCTTTCGGATTTTCGTCGAAGTCATTGAGTTTCAATTCCGAGTAATTTTCAATTCGAAGTATTTTCATTTCAATAACTTTACTGTACTACCCTTACCTGAATAAATTTCAATGTTATTAAAAATAAATGAGTCGAAATTTCCTAACCAATAGAAGAATCCGATATTTTCGAATGAATGGGTTTTTGAACAAGAGCTATAATTAATTAAAATAAACATCATCAAGATACACTGATTAAATTTTTTCGATATAAAAGTTTTTATTCTCTCTTAATTATAACTGAAGCATTTGTTATCAAAATAAAATTTTTCTCGAAACAAAGAATGATACTTTATCCATCAAATCGTGAAACCAAAATTAATTGTATAGCATTGAAGGTACTCATCTTTGTTTGTAATTAATGGTAACCATCAGATGAGTCCACCAATAATGGGAGTCTGGGTAGCAATTGGAGAGGTATTTTAAACGTTCGCGTAGCTGTTAATAAAACAGCTATTAAAGCTACGAGTGAAAATCCATCACTTGATATAAAACACATCATAAAGCCGGGACCACACAAGTCGATTCGTTCCGTTGGACAATATAAGAAATATAACATATTCGAATCAAAACACACTTCTTTTTGACGAATACTTTTCTATAAATAAACCACTCGTACGGTCCTGTCTGGAAGTATGTCTCCGTGGAAGAGATGAACCTGCCCACACCTAGCATTATTCGAATGTAAACAAAAATGTTACTCATCGTAAAATCGGTTGCATTATCAATTAGCAACTGTTGGCTAACCAGATTCTAGTTTCAGTAGTGAACGCCATGCTCTTAACAGTGAAGAATGGTCGTTTTTGTGAGAACGCCGTTAAATGTGTAGCTCAGAAACGCGTACTTTCCAGAATAATTCTAGTTCTTCATCTCGACACAAGGAATTGGATTGTTTAATGGATTTCGTTGGTCATCAAGATTTTATTTTTGGTTCGAATTGAAAAATATTTGATGGGCACTCTTTAGTAGCCTATTAATGAATCCATATCAACAATACTCATTTCAACCCTTAGTAATGATTGAAATTTCATACTATTCAAATAGCTAATGACATTTAAATGAAAATATTTAAACCCCCAATTACCCTTTTTTATTGCTCAATTTCGACTTATCGGAGATAATAATGAATCGAGACAGGTCCCTTTATCGTACTCGAGATCGTTATCACTAAAAATGGAATCTCAGACGGACGTGTTTTCTGCTTGACGAATTCCTTTCAAGCGCCTGGATTTCTTGCATTTCGTGTTTAATGACTTGTCCAAGGGGGGGAGTAGGTGCATAATAAGAGTTCCTGGAAGGTACCGAAAAGCCAAAACGACGACGCCCGCACAGATTAAGCCGTACTAAAAAAATATTTTCTTGGTTGGCCGGACTTCATCACCCAATTAACAAAGAACCGTCCGCGTTTTGGTCGTTACAAAAACACATTTTTTGTTTGTAAATATAAAACTGTAACTATAGTCCCGAGCCCGATACGTCCGACAACAATAATAAACCCATTAAAGCCCGAATATTAATATGATATACGTTTCTGGAAACATAAAATTTTATAGACCATTTTAAATTTTATATCAGACCATTGCATAATGAATTCCTTGGCGGCTTTTCTAGGAACAAAGGATATCGGTCCCGATTTCTATTTCCAGGACGGTTGTTCTTCGATCGGATTCGATACAGCTGTAACGATCGGTTTTGGGTTGAGTTACAAGTATTTTAATGCGACAGCCTGCCCCAATCTAATCGGACTGCTTTTTGCGTAGTTTTCGGCACGGCTTGCATCCGTTCGAAATCTTGAAAATTTTCCGCCAGTTATTCACAATTATCCCACATTTTTTTCGAGAACAATATTTCCTCGCTTGGTTGACTGTTGAAGTCTCCGCGATTTCCCCCCGTTTCTCGACCCTCCCACGCACCCTTCGCAAGGAACGCACTAAATAATGAAGACCAGACAGTGGTATCGTCCGCGGCGCGAAATATCCGACGTTATCGCGCTGAAATTCAGATCAATCCGGAGATAGCAACGCGCCCGGACCCTGAAAACACGCCATACCTCAGCCAGGAGCCACAGACGGGCGGGACCCATTAGGAATCGGACGACGGAATCACGTGTGGAAAGACCAGTCCGATCGATAATTCTTTCCGCCACAATATGGGACACCTACATTATAATAAATCGATTAAAAAGGAAAAAAAGGGAGAATTAATCGGAATACCATCATCAATAGAAATATAACACACCTTGAAAACAATTAATTCCCTTTTTTACGGCGATTGTGCCTGCCCACGCGGAATCATCGATCATAGCTATCGTTGACACGTTCTAAATTAAAAACACTAACCTGCCTAGTCTGGACCACTATTCTTGTGCGTGCGGATAGCCTTCCAACGATGCAGTGTTGTCTGATGCTCCTCGGCTATCACGGCGAGAAGATAGAACATTTTGACCAGCGAAACAAGACGATTCAGTTGATATCCATCTTTTCATTCAATTATGGTTTTTCCTCTTCTATCTATCTTTTCATCCTTTTCTTCTATTATATCATCAAAACTCGCTGTCTAAAATATTTAAAGGCCGAGTGTTAATAAATATATATCTATCTATGAATAATATTTGGGCTGTTTATCTATTTCAAACGAAATAATGAAAAAAAACATTTTTCGGAAGAAAAATTGTTCCTTAGATAAGCGTGTCACATGTTTGGTTGTGGTTGGGGGATCAACGAGTCTTTTCATGAACCTGCAGAGAAGTGGGGACGGTTGCTTTTGGAGCGGAAAGGTGGCGTTGGTGGAGAAATTTTCTCTGATCGGCGCTGCGGTTCGTTTTGAAGCATTCTGTCCATCACGTCGAGATTATCATCGCTATAACTATACCGATGAGGCTCAACAGCTCCACAGTTGCGAATGATGAATTTTATGTTCTCTGGGGTTGAGGATTGATTTTTTTGGCCTACTTTTTCTCCGAAAACTAGGTTCTCTTTTATTTCGTTTATATTTTTCGCTTTACTCAATCTATTCTTCCATACATTATTCCAAATATTTCGTGTTCTGTTAAATAAGTTTTATAGATTTGCTCACAATCAAATTATATTAAACAAAAATCATAGAGAAACTTAACTTAAAACATAACGAAAATTCATACACCTCGAAAACAACAAAATTATGCAAATTTCAAATAGCCTTACAAGGCTATCAGCTATCAAAAAAATTACGAAAAGCACTGCCGTGAAGGCAGGAGCTTTTGAGCGCTCGTACATGCATCTTGTAGGTAGATTCGCATTTTCCAGTTTCAGGAATCAATTGAAGGAATTTTCGACAGCTGTCAAAAAAATTCTGAAACTTAGGCGAAACTCCAGACTTCATGTCAGTGCATCAGCTGATCAATTTTTTTTCGATAATTCGCTAGAATTTTCTACGGTATCTATGGTCTTGGTAGTGCGATCTGGACAAAATTTTTCACGTAGTTTGAATACATTATTACTCGGCGAGGTGGAAAATTTCATCCCAATCCGCTCAGTATTTTCGGAACTATCAGCAAAAAAATATTTTGAACGGCCATATTTACGGAACCCCTAGTCTAATTTTGCTCATTGATGAACGTGACCGCGATATTCGCGATCCAAACCCACCCTGAGAATTTCAAGTTCCTAGGCCTTTCCGTTCAAAAGTTACAATTTTCTATGATTTCTATGGTTCTGGTCATGAGATCTGGACAAAATATTGTTTTAATATATCATTCTAGATTAAAATACTAAATTTCATCTCGATCGAATCCGTAGTTTCGAAATAATCGAGAAACCAAAATTTCAAACGACCGTATTTACGGAACCCCTAGTATAATTCTGCTCATTGATAAACGTGAACGCGACATTTCAGATCCACACCTATCCTGAAAATTTCAAGTCCCTAGGCGTTTCCGTTCAAAAGTTACAATTTGCTATGGTTTCTATGGTTCTGGTCATGCGATCTGGACAAAATTCCACATGTAGCTTGAAAACCTCATTCTCCATTTGAGTACAAAATTTCATCTCAATCAAATCTGTAGTGTTCAAGTAATCAGGGGAACAAAACTTTGAACGGCCATATTTTCGGAACCCCTGGTGGAATTCGGCCCATTAACGACCTTAGCCGAGGCATTTAGGATCTGAACCTACACTGAAAATTTCTAGTCTCTAGGTTGTTCCGTTCGAAAGTTATCGTGCTTACGGCCGGCCGGACGGACAGACGGACAGACTCGAATTTTCCGACGGATTCGTCATCAGTGAGTCGAACATAGTCGATTGAGACCATTTTCGGCTCAAAATTCGAAAAATACAGACATCGTGACGAAATGATATAGTCCTCGTGTGAGTAGTACGAGCGCTCAAAAAGAACACTTTATTTGCGGGTCAACATTCTGAACGAAACCAAATGGCTCATTTATTTATCTTGAGACGAAGTAAGCTCTGAATTTTACGAGATGAAAATCAAAATCACACACGATCTAGGGTCGTGTTGGGATATTTTTATTGGTGGTTCTTTCAATTTCGTCATCTTGAAACGAAAACGAAATTAGGCGATTTTCGGTGAGATAGTATATTTCATTTTCTTTTTTCTTCGGAAAAATTGTTTCTCTTTTATTTCGTTTATATTGTTTTCTTTTCTCAATCTGTTCTTCCATACATTATTCCAAATATTTCGTGTTTTGGTGAATTAGTTTTATAGATTCGCTCACAATCAAATTATATTCAACAAAAATCATAGAGAAACTAAATTAGAAACATAACAAACATTTATACTCCTCGAAAACAACAAAATTATGTGAAATTCAAATAGCCTTACAGGGCTATCAGCTCTCAAAAAAGGAACACTTAATTTGCAGGTCAACATTCTGAACGAAACCAAATGGCTCATTTATTTATCTTGAGACGAAGTAAGCTCTGCATTTTACGAGATGAAAATCAAAATCACACACGATCTAGGGTCGTGTTAGGATATATTTATTGGTGGTTTTTTCGATTTCGTCATTTTGAAACATTTATTAGGCGATTCTCGGTGAAATGGTTATATTTTTTTTTCCTCTCGAAAAATAGTTTTTTTTTTATTTCGTTTATATTTTTTTCTTTCCTCAATCCATTCTTCCATACATTATTCCAAATATTTATGTGGTAGTAAATAAGTTTGATAGATTTGCTCACATTCAAATTATATTCAACAAAAATCATAGAGAAACTAAAATTAAAACATAACAAACATTTATACCCCGCGAAAACAACAAAGTTATGTGAACTTCAAGGCTATCAGCTATCAAAAAAGAAACACTTAATTTGCAGGTCAACATTCTGGACGAAACCAAATGGCTCATTTATTTATCTTGAGACGAAGTAAGCTCTGCATTTTACGAGATGGAAATCGAAATCACAAACGATCTAGGGTCGTGTTAGGATATTTTTATTAGTGGTTTTTTTAATTTCGTCATCTTGAAACTTTCATTAGGCGATTTTCAGTGGAATGGTTTATTATATTTTTTTTTCCTCTCGAAAAATAGTTTTTTTCATTTCGTTTATATTTTTTTTTCTCAATCCATTCTTCCATACATTATTCCAAATATTTATGTGGTAGTAAATAAGTTTAATAGATTCGCTCACAATCGAATTATATTAAACAAAAATCATTGAGAAACTAAAAATTAAAACATAAAAGACATTTTTACTCTTCGAAAACAACAAAATTATGTGAACTTCAAATAACCTTACAAGGCTATCAAAAAAGAAACACATGATTTGCGGGTCAACAGTTTGAACGAAACCAAATGGCTCATTTATTTATCTTTAGACGAAGTAAGCTCTGCATTTTACGAGATGAAAATTAAAATCACACACAATCTAGGGTCGTGTTAGGATTTATTGTTATTTTTTTTTATTTTGTCATCTTGAAAGTTTTATTAGGCGATTTTAGATGAAATAATCAATTCCATGAGCTCTTACTCCTTTGGAAAAAAAACACCCTATATTACCATCTCCTGATAACTATTAGATTAGCAAACCATAGTCGAATCAACGTTGAACAACGGTTAAATCTGTGGCTAACCAGTCAATCTGGTTTGGAAAATCAACCAACGCCAGATTCAACAAAAATTCTTCCTTTCAAATGACGATAACTACCCTTGTTCCGAGACGAAAAATTCGAAAAACATAATGGGGATAACGAGCAGGAAAACCCGTCCTATGTGACAACGCCGCATAAGAAATCGAGATAACCTCTCGAACAGCTACGCTCGAATGGTGGCACTACACTGCCCCCGGTACAATATTTTGATTACATTTCCCATTTTATAAGGTATGTATTTTAATCCCCCCATGGCACGGAAATTAACAAGGGAGACCCTGTGGGGTGTCACTTTTCACAGATGGAACTTTAAATTTATTATTTTATTATCGTCTCTATACACTCTATTGATTGTGCCTGATTTATTGACCGACATCGGAACATTACCAGCATACAATGAGGACTCTCGGACGAGGAATCTTCATTGTGGAGAGACAACCCGTAACCTTCAGAAGATGTTGTTGTAACTACGGGGGGTGTCACGGTTGACGAAAAATTATCGGATGAGAATTTTAAGTTTCGAGGGGTATTATAGTTCCGTTTCCGTAAAATGGGATTAGGGGTTTTTTCCACCCACATCTTTCGTTCTCTCCAAGGCGATCTTGATTTTAAGCAGAAAAACGCGGAGTCACGAAAGGGAATTTTTTTTCGTTCTAGGACTGTATTAGGGGTTTAAATGGACCATATTGAAATGGAGGTCAAGATTGGATGAAGAATTCGTGGTAAAATTCAGTTTTATAGCTGCTCCACGTGAAAAGAAAATCGAGTTTCTCTGATCTGGTGTCGAGAAATCTGATTTATTCTGTGACTCCATCTCTCAAAGTATCGATGTTATAAAATGAGGGTTTTTTCGTGGAAAGATTCCATCTAATAACAGCATCTCGAATTCTCCCAGCCCAAGAACAATGGTATGCCTATAATCGAGAAAAAATTCCCATCTTCGACCGCGCGCCATTCGGAGATGATTTAAGACACATAACTGCGTGAGAATCAACGAAAACTACCGTCGATAAATTAAGCTCAGATCGCTAAAACTGCAATTACATTCCAATAAATCGAGGAGTTTATTATCGGCAAGATGGCCGACTCGGTGCGCTTCCCCTTCGCGTCCCCACGTTATTTACCTTGTAAATACTAATTGTCGTATATCACCGATTGATATAAAACGCCAGCGGTAATCGTTCCTCGCATTCGACTTCTGCGAAAGACAATAAAACAAATTGAATAATTGTTTAATAACCGAACATTATTCTATAAACGTTTTAAACAATCAACGGCCTCCATCTTGAACAATGGGATATCGAGGATGAAGCGGCCATACCGGAGACGTGGAGGATTGTTACAAAGTTGTGAAGTATGAGGAAAAACGAAGGAGGGGTTCTAATCAAAAGAAATATTTACACAATTATTTTGTTAACAATTAAATTCTACAAGACTCTAACTATCGAATTAAATAAAAATTAATAAATCTAACTAATGAACAATGATGAGTGCACTCACATAGAAAAACTTCGTCCAAAATATGTTTCTTCACTTTTCCTTTATGAAAACACTGATCGTGACTGAATTTGTATTCAAATTGAGAATGATATATTCGAGCTACATTTTTTTCCAGATCGCATGATCAGAACCAAAGAAACCATAGAAAATCATAACTTTCGAACGGGAAGGCCTAGGGACTTGAAATTTTCAGAATAGGTGAGGTTCTGGAATGTCGTGATGACGTTCATCTATGAGCAAAATTATACTAGGGGTTCCGTAAATATGGTCGTTTGAAATTTAGTTTTCTTGATAATTTCAAAACTACAGATTCGATCGTGACGAAATTTTGTATACTAATGGAGAATGATATATTCAAGCTACATTTCTCCAGATCACATGACCAGAACCATAGAAACCATAGAAAATCATAACTTTCGAACGGAAAGGCCTAGGGACTCGAAATTTTCAGGATAGGTGAGGATCTGAAATGTCGCGTTCACGTTCATCAATGAGTAGAATTATACTAGGGGTTCCGTAAATACGGTCGTTTGAAAGTTTGTTTGCTCGATAATTTCGAAACTACTGATCGGATTGGAATAAAATTTCGCACCTGGCTGAGGAATTATGTATTCAAACTTCGTGCAAAATTTTGTCCAGATCGCATCACCAAGACCATAGATACCGTAGAATATTCTAGCGAATTATCGAAAAAAAATTGGTCAGCTGAAGACATGAAGTCTGGAGTTCCGCCTAAGTTTCAGAATTTTTTTGACAGCTGTCAAAAATTCCTTCAATTGATTTCTAAAACTGGAAAATGCGAATGTACCTACAAGGTGGATGTACGAGCGCTCAAAAGCTCCTGCCTTCACGGCAATGCTTTTCGTAATTTTTTTCAAATTAGTGGCCCACCAAAAAAAAGTTTTGGAGGAAAACAGGGGGACAGTGTTTCAGAAAAAATATCACCCTGTAGATTTGTTATCGAAATTGGCATGTCACATGTTGTAAACCCTCAACTGTAATATCTATGCCAACTTTCAGTTTAATAGCTTGTGAAGTGATGAGAAAAAACTCGAAAAAAATTCAAAATTTAACACCCTGTACTTCGAAAACGAAACGTTTGCGATCCCTTGTTTATGGGACTTTTTTTTCAAATTACCGAAGGAATATCCCCTCTTCGTTTGTACCTCCAATTTGGGAACACCCTGTATATTCCTGGTTATGAAGGATTTTTGATTCATTCTGTTCAGAGTTCAGTTTATGATTCCAAATTGCATTTTTACAAATTTTTTTACATAAATTCCAATTAAATACATATCTACTATATAATTAATAATTTTAACAATTCATATTTCTTATTATGTGAACCCCCTTTGAAAATATAATAATGTTATATGTAATTGATATTGGAGGGTTAAGTTTCCTGAATTCGAACTAAATTTTCTTTATTTGTTATTTAATCTTACGAAGAATTTAATTCTATAATTTCCGCTAATATATTTATAAGATATTTCGAATTTCATACATTTTTGGTGAATCATTTGAGTTTATTCTTAAATCGTAAAAAAAAATAACTATGTTTTGATTTCCATAACATTATATTTTATATATTCGAATACTATTTGGGTGTAAGAATGTGTTTTGATATTGCAGTTTATGTTTTTTTGTGCAATATTCATTGAAAGAACAAATTTCTGGTATAAAGTTTATCTTACGTTTTTTGTGCAATATTTCAAGCTATTATCAAGTTGTTGATATTGTCATTTGTTTGATAGATAAAATATTTATTTAGTAACAATGACGTCTTTCTAATAAGTAGCCATCGATTCGGTTGACGCTTTCGCCGAAGCTTCGCTTCGGCTGTTTATTTAGAAATTCGGTATCCGGCCGAATCACAAAAAAACGCTTCGGCTCATTCTTAGTACTAAGGAATTTCAGGTGCCTGCCTTTAAAAAAGACGGAACAATTCAAAAATAAACCAAAACTTCGGATTCCACATCAATCCAAACAGCAATTAATAAAAGTTATAAAGCAGGCGGACGATAAACGGATCTTTTCCTCTCGCATTCTACGGGAAAACTGATGAGAGTAAAGAGCGCTTTGATTGATGCAACAACCCGCCCACAGCGGTATCGCTGCTCTCCTAACAAATATCCCTATTAATTGTATCCTTTGTTCCTCGCTTTTATTTATATTGAAGATGGTCCATTATCATCTCTTCAACCGCACCGGGAATTTTATAGGCCTCCCCTTGACGGACGCGATCGGACCACAAAGAACGAAATAGTTCCGGATGATTTATTACTATTTTTCAGTATTAATCTCCACCTTTCACCTATAAGGTACTTCCATTCGGTTGCTTCGAAACACCACCAAAAATGTGATCGAAAGTAAGGATGCGCCGAAGCGACTTTTTGTGATTCGGCCGGATACCGAAAGCTTCGGCCGAAACGTGCACCGAATCGATAGAACAATTCGATGATTCGGCGCAACCCTACTAACTTTGTTCGTAAAATACCCCATCTGTATATTTCCAATAATGCCTACGAGGTCATGGAAAAACAAGAATAAGAATCAACCATAATAAAATAACAATTGTAAATAATCGATATTCCCATCCCGAAGTCAAATGAGATAAAATCGCCAAAATAGAAACATCAATACACGGCACACAATCGAATCACTTGACTCCCAACAAAGACCCCTATAATGCGACTCACCTATGCAGCGCCCCCCCCGTTTTATCACGTATAAAGCGAGGAACATCTCTTCATTGTGGTGGCTCCCCGGCATCCTCGCAAGGAAGGCACAACAATACCTTTCAAATCATTGTTTACTTACATGACCATACACAATGGACTGACAATAGAGGTGACATACGCTGTCTGTGCCATAATTAGACCGATTTTGTCGCTTGGACGCCTTCTTCTCGCTCGTTATCGCACGCCGTTATGAATCGATTTTGATGGGTCCAATGATCATCTTTATTTGGTGCGTGTTTTCTTTATGAGGGGGCTTTGAGCGCGTATGAATTATGCATGTGGGGCTTTTGTGTTTTTCGTATTAATATTTAAATCCTTTTCGCTTTATTGATAGTTCGGTCGGGCAGTTTTGTCGCTTGTTCCTGTTTTTGGCATTGGGGGGAAAACCGCAAAAAAAATTCAGGCAACAGGATGAATTATTCTGGAATATATAAATATTTGAAGAATTAATTCTTTTGTACAACCTACTGAAAGAAATCACAATGACTATGATGCGAGGATGTTTAAATGAAAATGTATAAAATAACAGTAGTTGGATCATCTCCAGAACAACAAATATTTATTTCGGTTCTCAGGAGGGAAAACATAATTTTAAATCTAATTTGGAGTTCCGCAAGGCGCACTCAAAGGGCCGGTCAAATCCTACCAAATGCTAAAATAGAACGAGGTTTCTATTCTTTTTTCCTCGAGTTTCCTCGAATATTGTTTCTGGCTGGTATTTGAATTTTATTTATTCTAAAACTATTTGGGTGTGGGAATCTGGGAATACCATCATCGATTCGGTGGACGCTTCTGCCGAAGTTTCGGCTGATTCATTGAGAAATTCTGTATTCGGCCGAATCATAGTTTTATCTAACTTTTAGAAAGATAACACAACCATAATTTCACATTATTTTTCTTTCTCATTCTGAATTTGTATGTTACATTATTATTCTGGTTTCACTTTTTATTGAGAACTTGGAATAACTCGTCCTAAACTGTTTCGTCGAGACAATTGAAATTTCACAATGAAAAGAATGATAAATTAGTCAAAGATTATATTTACTCATAAACAAATCGCGATGATCATCTAAAATGTGCAAACATGAATGAAATGAACAAAAAATTTGGACACAACCGAAAATAGATTTCATTCTGCATTACTATTGATCCCTGAAAAAAATAAATCAATGGAATATATAGCTAAAAAATTACGAAAAGCACTGCTGTGAAGGCAGGAACTTTTGAGTGCTCGTACATCCACCTTGTAGGTAGATTCGCATTTTCCAGTTGTAGAAATCAATTGAAGGAATTTTCGACAGCTTTCAGAAAAATTCTGAAATTTAGGCGAAACTCCAGACTTCATGTCAGTGCTTCAGCTGATCCATTTTTATAATAATAATAAGCTAGAATTTTCTGCGGTATCTATGGTCTTGGTGATGCGATCTGGACAAAATTCTGCACGTAGTTTGAATACAATATTCCTCAGCTAGGTGCAAAATTTCATTCCAATCCAATCAGTAGTTTCGGAACTATCAGTAAAAAAATATTTTGAACGGCCATATTTACGGAACCCCTAGTCTAATTTTGCTCATTTATGAACGCGACCGCGATATTTGCGATCCAAACCCACCCTGAAAATTTCAAGTTCCTAGGCCTTTCCGTTCGAAAGTTACAATTTTCTATGGTTTCTATGGTTCTGGTCATGCGATCTGGACAAAATTTCACATCTAGCTTGAACACCTCATTTTCCATTTGAGTGCAAAATTTCATCTCGATCAAGTCTGTAGTTTTCAAGTAATCAGGGAAACAAAACTTTGAACGGCCATATTTACGGAACCCCTGGTGGAATTTGGCCCATTAACGAACTCAACCGAGGCATTCGGGAACTGAACCCACACTGAAAATTTCAAGTCTCTAGGTTGTTCAGTTCGAGAGTTATCATGCTTACGGCCGGCCGGCCGGACGGACAGACTCGAATTTTCCGACGGATTCGTCATCAGTGAGTCGAACATAGTCGATTGAGACCACTTTCAGCTCAAAATTCGAAAAATACAGACATCGTGACGAAATGATATAGCCCTCGTGTACGTAGTACGAGCGCTCAAAAATAGAAAATTTTCAAGATTTTTCAACTACATACTATAAAAAATTTTTGACTTTTTTTTGTATTTTTCATCACTTTTTCTCAATTTCAACAAATTCTTATAATGACTTCTAGCCGCATTTTTTTTATAATTTTAATTCCCCAGAAAAAACAATTAAAAAAAATCAATTTTCTGATTTCCAAAAATTCTCGAAAAAATCATCAAATTTAACGATTTTTTTGACAATTTTCAGTTAACTCAGAATAATTTAGTATCTCTCAATTTTAATGTTGAAAATAAAACCAAAGAATTTCAAACAATTATTTGAATATTTTTATAAATAATAATAATAAATTCTACCCTTATTTCATTTTTTTTATTCAATGCTATTTATTCTTGAATAGATATTTTTATTTATATATGAACATGGCCGAATTTCGACGTAATAATTTTTTCATGAAATTTAAAAATTATTTAACTAGGAATAAACAATATAAAGAAATTAATCAAATCAATAAAATTAATTCAGAAATAATTTTGACTCAATGAAATATGTACTCAATAATATTTAGAGTGTGGTTTTGATTAATTTTCCACGAAAACGTTTCAAAGGGAACCACTAGTCTGATACAGGCTGTATGTTACGATTTCACGATATATTTGCGCAAGTCTGGGGTTACGCTGACAAAAGTTATAATTGAACACTGGTAGATACGCGAGAAATTCTTCAGGGAGGTCAGTGCCCTATTGCCAAAAAACAACAGTAGCGTCACTAAAATCATGGGGTGAAATTTCCAATCTCATCAACTACCCCAAAATCGATGTGCTCTGACTCAGTATGGTAATGATCTAGAATAATTGAAATAACTCATCAGATTTATCTTTGAGTTGAATGGCTATCAGTTTGTCCTTTATTGATAATGATTTTGTTGCAATTTGTCTCTTTGCCCAAACATTCGATTTTATCGAAACAATTCTCATTCCTCATCTAAAATTAAACTTGATCTTCAACCCGTTCGGAAAGTTAATTGGCACTTAAAAAAACAAGTACGTACATCAATTGTCAAGCAGTAAATTCACGTTAAAACCAGTAGTTTATGCCTCCTGACAATTTATCTCTTCATAAACGTCGGATATTGGCACGTAACTGTATCATTTGCCAAAATTACCATCACTTCGTATTAAAAATGGTTCCTTTAACAACGCGCCGTCAGTGAGGATCTATAGTTTTCAAACGTGCATCAAAACTGAACCTACTTTATTTTTAATAGGAATAGATAGATTGACCTGAAGAAAATGCGTATTCAATACGAACAGATAAGGCTTTTCCGCTATCTACTAATTATATAATGCGGGTGTAAAAACAGTGTAATCATTCGCAGATAATAATAATGTTTTTTATTAATGACGGAATAATTATTGAAATGTACCACCAGCATGGTTCTATCGTCACTGAAATGGCCAAACTGAAGGTCTTCCGTTTCAACCTTGAGTTTAAGTCGTAGTAAATTCAACTCGATTAGTTGGCGCAGCCTGTACATCCGCGATCAAACGAATCCTCCCGGGATTCTTAATCAATGTTGCCCAGCTCCATAGCCCAATCCATAAATTCGTTATTCCGGTAATCTAGACCGAACTGGATGCAACGTGTCGCTTCGGGCCTAGCAAAGTAACTTGTAAAGATAGATGGGTACGGCAGACAGATTAGTTAAGCAGGGTTATTAATGACCGTGTTTAACCTCCGCAACCCCACCTCGCAACAATGGCCGATGTTTTAACACCACATTACAAGTGATTATGACCAGATCGGGCCGATCCATCGGATCGTTATAAATATTGTACGCGCGGAGATGTTGCACGCCTGCTAGGGCCGTAATTTTTAATTCGTGACCCACCCCGGGCCCCCTCCGAAGGAGGGGAACTGAAGAGTTGCTCTTGATTAACGTTCGTTGTTCAGTTACACCTCAAAACCATAAGAAATGCATATATTCGATCGATTGGGTGGGTTTCCCCATGGTCCCATTCGGGGACCGTTTAAATTCATTTATCAAGGCGGGAATGTCTGGATATGCTAGTTTTTCCTACCTGACGGGGAGGCTGAAATTGACACAGTTATTTTAGAGCCCATTTAACTTACTATTCACACTAAACTAGCGATCTTCACCATTTAATATGGGCTAATCTATGTATTTTACTTTCTGTCAAAAAAAGACTCGCCTTTGAAAACACCCTGTATTGTTTCTAAGTTTTTTGGAAATATCTAAAAATAAACCTGCTTGAGAATATAATATTGTTTTTTTCGACGACTATAAGTTTTTGTATTGTTTTATTTCAGTTTGAATTATATATAATTATCGTTGAATTTTATTCGATTATGAGCAAATTTATAGAACCTCTTCACCAGAACACAAACTAATTCGAATAATGTAAATAGAAGGGAATAGATTAAGAAAAGAAAAAAAAATATAAATCAATGTATCCAAGGCGGATATTTGAATTCACTTCAACAATTACTGTTTTGCTATTGAAGTTCATGTTCTTTTTGTGCAATTTTTATTAAAAGAACAAATTTATTTTTGTATAGAGTTTATCTTACGTTTTTGAGCGCTCGTACTACTTACACGAGGGCTATATCATTTCGTCACGATGTCTGTATTTTTCGAATTTTGAGCCGAAAACGGTCTCAATCGACTATGTCCGACTCACTGATGATGAATCCGTCGGAAAATTCGAGTCTGTCCGTCCGTCCGTAAGCACGATAACTCTCGAACGGAACAACCTAGAGACTTGAAATTTTCAGTATGGGTTCAATTTCCGAATGCCTCGGTTAATTTCGTTAATGGGCCAAATTCCACGAGGGGTTCCGTAAATATGCCCGTTCAAAGTTTTGTTTCCCTGATTACTTGAAAACAACAGATTTGATCGAGATGAAATTTTGCACGCAAATGGAAAATGAGGTGTTCAAGCTACTTGTGAAATTTTGTCCAGATCGCATGACCAGAACCATAGAAACCATAGAAAATTGTAACTTTCGAACGGAAACGCCTAGGGACTTGAAATTTTCAGGACAGGTGTGGATCTTAAATGTCGTGATCACGTTCATCTATGAGCAACATTATTCTAGGGGTTCCGTAAATATGGTCGTTTGAATTTAGTTTTCTTGATAATTTCAAAACTACAGATTCGATCGTGACGCAATTTTGTATACTAATGGAAAAATTTATATTCAAGCTACATTCCTCCAGATCACATGACCAGAATCATAGAAACAATAAAAAATCATAACTTTCGAACGGAAAGGCCTAGGGACTTGAAATTTTCAGGATAGGTGTGGATCTGAAATGTCGCGTTCACGTTTATCAATGAGCAGAATTATACTAGGGGTTCCGTAAATACGGTCGTTTGAAATTTTGTTTTCTTGATAATTTCGAAACTACGGATTTGATCGAGATGAAATTTTGTATTTCAATCGAGAATGATATATTAAAGCAATATTTTGCCCAGATCGCATGACCAGAACCATAGAAACCATAGAAAATTATAACTTCCGAAGGGGAAGTCCTAGGAACTTGAAATTTTCAGGGTGGGTTTGGATCGCGAATGTCGCGGTCACGTTCATCAATGAGCAAAATTAGACTAGGGGTTCCGTAAATATGGCCCTTTCAAATATTTTTATCCTAAAAGTTTCGAAACAACTGATTGGATTGGGATGAAATTCCGCACCTAGCTGAGTAACAATGTATTCAAACTACGTGCGAAATTTTGTCCAGATCGCATTACCAAGACCATAGATATCGTAGAAAATTCTAGCGAATTTTCGAAAAAAAATTGGTCAGCTGAAGCAGTGACATGAAGTCTGGAGTTTCGCCTAAGTTTCAGAATTTTGTTGACAGCTGTCGAAAATTCCTTCAATTGATTTCTATAACTGGAAAATGCGAATCTACCTACAAGGTGTATGTACGAGCGCTCAAAAGCTCCTGCCTTCACGGCAGTGCTTTTCGTAATTTTTTGTGCAATGTTTTAAGCCATTATTGAATTGATCTTGAAAAATTATATATTTCGTAAAAATGGTGCTTGTAGTAACCCCTTCCTCCCAACAATAAATAAATAGTTCCCTATGAGATATTTCGCCGTACGGTCCTGGAGCAAGAGCTCCGAAGAACACAAGGATAATTAATCACAGTATAGAATATAGAATTAATTAGTTTATTGTGGAAGACGGAGAAACAAAACGTTCCTGAATTGTTAGAGAATCGTTTTCAATTAATGGGCTTATTGCTGACCAGGTCGATGGTCTTTAATATATGGGAAACGTTCGACGGAAAATAGGACTCGTTCGAAAACTGTAAATTAAAATCGTAAAGTTAATTGATAAGTCATAATCCATGACTTGGCGCGGTGCTTCAGTTACAGGCAGGCGGTAACTGCGATATGATAATTTGCACTTTTAACTGTGGTAATGAGGTCAGTTGTTCAATGTCAGGATAACATGTCGGTTATATTCTTCTGGTTATCAACGCTGCAATGTCAATTTCTTTCCGCAGGTTTGTGGGACAACAAACTCAGATTTTACTCGGGGTTTTGTTTGGTACATTTATATTCTCACTTCTTGAGGAGAAATTAAGGATGCGCCGAAGCGACTTTTTGTGATTCGGCCGGATACCGAATTTCTCGATGAATCAGCCGAAGCTTCGGCCGAATCGATTGATATATACTTATTAGAAAGGCGGTATATGAAAAAACCAAACACCATTGTGTGATAAGATAAGATCAACAACTTGACTTGAAGAATTGAAAGGTGAACTCAATAGAAAACAAATTTGTTCTCTCAATAAACATTGCACAAAAAGAACATAAACTGCAACCCAAAACAGATTCCTACCTCCAAATACTCCAAATAGTATTTGAATATATAAAATATAAATACCAACCAGAAAACTTCTGCATGAATTTATACGAAGTTACCCCACTCCAATTTTATTTCTATTGCGGTGATTTAGATGTCGAGTATTTTTATGTATTCTAGTTTGAATTCGAGAGGATTTATCTCATAAAGAATCATTACACATACATCTTCAGAAGTGATGATCAATTGTATTTTTCTTACAGTTGTATGAAATCAATGATGACCCTAAACGGAAGGAATTCTTGGACGATCTGTTCTCCTTTATGCAGAAAAGAGGTAAGTCAATCATTTACATTTTTTTCATATAAATATGTGGTTAATTTTTTGATCGAAACATGATACGCTCACAAGCCCAGTACAAAATATAAATCTTCAATTTTTTTTCCACGTAGGATAGAGGTTCTTAACAAACAGAAAATAATTATTTAGAAACAATATTATATTGCGAAACTTTCTTGTTAAGCTCTTATGGTGAAATTGGACGATATAAGTTCGGAAATAATCATTTTTGCACAAAAAAAACAATTATTATTCAAACTAATCATCAATAATTTTGAGGAAATAAATTTTAACTACGCTAGTAGGATAACACTATGAAATGCTCATCGATTGATATATTGCAGGGATCGAATATTAGAAAACTAAAGGGCCTTTTTAAAGAAAAACAAGTACCCATCGCATACCCGACATTGAAAAGCTTCTTCCATCCAAAGATAAAATTCCATTGGAATATGAAATAAATATTGGGAACCTCCAAATTAATTTTCTCGATGAAACCGAAATTTTTCGAAAGCCGATATTCTTGGAAAAATTATCTTGGATTATCTATCTGTTCCAATGGAATTTAAATAAAATATTAATTTTGTTTCAATAATACATTAAGGTAGTTTCTATCCAATCACTAATCTTCGGAATTCGAGGTTTTTCCACTAAATATGAAAGGAAATTCGTCCAAATCATCTCAAGAACTTTCTATTCACATACATTATGGTCTTGTCGAGCGATTTTTGGGTCCTTTTTTTGAGTGTCCATGTCTTATTATCATTATTATTATTTCACAGGGTGATTCCAAATTCGACGTGAACCTTGAAGGACGTGTTAGTATGACTCATTTTCTGTCATTTGAGCCATATTTATTGATATCCAAAAATCAACAGTTTACGAGTTTTTTTTTTTTTGAAAAATTACTCACCTTACTCCATTTTTCGTCAATTTTTTCTACGTTGAGTAAGTTTGATTATAATGTTGGATTATTTTTCATCAGAGAAGGAAATGATATGTATGAAAAAAGCGAAAATATGCTGTAATAGATGTTGAAAAAAAGAATTCGTATGATTTGAAAGTTGGTATATGAAGAAAAGAATAGTGAATTTCTAATATAAATTCGCCTGCAACTTTCGAACATTGCAATTTATATATGACAAATGTATTTTGAAAACTTGCCAAATTCCTTCTTTATTTCCTATGAAAGTTTTCGTTAGAATGCAGGCACTAGTTATGAACAACTTTTTTGATGCATACGAATTCCCTTTCAACATCTATTACAGCATATTTTAGCTTTTTTCATACATATCATTTCCTTCTCTGATGAAAAATAATCCAACATTATAATCAAACTTACTCAACGTAGAAAAAATTGACGAAAAATGGAGTAAGGTGAGTAATTTTTCAAAAAAAAAAAACTCGTAAACTGTTGATTTTTGGATATCAATAAATATGGCTCAAATAACAGCAAATGAGTCATACTTACACGTCCTTCAAGGTTTACGTCGAATTTGGAATCACTCTGTATATGAAAATTTACGAAAACTCACAAAATGATATGCACGTGTTTCAAGATAATCTATTATTTATTTTAACGTATTCACCTTATTCGAGACCCTGAAACGGTCTTTCTTTGATTTTTGAAAACAATGTTTTCTTCCATTTCAAGCGAAAACTCCATGTGACTGTTGAAATTTGATTCGTATCTTCCTTGAAATCTTCGAAATCCTATAGTGTTGTGAAAAAATTGCAAGATGAGCTATTCAATCGTACTTATCTCATCAGACCTCGATGAGGTCTTTTCATTCATTTTGACAGAGTTTTCGACGGAATGATTAAAAATGACTTGGGCAGGGCTTCGACGATGTTTTGACATTTATCGGGGTTTGTCTACATTCAAAATGGAAATTGGTGATTTGTAGATTTGTATTTCGAGGACTATTTGGAAACTTGAAGTTTGTCGAGATTATTAAATTTTTTATATAGCAGGAATTTTTGAGTCGGAGCAATGAAAAAACCATATCTCTGTATCTTGTAAAAATCCAAATTATAGAAAAATTGCTTGAACGCAGAGCTAACAAAAACAGAAAACGACAAATAATTTGACCATTTATATATTCTAAGAAGTCTCGGGGAGCACATGGGCGCCAATAATATATCCGAAAATCCGAGCATTGTCGGTTTATGATCATAGGGATCAATATGGCCTTGCCGAAATTCCTATTCTATAAATAACTCGGACCCTAATTCTTGGAAATGTAGATTTCACCCTCAGTAGAGAATAATTGAAATCGGCGCAAGCCAATCTTATTTTTATCTTCTTGTTTGTGTTTGTACCTGCTTCAAGATGTCGCCTCGTGCGGGATACTTCATATTGCTTCGAAACAGCCCCTTTATGACCGGGATAATTTTGTCTTGGAAATTGAAATTGTATATTGAACTTATTCTTATTACGACTCCGATGAAAAAAATATTTACTTTATCGAGGGCACCGAAATATACCTGACGAAGCTGCTGAATCACCGTGATCGGAAAAAAAATCATGACGAGGTACAAACGGCCGGCCTGTTTGATGGAATTAAACGGTAGCGACAGTTTGTTGGGAGGCTGAAATAGCTTAATAGCGGCCCGAATCTGATGCCGGCCACTTAAATCGAGATTGCTGTAATCATCGGACACTGTTCTGCTACCGACTCCATAAATTATAGGGGTAATTTTCTGGATTTGGTGTTTGTTTTGGATCAAATTTGAGAGCGGGGCGAGTGAAGGTTTATGTTTTGTCGAGGGGGCCTCGAACGATTGTTGACAGGGGGAAAAGTTTGGATTTCGTGTCAACGACAATTTTTGGATTAATCTCCAACAAAAACGGCTTATCATTCAATTGCCAGAGTTTACGGGAGCATGTAGATGATTATTGCTTACAGTGCGAATAGATGTGAAAAAATAGTATATTAAAGTATAAGTGGATAAAAAGGTTTTTAAAACACGCGCGATTTTTCGAGCACGACGGCGAAGCCGGAGTGCTCGAAATAGAGCAAGTGTTTTAAAGACCAGTTATCCACGAATACTTTACGCTATTTTTTTTTATTGGAGCGCTTTTAAATCATGAATACTGATAGTATTACTACATAAAATGGAAATATGAATGTAAAATGGTTGAATTCTTGATCAGTATACCTCTCGTTGTCATGGTAGTGAGAAAAACAGAACATAATTTGCGATTTGTCATCAAAAATGAATTGTTGTCACCGCAGTGTTTGAAATTGAATTCTTATATAGATTTTTTGAAAAGTAAAGCCATAGTGACTTTAATAAACGCGCGTGTTTGAAAGTTCGATTTAAACACGCTGAGGCGTTCTTGAAAGAGGTGAAAAGGGGCATCGATAAAAAAAACTAATGTTGATAATTCCAATTTACAAATATTTGATACTATGATTAATTTTCAAATAAAAAAATAGTATATTATTCAACGAGCGGTAATGTAGGTCATAACTCACGCAGATGAAGTTTGCAATTCATCAAATGAGTTATGACCATTACCGCAAGTTGAATACCATACTTTATCTACGATTGTAACAATAAATACTAAGATACAAGTACAGAGAAAGAACTTTATTTAAAATCTTAATAGTTACATATAACCATACATTATTTATGTTGATTGTGCTTCTTAGCATGGAGTAGAAAGTCTATAGGGGCGATGCTTCATATTTAGTGCTAAGTTGACTAAAATATGCCAAAAGAACATTTTCTGTAAACAATGACTTGATATTCTTACTGCTACGCCAATCTTGAAAATTGTTGTATACACCTTTATATTCGTTTTGGTTTTTTTCGGGAAATAAATTCTGTATGGTAACATTAGCTGATTGTCTTATTTCTGAAGATGTACATAATAATTCATCTTCACTATAATTAATCTTTTTCAGCGAAATATCCACAATAATAATTAGGTATCAACTCAATTTGATTCAACGTCAAAATTATTCAACTGACCTCCCCTCAATACTAATAATGGACGGTTCCCTTACGGCCAATCACACAGGGGAGTTATAAGAGTGAGTGAGTTGGAGAACACTCACGGTGTTTGTTTACATATATCATTACTCCATCGAAAGTAGTTGAGTAATGACTATATTATTCAATCGGAGTAGATAAACATACTTATTCCAAAGGTGAGTTTTCACTTCTGCCTGAATTCCGAATCTGGGGGATTCCGGGTGGGGGGGGGGAGGGTTTGCGGTCGAAGTTGCATTTAAGCACATTGTGTCTAAAAGACGAAATGATATGCAAAATTTCAAAGCATCCGTTTCCATCGTCTCTTTCCCCCGACATCCAAAATAGTTCGCGTCTGCCAAACCGAGACATGTCTCGGAACCAAATGAAATACCTCCGTCCCCCAATCTGAGAGGTGTGTGACATATTGCACCTTTACATACAGTCTATCGTCTCCCGTCTCTAGAACACAATCCACGCGTTCAAGAACAAGGCACAGACATAACTTGCACGTGCCTACCTGTGCGGCGTGCTCAGCTTCTAAAGAGTTGTATCCGATCTTTGATAAGGGTTAAGGAGTAAGATAAAGGAAGGTTTTGCTGATTCGAAGCGTGTTCTGTTATTCGAGCACTTTTTTATTACTCCAGAAATTTTCTTGCTTGCCACTTCCATTCCAATAGCTTGTGTGGAGGGACCGATTTATGACAGCTGACTAGTGAACATTTTTCAGTTTTTGAGTCTCTGTCTTCTAATGTGGAGCGTAACAAAATGCCTCGAGTTCGAAGACATCACAACTATCTTCGTGTTGGCGACTTTGACAGGGCGGAGTTGTTGCCTATCGAGATGTTAATTTAACTACTTCGGTTGGGCCACCCGGTATACCCGATCCGTCCGGCTTGTCGCAAGCTGCGACCGCCGAAAAATCGAAACTTTATTTATAGCCCACGGTGCGTTATCGATTCGACACGATAAGCCCGTGAGTTTTTTCGTCGCTCGAAAGTATCGAATTTGAATTCGTAGAAATCATCGCGATTTTAATAAAACGTGACGATCGCCGGTGCACGCGATTTAAAATAACAGTCGGCCGTGGAACGTTCGGCTTTTCTTTCATTCACGCGATAGCCTCCTTCGATTTCTCATTTCTCATCGGTGGTGTCAAAAGGAGCGGACGCGGCGTTGCCGAAAATTTGTAGTGGATAAAACAAGAAAATCTTTCCCTTTGTTCTCATTTCTAAAATACTGGCTTGCGAATTCATGGAGAGGGAAAACATTTTGAAAGAGACCTGGTTACCAGAAATTTTTTCGTGGCCTTTGGCTGCGTCTTGAGGATTACAAGCGGACGCTTTCTTGTGATCTTCACATCACATACTCTCTATTTCGATACTAATTTATGTTGGCCAACGAATCAATTTATGGAATTCTTTTTCAATTTCCAATTTCCAATTTGCACGAATTCAAGAATGAAAATTGAAAAATTTTACTAGATACCTAAACTAATAAGAAAGCCAACAAGACAATTCATGTATCCCAGATACCAACGAAATTCATCATTTGCAATCGTAGACCGGTTTCGATCCATATCAGATCTCATCAGTACGACTTTGCAATATGATGAACTCGATGAATGAAACAAAAGACCTTGAAACATAAGGCAACGTGGTACTGAGAAAACTTCCCAAAACACGCCACCTGTCCGTTCCAAAGTCAACTGTCTCAAATATCTGTAGATCATAAACTGTCATACATGGAAATTCAACGGATTCAAGCTGAAGCCTTATTCGTCTGAATAATTGACTAAAGAATAATAACGGTTGTTTATCCGAATTGATCGAATTCAAGAATGAAAATTAAGAGAAGCCGGAAAAGCACTGCCGTGAAGTCAGGAGCTTTTGAGCGCTCGTACATCCTTGTAGGTAGATTCGCATTTTCCAGTTTTAGAGATCAATTGAAGAAATTTTCGACAGCTGTCACAAAAATTCTGAAACTTAGGCGAAACTCCAGACTTCATGTCAGTGCTTTAGGTGACCAATTTTTTTTCGATAATTCGCGATCCAAACCCACCCTGAAAATTTCAAGTTCCTAGGCCTTTCCGTTCAAAAGTTACAATTTTCTATGGTTCTGGTTATGCGATCTGGACAAAAAATTGCTTTAATATATCATTCTCGATTAAAATACAAAATTTCATCTCGATCGAATCCGTAGTTTCGAAATTATCGAGAAACCCGTATTTACGGAACCTCTAGTATGATTCTGCTCATTAATAAACGTGAACGCGACATTTCAGATCCACACCTATCCTGAAAATTCCAAGTCCCTAGGCCTTTCCGTTCGAAAGTTATGATTTTATATGGTTTCTATGGTTCTGGTCATGTGGTCTGGAGAAATGTAGCTTGAATATATTATCCTCCATTAGTATACAAAATTTCGTCACGATCGAATCTGTAGTTTTGAAATTATCAAGAAAACTAAATTTCAGACGACCATATTTACGGAACCCCTAGTATAATTTTGTTCATAGAGGAACGTGATCAGTCCGTAGGCGTTTCCGTTCAAAATTTACAATTTTCTATGGTTTCTATGGTTCTGGTCATGCGATCTGGACAAATTTTCACATGTAGCTTTAACGCCTCATTCTCCATTTAAGTAAAAATTTTCATCTCGATCAAATTTGTAGTTTTCAAGTAATCAGGGAAACAAAACTTTGAACGGCCATATTTACGGAACCCCTGGTGGAATTTGGCCCATTAACGAAGTCAACCGAGGCATTCGGGAACTGAACCCACACTGAAAATTTCAAGTCTCTAGGTAGTTCCGTTCGAGAGTTATCGTGCTTACGGGCGGACGGCCGGACGGACAGACTCGAATTTTCCGACGGATTCGTCATCAGTGAGTCGAACATAGTCGACTGAGACCATTTTCGGCTCAAAATTCGAAAAATACAGACATCGTGAAATGATATAGCCCTCGTGTGAGTATTACGAGCGCTCAAAAATTGAAAAATTTTACTAGATAAACTAATAAGCAAGCCAAAAAGATAATTCAAAGACTTTGGAACGGACAGGTGGCGTGATTTGGGAAGTTTTCTCAGTACCATGTTACCTTATGTTTTAAGATCTTTTGTTTCATTCATCGAGCTAATCATATTGCAAAGTCGTACTGATGAGATCTGATATGGATCGAAACCGGTCTACGATTGCAAATGATGAATTTCGTTGGTATCTGGGATACATGAATTGTCTTGTTGGTTTGGTTATTAGTTTATCTAGTAAAATTTTTCAATTTTCATTCTTGAATTCGACCAATTCAGATAAACAGTCGTTATTATTCTTTTTTCGAATTTGCAGTTCTTCCTTCTTCACTTCCATATCTTCTCCCTTATTCTGGAAGATGTATTTCTGAAATGAGCTAAAAAAAACATTCATAAGTTTAGGTTATGAGCGTAACATTTTCTACATTTCCTTCACACAGTAGTATTTGGCCGTGTTATGTTACCTGCAGTAAAGTTTTTGGTAAGAGAATACGAATGTTCCCAACAAGCTTTCGCTGAGCAAAATACGATAGTAAATCCTTGTGGTTTCGATGGTACTACATTCAGACATGTCGTTTCGAGAAAAACTCCCACTGTGACAACAAGGCACAGAAATACTCGTATATCGTGATAAAAACCACGGAACAATTATTATTATTGACTGGCAATGTTGTTCGACCAGCGATAACTGTGAAATTTCATACATTGTGATCAAACTAAGGTGCCTAATTGCGGCATTGTTGATATACTCTTATGCCGCGCCTACACTTGATGCCTCAGAGTCACGTTCGCTATATTAAGAAATTTAATGAAATATCCGAGGGGTGGAGCGTTATTGCCAGGTGCATTACAGTTGAAAAAGATGCGTTATATTTTCTGAATTGTTTTACTAAATATGGGTTGTTCGGCAACGTCGCATGCGCTAAATTTTATTCAAGTCGATTTTTATCATTGCGTATTATTCATACGTTGTGCATTTACCGATACTCCTGCATTTTATTGTTTCTGCACGTTTTGATTTGCATTTACTGCCACAAATATTGCCGGTTGTAAATTGAAAATTATAGTCGTTCCCTCTACATTGTTGCAATAATGATGTAATGTATTTATGACGTGTAAACCGATAATTCCTTATTGAAGCCGCAACAGTTTTTGTTTTGCGTTTCTGCACCTGCGTTTTATTTGTCGGGGCCCATGATTTGTCGTCGCCGGCATGCAGAATACACGGCCAATATGGATTTCGTCGTATCGAAGACTAAACTCGACATCTACATGTGGTGATTTAAGAGACCATTAATTTTTCCTCTGGAACTGTGGGTTTTGCAGTATAGTCAACCGTCGACTTTATACCTACCCAGATTTTGGTCACTTTCAGAAAGGGCTTCCGGTTGAGAAGAAACTTCTTTCTACATTGGCGTCAGGGTTACTGTAGGAGACTCAATTTGTTTCGATATTTCCTATTCCGAATAAGATTTTCAATTTCCTCGCTTTTTATGGTGCCATCATAGCCAAATCAAAAGAACGGAACCCATATAAAATCGTCGTGTGCGCCCGTATGTAATTTCACTCGGAGACTATTGGTATTATATCTTTCATCATATACAACATTGCTATTTTCTAAGCCTTTAGTGATACGAGGAGCCAATAGATATCAATAAATATCCGATACGACGTTTCGTGTTTTCACGACTACCATTAAGTTATTATTTTTTGAGCGCTCGTTCTACTTACACGAGGGCTATATCATTCCGTAACGATGTCTGTATTTTTCGAATTTTGAGCAGAAAATGGTCTGAATCGACAGAGTTTGACTCACTGATGACAAATCCGTCGAAAAATTCAAGTTTGTCCGTCCGTAAGCACGATAACTCTCGAACGGAACGTCCTAAAGACTTGAAATTTTCAGGGTAATTTCGAATCTCGAATACCGCGGTCAAGTTTGTTATTGGGCAAAATTCGATCAGGGGTTCCGTAAATATGGTCGTTTGAAATTCAGTCTTCTCGATAATTTCAAAACTATGGATTCGATCGTGAAGAAATTTTGTATTTTAAAGGAGAATGATATATTCAAACCACATTTTTTTACAGATCGCATAACCAGAACCATTTCACATTCCAACGATTATTGAATAAAAAATCCTTATATTTCTGTAACAGCTGATTCGGCATAATTGACAAAGGGCGGCTGTAATTTTTTTCACAGCTGTCAAAAATTTCTTCAATTAGTTTCTAAAACTTGAAAATGTGAATCTACCTACAAGGGGGATGAACGAGCGCTCTAAAGCTCCTGACTTTATGGCAGTACTTTCTAAAATTTTTTTGATACAACTATTGATGAACCGTTATATTCCAAATTCGACAATTCAAGAGATGGAATCTTAGAATTATATAAACTTTCTCAACACCAGATCAGAAAAACTCAATTTTATTTTCACGTGAAGCAAATGTAGGTAAATCTGAATTTTCATATCCTTAGAGTTAGACTCATCTTGTCGATGCCCCCAATGTAGACACAAAATTTCGAGATCTGGCGAATAGTTTTAAAAATCATATTATTTTTATTCGTACGATCTTACTTTCACGATCCTCACAAAATTTTACATGAACTATAAGCATAGTTTCAGTTCGATCGAATTGGTCATTTTCAAATTATTGAGAAAGACAAATTCAAATGCCTATATCTACGAAACTCTTCGGCGGATTTTGCCCATCTAAGAACTTTAACCGGCGCATTCAAACCTCGAACGTACCATGGGAATTCCAAAACTATAGGCCTTTTCTCTCGAAAAGTATCGTGTTAATGAACGGATTGAAATTGGAAGAAATGATTTACTTGATTGAAATTAGCTTATAAATATAAAAAAAATCATAAAATAGACAAATTTTCATGTAATTTCAATATAATCATATAAAACAAATTTTTCCTGTCCACAATAAATGATCATGAGCATGAAATATCTCTGGTAAACATGAAAATTAATGAATTAAGAAGGAAGTGACCATAAACATCCAATTGACGTCATCGAGTTGTAAATTATAAATCGAGTTCAAATGGTTTCGTTTTCTGAACAAAGCGACACTTTTGATTTAAAATTTGAATCAGATATATCCAAGACAGTAAATTAGAAAAAATTCGGTCAAAAAAAGTAAAAATTGGTTCATATTAGGATTTTATTGAAACTATCATGGAAAATTTCGTATTTAGTTTCAAGTGTGAATCTCACTTGGTGTTTTTACGAAATTTGAATTTCGTTATTGATTAATAGGATGAATTTTTGGGGTAATACTTGGGACACCCAGTACATCTCAAGACAGGTGAAAGTCTTTGTAAATTATTTTCGACCAACGTAGAAATGCATAGTTACCTTTTTTCCAATCTTTGTAAGTATATGATTTTTTTTTACAAAGATCGCACTGTTTTTTTCAAGTTTAATAGATTCTACAAATCTGTATGTGTGAAATATTTTCTATCCCAATCATAGAAAATCATCATTTTATTTTATTTTTTTATTTATTTATTTATTTTTTTTTTGGGTTACAAACAGGGCAAACCCAAAAAAGTATCCACATATTGCACTTACAATAACTAAATATTACATCGAGCAAAAACAACAGTAAAAAAATAACTTGAAGCAGCAAAAAGTATAACATATTTTTTTCCCGATTTCTTGATTTTTATAATTTTGAGCCGAAAATGGACTCAATCGACAAGGTTCGAATCACTGATGACGAATTCTTGGAAAATTCTAGTCTGTCCGTCCGGCCATATACGCGATAACTCTCGAACGGAACGACCTAGAAACTCGAAATTTTCACGGTAGGTTCGAACTTCGAATGCTGCGGTTGAGCTCGTTATTGGGCAAAATTTGACGAGGGGTTCCGTAAATATGGTCGTTTGAAATTCAGTTTTCTTGATCATTTCAAAACTACGGATGCGATCGTGACGAAATTTTTTATTTTAATAGAGAATGATATATTCAAGCTACATTTTTTCTAGATCTCAGTACCAGAACAATTTTGAATTCCAACGAATTACTGAATACAAATTCCTTATATTTCTGTAACAGCTGATTCGGCCTAATTGACAAAGAAGTGCTGTCATTTTTTTGACAGCTGTCAAAAATTTATTCAATTGGTTTCTAAAATTGGAAAATGCGAATTCACCAACGAGCGCTCAGAAGCTCCTGACTTCACGACACTGCTTTTTTTTATTTTTTCTTCAACAAAGTTTCTTTCATGCAAAGTTTTTTCTCGAATAGTTGATACATTCTACATGTCTTTATTGTAGAATATTTTCTATCCCAATCATTGGAAATTGGTAAACACACTTCCACTCGATGAATTTGCACAGACATATCCACCATCTGGTTTATTCAATCCTTTTTTTTATGCTAAATGTTAAAAATTCAAGAATTACTTGATAATCCGAGCTCGTAGAGTAGAAATGGAAGTTAAAAGAAATATCGCACAAATCTACCAAGAATTCCGCTCCATTAACATCTGCAAGCCCACTACGCGGCATCGACCGTGGAGAATCTATAAAGACGGGCCATTTAAAATGTGATACATCCTGAATTTCAAAGGCTCTAATTTTACGAACTGTCTCATTTGTTATGATTAATTCCCCAATATAAGAAACATCCTTATAAACCATATCGTCTTCAAATTCACATCGTAAATCACCGAGATCATTCCCGATGCTGCGTCTGATGGTATAATTAAGTTTATACCTTCGTCCAATATGCTAGCGAAATCGGACGGAAGTAGAATTCTAATAATAAACGCAGTCTCATCAATCAAGATCCCTAACTGACATCCAGTGACATTGCGACACCAGACACCTGAGTACCAGAAGATGCTGAGCGCGATCTTTCTATTGCTTGCGACACGTCGCGGCGTGGCCCATTTATTGTTCATCGAGGGTTTTGTCTTCGACTAGACATAATATGTGTCGTTTTATGATTTGCCGAATTTTAACAATGATGATAGAAGTTCTGCGAGTAGGATATGGGAGCTTCTCTGCTATATAGCAGCTTTGTATCCGCGCTCTTCTTGTGATATATCTGTTTTTTTTACCAAATGTTAATTTATGAGAAATTAAATGTTTACTTTCTTATATCTGAATGTTTTTTTTGCTCCTCGTTTGATAACTTTTTCAGTTTCAGGCAAGTTCTTGTCGTTTGTATTTATAAGAATTTTGGATCAGTTATTGTTTGACACTCATTTTGAGCATTTCTCGAAGTTTTCTCTTCCCAAGTGGAATTGTACAGTGATTTGTGTGAGCAATTTGTTATCGAACCTTTCTTTCTTGCTGGAGTTAATCGTTGCTGTGAAAAGAAATCCCCCGTGAATGTTTTAAGTGAATTAGAGGTACCGTCGTACTACGTTATAGTGGTATAAACAAAATGATGACAGGCTTGTTAATCGAAGTGAGATCGGAGGGTATTCTGATGCTAATGGACCACTTTTGCCAGAGGGGGAGTAGGTCTAATGTTGAATTAGGAGCTGATATTTCTTGCCTTATGTGATCGTATTCTTGCATGAAAATTTTCTTGGTAAGCATTTATTTCGATCACAAGTTCATCAAACTTTTATCTCGAATTGATTGTGCCGAGGGAGGCTCGGCGAGTGGCGCCAAATTGAAAAGTGATATCTTCCAGATCAGTGTTACAATTCAGGATTATTATTTAATCACGTCTTATCGTCCCCCATTCATCGTGATGTATTGTATCGCTTTTTTTGTTGGTGTCGCAATTTGTTCACTTTTTTTTGTATTTGCTGATGTACACCCTCAGAGTATTCATCGAAAAAAAATCAGTTGAATTTTCTAATCGTTTGTAGCTATATTTTACGATAAGCCCGATGAGTGTTTTCATCTGCAAATTATTTAGAACTTTATTTGGCGATTATTCTTCAGCTTCGCAACGTTGCCATTATCAGCTGGGATTATCTGCGTTTGAATGACGGCACAATTTGGAGGTCATTTTTTTTGGTGCAAATGATTCAACTTGATAGTTAGGATTACAGATGTTAGCATTCTTCTCATTTTTAATGCATTTCGAGAAATCGTCTAAAAAAGAATTAGTTAGCATAGGATATTCCCAACATCGAGTGTAATCATTTGAGCGCTCATTTAAATTCATCGCCAGGGGTGTCGTTCATCCATCCACTGAACCCCCACACACCACGCTGCTCCGCTTCGAGACTTATCAAACTCACCCCCGGTTTCTGAAAGACAGACAGCATTCCCCCCAAAAAAGTCACATTCAAGACAATGCAATTAATTTTTTTGAGAATTATTCATGAAATTCAATGAAGGCAGTGAAGTTAAAATAATACTTCTCCAGTATGTTCAGTCCTGGCCTGTTAATAACGTCGGCCGGATGTTGTGAGTGTTGCCCGCGCAGTGACTTTTAATTAATCGCACCATAAATTATATCAGGATCGATTCAACGTTACGCCATCGCGGTAATCGACATCATCGGCCTGTTATCCCGGTATTTGATTAATGGTCCAGTCTTGGTTGGGCCTCAGCATCCCCGATATATTTGTTAGTACGCGCTCCTCCGCTCTATAGCGCGCGCTGCTATTGCGCAAATAGGAAATCGTGCGCTATCTTTTTTTCGATGTTGATCTCCAATTCCCTCTTCGGAGGAAAGAAACAAATAAAAAGTTTATCTACTTTTATTGAATTATATATTCATTATTCAACTACTTTTGAGCAATTAATAGTATCTGTAAACAAACAACGTGAGTTATAATAACTCACCACTATAACTCCCTAGCTCTGTGCTTCTGAACAATCCGATTGGCCGAAAGGGAACAGTCCATTATTGGTATTGAGGGGAGGTCACTTGAATAATTTTGACGTTTTCTCGAATTAAGTTGATACCTAAATATTATTGTGAATGTTTTGCTGAAAAATATGAATTCAGATAGTGAAGATGAATTATTATATACACCTTCAGAAATGAGACCATCAGCCAATGTTACCATACAGAATTTTTTGCTCGAAAAATCCCAAGACAAATATAAAGTTGTATACAACAATTTTCAAGATTGGTGTAGCAGAAAGAATATTGAGTCATCGCTGATAGACAATGTTCTTTTGGCATATTTCACTGAACTTAGCACTAAATATAAAGCATCGCCCCTATGGACTTTCTACTCCATGCTAAGAAGCACAATCAACATAAATAATGCATTGTTATAGGTAACTTTTAAGATTTGTAAATAGAGTTCATTCTCTGTACTTGTATCTTAGTATTTATTGTTATAGTTGTAGATAAAGTATAATATTCAACTTGCGGTAATGGTCATAACTCACTTGATGAATAACGGCACTCGCCTTCGGCTCGTGCTGTAAACTTCAGCTGCGTGAGTTATGACTTACATTACCGCTCGTTAAATAATATACTATTATGCTTATATTTTATGTATCTCGATTTTTTGGTGCCATCTTCAAGCCCCAACGTATGACTTCAACTCTGAAAATTGTGGCAACGCCGTAATTTCGCAGAAAACTACAAATTATATTTAATTATGAATAAAAACCATTGGGGATAGTTTTTTCAGTCAGAGATTTTAAATATTATTCTCTGAAACACATAGTTTCTTTCAGAGAAAAATATTCTTCCAGAAACTTCAAATAATCCAGAAATTCTGTATTTTCCATACACGTGGAAATGTCGCAAATTCTTTACAGAAAAATACTCATTACCCTATAAAAAAATCGAGAAAACCACTGACGTGAAGGAGCTTTTGCGGGCTTATTCAAATTTATCGCCAGAGCGATCACCCATCCGGGTACGGAACCCGCACAACGCTGCTCAGCTTCAAGTCGTATCAAACTCAGGGTGACAGATAATGTCATTCTCACTCTATAAAATCGACACTTCAAGAGATGGAATCACATGGAATTAATCGAATTGCTCAGAAAGTGAACTGTGAAAATTTCAAGTTGTTCAGATTTTTTTCCTCGAACAATTCCGATAATGAGCAATAACAAACCTATTTTTGTGGATACATGAGTAATTTCATCATGACAAAATATCTTCAATTCAATTAAGAGTCACTCTAGTTAGATTGAATTCTAATGATTCGATATCGTGTCATGACTCATCGTGAGTATTACTCCTCAATAGCACAACTAAATCACTCGAAATGATCGTTAGGATATGTCAGAATTGAACTGAATATTCTTCCCAATTCTCGATGGAAGTTTGACAAAATTATTATTCGAACTCATTAAAATTCCATTTTTATTCTATTTATAATTATAACGGAACCCGGACTGAGAGATCAGCCCACCCGGAACGACTTCTCTTGAAAGACTTCCAATCCTCTAAATGTCCAGAAGTTTCTGAACGGGCCATGGATCTCATTCAGTTTTGTCGCCACGGGCCACTGACGAGCTAAATCCGTCACTGGCTGAAATCAGCAATTGCTGATTTCAGACAGTGGCGGACTAAGTCCGTCATTGGCCCAGGGCAGCAAAAATTAAGCAATCTTGAACTAGGTTAATGAAGTTTATTAAACATTTGTGTCCTAATCTTTCCGCTTCCCAAAAAACTACTAATTTTTGTAGATTCAAAATTCTTCGCTGTGAAATATTATTTTTGACGAAATTCAATGTATCGAAACCGATAAATTGCAAACCATGACACCTTCGGTATTCACTCGAAAAGTATTCATTGTTAACATATTAATTACTAATAAATTTGTAATTATTCAAAAATGCATATGGCCGATTGCCACAGAGATAATGGCGCCGTCAGAACAAAGCATTCTCTCACTATTTTCTCCTAATCAATTGGATTGTTGTCGATGGAGAATAAACAAATCGCGAAAACATTTTAATTGCGAACAGAACAACAATCGCCGATAGTTTTATATTTCCCAAAGAATCTATTATTATTAACATTATTCAGCACAAAAAGCGCTGATTATTCCATGAATGGGGTAATATCAACGCTGGAGTGTATTGTTCCAATTAAAATAATCGGAATCTGGTTGCAGATATCGTCTTTTAGCTATTTTGTAATTATTTTTATCGCGCACCTGAATAAGGTGAAAATTTGAAAAGAGAATTCACTCCAAATAAGGTAAACAATCACAAGAATTTATATATTGGTTCTCCAAGATTATTGGTATATTTTTCATCAGACTACAAAATCTTCCGAAATTTTCCAAAAATAATGGAAGTCAATATCTATGATCGACGTAATTTATTTCAGATTTTCTCTAGGTGTCAAAAATCAGCCTTTTTCAAATCGACTTCTTGCGTAAAAAGGCGGTGGGATCGAAAGCCTTCTGAAAGAAAAAAGGCAACTTATTGGGTTTTCGTCGTTTTTCGACCATTTCCGAGCGTTATTTTCGTACGTTTGGAATTCGAAATAGGGAACGTTTCGGGTACCGTCGGAAATTCCGTTTCTCCTTCTCAATAACGCGGGGGTGCTTTATTTTGTTGCGTCCGGAAATGTCGAAAAACGCGAAAAACCCTAAAAGTTGCCGCGAAACTATTCATAACGATAATCGCAAAATCTCGGGCTCCACCGATTTTCCAGCTCGAAGGACGTGAGCACTCAATAAACTTTGTGGCGTTTCCTACTTTTCTATTATTTTCGCAAGGACTCGAATAGAAAAGAGCCGAAAAAATAAACATCGATCATAGATATTTCGTGATATGTTATAAATGTAAAAGTTATAACATCGACACTTCGAGAGATGTCAGATCAGAAAAACTCAATTTTCTTTCTACGTGGAACAGCTATCAAGCTGGATTTTTTATTTATAACTCATTTCATCGATTCCCATGTGCAGATACAAAATGAGAATGATATTTAAAAAAAATCAACCATATTCTCGAAAAATATTGAAATAATATATAATAAATTGACTTATTGAAATTAACCAAGTGCTCAAAAATATAACTCCCTTATTGATCATTGGACTCCGGCTTCACATTCAACAATACCTCTGTTGTTATTGAGTCAGTAATATTGAATATTTGTAGTACTTTTACGTGCCGTCGGTGTTCGCCCTTCTCTCCTTCCTTTTTTATTGGATTTTGGGTGTGTTTGGAAAGAGGAGAAATCGATGTATCTTTACCAAGGTGATTATTTTCTCAACTATCAACTGGTCCATCAAGACCTCTCGAAAACCAATTTGATTATTTCTCATCCTTCCAAACAGTAGAAAATATAGTCCGACCATAAAACAAATCGAATTGGATTTGAGTGAGTAAAACATACTATTATGGAAATGAAGTGAGGATAACGTTTCTTTGGTATGCTTGAGGTCATGAAGTATGTAGAGTAATCCCAGTCCAGTGGATTTATGACGCTGTAAGGACTCGAGTAACACTGCGAATACAGCTTTATACCGATGTTGAAATGCTACAATATGTTTTAGAATTCAAACGACTCACACTATTACTTATATGGACTATAAACTGCTGCTACAAGTTGATTTTTTATTAATCCAAACACGCTTCTTTGAGAATATTTCCCACCAATGATGAGTACAAAGAGCAGCATTTTCAAAATTGCGGATAGAGAGATTCCTCTCCTTTCAATACGACATTCTGAACCTCGAAGCCCACATTTATTTTTCGGATTCAGAAAAATATAAATAAATAATTAGGATGCGATGAAGAACCAAATGAAGAGGGTTCGACTACAATAAAGAAACTGCTGTTCTTTTGGATTAGGAATGATGAATGTTAACTTCTTCTATTCAGCAACGGTAATTATGCTCAGTTGTTTTACGTACTAATGATCCAGCTCGCAGTCTTTTAATAGACGATCATCATTTGACAGTTTGGTTTTATTTTTCTGGTCCAAGCTCTAAGAATAGTTTAATCTATGATTTATTTAATTTTAGTCCTTCAATTAATCAGGATCGTACTCCCGAGAATTCATTACTCAAAACGAACGGCCACGAGTGAAATAATTCAGCTGTAATTTCGGGGGATGCATCTCGGAATAATCATATTGTGTCTTGATGTTACCAAGTTGATGAGCAACATCATGAATAAACCTAAAATTCAGAGATTTCCTAGACCGAAGTTACATCATCGAAATTATTAGAACTGAAATCCTAGATGCATTCCCGAATATTCCCCGCCCAAATTATAAAGAGATTAATTTTTCAATTATGTCAGCAACTACGGACCTGAAGACGCCCATTTGATGTTGTTCTATTTTCAAGAAAGTAATTATACGTCAGCAAGACAAATGTGTCCAATCTGACTCACGTCAAACATCATTAGTTTGTACGTTTGGATTTTTTTCGACATTCGATAGAGCCGATAGTGGCAATCGGTCCGATTCCGAGCTCTGAATCATCGGAGTTGGCCCTGATAGTCGGAAGATTTTCGGCGTCGGTATGTCAGGTGTTGATGGATCCCTGTCCGCTTCGTTGGAAAAACATTGTTCGATGCGGAAAATTTGAATGAATTGGAGCGTCGGTTTCGTCACGAGATGAATGTGAATTTTTTCACATGCGCCATCTATTTGTTGTCCTTGGGACTTATCCAGTTGCCAATTCTACTGATCTAGGCTTCATGTTTCTGAATTCTCATTTCTATTCTTGCTCTTCTTTTCCCTGTATCCATCCACTTCTACGCCATCTTTATTTGCCACCCTCTGGACTTATTGAGTGGCGTTTATTGTCACTTTTAACTGATCTGATTTCTTCTCATTTCTAGTCTTCATCTTCGTTTTTTCTCACATATCCAATCACACCTACGCCATCTTTATTTGCCACCTTTTGGACTTATTTAGTGGCGATCATCATTGCCACATTCTGATTATCTTGACCTCAGTATTCTGTCATCCTCTCTCATAAAAATCTGATTTCTTCTTCGCATTTCTAAACATCCTCTTCCTTCCCCGTATCCATCCATTTCTACACCATCTATATATATTCAACCTCGGACTTATTTAGTAACGTTCATTCTATTGATCTTGGCATAATTATTTTGTCATCCTTTCTCATAAAGATCTTATCTTTTCGTATTTATAGTCTTCGTCTCCTTTTTTCCTCGTATCCATACACTTCTACTTCTACAATATCTGTATGTGTTACCCTCTATAATCATTTAGTGGCGATTTTTTCCACATTCTACTGATCTTGGCTTCTTTCTTCTCATCAAGGTATCATATTTCCTTCTCATTTCTAGTCTTCCTCATCTTTTCCCCTTATCCATCTACTTTTATGTCATCTTTATGTTTCAACCTTGGGATTTATTGAGTGACGTTCCTTGCCATATTCCACTGATAATGAATGTTGCTATCTTTCTTTCTCATTGAGATCTTCTCATTTCTTCTCATTTCTGATCTTCGTCTTCTTTTTTCCTTGTATCCAACACATCTACGCTATGTTTATTTATCACCTTCTGGACTTATTTAGTGGCGATCATCGTTGCCACACTCTGCTGATCTTGACCTCAGTATTTTATCATCCTCTCTCATAAAAATTCGATGTCTTCTTCGCATTTCTAAACATCCTCTTCCTTTACCCGTATCCATCCATTTCTACACCATCTATATATTCAACCTCGGACTTATTTAGTAACGTTCATTCTATTGATCTTGGCATAATTATTTTGTCATCCTTTCTCATAAAGATCTTATCTTTTCTTATTAATAGTCTTCGTCTCCTTTTTTCCTCGTATCCATCCACTTCTACTTCTACAATATCTGTATGTGTTACCCTCTAGAATCATTAAGTGGCGATTTTTGCCACATTCTACTGATTTTGTCTTCATTCTTCTCATCAAGGTATCATATTTCCTTCTCATTTCTATTCTTCCTCTTCTCTTCCCCTTATCCATCTACTTTTATGCCATCTTTATGTTTCACCCTTGGGATTAATTGAGTGACGTTCGTTGCCACATTCTACTGATCATGAATGTTGCTATCATTCTTTCTCATTGAGATCTTTTCTTTTCTTCTCATTTCTAGTCTTCGGTTTCTTTTTTCCTTGTTTCCAACCACATCTATCCATGTTTATTTGTCACCTTCTGAACTTATTTAGTGGCGATCATTGCCACATTCTGCTGATCTTGACCTCAGTATTCTGTCATCCTCTCTCATAAAAATCTGATGTCTTCTTCGCATTTCTGAACATCCTCTTCCTTTCCCCGTATCCATCCATTTCTACACCATCTATACATTCAACCTCGGACTTATTTAGTAACGTTCATTCTATTGATCTTGGCATAATTATTTTGACATCCTTCCTCATAAAGATCTTATCTTTTCTTATTTATAGTTTTCGTCTCCTTTTTTCTTCGTATTCATCCACTTCTTCTTCTACAACATCTGTTTGTGTTACCCTCTGGAATAATTTAGTGGCGATTTTTGCCACATTCTACTGATCTTGGCTTCATTCTTCTCATCAAGGTATCACATTTCCTTCTCATTTCTAGTCTTCCTCTTCTTTTCCCCTTATCCATCTACTTTTATGCCATCTTCATGTTTCAACCTTGAGATTTATTGAGTGACGTTCGTTGCCATATTCTACTGATCATGAATGTAACCATCATTCTTTCTCATTGGGATCTTATCTTTTATTCTCATTTCTAGTCTTCGTCTTCTTTTTTCCTTGTATCCAACACATCTACGCCATGTTTATTTATCACCTTCTGGACTTATTTAGTGGCGATCATTGCCACATTCTGCTGATCTTGACCTCAGTATTCTGTCATCCTCTCTCATAAAAATCTGATGTCTTCTTCGCATTTCTGAACATCCTCTTCCTTTCCCCGTATCCATCCATTTCTACACCATCTATACATTCAACCTCGGACTTATTTAGTAACGTTCATTCTATTGATCTTGGCATAATTATTTTGACATCCTTCCTCATGAAGATCTTATCTTTTCTTATTTATAGTTTTCGTCTCCTTTTTTCTTCGTATCCATCCACTTCTTCTTTTACAACATCTGTTTGTGTTACCCTCTGGAATAATTTAGTGGCGATTTTTGCCACATTCTACTGATTTTGTCTTCATTCTTCTCATCAAGGTATCACATTTTCTTCTCATTTCTAGTCTTCCTCTTTTTTTCCCCTTATCCATCTACTTTTATGCCATCTGTATGTTTCAACCTTGGGATTTATTGAGTGACGTTCGTTGCCATATTCTACTGATCATGAATGTTACCATCATTCTTTCTCATTGGGATCTTATCTTTTATTCTCATTTCTAGTCTTCGTCTTCTTTTTTCCTTGTATCCAATACATCTACGCCATGTTTATTTGTCACCTTCTGAAGTTATTTAGTGGCGATCATTGCCACATTCTGCTGATCTTGACCTCAGTATTCTGTCATCCTCTCTCATAAAAATCTGATGTCTTCTTCGCATTTCTAAACATCCTCTTCCTTTCCCCGTATCCATCCATTTCTACACCATCCATATATATATTCAACCTCGGACTTATTTAGTAACGTTCATTCTATTGATCGTGGCATAATTATTTTGTCATCCTTCCTCATAAAGATTTTATGTTTTCGTATTTATAGTCTTCGTCTCCTTTTTTCCTCGTATCCATCCACTTCTACTTCTACAATATCTGTATGTGTTACCCTCTAGAATCATTTAGTGGCGATTTTTTTCACATTCTACTGATCTTGGCTTCTTTCTTCTCATCAAGGTATCATATTTCCTTCTCATTTCTAGTCTTCCTCTTCTTTTCCCCTTATCCATCTTCTTTTATGTCATCTTCATGTTTCAACCTTGGGATTTATTGAGTGTCGTTCGTTGCCATATTCCACTGATAATGAATGTTGCAATCATTTTTTCTCATTGAGATCTTATCTTTTCTTCTCATCTCTAGTCTTCGTCTTCTTTTTTCCTTGTATCCAACACATCTACGCTATGTTTCTTTATCACCTTCTGGACTTATTTAGTGGCGATCATCGTTGCCACATTCTGCTGATCTTGACCTCAGTATTCTGTCATCCTCTCTCATAAAAATCTGATGTCTTCTTTGCATTTCTAAACATCCTCTTCCTTTCCCCGTATCCATCCATTTCTACACCATCTATATATATTCAACCTCGGACTTATTTAGTAACGTTCATTCTATTGATCGTGGCATAATTATTTTGTCATCCTTTCTCCTCTCCTCTCCTCTCCTCTCCTCTCCCGTCTCCTTTTTTCCTCGTATCCATCCACTTCTACTTCTACAATATCTGTATGTGTTACCCTCTAGAATCATTTAGTGGCGATTTTTTTCACATTCTACTGATCTTGGCTTCTTTCTTCTCATCAAGGTATCATATTTCCTTCTCATTTCTAGTCTTCCTCTTCTTTTTCCCTGATCCATCTGCTTTTACGCCATCTTTATGTTTCACCCTTGGGATTTATTGCGAACGTCCGTTGCCACATTCTACTGATCATGCATGTTGTTATCATTCTTTCTCATTGAGATTTTATCTTTTCTTCTCATTTCTAGTCTTTGTCTTCTTTTTTCCTTGTATCCAACCACATCTACGCCATGTTTATTTGTCACCTTCTGGACTTATTCAGTGGCGATCATTGCCACATTCTGCTGATCTTGACCTCAGTATTCTGTCATCCTCTGTCATAAAAATCTGATGTCTTCTTCGCATTTCTGAACATCCTCTTCCTTTCCCCGTGTCCATCTATTCCTTATTTAGTAACGTTCATTCTATTGATCTCGGCATAATCATTTTCATTTTTTCATCCTTCCTCATAAAGATCTTATATTTTCTCACTTATAGTCTTCGTCTTCTTTTTTCCTCGTATCCATCCACTTCTACACCATCTGTATGACCATCTCTAGACTCAATTAGTGCCGATCATTGCCAAATTTTAATAATCTTGGCTTCATACTTCTCAGTAAGGTCTTATATTTCCTTCTGATTTCTAGTCTCCCTCTTTTTTTTCCTGTATCCATCTACTTCTTCGCCATCTTTATGAGTCACCTTTGGGGACTTATTGAGTGACGTTCGTTGTCACATTCTACTGATCTTGGCTTCATTTTTCTATCATTCCTTCTCACTGAGATCTTTCCTTTTTTTCTCATTTCTAGTCTTCCTCTTCTTTTCCCTGAATCCATGAACTTTCCTCTCGGTACTTATTGAGGAATGTTTCTTGCTACATTCTACTGATCGTGCTTGAGTGATTTTTGTTTTCGGAGTTTTGGCTTCGTGCTTCTATCATCCTTTCTCATTAAGAGCTCATCCCTTCTTTTCATTTCTAGTCTTCCTCTTCTCTTCCCCTTTCTCCATCCACTCCTACTGTTGTTTCATTCCATCGATACATCCAAATGGAATCATTATGAACCTCGCATAAAACCACTTCAACATTTCTTGATCACGTGAAAGCGTATGGCGACCAGCTTGCATATGAAGCGAAAGAGACATCAACTCATAAGCCCACAACAAGTATCTTCATCACCGAGGAGTTAGTAGAGCAACAACGAAATAAAACGACATGGCGCGCTATTTTGCCATGCAGAACCGTTTAACCTCCGGGCCTGAGACAGTTCAATTTCATAAATGTCCACCAGGTGTACGAGCAAGGTTGCCACATCAGTATAGACTTGTTTCTGTTCCCCCCGAAGGGTACAGATTTCGAATAGTATGGGACATTACCAAAAAGTGTAAGTGGATTCCTTTCGGGAATCTCCGATGGATCATCCTTAATTCTGTAGGGTCTCCAGACAGCAATCGGAAGAAGTTTATCTACCGAATTCTAGGGAAGCTGCGGCATCCCCGCCCATATCTTTGATATGCATCGTGTACGTATGCAACACTCACGGTGTAACTTTTACGACCCGTGCCTTCTACTTGTCGGTGCGTACATGAAAGCAAGGGTCGGCATTTTATGTATCATTTGTTGCAATGGCGTCACTCGCTCTCTCTATCCGATCAAAGACGAGACAGCGTGGTGTGCCGTTTCAATTTTGCTTTGATGGCCGCTTTTTGTGGGGTAGGGCAGTTACCATCGTACGGTTATCAAATACATTGTTTCTTTAAGTGCAGTTGACTTTATACGAGCACAACCGTAAATAAAACGTTTATTGCTACTGTGGGGGCTCATATTTTAGCGAACCCCCTCCCCCCATTCACGACGTGCGCTTTTATTTTGCATTCCGGATTGCATGTTAACATTTCGCAGATTTTGGAATATTCAAATAGATCCGAATTGATCAAATAGATCCGTCTTGACGTGCCCATAACGAATGTACGATGGTGTTCAAAGCTGCTCTTTCTCGCGCGTAAATCATCTCGCAGTGAGTCAACCTGAAACCGCGCAGATCCGAACATAATAAAACGAAATAATGGAACGCTACGTGGCGGAGATGATCTATTTCCATTTCATAGTTATTTTGAATTTGGCATTCGAATAAAGGTAATTTATAAAAATTAGTAGAGAGAAAATCACGCTGCCCGTCTTATTTCGAAATTAATCCATTCAATACAATGAACTTGTGCCGAGATGACAACTCAGACTGTTGAAATATATAAATAACCAGAAGGAAAACAAATGATCCGTTACTATAAAAGCCTGGCTTCATATCCAGACCGCATTTATAAATTTAAATAGACAATTTCTGTCTGGGTAATATGCAGAGTTGATATTAAAATAGCTTCGGAATGAGTGACAGACCATGACTGATTACTGTCACATGATCAGAAATCAGACCAGTCGGTGGCAAATAAAAATACACCTCGAGAATAATATCTCCCTATGATACATAAATTTAGGATGGGATGCAGGGGCGGCTCGTCGAAACTTCCGCACCAAAAAAAAAATCTCAAAAAGGCTACAGCTTTCTTTTAACTTCCGAAAGTAGGGCTTAGCTTTCATCATATGAATGTTTCTGGTCCTTTCACCTAAAGATGAGCAAATGTCAATGTCATTTTTGCTAGCAGAATTTTCAAGAAATTTCGAAATTTATCATCGGGTAAGAGAGGAAGGGATGGAAAATAGGCGAGTCGAAGCATTGTGTGAAATGATGTAAAAAATACTTCAGAATTCATATTCAGATGATGATGGATGGTAAAATTAGTTGAAAACGAAATTGGGCTTTTCTGGAGAAAATACCCCAACCCTAAACGATGGTTTTTTCGAAAAGGTTTTCAATAAAAATAAAAATTTTTTTTTTTGATATTGCGGATAGCGCGCCGGTCTGTGACGTAACAAGTTCTGACCTATCACCGAGAGCGCTGGAAAATCGATTTCCACAGCGTTTCCAAGAAATATTCATGAAATTTCCTTATAACATGAGGAGACAAAAAAAATGGAGAATTCCAAGAATAACTATATCAACAAAAGCTATTGAATACGAAGTCAACATTTCAGAATAATATATTATAACACAAACTTTCATTCATAGAATACAACTGAATTACTTAAATTTCCTCAGAAGTTCTTATAAAAAGTGGAACTGGCAACTCAGGAATAAGACTAATGACGTCAGGAGAAGCTGCAATAACGCTGATTCTTGAATGGCTCTCTAAATTGGAGGGTTAATTCGAATATGACATAATATCTTCTAGAAAAAAACTATGAATTCATAATATTTTATCACTATATTTCAACCAAAGGCACATTTGAAACAAATTTGTTGTTGTTGTCATTGTTATCTTTCTATTTAAGAAGTCAAACACATTTTTTTCATCTCTTTCTGGTGGAATTGAAAATATTCTCTAAGAGGTATTGGTTTATATTTCCAATTAATTTTTACTGTTTTGTTTTATACATGGTGTCCGAGAAAATGTGGGAAATCTCTCGGATTCGGATAAAACATAGTAAAATAAGATGACAAGTTCCCATAATTTTTTTTTCTAGCGGTCCTTCCTACGGAGATACAGCCTCCTGAATGACGCCACTGGAAATTCATTTTACTGGAATAAATTTCAAACTACTTGATATAATTTAATGAAAATTTGATATGATAAACAGTTGTAAAGACCTCTTGAAATACTGCCTTAAATTCAAATTAGCTCGTTAAGTTTACCAGGGGCGGACTAGGATATACATCTTAATGCTTACATTTTTAACACCCTGTATGATAAGGAGTTAAAAAAAACAAATTCGGATACCTTGAACATTAAGCTAAAGAAAAGGTACTATTCTTCATTGTCGATAAAATGAGCCGTTTCCGAAAAACAAAATAATAAAAGAAGTAACTTCTTTATTTCTTTCAAAAAGAACCATAAATTCTAATTATTATTATTATTATTTTTGTTAAGGTGCCTTTCTGGGCCAAAACTGCATTGTTAAAAATCTTTGTAATTTTTTCGGATTCAATAACGTCAACTAAAACTTTTTTGTTACTTGAGTAACTTTCGTATAACACTCTGTTGCATACAAAAAAAAATTAGAATTCATGGTTCTTTTCACTAGAAATAAAAAAATTACTTCTTTTATTATTTTGTTTCTCGAAAACGGTTCATTTTATCGACAATGAACAAGAGTATCTTTTCTTTAGCTTAATGTTCAAGGTATCCAAATTTGTTTTTTCAACTTCTCATCATACAGGGTGTTAAAAATGTAAGCATCAAAACGTATAACCTAGTCCGCCCCTGGTAAACTAAACAAGCTAATTCAAATTTGAAGGCAGTATTTTAAGAGGTCCTTACTATTGTTTATCATATCAAATTTTCATTAAATTATATCAAGTAGTTTAAAATTTATTTCAGTAAAATTAATTTCCAGTGGCGTCATTTAGGAGGCCTTATCTATTTAGGGAGGGCCGTTAGGAAAAAAAATTATGCGAACTTGTCATCTTATTCTTTTATGTTTTATCTGAATCCGAGAGATTTTCCACATATTCTCGGACACCCTGTATACAGGTTGTTCCCAAATTGGAGGTACAAACGGAGAGGGGAAATTCGATTAAGTAATTTCAAGAAAAAAAAGTCCCATAACCATGGGAACGCAAACGTTTCGTTTTCGAGATACAGGGTGTTGAAGTTTGAATTTTTTTCAAGATTTTCTCTCATAATATCTACACTTCACAAGATATTCGACTGAAATTCGGCATGGGTGTTACAATGTAGAGTTTACACCATGTGACATGCAAATTTCGATAGCAAATCTACAGAGTGATATTTTTTCTGGAACACTGTCCCCTGTTTTCCTCCAGAACGTTTTTTGGTGAGCCACTGTTAATTTGAAAAAATGTAAAAAGCAGCTTTGTTGTTGTACTAAACTTTATGTTCTCTTATAGTTTTGTCGTATCTGCTTTCGAGAAAAAAATTTTGAACGATTCTCTCGAAATCCTCAGAAAAATCCAAATTATCATGAAAATTCAGTTAGTAAGCTGTGGGGAATTGATTCATTATTACGATTAACTCGTATAATCATTACAAAAAATGTATCACTTGAAGAAACACCCTGTATCTCGAAAACGAAACGTTTGCGATCCCATGTTTATGAGACTTTTTTCTCTTAAAATTACTAAAGGAATTGCCCCTCTCCGTTTGTACCTCCAATTTAGGAACAGCCTGTATATTTCGATTTTAATTTAGTCCAAATGAAGCCACAAAAAAAGAGTATCTACGCTTAAAATCCCGTTACTTAATTCCTATTATTAGTCTTTATGGTCGTAAAATCACATTTTTCTCATTTTACGTTAGGGAATACCTCGATCGTATAATTCAAAAAAAAACTTCACCTTGCACATCGCAATATTTCTTATTGATTCATTATTCAAGTGTGGGTTAGATAATTCCTTGTTGATCAACTGTTTGAATCATCGGATTTATGTCGTCTCTACCGTTAATCAATCACCAGACGAGTGAAAATCACCAGTTCTTTCTCATTTCCCATTAAAATCATTCCGAATAGTGCTAAACGTATTAGATTGTTCTCGAAATCTGATGATGAAATTTAAAGCGAATTAGCCTTTTTTGGCGCAAGTGATTTATCAAAAAGATCATTGAAGAAAATCTGATGAAACCAAACGTATGTCGCCATTTGAATACATACTTTCAAATAAACCCCTCTGCAAGTTATTTCAAGACCATTCGCTTGAATTATTGTGTTCAGAATAATCTGCAGATTTATAATTTTCCATTTATGATCAAATCGTATTCGGCCCTGAAAATAATGACGCTCCCAACGATGCGCCGCCACTGATATTTCCCAAAACGACACCGCTGTGACATGTGCTGTTCAAGTTTCGTTTGTTGATTTGATAATTCTGCCCGTCCATGTATTTTTATATTTAATTGATCTTGTTCTGTTTGTTTGACTTAGCGTATCTCGAAGCATTCATAATAACAATAAAAAAACGTGTCATACTTTACATATCAGCAGGTGTGGCGAATCGAGAATTGCGTTAAAAAATTGTCGTCATTCGTATATGCCAGTCGGAATGGGTATTCTCTTCCATGCTAGACTTCACTGGATTTTTTCCAAATTTTCATTTATAATTTTATGTCTTGACCTGGAATTGTTGGAGCGTGAAATTTATATCATTTTTGCTCAATGGCGCTTCAAAGGATTATACGAAGTGTGCTATTTTGCGGGGATGAAATTTTCCGTTCTTAAAAGATCGATGTTGATCACATCTTCTTCCCGGGCAACGTCGCCTTAACGAGGTAAAAAGTTATTACTTTTTAATAAATTAAAAAGAAATTATCCGGCTGACAAAACAAATCAACAGAGAGCCCAAAAAGAATTCATAAAGCTGAATCGTGGGGCAGAGAGAACGAGTCGAAATGTAGCGAGATGGACGACCACAAATGCAATTATGAAAATGTGACTTAATGTTCCCGAGATTTATGGACCAACTTAAATATATTAATTTACGAGTTTATTCTTGCTTACGGCTAAGAATACGAGTCCAACTTTTATTATTCCTTCTTCTTCTGCTCGGACTGAGGCTTTAATTTATTTCTTTCCCTATCAGCGAATTTCTGGATCGAACATCGGTATGTCGAAATGATGAATCGATCGGATTAATCGAGTTTGTTTTTATTCGACCGAAAAAAAAATCAACCTTCCACAGGCTGGGATGCCAGTTCTCACGATTTTTCCCGCTTACAAATCTGGTATTTTTACCATTGTTTGTGCGGATAATTTTTCATCTTGAACCGATATTTTCTTCTCCGGGCAGTTACAGATTCCGAGATCCCTTACGAGATAAGATTGGCCAATTACCTCTACCTGGATAACAAGGAAGAATTACAAAATTGCCGGTCGATATGCAGACCATACGTACGTAATGATAAGGTTGAAAAGTTCGCGTCTAGTAATGAATCCGATTTCGTGATCTACTAGAAAGTCTTCAATAACTTCCAAACGGAGTAAATGTAATTGGAAGAACGTTTATCTACCTCATTGGCAATTTATCTATCGCTACTCTAGGAGATTGCTGTCATGACTACAGCATTCCACTATGATAGTCCTCCTCGACGAGTGATCTCCGCACGTCATAATAATGCATTGAAATTTTTGGAATTTTATTCTTGGTCACATGCGAATCGATCCTCTTCTCGTAGGAGAGGAGTATTAGGATTGTATCAATACGCAACAATTATTTCTTCTCGTGCATTATTATAGGAGCTATAAATAATTGTTGGGTGTATATAGGTATATTTATTGAGGAAATGTGAGGCGTAGTTACGATGTTTTTGAACACATAAATTTATGCGCGGCTAATATTCATCAGCGGTTTAATTGATTTTACTATTGTATTTGAAGAGAGAAAACACTTGAAATATCTTTCTAATTAATTTTTGAAAGATGTGCGGAAAACTGCTCGCAGTAGTTCCGAGACAAGTTTCGGTTCTGTCGAATTAATTTTCTCAGTTCCTCCAGGTCTTTCCAGATTTCTGATGTGCACGCTCTCTCAAAAACACCATTTAATTATTTCCTTTCCGCGAAAATAATTCTAATTTATATGGCCGAAACGGCAGATAATTTAGTCTAAGCTGCCCCACGAAGACATGTTACCTGAAAATAACCCCATGAAAACGCGCTTTTAATCGCTCAATATCACGAATTTAAACGTGGCCCTGATTGCTTCTGACACTTTATTAATTTAACGACATTGGTCTTGGACCTCCCGTCCTGTTTACATTCTATAAACTGTCGATTTGTCAGTTTTATTCGACCGATAGGGCCGTTTCCCGAGCTTCAGCAGATGTCGGGCCTTTGAAAGAGCCATTCCGCCCACTTAAAAATCGCTAAATTATGAAAATAGCATTTCGGGACGATCGTTTTCACTTAATTCCTTCGAATGTGTTCGTTGATAGGATTAGGTCCGGATTTTCAGGTATAAGTGTTGCAATGTAACAAAATGTATCGAAAGGAATTGTGATTAAGCCTAGAAGACTCGAAACAATTTGATGTTCAATTCCCTTATGTTGGCATCTTTGAATATATGTCAGTTGTCATTCATTTGAAGTGTCTGTCATTCACTATGTCAATGTTTGCCGGGAGATCTATGGTTTAACCTAATAGAAATCAATAAGAGGAGCAAAATAGCCATAAGCACATCTATTACTGCTTATTTTCAGGAATATTGCCCCATATTGACCTGAAACCTCCAACAAATCAATGATGAAACAATTATAAATATATTTCCAGGAATAATTCCAGAAAAAACACGAAAGTTACATTTGATCATAGTCATAAATCACAAATGAAATTAAATTTTCCCATAGGCTCGGCATGATTAATTCAGCATTAATTACAATCATGACATGTGAGCATTGTTATGAGTGAAGTGGGAGTATTATGATGTAATCGTTGAGGAACAATCTAAAATTAAAAAAATCTAGGGAGCGTCATTTCAGTTTTTTCGGAATAATATTCCTTTATATTTTTAGTTTCGCCTGTAACATTAATTTTTTTTTCAGGAACTCCTATCAATCGTCTTCCTATAATGGCGAAGTCAGTATTGGACCTATACGAATTGTATAACTTGGTTATTGCAAGAGGAGGACTGGTTGATGTGATAAATAAAAAATTATGGCAGGAAATAATCAAGGGTTTGCATCTACCATCTTCTATCACTTCAGCAGCATTTACACTAAGAACGCAGTGAGTACTAATTTTTTTTTCATTTTTAACTTTTTATTATATACATATTGTTGTTTTTAAAGAATGTTCTGATGATTGTGAAAATGAAATTTTTTGTAACGTCTTTAAATTTCTGTTAACTGTATGTACTTCTCTTCCTCTTTTTCAATGACTTTTTTCTTCTTGGAATTCTATGGACATATCATCACATGTTTTGAAAGCGGTCAGCTATTTTTCATATCATATCATAATACATGCGCAGGATTTTAGGATGTGATAGCTCGTCCAAAAATATGAAAAAAAGATTCTATTATTTTACCCCCTAAAAGGCACCATTTTCGAGAAATAGGGTTGAAATTAAAAGAAAAATTGTTATTGGCCAATATCTCCGGAACCTTATATCATACAGAAAACAGCTTTCGTGAGCATTTTCTAATCATAATTACCTATGTTTTGTGCGGGATTTTTTTTTAGTCTTGATTGGTGAAGGTTTTGAAGAGGTAGTGGGTGTTTTTCTCCCCAATATCTACGCTAATGGAAAAAGTACGGTTTTAGAGACGCCCATTTGAACCGCCAATTTTTTCTACACTAAAAAGGTACTCTTGGTCATACGCTCTAAAGTCGACCGTTTTCGAGAAAAAACAATTTTTATGTTGTAAAATGTCAATTTTTTGGAATAAATTTTTTTTTTTTATCAAATAACATTTATATCCCAAAAATGGTCCATTTCAGAATGTAAGTTAATAGAAACTTTTTTCCATATTTTTGGACGAGTTATCACATCCTGAAATCCTGCGCATATATTATGAAACACCCTGTATATACATATCTTTTTGTTTTGGAGAATATTCTGATGAGTGAAAAAATGATTTTTTTTGTAACGTTTTCAAATTTCTGTTAACCGTGTGTTCTTCTCTTTCCCTTTTTTAATGACTTTTTTCTTCTTGAAATTCTATGGAGATATCATCACATGTCTTAAAAGCGGTCAGCTATAAAACAAAATACTAATACATAACTAGAACAGACGAATAAAACACCGGGGTTTGCTTTAATAACCCAAAGGCGTATCCAAAAGGTTGCCTTTTATCTAGACCGCTCTTTAATGTCGATGAAGAAATATCGAATTTTACTCGCTATTATTTAATTTTAATAAAATACACTTGGAATGGCGGCAGCTATTTTCCCGTTTTATTTTTTTGTTCCCGATATATGGACTAGCTCGCATTTTACGATTTTTCTCCCTTGGGTTGATAGTTTATAGGGTATTATTTCAATTTTCGTTTAATGTGCGGCAATAAATCATAAGCGGACGTTTCTGGCAGTGTATTGATGGCCGATGATATGGTATTATTTGGCTCCATCTTTTATGTTTCAGAAGAATTCGATTTTAGTCGGGGCTTTCACGATGCCGCCAAGGGAATTAACATTTCCGCTCATAACCTATTAATTTTGACATTACAGTCATAGAAACAGTATAGCCAACTTCAGATTGAACCAGTTCACTCGGTGGTTTGAAATCTGTGGATAATTCACAGAATCAAACCAGAAAAAACTGCGAGTATCGAAACCTGAAATTGAGGAATCAGTTTATTGAAATTCAGAGTAAATATATGGTGAAGGCTATGTTTGAACTACTCCATAACTCCAGGCGAAAAAAAGTGCAAATTCTAGGAAGCTGAAAATGATGAATGAGCTGATGGCCAAGTCCATCAAATCGATAATAAACACAATTGAACACTGTCCATAATGCCTCGACCATCGAACCATCTGCAAATATAATGATCGCAGGGAAGTGCACGGATCAAGAACTCCATGATTTCCAATTAATTTCTTTCGACTTAGTTATTAACTCGTTGAAAAAGCGATGCGCAGTGAGAATCCCGGTTGCCTCACGTTTCTCCGTACCCTATTAAGGTGCCGAGTTGTATTAATTTTATGAAGAGCAGATGAATTTCTATCGTTAGTCGGGTTCGGAATGCCCGAGGCCAAATCATCAATTCTATGGCGGAAAAACGATTCCGAGAGAGCGATTGGGTTTTGCTTTTATATCGAGCGTTCAATAAATAACGGATTCAAGTAGGTCGGGGATTCTTGAAGGTGGGGCTTAACTTTTATCATAGAGATTATTCGTTCTATGTTTCCTGATCTAAAACATGACGGAATGTCAATATTGTTAAGTTAATGTTTCTGTTCAAAATCAGAATATCATCTTGGAATGGTGAAAAGTTCTGGGATACCAATAACACATGTTATAAAATATCCTGTATTGAATAAAAAACGTCTGTAGCATTTTTCCCCAAAATTATACCCTCTCCCTTTTAAAAGGAGCAAATACCACTTCGAGTTCTTTGACAGGCTGATTATCTCAACCTAACCTAACCTTCAAAGATCTGAAATATTTCTATTGAATCTCGAATTTTCCGCCTTTCAGATATATGAAATACCTGTATCCTTACGAATGCGAGAAGAGGAATCTGAGCTCCCCGTCAGAATTGCAGGCGGCTATCGATGGAAACCGTAGAGAAGGCAGACGCAGTGGCTACAGCCAATACGAAGCAATGACCAGATCTCCAAACCCCACGAACCTATCTTCAATGGCACAGATGTCGCAGATGCAGCAGATACATTTGAACCGTATGACGACAGCTATGGCAGCTCAAGGTAAATATCATTGGGATTCTCTTGAGAACTTTTAATTCAAATGTCTACTGTTGAATTAGAACACGCGATTGTTGCATCTCTGATGGAGTGCAGAGGAAGGACACTGCCTAGCAATGGTGTACACAAGGTTGATGTTCCAGACACTGGTATGAGCAATGACAATTCGTAATCCTCTCTTTCTATTTTCTTTTCTTCAATGAAAACTCCTTCCTCTGCCAGTATTTTCAATATTTCTATTTTCTTTACCTACTTTATGTTATTCTTTTCAAACTATGTACATAGTTCTAATCTTCCAATTTTTTTTTTATTGTTTCTTTGTTATATAAATCTAATTTGCATGATCAATTGGGAAAGACTCATTATCTCATTATTATTCCTAATATCAACGGCTTCAAGAAGAATTTTGAACGTTTGCTTCTAATGGTAAAGCATTTGGTTGCTAGGTGTTCAGGAGTTTCTTCCTCCCTACAGAATCTACATTCGTTATTTTATGCTACACTAATCTCACCCAGTGCTTTTCAACGTCAATGCCCCTCAATAAAGCCCATAAGAAGATGTTCTTGCTGGGATCAAGATGGGTTTTTTTTGATTTATCTGTATTTAAATTCCGAAGGAACTTCTTGGAAAGCTCCAGACCCATAAGATTCTGCCAGGGCGCTTTTCTGATACCAGTGCTACCCCCTGTCTCTCCTTTCTTCCTGAACCTTTTCGTGGTCATACATAAGGAGTATTAAGTCATTCTTGCCCAGTTCTTTGAGTTCACTATTCTGTTTTGGAACTCAGTGCTTAGCTGGCAAAGTTGATCGATATTTCACACTGAATCTTTCGTGGATTGAATTACATCCATGCGTGGAAGGATAGCCCAATATATGATCAGACCTAAGAACGAATTGGTACTTTGTGTCTTTCCTCGAAAAAAAATCTCATCAGCCAGTATCAAGCATGATAGTACCTCCTTCTCAGTTGACTGATAACCACTAATCAATTCATTACTCTTTGCATGTAAGCTGAAGACTCTCCTCAAGCAATGGACTTCTCAGTCCCAATTAACATTTCAGGTTCTCTTCAGTTTTTTCCACTCACTCTAACCACCACTAAACCCAACACGCTTTCGCTTCAACCCTTTTAACGCCCCTTGAAAGGACTCTTATTTCCAGGTTTGGGAATCCCCAACGGCGTGCATCCAAGTCACCCCCAGCCTATGAGCCAGCCCACCAACGGCGGGCCGCTTCCAGGACTCGCCCCGAACGAACTCGAAGCCAGAATGATGAAATACGTCGAATATTTGAACAAGGAAATTCGGAACAGCGCAGCGGTAACGCCGGTAGCTGTGCCTCCCGTCAGGAATAATATTTCACCCACGAATCCCACCCAACAGATCCACCCTTACGAATTATCCAGAATGGCGTTGTGGAACATGTACAACAACAACCAGGCGCCGGTGGAACCTCAGAAAGAAGCACTCAACTTGGCCAACGGCACGACGTTGCCGAGATCGCCTGCAGTGAAAGAAGAACCGGAAGAAACGCAGGAAGAATGTTTACCTTCACCAAAGAAGATGAGAAAGGATGACAGTGAACCCATCACGACCACAATACCCTCAACAGCGACAAATATAAAAATTGACACTCGAGGTGAGTCATCTGAACTTATTCGAATGAAGATTTAATTTAGCGGTCAAGCATTTCATCATCTTAAATTTCCTTAGAAATTCCCTCTTCAATATGTTTAATTTCTTATTCGCAGGGGATCCCCAGAATGGAGATAGCTCAATGGTAGTCAGCATGGAGTTCAACGGAATAAAATATCAAGGTGTTTTATTCGCTCAAAATTCGCGGACAAACGATAACAGGACTCCCATCATTTCCTAAGTAACTCAGATTATTCGTTTTTACAAAGCGAATCCTATATAGACTTTCTCATCTTTCGGGATGAAAGTGATCTACCGTTCTTGAGTACTGATTTGTGAGTCAACTTATACTGCAATTAGGGTACATGTAGATTCGTGCTCGAATTTTGGTGATGCTTGCTATGTGAGACTAGTTGTGCGTTCCTAGGATATTTATTTTAGTATGTGTGTAGCTTATGTAAAATATGTACTACCGTCTAAATAATGCACAATGTATTTAGAGACTCTTGAAACGGTTTATTATTGTTAAATTGGTATAATATGAATGAATATGTTTATTCGAAATGTGATATATAATAATGTATTTATGTGGCCAGTTTCATATGAGACTTCCAATTCTAGTAACGAGGGTAGAGGAAGCTCTCTTAAAAACCCTCTATTTAAAATTTTTAAGGTAGTTGAATGAGTGCAATTGTGGACATAGGCTTTGACTACTTGATTGTTGTAACTGAAAGAAAACATAAACACTTTTACTACCAGTTAATGTCCTTCGAAATTCCATATTTCGGAGTTACTTATAAGGTGAATGCATTGTTATAAATTTGGATGTGATGAGATCAATGATGCAAACATAAACGGTGTCAACAAACAGTAACACATTTATTTTGATAAATATTGAAATGTTCTCGTTTACGGTCTCTGTGAATGAAATAAAGAACTGAAATAATTTCAGAATTGAAAATAATCTTGTCTTCGACATATCCCCCTCGAAAGGTTTATTCATTGATTTCTGCATTATTTCAATGTTTCAAGTTGGACCAAAAATTATTTGACGTTCCTCTTTTACTCCAAACAATTGTGACTTTTAATATTGTGTAATTTTATTTTTTTTTCTATCAATCGATATAATGAGATTGTCCGTGTATATTTATGAAAATCAAACTGAGAATTGTTTTCGAATCTCCTATCAAGATGGATTTATGGGGAATAAGCTGTGTGGTCCCACTTTTAACATGAAGCATTATTCCACGTCCAAACAAATAACAATTTCTGTATGATTCTACAAAAGACTGTTAATTTCTAAATGTAAAAAACGGAAGGAAATGAACAGTTCTTCTGGACTAACAGCCCAATAAACTGTTCAAATCCGGTTTTATAGTTGATTACTTTTTTATTCCCATAATTTATAAAATTATAAATAATTCTATTTCGTAGCAATATTAGAAATAGATAGATATGGATGTAGATAGTCCGATGTTATTGTTCCGATAGGTTTAAGAAATTCATACTTGGAATCGACCCCTTTCATCATTTCTGTTTCAATCTGATTGTCTCAGGGATATTTGAAAATGGAAGAACCCGTATTCCTGGCTGTTGTGTTCCTCGCATTTGAATCATCCTCATGTCGGACTGTAATTATCAGTTCCCATTTCTGGCAACTACCAAAATCTCATTCAGATTGATTTATAAAATATATATTTTTTGTAATTAAACTTTTTAAAATGCAAATATATGTAAATACTTCATCAGCATTAAATATATTCATTAAACATAGTTGTTTTATTACCCGAACAAAAAAAAACCAATGAGAAACTTGAATTCATCGTTCTTTCTTTAGGTGAAAGGTTCTATTGGGACTTCCTGAGAAAGATCGAAAATCCTCAAAAGTGCGCTGTATTCATCTCATAGTAGACTATGAAACGTTTATTCTTCAATATGTGATCGTAAGTTTCTGTTCATTCCAGCCTTGTAAATATGACCACGATGTTTTTCGATGTTTGCAGCGAAAATATAACAAGTACAACAATTTATCAAATAAATTTTTATTCAACATGTCGACAAATATTTTTCGAGTATTCTCTGTAAGTTTGCAACCAAATTTTACAAATACATAGAAAATGCATCAATTATAGTACAAAATATTACAAAACTAGTGTCAAGGGTATAAAAAAATATTTAGAACGTATGAGAAATTTCATCATAGAATGTGGAAAATAATATAAATAATAAACACATAAAAAACAGAAAAGATCTTTAAATAACTACCCCAAGAATATATTACAAGATTTCTCTTATCTAAATATACTAACAAAATCAGTACAAATGGACGGTTTCTTCTGAGATTATACAACAAAAATGTTAGATAATTGAGTATTTTACTCAAACTTTATCATTGTTGTTTTCATCATTGTCTACGTTGAACACAATAATGCAACACTGTCGCAAGAACTAATAAAGTTATTCACGCAAGTATGAATAGGGAAAGAACAAATTAAATTTTACAAATCAATACAATTTTTTGAACCATATTCTAACTATGGTTTCGATATGAATGATGTACAATTTTATGGTAAGTGTTCACTGTCAGAATATCGATATAAAAATATACTATTACAAACTCAATTGTATAATATAAACTACGAACTTTCTAACATTTCTACAAAAATATTCGGGATTATCTATCCAACAATAAATTCAGTTTCTATTGACGGTATGAAAAAAAAGTTTAAGTTTATAGGTCGAACAGAATACCTACAGAACCAGAAAGCTTTTCGTAATGATGATATATAAATTGTGGGGAACTCCAATTATGTTCTAACCAAAGAATCAATAAACTTATTTCTGAATTGTCATAAGTTATACCTAATGCAAAAAAATTAACCAATGGCTTTTAAGAGATTCAAGTTCCATAAAAAAAAGAAAATGGTAAGGAGAAATATATAATTAGAAAGGAGCTGCAGATTTTTGGACTATGTTGCTATTTATTCAGATATGACTTGTTTATCACATCAATGAATTTTATTAAGACAATTGACTATAATAGTTGAATTCTTTGAAAAATTTTCATAAACTATATTGCAACTCCGTAATAGCTGTTCACCTCTTTTTATGGATCACAGTTGATAATATGAACAGGTGATGTGTAGGCCTTCGATTATTTTATAATATAAGAGATGGTTCATTTTGCCTAATTAGGCATCATCGACTTATCACAATTCTTGCCACAATTTGTTTTCGTTATTAAAGTACTTTATTAAGTTGGATTTAAAGAGTGAGATACGATTTTAAGTTTTCACTGTTATGTTCCTAGCAGCATCTTTCATACTTACCTATAAAGGCATCAAATGTCTTGAAAGTTAATTAGTTTTTTTCAGGACATCCGATGCATATAATACATTTTTTATTTGGTGACATCACTTTTAACGAACTGTTACAGGTACAAACTATTACAATAACAGTAAACCCCAAATTTAGAATTCATTGGTAGCAAACAATTATAGTCATTATTCAAATTGATTCTCGGTAACCAAAAAATTCTTTTACGTTTTGGAATAGCTATAGAGCAACAGACACGTTAACAGGAGGGGATTCACAAACGGCAGCAGTTTTGGTGCAGAATTGTAGATACCACAATATGGACACTGACTACTTCCGCAGACCTGACAGATGTCCAGGACATATGTGGAAAGTGCATCAAATATTGTCTCATTAAATCGTTCTGGAAAGAAATTAGTTCTCAATAATCAACTCCCAATAAACAAATAAACCAGAAATTCAAGTTTTGAAAACATAAATTAGACAACTTACCTGGTGCGTAATAGTCATAAACTCTTATAGGTAAGAACCTTGACATGTTAGCTACTGGATACCACCTTTCGACAGTGAAATCGATGCAAGTATCTTCATTGTCCAACTGTATGAGAAAATATGGTGTTTAAAACAAGCACTGGCGGAATTTATCTGAAACTTACATAATCGAAGTAGAAAAGAACTTTCCTCTCTTGGAACCTAGCTCTCTGCAGATTCCTGACCCTCCTCGATAACACATAAGAGTCCAAGTCCTGCTGTTGGATGATATACCCAGTTGGAATGGTGACGTCTAATACAGCCATACCGGATCTTTCGGACTCGTTGAGATTGATCCACCTGGAAATGTTTAAGGCTTTTCAAAAAGTCCATAGTACCGGGTTTTCCAATAGGAATGATACAACTTAGAATGGTTATAATCACAACACTACGTATTATTTTTTGACATTTCTTATATCATGTGATTTCAGTAGGTTATGCCATTTAATCATGGGAAGATACAGGCTTCAACAACGTTTAGAAATTGTTATATTATTTTATCAAAATCAGAGCTCATTTGTGAATTACTGAGAAAAATTTAAGAAGAATTCATAGACGACATTATTCAGTTAACCGACTCACTTTCCTTGTTTTGTGGACATATTTGAAAGTGAATTTTCTATTTAGGATACAAGAGTACCAGTAAGACAAAGTACTGCATGGACACAAGAAAATATTGATTTGGTAGCAGCAAGTGTAAGAGAATATTCAAATTTTTCGATTCCACGTCGTTCTCAACAATTAAATCTCATACAACAACATTTTAAGAAAAGATTTGGGTTTACAAAATTCAACTGGTTCAAAAACTGAAGCCATTAGACCATAAACGTCGTTTATGATGAAAATTTGTATCGAAAAATTTTATTCAGTGATGAAAATCCACAAGAAACTGTTCAGCCACCATTACATCCAGATAAAGTCACTGTGTGGTGTGATTGGTCCATATTTTTTTCAAGAAAATGGTCGAAGAGTAACAGTCAATGGAGAACGATTCAGAACTATGTTAAATGATTTTTTTCCTGATCTCGCTTACCTCTGACATGTAACGTAGGTTATGTGGGACTGATTCCTTCCAGAAAACACGGGTCTATTCCTCAATTCGAACGCGGGCACAGGAGGTGGCGTTTGGAACCTCGCAATGTCGACATTGTACTGGACACTCATCTGAAGTATGGCGTAACCAGTACCTCTCGCTTCTACCTTGACCGTACCCCACGCATTAGGAATATCGATATATTGCAGTTTGGCCCGGTTTTTGTCGTTAACATGCATTATCTTGCCGGATGTGGTCCTATTGTTGGGATTCCTAGGCAGGGCAGTAGCTTCTACTTGAACTGTTAGGCTGGATATATCACGGATACGTTGGGCGGAAGTATATTCGATCAAGGCTTTCATAGCGTAGGCAGTGTCTGATGTTGAAGCCCAACCTAAAAACATAAAGGCGTAAACATAATATTCCAAATGAACATTTGAAAAAAGTGATTTTAGTTATAACTATCTATATGTTCTATCAGAAGCTTACCTCCATCAGATAACCTCTGTGTATTCAACCATCTCACAATATTGTCAACATAAATTTCCTGTCGAGCCACATAAACCAGCAGACCTAAAGCCGTAGTTTCGATATTCTCGGAATCGTACTCGTAAGGTAGACGGGGCAAGAGGAAGGGTTTCTGATTCTCAATTTTCGAAGGCGGTTGAGGTATCTTTTTTCTTCCCCAGTAAAGAAGTCCGCCGTCGAACCTCTGACGTCTGGATAGCTCTATGAAAGCTGTCTCAGCGTTTGGAGCTTTGCTCTTCATCAAGGCATAAGCTACGAGAGCCACGTCAAATGGTCGACCTTTCTCGCTTAGAAGTTGCATGTTTCTTTCGAGCCAGTGGATAGCTTTTTTTTGGGCCGTTACAACTTTACCACTCAGTCCACCTGAAAAAAATGAGATTCTTAATTAAATATTCCAGTTATTTGAATATTGGTGCTGGCTAAACTTACTGGTGAGATCCTTAACAGCTTCCAAGGTAATCAATACGTGGGCGGTTAATGTGATATTCCTATGAGAGATATCATCGTTGTTTATATTCAGTGTATAATTATACTTTCTATCCGGCAACCAAGTGGTTTCGTAAAATGCTCCATATTCGTTCTGGTGGCCCAGCACCCATTCTACCGCTTTGGCGATTACCATTGGATCGATATAAATGTAGTTTTCCCATTCGTAGAAGCTGGCTTCCTGGAAAATCCTGGCTGCGTAGGCGGTCACCCACACTGAAGGAGCAGACTGATTCCTGAAATAAAGAGGAAAGTCAAGAAAAAAAACTAGATGGGGCTGTGCAGAGAGAAGCTAGGCCCTCATCTCTTGTTGGCTAAATTGTAGCAATTTATCTTGTACTCACCAATCACTTCTGAATAAACTAAAAGAGCCATCAGGCTGCATAAAGGATAGCTGCCTTTGATATCCAATGTTCATGTAGTAAAAAGCCAATTTTTCCAACGTTCTATTCCTCTGCTGGGTATAACGCATATAAAGCGTAGTGTACATATTGGCAGCGAAGGAGAATATGTTCTGTTCGGCCGAGTCCATCGGAAGATGTAAAAGCGAAGTTGCATTAACTGGCATCGTTGGGAAAATGGGACCTACTACGTCTCCAACAACCGACACTCTGGCCTTGTTCGAACCGTACACATAGTATCTGTCGTATTGGTATGGTATCATTGGGGTTTCCGTTATATTGACGTGCATATACTGGAAGGTGAAGGCTCTGTTGCTGAGATCGAGGAGTACAGATTGGTGCCTATACTGGGGTATTCCATCAGACTGCAAAATAATAAGATTATTTCTGAACTACCACCTTGGCTAAAAAGTTAAGTCACCTCAACATGTAATTTCCTGGTAGCCCGATCTTCACCTATAAGCGTGGAAGCGTGCACACTGACCGTAATGTCTCCCAAACGTTGAGGAACAATTGGAATATAAACAACTTCCGCATCTTGAGCCTACAAGAATATTGATATACAACTGCTTTAATCGGGAGAAGGTATCAACTCACCTTTATAAATATGAAAAACTGATGTTCTCCATAAGAAGTCCTCGGGTTATAAGCTCGGACCACACCATTTTCTTCCACATGAACGAATTTATAATCTGGTGAGCCGTTGAGAACAACTTGAGCCTCTACATTTGTCGTCATATAATTGAATACCGTTACACGTAACCCGACCTGTTCTCCCTGCATGCAGTTGTTAGGCATTTCCAAATTGATGAAGAAGGGCAATACACCAACGTACTACAAACGAAGAAATGAAGTTAAAATGATGAAATAAAATCACGATTATTAATTTACCTCAATTGCTTTTTGGAGCATTCCAAAACCCTTGGAGGGACTCATGGAGAAAGCCGATACCATCCAATGAACTGGTCTTGCTGGTACCGGAACATTGAAGATGGATCTACCATGCGGACTTATGTTGATGTCTTTCCAAATCCAAACATTTTCATATTGCCTTTGTATTCTATTGAATCTGAATTTCCGAAACAGCGCGAGTTCCGTAGCGTTTGCATAATTACCTGAAATTGATTAAAAACAAAATTGAGGGTTAATTTTTGATTTAGCGCTCCCTCAACAATTTCAAACATTTTTGAGCGCTCGTACTACTTACACGAGGGCTATATCATTTCGTCACGATGTCTGTATTTTTCGAATTTTGAGCCGAAAATGGTCTCAATCGACTATGTTCGACTCACTGATGACGAATCCGTCGGAAAATTCGAGTCTGTCCGTCCGGCCGTCCGTCCGTAAGCACGATAACTCTCGAACGGAACAACCTAGAGACTTGAAATTTTCAGTGTGGGTTCAGTTCCCGAATGCCTCGGTTAAGTTCGTTAATGGGCCAAATTCCACTAGGGGTTCTGTAAATATGGCCGTTCAAAGTTTTGTTTCCCTGATTACTTGAAAACTACAGATTTGATCGAGATGAAATTTTGCACTCGAATGGAGAATGGGGTGTTCAAGCTACATGTGAAATTTTGTCCAGATCGCATGACCAGAACCATAGAAAATTGTAACTTTTGAACGGAAACGCCTAGGGACTTGAAATTTTCAGGATAGGTGTGGATCACGAATGTCGTGATCACGTTCATCTATGAGCAAAATTATACTAGGGGTTCCGTGAATATGGTCGTTTGAAATTTAGTTTTCTTGATAATTTCAAAACTACAGATTCGATCGTGATGAAATTTTGTATACTAATGGATAATGATATATTCAAGCTACATTTCTCCAGATCACATGACCAGAACCATAGAAACCATAGAAAATCATAACTTTTGAACGGAAAGGCCTAGGGACTTGAAATTTTCAGGATAGGTGTGGATCTGAAATGTCGCGTTCACGTTTATAAATGAGCAGAATTATACTAGGGGTTCCGTAAATACGGTCGTTTGAAATTTTGTTTTCTCGATAATTTCGAAACCACGGATTCGATCGAGAAATTTTGTATTTTAATCGAGAATGATATAGCAATATATTGTCCACATCGCATGACCAGAACCATAGAAACCATAGAAAATTGTAACTTTCGAACGGAAAGGCCTAGGAACTTGAAATTTTCAGGGTTTGGATCGCGAATATCGCGGTCACGTTCATCAATGAGCAAAATTAGACTAGGGGTTCCGTAAATATGGCCGTTCAAAATATTTTTTTCCTGGTAGTTTCGAAACTACTGATCGGATTGGAATGAAATTTTGCATCTAGCTGAAGAATAATGTTTTCAAACTACGTTGAAAATTTTGTCCAGATCGCATCACCAAGACTATAGATACCGTAGAAAATTCTAGCGAATTATCGAAATGAAATTGATCAGCTGAAGCACTGACAGGAAGTCTGGAGTTTCGCCTAAGTTTCAGAATTTTTTTGACAGCTGTCGAAAATTCCTTCAATTGATTTCCAAAACTGGAAAATGCGAATCCACCTACAAGGTGCATGTACGAGCGCTCAAAAGCTCCTGCCTTCACGGCAGTGCTTTTCGTAATTTTTTGCATATTGATTCTTATGATGTTTTCATGCCGCTGTTTTAATAAGAGCTCTGGCAAATTTTGTTTTCTCGATAATTTCGAAACTACGGATTCGATCGAGATGAAATTTTGTATTTTAATCGAGAATGATATATTAAAGCAATATATTGTCCACATCGCATGACCAGAACCATAGAAACCATAGAAAATTGTAACTTTCGAACGGAAAGGCCTAGGAACTTGAAATTTTCAGGGTTTGGATCGCGAATTTCGCGGTCACGTCCATCAATGAGCAAAATTAGACTAGGGGTTCCGTGAATATGGCCGTTCGCAATATTTTTTTCCTGGTAATTTCGAAACTGCAATGAAATTTTGCACATAGATGAAGAATAATGTTTCCAAACTACGTGGGAAATTTTGTCCAGATCGCATTACCAAGACCATAGATGATGACGTAAAAAATTATAACGAATTATCACTGACGTGAAGTCTGGAGTTTTGCCTTAGTTTGGAAATTTTCTCGACAGCTGTCAAAAATTTTTCGAATTTGTTTCTAAAACTGGAAAATGCGAATCTACCTACAAGGTGGATGAACGAGCGCTCAAAAGCTACCGTGCTTTTTATAATTTTTTTCAACATTCTTTTAGATTCTTACCCACCCAGCACCCCTGTTCACTCCCCATCCCGTTTGGGAAATCTGCATAAAAACTAGTTTGCCATCATTGAAAACTATCAAGAATAATTCTAGAATGTTCATTTTCAATAAGAAATATTTGAAAATTGAAAAACACGAGAGGGCGTTAAAGTAAAAATCAAACAAAGTAACTTACATCCGGCTTCATCAGTTCCATCATCGCAGTCCATATAAAAATCGCATTTCTTCTCTAACCTATAACATCTACCGCTCAAACATTCTCCCCAACCTTGGGAAGCATTACAGACGGAATATCTGGTAGGAAGAGGTACATCACTAAAGACCACCAATCCAGCATAATGGAAGGTCTTGTTAGCATCGATTCCGTAAGTAGATGATGGAAAATACATGACTTCGTCAGGACTCCCTTCGTGAGAGAACCAAGAATGGCTGTGTAGGGTTACGTTTTCATCGAATGTTGCCATCTTTGAGATAACCTTGCCGTAAGTCAGTTCGTTACCAGCCTGCATGGTGTAGAATGATTTATCTATTCCGGACACACCAACATAAGAACCGGGTTCACCGTAAATGGCCACTTCCACCTCGTGTCCGGTCCTTGCTTTCAGGTTATTTATGTAAACTTGGAACTAAAAGATTTAGAAAATTATAAATTATGTAATTTAAATATTAATAAATACGCACCGTATTTCGGCTGATGCCATTAACAGGGAAAGTCAAACTGTCAACAGTGACATAACCATATCGATTCACGTGCCAAATAACCATCGTTGCCACAGGCGCCATCTCTGCGCTCAGACCAATAGCCATCGTACTGACGAAATCGTTCATATCCTGTGTATCGGCAAGTAGGACGATGCCTTTGGATATGATGAGGTATTGGAAGCTTGATATGTAATAGTTACTTCTGATATGGAAAATCATATACTTTCCGACCTACATAAAATTCGAAAATAAATAATTTAAGTTTTAACCAAGCCTCAACTCACCTTCGGAGTGATGGTGGAAGTGGTAAGTCTGATATGTTGATCGTTCGGACTGAAATGAGCCAAGAATAGCATTTCCGCGGTTGTGAGTTGACCGAATGCATCCCTGAAGTTGGCTTGAAGCCTTATTGATCCTAGAATGAAAAAATAAGTTAATATGTAGTTATTTATGTCATAAGGATCATAAAGACAATCATTATGGAACAAGATGTGAATGTTAATACGACGTGTGCCATAATGATTGTTTATGATTCGTATTACATACAAAATTTTATCTGATGGCATTCATATTAATACATTTTCGAAGAATTGAAAACTGCATTTTTGACATTTCACAATGACAACCATTTTTAAAGGAGTAAGTATATACTCCGTTTAAGAATTATTGACATCTCGGTTGGCTGTGAAAAATCGAATTTAAGTTGGTAATAGACTATTCAGTAATATTTTGGGTTGCTGAATTCAGGTTGGTATAGGAATAACACTAACATTACCCATAGAAATCTTGCTTTGATGATTTTATCGAAGATATTGGTGAATATGTAATTATAAAAATTTGCTCTGAATTTGAGTATTTTTTGTCTTATGCTATTAAAATGGCTGGAATTGACCAGGATACATCGCGCCTAACAAGAGAACGCCAGGCAGTTTGTCGGTGTTACTTCGAGTTTTTCAAAGATTTGGCATATATTTCCGTTAGTGTTTCAGGTAAACTTTTATTTAGCGACTCAAAGTGTATTCTGATTGATCAATGTCTCTTAAATTTTCAGATTTCACCAAGCCCTGTCCGTAGAATATTAGCATGTTATTATAGCCTGGAATTAGCAGTGGAAGAAAACCTGTGCGATATGATTATTCCTTCAAAGAGACATTGAATGACTTTGTTTTTGCTAGAATTAAAAACAATGAATATATCAGTTTAGATATCCTTTTCGAACTGGCCAAAGGGCACCTAGATTTCAATTGATCGAAGTCAACATTATATTATATCATAAAAAAAATTGGATACAAATACAAAAAAGTTGATTGAAAAAAAATTCTTAGTGATAAACAGAAAAATATAATAAAAATAGTACGATATTGTGATAAATACCGAGAATACATGGAACAAAACGTAAAATTCATTTATCTAGATGAAATTTGGATATTCAAAAACGGTATTCAAATTTGTCAGTGGACACTAGAAAATAATCCAAAAGGTATGCCGAGTATGTTCAAGGGGAAAGACAGAAGGTACACTATTTTGAATGCTGGAACAATTGATGGATTTTCACCTGGATGTGATCTGATTCTTGACAGTGGTATTAATGATAAGGATTACTATGAATGGTGAATTATTTCATAAATGGGTTATTGAAATATTGAAACCTTCCCTGCAAAAGGATGCCCATCAATAGGATTATGTCAGCTTATTCAATAAACACATCCAAATCCCTACACTACGTGGAAACAAAGTTTTCAATATTTTTATATTTGCTCTTGTATCATTCATAGATATTTTAAGTTTATTTATTATACTTATACTGTATAGTACCCTGTTCACATTCCCTCTGCTAATACACATGCTATATTGTTCCCAATTCAAAAGTATACTGAATAATTGTAAAATTGCTCATCAATTATAATATTTTCAATGAATCATGGACAGTTTTAATGAATGAAAATAAAAATTGACTTTCTTGAAGTATTCAACCCGAGCAATAAATAATTCACAAATTGGTTCATATATTGACAGTTCGGTACAAATTTCATGTCAAAATTCCTCATGTACTACATAGATTCTTAATTTTTGTTTATCTCTTATTTCTTAATACATTATAACGTTTTTTTCAATCCATTCTTTTGGCCCTGTGCTTGCCGAAGTATCCAAGAATTTTTTTCTGTTGCACCACTAGCTACCTGCTAGAATTCCGTTAATTATCCTTCTTGAATCCTGACATAAAATGGTACTCTTATAGTTATATGGTTAGAATTTTGCAAGATTTCCAATACCAATAAATATTGCATGGTCCTGAGTGAAAATAACTTGGTTGACTTTTATATGAGATAATTTCATATGAAAGCATTCCACGATATTTTTGCGCTTTCAAACCTGAACTCCCATGTAGAAAGTGCAACCGATATATTCCGGCTTAATTATTCGATAATTCGTATACTCAACACTTTTCTAGGTTATATTTATGTTTTATTTTTATAATGAAATTTAGTTACTTTTTGTAACCAGAAATAAAGCCTCGACTGGACGTTCATGGCCTGCTTCGATGTCATTAATTCTTAAATGGACTATATGTGTAGTTTCATTTTAACCATTTGACAACGTCAGGTTGTAACGGCAATATTTATTTATCTGCTGTCAAACAATTTTGGAATTGAACATAATTTGAATAATGATGAGTGATTCTGAAACTGGTAGTTTGCCTTCTGATTTGGAAGAATGACGCGAAATATCGTGGACTCCCTGTTGCCGGAAAAATCACGGAGTGTATATGAAATAGCGTAATCGGTACTAAGAAAATCAGAATATCACTCATGCAAAAGTATTTTAGGCTTACTTTGAATGCTTATCTAAGGAAATAAAACCATCTTCTCTCTGGTCGTATTATTCGATGATAAGAAGTATTTTATCAACAAGAAAAAACGTCGATATTAGCAAGTACCTACAGCTGGTTTCATTACTAAAACGTAAATCAGAAGGTTACAGAGCTAAAAAAAATCCAAAATTTTTACTAAACAAGATGTCACAAAGTTTTTAACGGAAGCATCAGATGATACATATTTATTTCAAAAAGTTGCTATGATAATTGGACTGAGTGGAGCATGCAGAAAAGAGGAACTGACGAATATGCTTGTTGAAAATATGATAGATGAAGGATCCGTTTTTATAATAATTTTACCGAATACAAAAACAAAGGTGATGCGAGAATTTTTTGTAACATCGGGGAATATCCAAGGATTGAATATGGTAGAACTTGTCAGACAATATGTGAAAATACGACCTTGCAACACAAACCATCGACGTTTTTTTGTCACTTATAAAAATAAGAAATCCAAGAAACAACCTGTTGGAATTCACACCTTTGGTAAAACGCCAAAAGTTATTGCCACTTTTTTGAATTTACCTCACCCTGAAGAATATACCGGACATTGTTTTCGACGATCGTCTGCTTCATTTTTGGCCGATTCTGGAGCTGATCTGTGTACCGTGAAACGCCATGGCGGATGGAAAAGCTGAAGGTTACATCGAAAATTCGAAAGAGCCAAAGAAAAAAATATCAGAAGCAATTTTTTGTGCTAACAACCAAACAGAATTACAAGTTTACCAAAAAGCATCAACTACTGATGTAAAAACTCTAGAATCCATTAGAATTAATAACGCAAATTGTAGTAATTGCTCTTTTACCATTTATAATAAATAGTTTTGTACATAGTTAAGCATTTTGAATAAACTTTTTTGATCACACCATCACATGTTTTTTATATAGAATTTCATTATGGTTCTAAGTACCATAATGAATGTACTATAATGAGATTCCTTATGTCATCAAAATTGAGTGACATAACGTTGTCTTCATTACATGCCATCAGATACAAAAAATTATCTTGAAAAATTCGTAACCTAACTTACTTATCGTACTCAACTCCTCGTAACCTTGTGAACCTTCAAATCCTAATTCTCGCTTAACGTCCAATTTATATTCCCAGACACCGTCCTTGTCATCCAGCATGTATATTTGCTTGGGAGCTATATTCCTACCACCTCCGTTCCTCATATCTACAGTTGCCGTAACTTCCATCTGGCTCTTGAAGAGTTTGTCTCGAGGAAGGGGTGATCCGTCATGATATGTTGCTACGAGCTATAAATGATAAAATTTGATTTGAAGATAATGAAGTGAACATTTTTGTTGTGTATACTCACATAGCAATTAACTGGCATTCCTGGTTTGAATACTTGTGGCGAATCACCAACAAACTTCAGTTTAATCGAAGAGTTATAAATTCTAGCACTGGAATAACCTTCAAGAATCTCATTCAGAAAATAGTCACCCACAGTGGCCACTATCATAACTTCCATACCCTCGTTGGGTGTGAATGGTAAGATATCTCTGATGGGATATTTGAAATGGTACACACCATTGAACTGAAAATAAAATGAGAGTAATGGGAAAACAGCAGTGATGATGGAATAACAGATATAATAAAAACCCCACAAACAGCCTTGAATCTGTCATAAATAAAAAAAATTAAAATCAAAACTAATAATTACCATTTTCAAATGAGGAATAGGTTCATAAGTATTCTTCGGCAAATCAAACCAGAACGGAAACTCTTCGTACTAAAAAAACAAAACAAAATAAAAGTTGATTTTTCACCCAAAAATGTTCTCTCACGCTATGGAGCTTATCCATGATTTCTCTTCACCAAAACAATAAACATTCGAAACTTACCAAATTCAAATACTTGACTATAGGCTTTTCCCGGTCACTAAACTGGTCATTGTTTCCCTGATTCTGTTCGTTATTTTGTTGATATTGGTCATTATTGTCTCGATATTGATCCCGTCCATCATAACGTGGACCATATCTGTCATATCTGTTATTATAGAGTCTATCTTCATGATATTGGTTCCTATTATATATTTTCGTTTGTCGGTTTCTGTTAATCATTTGGTTCACATCGATTGGGGCTATCGGTTTGATGATGGCTTTGAGCGTGAGGTTTCCACTCACTGGGGCACCACTCGTGTAATTCGCCATTACAACCCCCTCGATGAATTGGTCCGTGTTGAAGAAGAAAGCAGGCATGGTGACGTTTACCTGAAGGGAATAGAAATGGCGATATTATTTAACAATGTGAGTCGATTTTTGTATTATTTACCTCGAAACGAGTTTGGTAATATTCTTCTACCAAAAAGGTAGATTCCTCAGTTTGCCCCTGTGCAACAACCCGTATTTTCCATTCGCCAAAAACAGGCTGGTCCGATAGTTGATAGTCCAAACTTACTGTTCCAAGATTGGACTGTCTAGAAAGCCACCGCTTCATTATGTGACCGCTCGGGTCCAGCATGAAGACATCTATGGCATCGTTGTAAGCCTTCAGTTCCGTATTGATCGGTATTGTTCTAAAACGAACTGAAAAATGGAACGGTTTAGATATTTAACTGAAGAAATGATTGATTGATTGATTAATTTACCATTTTCTCCTTGCATGTAGAAAGGTTTTTCTATTTGTATGAAAATTGTCTTGGACCTCTGGGAGAATATGAGTTTGGTCTCATTAATAAAAGCTGATCCTCCGAGAACGTTCTCGTATAAACCTTCCAAACGTAATTTGTATTCGCCTGGATCACTGGTAGGAGGAACCTGAAACATCGGATTTCAGATGGATTATGTATTTATCATTTGGTGACAAAAATGTTTAGGTTTTTTTTTAACCTGCAAATTGTAATCGAATTGAAATTGATACTGTTATTTCTGGTAGTTTTCTCGTTCAAGAGTCGATATAAATTATATTGATTTATTTATGTATTTCCTCAGTCGTTTCGAAAGGAAAGGGGGTGTGGAAATTTGCCAAAAAAATTCGCAGGATACATGTATAATCTATTCTGGTTTCATTTACGGTATGCATTAAGATTCCTGAAATATATCCTATTGACCACGGTCGAATAACGTTTTTACTTCAGAGATCTTTGCAGTGGACTGAATGAAAAATGTTATATTTCCTCAACTTAGTGCACAAAGTGTTGCTCCATGGTTTCCCTACAAAGTTTATGTTATTACTATTGTTTTGGGGGTAAAAATCCATAATGCGAAATTCGATATGTTTGTTCACATTAGTTTAATGACGCCGGCCAATTGTTTTCAGCGATGAAATTTGAGGCGATTGCGAAATTGGAAACGTTAAAATACACATAGACTTCGATTTATGCTCAATGTTCACTTGAAGAAGAGATGTTTGCCATAGGATTAAATGAGTTATGAGAAAGTTCCGCTTTTTAGCCGATCCATGTGGACAAAAAATTGAGTTTTTCTGACAGATTCAATATAATTCGGTTGATTGTTTTGAAGTTTATAAAAATAAAATGACATTATTTGTCATACTGACAATGCACAATGAAGGATGTTTTAGTAAACAGAAACGAGCGCGCAAAATCTCCGTTTGACTCTTGCTCTTTCTTTTTTTTTTTTTTCGAATTTTTTTGTTTGAAAACTGTCGAATCGATTTCAGCTTATCCGAAGGTGGTTGATTTGATGGAAACTACCTTTTTTCCGATGTAAATTTATTTTTTTCTCTCAAATTCCATTGGAATAATAAGTAGACAAATTCTTTAATTTTTGCAGGGAATGCTTAAGGCTGAATGCGCCGGTTGAGTTTGTTGATAGGTTTATCATTGGAAATCCCAGAATAATTGCTTTCTTTCAAATAATACTCCAAATCTCACCCTCATCAGCAGAGTTTCTTGTATTCCCTCCTTCACAGGCTTATGATCTGCTGACATCTCCACTCCGTTCCTTTGGATCGAAGCTCTCACCACCATAGGCTGTTTTTCCTGTAATATAGTGACTGACACCCTGTATAAATGGCCCGGCCTGACCAACGTAGATGCAACGGCAAAATAGGTTCTGCAACAATAAAAAAAAATTGGTAACATCCGGCCAGTTGTCCATATTTAAAATTTGAACGATACGTTTGACTTTTTTTGTAGCGCTAAATGGTTAAGGTGTTTCATGCAAACAACTCTTATAGTTTCTTCTACTCTTAGATTCTACACTATCAAGAAATTTCAGGGGATGAGAATTTTTCATCATCATTCAATCAAATAAATCTCCTCTATCGAGTGTTCCGTTATAGGAGAGATTCATTCCGACCATTTGAAACAAATCGAAACGTTATTAAATTAATCGAATCTTTCGATCATTCGTATATTCCCAAGGTCTACCGTTTGGGTTGAAGGTCGCAAACCTGTTTATTCAGATGATAGAATTCTTTAAACAATTATCTTTGCGATTCAAATTTTTGCTTCTCCGACATACCATCAATGGCTTCGGGCCATCGCCTAGACAACCATAATTGTATAACTCAATCTTTTCCCAAGAAACCTCCATTCAAATTTTTTGTCGCTTCGGAATTCACGTCCTCTTTAATCCCCCTGTTAAAAAAAACATCAATTTGTCATCACGAAAAAAGAAATGAATGGGAGGTCGGTAATGTTTGTTTAGGCGTTAATGTGGTGTTGTCCCGAAAGATGTAACTCTATACATAGTAGAGTTCGCGAGGAATGAAAAGAGCTCTAAAACAGATTTTCGTGTGAACTTCATTGCTAAAATGTATGGACCTCTTGGTATCATTCCCTACATCATAACAATGCAAAATCACTTGGTCGTCAAAAAATTGTCCTGTACAGGAAGTGGTGGGGGGCATTTTTCCAAAAATTGACAAAATTTTTTTTTTCGTTTATAATTATCTACATCCAGTGACTTATATTCAAACAAATTTTCATCGAAATATACGATTCAGAAATATTTTATTTTAATTATCAAAGAAGTCGGATACAATGCGCTTATATGGAGTTCCTTAAGATAAAATCGCTTGCCCTGCAAAGGCATATTCACCATTATGTTCCGTTCCATTTTACTCGGAAACTGTCGCGAAAATCAAAAAAATGCTTCATATAAGGGGTCTTTCTCATAAACCGACGATTCAGATGGTTTTTTCCAAATTTCAATTGGCCTGATAATTTCCTCAAAAAATAGGAAAATCTACTATTACCTCCGGTTAGCCGCGACTGACCGTGGAGACGCGAGGTAGGCTCACTTTGATGAATAAACGCTTGTCGGGGCAGAAATAAACGACCTTATGGATCGAGCGTTCATAGGGTCGTTTTTCGGTTGGACCAGGCCATATTTTCATTGTTCGTGCATTCTGATGATGAATTAGAATGTTTGATTTGATTTCTTTCAACTTGTGGATAAAAAAAAATAGGGACAAACATCTATTTGTTGATTTACAATTACTTATTGAGTTCAGTTTGGTATTTACATTCGTCCTGAAATTATCGCTCATTTGCATTTGTACTTAAAAGATTTACGCAACTCCGGAATCTGCAAAGGGGCACAGTTGTTATCTATGCTTTCTAGTTTCAAAATATATCTTACATTCCATTATAAACCCGATTCAAATCCGATTATCAAATCCGATCACTGTCAGATGAAGAATATTCAACAGGATGGAATTTGGAAAATTTTGTGTTACTTTTATTGCCACATGCTTTATGGGCCATACATTTTCGAGAGCCAATACAAGGAATTTTTTTTTCTCACAGGAACACATAGGTCCCGGTGCAATCTGGAATAAAAATGCCCATGTTATAAATAATAGATATTTATCAGATATTCTATATACAGGATGTTTCATGAGTGGTTGGCCGTAGCCTAGTGGTCAATGCAGGTCATCCAGACCTTTCAGAAAAGTTGCTTGTTTTGTATCCCAAGGCTCTTAGTTTAGGAGATACAGGGTGATTTATGGATTTTGGCCTGAATTTACGATAGGCATAATTCTGGAATCTGAGGTATGTTTTTTTTTTAATTTCAAGGGGTTGTTCATTTCAGAAAGTCCTTTCGAGTGGCTCACGCAATATCAATATTTTCAGGACATTACTCAGAATATCGTGGTTTATCTTTCAAGCCCCAAAATCTATATTTTCTACATCACTTAAAGAAATTTCTGTATTGCCATGAAAAAATACATAACTCAATCTAAGGAGTTAAATTTTCACTTTGAATAGCCCACTTGTTACAAGCGAGTAGCGAATGAACGAATTCATGTTTTATGTAGTTTTTTTGAAATATTTCTTGTATTTTGCTGAGATTTTGAACCTCAAAGCTTAAGAGCGTTATAACTCATAAAGTGAACGATTTTTGAAATGTAATCCGTGAATGTATTCGTTCCACAACACAAATAACTAGATATTAATATTTTTTCTATAACTTTTTGTTCAAATCCCTTGTATTCTAAACCCTAAGCACCCACTGAGTGTTTTAACATGCTACTTATAGAAGTAATTACATAATTACAAGTATGCATAATCAAGCTTTGAATTCTTTCGAAACTAAATATAAAATTTAGGGACAAATGGCGTAAACCCACTAGAAACATAATCAAGAATTGCATTTGCTTTAAAAAAAAAAGATATTGACTTGTATTCCTCATGAAATTCGCCAAATATCGCTTTCTTTACACATTCTCTAAACATAGCTGTCAAATTTGAAGTTACTCCAATTTTAATTCAAAATTCTAACTTTGTAAAAATAAAAAATATTAATATCTAGTAATTTGTGTTGTCGAACGAATACATTCACGGATTACATTTCAAAAATCGTTCACTTCATGAGTTATAACGCTCTTAAGCTTTGAGGTTCAAAATCTCAGCAAAATACAAGAAATATTTCAAAAAAATTACATAAAACATGAATTCGTTTATTCGCTACTCGCTTGTAACAAGTGGGCTATTCAAAGTGAAAATTTAACTCCTTAAATTGAGTTATGTATTTTTTCATGGCAATAACGAAATTTCTCTAAGTGATGTAGAAAATATAGATTTTGAGGCTTGAAAGATAAACCACGATATTCTGAGTAATGTCCTGAAAATATGTATATTGCGTGAGCCACTCGAAAGGACTTTCTGAAATGAACAACCCCTTGAAATTTAAAAAAAACGGACAAAATCCATAAATCACCCTGTATCTCCTAAACTAAGAGCCTTGGGATACAAAACAAGCAACTTTTCTGAAAGGTCTGGATGACCTGCATTGACCACTAGGCTACGGCCAACCACTCATGAAACATCCTTATATCGAATATCTGATAAATATCTATTATTTATAACATGGGCATTTTTATTCCAGATTGCACCGGGACCTATGTGTTCCTGTGAGAAAAAAAAATTCCTTGTATTGGCTCTCGCAAATGTATGGCCCATAAAGCATGTGGCAATAAAAGTAACTCAAAATTTTCCAAATTCCATCCTGTTGAATATTCTTCATCTGACAGTGATCGGATTTGATAATCGGATTTGAATCGGATTTATAATGGAATGTAAGATATATTTTGAAACTAGAAAGCATAGATAACAACTGTGCCCCTTTGCAGATTCCGGAGTTGCGTAAATCTTTTGAGTACAAATGCAAATGAGCGATAATTTCAGGACGAATGTAAATACCAAACTGAACTCAATAAGTAATTGTAAATTAACAAATATATGTTTGTCCCTATTTGTTTTTTAATCCACAAGTTGAAAGAAATCAAATCAAACATTATAATTCATCATCAGAATGCACGAACAATGAAAATATGGCCTGGTCCAACCGAAAAACGACCCTATGAACGCTCGATCCATAAGGTCGTTTATTTCTGCCCCGACAAGCGTTTATTCATCAAAGTGAGCCTACCTCGCGTCTCCACGGTCAGTCGCGGCTAACCGGATGTAATAGCAGATTTTCCTATTTTTTGAGGAAATTATTAGGCCAATTGAATTTTGGAAAAAACCATCTGAATCGTCGGCTTATGAAGAAGACCCTTCATATGAAGCATTTTTTTGATTTTCGCGACAGTTTCCGAGTAAAATGGAACGGAACATAATGGTGAATATGCCTTTGCAGGGCAAGCGATTTTATCTTAAGGAACTCCATATAAGAGCATTGTATCCGACTTCTTTGATAATTAAAATAAAATATTCCTGAATCGTATATTTCGATGAAAATTTGTTTGAATATAAGTCACTGGATGTAGATAATTATAAACGAAAAAAAAAATTTTGTCAATTTTTGGAAAAATGACCCCCACCACTTCCTGCACAGGACGATTTTTTGACGACCAAGTGATTTTGCATTGTTATGATGTAGGGAATGATACTAAGAGGTCCATACATTTTAGCAATAAAGTTCACACGGGGTGACACGATAGAGCTCCGTTTGAACCCTACTAACATACGAGAAACATGTCACTTATGGCGCAATGAAACATGTGATAGGTACGGATGAACAAAAGTATCAATGTATCGTACAAATCCACAAGATTCTTTATGAAAGGGGGTTAGGATGAAAAAAATGTACATAATTTTATTACAGCACACACTGTTCACTCGTAATATATGTAGAATTAATACGCTGTTTGCACCTTATATATATATATAATATGTTATGGAGATATTTTGAAGTGAATATATGCTCCAGAAAAACATAATATATCATAGCCCTTGGGCTATGATATATTATGTTATTCCTTTATATGTTCTTTCATGCTTACATAAAGGAATATATAAATTTGAATGAAACTACCTGTCCTGTAACCATTCATACAGTGGGATAACATAACTATAATTTATAAGCATAAACATTCAACTTCGCCAACTTTTATGCTTATGACGTTTGATTAGGTACTGTCAAATTCAAAATATTCTTTAAGGTTGAATTTACTTGAAAATATTAATTTTAGAAATTTGTTCATATTTTTTTAATACGATGTCCAAATTTTACTATAACCAAATATGCTTGTTGTCACGTACGTCAGAACTAAAATTTCATTGGTTGTTCTCTCATTCTCGATTCTATGTTATTCTTCTTTATATACAGGATGTCCCAAGTTGGAGTGCCTACTAGACGTTTCTTGAGAACCGGACCTATTTGAAATCCTGAAAATTGGGATTATGACATTGTTCGACTTTCTCTACTGAGCCAAAATGTTCTTGAAGCCTGAACACTTTCAGGTTTACAGGGAGTGAAAATAAACTTCTCGAAAAATTTTTTTTGGCTTTTTTTTCGTCTCTTATATGATCGATTATTCAATTTTAAATATATTCCTATTCGAATCGTTGCATTCGTCGAAATAGTTTTCAAAATATCAAAACTAAACTGAAAAAAAAAAGGAGATATGAGTAGTAAGTATTATTTTCGTTATTCCTATTCTCAATATTTCGAGCATAAACTGTTTTTACATTTTTGAAATAGAAGAATGGCGAGATATTGTGGATCTCCTAAATTTTGGAAAACTCGTCACAGGGTGTTTCAAATATTTCGTAAAAAATTGTGATCGAAATTTTCCCAAAACTTTTGTTTTTGAATTAGAACCCTATTTTTTTATGATTGCGAAGAAGAATAATGATAGTGTTCAAAGATGCTCCTAAATTAAATAATTCCTGAGTTATTGAGGATTTTCTGAATTTATGTCGTACGTAGAGACAAATTCATAAAATCTGTTTTATAACAATAATCTGTGTTCACAGAAGATAAGTTATCCCAATAATTCCCAATGAACACAGATTATTGATATAAAAATTTTTTTATGAATTTTTCTCAACGTACGATATAAATTCAGAAAATCCTTAAAACTCAGGAATTATTTAATTCAGGTGTACTTTGAACACTATCGTTATTTTTCTTCGCATAATCCAACGCAATCATAAAAAAATGGTGTTCTAATTTGAAACGAGTTTTTCAAAATTTAGTAGGTGCACGATTTTCCGCCATTCTTCTACTTCGAAACTCTAAAAACAGTTTATGCTCAAAATATTGAGAATAGAAATAACGAATATAATACTGACTACGCATATCTCCCTTCTTTTCAGTTTCTTTTCTATATTCTGAAAACTATTTCGATGAATGCAACGATTTTAATAGAAATATATTTGAAATTGAATAATCGATCGTATAAGAAACGAAAAAAAATTACGAAAAGCACTGCCGTGAAGGCAGGAGCTTTTGAGCGCTCGTACATGCACCTTGTAGGTAGATTCGCATTTTCCAGTTTCAGAAATCAATTGAAGGAATTTTCGACAGCTGTCAAAAAAATTCTGAAACTTAGGCGAAACTCCAGACTTCATGTCAGTGCTTCAGCTGATCAATTTTTTTTCGATAATTCGCTAGAATTTTCTACGGTATCTATGGTCTTGGTGGTGCGATCTGGACAAAATTTTGCACGTAGTTTGAATACATTATGACTCAGCTAGGTGCATAGTTTCAAATCCGATCAGTAGTTTCGAAACTATCAGGAAAAAAATATTTTGAACGGCCATATTTACGGAACCCCTAGTCTAATTTTGCTCATTGATGAACGTGACCGCGATATTCGCGATCCAAACCCACCTTGAAAATTTCAAGTTCCTAGGCCTTTCCGTTCAAAAGTTACAATTTTCTATGGTTTCTATGGTTCTGGTCATGCGATCTGGACAAAATATTGCTTTAATATACCATTCTCGGTTAAAATACAAAATTTCATCTCGATCGAATCCGTAGTTTCGAAATTATCGAGAAAACAAAATTTCAAACGACCGTATTTACGGAACCCCTAGTATAATTCTGTTCATTGATGAACGTGAACGCGACATTTTAGATCCACACATATCCTGAAAATTTCAAGTCCCTAGGCCATTCCGTTCGAAAGTTATGATTTTCTATGGTTTCTATGGTTCTGGTCATGTGATCTGGAGAAATGTAGCTTGAATATATCATTCTCCATTAGTATACAAAGTTTCGTCACGATCGAATCTGTAGTTTTGAAATTATCAAGAAAACTAAATTTCAAACGACCATATTTACGCAACCCCTAGTATAATTTTGCTTATAGATGAACGTGATCACGACATTCGAGATCCACACCTATCCTGAAAATTTCAAGTCCCTAGGCGTTTCCGTTCAAAAGTTACAATTTTCTATGGTTTCTATGGTTCTGGTCATGCGATCTAGACAAAATTTCACATGTAGCTTGAACACCTCATTCTCCATTTGAGTGCAAAATTTCATCTCAATCAAATCTGTAGTTTTCAAGTAATCAGGGGAACAAAACTTTGAACGGCCATATTTACGGAACCCCTGGGCGAATTTGGCCCATTAACGAACTTAACCGAGGCATTTGGGATCTGAACCTACACAGAAATTTTCAAGGCTCTAGGTTGATCCGTTCGAGAGTTATCGTGCTTACGGACGGACGGACGGACAGACTCGAATTTTCCGACGGATTCGTCATCAGTGAGTCGAACATAGTCGATTGAGACCATTTTCGGCTCAAAATTCGAAAAATACAGACATCGTGACGAAATGATATAGCCCTCGTGTAAGTTGTACGAGCGCTCAAAAATGCAAAAAAATTTGTCGAAAAATTTATTTTCACTTCCTGTATAACTGAAAGTGTAAGTAAGTAACAACATTATGCCATCTCATGTAATTCTGGTACCATGTTATTCTTATGTTATGTTATTCCACATTTATTTGTACGAGTTGATTTTTTCATTTACTTCAAAGACATTTCTACCCTTTTTTCAGGAAACATTAAAATTAAAATTTCTTCCATTATCTCAAGAGCGATTCATCCGAGACACGTGAAATTTCAAAGGAATACTACTATCTCAATAATAGGACCGGTTCTTGATTTCACCGATAGCCTAATGGGATACATGTAGCTAGAAAATTCATGTTGATTTGAGAGTCGTATTACAATAATTATAGATTTTACTCTGGGCGTACCCCAATAAATTGTTTCTTCCAAATTACTACAGACTTGCCAATTTATTGATTGTCCGTATCTACCTACAAAAATTAATAACTTTCATCATATCCAACATTCTATAGAAACTATTTCATTACTGTTATTCCATCTCTTCACAATTTTCATTTTTGTTTTCTTCTGTTCCTAATTTAACTTTTATATCGTTCATGTTTTTATTCCACTTAAGCCAATGGATTAAAGGAAAATAGAAGAAAATCCAAAACTTACGCTTCCTTGATCTCCTGGGCAGTGTCCCTGTCGAAGTTGTAGCCGTTGGGGTTGTCCCAGGGGGTGGCGGGTGTCCCCGCGTAGTCCGGCCTTCCGAACTGATCCGACTTCCCGAACTGATCCAACTGCCCCCCTCTGCCCCCGTAGGGATCGCCGTTCGGGAACTGGACGGGATTTTCGTTGTTGAAGCCGTTCCCTCCGCCGAACTGGTCGGGGTTGTAGTTGGGTGGCGCTGGGTTGTAGTTGGGCGGCGCGGGGTTCAGGTTGTTCGGATCTATGCCCGGTCCCGGGCTGCTCGAACTGAAGGGGTTGGCGTTGTAGGGGTCGAATTGATAATTTGTGTCCGTGACTTGTGCCGATCTACTCGCCGCCAGCAGCAGCATCAGGGCTCCGTAGAGGAGGAGTCGTTGTCTCATCGTGGGTCAACAGCCTGTAATGAAATAGAATAATTAGTTTGGGGAAGTGGGTATTTGCAGGGAAGATTTCCTGCTGATTTAAATCCCTGGTAACTTTGGAATCCTATCTCAGAAAGCAATGAATTTGCACATATTAATTCACTTGAAAATATTAGGAATTCCATATGTTAATTTCGAAAATTTCTTTTTATTTCTTGAAAACGAATCCAAAATTTTACAATAACCAGATATGCTTCTCGTCACGTGCATCAAAACTAAAATTTCATTGGTATATCAAAATCTTACATTATTTATTCTACTTCATTCCTCTTTAGATAATCTGCCATCTCATAAATAGTGCAATGTTATTCTTATGTTATGTTATTCCGCTTTTATTTCAAAGTGTTGTTTTTGAGCGCTCGTACTACTTACACGAGGGCTAGGTATATCATTTCGTCACGATGTCTGTATTTTTCGAATTTTGAGCCGAAAATGGTCTCAATCGACTATGTTCGACTCAATGATGACGAATCCGTCGGAAAATTCGAGTCTGTCCGTCCGTCCGTGAGCAAGATAACTCTCGAACGGAACAACCTAGAGACTTGAAATTTTCAGTGTGGGTTCAGTTCCCGAATGCCTCGGTTAAGTTCGTTAATGGGCCAAATTCCACCTGGAGTTCCGTAAATATGGCTGTTCAAAGTTTTGTTTCCCTGATTACTTGAAAACTACAGATTTGATTGAGATGAAATTTTGCACTCAAATGGAGTATGAGGTGTTCAAGCTACATGTGAAATTTTGTCCAGATCGCATGACCAGAACCATAGAAACCATAGAAAATTGTAGCTTTTGAACGGAAACGCCTAGGGACTTGAAATTTTCAGGATAGGTGTGGATCTCGAATGTCGTAATCACGTTCGTCTATGAGCAAAATTATACCAGGGGTTCCGTAAATATGGTCGTTTGAAATTTAGTTTTCTTGATGATTTCAAAACTACAGATTCGATCGTGACGAACTTTTGTTTACTAATGGAGAATGATATATTCAAGCTACATTTCTCCAGATCACATGACCAGAACCATAGAAACCATAGAAAATCATAACTTTCGAACGGAAAGGCCTAGGGACTTGAAATTTTCAGGATAGATGTGGATCTGAAATGTCGCGTTCACGTTTATCAATGAGCAGAATTATACTAGGGGTCCCGTAAATACGGTCGTTTGAAATTTTGTTTTCTCGATAATTTCGAAACTACGGATTCGATCGAGATGAAATTATGTATTTCAATCGAGAATGATATATTGAAGCAATATTTTGTCCAGATCGCATGACCAGAACCATAGAAACCGTAGAACATCGTAACTTTTGAACGGAAAGGCCTAGGAACTTGAAATTTTCAGGGTGGGTTTGGATCGCGAATATCGCGGTCACGTTCATCAATGAGCAAAATTATACCAGGGGTTCCGTAAATATGGCTGTTCAAAGTTTTGTTTCCCTGATTACTTGAAAACTACAGATTTGATTGAGATGAAATTTTGCACTCAAATGGAGTATGAGGTGTTCAAGCTACATGTGAAATTTTGTCCAGATCGCATGACCAGAACCATAGAAACCATAGAAAATTGTAGCTTTTGAACGGAAAGGCCTAGGGACTTGAAATTTTCAGGATAGATGTGGATCTGAAATGTCGCGTTCACGTTTATCAATGAGCAGAATTATACTAGGGGTTCCGTAAATACGGTCGTTCGAAATTTTGGTTTCTCGATAATTTCGAAACTACGGATTCGATCGAGATGAAATTTTGTATTTTAATCAAGAATGATATATTAATCGAATTCAAGAATGAAAATTGAAAAATTTTACTAGATAAACTAGTAAAATTTTTCAATTTTCATTCTTGAATTCGATCAATTCAGATAAACAGCCGTTATTATTCTTTATGATATATTAAAACAATATTTTGTCCAGATCGCATGAGCAGAACCAAAGAAAACAAAGAAAATTTTAACTTTTGAACGGAAAGGCCTAGGAACTTGAAATTTTCAGGGTGGGTTTGGATCGCGAATATCGCGGTCACGTTCATCAATGAGCAAAATTAGACTAGGGGTTCCGTAAATATGGCCGTTAGAAATATTTTTTTCCTGATAGTCCCGAAAATACTGAGCGGATCGAAATGAAATTTTGCACTCAGCTGAGGAATAATGTATTCAAACTACGTGGAAAATTTTGTCCAGATCGCAGCACCAAGACCATAGATACCGTGGAAAATTCTAGCGAATTATCGAAAAAAAATTGATCAGCTGAAGCACTGACATAAAGTCTGGAGTTTCGCCTAAGTTTCAGAATTTTTTTGACAGCTGTCGAAAATTCCTTCAATTGATTTCTAAAACTGGAAAATGCGAATCTACCTACAAGGTGCATGTACGAGCGCTCAAAAGCTCCTGCCTTCACGGCAGTGCTTTTCGTAATTTTTTCATTTACTCTCTTTTCTCAATGTATTTGTTTGAGGAAGATATAGGGAAGAATCACGGAGTGGGCGACATCTACTTTTAATCCTTTGAAATACCCGAGAGGTGAACAACAAACTAACGTGTCTGTGTTTATATGGGAAAAGTGTGAAATATTTGTATGATTTTAAGTCATTTATGTATCGAAAGTGATTTATTTAGATGATGATTTATGGACAATTGTTTGAAATAAACTGTATACGAGCTGAAAATGCAGCGGATTCTAAGTGGTTATGTGGGAATAAGATCACGAAAAATGTGCTCTGTTCCTCAATGCTCATCATAGAGTTCTTCTGAAATTTCTTTGCATAAATTCACGTTAAATCCCAAGGCAGTTGAAAATAGCAGACAATCTTGAAGATTGCGAAACGTATCTCGAATAATATGTTAGTTGGCAGCAAGCACTTCTTGAAAGATGATTTTTTTATCGTAAGTTCAATAATTTTCTATAATAAAGTGGTCATTTGCTATCACATTCACGTTCACCCACATAATCAAAAATGTCAAAGGTGGTTATCTCGAATTTCACAGACATTATTATTAATTCCTCAATCTTATAAAAAATATTTGATTAACTTGTTATGAAAAATAGAAATGACAGAATATTTTGATCACCTCTCGGCCCCACATTTTGTGATTTTCTGCGCCATCTCGCGGTACGTTATTTTTCCCTATAACCGGAACCAGATATTAAACGGAATGGGAGAATTTCGAAGTGTCTTCTTCAAGTAGTGGAAGATATATTAATGAATAAGAGCAACTGTATTGATGAAACCAATTTGGAACCTCCAGTTCTATCAATGAAAGATCCCCTCACTCGAGACCATCTGTGCTGTCGGTACATAAACCATTAGTCTTAATGGTTCGGGGGTTATCAGTTTCCGCATTTACAGATATCCCTCCCGTATATAAATAGGACGGATGGTCGATGTTTTGACGTGCGCCTCCTTGTTTACCTTCTGGTACGTTGTTAAACGCCAAAATTCGAATATCTCCGCCTAACGACCTTCTGGGGCGCACTCCAACTATCAACAATCGACGCTCGGAAGTCAATTACGCCTGAATTCTGTAAACAAGATGTGGTTAGCTTGTTTTCTTTTCGTCGACTCCCGTCTTCCTCGGATTGGCGTCCAACTTTGGGAAATGTTTACAGGGATGGAATGGAGGAATCGTTCGATTCTCCCTTTCATCATCATCAAGATACCAACCCTCGTTTTGCATCGCAGCCCGTCCATTATCCCGAAAGAACTTCCTCATCCACGCCAGAGCACCCCACGATTTATTATCGAATCGGAACGCACCACCCCCATCGGTTGCAAACATTATTTCCGAGATTATTTTCGGGGATTAAGGGATGGGGTGGTCCCCCTTTTTATCACGTGCCCGTTAATGCCGGTTTTTGTACCGGATGCGGAATCGTCGGCGAGGATGCTGCGAGGAATTAAAGCCTTCTATCTAGCCTGGAAACATGCGAACGTATCGACTTCGCCATGTTTATTTCTGGACGACCAGAGGGTGGCCTGGCGTTTCTTCGATTGGAAAAAATGCAGATGTGTTTTTTTGTGGGGGTTAATGGAACTGCAAGTTTTTTCAGTATTTTGAATATTTTACTTGCTCAACAGTTTTTATTTATTTACCCACTCACGTGACGTTCAACGGGAATAAATTCAACGTCAGCTACCAGGGGGAATTTTAGAGAGGATTAAAAACATATCTGAGATACAAGAATGAAGATCTTTATTCTTGTATCTGCCATTGAAAACATTCTATGAGAAATTGAGTATCGACATCGAATTACTCAATAAAATTAACGAGTCTTCTTCGGTGTTAACATATTCCGACGTTATGCTGCTTTGAATTAGTTTAGCATTTCTTCGATTAGTCATTTTTAATCTGTTCACGTCCATGTTAATCCAAGTGTACAAGAGATAACATCGATGAATGAGCGTATGAGACCTCCAAGTTGAATTTTCATGATGAGTAAAATCTCTTACGATATATCTGAGAGGATCCATTCATTCAATAATGAAATATTATAATCTTAACTGGACATCTGAAATAATGTTTGGAACTCTGTATCGAGAATGTACAAATAAAATTAATAAGATATTGTTGCAGTTCAAAATTTTATCGACTCCTCAAAAAAAATTCAAATTTTCGGTACTACATTTTTTGTGGAGATTTCGAAATAGGTAAGATGCTAAAAGTTGAAAAATTTTTGAACAAAATTATATCAGTTCGTTGAATTTTTCTGTACGCATTAATTTAATTTGAATTTAAAAATGTAGCTTATTTTTGCCACAATTTTTTTTCAGGTCCAATGTTGACTTCACTGGGATATTTATAGTTCGTATTCTTAATGTCAAGACATTAAGAATCAGTCACAATAACTTTTTTCTAATTCATCCAAGACTAAAAAGCTTTGTGTTTCATCTATGGAAGATGATTGCCTTCAATTGAGGTCCTGTAGTTGTCTTGGAACATCTGAAGTTCCAAAAATCATCGCTTATATGGCTGAATCTGGTTGAAAAAAACCATACTGGTCGAACCATAAATTTTTTAATCTAAAATTTGAATATTCAAAAAATTTCGAAGGATTAAAGCGATTATATTTCAAAATTAGTAAACGAGCATGTGTAGAGGTGATTCTTCTTCAAGGACTAATACGAAGCGCAGCAAAATCTTCGTGAAAGAGGTGTTTTAAAAGGTTCTGTACTACATGTTTCTGAATTGAGTGGTTTATTTTAATTCGATTTAACTAATCTATATGTATTGTTATGAAAATTGAAAATGGTTATATTTCTCGAAAGTCTTAAGAATTTAAAATGAAATAAATTCAAATTATATCACCAAAAATTCAAGAGCCTTCAAATATCTTATAGTCAATTCAGTAAATCAACTTATCAATTATTGTAATATCATATTTTCAAAGAGGATTCAGATCATTTGAAAATAAGAAAAATATGAATTTGTTAAAATGATTAATTTCAAATAGTTGATTTCAGTTAGTTATGTTTATGAAGTATATCAAAATAATGATGTATATGAAATGAAGAAGTGGAAAGAATCTATCAAGAATGTTGGAATACCTAGGAAATGCGACATAAAATAATTTGAAGGAAAAAGGCAGGCCAGTTGACAATTGATAGAGAAACGTCAGAGAGGAACTTGATATTTCAAAAAAGTTTGCAGATAAATTGGTTTGAGAGAAGAAAAGTATAGTAAATAGTATTTGGAACTTTGGAAAAAGGAGATTGCATGTTGGAATTGATTTGGCGAGTGAAGAAGTAAAGGAGATCTCAAAACGGCGTGCTGGATATAAGAAGGAGAATTGAAGTTGGAGTTAGTTGAATATAGTGAGTGCACTCACCAGTTGAACGTTATTTTAAGTTTAGATATATTAGTTTTTAGTTTCTTTTGATAGTTGGGGTTGTTTAGATTTAGATTAGATTATTGCTAATATAATTTTGTAAATAAAAAAATTTCTTTTGATTGTTCACCTTGGAACCCTCATTGAGATAGAGTCTCGGACAAAATAATACACAAGATTTTTTGATAATTGTTAGTGGTTTAGGTAAATTCCAAAATTATATTATTATCTTCAACGAACCATAACAGTATATATTAATAAAAGAGGATCTATGGTTTACCTATGTCCACATTCACATTCAAACGACTGCACCAAACTCGATCATTCTTTTTTAGTTGTATTCATTATTATAAGGACAAAGTTTATATAAAGAAATGTTTCCGGAAAAACCGTACGGAAAAGAAAAAAAGGCTTTCCTTCTTCCTCCGACCAAGCGAACAACCATAGATTACTTATATCACGGATTTTGACAATTAAAAAAAGGTAAGGTTTATCGTGTTTCTAGAATTTGCTTAGAAGTTAATCACTGTGTTTGTTATATGTATATCGTTGTGTTGTGGGATAGTTATTGTTGTGATTGATAAAAATGCCATCAGTGAGGCGTCCAAATATTGGTCGGCGAACGGGTGACTCAAGAAGAGTTCGTAATGATCGAGACAATGGGCCCTATTCATAAAAAAAGGTTATGCTTATACTTGCTAAAAATGAAGGAAAATCTTTAGCGCGCTAGTTATGAATAATGTTTATTTTTTTCTCTCGATTTTTTCTTTTTCAGATTCGTTTTCTCGGATACCTTGGAGAATCCCATTTGACAAAGTCTGAGATTTTTTCTTCCAAAATAAAATCAGTTTTTTCTATTTGTTGAGCGCTCGTTCTACCTACACGAGGGTTATATCATTTCGTCACGATGTCGGTATTTTTAGAATTTTGAGCCTAAAATGGAATGAATCCGTCGAAAAATTCAAGTCTGTCCGTCCGGCCATAAGCAGGATAACTTTCGAACGGAACGACCGAGAGACTTGAAATTTTCAGTGTGGGTTCACTTCCCGAATGCCGTAGTTGAGTTCGTTAATGGGCAGAATTCCACCAGAGGTTCCGTAAATATGGCCTTTCGAAATTTTGTTCTCCTTATTACTTCGAACCTACTGATTCGATCGAGATGAAATTTTGCATTCAGATAGAAATGACGTGTTCAAGCTTCATGCAAAATTAAATATGTAATATGTAATTATGGTCGTTTGAAATCCTGATAATTCCAAAACTACGGATTCGATCGTGACGAAATTCTGTATTTTAGTGGAAAATTATTTATTCAAGCTACATTTTTTCCAGATCGCATAACCAGAAACTTTTCAAATTCCAACGAATTATTGAATAAAAAATCCTTATATTTCTGTAACAGCTGATTCGGCATAATTGACGAAGAGCTGCCATCATTTTTTGGACAGCTGTCAGAAAATTCTTCAATTGATTTCTGAAAGTGGAAAATGCGAATCTACCTACAAGGTGGACGGACGAGCGCCCAAACGCTCCTGACTTCACGGCGGTGCTTTTCAAATAAATTTCATACAAAATTTAAATTTTCAAGGAATTTCGAAGGAAAAAAGCGATTATGTTTCAAAATTAGTAAACGAGCATGGTGAAGAGGTTATTCTTCTTCAAAGATACGGTAACAGAGGAAAATCTTCGTGAAAGAGTTGTTTTAAAAGGTTTTGTACTATTTCTGAATAATTTTTGGGATGGGTGGTTTAATCTTTTTCTCATTATAAATAATCTTTATTTTCGTCCATTTTTTGTCTCTCGACTTTTATTCTTCAAATTAGTTTTCTACGAAACCTTGGAGGATTCCATTTCCCAAAATCTGAGATTTTTTCTTCGAAAATAAAATCATCTTTGGGAATGATGGTAAAACTTAGGACACTGTTACTACTACGCTTCTTTTTTTTCTATTTATTTAATTATGTTATTAAATTTCAGGGAAATTCACAAATTTGTAGTGACATGGTCAATAGAAGAGTTGTACGGTTCTCAAAATCTGAAATTTTTCTTTCGAAAAATAATATCACACTGGACACCCTGTCAAAGTGTGGTATTAAATCTCGAAGTACCCGAGTTCTTCTTTCTATCTATTGCCTCGTTTACGCAAGGCCTGAGGTTGAAAATTTACTATTTTCGGACGAACGTAAACAAACCCCACAGATCACAGACCCCCTTTGGACGTTTCTTGAGATTAATTTATTCGATGTAACCATTTCTCTGTCGAAGATGGTGATACTACTTGTTTTCATTGAACCTTCTTTGATCATGGGAAAATGTTAAAGTTAATCCAATTACGATATCTATCCTGAATTGACCTAAGCTCTTAAGCTGCCTGTTTCCGGAATTTATAGCCCGATCTATCGAGCATTCACGTTTGTTTATCCAACACAAACATCTCCCTAGTAATTTCATCGATCGAACCGGAACGAGTCGTTTAACCTCACCAACAGAAACAGAAGCAACTCTTTCGTAATCAGAATCTTCGCGTCATTACTCGAAATACGATACGTTCGGTGTTACCTTGACGATGTGCAGAGCTGCACCAGAAATCTTTATCTGGCCCTTTCGACCTCGCATCCTTCGGCTCACTTTCGACGGAAAACGGTTGAAATCAACTGGGAACCGGAATTTTAATGGTGAACACTGAATGTTTCGGTGATAACGGGCATTCATGAAATTTCGAATTAATGTTGTCGGGTTTTCTTTCAATACTGAGAGGTTTGGTCGGATATTGTTATTTATACAGGATGAGAATTTAATTTTGTCATAAATTATGTAAGGAGGTTTCCTACATTTAGTTCAATTTAAAATGACTTCACAAACATTTTGAAAGAATGTTGACATCTAATATGTATTCTCTGAATAACCCTTGTAAACTGTGGCTGGTTCAAAAGCTCATTAAACGCATTACAAGCAGAATTCTTCATCTTCATCAAACCTTTCATTAATATTCCGCATCTTTTGCATCTCGAGAGAGTGGTTCTAGCCAACCCCCCTCGCTGTTTATTACGAGTTCATGAGTTCAATGATTCCGTTTATTGCACGCAATATTCATATTATGAAGTGCTCCGAACAGAACCCCTGCAGATCACCTTTTGTCGGGAATAGGGGTGAGTGGGAGGGGTGGAATCTAATAAAATTCCGCATTATTGGGGATATTCGGGATGGTGCATTCATAAACTACCGGATTACTTCCAGTTGGCACACATCAACGAACTACAGATTTTTCGTAAGAGATTATCACTTCCAACACGCCTACCTTCCATTGTTACCAATTTTTCTATTCTCGGTGGAGCATTCCTATCAGATTTGGTCGTTTTAACCTCTACAAAACACGCGCCAGGAATTTGGAATAAGCCCTAAAGTGAAGAATGCTGTCCTTTGCGTAAAAATACCCGGCAAAAAAATCCACTACACAACTTCTGAGCCGTAAAGTGTCCTATAACTCACAAGGGAAAACACGGGAAGAGAATGATGTCGAATGCCAACTGTCCCAAGTGTGGATAATGATAATCTAGGGTGTTTCTTTCTAAAAATAAGTAGCTTGTAGGCTAGACAGCCGAATATAATCGCGGAAGTGACACAGTACTGTTTTTTCTCCTAATTTACCATGTCACGTTATTTAAACGTAGTTATTACACTAACCTGAAGGAGAAATGCCAGATCCTTTTCCATAGCGAAAAAAATGATATTATAGTAGCAGCGAAGATATTAGATGTAAAAAAAGTTACTTGAGAAAATAACGAATGGATAGCTGAATAACATAAATCAGACTGTAAGTTATAATCTAGGTAACTTTTTCTAATAACCTGCCAAATATAAGTGGTTATATACAGGGGATTCCTAAATTGTAGGTACACACGCAGGGGATGATATCAAGTCACTTAAACCACTGCTTCGTTTCAGTCATAGCATCTTCATTTCTGAGATATGGCAAAGATATTTCTATTTAAGGTTTACATCAAATGACATGTTAATTGCTTGTGAAAATCTACAGGGTAATATTTTTTCGGCAGCTATATCCCCATTTCCTCCCAGAATTTTCTCGTGATGCTCCACTACTCGTGGTTCGAAAAACACGAAAGAAAATAACTTTTTTTTCACCTAAAATTTGTTTGAACTTATGCAATTTTCCCGTATCTGCTACCGTTTTCGGGAAAAAAATTCCCTCCGAATATTTAAGAAATCAAAATTTTCAAAAAAACTCGTAGCTTCTGACGTATCACTCCTCTTCGCACACCCCCCCGTATACTGAGTGAGATTTACAGCCAGATAAGATCACAAACTTTATTTTTTGGCAATGTGGTAGTATTACGTCAAATAGAATGGGATTCAAATCTGGTGAACGGAATGGCCACGGCAAAACTCGAAGAGCAATAAATAAAATTTCATTCTCGCAAAATATTATTGATTCTGTTGTAAAAAATTCAGTTGATTCCTTCTAATGTCACGTCGATTTCGGTTTTAGTTAATTTCATGGTCCAGTCTTTTGTTATGGCAGTCATTTGGAGAAGCAATTTTCATAAAATGTATAAAAGTGTTGACCGAAACTCTTTAAGGTCAGAATGAATAAAGTTTATGACATTTTATTTTGAAACGACATATTGCTGAAACGAAAGAACGGGCCAATTTCCTTGTACTCTAGCCAAATGTCGCATATTAATGTCCACTATAGTAAGTTCAAAGGGATATTTGTGGTCGAATTTATTTTAAAACGCTGGCGCTAGGAGAATGGAAATTTTCATCGAGTCTTGCTGACCGCACCTATTTTGGGAGTTCAGTTTTCACAGATGGTACACCACATTTTCCTCAGAATTTTCCTTATAATATTTATTTTCGTGGAAGATGCCAACGAATAAAACCGCAAAGTATTTATATAAAATGCTGTTCGAAGTCTGTAGGACATCCATGAAAAAACTTAATTGCTAAGGGAGGAACGAGGAACGAATTGTTTTGTGTACCAAACTATCATTTCTATAAACTTCAAAAAATGGACTGAACGAACTATATTGAATATATCAGAAAAACGTCCCTTATGCGGTTTCTTTTATGACGTAAGAAATATGTCATATTTCGGAATTCCCACTATCGAGTCGGATCATTTGCACTGAAAAAAGTGGGTATAACAAATAATATTTATATAAACTTCAAAATATGGAATCACCGAATTATATTGAATATATCTGAAAAAGTCAATTTATTTTTTGCATACCAAAACGAACTCGTTGTTTATCGTCAGTATGACAAATGTTGTCAATTTATTTTCATTAATTCTTCATCTTTGAATACAATTTAATGATGTAATTCAAAAATTACAGACATTCGAGCAAAATAATAACGCCCTTGTTCATAGAAAAATGCGCGCAAACACAAACCTCCAAATCGGGTCCCGATTTTCTCCTTTTGGTCGTATTAGCAAGCGCAAAATAAGTATTGTTCGGAATAAACGCTCTACTATTTGCTTTCCTAATGAAAAACGCCTGGAGCAAATAAGGGGAAATCGGAAAAAGGAAATTGATAAAAAAAATCAACTAATCAATCAGATATCCCATTCGAATTCCGGAATCAACACCCCCCCCCCCCTAAACGTTTCAACAGTTCTTAATAGCCCCCCAATAATTCCAACTTCCCGGACGAAAACACAATAAAAATCCCGTCGCCAGGTGCAATCGTCGAAACGTCGTCGCGTCTATTCAGAATCGCCCTATACGCGACCGTCGCGTATCGGGCAAGAACCGAAACGTCGGATCAAATTGGATCAATTGAATCGAAATCAACATGTCTATAGATGTAAATACCTACTTCCGGCGTCGTAAATTCACGTTTCCGTTGTGTGTGAACCCTTGGCGCGGACCGTATCGATAAGGGGGATCTGTTTTGTCTGAGATTTTAATTAAGGGAACGCGCGATCGGCGGCGTTCTTCGGGTATCGGATCGGCGCTCGTTGGTCGCTGATCGATGGTTCCGTCTTGTGCGGTTTTTCGGTCACGCTTTTTCGGTTCCCAACCCTAGGTCGAGATTTATTGCGTTGAGGTATCGACCACATCCTGTACCAATGAAGTTATTAGTCCACATATGGTTTCACGGCTACCATTGATTAAATCTTGAATATGTGTAACATTGTTTTGTAACAAAATTATAGCACTATCTACATATCATAAATTTATTTTTATTCTTTATTCGAGATAATTCGGTGATTCAATTTTTCGAAGTTTATAAAAAAATATTACGAAAAGCACTGCCGTGAAGGCAGGAACTTTTGGGCGCTCGTACATCTACCTTGTAGGTAGATTCGCATTTTCCAGTTTTAGAAATCAATTGAAGGAATTTTCGACAGCTGTCAAAAAAGTTCTCAAACTTAGACGAAACTCCAGACTTTGTCAGTGCTTCAGCTGACCAATTTTTTTTCGATAATTCGGTAGAATTTTCTGCGGTATCTATGGTCTTGGTAATGCGATCTGGACAAAATTTTGCACGTAGTTTGGATACATTATTCCTCAGCTAGGTGCATAATTTCATTCCAATCCGATCAGTAGTTTAGAAACTATCAGGAAAATAATATTTTGAACGGCCATATTTACGGAACCCCTAGTCTCATTTTGCTCATTGATGAACGTGACCGCGATATTCGCGATCCAAACCCACCCTGAAAATTTCAAGTTCCTAGGCCTTTCCTATCAAAAGTTACGATGTTCTATGGTTTCTATGGTTCTGGTCATGCGATCTGGACAAAATATTGCTTTAATATATCATTCTCGATTAAAATACGAAATTTCATCTCGATCGAATCCGTAGTTTCGAAATTATCGAGAAAACAAAATTTCAAACGACCGTATTTACGGAACCCTTAGTATAATTCTGCTCATTGATAAACGTGAACGCGTCATTTCAGATCCACACCTATCCTGAAAATTTCAAGTCCCTAGGCCTTTCCGTTCGAAAGTTATGATTTTCTATGGTTTCTATGGTTCTGGTCATGTGATCTGGAGGAATGTAGCTTGAATATAAATTTCTCCATCAGTATACGAAATTTCGTCACGATCGAATCTGTTGTTTTGAAATTGTCAAGAAAACTAAATTTCAAACGACCATATTTACGGAACCCCTAGAATAATGTTGCTCATAGATGAACGTGATCACGACATTCGAGATCCACACCTATCCTGAAAATTTCAAGTCCCTAGGCGTTTCCGTTCAAAAGTTACAATTTTCTATGGTTTCTATGGTTCTGGTCATGCGATCTGGACAAAATTCCACATGTAGCTTGAACATCTCATTTTCCATTTGAGTGCAAAATTTCATCTCGATCAAATCTGTAGTTTTCAAGTAATCAGGGAAACAAAACTTTGAACGGCCATATTTACGGAACCCCTCGTGGAATTTGGCCCATTAACGAACTTAACCGAGGCATTGGGGAACTGAACCCACACTGATAATTTCAAGTCTCTAGGTTGTTCCGTTCGAGAGTTATCGTGCTTACGGACGGACGGACAGACTCGAATTTTCCGACGGATTCGTCATCAGTGAGTCGAACATAGTCGAATGAGACCATTTTCGGCTCAAAATTCGAAAAATACAGACATCGTGACGAAATGATATAGCCCTCGTGTAAGTAGTACGAGCGCTCAAAAACTGACAGAAATTCTCATACTGACAATTAACACCAAAGTTGCTTTTGATACACAAAAAAAATTTCTGATATAGGTATTCAATATAATTCAGCGGATCCATCTTTCGAAGTTTTCAAAAATAAACTGACAACATTTGTCATACTGACAATGAACACCGAAGTTCTTTCTGGTACCCAAAAAAAAATGTGTTTTCTGATATATTCACTAGTAATACCACTAGAGGTCAAATTATTTCCGGAAATTTTTTCGAGCTCATGAATATTTTGAAAATTATCACGAGTCGAAGACGAGAAAAGAATATTCTGTCATCATAAACGCCAAAAAAATTTCCAGTATAATTCGCTGTTGGGTACCCACGAGGAAAAAATTGGAATTTTCAATATAATTCGGTGATGACATCTTTTGAAGTTTATAAAAATAAAATGACAGTCTTTGTCATATTGAAAACAAGGACTGAATTCCTCTTTGGCACACAGAAAAAAAATTTAATTTTCTGATATATTCAATATAGTGATTCCGTCTTTTGGGGTTTATAAAATTAAAACGACAGTCTTTGTCATATTGACAATGTATACTTAAAAAGTCTTTTTGGTACACAGAAGAAATTGAGTTTTCTGATATATTCAATATAATTCAGTGATTCCATCTTTTGAAATTTTTGAAAATGAATATTTGTCATTCTGACAATGAACACCGAAGTTCCTTTTGGTGCAAAAAAAATTGAGTTTCCTCATATATGTATTCAATATATGTTATTCGGTGTATATTTACTTATATGTTACCATTCATGAAAATAAAATAGTCTAAAAGTCTATCATGTTGACAATGAATCTGATATATTCGATATAATTCAGTGATTCCATCTTTTGCAGTTTATAAAAATTAAATGACAGTATTTGTCATAGGTACTGAAAATAAACACTGAGGTCCGTTTTGGTACACAGGAAAATATAATTCGCACAAAAGTTCGAGACTTCACTTTTCGATTTTTTTCGGTGCAAATAATTCTACTCGATAGTGAGAATTTCGGAACATGACATATTTCTTACGTCATTAAAGATACCGAAAAAATGACCAAATCATTTCTCTTCAAATTTTCAGCATCAGAGTGCAAAGACGACTCAGCAAACCCCTTTCAACCTAGAAGTAGGGCAAAATTGAGAATTCGTCCATCGCCCAAAGACGAGACAGATCAAAACGACTATACATCTACTCACCGACCACGAATGACTTCAGAGACCTTATCAACAGTGGAATAATAAAACTGCATCGTAACTGTGGTTTATTGAATGGCTACATTGTCTTCATCCGTATCCAAGGCAGAGATACTCTGAGAGAAGAAAGTTCTTTTTTCGGTCAAAATACTTTCATTCGATGCCTTACTTTTAACTTACCACAAAGCAAAGAAAATCTAACCCATAGATTACACGTTCTGCACGAATATTCGAAATTGCATAACTCACAAACTGGTATTGGTACAAAATTGCTAGTACCTTGTTTCTTCGTTTTATATTGGACATTTTTTGAGGAACGATGTTTTCGAATAATCTCCTAATATTCAACCTTTAACTACACTAAGTGACATAAAAAAGAAAAAGGTGAGTTGATACTAACATTTATTTCGAAAGAAACATTCAGAAGACCTAAGGCAACAATTTAAAAGTTGGTTCAATTTTATATCCTTCAAAAAGGGCCAATAGATACATTCAACGTCCAGCACCTGGCTTAACCGCATAAATTTCCGATTAATTCCAAAGTAAGCGAACCGTAAATGTCGATTTGGGGGGTGGAGAGAGTAACTCCCGATGTTATTCCATAATTGAGTCTAAAATAAGTGGCCAAATAGGCCAAGCCTGGTAATTGATTCTGATGGTTGTTTAATTAGTTAATTGATGTCATGACAAAACGCTTTTAAATGAAAATTGGCACATGTTTCCGCATTCTGAATTTGCATCAACTCTTCCCTACGTTTTAGAAGAATCATGCAAAAACATGCAAGGTATTTGTACATAAAAAACCACCAAAGGCTAAAGTTAACTTACACAGTCACCAAGTTACATATTTGAAGAACAAATTTCGCTTACGGTCGAAAAATTGTAGAGCTTAGGACGACAATACAGAACACTGAAATTTTCCATTCAGCATGCCACCCCCACACTGATTTAACACTCGGCTTTTTTCGCTATAACAGGGGTGGGTTTATTGGCTGGCCTCCAAAGTAATTTATTACATTTCACAGGGGTTTCTAACTGAGAATTTCCATGAATTAAATGATGCAACACCATGAATTTCACGCCTATCCCGAAGGGAGATTAAAAGGGGCGAAGCGTATCCTAAAACGAATTTGCTGGTATGTATGTTCTTTTTTTTAATTTTATACGTGAAGCTTCAATTTGACAATATCATTACTCAGATATTTTTATTATGCCTTACCCGGGATTTTTTTTTTTCGATAAATTATCCCCGAGCGAATTTCTTAACCAAATTTCAAAAAAAAAAAAATTCGTAAATTACTCATTATCTAGGGAGACAGGGAAACTTTCACATCTCTACATTGAAACATTCATGACCGACAAAAAAATCAGGATAATTCAAGCTCTTCTGCTATTTAAGTGAAAATATTTTTTTTCCTGGAACGCTGCGAAGATATCTTTGGAAACAATAAACGAGAGCGACCATCAAATCGCCATTAGATAATTCCATTAAGAATATTACACTGATTTGACTCCGGTCTACTCATGTAACAAGCTCAACTTTTCTACGGAATCACTTGGCTTTTCTTCGAAAATTCTCTGGGACGGGGATTATCCTTGATATTGCTACGGATACATTGATTCCCTCTTCCTTGAAACGTGTACTTTGACCGCAATTTCCAACTGTAAAGCTTCCCCGGCTCATTTCTTCATCCGGTTATGTATACATGAGAGGGTAATTCAAGAAGGCATATTGAGCGAGGCGGTTCCAAGTCGAGATCTTCGGGAAAACTTGCCACAGCTACAGTGAATATTCCAATTATGTACTTTCCTTTGATCTTTGGAATGTACACCGACAGCTATTCATGAATCAGGAAATTTGAAGTGTAGTGGGGAGCTTTCACGCACTTTTTTCTGTGTACCAAAACGGCGTTCGGTGTTCATTGTCAGTATGACAATTACTGTCATTTCATTTTTATAAACTTCAAAAGATGGAATCACCGAATCATATGGAATATCAGAAAACTAATTTTTTTTTCTGTGTCCAAAACGGACCAGTTTTCATTTTCAGAATGACGAATATTGTCATTTTAGTTTTATCATCTTCAATAAATGGAATCACCGAAATGCAGGGTGTCCCAAGTTCTAAAAACGTTTCTTGATATCTGAAAATTATGATTATGATATTGTTCGATTTTATCTACTGAGCTAAAATATTCTTGAAGCCTGAACACTTTCAGTTATAGAGGGATTGAAAATAGAGTTCTCGAACAATTTTTTTGCATTTTTTCGTCTCTATATGATCGATTTTCACTCCCTGTATAACTGAAAGCGTTCAGGCTTCAAGAATATTTTAGCTCAGTAGATGAAGTCGAACAATATCATAATCCAAATTTTCAGATTTCAAAAAGGACCGGTTATCAAGAAACGTCTAGTAGGCACTCGAACTTGGGACATGAAAATATCCAAAAATTTTATTTTCACTTGAAACAACTAGAAAGCTGAATTTCCACATCATTCAAAAAAAGATTCTAGATGAACGAACCTTATGAAATTTCACACAAAACTTCCTGTCGTTATTTAACAACTAACTAAAAATTTTCCATTCGATCAGATCGGTATTTTTTTCAAATAATTGAGAAGCACAAAATTCATATTGCTACATCCACGGAACCCTTCGACGGATCTCGCCCACTAACCGGCGCATTCAGACCTCGAACTTATCCTGAAAATTTAAAAACTTCGTTGAGTACGTATCTTCTCCCGGATCCGCCGAGATGGCAGCCGAAAAATCTCGACGAGCTCCTCTTCAACTCCAGGGTTTCGCCGCTTTCAATTCCGCAACGCGCCCACCTATTTTCCTCCGGACAATCGTCAGGCTTCTTTCTGCTCGTTCATCAGATCGTCCGGCCTCTTTGGAGCCTTTATGCACATTTTAATTACGCGTATCGTGCCGTACGTGCATCTGGAGATGTGCGTCTTGCACGCCGATCAAAAGACGCCGCCGCGGCTTTGCGGATTCTTCGACGTTTTCGGTACGTGCCGACGCGATTTTCAGCCAGGCCGTCTGCGATTCGCATTATCATTCCGAAAACGCCGTTTGATACGCCGTGAATAGATACGGATTCATTTACACGGGTTAATGTTCCGAAATGAACGGCGAGATCAGGAATCTGGAATCTCTACAACACCAGCGGAAGTCGCCGGTACGAATCATAGACCTTATGATTACTTTCGGTCGAGTTTTGTGTTAGAACGCAGTGCGCGTCTACCACTCTTGGAAAAAAGTATGCTGAGAGCTGTCATGTAAGTCATAACTCACGCAGATGAAGTTTGCAGCACGAGCCGAAGGCGAGTGCTGTAATTCATCAAGTGAGTTATGACCATTACCGCAAGTTGAATACTCTACTTTATCTACGACTATAACAATAAATACTAAGATACAAGTACAGAGAAAGAACTTTATTTACAAATCTTAATAGTCACTTATAACAATGCATTATTTATGTATGTTGATTGTGCTTCTTAGCATGGAGTAGAAAGTCCATAGGGGCGATGCTTTATATTTAGTGCTAAGTTCACTAAAATATGCCAAAAGAACATTCTCTGTGAACGATAACTTAATATTCTTACTGCTACACCAATCTTGAAAATTGTTGTACTTATACACCTTTATATTTGTTTTGGGATTTTTCGGGCAATAAATTCTGTATGGTAACATCGGCCGATTGTCTTATTTCTCAAGGTGTACTATTATGGAAATCAAAACATGGTTAAATTTCTCAACGTTTTAAGAATTTTAAATAAAACACCAAAAAAATTCAAGAACCTTCAAACATCTTATAGTCAATTCAGTTAATTCGATCAATTTATAAATTATTGTAATATCATATATGTATTCAAAGAGGGTTCAGATTATTTGAAAATAAGAAAAATATGAATTTGCTAAAATTATTAATTTTGAATAGTTAATTTTATTTGAGTTATGTTTATGAAGAATATCAGAATGAAGATGTGCATGTGCAGATGGAAAATGTATCAAGAATGTTGGCATACCGAGGGAATGCAATACAAAATAATTTGGGAAGACATAAAGGAGGCTAGTTGACAATTGAGAGAGAAACGTCAGAGTGGAAATTGATATTTCAAAAAGTTTGCAGATAAATTGTTTTGAGAGAAGAAAAGTATAGTAAATAGTATTTGGAACTTTGTCAAGTGGAGATTGAATTGATTCGGAGAGTGAAGGAGATATAAGAAGGAGAATTGAAATTGGAGTTAGTTGAACATAGTGAGTGCACTCACCGATTGAAAGTTATTTTAGAGTTTAGATATATTAGTTTCAGTTTCTTTTTAATAGTTGGGATTCGTTTTTGAGCGCTCGTACTACTTACACGAGGGCTATATCATTTCGTCACGATGTCTTTATTTTTCGAATTTTGAGCCGAAAATAGTCTTAAACGACTATGTTCGACTCACTGATGACAAATCCGTCAAAAAATTCGAGTCGGTCCGTCCGGCCGGCCGTATACACGATAACTCTCGAACGGAATGACCTAGAGACTTGAAATTTTCAGTGTAGGTTCAGATCCCAAATGCCTCGGTTGAGATCGTTAATGGGCCAAATTCGTCTAGGGGTTCCGTAAATATGGCCGCTCGAAATTTTGTTATCCTGATTACTTGGAAACTACAGATTTTTTTGGAGATAAAATTTCGCACCCAAATGGAGAATGAGGTGCTCAAGCTACATGCGAAATTTGGTCCAGATCGCATGACCAGAACCATAGAAAATTGTAACTTTTGAACGGAAACGCCTAGGGACTTCAAATTTTCAGGATAGGTGTGGATCTCGAATGTCGTGATCACGTTTATCTATGAGCAAAATTATCCGTAAATATGGTCGTTTGAAATTTAGTTTTCTTGATAATTTCAAAACTACAGATTCGATCGTGACGAAATTTTGTATACTTATGGAGAATGATATATTTAAGCTACATTTCTCCAGATCGCATGACCAGAACCATAGAAAATTATAACTTTGTAATGGAAAGGCCTAGGGACTTGAAATTTTCAGGATAGATGTGGATCTCGAATGTTGCTGTCACGTTCATCAATGAGCAAAATTAGACTAGGGGTTCCGTAAATATGGCCGTTTGAAATTCAGTTTTTTTGATAATTTCAAAACTACAGATTCGATCGTGACGAAATCTTGTATTTAAATTGAGAATGATATATTCGAGTTTAATTTTTTCCAGATCGCATGATCAAAACCATAGAAAATCATAACTTTCGAACGGAAAGGCCTAGGGACTTGAAATTTTCAGGATAGGTTTGGATCGCGAATTTCGCGGTTACGTTCATCAATGAGCAAAATTAGACTAGGGGTTCCGTAAATATGGTCGTTTGAAATTCGGTTTTCTAGATAATTTCAAGACAATAGATTTGATCGTGACGAAATTTTGTATTTAAATTGAGAATAATATATTCGAGTTCAATTTTTTTCAGATCGCATGATCAAAACCATAGAAACCATAGAAAATCATAACTTTCGAGCGAAAAGGCCTAGAGACTTGAAATTTTCAGGATAGGTTCAGAAAATTCTTTGAATATTGTTAGTGGTTTTCATGAATTTCAAAATTTTACATTATTATCTTGAACGGACCATAAGGGTACATAATAATTCATCTCCACTATCTGAATTCATCTTTTGCAGCAAAACATTCACAATAATAATTAGGTATACTCAATTTGAGAAGAAATTATTCAAGTGACCTCTTCTCAATACCAATAATGGACTGTTCCCTTTCGGCCAATCGGCTTGTGCAGAATCACAGAGAAAGGGCGTTATAGTAGTGAGTTATTATAACTCACGGTACTATTAATTGCTCAAAAGAAGTTGAATAATGAATATATAATTCAATAGGAGTAGATAAAGAAATATTATAACGCTAACACTATTCACAAATACAGGGTGTTTCTTCCTGCTACAAAATGTGAACCACCTGTATATTGGATATTGTCGAACACGGCGGCATATAGAAGAATGTAAAAGTTCATCGTTGCTTTCTTTTAGGTGGTACTCTCATTAAAGAGAAGGTTGTCGTGTTTATTTCGAGTGACAAAGACGCATGGGAAAGAGGTAATGAGGTAAAGGCCATCATCGACCTTGAGTGTTTCCCTTCGAGTAGACTATTCATCAGGTAGGTAGGTAAACGCTCAGCATGCGCCACAAATAACGAAAATGTTCATTCATTGAGGTTATGTGGAATATTAATCAATAACATCTAATTTATAGTAGGCGCTCAAACTGGGATTGAAAGTTATGTTATACAGGGTGTTTCCAAATTAGACGTGAACTTTGGAGGACCTGATAGTATCACTCATTTGCTGTTGAAAATCAATAGTTTCCGAGATATTTGAGTTCTTGTGTTTTTTAAAAATTTCTCACCGTACTTCATTTTTCGTCAATTTTTTCTATGTCGATCAAATTTGATTATAATTTTAGATTCAGCATCAGAAAAGGATATGATATGTATGAAAAAAGCCAAACCATCTTCTATTAGATTTTGAAAGAAAATTAGTATGATTTGAATGTTGGTGTATGAAAAAAATAAAAATTGATTTCTAATATCAATTTGCCTGCAACTTTCGAATTCCCCAATTTATTTATGGAAGAATTATTTTAAAAACTTGCCAAATTACTTCTTCATTTCCTAAAAAACGTTTCGTGAGAATACAGGCACTAGTTTCGTTTCAGCAGATTTCGATTTTAAAGGGGATATAAGCCAAGAAAGAAAAGAAACGAATTAAATATTTTTTTATTGCAATTAAACTCAAAATTTCATCAGAAAATTCATTCATGAATTATGTTCGAAATGTCCTCCACCATTCTTCTTCTTATTTCTTCAGTCCTGAAATTTACTCTCAATCTTCTCGCTGTTGCGTCTATTCTCTCCACAAGTTGTGCACGTGTATGTATTTTTCTTTCGTATACTATTTCCTTTCAAACTGCCCCAAACATGAAAATCTAACGGTGTTAGATCCGGACTTCTCGCTGGCCACGAAATAGGTCCTCCCCCATACGAACGTGTAGCTTTTATTGTGCGGCACACCCATCCTGTTTGTAAATGATTTCACGCCTGTCAATCAAGGGAACCTCGTCCAAAAAACTGTCTATATTTATGCTCTGAAATTCTTCAGAATTTTCCCCGTTGTTATCAGGTATAGTAAGGACCTATCAAAAGATTAGCTATTGCTCCCACCCAAACATTAACGCTAAATCACTATTTTTGATGCCGGAAATTCAAAAGGTTGTTTATAAAAAAATCTGCTGAGACGAAACTGGTGACTGCATTCTAACAAAAACTTTTTTAGGGAATGAAGAAGGATTTTGGCAAGTTTTCAAAATAATTTTTTCATACATCAATTGTGGAATTCGAAAGTTGCAGGCAAATTGATATTAGAAATTGATTTCTATTTTCTTCATAAACCAACTTTCCAATCATACTATGTAATTTTTTTCAACATCTAATACAGTGTAGTTTTGGTTTTTTCATACATATCATATCCTTCTCTGATGAAAATAATCCAAAATTATGTATAATCAAATTTGGTCAACGTAGAAAAAATTGACGAAAAATTAAGTGAGGTGAGGTCTTTCAAAAATCACAAGAACTCAAAAACTCGTAAACTGTTGATTTTGGTTTATCAATAAATATGGCTCAAACGACAGCAAATGAGTCATAATAACACGTCCTCCAAGGTTCAAGTATAATTTGGAAACATCCTGTATAATTGCTTTTACCCTTGAATCTGTTCGTTGTACCTATTTTCATACCGGGTGTTTTCCGAAAACGTCATATGCATCTCCCGACTTTGACCCAAAACCGGGCATCAGCACTCATTGTTATGCAGTAACACATGCCCAAGGGTAGCGAATAAACAGCTGTACTATTATCGGCGGCAGTTGCACCCCCTCGTGCACTCGCACTGCCCCTGCATGACCAAAGCATCCCCTCGACATGCAGAATGGAGCTGAATTTTAGTTACAATCGAATCATGGCACTCTCGAATTATTCGCGAAGGGCACAAGGGAAGGGGGTTCTTGATCCTCTCAAATTTGTTCGAAATTAGATCTGGCCCAGGGTTGGGAATAAGGAATAATATACAGGGCGATTCTTCTCCATGAAGTGAATTTTTGGTTCTAGGATATTGGATATTGAGAAATGTTGTCATTCGATTGGAAATGTTAGTCTTCTTTACACGAGGTTCTGAAGTTATGTCGTAAAATTGCCTTTTTTGCAGCTAACCCCTTCAAAACTATGGGATTCATCTCAAGAATATTCCACAATAAAAAAAAATTATGAATTACGAAACAATCTAACAGATATTAAGTATGTATAAGAATGCAGCATTACAGATTGAGACCTCATATTGATTGAAGAATAATTCACAATATACCGACCTCATTTGTGCTGAAATTATTTACAGGCAAAATTGGTACATAATTGCTTCCACTTGCCGCCAACAATCTATACCTCGTTTGCTATATTATTGTTATAAATCATCAGAAAGTCATGCAACACCATAAAATTCTAATGAAGGAGAGACACTTATGATAATTCCACATAGGCAGCTAGGCATTTATACTGTACTTTTCTCTCAAAAATAATCGATAAAGTATGTGTATGCGATTTTATTCGAGAAGTATTTCATTAAAAAACCTTCATCGATACAAAATTTAAAAACTCCCAATTGATATCTACCTATATCAAGAAATAAGATGTTAATCAGAAGAGTTAAAGAAGAAAATTAAAGGTACCTATCAAACATTTCATGCAAATCAATGGAAAACAATATCCAAATTTCAAGAATAACAAGACTTCCTCAATGAAGTGAAACAAACATGTAATTAAACGGAGCAAAATACTTTTTATAACTTTATAGGTAAGTAAATCCCTCCTCGAGCTTAATTCTTTCAAAAATCAGGTTGGAATGAGAATAGATTCTTCAAACATCAAGAGCATATATGGAGAAACATGTATCTAAATATTTTATTGAATAATAGGGATCGAGCGAACAAAATTTCGGAAATAATTGAATACAACATTCCTTGTATCTGTAACCGCTCGCCGTTGAATCAGCTCACCTATCATTTAAACAAGAATAAGAGTTAATTTACTCATGACTCATAACAAATTAGTAAAACAGCAATGTTGTTTTTTTTCGTGGCATCCTCGAGAATTTCTATGAGAAATCAGAATCAACTTAGTAAATTCTTACGAAGAATTGAATTTTTCAAAGAAATATGTTAACGTTTGGTGAGACAAATAAGTTGTTTGATGTTTAGATGATGATAACCTAGGTTACTGACAGGTGGATGGAAACAATCCAACAACTATTTTCAGTAAATCTTCAATAATTAACTGATATTCAGTATTGTTTTGTTTTTGCAGCAAAGAAATATTCATAAAAATATGCACAAAACTCCTAACCGAAGACGAGAATATTGTGGAAACTTTTTGAATTGGTAACCGCCCAAGAGAGAAGGTAGACAACTTACCTGTTAATTTACTGGAGGTAATTTTGGTGGCAGCCCGCTTTAATCGAGTACTGCCTTTTATTTGAACTAATTTTTAAATTCCCATATAATTCACACTATACACTCATTTGAGAAAAGTTGCTACCGATTAACGCACTTGAAAACAGTCATCATTTCATTGAAAATGATCGGTATGACACAGACACGAAGAGGTAAATAAAGCTGCGACACACCTCTATCCACAGAATTCTACCTTTTCACGTAACACAGCGTTCCCGAGTTGAAAGCCGATGCACGAGTATGAAGGAGAGCGCGGACCGGTGACCTAACGAACATAGAATTCAAATTCATTCACAGAATTACATTTCCATTCCTCTCGCGCCTTCGACATAGTTGACTTACACTAGATAGACGTTGCCGATGTGACAGAATTTTCCTCGATGAAAACCTGTTCTGTTGCGCTCGTTCTAATTATCCGTTATCATTTCATCACGACGTCTGTATTTTCCGAATTTTGAGCCGAAAAAATTTTTTTCAGATCGCATGATCAGACCCATAGAAACCATAGAAAATCATAACTTTTAAACGCAAAAGCCTAGGGACTTGAAATTTTCAGTATAGGTTCGGATCGCGAATTTCGCGGTCATGTTCATCAATGCGCAAAATTCGACCATGGGTTCCGTAAATATAGCCGTTCAAACTATTTTTTTCCTGATATTTTCGGAACTACTCATTGGATTGGAATGAAATTTCGCACATAGATGATGAATAATGTATTTAAACTACGTGGGAAATTTTTTTCAGTACGCTTCACCAAGACCATAGATAGGTACCGTAGAAAATTCTAGCGAATTAAAATAAAAAAAAAATTGGTCTTCTAAAGCACTGACGTGAAGTCTGGATTTACGCCTTAGTTTGAAATTTTCTTTGACAGCTGTCAAAATCTTTCCAATTGGTTTCTAAAACTGGCAAATGCGAATCTACTTACAACGTGCATGTACGAGCGCTCAAAAGCTCCTGCCTTCACGGCAGTGCATTTCGTAATTGTTTTTAAATCATTTGTATTGGTTACCAAAATTTCACAAAAAATTTGCATCCATACCAGCGATAGATGCGAAGAGCTGGGTACATTTATGAGATTTGGTCAGGTGACCAAAGCCTTCCTCATATTTTCTTCAGTAATTAAAAGATCTAGTTGAGATTAAAAAAATTATTCCCCGAAAACTTTAGACATAAAACTCGAAAATACCATCCCGCGGGTTATGAAAATACAAGATAAATGTCATCTCAGAGAAATCCATGGACAGTTTGGCAACATCGCACAAATGGAAGATTAATAGTGACGAATAGGAAATGGGCATCAGAATCAAACATAAACGCTATAAATGTATAAATGGGAGCGAAGGTATATTATTTATGCGTCACATCCTCTCATTGTATATTAATTGTAATATTCGATAAAATATTTCATATTTTCCCCAAAATAGTGTTTTATTGTACCTCAATATCATCGAGGTACAAATTCGTTCATAACTTCAAAATGATAGAAAACTACTAACAGTGGAGCGATAGATAAAGTTGAAAGACAATGTATTTCATCGTATTTACCACATTACGAACCCCGAAGCGGCCTTTTCATCTAATTATGAACATAAGTTTCCGTACATTCCAGCCTTGCGACCTAAATCACATCAGTGAGGATTACGCTCAAAACTTTCTAAAATTATCGAAAACCTACAAAAGTGTTGTGGCAAAGAGGATTTTTTTTTTTTTTTTTTTTTTTTTTTTTTTTTTTTTTTTTTTTTTAGTCAGGGGGAATCCTCATGGACGAACTATCTCCGATAGATAGAACAGTGTGAGACTTCGTGTGAAGCACGACCTACTCTAACTAAACCTAACCTGCTGTTTTAGATTCCGGGCATTTATTACCTACTAACCTTTTGACTCTTCTTGTTCGTATCTCTATCACGATCTTTGTCGTGTGATGCTTGTGTTACCTATGAATTTGAATTTCATAGGAGTCTCTTCTTCTGGATGATTTAAATTGAGATTACTCAATTTCTGTTTCTACGTAGTTGATCTCTGGGTCTTTTGTGATAGGTGGGTATCCTAACCACATCTTCTGCGGGGTTGTAGTCAACTAGTCTTCTTAGCTCATCATTTGGGTGTTGACTTGCTTTTTCAAATATCTTCTCGGCCTTCTTTTTTAGGAAATCTGTGACAGTTTCCCATTCTAAGTCTCTGTGGATTTGTTGGTTTCTTACGAACCACGGCATATTCATTGCTGCTCTGAGCAGTTTATTCTCTGTTGCTTGAATCTTCTTTATATGGCTATTGGCTGCATTGCCCCATGCCGCCGAGCCATATGTTAGTTGGGGTCTTGCAATTGACTTGATCATTCGTAGTTTCGTGCTTTGGTTCATTTGGCTTCTTCTTCCTAGTAGTGGGTAAAGTCTACTCATTGCTGAGTTTGTTTTATCCACTGCATATTTTATATGGTTTTTCCATGTAAGCCCTTTATCTAGTTTTACTCCTAGATATTTGACTTCATTTTCCCATTTTATCTCTTCTCCATCTATCTGTAGGTTGGAATTAATTTCAAGTCTCCGCTTCTGTAGTAGAATAGCTTGGCTCTTTTTGCTATTTATTTGAATTTTCCATTTAATGAACCATTCTTCTAAATCTTCTAGTGCTTCTTGCAGTCTTCTGTGTATGACATCTGGTCGGCGATGTCTGAAGGCTATTCCCGTGTCGTCTGCATAAAGGGCTAGCAGATTCCTTGGGTTCTTAGGAATATCGTAGATATATATGTTGTAAAGCAGAGGTCCTAGAACTGATCCTTGGGGCACTCCTGCTTCTACTTGTCTGGTGGTAGATAATGTGTCGTCTATTTTGACATAAAAATTCCTGTTCCTCAGGTAGTTTCTTATTATCTTGCAGGTTTTGGTGGTGTAGCCTGCCATCATCATCTTGTAGGCAAGTCCTTCGTGCCAAACTCGGTCGAAGGCTCTTTCGACATCTAATAGCACTAATCCTGTGGCTTGTTTATTCTGAAATCCTTCAGTGACATATTCAGTGATCCTTAACAGTTGAAGTTCTGTGGAGTGATTTCTTCTGAATCCAAATTGTTCCGGTGGTATCAGATTCAGCGCTTCTGTTTCTTCATTGAGTCTTTTTGCAATAACTCTTTCGACAATTTTTCCAAGGGCTGACAGTAGACTTATCGGCCTGTAGTTTTGTGGGAATTTTCTATCTTTTCCTGGCTTATTGAACACAATTACTTCTGCTGTTTTCCATCTTTCCGGATAATATTCTGTTCTCATCACTGCGTTTGCTATATTGGTAAGCGCTGCTATTCCTTTTCTGGGCAATTTCCGTAACATAAAGTTTGTTACTTTGTCTTTCCCTGGAGCTTTCCTGTTTTTCAATTTCTTGATGATTTCTTTAATTTCCGTTGGTGTTGTTGGGTTTGGGATGGTATCGCCTTCCGGCGGTTCCAACATCAATTCTTCATTTCCTTCGACTTCTTCTTTTAAGTCTTCATTGTCATCGTCTTCTCTGTAGTTGATTCTGGCTTCTCGTTCTATTGCGTCAACAAGAGCTTCGGCTTTTTCAAGCTTTGAGTAGGCCATCCCATTAGCTCCGTGTAGAGGGGGAATTTCGGTTTTCTCGCGTCGTAAGCACTTTTGCATCTTCCATGCTGAGTGGTCTATGGTGTTTAGCTCTCTAACTCTTTGGTTCCATCTGTCTGTTCGCAGTTCTCTCAGTGCATTTTTCAGCACTTGGCTGTGTTTATTCAGCTCTTTCTTGTCTTCTTCTCTATGTGAAGTTCTGTAGTTCTTCCTAAGTTTTCTATTCCTCTTTATAAGCTCCTTTATTGCTTTTGGGGTTTCACCATGTGGATGTTTCGGGGCTGGCCTTTCGATTCTTCTGGTACTTTCCTCGTAGGCTTCTTTTATTCGGGTTTCTAATTTTTCAACTTCATCTTCTAGATCTTCAGGGGTTCTTATCTGTGGAATTTGAGTAATTTTCTCCTGGAGTATTTCACTGTACTTTTGCCAGTCTGTGGAGTCTTTCGTTTGAAGTTCTTCTGTTATCGGTCTGCGTCCCAATCTGAGTTCTATTGGGTTGTGGTCTGATGTGCCCTCTTCTATAGTATCAAGTGTGAAATCTTGGGTAATATCTTTCATTATGACGATATCTAATACGTCCGGTAGGCCATTACTTCTGGGCAGGTAGGTCGGAATTTCAGGTCCTAATACTATGGCATTTAGTTTTTCGGCGTACTTCTTAAGCTTCTTCCCATTTTGGTTTTCAGTTCTGCTATTCCATTCTCTTGATTTGCAGTTCATATCGCCAATAATGATTTTCGGGTAGTTTCCTTCAAGCATCTTCTTCAGATCTTCCTCTATTAAGTCGTTTTGGGGTGGTTTGTAGGCTGACGTAATTTTCATTTGTCCTCGATTCGTATTCACTATAATCGAGACGGCTTCTATTTTCCCATTATTTAGTATATCGTCAAAATAGTGGTCGATGTTCCTCTTGACTATTAGGGCTACGCCCCCTCCTGTACAATTTCTGTCATTTCTGTATATTTCATGGTCGGGAAATGAAATTCTATTTCTTGTAGATAGTCTCGTTTCTTGAATGGCTATAATATCCGGTTGTTTCTCGGATATTATTTCTTCTATTTCAGATCTACGGGCTCGTAGACCGTTTGCGTTCCATGAGACTATCTTAAGTTTGTTTTTATTTTCGTTAGTCACTAGCTCCATTAGTTGGGTTTAGTGAGTTTTCGGAACTTTTTGTCCATCTCTATTTCCAGGAATTTCATGAGCTTGCTCATGATATTTTTGGTGAAGGTATCTAGATCCTCGGTGGTTTCGGGTCCTTTCTTGTTGGTCTCTTCTTTCTTCTTTTGGCTGCTTTTCTTAGATTTTCCATTTTTTGGGGCTTCTTTCTTCTGCTCTTGTTTGAGTGGTAGCGTTTTCTTCTTCTTATCTCCTTCCTTCTGTTCTTGTTGGACAGTAGGCATCTTTTTCTCTTCTTCTTTTCTTGCTTTGGTCGCAGTCTTCTTTTTGGTCACCAGTTTCCACTCGCTACATCCTTTGTAGCTGGCTGGGTGACCTGTTTTTCCGCAGAGCGCACAGGTAGCATTTCTCTCCTCGTTTTCTCTTGTTAGCGTACAATCTTTACTATTGTGCGCTCCAGAGCATTTAACACATCTCCATGGGAATGTGCATTTACTTTGCGCATGTCCGTAACGTTGACATCTATGACATTGGCCAGGTCCAATGCTCTTTTTCTTCGGCTCTACTACACAATTTATACCGTAGAGCTGTTTCACTTCGAATACCTTCTTATTTTGGGTTTTCACCAAAAATAAGGGTATTGCCTTCTTGGTTTTGTTGGATGTCATCCTTATGACATCCGCGTCGGTAACGCCTTGCTCGGCTAAGTCTTCATTGATGATGGTAATATCTGCGTCTAGTGGTAGATATCGTACCACCGCGTAGATTTTCTTTTCTTCTTCCCTTTGGAGCGTGTAGAATTCTTTTCCCTTTGACTCGAGGAATTTCGTCATCTTCCTGTGGTCATCGGGGGATTGAGGTACAACACGAATGCCGTCCCTTACTGTGGTCGCTCTTTGATAATTTATACCTTTCGCTTGCATTTCTCTCGACATTTGAGTCCAGTCGGCAGTGCCCTTCAAGGTCACTGGTGGGACCTTTTCTTTCCTCGGCTCAATTGGAATAAAGACTCCAATTTCTTCGGCGGGTGCAGAAGAAGCTTCTACTGGGCGATTCACTTTTTGCAGCGCTGCAGTGTATGTCATTTTCTTAGCTGGCTCTCCTGCAGCTATAATACTCCTTCCGGGTTGTCCTATGGGGGCCTCTTTTGCTGGTGCGGGGGTTGACACTCTCTCTTCTGTTCCAGAGGAGAAGCCATTTTCTTTTCTCTTAGCCCGTTTCCGCGGCTTCGAGGGCTGAGACATTTCTGCTCTCAAGGATTTCACCTCATCTGATAAAGTTTTAAGACTCTCCGTCAAAACTTTCAGTTGACTCATGAGGCTGTTGATCTGGTCCTTCTGTTCTTTTATAATCCGATCTTTTTCGGATTCATCATTAACTTCTTCTTCTTCAATATCCATATCGGATATTTCTTCATCCGATAAGTTTTCTGCGTCGGATTCTCTGTCCTCATTTGCAGAGTCGTATTCCGACATTTTGTCAGAGTGACTCAGCAAAACAACACTTAAACACTTTTTTCACTTTTCACTAAATTCACTTTTGTCTCTTCAATGTAAAATTATCTGTGGAACCATCGATCTAAACCTGGACTCAACACAGTTATTTCTTCGATTCTATACGAGGTTATCTAGAACTAGACTACCTGCATAATAAAATTTGTTAGTTCACTTGGCACACATGCGCATTTCTCAATACGTCTGCACTCCTCGAGGGTTCAATCGCTACTGGCAAAGAGGAAAGTTTCAAAAAAGCTATTTATAAGAATTCAGGTGTTTCGAGGAGTTCCCTATAACTGTCAAATTTCAAAATTATTCAGTTATAAAAATGTCAATAAGGAAGAATCATGGAGTAGGTGACATCTATTTTTAATCGTTTGAAATACCCGAGGGGTGAACAACAAAATGTGTGTGTTTATATGGGAAAAGTCTGAGATATTTGTATGATTGTAAGTGATATATTTAGATGATAATTTATGGACAATTGTTTCAAATAAACTGTATACGAGCTGAAAATGCAGCGGATTGTAAGAAGTACTGTGAGAATAATGTGCTCTGTTCCTCAACACTCATCACATAATATAGTTCTTCAGAAATTTCGTTGCATAAATTCCCGTTGAATCCCAAGGCAGTTAAAAAATCTTGAAGATTGAGAAACGCATCTCAAAGAATATGTTAGTTTGCAGCAAGCACTTCCTGAAAGATGGTTTTTGTTGTAAGTTCAATAATTTTCTATAATATAGTGGTCATTTGCTATCACATTCACGTTCACCCACATAATCATAAATGTCCGAAGTGGTTATCTCGACTTTCACAGGCATTATTATTAATAACGCAATCTTATAAAAAATATTGGATTTACTTGTTATGAATGACAGAATAATTTTGATCCCCTTTCGGCCCGACATCTTGTGATTTTCAGCGCCATCTAGCGGTTCGTGATTTTTCCCTATTTTGTGGAGGAATGTTGTGAGTGAATGGTTGAGCGTTGCTATGCAACGTTGATTTGATAATTAAAGTTGACAGTTACCTCAGGTTTATTTACATTTGTTGTTGGTTTTTGAATTGAGGTCTCGCGAAAATGGGATTGAAATGCCACTTTATCGAGCCCTGTGGTTCTTGGAGTTTCGATCGCGACCTTGGGTCGCGTCCCGGGAAAAAAGCCTTATTCCATTCCTAGCGGTTTTTATTATTGGAAATAAAGCTAAAGACCATAATATTTGTGTTCCAACTCGGAGACCTGATGTGAAATGAGACAACTATAATGAGCAAACTATTTATTATTGGATATAAACCAAAAGCATATTAGAACATCTCACTATTTAGACTTAAAGATCTAGTGTGAAATAAGACAAAAGTTATGACCCAACTTTTTTTACATGAATTCATAACAGTGATAACAATGACTGAGGTTTGATCCGTTGATAAGAAAAAAAATGATACTTTCCAGAACAAACCCACAGATTCTGATAACACCAACTCAAAAAGTACACTGCTCACTTGAGTTTTGATTACCAATACAATACAGTGATTATTTCTATCAAAACAAATCCATATTCGAACAACCAATGTCCAGAACATCATCATATTTGACTAGACCGTCTTCCATTTGTAATGTTCTTTTATCATCTACTGGTTTCATTTGCACGGTAGAGGCCAGATTATCAAGTCCATCGCTGCTGTTTTCGTGACAATCAGTTTCCGGGGTAGGAGGGGGATTTATAACATCGCCTTCAGAAGCTTCTTTCAAACGTCGGTTTGCCATCAGCAGCTCTGCATGGGAGAGTAATTCTGGTAGAATTTTAGCCCTTTCTCTATCTGTAATGACAAGAAAAATATAGGTTCTATTTCAACATTCTGCATCTTGATAACAAAGAATTTTGGAGAATCTTTTAAAATCACTTTTAGTAACTCGTAACTTTGAATTGTAGAAACGTCCACAAACTATATAACATATTCAACTGACCTCTTTGTTCCTTCCATTTCTGAGCTTGTCTCTTTTTCTTCTCCTTTGAATCTCGTCTTCTTTCTTCAATAAATATTGCTGTTTTTTGCTTTTGATCTATGCTATCGTCCATTTTCAAAAGATGAAAGAATACACCACCTGGAGTTCTACGCCTGGTGAAATTCTGAAAGAATTTTGGGGAAATAATTTATTTGTTAGATTAAGAAAGATCCTTACCATCACGGACATGCCTCCATCTGCTTCAATTTCTTGAGTCTTCTTGAATACCTCGAAGCATTTCTCTTTTCCAATCGAATTCAGAGATCTCACTTGAAAGGAAAAGAAATTGATAATTTCCAACTATTTTCACTAATTATCATGATTATCTTGGGGACAGCCAGAATTATATGTACGTACTGTTTACAGAAAACAGGTACTCACCTATTAAGTCTTCTTTCAGTTCACATAACTTATTTGCCATATCTTTAGCTATTTCCTCATCAGTACTTTCAATAGTTGTGTTTAGATCTAATATAACTCGACTAGCACCTAAAATTGATTTATTGTCATAGGAAATATGTTTCATCCCCAAATTTCCAATTGAAAATTCATTCAAATTGTTGATACTATCATGTAATTTGCATAACCATGTTTCAAAAATATACCTCTGAATTCCATTTATCACAATGAAATAATATCAAAATATTGAAAAAAATATATCTACTGGCTCAATAAATATTAAGATAACTAATTTCCTATGAATAATCTCGAAATATATTGAAACAATCGCATACTTAGGTATATCAAGGAAATGTGTTTATACAAAAAAAACTTGATTATGAAAAACATGTGGTATTTCTTTCATCAATAATTCAATGAGTATTCTTTGAAACAAATGAGATTGAAAGTCGTGTAGCATAAAATCCTTTTTTTTTTTGATGAAAAATATATATTCACTAAAGCTCAACTAGTGTGTTCGAAAAAATTCTGTTCCTTACTCACCTTTGCCAGTTTCAATTTCATCATTCCTACTTTGGTTTCCCAGTCTGAGATGTACATTTTTCCTATCTTCCCTTGTTCTTTTGTTACAGTTACCATTCATCTTATATGATAATGTATAGTCATAAGTTTCAACATCACGAGATCTATCCTTCTGAGTCACATCGCAAGTATTCAATGTTTCCGATAATACATCTTCTTGCACTTTTGTTGTCCATATATCATACTTTTTCTTTTTGTTCGGCACATTACTAATTTTCGGTTTCAATTTTATTTTCGGCCTTTTAGTCTTAGAATTCTGAACATTCGAATCATCACTATCTACATCACTTGAATTATCTTGCTCTTCGCTCTCGGAATCTTGGATAATAGGCTGGGAAACATTACTATAATTTTGAGGCCTTTCCAGTGGGATATATTCATCGGACGAATTAGAAGAAATCTGAAGGATACACAAATATTCATTTAGTATACTTGGGTGGTGATAAAAGTGAGATGACATTAAAACCTTAATTTTCATATTGATTAAGTATGAATGCTAAGTTAGAAATCACTCTTATTCACAAGTCAAGTTAGTTTAATTGTCAACACTGACCTCACCATCCTCCAATTCTTCCATGATAATCTCGTCTTGGGTCTCCATTATCTTCGATAATAACCGAAGAATAATTATTATAATAAATTATTTGTAAATGTGCAGAAACTTGAAAATCCTTTGAAAACAAATTAAACTACCATAAGAGATCATAGATTTTTGCGACCACATAACACCAAAAAGTTGTTTTTTTTTGTAATGTTAATAGTTCGTTAGTTGTTCAATAGTTCAATGTTTGATAACATCATAGACATATAGGCCATAGATAGACAGATGTCAAATGTGAGATAGGCGCTTTCGTTTTAGGGTTATATTAATAATAATTTAGTTTGTTACTGTTGGTTAGTGACGTTATTGTTCTTTATTTGTTATGTTGTTAGACTTGAGGCGGGAGAACTAGGGATTTCACACTCTCCTTATCACAAATCAGTCACTCTAACGAGTTTACTGTTTCCCTAGTTTCCTGAAAGTGAAGAAGCATTTCAAAGTTCAGTTAGTCCATGTTTATATGGCGAAATAGGTACGTTAATATCTAATATAATTTATCATCATAAATTCAACGTCAACTCTTTGTAAGACACTAGTTCTATTTAGATTTGAGTCGATTTTTTTACATTCAAGTTTAATTAGAACTATGTAACAGCTTTTTATATATCCGTAGATACATTAAATATAAATAGGTATGCCACCTAAAAGGATAAAGCAAGTTGAAACTCCTGAAGGAAGCAAACAAAGAGTGATCACAGATTTTTTCAAAAATTCTGCATCTAAAAGAGAACTTTTTATTGATGATTCTATTAGACCAAAGATCTCCATCGTCAAAGGAAAATTTGTAGATACTGCCTCTGATGATGACTCAATTTGTCAAGTTTCAATGAATAAGGTTTCTTTACCTTATCCAATCTTTCCAGGTGACGGTGAGTTGAAATCATCTATCAATTGGATATTGATACTTTACAGTCGAGTTTATTTTGGAACAAATTGCTCCTTTTCATTTTATTCAATACTTTATAAACAAAAATTGAAGAACTAAAATCTATTTGATTTGAATTAAATTCACAGAAGATTCTGATGACAGTGTAAAGAGAAGTAATAAGAAAAAGGATTTGTTGCCTGAACTAACTGAAGACGGGCTGATAAGTCAATCTGTCGTGAAAAATATTAATAAAGATAACGCTGTTCTAACAATGATGCAGTTAAACAAACCTTCAACTAGTAGGCTAGAGGACGAACCTGCTGCAACTTCTACACCTTTAAAAACAATAACAAGCTTGAACAGTACAAAAGTTTCAAATTCCAAAAGGACGAATGAATCAGAGGATTTAACATCTACCAGAATTAACACGAGTTCTGATAGTACCCTGATATCAGAATCGGCAAATGTGAGCATTTTAGAAAATATCATGTTAACACCGAAGAATTCTCACAAAGTTTCATTACGTGAGTATAATTTTTTATATTACTGCTAGCTAAAACTAAGCTAAGCTTTGCTTCAGCTGAATTTATACAGAGCCCGCAAGGGTGATCATGTTATTTCTCAATATGAATTCAGCTCGAGTTATTGTTTATGTTTTCCACAATATTCTGGCCTCTAAAGCTTAGCTCGATTGAATATTTGCAAAATCTTGAAGCCTTCACTTTGCAGCTGATAAAAATGTGTGTGAAGGAGAATCACCAAGTAAAAGATCAAAATTGAATGCAATGACAGAAGATGGAAAGTTTGTGGAATTCAATTTGGATGTAAATGTCTGTGATGTCACTGTTCACAACACCCCACATTCATCAAAAATACTGGATTATCAATGCAAGACATCCTCATCACCATCCAGTATATCGCGAGGCAAAACCAATTACCAAGCTACCCCAAAAAAAACAACAAAAAGAATCAGAACTCCAAAAAAATCACCGAATAAAACAAGTAATCACACTTTGAAAAAATCACCAGCAAAAAAAAGAACAAAAGGTTCACCTAACGAATCTAAAAATAGTCCTGGTACTAGAATGAAACCAGAAGAAGAAGACGAGAAGCTCAATTTGACACAAATGGAACTATTAAAAAGATTATTTGAGAGTACTTTGCAGGATAAAGATAAAAAAGAATTACTGACAACAGAAGATATTGATGTTATTGAAGAATTTCTGAAATTGGATGTGAACCACCAATACTTTCTCATGAAATTATTTCTTTACCAACCCTCATGGTATAATATGATAAAGTTTTGCAGTAAGATAAAGCTTGATCAGAAATTATCTCCTGAAGAAATCATCATAATGTATGAATACCACAAAAATAACCGATTTGTTTATACAGGTGAGACAATTTTCTTCCTTATAGAGGATGTCCCAGAAGTCGACGTCAAGCCAGAATCGGGTAATAGGCTAAGTCATTATAGTCATCAGAAAAATATAAAAAATGCCGTGTATTTTTCAAAGTATATTGCATTTTACTTATTCGAGGAAATGCACACCATGTGATGATTTTTAAACTACATTTTGCCACAAATCTATACTTTTTTCTAATTTTATTTTTCCTATGATATCCTGAATAGTAGTTAACTTTTGTAGCTGTTTACAGAACTCATTGAACAATATTTCTTGAAACATTGAATAAATGTTCTTTTTACTTCTTTAGGGTCATTTTATAAACAGGTTGTTTTTAAGGCGACTCTTTTCCTTTTTTTTTACCAAAAGAGATCATTTCACTGGAAGTTGATCATATAGAATATTCAAAAATAAGAAAGTCCAAAAAATCTTGGGCATTGATATCTTAATACTAATCTGGATCGTGTTATCTCTCTGTTAGAGAATTTTGATTACCGAACCAAAATGTCGGATTAAAGGAGATTCAAAATTCAGAACAACTTTGAATTTGATTATAAGAGTGGCCCTTCTACTAACGCAAAATACAACTTGATCCTTTCTTTCAGATCTCGCACAGTTGAGCACAGATGAATTGCTCAATATTCTTTTGATTGGAGATATAAAGCTAATTGTGAGTGATTTGAAACTCAAGAAAAAAAATGGAACAAAGGCGAGCATCATACAATATCTCAAACAAAATTGTAAAACACAATCAACGTTAACAATTAAGAAATCATCGGAAGATGTTTTAAAAGATGCTGCCAAAAAAAAATTGGGATTTTGTATAAAATTAAGAGAAGATACAAGATCATCTTTTAATAAAGCCTATGTATTGCAAACATATGGTAATCTGGCCTACTGTGAGGATGTGCAAAAATATTTAAAAGATATTGGTTATAGTAAGATCATCTGTCCAGAGTATGACATTGAGAATTTCACTCCATTCAAAACGAAGGAACAATTCTCAAGGTAAAATTTGAGTTTTTTTAATGTGAATCTTGAATTGTTCCCAAATGCTGATATGATGAAAGCTGATACATCTGAAAACTTTCAACTTCAATTTTTATGTTCATTGTGTGAAACTTATAGTTTTTGGGGACTTGTAAATTGTACATGGTTTGATATATCCATTTTTTCATTTGTAGGTTTTATGAAGCTATTTTGATGAAAATGGAACTAAATAAAAATAATGTTGTCACTAAAAATCTTTGTGAAGATGCTTTCAACAAGCTCCAATTTATTGATGATGATGCGTGAGTATGAAATTTGGTTTTATAACATTCCTAGCGGAGTAACCCAAAATCGCAAGGGCTTACTTACTTATATTTCAGGTTGTTTTAAAAAAGTCAAGCACTTCCTAATTTTCCCCCTGAAGACGGAAAGAGTAGATATCGATAGTACTCGCTTCCAGCGGAATTCCACCTTTAATGAATAATGTAGGAAGCAATTTGAACACCTTGACTATTTCGTTCTCGTCAGATACACATAATTAAATATTTATATTTTTGACATTATCCCCATTCGATTGAATGAAATGAGTAGTCAATCAGTTTTATTTTTTCAAAATATTGCAGGAAATGGAAAAGACATCTACCCGATTATTTGCGAAAATTCTCTGCAGAATATCAGTACATCTCCATTTTGAAGAGCGGCATCAAAAAATTGAACCAAAGTCCCGATGATGTTAAAGTTTGGCTGGAATTTTTGATTAAGAATTATCCGACAAACCACTCAATAGGATTTTGGTTCAAACAATTAACGCATATAACGCTGAAGAGTTTCAAAGATTATGAATCTGTAAGTGATGGCGGTAATTGGAAATTTCAGGAAGTTAATGAGTTTGTTTTAAGGCTGCGAAAATAGCCATCGAAGCCCTTGAATTCAATAAGAAAGAGAATATTTTCGATTCCTTACAAATATTGGAATTAAATCGCATAGCTAATAAAATAAGAACCACGAAAGTCTACAAAGTATGTGTTCTTTACTGTGACCAATTAGCTGCCCTTGCAAAGTTACCGGTTGACCCAGATATCTTCCCGAAGAAGGATATTAAGGGATGTACTGACAGAAGGTGAGCAATATTTTTTGAAGCAGTTTGAACATTGGATATATATTCATCATGAAGCGTAATCAATTATCTTGTATGTATTTTTAGTGGAACAAAAAGTGGAAAGAGAGTTTACTCTTACAGGGATGTAAATAACGAAGTCACTTACGGAAGTGTCGAGAGCATTGCGTTGAAGCATTATTCAGATGATGAAAATTATGAAGGTATCCATTGTGAAGGAAAATTCATTACGATTCTTTTTAACCTATTATTTTGGGATATAATCTATGAATATTATGTGCCAATGACTTTTATATCCAAATTACAATATGCACCATTAGATATGTACAGTGATACTTTTTATGGTAGCAGAAAAGAAGAAATTGACTTGCGCTTGAAGGATATTGCTAGTGATTGGTCTGAGGAAAAGTTGGAAAACTTTCTGAAAGAGAAATGGAGGAACCACTCGCATGAAAAATCAATTGCAGATCTGGAAGGTTTAAATAAAGAACTGGATGAGATAGTAATAATGTTTCACTGCATCAACAGAAATGTTCTGGCTAAAATTTTGGGGCGCTTGGTTACTAATTATGGTAAATTTCGCAGTGGTTTACCAGATTTGTATTTGTGGAATCAAGAATTATCGGAGGTTTGTTATTTTTTTTCTTCATAATGTTGTATAAATTTTTGTTAATGAATAAAATTTGGATAAGATTTACAAATTGAAATTAACGAATTCTCAGTGGTTGTTTATAAATCTAGTTGTATAATCACACTACTTAATTTTGACACAAGATTTAATGCGTTCTTATTCGAGAGTTATTAAAAATATTCAATTTCAGTGCAAATTTGTAGAGGTCAAAGGTGAGGGCGACACCCTCCAACCGAATCAAGTTCTATGGATAAAACATCTTCTTGATGTAGGAGCAGCAGTGGAAGTCTGTCATGTTTCAGGTAAATATTCTAGCAAGCTGTCGCAACAACACTTGACATTTATAATCTCAAAAACCCTGGATGTAATTTAGTTCGAATTAAATGCTTGTAGACTCATTTGAAAACGCATTATTCTGGTGGAATATTATCCATGAACATTAACATAAAGAATCTTGGAAAACACTTCTGGAAAAATTATTCACAATTCAAAATTTGGTAGAGCAGACGTTTTGATGTCACATATTGTAGATAAAATCATGAATTGAATCGAATTATACAGTTTTTTGAGCGCTCGTTCTACTTACATTACATAGGGCTATTTCATTTCGTCACGATGACTGTATTTTACGAATTTTGAGCCGAAAATGGTCTCAAGGTTCGACTCACTGATGACGAATCCTTCAAAAATTCCAGTCTGTATACACGATAACACTCGAACGGAACGACCTAGAAAATTGAAATTTTCAGGATAGGTTCGAATCTCGAATGCTGCGGTTGAATTCGTTATTGGGCAAAATTCGACCAGTGGTTCCGTAAATATAGTCGTTTGAAATTTTGTTTTCTTTATCATTTCAAAACTGCGGATTCAATCGTGAAGACATTTTGTAATTCAATGATATATTCAAGCTACATTTTTTCCAGATCGCATAACTAGAACCATTTTAAATTCCAACAAATTATTGAATAATAAAATCTATATTTCTGTAACAGCTGATTCAGCATGATTGACAAAGAGCTGCTGTCATTTTTTTGACAGCTCTCAAAATTTACTTCAATTGGTTTCTAAAACTGGAAAATGCTACCAAAAGGTGGATGAGCGAGCACTCAAAAGACTTCACGGCAGTGCTTTTTATAATTTTTTTAATTTCATCACAAACTTTCGTGTATGATGAAATATTGCATCCATCTGTCATTAATACAAAATTCAATAAATTCAGGAGTTGGTGCCAAGAAAAAATTGCTGAAGGAATATGATAAAGGAGAAAATACTATATAGAGTATACTACCGAAAAAGAAGAATGAGGAGTGACTGAATAGCTTCAATATCTCCTCCGAGGAAGAAATGGAATCCAAGACATTAATGATTGCTATCAGAATTATATTGTTATTTTTGGACCATATTTTATATATTCTATTTGAAATAAAGTTTTATAATTTGTAGATTCTTGGATATGATTATCCAAAAAAGATTTACAACCTGAATCAACACACATACTTTTAGTATTTCCTTGTTCAGTTATACCACACATTGAGATCTCGATCTTTGATCAGCAGTGTTCAGGAAATTTTATCTTGCCTCAAATGGTGATTTTAAGCCATCAAAATATATAACTTGGGGATATTAGGAGGGTTATACCCAGAAGGAATAATTTCTTCCAACTTGATTTTCTTGCAAAAAGTGTTTTTCAAGTTTTTGAGAAGAAACCGATGATCAAGGAGGAACAGATATGAAATCCCTTACTCTTTGCATATTTTATTGAATAATATTGACAACGCCATAAATGGTCAGATTCCGTCCAGAACACATTCATAATAGTAGATAGAGTTTATTCAAACTGATTCCCAATAAAAACACTTGTAATGTAAATATAAAATAATAGTATGCGTAAAAATACAATGCAAAATTCTGATAAAAACTATGTCTTATTAGCTAAACGTAACACATGCAAAATAACTTCATCAACAGTTTGATTGTTTAAGAGAGATTTCACAGCTTCATCATCTATAACGGCTGTAAATAACAACTTGGCATTTTCTCTCAACCTTCCGATGTAATCGAAATCTTCATCTGAAACTGGCTCATGTCCACATCTTCTTATTACGGCGCCAAGTACTTTATCAACCGGTGTATCGGGGTAGCCAAGTTCTTTCAAACATTCGTCGTCAACTAATAGAGTTAATAATTCCTTTATCGATTCCGTCAGTGTGAACTCATTCCAAACAATACTTTCGACTATACTTTTCTGATCCTGTTCGGCAGCTTCCGAAATAGCACCCAGAAGTTGCTGTTGGAGCCTCTTCTTCTCAGCCGATATCATTATGTCTTCCAGGAAATCCCGATGTCTAGCCCTCATATGTCTCATTAAGCAATCTTGTCTTATGAAAACCCTCCCGCAATATTCACAAGTACATGGTACCTCCTTATTGTGAGTTAATTTATGGAGCTTGAGAGAGGATTTGACGGAGAACGATTTATCGCATACTTCACAAATAAAGGCTGAAATAAGAATATCGTTAATGTCATCATCCATTTAAAATTAGCCTAGTTGGAAAAGGACGCAGAAAAATTATGGTCAATCCAGAAGCCTGGAGAATTGAACCAGAACTTTAGAAATTCACTTACGTCTTGCTCCAGTATGTTGTATAGTGTGCCTGGACAGATCTTCCTTTCTGAAAAAGGTCTTATCGCATTCCTTGCAATGCAGTGGCTCAGCTCCTTCATGCATATATTTGATGTGAGTGGTAAGTCTCAATTTCCTATTGAAACCTCTGTTACAATATTGACAGATATAGGCGTTTTCACCTGTATGATGAAATATATGTGCCCTTAATTGAGCTGCCTGAAAAATGAATTAATACATCTCCATAAATGTCCAATTTCAACTAAATACAAGGTTAATTCAAAGCGCGCTTGTTTTTAACAGAACGCAGAGTCTTACTTCATGCCAAACATCGAATAGAAAAAGAAATTTATAATTTGTAGAACTAGCAATTTCAAACCTACTTGTATGAAACTTTTTCCACAGAACTTGCAGGAGTGCGGTTTTTCCCCTGTGTGTATTCGAACGTGCCTATTCAAAGTTTCTTTTGCAGCAAATCGATTTGAACAGAATTTGCACTCGTAAGGCTTCTCTCCTGTATGGACCCGCATGTGTTTCTTCAATGCTCCAGTTGAAGGAAATTTTTTGTCACATTGTTCACATGCATAGGGTTTTTCACCTAGAAAATTAAGAGTAAATATTCAAGTCTTAGATGGCAATTGTACAATAATAAAGGTGGGCGTTAACTTAAAAAAATGGCCAAATACGTTTACGTATGTGCAAGCATCCCGTTCAAACGACTGCAAATTCGATCATTCTTTTTTAGTTGTGTTCATTATTATCAAGGTTTATAGTGTTTATGCAACGAAATATTTCCGAGAAAACCGTACGGAAAAGAAAAAATGGCTTTCCTTTTTCCTCCGACCAAGCGAACAACGATTTTGACAAATAGTGAAGTTGATCGTGTTTCTAGAAATTAGAACTTAGAAGTTTATAACTATGTCTGATATACAATAATAATTTTCATCCAAAAGGACCAAAGGACTCATGAAATGTAAATCTAACCCAATCAGTTTACACAAGAAATCGATTTGAAAAAGGACGATTTTTGACACCTCGAGAAAATCCGAAATAAATCACGTCGATCAAAGATATTTCGTGACTTTTCTCCAGGAATTAAAAATCGTCTTTTAACCCATCGTCGAAAATTATCAAGACTCGATCAATTCAAGATGAATTTGAATAAATGGGACTAGAAATGGATGTTGGCGGGTAAATTTGAGGGCATATTCGAATTTCAAAATGTTTCCGGCAAGATGAACGTTAATTCGGTCCGATTCAGAAGATTAAGATAAAGAAATTGAGGTAAGTAAGTATTTAGAACGTTATTCCACCGTAATAATACGTATTTGAAACAACATTAGAGGGTGAGGGTGTTGGTAAGGTTAAGGTCAAGGATGAGGAAAAGGGTTAGGTTAGGGTTAATAATAATAATAATCCAACGTATAGCTTAGCCACAGCAACGCGTGGCCTGGTCTGCTAGTACTTAATAAAAGAAAACCAAATTTCGCCATTTCAATCTATTATATAAATTTTGTATCCTACCAGTATGGGTCCGGACATGTACGTTCAGTAGACCCACCGACGAGAATTCTTTGCTGCAGAATTGACACTGTCGACCTGATTTTTCTTTCTTGATTCCCGTAGAATGGGTTCTCATATGTACCTTGAAGTTATCTCGTCTGTAGAATTCTTTAGAGCAAATCTGAAAAGCATTGGGAATAAATAACAACATTTTCACATGAATATCTAGTTGAGAAGAGTTTTCGAAAAATGTTCCTTCTTCGAATCCTATTGAATGAAATTAACGTAACCTGAAGAAAAGTGTTTTGATTGTTTCCACCATGAAAAAGAGCTCCACAATACATATAATTTTTGAATGGGAAGGACATGTTTGCGATATATCTGAGTTATCTTATGAATTTGAATGGACTCAATATTAGTGATTAAACCACATTAATCAATAAATATCATACCTTACATTTGAACATGGGGTCAGCTTTGTTGCCCCCACACCCAGATATTTGCAGATGACGCTCTAAATGGTACTTCCTAGTGAATTCTTTGTTGCAAACACACTTGACCATTTTGAAACTGTGGGTTTGCAGATGTTGCTTGAAGTCTTCTTTTCTTGTGCAAGAGAATTTGCATTCCGAACATTTATAATTATTTCCTTCAGGGTGTTCCAAGCTTGTATGACGATCAAGAATGCTCTTCTGAATGAATAACTTGGAACATATTGTACACTGATGATCGCCGACCTGTGAAAACTTATTTCGTTAAATACACTGCTGCCACTAAGAATTAAATGAATTTGGCATTAACTGAGGATCCCCTAAAGTATTCTTGGAAAACCTACTGTAGTTATCAGTTCATTACTATTTTATACTCACGGTATGTGTATTAGAATCGAGTGGATCTCCACAACATGCACAAATCTGGAGGGTCAGAGGATCATCTTCACAAACATCAGTATATGGATGACTTATAATTTTATGCCTCTTAAGTCCCTAAAACACAGAAAATTGTGAAAACTTATTTTGGAGTTTGTAAAATATATATGTACTCACAACAGCAGTTTTGAATGATCTTTTACATAATAATATGTTGCACTCAAATTCACTTGACTTTGGAGATTTTTGCTCTAGCATTTCTTCTCTAATTTCACTACATGTTGGCTTTTCTTCCTCTTCCGTCTCCGGATCATCGCACGTTTCCGTTTCTTCCATATATTCTTCAATAACAATCTCATTGACTGGGTGTTGACTACTAGATTCCTCTGATTCAATGAAATACTCTTGAATTGTATCTGGAGAATCAAACTCACCCCTAAAAATATGAAGGAATGAGTTTTCAATTATAAGCCAATGCTGAAATTTAGAGTACCGACCTTACAATATACGTTCCAACTATTTGTTGCTCATTATCTACAACTAGGTTGTGATCCGAATTATTGTCATCATAAGCTCCAATAATAACTGCATTCGATAGGTCTTCAGTTTCCATTATAACATTCCTAAGTTCTACAGTTTCTAACTCGCAGTCCTCCTCCTCCTCCTCATCATCATCATCATCAGTGTCAGTTTCAACTTCATACTTTACATTTCCACTTTTTTTTTCATTTTCGTCTTCCATTCTTGAAGTTACTGTGTCCTTATCATCAAAATATAAATTTCGCGCTTTAGTTTGATATAAAAGTATATTTATGTACCTAAAATATTCGTTTGTTAATTTTGGATTGCCTACCTATTTTATCGTCAGTTTGCGCCAAGAAGAAACAAAAATTATGTGACTTTCATTGCACTACGTAAGCAGTTGTCCTTTCAGGTCCACTACCGTTTAGATTAGAAAGTAATTGAGGTTATTAGCCTTACCTCAACTGCCCGTCAGTACGACGAAGAACAAAATTTCCACATTAATTATTGAGTATATTTAAACGTGTCCAAGATTGAATTTGCTGGTAAGTTTTTGAGTTGAAAAAAGTAGTATTAAAACTTATACTAAAACAAAAACAACACCCCTGATGATTTGTAAGCAGACAACCGAGATTACTTCCAAGCATCAAATATGGAGATCAATGGAAGTCTATATTGAAACAGCAAGGGGCGAAATTTCATAGAATATTATTATTATTTTTTTTGACGGATATCAAATGAGCTCTCAGATTTCGAATATATGTCTTAGAATATATAATGGAACTTCAAATGAAGAATGATGTAATAATATATGACACAAGCGTAGCTCTATTCTGAAAAGTCCATACCACTCTTAATTTTATTTTATAGGGAAGAATCACGGAGTGGGCGACATCTACTTTTAATCGTTTGAAATACCCGAGAGGTGAACAACAAACCAACACGTGTTTGTTTATATGGCAAAAGTGTGAAATATTTGTATGATTTCGAGTCATTTATATATCGAAAGTGATATATTCCGATCATAATTTATGGACAATTGTTTCAAATAAACTGTATACGAGCTGAAAATGCAGTGGATTGTAAGAGTTAATGTCGGAATAAGATCCCGAAAAATGTGCTCTGTTCCTCAATGCTCATCACATAGTTCTTCTGGAATTTCTTTGCATAAATTCCCGTTGAATCCCAAGGCAGTTAAAAAATGGCATCTTGAAGATTGGGAAACGTATCTCAGAGAATATGTTACTTTGCAGCAAGCACTTCCTGAAATATGATTTTTTTTATCGTAAGTTAAAAATTTTCTATTATATAGTGGTCATTTGCAATCATATTCACGTTCACCCACATAATAAAAAATGTCCGAAGTGGTTATCTCGACTTTCACTTTTCATTTTTATTATTAATTCCGCAATCTTATAAAAAATATTTGATTTACTTATTATGAATGACAGAAATAATTTTAATCCCCTTTCGGCCCGACATCTTGTGATTTTCAGCGCCATCTAGCGGTGCATGATTTTTCCCTATTGAACGTTCGATATCAATGGCCCATAGTTCAGTTGTCTGATTGTCCGGCAGGGGGGGAAAAGCTTTCGATATTTTATGGATATTTTGATAGTGAAGGTCTAAATTGTATTGAACATGTAGGTAGTATAGAAAACTATCGAGTTTTTGATAAATATATTCTCACTGACACATCGAAATACATCATTTCATAATACATCGTGAACTTTTATATACAAAGCGAACAACCTATGCATAGGTACTTAAAATAGGAAAATAAATACCGTTATATATTATGTCCCAATCAGAACAATTTTAATCCTACTTCATTTCAACCATATAGAAGAAGATTTCTCTAGTTTCCAGTACCTAATATGTCCTCCATATATGTTTGAAATTACTTCTCTACATTCCTCCATTCTTTAATTTTCTGCCTTCACAATAACTAAACTAGAGGAGATTTGCGATGAGTGTTAGCCATCTTAGTTTGTTATCGTCCAAACAAAACCATCAAATTTTCCAAGCAGTAGAAAATTTCTGGAATAGGATACTCTCTATTTTTCCTCAAACTCAAATTGCCTTTACACCTATGTTATTCAATATTTAAGAATCCTATATATTTGTTTGTTTTCTGATTTTCTTGAGTTGTAATGGGCCAAATCGGATGAGGAATTTGGTGGCATGTTAAATTCCTTTGTGTTGGCATCCGTGAATATATGTCATCAATGTCAGTTATCATCGAAGATTATTATTGATATTGATGTTCTACTACAAAATGAAGAATAATATAAATGACACCCAGGGATACCAACGCAAAGACCAAAAACAACATGCCACCATAGCGATTCTTATCCGATAAACTCGACTGATATGTGAGGAAAATTTATGTACAGATCGATTAAAATGTCGTCCAAGAAGTGAACTCTTCAGTTTATGTTGCCTTTGTGATTCATGTAACCATTGAAAGAATGCGGTAACATCTTGTCTATGGCAGCTCTCCTCATCTTGGTGCACGTGGCCAGCAGCGCACATCCCAACAGGCACATCAACGTACCTCCGATCGCCAACAAGGCCGAGAACCACCCTGTCTTCATGCAGACGGTGCTTGGGTCTCCGTGGTTCACTGAAAAATTATTATTAAGTACAAGTACAATCCGAATATTCGAACCGTTCTTACCGGATAAAGTCAGATTTCTGTCTTCGTCACTTTCTCCCTCTTGCAGCACACGTAGGGACTGGAAAAGGTTCAAATTTTCGGATAAACTATTAGGAGGAGTGGTCAGGGATGAGTTGTCGCCAGCGATGGACCTCTTCCGCACGTTCTTTACGTTCCTCCAGTGGCAAGGTTGACTCTGGAAGGAGAGTTTTGAATATTATACATACATATTGCTCTACAAAAGTTAAGGAACTGTGTCTACCCGTAGAGAGCCTTTTTTGTCGGATATTTCGAGATGTTTATGTAATAGACTTATAAGACCGCTTATTGTTCAGTTATCGGCGGATTTTCTTAGGATTTTGTGGAAACACTTACCGGGCATCTGCCATGGCACATCCTGACATCGCATTCGATGTACAAAGCGGGAGATCCCGTGAACCTGAAGGTTTTCATGTAGGCGAAGACCTGTGTTTCGAAGAGGCCTGATTCAGACCAGGATCCTCTAAATCTTGATATGAGCTTGTCGTCTACTGGGCATCTGAAATGTTTGGAATTTAGTCCCCGAGGATCTATGGTTTACCTATGTGCGGCCATCACGTTCAAACGACTGCACCAAATTCGATAATTCTTTTTTAGTTGTGTTCATTATTATCAGGACAAGGTTTATACAACGAAATATTTCCGAAAAAACCGTACGGAAAAGCAAAAAAGGCTTTCCTTCTTCCTCCAACCAAGCGGACAGTTATAGATTACTTATATTTCATGAGGATTTTGGCACTTAGACAAAAGGTGAAGTTTATCGTGTTTCTAGAAATTGCTTAGAAGTTTATTACTGTGCTTGATATATATCGTTGTTTTGTGGGATAGTTATTGTGATTGATAAAAATGCCATCAGTGAGGAGTCCAAATATCGGTCGGCGGACGCGTGTCTCAAGGCTAGTAGATTATAGAATTGCATTCATCATTAGGAAAAGATCAGAAGTGAACAGAACGTTTTCTTCGAATTGGAAAGAAGGTACCAAAAGGGGAAGGAGATCCCAGTGTAATAAAATGAACTTGGCGAAATCCAGCCCTTCCCAGGGCTGCTCTGAAGACATTCCAATACGTCGAAACGAAGAAATTTCATAGACGATGAAAATAACTCAAACAACTTCCCATTATATTATTAATCAACTACAATGAAGGAACCAAAAAAATTCTTACCCATATTCATCAATCAGTTGTATCTTCTTCGTTGCGCCGTTGTGAGCATAACAGTCATTGACAACGATATCGAATCCATCTGAAAATTAAATGAAGACTGCTGCAGGAACAATAAAGCAAAAAGGTTCAACAAAATTTTTGAACACTAACATTGAGAATCTTCTCATAAATGTTGAAAATTGCACTTACCATATTTACTGCGCATGTAAATTATCAAAGTAAGAGGATCTCCGACGCGTACTGGACCAGTCACCCTATTTCCAGAGGTGCCATAGCCGTATCTGATCTCCATGTAACATTCTGGGGGTGTCAAAGTGAAGACCACAGGATTTCCAGTTGCCACTCTGAAAATGATACAGGAATAAGTTAAATTTCCACCAGTTTTTCCAAAGACCCAACTTACTCAACATCTAGGAAAGGGAAAGTTACTGTTTTCCAAAAATCATATCCATACTCGCAAGTGACCTTGAAATGCTCATCGAATTCTTCTTCAATCAACGGGTTGTACTGAACTGTTACAGTGTTCCACATGAAGTTTTTCTGGGAAGTAATGAATATTTCAAATAAAATAAAAAATAAATGCTACCCAGAAAAATCTATTAATACCACTCAAAACAAGTTCTTACTGTGGGAGCTTTGCTGTTGTCCTCATTGTGTGTATTCTTTCCAAGGGTGCCACATCTGTTGAGCTGGATGTAGAATTCGTAGTAGTCCCTCCCTGTTCCATTGATGTACATACAGTCTGGGTCGTAAGCATAGCCTAAAATTGAAGAATTCTCATTGGACAACATTTGGTCGATCATCAGATTGTACTTACCAGCGGAATAGACTAACCCACTAAAGGTCCCATTGAAACCCACCCGGATCTTCATGTAATCATCCTGACATTCTGCCTCGATATCTGAAAAAAAAAAGTTAATTTTTTGATTCAATTCGAGTTCTTGTGAAAACTGTAGAAAAGTAGGAGACGCTACATAGTTATTCGAGACCTCACGTTCTTCGAGGAAATTTGATCCTCGGCGGTGCCCGAGATGTTGCGGTTTAATATCCTTATGAAAAGTTCGGCGGCAACTTTTTTTTTCTTTGTCCCTACCGGACATTCATATAACTGAGCTATGGGCCATTCACATTTTTCGGTTTTTCTTGAGATTTCTGTTGCTCGGTCTATGGATGTCCACATAAAAACGCTTGGAAGAGCACTTTTTCATGCATGAAATGATGAAGTAACTCATTTGAATTTTCGATTAAAGACTCCTCCGTTTTTTTTAAGAATTGCGACCGTTCTGGTATTGCAGTTGGCGGTCAACCGTATCCGTATCTTCATTTATTCAGATGAAAGTGAATCTTGTTTTGACCATGGACAATACATGAATAATGTATCACTGCGAGAAATGGGTCGTTTGGAGGCAACATTTAGGCACGAGCCATACTCGAATGTGGAAAAATGTTGATTGTCTGATATAATTTGGGGTTTGGAGTTTGCAAACTAATAAACTTCTTACGTTGTACTCTTGTGGTGTTATGCCTGAATTTCCTGTACTCCCTGTCCCAATTGTCCACGGGTAATTTCCAATCCACATCCTCTGGTGCTGAAGGTAGTTCCCTATCTCTGACAGGTGGCAAAGGAACATATCCTGCAGTATCTCCTATGAATATTACCTGTCGGAAAAATAGGTTCTATTTTATATTTTCATTTTCGATGAATATCGTAGACATTAATCAAAACATAGAATGAGAAATAAATGTGGCGACGACTTTTTCTGTTTTGACTCCTTCGCACTTATATACAATACACAATACTTATTACAAACTGGGTGGTAGGTATCAAGCACGTATAATTGTCGCATTTATGACCTTAATTCGAAATAAAACTCCTCGAAATGATCTGTCGATCAGTGATGTTTATTGATATCAATTTTTCTCAAGGCTGATTCTCAAAGTGAATCCAATTATCATGTGTTAAATTGATCCATTTTCTGGTCTAATTCACTGATGGCGAAAAGTGTTTATAATTTCCTTGGTCATAAAAGTTTTTATGTCAGTATTACACCTAAGATTTCGTCGTCATTGAACAAATAATATTTATAACCGAATACTCTCCACGCCCTTATACATCTTTAGAAGAAAATCTAAAAGAGCTACTCAGACCTTTGCAGGACTCCAGTTTCATCTGGTAATCACCATCGAAACTATTATTTATCACATTATCATGGTTACCCACATTTATGAAACGTTCAACTCAAACGACCAATTTTCTGCTCTACTTTTTCTGTCACATAGATTCTCTCAGTGGGGGATTCGAAATGAGAGTATTTATATGTTAGTAAGCCATCAAATTATTCAAATCAGGCTTGTGCAGCCATAATTGGTTGCAGGAAATCGTGTTATGGAAAGTTTTTCCACTTCGAATGAAAGTAATCCTCATCTATTGCGTCCAAGCAAAAAAAGGCCTTCAGAGGATTGAAAATCGTCGAAAGCATATCGATAAAACTTCTATCCCAGCCCTAGTAGCTCGCGGCCGAAGGCCGCGATCGAATTTCGATGAGCTCCAAGTATCAGACATCTATATGGCGTTTCGATTTCTTTTCCCATTTACGCGAGCCGTCGAAATGAAAATCAGCAATTTCCACAACGAATTTAAACAAATTGTCAAAACATCGTCGACGTTCGTTGTTCGAAGATTAGATCCCATATTTTTAAAGGTTTCCGACATGTTGACAGTACCAGGTGGAACAGAATGAAAATTCAATAAAAAACTCAAAAGATACGAGGCATAAGATAAATTTTCCTTACTTTTTTTGTAGAAAAAGATGAAATTCCCCCCAAATTCAAATCATTCAATTTCACCATTAGAACTTTATTAAAAATTTTGTTATTTTATTAGTGTTTCTGAACATCCATGATCTATATCCAGTAGAAAGATATATGTATTTGTTTAAATCCTCGATCCCACGATAGAAAAATATAACCGTTTATACAATTATCTACATGACAAATCATTTCCTATGACGAACAGATCAAAAAGTCTATCTGTGTAACACCAAAATCATAATTCGCAACCACAGACCGGTTTCGGCTTTCTTGTGCCTCATCAGTGCGGTGTAGCGATGATGAATTTGACGTAGCGGACTGCATATGTACTTTAAAACGAACAGCTGTGTAGACCCGAGAAATTTCCACACTAATGCCACCTGTCCGCTCCAACAGCGACCATGCCCACTTCTCTACAGGTCTCCAGAAAGACTCGTCTGTAGTTTCCGAAATTCCAGCCGAGAATGGTCTCAAATGATCAGGTTGGATTCAAATATGAAAAATTCGTGGTCAAATTCAATTCTATGCGTAAACACGATAAGTCTCGATAAGAGGCCTGAAGTTTTGAAATTTTCAGGGTTCGTTCCAGATCTGATTGCACTGGTTCAGTTCTCCAAAGGGTTCCATAGATAGAGCTATCAGAATTTTTTTCTCGATAATTTTAAAAATACTGATTCGATCGAAATCTTCTCTAAAACTTTGATCCCTCAAAAACTATTCGACATATCCTGCTGAAATTTCGTGCCAACATTTGGGGCAACGATTAAATGAGCTATGTGTGAATTCAGCTTTCTAGCTGTCTAATGTGGAAAGAAAATTGAGTTTTTCTGATATATTCGGAAAAAGCGCAAAAGCTTCAGTGCCTTTAAATTTTTTTTTCATTAAATTTCAAGACTCCTAATTTCCAAAAACGTTAACTGTGAAAATGTTGCTCTCTAATGATTCCAAAAGGTTTATTTTCGCAAAAAATCTAGCCTCTCTACCGACCCTACCGGACTTGAAGCGATAATAAATCACTTCGTTACATTTTGACGAAGAACAGGAAACGCCACATTGAATTTTCCACCTAAACCGACGGAAATTAAAGAGGAACCCACTTCGAATCCGTCCAAAACGCCTTGGAAGTCACTCATAAAGGTGTGCAGACCTTGTCGGTAAAAATTTCACGCTTTCCTCAACAATTAAGATAGCTAAATGAGAGGAAATTGCGATATGTGCAAGGAAACTGATGGTACGTTTCGGACATCAGTTTTTCATAACCGCAATTATTCCGTATTTCATAGATGATGGTACCGATATGTCCGTCGTGATTTAACGATTTGCGTATGAGCGCCCGGTAGATGGCGCTACTTTCGCAATGGTACATCGAGACGCGATCTTTCAGATCGGATTGGCAAACTTTTTCGGATGTCCCAATATGCGTATGGGGGAACGGAAGGAATACAATGGCATCTGATGGTTATCGGAGGTCTTGGAAGATCAGAATCGATACTATTGAATTTTGTCGCATTTCGCAACTTTTTTCTTATTTTTCACTATTATATCGAAGCATCTTTTTATGAACAATTCATGTTCGAATATATGCTTGAATCCAGCATAGGTACATACAAGAGTTCTTCGTCGACTTTCCTCAGAAGAAAAATGATGTTTCCCTGTCAAAACGCGAATTACGCAGATATCTGATGCTGCATTCCTCATCGCACAAGTACCCGTACTGTTATTAAAATCATCTGGTTCATAAGATGTCATTGGATTGAAATGGAAGTTGCCTTCATTAATATCTTCTTCCTGTACATCTTATAAAATTCCCGGTATGTGTACCTTTCGGTTTTGAAATAACGGAAATATCTTCACGGATCAGCTCTGAGTCTCTCCATATGAAGAAATACTCATCTAGCATCACTCTATCAGATGACAAGCTTCATTACTTAATTTCACTCGAGGTCTCTTCATGGCTCGGTTTCGAGCCCTTTAAAGATTGAATAAAAATGGTAGACCGGAAAAACATGCATAGTCATATCTCTCTTCAGAATCCCTCCAAGAAATAATTGTTGGTTTAACTTACAGATTCGCTAGCATCCTGGGTTAGAGCTTCTCTGGAGTGATTTTTCATATCAACTAAAGGTACAGATTCAGCAGGAGGAATACTGGTACCATTAGTCTGGTCTGGTTCTGCACGAATCGATCTTGATACACTGCTGATGCTATAATCCATTGACGTTGACAGTTCTTCGTTTTTTGAAAGCACAAGCTACGAAAAAATTATAAAAATTATCCCCACTATAGAAAATCATTTCTTGAATATCCACTACTTCGTTAAGAATTGAGGGCTCTTGGAATCATTCCTTGATCTCAAATGTATTTTTCAACAAGAACATGATCAAAAATAGATAGGTAATAAATTCGAGATATCAATTCCTCAACATTTTTGAAATAACCATGGAATTTCGAATAATTACAAACTTCAATATCACATATTTCAAAATCCAAGTTCTCAAGTATTTTGAAATAATCATAGAATTTCCAATAACCTAAAATTGCCAACATTCCATCTTTCAAAATCCAACTGTCAAATCTTTCGGAATTTTGCACTAAACATAGAATTTCCAATACCCGAAAATCTTTTTGATGCTTGCCTGATAGTATTCCATTGAAGCAATCATAAAACTCTAGATATCAAATCTATAAAATTTACAATAATTTAAAACTGCCAACATCTCATATTTCAAAATCCAACTAGGTATTGAATCCTCGAGTATTTTGGAACAACCATAGAATTTCCAATAACCTGAAATTGCCAACATTCCATCTTTCAAAATCCAACTGTCAAATCTTTCGGAATTTTGCACTAAACATAGAATTTCCAATAACCGAAAATCTTTTTGATGCTCAATTCATAGGATTTCATTGAAGCAATCATAAAACTCCAGATATCTAATCCACAAAATTTCCAATAACTTAAAATTTCTAATAACATAAAATTTCCAATAACTTAAAATTTACATCTCATATTTCAAAATCCAACCATCAAATCTTTTGAAATTTTGCACTAAACATAGAATTTTCAATAACCAAAAATTATTTCGATGCTCAACTGATAGGATTTCATCAGAGCACTCATAAAACTCCAGATATCGAATCCATAAAATTTCCAATAACTCAAGATTGTCAACATCCCATATTTCAACTGTCGAATCTTTTGAAATGTTGCACTAATCATAGAATTCCAATAACCAAAAATCATTTCGATGCTCAACTGATAGGATTTCATTGAAGCACTCATAAAACTCCAGATATCAAATCCATAAAATTTCCAATAACTTAAAATCGCCAACATCCCATATTTCAAAATTCAACCATCAATAAATAAACCTTTTGAAATTTTGAACTAAACATAGAATTTTAAATCCTCATAAAATTTTGAAATAACCATAGAAAATCCTAAACTTTCTTTCATACTCACATCAGGAACCGTTGCCAGCAAAATTCCTACCATAAAAGCAGACTGCCATCTGAAAATATCGAAGTATATATTATAACGATGGGTTTAAAGAGTTTCTGGATGTTTATTGATTATATTTTTTGTCGCAAGACAAAAAAGAGAGAGAAGATAATCCAGATGATCCTTCTTCCTAACAAGATTTAAATAACGTTCAAATTAAAACTGTAGCGTCTATCTCGACGCTCTGTGGTATGCCTCTATTGTTGTTCTTCCTCGAGTTCCTCTACCTTATTTGGTCCACACACGACACATATGCACTCGTGAAAGGCACACTAACTAAATCTGTTTCTTCACAATCTAAGCGATAAAAAATAGAACAAAGCATTCATATAGTCTTTTGTTGCCAAAAAAACAAGTTGAAGAAATTATCCTCACCAGTTGAAAATTTTATGATGAAGAGGAAATGAGTTTATTATCGATAATAATAAAGCATTCAACCTGATGATATCCCAAGCAGAGAAGTTGCGGAAATATTTCCGCTTTTTCTAACGAAAGTAACGCTCAATGATCATATATTATTATGATCATCTCCAGTTCACTCGGTGAAATACGAAATGTTGACCTTCAAGTCAGTTAGATTTCAGTTAATGCAAAAACAATTAAATTACGTTTAATGTGAGCCGTTTTTTTCTCCAATCTTAACCGTCAACAAGAGGTCTTCTTGCACCAGACACCATGAAGATGTTCCGTTAATTTAACACCATACGTGGGTACTCGAATGTGGGAGAATGAGATGTCATAGTAAAACGATTATTTTTTCTGGAAGAAACGCCGGTCGCGTATTATTCCGTGGTACGTTGACCCACCAAATTCTCGGTTTATTTATGTAAGCGTCTATTTTTTGCGTGACAACTTTATCGAAGAAAATTGAATGATGGAAATGAAAAAAATTTAAAATGTAAAATCCCTTCCAGGCAGAGGAATTTTGCACTGCCTCCTGTGAGGATTGAACTCACGACCCCTGGTTTACAAGACCAGTGCTCTGCCACTGAGCTAAAGAGGCGTCTGATGTAGTGTCACCTTATGCTGTTTATCAGCATTAGATCAGCTGCTGTGCGCAAAATGTATTGATTCTGTCAAAAATATTCAAGCAAATTATTGGTATTACTCTGACATATAAAAAATAATATTAATCTAAGAGTAGATTTAAGGTTAACATAACGCGTACTGTACAGTGTCCCTCGATCAAAAACTGTGTTTTTTTTCGATGGTCCATTCAATAGTTCAATAGATGTCTGTTTCTATGCATCTCTAACGCAGATTGATACTGGGTGCACATCCAAGAGACGAGCCCAAGGTTTCCCAAAAGTTTTGGAAACAAAGAAGATAGACGTTTTTCAGTCCCTGCGTTGTTTATTTATTTTTATAGTCAATGGTTTCTTCGTCCCAAAAAAAGATATCAGGAAGTTTCATAGATATAATCTTATTAATGTCTTTCGAGAACTTGTACCTATTGGGACTTCGTAAAAATAGAAGCAGGAAGCTATTAGATTGTTATTGAACTATAAATTTTGTAGATAGAAGGATACTCCCATACAATAAAAGAGATCTTATCCACGATGATCTTCTCTGTTAATTTCCCCTGAATCACTCCTATGTTTTATTCCCCTAAATCCATTTATTTCTCGTAAAAATTGCATTTGTGAGTTCATACAAGATTCGAAATTATTTTCTTCTATTTGCCCTATTTTGGTGAACGTATGTTCTGGCATTTTCGAATGTTCTTCAATCCAATTGTCAAATCCAGTTTTCGAATTAAAATTGTTCAGTGACTACAGCAATGTGTGGAAGGTAAAATTTGACAAATGTGTAGCAGATCATAGAAGAGTATTGAAGAAAGAAGACACAGAACTGAGAAATTTGATCATCCAAGAGGACTAAAACAACATTCAACTTGACAGCGATGTCTAATCAATTTAGGTTTCTGAAATGTCTAATCTGTGATCATTTTGATTTGACATGAGGTGACATTGTAGTGAGACTATCGAACCAAAGATGAATTTTTTTTATCGCGTAGAACAGCTGTGAATCTGAATGTTCATGAAACTCATTCTATTGATTTATAATATTTTACCAGGATATGGAGAATAGGTTCTGTGATACCGATGTTTTTGAATTTTTATTCTTCTAGTGATACGATCCTCACGATATTCCACATGCATCTTTGTGTCGTTATTTCACAACTAACTACAAAGTTTCTATTCTATCGAATCGGTATTTTCCGCATTAATCAGAAAAAAAATTCGACGGATTTTGTCCATTTACGCACTGTACTGGCGCAATCAGACCTCGAACGTAACCTGAACATTTCGAAACTCTATGCCATATGCCCTTTTTTTCGTGTGATCGTATTTTTCAGAATCAAATTTGACTCGCGGGCTCTTAAGATTAGACCTTTTTGAAGTTAAAAACATTTCGAATTTCATGGTTCTACGTTGAATTCAGGTACTTCGACACAGTTTTTTTTTAAAATTAGATCCCTCGATTTTTTGCCTTTGAAATTGATGGATAAGGACTCTGCTCTTCAAGAGATTTTCAGCGATTTTGAAAATTATGTAGTAATTATCTGATTTTTCGGGCTCTGGTCTTATTCTTCGAGTACTTATCCGGTGAAACTGAACAATTTTCTTCCATCTAAACACCAGATAATTCTGAGTGGAAAAACTCCCCCAAACGCTTCATTTCTCTTTAAATTTCCACAGAATTTTCACAGGTAGCAAGCATGGGAATTCCCATACACATATCGAACCAATCTTCACACTCAACGAACATTGAATGAAATAGAATAAATTTTATGAAAGTAAAAGTAGGAATGAAGGTACGCATCAATAATTCAAAACTTACCGTATTATGAAATCCATGCTTATAAGGGGCCACAAGAAGTAAACACCAAGTCTTCAATAAAAAGAAATAAATATGGAACAACTTCTTTTTCCCCTAAATTACACTGCCAAATTGTAAAAACCAATACACGGCAAACATAAAAAACTGATTCGCGAGAGAAAAACGATAGCACCAAATGTTACCGCTCAAGACTTCGATGCTCTGGAATCATGCAACTTGCTCTTCTTCGCGCGTCGAAGAATCTTATGGTTCCGCAGATGGGTAAAGCACAGAAGGAATGGTACACTTGGATGGGGTACTACCGCGATTATCCCCCCTCGGATTTTTCGATATGTTACCAATTGATTTTGGGGGAGTTCAATTGGAACTAGATGGATATCGTTTCACTCAAAATCGGTAGATTCATCATAAAAATTTGCAACTTATATATACAGGGTGTGGCATAATGAATGGATAATATGGTACCTGCGGGTAGAGGACGTTGTGGCGGTTCAGAAAAATATGTTTTATGTTTAGTTTATGTTATTATATTTCCGAGATATTCCATATTTTCGAAAATTCACCCCTTGCCACTCTTTTTGAGGGCAATACTCCAAATGAAGAAATTTTTTCAATCTGTTTGTTGGATAGTAATCCTGAATAGATGCGAAATCCAATGTAAACTATGATTTTTGGGGCGCATGCATATTTTTTTTGAACAAAGATTTAACGCAAATTTCATGTCCTGCTCATTTTATTTTTTTTTCATTTTTTTAATTTTTCTGGACCTCCACAACCTCCTCTTAACGCAGGTAGTATATTATCCATTCATATCGCCACATCTGTATATACTTCTTTCGAAATATGATTCATTCCTTAGTCTTTTGAATTTTTTCCGTAATTCAATACATTAATTTTTGCTGTCATTATTAGAATTTCAAAAAGGGATAATATTGTCATATTATTATTATATATTTTCTATTCTGAGGTATTCAAAATTGTAACAATCACCATAATTAATTTCAGAAATACTTGTCTTCTTACAGATCAGCTTCACTTCTTCTTTCTTCTGTGTTTGAAGTGTGTCTTCTTAACAGTTCAGATATTGGCTTGGAAACATTTCAGGGATTGAAGAATTATACAGGATGGTCCACTTTTCGGTGAAATAACATTGAAAGTCGATAGAATGTTGAATTTGCATTGCATTAAACGTAAGTCCTCAAACTCTCCATAACTAAGCTACATAGTGTTCAAGTTTCCTTTGATTTTGTGCGCTTGTTTTCGTTTCCGTTATTGTTTTGCTCAAATATCTTTAATTTTCGAATTATTAACGATTGGGTTGAACTCGCATATGGAAAATTCGTAGTCAAATTCAATTCTGTGCGTCCGTCCGGCCGTCCGTAAACACGATAACTTTCGAAAAAAGAGCTAAAGTTTTGAATCTTCAAGGTGAGTTCGAGGTTCTCATGCGCTGGTTGAGTAAATTGGCGAAATCCGCCCAAGGGTTTCGTAGATATGGCCAGCTGAATTATTTCCACGATAATTCAAAAAATTCCAATTCGATCGAATTGAAACTTTGTAGTTTTTTGTCAATATTTTTTTTTCATTGTCTGTATCTCAGAAACCATTTATTAAATCCTTTCGAAATTTCCACACAAGGGCCATCGATAAATTGAGTTATATAAAAATTAAGCTTTACAGTTGTTCCACGTGAAAGAAAAATGTAGTTTTTCTATTCTGGTGTTGAAATTCCACCTCTCGCCCATTTTGTGGTTCGTTTCCTAATCTTTGGTTTGATAGTCTCGCTACCGTGTCATCTCATGTCGAATGAAAATAGAATTTTTCACTAAATAACATTTCAGAAACCCCTTATAATTGATTGTACATCGCTGTCAATTTGAATTTTGTTGCAGTCGAACTACGGTGTGAATGGTTCCGAGTACGAAAAAAACGCAAAAAAAAAGTTTTCTAAAATAAACGAAGAATAAAATCATACTATGGAAAATGGTCAGTTGCATATGATGAAAAAATTTTGGGGTTAAAAAGAATAGTAACCTTGGAAAAAGTATCACCCTGTAGATTCTCACAACAATTACGAGTATCCTTTCATTTCAACCCCACAAAGAACCTCATCATCTGAATTCGATTCGAATATCTCGGAAATTGCTATGTACCAGAACTTTAAGACAAAACGAAAAACACCTGAAAACTTCAACACCCTGTAGATTTGTTATGCGGACCTATTTTTATAAGACATTTTGCTTTTGAAATTGAACATTCTATAAACATACATTGATGTTTGTATGAATTTTCATGTAGTTAGCCGTGTTAATTTTAATTTCTTTAATTATAAGATTCTACCCCAAATTTTTTTCTTCCAAAGTTTTTTCAATGAAAATCATAAATCGACAGTAAATCCCGTTGAAAATATTTCATAATGTCGAATAAAAATAATTAATTCTGGATCATTTGTGCTCAGTTAATTAAAACGGTTCTACGTGTTTATTTCAACAAATTGTTACAATCAATCCACGTTCAATTGGAGTATGATTAACTCATTCATTTGATGAACGATCAGCAGTTTGAATGATGTAGTATTTCGAAACATTTTCATTTTGTACAAGTAGGTACTAATAATGGCCTACAGAAATTCTAATCCTGAAGAACCTGAAGAATGTTGCACAGATTCGGGGGATCTCAACAATATCATCTAAATTCTAAAAAACATTCACAATATGAAATTCCTAAATTTTGTATGAAAAAACTGAACAATCCCCTTGATTTCAGTAGTGTTAAGGAAAAATTCTCGCATCCCATTGATCTATTATTAATTTGTGCATCTTTTTGATCGTCAATAATGATGATGCTTCCTAGTTCTTCGCTTATATAATTATCATAAATTACTATATTATATTACATATGGCTCCCATTATATACAGAGATACAGTTCTCCGCTGATAGAAATGGTTCTCTTTTATAATACAATCCAGATGAATTTGTTATTGAGTTTTCGAAATAGGTTCATTAATTTAGAATTCTATAGAAACTGTTGAACACCCTGCAAAATTCTTATGAATTTATCTAGACTCTAGAGTTTTGAAAATTTCAGGGTACGTTCGAGGTCTGAATTCGCCGGTTGAATTTGTGAATGGACAAAAACTCCGATCTGATCGAAGGTTCATGTGAATTTCCTGAGGATCACACAGAGGATAAAAAAACTTCAAAAATTTCAAAAACTTCGGTATCTCAGAAAGGGGACTTCCTCTCACGTACCAATTCCTCCGCTTCCCACGACGTCCCCATCGAACCGTGAGAATTGTATTTAATTTCTTGATCGAGTGAAGTTTGCAACAATCACCGATGTTTTGCTCGATCCCCTCATTCTTCGACCGCCGATTTCTGTCCCATCGATCCCACCTTGAACCGAAAGATGTCCATCTGCATAGGTCGTCAAGTGTGAAGATCTATACGCGCCAATGACCAAAGTGTAATCGATCGTTAAATGATGTCTCAATTTCAGGAGCAAAAACCGAAAAATGGATTCTTCGATGGCCTGGCCATCCTAAAAGTTTTATTGATCGAGTAACATCGTACTTACCAACCAAATTCAATGATTTCATTTTCAAAATTCTCCCATAATTTTAGCCTTCAAAATTCATGGATTGGATTACCGAGCTGAAAAGATCGATGCTGTATTGAAACCGGTTATTGTTTTGCAAATTTTATGCAATTATCTCCCATTTTTTCTGAAAAAAACTATGGTCGACTGACGGCGATAGGGGGATGGCCGAGAGACTGTTTTTTCATTAGGCCTTCATACTGTGTGGAAACTTCAGATGGGGTTGTTCCCTTGAACTATTCCAAAGTTGCAATAATAGAAATATTTTTTTCAGATTTTTATATCTTCTAGTTAAGTATTCAGATTTTTCCGAAAATCAGCAAGATTTGAACAAATATCGCAATTTTTGTGTTTCTTCGAGACTTCAACCTACCTGTAAAATCTGCGTTCAGTATAGACACCTTCTGCGCCCATTATTCCATTATGATACGTATTTCTCGCTACGATAATTCCTTAATTGTGTAACTGTAACTTGATTTCCTTCTTCAACTTCCACAATAATCGCGTTTAGAAAAAATGAACTCGTTTCGTTTTTTCCTTTAGTGTGCGATATTAAAGATATTTCTATTTTCTCCTCTATAAAATCGTCCCGTGAAAATAAGAGTTGGATGGAAGTAGGTCAAGACTAAATATATGTTACACATTCGAAATACGTATAGCAAAAAAGACTTAAAGAAGTTATGCGGTTATAAATGTTCCTCAGTAAATTGGCAAACAATCAGTTTTACCACCGCAAATTTTACGCTACTTTAAATTATAGTTCTTGTTATTTTCGATTATTAATGTCGGAAATGTGAGGAAACTAAATGATCATCTAAATATATCATTTTGGATACATAAATAACTCAAAATCATACAAATATTTCACACTTTTCCCATATAAACAAACACACGTTAGTTTGTTGTTCACCTCTCAGGTATTTCAAACGATTAAAAGGAGATGTCGCCCAAACTAGCATTTTGGCGCGAAATTCAAAATCATATCAAAAACACTTCATAGGTTCTAATCCTTTGTTTTCCGTAGTAATAATTAGAATCGTTAGAATATGGTAGAATACTTTTTCAAAATTCACTTGAATTTGGCCATTATCCCATAGAATTCGACCTTCTTGAATATTCGATTGGAAACGATTGTTAATTTTCTATGTCCATGTCCAATGGCAGCCAACCATGCGAAACCAACAATCTCGTTGACCACCAGTTCATTCCGAAATTTCGATATATTTCCGAATTTCGTGTTTCACGACGCTCAAGTTCAAGAGAAATGTATTACATCCGCTCCCTCTTGCAGAGGTTCCATTGACACTCCACCGTAACGAACTGGACAAGATAGGCGCTTCGTCTTGTAAAATTGTTTATTTAGTTATTTATTTGCCTATTGCGTTACCCATTGTGAGTTGTGAGATCTCCTGGAGTGGTAATACTTCCTCTTTTGCACCATCATCAACCTTAACATACTTCCTTTATCGCTGAACAAATCTTGCAATTTAAAGTTTTCGTTTTGCTGTGGTGGGCGGGTGTTGGACTTGACTACTTGAAGGTGAACGCATTGATGGAATCGAAAGCGCTTCTTGTTTGCGATTTTTGAAGTTCCTTAGATCGCTTGGAGTTTCTTGGATTGCTTCTGACTTGATACCGAGATGTTGAAGTAATGAGAAACCTTAGTCGTCTTCAAATCGACACATAGTCAGTGTATTTTACAAAGAAACACAATCATTGAATGAATTTCTTTGAAAATATTGCGAGATTCATTTGGTATACAGAGTGTAGATTGTATCTTGATGAGTTGAAACCCGATCTGTATATATAGCGGACTAAAAGTAGCACAACTTTGAAAATTTGTGACCTAACCTAACCAAAATATTTTCGATGCTTCGACACTTCCGGTTTCTGTGGAAGGGACGCCATCTCTGTTATTTTCGATGTAACACAATTTCATGCGAATTAACATTTTGAACGATCATAATCTAACTTAATTTGGTCGCGGAAGTGACATCGACATCTAGTTAGAAAATGAAAAAACAATTCTTCCTTTCTTCCCGTATTCAGAGTGAATATTCATATCTCGCATTACATGCATCAGTGCAACTTGGCTAGCATCTGTCACCAACGGATTATCCATGAAAATCTCATTATTAACGGATAACGGATCCAGGATACTGAGGAATCCTTTCAATATAAATAATGAAACGGGTAACTGTAGCAAAATGTCGATTACGATATGGTTAATTATCGAATTGGATATTCTCGACTGCATATACCTTAGAAGGAATCGTTGAAACTGGGAGATGCTGAAATGAATGGTACCCGAATGTTTGAACAATGGATCTGAGACACCTCAATCCATCCGGATCTTACAAGGTCTGTGTGATCACTGAACGCGTCTCTTACACTTGATTATGTGCTAATTGGCTGAGTTTGTGAAACTTCTTCTTAATTACAGAAAATTTGACATTGAAGCGGGGACCATAAAAAAAAATGCGACTGACAACAGAACACATTAGGGTTGAACGGAAACTGATCGGGTTAACTCGATCAACCTGAGATCTATCACAGAACATCTGACATCTGTCAAAGCTGCCCGATAAATGTCAATTCTCAATGATCGTGCTTTTCCTAAGTACAGGCTGTAATATCCGTAGATTGTCCACAAGGAGGAAGCAAATTACCAGTCATTCGAAAATTGATGAAATTTGAAGTTGACATATTGCAGTGTAACTGGTTCGGTATCGGTGTTTTCGTAAAGCGTAAAGCCCATATTTCTATATATTTTTGTCTTCTATGTCATTCATTGTTCGAACTCACAGATTCCGATTTTGATAACATAATAAATGTATATTGAATAAAATCCATTTCGTATGGTAAGTTCAGAATTGAGTAATTTACTGATCAATGATGAATAATAGAAAAGGAGATAAATGTTAAATGAAGTGTTAAAATACTTGTACTTCATATACTAACAACACAGAATTTCATCACAAGCCCCTGTGGCCTAATGGATAAGGCATCGGCCTCCTAAGCCGGGGACTGTGGGTTCGAGTCCCACCAGGGGTACAATATTTTTTCTAATTCTATAATATTATATTTATGGTTCCTTAGCTATTGTGATTATATTCAATTCTATTTTTTTCTGGCTCGACATTCGCCGAGAATATTTTCTTACGAATTAGAATGTCAGTACTCTCATTTGAATGATTATCAATCCTGGAAGAACTGTAATGAACCTTCGATTCGGGAACTTAGTAATTAGTACCTATAGATCCCCATAGCTCTCGGTCAGATCCGATAAGTAGGCCAAAACGTGATAGATACTGAATTTGATTGTAAGAATGGCATAATGACCAGTTCCAGGTGCATTCCTGATTTCGTGGACATTCGATAACTGAATTTCCCAACGGAAATGTATGAATTCCACTAATTGATAAGCAATAATTGCAACTCTGACCGTCCAATTCTTAGGAAATCGTGAGTTCCACATCATATCAATGACACTTATTAGGAAATCTGAGTCAGCCTTGATTTGCTGTTTTGCAATTATCATTACGGATATAGGAACTGAATAATTCAGATGAGCGTGCTCTGATATCGTCAGTTGGTTCATTTTAGGACGCTCATAGAAAAGGATTCCGTAGTTTGAATGTATTGAGTGTTTCTTGCCACAGAAAAATACCGAATATCGATAATATTCTTCTTCGTCTATTCTTCACGGCGACCTTGGTTAATCTACAAAATTTTTTTTTTACCTTTTACCACGAATTAATCCACCCTTGTTTTGATTCTTGTACATGCTCGGAATTCATTCGGTTTTCGATTTCCCTACAATGAAACGAATTCCTCCGACGCCCGTTACGTTGGATTACAAGCGGAACAAGCCTGTTATTAGTGTAACATCGGTGCAAAAACGCAGAAAACTCAATTTGATTAGTCTTTCGTGTCTAAGAACACATGGGAAACGGCCGTGATCAAGCAACGGATGCTGTGGTAGTGATTGCGACCATCAAGCTTTCAGGAAGAGGTGCTTTCAGATTGAATACGTTGAACAACTAGTTTCAATAAATTTGACACAGTTTCACTAACCAAGCTCGTCCGATCCATGAACTTTGAAGGCTTAAAATCAAGAGACAAATAATTGCTCGAAGCATTTTGTCGGCAAACTTTATTTTTCTGCAGACGAATAAAACATCAAATCTCAACTGATTTTAGACTTTATTAAAAACAAAACAATATTAAACCAACGAAATATTTGAATAGGTGAAAAAAATTTATGAATAGCTACTAAAGTGATAATAACATATTTGGTTTACACAGTGGAAGTACATTTTCTACAAGATCTACATTGTCGAAAAAATTGGAGAATTCTCCAACTTCTTCTAGAATATTATTGGACCTACCAAAATAGATAAGAGTTTTCTGATATAAAAATGCCTTGTATAACAAATCAGATTTCAACATTTTCCCAAAAAGATCCACATTATAAGGCACGTCATTTGTTGATCAGATCTTTTATTCTGGTGTCGTTTTTGATTATATTCGCCCTGACACTGACTATTTCCTGCTCCTGCTTTGCTATTTCTTGTTTCACATTTTCTAATTTTTCTAATAGGGGTTTCTCCATCTCAGATTTCAGTCTGGAAAAAAGGAATCCCTTCAACATTCCTGATTTTGACTGCATTGCCTTGTTCAAATTATCAATAGTATGTAGATGGAGACATAAACAATAAATGTCACTTACTTTTCTTGCTTGGCAATTTCTGCAAACAGCTGCGATTTAACTTTGGTCCACTGTTGCAATTCCGCGTTCATAGTTTCAATGTCCTCATGAAGGTAATTCAGAAGTTTTCCCAAAGGATTGGCAGTTTTGGTGAAACTCTGTATCAGGTTCCTTAGTTGATTCATTTCTTTACTTGTGGTATCCCTTCCCCTTATATCTAAAACGGATAGAGGACCAACCAAAAATATTCGAACAAATATCGAAAAAAACTCACTGTCTTGCTCCCAATCGGCCTCGACCTTACCCTTCGACAAGTCGTCGGTATCTTTGATCTGGTCCAGAATCTGCTCCACCAGATGGCTTTGGTTCTTAGCAGGCAGATCGACGATGGGTTCTACCGGCGTCGAATCCTCGGGAGCGTTGTGAATCACGACGGTTTCTTCGTCGTCGGCGTCGTGGTCGAAGTTCTCGACTATGACGTTTATTTTTCCCATGGGGACGACCTCCTGGATAGGCAGGGCGGAATCCGGTCTGAGACGGGGAGCTCCAGGTCTGGCGCTCGAAGGTCTCACGCTGGGAGGTCTCAGCGAGCTCTTTGGCCTTTGTACACTGCTCGTTTGGAGCACTGGAGAAATTTTGAAGTGGTGGTGAGAAAGTTTTATGGGGCTTTTATGAAATCCTACTACATAAGTGTTTTTTCGGGTTTATTTATTGCTGCTCATGATACCTCTCGGAACCAGAGCTGATTTCGAAAAAATTTCGAAAAGCACTGCCGTGAAGGCAGGAGCTTTTGAGCGCTCGTACATGCACCTTGTAGGTAGATTCGCATTTTCCAGTTTTAGAAATCAATTGAAGGAATTTTTGACAGCTGTCAAAAAAATTCTGAAACTTAGGCGAAACTCCAGACTTCATGTCAGTGCTTCAGCTGATCAATTTTTTTTCGATAATTCGCTAGAATTTTCTACGGTATCTATGGTCTTGGTGATGCGATCTGGACAAAATTTTGCACGTAGTTTGAATACATTATTCCTCAGCTAGTTGCATAATTTCATTCCAATCCGATCAGTAGTTTCGAAACTATCAGAAAGAAATTTTTTTGAACGGCCATATTTACGGAACCCCTAGTCTTATTTTGCTCATTGATGAACGTGACCGCGATTTTCGCGATCCAAACCCACCCTGAAAATTTCGAGTTCCTAGGCATTTCCGTTCGAAGGTTACAATTTTCTATGGTTTCTATGGTTCTGGTGATGCGATCTGGACAAAATATTGCTTCAATATATCATTCTCGATTAAAATACAAAATTTCATCTGGATCGAATCCGTAGTTTCGAATTTATCGAGAAAACAAAATTTCAAACGACCGTATTTACCGAACCCCTTGTATAATGTTGCTCATAGATGAACGTTATCACGACAGTCGAGATCCACACCTATCCTGAAAATTTCAAGTCCCTAGGCGTTTCCGTTCGAAAGTTACAATTTTCTATGGTTTCTATGGTTCTGGTCATGCGATCTGGACAAAATTTCACATGTATCTTGAACACCTCATTTTCCATTTGAGTGCAAAATTTCATCTCGATCAAATCTGTAGTTTTCAAATAATCAGGGAAACAAAACTTTGATGGGCCATATTTACGGAACCCCTGGTGGAATTTGGCCCATTAACGAACTTAACCGAGGCATTCGGGAACTGAACCTACACTGAAATTTTCAAGTCTCTAGGTTGTTCCGTTCGAGAGTTATCGTGCTTACGGACGGACGGATGGACAGACTCGAATTTTCCGACGGATTCGTCATCAGTGAGTCGAACATAGTCGATTGAGACCATTTTCAGCTCAAAATTCGAAAAATACAGACATCGTGACGAAATGATATAGCCCTCGTGTAAGTTGTACGAGCGCTCAAAAAAACAACACCCACGTGCAGTCATTTTCCTCATATACATCTAGAATGCAGTCGAAATTGATGATATCGATAATTAAAAGAATGAATTGGAGTATGAAATGAGAAATCGATTTATAACGCTTTTCTAGCCTCATGATTTGTTATGTTTTACATCTCAGGTTTTTATAGCCAAAATTTGTACCCCGATACCATAGAGCTTATAATAATAATAATATAATTTCGTTAAATATTTAAGTGTGCGTAATTATAAATCAAGAGTTTTTAAATCGATACTTTCGTTAATTCTGGCCAGTGAAACGGATTTGAAGAAAAATAGGCATATTTACACTTGTGAAAGTGCGGAAGACATGATTTTTCGAAGATTTCCCAGCCCCACGATACGTTGATATTTTATTTGACATAACAGGGTACTCCTGTCAGAACAATAATAAGAAATAGCATTACTTAAATGAATTAATTGGGGCAAAAATTACAAAAAAGGTGTTTCATATATATTCAATATAATCCAGTGATTCCATCTATTGAAGTTTATGAAAATGAATTGACAGTATCTGTCATACTGACAATAATCAGTGAAGGCCGTTTTGGTAAACAGAAAATTGTGTTTTCTGATATAATCATTATAATTCGGTGATTTCATCATTCTTTGTTTATAAAAATCCAATGACAGTACTTGTCACATTGACAATGAACACTGAAGGCCGTTTTGGTTCACAGAAAAAAAAATTAGTTTTCTGATATATTCAATATATGTAATTCGGTGATTCCATCTTCTTTTGTTTATAAAAAAAATCACAGTACTTGTCATACTGACAATGAAAATTGAAGATCGTTTTGATTCGTACAAAAAAATTGAGCTTTTTGATATATTCAATATAATTCGGTGATTCCTTCTTTTTTTGTTCATAAAAATAAAATTACGAAAAGCACTGCCGTGAAGGCAGGAGCTTTTGAGCGCTCGTACATGCACCTTGTAGGTGGATTCGCATTTTCCAGTTTTGGAAATCAATTGAAGGAATTTTCGACAGCTGTCAAAAAAATTCTGGAACTTAGGCGAAACTCAAGACTTAATTAATGTCAGTGCTTCAGCTGTTCAATTTTATTTCGATAATTCGCTAGAATTTTCTACGGTATCTATAGTCTTGGTGATGCAATCTGGACAAAATTTTGCACGTAGTTTGAAAACATTATTCCTCAGCTAGGTGCAAAATTTCATTCCAATCCGATCAGTAGTTTCGAAACTATCCGGAAAAAATATTTTGAACGGCCATATTTACGGAACCCCTCGTCTAATTTTGCTCATTGATGAACCTGACCGCGATATTCGATATCCAAACCCACCCTGAAAATTTCAAGTTCCTAGGCCTTTCCGTTCGAAAGTTACAATTTTCTATGGTTTCTATGGTTCTGGTCATGCGATGTGGACAAAATATTGCTTTAATATATCATTCTCGATTAAAATACAAAATTTCATCTCGATCGAATCCGATCGAATCGAAATTATCGAGAAAACAAAATTTCAAACAACCGTATTTACGGAACCCCTAGTATAATTCTGCTCATTGTTAAACGTGAACGCGACATTTCAGATCCACACCTATCCTGAAAATTTCAAGTCCCTAGGCCTTTCCGTTCGAAAGTTATGATTTTCTATGGTTTCTATGGTTCTGGTCATGTGATCTGGAGAAATGTAGCTTGAATATATCATTATTCATTAGTATACAAAATTTCGTCACGATCGAATCTGTAATTTTGAAATTATCAAGAAAACTTAATTTCAAACGACCATATTTTCGGAACCCCTAGACTAATTTTGCTCATAGATGAACGTGATCACGACATTCGTGATCCACACCTATCCTGAAAGTTTCAAGTCCTTAGGCGTGGCATGGTTCTGGTCATACGATCTGAACAAAATTTCACATGTAGCTTGAACACCCCATTCTCCATTTGAGTGAACAGTGCTTTTCATATTGACAATGAACACTGAAGGCCGTTTCGGTACACAGAAAAATAATGAGTTCTCTGATTTATTCAATATAATTCGGTGAATTCATCCATGGAACCTCGAAAAAATAAATTGACAGTATTTGTCATACTGCCAAAAATCAGTGCAGCTCGTTTTGCTACACAGAAAAAAAATTGAGTTTTCTGATGTTTTCAATAATTCGGTGATTCCATTATTTTTTGTTTATAAAAATAAAATGACAGTACTTGTCATATTGACAATGAACAATGAAGGCCGTTTTGGTACACAGAAAAAAAAAGAGTTTTCTGATTAATTCGATATAGTTCGGTTATTCCATTAATTGAACTTCAAAAAGATAAATTGACATATTTGCCATACTGAAAAAAATCAGTGCAGCTCGTTTTGGTACACAGAAAAAAAATTGAGTTTTCTGATGTATTCAATATTATTCGGTGGTGCCATCCATTGAACTTCGAAAAAATTTATTGACAACATTTGTCATACTGACAATAACCTTAAAGGCCGTTTTGGTCCACAGAAACAAGCGCTCAAAACATAGACTAATAATAATTATTAGTCTATGGCTCAAAAGCTCCCGACTTCAGTTCGGTGCTTTTAAATTTTTGTTTTGTTCACCTCATATTATCGAAGTTCATTCATGAATATCATCGGAAAAAAATGTCAACATCCAGAATTATTACTATTCGGAGAATCTGTGTCATGGCATTTTCCGTAACGCTAACAGTTTTACAGATGCGCTTAGAAAACTTACCAATATTTTCGTTGCTATCCGAAATCTCAATTTTCTTCAGGTTTTCAGAATGCTTCACATTTTTTTCCCGGAACTCCCCGCTCTTAGGCCTAGCGGACTTTGGTCTAGCCGACTTTTGCCTTACCACGGGAGTTGGCAAAATTGTCTCTTGCTCAACAGCTGAAACATCAGACGTTCCGTCAATGACGTCTTTTCTTTCGATCTGAACTTCGTTATTTTCTTCCTTCTTATCGGCGTTGACCATCTTAGCGAGAAAACCACCTTGGATATCTCTCGTTTTAGGTCTGTCATCATCGTTCAAGGCAGTCCCAGTTGTAGTATTTTCTGATTCTTTTATTGATTCCAAATTGAAGCCATATTCCTCAAGAATGGCCATAGCGTCATTCTCAACTTCACCTCCCTCGGTAAATCTTTGTTTGATTGAAATGTTTTCAGATGTCTTCGAAATGGATTCTGGCGAATCAACATCTTTACTTTTGGTGGTCTTCCTAGGTTTGCTCTCAGTTCTGCGTGAGCTCGACACCGATGTTTTCTTTTCTTTTTTATCGCTAATGTTTTCTTTAGAAGGCACTTTTCTCTCCTTGGACGGTTCTCTAGTTTTGCTCCTGTTTTTATTCTCTTTATTTTTTTGTTCTGTCGGTGATTTTTCATCTTTTGGTGATTTATCCTGTTTTATTTCTTTACTGGAACTTTTTTTGAGTTTGGCCTGTTCGTTTTTTTGTTGTTTCACGTAAACAGATGAATCGAGTTTTTTGTCGATTCCATGAGCTATCGCTTGTAGGAGAAGATTGGTTTCGTTTGGTTGGGCCCCTGCTATTATTTTGCTGGCACGAACTTTTAGTTCAATATTGGTGATATTTTCTAAAAGAATAATCAACAATAAATACATCCATGTGTCAATTTGTTGCGACAATTTACTTACTAACTGCATCAATCAATTTGTTGAGAAAAGCCAATTTTGCCTCCCTTTCCTTCACTTTGTCTGCGGTCAATTCATCTTGGTTAAAAAGGTCTTTCAGAAATCCAGTAGTTTTTATCACCGCCACTATCACATCATGCAAAAATCTGAATGGGGGTTTACTCAACAATTTTTCTGTGAGTGGCGGTTTTTTGATATATTTTCCGAGGGCTTGTTGCGTTTTTTTGACGATTTCGGGATCAACTCCATCACTCATGTTTCGTTAAAATATGATAAATTCATCTGAAAAACACTTTTCCAAAAGTCATTACTCTACAATGACCAAGTTGACAAACAACGGTTGCCTAGTAACCGTCTTTGTTGTGATCTTGACAGATCTTTCCATACTGAAAGATCTTCTCTGACATAGAAATGCACCACAAAATCTACTTCTTTCCACACTGAAATATCTGTGGAAAGTTTGAAATTTTGTGGTCCATTTCATCGGCATAGAAACTTAATTGAAATTTTATGGAGATAATCAATATAGGTGGTGGCTCGATGAATATAAGAAAATAATCGAACACTTCATTATTTTACAGCATCACCACTTCAGCACTCTACCAATTTTTTTGTTTGGCCACCCTTTATATTATTAGTTGGTGAATATTTAAATACAAACATAGAAATAACATGATTTTAATATACACTCTGATATTAAGATAATATGTATAATATTTACAATGTATTGATAAAAATGCAAATGAGAAAACAATATTTCGAAAAACAAGGAACAAGAAAAAAATTCTTATTCCAAAATATATATGTATGTATATATATATATATATATTAAAGACTTAACTCAACAGTTATCATAAAAGTTAGATAATGAGAAATGAATAACGGATATCACATATTAAATAAACGTACGATTTGTAGCTACAATTCGAAAAATTCATCAGTTTTTTGTTCGGTGCGCCTTATAGAAGTCTTTACGTGTTTTCCTTGGGCAATTACTACAGTTTGAGGCGGTGGAGGTAATAAATCGCCAATTCCATTATTGTTGACCATTTGCTTCATTCGTGATACAATTGGTTTTTTTCGGTCCATGTCTGTTGAGAAATCTGATGCGAACCTGGAAGAAATGTTAAGCTAATATCTCACATTCATTTGGAAACTTCAAGGTAATCACAGATTTCTGAGAAAGATAATCAAATTTATTGGGATTCATTTCAAAACTAATTCAAATCACTTACTCACTATTACTCTGAGTTTTTTTCACTTCCTCCTTAGTAGTTGCTATAGAAGCGTCAATCTTTCCTAAAAATTTGTCTATACTATCATCATCCTCATAGCTTGGCTGTGACTGCAATGGACTCGATAAGGGTGTTGAACTTGTAGAAGCAGAACTCATAGAAACATCCAAGGGTACAGGAATCAAGAGGAATTCTTTGAGGAATAAACTATCGGAGGTCCAAAGCCTATTCGCTCTACGTATTTGTTCAATCTAGAACAGGGTTTAATCTTACCTAGATCATAAAACATAAAAAATATTACTTACAGAAACATCATACTTCAGTGCAATACCCTGCAGAGTATCAGTGTTACAAACATAATGTTTTATATAATTTTCACTTTTAGTAGCTTGTTTACTACTAGTGCTACCGTATTTTTTCAGAGATCTAGCAGATTCTCTAATAGATAGTTTTTCGTAAGATGGCTCATCCATTTTATCAAAGTTACATATAAGAAATAATGTTCATTGATTTCATTGAACTGCTCCAAATCACCCTACATATGTAAATTTTGTCACATGAATTAGAAGTTTCTGGTACTACTGAAATTGTGAAATTAGACTTCAAAAGATGGTAATGGATTGTGTTTGCACTATTTCTCCTAATAATTCCATGTATAAATTCGAAATAATTTCGATCAGTCAGATATTAGGTCTTATGAAAAATTTCCACTCTTGAATCTAATCGCAGTTGAAAGGTTATCATATCACAATCATCATGTGTTCAAACATTTAACAGCATCACAAATGCTATCATTGCATTCATATTCAATTTCTGAATAACTTCTTTTTCATTACTAATTACTATCATTTCTCCAGTTGTGAAAATCCAAACTAGACCACGGTACAATTTATAAGATAATGCGAGTCGAATTTTCTACTGTGTTCGCGACCAGGAGGCAGGAGATTAAAATATTTTTCTTTTAAATAAAGAATCATCTGTGATGATTCATAAAATACCATAGGCGACCAGCATTTGTTCCATAGTTTTTAGTCTTGACCATGGTGAAATAATAATATATTTTCCTATATAGGGAAAAATCACGGGGTGGGTGACATCTACTTCTAATCATTTGAACTACCCGAGTGATGAACAACAAACTGAACAAACTAACGTGTGTGTGTGTGTTTATATGTAGACCAGGCAATAGAGATTTTTTCGTGACAAAAATAGTAGAAGAAAACGGCGAGTTCACCTATTTTGCAACATTTTAACGAAAAATCAAGTTTGCCGTTTTGTAGTACTATACTTCTTCTTTCAAAATCCGTTTTGTAAATTGAAATCGGACTACTTCCGACGCATCCAGCTCTTCCGGAAAATAGTGCCTTAAATAATTCAAATCGCAATTACGGAAAAACTATTTATCGGACAACGTCTGGGTTATGCACACTTGAAGTATCTATTAACCACTACGTTCATTTGGAAAGCCAGCGCTACAACTTAGAAATTGGCCGAGTTATGAGGATCTGAAAAAACGCTGATTTTCACGGTTTTTCCGGCTTTCCTCCGGTAATGATGACCCGATTGAGTTGCACTAGCACTCATTTTCTTCATCTTTTCATTCTCTACAATTCGTCTGTTGAAAGTATTAGCACCGCTCCATTGATTCAGATTTTACAAGCAAAAAACTAAAAAAACCCCATTTTTTTTGCTGTTTCTTCGCAATTACAAGAAAAGTAATGATATTTGCGAGTCGAAAACATATCACTGAACATCCACGGACCACCCCACGTAACTCCCCACTCGCGGTTTTCTTCTACTATTTTTGTCACAGAATGACCCTTTTTCTGCTCTATTGCCTGGTCTAATGGGAAAAGTGTGAAATATTTGTATGATTTTGAGTCATTTATGTATCGAAAGTGATATATTTAGGTGATAATTCATGAACAATTGTTTCAAATAAACTGTAAACGAGCTGAAAATGAAGCAGATTGTAAGAGGTAATGTGGGAATAAAATCACGAACAATGTGCTGTGTTCCTCAATGCTCGCACATAGTTCTTCCGAAATTTCTTTGCATAAATTCCCGTTGAATCCCAAGACAGTTAAAAAATGGCAGACAATCTTGAAGATTGGGAAACGTATCTCAAAGAATATGTTACTTTGCAGCAAGCACTTTCTGAAAGATTTTTTTTTATCGTAAGTTCATTGTTCAATAATTTTATTTTATATAGTGGTCATTTGCTATCACATTCACGTTCACCCACATAATCAAAAATGTCCGAAGTGGTTATCTCGACTTTCATAGGCATTATTATTAATTCCGAAATCTTATAAAAAATACTTGATTCACTTCTTATGAAGAACAGAAATGACAGAATATTTTGATCATCACTCGGCCCGACATTTTGTAATTTTCAGCGCCATCTCGCGGTTCGTGGTTTTTCCCTATACGCTCATCAAACAATGTATTCTGTGGAATATCAGACATGCAGATTGCAGAGGTTATAGTTGATAAATTTTCTGTGATCTAGTCAAATCAGCTGTAGACACTAATAATACGAAGAATATAATAGGAAGAATACAAAAACTAAAAACAAACAGTTTTTCAGTTTCAAAACAGAAATGTCTTATCAACTGTACAGAAATACAACTCTTGGACACACGTTACAAGAGAGTTTGGACGAATTGATTCAGGTTGAATTAGTAAAATAGCTCAGTTTGATATATTTGCAACCCCACATTACGTATCCTCAAACATAATTTCCCATTTCTTTTAGTATGGACAAATAACTCCACAGTTAGCTTCCAAAGTTGTGGTTCAATTTGATAAATCCATTAATCAAACCTTAGCCACCAAAGTCAAGTCAAGATTGACTTTCAAAGCTGGAAAGCTGAATACTTACAGATTTTGTGATAATGTGTGGACCTTTATGTTGAATGATGTGGAATTCAGGGAGGTACAAGAGGTAACGAAGGTTGACAAAGTGAAGATTGTAGCTTGTGATGGAAAAAGTGAGTTGAGAGTACCATCGGCGAATATTTGATATACTTTTTTTTATGTTTTTCAGGTATAAATGAAGAAAGTACATCAAAAAAATAAATGATCCATGATAAATTCACAGTGGAAAAGAGAAAATAACTTATTTATAAAGCACCTATTCACGTATTGTGGGGGGTAATTATTGCCTATACTGAAAATCTAGTAACAATATTCAACATTTTGGTATTCATATCATCAGTCGAATACTGAATTTTTTCACCCTACATTCAAGAAAATACATATTCAATTCAAGATGTGAATATACCTATAATGGTTTCGTTCATTTTGGAATACAGTGCTTTTTTATTATTTATGCCAAAAATTAATAAAGTATTTTGCAATCAAACAAAGTTGTATCAGTTCCAAGTATATTTTAGTTTTACAATTTATCTGATATGAAATAAATAAAAATTAGATACTGAATATGTACATATATGGTTTTACCGAGCGGTTTGCCTTGAAAAACCTATAAATTCTTCCTCCATGATGGTCTTTGCCTGTAAAACAATTTTTAGAAATGATGGAAATTCTGATTTGATGAACCGGTTGTCATCATTAAATCTTATTTCTTTTAAATAAAAAATAAAAGAGTAAAATCCCACTTCAAAATTACTAGGTACTTACAATTTTGGGATTCTACCAATGAAATTTACTGGTCTGGCAGGATCATCTTCATTATTGGCCAAAAACCTATGTAACCACTGTTGTGTAGGTTTAAATAATCTTTGAGGATCTCTGCTAACGTGACATATTCTTGGTTTTCTTTCAGGTACATAATTTTTTTCATTATGTTTAATGAGTTTGTCATAAATTACCTTATCACGTAATTGGTAATGTTTTATCATTTTATTAGCAACTGCAATCCTGAAAATGTTCCTATATGAAAAATAACCTTTCCTCAAGGGATTTCAACAACAATACCTAACATGCTGTTCAATACAGTTTTTGGTTTCTTCACATTTATTTTTTTCATCTTCTGAAGCAAGCTTTTCTTCCTTCCATTTTTGAACCATTTCTTTTTTCAATTTATTTTTTTGTTCTCTTTCTTTTTCTTTTGTTTTTGATTCTTCGATTTGTTTTATTCTCTTCGTTTGATTTACATTTTTCATGATTTCACGTTCTTTCTGGAATCAAAATGAAGATGGAGCGATTGATCATATAAATGTTAGGTTTCGGTGCCATCAGAAAAGTCCAGGGATGTTTATTACATAAATGTTCAATATTAAAAAAACATGAGAGAAATTGGTGAAAAAACTGAAGGAAAAAAATATGTACTTTTGTGCTTCAATTCATTAAGTTTCTACCTTCCAGTTTTCTATTTCTTCTCGGACTTTTTTTCTTTCATCAGTCTTCTTTTCTATTGTTTTGATATATTTTATGGGATTCTTTTCTAATTCTTCCGAATTTTTACACAGGCCAACAGAATCAACATCAGTAGTTTGAATATCTTTTTTGAGTTTCTGCCACTTCTTTATCGCTTCATTATTTTTTTCTTTTAGGCTTAGATATTTAACATACCAGGCTTCATGACTTCTTACTTTTTCTAAACTTATATCTGAATCAATGAAAAATTAAAATTTCCCCAAAACTCGAATGAAAACGTAAATGTTCCAAAAATTGAATATTTACCAGGTAACATCTCGTGTAGATTCAAAGATAATTCATTCACTTCCGTAAATTTTTTTCTCAATTTCAAAAACAAATGGTGATCACTGAGAGCCCATCCATTCTCATGACCATTGCTTATTTTAACGAAATCCATGAATTTCCTTACATCCTTGAAACAAATTAGGTTCTCATTTAATCACCACAAGAAATAAAGAAAATCTTACATTAGGTACATCATTATTTGTCGTGTCTACTTTCGAACAAACTTCACTGAGTAAATTCAATTTGGGAGACTCTGTCCATAAACACAATCGTTCAGTATAGAGCTTTATATCTTCATCTAATTGATTTTGTTCTGTTCTCAATTCTTCTGCTTTCGCCCGAGACGTAACCTTCAAATCCTGGATACGATTCATCACATTGATAAGATCTCCTTGGAATGATTCCAAATCTGAAGAACAATTCAAGGGCAAAAATTACAACTTTATATCTGGAATATCATACCTGGAATATTATTGCCGCTTTCCAAGATGACTGCTCTTCGTACATACTTCAATTTATCTAAAATATCTTGGACTTCCAATTTGCAGTTAGTATCATCGCAAGCGATCCTTAAAAAAGTATGAATTTTTTGTACTTTTTATATGAACAGTATTCGGAACATAAATACCTGGACTTTTCGAAATAATGAATCAATTGCAGAGATTCCAAGTTTTGAATCTTGGATAGTTGGTCAATTATAGTAGATTGGTACCTCTCGAGTTGTTTCTGAGAGCTTTTTAGTTTGTTTAATTCAGCAAAATAAAGAGAAGTCATTATTACTTATTTCCTTTTTCCTTATATCAATTTTTTAGTGTTGACAACAGAGTAAGGTTATCTCAGTTGACAGTTGACAGATCATAAAATCAATAACCATCGATATTGTTATATACACCTTGTAGTGCAGTTAGGATTGAAGAATCTTCTGTTTTATTTCGATTAATAAAATGATAACTCTTTATAACGAAGAGGATTTTTCCAAAATTTTATAGTGACGGGAAATGATTTTTTTCTTCTTTTCTCACATCTATTAGAAAAGAAATATTATCCTCTTCTATGAAAAGTATGACGTTGACCTTTCCGGAACCGGGATGAACCGAACAGCGCCGACCAATTGCACGACGAAATAGGTCCAACGAAGTAGCCGACATCTCGGCAGCGCCTTTTCACGTTATCCAATATTTTGTCCAAGTTGAAGTTTTACTCATAAAATAAGAAAATGTCGCTTTTAGGCGCCCGTGTAGCAACCTCTGTGGCTAGGCGCTTACCTAACAATGTAGCACAGGTAATATTTTCCAGTGATTTGTGAATTGTTGAGCTTTCTCGAGGTTTTGTCTAATCTAATAGAACCGACATAGCGAGGTTCACTTTCAACCACACACTGCTTATTTATATGAATCTTAATTCGCAATAAATGCAGAATTTTTGTTGAAGGAACCTTTGGATAATTCTTCTAGGGAGTTTTTCAACGTGAAATTGTCGATTTTTCATCAAATTCTTACATAAGTATTTCCTTTGAAGCGGTTATGTAATGTCACTTCAAAGTCAAAATGCCGTGTATCATGCCATAAGAACTATTCGAAATATCGGAAAAAGAGAAGATTCTTCTTAGAATATTCCAATTTCCTATGATTTTCGGTAGCAGAATATTGAAAATTTCTATGAGAATTTTATATCAAAAACAAAATCGAATCTTTCTGTCCGTAATCCCACAGAAACTCTGAATAATACTTTTATAAGATTTAATAAATTCATGAATTACAGCTTACTGGAGCTGTTTTCCCAGCAGTATCTGTAGCCAGCCGTAAAATCCATGTTGGAACTACAGATAGAACTATGGTTGTCTCTTCCATATTGGAAGAACGTTTGATGGGTGCTGCACCAAAAACAGACTTAGACGAAACCGGCAAAGTATTGAGTGTTGGTGATGGTATTGCTCGTGTACATGGTTTGAGGAACATCCAGGCCGATGAGATGGTGGAATTCTCCTCTGGTCTCAAGGTATGCATCCAATAATCTTGAGAGGTTAATTTTTACTTTAACGCCCTCCCAACAATTTTAAATATATTGTTTATATATGCATATAGATTCTTTAAGATGTTTTCATGCTACAGTTCCAATTAGAGCACTGGCAAATCATTATTTTCCGAGAAAATCGAAAAAGAAAATTGGTATTTCAAGAACGCTTTTCCTGAATACTTGCCTGATATTCAAGGAATAATAATCTTATAATACTATGTGTGATTCCTACCGTGAGAGACATGCAACGTTGCCACGTAAAATTCGTAATTTTCAGACTTATTGGAGGTCGATATGGATATAATACAGTGGTTAATTACCCATATTAATTGTGAACTTTAATTCCTAAAACTATCGGATAAGGAGTCGATTCGTTCTACTCGTCATAATGGAAAAAATGGAAATCAGATCATATCTGGGGAGATGACTTATTCCAGAAGATTAGTTAAAGTTGGGACAGTGTTGAAACAATTCTTGAAATGAATCAATATTAAGGTTAGGTTAATTTAGGACAGTGTTGTAACAATTCTCAAAATGGATCAATATTCAGGTTAGGTTAGTTTAAGTTAGGACAGTGTTGAAACAATTCTTGAAATGAATCAATATTTAGGTTAGGTTAAGTTGGGACAGTGTTGAAACAATTCTTAAAATGAATCAATATTTAGGTTAGGTTCGGTTAATTTAGGACAGTGTTGGAACAATTATTGAAATGAACCAATATTTAGGTTAGGTTAGGTAGGACAGTGTTGAAACAATTCTTGAAATGAATCAATATTTAGGTTAGGTTGGTTTGAGTTAGGACAGTGTTGAAACAATTCTTGAAATGAATCAATATTTAGGTCAGGTTAAGTTAGGACATTGTTGAAAAAATTTCTAAAATGAACTAATATTTCATGCTTTCAAAGGGCACTAAATATTCGATACGTGTTTTTAGGACATCTATAGTTCCTTTTGATCAAACCTATCCGCTGAAGTTCAATCATAACGTTTGTCTTGGAATTGTTTGAAAAGAATTTTATCATATCGTTTATTCGTACTACACTTTTCTTGAATGAAGGTAAACGTGGCAACGTTATGCGCGGCGATAACCCAGATTGTCCCAGATTCGAGACTAACATCTGGATATTAAATACGTCGTTGTTTATTGCTCAGTATAGAAAAATTCTCTACGTTGTGTTATTACTATTATTGGTGTGCAGTTTGATTTGAAGAAAGTGTATTGGATTCGAATGGAAGTAATTAACGCAACTTATCTATCATGATTTGAATTTTTAATTATGGCAATTTAGTTTTTATGTAGATTTTTCAAACGGGATCGGGAACAGGGGTGCTGGTTGGGTGAGAATAAGAAAAAAAGGTGATTTCAAAGCATCTGATTGTTGACCATTATTACACCGATTACAATAGGAATAGGAAATTTAATTCAGTCCCGGCTTCAGGTTCGCCCATCTTAATTAACCGTGATCATTTTTTAACTGAAAGCAAAACATTCTTGAATGAATCTCTATGGCAGTCTATTGTTTTCAATGATGGCAAATTATTTTTGATGCAGATTTACACGTTTTCTTCTCCAGATTTCCGAAAAAAATAAATTTCTAATTGTTTTTGAGAGTGACGTCATCGATGTTTATATTTTTGACATTTCCACGAGTGAAAGTGCTTTGAAATAATTATTTTCCTAAAGTTTTTTTAGATTCTTACCCACCCAGCACCCCTGTTCACTCCCGTTCCCGATTGAAGAATCTGCATAAATACTAGCCATCATTGAAAACCATCAAAAATTATTTTAGAATGCTCATTTTCAATGAAAAATATTTGAAAATTGTAAAATATGAGTGGGCGTTAAAGTACAAATTTACCCAAATTTCGTAATTCACTCCATTCAAGATTCATAGAATCTAAAATTAATTTATTCAGGGTATGGCTCTCAATTTGGAATCCGACAACGTTGGTGTTGTAGTATTTGGTAATGACAAACTTATCAAACAAGGTGATATTGTGAAACGTACTGGAGCTATCGTCGACGTTCCTGTAGGAGATGAACTTTTGGGACGTGTAGTAGACGCTTTGGGTAATAAAATGAATTTTTTCCAAGTTTATTCAGATATTGAATGCGTATTTTTCTTCAGGAAACCCCATTGATGGTAAAGGTCCACTCAATACCAAGCTACGTTTCCGTGTTGGTATCAAAGCTCCAGGTATCATTCCCCGTATCTCTGTCAGGGAACCTATGCAAACCGGTATCAAGGCTGTGGACTCTCTCGTACCCATCGGTCGTGGACAGCGTGAATTGATCATTGGAGATCGTCAAACAGGGTGAATACTTACCTTATCATTAAACTACCACAGGAGATGTCTTGGAAGAAAATATTATTTAAAAATAAACAGAGTAGTGCATTATTTTCAATTTATTCAACAGTAAAACTGCCCTTGCCATCGACACCATCATCAACCAGAAGAGGTTCAACAGCGCAACCGATGAGAAGAAGAAGCTGTACTGCATCTACGTCGCTATTGGACAGAAGAGATCTACTGTCGCTCAGATCTTGAAGAGGTTAACAGACAGCGGAGCTATTGGATATACCATCATCGTTTCCGCTACAGCTTCCGATGCCGCTCCTCTGCAGTACCTGGCACCGTACTCCGGTTGTGCTATGGGTGAATTCTTCCGTGACAACGGAAAACACGCCTTGATCATTTACGACGACTTGTCCAAACAGGCTGTGGCTTATCGTCAGGTGAGTTCATTGTCATTTTACTTTTATAGAAAAAAAAAAGGGATCGCCGAATTAGATTGAATATATCGGTAAACTCAATTTTTTTTCTGTGTACCAAAACGGCCTTCAGTGTTCACTGTCAGTATGATTAAGTACTGTCATTTCATTTTTAAGAACACCGAAATTATATTGAAAATTCCACACATGTGATTTTTAACCAATCAGAACGTGTATTTCTGACAGATCACCATCGCAACGGATGAATTTTAGTGGAAATTTTTTCACGGTACCCAACAGCGAATTATACTAGAAATTTTTTTGACGTTTATAATGACAGAATATTATACTTGATGAAGACGAAAATTGATGTTGTTGGAAATAAACGCATTTGGTGTGGAATTTTCTTACCGAATACCAAACGAGGTCAAATTAAATCCGGAAATTTTTTCTCACTCATGAATATTTTTAGAAAATTATCCCTCGTCTTCGACTCGGGATAATTTTCAAAATACAGTGAAAGCCGTTTATTACGACACCGGTTATAACGAAAATCCGTATATAACGACGAAATTATCGACAATTGTTTGGAATTCTAAGTAATTTAACATTCAACCATTCGGTTGTAACGACTTCGTTTATAACGACGAAGTTGCTTATAGCGACAAAAATTTTTCAAGCTTGTTGTTCATTTCTTTCGTTTATAACGACGTTCCACTAAGAATTCGTCACTGCAGACACGTGATCTTCCGGAAATACTCGTGCGATGCTGGGGAATCCCCGTTTTATGTTACGTTGTGAAGACATAAGCAGTTGCAGTTCTTAATTAATTGACTTTAGTTTATTCATCGAGCGAGTGACTACACTAAAATGGCTTCAACGTCTAAATTAAAAAGAAAATCTTTTTCAATTGAAAAGAAGGGGATAAATCCTATTTCTGCGTTCTTTATACAAATTTTTGGATATAACGACCATCGGATATAACGACCTAATATTCACGGTCCCCTCAATGTTGTTATAACCGGATTTCACTGTATTCATGAGCTCGAAAAAATTTCCGGCAATAATTTGACCTCTAGTGGTATTACTAGTGAAAATATTAGAAAACTCAATTCATTTTCTGGGAACCAAAACGGTCTTCAGTGGTCATTGTCAGTATGACAAGTATTGTCATTTTTGAGCGCTCGTACTACTTACACGAGGGCTATATCATTTCGTCACGATGTCTGTATTTCTCGAATTTTGAACCGAAAATGGTCTCAATCGACTATGTTCGACTCACTGATGACGAATCCGTCGGAAAATTCGAGTCTGTCCGTCCGTCCGGCCGTCCGTAAGCACGATAACACTCGAACGGATCAACCTAGAGACTTGAAAATTTTCAGTATAGCTTCAGATCCCAAATGCCTCGGTTAAGTACGTTAATGGACAGAATTCCACCAGGGGTTCCGTAAATATGGCCGTTCAAAATTTTGTTCTCCTGATTACTTCGAAACTACAGATTCGATCGAGATGAAACTTTGCACTCATTGGAGAATGAGGTGTTCAAGCTATATGTGAAATTTTGTCCAGATCGCATGACCAGAACCATAGAAACCATAGAAAATTGTAACTTTTGAACGGAAACACCTAGGGACTTGAAATTTTCAGGATAGGTGTGGATCTCGAATGTCGTGATCACGTTCATCTATGAGCAACATTATACAAGGGGTTCTGTAAATACGGTCGTTTGAAATTTTGTTTTCTCGATAAATTCGAAACTACGGATTCGATCGAGATGAAATTTTGTATTTTAATCGAGAATGATATATTGAAGCAATATTTTGTCCAGATCGCATGACCAGAACCATATAAACCATAGAAAATTGTAACTTTTGAACGGAAAGGCCTAGGAACTTGGAATTTTCAGGGTGGGTTTGGATCGCGAATATCGCGGTCACGTTCATCAATGAGCAAAATAAGACTAGGGGTTCCGTAAATATGGCCGTTCAAAATATTTTTTTCCTGATAGTTTCGAAACTACTGATTGGATTGGAATGAATTTTTGCACCTAGCTGAGGAATAATGTTTTCAAACTACGTGCAAAATTTTGTCCAGATCGCATCACCAAGACCATAGATACCGTAGAAAATTCTAGCGAATTATCTAAAAAGAATTGATCAGCTGAAGCACTGACATGAAGTCTGGAGTTTCGCCTAAGTTTCAGAATTTTTTTGACAGCTGTCAAAAATTCCTTCAATTGATTTCTAAAACTGGAAAATGCGAATCTACCTACAAGGTGGATGTACGAGCGCTCAAAAGCTCCTGCCTTCACGGCAGTGCTTTTCGTAATTTTTTTTATGAACAAAAAAAAGATGGAATCACCGAATTATAGTGAATATATCAGAAAACTCATTTTTTTTTCTGTGTACCGAAACGGCCTTGAGTTTACATTGTATGACAGATTCTGTCAATTCATTTTATAAACTTGGAGTCACCGGATTATATTGAATATATTAGAAAAACTTGATTTTTTTTCATTGGAGCCCCAATTTACTTATTTAAGTAATGGCAACATCAATTCGTGAAACGTAAAGGTAAAGTCGAAAGGATAATTTTTTTTATCATTGATCTAACAGGAGTAGCTGATTATGTCAAATAAAATATTAGAAATTTTTTGAAACCTCGAAAAAAACGTATCTTCGAAACATCATCACTTTCCCCCATCATCAAGTGTGAATATCCCTCAATTTTTTTTCTGTGTACCAAAACGGCCTTCAGTATTAACTGTCAGTATGACAAGTACTGTCATTTTATTTTTATGAACAAAAAATTACGAAAAGCACTGCCGTGAAGGCAGGAGCTTTTGAGCGCTCGTACACGCACCTTGTAGGTAGATTCGCATTTTCCAGTTTTAGAAATCAATTGAAGGAATTTTCGACAGCTGTCAAAAAAATTCTGAAACTTAGGCGAAACTTCAGACTTCATGTCAGTTCTTCAGCTGATCAATTTTTTTTCGATAATTCGCTAGAATTTTCTAGGCCTTTCCGTTCAAAAGTTACAATTTTCTATGGTTTCTATGGTTCTGGTCATGTAATCTGGAGAAATGTAGCTTGAATATATCATTCTCCATTAGTATACAAAATTTCGTCACGATCGAATCTGTAGTTTTGAAATTATCAAGAAAACTAAATTTCAAACGACCATATTTACGGAACCCCTAGTATAATTTTGCTCATTCGAGATCCACACCTATCCTGAAAATTTCAAGTCCCTAGGCGTTTCCGTTCAAAAGTTAAAATTTTCTATGGTTTCTATGATTCTGGTCATGCGATCTGGACAAAATTTCACATGTAGCTTGAACACCTCATTCTCCATTTGAGTGCAAAATTTCATCTCAATCAAATTTGTAGAGTCAAGTAATCAGGGGAACAAAACTTTGAATGGCCATATTTACGGAACCCCTGGTGGAATTTGGCCCATTAACGAACTTAACCTTGGCATTCGGGAACTGAACCCACACTGAAAATTTCTAAGTCTCTAGGTTGTTCCGTTCGAGAGTTATCGTGCTTACGGACGGACGGATGGACAGACTCGAATTTTCCGACGGATTCGTCATCAGTGAGTCGAACATAGTCGATTGAGACCATTTTCGGCTCAAAATTCGAAAAATACAGACATCGTGACGAAATGATATAGCCCTCGTGTAAGTAGTACGAGCGCTCAAAAAGATGGAATCACCGAATTATATCGAATATATGTATCAGAAAACTCAATTTATTTTCTGTGAACCAAAACGGTCTTCAGTGTTCATTGTCAGTATGACAAGCACTGTCATTTTATTTTTATGAACAAAAAAAGATGGAATCACCGAATTATATTGAAAACTCAATTTATTTTCTGTGAACCAAAACGGTCTTCAGTGTTCATTGTCAGTATGACAAGTATTGTGATCTTTTTTGATCTAAAAAAGATGGAATCACCTAATTATAGCAGAAAACTCAATTTTTTTTCTGTGTACCGAAACGGCCTTCAGTGTCCATTTATAAACTTGGAATCACCGGATTATATTGAATATATTAGAAAAACTTGATTTTTTTTCATTGGTGCCCCAATTTACTAACTTAAGTAATGGCAACATCAATTCGTGAAACGTAAAGGTAAAGTCGAAAGGATAATTCTTTTATCATCGATCTAACAGAGGTAGCAGATCATGTCAAATAAAATATTAGAAATTTTTCGAAATCTCGAAGAAACGTATCCTTGAAACATCATCACTTTCCCCCATCTTCAAGTGTAAAAATCCCTATTTTCCCTTCAAATCCGTTTCACTGGCCAGAACGAACGAAGTATTCAATCATAACATGAAGGAACAGTTCCTAAATGAAATAATCAACTTTGATTCAATGAGCAACATTGTCATTAACTCGACAATCTCTTCCAGATGTCCCTGCTGCTTCGTCGTCCACCAGGTCGTGAAGCTTACCCCGGTGATGTGTTCTACCTCCACTCCCGTCTCCTCGAGCGTGCCGCCAAGATGTCCGACGCCCATGGAGGTGGATCTTTGACCGCCTTGCCCATCATTGAAACCCAGGCTGGTGACGTATCCGCTTACATTCCAACCAACGTGATCTCCATCACCGACGGACAGATCTTCTTGGAAACTGAATTGTTCTACAAAGGTATTCGTCCCGCTATCAACGTCGGTCTGTCTGTGTCCCGTGTAGGATCGGCTGCCCAAACCAAGGCCATGAAGCAAGTGAGTACAGATTTTTGGTTATGGAGTGACTTTTGGGTTGTTTGAATTATTCTTATTCTGATTTTTATACTTTTTTTATTCAAGGTGGCTGGTTCCATGAAGCTTGAATTGGCCCAGTACCGTGAAGTAGCTGCTTTCGCTCAGTTCGGTTCCGATTTGGATGCTTCCACTCAACAACTGTTGAACAGGGGTGTTCGTCTTACCGAATTATTGAAACAGGGTCAATATGTACCAATGGCTATTGAAGAACAAGTAGCCATCATCTACTGTGGTGTAAGAGGACATCTTGACAAGGTCGATCCAACAAAGATCACACAGTTCGAGAAGGAATTCTCCCAACACATCAAGTGAGTTTCGAATTCTAAATTTATCATTTTAACAAATTGTCAATTAATTTTTTTTGCAGGACTAACCACAAAGACGTTTTGGAGAGCATCGCTAAAGAAAGCAAAATTACAGACGCTACAGATGCAAAATTGAAGCAACTCGTAGCCGAGTTTGTTTCAAACTTCAGCTCATAAGGCATTTAAGATTTAAGTTCCAATCATATAGGTCGTTAATTACAATAACTGATTTTAATAATCTCCAAAATTCAGTTTGAACAACTTCAGATACTTGCGAAGAATTAAAAATTTAATGTGAAATTGCTGTTATGATTTTGTATACTAGATCTTGTACAATGTACATTGTTTTTACTCTTCATCAATTGAAAGTATTGTAAAATAAAACATATAAAAATAAATGTTTTTTTATTCCAGTTATAATTTTGAGCGTCTGTGTTAGAGATGGGTGGAATTATTTTATCAATTCAAATCGAGTTGAGCTCAACTTTATTTGAATTAAGTTGATAAAACAGTTATAGTCCATTTAAGAATTATTGACATCGAAGCAGGCCATGAACGTCCAGTCGAGGCTTTATTTCTAGTTACTAAAAAGTAACTAAATTTCATCATAGAACATAAATATAACCTAGAAAAGTGTTGAGTATACGAATATTACGAATTATCGAATAATTAAGCAGGAAAATTTCGATTGCAGTTCAAACATGGGAATTCAGGTTTGAAAGCGCAAAAATATCGTGGAATGCTTTAATATGAAATTATCTGAACTTATCGTTCATATAAAAGAACCATGGAAATTTGAAGATCATTCAAATAAATATTTATTTTCACTCAGGACCATGCAATATTTATTGGTATTGGAATTCTTTAAAATTCTAACCATATAACTATAAGAGTACCATTTTATGTCAGGATTCAAGAAGGATAATTAATGGAATTCTAGCAGATAGCTAGTGCTGCAACAGAAAAAAAATTTTGGATACTTCGCAAGCACAGGCCCAAAAGAATGGATTGGAAAAAACGTTATAATGTATTAAGAAATAAGAGAGAAACAAAAATTAAGAATCTATGTAGTACATGAAGAATTTTGACATTAATTTTGTACCGAACTATCAATATATGAACCAATTTGTGAATTATTTATTGCTCGGTGTTGAATACTTTGAGAAAGTCAATTTTTATTTTCATTCATTAAAACTGTCCATGAATTATTGAAAATATTATAATTGATGAGCAATTTTACAATTATTCAGTATACTTTTGAATTGGGAACAATATAGCTTGTGAACAGGGTACCATACAGTATAAGTATAATAAATAAACTTAAAATATCTATGAATGATACAAGAGCAAAGACAAAAATATCATTGAAAACTTTGTTTCCTCGTAGTGTAGTGATTTGGATGTGTTTATTGAATAAGCTGACATAATCCTATTGATGGGCATCCTTTTGCTGGGAAGGTTTCAATAACCCATTTATGAAATAATTCACCATTCATAGTAATCCTTATCATTAATACCACTGTCAAGAATCGGATCAAATCCAGGTAAAAATCCATCAATTGTTCCAGCATTCAAAATAGTGCACCTTCTGCCTTGAATATACTCGGCATACCTTTTGGATTATTTTCTAGTGTCCACTGCCGAATTTGAATAGCCAAATTTCATCTAGATAAATGAATTTTATGTTTTGTTCTATGTATTCTCGGTATTTATCACAATATCGTACTATTTTTATTATATTTTTCTGTTTATCATTAAGAATTTTCCTTCGATCAACTTTTTTGTATTTGTATCCAATTTTTTTTATGATATAATATAATGTTGACTTCGATCAATTGAAATCTAGGTGCTCTTTGGCCAGTTCGAAAAGGATATCTAAACTGATATATTCATTGTTTTCAATTCTAGCAAAAACAAAGTCATTCAAAGTCTCTTTGAAGGAATAATCATATCGCACAAGTTTTCTTCCACTGCTAATTCCAGGCTAATATTCTACGGACAGGGCTTGGTGAAATCTGAAAATTTAAGAGACATTGATCAATCAGAATACACTTTGAGTAGGTGAATATCAGTTTACCTGAAACACTAGCGGAAATATATGCCAAATCTTTGAAAAACTCGAAGTAACACCGATGAACTGCCTGGCGTTCTCTTGTAAGGCGCGATGTATCCTGGTGAATTCCAGCCATTTTAATAGCATAAGACAAAAAATACTCAAATTCAGAGCAAATTTTTATAATTACATATTCACCAATATCTTCGATAAAATCATCAAAGCAAGATTTCTATGGGTAATGTTAGTGTTATTCCTATACCAACCTGAATTCAGCAACCCAAAATATTACTGAATAGTCTATTACCAACTTAAATTCGTTTTTTCACAGCCAACCGAGATCTCAATAATTCTTAAACGGACTATAGTCACATCCAAAGTTTGAAAAAAAAAATTGAAGATTAATTGACAACGATCAAGATTAAATAAAATTCGACTTGTACTTCCGAGCTTCAACCGATTTATATCTTATTTATTCTTATTTCTCAATCTTAAACTCGCCCCACAATTCTTCAAACCGTTACTAGTCATCTCGTCATCGAAGATTATTGGCATATGGACTTGATCAACTATTGAATGTAGATGGACGATATGGCTTTTTCTTTCCTCGCTCAGACAACCATTTCAAAAAATCATGGATCTTTTCATTTGATTAAATGGCCGAATCTATTTCGTATTTTTATATTGGTTGAAACTAATTGAACTCTAGAAGTACAGGTATGGAATAGAAGAATCTGATTAATGTAATACCAAAAATAAAGTGAAACACCCGATTCAATAGACTCCTCTATTGATTATTAAACGATGTAAAATTCGACACAGCGATTAAGTCCAGTGAAGAGCCAGGAAACGTTTAAGGTCCCTTTGTTCAGGGTCTGTTTCCTTCCTTTTAGCGTTCCACACCATTTCCTCACAATCATTTCTTTACTATTGCTCTTATCAGATACTTTATGTGCATTGAGCCGCTCTTTCTTTCATTCTCGGCTATTGAAATTGTTCAAATCAGAATCAGGGTCTTTCATCTGGTTAATTTGCGCCTTTTTATGACGAACGAGTATCGCCGTATTGTGAGGAAGGACCTTTACGACTCGGAAAAGGAACCGCGTCTAATTATTCTACACAGGATACGGAGAAAAAATTTATAACTTCAATGGGATATTTTGCAATATCCGGGGATTTATCGTATCAATTTACTAAAAGTGGGTAATCTTACAGTCCAATGGTCGAAAGAAGTGATTTGGTTTAAGAAATAGAGGTCAGTAACGATTTCCTAGCTTCATACTAGGTTTTTTCGGATTTTCGACGAATTAAGAGCTACCAGGAAACAATGAAAACCTTCGTTCATAATTTAAAAAAAAATAGCCCATTTGAGTCTGAAATGAGGTTAGTACGATTGAATTGCAACTTTTTACATAACACTCTCATAGGTGTTCGACGTTTTTGAGAGTTTTGAGCAAAGTTCTACCTCATTGCATGTGTAGGAAATGAATAGAAACACAAGTTCATAATTCGTCTAAAGTAGTGAATAGATGTATAAGTTACCATCTTCTAGCTTCATAATATGTATTTTTCATAATTTCAGGGATTTAAGATGGAATTTTATAATCAATAAGTAGTCCAATTTTGACAGTTTGCTGAAACATGTAGAAATATACGTTCATAATACGAAGAAAACGCCCCAATAGGCTCTGAAATGCAAATACATTGTCTTGCACCTTTATTACCCCACTTTTGTAGGTTTCCAAAGATCTTAAGAAAGTTATGAATGTAATTTCACCAATCTGTCTTGAAGTTCATTTTCTGATATTTTTCATTCATTTGGAAGGGATTTGAAGAAAAATGCGGTAATGGTTTTCAGTATGTGATGATTTTCAAAGATTTCCCAGCCTCGCAATGCTTTTTTTTCAGAGTTCCAGAATTTCACGTCTCTCAAATTTCGGATGAAAAGATCGTGAAATATATCGATTTAGAATAATTGAAAAAGTTTTTTTTGAAAACTTCGGTAGGTATCTGAGAGAAATTTGATATATTCCATGTAATTCTGTGATTCCATATTTTGAAGTTTTCATTTCATTAAATGACATTAGGTATTTGTCAAATTGAGTTTGATAAGACTTAAAGCCAAGCTGTGTTGTTCGGGTAAATTCAAACTATCTGGAGGGAGATCGATTCAAAAAAGCGCACACGTCAGTACTCTTCAATTTTTTTTTGCATTGAATTCAACGTATATTGTCTCTTTTAGTTAAGTTCATACTTTTTGAGCGCTCGTACTACGACCAGGGGTTCCGTAAATATGGCTGTTCGAAATTTTGTTCTCCTGATTACTTCGAAACTACAGATTCGATCGGAGTGAAATTTTGCACACAGATGGAGAATGACGTGTCCAGATCGCATTACCAGAACCATAGAAAATTATAACTTTGTTATAGAAAGGCCTAACGACTTGAAATTTTCAGGACAGGTGTGGATCTCGAATGTCGTGATCACGTTCATAAACGGGCAAAATTAGACTAGGGGTTCCGTAAATATGGTCGTTTGAAATTTAGTTTTCTTGATAATTTCAAAACTACGGATTTGATCGTGACGAAATTTCCTATTTTAATGGAGAAAGATATATTCCAGCTACAATTTTTCCAGATCGCATGACCAGAACCATAGAAACCATAGAAACTTATAACTTTCGAACGGAAAGGCCTAGGGACTAGAAAATTTCAGGACAGGTTCGGATCGCGAATTTTGCGGTCACGTTCATCAATGATCAAAATTAGACTAGGGGTTCCGTAAATGTGGCCGTTCAAAATATTTTTTTCCTGATAATTTCGAAACTACCCATTGGATTGGAATTAAATTTTGCACATAGATGAAGAATAATGTATTCAAACTACGTGGGTAATTTTGTCCAGATCGCATTAACAAGACCATAGATACCGTAAAAGATTCTAGCGAATTATCGAAAAAAAAATCTCCTAAAGCCTGGCGTAAAGTCTTGAGTTTCGCCTTAGTTTGAAAAGTTTTTTGACAGCTGTCAAAAGATTTTTGAATTTGTTTCCAAAACTGGAAAATGCGAATCTACCTACAAGGTGGATGAACGAGCGCTCAAAAGCTCCTGACTTCACGGCAGCGCTTTTTATAATTTTATTATTGAATGTTCAAAGATTTAACAATTTTCTACTTTATATTATTGAAAAGACATAATCTATTTCACGATGTTATTGGCGCCACGATCAAGGAGTACTGCGGATTATTACGGAACTAGATCATGATCTAAAATCTAGAGTGCTGTATTGGCCAACCACTTTGTCTCAAGATTTTTCTGTGGTCTATGGTTGATGGTTTGTTTAGAGGTTGGAAGTTTATTGGAAACTAGTAAGCCGGGAGATCCACATAATAGGTAGATTCGACTTTTCCGATAGATTCACCTTTTCGGGTAAATTCACATTTTCGAATAGTTCGGTGAAGAAAAAAAAATAATAATAATTTTGATTATTGCCAGAAGGGCCAAGAACGGTCCTGTCCTATAATGTCAATCGAAGGGGGCGGGGCTTTATCCATGAAATACGGGGTAAACGTCACGTAATATCTATGCTACACGTAAATTAATTCGGGTTTCTCGAGGTGTCAGAAATCGACTTTTTTCAAATCGAGTTCTTGTGAAAACTGAGGATAGTTGGAGGACGTCACATAGTTTATTGAGACCTTACGTCCTTTGAGCTGGAAATTCGATCCTTGGCGGAGCCCGAGATGTTGCGGTTTAATATCCTTATGAAAAGATCGGCGGCAACTTTTGGCATCTTTTCGAGTTTTTGACCTTTTCCGAACGTTATTTTCGTTCGTTTGGAATTCGAAATAGGCAAATTTTCGAGTACCTTAGGAAAGCCCGTTTCTTCCTCTCGAAAACGCGGGGGCGCTTCGCGCCCCCGGTCTCTTTCTTTTTTTGCAATTTCAAAATTGCTCGAGGCCTTCGGCCTCTCGTTTTAGATAGTTTTGTCTTAACTGTTCTGTGGTTTCGAAAAAATAATTTTAGTATATGGACTAGTAAGCCAGGAGATCCACATAATAGGTAGATTCGACTTTTTCGATAGATTCGACTTTTCCGATAGATTCACCTTTTCGGGAAGATCCACATAATAGGTAGATTCGACTTTTCCGATAGATTCACCTTTTCTGGTAGATTCACATTTTCGAATAGTTCGGTGAAGAAAACAAAGAAAAAATAATTTTGATTATTGCCAGAAGGGCCAAGAACGGTCCTGTCCTAAAATGTCAATCGAAGGGGGCGGGGCTTAGTTTATCCACGATATACGTTACGAAATTTCCTCGAAACCACCGAAATTTCACAAAATTGATTTTGAAATATCGAAAGGAGAGTTATTCAAATATATTCACCAAATATTTTCCTCAAAATCAGTTTATTTCCATACAAAATTCATAATAATTCTCCAACGTCAAATATTTTATTCAAAATTTCAGATTCCTTCATTAATTTTTCATCCACCATGGATTATTTTGTTTCCATAATTCTGAAAATAAGAAAGAAGAATAAAATTAGCATACTTAACAAAAAGGTTATTCTTGAAATTCCATATTTGCTTCGCTCGGTTTGTCGAACAATGATATTTCTTCGATTCGATCAAGACAAAACATCCTAAACCTTTAAAATAGGGGGTGTAATAGTTTCAAGACACTATATTCAATCTGATTAAAATCATTTGGATACCCCCAAGAAGTTTACTTTCTATTGTTCCATTCTGGCTGGGATCGGTTTGTCGAACAATGATATTTCTTCGATTCGATCAAGACAAAACATCCTAAACCTTTAAAATAGGGGGTGGAATAGTTTCAAGACACTATATTCAATCTGATTAAAATCATTTGGATACCCCCAAGAAGTTCACTTTCTATTGTTCCATTCTGGCTGGGATCGGTTTGTCGAACAATGATATTTCTTCGATTCGATCAAGACAAAACATCCTAAACCTTTAAAATAGGGGGTGGAATAGTTTCAAGACACTATATTCAATCTGATTAAAATCATTTGGATACCCCCAAGAAGTTCACTTTCTATTGTTCCATTCTGGCTGGGATCGGTTTGTCGAACAATGATATTTCTTCGATTCGATCAAGACAAAACATCCTAAACCTTTAAAATAGGGGGTGGAATAGTTTCAAGACACTATATTCAATCTGATTAAAATCATTTGGATACCCCCAAGAAGTTCACTTTCTATTGTTCCATTCTGGCTGGGATCGGTTTGTCGAACAATGATATTTCTTCGATTCGATCAAGACAAAACATCCTAAACCTTTAAAATAGGGGGTGGAATAGTTTCAAGACACTATATTCAATCTGATTCAAATCATTTGGATACCCCCAAGAAGTTCACTTTCTATTGTTCCATTCTGGCTGGGATCGGTTTGTCGAACAATGATATTTCTTCGATTCGATCAAGACAAAACATCCTAAACCTTTAAAATAGGGGGTGGAATAGTTTCAAGACACTATATTCAATCTGATTAAAATCATTTGGATACCCCCAAGAAGTTCACTTTCTATTGTTCCATTCTGGCTGGGATCGGTTTGTCGAACAATGATATTTCTTCGATTCGATCAAGACAAAACATCCTAAACCTTTAAAATAGGGGGTGGAATAGTTTCAAGACACTATATTCAATCTGATTCAAATCATTTGGATACCCCCAAGAAGTTTACTTTCTATTGTTCCATTCTGGCTGGGATCGGTTTGTCGAACAATGATATTTCTTCGATTCGATCAAGACAAAACATCCTAAACCTTTAAAATAGGGGGTGGAATAGTTTCAAGACACTATATTCAATCTGATTAAAATCATTTGGATAACCCCAAGAAGTTTCCTTTCTATTGTTCCATTCTGGCTGGGATCGGTTTGTCGAACAATGATATTTCTTCGATTCGATCAAGACAAAACATCCTAAACCTTTAAAATAGGGGGTGGAATAATGTTCAATCTAATATACCTTATGAAGAACCCCTCGAAAGCTATATTCTCAAAATTTCTATTTTCATTTGCTCTGTAGTTGTTTTTCCTCGTGAAATACTGAAAAATATCTAAAAGTAATGGAACTGTCTCGAAAAAGTTATGAGAACGTTCTTACCAGCTTTTCATCCCTAATTCGTTGTTCTTTCAGATTTTTGTACGAAGATTTGACCTCTTTTCTTCCTTGGAGGTGGGTTATTGATGATAAATAAATTATCCAAAATATTGTCTCACTCAATATACTCTTATAGTGAAAACGGAAAGAGCCTTTCTACTCACTCGCAAACGTTCAATTTTCATATGATTCAACTCCTGCTTCTTCAGTTCCATCTCGTTTTGCCCGATTTTCCAGAAAATACGAAGACTTGTTGTGAAAATTTCTACCTATTTCCTTAGTCCAACTGTTTTCTTCATATCTTTTTGAATTTTGTCGTATACTTTCTGGACTTACTTGGAAAAGCTAAAGCAGGACCTATTTATTCGCAATTATTACTTTTGAAACCCTGATCATCGGGACTTTGAATTGATGTCTTGGAGCTCCCAATTTTTTCGTTATTTACTTTACTGGAATTGAAATATGTATTATTACGATGGAATGACGTTTTAATTACTTACTCACCTAGATTTTCAGCATTTCGATCAACCTAAGTCAATGTAGTATTTAGGAAAATATGTGCATATACTGAATGAAGCTCAGAAATCCCTTCAGGCATTCCAGATTATTTTAGATTCTATCTGAAACAGGCTAGGTTATAGGTTTTGCTGTAGAAATACAATAATTTCAAACGAAATGAATTTGATCTTACCTTTTATTATTTCAAAAAGTTCGAAATCATTCTGGAATGCCGTTGAATCAAAGTAAACATCCGAATTTAAACATAACCTATGATGTTCGAAGAAATTACATTCTTCTTTTTGGATACGTTCCGTTATTTGAATTTTCCTTTTATATTTACTCGTCAGCATTATTTTTTCATCCCATTTATTCAAATCTATCTCGAAATTACCGAGTTTCGAGAAATTTCGACGTTTAAATTCAATTTATGGAGAAATGTCACGGAATATCTATGACTCTATGATCGACCGAATTTATTTGTCGAGGTGTCAAAAATCGGCCTTTTTCAGATCGAGTTCTTGCAAAAATTGAAGAAAAGTGAAAAGCTTCACATAGTTATCTGAAATCTTACGTCCTTTGAGCTGTAATTTTGACCCTTGGCGAAGCCCGAGATGTTGCGGTTTAATATTCCTATGAAATGTTTGGCGGCAACTTTTGGTGTTTTCGACCTTTTTCCAACATTATTTTCGTACGTTTGGAATTTTTAACAGGCAAATTTTCGAGTACCGTAAGAAAGCCCGTTTCTTCCTCTCAATAACGCGGGGGCGCTAAAGCTCCCCCGTTATTCTTTCGACTCCAAAAATGCTCGAGGCCTTTGGCCTCTCGATTTTAATAGTTTTGTCTTAACTTTTCTGTGGTTTCGAAATATAATTTTAGTATCGGGAGAAAAAATATGTAACGTAAACTTTCTCACAGGGTCCTCCGATGAAGCCAGAGATGATTTTCCTACCTTGTCATGTCATTTTTTCCTTAGGAGCTATCTCGTCGTAATTATCTCGTCGTAATTATCTCATCGTAATTATCTCATTCGAAATCCTGTTAGGGACATTTCGTTAGGTTAGGTCCCGGAGTTGTCAAGATTTTTCGTTTTCCCTTTTTATTAATCAACTGGAAATGTAAAAAAAATACGTATTATTGGGATAGAAGAACGTTTTAGTTACTCACTCATTTACTTACCTTGATTTCTCTTTACTATCTTCTGAATACTTGGCACCTTCATTTTCGTTCTAGTTCTATCGCGTTGAATGTAGAAATTAATCGATGTTGATCGAGTTCTCTTTCTTCTTGTCGGAAACAATCTGATATGTTTTCAAATGAAGCCGCCAAAATCTATTTCTCGTCGATTTTATTCGAATTCATCTCGAAATGATCGAGTTTCGGGGAATTTCGTCGACTTGTGAATTGGCGTTCAATTCAATTTCGGGGAGAAATGTCACGGAACATCTATGACTCTATGATCGATCGAATTAATTTCTTGAGGTGTCAGAAGTTGACCTTTTTCCAACTGAGTTCTTGCGGAAACTGAAGAAATGTGGAGGACCCCACATAGTTTACTGAGACCTTACGTCCTTTGAGCTGGAAATTCGATCCTTGGCGGAGGCCGAGATGTTGCGGTTTAATATCCTTATGAAAAGTTCGGCGTCAACTTTTGGCTTCTTTTCGAGTTTTTGACCTTTTCCGTTCGTTATTTTCGTTCGTTTGGAATGGAAAGTAGGCAAATTTTCGTGTACTTTAGGAAAGCCCGTTTCTTTCCCTTGAAAACGCGGGGGCGCTTCGCGCCCCCGGTCTCTCCATTTTTTCGCAATTTTAAAATTCCTCGAGGCCTTCGGCCTCTCGTCTCAAAATAGTTTTTGTCTTAACTATTCTGTGGTTTTCTCATTTTGATATTTATCTACTATAGTATATAAGAAAGACTAGTAAGCCAGGAGATCCACATAATAGGTAGATTCGACTTTTCCGATAGATTCACATTTTCGAATAGTTCAGTGAAGAAATAGAAATAATAATTTTGATTATTGCCAGAAGGGCCAAGAACGGTCCTGTCCTAAAATGTCAATCGAAGGGGGCGGGGCTTAGTTTATCCACGAAATACGTTTCGAAATTTCCTCGAAACCACCGAAAATTCACAAGATTGATTTTGAAATATCGAATGGAAAGTTATTCAATTATATTCACCAAATATTTTCCTCAAAATCAGTTTATTTCCATACAAAATTCATAATAATTCTCCAACGTCAAATATTTTATTCAAAATTTCAGATTCCTTCAGTAATTTTTCATCCACCATGAATTATTTTGTTTCCATAATTCTGAAAATAAGAAAGAAGTATAAAATTAGCATGCTTAACAAAAAGGTTATTCTTGAAATTCCATATTTGCTTCGCTCGGTTTGTCGAAGAATGATATTTTTCAATTAGATCAAGACAAAACATCCTAAATCTTCAAAATATAAATATCGAATGGAAAGTTATTCAATTATATTCACCAAAAATTTCATCAAAATCAGTTTATTTCCATACAAAATTCATAATAATTCTCCAACGTCAAATATTTTATTCAAAATTTCAGATTCCTTCATTAATTTTTGATCCACCATGAATTATTTTGTTTTCATAATTCTGAAAATAAGAAAGAAGTATAAAATTAGCATGCTTAACAAAAAGGTTATTCTTGAAATTCCATATTTGCTTCGCTCGGTTTGTCGAAGAATGATATTTTTCAATTAGATCAAGACAAAACATCCTAAACCTTCAAAATAGGGGGGTGGAATAGTTTCAAGACACTATATTCAATCTGATTCAAATCATCTGGATACCCCCAAGAAGTTTACTTTCTATTGTTCCATTCTGGCTGGGATTGGTTTGTCGAACAATGATATTTCTTCGATTCGATCAAGACAAAACATCCTAAACCTTTAAAATAGGGGGTGGAATAGTTTCAAGACACTATATTCAATCTGATTAAAATCATTTGGATACCCCCAAGAAGTTTACTTTCTATTGTTCCATTCTGGCTGGGATCGGTTTGTCGAACAATGATATTTCTTCGATTCGATCAAGACAAAACATCCTAAACCTTCAAAATAGGGGGGTGGAATAGTTTCAAGACACTATATTCAATCTGATTAAAATCATTTGGATACCCCCAAGAAGTTTACTTTCTATTGTTCCATTCTGGCTGGGATCGGTTTGTCGAACAATGATATTTCTTCGATTCGATCAAGACAAAACATCCTAAACCTTCAAAATAGGGGGGTGGAATAGTTTCAAGACACTATATTCAATCTGATTAAAATCATTTGGATACCCCCAAGAAGTTTACTTTCTATTGTTCCATTCTGGCTGGGATCGGTTTGTCGAACAATGATATTTCTTCGATTCGATCAAGACAAAACATCCTAAACCTTCAAAATAGGGGGGTGGAATAGTTTCAAGACACTATATTCAATCTGATTAAAATCATTTGGATACCCCCAAGAAGTTTACTTTCTATTGTTCCATTCTGGCTGGGATCGGTTTGTCGAACAATGATATTTCTTCGATTCGATCAAGACAAAACATCCTAAACCTTTAAAATAATAATGTTCAATCTAATATACCTTATGAAGAACCCCTCGAAAGCTATATTCTCAAAATCTCTATTTTCACTTGCTCTGTAGTTGTTTTTCCTCGTGAAATCCTGAAAAATATCGAAAAGTAATGAAACTGTCTCGAAAAAGTTATGAGAACGTTCTTACCTGCTTTTCATCCCTATTTCGTTGTTCTTTCAGATTTTTGTACGAAGATTTGACCTCTTTTCTTCCTTGGAGGTGGGTTATTGATGAGAAATAAATTATCCAAAATATTGTCTCACTCAATATACTCTTATAGTGAAAACGGAAAGAGCCTTTCTACTCACTCGCAAACGTTCAATTTTCATATGATTCAACTCTTGCTTCTTCAGTTCCATCTCGTTTTGCCCGATTTTCCAGAAAATACGAAGACTTGTTTTGAAAATTTCTACCTATTTTCTTAGTCCAACTGTTTATATCTTTTTGAATTTTGTCGTATACTGGAATTGAAATATGTATTATTACGATGGAATAACGTTTTAATTACTTACTCACCTAGATTTTCAGCATTCCGATCAACCTAAGTCAATGTAGTATTTAGGAAAATATGTGCATATACTGAATGAAGCTCAGAAATCCCTTCAGGCATTCCAGATTATTTTAGATTCTATCTGAAACAGGCTAGGTTATAGGTTTTGCTGTGGAAATACAATAATTTCATACGAAATGAATTTGATCTTACCTTTTATTATTTCAAAAAGTTCGAAATCATTCTGGAATGCTCTTCAATCAAAATAAACATCCGAATGTAAACATAACCTATGATGTTCGAAGAAATTACATTCTTCTTTTTGGATACGTTCCGTTATTTGAATTTTCCTTTTATATTTACTCGTCAGCATTATTTTTTCATCCTATTTATTCAAATCTATCTCGAAATTACCGAGTTTCGATAAATTTCGACGTTTAAATTCAATTTATGGAGAAATGTCACGGAATATCTATGACTCTATGATCGACCGAATTTATTTGTCGAGGTGTCAAAAATCGGCCTTTTTCAGATCGAGTTCTTGCAAAAATTGAAGAAAAGTGGGAAGCTTCACATAGTTATCTGAAATCTTACGTCCTTTGAGCTGTAATTTTGACCCTTGGCGAAGCCCGAGATGTTGCGGTTTAATATTCCTATGAAATTTTTGGCGGCAACTTTTGGTGTTTTCGACCTTTTTCCAACATTATTTTCGTACGTTAGGAATTTTTAACAGGCAAATTTTCGAGTACCGTAAGAAAGCCCGTTTCTTCCTCTGAATAACGCGGGGGCGCTAAAGCGCCTCCGTTATTCTTTCGACTCCAAAAATGCTCGAGGCCTTCGGCCTCTCGATTTAAATAGTTTTGTCTTAACTTTTCTGTGGTTGTGAAAAATAATTTTATTATCGGGAAAATATTTAACGTAAACTTTCTCACAGGGTCCTTCGATGATGCCAGAGATGATTTTCCTACCTTGTCATGTCATTTTTTCCTTAGGAGCTATCTCGTCGTAATTATCTCATTCGAAATCCCGTTAGGGACTTTTCGTTAGGTTAGGTCCCGGAGTTGTCAAGATTTTTCGGTTTCCCTCTGTATCCATCAACTGGAAATGTAAAGAAATACGTATTATTGGGATAGGAAAACGTTTTAGTTATTCACTCATTTACTTACCTTGATTTCCCTTTACTATCTTCTGAATACTTGGCACCTTCATTTTCGTTCTAGTTCTATCGCGTTGAATGTAGAAATTAACCGTTGTTGATCGAATTCTCTTTCTTCTTGTCGGAAGCATCCGGATAAGCTTTCAAATTAAGCCGCCAAAATCTATTTCTCGTCGATTTTATTCGAATTCATCTCGAAATGATCGAGTTTCGAGGAATTTCGTCGACTTGTGAATTGGCTTTCAATTCAATTTCGGGGAGAAATGTCACGGAATATCTATGACTCTATGATCGACCGAATTAATTTCTCGAGGTGTCAGAAATCGACCTTTTCCAAATCGAGTTCTTGCGAAAACTGGAGAAATGTGGAGGATCCCACATAGTTTATTGAGACCTTACGTCCTTTGAGATGGAAATTCGATCCTTGGCGGAGCCCGAGATGTTGCGGTTCAATATCCTTATGAAAAGTTCGGCGGCAACTTTTGGCGTCTTTTCGAGTTTTGGACCTTTTCCGTTCGTTATTTTGGTTCGTATGGAGTTCGAAATAGGCATCTTTCCGAGTACAGTAGGAAAGCCCGTTTCTTTCCCTTGAAAACGCGGGGGCTCTTCGCGCCCCCGGTCTCTCCTTTTTTTCGCAATTTTAAAATTGCTCGAGGCCTTCGGCCTCTCGGCCTCTCGTCTCAAAATAGTTTTTGTCTTAACTATTCTGTGGTTTTCTCATTTTGACATTTATCTACTTTAGTATATAGGACTAGTAAGCCGGGAGATCCACATAATAGGTAGATTCGACTTTTCCGATAGATTCACCTTTTCGGGTAGATTCACATTTTCGAATAGTTCGGTGAAGAAAAAAAAATAATAATAATTTTGATTATTGCCAGAAGGGCCAAGAACGGTCCTGTCCTATAATGTCAATCGAAGGGGGCGGGGCTTTATCCATGAAATACGGGGTAAACGTCACGTAATATCTATGCTACACGTAAATTAATTCGGGTTTCTCGAGGTGTCAGAAATCGACTTTTTTCAAATCGAGTTCTTGTGAAAACTGAGGATAGTTGGAGGACGTCACATAGTTTATTGAGACCTTACGTCCTTTGAGCTGGAAATTCGATCCTTGGCGGAGCCCGAGATGTTGCGGTTTAATATCCTTATGAAAAGATCGGCGGCAACTTTTGGCATCTTTTCGAGTTTTTGACCTTTTCCGAACGTTATTTTCGTTCGTTTGGAATTCGAAATAGGCAAATTTTCGAGTACCTTAGGAAAGCCCGTTTCTTCCTCTCGAAAACGCGGGGGCGCTTCGCGCCCCCGGTCTCTTTCTTTTTTTGCAATTTCAAAATTGCTCGAGGCCTTCGGCCTCTCGTTTTAGATAGTTTTGTCTTAACTGTTCTGTGGTTTCGAAAAAATAATTTTAGTATATGGACATTGCGAAATTCTCTGCGCTCAACAAAAATGCAGGCTCACTCTATGCTTTTTCCAATTAACCCCCGTCAAACTTGCATGATTGAAAAGTAACATAGAATGTACGTAGGTAGGTACAGAAAAAGCCGATACAAAACGCAAAGTGATTACGAATCGAAAAGGCGCATTTCCGTTCGCAATTCTCCATAGACGGTCCTTCATTAAACCGAACCGTGCGACTGCAAAACTCCGTTTTCAATATCGCAAATTCGCGTCAACATAAAGGCGCAATATCGGCCCGATCGATATAGGTGGATAGAGGCGATACGGGGACGATGATTACCGCGTACGGAGGATTAATTCCTTCGATTCACTCCTCATAGTCGACGTGTCCCAATCCTTTTTTATGAAATATGCCGATTTCGACCGGCATTCAAACCCCGCGGAGCGGGATGTTTAATTTGGCAGCTCATAAACTCGCTATGTTTGCACGGAGGGTCGACACCTATTCCTGCAGCAGTCACTTATATTCGAATTTTGTCATTCGGAATGGATTAGGGGGCCCGACTTGGGGAGGAATGACGGATCGTTGACGTATCAACAGTTTCAATAAGGAGGGATCATCTGAAATCTTAGATATACAATCCGGGTATTGCAGATCGTTAAGAGGTTGCCCGGCGATTACTCGAGTAAACCATCCTTGAGATATTAAATGTGGGGTGGCTTGTAACGGAGATTGTTGAAAAGATGTTGCTTACTGGATTTTTGAATGTGAAGTTCATTGCAAACACTGATTTTCGAAGTGAAAACTTCTTTAGCTGCGTTGAACGATTTTTGGCAGGGGGAAAAGTTCGCGTCACCGACATGATGTGAAGAAAGCGACCTAGCAATACCAAAAGTATTATCGCGTAGTGATCCTGGCGCGCGTGAATCGCCTGCCTGGTCGAAAGTAGAAGAAAAGAGCTTTCCTTCGATATAATATGCTAAGCAGTGGAAATAAATTTCTTAGAATCAGTCGAAAACGTCCCGGAGAAAATAATAAGCCGAGGGTATCACAGTCGCGGCCGAAGGCCGCGATAGAATCTCGAAGAACCTCAAGTCTCAGACATCTATAATGCATTTTGATTCCGTTTCCCATTTTCGCAAGACCTCAAAATAAACATCACAATAGCCCCTGTCCAAGAATTTTTTTTTCATTCTGTTTAGAATGCGGTCGAAAATCGAAGTAAGTGATACAGGTACCTAAGTAAGTCCACATTTTCCACGATTAAAGTGTTAGGTACCTAATTTCAAAATTTGTCGAAGGATTCGGACTTTTTGAAACATTCATTCGTAATTATAAATGAAAAATACCCCATCGGGATCTGAAATGAGGTAAATACGATGAATAACAATAACCCTATTGAAAAAGTGTTTAAACCAGTTTTAAGAAAATCATGAAGGAACATGGAGGTTATCGCGATGGAATAAAATCAAAAAAATACCATTTCAGGGTCTGAAACAAGGTAAATACGATTGAATAGATCTTTTTGCACCACTTGCATACCTCTTATGTAGGTTTCCGATAATTTTCAGAAAATTTATATGTAAACAGAATTTCATCTTGGAAATATCGACAGTACCAGGTCGAAATGAATGGAAACTCATGAAATGGACCCAAAAATGTAAGTAAGTAAGGATGTGAATCGAACCTTTTCGAGACGGTATGGACTAATTTCCTTCCTTTTTTGCGCGCTTATTTCTTATTCTTATATTCTTATTTCCATAAGCTGATGAAATTTCATATCCACATATGGGGCATCGATTTATGGAGTTATATATGTTCATATGTGTAAATTCAGCTTTCCATCTGAGGAAAAAAATTGAGTTTTTCTTGTCGATTCAACATAATTCGACGATTCCATCTATTGAATTTGATAAAATTAAAAAGGACATTATTCGCACACAGAAACAAGTGCGCAAAATATCCTGATGAAAAATCTGAAATTACCTCGAAAACAGTCGACTCGTTTTCGGCTTATCCTAATAAGGAGGGTGATTTGATGGAAACTACCTTAATTCTGATAGAAATTGATATTTTCTTTTTGAATTTCATTGGAATTATAAGTAGACAAATTCTTCAATTTTTGCAAGTATAATATCAATTTCCGAAAAATTTCTGTTTCAACGAGAAAATGAATTTTAGATTCCAATGGAAAATTTATTTCTGGACGAAAGAAGCATTTCGGAACAGCATGTAACAGATTAATACTAGGAATTTGATTAAATTTTTTTCGCTTCCAAAACTTCTACCTAATATTCTAATATTTGGTCTTTGTAATACACCATGCAATGAGTATTTCATTGTGGTTTACGAGTTATCTACTAGCGTGACAAAACAGATTTATTTTTATTTTATAATAAACTAGCAGAGTCGGCCACGCATTGCTTTGGCTAAGGTATACGTCTAATTATAGGTATTGTAGTAAAGTATTCGAACCAGTGGAATTATTATCATTTTTTACAATTACCTAACCCTAACCTAACCCTACCTTAACCCTAACCCTGTCCTCGCAGGTTATGGCTCTTTCGAGTGATTGGGTGTAGTGGGGACGCGATGACCTGCCGTCCATTTGAGACCTACGTTGCCGCGTAGATAATTATTACTCCTTGTCATATATAACAAACGAATAATTTGCAATAATAAAGGATTGCAAATGTAAATTGAGATATAAACTATCCTATCTTTCAAGTTACACAGTGTGCAAAATTTGATTGAAATCGGTTCAGTATTTTAGGAGTTCATCACGGACAAACGTGACACGTAATTTTTATATATAAAGAAGATTGGTTTATTTGTTTCAATGGCAGAATAAAACACGTGCTTTGTTATTTTTTACTTATATTCTTATATCATTCAATTCCAACATTAAAACTGTACAAAATAGTACATATCGTAATATAATTCGTGTTTTTTAATTTGTTTAGATCTTTGATCCTACATGAGAAAAAATTAAGAATTTATATGTATTTTGTACTGGGCTTTTGCAGCCAAAAGGTTTTGATGTGAAAATCTGACTAATGTTGTTACGAAATTTGAACTATAATTAATTTGAAAAGTATTTTTGAGCGCTCGTTCTACTTACACGGGGGCTATATTATTTCGTCACGATGTCTGTATTTTCCGAATTTTGAGCCGAAAATGGTTTCAATCGACTATGTTCGACTCACTGATGACGAATCCGTCGGAAAATTCGAGTCTGTCCGTCCGGCCGTCCGTAAGCACGATAACTCTCGAACGGATCAACCTAGAGACTTGAAATTTTCAGTGTAGGTTCAGATCCCGAATGCCTCGGTTAAGTTCGTTAATGGGCAGAATTTCACCAGGGGTTCCGTGAATATGGCCGTTCAAAATTTTGTTCTCCTGATTACTTCGAAACTACAGATTCGATCGAGATGAAACTTTGCACTCAAATGGAGAATGAGGTGTTCAAGGTACATGTGGAATTTTATCCAGATCGCATGACCAGAACCATAGAAACCATAGAAAATTGTAACTTTTGAACGGAAACGCCTAGGGACTTGCATTTTTCAGGATAGGTGAGGCTCTTGAATGTCGTGATGACGTTAATCTATGAGGGGTTTCGTAAATATGGTCCTTTGAAATTTGGTTTTCTTGATCATTTCAAAACTACAGATTCGATCGTCACGAAATTTTGTATACTAATGGAGAAATATATATTCAAGCTACATTTCTCTAGATCACATGACCAGAACCATAGAAACCATAGAAAATCATAACTTTCGAACGGAAAGGCCTAGGGACTTGAAATTTTCAGGATAGATGTGGATCTGAAATGTCGCGTTCACGTTTATCAATGTGCTGAATTATACTAGGGGTTCCGTAAATACGGTCGTTTGAAATTTTGTTTTCCCGATAATTTCTAAACTACGGATTCGATCGAGATGAAATTCTGTATTTTAATCGAGAATGATAAATTAAAGCAATATTTTGTCCAGATCGCATTACCAGAACCATAGAAACAATAGAAAATTGTAACTTTTGAACGGAAAGGCCTAGGAACATGAAATTTTCAGGGTGGGTTTGGATCGCGAATATTGCGGTCACGTTCATCAATGAGCAAAATTAGACTAGGGGTTCCGTTAATATGACCGTTCAAAATATTTTTTTCCTGATAGTTTCGAAACTACTGATCGGATTGAAACGAAATTTTGCACCTAGCTGAGGAATAATGTATTCAAACTTCGTGCAAAATTTTGTCCAGATCGCATCACCACGACCATAGATACCGTAAAAAATTCTAGCGAATTATCGAAAAAAAAATTGATCAGCTGAAGCACTGACATGAAGTCTGAAGTTTCGCCTAAGTTTCAGAATTTTTTCGACAGCTGTCGAAAATTCCTTCAATTGATTTCTAAAACTGGAAAATGCGAATCTACCTACAAGGTGCATGTACAAGCGCTCAAAAGCTCCTGCCTTCACAACAGTGCTTTTCGTAATTTTTTCATTGCAGGTTGAAAGATTTATTATTATTTTCAAATTCCTGTCCGTGTTTTAGGTGGTTGGCAGCAATCGCCATAGATGCCTGCTTCGATGAACGGACTGGTACAAAAGTCTACCAAACTTTGCTGGTTATTGATGAGGCGAAGGGAATCATCATTGGATCCGCGGATATCTGGAGCTTCTCTCCAATGGTCCTCGTGATCCAGAAAAGAGCAGATCGTGCATAACGATTCGGATGTAAAATCCCCGAGCGAATTGGCCATCGGACAATCGCGCACTTGTGGCCCAATTTCGCAGCAGCTTTGATCAGGGTGGCTTACCGTTTTCATTCAGACCTCGCTCTGGATTCTCCTTTTTTTCGCGGCGCAATTCGACGAATTATAGTCGGGCATAAAGAGCGGGAAGTGGCAGAAAGCATAAAGAGCTTATTGCATTGAGAAAATGATTGAAGGATTGCGGAACAATGAACGCCATTACTAGACATTAGCGCTTCTTTGAACGTTTGCAACCTAATAGCCCACCCAGAAATGGTTCCGGTCGCTCCTCGACAATCAGAGTTATTCAATTTTTAACTCCCTTTAAGTGCTCCGCGCTCCGGAGCTCCGGCAGTCGGAGAAAGGAGGAGAGCTTTAAATTGTGGCCCTTGATTAGCGGTATTATCGGCGAGGGATGGAGGATATTGGAGAGGCGAATTTTCAGCCGTAAACGCGATACACTTTTCGACGCGCTTTGATGCCGGGTCACGTGAATCGCTTTAATACTTTCGGAAATGTCGACGATTAATGCCTCTGAATTATGCCCGGCGTGTTTGATTTCGCCGGAGGCTGTTTGAGGTTCGACTTTCTACGAAGAAATTTCAGGGGTGCGGTTTGGGTTCGGTGGGGAATTTTACACACAGCCAAAATTTTGTTATGATTCAAATATTTTCATCGAAATAAGAATCTGAAAATCATAAGAAGCACTGCCGTGAAGTCAGGAGCTTTCGAGCGCACGTTCATTCACCTTGTAGGTAGATTCGCATTTTCCAGTTTGAGAAACCAATTGAATACATTTTTGAAGGCTGTAAAAAAAAATTTTCACATTTCAACTTTCACATCAGTTTGCTCGAGAATAATGTCACAATGCGTTGTTTTAGTTCTTCAACACTATTCACCTCACCGTTACTGTACACTAATGTTTTCAAATAACTCCAAGAGAAGAAATCACAGGGGTTGAGATCCGGGGAGCGTGCAGACCAAGAAATCGACCCACCACGTCCTATCCACCTTTTGGAAAAACATCACGAAATTCGGGAAAGTCACAAAAATCATACGCTATGTCAGATGATTTCCCGTAAACTGCACGCATTTGATGAACACATTTAGATCTCAATATGTACCGTCAGATCCAAACTGAGAATTCCTCAGATTCGCGGGTAACTTTGATTTTGAAATACTCGGCGCTGGTGAATATTTTATATAAAGAATTTTTGGAATTTTCAGTTTTGGAGTTCTCCAGCACCTGTCGAAAAAAGACTCACCTTTGAAAATACCCTGTATAGTTGATTGCATAATGGTGGAATAACTGCTGAAAAGAAGGCAGTTATTTCATAAGGAACATTTCTTGACAGATGCACTACATACAATTAGTATGGGTTGGTAGGGGGTTTTCTTCAAAAACTCACATTGAATCTGGAAAATTCCGTAAATCTGAAACCATTAATGACACAAAATTGAATAAAAACTAATTTTAAAGGATATTTTATACACTATTTCCAAAAAGGATATGATAGAAAAGTGAAGGCAAACACCATTGTTACAAAATATACAGAGTGTTCCTAAATTAGAGGTAAAAACGAAGAGGGGAGATTCCTTAAGTAGTTTTAGGAAAAAAATTCACATAAAAAAAAATGACGAAAAGCACTGCCGTGAAGGCAGGAGCTTTTGAGCGCTCGTACATGGATCTTTGTAGGTAGATTCGCATTATCCAGTTTTAGAAACCAATTGGAAAGACTTTGACAGCTGTCAAAGAAAATTTCAAACTAACGCGAAAATCCAGACTTCACGTCAGTGCTTTGGTGACCATTTTTTTTTTCGATAATTTGCTAGAATTTTCTACGGTATCTATGGTCTTGGTAATGCTATCTGGACAAAATTTCTCACGTAGTTTGAATACATTATTCTTCATATATGTGCGAAATTTCATTTCAATCCAATAAGTATTTAGTCTAATTTTGCTCATTGCTGAAAGTGATCGCGAAATTCGCGATCCGAACCTATCCTGAGAATTTCAGGTCCCTAGACCTTTCCGTTCAAAAGTTATGATTTTCTATGGTTTCTATGGTTCTGATCATGCGATCTGGAAAAAATGTAGCTCGAATATATCATTCTCAATTCAAATACAAAATTTCGTCACGATCAAATCCATAGTTTTGAAATTATCAAGAAAACTGAAATTCAAACGGCCATATTTACGGAACCCTTAGTCTTATTCTGCTCATTGATGAACGTGACCGCGACATTCAAGATCCACACCTATCCTGAAAATTTCAAGTTCCTAGGCCTTTCCAGTATAAAGTTATAAATTTATATGGTTTCTATGGTTCTGGCCATGCGAGCTGGACAAGATTTCGCATCTAGCTTGAACACGTAATTCTTCATCTGAGTGTAAAATTTCACCTCGATCGAATCTGTAGTTTCGAAGTAATCAGAAGAACAAAATTTCGAGCGGCCATATTTACGGAACCCCTGGGCGAATTTTGCCCAATAATGAACTTAACCGCGGCATTTGAGATTCGAACCTACCCTGAAAATTTCAAGTTCCTAGGACATTCTGTTCGAGAGTTATCGTGTATACGGCCGGCCGGACGGACAGATTCGAATTATTTGACGGATTCGTGATCAGTGAGTCGAACATAGTCGTTTGAGACCTTTTTCGGTTCAAAATTCGAAAAATAAAGACATCGTGACGAAATTATATAGCCCTCGTGTAAGTAGTACGAGCGCTCAAAAATGGGATCGCAAACGTTTCGTTTTCGAGATACAGGGTGCTAATATTTGAATTTTTTTCAAGATTTGTCCTCATAATATCTACACCTCACAAGATATTCAACTGAAATTCGGCATAGGTATTACAATTCAGAGTTTACACCATGTGACATGCAAATTTCGATAGCAAATCTACAGAGTGATATTTCTTTTGGAACACTGTCCCCTGTTTACTCCAGAACTTTTTTTTGGTGAGCCACTGTTAATTTGAAAAAATGTAGGAAGCAGCTTTGTTATTGTACTAAACTTTATGGTCTTCTGTAGTTTTGTCGTATCTGCTCTGATTCTCTCGAAATACCCAGAAAAATCCAAATTGTCATAAAAATTCAGTTAGTGAGCTGTGGTGAATGAATTCATTATTAGATTTCATGCTTACTTTCCCGATCTGTAGCAATGATTCATAAAGATTCGATAAACTCGTATAATCATTGCAAAAAAGGTATTACTACAAGAAACACCCTGTATCTCGAAAATGTTCAGGGGACTTTTTTCTTAAAATTACTTGAGGAATCTCTCCCCTCCCTCTGTACCTCCAATTTAGGAACAGCCTGTATTATTTATCAATGAATGGACAGTGGAAATCCAAATTTAAATTTGAATTGAATGGAACTTGCCATGCATCATCGATCGACAAGAGTAGCAGGTAGACTAGTTTCTAACTTTTTAGCCGTCATCAGTACCGTATGAGTCAGGCGACGATGAAGACAAACATGAAAAGCAGATCTTATATTATCAGCCAGAAGACGCGCATCAGTTCACTTCTTAATTTGGATTTCCACCAGTCATTTCATTGATTTAATTATGTTGGCCTACCCTTCACAGGCGTGAAACTTTCATTATATAATTTATCTATCAAACAAATGATAAACTTCCAACTTTTAACTAACGTTATACTAGGTAATAAAACAATTCAAATTCCCATTTGAAACTATCAGCGAGTTGCATTAGTTCTTCCTTGTACCAAAGGTACATTGACGACACTGACGGTTTCATCTCCTTGCAACTCCTGTGACAATTCGAAACTGATGCAGCCAACATTCCCAGCCACGAAGGCGGAAATGATATTGAATTCCAGGAAAATTGGATATTAATTTCCATAATTCGACACTAGCGGGCCGAATTCGAATCAAGTCACCCGTGACTCTTTCGGGAATGTAATAAACCAAATTGAGAGCAAAGCAGCCTCGTTATTACAATCCAAACATCGTCGAACTACCATCGGGGATCCATGGTGACTGATTTAATAATTTCGGAGAAATTAATAATAATTGTATTATATCCGAACTCAATAACGACTTTGATGTTTCAGGTTCGTACCGTCTACCTTTTGTTGGAGCTCGCTATTGTTTGCTATTTTGCACGCCGAATTTAACGTTAACGTGCCACTTTCAGCGACTCCACGCTCCGTTCGGGGGGGTGGAGGTGAAAGGGGGGACGTTACGTTGCCCCACCTCCTAGGTATTGCAGACAAATGCGAATGTACAAAAGTAGCATTGAAAGTTTGTAGAATATATGCAGGGAGTCATTTTTCCGCTCATATTTTTGATATCATCAATTTCGACTACATTCTAGACGGATCGAGGAAATTCCAAGAAAATGCACAGGGGTGTTGAAAAAGTATACGTTTTTTATTCATTTTACCCCTCGGAGCTGTTTAGTTTTTCCGATCGAGTTTCGAGAGGATTCATGATTCAGTCAAAGTTTGAAATAATTATCGAGGGAAACGTTGAAGGATATCTGTGATCTCCAGACTTTTTCACGTTTGTCAAAAAATGATGAATTTCCATTAAACTCATAACAGATGCCTTTTATGTGGGCACCATATTTTATGAGGATATGGCGAATAGTTTTTGAGCTGCCAAAGTATTGAAAAATAATTTTTGAAAATCTTCTAGTGGTCCTTACGAAATCCCACATAAACCTTCGTGTCATTATGGTTGATATAAATTTCAATTCGATCGGATCAGTATTCTTCGAATTAGAAAGAAAAAAATTCAGATAAAACCCAGAATTTCGCCCATTAACGAACTACCGGCGCATTCAGACCTCGAATGTACCCTGAAAATATCAAGAGCGCGGAAAAAATATATTGATAGTGAGGGAATATGGATGATCTTGATAACTACTATACAAGCGCGCAAAAGCTTCATGTCATTATTTTTCATTTTTTTTTTATATAATGGTATCGTTGTACATATCTGACACATCTAGAACAGATACAAACTGAGATTCACTCTTCATACAAAGGCAACTCAAGAAATGTGATGTCTCAACTACTAAATAAAAAACGCGGGGGATGGGGGGGCATTGACAACTCACGACCGCTACGCGGTCGTATTTTTCAGTACCCCTTATCGATTTCGGTAGGCGGGATTCAATGTCGAGCTCTGGTTTGATTATATTCCTCTTATTGCTTCAAGTGTATGTACTGATGATTAGACTTGAAACATTCGTCCTATTGAAAAAAAGTGCCTATCAAAGTCGTATTTGAGTATAACTTTGATAACAAAGTTATCATTGTTTTGGAGTGCAAAATAATTTCAGTATTTTTAAAACCTCGATGTCTTTATTAGGCAATGAGCAAATGCATTATAAATTTTTCCAGGCAAAATTAAGTGATAAGTTTCAGTGTAATTCACGAATTATTCAAAAAACCAAACATCATCGATTTCTTTTGACGCTACTATAAAATAATAATAACAACAGTACACATAACCTAAAAGACAATTATCTAGAAGATTTTTAATTTCTCCAGCAAAATTGTTAGGTAGACACCCCATTAAAGTTGTTTCAAAATATCCCCATCCCCCTCCCCTATCTCTACAGGAGTGAATCATCGACGTAAAATTCTGATATTGAATATTAATTGCTGTACATTGTTAGGAAACGTAGACTCTGCACAGCATGAGCCTGTCATCGCCACCTGACTTCGTTATTGGCCCCATTATCTGTTATCATGCCAATCGGAGACAAACGTAGCTCTCGATTCGGTTTGCTTTTGTGTTTTACCCCAAAATCACCGTAATAACAAGTAATCAACTCAGTCAAAGCTTCGATGTCTTTGATATCACGACTAGACCACGCCCATTGGAAGTCTAATTTATATTCCCGGGCAGGAAGAAAATCGAATAGATTGTGGAATTCACTATTTGTGGGTAGGTTTACAGGGGTTGTCGAAATAAAGTGTTAAATTCAGTAATGGGATAAGAAAAAAAATTATTCTAGATAAACTAATAGCAAGCTAACAAAAAAATTCATGTTACCCCCAGATACTACCAAATCCATCATTTGCACTTTTAAGACTTATAAAATCTCATCAGTACAGTTAGCAGTAGATAAATTCGATGTAAGAAACAGAAAACCTTCAAAACATAACGCATAATGAGCATAAGTGCTAGTAATGTTTACGGCGATCACATATTGGTCTTTGTCTCGGGGAGTTGGGAAAACTTTTCATGGACTGCAGAGATTTGAGATAGTAGCTCTTGGAACGGACAGGTGCCAAAACAAGTCCAACGACGAAACGCTTCCACGAACGTAAAACCAGCGAACTCTTTCCCATTTCCACCTCATTTATTGGGGTTGACTGGTCGCGAAATACGCAGATTAATTCAAATATGGGGCTTACGCGTTTTAATCTGGTTTTATTGAGTTCAAAACAGCGACATAGTGGCATGCCGGACGAGGATAACGCCGGAGCTCACAGAATCGCATAATAGTTCACCGATTCTTCTCTTCCCATCCATCGGCCATCGCCATCCACGTTCGACTTCAAATGAATAGGAATTAGCCAATTTCTGTCAAATTAAATATGCATTAGAGATAAGTACGACTGAATGCGAGATTTCAGGTCCCAATCGAAGGGGGCAGCGGTTCCAAAACGTGCCATCCAGTTACTGAATGATCTTCTGTGAGTGCCTTATCGTCATCTTTTATTCTATACATTTGCGGTTAATGTCTCATTTAGCACCTTTTTGTGGAACAAGTTGATTCATCGATTCCTTGTATTGATAATGAACAATAGTATTGGGTGATTTCACTTATACCTGTGAAACTGTTAATTTCTGGTGATTCACTTTGAAACATTTCAGGTAGTTCTAGTACCTATATAATTCAGTGGTGATTGAATTACAAATATACTGCTCCACAAAAGTTCAGAAATTTTGTGACCGTTTCACAAGTTTCCCTTTTTTTTCCGACCAATTTTTCAAATATGAGAAATCTGAACGTTTACTCACATTCAAATCTTTTATTTGCCTATTTCTTTAAAAGATTTCATAGTTTCTGGTGGAAATTCATTTTTACTTAATTGTAGTCATAAACAAAAAGAAAAACAAACTGCCCTTATAATTTCGAAATTTTTTTCTAGAAGTGTCACATATCCATGGGTGGTCCTAGGCTGAATTTCTGGGGGGGGAGGGGGGCGTAAATTGAATGAACAATGATGTTTCCTGGGAGAGAAAACAGCCACGACTGAAAGTTTATATTTTAGAACTTACAGAAAAAAAAATGAAAATAGAAAAATCAGTGAAATAAATAAATTTTACGGATTTTTCTCTTTTCATTTTTTTTTCTGTTAATTTTATTTCATTATAATATTAGTTTCTTCTGGGTTTTCTTCTCATAAATAAAATTTTGCAGTGCTCTAGGGGGGGGGTGTAGATATTGACATCTGAAATTTTTTTCAATAGGAATTCCGTTTTGATCGAATTGTAACTTTGTTATTATTCGTGAAATAACTTCAAGAAAAAACTGTGACATTTTTGTTGGGAAATTCATATAGAAGAGTCAAAAAATTCTTTATGAAAACGACACTTTGGTTGGAAAATTTTATAAATTACATATAGTTCTTTGATTCTATCTCTTGCAGTGTCGATTTTATGGAATTACATTATTTGTCACACTGAAAAAGGTTTGTATCTTTCGAGGTCAAACTGATTTTGATGAAACTTTTTGCTTTTTTATTTCATTTTGGCCATTCGCAATCAGCATGGACCATACCAACAAAGAATTATAAAGAGCTTATTGAAAATTTTTTCGATTATTCATAAAACTAAATTAATTCTCGTAGGGAGGATATTGTTTTGAAAATGAAAATCAGTGAAATAATAAATTTTACTGATTTTTCTCTTTTCATTTTTTTTTTCTGTTAATTTTATTTCATTATAATATTAGTTTCTTCTGGGTTTTCTTCTCATAAATAAAATTTTGCAGAGCTCTAGGGGGGGGGGTGGTGATGTTTGGTAATCACCCCCTCGTAGATATTGACATCTGAAATTTTTTTCGATAAAATTCTGTTTTGATCGAATTGTAACTTTGTTATTATTTGTGAAATAACTTCAAGAAAAAACTGTGACATTTTTGTTGGGAAATTCATATAGAAGAGTCAAAAAATTCTTTATGAAAACGACACTTTGGTTGAAAAATTTTATATATTACATAGTTCTTTGATTCTATCTCTTGCAGTGTCAATTTTATGGAATAACATTATTTGTCACACTGAAAAATGTTTGTATCTTTCGAGGTCAAACTGATTTTGATGAAACTTTTTGCTTTTTTATTTCATTTTGGCCATTCGCAATCAGCGTGGACCAGAGCAACAAAGAATTATAACGAGCTTATTGAAAATTTTTTCGATTATTCATAAAACTAAATTAATTCTCGTAGGGAGGATATTGTTTTGAAAATGAAAATCAGTGAAATAATAAATTTTACTGATTTTTCTCTTTTCATTTTTTTTTTCTGTTAATTTTATTTCATTATAATATTAGTTTCTTCTGGGTTTTCTTCTCATAAATAAAATTTTGCAGAGCTCTAGGGGGGGGGGGGGTTGTGTTTGGTAATCACCCCCTCGTAGATATTGACATCTGAAATTTTTTTCGATAGAAATTCTGTTTTGATCGAATTGTAACTTTGTTATTATTCGTGAAATAACTTCAAGAAAAAACTGTGACATTTTTGTTGGGAAATTCATATAGAAGAGTCGAAAAATTCTTTTTGAAAACGACATTTTTGTTGGGAAATTTTATATATTACGTATAGTTCTGTGATTCTATCTCTTGCAGTGTCGATTTTATGGAATTACATTATTTGTCACACTGAAAAATGTTTGTATCTCTTGAGGTCTAAGTGATTTCGATCAAACTTTTCGCTTTTTTATTTCATTTTGGCCATTCAAAATCAGCGTGGATCAACCCAACAAAGAAGTATAAAGAGCTTATTGGAAATTTTTTTGATTATCCATAAAACTGAATTTACTCTCGTAGGGGGGATATTGTTTTGAAAATGGTAGAGAAAAATCAGTGAAATAAATAAATTTTACTGATTTTTCTCTTTTTATTATTTCTTTCTGTTAATTTCAATTCATTATTATATTAGTTTCTTCTGGGTTTTATTCTCATACATAAATTTTTGCAGTGCTCTGGGGGGGGGGGGGGGTTAATCACCTGCTCATAGATATTGACATCTGAATTTTTTTTTCAATAATTAGAAATTCTGTTTCGATCGAATTGAAAGTTCGTTATTATTCGTGAAATAACTTCAGGAAAAAACTGTGACATTTTTGTTGAGAAATTCAGATAAAAGAATCAAAAAATTCTTTTTGAAAACGACATTTTTGTTGAGAAATTTCATATATCACATAAAGTTCTGTGGTTCTATCTCCTGAAATGTCGATTTAATGAAATTACATTATTTGTCACACTGAAAAATGTTTGTATCTTTCGAGGTCAAATTGATTTTGATAAAACTTTTCGCTTTTTTTTTGCCATTCGCAATCAGCGTGGATTAACCCAACAAAAAATTATAAAGAGCTTATTGGACATTTTTTTGATTATTCATAAAACTAAATTTACTCTCGTAGGGAGGATATTATTTTGGAAATGGTAGCTACACGTTTTGCTAATTCTTCAAAGTTGAAGAGACACACCCTGATTCTCATCTGAATCTAACATTACATGTTTCTTCATCAACTACCTCCCCGAGGAAAAGATAACGCGAGGACGTTAACAGTCTCATCGCCTCCATCGCCGAAATCGAATTGGAGCAGTTAGTTCGCATTCGACAAACATCTCTTTCGTCCGCTCCGTGATTCCCAAACACCCTCATTGTTGTAAGGGGAAGATTCGGTCCAAATTAAGTAGAAATTAAATATCGAAATGTTTTTCTGGGGAAAGCGTTACGCCCGGGGATTTAATTTTGGCCATGTTTGTCCCGTAAAAACCAATATCTGGTTTTACTGGCTGGCGCATTCGAGCTGTGGCGTACCCTCCGTCCGGACGTTCGCCTGAGACCCCCGGGGGCACCATGAGCCAACATTCTATTCACACGATTCCAATTTTTCCTTTTTATTGGAATCATACGAAGTTAGTTTTGCCCTTTCCCATACGAATGGAATAATTGATGTTCAGGGGACGATGTCAACGGAGACGGTTTATTGGAGTGTCTCTCTTTGTGTGTGCCCCAAATGACGAATATATCGCGATACGTTCTCCAATATGCGCGACAATGGGTTTCGCAAAAGCTCCAGGCTTGTTGCCGAATGAGACTCTAAAGAGTATGCGACGATTCAAGGATGGATGAGGGATAATGGGGGGAAATTTCCCCCTTTGCCATTCAATTGAGGAAAATATTATTCAAATTGAGGATGCGCCGAAGCGTCTTTTTTGTGATTCGGCCGCATACCAAATTTCTCAATGAATCTGCCGAATCTTCGGCCGAAGCGTCCACCCTGAATCGATGGTATTGATATATACTTTTAAGAAAGACGGTATATTGTTACTAAATATATATCTTTATCTATCAAACAAATGATTACACCAACAACTCAATAATGACTCAAAACATTGCTCAAACAAAATAAGATAAACGCTCTACAAAAACAAATTTGTTATTTCAATAAGCATTTCACTCAAACAACATAAACAGCAATGAAAAACAGATTCCTACACCCAAATAGTAATCGAATATATAAAATAGTCATCTAGTAAACGTTGTGAATGTTTTAATTTATTCGGAAAAATGTCTCCGATTTTCTGCGACAGATGTACATTGCTCACATGAGACACATCCTCAATCGGCCTTCTTGTTGTATCCCTAGGGAGGGAAGAGCGCACGCGTAAACTCTTGCGCAGATTAATACTTTTTTGGGCGTAACCACAGACTTTCGCAAATATATCCCAAAATCGTAACATAAGTATATTATGTTGCCTGTTTTCATGATAAATTAGTCATAATCACAAGTTTTTACTATTTAAATATGTACATATATCGTTTTCATTTCCACCCTATCTTCATTTTTTTCCACAAAAATGAAAACGAAAAAATTTCATTGCAAATAAACGAGAATAAAATTTTCACAAATTCTAGATTTTAATTTCACAAAAAATGCAGTCGAAAAAAGTAGAATTCTTGAAGTTTTACTGCAACAAAACGAAACAAAATTCTGCCACATTCTTAATTTAAATTACACGAAAAATGCAGTCGAAAACAGTAGAATTCTGGAAGTTTTACTGCAACAAAATGAATCAAAATTTTTCCAAATTCTAGATTTTAATTTCACAAAAAATGCAGTCGAAAACAGTAGAATTCTTGAAATTTTACTGCAACAAAACGAAACAAAATTTTTTCACATTCTTGATTCAAATTTCACAAAAAATGCAGTCGAAAAAAGTAGAATTTAATAGGTTTTACGGCAACAAAACGAAACAAGATTTTACCACATTCTTGATTTTAATTTCACAGAAAATGCAGTCGAAAAAAGCAGAATTCTTCAAGTTTCACCGCAACAAAACGAAACAAAATTTTTCCACATTCTTGATTTTAATTTCACAAAAAATGCAGTCGAAAAAAGTAGAATTCTTTAAGTTTTACTGCAACAAAACGAAACAACATTTTTCCACATTCTTGATTTTAATTTTACAAAAAATGCAGTCGAAAAAAGTTTTTGAATACTCCTTTTTTCGGCTGCATTTTTTGTGACATTGAAATCAAGAATGTGGAAAAATTTTGTTTCGTTTTGTTGCAGTAGAACTTCAAGAATTCTACTTTTTCGTCAGCATTTTTGTGAAATTAGAATCAAGAATGTGCAATAATTTTGTTTCGTTTTGTTGCAGTAAAACTGCAAGAATTCTACTTTTTTCGACTACATTTTTTGTGAAATTAAAATCAAGAATGTGGAAAAATTTTGTTTCGTTTTGTTGCGGTGAAACTTGAAGAATTCTGCTTTTTTCGACTGCATTTTCTGTGAAATTAAAATCAAGAATGTGGTAAAATCTTGTTTCGTTTTGTTGCCGTAAAACCTATTAAATTCTACTTTTTTCGACTGCATTTTTTGTGAAATTAAAATCAAGAATTTGGAAAAATTTTGTTTCGTTTTTCTGCAGTAAAACTCCAAGAACTCTACTCTTTCGACGGCATTTTTTGTGAAATTAACATCAAGAATGTGGAAAAATTTTGTTTCGTTTTGTTGCAGTAACACTTCGAGAAATATTATTTTTTCGAATGCATTTTTTGTGAAATTAAAATAAAGAATATGGAAAAATTTGGTTTCGTTTTGTTGCAGTAAAACTTCAAGAACTCTACTTTCTTCGACTGCATTTTTTGTGAAATTAAAATCAAGAATGTGGAAAAATTTTTTTTTGTTTTGTTGCATTCAAACTTCAAGAATTCTAATTTTTCCGACTGCAATGCAATTTTTGTGAATTTAAAATCAAGAATGTGGAAAAATTTTTTTTCGTTTTGTTGCGGTGAAACTTCAAGAATTCTACTTTTTCGTCAGCATTTTTTGTGAAATTAAAATCAAGAATGTGCATTAATTTTGTTTCGTTTTGTTGCAGTAAAACTGCAAGAATTCTACTTTTTTCGACTGCATTTTTTGTGAAATTAAAATCAAGAATTTGGAAAAATTTTGTTTCGTTTTTCTGCAGTAAAACTTCAAGAACTCTACTCTTTCGACGGCATTTTTTGTGAAATTAACATCAAGAATGTGGAAAAATTTTGTTTCGTTTTGTTGCAGTAACACTTCGAGAAATATTATTTTTTCGAATGCATTTTTTGTGAAATTAAAATAAAGAATATGGAAAAATTTGGTTTCGTTTTGTTGCAGTAAAACTTCAAGAACTCTACTTTCTTCGACTGCATTTTTTGTGAAATTAAAATCAAGAATGTGGAAAAATTTTTTTTCGTTTTGTTGCATTCAAACTTCAAGAATTCTACTTTTTCCGACTGCAATGCAATTTTTGTGAAATTAAAATCAAGAATGTGGAAAAATTTTGTTTCGTTTTGTTGCGGTGAAACTTCAAGAATTCTACTTTTTTCGCCTTCATTTTTTGTGAAAAAAAATTAAGTGTAAAAATGCAGTCGAAAAAAGTTGAATTCTTGAACAAATCAAAATTTTTCCACATCAGAGCCTACAATATTTGCAAGATAAGAAAAGTGCGTAAAAGTTCCTGCCTTCACGTCGGCGAAAAATCTCAGAATTTTCCTATTATCAGATTATGATTGAGAACTCATCTTTCAACCATAAAGTTTCTGTCCCTAAAGTTTCAAAATTGAACGAAGGTGAAAAAGCGAAAATCTCATCCTAATATTATGTTTAAAATATTATTTTTCATCACAGCCAAAATATTGCACACGAGTCATGATCTACCCCTAAAAAAGGGTAAAAAGGAGGGTTTTTCATATAAAGAACAAAGATAGTACTAGTACTGTAGTTATTTGGTAGAGGGGTGATGCCATGGACGTAAAGTGTGTTGCAAACATTTGAGAAAATAGGGGTGAAACTAACTGGATACTGACTCCACCATCTGTCTCCACATCTGAAAAATAATTTCAGAACAAATTATGGAATCTGATGACACAATGCTGATATCCGAATTGGATATTCTGATTGTGAACCTTGCATCTACTTCAAAATACATCATACATCAATTCCTCAGATTCATCAAGTAATATTACGCGGAAATTCGTTTTAATATTTTTCTTATCGACTAAAGAATTCAAATATACGTTTATGAGTTCCTCATTACATTATGAGTGTATCGAATAAGCTACATGTTCGACTTCATTCCAAGATATGATCATATATCTATATATTGATCAGAAGTAATAATCTATCTACATATTACATTTCTCGAGTTTTCATACAAATGTATTCCAAGCGACAAAATTTGTTGACACCCGGTAACAACTAATTTTCAGGAGGGTTAAAAGATTTTCGTCTCGAGGGATTCCACATTATCAGAAATAATGAAGCAAAAGCGAATATGTTCATTTTCACCTGTGAACTGTGAACGATTGCTCTGATTGGCTTAGGCTATCAATTTTTTTTGTCGATATCTTCAGAAGATTACGCGAACGAGCAAGCATAACTACTTCTGGATGTCGAATCTGATACAGTAATGACTAGTGAATATTGGGAAAAACTTTTTTTGGTATGTACGTGAAAATTCTCAAGTCCGATTGTGGGGCTTTTATTTCTTATATGGCTAGACATCAAAATCTAATTATAGAATCTCTATTTGAACTTTTTAGTGTCGGATGAAAAATGGGTTTCACAGAATGTAATCGAATCATGATTTTGAAAATTGAAGGTCTTGAATAATTATGTTTATTTATTCAATGGCCATAAACTAGGAAATGCCCATATTCAATGTTGGAAGTATTGAATGGGGATTCGTAAATTAATATGCATATTCCATATGATCCAGAAAATAGGCAGATAAAATTATGCAATAATATTGAATCAAATGTACTTTCTTTTTCGATATGTTGTATTCGTAGTCCAATGACGATGTACCTATCTTTTTTCTCGTTTACAACACCACTGTTGCACTGAGGCGAAGCTGAGTCTTCCGACAGATCCTTAATGCGAATATAATGTTGCGTAAATAATAGGACATTGTTTGAAATCGAGTTAGCACTGAAAATTTTCAAATGGTCCGTGTCGTCAGCAAATTTGTTCTCACAGCAGGTACATTACCACAACAAAGCTACTGGGTAATTAAAGGAGATAATGATAAAAAAAAGCCCTACACAATGAGAACATTTCGAAGAAATATTCTTTGGGATTTGGCGAGCTTTAGGAACAGGTTGTTCAGAAAAATTCAATGAGATGTGAAATGAAATTTGTTTTTAGGTAAACATTTTATTTACGACAATTCTTCAATAGTAACGAGAATTTTTACCTCGAATGTTGATTGGAAATTATTCAACCACCACTTGCACAATTTCGCACACTCTGTTTCTCATAAGTATAAATTTTTATGGCGTAGATCTCTGCGGAACTTTTACGACCTTACATTCGGGATAAATCCATCAATTATTTATTTTTTCAATTGGACAAGTTGAGATTATTATCCGGCTGATTTACTGCCAATCCAACATAAATTTAATTCGCAATTTGAGGCTTCGATGATTATGGTTCAAAACGATGTTATTGTTTTGCTGTTTGAAGGAAAATGTTTGATAAAAACGTTTCTGTGTAATACGGCCTTCAGTGTTCGTTGTCCGTATAAAAAGTACTGTCATTCTATTTTTACAAACTTCGAAAGATGGAATCACCGAATTAATAACGAATATATCAGAAAAACTCAATTTTTCGATTTACTTATTTAAATGAAGGTATGGCAACATCAACAACAATGCAGTCGAAAAAAGTAGAATTCTTAGTAGAAGTTTTACTGCAAAAAAACGAATCAAAATTTTTCCACATTCTTGATTTCAATTTCACGAATAATGCAATAGAAAAAAGTAGAATTCTTGAAGTTTTACGGCAACATAACGAAACAAAATGTTTCCACATTCTTCATATTAATCTCACAAAAAATGCAGTCGAAAAAAGTAGAGTTCTTGAAGTTTCACTGTAACAAAACAAAATTTTTCCACGATCTTGATTTTAATTTCACAAGAAATGCAGTCGAAAAAAGTAGAATTCTTGGAGTTTTACGGCAACATAACGAAACAAAATGTTTCCACATTCTTGATTTTAATCTCACAAAAAATGCAGTCGAAGAAAGAAGAGTTTTGAAGTTTTACTGCAACAAAACGAAACAAAATTTTTCCACGATCTTGATTTTAATTTCACAAAAAAAGGAAGTCGAAAAAAGTAGAATACTTGAGGTTTCATTGCAACAAAACGGAACAAATTTTTTTCACATTCTTGATATGAATTTCTGAAAAAATTCAGTCGAAAAAAGGAGAATTCTTGAAGTTTTACTGCAAAAAAAACGTATCAAAATTTTTCCACATTCTTGATTTTAATTTCACGAAAAATGCAATCGAAAAAAGTAGAATTCTTGAAGTTTTACTGCAAAAAAACGAAACAAAATGTTTTCAAATTCTTGATTTTGATTTCACAAAAAATGCAGTCGAAAAAAGTAGAATTCTTGGAGTTTTACTGCAATAAAACGAAACAAAATTTTTCCACGTTCTTGATTTTGATTTCACAAAAAATGCAGTCGAAAAAAGTAGAATTCTTGGAGTTTTACTGCAATAAAACGAAACAAAATTTTCCACATTCTTGATTTTAATTTCACAAAAAAAGCAGTCGAAAAAAGTTGAATTCTTAGTATTTTACGGCAACATAACGAAACAAAATGTTTCCACATTCTCGATTTTAATTTCACAAAAAATGCAGTCGAAAAAAGTAGAATTCTTGGAGTTTTATGGCAACATAACGAAACAAAATGTTCCCACATTCTTGATTTTAATTTCACAAAAAATGCAGTCGAAAAAAGTAGAGTTTTGAAGTTTTAGTGCAACAAGACGAAACAAAATTTTTCCAGGATATTGATTTTAATTTCACAAAAAATGCAGTCGAAAAAAGAAGAATACTTTAGGTTTCACTGCAACAAAACGAAGCAAAATTTTTTCACATTCTTGATATGAATTTTTAAAAAATTCAGTCGAAAAAAGGAGAATTCTTGTAGTTTTACTGCAACAAAACTCAACAAAATTTTTCCACGATCTTGATTTCAATTCCACAAAAAATGGAGTCGAAAAAAGAAGAATACTTGATGGTCACTGCAACAAAACGAAACAAATTTTTTCACATTCTTGATACGAATTTCTAAAAAAAATTCAGTCGAAAAAAGGAGAATTCTTGTAGTTTTACTGCAACGAAACGAAAAAAAATATATCAGAAAACCTGAATTTTGTTTTATTGTTGCCCCGATTCACTTATTTGAATGAAGCTAAGGCAACATTAAAAACTCAAGAAACGTGAAGTTCATCAAGGATAATTTTTCGACTATTGATTTGAAAGGAGTGACGAATAAAATACTGAGAAATTCTTCGAAACCTGTCAAAAACCGTATCGTAGAGCTGGGAAATCATTGAAAAAACATCATTTACTCCCATTTCCAAGTGTGGATATCCCTATTTTTCCTTCAAATCCCTTTCACTGGCCAGAATGAACAGAAAGATTCATTCATAACGTCTATGGTAACGGGGTAGAAATTTTGGTTCTAAAAACCTTAAAATATAAAAAAAAAAATATTATGAGGCTAGAAAATATATGGGGACCTAGAGGGTCCACGCCCTCAGCCCCTGAAAGAAAAAAATAATTAATCTGAAACAATAACGAATGATCTTTTCAGAAATAAAACAAAATTTCATGAAGATACTTTTTAATTAAAAAAAATATGATGACACCAAAAAATTTAAAATGAATACCTTTTCCCAATTCCAATACGTTGATTTTATAAAAATACGAACAGAATCGAAGCATCGATTTTCAATTATTCGATTCGGCCGAAGCTTCGGCATAACATTTCCAGTACTAAGAATCAGAATTCTATTTCTCTTTGTGTTGCTTCTGGTTGTTATTCATATTTTATATATTCAAATACTCTTTGGGTGTAGGAATCTGTTCTGGTATTGCAGTTTATGTATGACAACAAATTTGTTTCTGTATAGAGTTTATCTCACGTTTTTTGTGCAATGTTTTGAGCCATAATTAAATTGTTGATCTTATCATTTATTTGATAGATGAATTATATATTTACTAACAATGTTGATTGCTTTTTTCTTATACCGTCTTTTTAATAAGTATATGTATATCAATACCATCGATTCGGTGGACGCTTCGGCTGAGTCATTAAGAAATTCGGTATCCGGCCGAATCTCAAAAAAGACGCTTCGGCACAGAATTGAGTTACGAAATTTTCCTAAAGGAATTCCTTGAAGAATTTGCGAGAGGTCTAGAATTTAGTCTCAACAAATATTTCCTGTTTGCACACAACGAATTTTTTCTCGAATCTCCTCATTTTGTGGTACCTACTTCCATGGAACATCTGTAATTTGTATTAAAATAATCTGATTGAATCTCTAATGTTGATGCTTTAGTCTGCGGTTAATGTGGCATTTATACAAAGGGCGGAATCTTAATATGCTTATGTTAACCACAAAGGTTTGTAAGTAACGTTCCCTACGGAGTACTAATCGACACCTTTTCATTTGCGGTTGTACCACTGTGATGGACGACAAAAAAGATATTTACCCTCTGTACAATAGTGCATGGTCGGCTTCAGATAACATTTTTGGGGGCTTATTCCCTTTCTCTGACTCATTGCATTTTTAATGATAAGGACGGTGGCGTTTCTCCGAGCTGAAATTCAAACTTGGCGAGTTCAACTCAATAATTTTGTTCTTCAGCTATCGGTTTCATTTTTATTAGGGTTGTGCCGAAGCATCGATTCGGCTTGGGTATTCGGCCTAATCTTCAATTATTCGGTTCAAGCCGAAGCAGAAAGCAGATATTCGATTCAACCGAAGCTTCGCTGTTGGTATTTATATTTTGAATATTCAAATACTATTTGGGTGTAGGAATCTGTTTTGGTATCACAGTTTATGTTTTTTTGTGCAATGTTTATCAAAAGAACAAATTTGTTTTTGTATAGAGTTTATCTTACGTTTTTCGTGCAATGTTTTGAGCCATTATTAAGTTGTTGATCCAACTCAGTAGTGTGTTTGATAGATAAATTATTATTTAGTACCAATGGTTTGTTTTTTCCTTATACCGTCTTTTCAACAACAATTTATCAATACCCATGATTCGGTGGAAGCTTTGGCCGAATCTTCGGCTAATTCATTGAGAAATTCGGCATCTGGCCGAATCACAAAAAAGACGCTTCGGCACAGCGAACGATCAAATCAAAATCATGTGGTATTTTATACGAAAAGTGTTTTGTTCGATTTGGATTTGGGGGTTGGAAACTGAATAGGGAAACGTAGGAGATTCTGTTTGAAGAAAGAAGAAATTTGGTGAAATCATTCCTTCTGGGTGTAACACTTCCAGTGCCACTGAGTATATTACTGTTTTGCCTCATCAATTTGTACTTTTTGATTCTTCAATGAAGATAACTACTTTTACTGAGCTTGTTATTTTTCACTTTCAGTTCCATTTATCACATCTTATACCTAATAGATTAATTTTCCATTGTAGGTATCGTTATGAATTAGACCAGGAAGTAATTCACACTATGATGGGAACTTAACCTTCATTAGTGGGTTCATATAGACGAAATTAATATTCATTGAAATATTGTTACTGAAAATGATTGCCATCATTATACTTAGGCACTGTACGTGAACTATCAAAAACGAATTTTATTTTTTCCTCATACACATGAAGATCGAATGTGGAGTACCATGAAATTATGTCTAATTCATTGATTCATTTTGTGGTTTTAATTTTTTTCAATACATTTCTGACCTTCGGAAAAATTGTAGTCGGCGTAAACGAACACATTAATATTTATTGATTTATTTCATCATGCATGCCGAAAATTGGACCAACGTTAATTGTTTATTTATCAATATGTAAATTAACCATGTATTAACAAAAGATTCTTTTAGTGGTTTCAAGATTAAAGTGTTGAATAAGGATGCGCCGAAGCGTCTTTTTTGTGATTCGGCCAGATACCGAATTTCTCAATTAATCAGCCGAAGCTTCCACCGAATCGATGATATTGACTAAAAAAGGACGGTTTATGAAAAAAGCAAACACCATTGTTACTAAAATAATTTATCTATCAAACAAATGATAAAATCAAGAACTTAATAATGGCTTAAAACATTGCACAGAAAACGTTAGATAAACTCTTTACAAAAACGAATTTGTTCTCTTGATAAACATCGCACATAACTACAATATCAAAATATATTTCTACACCCAAATAGTACTTATATATATATTATGAAATATAAATACCAACCAGAAATAGCACAAAAAGAAATAGTATCAAGATTTTTAGTATGTACTAGAAATTTTATGGCAAAACTTCTGCCGAATCCTAACCCAAATGTTGAATTGGTTTTTCGCAAGTATGTTCCTTTATACAGATGTTAGGAATTGCATTCAACTTAGTAACTTTTCATTTGTTGTTGGTTGTTGTTGTTGCATAGTGAAAAATTGTTGAATACTGATGATTCAAAACGAGGGCTAAATCATTTCGTCACGATGCCTGTATTTTTCGAATTTTGAGCCGAAAATGGTCTCAATCGACTATGTTCGACCCACTGATGACGAATCCGTCGAAAAATTTGAGTCTGTCCGTCCGTCCGGCCGGCCGTAAACACGATAACTCTTGAACGGAACAACCTAGAGACTTGAAATTTTCAGTGTGGGTTCAGTCTCCGAATGCCTCGGTTGAGTTCGTTAATGGGCCAAATTCCACTAGGGGTTCCGTAAATATGGTCGTTCAAAGTTTTGTTCCCCTGATTACTTGAAAACTACAGATTTGATCGAGATGAAATTTTGCACTCAAATGGAGAATGAGGTGTTCAAGCTACATGTGGAATTTTGTCCAGATCGCATGACCAAAACTATAGAAATCATAGAAAACTGTAACTTTTGAACGGAAACGCCTAGGGACTTGAAATTTTCAGGATAGGTGTGGATCTCGAATGTCGTGATGACGTTCATCTATGAGCAAAATTATACTAGGGGTTCCGTGAATATGGTCGTTTGAAATTTAGTTTTCTTGATGATTTCGAAACTACAGATTCGATAGTGACGAAATTTTTTATACTAATGGAGAATGATATATTCAAGCTACATTTCTCCAGATCACATGACCAGAACCATAGAAACCATAGAAAATTATAACTTCCGAACGGAAAGGCCTAGGGACTTGAAATTTTCAGGTTCGATGCAAAAAAATTATAATTATTACGGAAAAAGTCAGTGTCGTAAATTTTTTCATCGAAAATATTTTTCAAGGTTCGAGACGCCACTGGTTTTGGCAAATTTAATCAATTAAGGGCCCAATTTACCCTATAACAGAACAAATAAAACTGCCGACTTGAAAAAAATTTGGTGGAGGTTCTTTGAAATAATCATTAGGTACCCATTAATAGGATGGAATTTTTTTGGTTATCTTATATACAGAATAGAAAAAAAAAGCGAGACAGGTGTGACTCTGTAGCGAGGTTATCGAACCAAAGATTATGATACGAATCACAAATTCTGTTGATTAAACCAGCCGTAAGTGTGACAAATAATGTTATTTTATGACAATTCAAGAGATGAAATCACATAATTCTATGGAATTTCTCAACAACGCATCAGAAAAACTCAATTTTATTTTCACACGAAACAGCTATGTAGTTGAATTTTCATATAACTCATTTTATCGGTACCTCATAATATAAAAACAAAAAATTTCAGCAGGATACGGCGAATATCAAAGTTATCTTACGGACGGAAGGACCAATGCGAGTTTACGAATCTGTGAGTACAACCTGGTTCGAAAATTCGAATAGGTACCTTAGTATTTCAGGTAGTTTAGACAGTAGATCAAATATTTTTCCTTGATTTTTGTATTCTACGCTACGCAAAACAATAAAATTTCTGGAAAAGTTAAGATTTTTTTTCTCAAATTATCCAGAAGGTTTCGAATCAGAAGTAATGAACGAAAATGATAAAAATACCTGCTCTGACATGAAAGTTAATCATCATTGCGAAAACGTTATTGAAAATACCAACTCTATTTTAATGACTTAAACGGAGGTAATAGATGATATGAATTATGGGCAATAAAGCGATATGAGAGGACGTGTTATCGGCAATGCAGTTGATAAAAAGGACCGAAACTAATATATTGAACAAAATTGAAATATAACATAGATTAAACTTAATAGAGTTAATATTAACAGAACGCACCTGATGAATTCCCAACAAGTTAATATCTCATTATGAATAAAACTAATCAGTTCTATAACATAATAAAACATTATCAGGATTCAAATGCAATTAATCAAGGCGGCACACTTCGTAAAAAGACGCACGCGCTGTTGCTGCCACGTTGCCGTCTATTAACTCTGATTGGGCGGCGTCGGAAGGAGGGGAAAAGTTGCCGTACCCATCAAAAGCTCCCGTAGATGTGCCCATGGACCAGTGCAACTTATCAATCTCACCGGCCCGATTGAACAGCAGTATTGATTACTATTTGTTTTGCGATAAGTGTTGAAAATGGACTGTGAACAAGTGAAACCTCCGGCTACGAGCGAGGGGATCAACAAGCCCAAAACGAAGTACAGCATCGATCAGATACTGGGTGTTTGTTCCAGTAAGAAAGCCAGAATTGCTGAAAGTGAGTGAAAATTTTCGAAATCAAAATCTTTTCAGATTTGGTTAGTTTTGAAGAGCCAAGCTTTTGTAGCGCTACCCGCGTATAAATCTAGTTCCCATCAACTTAACATAAATCTCACCACTATTCAGTTCATCCATTTCTGCAGTTTTTTGGAAAAATGAAAAATATTCTATCTAATCTCTTAAATTCTCAGTTCTATAACTATAAGGTGAAGAATCTTTCGGTCAATGTCAAACACGTTAATCAATTATGATTTAATTGCTTCGTAATTGAAGAGAATGTTGTTTGGTAATTGTTACATTTCTTTTCGGTTCAGCACTTTTCCTACTTAATTGAATTCAATTTTCACACATAAATCAATTATATTCCTATTATATGTAAACGTTCTAATTCTACCTAATTGTATTAAAAACTTTTTGTCAAGTAATTATTTTCCGAACATTCGTGAATATAATTAGAAATCAATCGGTACTAACTTATATTTACTTTATTCAGTTTTTTTCAACATTTTTGCAAAATCAATTATATTCTTCACACATCGCATCCCAGATTTGTTTTCTACGTAAATGTGCAGCAACTACAAAAAATTGAAATAATTATATGTAATTCTATATTCTGAAACGAACTGATAACTCAAAGAAAAGTTGGGTTGTTTTTATTTAGAATTTTCAATTATATTTATCACACTATAGGAAGGTGAGATTTACCTACTTTATCTTTGAACTTTATTTATTCATTCAGCAACTAGGTGAAGAGAGTTGGAAAGAAAGTTCATGGGAAATTCCATCAGGGCACCGTATTTTTTAAATTCTAAAAATAACTTCTAAGTTCCAAGGTTGCAAAATTTGATTAATTTTAATTTATCACGTATTTGGGTCTTGTGTTTAGAAATGATGGATTGCCCCCTCTTCAACGGCATGGTATAACTTAATTATTTGAACAATAGTATTTTTCAAATTCATACAAATGTATTCAGCGAATAAAAACATGAGGTAATACAATGAAAAACATACCATTTTTCTTCACGATTTTCCATTGAAAAAATGTGCTTCATTTGCATTGGGTACACATTCCATTTACGCAGGAAGTGCGTAAAGTTGGTAAAAAAAATCCTTTTATTTTTTTTCGAGTTCTGAATTATAATAGCGTAACATTGTAGGTAGTTTGAATTTATTATCGTGAATCAACATTGTAAATAATTGAAAATTGTCAACATTGTCAATTATTGACAATTTGAATCTTAGATGTCAACATGTGAATTCGAAATGGTTCAATAAGTTCATTGAAACAACGATTTTAGAGAAAAACCAATAGTATCAATTTAATGAGAATTTGCAAAACGGATGTGTTTATCGAAGACAAGCTATAACAATTCGAAAACAAGATACATTTTAGTGAAAGATAGATAACTACAAATAATTGAAAAAATTATATGTAATCCTATATTCTGAAACAGACTGATAACTCAAAGAAAAGTTGGGTTGTTTTCATTTAGAATTTTCAATTGAAATAAGAAAATTATTGTTACATGTTTATTGGTACAATATTCTTCTATTATCTTTACTTATCTTATGAATTATTTTCTGAATTACAGTCCATTGAATTCATTACTGCGCTTCAACAATGTGAATTATTGACAGTTGTTGTCAATTATCGACAATTTTTAATGAATTATTTTCGATGATCACATGTGGATTCGAAATGTTTCTATGACCATTGAAGGATGATAAAAATTTAAAAATCATTAAAACTAATATTTTCGGCAAAAATTATTAATTAAATGAGAATTTGCAAAAAAAATAAGTTTATCGAATACAAGCTATATAACAATATTAATACAAGAAACATTTCAGTGAATGATATATAACTACGAAAAATTGTAGTGAATGATATATAACTACAAAAAATTTAAATAATTATATGTAATTCTATATTCTGAAACAGACTGATAACTCAAAGAAAAGTTGGGTTGTTTTTATTTAGAATTTTCAATTATATTAGGGAATTATTATTACATGTTTATTTGTTGTACAATATTCTTCTATTATCTTTACTTATCTTATGAATTATTCTCTGATTTACAGTCCATTGAATTTATTATAGCGCTTCAACAATGTGAATTAATGACAGTTGTTGTCAATTATTGACAATTTTTGATGAATTATTTTCGATGATCACATGTGGATTCGAAATGTTTCTTAGACCATTGAAGGATGATAGAAAATTTAAAAATCATTAAGACTTATATTTTCGAAAAAAATTAATAATTAAATGAGAATTTGCAAAAAGATAAGTTCATCGAATACAAGCTATAACAATATTGATACAAGAAACATTTTAGTGAATGATAGATAACTACAAATAATTGAAAAAATTATATGTAATCCTATATTCTGAAACAAACTGATAACTCAAAGAAAAGTTGGGTTGTTTTCATTTCGAATTTTCAATTGATATAGGAAATTATTGTTACATGTTCATTGGTTGTACAATATTCTTCTATTATCTTTACTTATCTTATGAATTATTTTCTGAATTACAGTCCATTGAATTCATTACTGCGCTTCAACAATGTGAATTATTGACAGTTGTTGTCAATTATCGACAATTTTTAATGAATTATTTTCGATGATCACATGTGGATTCGAAATGTTTCTATGACCATTGAAGGATGATAAAAATTTAAAAATCATTAAAACTAATATTTTCGGCAAAAATTATTAATTAAATGAGAATTTGCAAAAAGAATAAGTTTATCGAATACAAGCTATATAAAAATATTAATACAAGAAACATTTTAGTGAATGATATATAACTACGAAAAATTGTAGTGAATGATATATAACTACAAAAAATTGAAATAATTATATGTAATTCTATATTCTGAAACAGACTGATAACTCAAAGAAAAGTTGGGTTGTTTTTATTTAGAATTTTCAATTATATTAGGGAATTATTATTACATGTTTATTTGTTGTACAATATTCTTCTATTATCTTTACTTATCTTATGAATTATTCTCTGATTTACAGTCCATTGAATTTATTATCGCGCTTCAACAATGTGAATTAATGACAGTTGTTGTCAATTATTGACAATTTTTGATGAATTATTTTCGATGATCACATGTGGATTCGAAATGTTTCTTAGACCATTGAAGGATGATAAAAAATTTAAAAATCATTAAGACTTATATTTTCGAAAAAAATTAATAATTAAATGAGAATTTGCAAAAAGAAGAAGTTTATCGAAAACAAACTATAACAATATTAATACAAGAAACATTTTAGTGAATGATATATAATTACGAAAATCGTAGTGAATAATATATAAATACATACAATTGAAATAACTATATGTAGTTCTATGTTCTGAAACAAACTGATAAATCAAAGAAAAATTGGGTTGTTTTTATTTTGAATTTTCAACTAAAATAGGGAATTATTGTTACAGGTTTAATGATTGTATAATACAATATTCTTCTATTATCTTTACCTATATTATGAATTATTTTATCAAACTACAGTCAATTGAATTTATTATCGCGCTTCAACAATGTGAATTATTGACTATTGTCAACATTGTTAATTATTGATAATTTTTGAAGAGTTATGTTCAATGATCACATGTGTATTCGAAATGTTTCTATGACCATTGGCGGATGATAGTAAATTTAAAAACCATTGAATATTAAGGAAAAGAACGAAATATTAATTGAATGAGAATTTGCAAAAAAAATAAGTTGGTCGAAGACAAGCAATAAAAATATGAAAGCAATAAAAATATGAAAACAATGATAGATAACTCTACAAAAAATTGAAATAATTAAATGTCATTTTATATTCTGAAACAAAGTGTTAACTCAAAAAAAAATTGGGTTTTTTTTTTAATTTTCAATTATAATAGAGAATTATTTTTACAGGTATATTGGGTGTTGAATATTCTCCTATTTTCTTTACTTGTAATATGAATTCTTTTCTGAACCCACAGCCCACTGAATTTATTATCTCGCTCCAACAATGTCAATTATTGAAAATTGTCAACATTGTCAACAATTTTCAATCAATTAAATTCTATGGTCACATTCGAAATGTTTTTATGACCATTGAAGGATTATAGAAATTTAAATTTCAATAATGAAAATATTTTGGAAAAAAACGAATTGATAATTAAATGAGAATTCAAAAGGTGAATTAATTCTTTTAAGACAAGCTATAACAATATAATCACAAGATGCTTTTTGAAGAATGATAGATAACAAAAAACGAAAACAAACAAAACAAAACTTAAGAAAAAATTCAAGTTACAATACGTAATTGAAATAAAATGAGGCAACTCAAAAAAAAATGAGTTGTTTTCATTTTGAATTTTCGATTAACAATATTTTTCTATTATCTTTACTCATACCCAAATCATGTGGGTACGGGTACCTTATTGTTTAACTTACTTTCGCACTTGCACCATAAATAAGGATTACAAAACTCCATTCAATGAATTTTTTTAATGTTAATCCATGTTGCTCTACTCCTAATAACTAAGGGGATCATTCATCTATTCGAAATCAGTATTGTTCATGAGCTCGCAACCTTTACACGACTAGGGTTATCCCCATTTTTTACATCAGGTACACCAGCAGTTTAAGTGCCCCTTCAGTCACGATTTTGTTTCATCAATTGAGTCTTATTCCGCTTTTAATTTGGTCCATTCATCCCCCTGAGTGGAATACATCATGTGTAAAAGCCGGATCTATAATAGGCAGATTATTTCGGCGATCTTTTCTCTTACGATCCGACGTTGGGGTCAAAATACATTCCTGACTTATGGACGAGGACTTAATAACACTAATACCGTAATATTAAATTTTCACAGCGGTAGTTGGCCGGCTGGTTAATTGTGAAATGAGCATGGTAACGGGGGATTATGGTTGTTACTTCATTTGGTGGATTAATTTGGCATGTGTGCGTTTATTTCGTTTGTTGTTGATGTTAATATTATATTCTTTCTCTGCTTGCAAATTACCATAAGGATGTCGCAAAATAACTAATTAAATCCCGATGCGTTCAGGATCTGAGCAAAATACATCCCGGGAAAGCGGAAGAAACACGTATGCAGACAAAATTGAGTTGATGGAAATGAGTTCCAAGAGCGAACCCTTTGAGCCCTTTTATTAGATTTCTGCAAATGACCGTAATATCCCGTATATTATGATCACAGAGACTCACATACGATATTTTCATCTATGACATGGCGCTTCAAAGGCGCCAATTTAAATATTGCGATCATTGAATAAATTTCGGAATTAACGAATTATGTGTCCTTTCATGATGGGGTCGTTGGATTTGACGAGCTTAATGCAGTTTTTTGTCGGTTATCTAAATGTATTCGATCAAGGAAGTCGCCAATGGGGACCAGAGTTTAAAAAAAAAATTGTAAAAGCGTGTAAGAACCTACAAGTTTTTCACGAAACTTTGGTCGAAAAGTTTGGACCATTTAATGTCCTCAAATCTTTTTATTGTCTATGTAATTCCAAATGATTTTCATTTCATCATGCATCATTTTTCGCAGAATAATAAAATGAAATGTATAATTCAATAACAATATTCCAAGGAAGCTGTTCATTAGATTGTAGAATTAATTTCTATTCCACTACAACCATAAATTTTCTGTCCAAACAGTCGAAGTAATAAATTTTTCACGGAAAAATTTAAAGTCCATAAAAGTCCCAATTAAACTTCTAAACCCAAAGTCCATAAGCAGCTATTTATTCGAAAATTTTTTGTAAGAAATATTCCTCGCCACAATCAATGTAAATTAGCATGATATCATCTCTAATATGAATAATTGATAGCTATAACTAAGAATTAAATAATCTTATTTCATAAACCAATTTATCATCGACCGTATATTTATATTCTGATTCCTATTGATGATATTTTTTTTAATAAACTGTTTCTCAAAACATTGCAGTAATTTCGAATCCAAAGTAAACATACTAATATGCTATTAAAGGTAATATTATATAATAATTGATGACACGATTTTGACATGTTTACTATAGAACTGTAATTGTTTTCTTGTCCTCCACCTTGTTCCAATGTGAACCCGCCTTAATGTACGCATTCCTAATCTCATATGAAGAAAATCTTCCATATGTTCTTGTAACGATATACTCTTTGTCGTCAGTTTTTAGTAAACATTCTTTTAAAGTAGTGTTTGTTCCGTTCTTTAGAATTTTCGTTAATTTTCTTCACAAATGGGTATCGTCCTGGGTATTCTCACGTGGTGTTACTCCCACACCAACAATAAAAGTAACAAGTCAACGAAGGAATTTCCAGTTATTAAAACGGAATTATTTCAGATGAACCCGATTCGAAAAACAACAATTTGAGCGAGAATGAGTTGTTGGACGAAGTGCAAGACGAGTTGAACGAATCGAGACCTAGGAAAATACGAAGATCTAGGACAACGTTCACAACTTACCAGCTACATCAGCTGGAGAGGGCTTTCGAAAAAACACAATATCCCGATGTTTTTACCAGGGAGGAATTGGCGATGAGGCTAGATTTGAGCGAAGCTCGTGTGCAGGTAGGTTTCACCCCCAAAAAATAAATTGAATGGAAGGAGAGGTTCGAATAAAACGATTTCAACAGAAGATTTTCGGGGTCGATGTAAACATTCTTTTTATATGTCATTATGCCGGATTTGCCTCGTTTGAGAATGAAAATTTGGGCTGATACATCCCTGATATTGTGTTCGGTGACGTCGGATTGTTATTTAACTGAACTTGTTCAAATGAGAGTATTTGAAAAAGAAAATTTAATGAAAATTATGTTGGAACCATCTCGAATTTTATTGCTGATTCTTTCTTCACTACAACCAACATCTTGCTGTAAAATACCCTATTTTATTCAATACTTTTCTGATCAGAATTTTGTTAGTTTAGGCTATTTTAAGCTAGGGAAGTTTGAGGTTAGTTGATCAATAGTTTTATTATTATTGAATAAAAATAACTAAATTCTCTGGTTGGTTTCAGTTAGCAATGGTTAGTTTGAACACATTCAGGAATAATATCAAGAAGGGCCACGAAAGTCAAATAAAGAAGAATAAATTTTATGAATTATTCGAATCTACTTCGGAAATATGTTGGTCGCTCTGTCAAAGAACTGTCAATCTACCATCAATTTGATATTGACATGTCAGTCAGATTCATAGAGTTTTAATGCAGTTACACAGAAACATATCTTCAAAATTACCAGTTTCCTACGATGGATACTGAAAACCTTACGATATCAGTGAAATTAACAGATTTTCTGATCCACAATTCACAGTTTCTTCTTACGTCATTCGGTACACAAAATTTTGGCTGACGACACGTCCATGCTTTTCCATTTTTTTTTACAAAATTGTAGTTATTCCAATAATGACAATTGCCTCAAGTACCTACTCATTAATGCAACTATTGGAATTTAAATAGAAAAAATAATAGGTTCCATACGGAAATAATAATTTCAGGAATAGGTACCTATTAAAAAAAATCGAGTAATTTCGACGATTACAGGATTGAATGTTCACGAAGCTTCTTTATAGTATGTAATTAAATTTTGAGAATTCTTTTTGCATCCTTGTTTGTACTTGAAACAATCAGCAACTTACTCACCTTGCGTTTAGCAAATTTCAATAAATTATCATAGATTTTTTGTTTCCTATCGTATTCACATTTCGAACATAAATCAAAAAGAAATTAAATATTAATTTTTCCGATGATTTAATGAACAATTAATTCGATTTATCGGCGTGCGTTTACGATTTCCGTACTAGCTTATTTTCCGTTATAATTAGAATCAGTCGATCGAATACTGGTTTGGCTGAAAATCAAGAAGTTATTCTATAGTTGGTGATCAATTCGTTATAGACAATATAAGGACAGTGAAACGGAAAACATGAAAAAGAGAATTTTGGAAATCTAAAAAACAAACGTAGTGAGGCTGGAAATTTTTCGAAAATCCACACCACCCCCATTTTCAACGGTCAATAAAAATGAGATTTATTGAAAAATTAACTCTTCTCTGATCATTTCTTCCGGCATATCAGCAAATTATTCGGAATATTATTACACGGCAAATAATAGTCTTGAATTGACGCTTGGGACGCTTCGCAACGTTGCCACTTGCAGCGGTGAATATTTTAATCCCACGAAGGTAGTCAAATGACGGCCTGAACATGAGAAAACAGGGCACCAGTTGAGGGATACAGTTTTGTTTTTTGAGGTTTTTTTTTGGTACAAATGTTTCAACTTGATGGTAAGCAGTCCGGATTGAAAAAAAAAATGTAATCTACAAATTTACGATTCCCGCACTAGCTTATTCTCCGTTATAATTAGAATCAGTCGATCGAATAAAATACTGGTTTGTCGTGTGGGTTTTTTTCTATTTCCGTATTTAATTAGTAGAATCCATTTTTTTCTGGAGCTGAAAGTCAAAATGTTAATCTGTAGTTGATGATCAATTCGTTATAGACAATATAAGGACAGTGGACCGGAAAACTTGAAAAAGAAAATTCTGGAAATAAAAAAAAAAAACGTAATGGGGCTGGAAAATTTTCGAAAATCAACACCACCCCTATTTTCAACGGTCAATAAAAATGAGATTTATTGAAAAATTAACTCTGATCATTTCTTCCGGCATATCAGCAAATTATTCGGAATATTATTACACGGCAAATAATAGTCTTGAATCGACGCTTGGGACGCTTCGCAACGTTGCCACTTGCAGCGGTGAATATTCTAATCCCACGAAAGTATTCAAATGACGGCCTGAACATGAGAAAACAGGGCACCAGTTGAAGGATACAGTTTGGTTTTTTGAGGTTTTTTTTTGGTACAAATGTTTTAACTAGATAGTAAGCAGTCCGGATTGAAAAAAAAAATGGAATCTTCAAATTTAAGATTCCCGCACTAGCTTATTCTCCGTTATAATTAGAATCAGTCGATCGAATGAAATACTGGTTTGTCTTGTGGGTTTTTTTCTATTTCCGTATTTAATTAGTAGGACCCTTTTTTTTCTGAAGCTGAAAATCAAAATGTTATTCTATAGTTGATGATCAATTTGTTATAGACAATTTAAGGACAGTGAAACGGAAAACATGAAATAGAAAATTCCGAAATCTAAAAAAAAAAACGTAGTGAGGCTGGAAAATTTTCGAAAATCAACACCACATTTTCAACGGTCAATGAAAAATGAGATTTATTGAAATATTAACTCTTCTGTGCTTATTTCTTTCGGCATATCAGCAAATTATTCGGAACATTATTACACGGCAAATAATAGTCTTGAATTGACGCTTGGGAAGCTTCGCAATGTTGCCACTTGCAGCGGTGAATATTTTAATCCCACGAAGGTGGTCAAATGACGGCCTTAACATGAGAAAACAGGGCACCATTTGGAGGATACAGTTTTGTTTTTTGAGATTTTTTTTGGTACAAATGTTTCATCTAGATAGTAAGCTGTCCGGATTTAAAAAAAAATGTAATCTACAAATTTACGATTTCTGCACTAGCTTGTTTTCCGTTATAATTAGAATCAGTCGATCGAATAAAATACTCGTTTGTCGTGTGGGTTTTTTTCTATTCCCGTATTTAGTTAGTAGGATCTTCTTTTTTCTGAAGCTGAAAATCCAAATGTTATTCTATAGTTGATGATCAATTCGTTATAGATAATATAAGGACAGTGAAACAGAAAACATGAAATAGAAAATTCTGGAAATCTAAAAAAAAAACGTAGTGAGGCTGGAAAATTTTCGAAAATCAACACCACCCTCATTTTCAACGGTCAATAAAAAATGAGATTTATTGAAAAATTAACTATTCTCTGATCATTTCTTCCGGCATATCAGCAAATAATTCGGAATATTATTACACGGCAAATAATAGTCTTGAATTGACGCTTGGGACGCTTCGCAACGTTGCCACTTGCAGCGGTGAATATTTTAATCCCACGAAGGTAGTCAAATGACGGCCCGAACATGAGAAAACAGGGCACCATTTGAAGGATACAGTTTAGTTTTTTGAGGTTTTTTTCGGTACAAAGGTTTTCAACTAGATAGTGAGCAGTCCAGATTAAAAAAAAATATAATCTACAAATTTTCGATTTCTGCACTAGCTTATTTTCCGTTATAATTAGAATCAGTCGATCGAATAAAATACTGGATTGTCGTATGGTTTTTTTTCTTTTTCATGATTTAATTAGTAGGATCCTTTCTTTTCCGAAGATGAAATACAAAATGTTATTCTAAAGTTGATGATCAATTCGTTATAGACAATATGAGGATAGTGAAACGGAAAACATGGAATAGAAAATTCTGGAAATCTAAAAAAAAACGTAGTGAGGCTGGAAAATTTTCGAAAATCAACACCACCCTCATTTTCAACGGTCAATAAAAAATGAGATTTATTGAAAAATTAACTATTCTCTGATCATTTCTTCCGGCATATTAGCAAATAATTCGGAATATTATTACACGGCAAATAATAGTCTTGAATTGACGCTTGGGACGCTTCGCAACGTTGCCACTTGCAGCGGTGAATATTTTAATCGAACGAAGGTAGTCAAACGACGGCCCGAACATGAGAAAACAGGGCACCATTTGAAGGATACAGTTTAGTTTTTTGAGGTTTTTTTCGGTACAAAGGTTTTCAACTAGATAGTGAGCAGTCCAGATTAAAAAAAAAAATATAATCTACAAATTTTCGATTTCTGCACTAGCTTATTTTCCGTTATAATTAGAATCAGTCGATCGAATAAAATACTGGATTGTCGTATGGTTTTTTTTCTTTTTCATGATTTAATTAGTAGGATCCTTTCTTTTCCGAAGATGAAATACAAAATGTTATTCTAAAGTTGATGATCAATTCGTTATAGACAATATGAGGACAGTGAAACGGAAAACATGAAATAGAAAATTCTGGAAATCTAAAAAAAAACGTAGTGAGGCTGGAAAATTTCCGAAAATCAACACCACCCCATTTTCAACGGTAAATGAAAAATGAGATTTATTGAAAAATTAAGTCTTCTCTGATCCTTTCCTACGGAATATCAGCAAATTATTCGGAGCGTTATTACACGGCAAATAATAGTCTTGAATTGACGCTTGGGACGCTTCGCAACGTTGCCACTTACAGCGGTGAATATTTTAATCCCACGAAAGTAGTCAAAAGCCTGAACAGGAGAAAACAGGGCATCATTTGAAGGATACCTACAGTTTTGTTTTTTGGTACAAATGTTCCAAACAGATAGTAAGCCATCCGGATTGAAAAAAAAGTATACTACAAATCCTGCTCTGTTTTCTTCGCGATGAGTGTTCTACCACTACACTTTTCGAATGAGATGATTCATGTCTCGATTTTCAGCCTTCAAAATTCACGGATCGTATGTTCGAACTAGGAGGTGGTTCGATGACGGATTTTGGTTCCAAATTCCATGCGATCAGATATTCTATTTTCCGAACAGACGAATTTTTATTATGATTGGGTCGGCATATCAAAGAGTACTCGTTTCAGCGCCGATTCCTCTTTGATGTATGACTCCAGGCGACGGGCGTTCGCCTCGTCTCGTCCGGTCTTCGCATAAATCGTGGCTATCCTACACATCCGCGCCCTGGACCAGCGAAGATTCGAAAACCTACAGGACAAATCCGCGCATAATTGGGCAGAATTGATATGCGCGTCCCATTATGGCCGGGAGGCGATCTGGCTCAACCGGGATAATGACCGTCATGAATCGCGTCTTAATTGGTTACAATTTGGATAATTAAATGGGGGCCCGTGGCGGCGTAAGTGCCGGCGCAATTGGCCATTGTTCGACACAATGGGGGTAATCGGAGTAATCGGAACCAGCTCGTGACGATCTTCGCTTCCACGGGCACCCCCGCTCGCCTGGCTCTTCTTCCCCCTTCTGTACGCGCGCAGGTCCGGCTCCGGCCACCTCTCCCGCACGTGCCGACCCTGTAAGGTTCGCCTTCGATTTTGCCATCACAGAATCGCACCAGATCGAATGGAACACTCGATGATATTTCGAGAAATTTCAAATTTCAACCCCAATATCTTCCTCTCAATTATTTGTGTCTCGCACTGTATGAAATGTTTGTGACGTCAATGCATCTTTCTATACCGGTTCCATAAAGTTTAGTTTTTACCATCAAATCGGTTGTCACTCAAAAAAGGGTTGCCAACTTAGTCGATGATTTATGTGCCGAATCCGTCCCTGTTTTTTCCCCGGAACTAATTCAGAATCAACTCTCTCCTTTTCGAACAGAGCGCTGTCACTGTTGCCGTCCTCTTTATAATTGCCCTCGGACATTGAATCGAATACGGCTTTCAACCCTTGCTGGTCTAGTGTAATACAGCCCTTCGAAAAATCAGTTGGAGTTAGTTCGTTCGACTGCATGAATTGTCAATCACTTTTTTATTGGAGCAAGTTTTTCCTTTTGATAGTCTTTTTTGCGCCCTTGTTTCTATGAACGTCGAATTTCTAGCCTAGAATGGAAATTGAAATCACAGATGAAGAATTCGGGGTCAAATTCTATCATCTATTTCACGTGAAAAGAAAATTGAGTTTTCCTGATCTGGTGATGAGAAATTTGATATTTTCCATATAATTCTGTGATTTCATGTCTTGAACTGTTGATTTTGTAAAATGACATTATTTGTAACACTGACGGTCGGTTTGGTTCACAAAATCTTTGTTTGGTGATCATAGATCAGCTAATTTTACACTAAACAACATTTCAGAAGCCCAAATGGACTTGACTTCGATGTTTGAACAGTATTTCAGAAAAAAATTTTTTCTTAGTAGGTAGTCCCAATAGTTGCTATTTCAAAACGATTATCATATTGATGTTTTCGAATCCTAGGAGAAATGAGTTTAATTCGGTCACAGAGTCTGTAAACACAAATGAATTATTGCCAGCAGAAATTGTATCGATTGTGTAGTCGAAAGTCGTAACTTTTAATAGTTACTAAATATGAAGATATCAATTTATGTTTGAGTTTTTCAATTTGTATTTATTGTGAAATAATTACACCTATTCCGATTTCAATTAAGTCGATAGTGATTTATCACTCATTCCACAAATTGCCCGTGCAACACTTGAAATCAATGGCATTTTTATTATAACAATTATTAAAAAATTTAATGCGTTCATGTTACGTTTTACCATCATGATGCGGTCACAACAAATCGCAAACAAATTGTCCGATCGCGTTGAACATTTCGGAGAACATTATTTCTGGATTGGAATCGAATTAAAGGAACTTCAATCAGGAATTTTATACCTTAAACTCCCAAAAGTACAGTTTGTGATAAGCCGATATACAAAATTTGAGGATTTGCCGAAGCGTCTTTTTTGTGATTCGGCCGGATGAACCGAATGAATGGCTCTTCAATCAGAAATTTTACACCTTAAACTCCCAAAAGTACTGTTTGTGATAAGCCAACATAAAAAAAATTAAGAATGTGTCGAAGCGTCTTTTTTATGATTCGGCCGTATATACCGAATGAATGGCACTTCAATCTGAAATTTTATACCTTAATTTCCTAAAAGTAGAGTTGTGGTAAGCCAACATGAAAAAAATTGAGAATGTGCCGAAGCGTCTTTTTTGTGATTCGGCCGGATATACCGAATTAATGGCACTTCAATCTGAAATTTTATACCTTGAACTCCTAAAAGTACAGTTCGTGATAAGCCAAAATAAAAAATTTGAGGATGTTCCGAAGCGTCTTTTTTGTGATTCGGCCGCATACGAATTGATAGCACTTCAATTTGAAATTTTATACCTCAAACTCCTGAAAGTACAGTTTGTGATAAGCCAACATAAAAAAAAATTAAGAATGTGCCGAAGCGTCTTTTTTATGATTCGGCCGGATATACCGAATGAATGGCACTCCAATCTGAAATTTTATACCTTAAACTCCTAAATGTAGAGTTGTGGTAAGCCAACATGAAAAAAATTGAGAATGTGCCGAAGCGTCTTTTTTGTGATTCTGCCGGATACGAATTGATAGCACTTCAATCTGAAATTTTATACCTCAAACTCCTAAAACTCCAGTTTGTGATAAGCCAACATAAAAAAAAATTAAGGATATGCTGAAGCGTCTTTTTGTGATTTGGCCAGATACGAATTGATAGCACTTCAATCTGAAATTTTATACCTCAAACTCCTAAAAGTACAGTTTGTGATAACCCAACATAAAAAAAATTAAGGATGTGCTGAAGCGTCTTTTTGTGATTCGGCCAGATACCGAATTAATGGCACCTCAATCTGAAATTTTATACCTTGAACTCCTAAAAATCAATTTGTGATAAGCCGATATAAAAAAATTGAGGATGCATCCAAGCGTCTTTTTTGTGATTCGGCCAGATACCGAATGAATGGCACTTCAATCTGAAATTTCATACCTTGAATTCCTAAAAGTACAGTTTAGATGAGCCGATATAAAAAAATTGAGGATGTTCCGAAGCGTCTTTTTTGTGATTCGGCCGGATACGAATTGATAGCACTTCAATCTGAAATTTCATACCTTAAACTCTTGAGAGGAAAATTTGTGATAAGCCGATATGAAAAATTAAGGATGTGCCGAAGCTTCTTTTTTGTGATTCCGCCGGATACTGAATGAATGGCACTTCAATCTGAAATTTTATACCTTGAAGTCCTTAAAGTGCATTTTGCGATAAGCCGTTATAAAAAAATTGAGGATGTGCCGAAGCGTATTTTTTGTGATTCGGCCGGATATACCGAATGAATGGCACTTCAATCTGAAGTTTTATACCTTAAACTCCTAAAAGTACATTTTGTGATAAGCCGATATAAAAAAAATTAAGGATGTGCCGAGGCGTCTTTTCTGTGATTGGGCTGGATACCGAATAAATAGCACTTCAATCTGGAATTGTATACCTCAAACTCCTGAAAGTACAGTTTGTGATAAGCCAAAATGAAAAATTTGAGGATGTGCCGGAATGTTTTTTGTGTGATTCGGCCGGATACCGAATGAATGGCACTTCAATATGGAATTTTATACCTTGAAGTCCTTGAAGTACATTTTGTGATAAGCCAAAATAAAAAATTTGAGGATGTGCCGAAGCGTTTTTTGTGTGATTTGGCCGGATACCTAATGAATGGCACTTCAATCTGAAAATTTTATACCTTGAACTCCTAAAAGTACAGTTTGTGATAAGCCAAAATAAAAAAATTGAGGATGTGCCGAAGCGTTTTTTGTGTGATTCGGCCGGATACCGAATGAATGGCACTTCAATCTGAAATTTTATACCTTAAATTCCTAAAAGTACAGTTTGAGAAAAGCAGATTTAAAAAAAATTAAGGATATGCCGAAGCGTTTTTTGTGTGATTCGGCCAGATACCGAATTAATGGCACCTCAATCTGGAATTTTATACCTTAAACACATAAAAGTACAGTTTGTAATAAGCCAACATAAAAAAAATTGAGAATGTGTCGAAGCTTCTTTTTTGTGATTCGGCCGGATACCGAATTTTTCAATGAATAAGCCAAAGTTTAGTTCGAGGCGTCCACCGAATCGATGGTATAAATACATACTTATTAGAAAGACGTTATATGAAGAAGCAAACACCATTGTTACTGAATATATAATTCATCTATCATCTATCAAACAAATGATGAGATCAATAACTTAATAATGGCTCAAAACATTGCACAAAAAACGTAAGATAAACTCTATACAAAAAAAAAATGTTTTCTTAATAAACTTTGCACAAAAAGAACATCAACTGCAGTACCAAAACAGCTTCCTACACCCTACAATAGAATTTAATTGAAATATAAATACCAACCAGAAACAGCCCAAAAAAATATTCTGATTTTTAGTACATACTGGGAATTTTATTCCAAAGCTTACCAAACTTTTGATGATCAAGAGTGATTATTCGACCAAAATGACTTATCTCCGATATTTCTTCCAGGTGTGGTTTCAAAACCGAAGGGCCAAATGGCGAAAAAGAGAGAAGGCTCTTGGACGTGAAACCGTTCCCTACATGCAACAGCCAGAGCAACCAGTTTATCCGACGGAATTCAGCTACCAATCGCCCCTGAGACTACCCACGATTGGTCATGAATTCTGGCCGAACTTCACATTCCCATCGATGTTCAGTCCATCTTTGGCGAGCTTACCCTGGGGGGTCAAGACTCCTGTACCTTCGTTCCATGCGTTGCTCTCGCAATACATGCATCTTTCGCAGGGTATGCCCCACCTTGGTGTCAATCCCATACCTGACGAAAGGTCGAGAAGTGCGAGTCCTGAAACCATCAGCAGCAGCACATCGAGAGTGTCTCCATCGAATCTGGAGGCCTACGTCAACAGGTCCCAAGAGAATCTCAAAGTGCAAGCGAAGTCGTAAGGATTCAACTGTTCGCTTTGGCTTTTTCAGCCGAGTTGCGTGCTTATTCGAGGCCCCTGTATATATTGAACATAGTGCAATATTTATTAGATTTGTATATATTGATTTTGTTGATTATCATCCCGCTCGAGTTACTTCAGTTCTTTATTATTTGATATATTTATCCGATGAAAAATATTCAAAAATTATCTTCCATTACTTGGTTAATGAGGAAATTTTTGGATTCGAATAAAAATGAGAGAAATAATATCGTAGTTCTTCTCTTCAGATAATTTTCACTCAATCTTAATTGCTCATATAACATATAAGAGTTTAAAGAACGGCAAGAATTTATAGTTTTTTTTTATTTTACATATTCGATCTTCCTGAAAAAATTCTGGCACATTTATAGAGTTTTGAATGTTAAATCTATAAACAGTGTTGATTTCAAGAAGATCCGTTATATATCTACCATCGAATTGACTTTTGTTTTGTAAATTCTTGTAAATAAATATTTATTATAATAGATTTATTGATATGAAATGAGAATAGCGTGTGAAAATGTATTGTATGCTACCTACTTGAAAATAGGTATAAATTAAGAGATATATGTACTAGTTGACCTTTCATTTTATATAAATGAATTGAAGACGATGAAATAAAAAATTTTCAATGAACAATATATTGGCCAGTTTGATTCATAGATCCCAAATTGATTTTTAGCGATGGAAATTCCAAAAAAAATTGTTCATCTCCATGAAAATTCACAATTAACAATATATACAGGCTGTTCCTAAATTGGAGGTACAAACGACGAGGGGAGATTTCTTAAGTAATTTTAAGAAAAAAAACTTGGGATCACAAACGTTTCGTTTCAAGTTTTTTTCTCGTTATATCTACACAAGATATTCAATACAAAAGTTCGATATGATTAGTCAAAACTAACAATGAATTAATCCACCACAGCTTACTAACTGAATTTTTAGACAATTTGGATTTTTCTGAGGATTTCGAAAGAATTGTTCAGAATTTTTTTCTCAGTAGCAGATACGACAAATCTACAAGAGACCATAAAGTTTAGTATTACAACAAAGCTGCTTTTTGCATTCCTCCAAATTAACAATGACTCACCAAAAAAAAAATTCTGGCGGAAAACAGGGGACATTTCCAAAAAAAATATCACCCTATAGATTTTCTATAGAAATTGGCATGTCACATGGTGTAATCCATCAATTTTTATATCTTCGCCAAATTTAAGTTGAATATCTTGTAGATACTATGAATTTTAACACCCTGTATCTCGAAAACAGAACGTTTGCGATCCCCTATTTATAGGACTTTTTTTTCTTAAAATGAATCAAGTAACCTCCTATCTTCGTTTGTACCCCCAATTTAGGAACACCCTGGATTATCTTGATGATTTTTCTGCTACTTTTTGCGCGGTTTTTTCTGTGAACAAGAGCGCGACCAATTTGCATTTTTCGGACCCTGAGAACACGATAACTTTTGAAAGAAAAGGCCTGAAATTCTGAATTTGTCAGGATACACTCGAGGTCTGAATGCGCCGGATAAGTTCATAGAGGAGTAAATGCTCCTAAGCGTTTTATAGATATTGCGATCTGTTTCGATCGAATTGAAACTATGCTGTTGGTTGTGAAATAACGACACGATTTGAAATTTAGGAAAGAATATAGATTTAAAAAAAAATATTTTCGTATACAATTTTAGGCCATATACGAAGTGTCTACATATAGCATATAGCAGTTATATACAAATTCAGCTTTGCAGTTTTTTCACGTAAAAAGAAAATTGAGTTTATCTGATCTATAGTGTTGAGAAATATGATATAATATTCTATATAATTCTTTTATTTGATCTTTTGGTGTGTCGATTTTATAAAATGTGGTTCGTTTCATCATCTTTGGTTCTATAGTCTCGCTACAGTGTCACCTCATGTCGAATTAAAATAATAAGAGATTAGTTAATTTTTCACTCAAAAACATCTCAGAAGCCCAAATAGATTAGACATCGCTGTCAAGTTGAATTTTGTGTCAGTTGAAGCCAAGCAGCGTTGCCCAAAAAATTCTGAGTGAACTTCAGTGCTTTTTGAATTTGTTTACATTCAAGCTAAAATAAGATCAGGAAATATTTGAGTTAATTCAAGGTAAAAAAAAATTCGGTCGACCAAAATAGCATATTTTAGAATACAATCCTCAACAAGAAAACAAAAAGCTGTTTTATATTTATGAATATGTAAAAAGCAAAAAAATAGTAAGAATTAGTGGAAAGTGATTTGGTCAATGGAATCTATTTGTTCCAGCGTTTCGGTCTGAACACTCTGATCGTCTTCAGGCAGCTCTCAGAAGGGCTCGTTTTTTCCAGATTCCATTAAAAAATCAAAATGACAACTTCTATTAAAGCATTACCCTCGAAATCCCAGCTCTGAAGTGAAGATGGTCCAGAATTCAGACCGAAAGGTTGGCATACCTGATGATATAGCGTTTCAAGGGATTTTCCTAGATTCAGAGATTCGTTTTTTTTAGAACGATTCCAACAGTTCATCATTGATAATAATCCATTTTAATTCCATTGGAATAAATTTGTCTGGGTTTATTCCATATTATGAATAATGAACCAAAAATAGTTAATACCACCCCGAAAAAGAGGATTAAACGTGATTCCGACGTACTCGAACTGATGAACCCCCGGTCACTAAAACAATGAATTATAAAATAGGATATATTCAGTACGTTCCGTGGGTTTGATGCAAAACATGTCCGAACACTCGACGCTTTTTTCGAGAGCTCGGATCCATATTAAAACACGAGTGGCTTCGAAATTGATGCTATAGCAAATAAAGGATTACTTCGAATTTTCATCCCTATTAAGTAGTCTTTTGTTTTTCGATGGCTCTCTAGACCCTTGTTCTTTCGAATTTAATATGTAGGCGTTTGTGAATTGGGGAGGACTGGCAGTCACTTGAGCTCTATTACTTACTGCCTTTTTCTTTCGGGTAATTGGAAAATTAAGTTGTACCTACATAGCTTGTATCTAGGGTGGAAACGTCATTGCTCTACTCAGCCTATATATTCGATTTTGCGCCGAAGCGTTTTTTTTTGTGATTCGGCCGGATACCAAATTTCTCAATAAATATTGATATACAGGGTGTCCCAAGTTCGAGTGCCTATTAGACGTTTCTTGAGAACCGGACCTATTAGAAATCTGAAAATTTGAATTACGATATTTTTCGACTTTATCTACTGAGCTAAAATATTACTGAAGCCTGATGTTCGTTATTCCTATTCTCAATATTTCAAGCATAAACTGTTTACATTTTCGAAGAATAAGAATGGCGAAAAATTGTGCATCTCCTGAATTCTGGAAAACTCGCCACAGGGTGTTTCAAATATTTTGTCAAAAATTGTGATCAGAATTTTTCCATAACTTTTGGTTTTTAAGTTAGAACATTATTTTTTAGGATTACGTTGAAATGATAGTATTCAAAGAAGTTCATGCTCCTAAATTAAATAATAGCTGAGTTATTGAGGATTTTCTGAATATATGTTGTACGTAGAGACACATTCATAAAATCTGTTCCATAACAATAATCTGAGTTTATAGAAGAAAAATTATCCCAAAAATTATTGTTATGAAACAGATTTTATGGATTTGTCTCTGCGTACGATATAAATTCAGAAAATCCTTAATAGCTCAGCTATTATTTAATTTAGGAGCATGAACTTCTTTGAATACTATCATTTCAACGTAATCCTAAAAAATAATGTTCTAACTTAAAAACCAAAAGTTATGGAAAAATTCTGATCACAATTTTTGACAAAATATTTGAAACACCCTGTGGCGAGTTTTCCAGAATTCAGGAGATGCACAATTTTTCGCCATTCTTTTTCTTCGAAAATGTAAAAACAGTTTATGCTTGAAATATTGAGAATAGAAATAACGAACATAATACTGACTAAGCATATCTCCCTCTCTTTTTCAGTTTTTTTCTATATTCTGAAAACTATTTCGCCGAATGCAACGATTCAAATAGAAATAAATTTGAAATAGACGAAAAAATTCAAAAAACATTTTTAGATAGAGTCGAACCATATCATAATCCAAATTTTCAGATTTCAAATAGGTCCGGTTCTCAAAAAAAAGACAGTATACAGGATGTTCCTAAATTGAAGGTACAAACGAAGAGGGGAGATTCCTTAAGTAATTTTAAGAAAAAAAGTCCCATAAACATTGCAAACATTTCGTTTTCGAGACAAGTTTTTTTTTTCTCATAGCATCTACACTTCACAAGATATTCAACTGAAATTTTGCATGGATATTACAATCGAGAGTTTACACCATGTGAGATGCCAATTTCGATAGCAAATCCACAGGGTGATATTTTTTCTGGAACACTTTCCCCTGTTTTCCACCAGAACTTTTTTTTGTTGAGCCACTGTTAAATTTCAAAATTGTAAAAAGCAGCTTTGTTGTTATATTGAACTTTATGGTCTTCTGTAGTTTTTTCGTATCCGCTGCCAATTTCGAAAAAAAAAATTTGAACAATTCTCTCAAAATCCTCAGAAAAATCCAAATTGTAATGAAAATTCAGTTTGTATTGTTGGTTAGCTTCGGTGAATTAGTTCATTATTAGATTTTATGGTTATTTTACTAATGTGTAGCAACGATTCATAAAAATTCGATAAACTCGTATAATCATTACAAAAAATGTATTACTACAAGAAACACCTTTCATCTCGGAAAGGGACTTTTTTTTCTTGAAATTATGCTCTGATGGGGGGCACAATAGACCTTGAGGTCGCAGTGGAACGTAACCCCTTCCTAACTATTATTCTTGAAATTATCCTAAGGAATCTCCCCTCTTAGTTTTAACCTCCAATTTAGGAACACCTTGCATATGAAAAAAGCAAAGACCATCGTTACTAAAAATGTAATTTACCTATCAAACAAAAGATAATATCAACAACTCAATGATGGCTTAAAACATTGCATTACTCAATAGAAACACAAATTTATTTTCTTAATAAACATTGCACGAAAAGAAAATAATCTGCAATACCAAACAGATTCCTACACCCAAATAGTATTTGAATATGAAAAATATAAATACCAAATTACCAAACAGAAACAGCACCAAAAAAAAAATAGTATTCTGAATTTAGGACTGAAAATTTTATGGCGAAACTTCGACCGAATCACATCTGCTTCGGCTATTTTTTCCTGTTTGATTGATTCATTTCATCTCTTTTATTTTCGAATAAATTCTGAAAAAAAAATTAAAATAAAATATTCGTGTTCCATCTGATAATATCACTCAACTTTTCAAATAATCCTCCATAATAATACCTGCCAATAAAAGATGTTGTTGTTAACTTATTTTTTTCAAAATCTCTTCACTGAAAACTCGATGACATAAAAGACTATATTGACGTGGACGTATAACAAACCTTTCTTGTAAAACTCATCATCACCTCGCGAGCTACCTTGAATATTCACAGATCTGTGAAGTTTATAGCGTATCTCAGAATGGCAGGTCTTACAAATCTGTCTGGTATCAATGTTTGCCAAAACCAGCCCGAGGCTAACAAAATGAACAATAAGAACCTCTCAGTCAAAACTCTCGATGAGGTTCTTATGGGAAAATCCGCATAATTTAACATCCAGCCCGATCCCAGCCATGCATCAACAAATCCAATACGTAATACTAATTTCTTCAATAAACTAATTGAAGTGTGATCTCCACCATCGAATATGCTGCGCGGGGTACGTTCCGAGAATCGCACCGTGATACGATCCGAGCGCATTCGCATTTGTTCCGATGCTCGGTGGGTGACGCGGTGCTCAGTGATCCGCAACACTAGTCCATAAAAAGAAACCCGTGAGAACCCCCAACATTTAACCGAAAAGGAATTAACGGAGAAATTTGCCCCGTTCAACGCTTTTGCGACTCATTTAACGAACTCTGAAGAGCTGATTGAGTCTCGGTCAGGTCCGGGGACAATTGGATGAGGAACACGTGTTTCGCCACCCCTCACCCGACGGCCGACCTATAAACATGGGCATAATTTAATTTCTAGGAGAATGACTATTTTCAGAAACAATGATTTATTAGCTCTTACTACCCTCACCTCATTGATACCATTTCATAAAATGAAACTCTTCAACGAGATTAAGATCAATATACAGGGTCTTTCACGAGGAACCTCACCCATATTTATACGGGAAACTACTGAAGGTATTTTCATGAAATTCAGCACTTATAAGTATTTCACGATGCTGATGAAATCTAAATATTTTCAAGGCATGAGCACCTCCGGTTTTTCCGGAAATGACGTCAACTTCCGTTTTTCAAATTAGAACACCATTTTTTTATTGCAGAAATAGATTCCTTAGAAAATTTCAAGTTATTTTGATGTAACATTTTTCAGTTTTGGTTGGAAAATTCTCTCTGAGCGGGAAAATTCGAAAAAAAAATCGAAAATAGAGCTCCGCTGAAACAAGAATAACTTCGAGGTTTTTGGATGGAAAATTTTCATTTTTGGGATTTTTCAAGATGTAAGATTGATGTATCCACTTTAAGAATCGAAATCGCGATTCATGATACAGGGGGTGAAAAAATCGCTTTCAAAGTCAGGGATGACAAAATCGTGAAAAATCAATTTTTTCAAATTAGAACCCCATTTTTTTATGGCAGATATTGAATCTACGTTAAAAAATAATGTGAGTGTATGCATCACACCCTTGCCCTAAAATGGATATTTTCTGAGTTATTCACAAAAAACTGTTTTTCGTCTTGAATTTTCAGCTATTTCTTTTCTCTTCACGCCAAAAAGATGAAATTTTCAGGAACTGTTATTTGAACCATGCTGTAGATTTTTCACCCCTTCTTGAAACCGACTTCAAGTTACTATTAGGAGAACCATGGCAAACTCTCGCAGTTATAACTAGAGAAGATGCTCAAAGTTTTGACCGTTAATTTCTAGACATTTATTTATACGTCTCAGGAATGCTTCGTGCGTTTCACTCTTCTTATTTCATCGGGAGGAAGAGATCTGCAAAAGTGTTTAAAAACCAAATTGAGTTTCAAAACTATGAATCTAAAAATCTAAACAAACCTGAACGCATTTCTGACTCGTTCTATGCAGTCCTCTTTATCAGTCAGGGGAGTTGAGTAGACAATATTTTTTATCCTACCCCAAACATAATAGTCTAAAGGAGTTAAATCGGGAGAACGTGGTGGCCAAAGATGTGGACCATTGTTCGCCAACCATCGATCTTCAAATAGCCTGTAGAGGATATTTGACACATTGAGTGAATTGTGTGGAGGCGCGCCATCTTGTTGATACCATAAGTCATTATGGTTCTGTACTAGCGGCTCAATTATTTGAGTCAATATGTCAGAATATCTATCTCCTAAGGGAGAAAATTCTTTAAATAATGCAAACATGTGTAGTGTTCTATCTTACCAGTTAAAGTCTCATCATCAAGGGCGGATCCAGGATTTCTTTCTGGGGGGGGCACAGGATTTTTTCTGGAGGGGCACAAGCGGTGGAAGGCAAAAAATTTCTCTAATTATGTACTGTGATGGAATCTCCACAGTACAAAAATATTCCGTCTGGGGGGGGCACGTGCCCCCCGTGCCCCCCCTTGGATCCGCCAGTGCTCATCATAAATGTGAACATCGAGAATTGCAGTATTTTTGATGGCGCAAAAAACATTGAAACTCCAGGTCTCTTGAAAGTTCCATTGTCTGAAGTGGTGGTTGTTCTCTTCATCCCAATAATGACTGTTATGCCTATTGAAAGAACCATTCTTTCTGAATTTAGATTCATCTGTCCAAATTATACAGTCCAGAAAGTTTTCATTCTCTTGAAATCGAATCATCATAGCTTCGCAAAACTCTGTTCTCCTGACGAAATCAGTTTCCTTCAAATGCTGTACCCTATTGAATTTATATGGGTGCATTTTATGTTTTTTTAATATTCTCCAAACACTCGATTGAGATCATCCCAGATCAATCTCGGCATCTTTGAGAGAATTTTGAGGATTCACACGAAAATATGCAAGAACTGTAATTTCGTTGTTCTCATCTTCTACTACACTTTTTTCTCTGTGTATAGTTTTCTTAACGAAAGATCCGACATTTCTCAAGTTTGTCATGGTTCTGTTAATGGTATCTCTCGTTGGTCTGGGTCGGTCAGGAAACCTCTCAATGAACAGTCGAATCGTTCTATCTACAACTTTATTACATTCTCCATGAAGTAGAATGAGATTTAAATAATCTTCATTGGTAAAATTAGGCATAGTGATCGATTTTATAACTTAATACGAATTATCACCAAATTAATAGTAAAAACAAAATGCTACTGAATAAAGAGGAATTTGGCAGATGTAATTAATGATATCTATCATTAAAAAAAAAGAATGTAAAACATGGTAAGTTTTTGCATATGGTTCATAAGGAATTATTTATTTATCACTGGAGAGAAAACCGATGGCCGATTAGTTGAAATAAAGAGGTTTCCGATACAAATTCGAATCCAAATTCGCCATCTATTTAGGAACAACCTGTAACTTTTTTCTCTCGCATATTAGGGTAGTAAAATCTAAAACATGGTTTAAGTAACAGTTCCTGAAAATTTCATCTTTTTGGCGTGAAGGGAAAAGAAATAGCTTAAAATTCAAGACGAAAAACAGTTTTTTGTGAATAACTCAGAAAATATCCATTTTAGGGCAAGGGTGTGATGCATACACTCACATTATTTTTTAACGTAGATTCAATATCTGCCATAAAAAAATGGGGTTCTAATTTGAAAAAATTGATTTTTCACGATTTTGTCATCCCTAACTTTGAAAGCGATTTTTTCACCCCCTGTATCATGAATCGCGATTTCGATTTTTAAAGTGGATACATCAATCTTACATCTTGAAAAATCCCAAAAATGAAAATTTTCCATCCAAAAACCTCGAAGTTATTCTTGTTTCAGCGGAGCTCTATTTTCGATTTTTTTTTCGAATTTTCCCGCTCAGAGAGAATTTTCCAACCAAAACTGAAAAATGTTACATCAAAATAACTTGAAATTTTCTAAGGAATCTATTTCTGCAATAAAAAAATGGTGTTCTAATTTGAAAAACGGAAGTTGACGTCATTTCCGGAAAAACCGGAGGTGCTCATGCCTTGAAAATATTTTAGATTTCATCAGCATCGTGAAATACTTATAAGTGCTGAATTTCATGAAAATACGTTCAGTAGTTTCCCGTATAAATATGGGTGAGGTTCCTCGTGAAAGACCCTGTATAGAAACAAAAATTAGTTAAGAAAAATAGTATCAAAATTAATGAGTATTCTTAAAAAGATAAAACAAAAAACTATATACAAACCAAATAATCAACAAGAATATAAACCGAGTACCTACAAGGATCGAAGGACCAACAGAAGGATCGTAATACAGACACAGACAAATTGACCCCGGCGGTGCCAGACGTGTTTTCCGCTCCGAAACCCCTGTCAGCGCTTTATGAGTTGGTATTTATTGTTTGTTGCTGAAGATTGAGCTGTAATGACCCAATCGATCCTCATTGTTCCCCGTTATTAGCGACAAGTTAACGGCTGCCATTATTGAATAACCGGTAAGTCAGTTCGCTTATTTAATTTCACAGATTTAATGCCTCTAACCATTTCGAATCGCTGCTTTCAGGACGTAAGTATGATATGTTCATTGTTTCGTCGACTGCACTGGAAGAAGGCGAATTGGCTGAATTGATGGAAGGGAATAAGAGATGGTCTTCAAAAGACCATTATATTTTTTCGCTCCAGAATTTGAGCAATTCTGCATTCGATATATAGGGTGTTCCTAAATTAAAGGTACAAACGAAAAGGGGAGATTCCTTGAGTAATTTTAAGGGAAAAAAGTCCCATAAACATGGGATCGCAAACGTTTAGTTTCCGAGATACAGGGTGTTAAAGTTTGAATTTTTTTCAGGTTTTTGAGCCCTCGTACTACTTACACGAGGGCTATATCATTTCGTCACGATGTCTGTATTTTTCGAATTTTGAGCCAAAAATGGTCTCAAACGACTATGTTCGACTCACTGATGACGAATCCGTCGACAAATTCGAGTCTGTCCGTCCGTCCGTATACACGATAACTCTCGAACGGAATGTCCTAGAAACTTGAAATTTTCAGGGAAGGTTTGAATCTCGGATGCCGCGGTTGAGTTCGTTATTGGGCAAAATTCGCCGAGGGGTTCCGTAAATATGGCCGCTCGAAATTTTGTTTTCCTGATTACTTCGAAACTACAGGTTCGATCGGGGTGAAATTTTGCACTCAGATGAAGAATTACGTGTTCAAGATACATGCAAAATTTTGCCAAGCTCGCATGACCAGAACCATAGAAACCATAGAAAATTATAACTTTGTAATGGAAAGGCCTAGGGACTTGAAATTTTCAGGATAGGTGTGGATCTCGAATGTTGCGGTCACGTTTATCAATGAGCAAAATTAGACTATGGGTTCCGCAAATATGGTCGTTTGAAATTCAGTTTTCTTGATAATTTCGAGACTATGGATTTGATCGTGACGAAATATTCTATTTAAATTGAGAATGATATATTCGAGCTGAATTTTTTCAGATCGCATGATCAGAACCATAGAAACCATAGAAAATCATAACTTTCGAACGGAAAGGCCTAGGGACTTGAAATTTCCAGGATAGGTTCGGTTCGTGAATTTCGCGGTCACGTTCATCAATGTGTAAAATTAAACTAGGGGTTCCGTAAATATAGCCGTTCAAACTATTTTTTTCCTGATAAATTCGAAACTACTTATTGGATTGGAATGAAGTTCTGCACATAGATAAAGAATAATGAAGAAGCACTGACGTGAAGTCTTGACGAGAGTCTTGATTTTCGCCTTTTTTGAAATTTTCTTTGACAGCTGTCAAAATCTCTCCAAATGGCTTCTTAAACTGAAGAATGCGAATCTACCTACAAGGTGGATGAACGAGCGCTCAAAAGCTCCTGACTTCACGGCAGTGCTTTTCATCATTTTTTTCTCATAGCATCTACACTTTACAAGACATTCACCTGAGAAAGAATTCAATGTGTCAAAACAAACAATGAAGGAATTCACCACAGCTCACTATAACTGAATTTTTATGACAATTTGGATTTTTTTGAGGATTTCGAGAGAATAGTTCAAAATTTATTTCTCGAAATCGGTAGCAGATACGACAAAACTACACCATAAAGTTTAGTATGAAAACAAGGCTGCTTTTTACATCTTTTCGAATTAACGGTGACTCCCAACAAAAGGTTCTAGAGGAAAACAGGGGACAGTGTTCCAGAAGAAATATCACCCTGTAGATTTACTATCGAAATTGGCATGTCACATGGTGTAAACTCTCAATTGTGATATATAAGTCAAATTTTGGTTGAATATATTTGAAGTGTAGATACTAAGAGAAAAAAACTTGAAAAAAATTCAAATTTTTACACCCTGTATCTCGAAAACGAACCGTTTGTGATCCCAGGTTTATGGGACTTTTTTTTCTTAAAATTACTTAAGGAATAATAGGGATGATTGAAAAGCACACTTTGTATAAAATTATTCTATTGGCTATCGATTTCGGCCATAAGCCATCATCAGGCCAGCTGAAAATAACACATAATGAACATTTATATCACAAAATATACACAAACACTATTTTAAAACATTTTCTCATCTATTATTAATTTCAGTTTTTCATATTCACTGTGAATGGTTGTGAGGCTAGAAATGTGTGATTTGTACTCACCGTCAATTATAAAATACAATTCGTCAATCTTTAAAATATATAATATAGTAATCATCCCTATTAACATTCACACACTTATGGAGGAATTCACTACTAAAATACTTGAGGAATCTTTTTTCTTCGTTTGTACCTTCAATTTTGGAACATTTGAATTTTTGAGTGAAAACTCTCTTTGGCAGTAACCTACTCCTGGAAAAGGTGGTTCGAGCAATGGAAATTTTGGAGGGAAGAATTTTTTTTTCGTCAATGTATTTAGAGTTGTTAGGAGGTAAACATTCCCAAAGTTCTGGTACCTAAACCTTCAGCTTTCGCTGATATCCCTCAAATGGTAAAATTTACTGGGACCAGAATTCCCTTCAAAATTGTTCTCTGAATTTTTTTTGTAACTCAAACATTTTCCAAGATATCCGTATCTTTTGGAAAAAGTGCAGTAACCTGAAGTTTTTCGACAAACATTAACTTCTAGCCCACCAGCCTTGTATTTTTCAGTCATACTCACCTGAAGAAAAGTTGAAGAAGATTAAATTTCCTTTACAATGAGTTTTTATTCAATTTTGTATCTTAAATAGATCAAAACTTGCTGAATTTTTCAGATTCACTGTTGATTGTTGAAGTAAACGCCCTATTCCATTTTGAGTTTATATCGTTTGATGCTGGCTGCAGGATGGTGAAATGACTACTGGAAAGAAGAGAATTGTTTGAAAAACGACATTTTTTAACATATCCACAACATACAGCAAGTATGAGTTGGCAGAGGGTTTTCTCCAAAAATTAACAGTTGATTTGAAAAATTCAGTACGTTTGAACCTGTTGACGATACAGATTTGAAAGAGAACATATTGAAAGGAAATTGAATGCTGTCCAACTTCTTTGTCTTAGAAAATGGCAGAAAAATGGAAGGCTGAGGGCTAGAGGGGCATGTTTGTAAAAAATTACGAAAAGCACTGACGTGAAGGCAGGAGCTTTTGAGCGCTCGTACATGCACCTTGTAGGTAGATTCGCATTTTCCAGTTTTGGAAACCAATTGAGGGGTTAAATTTACGGAACCCTAGTCTAATTTTGCTCATTGATGAACGTGAATGCGAAATTCGCGATCCGAACCTATCCTGAAAATTTCAAGTCCCTAGGCCTTTCCGTTCGAAAGTTATGATTTTCTATGGTTTTGATCATGTGATATGGAAAAAATTAAGCTCGAATATATTATTCTCAATTTAAATACGAAATTTCGTCACAATCAAATCCATACTTTTGAAATTATCAAGAAAACTGAATTTCAAACAGCCATATTTACGGAACCCATAGTCTAATTTTGCTCATTGATGAACGCGACTGCGAAATTCAAGATCCACACCTATCCTGAAAAATTTCCCTAGGCCTTTCCATTACGAAGTTATAATTTTCTATGGTTTCTATGGTTCTGGTCATGCGATCTGGACAAAATTTTGCATGTAGCTTGAACACGTCATATTCTCCATTTGAGTGCAAAATTTCAATTAGATCGAATCTGTAGTTTAGAAGTAATCAGGAGAATAAAATTTCGAGCGGCCATATTCACGGAAACCCTAGGCGAATTTTGCCCAACAACGAACTCAACCGCGGCATTCGAGATTCGAACCTACCTTGAAAATTTCAAGTTTCTAGGACATTTTGTTCGAGAGTTATCATATATACGGACGGCCGGCCGGACGGACAGACTCGAATTTTTCGACGAATTTGTCATCAGTGAGTCGAACCTTGTCGATTGAGAACATTTTCGGCTCAAAATTCGAAAAATACAGACATCGTGACGAAATGATATAGTCCTCGTGTAAGTAGTACGAGCGCTCAAAAACGTAAAAATACAATTTTCGTAATTTAGTGACTTTCGGCTGCAGATAACTCCGAAACTGTTCGAATTACAAAAAATGTAGGTAATTCAACAAGTTTCAATTCAGTATATCCCTTTCAGCCCTGACTTTTTGATTTCATTAATATTCTCATTATTTTTATTATAAGTATAAAAACTATCAATTTACAGTCTTTTTTACATTTTCTACAAAAAAAATTTTTTTTTTTATAAATTTGCGTACAAGCCACCTTCTAGCAAGTTTCTCACCAAATATGAGGTAGTTCTCAGTATTCGTATAGAAACTATGAAATAGTGGCAAATTCCACCACCAGGTCTTCAAATACACTTGCTGGTGTATGTTGAACTCTGTGAAGTCAGTGGTGGCAAATGCCACCGTCAGGGCCGAAAGGGATATACCAAGTTTTACTGTACGACGCACCGTTTGTGAGATATAAGTGAAAACCTGAGAATTGGGAACTTTATTCCCTCCTCCACTTATTTAAGCTCCTGGTTTAGGTCCCAGGACTCCTCCTATCGACTCTAAATACATTATTAAGAGTAAATTCTCCAGTTTTAATTTTGCGACATAGAAATAGAATATCTCTGGATTAAGCCCCCACGTAAAATTCCTAGATGCAGTCCGCCACGTCAAATGGCATATTTAACATCCGTGACGTCTCCCATACACCGTGACCAGCCCTCCTAGGTAGCAGCGACCACAATAAAAATAATCTTGCTACTAAGTCAATTACGGAATATTAGTTTACGACTCGTATAAACTTTAATGGCCTCAATGCCGATGACGATATGGCAGAAAGCACGTATGAGGTAATTAGTTTTAGTCCGCCACAGCGGCCTAGGTGAAGTGATTTTACTTTGCCGAGATCGGGTTTTGCCGGGGATATTGGAAAAAATTGCAGCATGAGCTCTTGTGACAACCTACCGCATTGAAAGGTGGAATAATGAAACTTTTGTATTGGCGAAGAAGGAGTTTTTTATCTTATGCGGCAACCCATAGAGAATGTTTGAGACTTTTTGGGAAGAAGACTAATTCTAACCGGTCACTAACCTTCGGAGTGGGTAGTACACCCCCACTTCCTTAGAACAATTTCAAAATACCAAGCCTGGGAATGAAATAAAAATAACAAACGAGCCGAAACAATCGTCTTCCTTCCCAAGTAAGACCCGAAACATCACAACAAAATGTACCACAAATCTCCCACTTTCTGAAATCCTACAATTGCACCTCTCCAAACCGAAACGTTCTCCGATTTCATTCACGAATACAATCCAGCTCTTGACCATTATTCATCTGTTATCATACACCACGCTCTATTTTTCCTTATATACATCGACGCTGAATGAAATCAATAGCTTTTCTCCCCGAAAACGAGGCGGTAGTCTTTAAGAAATCCTGTATCCCATTGAACAGCGTGTGTATTGCTTACACCCCATTCTCGTATTACCTGGTTAATAGCGTATAATACTGCATCAATGTGTCATTGTGAATTTTTATTTTATCTTCATCTCAAGCTCGCCGCATACCACCTGGGCTCTCCGAGTGTAAATGTGGACTTATCGGGGTATAAATGACATTAGCCACGGTCACATGCTCCGATGGGCAATACTTTATTGGGATTCTGAAGGGATGCGCTTATTATTCGTGCGTGTGGGTGAACGGGTACTGAGTCGCCTAGAAGTGCGAACTTCGTGTAACCCTGTATTTAGTTTCACTGAGATCTAGTAGTTTTTACCTCAGTCAATACATTGGGTTAAGTTCCACGACACGTATTTCGATGCGACGCATCATCTTCAAGTGGTTAAGATATAACTTAATTAATTCTCTAAACTCTAAAGCTATCTACTACTAATAGAAACCAATCTTATCACTAAGTGGGGTAATGGTCAATCCTATGCGCAACTCCTTGTGTGGGGTGAATATTTAATGATGTCTTAATGACGCTTCCAAGGATGCAATTATGCTTATCTTACCACCATTGACGTTTTTTTTGTCGTAACGTAATTTAGAAGAATTTTTTACTCCAAAAAAGATTCAATAATGGTGAATTGTTCAAGTCTACTTGATCGTTTATTAAGAAAACAAACGATTTTTGTTTATTTATCTCGAGGCTCTCCAAAAGGTTCAATTTTCTACTTTTATTTTTGATATGCAAAATTTCGAAGTCTTCTTTAAAAGCATGATTATTCATTTTCAAATGATCCGTGTATGCCGAATGTCCTGTACCTTTATGTATGTATATTGTTTTGAGTAAGAGTAATACAAGTCAATATAAAGCATATACAGGGTGCATATGAATAGTTCTAAAAAAATTGAGGGGGTGATTCCTTCCCAAAAAATAGATTGGGTCTCTCATATCAACTTTCCTTTTTTGACCCTCCCTACTTAGTTACAGCCCCCTGAAGATGGCACCCTTTTTTCTTGAAAAAAACCAAAAAACTGACAACAATAAAATTGAGCATAAATTTTATGCGAGCAAGAAGGCACTCGTACATTTTTGGCGGTGTTCCTCAATAAATAAAAGCGGTAGAAAAATTATGAAAAGTATTGAAAACAAAATTATAAGAGGCACTGCCGTGAATTCAGGAGCTTTTGAGCGCTCGTTCATCCACCTTGTAGGTAGATTCGCATTTTTCATTTTTAAAAAGGAATTCGAAAAATTTTTGACAGCTGTCAAAAAAATGTTCAAATTAAGGCGAGACTCCAGACTTCACATCAGTGCTTCAGGTGATTTTTTTTTCGATAATTCGCTAGAATTTTTTGCGGTATCTATGGTCTAAGGTGTTGGTAATGCGATCTGGACAAAATTTCCCACGTAGTTTGAATACAGTATTCTTCATCTATATGCGAAATTTCATTCCAATCCAATCAGTAATTTCGAAATTATCGGGAAAATAATAATTTGAACGGCCATATTTACGGAACCCCTAGTCTAATTTCGCTCATAGATGAACGTGACCGCGAAATTCATGATCCGAACCTATCCTGAAAATTTCAAGTCCCTAGGCCTTTGCGTTCGAAAGTTATAATTTTCTATGGTTTCTATGGTTCTATTCATGCGATCTGGGCAAAATGTAGCTTGAATATATCATTCTCTATTAAAATACAAAATTTCGTCATGATCGAATTCGTAGTTTTGAAATTATCAAGGAAACAAAATTTCAAACGACCATATTTACGGAACCCCTAGTCTAATTTTGCTCATTCATAAACGTGACTGCGACATTCGAGATCCACACCTATCCTGAAAATTTCAAGTCCCTAGGCCTTTCCATTACAAAGTTATAATTTTCTATGGTTTCTATGGTTCTGGTTATGCGATCTGTACAAACTGTATCTTGAACACGTCATTCTCCATCTGAGTGCAAAATTTCACCCCGATCTTATCTGTAGTTTCGAAGTAATCAGGAAAACAAAATTTCAAACGGCTATATTTACGGAACCCTTGGTCGAATTTTGCCCAATAACGAACATAACCGCGGCATTCGAGATTCAAACTAACACTGAAAATTTCGAGTTTCTAGGACGTTCCGTTCGAGAGTTATCGTGTTTACTGCCGGACAGACGGAAAGACTCGAATTCTTTGAAAAATACAGACATCGTGAAGAAATGATATAGCCCTCGTGTAAGTAGTAGGAGCGCTCAAAAGCCACTAAAACTTGTTTCGCAAGGAACTTCTTTCCATATTCATATTTCACATAAAAAAATTAATTTCGAATGGCTTGATCCATTTTTAATAAATAAAGTCTTCTGTAATGTCTTGCTTAAGTTCACGGTTCTTGAGAAAAAATAATTTTTTATTTTATGAAACGAACCACAGATTCTGAATATCAAACGACCATCAGTGAGATAATTACTGCCAATCCATTCTTATAAACTTCAAGAGATGGAATCACAAAATGTATCGAGTTTTTCAACGACGGATCTGGAAAAATCAATTTTTTTTTCCACGCAGAACAGCTGTAAAGCTGAATTTTTATATAAATCACTTCATCGATTCCCCATAATATGTAACCACAAAAATCGAAGGGTATGGCGAATAGTTTCTGAAATACCAGAGTTCTTGGAAATATTTTTTATTAATCGTCTGGAACTACTATCCTCACGAAATTTAATATGAACCTTCGTGACATTATTTCAAAACAACGTAAAAAGTTTCAATTCGATCGGGTTGTTATTTTTCGATTCATTCAGAAAAAAAAATTCAGTTGGCTATATTTATAAGAATTCAGACCTAGAGCGTGGAAGAATTTAGGCAATAAAATATTGGTTAATGGGTAAAACAAAATAAAAAAATAGAAAGGCAACAAAAGATGAGAGGGATAATCTAATTATGATGTTTGATCTGTCAGAAAGTACTGAATATGAAGATGATGAAAAAGAGAAGCCAGCAAAAATTCTGAGCCTGAAAAGGTAATTGAAACTGAAAATGTAAAACAACGACAGAGAACAAATGAAAACTCGGAACAATATCGAAATAAACCTAGATGAATATTCAAGGGTGCTATTTTTTTGTTCCAGTGAACTTCGAGAGTTTTCCGAAAGAATCACTTTTTTCGCCAGCATACATTCATATGAAGTTATTAAAGCTAAGAAAATTTTGAAATATTCTCATTCAAATTAATTCTTTATGACTCTTTCAAATCGCGTTTTTGCGTAAGCCTATTTGAAAGGGAAAAGGCAGCTTTCAGGGTTTTCGTCGTTTTTGACCTTTTGCGAACCTTGTTTTCGGATAGGCGGGGGTCGAAATAAGGGACTTTTTGGGTATCGTCGGAAAGCCTGGTTCTTTCTATCGATAAACGCGGGGGCGCTACGCGCCCCCGATACCTTTTCGAGTTTGCGATTTTCTAAACTAGAATACCTTCAACACGAAAATGATTCCAGAGTAGGCGACTCCTGAACTGGTTGAGAATTGCGAAAACCAATGAATCATTTTTATGATTCCCATTCCCATTCGAATAAAATAAAACATCCACGGCATTGACCAGGTTGATATTATGATTCAAATGATATTTTCCTTGAGTAAGTGGTCAGAGGAAGCGCAAAGCTACATTGCCTAAATAACGAGTGTGGACTCATCAGTAATTTGTGAGTGCTCCGCGTCACAAAATAGCCTCGACATGTGGACCCGAATTTCGGTATCAGAAATTCAGAAATCCCGATTCCGAGGCTGATGCGGTGTCGATATGATCCAAGGGAGAGGCGAGCAAATCAGAAAACCAATATCCCCAACTGAATAAGAGACGATAAACGTATATACGAAGGGGCGTTTCGCTGCTGCATACGAAGCGGGTCGACACAGAACACAGAGACGCTCATATGGTAATCGCCTGCAGGAACCGTGCACAATGGCATTAGGGCCAACTTATTACGTTTACATTGATCTCGAGGTTTATATTTTTGCGTTCGCGTATTTGTCTTTGTATTTGAATTTGGTCGGTTTCCCTGCTAAACTCACTTCCTCTATACGTTCTGTTGCTTGGAATTTCCCTCTGCCACTTGGATACTGCCCGAATTTCGTTTAATATGTATATTACACAATTAGAAGGGTTTCCAGAATTCGTGACGCTGGTTCAATTTCGGAATCACAACGTCTTCAAGGAGTGACTAACTCTATACAAATGCACACATCGGAAAATTGTAGGTTACTATTGCACTTTGTGAAGGGAACAGTGGGAGACAACGCGGTGAGGCGCAGCCGACAACGCCATCTTCCGGACGTACGGAGAGCCATCGCACTTTAGACTTGGAGAAGGAAAAATATGACCTTCAAGCGGTCATTAGAAATCCTGAAAATCGTCCAATCGGTCGAAAACGTGTCGCAGAAATTGTTGAGGCGTTTTTCCCATCTAATCTCGAAAATCAAGGTTTCAGTCGTCTATGTTGCTGTTCGATTCCTCTTCCCATTTTCGCCTAAAAAATCACAAATTTTCGCCACAAATGTGAACAAACTCCGAAAATGGCCAAAAAAAGCCATCGTTAGTAACGATTTTCTAGCCTCATAATATGTATTTTTCCCATTTTCAGCGATTTACAACAATTTTTTCCGTTTTTTCTTCGGAATCTCTGACTTGCAAGACAATATTGATCACAGAGAGATGAATTATTTGGATAAATATGGTTCCACGCAGAAAAAAAATTGAGTTTTTCTTAATATATCTTTTGATTCCATCTCTTGAAGTTTATAGAAATAAAATAAGATTATTTTTCGCAATAATGGTCGGTTTAGTTCTTAAATTCTGTGATTCGTTTCATAATATTTCATTCGATAGTCTCGTTAAGACGTCACCTCATGTTAAATCAGTATGATCACAGTTTAGTTGATTTTTCAATAAAAAAAAAATTTCAGTTATATACAGACTCACAATAAGTTTTTTTTCCAGGTTACAAAAATTTTACATGGAGTCTGTAAATATCTGACATTTCGGATGAAAATATCGTGAAACATACCGATTTAGAGATACATTTATTTAGAAACAACACGATAACTTTCGAAAGAAAAGACACTGAGTTTGGGAATTTCTTAAATACGTTCGAGGTCTGCAAGCCTAGTTAAATTCGTTAATGGACAGAATTCGCCTGAGGGTTCCGTAGATGAAGTCATCAGAATTTTTTTATCTCAATCATTTGAAAAATACATATCGAGCATCGGTAAAATGAGTTGTGTGAAAATTCAGATTTTTTGCTTTTCTACGTGAGAAGAGAATTGAGTTTTTCTGATCAAGTGTTGGGAAACTTGATATATCTTTTGATTCCAGCTCTTGAAGTTTATAAAAATAAAATGGCATTATTTTTCACACTGATGGTCGGTTTGTTTCATAAAATCTGTGATTTGTTTCATAATATTTCATTCGATAGACTCGTTAACAAGTCACTTCATGTTGAATCAATATGATCACAGTTTAGTTGATTTTTCAATAAAAAAAATTACAGTTCTTTACAGCCTTACAATACGTTTTTTTCCCAGGTGACGAGAATTTTACATGAAATCTATAAATATCCGACATTTCGGATGAAAATATCGTGAAACATACCGATTCAGAGATAAATTTAGTTAGAAAAGACGTGATAACTTTCGAAAGAAAAAAGGCTGAGTTTTGAAATTTCTAAAATACGTTCGAGGTCTGCATGCCAAGTTGAAATTGTTGATGGAAAAAATTCGCCAGAGGGATCCGTAGATGAAGTCATCAGCATTGTTTAGTCTCAATTATTCGAAAAATACATATCGAGCATCGATAAAATGAGTCGTGCGAAAATTCAGATTTTAAGCTGTTCTACGTGAGAAGAAAGTTGAGTTTTTCAGATCAGGCGTTTGGAAACTCAATATATCTCGTGATTCCATCTCTTGAAGTTTATAAAAATAAAATGGCATTATTTTTCACACTGATGTTCGGTTTAGTTCATAAAATCTGTGATTTGTTTCATAAAATTTCATTCGATAGTCTCGTTAAAAAGTCACCTCATTTGAATCAATATAATCACAGTTCAGCTAATTTTTCAATACAAAAAAAATTCAGTTATTTACAGTCTCACAATACGTTTTTTTCCCAGGTTACCAGAATTTCACATGAAATCTGTCAATATCTGACATTTCGGATGAAAATATCGTGAAACATACCGATTTAGAGACATATTTAGTTAGAAACAACACGATAACTTTCGAAAGAAAAGGTGAGTTTTGAAATTTTTAAAATACGAGGTCTGCATGCCTAGTTGAATTGGTTAGTGGGCAAAATTCGCCGGAGGGTTCTTTGGATGAAGTCATCAGAATTTTTTTTTTACAATTATTTGAAAAATACATATCGGCTTCGATAAAATGAATTGTGTGGAAATTCAGACTTCTAGCTGTTCTAACGTGAGAAGAAAATTGAGTTTTTCTGATATTATCGATATAATTCGGTGATTCCGTCTTATGAAGTTTATAAAAATGACTGACAATGAACACTAAATGCCGGTTTGTTACACAGAAACAAGCGAATTTTTTTAATGTAGTCATTTCATTCTTGGATAACCTTCTATTTCTATAAACATATTCCCACACTTTTCCAATTCGAGGAAACCGTATATGCAACAAATTTCCCGGAAAATACTTCAGACACGTGTAAAAGATCATATACACATAAATTGAATATCGAAATGAACTATAATCCGATGAAATTGGGAGCGTTCCCCCTCGCATGGAGTGATTGTTAAAAGGTTTTCGACTCCATTGTGTGAAACGTTTGTATACTTTGCAGAATGTCATTAGGGAGATCTTATTTTGTTGTAGCTAGATGTGACGGCAAATAAGAAAATCCAGATAATTGGGGGCACTTCTTATATGCTAGGAATACTCGGTAAATATCGATCGCTAGTTGGGAATTGAATTCGTCGTTTTTCCGAGCGATAAGTGAAATAAGAGTTTTACGACAGAACGATGAGTTACATTTATTAACTCGGAATTTTCTCAGGAAAATATTCTGGAGTTGCAGTGGCGTACCTAGTATTTTTTCTGGAATTGAATATACGTAGGATGACCATCGACATTATATTCAAATCAGGGCTGCCTATACTTCCTAGGTACCAATTAGAACTCCGTGAACCATTAACGAATTAAGAATCTTCAGCACCCATTATTTTAACGGCACAAAGTAGTGATTATCTCCAAGAAGTAACAATGAAACAATAATTTAAACCCATCGTTATCGACAGCCAGCGATCGAGATGAATCTCTTATACTAGCTACCTGTCGTGTGTTAACAAGTTTGTCGGTACATTATTAAATCAAATTTCATTATATATAACATATGAGGGCATTCTTTCTCCATTATTCACGCCCCCTCAATCAAGCTTTTAATATTAATTATTCAAGATGTCTGAGAGTGTAGACGTGGTGTTCAGTGAGTTAAATAAACTGCGTAAAAACGATCTCATAGACTTATTAATTCATAATTCGTTGCCAGGCAATGTTACAAGTGAGGTGTTACTTTCTTTCGTTGATAAAATGAGGAGTGAAACCCCTTTTAGTGAAACTCCGGAAGGTGGTAAGTCAGCTGATACAGGAGCTGATAATTTAGTTAACATACTTCAACTAGAAATCAAGTATATGAATGAACTTCTCATTCATAAGGAACGAGTCATCACCAATCAGGCCATAGCAATTGAAGCCCTGCAAAGTCAAATAAAATTAATGGCTCATTCTTCACAAGGTAAAGATGTCGTTATCTCCATAGATGAAATAAATAATCAAAAGAAAACAAAAAGACAACAAAGAAATGGGAATACCCATGTGAAGAATACCGATCACCGTCATATTGATAAAGGTGTAAACAATGACGAGGGAATTCCCGCGCCTGGTGTCTCATATGCATCTAAGCTATCTGAAGATCTCAACACGGATATGAATACGAATTCCCAACTGATACCTAGCCCACCTAATGATATGGATCAAAAATCTGATAATCAAACTGAATGGGAAAAAGTCACGCACAAAAAGCCAAAGAGAAGAGCCAATCGCATACTGGTTGTTGGTGATTTTTCGGGTACTGATGTGCGGGGAGTGGAAAAGATGAAAATTTTGCATGTGACGAATCTAAAGCCTGATGTTACAGCTGAGGATTTTCAATCATTCCTTAATCAAAAATTTTCGGAGGCTGCTAGATGTGAACCGTTGAATTCTCGTTTTCCCGAAGCCTATTCCTCGTTCAAGGTGTCAATTCCTTTAAGTCACTACGAAAAGGCTCTCATTCCATCAAATTGGCCAAATCATGCGAGTGTTCGTAATTTTTTTCGGTCGAAAAAGACTGTGTCCCATCAGAGCTAGTTAACTGTAAGTCCAAACCAGTGAATAAATTTAAAATTCTACAGATGAATATACAATGTATGTCTAATAAAATCAATAATCTCATCGTGCTCCTGGAGGATGAAAAGCCAGATATTATTAGTATAGTTGAACATTGGTGTGTGGAGGACAGTATAAGGTGTATGGCGCTCCCGGATTTCGTACTAGCTGCATACTTCTGCCGTGCTGAACACAAAAATGGGGGTACGGCGATATACGTTCGCGAAAAATGGATGTCATCTAATCTTTGCCTGGCTCACCTTTCAGAGGAATTAGACTGTGAAGTGTGTGGTGTGAAAATTAATATTGATAACATCAAGGTGGCCATATTAAGTGTATACCGGTCGCCTGTAGGTAATTTCAGTGCATTTCTTGAAAGTTTAACATACATAACTCAAAAATGTGTGGAAAAAACTGAACTCATTTTCATTTGTGGTGATCTAAATATTGATGTAAACAAGACTAATTCTAGGCTAAGGTCTGACTTCAATGGTTATCTTGATTGTTTCAACTTAAAAATAACATCTTTTGAACCGACCCGAATTTTCACCGATCTTTCTGGTAATAACTCAATATCCTTACTGGACTATATATTGACTAATGCAGATATTCAATCATGTGAAATACGAACATTTGATGCAAATCTGGCTGATCATCGAATAATTTCTCTGGACTATTTCAACTCATCTACAGATATCGGACTGAACCGCGTTAAAAATAAAATAAAATATATAAGAGAAGTTTCTCAAAAAAATTTAGATACTCTGAAAGTTATGATAAAAGAGAATGATTTCTCTGATGTTTATCTCTCTAACGATGTGAATGTTTGTTTTGAAAGTTTTATTAACATAATCAAATATGATTTTGAGTCGGGCTGCCCCTTAAAATGTATCAGAAATCCGAGAAATATCCTTAAAGGTTGGTTAACACCTGAAGTGAGGCAAGCTAGTGTAGACCTAAAAAATCTCCACTGGATCCGCACTAATTTAAACAGCGAAAAATCAATCAAAATTTATAACACCGCCAAGAAGAATTATAGTACCCTTTTGGAAAATAATAAAAAATCGTACTATGCTAGGCTGATGAGCAGCTCGGCTCAAAAGACTAGAACGACCTGGAACCTTATCAATGTAGAGACTGGTAGAATGAAAAAGAGCTATAATGGGTTATCACTGGTTCTGGATGGAAATCTAGTTTCTGATCAAACTGTGGTTGTCAATACCTTCCGTGAACACTTTGCCACTGTTGCTTCTAGGATGCTGACCGATTACTTTGGTGGATCAATTTCGAGGTTGTGCACGGCTTCACCTATGCATGACTCTACATTTTTCTTCCATGCGGTAACAGGTGATGAAGTAGTTGCTACTATAAAAGCGCTCAACAATAAGGGTAGTATAGGCAGGGACTGTATATCGGCGAGGGTGCTGAAAGTGATCAATGATTCTATCTCAGATCACTTCGCTTACCTAATCAACCTATCGGTATGTTCTGGCATGTTTCCTGATATTCTGAAGAGGGGCACGGTCATTCCTATCCTAAAGAAGGGTGATCCGCATGATATTTTGAATTATCGTCCTATATCGGTTCTGAGCTGTTTCTCGAAGGTATTTGAGAAAATTGTTTTCAACAGAATGCTCAACTATTTGAACAAATTCAATCTCATTACTGACTCTCAGCATGGTTTCAGACCAGGACGTTCCACTGAAACAGCAGCTTTCACATTTGTTCAAGGAGTTTATGAAAACTTAGATAAGGGAAAGTGCGTAGCTGGATTGTTTTTCGATCTGACAAAAGCGTTTGACTCTTTGAATTTCTCTTTTATGCTTAGTAAATACTATAACCTGGGTTTCAGGGGAATTTTTCTTGACTGGCTGAAGAGTTATATATCGAATCGTAATATGTCTGTGAAAGTCGGCAACACTTATTCGGATGAGTATGAACTTGATGTTGGTGTCCCTCAAGGATCAGTTCTTGGACCGCTTCTATTTTTATTATTTATTAACGATTTACCATCACATGTTATAGCTACCATAATTGCTTTATTTGCGGATGATTCATCGTTTTTGATTATAGCGCAAAATCTTGAAGAGTTGAAGCAAGCGACTTCATGGATTGTTGGAATGTTTGCTAGCTGGTGTGATAAAAATGGGCTCATTGTCAATGTCGAAAAAACAATTTCCATTCTTTTCAGCCTGAAGAAGGGCTCAAAGGATGTTCTTGTTACATCTCACAGAGGTGTTTCAGTTACCTCTAGAAACTCCACAAAGTTCTTAGGTATCTATGTTGATGATGGTTTACGATGGATAGATCATGCAGATGCTGTTTGCAAAAAGATGAATTGCGCCTATTTTGCCATTAATAAAATAAAAAAATTGTTTCCTCTCAAGTCACTTCTGGAAGTGTATTACTGTTTGTGCTATCCACATATAGCATACAATATTCTTATATGGGGCGGTACGTCTGAACTCAATAGAATTCTCGTATGTCAGAAAAAAATTATTAGGCTGATATTCAATATTCATCCGCGGACATCTTGTCGACCTTACTTCTCTGAAAATGAACTGTTAACTGCGGCTGGTGTTTACTTACTCAAATGTTTGGTTTATACCAAGAAAAATGAGAAAAATTTGAGGAAACTATCTAGTTACCATTCTTACCCGACAAGAGGCGGTGATGTCTTAGTTATCCCTGGACACAGGACGTCGAAATACGAACAATCACCGGTCTATCAGGGAATTATTATGTTCAATCATTTGCCAGTCTCTACAAAAAGTATGAATACGAACCAGTTCAAAAAAACTGTGAAAAAATTATTGTTGATTAAATGTTATTACTCCGTGAGAGAATATCTAGATGATAATGACTTAAATTTTTAAAGCGATGTCAAGTCCTATATTTGCTGATATTAGTTGAGTGATTTGTTAAGTTTTTCTTTTCTTTCTTTATTATGACCTGTCCTATACTCTATTGTCTGAAAGGATCAATAAATATTATTATTATTATTATTATTACAGATCAATCTCTTTGGGAGTCACGTACAAGAATTACCAGATAAGTCTCTGCATTAAGTGATGCTAATGGAATGTTACATTGCCCTATGGAAATTCATTATTGTTAGATAATAGTTAACGTTCAATATGAGGTTCAGATGAAGAATCCTCTCGAATTCCAGAGTTTTTTTTATGTTGAGGCTTTTTTTCAACGGTGCTACATTCAATTTGAAAAACATTTCGAAAAATCTTGGGAATCAACATGTTAAACCAACTCTGGATCATGTTATCTCTCCGTTAGAAGATCTGCCATGAATCACGGTGTCATATGAGAAGAAATCTCAATGGATGAGATCCGGGTAGCGTGCAGGAAATCGACCCACCAGGTCCTATTCACCTATTTGGAAACACATTTTTTGAAAAATTTCGCACATTACGTCGATACTGAAACAACATCCAGAAACAACAACATATTGAAAGGGACATCTTCTAATAAACCTGGCAAATTGTCCTGGAGAAAATGGAGAAAGTCTTCACCTGACATACGTGGTGGTAGAAAAAATGGCCCAATAAGCATACAAAACACGAGGTCGATCCAGACATTTAAGGAAAATCTTTGCAAAAAACCTATTCTTTTAACAGCTTGAGGGTTTTCTGTTGACCATACATTTCTTGTGGCTTCGTCAATGAACAGAATATATGTTGTTAAATGTTTGTTATTTGAAAGTCACAGGCTTCTCCGAGAATGATCTTCTGGTGCGAGTGCTCGAACTCTCTGGAAATGGTAGGGGTAGAATTGCTCTTGTCTCAAAGTCTTTACTGTGGCTTACTTGGATGACTTTGGCTATGGATCTTGTACTAACTAACTGTTGGTTGCTCTTCGACTATTTCCAAAATCTGATCCTCGATTTCTGTCATTTAAGATATTACAGTTGCATTTGCTTCACAAGATTCTTTAAAACAACCAGTATTTCTCCATTCCTGCACCAAGTTTGTGAACATCGGCGAAGTTGGGTGATTTCTTAACGGGAATCTTCTTTTGTACAACCGGCACATTCTGCACTAGCATTCTGTTTGGATTCACCATAAATTAAAATTATATCAACATAAACACAAATTAAAATCATATCATCAAGTTCCATATTTGAATAAACGTGCAGAATTTTCACTTTACGAAATTCGTAAAAGTCACAAAAATTATATACTCTGTCAGATGATTTCCTGTAAACTGAACGCATTTATTGATAGTATATTCTTTAACGAGCGGTAAAATAGGTCATAACTCATGCAGATGAAGTTTGCAGCGCGAGCCGAAGGCGAGTGCTGTAATTCATCAAGTGAGTTATGACCATCACTGCAAGTTGAATACTATACTTTATCTACGACTATAACAATAAATACTAAGATACAAGTACAGAGAAAGAACTCTATTCACAACTCTTAATAGTTACCTATAACAATGCATTATTTATGCTGATTGTGCTTCTTAGCATGGAGTAGAAAGTCCATTGGGGTGATACTTCATATTTAGTGCTAAGTTCACTAAAATATGCCAACAGAACATTATCATTAAACGATGACTTAATTTTCTTACCGCTACACCAATCTTGAAAATTGTTGTATAGACCTTTATATTTGTTTTGGGATTTTTCAAAAATAAATTCTGTATGGTAACATTAGCTGATTGTCTTATTTCTGGAGGTGTACATAATAATTCATCTTCACTCTCTGAATTCTTCTTTTTCAACAAAACATTCACAATAATAATTAGGTATCAACTTAGTTTGAGAAAACGTCAATTATTCAAGTGACCTCTCCTCAATACAATGGACTGTTCCCTTTCGGCCAATCGGTTTGTTCAGAAGCACAAAGACAGGGAGTTATAGCAGTGAGTTATTATAACTCACGTTGTTTGTTTACAGATACTATTAATGGCTCAAAAGTAGTTTAATAATGAATATATAATTCAATAGGAGTGGATAAACACATTTAAACCTCAATAAGAAACTAAGTCAGATCCGAGCTGGGAATTTCTCAGATTCGTGGGTATCTTTGATTTCGAAATACTCGACCCTGGTGAATAGTTTATGAAAAGGATTTTTGGAATTTTGACTTATTTTAATGAGTTTTAGCACCTGTCAAAAGAAGCCACACCTTGTGATTGACGATTGAATATTGTTGCTTTTTTTGGATTTCGGGAAAGTAACTTTTTCAAGAACTATTGCTCGAAACCTGACATTTGACATTTGAAATTCGACAGTTGACTTTTGACAGAAATTTTACTGATTCATAAATTAGTCGTCGTTGGCGTTTGTCAACCCTCTGAATCGCAGCCAGTGCATTTATTCGTTCTCTTATATACATCCAAGGGAATTCAGGGAATGCACTTTGGATATGGATTTGCTGACTTTCTTTTCGAAAACTGTCCTCTGACAAATTTATCCGACAGAAACGCTACAGAAAAAAATGCAGTAAAAAATCGACCGTTCCACTCGAAATAATGGACCATTGGATCCAACCCAAGTGAAAAAAGGTATCACCAATTCGTACTGATTCAATTTGCAGAAAATAAGACGTAATACAAATCCACTTTCGATGTTTCATCTCGCTCTACGGCGAGTTGTTGAAATTCCTTTTGTGTCGGATTGTTTAATGTCCTAAGCATGTTTTTTAATCTGACCCGGCTCAGACGGGATCTCAGTCCATTAGTTTAAGGCTAGACACACGCATGAACGCCTGCGTCGGCCCCTTTTCATCAAAGATATTTTTTTCCATTCAATCTCGAACGAAATTTCTCGTATTCCTACCTGTGCTCATTACAAAAAGGGAATCAGTAGATGGCGAGGCACTGATACGTTTCTGTGTCGCATACCCTTCCACCAATAGAGAAGCGTGCTTGCGTTTCGTGGAAAAAAATTCACTGTTTTTAGAGAAGATTTGACTAATAGCATTAGGAGCAGGCCTGACAATGGAAGTTAAGTTCAAATGAGAGATAAGCTCATTCCTGAAAATCCCGGAACGCTATTCAACGCTGAAATTTTCCCTTTGTCATTGAAATGTTGCTTCATATTAGAGACATCTGAAGCAGTTTTGTCAACATTGTGCAGTCTGGCGGTAAGGGTGTTTCCTTAAAGAGATACGGTAACGACTTGGCGCGATCTGTAATTTTGTGCTGACGGCAAGGAATCCTGATGCAATCCGTTGAGGCCTTCTGCTATTCTTCTTCTTCGAAATAATCATGGAATTTTTTTTTAGGGATGAAAAAATCTTCTGAAGTAAAAGATTTGATACGGATTTTTTTGGGAATTTGAAACAGATTATGAAAATTGGAAAAACACAATATTATCGTCTGGCTGGCTTGCTTTTTCTTGATTTTGCTGTCTTGGGGAATACCCAGCTCATTTTTCATGCTATTTAAGTAACTGTTGTGAGTTGTGAAGTCGAATATCTTTCCTTTTTGAGCGCTCGTTCTACTTACACGTAGCTATATCATTTCGTTATTGGGCAAAATTCGACCAGAGGTTCCGTAAATATTGTCGTTTGAAATTTAGTTTCCTTGATAATTTCGAAACTGCGGTTTCGATCGTGAAGAAATTTTGTATTTCAATGGTGTATGATATATTGAAGCTACATTTTTTCCAGATCTCATAACCAGAACCATTTTAAATTCTAACGAATTATTGAATACACAATCCTTATATTTCTGTAACAGCTGGTTCAGCATAATTGACAAAGAGCTGCTGTCATTTTTTTGAAAGATGTCAAAAATTTCTTCAATTGGTTTCTTAAACTGGAAAATGCGAATCTACCTACAAGGTGGATGAATGAGCGCTCAAATGCTTTTGACTTCACGGCAGTGCTTTTTATATTTCTTTTAGTTTTAATTAATTTTTTTAATGGCAAACCCAATTTCTTTTCTGGGGATTTTGGAATAGCTCTTTCTTCTGCAAATGGTAATGTGAAATACGGATAAGGTTGCCTGAGTCATCTCAGAAATTTTTCAGAATAAAACTGCCTGGAAATCTGAAATCAAAAATCACAAATTACCTATAATTAATTAATTGAAGTTCCGGTACCTAGGATGCACAATTTTCTATAAAAAGATTGAATTTCGTTATGATTTGTGTTTGCGTTTGTCTGATAAATAATTTCATTCGATTTTACAAAAAAAAAATTACGAAAATCACTGCCGTGAAGGCAGGAGCTTTTGAGCGCTCGTACATGCACCTTGTAGGTAGATTCGCATTTTCCAGTTTCAGAAATCAATTGAAGGAATTTTTGACTGCTGTCAAAAAAATTCAAAAGTTAGAATTTTCTATGGTTTCTATGGTTCTGGTCATGCGATCTGGACAAAATATTGCTTCAATATATCATTCTCAATTAAAATACAAAATTTCATCCGAATCCGTAGTTTCGAATTTATCGAGAAAACAAAATTTCAAACGACCTTATTTACGGAACCCCTTGTATGATGTTGCTCATTGATGAACGTGATCACGACATTCAAGATCCACACCTATCCTGAAAATTTCAAGTCCCTAGGCGTTTCCGTTCACAAGTTACAATTTTCTATGGTTTCTATGGTTCTGGTCATGAGATCTGGACAAAATTCCACATATAGCTTGAACACCTCATTTTCCATTTGAGTGCAAAATTTCATCTCGATCAAATCTGTAGTTTTCAAGTAATCAGGGAAACAAAACTTTGAACGGCCATATTTACGGAACCCCTGGAGTAATTTGGCCCATTAACGAACTTAACCGAGCCATTCGGGAACTGAACCCAAACTGAAAATTTCAAGTCTCTAGGTTGTTCCGTTCGAGAGTTATCGTGCTTACGGACGGCCGGACGGCCGGACGGACAGACTCGAATTTTCCGACGGATTCGTCATCAGTGAGTCGAACATAGTCGATTGAGACCATTTTCGGCTCAAAATTCGAAAAATACAGACATCGTGACGAAATGATATAGCCCTCGTGTAAGTAGTACGAGCGCTCAAAAACTGAGAAAAATGAAATGGGTGATTGTTTTGTTATTAACGGTACATGCGTTAAGAAAGACAAGATTGCTCCTTGTCCCCTGTGTAAAAAACAGGTGATCATAAAAATGAAAAACAGAAATACGAGTGGTTTAAAACGGCATTTACAAGAAAAACATCGAGTAAATAAAAATATTTTTCAGCTATTTGAATTATTATTTTTACTAAGTATTCAGTTCATATTCAAATTTTGCACTTATAAGTGCGGGTTTTTCTAGAAACAAGGCAGATTTGAATCCATAAAGCAAGAATTCTTGCTTCTTGCAAATTACTTGGCAAGAAATATTGTTCTTGCTAGGGTGCTGTTCTTGCAACAAGAAAAAGGCAAGAACACGAAGAAGCAAGACAAGAATAAGAAGTTCGTGAAACTCTAATTTTGATTTGACATAAGGTGACATTGCATCGAGATTATTGAAATGAAGACTATGAAACGAACCACAGATTCTGTGAACCAAACCGGCCGTCAGTGTGACAAATAATGTCATTATATTTTCATAAACTTCAAGAGAGGGAATCACAGATAAGAAAACCTCAAATTTTTTTTTTCAGAACTGTAGAGCTAAATTCTCATGAAGCTCAATTTATCGTGAATACAAAATTGTATCTGGAAGTTTTGATTTTCTCATTATTCTCACGTAACTTCATATAAACTTTCGTGTCGTTATTTAACAACTAACTACAAAGGTTCAATTATATCTTATATCGGATCGGAAGTATTGAAAACAAAATTATAAAAGGCACTGCCGTGAAGTCAGGAGCTTTTGAGCGCTCGATCATCCACCTTGTAGGTAGACTCGCATTTTCCAGTTTTAGAAACCAATTAGAGAAATTTTTGACAGCAGTCAAAAAATGAAAGCAGCTCTTTGTCAATTATGCCGAATCAGCTGTTACAGAAATATAAGGATTTTTAATTCAATAATTCGTTGGATTTTGAAATGGTTCCGGTTATGCGATCTGAAAAAAATTTCCCACGTAGTTTGAATACATTATTCTTCATCTACGTGCGAAATTTCATTCCAATCCAATGAGAAGGTTCGAAATTATCAGGAAAAACATAGTTTGAACGGCTATATTTACGGAACCCCTAGTCGAATTTTGCGCATTGATGAACATGACCGCGAAATTCGCGATCCGAACCTATCCTGAAAATTTCAAGTCCCTAGGCCTTTGCGTTCGAAAGTTATGATTTTCTATGGTTTCTATGGTTCTGATCATGCGATCTGAACAAAATATAGCTTGAATATATCATTCTCAATTTGAATACAAAATTTCGTCACGATCAAATCCATAGTTTTGAAATTATCAAGAAAACTGAATTTCAAACGACCATATTCACGGAACCCTAAGTCTAATTTTGCTCATTGATGAACGTGACCACGACATTCGAGATCCACACCTATCCTGAAAATTTCAAGTCCCTAGGCCTTTCCATTACAAAGTTATAATTTTCTATGGTTTCCATGGTTCTGGTCATGCGAGCTGGACAAAATTCTGCATGTAGCTTGAACACGTAATTCTCCATCTGCAATCTGTAGTTTCGAAGAAATCAGAAAAACAAAATTTCGAGCGGCCATATTTTATGGAACCCCTGGGCGAATTTTGTCCAATAACGAACTCAATCGCGGCATTGGAGATTCGAACCTACCCTGAAAATTTCAAGTCTCTAGGACATTCCGTTCGAGAGTTATCGTGTAGACGGACGGACGGACGGCCAGACTCGAATTTTTCGACGGATTCGCCATCAGTGAGTCTAACATAGTCGTTGGAGACTATTTTCGGCTCAAAATTCGAAAAATACAGACATCGTGAAGAAATGATATAGCCCTTGTGTAAGTAGTACGAGCGCTCTGAAATCATTATAATTAATTAAAAAGCACATTTATTGAATATTAATATGGCCGTAATGGACCATCAGAATATGATGCCTAGATGTAAGCACATTACTGGGTGTCCCAAGATCTCATGTGAAGAAGATTTCAGTGCATTGAAAATATTGATATCCCCTGATGAACCAGATCAATCTGACCGCCGATCGATTCTCCCCAACGTTGATTCTGGACCGCTCAATTTAAATCCAATCCCGGTTCCGATTATTCGCACAAACCGCCCCCCATGTCCTGGTCCGTACGCCGTAATTAAATAGGTTCTCATTTGCAAAAACACGTATGTGTCCCCGTGGCCCATGTATCAACTGTTTCGTATCAGATTACTCTTAATATCATTTGGACCGTGGGAGCCCGTAACCGCCCCATCGGCAACATTTGCTTCCTTTATTTACCCCCACGTGAAATGAGAATTACCCTCATTATTATCCTAATCTCCGTTTTCCTCTCTCTCTCTCCGTCTGCTCTCCGGTGTCATTATGTCGTGTTGATCGTGTGATCGTGTAGTCGGTAGTTATAGATTAACGGTTGAGGATGGACGACGGTCGGTTGATACAATTTGTCGTAAATCTATCGGGTAATTGGAAAAGCAGGCTGGATTCGATCACAACCCCTTCGCGAATTTCCGACAATTGGACAATTCCATTCGGCCAGTAATTGGTACATGACTTATCAAATTGGAACGTTTTTGGGGGTTTCCTGTGAAAACTTAATTAAATAGTACGGGTGGCAACCCTATGTTATGGATGATGGATGGTAAACATCTAGTTAGGAATCACCACCAGATATCTGAAAATAGTATATTATTGAACGAGCGGTAATGTAGGTCATAGCTCACGCAGATGAAGTTTGCAGCACGAGCCGAAGGCGAGTGCTGTAATTCATCAAGTGAGTTATGACCATTACCGCAAGTTGGATACTATACTTCATCTACTCCTATAACAATAAATACTAAGAAACAAGTACAAATAAAGAATTTTATTTAGAAATCTTAGAAGTTACCTATATCAATGCATTATTTATGTTGATTGTGCTTCTTAGCTTGGAGAAGAGAATCCATAGGGGTGGTGCTTTATATTTAGTGCTAAGTTCACTAAAATATGCCAAAAAAACATTCTCTGTAAACGATGACTTAATAATCTTAATGTTACACCAATCTTGAAAATTTTGTATACACCTTGTATATTTGTTTTGGTATTTTTCTGGCAATAAATTCTGTATGGTAACATTGGCTGATTATCTTATTTCTGAAAGTGTCCATAATAATTCATCTTCACAATCATGGAACCCTAAATGTAAAAAAATTGACGTAAAATAAAATAAAATATGTCAAATATACCATGGATTCTTGTTTTGTTTTACATATTTCGTTTGTATTTTTCGTTTTTCAATACTTACTCATGTTCCTAGATTTGTTCCCAATAATCTTTTGAGCGCTCGTACTACTTACACGAGGGCTATATCATTTCGTCACGATGTCTGTATTTTTCGAATTTTGAGCCCAAGATGGTCTCAATCGACTATGTTCGACTCACTGATGACGAATCCGTCGGAAAATTTGAGTCTGTCCGCCCGTCCGGCCGTCCGGCCGTAAGCACGATAACTCTCGAACGGATCAACCTAGAGACTTGAAATTTTCAGTGTAGGTTCAGATCCCAAATGCCTCGGTTAAGTTCGTTAAAGGGCAAAATTCGCCGAGGGGTTCCGTAAATATGGCCGCTCGAAATTTTGTTTCCATGATTACTTTGAAACTACAGATTCGATCGAGATGAAATTCTGCACTCAAATGGAGAATGGGGTGTTCAAGCTACATTGGAAATTTTGTCCAGATCGCATAACCAGAACCATAGAAACCATAGAAAATCATAACTTTCGAACGGAAAGGCCTAGGGACTTGAAATTTTCAGGATAGGTGTAGATCTGAAATGTGGCGTTCACGTTTATCAATGAGCAGAATTATACTAGGGGTTCCGTAAATACGGTCGTTTGAAATTTTGTTTTCTCGATAATTTCGAAACAACGGATTCGATCGAGATAAAATTTTGTATTTTAAACGAGAATGATATATTAAAGCAACATTTTGTTGATCAGAACCATAGAAACCATAGAAAATTATAACTTCCGAAGGGAAAGGCCTAGGAACTTGAAATTTTCAGGGTGGGTTTGGATCGCGAATTTCACGGTCATGTTCATCAATGAGCAAAATAAGGCTAGGGGTTCCGTAAATATGGCCGTTCAAAATATTTTTTTCCTGATAATTTCGAAACTACTGATTGGATTGGGATGAAATTTTGCACCTAGCTGAGGAATAATGCATTCAAACTACGTGCCATTTTTGTCCAGATCGCACCACCAAGACCATAGATCCCGTAGAAAATTTTAGATAATTATCGAAAAAAAAAATTGGTCACCTAAAGCACTGATTTGAAGTCTGGATTATCGCCTTAGTTTGAAAATTTGTTTGACAGCTGTCAAAAATTTCCTCAATTGGTTTCCAAAACTGAAAAATGCGAATCTACCTACAAGGTGCATGTACGAGCGCTCAAAAGCACCCGCCTTCACGGCAGTGCTTTTCGTAATTTTTTTTATTTGTTGAATAGAATTTTTACTTTCTAAATTCGATCAGTTTTTCTTTATAAATTTTTTATTTTTGGTTTGTGTGCATTTATTAAGCTTTTTCGACATGAAAATCGATTAATAATAAATTTACAAATTGGTATTGTTGAACCACAATTCATGAATTTGATCACATTCTCTTTTCCGAATCTTTTTTTCAGCGCGCTTTCTTCTAAGAGCAAGAGCCTCATTACTTTGGCTGAAATATCTGCAATTTTCAAAATTTAAGTCCTATTTTTTAACAAAAAATGATCGTTCCTCAATTTGATCAGTCTTTTTCGATATATTCTTTATTTTTGGTTTTTGTTAATTTATTTATATTTTTTCATTTTGTTTTATGTTCACTGATTAATACTAAATTCACAAATGGTTCTGCATTTTGTTCATTGATTCTTTGTTCAATGCTTCTCCTTCATTCATAAATTTTATTTCATTCTTTTTTCTCATCTTTGTTTTTTCGCGATTCTCGGAATAGTCTCACACGAATGAAATATGAAGAATTCGTGGTCAAATTCAATTCGGTCTGCCCGTCCCTCCGTCCGTAAACACGATAACTTTGGAAAGAGAAGGCTTAGAGTTTTGTTATTTCCGAGATACGATAGAGGTCTGAATGCCAGCTGAATTTTTTTCACAAGAATCCCAAAAAAATGGATCCAATCGAATTGAAAAGGAGCACATTACTAAAGGAATTTGAAAAATGTTTCGAAAAACTTCGGTATCTGAGAAATTATTAGCCATATCCTGCTGAAATTTCGTGACTACATACACATGGGACATTGATAAAATGAGTTATATCAGAAATCAGCAGATTCAGCTCCACATTTTCCAGTTTTAGAAATCAATTGAAGGAATTTTCGACAGCTGTCACAAAAATTCTGAAAGATAGGCGAAACTCATGTCAGTGCTTCAGGTGACCAATTTTTTTTCGATAATTCGCCAGAATTTTCTACGGTATCTATGGTCTTGGTGATGCGATCTGGACAAAATTTTGCACGTAGTTTGAATACATTATTCCTAAGCTAGGTGCAAAATTTCATTCCAATCCAATCAGTAGTTTCGAAATTATCAGGAAAAGAATATTTTGAACAGCCATATTTACGGAACCCCTATTCTAATTTTGCTCATTGATGAACGTGGCCGCGATATTCGCTATCCAAACCCACCCTGAAAATTTCAAGTTCCTAGGCCTTTCGGTTCAAAAGTTACAATTTTCTATGTTTTCTATGGTTCTGGTCATGCGATCTGGACAAAATATTGCTTTAATATATATAATTCTCGATTAAAATACAGAATTTCATCTCGATCGAATCCGTAGTTTCGAAATTCTCGAGAAAACAAAATTTCCAACGACCGTATTTACGGAACCCCTAGTATAATTCTGCTCATTGATAAACGTGAACGCGACATTTCATATCCACACCTATCCTGAAAATTTCAAGTCCTTTCCGTTCGAAAGTTATGATTTTCTATGGTTTTTATGGTTCTGGTCATGTGATCTGGAGAAATGTAGCTTGAATATATCATTCTCCATTAGTATACAAAATTTCGTCACGATCGAATCTGTAGTTTCGAAATTATCAAGAAAACTGAATTTCAAACGACCATATTTACGGAACCCCTAGTATAATTTTGCTCAAAGATGAACGTGATCACGACATTCGAGATCCACACCTATCCTGAAAATTTCAAGTCCCTAGGCGTTTCCGTTCAAAAGTTACAACTTTCTATGGTTTCTATGGTTCTGGTTATGCGATCTGGACAAAATTCCACATGTAGCTTGAACACCTCATTCTCCATCTGAGTGCAAAATTTCATCTCGATCAAATCTGTAGTAATCAAGTAATCAGGGAAACACAACTTTGAACGGCTATATTTACCCCTGGTGGAATTTGGCCCATTAACGAACTTAACCGAGGCATTCGGGAACTGAACCCACACTGAAAATTTCAAGTCTCTAGGTTGTTCCGTGCGAGAGTTATCGTGCCTACGGCCGGCCGGCCGGACGGACGGACATACTCGAATTTTCCGACGGATTCGTCATCAGTGAGTCGAACATAGTCGATTGAGACCATTTTCAGCTCAAAATTCGAAAAATACAGACATCGTGACGAAATGATATACCTAGCCCTCGTGTAAGTAGTACGAGCGCTCAAAAATGAGAATATTTGAATAACAAACTCTCACACATAGTTGAAAACAATTATATTATCCTCAATAATATTATGTATTCAATCAAGTCACACGGACTTTACCTGATCTTATCTAACTTTAGCAGAAATCTGAAAATTAGTTTGGTAAATCCAATTTGTTTTCATTGCTCATTCCTAAGCAAAATCAGGAATGAAGTTTCTATATCGAAAGTGATTATATATAAATGTAGAAATTTCATTTTATTTTCATGGTTCTCAAACATTTCATTTGCCTTCAACAAAATTTCACTTTTATCCATTTCATGTGTTTTATATCACATTTATGTCTTATATTTAAGGTTATTTTCCTTATGTTTTTACATAGATTCAATGATGGATCCCTTGGCATGAAATAGATCTCCTAAAATCCACCGGTTTGCCCTGAAACATAACTCCGTGAAAAACCCAACCAATCTCTTATTTATCGAAAGCGTGTTTGAAAAGGATAAAATACAATTGTTGCGTACCAAAATTAACCGATACTTAACATATCAAATTTCTGTCACTCTCATGTCATCGAGCCAACTTGCGGTCGGATATATTGTAAACAACCGCAACACCTGGGCACCCCCGTAGCGATATCGAGCTTATGGACCCACGAATTTCAAAGGGCGATTCCTAATAGAGCGTTTATGCGGGATCAATTTTGGAAACCAGCAATCGTGGATTCGACGAAGCATCCGATCGGAAATTCTCAATAATCGCAGAGGTACGGCGATGTTTTCAATCGACAAAGGGGGAATATGGAAAAGGAATTAAGTATATGTGGCATGGATGTTTGTGCTTTTATCGATTCTTGAATTCTTGGAGGACCCATTCACCCCATCGAGAAAGATATTTATTTCAACATAAAATATGCATGAAAAATGTCGAAATATTCATCATTGATGATAAAGAAATATATCTAAACAATTTCATGCAAATTCCAGAAGACCACCGAACATATCCAAGTAGAGAACTTCTGACCATCTCGAGAAAGGTGCCTTTTACACGCTCATTTGCTGCAACATCACCATTTGATACCCGTCCAAGAACTATAAGCACAAAGGGCATTTAATGGACGTGCAATAAATTATGACCGTGTACATATTTACTACCCACGTGTGTTCAACGACATTCAATTGAATACACGTTTTCCTTTCGATTTTCGATACAACTAATAATGGGAAAATCATTTGTGAAGGGGATAGAGATAGAGAATATTAGATTGATAAAGTTATGATACGTCGGTTTCATTTGATGTCAGATCATTATTGTTTTTTTGAGTAACTTTTCTTATTCTTCTATGTTCTTGGATACATACAGATTCTTTTAAAAAACCCATGCAAATTCGTGAAAATTGGCAGAATTTTTTTCCCAGTTTTTTTTATTCCCGAAATATTCATGGATACCAGGAATCACGCATTGAATTCGTTTGCACTTTTCATCTTATTACACACCCTGTATGTTATTCATCATATATTCTCATAACAAAATGAAAAAGTTTCGTTGGATTAATTTTGAGGAGAAGTATTGACAACTGGAGGCAATTTCTGAACATTTAATTAAGGTAAGTTCTTTCATTGTTATCATCCTAATAAATTCACCCCTGTACATTCAACGGAGTTTATGGCTTCCTGCGAGATATGACAAGGGGTGAACTCTAGAGTATAAGCTCTGTACTAAAAAGCTTCCTTCTGATGGGTGATTTAGTTCGACAGATTGATGTAGAGATGTCGCACCTTGTATTTTTAGGCATTCTGTGTCTGGAGTATTTCAACTTGGAAGACTTGTTCAAGCAGAAATATTGAATTTTTCACTTTTCCAAGAAAATACTGATACTGATAAAATATTGTATTTTCTTTATTTGGCTTCTTCTTGAATTTTTGCTACTGAACAGGTACTTCAGATTCAATTAAACTGATTTCGGTTGACAATGGGGCTCATAAACTATTGAAAAGATTGTGAAAAAACTGGATTTTTATACTTAATTCCAATTTTTTTGTGGAGTTATCCAAGAACTCTTTAATTTTCCACAATTCAACAAGCGTTCAATGAAAAAACGAGGTCGAGAGTGCTATGTACTTTATTTATAAAAGTTGGATCTAGGATATAATTAAATTCTATGTTCAGAAACTATTCGACATATCCTGCTGAAATTTTGTGTCTAGATTGCTGAAGTTTCATAAGAATTCAACTTTAAAGGTATTCTACGTAAGAAGAAATTTGAGATTTTCTGATCTGGTGTTGAGAAATTCGAATACTTTATATTCAGTGATTCCATCTGTTGAAGTTTGTAAAAATTAAATGACATCTGCCACTCTAATGGCCGGTTTGGATCACAGCGTCTGTGATTCCTCTCATAATCTTTGGTTCGATAGTGTCGATGCAGTGTCACCTAATGTCAAAACAAATTGATCAATTGAATTCATAAGTTAATTTTTCACATACGAGCATTTCAGTTAATAACAGTTGGAAATGGGGGTTAGTGATAGTTTTCAAAGATTTTCCAGTCTTACAATGCGAGGTTTTCCAGAATTTTACGTGAAATTTGTCAAAATCTGTCATCTTGAATTTCGGATGAAAATATCATGAAATACGCCAATTTAGATATTTTCGAAGTACCTGGATGGGTGAGCGCTCTGGCGATTCATTAAAACAAACTCCCGACTTCACGTCAGTCTGTGCGATTTTTTTTATGAACTAATTCTTCTTATTATTATTGATTTGAAAGGAGCGGTTTGAAATTATGGGTCCCTAAATATCAAAAAATTTAGTTTGAACTATTTATAATATTTCAAATATGTATACTATTGCAGTTTTGTGTTACATTTATACTTTTCGTTTTTCGATACCTATCGAGCTTTGTTTTCAATAAACTTCTTTATTTGTTGATTAGAAATTTTTGTTTCTCATTTAAATCAGTTTCTTTTATATATTTTTTGTATTTGGAAAACGATTAATCATGAATTCATATAATGTTTTGTATCATGTTGATTGGGGACCTATTTGTTAGAAAATAATCGTTTCTCAATTTGATCAGTCTTTTTCCATATATTTTTATTTTCAGTTTCTGTTCATTTATTAATATTTTCTTTTTTTGTTATGTGGAAATTGATTAATAATATATTCACGAATTATTGAGCGCTCGTACTACTTACACGAGGGCTTTATCATTTCGTCACGATGTCTGTATTTTTCGAATTTTGAGCCGAAAATGGTCTCAAACGACTATGTTCAACTCACTGATGACGAATCCGTCAAAAAATTCGAGTCTGTCCGTCTGTCCGTCCGTCCATATACACGATAACTCTCGAACGGAATGTCCTAGGAACTTGAAATTTTCAGGGTAGGTTCGAATCTCAAATGCCGCGGTTGAGTTCGTTATCGGGAAAAATTCGCTCAGGGGTTCCGTAAATATGGCCGCTCGAAATTTTGTTTTTCTGATTACTTCGAAACTACTGATTCGATCGAGGTGAAATTTTGCACACATATGGAGAACTACGTGTTCAAGCTACATGCAAAATTGTGTCCAGCTCGCATAACCAGAACCATAGAAAATTATAACTTTGTAACGGAGAGGCCTAGGGACTTGAAAATTTCAGGATAGGTGTGGATCTCGAATGTTGCTGTCACGTTCATCAATGAGCAAAATTAGACTAGGGGTTCCGTAAATATGGCAGCTGAAATTCAGTTTTTTTGATATTTTCGAAACTATGGATTTGATCATGACGAAATTTTGTATTCAAATTGAGAATGATATATTCGAGCTACATTTTGTCCAGATCGCATGATCAGAACCATAGAATCCATAGAAAATGATAAAGTTCGAACGGAAAGGCCTAGGAAAATTTTCAGGATAATTCCATAATTCTCTCGATTGTAGAAAAACGTAGTAGTCATATTTTTAAATCTTTTTTTTACACATTATATTTTTTCATGACCTTTCCATTCGCGTAAAATACTCACTTTGTTGCACAAATAATTGTTGCATAACAGACCTAATTTCTTGGGTGCAAAAAGGCGAATGCACCTATATAAATTCAATCATATCCAGATATACGAGTAGTTTATAAATTTTACAATATTCGGGTTATTAGCCTCTATCTTTCACTTCAACAATTTCGACTTTTGGAACTCCATAAAACAGTATATCGAGCGTTCAATAAAAAACGAGGTCAAAAGTACCTACCACGAATAAGTACTTTGAATGAAATTGAAATGACATTCTTGATATTCCCTGAATAATGCAGTATTTCTTTTTGTTTCTGTCGAAACGTAAAAGGAACGTCTGCAAAGAATGTTCAAGCCACCTAAAAAGGTGGTTTCCATATTTTGGCAGGGGTAATTGGAACATTAAGGGGCGAGCTTGAAGGTTCGTGTTCGGGAAAGTTGTCGTGACCCTATTTTATTGTAGTTTTAATCTTAACTTAATTAAAATACCTAGCCGATTAAATTTAACTATAACAGTCACGCGATCTTATACAGCAGTTGTCACTCTTTCCGAAATTCGAGTTCGGTAATGTTCATTTGGTTCAGCTGAGATTTCTCACGGGACCCGAGTCATTAATTCACGTAATTTGGTTGATCTATTCCGGATTGATTTATGGACAAACAGAACAGATCTGAGTTTCATTTCTGTGGCTCAATACGTCAAGAATAGCAGAGAATAATTAGGTACAAAATGGCGAATGCGCCATATAAATCGAAGATTGCACCAAAGAAGCAGTCGGCACGAGGAGAAATATGGGATGCATATCTAGATTACAGGAGACTCGAAAGTCTTTTGTGTTATCATATATACTCCCTTTAAGAATTATTGACATCTCGGTTGGCTGTGAAAAATCGAATTTACGTTGATAATAGACTAGCTATTTAGTAATATTTTGGGTTGCTGAATTCAGGTTGGTTAGGAATAACACTAACTTTACCCATAGAAAATAGAAATCTTGCTTTGATGATTTTATCGAAGATATTGGTGAATATGTTATTATAAAAATTTGCTCTGAATTTGAGTATTTTTGGTCTTATGCTATTAAAATGGCTGGAATTGACCAGGATACATCGCGCCTAACAAGAGAACGCCATGCAGTTTGTCGGTGTTACTTCGAGTTTTTCAAAGATTTGGCATATATTTCCGCTAGTGTTTCAGGTAAACTGTTATTCCCCGACTCAAAGTGTATTCTGATTGATCAATGTCTCTTAAATTTTCAGATTTCACCAAGCCCTGTCCGTAGAATATTAGCATGTTATTATATCCTGGAATTAGCAGTGGAAGAAAACCTGTGTGATACGATTATTCCTTCAAAGAGACATTGAATGACTTTGTTTTTGCTAGAATTAAAAACAATGAATATATCAGTTTAGATATCCTTTTCGAACTGGCCAAAGAGCACCTAGATTTCAATTGATCGAAGTCAACATCATATTATATCATAAAAAAAATTGGATACCAATACAAAAAAGTTGATCGAAGGAAAATCCCTACTGATAAACAGAAAAATATAATAAAAAAAGTATGATATTGTGATAAATACCGAGAATACATGGAACAAAACGTAAAATTCAAAAACGGTATTCAAATTTGTCAGTGGACACTAGAAAATAATCCAATAGGTATGCCGAGTATATTCAAGGGTAAAGGCAGAAGGTGCACTATTTTGAATGCTGGAACAATTGATGGATTTTTACCTGGATGTGATCCGATTCTTGACAGTGGTATTAATGATAAGGATTACTATGAATGGTGAATTATTTCATAAATGGGTTATTGAAACCTTCCCTGCAAAAGGATGCCCATCAATAGGATTATGTCAGCTTATTCAATAAACACATCCAAATCACTACACTACGTGGAAACAAAGTTTTCAATATTTTATCTTTGCTCTTGTATCATTCATAGATATTTTAAGTTTATTTATTAAACTTATACTGTATGGTACCCTGTTCACATTCCCTCTGCTAATAAACATGCTATATTGTTCCCAATTCAAAAGTATACTGAATAATTGTAAAATTGCCCATCAATTATAATATTTTCAATAATTCATGGACAGTTTCAATGAATGAAAATAAAAATTGACTTTCTTGAAGTATTCAACACCGAGCAATAAATAATTCACAAATTGGTTCATATATTGATAGTTCGTTACAAATTTCATGTCAAAATTCTTCATGTACTACATAGATTCTTAATTTTTGATTCTCTCTTATTTCTAAATACATTATAACGTTTTTTCCAATCCATTCTTTTGGCCCTGTGCTTGCGAAGTATCCAAAAATTGTTTTCTGTTGCACCACTAGCTACCTGCTAGAATTCCATTAATTATCCTTCTTGAATCCTGACATAACATGGTACTCTTATAGTTATATGGTTAGAATTTTGCAAGATTTCCAATACCAATAAATATTGCATGGTCCAGAGTGAAGATAAATATTTATTTGAATGATCTTCAATTTTCCATGGTTGACTTTTATATGAGATAATTTGATATGAAAGCATTCCACGATATTTTTGCGCTTTCAAACCTGAACTCCCATGTAGAAACTGCAATCGAAATATTCCGGCTTAATTATTCGATAATTCGTATACTCAACACTTTTCTAGGTTATATTAATATTTATGTTTTATTTCTATGATGAAATTTGGTTACTTTTTGTAACCAGAAATAAAGCCCCGACTGGACGTTCATGGCCTGCTTCGATGTCAATAATTCTTGAATGGACTATACACTTCTGAATCGCTAAAAAAAAATTCAGATTTTTTTTTTGCGTTTGCAAAATAAACCTGAATCGATGACAAACATTCCGATTACCCCATTTTGATATCAACGATTCAATTCCACGCCAACTGCCCCCTCGGCAGAAATCAATACCGCAAATATTCCTGGAACCACAAAGGCGAAGATAGCAAGATTAAATTCCCGAAGATCAACTCCTGGCGAACCAATAACAGCCGGGGATGTGATTCCGCACAGACAATTAAAGACTTCAAATGAGCTCCCCATTACTTATTCCGGCGAATTCACGCAAGTGCCGCGATTATCGGCAGTTTTCGCCTCTTGTTCCCCGACCGGGGGGGAATCCCCGACACCCCAACACTATTTATTCGCGAGCCGCCCGCCCCCCGGCGCCCTCTTCAGTAGATTATTCGCCCCGAAGCCGCGATAATTAACTCTCTCTTATTACTTTATTGGTTTGTGTCTGTCTATTTGGTCCTTCTCTTTTTTAATCAGTCTGTTGCCAGACCGCCCAGCCATTCTAATTGCCCTTTTATTGCTGCGGCAGTCGTTCCACGCTCGATCTGGCAAATTTAACCAAACTGACGGTTGGCTACACTTATCCCCCTAGCCCTTGCTCGTCCTCGCCCTGTCGACGGATTCGTTCTCCACTCAACCTTGTTTTCTTCATCTACGCTTTATTTGCTCTTTATTGGCTGTCGGAACCCCCGCGACAGGACGCGCTAGTTTTCGGACGGTGTGCGCGCGGCTTAACGGAGGAGATAGTTCTTTTTATACGAGCGGAAAAGTCCATTTTTTCGTGAATTTTTTTGTAAGCAAGAAGGAAATAGTTCATTTCGTTCAGAATGTGAAGGTTTTTCCCATTTTGGTTTTGATTTTCTATAGATGAAGAATTTATTATTAAAAAAAATATATAAACTCCCAAAAACTCCAGATATTCTCATAGTTAACGTTTTCAAGTAAAATCTGAACAAAAAATGAAAAAAATTCAGATTCAGGGAACTGTATATTATTTAAAAAAAATGTACTCTTGGCCATGAGCGATAAATCATTACCCCGAACTTCGAATTGTGAAAAAAGTAAGCGACATTTCAAAATTGGAATTTAACGAAAAGTGTTCGAAAAAATATCACCATGATGATTTTCAAAAGTCAATACTCCTTCGTAGTTTTCCAGAATTTCACGTTGAATTTGTCAAAATGTGACTAGTCGAATTTTGGATAGAAATCCGCGCAAAAGCTCCAAAACTTTTTTCAACATTTTTTCAAATCGTATGTCAAATTCTGAATAATAGTATATTATTTCATAAAGAGGAAAAGTGTCACTTTCGAAATTCATTAAAATCTGGAGATTAGATTTATATTTACGATCGTTATAAGTAATGAGTGATCAATAGAAAGTTTTCCTAGTTATGGTTCTCTCGCAAAATTACTTTTGATAGTTAATTACATTTTTCCCTACGACGTACGGAAATGTAATTCATCGTTGACATAGCATCATATGTGAATATTTATTTTATTTATCTGCATACTCTATTTTTCGTTTATATATAGATATAACTATACATAGTCTTTGAAGAACCATGAAATTATTTGATGGCAAATTATTTGTACATGTGAATCCTTTTTTTGTATTAACTTATCATGTGCGAATAAATTATTATTATTATTATTATTATAACTTTCCCTACGGCAGAGGAGAAGAAGAACTTTTCGATGATCCTGTCAGTTGAAATACGACGTTGTTTCTGTACGTTTAAAAAAAAAAAATTTATGCAAAGGTTTTTGAGATCAATGAAAAGTTTTATACTTGATAAAAAAAAGTTGTCTTTTGGAAGTGATCGAAAATTTGAGACACCCAGTACAAAACTTTCAACTTACCTATAGGTAGATACAAGTAAAAATTAATTAACCTAAACATCAACGATTGAAAACTAAGGTCTTCTCAAATCTTCATTCTTAAAGTTGATTTTTTTAAAATTTGAAATATATTTATTTGACTTCATACCATTTCAAAACTTCTACTTTTTCTCGAATCCTTTTCTATATCCATGTCGTAAATTAGAGAAATAATTTACTCACCTTCCATTCCTTCGGAAATTTTCCCTCAAAATACACCGTCTTAGTTTTCAAGTTTTTTATCTTCCTTTATAACATTATCTCTGATTTTTTTTTCCAACATTATCTCGCATAGTAAAGATTCTTTTCTCCAGAACTCTTGACCATGAGCGATAAATTACTACCCTTAACTTCGAATTGTGGAAAAAGTAGGCGACATTTCTGAATTCGAATTTAACGAGGTCGAAAAAATATTACCATGACGAATTTCAAAGATCAATACTTTTTCTTAGTTTTCCAGAATTTCACGTTAATTTTGTTAAAATCTGACTTGTCGAATTGCGGATTGGAATCTGCGCAAAAGCTCCAAAACTTTTTTCAACATTTTTTCAAATCGTATTTTAAATTCTGAATGAAAATTTGTATACAAAGGTTTTTGAGATCTATGAAAAGTTTTATACTTGATAAAAAAAGTTGTCTTTTGGAAGTGATCGAAAATTTGAGACACCCAGTAAAAAACTTTCAACTTACCTATAGGTAGATACAAGTAAAAATTAATTAACCTAAACATCAACGATTGAAAACTAAGGTCTTCTCAAAATCCTCATTCTTAAAGTTGTTTTTTTTAAAATTCGAAATATATTTATTTGACTTCATACCATTTCAAAACTTCTACTTTCTCTCGAATCCTTTTCTATATTCATGTCGTAAATTAGAGAAATAATTTACACACCTTCCATCCCTTCGAAAATTTTTCCTCAAAACACAGCATCTTAGTTTTCAAGTTTTTAATTTCCTTTATAACATTATCTCTGATTTTTTTTTCAACATTATCTCTCATAGTAAAGATTCTTTCCTCCAGAGCTCTTGACCATGAGCGATAAATTACTACCCTAAACTTCGAATTGTGGAAAAAGTAGGCGACATTTCTGAATTCGAATTCAACGAAAGGGTTCGAAAAAATATAACCATGATGATTTTCGAAGTTTTCCAGAATTTCACGTTAAATTTGTCAAAATGTGAATAGTCGAATTTCGGATTGAAATCCGTGCAAAAGCTCCAAAACTTCTTTCGAAATTTTTTCAAATCGTATTTTGAGTTCTGAATGAAATTTGTATACAAAGGTTTCTGGGATCTATGAAAAATTTTATTCTTGATAAAAAAAAGTTGTCTTTTGGAAGTGACCGAAAATTTGAGACACCCAGTACAAAAATTTCAACTTACTTATAGGTAGATACAGGTAAAAATTAATTAATCTCAACATCAACGCTTGAAAATTAAGGTCCTCTCAAATCCTCATTCTTAAAGTTGATTTTTTTTTCAAATTTGAAATATATTGATTTGACTTCATACCATTTCAAAAATTCTACTTTTTCTCGAACCCTTTTCTATATTTATGTCGTAAATTAGAGAAATAATTTGCTTACCCTCCATTCCTTCGGAAATTTTCCCTCAAAATACACCGTCTTAGTTTTCAAGTTTTTTATCTTCCTTTATAACATTATCTCTGATTTTTTTTTCCAACATTATCTCGCATAGTAAAGATTCTTTTCTCCAGAACTCTTGACCATGAGCGATAAATTACTACCCTTAACTTCGAATTGTGGAAAAAGTAGGCGACATTTCTGAATTCAAATTTAACGAAAGAGGTCGAAAAAATATTACCATGATGATTTTCAAAGATCAATACTTTTTCTTAGTTTTCCTGAATTTCACGTTGAATTTGTCAAAATCTGACTAGTCGAATTTCGGATTGGAATCTGCGCAAAAGCTCCAAAACTTTTTTCAACATTTTTTCAAATCGTATTTTAAATTCTGAATAAAAATTTGTATTCAAAGGTTTTTGAGATCTATGAAAAGTTTTATACTTGATAAAAAAAGATGTATTTTGGAAGTGACCGAAAATTTGAGACACCCAGTACAAAACTTTCAACTTACTTATAGGTAGATACAGGTAAAAATTAATTAATCTCAACATCAACGCTTGAAAATTAAGGTCCTCTCAGATCCTCATTCTTGAAGTTGATTTTTTTTTAAATTTGAAATATATTTATAGGACTTCATACCATTTCAAAAATTCTACTTTCTCTCGAATTCTTTTCTATATTCATGTCGTAAATTAGAGAAATAATTTACCTACCTTCCATTCCTTCGGAAATTTTCCCTCAAAATACAGCATCTTAGTTTTCAAGTTTTTTAATTTCCTTTATAACATTGTCTCTGATTTTTTTCCAACATTATCTCGCATAGTGAAGATTCTTTTCTCCAGAACTCTTGACCATGAGCGATAAATTACTACCCTTAACTTCGAATTGTGGAAAAAAGTAGGCGACATTTCTGAATTCGAATTCAACGAAAGTGTTCGAAAAAATATTACCATGATGATTTTCAAAGATCAATACTTTTTCTTAGTTTTCCAGAATTCCACGTTAAATTTGTCAAAATGTGACTAGTCGAATTTCGGATTGGAATCTGCGCAAAAGCTCCAAAACTTTTTTCAACATTTTTTCAAATCGTATTTTAAATTCTGAATAAAAATTTGTATTCAAAGGTTTTTGAGATCTATGAAAATTTTTATACTCGATAAAAAAAGATGTCTTTCGGAAGTGACCGAAAATTTGAGACACCCAGTACAAAACTTTCAACTTACCTATAGGTAGATACAGGTAAAAATTAATTAATCTCAACATCAACGCTTGATAATTAAGGTCCTCTCAAATCCTCATTCTTGAAGTTGATTTTTTTTACAAATTTGAAATATATTTATTTGACTTCATACCATTTCAAAAATTCTACTTTTTCTCGAATCCTTTTCTATACTTATGTCGTAAATTAGGAAATCATTTACTTACCTTCCATTCCTTCGAAAATTTTTCCTCAAAATACAGCATCTTAGTTTTGAAGTTTTTCAATTTCCTTTATAACATTATCTCTTTTTCCAACATTATCTCTCATAGTGAAGATTCTTTTCTCCAGTACTCTTGGCCATGAGCGATAAATTACTACCCTAAACTTCGAATTGTGGAAAAAGTAGGCGACATTTCTGAATTCGAATTTAACGAAAGTGTTCAAAAAAATATTATCATGATGATTCTCAAAGATCAATACTACTTCTTAGTTTTCCAGAATTTTACGTTAAATTTTTCAAAATGTGACTAGTCGAATTTCGGATTGGAATCTGCGCAAAAGCTCCAAAACTTTTTTCAACATTTTTTCAAATCGTATTTTAAGTTCTGAATAAAAATTTGTATTCAAAGGTTTTTGAGATCTATGAAAAGTTTGATACTTGATAAAAAAGATGTCTTTTGGTAGTGACCGAAAATTTGAGACACCCAGTACAAAACTTTCAACTTACTTATAGGTAGATACAGGTAAAAATTAATTAATCTCAACATCAACGCTTGAAAATTAAGGTCCTCTCAAATCCTCATTCTTAAAGTTGATTTTTTTTACAAATTTGAAATATATCTATTTGACTTCATACCATTTCAAAAATTCTACTTTTTCTCGAATCCTTTTCTATACTTATGTCGTAAATTAGGAAATCATTTACTTACCTTCCATTCCTTCGAAAATTTTTCCTCAAAATACAGCATCTTAGTTTTGAAGTTTTTCAATTTCCTTTATAACATTATCTCTTTTTCCAACATTATCTCTCATAGTGAAGATTCTTTTCTCCAGTACTCTTGGCCATGAGCGATAAATTACTACCCTAAACTTCGAATTGTGGAAAAAGTAGGCGACATTTCTGAATTCGAATTTAACGAAAGTGTTCAAAAAAATTACGAAAAGCACTGCCGTGAAGGCAGGAGCTTTTGAGCGCTCGTACATCCACCTTGTAGGTAGATTCGCATTTTCCAGTTTTGGAAATCAATTGAAGGAATTTTTGACAGCTCTCAAAAAAAATTTTAAACTTAGGCGAAACTCCCGACTTCATATTCGCGATCCAAACCCACCCTGAAAATTTCAAGTTCCTAGGCCTCTCCGTGCAAAAGTTACAATATTCTATGGTTTCTATGGTTCTGGTTATGCGATCTGGACAAAATATTGCTTCAATACATCAATTTCGATTAAAATACAAAATTTCATCTCGATCGAATCCGTAGTTCCGAATTTATCGAGAAAACGAAATTTCAAACGACCGTATTTACGGAACCCCTTGTATAATGTTGCTCATAGATGAACGTGATCACGACATTCGAGATCCACACCTATCCTGAAAATTTCAAGTCCCTAGGCGTTTCCATTCAAAAGTTACAATTTTCTATGGTTTCTATGGTTCTGGTCATGCGATCTGGACGAAATTTCACATGTAGCTTGAACACCTCATTTTCCATTTGAGTTCAAAATTTCATCTCGATCAAATCTGTAGTTTTCAAGTAATCAGGACAACAAAATTTCAAACGGCCATATTTACGGAACCCCTGGTGGAATTCTGCCCATTAACGAACTTAACCGAGGCATTTGGGATCTGAACCTACACTGAAAATTTCAAGTCTCTAGGTTGATCCGTTCGAGAGTTATCGTGCTTACGGACGGACGGACGGACAGACTCGAATTTTCCGACGGATTCGTCATCAGTGAGTCGAACATAGTCGATTGAGACCATTTTCGGCTCAAAATTCGAAAAATACAGACATCGTGACGAAATGATATAGCCCTCGTGTAAGTAGTACGAGCGCTCAAAAATATTATCATGATGATTCTCAAAGATCAATACTACTTCTTAGTTTTCCAGAATTTTACGTTAAATTTTTCAAAATGTGACTAGTCGAATTTTGGATTGGAATCTGCGCAAAAGCTCCAAAACTTTTTTCAACATTTTTTCAAATCGTATTTTAGATTCTGAATAAAAATTTGTATTCAAAGGTTTTTGAGATCTATGAAAAGTTTGATACTTGATAAAAAAGATGTCTTTTGGAAGTGACCGAAAATTTGAGACACCCAGTACAAAACTTTCAACTAACTTATAAGTAGATACAGGTAAAAATTAATTAATCTCAACATCAACGATTGAAAACTAAGGTCTTCTCAAATCCTCATTCTTAAAGTTGATTTTTTTAAAATTTGAAATATATTTATTTGACTTCATACTATTTCAAAAATTCTACTTTTTCTCGAATCCTTTTCTATACTTATGTCGTAAATTAGGAAATCATTTACTTACCTTCCATTCCTTCGAAAATTTTTCCTCAAAATACAGCATCTTAGTTTTGAAGTTTTTCAATTTCCTTTATAACATTATCTCTTTTTCCAACATTATCTCTCATAGTGAAGATTCTTTTCTCCAGTACTCTTGGCCATGAGCGATAAATTACTACCCTAAACTTCGAATTGTGGAAAAAGTAGGCGACATTTCTGAATTCGAATTTAACGAAAGTGTTCAAAAAAATATTATCATGATGATTCTCAAAGATCAATACAACTTCTTAGTTTTCCAGAATTTTACGTTAAATTTTTCAAAATGTGACTAGTCGAATTTTGGATTGGAATCTGCGCAAAAGCTCCAAAACTTTTTTCAACATTTTTTCAAATCGTATTTCAGATTCTGAATAAAAATTTGTATTCAAAGGTTTTTGAGATCTATGAAAAGTTTGATACTTGATAAAGAAGATGTCTTTTGGAAGTGACCGAAAATTTGAGACACCCAGTACAAAACTTTCAACTAACTTATAAGTAGATACAGGTAAAAATTAATTAATCTCAACATCAACGATTGAAAACTAAGGTCTTCTCAAATCCTCATTCTTAAAGTTGATTTTTTTAAAATTTGAAATATATTTATTTGACTTCATACCATTCCAAAACTTCTACTTTCTCTCAAATCCTTTTCTATATTCATGTCGTAAATTAGAGCACCTTCCATTCCTTCGAAAATTTTTCTTCAAAATACAGCATCTTAGTTTTCAAGTTTTTCAATTTCCTTTATAACATTATCTCTGTTTTTTTTTCCAACATTATCTCACATTGTAAAGATTCTTTTCTCCAGTACTCCAGAACCATGAGCTATAAATCTCCACCCCAAACTTCGAATTGTGGAAAAAGTGAGCGACATTTCTGAATTCGAATTTAACGAAAAAATGTTACCAACAAAACAAAATGAAAAAAAAATTCTTGATGAACGTGATGAATTTTATGGTTGACCATAAAAAAATTCCCATTTCTCGAAATAACTTATTTTCCGCTAGATACTCCGTCGAAAACCATCGATTCATTTCCCGTTTTAATTTCTTTCGCGTTGGCAGAAATGCTGCAGTCCGTGCCGTCCTGACAGTTGATTAGCAACGACAAACACATATTAGCATTTTATTGCTTTAGCCAGACTCTCTACGCCCTCTAGATAAAGTGGAATTAAAATTGAAGGGCCCTTTGATCTCAACTGTATTAACTAAACTCTGCTATTGGTTGCGCTTATTAAATAAGAGAGAGTAGGACTGGGTGTTTGCTTCTCTTTCTGTCGTTTCTTCGGTTTGTACGCAATTTAATAACTTGTTAAAATGATGATTAAAATACTCTCTCTCTTGGTTTTGGTTTAATTTTGTTTCTATTAAGGTACGGTAATAATTTTAATTTTAATTAACACATATAAGAAAACTTTGATGTTGGAGAAATGAAGTTTGAAGTAATTAGACTTTCTCGTCTTCCTCCTCTCTGGAGAGAAAAAATTGCAGCTTTGGAGGAGCGATGATTAAGTGATGTTAATCTTGGTGGAATAAGATCTGACGATGAATTCGAAACGTTTGATCAGTTTGATCTGAATGAAGTCGAATTGATTAATCAATTAGATCAGTTCAGGAATGAAACAACATTTATAATATTGGATTTTGGTATTTTTGGCCAGGTTATTTGAATGCATTTTTTAATTCATCTACTTCTTCCTCAATTAATTTTATTTTAAATTGTACGGTATAGTCTTTCAACTTTGTCAATGAAGGTATTTCATTTGGTTAGTCTTTAGATCAATAATTCGTAGTCAAATTCAATTATGTCCGTCCGTCCGTAAACACAATTTCTCTCGAAAGACGAGGCCTAGAGTCTTTGAACTTTCAGGGTTTATTCAAAAAATATTGATTTGATGGAATTGAAACGTCCCATATGAAAAGAAAATTGAGTTTTTCTGAGACGGCGTTGAGAAATTTGATATATTCTGTGATTCCATCTCTTGAAGTTTATATAAAAATTGAATGAAATGATTTGTAACGTTTCAGTTCACAGAATCTGTGGTTTCTTTTATGAGATTTTATCCGATAGTCTCGCTACAGTGTCAGCACATGTTAAATCAAAATGATTATTGATTAGTTGATTCTGCACATTTTAGTTATTTACAATTTGAAATTGAAGTAGGTGAAATGCGCAAATGCTCCAAAACTTGTCTCAAAATTTCTTCAAATCGTATTTCAAAAATCAAAAATGAATAAAAGATGTTTATACTAAGCTTTTTGAGATATGTGAAAAGTTTGTTACTAGATAAAAAAGATGACTTTTGGAAGTGACCGAAAATTTGAGACACCCAGTACAGAAATTTTAACTTACTTATAGGTAGATCCATGTGAAAATTGATTAACCTTAACATCAACGATTGAAAACTGAGGTTCTCTCAAATCCTCATTCTCAAAGTTGATTTTTTCACAAATTTGAAATATATTTATTTGACTTCATACCATTTTAAGAATTCTACTTTCTCTCGAATCCTTCTCTACAAGGTGGTACAAACGAAAAGGGGAGATTCCTTGAGTAATTTCAAGAAAAAATATCCTTTAAACATGGGATCGCAAACGTTTCGTTTTCGAGATACAGGGTGTTACAGTTTAAATTTTTTCAAGTTTTTTTCTTCTAGTATCTAGACTTCACAGGATATTTAACTGAAATTTGGCATAGCTATTACAATTGAGAGTTTACACCATGTGACATGCCAATTTCGATAGCAAATCTATAGGGTGGTATTTTTTCTGGAACATTGTTTTCCTCCAGAACTTTTTTTTGGTGAACCACTGTTAATTTGAAAAAATGTGAAAAGCAGATTTGTTGTTAAAATAAACCTTTTGGTCTTTTGTAGTTTTTTCGTATCTACAACCGATTTCGAGAAAATAATTTTGAACGATTCTCTCGAAATCGAAAAATCGAAATTGTCATAAAAATTCAGTAAGGTGTGGTGAATTAATTCATTGTTAGTTTTGACACATCAAATTGAGCTGTTTGGGTTGAATATCTTGTGAAGTGTAGATATTATGAGAACAAAGTTTTATAGAAATTCAAACTTCAACACCCTGTATTTCGAAAAGTGAACTTTTTTTCTTAAAATTACTTAAGGAATCTACCCTCTTCGTTTGTACCTCCAATTTGAAAACACCCCTGTATATTCATGTCTCAAATTAGAGAAATGATTTACTTACCTTCCATTCCTTCGAAATCTTAGTTTTTTAATTTTTTTATTTTCTTTATAAACTTCTGATTTTTTTTCAACATTATTTCGCATACTAAAGATTCTTTTCGATTTTATACCACTTGAAAAATTCGATTTAAACTTTTGCATATTGTAGAAATAAATTCATATTCGATTTGATCATATTTTATTGTGCCTTTATTTACAAAAATTCACAGCTCTAAAAGAAACATCCTTATCATAATATTCACGGTACTTAAAAGTTGAAATTCTCATCTTTTCAATGAAACGAGAAATATTTCAATATTCTCTTACATTATGATGAAAAACATAGGTCAGATCTAAAGGAGAAAATCTGGAAAAATCTTCGGATGCCATAACCACATGAAAATTCAACTGCGAAAAACAATTTCGACTAGTTCTAGCATCCTAGTTCTCTTACAGATCAAATCACAGGAAATGCAACAGCTACCCATTATACACAATGCAGTCAATATACACAAATATATACAAACCTACATAACACAACTATTTAAATAATATGTACAACTTCACCACTCATTTTAAACCATCTGCAGTCCTTTGGTTATATTTTCTACATGTTCTTTGGCTTTAAGGCGCAACGCAGCTATGGAGGTAGTTCTGAGGTCGGGGTTTATTGAACTTGGAGAATGGGAGTGAGCCACTGGTGGAGGTCTGCTGAGCTCTGCCGCTATCGGAGATGTCAAGTAACTTGGGTAGCCGGTTTGGGGGTGACTCAGGAAACCGGGAAGGGCTGAGAGTAGAGGTGGCGATAACCATGGGTCCATCGGAAGAGCCAGACTGCTGCCTCCGGCTCTGGAGAGGGAGGATACAGCGTGGTATTCGCTGAGGCCCAGTCTTGCTGCTTCCATCTTCTCCTGTCGTCGCCACTTTGCTCGTCTGTTTTGGAACCACACCTGGAAGAAAAACGATTTTGAATATTGTTACAAGAAATGAATAATAATAGTGAAGAAATTCAAAATTACTTATTCACCAAAGATGTAGGAGGAATATTTTCGGAAAAGAATCGGTAAAGACATGTATCTGATTATAACGATACCAAATCCAATTGGCTACGTCTCGAACGTAGCCGAACTCCAATAATTCCGTTGACAATCGCCGTTTGTTTGGAGGCATGAGGGAATAAGTGGGGTTGTTGGTTGGCGGTACGAAGTGACATTGTGAAGCCTAATAACTGGGTAACTCCGAGGCAGCCGCCCTAGATTGGCCCTATTATGTTCAAGATTGTGTTACGGAAAACAGGTCTGCCGTTGACGTCTTAGCGAGCTATCGCAGCTTGACGTGCGTCGGGGCCCGAATTTCACTACCTATCTCGACTTTTCGGTAGTCGACGTTCTGAATGACAAACGCACGCTGTCGTAATCATCCCCTAATTACCGAGTTGGAGGATGTAATTATTTCGTTCTGCGTCCCTTTTAAGGGACGGTCCAGCAGGAGCGAAGATGTGACTTGTCACTTCCGACTTGTCATTTTGTGTAACTAGAAGAATCAGAAGAAACTTTTCTTCAATAGCTTCGAGTTGCTTCACTGGAAAAATGGGGAATTTCCGGTTAAATGAATTCCTGTTGATCGAACGCAACAAAATTACAACAAAAAAATTACGAAAAGCACTGCCGTGAAGGCAGGAGCTTTTGTAGGTGGATTCGCATTTTCCAGTTTTAGAAATCAATTGAAGGAATTTTCGACAGCTGTCAAAAATATTCTGAAACTTAGGCAAAACACCAGACTTCATGTCAGTGCTTCAGCTGATCAATTTTTTTTGGTTAATCCGCTAGAATTTTCTACGGTATGGTGATGCGATCTGGACAAAATTTTGCACGTAGTTTGAATACATTATTCCTCAGCTAGGTGCAAAATTTCATTTCAATCCGATCAGTAGTTTCGAAACTATCAGGAAAAAAATATTTTGAATGGCCATATTTACGGAACCCCTAGTCTAGGAACGTGATTGCGATATTCGTGATTCAAACCCACTCTGAAATTTTCAAGTTCCTAGGCCTTTCCGTTTAGAAGTTACCATTTTCTATGGTTTCTATGGTTCTGGTCATGTGATCTGGAGAAATGTAGCTTGAATATATGATTCTCCATTTAGGTACAAAATTTCGTGACGATCGAATCTGTAGTTTTGAAATTATCAAGATAACTAAATTTCAAACGACCATATTTACGGAACCCCTAGAATAATTTTGCTCATAGACGAACGTCATCACGACATTCCAGAACCTCACCTATCCTGAAAATTTCAAGTCCCTAGGCGTTTCCGTTCAAAAGTTACAATTTTCTATTATTTCTATGGTTCTGGTCATGCGATCTGGACAAAATTTTACATGTTGCTTGAACACCTCATTCTCCATTCAAGTGCAAAGTTTCATCCCGATCGAATCTGTAGTTTCGAAGTAATCAGGAGAACAAAGTTTTGAACATATTGTCGGAACCCCTGGTGGAATACTGCCCATTAACGAACTTAACCGAGGCATTTGGAATCTGAACCTACACTGAAAATTTCAAGTCTCTAGGTTGATCCGTTCGAGAGTTATCGTGCTTACGGACGGACGGACGGACAGACTCGAATTTTCCGACGGATTCGTCATCAGTGAGTCGAACATAGTCGATTGAGACCGTTTTCGGCTCAAAATTCGAAAAATACAGACATCGTGACGAAATGATATAGCCCTCGTGTAAGTAGTACGAGCGCTCAAAAAGACCGTTCTGAGAACAATCTCTACTTGCAATCTAACATGCCGATGCCGGTTTAAGTGACTTGAGTCCTATGAACAGGAAAAACGGTAAGTATAGCAGTGATCAGGTACTTTGTAACGGTTTAAGAGCCCCTCTTTTTGTTACGCCACTGTATCTTACAACGCAAGTCTGGATGCGTACAGTCCGAATCTGTCTTTACTCTCGGACATTTTGAGATTTGGGATTGATTGGACGACATCGATTTTGAGTTGAACTGAATGGTGGAATTGTTACTTCTAATCATTGAATATTTTATTGTTAAATATACATCCAGATTTTTCTCGGCGTGAAATTCTTTCAAGGTAAGCCTTTCCTATTATCCACTAAAATATTTTATGAAATAATTCACAGAGAGAGGAGAGAGGAGAAATTCTGTGCACGTTTCTCAGGTTAATGCTGTATCTGATTTCAAGTATCTATCCTATATTTTTCCTTTTTTTTCAGCTGACAATTGTATTTTTATTATTTCGAAGCTTTCTTCAGGTTGCAATTTATCTTTCCTGTGAATTTTAGTTCCTTTGGTGACATATTTAGACCTGAAGGAATGCTTGGAAAACGTTAACGGTTTTTAATGAATTTTGAATTATTCCCAGCTGGGATTTGAGATTTTCTTCCTCTGGGATTTGAGAATTTGTTCCCCTGAGATTGGGAAATTTAGTATCGCTTCCCTAAGGCTCACAACTTCGTATTCCGAGAGGGGGACATTTCCCTGGAATTGGATTGTTGGAAAATTATACCGTATCTGCAAATCACTGGTTCCGGTTGTTTTAGACCCTTGGAGCTGGGACACATGTTTTGAGTATTGAAGGACGACATTTTTTGGAGGAAATACCCACGAAGATCTGGGAGAAATAATTGGGTTAAGTAATACTAATGTTGTATAGATTCATCTCTTCAGAGGTCGATCTCAACTTGTTGTAAACAATTGTACATTCGGAGTTTTATTATAACTGTAAAACCTAATGGGAGTTTTTGATTCTGTCAGGAACTTTGAGATTGGAATTTCATTGCTTGTTGAAAGTGAATGCCTTTCGGTAAAACGAAGGGGGTTAACTTGACGTAACAACTTTTTATTTTAGAAGGAATATTTCCGCAAATTCCTGTATATCTAGTAAAATTTAATAGTTTGGTATAACCCAACAATATTTGTACGAATAACAGTATAAACACATTAAATTCAACAGGAATGTTTGGTATTCCTCATATAAATTCAGTTTATTCTACCGGAATAAATCTTGTTTAGCCAACAGTATTTTAATCTATGTTGTACCATACGGTTGAAGTTGTTTGGAATAAAATATCGGTTTCCGATGAAGGAACGAACATGATGAAACAGCGATTCGATTATCATCTCGATGATATCGAACGCACTGTTGCCGATTACGCATTTTTAATGCTAAATCCAGCATATTTTAGTCTCAGTCAGCATGTAAAATTCGAGTTCAGCATATTGCATGTTTTTATCATTTTTTAGGCTCCTTCCTAGAATTGAATATTTTCGATTTACGATTGATACTAACTCTTGAATAACTTTTCCTAGGAAATACAAAAAAAAAAGAAGAGACTTAGTAATGATAAAGGAACATAGTGTAGGAGGGAACAGGGAAATAGGGGTTTAACAGGAAAACAGAGGTTAAGGTCAGGTTAAATCAGATCAGACGAATGAAGAAAGATCGGATCTGTAGCAATCTGCACCGAAGATCCAACATTCACCGTACCACTCAACAGGGGGCGCCTCCGAATAGTAAAAACTCAAAAGATACTACCCAAAGGATTGAAAAGTGAAAGAAAAGGTTTGAGCACTTGTGGACAGTAATTCTGTAATCAAGTCGCTGATGAGTCCGGAATCAGGAAAAAAATTCTTCATATTAATTCTGGAGTCTCTCATTACAAATTTTCAACGAATATCTCTCTAATTCGTTGGAATAATTTGAAGATACTCTATAATGAAGAATGCCCAATTCAGTTTATTAAGGCAAATATTGGAGGAAACTAAAAATGCCAATAATCAATGAAGATAAATAGGCGAATGTGAAGAAGAACAAAGTTGAGAATAACTGTTATAACGATATTCCATTTGTGAAATGATTTCTACATATTTGTTTACGAGAAGAAGAAACGGGCTTTCCGACGGTACCCAAAACGTTCCCTATTTCAAATTCCTAACGTATGAAAATAACGTTCGGAAAAGGTCGAAAAACGCGAAAACGCAAAAAGTTGCCTTTTTCCTTTAAAATAGACTTCTGATCCGCGGCGTCTCGAGGGTCGAGGGCGGTCGAATTATCATCCCAAAGGACCAAAGGACTCCTTAAATGTAAATCCAGCACGACCCCACGCATGGTTTAAAAAAAATAAATTTTCCCCATTCCAAACACCTATTCGCGAAGTCACTCTTTATCTTTAGACAGAATGCCTTTCTACAGAAAATTCGTGTAAAATCTCAGGTTATAAGCTATAACTAACTTGTACTGTAATATATAAACGATAGTTCTTTAATTCAACGGAAAATTCCTGTTGAATCGATACTACAGTTCCGTTATAAGTTAAGTAATTCTTGGATCAGTTTCCAGTAATGAACACTAATCATTACTGGAAATTCTTGTAGAAACTGAGGTTTGAAGCTTGGAATACAACTATCCAGTTTGTTTATTAAACAGGAAATTCCTGTGAATAGTCACGCATATTTCGGTTTTCTTCACAGTATTATTTTCCTGTTGAAATGACAGACTGCAGTTTGGTTGCATCAACTAATTTAAATTTTGTTATAATTAGGGGAATTAAACGACCAGAATTATCACATAAAATCAACAAATATTCCTGCTGTAGCTTATAAATAGGCGGAATTTTCTGTAGAAGTAACCTTATTCCTGTTATATATCCTGGACAATTTCTTTGAGTGTTGAGATTTTTCGATGGGTTATGATATCGTCTCAATTTCCACAAAATAACCATGAACAATTCATGCTGAAGGCAATATCATGTTCTCAACTAATCAACGACGAGAACTCACTAATGAACACATTTTCTATATCGAGCTAATTGAAACATTATCAAACCGTATTGAATAATAAAGTCAGAGCACAACAGTAATTTCTGTATGAAGTTTTATGACGCTTTCATTCAGAATTGCCAGTTTGGACGTAGTCTTGATTACAAAATAAACAGCGTGATAGGAAATAGGTCACTAAGTAGCATATAATTACTGAAAAACAGAATTTAAAGAACCATTAACTGCGGACGGTGGAATATTACTGTCAAGACAAACAAAACTAATGGAAGAGTTGCTCGATATTATATATGGTTCTGATGGTCGTTAAAGCAGGAGGAAATTATTTTTTTGTTTCGCAAAATGGGAAACGTTATTGTTCATCCTTGATGGAGGGTCTTCAACGCCCCTTCTAAATATTGAAAAATACAAATCTGTATTTTCCGTTTCAATTCGATTTCCCTGCCTGTAATTAATGATTTCTGAGATCCGATTCCCCTAAAGATAATGTAGAATATGGCAGAAGGTAATAAAGCGAATTTGTACCCCGTTATTTTGAACTGGAATGATTTATTTATGTTATGATATATTACCGGCACATTAGGAGGCACACAATTTCTGGCAGTGAATTTCTAACGACCCCCTTCGGTCTAAATCGTCCATGAGGTAATTCTTCAAACCCTAATGTACGAAAGGATACTAAATAGCGGCCACAAAAAAGCTTTCACGTGGAAACAAATATATAATTTGGACTGAATGAACGATGCTATCTATGGAAGCGAAGTCAGATGCGTAAATTGGTGAAATTGGGGTGTTTAGAGCTGATTTCAGCCCAAATTGAATTGTTTTTCACTCAGAGTGAAAAATGGCCAAAGTATTTATATTTATGAATATATAATGACATAATCCTAACCCCATAATCCTCAGATGAGCCATTTATCTCATATTCATTTAGAACGTATATAACAATGTAACATTATGCAAGTTTGCAAAATGCATCTACGTATTTAGCACGTGTTCAACCTTCAGATTTATCTATTTCCTTTCTAGATAAGGCTAGGTTATAAATACCAATTTGAATAATTGTGCATCAATGAAAATTGTAGTTTGATCTTAACTGTATCATAGGTAGGTCGGATAATCATCCGTTGTAAATAAAGTTTTTCTTTTAAAAACTTGGTTTTCCTCTTTAAAAGTTCAATTATACAGGGCGTCCCAGGTTCGAGTACCTACTAGACGTTTCTTGAGAACCAGCCCTTTTATATCCGAAAATTTGTATTATGATATTGTTCGACTTTATTTAATGAGCTAAAATATTCTTGAAGCCTGAACACTTTCAGTTATACAGGGAGTGAAAATAAATTTCGCGAAAAATTTTTTCTTTTTTTATATCATCGATCATACAATTTTAAATACATTTCTATTCGAACCGTTGCATTCGTCAAAATAGTTTTCAAAATATAAAAAAAATTTAAAAACAAGGAGATATGCGTAGTCAGTATTATGTTCGTTATTCCTATTCTCAATATTCCAAGCATAAACTGTTTTTAGATATTCGAAATAGAAGAATGGCAAAAAATTGTGCATATCCTGAATTTTGTAAAACTCGTCACAGGGTGTTTCAAATATTTTGTCAAATATTGTGATCCGAATTTTCCCATAACTTTTGTTTCTTAAACTACACCCAATTTTTTTTATGATGCGTTGGATTCTGCGAAAGAAAATAATGATAGTGTTCAAGCACGGGATAATTTATCTTCTAAGAACACAAATTATTGTTATAAAACAGATTTTATGAATTCATCTCTACGTACGACATAAATTCAGAAAATCCTTAATAATTCAGGAATTATTCAATTTAGGAGCATAAACATCTGTGAACACTATGATTATTTTTCTTCGCAGAATCCAACGCAATCATAAAAAAAAGAGTTCTTATTTAAAAAACAAAAGTTATGGGAAACTTATGATCACAATTTTTTACGAAATATTTGGAACACCTGTGTCGAGTTTTCCAAAATTTAGGAGATGCACAGTATTCCGCCATTCTTCTAATTCAAAAATGTAAAAACAGTTTATGCTTGAAATATTAAGGATAGGCATAACGAACATTATACTCACTACGCATATTCCCGTTTTTTTCAGTTTTTTTTCGACATTTTGAAAACAATTTCGACGAATGCAGCGATTCGAACAGAAATATATATAAAATTGAATAATCGATTATATGAGAGACGAAAAAATGTAAAAAAAAATTTGTCGAGAAATTTATTTTCACTCCCTGTCTAACTGAAAGTGTTCAGGCTTCAAGCATATTTTAGCTCAGTAGATAAAGTCGAACAATATCATAATCCCAATTTTCAGTTTTCAAATAGCTCCTGTTCTAAAGAAACGTCTAGTAGGCACTCGAATTTGGGACAACTGTATATACAATATATATAGCGATAATTTAGGACCTTAAAAAATGGCAATCATCTCCCATAGATCAAACAGAAAGCTTCAGTCCTAAATAGATTTGAAAAAATTATGCAAAATAAATTATCGTGATTGATATATCTTCGATGGTCCTTGTTTTGTGATTAATGAGATTAATTTCTGAATAATGTCCACCTCAAAAGTTTTACAAAGCTCCAGGGATATTTTTTTAAGTTGGTACCACATATCAGAAGTTCCTTCAAACCAACAATCGGATCTGTATAGAACGCGAAGAAGCCAAGAAGGCCCCATTATCGAATTAATCTGATCATTAGCATTTTAATGAAGACAATTTAACGGTAACGAGTTTGATAGTTGGTACTCATGTTGGAAGTTGGTGAGGCGTGTAGAGAGAATAACGTCGCTGCAAGTGAGTTAATTGCCTTAATAGTGAGTAATTAGAAGATGCCCTGAGGGAGGCGCTTTGATTCACCTGCTTTCTCTCTATAAACAACGCTCCTTAAAGCCTTAGCCATGTTAATTAAATCCTGGGAGGATAATTTCGCGAGGCCTCTCGTTCCGTTCGGAACTTGGAAGTGGTTTGCGAGGAGAAGGAGGGGTGTGTATGTGAGAGGGTAAACGGGGCGAGGTTGGAGTAGTTGGGAGTTTGACTAACGTCTTCATGCATTGGGGTACGAATAATTTGCCATATTGTCTGATTGCTCAACTATCCTTTCATTAATGTCATATTTCGAAGGGATACATCGATAGATTTTTTTTTCGATTTTAAGATTCTACAGTAACCAAAATGTAAATTATCTCAGTTTCGTTCTCAAAAAGAATACTTCCGATAAAATTGCTTGGAAGTAGAAGATAAAATAATTGTTCATTCGTTTTTTTTCACGAAGAATTTTCTTAACATTTTTTTCAAGATTAAAGCTTTCTGTTCCTTCCATGGAGATGATTGTCCTTAATTGAGGTCCTGTAGGGGACTTCGAAAATTTGAAGTTCCAAAATCATTGAGATATTCGGTATCCGGCCAAATCACAAAAAAACGCATCCTAAGTTGAAAAACCCCTTTTGGTCAAAGAGCAACAAGTTTTGTTTTTCAAATTTAATTGTTTAGAAATGAGCCCTTCAGTATACAATCCTCTACCAATACTGAGATTTTTTCACACATGCTATATTGTTTGATTTTTGAAACTTTCCTCCCACTCTAAGGAAAAAATTACGAAAAGCACTGCCGTGAAGGCAGGAGCTTTTGAGCGCTCGTACATGCACCTTGTAGGTAGATTCGCATTTTCCAGTTTTAGAAACCAATTGAAGGAATTTTTGACAGCTGTCAAAGAAATTCTGAAACTTAGGCGAAACTCCAGACTTCATGTCGCTGCTTCAGCTGATCAATTTTGTTTCGATAATTCGCTAGAATTTTCTACGATATCTATGGTCTTGGTGATGCGGTCTGGACAACATTTTGCACGTACTTTGAATACATTATTCCTCAGCTAGATGCATAATTTCATTCCAATCCGATCAGTAGTTCCGAAACTATCTGGAAAAAAATATTTTGAACGGCCATATTTACGGAACCCCTAGTCTCATTTTGCTTATTGATGAACGTGACCGCGATGTTCGCGATCCAAACCCACCCTGAAAATTTCAAGTTCCTAGGCCTTTCCGTTCAAAAGTTACAATTTTCTATGGTTTCTATGGTTCTGGTCATGCGATCTGGACAAAATATTGCTTCAATATATCATTCTCGATTAAAATACAAAATTTCATCTCGATCGAATCCGAAGTTTCGAATTTATCGAGAAAACAAAATTTCAAACGACCGTATTTACGGAACCCCTTGTATAATGTTGCTCATAGATGAACGTGATCACGACATTCGAGATCCACACCTATCCTGAAAATTTCAAGTCCCTAGGCCTTTCCGTTCAAAAGTTACAATTTTCTATGGTTTCTATGGTTCTGGTCATGCGATCTAGACAAAATTTCGCATGTAGCTGAAACACCTCATTTTCCATCTGAGTGCAAAATTTCATCTCGATCGAATCTGTAGTTTTCAAGTAATCAGGGAAACAAAACTTTGAACGGCCATATTTACGGAACCCCTGGTGGAATTTGGCCCATTAACGAACTCAACCGAGGCATTCGGGATCTGAACCTACACTGAAAATTTCAAGTCTCTAGGTTGATCCGTTCGAGAGTTATCGTGCTGACGGACGGCCGGACGGACGGACGGACGGACGGACGGACGGCCGGACGGACAGACTCGAATTTTCCGACGGATTCGTCATCAGTGAGTCGAACATAGTCGATTGAGACCATTTTCGGCTCAAAATTCGAAAAATACAGACATCGTGACGAAATGATATAGCCCTCGTGTAAGTAGTACGAGCGCTCAAAAATATGTATATAAAAGTTCTATGTGTGTTTTTCGCCCCATTCATCTTCATCTCGCTGAATTTCCTCCCAATGTTTGTATTCCCCAATTCATTCCAGTACACTACCGTCCATTATTCCGTATCTCAGCACGCACAAAGGGTTCCTCAAGATAATCGAATCGTATGAAGAAAACGCAACACATAATTACCCCCTTTCATCCCCGTCTGCTTTCCACGTGACTTGACGGAAAGAATAATTATTATTCCATCATCGCGAATGGATGGTCCTTCGAGTATCTCTTCAACACTGCCACCTTTCGGTGAATACTCTCAAACACACCGGCCCCCTTAATCTAATGACCCTTTTTAAGTGATTTCTTTTCGGAGCACAATGGATTTTGTTGGGTCCATTATGTAACGAATGCGTCAGTTGTCGGAGGCTGTTAGAACGTATGGAAACCTTTCTAACACTGCCGGGGGTGGGGGTAAGGGTTGGATTGCGGCCAGTCAGGCGCGTAACCGGCGTATACCACTGGAGAAATCGGGTTTGGAAATTGTGAACTTTTGATTTATGCGTCAGGACCAGATTATGGGTTCGGGGATTGGGGTTTTCTTGTGGCTGCTAGGCAAGTTAGCAAAATTGTGGGAATTTTTTGAATTTTTTCATTTCCAGCTTAGCTTAGTCGTCGATTTTAGACGGATCTGAAAGACCTTTAGTTACAAATCTATTACTATTTTGGTGTAGGAATCTGTTTTGGTATTGAAGTTAATGTTCTTTTTGTGAAATAATTATGAAGATAAAAAAATTTTTTTGTATAGAGCTTATCCTACGTTTCTGGTGCAATTTTTTAAGCCATTATTGAGTTGTTGATCTTATCATTTGTTTCATAGATAAATTATAAGTTTATTTAGTAACAATGGTGTTTGCTTTTTTCATATACCGTCTTTCTTATAAGTATACAGGGTCTTTCACGAGGAACCTCACCCATATTTATACGGGAAACTACTGAATGTATTTTCATGAAATTCAGCACTTATAAGTATTTCACGATGCTGATGAAATCTAAAATATTTTCAAGGCATGAGCACCTCCGGTTTTTCCGGAAATGACGTCAACTTCCGTTTTTCAAATTGGAACACCATTTTTTTATTGCAGAAATAGATTCCTTAGAAAATTTCAAGTTATTTTGATGTAACATTTTTCAGTTTTGGTTGGAAAATTCTCTCTGAGCGGGAAAATTCGAAAAAAAAATCGAAAATAGAGCTCCGCTGAAACAAGAATAACTTCGAGGTTTTTGGATGGAAAATTTTCATTTTTGGGATTTTTCAAGATGTAAGATTGATGTATCCACTTTAAAAATCGAAATCGCGATTCATGATACAGGGGGTGAAAAATCGCTTTCAAAGTTAGGGATGACAAAATCGTGAAAAATCAATTTTTTCAAATTAGAACCCCATTTTTTTATGGCAGATATTGAATCTACGTTAAAAAATAATGTTCCTGAAAATTTCATCTTTTTGGCGTGAAGGGAAAAGAAATAGCTGAAAATTCAAGACGAAAAACAGTTTTTTGTGAATAACTCAGAAAATATCCATTTTAAGGCAAGGGTGTGATGCATACACTCACATTATTTTTTAACGTATATTCAATATCTGCCATAAAAAAATGGGGTTCTAATTTGAAAAAATTGATTTTTCACGATTTTGTCATCCCTAACTTTGAAAGCGATTTTTTCACCCCCTGTATCATGAATCGCGATTTCGATTTTTAAAGTGGATACATCAATCTTACATCTTGAAAAATCCCAAAAATGAAAATTTTCCATCCAAAAACCTCGAAGTTATTCTTGCTTCAGCGGAGCTCTATTTTCGATTTTTTTTCGAATTTTCCAGCTCAGAGAGAATTTTCCAACCAAAACTGAAAAATGTTACATCAAAATAACTTGAAATTTTCTAAGGAATCTATTTCTGCAATAAAAAAATGGTGTTCTAATTTGAAAGACGGAAGTTGACGTCATTTCCGGAAAAACCGGAGGTGCTCATGCCTTGAAAATATTTTAGATTTCATCAGCATCGTGAAATACTCATAAGTGCTGAATTTCATGAAAATACGTTCAGTAGTTTCCCGTATAAATATGGGTGAGGTTCCTCGTGAAAGACCCTGTATATCAAAACCATCGATTCGGTGGACGCTTCGGCTGATTATTTTTGAGCGCTCGTACTTTCGTCACGATGTCTGTATTTTTCGAATTTTGAGCCGAAAATGGTCTCAATCGACTATGTTCGACTCACTGATGACGAATCCGTCGGAAAATTCGAGTCTGTCCGTCCGTCCGGCCGTAAGCACGATAACTCTCGAACGGAACAACCTAGAGACTTGAAATTTTCAGTGTAGGTTCAGATCTAATGCCTCGGTTAAGTTCGTTAATGGGCAGAATTCCACGAGGGGTTCCGTGAATATGGCAGTTCAAAGTTTTGTTCCTCTGATTACTTGAAAACTACAGATCTGATCGAGATGAAATTTTGCACTCGAATGGAGAATAAGGTGTTCAAGCTACATGTGAAATTTTGTCCAGATCGCATGACCAGAACCATAGAAACCATAGAAAATTGTAACTTTTGAACGAAACCGCCTAGGGACTTGAAATTTTCAAGATAGGTGTGGATCTCGAATGTCGTGATCACATTCATCTATGAGCAAAATTATACTAGGGGGTTCCGTAAATATGGTCGTTTGAAATTTTGTTTTCTCGATAATTTCGAAACTACGGATTCGATCGAGATGAAATTTCGTATTTTAATCGAGAATGATATATTGAAGCAATATTTTGTCTAGATCGCATCACCAAGACCATAGATACCGTAGAAAATTCTAGCGAATTATCGAAAAAAAATTGGTCACCTAAAGCACTGACATGAAGTCTGGAGTTTCGCCTAAGTTTCAGAATTTTTTTGACAGCTGTCGACAATTCCTTCAATTGGTTTCTAAAACTGGAAAATGCGAATCTACCTAAAAGGTGGATGAATGAGCGCTCAAGAGCTCCTGACTTCACGGCAGTGCTTTTCGTAATTTTTATTCAAATCATCTGGCCCATTTGAGGGGTTTATATTATTAGTAATTTGATAAATCAAATTTAATCTTGTTTCCTCCTTTTTGACACGCTCCAGCTTCGCATGAGTATCAAAAATTTTGAAAGATATTCATCATCAAACACTACATTGGAAATATTCTACATAAATTGATAGAAAAAAGTGGCAAAAAAAGGCAAACGTTACTAACAAATCAAACTAAAAACACTACGGAAAAGTGGAAACCAAACCGCATGAAGTGCGAAAGAACGATCGAACAAAAATTTCGAAGACAGACTCCGGTTTAGCGGCATGCCTCGGAACCATTTTTACAGGCGCTTCTTCTTTTATTCCTACGATAGAATGACCTCGATTCTCGTTTGATGTAGACAAGGAAGCGTGTTAGGTCCTAACCTAAGAGGTTAGTAAGAGGAAGTAAGATGGATACACAGGAATCGTGAGATATGGAGCCAGGACCGTATTTAATTGTTGCATACCATCACAAACTGTTTAGGGACATCCTTCTACGAGCAAATGAAAAACTCCAAATGGACCAAAAATTCGGACGCCAGCGAATCGAATCATTCCTCGCGGAATGCAAAATTCCCGACGCAGTCGACGCCGCCGGCGTCCCTCTAATAACCGGTTCGTATGGCCGTCGGTAATAGCCTCTATTAAGAGGAAGACTGCGGCGGGGTGCCACCAGTCTCGCTAATAAATTGGCAGCTACACACATCAACGTCAGCCGGTCCTTTTTGTCGTAGGCGGCTAATAAGCATTGTGACGTGTAATTTGCACCGCCACGTGACCGGCACGAGACAGCCGACGCCGTCCGCGATTGTCCTCAGTAGTTACTGTATACAGGAGTTGTTTGGCGTCTGTTTGGTTGTACGCTGATTCCCACAATTGGGACCCGTGACTCTGTGGGATGGGAGAAGGGGGGTATTTAATTTCGATGATTAACTTCTTTGCCGACAGCGGAGGTCCTTCGGATTTGCTGGAGGAGACACTGACTGATTTGACCAACGCGGATCTTTGTTGTTTTATCTCTGATGGTTTCAAGCTTTTATTAAACTCTCTTTTTTTCCTCACATTACTCCTCTGAAAGTCGTATAATTTGAGGGTACTCCGTACTCCTACAATCTAAAGGGTACCATACACTACGACTTCTATTCACATAATATAAAACATAGAGTAGTATACTCCGTTCAAGAATTATTGACATCTTGGTAGTCTGTGGAAAATCGAATTTAAGTTGGTAACAGGCTATTCAGTAATATTTTGGGTTGCTGAATTCAGGTTGGTATAGGAATAACACTAACATAACCTATAGGGACCTTGCTTTGATGATTTTATCGAAATATTGGTGAATAATTATAAAAATTAGCTCTGAATTTGAGTATTCTTGTCTTGTGCTATTGAAATGGCTGGAATTGACCAGAACACATCGCGCCTTACAACAAGAGAACGCCATGCAGTTTGTCGTGTAACTTCGAGTTTTTCAAAGATTCGGCATATATTTCCGCTAGCATTAATCGAGTTTTGCTAGTGTTTCAGATAAACTGTTATTCACCTACTCAAAGTGTATCCTGATTGATCAATGTCTCTTAAATTTTCAGATTTCTCCAAGCACTGTCCGTAGAATATCAGCAAGTTATTAAAGCCTGGAATTAGCAGTGGAAGAAAAACTGTGCTACATGAATATTCCTCCCATAATGTTACTCATAGATGAACGTGATCACGACACTCGAGTTACAATTTTCTATGGTTTCTATGGTTCTGGTCATGCGATCTGGAAAAAATTTCACATGAGGCCTGAAAACCTCATTTTCCATGTGAGTACAAAATTTCATCTCGATCAAATCTGTAGTTTTCAAGTAATCAGGAGAACAAAATTTTGAACGGCCATATTTACGGAACCCCAAGTGGAATTGTGCCCATTAACGAACTCAACCGAGGCATTTGGGATCTGAACCTACACTGAAAATTTCAAGTCTCTAGGTTGATCCGTTCGAGAGTTATCGTGCTTACGGACGGCCGGACGGACAGACTCAAATTTTCCGACGGGTTCGTCATCAATGAGTCGAACATAGTCGATTGAGACCATTTTCGGCTCAAAATTCGAAAAATACAGACAAAAACAATGAATATATCAGATCAGATATCCTTTTTGAACTGGCCAAAGAGCACCTTAATTTCAATCGATCAAAGTCAACATAATATTATATCATAAAAAAAATTTGGATACAAATACAAAAAAGTTGATTGAAAGAAAATTCACATTGGTAAACAGAAAAATATAATAAATAGAGTACGATTTTCTGGTTAATACCGAGAATACATGGAACAAAACGTAAAATTCATTTATCTCGATGAAACTTGGATATTCGAAAACTGTATTCAAATTCTTCAGTGGACACTAGAAAGGAATCCAGAAGTTATGCCGAGTATATTCAAGGGTAAAGGCAGAAGGTACACTATTTTGAATGCTGGAACAATTTATGGATTATTACCTGGATGTGATCTGATAAGGATTACCATAAAACTATGAATGGTGAATTATTTCATAAATGGGTTATCGAAAAATTGGAACCTTCCCTGCAAAAGGATGCCCATAAATAGGATTATGTCAGCTTATTCAATAGACACATCCAAATCTCTACACTCATACGTGGAAACAAAGTTTTCAATGAGATTTTTATCTTTGCTCTTGTATCATTCGTAGATCATTTAAGTTTATTTATTATACTTATACTGTATGGTAGCCTATTCACATTCCCTCTGCTAATACTGACATTGAACACATGCTATATTGTTCACAATTCAAAAGTATATTTAATAATTGTAAAATTGCTCATCAATTATAATATTTTCAATAATTCATGGACAGTTTAAATGAATAAAAATTGACTTTCTTAAAGTATTCAACACCGAGCACTAAATAATCCACAAATTGGTTCATATATTGATAGTTACAGTACAAATTTCATGTCAAAATTCTTCATGTACTTCATAGATTCCCAATTTTTGTTTCTCTCTTATTTCTTAATACACAGGTTCCTAAATTGTAGGTTCAAATGAAGAGGGGATATTCCTTAAGTAATTTGAAGAAAAAAAAGTCTCATAAACATGGGATCGCAAACGTTTCGTTTTCGAATTTTTTTCAAGTTTTTTTCTCATAGTATCCACACTTCACAAGATATTCAACTGAAATTTGGCATAGATATTACAATTGAGAGTTTACACCTTGTGACATGCCAATTTCGATAGCAAATCTACAGGGTGATATTTTTTCTGGAAAACTGTCCGCTGTTTTCCTCCAGAACTTTTTTTTGGTGGGCTACTGTTAATTTGAAAAACTATGAAGAGTAGCTTTGTTGTTATACCAAACTTTATGGTCTCTTGTAGTTTCTTCGTATCTGCTACCGATTTCGAGAAAAAAATTTTGAACGATTCCCTCGAAATCCTCAGAAAAATCCAAATTGTCATAAAAATTCACCCTGTATATTTGCTATCGAAATTGGCATGTCACATGGTGTGAACTGTCAATTGTAATGTCTGCCAAATTTCAGTTGAATATCTTGTGAAGTGTAGATACTATGAGAAAAAAACTTTAACACCCTGTATCTCGAAAACGGAGCGTTTGCGATCCCATGTTTACGGGACTTTTTTTCTCAAAATTACTGAAGCAATCTCCCCTTTTCGTTTGTACCTCCAATTCAGGAACACCCTGTATATAACTTTTTTTCCAATCCATTCACTTGGCCCCGTGCTTGCAAAGTATCAAACATTTTTTTCTATTTGTTGCACCACTTTAGCTACCTGCTAGAATTCCATTAATTATCCTTCTTGAATCCTGACATAAAATGGTACTCTTATAGTTATATGGTTGGAATTTTGCAAGATTTCCAAAACCAATAAAGATTGCATGGTCTTGAGTGAAAATAAATATTTATTTTGATGATCTTCAATTTTCCATGGTTGACTTTTATATGAACGATATCTCAACTCAACGACTCGTTTGAAAGTTCAGATAATTTCATATGAAAGCATTCCACGATATTTCAAACCTGAATTCCCATGTTTGAATTGCAGTCGGAATATTCCGGCTTAATTATTCGATAATTCGTATTCTGAACACTTTTCAAGGTTATATTTATGTTTCATGTTTTATTTCTATGATGAAACTGAACAGTTACTTTTTGTAACCAGAAATAAAGGGCTCAAGGCCTGCTTCGATGTCAATAATTCTTAAATGAAGTATAGTGTAGAATTCCGAAGACATGTTTCTTGTTTCTTCTTCCATCATGGGAAACCGTTCCGGGAAAACATCGAGCGATACCCCGCACCGCATTATCCAATTTCGTCTCATTACCCGACGAACGGAACGGGCAAAGAGAGGGGAACAAGGACGATAAACGTGTTTTCTTGAAGCGAAAAACCCAAGTAGATAAATTGCCAGCGTGAAATTGAGTGTGATAAGTGTAGTTTTAGGAATTTCGGAACTCAATATGTTCGGCGTGCCGAAAGAGCGGCGCGCATCAGTATGGATACACATCACCCCATCACATCATTTGTCTTCAGAAAAACTCGTTCCATTTTCCTCCACAAACGAATTTTCCGGATGGCCGCCCGACGCCTGCTGCCATTCCCACAGTTATCGAGGAGAACCGCGAAGGAAAGGGGCGCAGGACCGGAACAGGGGGATTTCGTTCAGAAATTTTATTTTTATTTCAGCTCTGAATTTTGAGCCCTCGAAATTGATAGATTGAACCCACGCAAGTGATTTTACCGTAGTAAATAGTTTATATTCTTCATGTTTCAGTTAGTGTAGAAATGTAGATAGAAAAAACAAGGTGATATAGAAAGTTAAACTATAGAAAAAATTAATCTTGGTGAGAAGCTTTTTGACGAGAAAAGTCAATGGACTCTATCAACATTGTTTCTGATACGTGTGCAAAACTTTGTTCATGTGGGAGTTGATGTCATGGATTTGTAGGGTGTCCAAAGTTTCCCACCCCTAAAATTAACATAATTTATTGAATTATCCCAGATTAAGAGAACTGTATGCATTGACCAGCCTCTACAAAATTGTAAATAAACCAATTTAAAATTAATCAAAATCAACAAATGTATATGGAAAAATTTCGAGATAATAAGCCATATTATTCTTCGTTTTATCAGATAGAGGACAATTCTTTTCTTCATAATTACTGATGGACAACATGAAATATTTTTTGGTTATCAAAAAATTATAGTCGATATAATATAAATAATTACATTTCAGATTATTCATAAACTTAATAAGAAGTCTCTATCAATATTTCATTGATGTCAACAATAAAACAAATATTTTATTACATCCAATGGAATTCTGTACACTATTGGCTATGTGCAATAAATTACTCTCCTTCTTACTTGATTATGTTGGTCATATTGTACATTGTTAATCGAGATCAACTTTAAATTTTGAATTAATTAATTTTTACTCAAAATAGCTGAATGTGTTCGAAAAAATAATAACCCTAATAAAATACCGTTGAAAAACGGCATTTCATCAGGGTTCTTTGTTGGTATTATTGGAACTTTGTTCTTCAATTTTTATGGGAGAGCGGAAAAACATGCGACCCAGTAGACACAAAATTCTCAAAAGCAATAAAAATTAATAATTTTCACCGACTTAAAGCCCATGAAAGAAAGTAATCTATTGAGACTCGATAAGAATATTTTCGAGATTGAAGTAAAATAAATGAAAAAAAGAAAGGTATTATTTCAATATAACCCAAATGAATACAGAAAAATAAATGATTCAATAAAAAAAATGTCAGAAAATCGTCAGAAGCTTTGATCTGCTTCATTAATTTTCGAAATAATTGCCTAATACAAATAGCTATTTTACAGGATTTTCCAAATTTTTTCCATAGAATAAATCTTCGTTGAATAGATCATTTATAAAAAAAATTGGAGGAAATCTCAAAGGGTGTATTCATACTAGAAAAGTGTTTCAACACACTTCCAACTGATGCTGATGCAACTTTAATCTTCATTTTCTTATGGGAGAGACGGTAAAACATGCGACATGAGAATAAAAAATTCTCAAAAACAAAAAAAATTGATAATTTTCACCGACTTAAAGCCCATAAAGAAAGTAATCTATTGAGACTCGATATGGAAAGAATATTTTCAAGGTTGAAGTGAAAGAAATGAAAATGGAAAAGTAGTATTTCAATATGAACCAAATGAAAACAGAGAAATAAATGATTCAGCAAAAAAAAATTCAGGAAATTATCGAAAGCTTTCATCTACTTCATTAATTTCCGAAATGAATGGGCAAAAGGAAAGGTTATATGTATTTTGCGGAAGTAGAGTGCCATTTCCTCCCTAATTCAAATAGCTATTCTACAGAATTTTTCAAACCTTTTCTATACTTTGCAGAACAAATCTTCGTTAAATACATGATACATAAAAAAAAATTGGAGGAAATCTCAAAGGAAAGGGTGTATTCATACTAAAAACGTGTTTCAACACAATTCGACATGATGGTGATGCAACTTTGATCTTCATGTTTTATGGGAGAGATGTTAAAACATGAGACATCCAGTAGAAAAAAAATTCTCAAAAACAATAAAAATTGATAATTTTCACTGACTGAAAGCCCATAAAGAAAGTAATCTATTGAGACTCGATATGGAAAGAAGATTTTCAAGGTCGAAGTGAAAGAAATGAAGAATAGAAAAGTATTATTTCAATATGAACCAAATACAAACAGAAAAATAAATGATTCAACAAAAAAAAATCAGGAAATTATCGAAAGCTTTCATCTACTCCATTAATTTCCGAAATGAATGGGCAAAAGGAATGATTATATGTATTTTGCGGAAGTAGAGTGCCATTTCCTCCCTAATTGAAATAGCTATTCTACAGAATTTTTCAAACTTTTTCTATAATTTGCAGAACAAATCTTCGTTAAATACATGATACATAAAAAAAATTGGAGGAAATCTCAAAGGAAAGGGTGTATTCATACTAGAAACGTGTTTCAACACAATTCGACATGATGGTGATGCAACTGTTATCTCCATGTTTTATGGGAGAGACGGTAAAACATACGACACCCAGTAGAAAAAAAAATTCTCAAAAACAACAAAAATTGATCATTTTCACCGACTGAAAGCCCATAAAGAAAGTGAGAGACTCGATATGGAAAGAACATTTTCAAGGTTGAAGTGAAAGAAATGAAAAATAGAAAAGTATTATTTCAATACGAACCAAATGAAAACAAAAAAATAAATAATTTAGCAAAAAAAAATTCAGGAAATTATCGAAAGCTTTCATCTACTTTATTGATTTCCGAAATGAATGGGCAAAAGGAAAGGTTATATGTATTTTGCGGAAGTAGATTGCCATTTCCTCCCTAATTCAAATAGCTACTCTACAGAATTTTTCAAGCTTTTCCTATAATTTGCAGAACAAATCTTCGTTGAATACATGATACATAAAAAAAATTGGAGGAAATCTCGAAGGAAAGGGAGTTTTCATACTAGAAACGTTGTTTCATCACAATTCGACATAATGGTGATGCAACTTTGATCTTCATGTTTTATGGGAGAGACGGTAAAACATGCGACACCCAGTAGAAAAAAAAATTCTCAAAAACAATAAAAATTGATAATTTTCACCGACTGAAAGCCCATGAAAGAAAGTAACCTATTGAGACTCGATATGGAAAGAAGATTTTCAAGGTCGAAGTGAAAGAAATGAAGAATAGAAAAGTATTATTTCAATATGAACCAAATACAAACAGAAAAATAAATGATTCAACAAAAAAAAATCAGGAAATTATCGAAAGCTTTCATCTACTTCATTAATTTCCGAAATGAATGGGCAAAAGGAATGATTATATGTATTTTGCGGAAGTAGGGTGCCATTTCCTTCCTAATTCAAATAGCTATTCTACAGAATTTTTCAAACTTTTTCTATAATTTGCAGAACAAATCTTCGTTAAATACATGATACATAAAAAAAAATTGGAGGAAATCTCAAAGGAAAGGGTGTATTCATACTACAAAAGTGTTCAACATACTTCGAACTGATGCTGATGCAACTTTGTTCTTCATTTTTTTATGGGAGAGCGGTAAAACATACGACACCAAATAGAAAAAAAAAATTCTCAAAAACAACAAAAATTGATAATTTTCAACGACTGAAAGCCCATGAAAGAAAGTAATCTATTGAGACTCGATATGGAAAGAATCTTTTGAAGACTAAAGTAAAAATAATGAAAAATAGAATATTATTATTTCAATATAAACCAAATGAATACAGAAAAATAAAAGATTCAATAAAAAAAAATTCAGAGAATTATTAGAAGCTTTCATCTGCTTCATTAATATTCGAAATAAGTGGGCAAAAAAAAATTATATGTATTTTACGGAAGAAGAGTGCCACTTCCTCCCTTAGGGTGGAAAATGGCACTTCCATGTCTAATTCAAATAACTATTCTACAGAATTTTTCAAACTTCCTCCATAGTTTGCAGAACAAATCTTCAAACACATAATACATAATAAAGAAATTGGAGGAAATCTCAAAGGTGCATACTAGAAAAGTGTTTCAACAGACTTCAAACTAATGCCGATGCAGCAACTCTCAATTGATCTGAAAATTCTTGCAATTTTCCATCGTATCGGCCGACCTGTTTCTCATTCCGGCCCTGTCCCCCCAGTCAAGAATCGCATCCCTCTGAGCCAGATCTTTTATTGCTTTTTACCGGGTATTTCCTTTCCCGCTTACCGGTTTATTTTGCGTGGAGATCGACACAAATGCATGTTTTATGCGATTTCACAATTTTCATCCACAACTTACAGCCCGGAGAAAACAAATTTCCCACCTTACCGAGTCAATTTTCCTCTTCGAATTAGTTTGCGGCGCGGGGCAACTGTTTACCTTCAATTTACTGGCGAGGGCGTGCCACGCATTATTTTGAATATATCAGGAGGGCCGAACAAAGGCAAGGCTGTGTTAATCGGGATCAAATTTGAAAATGAGTGGGAAAACGCAGTGTATACATATCAGACAATAACAGTTTTTCATATCCACTTCACTCAGTACTAATTAGTAATTTTATATTCAATATTGTGAACTGTCGAGTCGCCAAAGGCGACTCGATTACTCGTCTCTGACGCAGTACGCCACAATACCTTGTCGGTGACGCGAAATCCGAACTTTCCCCCCTAACAAAACTGTCCAACCCGTCTATAGAAGTTTTCACTTCAAAAACTCCTACGAGTTGAAGAAGATAACCATAATTCTCGAACAAATTCAATTTCACGTCGTACAATAGACCCGGTAAAACCCCCAAACGCTATCAACTACACCTAATTCCAGTATAAGCTTTTCTATCCATAGAAAAAGCATCTTGCAACACCTTGTATTAATTGAATTAAAAGGGCGGCAGTTCCTCACAGAACCTCGACAAAGGCGACATGTCGGATGTTGAATCTCCTTCTTAGTACGTCTGAATGCAGCCGAAAGGCTTCGGTCCACCTTTAAAACATCTCAACTTACCCCCGTATCGTATTTCCCGTCATTGAGCCAGGTATTTTGAAGAATTAATACGAGGGGGGCTTATATTGAAATTTTTATGTCGTAGAGTGGGATCTGTTCTCTTATGTGAAGGGAAATATTCACATTAATAATTCATAGATTACCTACGTAGGAATCATCTCGATCAGAAAGGAAGCTTCATTTCAAAAACTTCCATCAACGAACCCATTAATGACCCAATACCCACAAAAATTACTTTTAGGGTACTTTCCCCTAGAGCATCATTCACCGTGTAAAACATATTGTCCACGAGAAGAATATGTCATCAAGTGCAAAATGCAGCAACCTCAACACCCCAACACTCGCATACATCATAAAAGTCATGTGTTTGCTCCCATAAGGCTCCTAATGTTGATCGCTTGCTCCCTAGATAAACGCCGTAAAATTCGATATGAGCAGTTATGGGCTCATTGTCTACGGTTAATCAAGTTCGCAAATCCCCTGCGACATTCAACCCCCCCCCGAAACAGGGTAGAGCATAAAAACGAGGAGCAAGTAGTATTTGTATCGTTCGTTCAAGACGTTCTTAATCCCTTTGAGGGGATCATGGTCGGTCTTAACGTTTTCCGTTATACAGGGTGTCGGTTGAAGACATGCATTTTTTCGATTGTGATATTTTTCTTCAAATGAATGATAAGATCAACAATTTAATAAGGACTTAGAACATTGCACAAAAAACGTTAGATAAACAAAAACAAATTTGTTCTCTTAATGAATATTGCCCAAAAAAAACATAAACTGCAATACCAAAACAGATTCCTACACATAAATATTATTTGAATATACAGGGTCTTTCACGAGGAACCTCACCCATATTTATACGGGAAACTACTGAACGTATTTTCATGAAATTCAGCACTTATAAGTATTTCACGATGCTGATGAAATCTAAAATATTTTCAAGGCATGAGCACCTCCGGTTTTTCCGGAAATGACGTCAACTTCCGTTTTTCAAATTAGAACACCATTTTTTTATTGCAGAAATAGATTCCTTAGAAAATTTCAAGTTATTTTGATGTAACATTTTTCAGTTTTGGTTGGAAAATTCTCTCTGAGCGGGAAAATTCGAAAAAAAAATCGAAAATAGAGCTCCGCTGAAACAAGAATAACTTCGTGGTTTTTGGATGGAAAATTTTCATTTTTGTGATTTTTCAAGATGTAAGATTGATGTATCCACTTTAAAAATCGAAATCGCGATTCATGATACAGGGGGTGAAAAAAGCGCTTTCAAAGTTAGGGATGACAAAATCGTGAAAAATCAATTTTTTCAAATTAGAACCCCATTTTTTTATGGCAGATATTGAATCTACGTTAAAAAATAATGTGAGTGTATGCATCACACCCTTGCCCTAAAATGGATATTTTCTGAGTTATTCACAAAAAACTGTTTTTCGTCTTGAATTTTCAGCTATTTCTTTTCCCTTCACGCCAAAAAGATGAAATTTTCAGGAACTGTTACTTAAACCATGTTTTAGATTTAACTACCCTAATATGCGAGAGAAAAAAGTTACAGGTTGTTCCTAAATAGATGGCGAATTTGGATTCGAATTTGTATCGGAAACCTCTTTATTTCAACTAATCGGCCATCGGTTTTTTTCTCCAGTGATAAATAAATAATTCCTTATGAACCATATGCAAAAACTTACCATGTTTTACATTCTTTTTTTTTAATGATAGATATCATTAATTACATCTGCCAAATTCCTCTTTATTCAGTAGCATTTTGTGTTTACTATTAATTTGGTGATAATTCGTATTAAGTTATAAAATCGATCACTATGCCTAATTTTACCAATGAAGATTATTTAAATCTCATTCTACTTCATGGAGAATGTAATAAAGTTGTAGATAGAACGATTCGACTGTTCATTGAGAGGTTTCCTGACCGACCCAGACCAACGAGAGATACCATTAACAGAACCATGACAAACTTGAGAACTGTCGGATATTTCGTTAAGAAAACTATATACAGAGAAAAAAGTGTAGTAGAAGATGAGAACAACGAAATTACAGTTCTTGCATATTTTCGTGTGAATCCTCAAAATTCTCTCAAAGATGCCGAGATTGATCTGGGATTATCTCAATCGAGTGTTTGGAGAATATTAAAAAAACATAAAATGCACCCATATAAATTCAATAGGGTACAGCATTTGAAGGAAACTGATTTCGTCAGGAGAACAGAGTTTTGCGAAGCTATGATGATTCGATTTCAAGAGAATGAAAACTTTTTGGACTGTATAATTTGGACAGATGAATCTAAATTCAGAAAGAATGGTTCTTTCAATAGGCATAACAGTCATTATTGGGATGAAGAGAACAACCACCACTTCAGACAATGGAACTTTCAAGAGACCTGGAGTTTCAATGTTTTTTGCGCCATCAAAAATAATGCAATTCTTGATGTTCACATTTATGATGAGACTTTAACTGGTAAGATAGAACACTACACATGTTTGCATTATTTAAAGAATGTTCTCCCTTAGGAGATAGATATTCTGACATATTGACTCAAATAATTGAGCCGCTAGTACAGAACCATAATGACTTATTGTATCAACAAGATGGCGCGCCTCCACACAATTCACTCAATGTGTCAAATATCCTCTACAGGCTATTTGAAGATCGATGGTTGGCGAACAATGGTCCACATCTTTGGCCACCACGTTCTCCCGATTTAACTCCTTTAGACTATTATGTTTGGGGTAGGATAAAAAATATTGTCTACTCAACTCCCCTGACTGATAAAGAGGACTGCATAGAACGAGTCAGAAATGCGTTCAGGTTTGTTTAGATTTTTAGATTCATAGTTTTGAAACTCAATTTGGTGTTTAAACACTTTTGCAGATCTCTTCCTCCCGATGAAATAAGAAGAGCAACGCACGAAGCATTCCTGAGACTTATAAATAAATGTCTAGAAATTAACGGTCAAAACTTTGAGCATCTTCTCTAGTTATAACTGCGAGAGTTTGCCATGGTTCTCCTAATAGTAACTTGAAGTCGGTTTCAAGAAGGGGTGAAAAATCTACAGCATGGTTCGAATAACAGTTCCTGAAAATTTCATCTTTTTGGCGTGAAGGGAAAAGAAATAGCTGAAAATTCAAGACGAAAAACAGTTTTTTGTGAATAACTCAGAAAATATCCATTTTAGGGCAAGGGTGTGATGCATACACTCACATTATTTTTTAACGTAGATTCAATATCTGCCATAAAAAAATGGGGTTCTAATTTGAAAAAATTGATTTTTCACGATTTTGTCATCCCTAACTTTGAAAGCGATTTTTTCACCCCCTGTATCATGAATCGCAATTTCGATTTTTAAAGTGGATACATCAATCTTACATCTTGAAAAATCCCAAAAATGAAAATTTTCCATCCAAAAACCTCGAAGTTATTCTTGTTTCAGCGGAGCTCTATTTTCGATTTTTTTTTCGAATTTTCCCGCTCAGAGAGAATTTTCCTACCAAAACTGAAAAATGTTACATCAAAATATCTTGAAATTTTCTAAGGAATCTATTTCTGCAATAAAAAAATGGTGTTCTAATTTGAAAAACGGAAGTTGACGTCATTTCCGGAAAAACCGGAGGTGCTCATGCCTTGAAAATATTTTAGATTTCATCAGCATCGTGAAATACTTATAAGTGCTGAATTTCATGAAAATACGTTCAGTAGTTTCCCGTATAAATATGGGTGAGGTTCCTCGTGAAAGACCCTGTATAAGACATAAATGAGAACCAGTAACTGCACAAAAAGAAATAGTATTCTGATTTTCAGTACTGGAAATTTTAGGGCGAAGCTTCGGCTTAAACCGAATAATCGAAAAATAGGCCGAAGCGATCGGATAGGATCATAACACCAGAAAAATCAAAATGTAATTATTCCTTTCAGCATCTCACAAACTGATCGCCAGAACCTGCTGATGTCTTTACTTATGGGGCATCGATGAAATGAGTTAAAAAAATTCAGTTTCACAGCTGTTTCACTTGAGAAGAAATTTGAATTTTCCAGTTTCCTGATCGATTTTGGATTCAAGAGTAGTGAAAAAGTTGATACATCTGAACTAAATGAAGTTTTCAATATTTACCTTATGCATGAAATCGGCCGTTTCACGAGAAATAGAGTAACTTTTTTTTCAATTTCCGATATCTTCGATTTGCCCAAATCGATCGATTCAAAACAAGTGTAGTGAAAAAGTCGCTACATCTCAACTGAATGAATTTTTCAATATTCAGCGAATGCATGGAATCGGCTGTTTCGCGAGAAATGGAGTAACTTTTTCTTCATCTTCCAATTTCTTTTTGAGATCATAATTCCATTCATTTTTATTCCGAACGAGATTCCAGTTGGAGTTTATTAGGGCGAAAATCGTCCAAAGAAGTGATATGGTGTGAAAAATAGAGGTAAGAAATGAGTTCCTTGCCTCAAAATATGTTTTTGAGCGCTCGTACTACTTACACGAGGGCTATATCATTTCGTCACGATGTCTGTATTTTTCGAATTTTGAGCCGAAAATGGTCTCAAACGACTATGTTCGACTCACTGATGACGAATCCTTCGAAAAATTCGAGTCTGTCCGTCCGGCCGTCCGTAAGCACGATAACTCTCGAACGGATCAACCTAGAGACTTGAAATTTTCAGTGTAGGTTCAGATCCCAAATGCCTCGGTTAAGTTCGTTAATGGGCAGAATTCCATCAGGGGTTCCGTAAATAGGGCCGTTCAAAATTTTGTTCTCCTGATTACTTCAAAACTACAAATTCGATCAAGATGAAACTTTGCACTCGAATGGAAAATGAGGTGTTCAAGCTACGTGTGAAATTTTGTCCAGATCGCATGACCAGAACCATAGAAACCATAGAAAATTGTAACTTTTGAACGGAAACGCCTAGGGACTTGAAATTTTCAGGATAGGTGAGGTTCTGGAATTTCGTGATGACTTTCATCTATGAGCAGAATGATACTAGGGGTTCCGTAAATATGGTCGTTTGAAATTTAGTTTTCTTGATAATTTCAAAACTACAGATTCGATCGTCACGAAATTTTGTATTTAAATGGATATATACAAGATACATTTTGTCCAGATCGCTAGACCAGAACCATAGAAACCATAGAAAATCATAACTTTCGAACGGAAAGGCCTAGGGACTTGAAATTTTCAGGATAGGTGTGGATCTCGATTGTCGTGATCAGTTTCATCTATGAGCAAAATTATACTAGGGGTTCCGTAAATACGGTCGTTTGAAATTTTGTTTTCTCGATAATTTCGAAACTACGGATTCGATCGAGATGAAATTTTTTATTTTAATCGAGAATGATATATTAAAGCAATATTTTGTCCAGATCTCATGACCAGAACCATAAAAACCATAGAAAATTGTAACTTCTGAACGGAAAGGCCTAGGAACTTGAAATTTTGAGGGTGGGTTTGGATCGCGAATATCGCAGTCACGTTCATCAATGAGCAAAATTAGACTAGGGGTTCCGTAAATATGGCCGTTCGAAGTATTTTTTTCCAGATAGTTTCGAAACTACTGATCTAATTGGAATGAAATTTTGCACCTAACTGAGGAATAATGTTTCAAACTACGTGCAACTTTTTGTCCAGATCGCATCACCAAGACCATAGATACCTTAGAAAATTCTAGCGAATTATCGAAAAAAAATTGATCAGCTGAAGCACTGACATGAAGTCTGGAGTTTCGCCTAAGTTTCAGAAATTTTTCGACAGCTGTCGAAAATTCCTTCAATTGGTTTCTAAAGCTGGAAAATGCGAATTTACCTACAAAGTGGATGAACGAGCGCTCAGAAGCTCCTGACTTCACGACAGTGCTTTTCAATTTTTTTCTCATTTAAAATGTTCAACTCGATATTTGCAAACCATACCATTCTATTATTACAATTTTTGAATTTTTCATCACGTGAGCTAACCTCACCTTACATGAGACATAAACGTAGAGTGAGACCCTGCAACCTCCGCACCAACCCTCTGGGAAAATTCCTTCACAAACCAATTTCCGAATTCGCGAGATAATTGCTTCACTCTTCAACGGAAACAGAAATAATTTCCTATTTACACCATCCAGAACACAAACCTCGTCACCCTTTCCGTCGAAGGGTTAACCGGAAATGTCGAATGAACATCTGGACCCCCAACATATCAATCACCCCGCTGTTAATCTCCATCTAAGTGGGTATTCGCAATTTGCACGTACCCTCTTCATCCATTGTTGTATTAGTCAAGTATTCGCGTTGATTCTTCGCGAGCCGGCCTGCACAATGGACTGATTGAGTTATTGAACAACTTCAGTTCTTGTATGGATGGGGTGACTCGGAATTGTCATATTTTCGAAACGTTTTGCAAGATTTTTCTATGGGTGGAAGTAAAAGTAGTCAGAATAGAATATGTCAGATGACAGTTTTGTTATTATACATCATTTTTCCTGACCTCGCTTTTTGTATTACATATTTTGTATTTATTTTGTTCAATGAATGAAGGCTTGAACTATCTAGCGCTCATAAGAACGGAATTCGAAGATCCCCCTAATTTGAAGACCAACCTGAAGCATCTGGCGGATGAAAATAAAATTTCAGTGCACGAGATGCTGAGGGAAATGGATGTGGACCAAAGGGTAGGAGATGGATTTTGCTACAGTTCCCACACGAGATACATGGCGACAAGACACAAACACGTCAGAAAAACTGTTGGACCCACTGATTACTTCAGGTATCCTGCTACTTCAAATATGGATTATGGATTCTTCACCGCAGATCCTCAACTCAAAGACGAAACGTGGCACAAAATAAGGAAGGATTACAAGCATAGCTACAGTGAAATGGCTAAATATTTCGAGAAAGGATTGATGAACGACAAGTTTTTCAAACTTTTGCGATGAGTAATCCGATTTCAGTTCTGGTTAAGTGAAGAAGATATCGAGTTCAATTAATCCTTAGGACTGATAAACGTGTAGCTTTAGCTTTAGAGGATTTGTAGCATATGAGAAGAATAAAATGCGATTTTTTTTTATTTCAGAAGTTTTTTTTATTTTCAGTTTGAAAATTCAATCATCATCCTCATTCTCGCAATAGGGCTCAAGGAAGATATTGTAACGAACTTAGGCCGGACCTGTCGCGACTCCCGATCATTCTAGACGCGACCAGGACAGACTGCGGCTTTCCAGAGCCTTCGAGAAACTATGAAGCGGTATACAGGGTGTTCCCAAATTGAAGAGAAAAATGAAGAGGGGAGATTCCTCAAGTAATTCTAAGAAAAAAAGTCTGATAAACATGGGATCGAAAACGTTTCGTTTTCGAGATACAGGGTGTCGAAGTTTGAATTTTATTCGAGTTTTTTCCTCATAGTATTCACACTTCACAAGATATTCAACTGAAATTTGGCATAGATATTACAATTGAGAGTGCACACCATGTGACCCAACTTCGAAAGCAAATCTACAGGGTGATATTTTTTCTGGAACACTGTTCCCTGTTTTCCTCCAGAACTTTTTTTTGGTGAGCCACTGTTAATTGAAATAAATATGAAGAGTAGCTTTGTTGTTATATTGAACTTTATGGTCTTTTGTAGTTTCGTCGTATCTGCTACCGATTTCGAGAAAAAAATTTTGAACGATTCTCTCGAAATCCTCAGAAAAATCCAAATTGTCATATGAATTCACCCTGTATATTTGCTATAGAAATTGGCAAGTCACATGGTGTAACCTCTGAATTGAAATATCTATGCCAAATTTCAGTTGCATTTCTTGTGAATTGTAGATACTATGAGGAAAAACTTTAACACCCTGTATTTCGAAAACGAAGAGTTTGCGATTCCATGTTTATGGAACTTTTTTTCCTAAAATTACTCAAGGAATCTCCCCTCTTCGTTTGTACCTCCAATTTAGGAGCACCCTGTATAATTAAATCGACATCGGCCCGAAGCGGAGTCAGTTCAGTATAGGACTAGATAGCGTCAAGATAAATTAGGTAGTGTGTAAATAAATTAGTTAAGAATTTGGACTATACTCTTTACAATAAATTACAGAATGAACTCAAATGGATGGAGAAAAAGCCCAATATTCTTCTATGCATCCTTCTCCATAAAACTTTATAAATGTTCGATGAAACTTTGAAGAAAAGTCATACGTTGAGTCATTTTCGTTTTGTCGAATTTTTCTGCGTTTTTTCAATCTCGAACCCAGTTTTCAGGTTGGTATGACTGAGGGTCTCAACTATACCAGTATCCTAAGAACAGACTTCAAAGACCCGCCAGATTTAAGAACCCACCAAGACAACCTCTTGTCGAGTGGGAAAACTTCCGTCTACGAAGTCCTAAGAGAGCTAGATGTTTACCATGGTATGGCTGATGGTTTTTCTTATGGATCCAATGGAAGATTAGCCGCCACCAAGTTCAAACAAGTGAGGAAACCAGTCGGTCCAACTGATTACTACATTTGTCCTGCTACAGTCAATATGACCTATGGGTTCTGGTCAGCGGACCCTTTGGTGAGGGATGAAGAATGGTACCTTCCGCGGTATCAGTTTAAGGGTAAACATAGTGAGATGTCGAATTATCTGGACAAATGCTTGATGACTGAGAGATTCTTCAAATTGAGACAAGGTTGAAGAAGGGGATGTGTAGACAAATTTAAGGAGTATTTTTTTTCATTCAATTTCTTAAGATAAGATTTATTTGATTTTACATTTTTTTGTAGACATGTTTCTGTTTCTGTGAGATAAAATTTGTTTAATGAATATCCTCGAATAATTCACCGCCAAGAAAGTTTTTTTGGCTTCCAGCATTCAACAGGGTATCCTCAAAGCTGTTCTAATCGCCAAATACACCACAACAATTTCAACCGTAACAAAGCATCGCAACTTCCACAAAATTGCAGAAAAAAATTCCATTCCGCCCGGAAAGTTTCTTATCAATCCTGCCTTGTCGCCGATTCAATATACCCTTAACTGACGACGAAAATCCGAGCAAATCGAATAACTTTGTATTTCTCTTTATTTCATTTCACCCCGGGGCGCGTAACATTGGTCGAGCGGGGGTTGGAAGTGTATGAGAAAGCCATTTTTCGAGGGATAAACTCGCCCCGTTTGGGGCTCGAGGCGAGCGCACAGTCTTACGAATATAAAACCCCAATTGGGTGGCTTGTTGCGTGCGATTCAAAAACGGAAATTTAATTTAAAGTTTCGGATTTCGGATGATTGCGCGTTAGGGTTTGGGACAAGCACACTTTATTGACTTGACGCTGTTGCCGAACCTACTGGCCCGGGTTTTGCACGGTGAAAAATGTGGTTTGTAGGAGGATTTTCAGGAGGTTGTTCAGACGTACTTGAACGTAAGACAGTTTTATCATTCTATTAGGGATTGCTCTCTATACGATATAAAATAGAAAAAAGTTTAATCCCTACACCCCAAGAGTGTAATTAATTATATCGCTGAGAACTCGCAGATGTGCCATTGAAAAGATGTCAACCACTCCAACATTCGCGAACCTCCTCCCTTACCAGTGTTTATAACAATTTTCATTAAAACTTTGATTAATAACAGCCAAATTGAGTGTTAAATTCGTTATACAAAGTGAATAAATTGAAGATTAATTAACCATTGATAATTTAAACTTGCTAGGCCGTGGCTTAACGAGGTTAAAATTTGCATTTGAGGGCGGAAAGCACTTTGCAGGCATAAACACAATTAGAAGGGTTGCTGGTTGTAACCGGGTGGGTGGCGCAGGACGTGGTCTCTCCGCCCGCTCACGCTCGAAATTTATGTTCTCTGGACGCTGAAATTCGATGGGATCCTCAACTGAACGGAATTGAATTCACGGTATGAGATAAACTACCGTTTTGAAGGCTCAAACGTCAATTATTTTATGTCATTTTTCTTCTTTATGCGCGATTGTTTCTATGAACAAGAGCGTTATCATTTTTTGCAAATATCTGTAATTTTCGAATTTTGAGCTGAGAATGGTCTTAAACGATAAGGTTGAACCAATTCAATTCTTTCCACGCAAAAAAATAAATTGAGTTTTTCTGATCTGGCCTTGAGAAATTTAATAATTTCTGTGACTCGTGAATCTATTTCTCTGGTTCATAGAAATAAAATGACATTATTTGTCACACTGATGGCCGGTTCGGTTCTTCAGGTCTCCAGAATTTTACGTGAAATCTGTCCAAATCTGATTTCTCAAATTTCGAATGAAAGTATCGAGAATAATATGACGATTTGGGGAAGATACTGGATGACTACGATTAAATACGCACTCTTTCTATAATTCAAAGGAGAAAAAGGAGAATATATTTTGCATATTCATGGGACATTCCTGGGGTAAGTATAAAATATTCCCCTATCAAATTAGATGAAGGGGTATTCAAACTTCTAGAATAATCCAATTTAAAATATTCCTTCATAAATATTCATGAAATATTCTTTCATAATTTTTTCTGAAATATTCCATATCACAGATGAATATACCAGAGATATTTCCATTCAAAATATCATTTTATGAATACTCTTGCATGAATTTCTGGAATATCTCAGAAAATATAACAGGCTATTTGGAATATTCCTTCATGAATATTCACAAAATATTTTTGCATTAATATTTCTAAAATATCTCAGATCGAAGATGAGTTCACAAGGAATACTATTTTATGAATATGTACTCTTGAATGGATATTTCTGCAATATCTCAGAGAATATAACAGGCTATTTGAAATATTTCTTCATGAATACTCCTAAAATATTCTTGTAGAATATTCGAAAAATTCCTTCATGAATCTTCACAAAATATTCTTGCATAAATGTTTCAAGAATATCTCAGATCACAGATGAGTTTACAAGGAATACTATTTTATGGATATGTACTCTTGAATGAATATTTCTGGAATATCTCAGAGAATATAACAGGCTATTTGAAATATTCCTTCATGAATACTCCTGAAATATTCTTGTAGAACATTCGAAAAATTCCTTTATGAGTCTTCACAAAATATTTTTGCATAAATATTTCTGAAATATCTCAGATCACAGATAAGTTTACAAGGAATATTATTTTGTGGTTATGTACTCTTAAATGAATATTTCTGCAATATCTCAGAGAATATAACAGGCTATTTAGAATATTCCTTCATGAATACCCCTAAAATATTCTTATAGAATATTCGAAAAATTCCTCCATAAATCTTCACAAAATATTTTTGCAATAATATTTCCAAAATATCTCAGATCACAGATGAGTTTACAAGGAATATTATTTCGTGGTTATGTACTCTTGAATAAATATTTCTGCAATATCTCAGAGAATATAACAGGCTATTTTAAATATTCCTTCATGAATACCCCTAAAATATTCTTATAGAATATTCGAAAAATTCCTCCATAAATCTTCACAAAATATTTTTGCATAAATATTTCTAAAATATCTCAGATCACAGATGAGTTTACAAGGAATATTATTTCGTGGTTATGTACTCTTGAATGAATATTTCTGCAATATCTCAGAGAATATAACAGGCTATTTTGAATATTTCTTCATGAATACCCCTAAAATATTCTTATAGAATATTCGAAAAATTCCTCCATAAATCTTCACAAATATTTTTGCATAAATATTTCTAAAATATCTCAGATCACAGATGAGTTCACAAGGAATATTATTTTGAGGTTATGTACTCTTGAATAAATATTTCTGCAATATCTCAGAGAATATAACAGGCTATTTGAAATATTCCTTCATGAATACCCCTAAAATATTCTTGTAGAATATTCGAAAAATTCCTCCATAAATCATCACAAAATATTTTTGCAATAATATTTCCAAAATATCTCAGATCACAGATGAGTTTACAAGGAATATTATTTCGTGGTTATGTAATCTTGAATGAATATTTCTGCAATATCTCAAAAAATATAACAGGCTATTTGAAATATTCCTTCATGAATATTCCTGAAATACTCTTGTAAAATATTCGAAAAATTCATTCATAAATCTTCATAAATCATTTTTGCATAAATATTTCTAAAATATCTCAGATCACAGATGAGTTTACGAGAAATACTTTTTTATGAATATGTACTCTTGAATGAATATTTCTGGAATATCTCAGAGAATATAACAGGCTATTTAAAATATTTCTTTATGAATACTCCTGAAATATTCTTGTAGAATATTCGAAAAATTCCTTTATGAGTCTTCACAAAATATTTTTGCATAAATATTTCTGAAATATCTCAGATCACAGATGAGTTTACAGGGAATATTATTCCGTGGTTATGTACTCTTGAATGAATATTTCTGCAATATCTCAGAGAATATAACAAGCTTTTTGAAATATTTCTTCATGAATACTCCTGAAATATTCTTGTAGAATATTTGAAAAATTCCTTCATAAATCTTCACAAAATTTTTTTGCATAAATATTTCTTGTATATCACAGATCGCAGTTGAGTTTACAAGGAATACTTTTTTATGAATATGTACTCTTGAATGAATATTTCTGGAATATCTCAGAAAACATAATAGACTATTTGAAATATTCCTTCATGAATACTAATAAAATATTCTTGCATAAATATTTCTGAAATATGCTAGATCACAGATGGATATAAGTACTAGGAATATTCTCATTTGAAATATTCCTTCTTGAATATTCATAAAATATTCTTGTAGGAATATTTCTGGAATATCACAGGTAAATATACAAGGAATATTCCCATTGAAAATATTCCAACATAAATACATAATAATATAAAATATTCTTGATTAATATACATACCAGGAATATTCCTATTTGAAATATTCCTTCATGAATACTCATAAAATAATCTTGTAGGAATATTTCTGGAATATCTCAAATATACAAGGAATATTTTCATTGAAAATATTCCAACATACATAAATAAGAAATATTCTTGTATGAATATCCCTGGAATATACCAGAAATATTCCTTTTTGAAATATTCCTTTTTAATTACTCATCTAGTATTTCCTCGAATATCCTAGTTCCGAGATAAATATATCGTGACCCTTTTTAAAATATTTCTTTACGAATAATCTTGCATGAATTCTCATGTTATAGTTTTGTATGAATATTTATGAAATGTACCAAATGAATATACCAGGAATATTCCTATTTGAAATATTCCCACATAAATGCTCATAAAATATTCTTGCATGAATATTTCTACAATATCCTAGATGAAGGAACATCTCATTTGAAATATTCTTGCATAAATACTCATGGATGTTCCTAATATGTGGCTGTTCGTAGAATATCGATAATATGAATGCTCATGGAATATTCTATATTGCATAGGTATTCACAGATCTTCAACTGTTACAGTTGGTATATCCAGATCTTACAGATGATATTTCAATTGATATTGTCCGGAAATATTATAGGAATATTCCGAATATACATGGAATATTCTAAATGAAATATTTCTAAAACATCAATGACTCCTGAAATATTCTATTAATTTTTTAATTTACCGAAAACAACTTTCAGGGAATATCCCAATATTCCGAAATGAATATTTTATGATTTTTTAGGAAATGAAAACAGATATTTTTTTTTTAATTTGCAGCGGTGCATAACTTCATCTGGAGATTTGAATTTAGTAACACTGTTAAATCCAATTGTTCAACAACAGCTCGCACTAAAAATCCCAAAAAATGATTCGACAATTTCCCTTGCTACCCTAAACCGCGTGAAATATCTTTAATAAAGCCATCGAGAATATGGTTTTCGATCTCGAGAACATCTGGCGGGTCCCAGGACTCAGAGCTCAGGCTCTTTCCAAATTTAATCAACCGTTCTGTTTCGAATACTTGAACGATTCAAATCGAATTACCCTTGGTTTTCCATTATACCTCCTGCCGATATTCGAATAGCTCTTTTCACGTAAGCAATCGAGCCAATTCCGTTTGGAGAGAAAATACCGTCGGGGAAATCTTGGGAAACTCCGGCATTTTTCCATTCGATTTCACCCATTTGAATATAATCGCGTCCGGGCGAAAAAATCGCGTAATGAAATCAATACAAGGGTGGATGGCAGTTTTTTGTACAAGAGGAATTATACCTTCGTTAGATTTTTTATACAGTTCGAAAGACGTAGGTATCAGTTAAATGATACCCTGAAGGAAATATTTAGGACGTGTTAAATGCAGAATTTCTTCATAACACCTGAATCTACAGATGATGTACGATCATAATGGCACCTATCATGATTACAAGAATATTATGTGGCGCCTGTTGAATTATGCATTCTCGAATGTCGCAATCATTTGCAGAACAAGATCCGGCGGATAACCCATGAAATGATGCCCATGAAGATTTCACAAACAAAATTAATCCACGGCAGCTGACACAAATCATACCCTTACTAAAATACGATCACGAAACGACGGGGTGTTCTCCCATGAGCAGCAATAATTGTGGCAACGGCGTTCGTCGAAGGAATAACTGTAACTAGAGTTTCGTGAAAAGGACACATAAATACGCGTCAGATCGCGTGCTAAAGCGACGACAATTTTCGACTGTTTAGCCGGCAATAAAATTAATTTATCTTACATTACAGGGCTAATAGACCTGGGCGCCGTTTTCCCTTTCACAACTCCCGAGATAAGCCGGCAATTACTAATTATCCCCCACTCGACCCACTCACCTCACCGACTGGTACGAATTTTTAGGGTACGTTCATCAAACTGGAGAAAATGAAGAAAGCGAAAGTTGATAGATATTCCGCTTATCTTCTACTTAAGTTTTATTACTTTCGATATGTGATACAAATGAAAAGAAACGTATTCTCATGAGTCATGGTTTATTTCTACAGGTGCTTTCAAAGGTAAGCAGTGGCTGCTTATTCTCATCAGTGACAGTTTCACATTTTTGAGCGCTCGTTCTATTTACCCGAGGGATATATCATTTCGTCACGATGTCTGTATTTTTCGAATTTTGAGCCCAAAATGGTCTCAATAGACAAGGTTCGACTCACTGATGATGAATCCGTCGAAAAATTCCGGCCGTAAGAACGATAACTCTCGAACGGAACAACTTAGAGAATTGAAATTTTCAGTGTGGGTTCAGTTCCAAAATGCTGCGATTGATTGCGTTAATGAGTAGAATTCGACCAGGGGTTCCGTAAATATGGCCGTTCGAAATTTTGTTTTTCTGATTACTTTGAAACTACAGATTCCATCGATATGAAATTCTGCAGTCGAATGGAGAATGGCCTGTTCGAGAAACATGTAGAATTTTGTCCAGATCGCATGACCAGAACCATAGAAACCATAGAAAATTATAACTTTCGAACGGAAAGGCCTAGGGACATGACATTTTGAGGATAGGTGGGGATCTCGAATGTTGTGGTCACGTTTTTCTATGAGTAAAATTAGACTAGGGGTTCTGTACTCATGGTCGTTCGCAATTTAGTGTTCTTGATAATTTCAAAACTACGGATTCGATCTTGACGAAATTTTGTATACTAATTGGTTATTGCTCGGAGAACTGCATATTGATGTTTCTTTGAATCACTGAAAAAACTTTTGAAATAAATGTGTAGGACGAGGAATAATCTGTTGAAGAATGAAATATCACTTCAATTCGTATGAATTTTTTAGTCTCTTTTAGGTCCCTTGGACCTAAAGAGAACTTTTCCTGGAATTTGAACTTATACTTTTGCTGGATCATTGAAGCTGTTACTGCACTTTTTCGCTGGGACCAAAAACTGTTGCTGTACTTTCCTTTGGAGCTAAGCTAGAAGTTGTAACCTTTCTCTGGAAGCTTTTTGGAACTCAAAGAGCCTCCTTTTGTCGATTTGGGATGGTTCTTGTAAGGGAAAAGAAGGGTCAAATATCTTCACAGATATTCATAGATAAGTTTTCCCAAGTTGTGTTACCGAACAGAACCTTTTGATTTTGAACCAACTTTGTCACATTTCTTGAAAATTCCATTTATCTCAAAATATAATTCCGATATTCCATTAGTTTTAATTGTAAATTCAAAATTTCATTCATTCCATATTTTGTCGATATCAACTGTGAACTCAAGGGTACATCATTATACATTTCATTTTATCTGTGTGTTTTACTGCCAGGAGAATCTCATGCTCTCTAATAAGGATATTTTTTTCATGATTCGGACGGATGCCGAATTTCTCGATGAATCAGCCGAAGCTTCGACTGATTCGAGGGTATTGATATACAGGGTGTTTCTTGAAGACAAGCTAATATTAAAAGGGGTGATTCTTTGACTCATTAAAAAAAAAAAAAATTTTCGTGATCGCATGTCCTAAAATTCTCAACTTTAGAGATACAGGGTGATTAAATTTTGAAAAAAAAATCAGTTTTTTGATAATAACTGAAATAATATTGTAGACATCTCTACAAAATTTGGTATATGTCTTCTATGCATTCTGTAATGTACAAAAGTTTCCATTCGCTCTACCGTGCAGGTGTTGAATTGAATATTTTTGGAGAAAAAAATACTACGCCACTGCTTTCTCTCAAAATAACAATTATTTTTGAGATCCTTATTCATATTGGTTTTCGTTAAAAAAATTTCAATTGTTTTACTTCAGGATCAATTCCTCACAAATCTGATGCGGTGTGGAAATGTTTTTTGCAAATTGAGAGATCAGATTTATTCCAAAATGAATGAGAATCCAAAAAATATGTTCTTCTTGTCAGTGGTTCTGTCCTTGATTGAAATAATTGAATAAAAATTGCTTCATAATTTTTTCGAAATCTTTATCACCCTATATCACAAAAGTTAAGACTTTTAGGATATACGTTCATAGAAAGTTTTTCTCTTGAAATCAGTCAAAGAAGAAATCAATTTCTAATATCAATTTGCCTGCAGCTTTCGAATCCGCAACTTATGTATGAAAAAATTATTTTAAAAACTTACCAAATTCCTTCTTTATTCCTTAAAAAAGTTTTCGTTAGAATGCAGTCACCAGTTTCGTTTCAGCAGACTTATGGATGTCCGGCAAAAAAAAGGAGATTTAGCGTTAATGTTTGGATGTGAGCAATAGCTAACCTTTTGATAAACGGAGAAAATTATGAAGAATTTCTGAGAACGAATATGGACAGTTTTTCCAAAATCTGCTAAAACGAAACTAGTGCCTGCATTTTCACAAAAAATTGTTTAGTAATTAAAGAAGAAACTCAGCAAGTTTTTAAAATAATTTTTTTATACATAAATTTTGGAATTCGAAAGTTGCAGGCAAATTGATATTTTTTCCTTCATATACCAACTTTCAAATCATACTAATTCTTTCTCAACATCTAGTGCTTTTTTCATACATATCATATCCTTTTCTGATGAAAATAATCCAAAATTAAAATCAAATTTGGTCAACGTAAAACAAATGATGAAAAATGAAGTGAGGTGAGAAATTTTTTGAAAATTTTTCACCGGGTGTTCTCAAATGTTAGTCTGACAAGTTACAATGTGAGAAAATATGGACATTCTAAGTTGCCATTAATTTCTATTTCCTATCAAAAATTACGAAAAGCACTGCCGTGAAGGCAGGAGCTTTTGAGCGCTCGTACATGCACCTTGTAGGTAGATTTGCATTTTCCAGTTTCAGAAATCAATTGAAGGAATTTTTGACTGCTGTCAAAAAAATTCTGAAACTTAGGCAAAACTCCAGACTTCATGTCGGTACTTCAGCTGATCAATTTTTTTCCGATAATTCGCTAGAATTTTCCACGGTATCTATGGTCTTGGTGATGCGATATGGACAAAATTTTGCACGTAGTTTGAATACATTATTCCTGAGCTAGGTGCATAATTTCATTCCAATCCGATCAGTAGTTTCGAAACTATCAGGAAAAAAATATTTTGAACGGCCATATTTACGGAACCCCTAGTCTAATTTTGCTCATTGATGAACGTGACCGTGAAATTTGCGATCCAAACCCACCCTGAAAATTTCAAGTTCCTAGGCCTTTCTGTTCAAAAGTTACAATTTTCTATGGTTTCTATGGTTCTGGTCATGCGATCTGGACAAAATATTGCTTCAATATATCATTCTCGATTAAAATACAAAATTTCATCTCGATCGAATCCGTCGTTTCGAATTTATCGAGAAAACAAAATTTCAAACGACCGTATTTACGGAACCCCTTGTATAATGTTGCTCATAGATGAACGTGATCACGACATTCAAGATCCACACCTATCCTGAAAATTTCAAGTCCCTAGGCGAATCCGTTCACAAGTTACAATTTTCTATGGTTTCTATGGTTCTGGTTATGCGATCTGGACAAAAATCCACATGTAGCTTGAACACCTCATTTTCCATTCGAGTGCAAAATTTCATCTCGATCAAATCTGTAGTTTTCAAGTAATCAGGGAAACAAAACTTTGAACGGCCATATTTACGGAACCCCTGGTGGAATTTGGCCCATTAACGAACTTAACCGAGGCATTTGGGATCTGAACCTACACTGAAAATTTCAAGTCTCTAGGTTGATCCGTTCGAGAGTTATCGTGCTGACGGACGGCCGGACGGACGGACGGACGGACGGACGGACGGACGGCCGGACGGACAGACTCGAATTTTCCGACGGATTCGTCATCAGTGAGTCGAACATAGTCGATTGAGACCATTTTCGGCTCAAAATTCGAAAAATACAGACATCGTGACGAAATGATATAGCCCTCGTGTAAGTAGTACGAGCGCTCAAAAACGAATGACACTCATCACTTCATTCACTTCATTTGCGTGTCAACATTCAAAACGGAACCAGACGACTCATTCATAGATAGAGTGAACTCTTCAAATCGAGAATAATTCAATTTTGTTGGTTATAAGATAACCCATAAGTATTGATTTCAGCAGACAACAGTTTTTCCGAAAGTGTTTTAGCAGTAAAAAAAAAGTAAAATAAAATTATTATCCACGCCTCGTCAATTTTCCGCGAACTCCAGAGGGAAATACTCCCGATTTTCCTCATCCATCGATTCAGCCCTTCCACCATCAAGAGGGCTGATCGAAACGGCGTTTTGCGGTGGCGCACCAGCTTATCGGAAAATAGGAGCGGACGCCGCTCCAGTATAGACCTGATGATTGCGGCGCCAATTTATTACAGTTCACTACTAACAAGACATCTCTAACGAGACAATCGGATTACATTCTCGATCTCGTGTTGGATTGACGCTTTCCTGCGAGATCCAGCCGGGCAAAGCCCCGGCCTAATACGATTCCAACGATCCAATTACCGATAACAACTCGACTAGCTATTTGCGACAATAAAAATTCATCTGCGGAGATGTCACCGCCGAAATCTTTCGACGAGAAGCGTCCCGACATGTTTTGACAGGCGGGAAAGTTCGACTCGAAACCTGGGTTTGATCCCTGAAGGGTTGCTGTAGGAAATGTTGCATTCAGTGATATTTTTTGACTCGGCGTTATGTTGGATGGCAAGGTTCTTGTTAAAGACTCTTTTCCGTCGACCATAGAATAAAAGCTCATTTTAACGCACTCGAAATCATCCATTAATGACCCCTATTAATGCATGATTTCTAGTATTAATGCATGATTATCATGGCAACCGATTATGAAATATTCAATCGGAGCATAGATGCATCTATGTCGGAGCACGATCGAGCTGTCAAATTCATTTATTCGCTTTAGATCATAATCTGATTTTATCCGTTACGCTACTACATAATGAATAACGAAGAAAATATCCCTTTGACACCGCCAGTTGTGACAAAAACTGCTGAAGGTTCGGAACTTTACGGAAACGGTTTTGTTGGCATACTTTACGGGTATTGCAGAAAAGAGGCATCTAGCAAGTTTATGGTCAAAATATTCGATGCTGAAATCAACACTAAATGTGAAAGACAATACTGATATAAGCAGATACCACAAACTGGTGAAGTTTATTGAACGGACAAGGGAGGGATATATCCCAAAAAAATCAAAAGTTCTCGAGTAAGAACATGTGAGAGAGTTCATAGCGAATGCTCCTGATAGTGTTTTCTTGATGTCGAAAGAAAAAATAAAACTCAATTGAATCGTTATTCCAACTTATTCTCATTTTCTCGTTATAGTGAAATAACTATCATTGTTAGATTTGTAGGTCGCTTTGATATTCGGAGTAGCGGGTGCATTGAGTAAAGATAAATTGTTAAGGTTGCAAAGAAAGGATGTACAAGATATGGGATCGAAATTTTTGGTGATAGTGAATTCATCGAAAACACATTCGAACAGGATATTCACTGTGGTGGATAATGATGAGCATACACTTTTAAACATAATAAAGAGATATATATCCTTGAGGCCAGCTCACACTCCACACGAAAGATTTTTCGTTTTTTATAAGAACTATAAATGCTCAACACAACCAGTTGGAATTAATACATTTTCGAAATTACCGTCAATGATTGCAAACTTTCTTAAATTAAAGCAACCACATTTGTATACAGGTCACCGTTTTCGGCGTTCTTCTGCGTCTATTCTTTCTGACAGTGGTGCAGATTTTTCAGCCATCAAAAGACTTGGTGGTTGGAAATCATCTTCTGTTGCAGAAGGGTATATTGAAAACACCATTCAGAATATAATAGAAACTGCAGAAAAAATTTTATGTCATAATAGTTCCAAAGTAAATAATGCTTTAACCTCCACTTCATCCACACGTTCCTTATCGGACATTATAGGAAATGAAATAAATGTAAACTATTCAGAATGTCACAACATGTCCAATATTCCCTCTATGAATTTTTCGAATTGTTCCATAGGAAGCATAAATATTAATATATCGAAATGAACATAGAAATTTGTATAACGTCAAATTTGTATATCATGCAAAATAAAAATTGGTTTCGATCCAGAATTTATATTCAATTCCTGATGAGGTCGACTGAAAAATCTTGTAATCAACTCGTTTATTAATTCAGCGATTAATGGTCTCAAACATTAACGCGCTCGCTCAGCTCACGCGTTAAAATATTTCGACCATAACCCGCTGTCATTAATAAACTAGATGATTAAATAACTATTTCCATTTGGGTCTCGAATGATATACATACAATGCTAACTTGGATTTTTGTCCACACATTCGAAGATATTTCCAAACGTGAATTCTCCGCAATTAAAGTTGGCGATATTTATAACCTTATATTCCCGAAGTTGTCAAACGTAAAACGAACGCTCGTTACGTGGTCGAGCGGCATGAATCACCGAAGATCGTCCACCTGAACGAGCCCGACGCTCCTATCCGGTCGGCAGGTGACGTCGGCGTCCCGTCTGAGCGCGCTAAACAGCGCCGATTGCGTCGCGTGACTCCAACGACTCAGTTATTAGACACGACATTCGAAATTATTTTATCAGCGGCTGAGACGCACGAGGACCCTTATTTCCTGCCATTTATTAGCAATCACGCGCCGCACTGGCCTTTTCTTACCCCGTGCCAGCTTCGTGATCGCATTAATTATACCGTGAACCACCCTCGCATGCCACCGCCGATTCTTAATAGGCAGCGCCGACCTGATTCCGCCGTTGTTGATTTTTGATCCGAAACTTTGACATTGACACCGACATGAGCGTGATCCTATTTAAATATTTAATGGGCTGGAGTTTTACTCGGGATTGTTTGCCCGCCGAAAGGCTGCTGCGGTCGTTCGAAACGTATAAAACGCTGAGGAGCTCTTGTTAGCCTTTTTGCCCTGTCAAAATCCCCCCAGCTGTACTGCAAAAATATCGAATTTTTTCTCTTTCATGTCTTATTATTATTTCTTCTTATAAATGCTAACGTTCCCTCTGTACCGCTTCGTACAAAACTCTTCTACCCCTATTTCCAATCATCATTATCAACCACTATAAATAGTTATTTAATCATTAACATTCATCCTTGATAATCCATCAGTTTTTGAGAAACTATTCTGATTTTCAGTACAACTTTTGTCTCATTCGGTGTCTCCATGTATCCAGTACTCAATAGTTCTCCGTTCTTTTCAGTTTTCTTTTTTATTTCTGTAGGGCTGTAGCTGAATACCTAAATTGTGTCGGGAATTCAGCACACAAACTTTGTTTAGGCAAAATTTCCCGATTATTGTATTGTATTGTATCGAAAATGATGAATAAAAAATTTATTATTATTATCAACTAGTTTATTAATGACAGCGATTAATGGTCGAAATATTTAAAAAAGTTTGAGACCAATAATCGCAGAATTAATAAACGAGTTGATTACAAGATTTTTCCGTCGACCTCATCAGGAATCAAATATAAATTCTGGATCGAAATCAATTTTTATTTTGCATGATATACAAATTTGACGTAATACAAATTTCTATGTTCATTTCGATATATGAATATTTATGCTTCCTATAGAACAATTCGAAAAATTCATAGAGGGAATATTGGACATGTTGTGACATTCTGAATAGTTTATATTTATTTCATTTCCTATAATGTCCGATAAGGAACGTGTGGATGAAGTGGAGGTTGAAGCATTATTTACTTTGGAACTATTATGACATAAAAATTTTTCTTCAGTTTCTATTTTATTCTGAATCGAGTTTTCAATATACCCTTCTGCAACAGAAGTTGATTTCCAACCACCAAGTCTTTTGATGGCTGAAAAATCTGCACCACTGTCAGAAAGAATAGACGCAGAAGAACGCAGTGACCTGTATACAAATGTGGTTGCTCTAATTTAAGAAAGTTTGCAATCATTGACGGTAATTTAGAAAATGTATTAATTCCAACTGGTTGTGTTGAGCATTTATAGTTCTTATAAAAAACGAAAACTCTTTCGTGTGGAGTGTGAGCTGGCCTCAAGGATATATATCTCTTCATTATGTTTGAAAGTGTATGCTCATCATTATCCATCACAGTGAACACCCTGTTCGAATGTGTTATCGATGAATTCACTGTCACCAAAAATTTCGATCCCATATCTTGTACATCCTTTCTCTGCAACCTTAACAATTCATCTTTTCTCAATGCACCCGCTACTCCGAATATCAAAGCGACCTACAAATCAAACAATGATAGTTATTTCACTATAACGAGATAATGAGAATAAGTTGGAATAACGATTCAATTGAGTTCTATTTTTACCTTCGACATCAAGAAAACACTATCAGGAGCATTCGCTATGAACTCTCTCATATGTTCTTTTTCGAGAACTTTTGATTTTTTTGGGATATATCCCTCTCTTTTCCGTTTAATAAACATCACCAGTTTGTGGTATCTGCTTATATCAGTATTGTCTTTCCTATTTAGTGTTGATTTCAGCATCGAATATTTTGTCCATAAACTTGCTAGATGCCCCTTTTCTGCAATACCCGTAAAGTATGCCAACAAAACCGTTTCCGTAAAGTTCCGAACCTTCTTGTCCTTGCACCAAGATCTGAATTCAGCATAGGTTTTCTCATATAAATGGCGGCTCTTTTCAGGAAGCAGACTCAAAGTTGCTGCTTCAGCAGTTTTTGTCACATCTGGCGGTGTCAAAGGGATATTTTCTTCGTTATTCATTATGTAGTAGCGTAACGGATAAAATCAGATTCTGATCGAAAGCGAATAAATAAATTTGACAGCTCGATCGTGCTCCAACATAGATGCATCTATGCTCCGACTGAATATTTTATAATCGGTTGCCATGATAATCATGCATTAATACAAGAAATCATGCATTAATAGGGGTCATTAATGGAGGATTTCGAGTGCGTTAAAATGAGCTTTTATTCTATGGTCGACGGAAAAATATATTATTTCCTCTCAGATTTTTTTATAGATAGTCCCCATCGTGAACGTCAATTTTCCTCTTCTGTCTTTATTGCGTTCATCAGGCAACCTTGTCAAACCCGTATTTTATGGCACACATTTTTATTTTGTTCGGATTTGAAAATAAATTCAGCGACTACAAATTACCTATTACCAGATAAAAAAGCGACGATAAATCTTCGGAGAATTATAGCAGATATGAAAAATCTTTACGATGTAGAGAAAATGATAAATATTCCAACTTTAGCTTTCACCCCTTCGTGACTAGGGGAGCATTGGCGTGTTCACATCCGCGAACATCAATCCCCTACCTAGGTATATTAGAGGTAAATATACTTATACCGTATAATTTCAATCAACATAAACATATTACATTCTATTAGGTGTTCGAGGTAAGGGAAGTATAGGGTGTAATTTCCAGCTGACTTCTTTCAATGGGACTCCATACGTTATTTTTGTGTTTGTGGACTGCAAATAATACCTGCTTACTTCTACATAAAAAAGAATTCTCGAGAATTACCCTACGACTCAACTCATATTCTGATTATTTTGGGTCTTAAAACTAAAATTCAAATATTTATTGAATTTCTTTTTCTTTTTTCGATATTGTTTGTATCTCTTCATAAAACTAAGTTTTAACTCTCTATTGATTTTGAAGATATGAAACAAATTGGGTTATTTTGAAACAGAATGTTGTTATTTATGATGAAGTATACAGGGTGGCCCAAGTGCGAGTGCCTACTAGACGTTTCCTGAGAACCGGACTTATTTGAAATCTGAAAATTTGGATTATGATATTGCTCGACTTTATCTACTGAGCTCAAATATTCTTGAAGCCTGAACACTTTCAGTTATATAGGGAGTGAAAATAAATTTCTCGAAAATTTTTATTTTTTATATTTTCTCTTTTTATGTGATCGATTATTCAGTTTCAAATATATATTTTTATTCGAATCGTTGCATTCGACTGAGTAATTTTCAAAATATCAAAAAAAAATTACGAAAAGCACTGCCGTAAAGTCAGGAGCTTTTGAGCGCTCGTTCATCCACCTTGTAGGTAGATTTGCATTTTCTAGCTTCAAAAACAAAATGAAAAATGTCAAATGCTGTCAAAAAAATTCTCAAACCAAGGCGAAACTCCAGCCTTAACATCAGAGCTTTAGCTGGCCAATTTTTTTTCGATAATTCGCTAGAATTCTCTATGGTATCTATGGTCTTGGTAATGCGATCTGGACAAAATTTGGCACGTAGTTTGAATACATTATTCTTTAGCTTTGCCAAAATTTCATTCGAATCCAATCAGTAGTTTCGAAATGATCAGGAAAAAAATATTATGAACGGCCATATTTACGGAACGCCTAGTCTTATTTTGCTCATTGATGATCGTGACCGCTACATTCGCGATCCAAACCTCCCCTTAAAATTTCGAGTCCCTAGGCCTTTCCGTTCGAAAGTTATGATTTTCTATGGTTTCTATGGTTCTGGTCATGCGATCTGGAGAAATGTAGCTTGAATATATCATTCTCCATTAATATACAAAATTTCGTCACGATCGAATCTGTAGTTTTGAAATTATCAAGAAAACTAAATTTTAAACGACCATATTTGCGGAACCCCTAGTATAATTTTGTTCATAGATAAACGTCATCACGACATTCGAGATCCACACCTATCCTGAAAATTACAAGTCCCTAGGCGTTTCCGTTCAAAAGTTACAATTTTCTATGGTTTCTATGGTTCTGGTCATGCGATCTGAACAAAATTTCACGTGTACCTTGAACACCTCATTCTCCATTTGAGTGCAGAATTTCATCTCGATCGAATTTGCAGTATTCAGGAGAACAAAATTTTGAACGGCCATATTTACGGAACCCCTGGTGGAATTCTGCCCATTAACGAACTCAACCGAGGCATTTGGGATCTGAACCTATACTGAAAATTTCAAGTCTCTAGGTTGTTTCGTTCGAGAGTTATCGTGCTTACGGCCGGACGGACGGACAGACTCGAATTTTTTGACGGATTCGTCATCAGTGAGTCGAACATAGTCGTTTGAGACCATTTTCGGCTCAAAATTCGAAAAATACAGACATCGTGACGAAATGATAAAGCCCTCGTGTAAGTAGTACGAGCGCTCAAAAAAGGAGATATGCGTTGAAAGCATTATGTTCGTTGTTCCTATTCTCAATATTTCAAGCATAAACAGTTTTTACATTTTCAGAGTAAAACTATGGCGGAAAATTGTGCATCTCCTTAATTTTGGAAAACCAGTCACAGGGTGTTTCAAATATTTTGTCAAAAATTATGATCAGAATTTTCCCATAACTTTTGTTTTTTAAATTAGAACCCTATTTTTCATGATTGCGTTGGATTCTGCGAAGAAAAATAATGATAGTGTTCTAATTTGAAAAACAAAAGTTATGGGAAAATTCTGATCACAATTTTTGAAAAAATATTTGAAACACTTTGTGACGAGTTTTTCACTTCGAAAATGTAAAAAAAGTTTATGCTTGAAGTGTCAAGAATTGGAATAACGAACATAATACTCACTACGCATATCCCCCTTTTTTTTCAATTTTTTTTTTGATATTTCGAAAACTATTTCGACGAATGCAATGAATGATTCGAATAGAAATATATTGACGAAAAAAATGCAAAAAAAATGTTTCGATAAATTTATTTTCAATCCCTGTATAACTGAAAGTGTTCAGGCTTCAGGAATATTTCAGCTCAGTAGATCATAATGCCGATTTTCAGACTTCAAATAGATCCGGTTCTCATGAAACGTCTAGTAGGTACTCTAACTTGGAACACCCTGTATTTACCTGGTATATTTCAGAAATATTTCTACTATTGAGAAGATTTTAAGTATTCATAAAGGGATGAGATATTCAAGAAATATTCATGCAGGAGTATTTATAAAATGAACAGAAAATTATTAAACGAACCACAGATTCTTTGTACTAAACTGGCCATCAGTGTGACAAATAATGTCATTTTACTTTTATAAAGATAGAATCGCAGAATATATCAAATGTCTCAAGGCCAGATCAGAAAAACCCAATTTTTGTATACAAAATAGATCCGAGAAATGTGGGAAATCTCTCGGATTCGGATAAAACATAGAAAAATAAGATGACAAGTTCCCATAATTTTTTTTCCTAGCGGCCCTTCCTGACTGACGCCACTGGAAATTCATTTTACTGGAATAAATTTCAAACTACTTAATATAATTCAATGAAAATTTGATATGATAAACAGTAGTAAAGACCTCTTGAAATACTGCCCTAAATTCAAATTAGCTCGTTAAGTTTACCAAGGGCGGACTAGGATATACATCTTAATGCTTACATTTTTAACACCCTGTATGATCAGGAGTTGAAAAAAAAAAACAGATTTGGATACCTTGAACATTAAGCTGAAGAAAAGGTACTTTTCTTCATTGTCGATAAAATGAGCCGTTTCCGAAAAACAAAATAATAAAAGCATTTTTATTTCTATCAAAAAGAACCATAAATTCTAATTATTATTATTATTATTTTTGTTAAGGTGCCTTTCTGGGCCAAAACTGCATTGTTAAGAATCTTTGTAATTTTTTCGGATTCAATAACGTAAACTAAAACTTTTTTGTTCCTTGAATATCTTTCGTATAACACTCTGTTGCATACAAAAAAAATTAAAATTGGTTGAATGGTGCTTTTCACTAGAAATAAAAAAATTACTTCTTTCATTATTTTGTTTCTCGAAAACGGTTCATTTTATCGACAATGAACCAGAGTACCTTTTCTTTAGCTTAATGTTCAAGGTATCCAAATTTTAACTTCTCAACATACAGGACGTTAAAAATGTAAGCATCAAAACGTACAACCTAGTGCACCCCTGGTAAACTAAACAAGCTAGTTTAAATTTAGGGGCAGTATTTTAAGAGGTCCTTACTATTGTTTATCATATCAAATTTTCATTAAATTACATCAAGTAGTTTAAAATTTATTCCAGTAAAATGAATCTCCAGTGGCGTCATTTAGGAGGCCTTATCTCAGTAGGGAGGGCCGTTAGGAAAAAAAATTATGCGAACTTGTCATCTTATTCTTTCATGTTTTATCTGAATCCGAGAGATTTCCCACATTTTCCCGGACACCCTGTATATGTCAAAATATATAGGTTATAAAGCCATTAAAAAAAAAATTATTCATCTTTTTCATCCAGAACCGTATCTGAAGGAACAAAAACCAAACGAACAATTTCTCAACGTACCTGAACTCTGACCTCCGGCAGATTGACCTTCATCGCCAGCTCTTCCCTGCTGTACACGTCTGGATAGTGGCTCTTCTCGAACGCCCTCTCCAGCTCGTGCAGCTGGTACGTGGTGAACGTGGTCCGGTTCCTCCGGTGCTTCTTCTTGCAGCCGTCGGACTCGGAGAGCCCCCCGGCCGGCGCCACGCCCTCGTCCTCCGAGCCGCTGCCCGTCGTTCCCGAATGCGCCCCTACGATCCCCGAGGACATCTTGCCGTATCGGATCTCGGACAGGCCGTCGTTCGAGTTGCAGCTACCCTCGCCTGAAAATAGGGGATGGTTTTAGAATGGGGGTAGAGCCGGGTCCGGCGATCAGCATCACTAAGAAGTCATGATGAACATAATAATCACCTAAGAAGTTGAGAGCTCTCTTTCAGCGAATAATTTGTTCGCTTGATTTTCTGAATAAAAATAAAATCCGAGTCCTTATCTTATATCGTGTAATATCATTTGCTCCAAAAAAATTTGGACGAAGAAAATTGTAGCCTCCAAATCGTGCACCGTTTCATCCTTTCTAGGCCGTCGCTTAATTTGCAAGCATTCAAATTGTCGCCGCCTCTAATGGCAACGTTGCGGAGCAGCCTGAATTATCGTGATATTCCCTAATTCATTATCCTATCTTTGAAGAAATGCAATGTAAGTCGTCTCTACTCAAGCGAAACCCATCGATTCAAAAACTTATCATGGTTGTTGGCAGTCGCACTCAGAATCTCGCCAGCCTGAATACATATATTCAAAGCCCCAGAATTCAATATATTATAACAACATTAAGATCCAGAATTTAGATTGGAGCGAATTCGAATTAACCCCAAAGAACGTAATGTTATTTTCCAGCCAGTCCTGCTAATCTCACGTCGTGTATTAATTTAAATAATGCTTTAATAATTATACCGTATGATATATTATTTGAATTCTCGACTCCTTAGTCCCGTACAAATTCAACGTGACGTTCATTCAAATTGAAATTTATTCGGATTTCGCATGATTGGGGGGGAAACGAACGACATTTTATATTTATGGAGAGTAATCGTTTTGCCGTGTATGACCCCTTTATCGGAGATCCGATAGTAGAACTGCTCGGAAATTTATACAATAACCTTTCATTCGATTATGACTTAGATTGGGCACTCAACGACGTCGCCGGGTACCTGTTAGCTCGGGAGTGCCGCAAGGATGCATGCTTGGGGCGTTACAATACAGGAGATTCCTCCATAACTCCCTCGAACAAAATATTTGTTCGACAAGGTTTAGAGGTTTGCATTAATTCGAATGTTTCTGTCAAGATGTTCTAACAATTGTAAATATTTTAATTCTGTAAAAAAGATTTTTTTTCCGAGACTCGAAAATCTGGTAATGTTTTCATTATGAATCTAATAACAGGTGGTTACCAAAAAAATTTCGAAAAAATATGCAAGGAAAAAAATTTCTATTTCAAATATTACATGTTTCGAAAATCATGAAACCTTTGAAATAAATAAATTGAAAAATTCACGGAATTCTTCAAAATTTTTCAGTTTTTGAGAAGCTCCATTTTCTTTGAGAAAAATTCTGAAATTCTCATCAAAATCTGCGAGTTCTGAATGAGCCTTACCTAACCTAACCTAACAATTTTAACTATTTTAATTTTATAGAAAAGGTTTTTTTCCGAGTAAGATAATTTGAAAATCTGGTAATGTTTTTATTATGAATCGCATAACAGGGGGTTACCGAAAACATTTCGAAAAAGAATGCAGGGAAAAAAATTCCTATTTCAAATATCACATGGTTCAAAAATCATGAATCCTTTGAAATAAATAATTTGAAAAATTCCCGGAATTCTTCAAAATCGTTCAGTTTTTCAGTAGCTTCATTTTCTTTGAGAACAATTTTGAAATTCTCATCAAAATCGTGTTTAAGTTCGAGGTCGGAATGAGCCTAACCTTACCTAACCTAACCTAACAATCGTAAATATTTTAATTTTGTAGAAAAGATTTTTTTTTCCTAGTGAAATAATTCGAAAATTTGGTAATGTTTTTATTATGAATTTAATGCAAGGAAGAAAATTCCTATTTCAAATATTACATGGTTCGAAAATCATCAAACCATTTAAATAAATAATTCGAAAAATTCCCGGAATTCTTCAAAATCGTTCAATTTCTCTGTAGCTTCATTTTCTGTGAGAATAATTTTGAAATTCTCATCAAAATCGTGTTTAAGTTCGAGGTCGGAATGAGCCTAACCTTACCTAACCTAACCTAACAATTGTAAATATTTTAATTTCGTAGAACAGATTTTTTTTCCTAGTGAAATAATTCGAGAACCTGGTAATGTTTTTATTATGAATCTAATGCAAGGAAAAAAATTCCTATTTCAAATATTACATGGTTCGAAAATCATTAAACCATTAAAATAAATAATTCGAAAAATTCCCGGAATTCTTCAAAATCGTTCAATTTCTCTGTAGCTTCATTTTCTGTGAGAATAATTTTGAAATTCTCATCAAAATCGTGTTTAAGTTCGAGGTCGGAATGAGCCTAACCTAACCTAACTTAACCTAACAATTGTAAATATTTTAATTTTGTAGAAAAGATTTTTTTTTCCTAGTGAAATAATTCGAAAATCTGGTAATGTTTTTATTATGAATCTAATGCAAGGAAAGCAATTCCTATTTCAAATATTACATGGTTCGAGAATCATCAAACCATTGAAATAAATAATTTGAAAAATTCCCGGAATTCTTCAAAATCGTTCAATTTCTCTGTAGTTTCATTTTCTGTGAGAATAATTTTGAAATTCTCATCAAAATCGTGTTTAAGTTCGAGGTCGGAATGAGCCTTACCTAACCTAACTTAACCTAACAATTGTAAATATTTTAATTTTGTAGAAAAGATTTTTTTTTTCTAGTGTAATAATTCGAAAATCTGGTAATGTTTTTATTATGAATCTAATGCAAGGAAAAAAATTCCTATTTCAAATATTACATGGTTCGAAAATTTTTGAAATAAATAATTCGAAAAATTCCCGGAATTCTTCAAAATCGTTCAGTTTTTTAGAAGTTTCATTTTCTTTGAAGAAAATTATGAAATTTTCATCAAAATCGTGTTTGAGTTCGAGGTCTGAATGAGCCTAACCCTACCTAAGCTAACCTCACAATTGTAAATATGTACTTTAATTTTGTAGAAAAGATTTTTTTTTCCTGATGAAATAATTCGAAAAGCTGGTAATGCTTTTATAATGAATCTTATAACAGGGTGGTTACCGAAAACATTTCGAAAAAATATGCAGGGAAAAAAATTCTTATTTCAAATATTACATGGTTCGAAAATCATGAAACTTTTGAAATAAATAATTTGAAAAATTCCCGGAATTCATCAAAATCGTTCTGTTTTTTAAAAGCTTTATTTCTTTGAAGAAAATTTTGAAATTCTCATCAAAATATTGTTTAAGTTCGATGTCTGAATGAGCCTAACCTAACCTAACAATTGTAAATATTTCAATTTTGTAGAAAAGCATTTTTTCCGAGTAAGATCATTCGAAAATCTGGTAATGTTTTTATTATGAATCTAATAACTGGGGGTTACCGAAAACATTTCGAAAAAATATGCAAGGAAAATAATTCCTGTTTCAAATACTTATTACATGGTTCGAAAATCATGAAAACTTTGAAATAAATAATTTGAAAAATTCCCGGAATTCTTCAAAATCGTTCAGTTTTTCAGCAGCTTCATTTTCTCCGAGAAAAATTTTGAAACTCTCATCAAAATCGTGTTCGGGGTCTGAATGAGCCGGTCAAGACCGAAAATAAATTGAATTTTTTTTTTCAACCATTCGTAAAATACCGATTCAATGGAATTGAAATCTGCAAGTTATTTGTAAGATAATGACACAAAGGTTTATGTGAAATTTCCTGAGGACGAAATAGCTAGAAGAATAGAAAAAACATATTTTTCAAAACTTTGGTATCTGAGAAATTATTGGCCATATTCTGGTGAAATTTCGTGTCTACATGTTAATTATCAAATATTCAGTTTTAAAGCTGTTCCACGTAAAAAAAATTGAGTTTTGCGGATCTGGTGTTGAGAAATTCTGTGAAGTGTCGATTTTATGGAATGACGTCATTTATCACAGTGACGGCCGGTTTGGTTCAGAGAATTTGTGGTGCGTTCCAAAATCTTTAGTTTGATATTCTCGCTACAGTGTCACCGTATGTTAAATCAAAATGATCATAGATTAGTCAATTTTTTACTAAGAACATTTCAGAAACCTGAATTGAGTTTGATAAGACTCGAATTCAAGTAGCGTTATGCGGGTTCAGTACCTGGATGGGTGATCGCTCTGGTGATGAATTCAACAATACCCGATAAATTGTAGCAAAATGGCGAATGCGCGAGTCGGTGAAATTAAAATAGTTGTTTTCCCAAAAGATGCAGAAATTGTTTGCGTGCGGAAAGGGCACTTTCTGCATGTTTCGGAAACAAAATATTTCCAACGAGCTTCATATCAACTGACAACAAAAATTCAGAAAAATATAATTTATTCAACAATTTGATATTGGAATTGGAAGAAAAAACTTTACAACAAAATCTGACACAATGTTTCAAAGTCGATAGGTACACTCATTTCAATCAACCCTTTGTGATCTCCTGGACCAAACTCCATCAATTTATTCAATAATTCAAATATTATTTGAACATGTGAATATTGTCTCAGCATAAAATGTCTCACTCCACAACAGACGAAAAGCCTAAAAACAGTTTAGAAGCATCTGAAGTGGAAGACCCTTTAAAGTGGACAAATCGGATTAAGGGATGAAGGTCAATTTGGGCAAGTAAATCTAAATGTGCTCGACAAAATCTCTATTCTGAGATCTTAGATCTCCCAAACTTAAGGCGAAGAAGATTTGTGCCAGTTATACTCACTTGGTTTTCATTTCTTATATGATTTTATGTTTAAAATGAACAATTTACTGTTAAATGAAGAAGGCACATAAAAATTGGATCTTCCTGGCTCATCATTAATCAAACCCGAAATTCACCCGTTTAGCTCGTCAGAAATCCACCCCTAACCACTAACGCAACATTCAATATTTAATTCAAAGCAACACACAGGACGTATAAAATCGAACATTAGGTCCCATATGCCCGTTTAAAACAAACGCAGGGACATTTTACCGTCGCCGGCAAGGGCGATACGGAAAGATAGGCATGCAAAAACGCAATTAACAATTACCGCTCTTATCGCAAATCAGTTGTGTTTATTATTAATGCAACGCAATTAGGCTGCACGAAACTAGGCGGTAGATCAATGTTCTAATTAAATAATCAATTGCTTAACAAACTCGCGCGTTAAATGGAAATGACTACTTGGTGCTCGCCATCTACGTCGACTGGCAGTATCCCGTTGCTAATGGGCGCTTAATTGATTTTTGGTAGTCGCGTCTACCGTGTGTTTCATCCGCGCTTGGTTGGGTTGGAGGAAGGTCGTCTGGAGACGGCTAGATTCATTTTTGCGTTCGACTTTTGATATTGGGGTCTTCCCAATATTGGGAACATTGTCTTCTTATTTTTTTTCTAGATTTGTGACTTCTTGATACATTCTTTTTTTTAAACAAATAATTTCAATCCTGAATATCTAGAAGTCGAAATAGATTCCTCTGTAAATTTTAAAGCTAAAGTTGAATACTAGAAATAATATCGTGCCGAAATTAGCTGGTAGTTCATGGGGTGCTGATGCTGATGGTTTTTTCTGCTGCTTCTTATTGTTGCTCTCTTTGTTTTAATTTAACAGTCTTTAATGTGAAAAAATTGATGCATATCTGAATTTATATTCGCAGATAGACTGCGACTTTGAATTCTCAGAATAAATTTCATTTTTTTCCGAATTCTTTTCCAATACTCTCCTATATTTCGGTCAATAAGATTTCCAGATTAAAGTCAAGTGAGCCTCTTTGGCCCAATCTCTTTCTCAATCCGAATTAAACCGACCAGGAAATTTGGCAATCTAAATGCGATTTTTCAACAAAGATGTAATAACTGTTCCTTCCAATAGAGTTCCTGGATTTGATCTTCCCAGGAAAATATAGTCTGTTCTTGATCGTATACAGGGTGTCCCAAGTACGAGTGCCTACTAGACGTTTCTTGAGAACCGGACCTATTTGAAATCTGAAAATTTGGATTATGATATTGTTCGACTTTATCTACTGAGCTGAAATATTTTTGAAGCCTGAACACTTTCAGTTATACAGGGAGTGAAAATAAATTTCTTGAAAATTTTTTTTTTACTTTTATTTACCTATATGATCGATTATTCAATTTTAAATATATTTCCATTTGAATCGTTGCATTCGTCGAAATAGTTCTCAAAATATAGAAAAAAAACTGAAAAAAAAGGGAGCTATGCGTATAGTCAGTATTATGTTCGTTATTCCTATTCTCAATATTTCAAGCATAAACTGTTTTTAGATTTCCGAAGTAGAAGAATGGCGGAAAATTGTGCATCTCCTAAATTTTGGAAAACTCGTCACAGGGTGTTTCAAATATTTTGTCAAAAATTGTAAGACAAATTCATAAAATCTGTTTTATAATAAAATCTGTTTTATAACAATAACCTCTGTTCATAGAAGATAAATTTTTCCAATAATTCCCCATGAACACAGAGTTTTGTTATAAAACAGATTTTATGAATTTGTCTTTACAGCATAAACATCTTTGAACACTATCATTATTTTTCTTCGCAGAATCCAATGCAATAATAAAAAATTACGAAAAGCACTGCCGTGAAGGCAGGAGCTTTTGAGCGCTCGTACATGCACTTTGTAGGTAGATTCGCATTTTCCAGTTTTAGAAATCAATTGAAGGAATTTTCGACAGCTGTCACAAAAATTCTGAAACTTAGGCGAAACTCCAGACTTCATGTCAGTGCTTTAGGTGACCAATTTTTTTTCGATCATTCGCTAGAATTTTCTACGGTATCTATGGTCTTGGTGGTGCAATCTGGACAAAATTTGGCACGTAGTTTGGATACATTCATCCCAATCCAATCAGTAGTTTCGAAATTATCAGGAAAAAAATATTTTGAACAGCCATATTTACGGAACCCCTAGTCTAATTTTGCTCATTGATGAACGTGGCCGCGATATTCGCGATCCAAACTCACCCTGAAAATTTCAAGTTCCTAGGCCTTTCCGTTCGAAAGTTACAATTTTCTATGGTTTCTATGGTTCTGATCAAGCGATCTGGACAAAATTTCACATGTAGCTTGAACATCTCATTCTCCATTTGAGTGCGAAATTTCATCTCAATCAAATCTGTAGTTTTCAAGTAATCAGGGGAACAAAACTTTGAATGGCCATATTTACGGAACCCCTGGTGGAATTTGGCCCATTAACGAACTCAACCGAGGCATTTGGGATCTGAACTCACACTGAAAATTTCAAGTCCCTAGGTTGTTCCGTTCGAGAGTTATCATGCTTACGGCCGGACGGCCGGACGGACAGACTCAAATTTTCCGACGGATTCGTCATCAGTGAGTAGAACATAGTCGATTGAGACCATTTTCGGCTCAAAATTCGAAAAATACAGACATCGTGACGAAATGATATAGCCCTCGTGTAAGTAGTACGAGCGCTCAAAAATAGGGTACTAATTCAAAAAACAAAAGTTATGGCAAAGTTCTGATCACAATTTTTGACAAAATATTTGAAACAATCTGTAACGAGTTTTGCGAAATTTAGAAGATGCACAATTTTCCGCCATTCTTCTACTTTGAAAATCTAAAAACATTTTATGCTTGAAATATTAAGAACAGGAATAACGAACATAATACTGACTAAGTACGCATAAATCCCTTTTTTTTCAGTCTTTTTTCTATATTCCTCAATTTAAAAGATCCTTTATTATAAATAATTTTTATTGCAGTTAATTTTTTCTGCTCTCGCCTCTTTCTTTTTTTTCAGATTTTGTTTTTCGGTTAACTTGGAGAAGACTCTCGTATTGATGAAAATGAAGAGGAAGAAGAATTTTCGTTTTTGATGACAAAAAAGCCCATTAATATACAGGGTGTGGCGTATACTGAATGTAACGGAGAATGTAAGGACGTTGTGGCGGTTCAGAAAAATATGTTTTATGTTTAGTTTATTTTATTATATTTACGAGATAATCGAAATTTTCAAAAATTCACCCTTTGCCACTCTTTTTGATGGCAAGACTGCAAATGAAGGAATTTTTTCAATCTGTTTTTTGGATATTATTCCTGGATGGACGCGCTTTCGAATGTAAACTTTGATTTTTGGGCCGCATACATAGTTTTTTTGGAACAAAGATTCAACTCAAGTTTCATGTTTTGCTAATTTTTTTTTTTCATTTTAATTTTTTTTTCTTTTCTTTACCGCCACAACGTCCTCTTATCGCAGGTACCATATTATCCATTCATTACGCCACACCCTGTATATATTTAAGCACTTTATTCAAACAAATTCGAAACCAATCAGTACACATATTTTTTTTGCTGAAGCAGTACTACTTACACGAGGGCTATATCATTTCGTCACGATGTCTGTATTTTTCGAATTTTGAGCCGAAAATGGTCTCAATCGACTTTGTTCGACTCACTGATGACGAATCCGTCGGAAAATTCGAGTGTGTCCGTCCGTCCGGCCGTAAGCACGATTACTCTCGAACCAAATGTCCTAGAAACTTGAAATTTTTAGGGTAGCTTCAGATCCCGAATGCCGCGGTTAAGTTCGTTATTGGGCAAAATTCGCCGAGGGGTTCCGTAAATATGGCCGCTCGAAATTTTGTTCTCCTGATTACTTTGGAACTACAGATTCGATTGAGATGAAATTTTGCACTCTAATGGAGAATGAGGTGTTCAAGCTGAATATGAAATTTTGTCCAGATCGCATGACCAGAATTATAGAAACCATAGAAAATTGTAACTTTTGAACGGAAACGCCTAGGGACTTGAAATTTTCAGGATAGGTGTGGATCTCGATTGTCGTGATCACTTTCATCTATGAGAAAAATTATACTGGATGTTCTGTAAATATGGTCGTTTGAAATTTAGTTTTCTTGATAATTTTCAAACTACAGATTCGATCGTGACGAAATTTTGTATACTAATGGAGAATTATATATTCAAGCTTATTTCTCCAGATCGCATGACCAGAACCATAGAAACCATAGGAAATCATAACTCTCGAACGGAAAGGCCTAGGGACTTGAAATTTCCAGGGTAGGTTCGGATCGCAAATTTCGCGGGCATGTTCATCAATGAGCAAAATTAGACTAGGGGTTCCGTAAATACGGTCGTTTGAAATTTTGTTTTCCCGATAATTTCGAAACTACGGATTCGATTGAGATAAAATTTTCTATTTTAAACGAGAATGATATATTAAAGCAACATTTTGTCCAGATCGCATGACCAGAACCATAGAAATCATAGAAAATTATAACTTCCGAAGGGAAAGGCCTGGGAACTTGAAATTTTCAGGGTGGGTTTGGATCGCGAATTTCACGGTCACGTTCATCAATGAGCAAAATTAGACTAGGGGTTCCGTAAATATGGCCGTTCAAAATCTTTTTTCCTGATAATTTCGAAACTACTGATTTCATTGGAATGAAATTCTGCACCTAGCTTAGGAATAATGTATTCAAACTACGTGCGAAATTGTGTCCAGATCGCATTACCAAGACCATAAATACCGTAAAAAATTCTAGCAAATTATCGAAAAAAAATTGGTCAGCTGAAGCACTGACAAAGTCTGGAGTTTCGTCTAAGTTTGAGAATTTTTTTGACAGCTGTCGAAAATCCCTTCAATTGATTTCTAAAACTGGAAAATGCGAATCTATCTACAAGGTGGGTGTACGAGCGCTCAAAAGCTCCTGACTTCACGGCAGTGCTTTTCGTAATTTTTTTATATCGTACTAAAGCTTATACAGATTTTTTCCACTCATACCATATTGTTCGATTTTTTCAACTTTGTTGTTTACTTTGTTTTAAGTATTTTTCCTCATCAATCATTGCGGATAACAAATCGAAATCATCTCAATATTCACCTGGATTCGAAAAATACCCAACTGATCAACAAATTATTCAATTAACGAAACAAAAACTCACAATACCTGACTCCTTAATAAGTATATAATGGCAGCAATTTCCCAATTCTTCTTGTTGGGCATGATCAATCAGGATTTCAGTAGTGAATTACACCCATCAACTTCATCGTCAATTAACGTCGTGGTAAGTCATCGTGACTGGCACGATCTGACCACTATATCGCTAATGGATTTGTAGCTATAGGTTATATTCAATCTTATCTAGGCTTTAATATGCCTGAAGGTTATCGATAAAAACATCTGGTCCTCTCGATATTGGGCCTTTTTATTTTGTACCAATTTCTTGTGGTTATCTGCAAAATCGGAATTGCGAAATACTACTTGATCTCATTCCAAAGATGCAGGAGAAGTGAATGTTTCGTAGGGATTCTGGAAGAATTGTTTAGCTAGTTATTGAAAACGAAAAAATTCGATTAAGTCACTTATGATGAATTGTTTTATTCGAGTATTTAAATGAATGTTTGTTTTTTGACTTTCACCAGATCTATCACCCCAAGATTTTTTCTTTGGGGTTACCTCGAATCTAGAAAAGTACGAATAATCTGAAATACGAATTCGGAAAAGTCAACTGATGGCAAAAAAAATAGCGGTTCCATGCATTTTTAAGGAAAGCTTCAATTTTGTATTACATATTGTATTAAATTCAGTAAAAATTTTTCAAACTTGGGACACCCTGTATAATAAGATAGTCATTTTAAATTCCGACCAACAAGCAGATTATCGTCTAATAGATGGAAATAAGTGGTCGTTTGTATTTTGATATTTCATTTATTATTCCAATCTAACATGCCTAAAAGGCTTCCATTCAGGTAGAAAAAAAATTTGAGGTGCTTGTCGTGGCAGCAGAGATGTTAACACGAGATATTTCTGTCAGATAGCCACGAAGTGTCCGACTGATGTGATGCCCAGGCTTATATACTTAAGATAATTGACTCGATGGAAGTTTTTATATATTCAAACAGGATATTCGCATCTGAAGTGAACTTAATAATAGGCTTTTAAGGTCGACGCATCGCTTCTTTCAGGTTTCAGGTATTAAAAGTAGCTTCGAATTTGTAGATATTAAAATAATCACAAACGGCGATGAATCAGACGTTGTTTTCGAAGTTTCGGAGTGGAAAAGTAAAATCGAACAAACTGTTTCAGATTTATACGATTTCGAGTCGATTATCTTATCTTCCTAATGTAAAATTCTTCGAACTTTCAGTTTTTTTGTACCAAATTTGCCGTCTGATTACTCGCACCATCTTTCCACAATGTCGTGTACCCCCTTCTAAATTATCTCTACCAATCGATGATTATAAAGAATTAAGTATGTTTAGACAAACATTGTCCGTACAGAGACACACACACACAAAACTAAAACTGGACATTGAATTATGTCCCTATAGTGTTTGGTGTCCCCGACAATAATGATATGCACCAGTGTTGCGTGTCACTAATCGCGCCAACCTGATACTGAATGGGTTTAATGGAAATCCACTTAGATTACTTAACTTGATATTTTATTTGAATTTAACCAGAAAAACCGCTAATGTACCTGTGATCGACGAACTCACCCCCTTTCGAGTCGTTTTCTGTGTTTCACGAGGCCTATTAAAAATTAATTGAACGTTCCGAGGGGGGTTAATTATTTGGCGGGTATAGAGGGGGGTGGGGGATTTGAGTTTAAATATGCATTTATTAGAGTAAAATGCTGCAACTTAAATGGTGGAATACTTTTTTTTTCATTCACAACAAACGCTGATAAAAAAAATTCAATATCATTTATATGTCGACAAAATTATTATCTAGCGAAGGAACACTGAAAAAATGAATCCCGGGAATTTACAGTTGAATGAATTCCTGTTGTTTAAACGCAACTATTGTTACCACAACAAATAATACCGTTCTGAGGGCAATCTGTACTTGCAATCTAACATGCCGATTCCGGTTGATAAGACTTGAGTCCTATGAACAGGAAAAATGGTAAGTAGAGCAGTGATCAGGTACTTTTATTTTAAAAGGAATATTTCCGTAAATTTTAAAGAAATATCTAGTAAAATAAAACAATTTTATAAGTATAACTTAACACTATTTGTACGACTGACAGTATGGACACATCAAATAAAAACAACAGGAATGTTTGGAATTTCTCACAGAAATTCAGATTATTCTACCGGATCAATCTTGTTAAGCTAACAGTATTTTAATCCATGTTGTACCATATGGTTGAAGTTGTTTGGTATAAAATTACGGTTTCGACGAAGAAATGAACATGAGGAAACAGCGATTCGATAACCATCTCGATGATATCGAACGCACTGTTGCCGATTTGGCATTTTTAATGCTAACTCTAGCATATTTTCTTCTCAGTGAGCATGTAGAATTCGAGTTTAGCTTATTGCTTTTAGCATTTTTTGGCCATCTAGCTAGATTGAATATTTTCGATCTAGGACTGATACTAACTTTTGAATAAATTTTCCAAGGAAATACAAAAAAAATTACGAAAAACGAGAAGCTTTTGAGCGCTCGTACATGCACCTTGTAGGTAGATTCGCATTTTCCAGTTTTGGAAACCAATTGAGGAAATTTTTGACAGCTGTCAAACAAATTTTCAAACTAAGGCGATAATCCAGACTTCAAGTCAGTGCTTTAGGTGACCAATTTTTTTTCGATGATTCGCTAAAATTTTCTACGGTATCTATGGTCTTGGTGATGCAATCTGGACAAAAATGGCACGTAGTTTGAATACATTATTCCTCAGCTAGGTGCAAAATTTCATTCCAATCAAATCGGTGGTTTCGAAATTATCAGGAACAGAATATTTTGAACGGCCATATTTACGGAACCCCTAGTCTAATTTTGCTCATTGATGAACGTGACCGTGAAATTCGCGATCCGAACCCACCCTGAAAATTTCAAGTTCCTAGGCCTTTTCCTTCGGAAGTTATAATTTTCTATGGTTTCTATGGTTCTGGTCATGCGATCTGGACAAAATGTTGCTTTAATATGTCATTCTCGTTTAAAATACAAAATTTTATGTCGATCGAGTCCGTAGTTTCGAAATGATCGAGAAAACAAAATTTCAAACGACCGTATTTACGAAACCCCTAGTATAATTCTGCTCATTGATAAACGTGAACGCCACATTTCAGATCTAGACCTATCCTGAAAATTTCAAGTTCCTAGGCCTTTCCGTTCGAAAGTTATGATTTTCTATGGTTTCTATGGTTCTGGTCATGCGATTTAGAGAAATGTAGCTTGAATATATCATTCTCCATAAGTATACAAAATTTCGTCACCATCGAATCTGTAGTTTGGAAATTATCAAGAAAACTAAATTTCAAACGACCATATTTACGGAACCCCTAGTATAATTTTGCTCATAGATGAAAGTGATCACGACAATTGAGATCCACACCTATCCTGAAAATTTCAAGTCCCTAGGCGTTTCCGTTCAAAAGTTACAATTTTCTATGGTTTCTATGGTTCTGGTGATGCGAACTGAACAAAATGCATTGCATGTAGCTTGAACACCTCATTTTCCATTAGAGTGCAAAATTTCATCTCGATCGAACTTGTAGTTTCAAAGTAATCAGGAAAACAAAATTTCGAGTGGCCATATTTACGGAACCCTTAGGCGGATTTTGCCCAATAACGAACTCAACCTCGGCATTCGAGATTCGAATCTACCCTGAAAATTTCAAGTTTCTAGGACATTCCATTCGAGAGTTATCGTGTATACGGCCGGACGGACGGTCGGACAGACTCGAATTTTCCGACGGATTCGTCATCAGAGAGTCGAACATAGTCGTTTGAGACCATTTTCGGCTCAAAATTCGAAAAATACAGACATCGTGACGAAATAATATAGCCCTCCATATAAATTCAGGTTAGTTCAGATAAGAGGAATGAAGAAAGATGCCCAACGTTTACGGTACCGCTCTACAGAGGGCGCCACCGAAAAGACAAAACTCAAAAGATAATACCCAAAGGATTGAAAAGCGACAGAAAAGGTGTGAGCATTTGTGGACAGAAATTCTGTAATCAAATTCGCTAATTCGAGTCCGGAATCAGAGAAAAAAATGTATATAATATGATATAAATTCTCCCCATTCCAGACACTTATTCGCGAGGTCACCCTTTATCTTTAGACAAAATGCATTACTACAGAAAATTCCTGTTAGAGCTCAAGTTATAAGCTCCGAATACAACTAACTGGTTCTGTAATATGAACGAAAATTCCTTAATCCAACAGAAAATTCCTGTTAAATCGATTCTACAGTTCCGTTAAAAGTAGAGTAATTCCTGTTTCAGTTTAGTGTTCATTACTGGAAGTTCTTGAAGAAACTAAAGTTTGAAGCTTGGAATGCAACTATCTTATTTGTTTATTAAACAAGAAATTCCTGGAAATAGTCACGCATATTCCGGTTTTCATCACAATATTATTTTCTTGTAGAAATGACAAACTGCAGTTATGTTGCATCAACTAATGTTAAACTTGTTATTTCCAGAGGAATTAAACGACCGGAATTGTCACGTAAAATCAACAAATATTCCTTCTGTCGCTTATATAGGGGGAATTTCCTGTAGAAGTAACCGAATTCCTGTTGTATATACTGCAAAATTTCATTGAGTGTGTTCAGTGAAATATTAACTAATCTATGATCATTTTGCTGGCACTGTAGCGAGACTATCGAACCAAACATTATGAAACGAACCAAAGATTCTATGAACCGAATTCAAATAATAAATAACTTTAAGTGGTGGAATCAAATATTTTTATGGAATATAACAAATTTCTCAACGCCAAATCAGAAAAACTCAATTTTCTTTTCACGTGGAACAGGTGTGGAGCCGAATTGTTATACAACTCATTTCATTGAAGCCACATATTATCCAAACACAAAATTCAACAGTATATGGCAAACACTTTCTCAGATACCGAAGGTTCAAAAAAGAATATTTTACTATTCTACAAAGTTTCAATTCGATTGAATTACTGTGAAAAAACTTCGACGGATTTGGAACATTTTCCAACTTAACCGGCGCATTCAGACCTCAAAAGTATACCCTTGAAATTTCAAAATTATATCGTGTTCACGGACGACTGGAAGGACAAAATTGAATTTAACCTTGAATTCTCCATTCAGTCAGTTCTACCTAATAATTTGAGAAGCTTACCTAACCTAACCTAGCCTAACCTAATAATTTAAGAACATTATCGACTCAAAATTCGAAAGTTACACAAATATAGCTAAAATAGAAAACGTCTAGTTACATACATAATTGTCATCCTCGAAATATGAGTTTGTTGAAATAGCCTTAACATCGAATAAAATCAGAAAGATCAGAGGGATAAAAAAGATCAGAAAGATCAGAGGGATAAAAAAAGATCAGAAAGATTAATTAACCCGGTTAAGGCCATGCAAACACATGTGATCATAGAATCTGAGTTACGGTCTCTATGCGAAATCCGCCTCGAAGGACCATAAATCCGGACAGCGTCCCGCCAAAAATCATCGACTACTCACCGGCGCTCTCGCCGTTCCCGGGCGTGATGGAACCTTCTCTGTCGTCTTCCTTCCTGGCCAAACCCAGGATATTGTCGATGGTGTGCCTCGGTCCGACGGCGCTCGAGCCGGTCATCATCCTCGTAGCCGCTTTCGCGTCCAATCCGTAGCCGAGGATTGCCGAGGTATCGTCACTACACCGATTCGAATCCATTGCCCGGCTTTAACTGACTGTCTAACCTCAAACACGCTGCAAGCGTTTGGGGGCGGCCTGCGAGGCGTGTTCTGGAACGCGGCCGCCAATAAAAAGTTCGGAATTGCCATCATGGAGTCCGGGGGTGACAGAGAGAGAAGGACTTTCAGTGTAGCCAACAACTATATTAGACTTTAAATTACGGTGTGTAAATTCTGGGAACTTGCTGTCAACGAGCAGAGCTAAGTCAATCATGTTATGGACTCCCTACTTGCAGGGTTAACCAATCATCTGCTATTAACTTTGACTGATTAAAATTATTGCCAGAACAAACTTAAATGAGGGTCGTATATATTGCGTTATCCTGCACATTTGCCGTTGTGCAAATAGGTGCAAATAATTCAGAATAACCATAGTTCTCATTTTAGGGAACTTCTGATTTAGCAGATGTGCATTTTTGCATTAGATGCAAACACGTGACATCTTTGACAGTTGACGGCTACGTCAATATGTATTTCAACAATACTACCAACCTACAACCCATTTAATTGAAGCGTGGAAAAAGTTCGAGGTAATATTAAAGGTTATCAAATTTAGGAATGAAATTAGAAAAAGTATACTAGATAAACTAATAGCAAGCCAACAAAACAATTCATGTATCCCAGAGACCAACAAATTTAATAGCTATATCAACTCCCCAAGACTTGTCTTGGGGAGTTGATAAATTTGTTGGTCTCTGGGATACATTAATTGTTCTGATGGCTTGCTATTAGTTTATCTAGTATAATTGTTCTAATTTCATTTCTGAATTTTATAATTTCAGATAAACAGTCGTATATTATTCTATTTGAGGTTAAGTTAGCTCATGTTAGGTGCCTATATTATTTTTCTCAAAACAAAATATTTTCTATGATCTTAGTATTCACTGATCAACTTAGCCTACGATTTTCACCCTTTGAGAGTTTTAAAAAACCACTACACGTGTTTCGCCATTACGATGGCTTCATCAGGTGATGAGATAAACTGTGGATATAAGTATATATTGTAATGGAAATCGAGACATGGTTATATTTCTCAACGTTTCAAGAATTTGAAATAAAATAAATTAAAAAAATATCACCAAAAATTCAAGAACCTTCAAACATCTTATAGTCATTTCAGTAAATTCGATCATTTTATAAATTATTGTAAAATTATATTTTCAAAGAGGGTTCAGATTATAAAAAAAATATGAATTTGTTAAAATTATTAATTATAAAAAGTTAAGTTTAGTTTAGTTATTTTTATGATGTATATGAAATGAAGAAGTGGAAAGAATCTATCAATAATGTTGGAATACCTAGAAAATGCGATATCAAATAATATCGAAGAAATAAAGGAGGCGGGTGTACAATTGAGAGAAACGTCAGAGTGGAAATTGATATTTCAAAAAGTTTGCAGATGAATTGGTTTGAGAGAAGAAACGTATAGTAAATAGTTTTTGGAACTTCGTCAAGAGGAGATTGAATTGCTTGAATGGATTTGGCGAGTGAAGGAGATATCAAAACTGCGTGCTGGATATAAGAAGGAGAATTGAAATTGAAGTTAGTTGAACGTATAGTGAGTGCACTCACCAATTGAACGATATTTAAAGTTTAGATATATTAGTTTTCAGTTTCTTCTGATAGTTGGGGTTGTTTTGTAGAATTAGATTATTGATTATATAATTTTCTAAATCAGAAAATTTCTTTTGATTGTTCATTTTAGAATCCTCATTGAAGTAGAGATCTCGGGCAAAATTGAATATATAAATGAAACAAAAGTCTTGAAAACTGTTAGTGGGTTTTGATATCAATATCTACTCATGAATTTGGCACCTAATCGAAAATCGATTCAATAAAATTGCAATTGAGTATTTAAAAAAAAAATTGATAATGTGAAAACGAACCGTATCGTCAAAAACAGATGGGCCGTTTTGTACAAGCTCATATCGCAACAAATCATGAGATTAGCTGTTTATCGATTGGACCTTTTCGTTGGTTGGGAAAAATGAACTCAATGTAAATTTAATTGGAAAATAACCAATGCGAGGTCGCTGCTTTCGATCTGAAAGTTCGCAATCAGAAATTAATTTCAATTCGAAGCGAAATTCATAAAATACGATGAGAGAAAATTTAATGGAATTATCGGTTGTATACCTATCGTCTGTTCATTAAATTCGATTTGGTTATAACTTATAACGGTTTCTTGGCTCCCAGACAGCTGAACAAAATGAATATTCCATTGATTCCATTAGGTTATTGAAAAGGTTTCGTATCTGAGCAAATTCATTTAGGAAAATGGAAAGTTTCTCATTAAAAATTGGATTTGTTTCGAGCGAAAACTGATTTTGTCGATGTTTAGGTACTTGACCAATATTCCATTTCCCTTTATTTTGATTCAACATAGTTTTTCGATTAATAAATTAATTGTTATTGTATAGAAATATCGTCGAAAATTGCATTGGAAGAATTGAGAAAATAGATAGATAATATTTCAACACGTGACGACAGTGACGTTAGCGATTAGCCAGGAATTGAAACTTTGAGGTGTAGGAATCCTTTTTTTGACACGTGCTAGAACTTATCAAAATAAGTCAAAATTCCAAAAATCCTTTCTATAAAATATTCACCAGGGTCGAGTATTTAGAAATCGTCTAACAGAGAGTATGATTTCTGTGAATTTAGGTGGATAGGACGAGGTAGGTTAATTTCTTGACCTTCACGCTCCCCGGATCTCAACCCTGTGGTTTCTGCTTTTGGGGTCATTTGAAAACATTAGTGTACAGAGTAACGGAGAGGTGAATAGTGTTGAAGAACTAAAACAACGCATTGAAAATGCTTGTGACATTATTCGTGAGCAAACTGATGTTAATGTTGCTGCACGTAACCATTCGTTATATTACGCTGGAAAAGACTTTGTGCTCATCAAACGAATGGTGACCATTTCGAACAATTTCTGTGAACAATTTGGATCAATTTTATCGGTGAGTTTGTGAACTTCCAAATTTTTTTTTATAGGACCTTTTCAATCAGTAATTTTTTATCTCCTTCAAGAATTATACCGTTCGGGAAAAATCTCATAATGAGAGTTGAAAGAGAATATACACATTTCTTTTAAAATCCAGCACTTCATTTACTTGCAGGAATGCATATGGCACTGTAATTCATGTCAGATCTCCTAACAGAGAGATAACACGATCTGAAGTTGAATTGTGATTGAATATTTCATATGATCATCTTCCGGCGAAATGATCTCTTTCGGAATCACGTAATTAAATATTTAATGAAAAGTGGAAATTTTTGTATGAAACCGACGAGTTCTTTTCTTCAAATTTTCCTCCTAAACCTCCATATGCTTCCTATTATTTTTTTTATTACGATAATAAACCATTGAATTTCCAACGCCTCAGAAATCTTCCAATTCATGATGTCTCTAGAAATCTTGAAAACGAATGCAGTTTTTTTTTCGGAAAGTATTGAAGTTAATCGCATGAAATTCGGTACAAAAAACTGTTGCTATCCGGAATTGTTCCTCCTAACTCGAGAATGCCGATATATTGATTTTGTAGGCTAAAAATCGAGCTATCAAATCTGAAAACACAATCGCAGGAAAACTATCCAGCATAGAATTATGTTATGAAATATTTTGTGAAAAGAGGAAATTGTTGTATGAAACTGACGAGTTTTTTTTATGAAATTTTCCACCTAAACCTCCATAATTTTCCAGTATTTTTTTTTATTATGATAATAAACCATTGGAATTTATAACGCCTCAGAAATATCCACAATTTATGATGTTTGTAGGAATCTCAAGAACGAATGCAGTCTATTTTTTTTCGGAAAGTATTATACTTAGTTAATCCGACATAGAACCATCGCATTGAAATATTAAGGTATCAATTTTGAAAAATATCATAGCAGGAAAATTATCCAACATAGAATCAAGTAATGATATTTTTTGTGAAAAGAGGAAATTGTTGTATGAAATTTTCCACCTGAATCTCCATAATTTTCCTATTATTTTTTTATTACGATAATGAAACAATGGAATTTATAACGACTAAGAAATGTTCCATAATTTATGATGTCTGTAGAAATCTTGAAAACGAATGCAATCTATTTTTTTTTTTCGGAAAGTGTTAGAGTTTATTGCATGAATTTTAGTACAAAAATCTGTTGCTATCCGGAATTGATCCTCCTAACTCAAGAGTCCCGATAGATTTTGTGGGCTAAAAATCGAAGTATCAAATTCGAAAAATATCATCGCAGGAATACTATCCAACATTGAATCATGTCATGAAATATTTGGTGGAAAGAGCAAATTTTTATATAAAACTGACGAGGTCTTTTTTGGAAATTTCCACCTTAATCTCCATCATTTTCCTATCATTTTTGAGCGCTCGTACTACTTACACGAGGGCTATTTTATAACGATAATAAACCGTTGGAATTTCTAACGCCTCAGAAATTTTTCACAATTTATGATGTCTGTGTATGAATCTTGGAAACGAATGCAATCTATTTTTCTTTTCGGAAAATATTAGAGTTAATTGCATGAAATTCGGTACAAAAATCAGTTGCTATCCGGAATTGATCCTCCCAACTCGAAAATCCCGATACATAGATTCTGTAGGCTAAAAATCGAGGTATCAAATTTAAGAACTATCTAACATAGAATCATTTAATGAAATATTTTGTGAAAAGAGGAAATTTTTTCATGAAACTGGCGATTTTTTTTCATGAAATTTCCCACCTAAATCTTCATAATTTTCCATTATTTTTTTTTATAACGATAATGAACCATTGGAATTTACGACGCCTCAGAAATCTTTCGCAATTTATGATTTCTGTAAGAAATCTTGAAAACGAATGCAGTCTATTCTTTTCGGAAAGTATAAGAGTTATAATCGCATCAAATTCGGTACAAAAATCTGTTGCTATCCGGAATTGATCCTCCTAACTTGAGAATCCCGATGCTGGATTTTGTAGGCTAAAAATCAAGGTATGAAATTTCAAAAAGATAATCGCAGGAAAACTATCCCACATTGAATCATGTCATGAAATATTTGGTGAAAACAGGAAATTTCTAACGCCCCAGAAATTTTTCACAATTTATAATTTCGGTAGGAATCTAAATCACGAATGCAGTCTATTTTTTCTTGGAAAAAATAAGAGTTAATTGCATAAAATTCTGTACGAAAATCCTCACTCGATAATCCCGATAGATATATTTTGTAGCTGGAAATCGAGTTATCAAATTTGAAAAATATCAATACAGACAAGAGGAAAACTATCCAACATAGAATCTTGTTTTTTGTGAAAACTTTTGTATGATTTTTTTTATGGAATTCATGGGGGATTTGTTTGTTATCGTAGAATCGACTATAAATGGATGACTGACCATTGAGGACCATGTTCAAATTGGTTCATCTCATATTTCTATATCAATATAATCTGATGAACCAAACACGTGGGCGAACCTCCCGATCACTATCTGCAACAAGATAAAATTGTTGAAATTTGGGACAAATTCCGGCGGATTGAAAAGAGCAGCTGTCTTCCGCAAAACCCGAAGCGATCAAGATAGCCATCCCAGCTGGGTACCCCGCCAATAAAGTACTTAGCCTTGTAATTACCCCGCAAACTCTCATATTGGCCGAAATCTAAGCGGAAACCCGCATTCAATAAAATCGGGCACGTTCTCCGTAGGGCAGAACGCAAAATCCAAACAAACCGCAGGCAACAAAAGCGGCCGATACTCAAGAAAAGATAATCTCCTTTTTGATACTTGTTACTTTGCCAAGATCCGCAAGAGATAGTGTAAATATGGAAGAAAGGGAGACTCTTGAGATACAGTAGTCGGACACGTTGTGAAGAAAGGTTATATTTACAATGCCGTGTTCTTTTCAAGTTGACCACAATGGAGAACAAGCATATTATGTTCTTAGGACGGACTCATTTGTTGCCATTGAAATATTGGAGGTTTCCTCGTTACCCCGTATGCCCCATTAAAACCTCGCTTTTTTGTTCGCTTTGAGAGAATTCCGGTGAATAAAATGTTTGAAGTGCGATGTTTATAAGCCGTAAACTATATGTTTGTTGAATGAGGATTTGCTTCAAGGGTAGAATGGGTGTACCTATAGGATGTGTATGCGATTTCACGCACTAATACCTCCCAATGTATTATTGACGCGTTTTTATAATGCATTGTGTTCTGTATCAGTTCACTCATTGTCACCGTTGTGTATAATTTTTCACACCACAGATACTCCCCGAGGTGCGCCATAATGGGGCCTCTACGAGTATGTGCTAATCTGGCTTGGGTAGAAGCTATCCCTGAGAATTTAAGCCTTAATGGGCTTTCTTCGCCCAGTGATGAGATAATGATAAAATTCAGCTACCCATATGACAGGATCACGGATCATATGAGGCGTTACTCACTTTTATCAGAGAAATCGCATCGGAAGATTGGTCAACAATGGTTCTTTATGTGGAAATTCTAATAATTAAAGGAAATTATCCAGGAAATTAATAATCAACCTGCAACCAATTACTCAAATCCTTTATATCAGAAACAACGCATTGAAAATGCTTGTGATATTATTCGAGAGCAAACTGATGTGATAGTTGCTGCATGTAATAATTCGTTATATCGCCGGGCAAGACTTCGTGCACATCAAATGAATAGTGATCATTTCGAACAATTTCTATAAACAATTTTTTAGGACCTTTTCAATCAGTAATTTTTCCTCTCCTTAGTTTGAACTTTTAAGTATTATACCGTTAGGGAAGAATCTCATCATAAAAGTTGAAAGAGAATATACAAATTTCCGATAAAATCCAGCACTTTATTCACTAGGTGGAAGCATATGGCATGGCAGATCTCCTAACAGATAGATTCTGGAGCTGTATTATGATATTGATGCCAAAGTTTTTTTGCACTTTTTTCAAACTAAATATTTCATATGATCATATACCCGTGGAATGATCTCTTTTGGAATCATGTAGTGAAATATTTTGTGAAAAGAGGAAATTTTTGTTGGAAACTGACGGGTTCTTTTCATGAAATTTTCCACCTGAATCTCCATTTTTTGCCTTTTTTTCATTACGATAATAAACCGTTGGAATTTCTACCGCCTCGAAATTTTTCACAAATTATGATGTCTGTATGAATCTTGGAAACGAATGCAATTTTTTTTTTCGGAAAATATTAGGGTTAATTTCATGAAATTCGGTACAAAAATCAGTTGCTATCCGGAATTTAACCTCCCAACTCTAAAATCTCGATACATAGATTCTGTAGGCTAAAAATCGAGATATCAAATTTGAAAAATATCATCGCAGGAAAACTATCTAACATAATAGAATCATCTAATGAAATATTTTGTGAAAAGAGGAAATTTTTGTTGGAAACTGACGGGTTCTTTTCATGAAATTTTCCACCTGAATCTCCATTTTTTGTCTTTTTTTCATTAGATAATAAACCATTGGAATTTCTAACGCCTCAAAAATTTTCCACAAATTATGATGTCTGTATGAATCTTGTAAACGAATGCAATTTTTTTTTTCGGAAAATATTAGAGTTAATTGCATGAAATTCGGTACAAAAATCAGTTGCTATCTGGAATTTAACCTCCCAACTCTAAAATCTCGATACATAGATTCTGTAGGCTAAAAATCGAGGTATCAAATTCGAAAAATATCATCGCAGGAAAACTATCTAACATAACAGAATCATGTAATGAAATATTTTGTGAAAAGAGGAAATTTTTGTTGGAAACTGACGGGTTCTTTTTATGAAATTTTCCACCTAAATCTCCATGATTTTTCTTCTTTTTTCATTACGATAATAAAACGTTGGAATTTCTAACGCCTCAGACATTGTTCACAAATTATGATATCTGTATGAATCTTGGAAACGAATGCAATTTTTTTTTTCGGAAAATATTAGAGTTAATTGCATGAAATTCGGTACAAAAATCAGTTGCAATCCGGAATTGGTCTGCCTCACTGGAGAATCCCGATACATAGGTTTTGTAGGCTAAAAGTCGAGATATAAAATTTTAAAAATATCATCGCAGGAAGACTATCTAACATAGAATCATGTCATGAAATATTTTGTGAAAAGAGGAAATTTTTGTTGGAAACTGACCAGTTTTTTTTATAAAATTCTCCATGTAAATCTCCATTATTTTCCCAAAATTTTTTCCTTTTACGTAAATCATTGGAATTTCTAACGCTTCAGAAATTTTTCACGTTTTATGAAATCTGTAGGAATCTTGAAAACCAATGCAGTCTATTATTTTTTCGGAAAGTGTTAGAGTTAATCGCATGGAATTCGGTACACAAATCTGTTACTATCTGGAATTGATCCTCCTAACTGGACAATGCCGATACATTGATTTTGTGGGCTAAAAATCGAGGTATCAAATTTGAAAATACAATCGCAGGAAAACTATCCAACATAGAATCATGTTATGAAATATTTTGTAACAAGAGAAAATTGTGGAATGAAATTGACAGTTATATTTATGGAATTTTACCTAAATCTCCATAATTTTCCTTTTATTTTTTTTATAACTATAACAAATCATTGGAATTTCTAACGCCCCAGAAATTTTTCACAATTTATAATTTCGGTAGGAATGTTAATCACGAATGCACTCTATTTTTTCTTGGAAAAAATAAGAGTCAATTGCATGAAATTCAGTGCAAAAATCACTTGGCATCCGGAATTGATCCTCCTCACTCGGGAATAGTCGTCCTTAGATCTTGATACCCAAATTTTTTGCTCTTTTTCAAACTGAATATTTTATATGATCAACTTCCGGTTAAATGGTTTCTTTTGATGATTTCTAGCACCCTAAAAAACACCCTGTATAATTGGAAAAATAATAGGAAGAGCCTATCGTGATTTGCTGAATAACGTTGATGTTGTTTATAGACAAGAAAGAGTTAAATCAATCGACTTCAATAAAAGCTTTCTTTTTAATGGATAGCAAAAATACTTTTGTTATAATAAACTATTCATCCAACTTTTCTAGATACCCATATTTTCACCCATCTGGTTGGATTATAACATAAATTAATCCTCGCAATTCAAATGAAATCGAATTATCCAATGTTTCTTTGTTAAAACATAAAATAATCCCTACAAGCATAAATGGAATTGCAATTGTCGGTTTTCTTTTAACATCATCATCAGCATGTTATACCGCCAGATGTCAGTTACTAACTCAGCGGGAGGTGTTTCAATTAAAATAAGGGCCTTTCCATACCTAGAATTAAATCTGAAAATTACACTCTTTAAAGTTGTTTCAACAATACCGAACTCGAAACTGTTACCAACACCCCTGGGGGAGTTTTTCAATGAGTTATCTCATACGAAAGTGAATTGAGTGATGGCGACACAATATAACGTCGTGTTTTAAAGTTTAAATATCTTATAACTGCGGCCATAGGGATGAAAGGGTTGATTCGGATTTGGTTTCATTGTGTGCAGCAGAAAGGATATAATCCGAAAGCATAATAAAAAATGTGTTATAGGAATATTAATCATTCGAGAACACTGCATATCACTTAGATTACTGAATTTGAAAAAAATCAAAAAATTTGGTTGTTGTTCTCCACGTAAATATTACTGTCGAACGCATTCTAGCAAGTCCGAAAGGATTCTCAAAACGTCATACATCCTGAACTATTAGGATTGGAGCTTTGTGATTAAATATATACAGGGTGTTTTAAATTTGAGGCTCATCAAAACCATGATTCTATTTTAGATAGTTTTCCTGCGATGTTTTTTTTTCTAATTTGATACCTCGATTTTTTGCCTACAGAAACGTTGTTTCGAGATTCGCGAGTTAGGAGGATCAATTCCGGATAACAACTGATTTTTGTATCGAAGTTCATGCAATAACCTCTAATACTTCAAAAAAAATACACTGCATTCGTCTTTAAGATTCCTACAGACATCAAAAATTGTGAACATTTTCTGAGGCATCAAAAATTCTAATGGTTTATTATCGAAATGAAAAAATAATGGGAAAATTAGGGAGATTTAGGTGAAAAATTCCATGAAATGAACTCCTCAGTTTCGTGCAAAAATTTCCTCTTTTCACAAAATATTACATTAACTGATTTCATGTTAGATAGTTTTTCTGCGATTATATTTTTCAAATTTTATACCTCGAATTTTAGCCTACAAAATCTATGTATCGGGAGTCTCGAGTTAGAACGATCAATTCCAGATATCAACAGATTTTTGTACCGAATTTCATGCGATTAACACTAATATACTTTCCGAAAAAAAATAGACTGCATTCGCTTTTAAGATTACTACAGACATCATAAATTGTGAAAAATTTCTGAGGCGTTGGGAATTCCAATGGTTTATTATCGTAATAAAAAAATTATGTGAAAATTATGGAAATTAAGCTGAAAAATTTTTTTTAAAGAACTCGTCAGTTTCTCACAAAAATTTCGTCTTTTGACAAAATATTTCATTACATGATTCTTTGTAAGATAGTTTTCCTGCGATTATATTTTTCAAATTTCCTCGATTTTTAGCCTACAAAATCGTTTATTCGGGATTTTCGAATTAGGAGGGTCAATTCCGGATAGCAACAGATTTTTTCACCGAATTTCATGCGAATAACTTCAATAATTTCCGAAAAAAATAGACTACATTCCTTTTTAAGATTCCAAAGACATCATAAATTGTGAAAATTTTCTGAGGCGTTAGAAATTCCAATGATTTATCAGCGTAACAAGAAAAATTATAGAAAAATTATGGAAATTCAGGTGGAAAATTTCATAAAAAGAACTCTCAAGTTTCATACAAAAATATCCTCTTTTCATAAAATATTTCACTGTGATGAGAAATTCGGTATTCGGCCGAACCACAAAAAAGACGCTTCGGCGCATCCTTAATTTTAACCTCTTCCGGAGGTTTAGATTTATTCATACATCTCAGTAAAAACGACCAACCAGAGTGAGTTTGTCTAATTGCCACCATGAACAAACAGAGAGACCGAGAAACAGTGTAATCCTAAAAGATATTAATTTATTAACTACTCCTTTCCAACATAAATCATCATGGACGCAATTACCAACTCAAACTATTGCGCCAGTTCCAAATCCAATTAATACTTTATCGCCGAGTTAAAAGTTATTGAATGGAGTCCGTCCATAATGCTCCATTCGTCCAACTTCCAACGAAGAATCGCTAACAATGTTTCGACAAGCGTTCAGCAATGTTGGAAACACTGATTTTCCATGGCAATTTCCAATCAGGCCAATCAATGGAAGCAGTTGAGTAAATAATAGAGTCTAACTGAGGCCGCAGTCATGATTAGTTCTTCGTCGTCCGTAGCCGCAGAGCGGGGCGCAGCCTCAGCAGGCCATAGTCCTGCAGCAGGAAATCAAATCGGTTTATGGAAACTACGGTGTTTGGGTGCCACGTTTTCGTCAATTCGGGTCCTATCCTGAATTGGATTCGGTCGGGACTATCGATTTTCCACCTGTCGATGTTCAAATACCACGAAATGATTAAGTTCGGCTCAACCCTGTTATCCGAAAAACATTATTCGGAGGGGACGCCTCTTATTTCCATGCTGATGACTCCATAAAGTAGAGCTACCCGTGATAACCCCGACAGACATTCTTTAATAACTGGGATCTACTGTAATTGATGAGAGTTTAAACACAAGGTTCATCCCTATCAGATGTAGTTATAAGTGATGGGGTCCCTCATGGATCCATTCTTCCACCTGCAATTTACTCTCTTCACACAACCAATGGTGCAGTTCCATTTCAGTTTTTTTGCGAAAATGGATTTATCTCGTTAGTAAATACAGGGTGTCTACTTTTAAAAGGGCCAAACTTCAAGGGGAGATCATACAAGTGATTTGCAACAAAAAATGTCATATAAGACTTTGTCGAAATGTTGACAGTTTTTCTTCAATTTAACATTTCTTGATTTCAAGAAATATTTCAAGTTTTGTGCCAAAAAATTTTTATTGCGGGCGATGGTAAGGAGATGAGTATCAAGATCGTGAAGTAAACAAAATCAGTCATATTTTTCCAATCATTTCATTGATGGACATGTTTTCTTTTATGCAAAAAATACCCTTTTTAGTGTGCTTTCGAATGACATATCAACGTTTGTGCTCGCTGCTTGTCTTCTGCCACAATATCATCATGAGGACAAGCAGCAGCACAAAAGTTGATATGTCATTCGAAAGCACACTAAATAGGGTATATTTTAGTGAGAAGAAAACATGTCAATAATTAATGATTTTTCATCGGTAAAAAAAAATATGACTGATTTTGTTCACTTCAGAATCGTTATATTCATCTCCTTACCACGCTCGCAATAAGAATTTTTTGGCACACAAATTTTTATCTCGCAGCAAATTTAATGCCGTTTCTAGATATGTGGTCAAATTTCATGAGGCTACAAGGATAACTGAAGTTCAACTGATTTTATGAAAAAACTTGAAATCAATAAATGTTAAATTGAAGAAAACAACACAAGACCATGTGTTATATGACATTTTTTGTTGAAAATCACATATATGATCTCCCCTTGAAGTTTGGTCCTTTTGAAAGTAGACACCCTGTATAAATAAATTTTTGATTGATTTGAAAAGTGTGTTTACTATATCGCCACTTCACCACGAAATAATTGGCTAAATGTAATGATATCTTAATGATGCTTTCAAGGATGAAATTATGCTTATCTTACCGTCATTTAATGAGAACATCTGTTCACATTAGTTATCTTTTTTCCATAATTTAGAAGACAGATAAAATTTTCTACTTATATTTTCCGTATGCAAAAGTGGAAAATTGAACCTTTTGGAGAACCTTGAAAGAAATAAACAAAAATCGTCTGTTTTCTTATTGAACGATCAAGAAGTCTTGAACAATTCACCTTTATTGAATCTTCATTGAAGTGAAATTTGTTGTCTCTTAATTTTGGAAAAAAAAAACTAACATCAGCAGATCTTTTCACTTAATGGCGGTAAGATAAGCACATTTTCATCCTTGGGAGCGTCATTAAGGTATCATTACATTCGGCCAATTCTTTCGTGATGAAGTGGCGATAAAGTAAACACTTTTCAAATCAATAAGAATCTTTATTTATATTTATATATTAGCCACCTGAAGATGAGCCATCAAAACACGTGTACTGGAATTTAAATTGGCGTTCCTTTTTCTATGTCTCTCCATGGACCATGACCATTTTGATTTGACATTTGGTGTCACTGTAGCGAGACTATCGAACCAAAGGCCATAAAACGAACCACAGATATTGTGAACCAAACAGGTCGTCAGTGTGACAAGTAATGTCATTCTATAAAATCGACAGAAGAGATGGAATGATAGAAATATTTTAAATATAAAATTTCTGAACACCAAATCAGAAAAAATCACTTTTTTTTTTCACGTGGAACAGCTGAAGGTAAAGCTGAATTTTTATATAACTCATTTTATGGATGTCCCACGTATATGAGTATTCAGCAGGATATGGCGAATATACTTTCTGAGATTCTGAAGTTTTCGGGAAGATTTTTTTTTAATTTGGCTTGTGATTCCATCCCCACGAAATTTCACATGAGTCTTCGTGTCGTTATTCTACAACAAACCACAAAGTTTCAATTCAAGCGAATTGGTATTTTTTGAATTAACTTAGTATTCACTAATCAACTTGATCTACGATTTTCATATCAATTGAGAGTTCAACAAAACCACTACACGTGTTTCGCCATACCATCCATGGCTTCATCAGGTGACGATATAAACAGTTTATCTCGTCTAGATCGCCAGAACCATAGGAACCATAGAAAATTATAACTTTCGAACTGAAAGGCCTAGAGAGTTGAAATTTTCAGGACGGGTGTGGATCTCGCATATCGCGGTCACTTTCATCAATGAGCAAAATTAGACTAGGGGTTCCGTAGATATGGCCGTTCAAATATTTTTTTCCTGATAATTTCTAAACTACTGATTGGATTGGAATTGAAGTCTGGAATTTCGTCATAGTTTAAAATATCTTTGACAGCTGTCAAAAATTTCTCCAATTGGTTTCTAAAACTGAAAAATGCGAATCTACCTACAAGGTGGATGAACGAGCGCTCTGAAGCTCCAGACTTCACGACAGTTCTTTTTTCGATTTTTGACACCGTTCTCGGCTCGAAATTCGAAAATTACAGACATTCGGGTAAAATTATAACGCTCTTGTTCAGCGACAAACGCGCAGAAAAACGAACTAACAAGTTTGGCAAGACTATCTGAAAACTTGATAAAGTCGAATTTCCAACCGAATAAATTCGAGCGGAGCGCCGCAAGTAGACAATGTAGACGAAATTGGGCAATTCGTCGCACAACGAGCAGATTTAACGCCGCCTAGCTCCTTTATCTCTTCATTTACGTTTTTTATGAGGTGTTGAAAATTATGAATTTTCCCCGCTTAACGAGTTTATAAGGTTCATTTTTAACAACACGGACTGGCGCCGTAATCCCCCCCTTTTTATCCGGAATACAGAATGAAATTATTATTATTATTAGCGATCCTCACAATATTCCTGCATGGAACAAATGACTTTTAAATTAAATTGTTGGCGCCCGGGGTGGGATGCTTCAAAAATGGAGTACGTAATCCGATTAGTTCCAAGATAGAACGGCAGATGGGAGCTCCCATAAAAATGCTTTTATTATATTTCGCAGATACAATGGCCCGTTTAGGGGAAAATTGGCGCATTCTCACTTTGTGCCAGTTCGTGTATGTACGGACGTTTCGATTGTTTTAGACTCTTTGTGCCCCCTAACTCGATTCGGCTGATGCGATATTGTTTTTAATCACGGATAAACGAGACTCGACTTCGGGCCTAACAAGTTTTATAAGCCAGCAGGCTCCGGATTCTATTATTCGGGATTGTGTCGCGTCTTTTGTTACATTTCCTGCGCTATTTCCACAATGAGTCTACTCGTTTGCTGTTGACGCCAATTATACACAAGTAAGAATCAGGAGCAGCATCTTGCACCTCTCGAGGTGAACGTACACGTCTTTTGGACAACCGAATTTGCAACTAAACGCCCTTGAGGGGGACTTTCATTTCATTCTGTATTCCACACAGTTTTTGAATTCATTTACTCGGTATCAACTAAGGTTAAGGAAGGTGTTAAGGCTAAAACCATCGTCTACCCCAATTTAGATTATTTATCTTTGTTCATATTCAAGGGGGAATCATGGGAATCATCTTCATTGAAGAAGTTTCTTTCAATACTCTTGTCAACGCACACTCAAAGAAATTTTCCAATACATATATACAACAGGAATTCGGTTACTTCCACTGGTAATTCCCCCTATATAGTGATAATTCCGGTCGTTTAATTCCTGAAAAAATAACAAGTTTTACATTAGTTGATGCAACCAAGCTTCAGTTCATTTCAACAGGCAAATAATACTGCGGAGAAAACAGGAATTTTCTTTCTGGTTACCTAGAGTATTCAACTGGAATTTCTTGCATTTCCTATTAAATTAATCACGTGGTTTTAGGAGTAATTTCCATGTATTCAATTTTTGAATTGCATTTTTTTATTTTAGTGTTTTGACATTGTCATTGATCGTCAATATTCTGTTATCATCCCAATTTTTGAGGGCATTCCCACAATTTTCCAGGCATTCCCAACATCCATGCCGGGATTCGAACCCAGGCCTCCGGCACCCTAGTCCGGCCCGTACTCAAGAAGGCTATCGAGACGTCCTTGTAATGTTGTCTGTCTAAAGAGTGACTTGGCGAATAGTAGTCTAGAATCGGGGGAGAATTTATTTTTATTATAGAGTATTTTTACATTATTCTACCGAATAAGAGAGGAATTCGTTGAATACCAGTAATGAGACTCCATAATAAACATAAAGAAATTTTTTCCCTGATTTCGGACACAATTCAGCGAATTTGATTACGGAATTGATGTCTACAAATGCTTACACCTTTTCTGTCGCTTTTCAATCGATATTTTATTCCAAACAACTTCAACCATATGGTACAACATGGATTAAAATACTTTTAGCTGAACAAGATTTTTTCCGGTGAAATAATCTGAATTTCTGTGAGAAATACCAAACATTCCTGCTGAATTTATAATATTTTACTAGATATTCCTATAACATATACAGAAATATTCCTTTTGTAATAAGAATACCTGATCATGGTTCATACTTACCGTTTTTACTGTTCATAGGACTCAATTTCACCAACCGGAATCGGTACGTTATGTTGCAGGTACAGATAGTTCTCAGAACAGTCTTTTCTTGTTGTAATAACAATAGTTGCGTCAAAACAACAGGAATTCATTTAACCGGAAATTCCCGGAATGCTTTTTTTTCAGTGCAGAAGAACGAACCATACTCCATCAGCTTTTTTGTGGAACTGCTTACACAGGTCTACCACAAAACTGACCCATAAATGGGGGAACCTACCTTACTTTACTCTGGATGTCAAGTTGAAAAATCAACCACAATTATTTTTTTCTAATTTATCAAGACTTTAACTTTCTGTTTCATATATGGGAGATAATTGCCTTTAATTAAGGTCCTGTAGTGGTCGAATGGCCGAATCTGGTTCAAATTGAAATAGGTGAACTTTAATTTTGTGACTTTGATACAGATACACTAATTATTCGAAAAAAAAATATTTTGATATCGGAAACCATGAAATGAAACGTAGAGAAATTATATTTATTAGATTTAAAATGAACGGTTGGAAGATTGATCGGTTATATTGGAAACAATTGAAGATGTGATTTTGAGAGAACGAAAACTATCGTATTTTAACGGTCACTCTCGCTATTCCTAACTCAATCTATCCTAACCTTCCCTGAATATTAATTCGTTTCAAGAATTGTTTCAACACTGTCCTAATTTGAGCTAACCTAACCCAACCTAAATATTAATTCAATTCAAGAATTGTTTGAACACTGTCCCAACTTGAGCTAACCTGACCTTAATGTTAATTCATTTTAAGAGCTGTTTCGACACTGTCCTAACTTGAGCTTACCTAGCCTAACCTAAATATTGATTCATTTTAAGAATTTTTTCAACATTGTCCTAACTTGAGCGAACCTAACCTAACTTAAATATTAATTAATTTTATCTACTCCTATTGAATAATATATCCATTATTCAACTACTTTTGAGCAATTAATAGTATCTGTAAACAAACACCGTGCTCACTCCTATATCTCCCTGTCTATGTGCTTCTGAACAAGCCGATTGGCCGAAAAGGAACAGTCCATTATTGGTATTGACGAGAGGTCACTTGAAGAATTTTGACGTTTTCTCAAATTGAGTTGATACCTAATTATTATTGTGAATGTTTTGCTGAAAAAGATGAATTCAGATATTTGAGATGAATTATTATGTAGACCTTCAGAAATGAGACATTCAGCCAATGTTGCCATACAGAATTTATTGCCTGAAAAATCCCAAAACAAATATAACAACCATATTCAAGATTGGTGTAGCAGTAAGAATATTAAGTCATCGTTTACAGGGAATGTTTTGTTGGCATATTTCAGTGAACTTAGCCCTAAATATAAAGTATCGCCCCTATAGACTTTCTACTCCATGCTAAGAAGCACAATCAACATAAATAATGCATTGATGTAGATAACTACTAAGAATTTCAAATGAAGTTCTTTTTCTGTACTTATTTCTTAGTATTTATTGTTATAGTTGTAGATAAAATATAGTATTCAACTTGCGGTAGGTAATGGTCGTAACTCTCTTGATGAATTGCAGCACGAGCCGAAGGCGAGAAGAGAGAACTTCGTCTGCGTGAGTTATATCCTACATTACGGCTCGTTAAATAATATACTATTGAAAATTGTTTCAATACTGTCCCAACTTGAGCTAACCTAACCTAAATATTTATTCATTTTAAGAACTGTTTCGACACTGTCCTAACTTGAGCTAACCTAACCTAACCCAAATATTAATTCATTTCAAGAATTGATTCAAAACTGTCCTTGATTCATTTTTCGGCTTGCCTTTTTTTTTCAGATTTGTTTTTTCGGGTACCTTGGAGAAGTCTATCGTTGATGTAATTTGAAGAGGAAGAATAAATTATGTTTTTGATGAAGAAGAAGCCTTTCAATATGAATATGTCAGCTTATTCTGCAAACAGATCCAAATCCAATCACTATATATTTGGGGAGACAGAGTTTTTGCTGAAGGTTTTCATTTGTACTTTTGCATCGCATCATACAAAGAAATGTATGGTGTACTGCTAATAATGAGTTTTTTACTCATACTCATATGTTTGATATTTGAAAATTACTCAAAAGAATATACCGATTAGAATATCTGGCAACGTCGCCAAACATGACAAATGTGATATATTAGATCCAGTGTCTGACAGGAATGGCGAAAATATAATGCGCATTACCTCAATTTCCGACAGTTTCCATCAGTGTGATACAGTTTTTCCAAACCTCGCTCAATCAAAAAACCTTCATTTATATGATTATCACCAAACGCCATCAACTCAAACATTGCCAATCACCCACTTCATGCATATTTAACTAAGAAATCCCCTTTCTCTCCTCCGAATAAGGCAAGCCAGATTAATATAGTTGCATATTGATCAGTTCGTTCCTCCAGGGGTACGAGTTCTTTAATAGACCAAAATGACCCCAAAACGCCAAGATAAAGTTGCAAGAGTACCCTCGGGAGTCAATTAAATTGTCCCCCTGTATACAAATGATTCGAATGATTTGAGTTTGGCAAACACCGATATGTCGTCCCTTTCATCCAGGACTTCAATTACAGGAGAACGACGAGGGCGAGTAGAACCATCCCGTGCAGGGTTGGGTTAAGCTCTGGATTCCATCCTCAAATTGTCACACACAATAGGTATATCACATGGTTTGAGGTTATTTGGACGAAATGTTCGAAAAATAACTTTTAACATAAACTGTGGTTTTGGAGGCTTGGAAAAGGTGCAAATGTTCTTAGAAGAAGTCGTGGAGGAGCCTCCAGGAAATTGTAGAGAAGACTCTTGGAAGTCGCAGAGAAGCCTCTGGCATAGGCGAAGACCTAGACAGGCTCAATATTGGTCGAGAAACTAGTGAAATCAAGGAAATAGAAGACTTACGACATGTCATTGTTCTAACCCATTTCAATGAAACAACATACTTTGAGAATCAATAAATAGTGTTTGTTCTAAAGGAAAAAATATCGACAAATTGAAACCTCCAAACTTTCACCAGTAGTTTCCGAACGTATCAGTTGATTAGACGAGTGTTTAGTTCACCCCTGTCGTCAGTGCTGCCCTCCCCACGTAACGTTTTATAGAGACATTTGCACCCCAAGCGATGTTGTAATGATTTTTTGAACGCAATTAGGTTTGTTTCATACTTTATTGAATTGGACATCGTAACATTTGTTGTGGGTCGCACTCGGTGATTTTTATTGAATTATTTTTGATTTTATGGAGTATAGCTCTGCTCTCTACCGAGGGGGCTTTTGGGTTGGGGTTCCGTATGATATTTGTATCGAAGCTTTTGTACCTTCTCTCCACGAAGTATTGAAATCTTGATTTGATAGAATGTGGGTGGTCGTTAGTATTATCATTACTCCTTATGGGAGACCAAGGGGTGTGACTGATGGACACATGCCGTAAAAAGTGGCTTCTTTGTTTGATTCATTGTTATGCATCTGGCGAGGAATCATAACTATATTTGGCTTTCATGCATTTCTCATTTCTTGTTGTGTATTTATGTAGAGTGATGGAGATTCTTCGCGAAATATTTGTGGGATATATTTATATTTATATAAAAATACCAAAATTTGTCAATGTTTTACACAACCTGTAGTTCGACACTCGGGCAATATAAATCCTCGTTTAGCTACAATAATGAATCCTCCATTAAAATCGATCTGATTAATCGAATTTCTCAAGCAGTCTGTCAGCACAGGTCCTTCAAGAAAGCCCGAAATTGTTAACCCCTGCCTCTGTCCATTATGATTTTGAAAGAGGGATGGGACCTAATGGCTTACTTCATTTTATAGAACACCTTTCAATCAATTTTAAACAGTTATAGGTTTATAACAGACTTCCAGCCAGATCCGGGGGGTAGATAAGGAAGGCAGAAAATTACTAATCCCCTGAAATATTTCTATGCAATCATCCCTTCGATCTTGCATTTGACATGGTTCAAAGAGCAGGAGCACCACGCACGAATCGCTTTAAAGAGTCCTCGGTCGTTATTGGTTATTATTGTTATTGAATTGGGGGTATTTGAAACTTTGATCCTTTACCCGATAGAGCTAATGTTATAGGGAGTACATTATTTCCTACTTTAATAAATCAGTTTGGATTTTATTACGGTTAAGAGTTCGTTCATTACGAGCAACTTTCTGAATTATTTAGATCATATATGGTCAATTCAATTATGTCATCGATGGAATTAAGTGTGTTGCGTGCAACAAATCACCCTGTGGGGTGAAAACTTTCGGATAATGGGTATTAACGATGGATATTTCCTTGAATATTTCATGGGGATATGCATCCTTGAACTTCAAATTAGATTTTGGATTGATATTATCTTCTGTTCTTTTGAGTATCCCATATTTCATGAAAATCAATTCTAAGAAAAAATTAGGAAATCCATCAATCTAGAAATTTATTGAAAATTATAATGTGTACCTGCTTTTTTTCTTTGTTTTGGAGTTGGCATGAAAATATTCGAAAGTTAATTCCAGGTTCCCTGGAATAAAATGGGTATAAACCACTAATTTCATGTTGGTTTCTACATGAATGAAATTTCACTCAAGAAATGAAAAGATTCAGTAAGCTCCGAGCTTTTTTTTTCTCCCGAACCAGTTGAAATTCAAAAACTCCAGGTATTATTGTTCTTTTATTCTAAAAATACGAGAATACAATTTTTTCACACCCAATTAGGTGGATTAGGCCGGTCTTGCGTGAAGTTCCTATTAGCTGTTGTCGCGAAGAAATTCTCGAAAGCCTGTATGGGGTGTAAACAATGACGCACAGGCGCCGATTAACCCCAACGGTCTATCACCCCTCCTGTTCAGATGCACCCTTCAGACGAGATATTTACATAATTATTTGTAATATAACGAGGCATTTCATCTTGAAAATCGAGTTTGGTTCATTCGATACTACTTAGTTGGCTCACGGTCCATAACTTCGCCCATTGGTTCACCTAATAATTTTATTAGAACACAGCTACAACGAACGAAAACTTGAACATTATAATGTTCCAAAATGTCCTAAACTCTCAGGAAATCTGTCTCCGGAAATTCGTCGATCTTCCACATACTCGTACGACCATTTCGTCCTGTATTCCATTCCGAAAAAAAACCCACTTTTGCACGATCTCTGATTGCCGATCTAAGTGGGCGAGACACCCGACTGATATTCGCCAGTATTTTTAACTGAAACTTCCATATCTCGCTCTTTCCAGAATAAGACTCAACAATTTCCGTCAACTTTGGAAATGAGGAGCGAATTGGAAGTTGATTGACAATTTTGCGACTCGAGCTGAAAATTCATCACCATCTTTTAATTTTCCCACTCCTAGGTTTTAATTATCTTCATTCGATTAGCGAATTATTGATGGATTTCCACGGGAAAATTGTGACAGGAAAATAAAAGAAGAAGCGGTTAGGTCGATGGCATTTCGGCGTCCTCGCTTCTTTTCTCTCTTAGTGCTGCTTCGATCTCCGTCTTTAATGACTTTATGATTTAATGAAGGTGTCGGCGAGTATCGCTTTGGATTACTTTGTTCCCTACTGCGTTCCTCTTAAAATTGGGTCGAACGTCCGGAGGTTTCAGAGAAAACCTCTTTTACTTCAACGCAAAAAATTAATTACTCGTGCCTTGATACTCATTTCATAATAGTTTTTTTTTGATTAATTTTGAACGACTTTTTGTCTAAAAACTAATGTTTCAAATTTTACTACGAAGAAACATTTTTCAATTGGGTTTTTCTGTGCTGAATTCATCCACCACCGACAATTCTGCTTCGACAGCGAGAAAAATAGTAAATGCTTCATGGCAGTAAATTTCCCATTAGTAAGAATTGTTTCTTATTTTCATAACACGGTAAAAAAGAAATGCAAATGCTGAAAAATTGAAGGGCATCTATCCACCGATAACGCAACTAAAATCATCCATGGCGCCATCTGCGTAAAAACTCTGAAACTATCAGTTCTACAACTTCACTCTAGATGGGGCAACTGGCCTAAGCCATCAGCGGCATCTATACATGAGCTTCCTTACTGAAAGCTAGATAAGGTACTTTTTCATAGATGGCGCAGCCACAAATTGAACATCATAGAATGTAATTAGATGTGACATAAGCGAAACCTAAACCCATGGTGGAATAAAACATAAAACAAGGTCTAATCCCTTCTTTGAAAAGTGCATTATATATAAATAACAATCTTATTGACCTCGTTTTCTATTGAACACTCAGAATATTTGTGTTCTGTGCTTTTCCATCAAGAATAGTAAGAAAATATTGACACTTAGTTCGATGTTCATAAGTTGCTTAACCTCACTTTATTTCAACAGCAAACGTGAATTTTGGAAGGCGAATATGAAATTGAATGATAAATTGATATTTAGTATTTGAATTAAATTGAGCACAATGAAGCGAGTTATCGTCGAAGATAGTGGAGGTACGTTACAATGAATATTGTCATCGCAAATTATATTAATTTGCTCCATTTGTACACAGATTCTGGAAGTGAGGAAGAATTAAACGTCTCATCTGAAATCGAGGAAGAAACTAACGAAAGTCATTCTGAAAATGGAGCTTCTGATGATGGAAAAAATTCTGGCGAGGAAGATGACAACGCCAGTAATGAAGATCAAACAAGTGATGGGGCAGAATCTGATTACGAAATTGGTACGAAGAATGCAGCATGGGCAGATTCTGTGTCCAAAATTTTGAACAGTAAGCAAAAACCCAATAAGCCTCTGGTCCTTTCGAAGGCAAAGAAATTAACTGATGTGAAGGCTAAACCGAAGGAAGCAGGCTTTGAAGTAGTCCAAGAAGACGGCGAAATTAAAAAAGAACTGGTGGAAGAAAAACCCGTTGAACAAAGAACTCAACCCAAGAAAAAGAGGGTAAGACTTGAATTTTCACAAATCTTATTCTTCCTTAGTATTAATCTCATATCACTAATAACGCCTTTTTCAGAAAAAAGAAATTCCAGGTTTACGAGTGAAGCCAAATATTTTGGAAAAAGATCGTGAGAGGGTTTTAGCGAAAGTAGCTACAAGAGGTGTCGTTCAATTATTCAACGCTGTTAGGAATCAACAAAAAGATATTAATCAGAAATTGGGAGAGGCCGGCCCACTAGAAGTGAGAAAAGAGAAAGTAATGAAAAGTATCGATAAGAATACTTTCCTGGATGTTCTGATGGGTCAGAAGTCGCAAAAAGTGGATGAGGTTTTGGAAGAACAAGAAATTAAGCATAAAAAAATTAAGTTAGCTGATACTGATAAAGAGGAGAATGGAAAGGTTTGGGACGTTTTGAAGGATAACTACATGATGGATGCTAAAATGAGAGATTGGGATAAAGAATTAGAAACTGAACTCGAATTGGAGAATGAATAAATTATTTTCAGAAGAAAATCGACAGTTCCTGAAAGAACACTACGCTGGAAGGTAGATTGGTTAGGAAATATCGTAAAAGCAATATTTCTTCTTGAATGTGTTGTACCAATTCTCTTCAATATGTATATATCTTTATATAGTCTTGACACATACAGTTACAGTAAAAATGTTGATAATGATGGTATGATGATTATATAATATTTTTACAATGAATATTTAATTTATTTCAATAAACCTATTCAACCTGCTTTGTGGTGATTCAAAAAACTGAGAATTCATGAATTAGAAAAAAAAATTTACTGGAATTTTGAACATTAGTTGTATATTATTTAAAATATAATCGGAATCATTCAATTGTCAGCACCATTGGGATGAGAAAAAAGTTGTCTGAGTTTATTCACTATTTTGTAGGCGGAATAATAAACCTAATTCAACCTTTTCTGTGGCTAAAAACGACATCGAGTCAATGAGCCGACCTTTTCATCACTATTACGAACTGAACATGCGTGTATCCCTAAACTTTTCCTCAATAACTGAAATATTTTATTTGTTCCGCCACTGATTTTTCAAATAATGAAACTTTGAATAAGTTTATGTTCTATGCTTCCAGTACAAAAAAGTGTGCATCAAATTTAAATTGTATTGAATATAAATACAAAACTAAAAGACGCTCAACCTACTCATTGGATATGCATTCATCTAGAGATAAATTCAACATATTTAATTCAATGGCTGGTATTGTTGCCGGTCTAGAAGACGAATACACAACAATTGATTTGAGAAATGAAGCAATAGTTACTGGGAAAATCGAAAGTGTCGATGGAATGATTAATATAAATATGGAGGACGTAACTTTCTACGATTCAAGAGGTACAATTATAATTATTACGACTCGGTCTTTATCATTTGTTTATAGCAAATTGTTAATTTTGTATATTTAAAAACTAAGGTTAATTCAATCATAAACATTATAAAACCATAGAAATATTTGAATTTATCCAGTGGTGTCGGGTAGAGATGAATAAATTGTATTTTTCAATACCTTCATCAATTTACCATATTTCTCAAACAGGTTCATAATGTTAATTAATTTTTAGGTGTGAAACAATCATTTGAAACATTTTACGTAAAAGCAAGAACAATTCGACATGTCCATATTCCAAAGAATTTAACTCCAGAGGAACTGTTCTCAAGACAACAGAGGAAAATGTCGAAGGTGATACCGAAGGAAAAACGTACATTTAAACAAATTCGGGCTAAAAGGAATAATGCAGAAACTGTACAAGAAGCTTTCAAAGGAGCTTGAAAAGTTTTAATTTAATTGAAATAACTGAAATCAAACGTTTCTTTGATATTTGATTCATCCTATAATTTCTTGATCTCCCCATTAAAATTCAATGGTACCAATATACCAATAAAGATTAACAAATTAGATTTTTTTTTTATTTTTGTCCTTCAATGTAAACGTCACTGAGACCATAACCTCAATCACTATTGTTTGGATGTGGAATTTTGAGGAGATAATTCATCAGTTGAAACGCCTATTTACTCTCCAATGGGTAGAACTTCGAAAGTTGTTGTTTGTGGTATGAAGGGGGCAGGTAAAACAGCAATTCTACATCAAGTTATTTATGGAAATGTAACAACAAAAACAGTAAGACTGTCTCAATATGGGAAACTCATAACTGAATTCGTATTCTTCTCAGGAATTCTATCCAACTATTGAGGATATTTATGTGGCTAATATTGAGTGCGATAAAGGTACTCGAGAGAAAGTTAGGTTCTACGATACAGCAGGTATAGAGCAATCGCACACAAGCACAGCTAACGGTACAACAAATCAACAATTGCCAAGACACTACTTAGCATGGGCCGATGGATATATCCTTGTATATGATACTGAGAAATCAGAATCTCTTGACATACTGGTGGCATTAAAAAAAGATATCGATAGAAACAAAGATAAGAAAGAGGTTAAGCTTTCATTATGAACAGTTACGATTGTTCTTATGTCTTTTTTTTCCAGGTTATTATTACTGTCATAGCCAATAAAACTAAGGAAGTTGAAAATAATGGATTCGAATCTACTATCAGTAAGGCAACTGCCTGGTGTAATCGAGAGAAACTAAGGCATTTTACTGTAAGTGCATTTGATAGAAAGTCCCTTTATGAACCCTTCGTTCATATAACAAATAAATTAAATCCATCGCCAAATAAGAGTACCTTTACACCCTTGTCCATGACAAGGAAAGTCCTTAAAGATTCAGTTGGATAAATTTATGTTTTGTATGTTCTTTCGTTCTATTTATTCATTGTTAATTCTTATATATTTATTATCTGTTCGCCTGATATAATCGAGATCTGATTCAATGAAACTGGTATCTTTTATTATTTTATCCTCTATATCTATCTTAAATTATGTTTAACTATTTTTATGTACAAATTGTAGTTTAATTTTAGTACTAAAACTATTTGTAATTTACATGTAAAATCCAAAATTTTCATTTGGTTCAGAATATTAATGCTACTTCAAGTTATTGCATTTAGCTCGTATTTCAATTGATGGATTATCTCTTGAACAGTTTTCCTAGATAATGAACTGCGTTGAGTATAAACCATTGATGGTGCCAAATTACCTGATCTCTTCATTTATATTTTTCAATTATTAGCTGTTTCCTGATTTAAATCAAGTACATTTGACATAATTGAATTTTATACTATATATTGTATTTTGCAAATATAATCGGAATAAAATTCGATATTCGTAGCTTTGGTTCTTTATTTCTCATTTCAAATAAAAAATCGTTTGGTTTGGGGAAACCAAATTTCTAACCTTCCTCTTGACCCATAGAGGCCATAGATAGAAAGGTAAGTTCCTTATTACTTTATCTATGTCCTGACCTGATATTTTCAAGTTTAATATGCATAGAGGAAATGAGCCAGTGTTGCCAATCGGAGGATTTTCATCCGAATTGCAGATTTCTTCGCCTCTTGTGGATTTTTTCAAACGACACTGTAATGGATCGGGCCTAGATTAACATCCTACGAATGAGGGAACTTCATATAATACCGATTTCAGAGTAGATTAAAAGAACACGGTCGAATATTCTGAACACGGTCAAATAACTCCGTGATTTTTATTTTTTACACGGTGATGCTATTCGATGGTTTTTGGAGGTTATAGAAAAAGGATTACTTTGGACTTCTTGAAAGCGAAGAACACTGGTAAGGTTGTTAAGCGTTAGTCGTAGAATTCAGCAAATTTACGAAACCAATGGTTTCCATTATCCCTAGTATTTTATTACCGTTTTCTTTGATAATCGTATGCAAGTAAGTCCATTGTGAATTTCTGTTCCTTGATTGTACTGGTACTATTTCTCCATTTAATATTTATTACGTAGTTGTGCTTGCGATATTTATTCATATTTCAGGTACTTGTGTACTCCCAGTCAATACCACTATTTCAATTCTCCCACTTGGGAAACTTGGTAGATGGTTCATTAATATGTTGGATTCTTGAAACTTAATTGGAGAGATAAGTGCCTGCTAAACCTAATGACGCGGTATAGAGATTCCCCCATGGGAGATATATCAAGAATTGTACCTCTTTGCATCTAAGTAGCGTTGAACCTTCCCACCTGTAGAGCACTTAACACTGCTCGAACTTGCAGGCTTCCCTGAATTTATTTCACTGAGATTACAGCCTGTTAAGATGGTCTCGGTCCCTATTTGCCATTACCTCATTTAGTATTTAGTCATTAAGGGGATAGAGAATGCAATTCTGGAATAATCTTTCCTTTGTACCGTTCAAGTTGTTGGTGTGGACGTAGCACATATCATTCTGAAGGAAAGTCCCTCTTGAATCCAACCCTTTTCTGTGTATATTGTTATTTAGTGAACAGTTTTTCACTTACGATACATGATCTTTGCACCCACCATTTGTGATATCTTTTACCATTAATGCTATCTATTCTACAGAAAGGGTTTTCTCGTTCTGTAGTATCTATTTTTGATTGTGATATATTTCCCCATTGCTCTCTATGACTGACTTTTGATTTTGATATATTTTAATACTCTCATTATTACCTGATTTTGATATATTTAAATACTCTCATTATTACTTGATTTTGATACATTTTACCACTCTCATTATTACTTGATGTTGATATATTTTACCACTTGATTTTGATATATTCTACTATTCTCATAATTATTTACCATTTTATTATTTGCCTCTGTTTAGGAATATTCTTTACTTGCGAGGTTGTTTTTTTTCTTCCCCTTGGGGTTGCTTTTTTTTTACCTTTTGGCACTCTGAAATAAACTTGTTATTTTCATATTTTGAGTGCTAAAAATATTGTGTTTTAATTGTCTTAGACTTCCCGATAAATTTCCCTAGTACGATGAGAAGGTCCTGTGGTTTCTACGAAATGTAGAGTCCTTCCTAGATTGATCACTGCGCTGGCCAAAAATAGTTAAGATTAGTTTGCGATCCCGCGTGTTCGTATATTGAAAGTGTTCGGAACTCTCGTTCAGATAAAACAGTCGGTATTTAAAACTGCAAAACTTTACAACACGTACCTAGTTTAGAAATATTTTTACAAGAAAACTTTGTGTCATAATTTATTTGATCGATTTAGGCCATATATATCAGGCAGTTTCGGTAGTTCGAATTTCCTATCCAAGTAGTCCAATATGTATTACCTATCTACTCATTACCTTGTGAAGCGAATCCCCGATTTGGCGAAGCCATAACAATTTTGTACCCCTTCTCTATACAGGGTGTTCCTGAATTGGAGGTACAAACGAAAAGGGGAGATTGCTTGAGTAATTTGGAGAAAAGAAAGTCCTGTAAACATGGGATCGCAAAAGCTTCGTTTTCGAGATACAGGGTGTTAAAGTTTTTTTCTCATGGTATCTACACTTCACAAGATATTCTACTGAAATTTGGCATAGATATTTCAATTGACAATTCACACCATGTGAAATGCCAATTTCGATAGCAAATATACAGGATGAATTTTTATAACAATTTGAATTTTTCTGAGGATTTCGAGAGAATCGTTCAAAATTTTTTTCTCGAAATCGGTAGCAGATAGGACGAAACTACAAGAGACCATAAACACCCTTTTTACTCATTACCGTTAGATGACTGCACAGTCGACAACCCGGCGAAGCTTGTCCAATTTTTTAAACCTAAATAAATAAGAAAATAAGTTTTTTGAGATAATGCTGTGGTTCGATGATCGACCGGGAAATTTTTCGGTGCCATTGGGAACACTGAAACTAGGTTAGGTTAGGTTAGATGATGAAAACCTTTCTGTAAAATTGGCAGCAATTTTTTATTATTCATCCATTAAATAAAAATATAAATTCCATTTGAAATAGCATCATATAATGAATCTATATTTAGTAATACAGTATTATTATTAATTTCTAAAAAATATAAAAAAACACTTAAATCTGAACTATATTATTATATATACAAAAACTGAAGATTAATAAAAAATACTCAACTTTGAATTAAAATTTAAAAATAGAAGATAGCTGTTTCAGTAACGATCAAAATGTTTCTTCAAAGATTTACATTCATCATTGATTGCTTGAGGTAAATCTTGTCCAACTTGTTCCTGGAAATATTTTTCAATAGCGCACATCTGAAAATTGAGAAAAATATTAGTAAATGATTAAATACTTCTTCATTTTGAAAAACTCTACCTCTTGTTTCCAAAACTGAGGATCGATCCTGAATAGTTCATCAAAATCTATGTCGGATAATCCCTCCAGGTTCAAGGAATTCTTTTTGGGGATATAGCCAATTGGTGATTTCAAAGCACAGTCTTCGTTATCCAGTCTTTTCAAAATCCAGTCTAAAACTCTGCAGTTCTCTCCAAAACCAGGCCATAAAAATTTGCCTTCGCTGTTCTTCCTGAACCAGTTCACAAGGAACACTTTGGGAAGCTTGGTTGTGCGTTTTACCATGCTCAACCAATGTTCCAAATATTGGCCGAAGTTGTAACCAAAGAATGGCCTCATTGCGAAGGGATCATGCATTATGGCTTTACCCTAAAAGGAAATGAACAAATTGAAGGGAACATAGTCAACATTTATTTCAACGATGTCTACCTTGTGTTCAGCTGCAGCTGTAGCTTCGCTCCTCAGAGAAGCTCCCATGAAGACTGCATGCTTCCAGTTCTTGGCCTCGGTTATAAGAGGAACTCCCGCTGGTCTTCTTCCGCCAAAGAGAATCGCAGAAATTGGGACACCTTCTGGCGATTCCCATTGGGGATCAATTATTGGGCATTGGCTTGCTGGTGTGCAAAATCTGGAAAGTTCATGAGTATTTAGAATATTTCCAATAGTTCAAAGTAATCTTGTTTACCTCGAATTGGGATGAGCAGCGGGGGTCTTGCTGGTCTTCTTATCCCATGGTTTTCCCAGCCAATCAGTAATTTCCACATTCTCATCAACATCCTTCTCCATACCTTCCCAAAACACTCCACCATCGCTTGTCTTCGCCACGTTCGTGAAGATGGTGTTTTTGAAGATGGTCTTCATAGCAATAGGATTACTGGCGTTGGAGGTACCAGGAGCCACGCCAAAGAAGCCATTTTCAGGATTGATCGCCCTGAGTTGTCCGTTTTCATCGCAACGCATCCACGCGATGTCATCGCCGACACATTCCACCTTGTAACCCGGCAAAGTTGGCGTCATCATGGCCAAGTTGGTTTTGCCGCAAGCTGAAGGAAAAGCTGCTGCTATGTAGCGTTTCACGCCGTTTTTAGTGATGCCAAGTATCTGGAATAACCGAGATTATAAGTTTAGGTTTCCCACTTGGATGACTCATCTTTAATTACTTACCAGCATGTGTTCTGCTAGCCATCCTTCTTTTTTAGCAATGGTCGATCCAATTCTAAGTGCAAAACACTTCTTGCCCAACAAGGAATTTCCACCATATCCACTCCCGTATGAAACAATTTCCATTGTTTGAGGCCTGGAAATAGGAAACTAAGTTAGTACAATCTTGACACACCAAAAACTCTTATACCTACTTGTGCAAGATGAGGGTCCTTTCAGGATCACACGGCCAACTTGGAAATTCCACGGTTCCATTAGCAGGAGTACCAACCGAGTGGAGGCACCTCACAAACTCAGTTTCGTCAGTCATGACCTTTGCCACCTCCTGTCCAATTCTTGTCATGATCCTCATGGATGCAACAACATAGGCGGAATCAGTGATTTGGATGCCTATTTTGGATAAGGACGATCCAACTGGACCCATGGAGAAGGGTATCACGTACATGGTTCTCTTCTTCATGCAACTGTTGAAGCGTTCTACGACCGCTTTGTCCATTTCTTGGGGAGCCATCCAGTTGCCAAGGGTGCCTTTGACACCTTCTGCTGGCGTTGGAATGGTCTCCGACTTCTTCTCGGTGCAGATGAACGTTTTTGACTCCACTCGAGCCGTGTCGGCTGGGTTGGTTCTTGCAAGCCAGCTGAAAATGGGGGAAAATAAATTTTAATATGAATGAAGAATGTATGATTCTCGAATAAAAATCTCAATCAACATCAACAAGTTATAAAAAAAAAATTGACAAAAAATATTTGAAACAAATTCTAAATAAACTTACCAGTTATCATATTTTGGCAGAGGTTCTATGGTACCTTGCTTCTGAAGAAGTGCGAGCAAGTTCTTGTTTTCCGTCTCTGAACCATCGCAAATGTGGATGTTTTCTGGTTTGCAAAGGTCGATTTTGTCCTCGACGTACGATCTTGCCTGTGTGGGAAACCAATAAATGTCGTTAGGAAAATTCGCCATTCGAATTCACAAGTTGATTCGACGAATATGTTTGCGGAAATAGCGGTGAAGTAATTGTTAGCACAAAAATCAATAACTTTTATAACTGTTGGAGCCATAAAAATTGGCGATGTTAGATAAAGGGAGATTCGAGTTGCTCGAAAAAGCGATTAATGTGAATTCGGCAATTCGTGAAAAGCCACTTCTCAAGTTGTTATGAGTTCAATGTACAAAATCGAAAAATAGAGTTTGGTTTTTTTCCATCTATTTTTGGAGCAATTTCTCGGACTTACCTTCTCGGTGAGGACATTGATGTCTCCGTACACAACAGAAACTCCTCGTAGATGATGGAAATATCCATAACTCGACTGTTTCAACTGCTTACTGAACCTGCCAATTTCTGATCCACATCTGAAAAAATTATACGATGTAATTTCAAATTATATATATACAGGGTGGCCCAATGAAAACGTTACATGGAGGTCGAATAATGAGATATTTCAAAAGGGTACCTAATTCAAGAACTTGTTTATTTCAGGATATATAATTGATCTAAATAAATTCTAATGAAACTCCATATCTGATAAATCATGCCAATATTTCAGATTGGTAAATGATATCATAACACGTTTCGAGGCCGATTAGCATAGGTATATGAAATCCGCAAATCTTCCTGTTTTGGATTAAGGGAACCTTGTTTGGTCTTATCGAAATGAACTTCGGAACGAGTTCCGCGTAAAATATCGCAGTTTTCGTTTACTTTCGACTCGATCTTTGAATCATAACTCATTCAGCACATTTTAGTATCTTTTTTAAGATAAAAAATATCGTCTGGCTCGATTGAATAAAACTTTGTAGGGCTTCAAAGCTCATTATGTCCGATATCGCTGATTATTTCGATGAAAGGAAAATTCCGTTTTTTAGAATCTGAAGATAAAAGAACTGCTGCTTCCGTTTCCGCTCAATTAGCTTCATGAAAAAATGGAAAAGCCTTTTCGAAAATTGAACACCTATTTCTAATTAATATACGTGTATTCTACATCCTAGAAAAATTTCATTATAATTCGATATAATTATAAGAGTTCCATGAAGTACTTATCAACGACAGGAGTTTTGATAACAATATAATGTCTCCAACTCCTCAATTGGCTAGAAGGTAAATATTTTTCGCAGTGTCATCTAAATGCTATTAATAATAACAGAAGCGCACCTATTTAATTAAGGAAGGAAAATTGTATACTTTCCAGCGAATTGCAAAACGGAATTTTCTCAAACCACAATTTACGTAATGTTAGGATGGAAATTCCACTCATGCGAATTCATTGAATTTCCCACCAAATTTTTCATGATAATTTTTAAAAATTCATGTACCCACTTTTCCGAGAATTGTTTCAACACTTTTGAGTTAAATAGAAAATTGCATACCGAATTTTATTTGAAAATAACTCTAACGCGTGTTGAATAATGAAAAAATGTGTAATAGGTGAGTACATATACAGGGTGTTTATGAAGTTTGTATAATTAAATTAACCGAAGATTCTTTGAATTATTTCAAGACAAAAAGTTTTTATAAATATGTTTTTCAATATACACGGTGTCAAATTTGTCAAGTTTTTATAAATATGTTTTGCAATATACACGGTGTTAAATTTGAGGGAAGTCATCTCAATGAAGATGTCGAGAATTGTATTGAATTCGGTATTTTTTTGCTATTGTTGTTACATAATAAAAAATTATAAAACAATAATAAATAAAAAAAAACTATTCTTCATATTGTGATTGAAAAGAAGCAGCAACGACAATAAACTGTACGAAGCATCGAAGTAAAATTATTAGGAAGTCTTTATCGATCTCTAATTTTCTTTAAATCATTCATGATATTAATTATATACTTATAAAAAAAATTATAAAAATCAAATTGTTTCCAAGACAATCTGATTTAAAATATAATGTGGATAAATCATCGATGCTCAATGCGAATAGTTATTGCGTTATTTGTTGCGCGGATTGAGAACTATCGATCTTTATGTAGAACTCGATCTACCATAGGTGAAAGCAAAAATCTCAACAAAGAATATGTTTTACCTTGGGGCATAAAGTGTAATTATTCCTGTTCCCAATAAATAAAAGTCTATAACGGCAAATACCGGTAGAATTGAGGTGAATATACCGGCCAACTATTATACTTACGAGAAGGTTTCTTCAAATCTGTCTCCAACTTCGGGCATCTTGATATCTAATCTCTTCTTCAATCGAAAATTCAAAATTTCCGCTAAAAACTTGAGTCCCAGTTAAAAATCTCACAGAGTCCACTAACTAAGTGTAACTCTTATGGTACATAGAATAAAAACCGAAAATAAATTTCAAATAAATTTTATCAGACTTAGAGACGAAGCAATTGCGCCTGTGATATTTTGCGATTAACTTTACGTAAGCCAGATTGCAAATATTACACGTCGATACTCAATAAAAGACACTATTACAGACTGAACGAGGTTCGAAAACTAATAACCCGATTATTTTGTGCTCCAGCTTTATACGATTCTGTGACGACGCTAAACGAAAGTGGAGGGGATGCCAGGACTATTATTTAGTACAATGATTGCAGATATTATCGATTTGGTAATTGTTGATATCGAGACTGTTTTATGGAATTGATTCTGGGAGCTGATAAAAATATCAATTAGATTTATCTCGGGAATAAGAGGGATTCTATGAATTACCGGTGAATCCAAAGATCAAAATACACTCTCTAAAAGTATAGAATAACTAGGTTTGAGAGACATTTTGAGATCATCAGATCAGATCAGAAAAGGTCAATTTTGAAACTTTTATGTTCAGTCCTCCAAGAGAAGAAGAAGAATCATACTAGCCTCTATGAGTTGAAAGAAAAATTCAAGCTTATATCATCAAAATACGCTTTAGATAAGGGAACATAGAACGCTATTATAATTATGATAAAAGCTTTTTATTGGGATGCTTGATAGTTTTCCCATTAATTTTTTCAGCTATATTTTCTATAATAACGTTTCCGGTTGTGTCGAGGAATATTATTCCTCTTGTTTCTAATATCAAAACGATTAATTGATGAAAGGAAGGTTTTTAAATGAGGAAGCTTAAAACTGTCATATGTCACTGTTCTATTTTTCTTACGATAAGAATAATTTTGTAACACTTACATTGAATTCAATCAAGAGATAAAACTTTGCTGGGGATATATCTAGACTGATGTCAAAAGGTTAATAAATATGACACGATCTGGTATTTTCAAAATTATGAAATTTTGGTGCCAATTTTTCCTTTTATATTTATTTCGAAATTTGTTTTCAATTTTTGAGGAGACTTGTATGCAATTACTCAAACAGAAACAACGATAAACTAAAATAGATCATATTTTGTGCAATTAATATCATAGCTCCTTCAGTACGCTATAAGTTTCCAGTTTAATTTAACACCAAAACGGAAGGTCCTTAATTTCCCTAAGAAATGTTAGAACTCTTCGAAAAACGCGCCGCGATATGACGCAACAAGTTCTAACCTATCACCGAGAGCGCTATAAAACCGAATTTTACAGCGGTGCCAAGTATTAATCATAATATTTCTTTATGTAAGCAGGCCCAAAAAATACTGACACAGCTCTCAGTATACGTAGTAATATTGAAGAATAACTAAATCAAGGACACAAGTTCTTTTTCATTCATAGGATGAAAGTGAATAAACATTTCCTTAGAAGTTCTGAAAAATAGTGAAACTGGCAACTCAGGAATATGCCATTCGAAGGATTTATGAAGTCACAAGAAGCTGCCACAACGTCACGATGTCTTTATTTTAAGCCGAAAATGGTCTCAATCGACTATGTTCGACTCACTGATGACGAATCCTTCGGAAAATTCGAGTCTGTCCGTCCGTCCGTAAGCACGATAACAGAACAACCTAGAGACTTGAAATTTTCAGTGTGGGTTCAGTTCCCGAATGCCTCGGTTGAGTTCGTTAATGGGCCAAATTCCACCAGGGGTTCCGTAAATATGGCCGTTCAAAGTTTTGTTCACCTGGTTACTTGAAAACTACAGATTTGATCGAGGTGAAATTTGCACTCAAATGGAGAATGAGGTGTTCAAGCTACATGTAAAATTTTGTCCAGAGCGCATGACCAGAACCATAGAAACCATAGAAGATTGTAACTTTTGAACGGAAACACCTAGGGACTTGAAATTTTCTGGATAGGTGTGGATTTCGAATGTCGTGATCACGTTTGTCTATGAGCAAAATCATACTAGGGGTTCCGTCAATATGGTCGTTTGCAATTTAGTTTTCCTGATAATTTCAAAACTACAGATTCAATCGTGACGAAATTTTGTATACTAATGGAGAATGATATATTCAAGCTACATTTCTCCAGACCGCATGACCAGAACCATAGAAACCATAGAAAATTATAACTTTCGAACGGAGAGGCCTAGGGACTTGAAATTTTCAGGATAGGTTCGGATCGCGAATTTCGCAGTCACGTTCATCAATGAGTAAAATCAGACTAGGGGTTCCGTAAATATGGCAGTTCAAAATGTTTTTTTCCTGATAATTCGAAACTACCCATTGGATCGGAATGAAATTTTGCAAATGGATGAAGAATAATGTATTCCAACTACTTGGGAAATTTCGTCCAGATCGCATCACCAAGACTATAGATACCGAAGAAAATTCTAGCGAATGATCGAAAAAAAAATCACCTAAATCCTGACGTGAAGTCTGGAGTTTCGCCTTAGTTTGAAAATTTTTTTTACAGCTATCAAAAATTTTTTGAATTTGTTTCTAAAACTGGAAAATGTGAACAAGGTGGATGAACGAGCGCTCAAAAGCTCCTGACTTTTCATCATTTTTTGGAACTTATTTTTGTCATACAGAAATTTCCACAATTTGCAACTGTTGATTCAAACAAAGAAATTCCGATTCGACATTTAGCATTGTTATCCTCCTAAAGATAGTGTTACCGCGTAAAGTAAATTTGTAACGATATTGCGTCAGAAAATTCTCCATAGGCGTCCGTTCACCTGAAAGGTGAAGGTACTGACGATATATCAGGATTTATATAACAATAAACTTGGAGAAGAATCTCAATTCAATGTTTATATGCCTTTGTCTGTTGATTTTTTTTGCTTTTGGAATGTGTAATACACAGTAACAGAGAATCCTGCTTAATTCTCGAGTGCCTCAAGAAAATATCACAGTCATTTCTGTAGCGTTTGAAAATCGGTAAAGCAGGTACGTGTCTTCCATTGGCCATCACCCGATAATAATTCAATCGAAAAATGATTTAGCCATTCATTTTAATTCGAAAAGGCTGGTGAAATTAAATGTTCGAGTTGGTTGTGAGCTTAATATGTATTCAGAACCATATTAAATTTTTTTTTTGGTCGATCCTTCATAAGGAAGGAGTGGTTCCAGCAACTGCCTGAAACCGCTATTTTATTGTCTTTAATCATAATAATCAGGCATTTCCAATAAAAAATTGCTATTTTTAGCTTGCGAAAATACGCCGCTGTATTTTATCAGCTTCGCATTCTACCACCACACCTACTTTCTTGACCAATAGCGTTCAGGTTTGAAGTCGAGCCTTACGACCTTCGAATTGGAACTGAATCTAAACCGGAGTTCAAGTTACCGACCAACAATCAGCTGGTTTTACTAAGCCAGGAATTTCGTCAAGCAGACACTTGAACTTTGAAACGGATAATACGATGAGTTATCTCGCGAAAATAGGTTGGGAAAGATATTTCGAAATTTTTCTGGAAAATACCCTTTTTATAGCAGTATCAGATAAACAAGTAGTATTTTTCCTTGATATGCCTCTAAGCGCAACTATTTAAATTATTTGTTCATATACTTTCTATCATTGTTTTATTGCATCATCTCTGGGGTTAGGGAGGTGTGTCTCTATGTTGGAGGTTGGAGAAATTAGTAACTATAGTATATTTATTTGTGTATTACTGAAATTATAATTTTCTTCAACAAAATCAAGACAATGAAGAGACATAATACACTTCCGAAGGACTATCCTTAAATTCTTTGTTGTTAATGATTATGAGTCCAATTTGGGAAGCTCACCTGAAGCAGTACAACGAGTTTTTCTCGCTACAGGTATAGGTATAATTAAGTTTATATTAGCCCGCACCTGAACATAAAATTATTTAAGCAACTCACCTTCTCAGAAGTATAGAAACACCCATTTTGACGAACAAAAAATACCCCTGAAAATTAAAGAGAATGTTCTCAGAAACAATACAGATACAAACTACTCATTCGGCAGTTGATTTCATTTTATGTCCTATAAGAATTCACCTTTGCACAACAAGCCGTTATAGACTTTACGATAAAATTGATTAGAAATTAATTGTTTATACAGGTTTTGGACGTGGAGTTTGATAAAATATACCTGAAAGTTATTCCAAAACTTGCTTAGGATTTCATTTTTTTAGCTCATTATATTGAATTCGAGAAATGGAGTTTATTTATATTTTCTAGAAAAACAGTACAAACAATTCTTTTCTGAAGAGGTTGGAAATAATAGTTACACCTTTGTATAAATTTACAGCCTGTTCATATAGCTTCAAACTATTCGACATTTATAACCCTTTATTCGAATTTTCTGTTGGATTTTATCATAATTGGTAACGTTGCTATGCAATCAGTTGAGAGAAAAGTGATAAAACAGGTGATCATTATGTTCTTATCTGAGAAGCGACACCTTATGCATAACATAACACATGAATTTAAAATGCCCCTTTTTTTCATTCGAAAAACCTGCATATCTGAATTAATTCCATAAATATCCTAGGATGAAGACATAACACCCGATAAACCAAGATAAGAATAGCAAAAACGTGATAAGATTAAAAGAGAGGACTTACTATGGTATAACTTTTTCTACACTGTCAGATTCGCAAAAAAGTTCTTAGGACCTTTTACAATTGATATAACCGGCAATTCTCTGAAGAGTGCAGCCAGAAGGTTTCACAATTAATTGAGGACTATCGATTGGAAGGGGACAGAGTTAACTTTTGTGGGTTTTATCATTTCATTATCGTGGCAATGCGTTCAAGAAATCATTTTCATATCCATGGATAAAACGGCTATATTACAAAAGATCTTTGTGCAAGTGAAGACAACAATATATTTATTTCTTATTTGTTGTTGTTGAGCACTAATTTCGTACGGCGATGTTTCTCAACTGAATCAGCGTCATCGTTCTATTAGTTCCTCGCCTGGATCGAATGGAAAATTTTGAAGAAAGATACTGATGCTTTGGAAGGGAAACCTCCAAACTGTTGATCGATAGACATCACTGTTTGTTGAGTACACAATAGGTAGTGTGTTTGAAGTTACTATAAATAGGGTATTCGAGTCAAATTGCTACGTAATACGGAGCTATTGATCTTTCTCTTAACATCAGTTGAAAAAAAACCAAGTGGTAAACTGATAATGGTAATGGTAGGAAGCAATTCATAGATGACCAACAAAAATGCTGGCTTCTTTTAGGGTGCCAATTGCCAAAAAATTTGGGACCACTCAGTGAACAAAACAACCGAAGATTATATTAGTTTCTCTGTGACTCAACTGTCGAGTCATTATTGAGGTTAGGATTTTAAAATTTGGAACGCTCTAACGAAATCACATCTAGCTGGAAAGTTGAAGGGGCGCACATTTTTGACGCCAATAGTCTTTGAGTAAAATGGATGTTTGGATGTGACATACGGACGAACATGACAGAATAATAAAGGTTACATGTTCGCCATTCTGGTTAGGGAACCCTGAAAACTGTATAAAACAAAAAATGTCAGAAATTAGGCAAGATTTTCATTAATTTCTGTGTGAAATGAAGACAAATAGAATTCTTGTATGTGGAAAAATTCAGGAAACATTTGAATTGTTTCTTTGAGAAATTATAAAAATTATAAAAAGCACTGACGTATTCAGGAGCTTTTGAGGGCTCGTTCATCCACCTTGTATGAAAAATTTCTTGACAGCTGTCAGAAAAATGACAGCAGCTCTATGTCAATTATGACAAATCAGCTGTTAAAGAAATATAAGGATTTTTTTTCGAAAATTCTCTACGGTTTCCATGGTCTCGGTAATGCGATCTGGACAAAATGTGCGGAATTTCATTTCGATCGAACCAGTAGTTGCGAAATTATCAGGAAAAAAATATTTTGAACGGACATATTTACGGAACCCTTCGTCTAATTTTGCTCATTGATGAACTGTGAAAACCTACTGTGAAAATTTCAAGTCTCTAGTTCTTTTCGATCGAAAGTTATAATTGTCTATGATTTCTATGGTACTGGTCAAGCGATCTGGACAAAATTTCGCATGTAGCTTGAACACGTCATTCTCCATCTGAGTAAAAATTCGATTATCATCAAGTAATCAGAAAAACAAAATTTCGAACGGCCATAATTACGGAACCCCTGGTCGAATTTTGACCAATAACGAACTCAACCGCGTCATTCGAGATTTGAATCTACCCTGAAAATTTCAAGTTTCTAGGTCATTCCGTTCGAGAGTTATCGTGTATACGGACGGACAGGCTTGAATTTTTCGACGGATTCGCGATCAGTGAGTCAAACCTAGTCGATTGAGACCATTTTCGGCTCAAAATTCGAAAAATACAGACATCGTGGCGAAATGATATAGCCCTCGTGTAAGTAGAATGAGCGCTTAAAAAGATTTGTGTACGAAATAGGGAAAAATCACGGACCGCTAGATGGCGGTGAAAATCACAATATGTCGGGCCGAAAGGGGGTTAATCAAATATTTTTTATAAGATTGCGGAATTAATAATAATAGGTGAACGTGAATTTGATAGCAAATGACCACTATATTATAGAATATTATTGAACTTAAATTTAAAAACATCTTTCAGGAAGTGCTTGCTACAAAGTAACACATTCTTTGAGATACGTTTCCCAATCTTCAAGATTGTCTGCCGTTTTTTACCTGCCTTGGGAGTCAACAGGAATTTATGCAAAGAAATTTCAGGAGAACTATGTGAAGAGCATGAGGAACAGAGCACATTTTTCGTTATCATATTCCCACATTACTACTTACAATGCGCTGCATTTTAAGCTCGTATACAGTATATTTGAAACAATTGTCCATAAATGATCATCTACATATATCACTTTCGATACTTCAATGACTCAAAATCCTACAAATATTTCACACTTTTCCCATATAAACACACACACGTTAGTTTGTTGTTCATTACTCGGGTAGTTCAATTGATTAAAAATAGATGTCGCCCACTCCGTAATTTTTCCCTATATTTGAATCTCATTCCAACTGTCATTTGTATAGTAGGTAGTAGGGGAATCACAGAAAAATATTTTCCAACATTTCTCGATTCTTAGATGATAGATGTCACCCTCTACAGTCTACAACAATCATGAAGAGACCTTCCTTTTACAGACTCCTTTGACAAATAAAACGATGACACTGACAGTTTTGACAACTTGATATCCTGTTTTTGACACAAGAGTCGAGAATATCAAAACAGCTGACACCCCCAGATTTTTATCGAAAAGTTTTCGTTGAGAGATGTGATATGTGTTTTTCTATTATTTGTGTAAATTAAAAAATAAGTAAGTTTTTTGTTGTGTCGCAGTCTTTGTACTTAGCTAGCTAGCATGGGTATTTATATTAATGTATTAGCGGTTATTTCCCTCTGTACATTGTTTATTCGTTTGAAGGAAATGAAAAAATGATGCCGATCAGAGATAATCAAGATGTTGCGTGTTTCTTCGTCACAAAACATTCGTGGAAAGGAAAGTGAGTCGAAAGTTAATAATTCTATACTATATAATACATTATATTTTTTTTAAGGTATAAAAGAATATTTTCTGTTGGATCCTTGGGAATTACAACATATAACCCTTCCACCCTAGAAGTCACGAATCGCTGGGTGTACAATGATTTCATATCCCTCCAACCTTTACCAAAAGCTGGCAATGCGACAAATGAATTTCTGATAAGTATGAAAAAACAGAGCAAAATTGATCAAATGCGGTTCTCATCTGATCACCGAACACAATTGTTGACAGAAGCTCTTAAATTCAGGAACCATTTCGCAGAAAAACCTAAAGAGATATTAGTAAGTATACAGCTTTTCCCACATTGAAAGGACTTTTAATTCATGTTGACATTCAAGAACTGTGGTTTTATTTATACTTCTTTAAGCTTTGTTGATTCAGATGCTATTTATAGTAACAACTATTGAAACTATTTGTCTGTTGAGCTTTTCAGAGAAGAATTCGATATTCTTCAGAAAAATAATGTGAATTTTGAGAAATTGTGAATATTTTCATCACACTAATTGATCTTATGGGTAAACATGATATTTTAGAAGAATTCTTGGTAGATAAACTGCAATATTAATTTCTTTCTATAATGTGCATTTTTCCATATTTATCTAGAGGTATCATGCTTATAAACATCACTGGTCAGATGTACGACTGCCTGTAGTATTAGAAGTGACACCTTATTCTTTGGATCAGTTGGATCCCACCTCAAATGTAGTTCTTGCCAGTTACAACTTCAAAGATTTCGAAGGAATATGTATTACATCCGATTATCCAGGTAAGCATTCAATAACGTTTATTTTTGACCGTCCTGATTTTTTTTAAATGTTCAGGCGGATTTGTGATAGTATGCGGAGGTTTTGGAAGACTCCATTTATTCCAATCAAGTGAATACGAGGAGATAAAAATTAAGTTGATAGAAAGTGCGGCAGTTAATTTAGGAACAACTTTGAAAGTATTGAGTACACCTATAACATTGGAGGATTTTCAAAAACAAAGATTTGGTAAATACAGGTGAGTAAAAAGCCGAGTTCAATATTTCTTGGTTTAATATAAAGATGGTGTTGGTGCTGAAATAGTGTTATATACTTGAGATTTCTGTTTTTATTCGATAACAATCTCCTTTTATTTCAACTTGAAAATTTTGTTTTATAGTGATGATGAACATTTAACCTCAGTATCTGAGTTCTCAGTTTATAAGATTCATAAGTGTAGACATCCTGAGCCTTTGAGAAGAACACTATGCCTCTCTGAAACTTGCATATTGGAGAGAGATCCTCAGACATATAATATCTGTACTTTGAGGCCATTAGGACATATATTTGCTTTGGTTAGAGACAATAATAATCCACAGTTGTTCAGTATAGAATACATAGACGGTCAAATAAGAACCTACTCAGCAATTGATAGGTAAGAATATCACTAGTATGTTTCAGCAAAATATTCCCTTCACGAAATGTATAATGGACCATTTCATTAAAATTATCAAATTTAATATTCATCTTGTAAAATTAAGTTTGTAGCCTAATATTATTTTCAGAGATTCATTGTTAGCTTCATTATTAGATGGAGTAAGAGCGTCAGGCAACAGAGACGTTCACATTAAAATGATCTATTCCGAACGTGGCTTCAGATTAGGACCTTTACATTTACCCGTTGAGGAAGAGGCCGAAAGCATCCATGTTAAATTTTTATACAACCTACCCCCAAAAAAATCTTTCTCAGAATGTGTAAGAAGATTCAACGCCAATGTACCTTACAGCGGTTTATTGTACAGTATCACACAAGACGTGAGTATAATAGTCACAAACCAAATAAAGATTCGTGCAGGAATTATTCAATTCGTTTATGTTTTCAGGGAATATTTTCGGAGAACAAGGAAAAAATGATCGTAGGTGCTCTGAATTCATTGGTCAAAAACGAAGGTGACCAGAAAACCATAGGTGTAGTTGATCTTGAAGCTCAATTTCAAGCGTTGAGGCGTTTGATCGCCAGTAAAGTCGGCTACGCTGCATTTACATCATTACCAGGGTGAGTATTTCTGGTAACTTTTTCCGTTGTTGGTCTATAAATTTCAATAATTAACCTTCGATTTTGAGGTTCTCCTGTCAGATCAAAAATGAAAAAATTATAAAAAAGCACTGCCGTGAAGTCAGGAGCTTTTGAGCGCTTGTTCGTCCACCTTGTAGGTAGATTCGCATTTTCCAGTTTTAGAAATCAGTTGAAGAAATTTTTGACAGCTTTCAAAAAAATGACAGCAGCACTTTGTCAATTATGACGAATCAGCTGTTATAGAAATATTGGGATTTTTTATTCAATAATTTGTTGGAATTTGAAATGGTTCTGGTTATGCGATCTGGAAAATGTAGCTTAAATATATCATTCTCCATTGAAGTTTATGAAAATAAAATGACAGTATTTGACAGCTCCTGACTTCCTGTCAGTGCTTCTCATATTTTTTTGAGAATGATTTTGAATATTCTGTGAAATAAGATGCAGTAATTGCAGAATTTCTAAATTTTTGTAGATTCAGAGAAGCCATTGGGTTGAAAGTGGTCAATGCTCTAAAACGTCACGACTTCGCTGTAACACATGCTGCAATCGATATGGTATGCGCCTTGATGCATCCAATGCACGAAGAGAGTGATTTAAAGCAAGAACAAATGAATAAAATCTCTTTACTTCAAACTAAGAGCTTTCTAGAAAGCCTTCTAGATATGTGGACGTCACATATCGTGAGTGCATAATTTTTCAAGAGGATCTTTTTTTAAAAGTTATTTTCTAGAACCAAGGAACGGGTGCACTTGTGGTTTCGGCAATGCTGGATTTTTTGACATTTTCGCTCTGTGTCCCGTATAGCGAGACCACTGATGGAAGACATTTTGATATTTTGCTGGATATGGTGTCGGAAAGGGGAAGGTCATTATTTAGACTCTTCCAGGTGATATTCAAAATAAAGTTTGGGAAAAATATGGGAGTTCATTGGGACAATCTATGAATTCTAATCCTTTTTTATCATTTTAGCATCCTTCAATGGCTATCATAAAGGGCGCAGGACTTGTCATGCGTGCTCTTATAGAGGAAGGAGAACCTGAAACTGCGGCAAGAATGCAAGAGTTGGCACTTGCCGAAGGTGCTCTGCCTAGTCATCTTCTTGCAGCTCTCTACACTCAAGGATCTGACGGCAGACTTTTGACACATCGCCAGTTGTCGAGGCACCTCGTTGGTCTGTGGGTCACAGGAAATCCCATAGCGATGGGACTTCTGAGGAGAATATTGGTGAATATAATAAAAAAAAATTGTATGCCCCTATTTTGAATTCTTGCGTTTTGCAGCCAACTGGGTTGACCAGTTTCTTAGATTCTCAAGATAAAGTTCCGGAAAATGCTGTAGAACAAGAACTCTTGAACTATCGCGATAATCTCAAATTAGCTCAGGACCATGCTTCCCGTAATAAGAAAAATCCCAATTGGCTGGCCGTTGAGCGCAAGATAAAACTGATGGAGAAGCAAGTTGAACATTACACAAATCTAGCGATTCAACACTGGGGGGCAAGAGTTGGAATGTCAGTCGATAGGAAAGATAAAAATAGGGAAAGGCCTATTGTGTTGAGGAAAAGAAGGGAAAGAATCAAGGCGGAGGCTAATTGGGCTCTTTTTTATTATCAATTTAATCAAGATCATGCTCTTCCCAATCTTATTTGGAATCATAAGGTGAGTTTCGAAAACACAAACTTTGCATTTCAATTATTACTTATATCTGGCAACGTTGGCCAAATATGACAGATGTGATACATTAGATCTACTGTGTGACTGTGCAAACCACATGTACGATTAAATTGATGAGATCTTTCCAGACTAGAGAAGAATTGCGAAGTGCCTTGGAAAATGAAGTGAGACTTTTCAACAACGATAGAGAACTGGCTGGAGCAGCCTTAGTCGCCTGGAATCACCAAGAATTCGAACTTACTTATCACTGTTTAACTGATGAGGTTAAAATCGGAGATTACTATCTAAGATTGCTACTAGAAATGGATGAAAATAATGATGATTCTCCAATAAGAAGATCGTAAGTTTAACATTCTAATTTTCGTGCGATTTCTATATTTTTTGTATTATTTTAAGCTATGAATTCTTCAATGATCTCTACCATAGATTTTTGTTAACTAGTAAAGTAGAAATGAAATGTATGTGTCTTCAAGCCATGTCTATTGTTTATGGGCGATACTATGAAGATATTGGACCTTTTAGCGATACTAAATATATTATAAGTATGTTAGAAAGAGTGAGTAACAATTTATGGTCTATCTATAATCTATCTTCAATAATAACATAACTTTTTCCTAATGAAATAGCCGGTTGAATGAACTAACTTTTTTGAATAAATTGATTGCTTTTGGTTTATATAGATATTCCTTTTCTCCAGTGTGTGGATAAAATGGAACGAGATAGACTAGTGATGTTCATCAATAAGCTTATTCTTCATCACAAGAATGTTAGAGATATAGTAGATGCAGGGGGTGTACGCATATTTGTAGACCTTATGACGTTAGCCCATTTGCATACTTCAAGAGCTGTGATACCTACCCAGACAAATGTTATAGAAGCCGGCCCTGGCATGAAAATTATGCAGGAAAAAGAATGGCATTATTTGAGAAGTACAGAAGAGGGTAGACAAGGACCTGTCAACTTCAATGAGGTAAATTGTGATTTTTCGAATTATCTGAGCTCAATTCTTATGATTACTCTCGATTTTCAGATGAAAGATCTCTTCAATAAAAATGAAATAAACCCGAAAACAAGATGTTGGGCAATGGGCCTAGAAGGTTGGAGGGCTCTTGCTCAGTTACCTCAATTGAAATGGACGCTTATAGCCAAAGGCCAACCGGTACTGAATGAGAGTGAATTGGCGACATATTTGTTGAAGATACTAATCAAAATGTGTGAAAATTATCCAAGCAGGTGAGGAATACAATATTCCAGTTGTTTCTCGCTTCAATAAGGAAGGAGATAAAATTTGAAAAGCCCTGACATGAATCAGGGCAACATCAACAACTCGGGAAACGTGAAGTCTGAATTTTTTTTTTCAGAAATAAAGATGGTGCTATAGTTCGGCCACTACCCAAAGTTAAACGGATACTATCGGAACCTACTTATTTGTCCCATATCGTTCAACTTTTGTTGACGTTTGATCCAATACTGGTAGAGAAAGTTGCTTGTCTGCTATCCGAGGTGATGAAAGATAATCCAGAGATATCAAAGGTTTACACAACAGGCGTTTTCTTCTTCATTTTGATGTACACCGGAAGTAATGTACTACCAATTGCGAGGTTTTTGCAACTCACTCACATGAAGCAAGCATTCAAATCAGATGATGTGAGTATCCCTTAAGTCATTTTTATCAGGCAGATTGAAGGATATAAATAAATTTTCAGAAATCATCTGATATGATGCAAAGGAGTATATTAGGCCAACTGTTACCGGAGGCTATGATATATTATTTGGAAAACCATGGGGCTGATAAATTCGCACAAATATTCTTGGGCGAGTTTGATACTCCAGAAGCTATTTGGAATACTGAAATGAGGTTAGAATTGCAATAATGTTCCAGTTATATCTTTATTGAATTCCGATTTGCAGGAGAATGCTAATTGAGAAAATTTCTGCGCACATTGCTGATTTCACCCCTCGTTTACGAAGTCACACGATGGCACGATACGTTTACATTCCAATTCCAGCAGTCAGGTATCCGCAGCTCGAACACGAATTGTTTTGTAATATATTCTACCTACGTCATCTCTGCGATTCGGCCAAGTTCGCAGATTGGCCCATACCCGACCCTGTAAGTTGAATCACCTCATTTAATTCATACAAATTGAGCGCAATAATTTTTCTTTAGGTTATGTTGCTCAAGAACGTATTAGAAGCTTGGAAGTCGGAGGTGGAGAAGAAACCTCCGATAATGACTGTAGAGGAAGCGTATAAAAAATTGGAATTGAATGGGACTCACCACGAGGAATCCACAATTCGGAAAGCATATTACCGCTTGGCTACCATCTATCACCCTGATAAGAACCCGGCTGGAAGGGTATGATTTATTTGAACACTTTGAAGTAGCAGTATTTTGATGTGTTGTGGTTTCAGGAACAATTCGAAGCAGTTAATCAAGCCTACGAATTTTTATGCAGCAGAAGCAGTTGGAATACGGATGGACCAAATCCCCACAATATAGTCCTCATTTTGCAGACCCAGAGTATTTTGTTCCATCGCTATGCTCAAGGTAAAACATCACTGAAAATTAACACCGAATAACAAACTGTATCATGATTTCCCCTCTATTTTTGCAGAATTGAAACCTTATAAATATGCAGGATATCCTCAGCTTATCAAGACCATAAAACTTGAAACAGAAGATGACCAGTTGTTTTCAAAGAGTGCACCTTTGCTTTCTGCAGCAAGTGAACTGGCTTATTTTACTGTTCATTGCTCTTCTTTGAATGCAGAGGAACTGAGAAGAGAAAATGGTTTAGAGGTGATTTTATTTTTGCTTATAACAATATCATTTACTGAATTCGGTTCGTTTAAGAAGTTATGACTGTTTTGAAGACTCATATTTGGACAAATATGCTCCCAATACTGTGAGAAAATAATCTTTTTTTTCTGACAATCTATCTATATCTGGCTTTATTGATCTACCTGCTTATAAAATGTTAATGGAAAGTTTTTTTAATCCATTCAGGTACTTCTGGATGCTTATACGAGGTGTGTCAACGTTTTGAGCAAGTCATCCAAACCTAATGATGTTGCCGTTCAAGTATGCACGCATATTACCAGATGCTTCAGCGTTGCCGCAGAGTTTTCTGCTTGTAGGGAGAAAATGGTTGACCTTAAGCAGCTGGTCAAGGACCTTTGCCGAATTTTATACTTCAAGGTGAGTTCAGCTTTTTTCTTCGTGCTGTGAATTTTCCGACCCCATTTTGTTTTAGCATCTTACGAAGCTATGCTCGGTAGCGACTGAGTGTGTGAAGGCTCTCTCGGTGGATTCAATACTCCAACTAGAACTCTTGAAATCCGGAGCATTGTGGCATTTGTTACTCTTCATGTTCAACTACGATTTCACATTAGACGAGGGAGGTGTTGAGAAATGTGAAGATGCCAATCAACAAGAAGTTAGTAACAGGTTGGCTAAAGAGGCCGTTAAAGCTTGCGCTGCTTTGGGAGGTTATTTGGAGGGTGAAAATCAACCGCTAGCGAATAATTTGTGTAGAAGCATTCTGGAAACTCTGTTAACCGAATATCTTGCCAATCAGCTTGGAAATGATGAGCCGGAAGTGGTAAGCGACAACATTTTGATGACTAAGGACAAATTTCATAATCAACCTCTAAAGCTTTTTCATTGAGAAACCAAAAGGTCGGAGAAGAAATCGAAATTCTTAAATTTAGAATATTTTTAGGTACTAAAAACTCTAAACAGCAACAGTGAGTCTCCATACCTAGTATGGGACAACAGTACAAGAGCAGAACTGATAGATTTTCTGGAAAATCAACGAGATTCTAGAGGCGATCCTGATTTGACAGTGGTGAATGATTTTACTTACACGGCTCACAAAGATGAATTGAGGATTGGAGGCATATTTATCAAAATGTATAACGAACAACCTTCTTATATCATCAAGGTATATTTGTTTTTTGCTAATGGAAATACAGAATCTCAACCTTTTTTTTCTCGCAGGATCCTAAAGACCTTACGATTCATCTGCTCAAATTCGTTTCCGAGCAGTTCCCCAATATACGTAATCTAGAAGATATAGCATTTTCTGTTTCGATAGAAAATAGGTTGAAACAAACTGTGATGGCTCTAGAAGCCTTAACCAATGTGATAAGAAACAATAGTGGTGTTGAAATACAGTGCATAGGACACTTTCAACTATTCTTCGGCCTACTTCACGTCAACTTTATTCCGATTCAGAAGGGCACTCTCAATTTTATTTCCGTCGTTACTAGAACCAACGAGTGCATTAATGATATCGCTGCAGTTGAAGTCTTGGGGTACCTATTGTCAGTACTTTATACGTTACAAGAGCAACAGCTTCAAATTTTGAATGTATTACACGCTCTTATGTCCACCACAAAGATTGTCAAGGAAGCTTTGGGAAAAGGAGCTGTGTTGTACTTATTAGATCTGTTTTGCAATTCGAATGATCACCAGATACGTCAAACGTGCGCCGAGCTATTAGCAAAAATGACATCAGACAAATTGGTAGGTCCAAAAGTGAGGTTGGCACTTGGTGCGTTCTTACCACCAATATTTGCCGATGCAATGAGGGACAGTCCCGAGACGGCTGTTACTATGTTTGAATCTCAGCATGAACATCCAGAACTGATTTGGGATCAGGATTCGAAGGATAGAGTATGTATGGCTGTTGCTAGGTTGAGAAAAGAGTGAGTTTCGGTGCCTTATCGAAGTTTCTCATCGTTTTAATTTCGTTTAAATTACAGGCACCATATGAATCAGGTAGTTGCACCATCCACGCCTTGGAAGATGCCGGATACAAATGGACTCACTAATTTTTCTAATCCGAATGAAATCATGGTGGGAGGTGTTTATCTCAGAATTTTCATCGCTAATCCGTCTTGGACATTGAGAAAACCAAAGGAGTTCCTTTCGGAATTATTGGAGACATGTCTCTCGATAATGGCGAAAGATAAACCAACTGTAACTTTTTCAATCGATTAACGATGATGACTGCTCACTGAAAGTATTATTTTTAGGCGGATTTATTAGAGATATCAACTACAGCTTTATGCTCTTTACTTCAAACACAACCTGCGCTTCTTGATTCGATTCCAGCGATGGGTCATATCCCGAGGCTATGCAGGCAAATGGGTTCAAACATTAGACAGACCTGCGTTCCTAAATCGGCCATTTTGATCTTCAATTCTTTATCCCTCAGCACTGTAAGTTTTTTTTATGTTTAGTTTCTATTTGGAATTTGTTTTTACATTAATTGTTCGATAATTACGAACTTGTCAATTCAGTTAAAAGGCGTTTGTTTTGTTACGTTCGTATTTTAACTATATTAGATTGTTGCGATTAACTCAAACATTTCAATTCCAACAGATATGTATAAATGCAATTGCCCAGACAGATTGTATGCATTCGCTAAAACAAGCAATGCAAGTGAGAAAAGACATGGTGGCTGTGGCTTGCGAAGCTCTGAGTCGACTGTTTTCCAACAATCAAGAACAGCTTGTGAAGCAAGCGCTTGAGGTCGATTTTGTACAGTTTCTACTGAATTTGCTTGAAGCAAGACTTGAACTAATCGATAATCCAGCCATGACAAAAGCACAAATTGTAAAAGCTTTGAAGTCTATGGGGAGAAGTTTAATGTATGGGGATAAAATTAATGCCATACTTGAGAAGAGTACCATCTGGGCTGAATACAAGGATCAGAAGCATGACCTTTTCATCTGCAATTCTCCTGTGGCCGGGTATCTTACTGGTAAGTGAAATTGTATACTTTTTAATCTCATAACCGTCAGTTGTGGAGGTTAGGTACCTAACTTTTGTAGTGCAACTTCCGAAATTTATAGGGAGTCCCAGAAGTCGTAGTCAAGCCGGAATCGGGTAATAGGCTAAGTCATAATTGTCATCGGAAAAATATTTAAAAAATCTAAGTCGTGTATTTTTCATTGCATTTTCTTTTATTTGAGAAAATGCACACCATGGGATGATTCTTGAACTCCTGTTTCTACAAATCTTTCCTTTTTTCTAATTTTATTTTTCCTATGTTATCCTGAATAGTACTTCTTCAACCTGCGATTCTAAGCTAACTGCTCCAACTTCGAAGATAATGTCACTCTTTGCCGAACCAAGGATTCAAAATTAATAATTCGCCCAACTTCAACTGACTACTGAAAAAAAATAGTTCTACATGAATTTGGCAAGTGACTGAAAGTTCGCTCATTTAATGAGAATTCTAAAATGGTACAGCACTTACTACATTATTTCTAAATTTGGCAAAAAAAAAGGTTTTTTCAAATATTTTTCTGATGACTTTTATGACAGCCTGATAGCCGATTCCGGCTTGACTTCTGGGACAGCCTGTATAAGTTTATTGTAAAAATATATAATCCTGTCCTATGAATTAACTACTCGAAATAAGTTTTGTATTTATTATTTTACAGCCAGAACACCAACTGTAGCTGGTTATCTGACTCAAGGGCCTAGCAACAAAGTTTCAGTTGCACCGCCACCAATTGATAAAGAAGATCCAGTTCTTCATTTCAATTTGCCTTAGTTTCTTCGATAATATGAGAGAAATTCAACAGGTTATTCTATCTTTACTATAATTGCAGTATTTTAACTGTAAATATATTCCTTCAATTAAAATTTTATATTATGTATAAACATTCCCAAGACTAAGCAATAGGTATTTTGGCAGAGCAACTGTAAAATAACCGAAATTTTGTAAAAATCACATTGTACAAAAAGATTAAATTTAAGCCAAAAGTACTGTGTATACTTTAGTTAAATTATTAATGGAAAACAAAAAAAAATTATATTTTCTATTGGAATATTGAGTGTATCTTCTCTTTGTTTCGTTCTTAATCCATTTATAATGAAATAAATAATTCTAAATCAAAATATGGGTTTCCATCCATCATTGAAAATATCAACTTTGGTTAAATTGCCATATTAATGTAAAGAAAAACAATCTTTATTCATCTGAGATAATTTTCTCAGTACTTGATCATTAACATCCTTTAATTTTTTGCAATAGCAAAAAACTAAACTAATGGGGAATGAAAGAAATTTTTGTGTTAATATTTTATTTTTTCAATTTTTTAGCTTTTACTTTGAGTTCAATGTTTATTTTCCTTTTTTTCACTGGCTTCTCAGTGATCACCTCCATATTGCTGAATAGTTCTTCATATTCATCAACATCAGTTTTATCATTTTCAATATCTTCTTCCTCTTTCACTATTGGTTTCATTAAAACTTTCTTCAAATTTTGCTTCAAGTATTGCTGAAATAATAAACGAACCTTTGTGAAGAATTTCCTATTACAATTTAGGCATATATTCACCTTGTGCAGAACCTCTTTAGAATCCAAATTGAATATCCTTAAATATCGGTCCAAGCTTGTGGTAAAAAGAATAGGTTCAATGGGGTCACATAATAAGCTGGTTACACTTCCACATATACTAGTAAAAGTTCTGAGACATTTACCATTTTTTATATCAATATACTCTACATATCCTTTTGTTGTTCCAGCTAGAATATTTCTGAAATAAAAGAGTCAAGTTATTTTCACAGAAGTGCAACAACTAATGGTTACAACTCACCTTTCTCTGTACGAGGCAGTAATTGACGTGAAGCTAGCTTTAGGTTCTAGATATTTGCATATTGGCCTTCTTTGGGCTCTTTCATCATATAGTAAAACATGGCCCTCTTTTGTTGCACAACAACAAAGGCTCGGTTCTCCTGGTATAAATGTAATTCCGCGAACAGAAGTTTTTATGGGTAAATTTAGCTGATCATGTCCCATCTAAAAATTTTATAAGTAAGAAAATATTTATATTAGAAAACTACTTGAGAAAGTTATTTAACTAACCGACTTTGCTTTGAAAACACACTGTTTGGTTTCCACGTCCCAAAGTTTCACGTCATTCATTTCCCCTCCAGTTGCTATGATATTTAGTTTATCCATATTCTGACTAGATGTTTCCAGAGTTCCATTTTCAGAGGAAAGGGTCATAATGCTGTCGACCTTTTTTTTCGAACCAGTTATATTAATTTTCCCTTTCGATGAAGTCACCAGAATTTTATTGCCAAGACAACCAAGTCCTACTACTGCTCCTTCATCCCTGAACTGATCGATTGTTTTCCCATATTTTTGTGTAACTGTATCGTAAGTGCTAACAATTCCATTTTTGTAACCAACTAGTATTTCATTCTCATTTTGCCAAACCATGGATTGAATTTCAGAAGCTTCCTCTGCGAATTCATACTGATTTTTGTTTTCTGGATGTAGATTTGTGTCTGAAGAAAATGTAAAATAAAGTTTTACTCATTCATCGTGGAAGAGACATTGCAACTTACAAGTTATGGTTCCTCTTGCCGAACCAACGTATATAGAATATTTATTGTTCAAATCCATTTTAACCGAAAAATATCACAATACGTATCTGCATCTGCACGTTAACAAAGAGGTTATGTTGATATCATTGAATAATGTGGTGCTTTCCACCATAGATCCCGATTTCCGTAAATTACAGAGAGGTAACAAGACCGAATAGGCGCTTTCGTTTTGGGGTTTCGTGCACCGGAGGGCTCGGTTTTTGTTGTTTTGCGCACGCTTTTCGAGGCGAATCGAATGCGGGAATGTCAAATTTCGTACACTGAAGGAGCTCAGACAGCTAAATCGAAAGCTACAATCAACCAAAAGGGAAAAATCACGCACCGCGAGATAGCGCTGAAAATCACAAGATGTCGGGCCGAGAGGGGATCAAAATTATTCTGTCAATTCTTTCTTTCATAACAAGTAAATCAAATATTTTTTATGAGATTGCGGATTCAATAATAATGCCTGTGAAAATCGAGATTACCACTTCGGAAATTCTTGATTATGTGGGTGAACGTGAATGTGATAGCAAATGACCACTATATTACAGAAAATTATTGAACTTACGATAAAAAAATCATCTTGCAGGAAGTGCTTGCTGCAAACTAACTATTCTATTATAAATTGTTATATATTCATTCAAATAGACACTTCAAGTTGACAGATATTTTGAGGCAGAGAACCAAAGACGTCGAGGTGAAGAAGTAATGTGTTTCTTTGTTAACTGAAATGGGGACCTTTGATTACACCCTGCAGGTCTTGTCTAAGTTACAGAAGGAAGCAGTTGCTGAAATATATAGATAAGGCGGTAATTACTACATGGAGGAAGTGTTGAAGGTGTTGTTCCAGTTGGAATAAAAAAAAAAACGCACTTGATCATATTTTTGTATTGGTATAAACACCAAAGATTTTAAGGGATCTAAATGTGGATATTCTTGAATGGCTCATCAACCACAACTTTTACTAATGCAAATGTTATTTGAAGTATTTTTATGTGAACATTTATTTTTCAATGTCCAATTTATAAACTTTGTATTTTACATAACTAAAGAGATTATATTTGTCTGCCCTATTTAAATGCATTAAAGAATTAAGAATTTTGTTTGTTGATCTATGTTTTCTTTCGTCAACCAATAAATATTTTGCCATGAGGTTTTAGGATGTAAAGAATTCTGATATTTTAGATTTGGACAAGGAAATGTATTCATTTTATTTCGTTTTTCAGATTCCTAGTATGTTTGCAGCCACCCTAGGTGAAGGATTTCTTTGGCAGATAGTGGCAAAATGCAGATGTTGGCAAATTCATTGAAGAATTTTTGAGGAAAGGTACAATTTTTTTCACAATAATGATCCATCTCTTTTGAAATCAGCGGAAACTATGGAATATTGTATATAGCGACTTAGGCGCCATCTATACTCAAGTGCTAAAAGTATTGTATCAACTGTAAAGGAAAAATTTATTTCAGAGTTGCTCCAGAGATACTTTGGTCATAAACTCATAGATGGCGCTAGCCATTTTTTTTACGAGTTTCGCAGGCAAAGACTATTCCTCTTTGGTTATGCACTATTTTTGAGTATTTGAGAGTAATCTGTAATTTCAGATGTCAGATGACAGATGTTATCTGTGTTTGTAATTTCAATCTGTGTTTATATTTTTTCATGGTCCACGTGAAATAAATTTCAAATTTCAAGATAAATTTTAATACCACATGAATTTTGTAGTACTTGGAGGGGAAAATATTAAAAAATGTTTCAATTACAAGAAAATAATGTATTTCTGACGGATATCCTTTTACATCGGCTTGCAAATGATGAAACCCTTCATAACATGATTGAGGAAGAGGAATCTATTTTGGAGCTGTCTCGCCTCTTACAATTACAATATGAGAGAATCAGAAGGAATATATCAAAAAAACGCAACTTTTCCGTGGCTAAGATTTTAGAGAATGAATGTTCCCTAGATGTGAAAAAATCTGCCCTTAATTTTGCTCTGCATATTCAAGCAGATGATACGGAATTCATATATTGTCTTCGTTTATTCAATAAAACATTATCTGAAGTGGATATGGGCAAAACATGGAACAGTGGTATAAATCTCTTAAAAATATTGTGCTTGGCTGCTGTTATAATCGAAGTGAATCTCCAATTTAAACAAGACATTTTTACCTATGTGGATAAATTTAAGTTAAAAATGTTTATTTTGAAAATATGTGGTATGGAATTCAGTAAAGATGTTTTTATTGATAAATCTTCTTTATTTTTCAAATATTTTGAGCTCATGATAACAGATGAAGAGTTTATTGACCAAGCTATACAATATTTTATCGAACAAGAAAACTTGGACTTTTTATGCATGATATTTGATAAAAAGCTCAGTAATTTAGTTACCAGCAATAACTTCCAACAAGATGATCTCTGGAATTTTTTGAAGATTTATATTGTGAGTTATAATAGTATAAAAAAGAAGCAAGCTCAATATATTTTATTGAGAGTAATAGAGTACTTGAAAACTAATGATACATTAACACCTGAAGCATTAAAAGTGCGAAGTTTTAAAGATTGGGACTTTTTCTTCATTCTATTGGAAATGTCGAGAGAAAAGCAATTGCATTTGATACAACCCACATTGAAACTATTGCCATCGATAACAGGTCTGCATATAACTTGGCGCATTTGTCTCTATCAGGAGCTTCTAAATCATCCACAATTAACTGTTGTGTATAACATAGTTGAACATGTACTGAAATTGAAATTTACCTCTGATCAAATTTATCAACAACTACTTTGTGATATTTTAATGGCCTTGAATAAATTTGAATATTCATACTTGAGTAAGAAAGTATACAATAAGTTTGAGATATTTTGTAACGAAATGAATGAAGATTGCCGTCTCATGTTGTATGAAGAATTACTGAAAATCGATTGGAATCCAGCCGCAGCCTGGTGCGTATTAACAAGTGCATCGTCTATTTTGCACAAAATTCCAGGGCATTTGAAGATGAAGATGTTGAGATGTTTGAAAAAGTTGCCTCATATGTATATTAAACAGAGTTGTATAATTTTCTTCATCGAGAAATTATTGATTAATTCCTATGAAATTCTTGAGAATGTTTTATTGATAGGCAAGTTTCTGTTTTCAACTGATCAGCAAATGGACAAAGAAGTATTCTATCAAATAATAGAAAAAAAAAGATGTGAACTAAGATTATGCACTGAAAATTTGAAACAATCGGTTAAAAAATATAAAAAAGAAGAGAATTCAGAATACTTAATAATAAGTTTGGAGTTGATGAAAAAATTGAACATAAAAATCGAGTATAAAGTGGAAGAGATTCCTTCCATTTTAGATGATTTAATACTTTATTACTTTCCAAATGTTCTGGAACCGGTCCACGTTGAGGATTATATAATAAGGAGATTTCAAAATGCAAATGATGAGGATTATCAGTACCTTTTGAAATTTGTGGAAATGATATTTGAAAATGACTTGTTGAATATATCAAGTGATGAATGCTTGAATATCTGGAATATGAGTGAAAGCAGTGAAAAAAGATTTATTGCAAGCTATTTGATATACAGGACGGCTGGTACATTATCTTTTGATTCTTCGATAATGCAAGAAGCAGAATCGTACTTGAATCATAATGAATGTGAAATATGGATGAAAATTTTCAGAAAATCCTTCCAGGTCGAGGAGCAACAAGATGAACTCATTCGAAAATTTCATGAATTGCTGGATATTGATGATGAAAAAATTCTCAAGATGATCGTCGATAATCTACGATTATTGACCAAATATTCAGAAAAACCAGAATGTATTCAGGTTTTAGATATCTGCTTGAGAAAAATATGCAGATTACCCAATAATCTGATGCGAATATATTCCACATTGTTTTTGGAATCGATATTCGACATGAATCTATTCTCTATCTCTGCGTTTGCCGAATGCTGGCAAAAATGGCATACAGAATTATTCGAACGCTATTTTATGGAATGTGATATTTTGATCAAAGTTTTAATGGAGGGATGCAGAAAAGTAATTTTGCTTGAAGCACCTTATGCAAAAATTTTGACACCATTAGTTCTTGGGGCTCTAACTAAAGGAACTGTTATTCAAAAAAGCCAAAGGTGAGCCAGACCTATATTTTTTTATTTTTTCTCAAATACTTATTCGTGTATCTCCAGTCCTCTCTAGTCCAAAAAGTTAATATTTGTTGCGCATGATTTGTGGTTATTTCAAATTTTATTGAAGAGTATTTTACAATAGAAATATTACTAATTCTCGGAATGTGTAGTTCTAACAATAACATAAACAGTTTAAACTAACAAAAACCTACAGAAGTGGTGGGCAAGAAGATCTATTGGACCTTATTTACCTCATTTCAGAGCCTCATGGGGGATAGGAAATCGGGTTGATTTTTAGTAATAAACCATACCATATTTTTTCGAGAATTTTTGTTATTTTTTTTCGGATTTTTTTTTCTTTTTTTCCGCGTTCAGACTGATGAAAACAGGTGTGAAGTTGGTTTAGGTTAGGTTAGGTTAAAAAAAATTTTTTTCAGCATTTTTTGAATTGTTTTTGAGAAAGATATGTGCTTTGAAATTACCATTTTCCTAACGTTTTTTAGGATTCTTATCCTAGTCTTAATTACACTAGGGCACTAGGGTTTATCAATGAGCAGAATTATACTAGGGGTTCCATAAATACGGTCGTTTGAAATTTAGTTTTCTCGATAATTTCAAAACTACGGATTCGATCGTGACGAAATTTTGTATTTTAATGGAGAATGATATACCGATTCAAGCTACATTTTTTCTGGATCGCATGACCAGAACCATAGAAACTCATAACTTTTGAACGGAAAGGCCTAGAGACTTGAAATTTTCAGGATAGGTGTGGATCTCGAATGTCGCGGTCGCGTTTATCAATGAGCAGAATTAGACTACGGGTTCCGTTAATATGGTCGTTTGAAATTTTCTCGATAATTTCGAAACTACGGATTCGATCGTGACGAAATTTTGTATTTTCATGGAGAATGATATATTTAAGCTACATTTTGTCCAGATCAGATAACCAGAATCATAGAAACCATAGAAAATTATAACTTTCGAACGGAAAGGCCTAGGGACTTGAAATTTTCAGGGTACGTTTGGATCGCGAATGTAACGGTCACGTTCATCAATGAGCTAAATAAGACAAGGGGTTCCGAAAATATGGCCGTTCAAAATATTTTCTTCCTGATAATTCCGAAACTACTGATTGGATTGGAATGAAATGCACATAGATGAAGAATAATGTATTCAAACTACGTGCGAAATTCTGTCCAGATCGCATTACCAAGACCATAGATACCGTAGAAAATTCTAGCGAATTTTTTGACAGCTTTCAAAAATTTTTTCAATTTGTCTCTGAAACAGAAAAATGCGAATCTACATATAAGGTGGATGAACGAGCGCTCAAAAGCTCCTGACTTCACAGCAGTGCTTTTTATAATTTTTTTTGTGATGTTTTCATCAGTTCCAATTAGTGCACCGGCAATTTTTTTCGAGAATTCTTGATTTTTTTTCAAAATTTTTCATTTTCTTTTTTTCTGCGTTCAGACTGAAGAAAACAGGTGGGAAGTTAGGTGTGGTTAGGTTAGGTTAAAACAGGTTAGTTTAAGAATGATGTCATCGACCTTTACATTTTCGACATTTTCTCGAGTGAACGTGCTTTGAAATCACGATTTTTCTAACGTTTCTTCAGGATTCTTACCCACCCAGCATATAAACACTATATAAACCCTATCCCTGCATATAAACACTAGTTTGCCATCATTGAAAACCATCAAGAATTCAAGAACCATTCTAGAATGCTCAGTTTCAACGAAATCAGTTTAAAAATTGAATCAGAAATCGTTTGAAAGTCATTAATTACCTCCATTTCTCACTCCAATAATTCCCTTCTTTCGACGATTTTCGACCCAATCAATTTCGACTGCATTCTTGTTCATCAAACCAGACGAAATGAAAATGAAATGAACTAAGATGTCACTGGAATTATGTTCACCACTTACCAAAATCGATAGGAAATTTTTGAAAACTGCACGAAGAAACGAAAAGTATTTGTTTTTTATTTTATATACTTTTCACACGATCGTAGAAAAAAAATATTTGAATGTGAATTTATATTTGCATCATTATTTCTCCTAGTAATTTTCTCGAAGTCTAATGGAAATATATAACATTACTTTTTTTTCACATCTTGAATATTATTTCAGGGTAGAATATGGAATATGTCAAGAAATCCATGATAGTATTGGTTTATCATTTATACAGAAGTAAGTGGGTTTTATTTATTTAAATTTCATAGTCTATAATGAATATAAGCTGAAATCAACTAGTTTCATATCGAAACACTTTTTTAGTCCCAATTTGATTGCTGCGGACTTGAAGATTTTATCGATGGAATGCTTATATCTTTTAGCTCAAAATAAGTCCATGAAAAATATTCCCTCGGCCGATACTCTGATGGAAATGCTACTCGACCTATATATGAAAAATTATAATAAAAGGTATTTTCCAGACTCGAAGGTAAAACTGGGTGATTGAGCTCCACGATTATAATGATGGATGATGAAATTCTTATAATCTAATCATAATCAATTTTAGATCCACCTTGAGAAACTCAGAATAGTACAAGCGATGCTTATGATAGTTCATTTCACAGACAGATCTAAGGAGAAATTGGTTCAATTCATACTGAAGAGTTTTTGCGAAGAAACTCACCAACCCTCAGTGAAACAACTGTTCCAATGGTTGCTTATAATTTTGGCGTCACGATCTCCCAGTTATTTGAGTTTGATGATCGAAAGGGTTGAAACCACCAATTTGTCTAATCCCTCATCTGTAGTTGCGTTGGTACCTGTCGTGTATCATTTGGTAACATCTTTCAAAGATGAAGAGTATTGGTACCAGGTTACAAACGCTTTGATACCATGGACAATGGGTGCCAATTTCAAACTGAGAGTATACTCCCAGGTAACAATATACTATTCCATATTATCAGGGTCGTCGCTATAGGGGAGGGGGGTCTTTTGTTTCAGGTTACCCTCAGGAATATTTTAAGGCGTGCAAAACAGAATAAACTCACTAAATATATGGATAGATACTCATTTTTGGAGGACTCTATTTCTGCTGTTCTTGATGCTACTGGAAATGCCGTATCAGAAACGTTGAAAAATGACATGACCTTCATTGAACACCTAGATCCAGATCAGCATTTTTCAGTCGAGAATATATTTGTTACTCTGCCAAAAATGCTAGATGTGCCGTCTTCTGAATGGCAGAACGTCCTGGAGCACAAATTTTGCGAAAAATTCAATGTTAGAATCAAAACTGAAATTGCACTTCCCAATATCGTTTTCCATAAAAACAATGATGATAAAAATGAGGACGAATCGACCTGTGTGAACGTACAAAAAAAAATAATACCATGGAAACAAGGACTGGAGGAAAAAATCGATAATGAATCGTTGAACAATTTGATTTGCGTTGCATCATTGGTTGAGAAATATAGTAATATCGGGGGCTTATCTAGAACTTGTGAGATTTTCAATGTGCAACATCTAGTTTTGCATAACATAAAAATAAAAGACGACAAGGAATTCAAGAATTTGAGTATGTCTTCAGAAAATTGGGTTGATTTTATGGAAGTGAAAAGGAACGACCTAACGAATTTTCTGATAAAATTGAGAGAACAAGGTTACTCAATTGTTGCTTTGGAACAAACCTCCGAAAGCGTCAAGTTGGATAAATTCAAATTTGAGAGAAAAACTGTACTTTTATTGGGGTAGGTAATTTATGAAATATACTTATGGGATATTCTAGTCTGCAATTTTCATCCACTTTTTGTTCCAGAAATGAAAAAGAAGGCATACCAGCCCCTTTACTTCCATTATTGGACACCTGTGTTGAAATACCTCAATTTGGGCAAACTAGATCGCTTAATGTTCATGTGGCTGGCGCAACATTCATCTGGGAATATGTTAAACAACATATGTTATAAGATTATCCTCTTTTTTTCATTGACAAGTGTAATATACTCACTTTTCATATGCTATATTTATTATTAATAAAAATGTTGGGACAAAAGGTTTTATTGTATATTTTCACATTCGTACATGTTATGAGTATTTTGGTTGAATATAAGGAACAATTCCGATTCATTATATTCCATCCGTCTTTTACTCGAACGGTTGTAATCGCTTTGCAAAACCAAAAAAAAAATTGAAAAGTTATAGAGACTCATTTGCCATTAGCAAGTCGTATTGCGATTTCCAGAACATTTATGCCCACCCTTGTATTTCATTGTATTTTATCTTGTCAAGTAATCTTTCCTCGACACAAAATCCTGATTGCGAATCGAACCGATTGTCCCATTCGATCAAAACACGCATGGTTAAAAGCGCAACCGCGAACCCTTCAAATAACTTTGTCCAACTTCACCAATGATCGTCAATCGGCAAAATGTTAGAGCCAAGACAGAAGTATGCGGATTCACCAGTTGTTCCGTTCCGATGTAGACTGATTTTTCGTCTGTTTTAGTCGTTCGAGTGGTTGTTGGAAGAGAAAAACCCGTTTGGAAACAACATTGATTCCTTGTTGTTTGATATTGTTCGCTTTGACTGTTATATTTTTGATTTTATATATCAGGAACGATCCCGGTGAGAGCAATTTATATAAATCTCTTTGAGTTGATGAAAAATTGTGTTTTTGATCATTGAAAGTTTTCTTTAGTATTTTACTCGGTATTTTATTTTGGTTCAATTGTTAATTCATATTTTCTGCATTTAGTCTTGTTTCCTTTGTTTGGGGACTGTATTCAGTTTGGAGGTGAACATAATAAAATTTCTGGGACCTACTCATAAAAAAATTGTAGAAATTGGGTATAACTTTTTCAAGATAAAAATGTTTAAAAATTTTAGTTAGGAGTTCTGAATGTTGAAAGAAAACAAACGCAACAATATGTGTGCAATCTGCAATGCAGAGTTGGCCAAGGTCCGTTGAGAATAGCATGTGCTATTATTAGATTCACAATTATGGATCGAACTATGCATATTAATTAATTGATGGATCATAAGAATAAACACACAAAGTAAGGGCAAATATAGGGAGTAGACCAGGCACCCCTCCTTCAAATGAAAACTTCTGAACTATGCGATTTCGTCCTTCTTTTTTCAGACTCAGGAGATGTCTGCACGTCCAAATACTGCGTTAAATCCGCGGCCGAACTCCTGGATTTCGCCGACTTCAAGGAGAACCCTTGCCAGGATTTCTACAAATTCGTTTGCGGATCCTACCACAAGAACGCCGTCAAGAAACAGTCTACCACTCCTTTGGTTTCGCTCACCGAAGAACTCCAGAGAGAGTTGAAATCGATAGTGGTGGATCCAATTGGAAAAAGAAACCCCCATGCACTTATTTTGATGAAGCAGTTTTACCAACAATGTATGGATGAGGAGAAGATCGATGCTGATCAAAATGAAGCTTTCTTGAAGGCTATCGATGAACTGGGAGGTTGGCCTTCGATGAAAGGCGATGCTTGGGATGGTTCGAATTTTGATTGGGTCGACTGGCATATAAGAGCCACTAAGTTGGGTCTTCCAGTTTTTGGATTTTTCACATTCGAACGAGTTACGACTGGTGCTGGTAACACTCTTCTGAAAGTAAGTGGGTTAAATGATGGAGAGATCTAGCATCTTTCAGGTGATTTTTTTAAGCTGATGAGATCACATTTCGTTTTTAAGGTTGCTGGGCGTCCAAATGTACCCGATTTCTTCGTTCCCAGATCTAGATACAACAGAATAATGATCGAACTTATGCAAGTCCTTAATGTTACCGATAATAATGGAACCATCTCAAATGACAACGATGAAGTTATTTCATTCAAGGAACAAATTTTGATGGTAATAATTTCCTTCCTGCATCAAAATGGGAGATCTGTGATAAAATATTGAAGTTTTTTTATAGCTCGATATGAGTGAAGATCCTCAACTTCAAGTAAAGACATTGAGAGATATACAAGATGACTGCCCCTCAGTGCAATGGTTGAAATTATTGAATTCGGTTGCAGAAAATCACACAAAATTCGACAATTCTTCTAAAGTTGTTTATGGTGAAATTCAGGAATATTGTGAGGGGCTGGAAAAAATCTTGAATAAAACATCTTCAAGGTATACTTATATAGTTATGGAACTTATCTCCAATGCTTTAAGAATGAAATATTTTGATTTCTTTCAGAGCTATCGCCAATTTTTTCATTTGGAATATAATTCATCAGACTTACAACTATTTGAACTTAAGAAAAATATATGGACAAATGGAGTACGCAACACAAACTAGATTCGAAATATGTTTCGGAGATACGAATAAAAGGTAAAAATTCCTTGGTTGAATTGATTTTTTTTCGGGATTCAATGTAGGAAATCGTGAATATTGTAGTAACTTGTGAGAATCGATGATAACTACAAGGAAAATATTAACAATGCAAAGATAATTAACTTATCCATCTGCGATATATCCAGTTACATCAAGGAAATTCCAAAACGAATGGAATAAATTCAAACGAAATTGTTATGAAATAATTTCGAAATACAAACAACAAATGAATAATGAAAGGAGGATGAAATAAAAAAATAAACAAAGAGCATTTTTTAATGTCCATTTTTATAGGTTCAAATATGTGAAAGAAACAGTATACGTGTTGAAGAAGACACCAAAAGTCGTGAGGGACGACTTAAAAGAAATGATACAGTTGATGAAAGAAGTCTTCATAGAACACGTGGAAGCAAGCGACTGGATGGACCAAAAAACAAAGGTACTCGCTTCGAAAAAAACCGAGCAGATTGAGAGCATGATTGGATGGGATGACGAAATGTACGAGCCAGATTTTTTCGATAAACTGGTTGGAGTAGGTGAGGTAAGAGCGAGAAGTATGAAATTTGAAGAGTCATTTTGTTTCTGGTTCATATAACTAGTCATAAACCTTCGGAATAGTTTTTTTTTCGATCCATGAATTTTAAGGGCAAAAAATTTAAAACTAAATCTGTCATTATGTAGCCAATACCTACAGTTGGGACCTTCTGGTATTTTTCTTTCAATAAATAATGTGAATTTTGGGGTTATTTTGACAGTAAATCTTGGGACACCCTGTATAAAAGTTCTTCATAAAATTTGGTATATGCATAATAAATTTGTTGAAATACTAATTTTACAGCTGAATTTCACATCAGATAATATGTTTGAAATGGCTCGTCAAAAAAGCATAAGCGAAACGAAACATTTTTTCAAAACCCTCTATCTCGGTGAAGACGATGATTATCCAGGGTTTTTCGATAAAATGCTCAAAGTTAACGCATTTTTTGTACCACCTTTAAACGTCATGAGTAAGAAAAAAAATTATATGTTGAAATGGCTGGAAATTCATCTTTTTTTTTAAGTTCTTCCTGCGCCAATTCTGAATTCAATATTTTATGATTACCGAAAACCGGCCTTCATGAACTATGGTTCGATAGGAAGAATTATAGGACACGAGATAATGCATGGGTTCGAGAAAACTGCAAGATATGTTGCCACATCGAACGGTATGGTAGATTGGTGGACCAATGCAACAGCTGATGCCTATGATGAGAAAGTGAAATGCGTTATAGAGAGATATGAGAAAATTCCTTTTCGATATAGGGTGAGTTTTTTATTTGTCAGAAGAATTTCCAAAATTAACCTCTTCAGTTGAAGTCATTGATAAATAATTTTTAGTTGAATGGAACTCTAACTCTCGACGAAAACGTCTCAGATTTCGTCGGCATAGATGTGGCATACGAAGCCTACCTGAAGTATGTCGAGAAAAATGGTCCTGAAAAAAGAGTACCAGGGATTCCTCTCACTCCCCAACAGGCATTTTGGGTTCAAACTGGCACCTGGTTGTGCTTCAGGAAGTTAGATGACAGCGATATAGATTACGAAGAAGAGGATGAGCATGCCATACCCGGTTTTAGAGTGCAGGCAGGCGCAAGGAATTCCTTATATTTCGCCAAAGATTTCAATTGCCCCGAAGGCTCCTTCATGAATCCGAAGGAAAAATGTAGAATATTTTGAATTGAGAGAAGATTTCTTGTATTTATCATTTTAGATCTATATAACGTTATTCACTTCACTTATCTAGGTTTAAAATATAGGTGGGTGCGATCAACCCTCTGTTCAACGTCGCAGGCTTGGGAGGAACAACGCCTTCTCTTGTCGAGAAGATCTTTGTAGCCATAAAATTCGTGAAAACAAATCAAAATTTTGTAAATAGAGCTAATTACTTTCCTGTCCGAAAACCTTAGTGCGGCCCTGTCGCGAGACAGGGTCGCATTCAGGTTTTCGCACAGGAACGTAATTGGCCTCAATTCATTGAAAACGAGTAAGAAGACTTATACTTTTTATTTCAATATTTTACAGAATTTACATGATTCATACAATCTCTACGAATATTCTCTTGTTATTCAACTAGTATAATAACAGTAATTTCCAACAATATTTATAAAAGTACAAATAAATTATTTACAAAATTCGAATATCTATTCACTAAAATACATATAAAGATCAGTGTACATTCTGTAAGTAGATATATAAATATTAGAGTTTATAAATTTGTGTCAGTTCTATCTCTAGATACCCTGAATACTTTCATTTTTACATATTTTTGGCAACTGAATGAAGTGGAAGGCATTATTCGCTTCAAGAATAGGAATAATCATGATATGATACAGTTCTTATCTTTCTCATCTAAACCAGATTTCTTTCCTTGGGATTGGTTGGAGGCTTGTCTGCGTCTAGCGCAGGCGAGAGCATCATTGGGAACGTAGGATATTCTGACGCCACCGTAGGCCCTTCTTGGAGGTAACTGATAGTCTAAGTCGTCACTCGAAGAACTGGAGGAACATGTCGAACAATAACTCCTGTTGTCGTCGTCATCATGTCTGCTCGTGGAAGGCAACGGTGGAAGAGCAGTGGGTCTCTTGGACTTTGTTTTCCGATTCAGCGTGTCTATATATTTGGAGCGACCCGAATAGCTCCTACTTCTTGGGAGTCGAGTAGAAGCCTCAACAGTCGCCATGTCTGCCTCGTCACATTCGAACGCATCGTTGTCGCCAAGAAATCGAACACTTAATGTAGTCTTATCACGTTTGTTAGGAGATCCCGGAGTCGTTGAATGTTCTTGATTGGTGCTACTAGTAGATGCGCCAAGTTCTGGCATTGACGAGGCGTGTGGTTGGACGTTATCACTAGGCGTTTCCAATTCTGGCAAGTCTTCTGTCGAGTTCGTATCTAGTTTGCTTTCGTTCTGGCTGATATCTGTGGTTTCAGAACGTATATTCGGCGACCAATCATCCAGACTTAAATCGGCAAGGTGGAGAGGCTCCCTACTTCTATCTCTGGAATGGAGAAGTTTCTCTAAATCCTGCGAGGAAGGATTTCTATCAGTCAATAAACGTTCCAAGTTCCTCTCCAGGAGAGCTCTATCCAATCCTCTACCACCAACCGGGCTCTGCTGGCCTGTCTGGTGCACCCTCGAAGATTCCTCGGAAACGAAAACGTTCTCTTGTTGACCTGTTTGGCTACTATCCGAAGGCGTCGGAGTAGCTGGGTTAGAACCTGGTTTCGGCGATCTCTGCAAGGCACGTCGACCCATTTTCGGCGACCTCACTGGCAATGATAATTTCCCCAAGGGCATCTGACTCGAATGCCTAGGTGGCGATGAAGGCGAGGATATGGTGGAAGAATTCGTATTGTTGGCTTTTGTACTAGGAGATGGTGGAGGCGTGTGGGAATCACTCGGCGAAGAAGATCTTGTTTTGCCCTTATTCGGCGGTCTTGCTGTCCTGCTCCCTGGACCAGAACTATCTGAAGGTGTCGGAGGCTCCCCTTTACTGCACGCGATCGAACAGTAGATGGCGCCTCTCCTTGGCAGGAAAGATCTTCCGAGAAGGGACGAATGACAGGTGTGACAGCAGAAGCAGTTCTCGGTGGCGTGCCAGTGCTGACCTTCGTGGCTCATTTGTCCCTGGTCCACCCCGATGGGTTCGCCGCAGGAATCACAGTATTCGGCGAACATGGCGTCGAAGCAATGGAGGCAATACGGACGACCTTCTCGCATTATGTAACGTTGCCCACCCAGCTGGCGTTCGCACTCTGAACACGCGAAATGTTTCATGTGCCACGCGCGACCTTCTGCTTCCGTACATTCATCAGCCAGGATGATCTGAAAGGAAGGAAAAATTTTAAGATACTATCAAGCATTTTCTGGAGCAATCTGAGTGAGGGGATTCATAGTGTCGATGATGGCACTCACCTCGTCACAAGCAGAACATCTTGGCTTGATGGTCTCGGCGTGGTGGCGGCCGCAGTACAGTCTTCCTTCTTTGAAGAAATAGATTAGATCCACGAGGAGCTCGTTACATACATAGCAAGTGAAGCAGGCTGGATGCCAACAGGTGTTTGGACCTGCACGAGAAGCGAAGACGCATATGTCTCCTGCAGAAACTGTTTCATCACACTGCAAAAATACCAAAGCTTAGTTGAAGAAATTATTCACACATTGAAAGAATAGAGAGAAATTGGCAGTGCTTACCCCATCACATTGCATAGGTGTTGGTGGTTGTCTCACAGAACCCCTTCCGAGAGCTTCTCTCTTCCGCTGGGCGGAAAATAGCCTCAATTCCTTCCTCTCTTCGTCACTCAGGGCATGGCAATAACGTACCTCGTTGTCATGTGGTGGGAGTTGCTGAAGGAGCTGTCGAACCCTGTACCTTTCACCTACTGAATTCACGTACGGTACTTTGTCTTCGGGAAGAGCACTGAAGTACAAGTGGACCTGGAAGTAGATACATGATTTTAAATCAACATTCAAACAAGATGGTGCTGAATTAACTCACCTGATCTGGTCTCAGTCCTGGTGGTACCCAAGTGTACTCCTCCAGGGCACAACCAGAATCATCATCGCTTTGGGAATGCCTCTGGGGATCTCCCGATGATGGAGAAAATGGCGATCCTTTACCTAGAAATCTGTCGGTGGGATCCATGGTTGAATGCTTGTTGCCAGCTCCAGGGGATGAGAGTGCTGGAGAAGATATAGGGCCTCCCAACTGCCCTGCGTCATGTGTTGACATGCCGTTGTCTAACCAAGGGTAGTTACGACATACTGTCCTACAAAAAAAATTATATTTTAAATAAATTTGCTGCTATCCTATTTTTTTATGAATGGAAATTTATTCTTTGAACTTCTGAATATAATAAGGTTCTATTTCTGAAAGTTCAAGAACCAAAAGAGCTGATGTGGAGCTCAGAAATGAAAACCTTGAGAACTATTGAAGGTGTGAAATTGCAAGATCAAGTTCGTGGCAACGCCATAAGGCAAAATTTGGGCTTGGCAGACTTGGAGAGGTGGATCAGATTTAGATGGCGCCAATTATTCTCAAATATCAACAAGTGATTGGCGTGTTTGAGAATCAAATCGAGTCAGATGAGTAATTATCGGATTGTATACGAAAGTATTCCTGGATATTTCTCTAGATTGTTGATAAAATTAGGAATAACTGGCCCCAGTCCAATGAAAACGAAGTATATTTTGCATTCCTGTACTTCAGGGATCAACCCGAATTCAGTTTCGAAATATATAATTTTGATAATGTACAGATGTAAGTCAAGGTTTTTTTTGTTTTAGATACTCTGGGGAATTATTGCTCTTAGTTTATCAGAAGGTAATCTAAGCTGGTTGGATGTTTCCCAAATTTTATAGTATGATCGATTTACGAGGAAAAAGAATCTCAATTCAACTGCCCTTGAAATATTTACAGTTCATGAATAACACAACCGAAAAAATTGACCAATTCAGTTCCATAGTTCTGATGAACTCCAGTTTCCTCAAAACAAGTTTCTGGTCCTACAAAGGTAGTTTTTGGAATGGATTGGTTTCCTTGTTTCCCCTGATTACCAAGTGTCTGGGAATCCAGACCAGGAGCCCCAAGGACTACCATACAATCTTTGAAATAATGACGTTGGCAACAACTGAATACCAGTAGGACTTCCCCGAGGAGAATGCATAAGACCTATGACCTATGACTGTTATAACAATATACAATTATACTTGATCAAAAAAATTGGCATTATATTTTCGAGGAAACACCAGATAACCTAGAACTTCTGGAAGGGTCAATCGATGGAACCGAAAACGTATCGAATTCGAACAACTATGCGGCCTTGAAGCTCCGATAACTCCATGATCCTTGCTGGTTAAACGGTTCGGTACTTCTTCTTAGCCAGATGATCCATGTAAAAATAAATAACGGGATCGAGCGTTGGCAATTCGCGATGTTTTAGAGGAACTTCGTCACATTCTGCCAGGCGAGTTCGCGTTGGCACCATGCCTACATCCTAGATCACGGTAATCAGCGACGTCGTTTTAGAGATATTTCATCTTTTTTCGGTTTAAGTGAGAAAGGGCAGTGTTGAGGGAAGATGACAGGGTTGGAGAAGAAGTTGCTATTTGGCGCTTCAGTGCTCGGTGCTATAGCGTTGGTCCTTTTGTTGGTGTTTGTCTTCCAGAAGTCGTGTGAGTGCAGTTGAGAATTATTCACATTTGAAACCGAAAACTTACGTTGGATAGTATTCATTCCATAAGATTTAATCTCAAAAAACGGCTGGTTTGAAGAAAATATGACTTCTTCCACCTATTGGCACTACTGGAAGTAGTCTGCATTTGAGGATGCTTGAAGATACTGAGACTATTTTTTGAAAAGAGAGGTGTTTCGACTTCGGCATCACTACCAGAAAGCTTTTAGTATATGGAAAAGGTTGAAAGCGAGAATTTTTTTTTCGGGAATGGATCATTAAATAGTTGAGAAAGCAAAAGTCCTAGGACCTAGCATTGTAGCTCAAGTAAGGGAGGGGACGGAGGTTCAAATTTCCTCATATTTCCCAAACGGTGCGTCGTACGGTAAAACCTACTATACAGGGTGTTCCTGGCATAGATATTACAAGAGAGTTTACGTCATGTGACATGCCCATTTCGATAGCAAATCTATAGGGTGATTTTTTTCTTGGAACACTGTCTTCAGTTTTTCCCCAGGTCTTTTTTTTGTGAGCCACTGTTAATTTGAAATAATGTAAGAAGCAGTCTTGTTATTATACTAAACTTTATGGTCTCCTGTAGTTTTGTCGTAACTGCAACCGATTTCGTGAAAAAAATTTTGAACGATTCTCTCGAAATCCTCAGAAAAATCCGAATTGTCATAAAAAAGTGAAGTGTAGATACTATGAGAAAAAAACCTGAGAAAAATTCAAACTTCATCTCGGAAACGAAACGTTTGCGATCCCATGTTTATGGGATTTTTTTTTCTCAAAATTACTTAAGGAATCTCCTCTCTTCGTTTGTACCTTCAATTTAGGAACACCCTGTATATAAAATGAAAACTTTTCAATTTCTGTACAAGATTATTTTTATTACTATTTTATTACTAACTCAAAAAGTGTCTGAGATATCCGCAGCAGAAAGTTGCTACCTCAGGTTTTTTTTTACTTACAATCCCTCCTAGCGCGTCGGCCCTTCACTTTTCTGCCATACTCATACAGATAGAAGTGAAAGAGAATTGAAAAACCTTCACAAAGAGTTTTAATTCAATTTTGTATCATCAACGATTCAACCCCTCAAAAAACAATAAAGTGGAATAGGCGGTTTTCTTCAAAAAGTAACAGTAAATTCAGTAATTTTGGACCCTTCAATAATACAAAAAAGAATTGAAACACATCTTGAAGGAAATTTAATTCTTTCAAACTTATTTCCTGATGGATGTGGCAGAAAACTGGAAGGCTGAGGCGCTAGAAGGAAAAAACGAAAAAACGTGACGTGAAAATGCACTTTTCGATTAACGACGGCTGCCGATATCTCAGGAACTATTTCAGATACACAAAAACTAATAGGGACTACCTTGTCGAGAATTTGAAAAGCTTTCGTTCAGTATATAGTGTATTCTACTGAACGGTGCATGGCAGGCAGAAGAGTGCAAGGAAAATTCAAGGTAAAAATGCAATTTTCTGAAAACAGTTTTGTAGGAAATACAAAAAGCTTTCATTCCATGTATGATAAGGTTCACCTTACGACGCACCTTTTGGGAGTTATGAGCGAAAAAGTGAATAGGTTCCAAGACTTTTAGTATGACTGCTACCTGTTCCTACTATTTTCCCGAAGAAAAAAAATGCTGCCTTTCAAAATGTTCTCTAAACCTCTTTTTTTGGCTAAACCACTTGGAGAATTTTTGTGGACGCGACAAGATTTGAACCGGTTGGTCAGTGCCTAGTCGCGATTAGCCGCCGTTAGTTTTATGGAAAAATATTGAGGAATGTTGTGACTCCAACAATCTACAAACACTAAAACGCACTTGAAGAAAATATCAGTCGAGCAAATCGTCAAATATAACAACGAACAATCGACAAATACTCCAGGTATATTGGGTTAAAGAAGATGGGCCATTGCCAAGTGAGCGGCGGCAGTCATTCAACTGAAATTGTTTTCCATAAATAATTTGGAGGTGTACCTACTCTCTCGAATCAAACAACAATCGTTTCCGTATATTTATAAAGGTGTGTTTTATCAGCCATTTGAAAAAGGGGCAAACAGAAAGTTTATTTTCGCCATATATTCAAGTCTTCGCCTAATTTCTTCGAAGACCTACGGCTAAATATATATTTCCCAAACCAACCGACAAACATTAAATGTCGCTTACTCCTATTTTGACACAAAAATAAATTCACATAAGGCGAACCTATTAAAACACCATTAAGGAACATTATACTGAATTTACATTAATCCTCCGTTTTGCATTTCAATTGGAGATCAAGGCGATGAGCACAAAAACACAACAATGTGCGACAGTTCTTACGAGTTATATTATCTTTACCAGATTCAACACGAGTAAGCAACAAATAGAGGAGTCGAGAATATACCACTTGACTCTGAGGTAACTCCTTTGTTCTTTGCCGCTATTTTGCTGGAAACAGCTGTGAGTTGTGGGCGTCATTTATCGGACGCAGTGTATATAATTAGTAAATTCGGAACAATTTGGATGGCAAGGTGAAATAACTTGGACCCGATTCTAGTCCCAGAGTAAATATCCAATCATATTTCTTCTCTAAAAATCATTTTCATACACACAGAGAAGGATCCAGAGGTGGAATCATGTTAGAATTTGCGAAAAACTGAATTTGTGAAATGTTATTATCACTTGGCTATGAATCCATTAATACATTTTTTCACTGCAGGTGACGTTAGAGAAGAAGAATGCAACACCAAGAGCTGCGTGAAGGCCGCAGCGGAGCTCCTGGAATTCGTGGACTTGAAAGCAGATCCGTGTCACAACTTCTACAAGTTCGCTTGTGGATCCTTCGTGAAGAACGCCGTAAAAAAGGACAACCCGTCACCGTGGACTTCCACGAGAACTCTCTTCGAGAATGAGATGAAGGCACTGGTTGTGGATCCCATAGGGGAGCGCGATACGAACGCCCACATCCTGATGAAGAAGTTCTACCACGAGTGCATGAACACCACGAAGATCGAAGAGGATGGCGATGAGACCTTCATGGACGCCATCGATGAGCTGGGCGGATGGCCTTTGATCAATGGTACCGACTGGAATGGTACTGATTTCAATTGGGCCGATTGGTACGTGGAGGCCAAGCAGATGGGACTTCCTGTGCTTGGACTCTTTCATTTCGAAAAATTCAGTCCAGGTATTTTACGGGTGGGCAATGTCAGTTACGGATGGCCAGAAAAGTTATAACAAAGTTGTATTTTTTAAGGTGGGGGGGCCGAAACTTGATTCGGAACATTACTACTCCATATACTCGTTCAGAAGGTTGATGAGTGGGATATCTCAAGCTTTCGAAGCCCCAGTTGAAACGAAGGATTATCAAGATATCAACCATCTCATCCATGCCCTCTACAAACATAGATATGTGAGTTAAAATCCAGTTCTACAATCCACACCTTGCTCAAGATCGTTTTTTCTGCAGGAAATCGATTCCATGTACGATGAAATCGAAGACGATAATGATGACGACGACGAAGATGATGACAAAGATGCAGATGAGGTTGACGAGGACGAAAAGGAGACTACGGTGGAACCTTCAACCATCGCGAATTTAACTGACTTATGTCCGAACGTTCCTTGGCTGAATATTTTGAATGGAATATCAGGGAACTCATCCCAGTTCGACAACTCGTCGAAGGTGTATTTTCATGAGGAACTCATGCATAAATACTGCTCGAAATTGGATACTTTGCTGAAAGACACTAAGCCAAAGTAATTATGCTTGCATTTTGAAATTTTGCACAAATTTGAATTAAATCTTTTTCTAGGGTCATAGCAAACTTCTACATATGGAGCATCATCCACAGCGCCCATAAATACATGAGTAGAGATGTAAGAGGGGCATACGAGGATGTTGAAGAGGAAGAAGATGAGAGATTTAAAGTATGTTACAAAACAGTCGATGAAAGGTAGATATTGGAGAAGAGAGATAAGATAACTAGATATTTAACACTTTTTCACTTCAGGTTTGAGTACGTAAAGGAAACAGTGTACATTAGGAGAAAAACTTTCCCGAAAGTCAGGAAGGACATCTTCGAAATGATCCAAATAATAAAGGAGTTGTTCATCAAACGTCTGAAGACATGCGACTGGATGGAAGAATCTTCGAAGGCTATGGCGTTAAAGAAAGCTGAAAGTATAGAGAATCTAGTTGGAGCAGACGACGATTTATACGACGTGAAGAAATTCGATAAAATCCTAGGTTTCGATAATGTAAATATACTTTTTCCTCGAATAAGAACCCTTGATAGTTAATAGTTAGGAAAGGGGGTCACTGCGACCACAAGGTCTATTGTGCCCTCCATCAGAGCCGTATTCGTAAATGCGCTACCTACAGTTTGCCCTCCAGCTCCAGAGCTCCAATGAACTCCAGTATCTGAGAGGGCTTCAAGGAGGTTAGATCCTCATTCCTCCTGTGATTTTCTTGTCCAAGACATTCTTTGTGTTGTTTTGAAAAGGCGAGGTATTCTGTAACCAGGTGAACAGGAGTTTCCTCCTCTAGCACCACATAATCTACACTCGTCAGTTTCTGTTGAGCCCATTCTCATCAATAATGAACCTTTAGGGTCTATGTTATTTTATAATGAGTTGATGATTTCCAGTTCAATTTCACATCGGACAACATTTTCAAAATGTACCAAGAGAAACTCGTCAAGGAAGATCACACCTTCTTCGCTAACCTTGATGAGGAAGATGACGATGAGTGGCCAAGCTTCTTTGAAAATGCAGTGGAAGTCAATGCCTTCTTCCTGCCCTCTCACAATGCTATGGGTGAGTCGAAGTCACTGATATTGGCGAAAATGTGCAGATGAACAAGAGGTAACTTAACAACTTTTTCAGTCATTCCTGCACCGATCCTGACATCCATCTTCTACAATTGGAAGTTCCCAGCTTCCATGAACTATGGTGCGATGGGCAGTACCGTTGGTCATGAAATAATGCATGGGTTTACGGAATCGTCTCGTAGATATCAAGTGGAGGATAAACTTATAGACTGGTGGACAAACGCTACCAAGGAGAATTACGATAAGAAGATAAAATGCATTATAGATGAATATGAAAGTATACCTTTCAAGTATAGGGTAAGTATAATTAAATCATAGCTCTAATAAAAAATTGCCATTCTTTTATAATTGAAGCTCAACGGGACCTTGACACTAGAGGAGAACATTGCAGATTTCGTGGGAGCAGACATAGGCTATGAAGCCTACAAAATCTGGGTCAAAAGACATGGCGTCGAGAGGAAGTTAGCTGGGGTGCCCTTGACTCCAGAACAAATCTACTGGGTCCAAACAGCCACAAACTTCTGTTTCAGGAAACTGGACGACAACGAAGAAGATTACGAGGAGGAGGACGCACATGGTATACCAGCTTTCCGCGTGCAAGGTCCTGCCAGACACTCGTCACACTTCGCTGAAGCTTTTAACTGTGCCCAAGGCACGTTTATGAATCCAGGTGAAAAATGCCGAATTCTTTGATGGGAAAGATTTGTGAATTCTTGGGATTGCCATATTCTCATGGGTATTTTGTTATTCGATAGCCGGGTTTATTATTATCTATCTACTCTTTGAGATGGAAATAGATGCTTATCAGTTATGCCATTTGCTGTGGTAGAAACGGAGTCAAATTTTGAATAATTCCTGTCCTGAATTTTATCAGTATCTAGTAATTTATTGTTTTCGTTTCGTGGTAATTTTCAGTGCGGAAATAATTTCATTTTGTCTGGCTCATGTGGTTTCATCCCATTATTTTTTCCAATTGTTGCGATTGAATAAAGTCTTTTATTTTGATAATGTATGTCTTTTTGATGATTAATCCCATCCCAAATCCATCCGAATGAAAACAAATAAATTTAGACGAGAAAATGAAAATTTTACCTAAAAATATTTACATCTAGGCAACTTCTCGATCGAAAAACTATCCGAATAAAAAATAAAAATTTCCATTAGATAACTGTAAAAGATAGCATTGTTTACCATCAGATGAGACCTATTTAAGGATTTACATATCATTAAAGCCTCATGAGATCGTATTATATTCTTGGCTGTTGCCTGGTTAGTTCCTGAAATACCTCCATAAGTAAATCGATCATAAATATGTATCAGTAATAAACATCCTCACAGTATCAATCATTTACTGAGTTATGTATATTAATAGTCCGTTATGGAGGGATAAAAATAGAAGACGACAGAATGGATGATTCAGAAAGATTATCGATTCAAATCACATCAATTCACATCATGCACGGCTCATAATAATGATAAAATGGCTCAATCCCATGATCTGAATTTTTGAGTAGTTCGTTGAGCCGAAATACCTGAGAAATAAAAAATTCTTGTTCCATGGGTTACTTCATGAGGAACGCAGAAAAATTCTATGGAGGTTTAGAATCATTTAGGTAGTATAAGAAAGTAGAGAAATGAGCTTCCCATAAAATTAATTTTTGAAAACCGCCAAAATCGATCCAAAACGGTTTGCAGGAATTGAAGGCCGCGATAGAATCTAGAAGAACTCCACTCCCTTTCCCCATTTTCGCAATTCCTTGATAAAAAACTCATAAGGTCAGTTCAATTCATTACGTTAGAATGCTATCGAAATGAATGCGGTCGAAAAACGTCCAAAAAGTAGAAATCGCAGTAAGTTATACGAGATAAGATCAGATAAGAGGTGAATACGAATGAACAGATCCAATTGCAATTTTTCTAGATCATTCTTATACGTTTTAAGAAAGTTATGAACCAACTTTTATGCCACTTTTATAATCTTCCGATTATTTCAGAGATTTATCAACAAAGTTCACTGCTGAACAAGGTGTTCCTAAATTAGAGGTAGAAACGAAGATGGGAAATTCCTTAAGAAATTTTGAGAAAAAAAAGTCCCATAAACATGGGATTAACGAACATTTCGTTTTCGAGATACAGTGTGTTAAAGTTTGAATTTTTTTCAAGTTTTTTTCGCATATTATCTACACTTCACAAGATATTCAACTGAAATTTGTCATGAATATTACAATTGAGACTTTACACCGTGTGACATGCCAATTTCGATAGCAAATGTACAGGGTGATATTTTTTCTAGACATTGTCCCCTGTTTTCCTTCAGAACTTTTTTTTGGTGAGCCACTGTTATTATGAATAAATGTAAAAGGCAGCTTTGTTGTTATACTGAACTTTAAAAAAAAATTTCGAACGATTTTCTCCGAAATATTCAAATTGTCATAAAAATCCAGTCAGTAAGCTGTTGTGAATTAGTTCATATTAGATTTTATGGTTATTTTCCCGATCTGTATCAATGATTCATAAAAATTCGATAAACTCGTATAATCAGTACAAAAAATGTATTACTACAAGATAACACCCTGTATTTCGAAAACAAAACGTTTGTTAATCCCATGTTTATGGGACTTTTTTTTCTTGAAATTGCTTAAGGAATCTTCCCTCTTCGTTTGAATCTACACTTCACAAGATATTCAACTGAAATTTGGCATAGATATTAAAAGAGATAGCAAATCTACTGGGTGATATTTTTTTTGGAACACTGTCTGCTGTTTTTCCCCAGAACTTTTTTTGGTGAGCCACTGTTAATTTGAGAAAAATGTAAGAAGCATCTTTGTTGTTATACTAAACTCTATGGTCTAATATAGCTTTGTCGTATCTGCTACCGAATTCGAGAAAAACTTTTGAACGATTCTCTCGAAATCCTTAGAAAAATCCAAATTGTCCTAAAAATTCAGTTAGTGGTGAATTAATTCATTATTAGATGTTATGGTTATTTTCCCGATCTGTAGCAATGATTCATAAAGATTCAATAGATACTACAAGAAAAACACTTGAAAAAATTCAAACTTCATGTTCCTATCTCGAAAACGAAACGTTTGCGATTCCATGTTTATGGGACTTCTTCATCTTAAAATAACTTGAGGTATTTCCCCTCTTCGTTTGTACCTCCAATTCAGGAACACCATGTATATTGACATTACGAGGTCGAAGAGAATGTAAACTAAACTAAAAATCGTTCGATACGACTATATATCGCAGTGAATTTGTGAATTGAAACTTTTTGAAATGATATGAACTTATTTCCTTCAATTTTTTATTAGTAGAAAAATCGATGATAAGCCAATTTTTCAATTTTTGCAAGAATAATATCGCTTTTTGAAAATTTTGGACAAAGGAATAGCCCTTCGTTACAGATTCAACAAGGAATTTTATTTACATTTTTTTCCGAAAAGTCTATTTAGTTTTCGATTATTTGATCTCAGTGATTTCATAGTAGCGTTGGAGTTATCATCTTACTAGCGTTGTAAAACAGATATTTCCAGTTGTTCGATAAAAATTCTATGAAATTTTATAAAAAATTATTATGGAAATTATTTGTTTGTATTGTCCGAAATAAAATATGTATTTTGTGAATTTTTACGACAAGATTATTTATAAACTTATATCATTCAATTTTACCAAAAAAGTATTCAATACAATATTTTTTAAGATCGTCGATCCAACGTGAAAAAAAGACTTATACTTTGTACTGGGCTTGCGCAGCTCATCATAAACTTTGAATAATGAATAAACGATATAAATACATACTATTATTGCTCGGAGGAATAATGCTGATATTAAGTAAAATTAATTATTCTGAACCTGACAAAAACAGTAATTCTTAAGTTTAAAGACGAAGAAAAACCAAGACTTCGTCACCATGAAAAAAATTTGGGAGAAAATTTGATCAGTGGCGCTGATACAGGGAGGGAAATGGGACATTCCATATTTGTTATTTAGCGACAGCAGAAATTTCGCGGCCATAACATAAAACAAGGAAATATGACACAATGGGACAGAAATACCAAAACACACAAGTAATCATCGAATACATCAACATCCACCCAATTAATTCCGAATTTAACGCGCTCCACATATTGTGTTCCAGCTCGATTCCCACACATTTCAATGCCGAAATTAATTCAATACATGGGACCGTTGTTGGACAAAATAATGGGAGAAATAGTTCGTTTTCATATGGGATCTCGCGTGAAAACAGATACATATCCTGAAGGTCCCTACAGAGGCAGTGATTCTCCCAGTGGCGGTGCTTTTGTCAGGGTTTGTGAAATTCAGCCCCACCTCCATGAGAAATTGAGATATTTTGAGATTGTTCAAGCTGTTTTATTATTGAAAGTATGATTTTCCTCGCATTTTTAGTTGCGATTTTTCTTCCAAAACCGCAATGAGTTTTTTGGCTGGGATATTATCGATATGCTCCTTTCTTGGGACAGTGCCATCCCCCACGAGAGTCCCGGTCCGATAAACGTTGTTCGAGCTTCTTTTTGTTTACCAAGGTCGCATGTCAACATTGTACAATCCATCTTGGCGTCAAATTTGATTGACACGGCAAAAACTCTCTGGAAGAGCGAACTCTGGGAGCAGCCACTGCATCCTCTCGTTGTTACGTAATCGGCATATGTTTATAACCTGTTTCGAACGAGAACTCGGCGTCGCGCTCTTTCGCGAGTCGCGACCAAAAACCGCGTTCAGTAAACGTCGTGAACTGTGTTTGGCAAGATGCTCGAGCCCAGCAAAAAGTAATGTTTACAGAGTCATTCGAAATATCGAAATTTCGATGAGTCTTGTTCTTTTATGATTGTTGTTTTTGTTTGTAGCCGCGCGATGGGGGAGAAGCAGAGGCGCAGGACCGGTTTGGAGAAGAAGTTGATTGGTGGTGTTGTTTTGATTTCCGTCGTCGCTCTGGTGTTCTTGATCCTCTACTTCACCAACAAGTGTGAGTTTATTATTAATTTGGGAGCAAAATACACTGGTACGAGTATCAGAATTTTTGAAAACAGGCAAATTGTCTGGATATATAGGACTTAATACTCGTGTGTTCCTCTTTTATGCTTTCGATCTTCTGATTGAGCTAAAAATACGAACAGTTGTTGCTGGTTATTTCTGTTATAGCAAAAAAATCTTAGGGACACAAATGATGCCATTAAGTGCTATAATTAAAAATAATCATTTCAACAATTTGCCGATAATGGGCATCATTTTTGCGCGCTTGTTTCTATGATCAAGAAAGACATTTGATCCTCAACGATAAGGTTGGACACACAGGTTCCAATTCATGGTTAAACTCAATTTTGTCCGTTCATCCGGCCGACCGTCAACAGTCAACACGAAAGAAAATGCCTAGAGCTTTTGAATTTTCAGTTTACGTTCGAGGTCTGAATGCACCGGTTGAGTACGTGAATGAGGTGTTCCTAGATTGGAGGTTCAAACGGAGATTCCGAAATTTTAAGAAAAAAGTTCCATAAAGATAGTATCGCAAACGTTTCGTTTTCGAGATTTTGAATTTGAAAAAAAATTTTTTCGAAATGCTCAGAAAAATCCAAATTGTCATAAAAATTCAGTCAGTGAGCTGTGGTGAATCAAATCATTATTAGATTTTATGGTTATTTTCCGATTAGTAGCAATGATTCATAAAGATTCGATAAACTCGTATAATCATTACATAAAATGTATTACTACAAGAAAACACCCTGTATCTCGAAAACGAAACGTTTGCGATACCATGTTTATGGGACTTTTTTCTTAAAATTACTGGAGGTATCTCCCCTCTTCATTTGTACCTCCAATTTAAGAACACCCTGTATTTTGACAGTAACAGGTCGAAGAGAATGAAAACTCACAAATTTTGTTTTCGAGAGTTGAAGTTTGAATTTTTCTCAAGTTGTTTTCTCTCAAGTATCTATCGAATCTTTATAAATCATTGCTACAGTTCGAGAAAATAACCATAAAATCTAACAATGAATTAATTCACATCTAAATACTGAATATTTATGACAATTTGGATTTTTCTGAGGATTTCGAGAGAATCGTTCAAATTTTTTTTTCGAAATCGGTAGCCAATACGACAAAACTACAAGATAACATGAAGTTAAGTATAACAACATAGCTGCTCTTACATTTTTTCAAAAGAACAGTGGCTCACCAAAAAAAAAGTTTCGGAGAAAAACAAGGGACAGTGTTCCAGAAAAAATGTCACCCTGTAGATTTGATATCGTAATTGGAATGTCTCATGATTTGAACTCTTTTGTAATATCTATGCCAAATTTCAGTTGAATATCTTGTTAAGTGTAAATACCATGAGAAAAAAACTTGAAAAAAAATTCAAAATTTAACACCCTGTATTTTGAAAACGAAACGTTTGCGATCCCATGTTTATGGGACTTTTTTTTCTTGAAATTACTTAAGGAACCCCTCCTCTTCGTTTGTACCTCCAATTTAGGAACACCCTGTATAGTCATCTAAATTTTTTTCTCGAAATCGGTAGTAGACACGACAAAACTACAAGAAACTATTGAGTTCAGTATAACAACAAAGCTGCTTTTTACATTTCTTTAAATTAAAAGTGGCTCACTAAAAAAGTTCTGGAGAAGAACAGGGGACAATGTTCAAGAAAAAAATATCACCCTGTATATATGCTATCGAAATTGGCATGCCACATGATGTAAACGCTTATGTAATATCTATGCCAAATTTCAGTTGAATATCTTGTGAAGTGTAGATACCATGAGAAAAGAACTTGAAAAAATTCAAAATTTAGCACCCTTTATCTCGAAAACGAAACATTTACGATACCATGTTTATGGAATTTTTTTTCCATTAAATAACTCCTCTTCGTTTGTACCTACAATGTAGGAACACCTTATATAGTCATCTAAATTTTTTCTCGATAAATCGAAAAATACCGAAATAATTGGCTATATCCTGATGAAATTTTGTATCTACATATGGGGCATCGATAAAATGAGTATTATGTTGATGAATAACAAAGCAGGAACACCCTATATCGTCATCTGAATTTTTTCTCGATAAATCGATAAAATGAGTTTAATGAAAATTCAGCCACGTAAAATGAAAATTGAGTTTTGCCAAACTGGTTTTGAATTATTGGATAATTCCCAGATTCCATCCCTTCATGAATGAAATGACATTTTTTGTCACACTGCCTATAGGTTCAAAGAGTCTGAGGTTCGTTTATTTTTAATGGGAATAATCATAGATTTTTCACTGCAAAACATTTCAGTTCTCAGCCTCACTATACCTGGATGTGTGATCGCTCTGGCGATGAACTCAAACAAGCGCGAAAATTTTTTATTATGAAATTTTATTCGGTTAACCGAATCCAATTGCTATTGTTTGGAAGGTGATGATTGAGAAATGCTAACTTTTCAGATGCGCATTCAAGATATTTCCATGGATTAATTCGAATTCCCGCTATAACAAAGGTCAAATAACTAAATTCGTGAAGGCCAAGATATAGTTTGTTTCAATTTGTCGTAGACAGAGACACTTACTCTGTTTTTCAGTAAGTTAATAACCAAAACTGGGAGAGGTTCTGGAAGTATCTCCAGATTGTCTCTCCCACTTCGGGAGGATCATATTCAGATAAAAAAGTTCGCAAGATCTGCAAGGTCAGGCCAGAATTCAAAATTACTTTTACTGTTACAGTTTTATTCAATGTATATTTTCCCTACATTAATTTAAAGAGATGAAGGTTTCTAACATGGACATTGAGAACCCACTGTGGATGGTGTGAGGTAGGTGTCTAAAAATAAAAGAACAATAATGAATAGTAGACGACTAGTTGATTAATTGATTGCAATTAAAGTTCTAGGTCAAACAATATTTTGTTGTGTACTAGTAGAACAATTTTGACGCCATTTAATGGTGTTGGCCGGAAACCATGATATTGTTAAATGATTAAGTAGGCACTTCTGAGTGGCGAGATGATGATTCAAACTTGAGTTTGAAAAAAAAATATATAACAAAGAAGAAACCAGTCCCACGTCTGTAACAGACACCAGGTTGGTCAAGCTTATTGCGTTGTTTTATATTTCATTTTAAATAAGAGCGGCAGAGCTTCTTACACAACGGTCCTCTAACAATGACAAACCTTGACTAAACGACAATATTCAAGGTATCAGACGCGATGGAATTCTTCCTATCCAACACGAACCAGGAAGTGACAGACCAAACACCCGAATAATAAACTCCACCACATGAATAATTCATTAAGTCACACGCTGATCTCAATCTTTTCCAGGTTCCCCCTCCGAGGAAGAATGCACGGAAAAAAATTGCGTCAAGGCTGCGGCTGAACTGCTCGATTTCGTCGATCTCAAGAAGGATCCCTGCAACGACTTCTACCACTACGTATGCGGTCATTACATAAAAGACGCGGTCAAAAACGCCGCCGCGACCCCGCTGCTCCAGATCATGAAGCTGGTGGAGAACGAGCAGAAGGCCATCGTCGTGGATCCGATCAGGAAGAAGGACTCCAAGCCCAACGTGGCGATGAAGTTGTTCTACCAGGCTTGCATGAATGAAACTAAGATAGACGCAGACAAGAATGCGAATTTTTGGGAGGCCATCAACGAGTTGGGAGGGTGGCCGTTGGTTAACGGGTCGGACTGGGATGCCTCCTCCTTCGACTGGGTGGACTGGCAGGTCAAATCTGCGAAATTGGGGGTTCCTGTTATTGGATTCTTCTATTTCAGGCCTGCCAGAGTTTCTGATAACAGTACCGTTTTGAGGGTAAGTACACTCTACAAGTGACAAATGACAACTTCATGAAGTCCTCTTGGTAATTTATTCATGTCAACCACTTCAATCATGCCCACTTCTTCAGCGAGGATTTCTGTGCCCAATGTTTGGTATTTGTAGAGGAAGTGCTCGATGGTGTTTTCTGCTGATTTCCAGAACCTTCAGAAAATTGAGCCCCATATGACCATTTTTCTGCTTCTAAGGGCCATTGCCTTATGTGGCCAAACCTAAGAAGAACCTAATCTGTTTTGCATCATTTTCTTCATTACCATTACAGGTCACGTCGTCTTCTATCAGTGTTCTTAAAATGAATAAATATGAATTCCGAGGGCTCATGTCAGGTATTTCGGAGGCCTTCCATGCTCCAAGTGGCAGCAGCGAGGAGAACGATGAAGTTTTCGAATTCTTGAAGAATTTGAAACAGGTAATCACCTCTATTTTTATTTTCTTCTTGCAAACCTTGAATTGTTCTTTTGTACTAGTTGGCAGAGGATTTCGAAGATGACGACGATGAGGACGAAGAAATATCAACAGTCAAAGACTTGCAAGGCGAATGTCCACATGTTCCATGGTCAAAAATGCTAAATGAACTTTCCAGTGGAGTCAAAGAGATAAACAATGATACCAGGGTGGTTTATGGATCTATCTCTGAGTACTGTAAAAAACTACAAAAGTTGTTGAAGAATACTTCGAGTCGGTAAGATTATTCAGAGATTACCCTTGGACTCAATGATTGATCAAAATATTTACAGGGTGATCGCTAATTATTACGTCTGGAGCATTATCCACAATTCTCATGACTTCTTGAGTAGAAAAGTGAGGGACACCTATGAAATTTCGGAGGAGGAGGATGATGAAAGATACAAGATATGCTTCGCTTTAACCGACAAACGGTAAACAAGAGATCTGATATTTCCTATAAAAAAATATTTCCAAAAAATCGACGCTAACCAATGTTGAGTTTTCAGCTTCCAGTATTTGAAAGAGACAGTATACATTAGGCGAAAAACGAATCCTCGTGTGAAAGAACAACTGGAAGAAATGGTGAATATCATGAAAGAGGTGTTTATCGAACATATCAGAGCGTCGACCTGGATGGACGAAGAGACCAAAAAGAGGGGCGTTGAGAAGGCCAAACTGATAGAAAAAATTGTAGGAGCTGATGATATTCTTTACGACGAGAAGTTCGATAAATTCCTTGGGGTAGATGGGGTAAGATTTCTTCAGATTACGATTCCATAAAAACCTAAATACTTTTTGAACGCACACTATTGGCTTTGATAATGAAGATGCATCTCGTTTGCCAAAAAATTTTCATTACATTCCCCTTTTCAGATTGAATTTTCCTCTGACGTTCCCTACCAGGTCTTGAGAGAAAAGAGAATAAGAGAACAGAAACACTTCTGGGAGACAGTTTTCGGGGAACGCCAGGACGATTGGGACGTCTTCTTCGAGCAGGTGAACAAGGTCAACGCTTTCTTCGCTGCACCTCTAAACGTCATGAGTAAGTCTTTTTCCATCTCTCGAAATTGGAACATTTTTGATCAATGATTCATACGTTCCAACCTTCCAGTTATACCCGCACCGATTCTGTCTTCGATCTTCTTCAACTACAAGTTCCCGGCCTTCATGAATTACGGCTCCATAGGAAGAGTGATAGGTCACGAACTCCAGCATGGATTTGGAGAGTTTGGTCGCACGGTGATCCTGAAGAACGACAAAGTAGTAGATTGGTGGACCAATGCAACCGCTGAGGCATTCAACAAAACCAAACAATGCGCCATTCAGGAATATGAGCAGATTCCTTTCACTTATAAGGTATGGTTGGGTTCATGGAAATGATCCCTGGGGATCACCGTCTTTCATAGTAGCCAGAGGGCTTTCATTCAGATTCAGACTCTCCTTTATATTCAACTCATATTCTTAATCAATTTTTTTTATCTCCACAGTTGAATGGCACCATCACTCTGGAAGAGAACTTGGCGGACCTCGTCGGTATAGACGTGGCCTATGAGGCCTACGAAAGATACATGCAGAAACATGGGGAAGAGAGAAAACTACCAGGAATATCCCTCACACCCAGGCAAATATTCTGGATTCAAACCGGCTCCTTCTTGTGCTTCAGGAAACTGGACGACGAACGGACGGATTTGAACGAAGAGGATGAACACGCCATACCCATGTTCAGGGTTACTGCTGGTGCAAGGAATTCGTTATATTTCGCTAAGGATTTCAATTGTCCGGAAGGTTCTTTGATGAACCCCAAAGAGAAATGCAGAATTCTTTGAATTCATCTTATGTACGTTATTTATTTTAAGATTCAGTGAATCTTTGATATAAAATTGATGTATTGATTTCTCGAATATATGCCATATTTTTTCTCAGTAATTTGATATTTTTTGTATTAATGAGAAGATTTTTGGTGAATTATAAGATTAACATCAATTTAAGAGTTTCGATCTGGTTTGTGTTAAGGAGTGCCTCCTAGGCACAACAGCAACCTTTTTCATCAGAATAATATATTGGTTTGGTTGTCTCTCGTCTAAGTTTTCAATTACAGATTGTATTCCGTTACTCTTGCGGCGGACAGGTGGCGTGAGTAGAGAAATTTTCTCTGATCGCCGTTACGTTCTATTGTTTGGGTAGCTTGTTTGCCACATCGAGTTTATCCTGCGCCAGCTGTACTGATGAGACATGTCTGTCGAAACCGGTCTAAAGATGCAAAGGATAAATTTGATGTTCTATGGGTTGCGTGTATTGATTTGTTGGCTTGCTTTATTAGTCTATCTAGAACAAATTTTTCTTATTCCATGAGTGTAATTGAAACCTTTTTCATCAATTACTCTAAATTATGTCTTGAATTATGATCTCTTTCGGTTGACTCCTTTTGGGGAACCCAAGTTCCACCTTTTCTTTCAACATAACTGTTTTGGATGAGAAGAAAAGAATAGTTAGAGAGCTCAATAAGTACTTGGTTTAATCTACATGTTCTAGAAAATGTGATTATTTAGCAATATTAGATAAGCTTTATGACACATACTATATACTATATTATATTGTCTAAATGGGGTAGATATTATAATAAATCGATTACTTTACCTAGATATTATTCATAATGGCTAGTTGGAGTTGCTTAAAGTAATAAACACTCGCTAATTCCATTATGAGAATTTTATCCAACAGCTAAATTGAATGTTGATGAAAGAAAATTCATTGTGTTCTATAACTTCATCCGAGTCCTAATAGATATTTCAAAGAATGGCTAGATTTTTTGATTCATTCTACTTCGAGAATAACTATGTTTGAATTGGATATACAGGGTGTTTTTTGAGGTGAGGCTTTTTTTTCGACAGTTGCTACAACTGATCAAAAGAAATCATTTCGCCGGAAGTTGATCATATACCTGAAATATTCAATTTGAATAAAGTGCAAAAAATCTTGGACATCATCATCCTAATACTACTCTGTTAGGAAATCTTTCATGAATCACGGTGCCATATGCATTCCAGCATGTAAATAGAGTGCTGGGTTTTCATCGCAAATTTGTATATTCTCTTTCAACTTTTATTAGGAGATTTTTCGTGAACGTTCAAACTAAGGACAGAAAAATTACTGATTGAAAAGGTCCTAGAAGAAAACTTAAGAAGATCACAAACTCGCCGATGAAATTGATCCAAATTGTTGACAGAAATGGCTAGAAATGGTCACTATTCGTTTGATGTGCACAAAGTCTTGCCCGACGTAATTACGGATTATTACATGCACCAACTATCCCATCAGTTTGCTCACGAATAATGTCCCAAGCATTTTCAATGCGTTATTTTAGTTCTTCAACACTATTCACCTCAACGTTACTGTACACAAATGTTTTCAAATTACCCCAAAGGAAGAAATCACAAGGGTTGAGATCCGGGGAGCGTGCATTTTCAATAACTTTTCGAAATTCGGAAGTCACAAAAATCATACGGTCTGTCATATGATTTCATTCTCAATACGTACCTAAGACAAGTCCGTGTTGGAAATTTCTCAGATTCGCAAGTAACTTTGATTTCGAAATACTCGGTCTTGGTGAATATTTTATATAAAGGATTTTTGGAACTTTGTGTTATTTGATAAGTTTCAATTTTTTTCCAGTTTATTTCTTGAAGTATCTGCACTCCACAAGATATTCAACACAAAAGTTCAATATGATTTGTCAAAACTAACAATGAATTAATTCACCACAGCTTACTAACTGAATTTTTATGACAATTTGGATTTTTCTGTGGATTTCGAGAGAATTGTTCAAAATTTTTTTTTCGAAATCGGTAGCAGATACGACAAAACTACAAAAGACCATAAACTTTAGTATAACAACAAAGCTGCTTTTTGCATTTTTTCAAATTAACAGTGGCTCATCAAAAAAAAGTTCTGGCGGAAATCGGGGGACAGTGTTCCAGAAAAAATTTCACTCTGTAGATTTGCTATCGAAATTGGCATGTCACATGGTGTAATCCCTCAAATGTTAATGCCAAATTTCAGTTGAATATCTGGTGAAGTGTAGATACTATAGGTATAAGAAAAAAACTTTAAAAATTTCAAATTTTAACGCAACGTTTGCGATCCCATCTTTATTATGGGACTTTTTTCTTAAAATTACTCAAGGAATCACCCCTCTCCGTTTGTACCTCCAATTCATGTTGGATAGTATGAATAATATACACATATTAATAGACTTGGTCTGTTATACTGTCACAGATAATGTGATCAACTAGTAACTATATAAACATAATGTCTAGACATTATGTATATTGACTAAATGAAGTAGATAATAATATGCATTTTAATATTGTTTGATGACTCCACGCCATCTGTTGACAAATTCACCATTCACGAGGTTTGTTTTCCCAATTCCCAGTGAGTGGCGTCTCTGGTGGTAGTCCCCATTCCCGTCAAATAGATTTTTCTAGTGGATATTTATTAACAATGGTTTCATTAATCGCAGTCATGAAACATTTTGGTGTAATCGTCCTTCAGGTTCAACAATCCTTTCGATTTTCTATTCCCTCATTCAAAGCATTTTAATGGCGATCGTAAACTCGCGTTCTAAAGTGGCGCCTGACAATTTTCGCACAGACAACCAACCTGACGACTTTCGACTCGAGGTATGTATGTGTGGTTATCGGCCAAAGTTGTTATTCGCTTTGCGAATTTATTCTCTACACGATCTCGAGGTGAAATGATGGACGAGAATCCGAGATGAAGGACCAGACAATTCCACCTGTATGATGAATTTGTGAGATGTGCTGGTATTTTGAATCGAATATTATGTACAATGAATGTTAAATCATCAGGATATTCATTGTATTTCGTGGAAATTCATGGAAAATTCTTCAGGGTTTTTGGAAATTCACTATTTTGTCTAGCGCAATATCTAAACTAGACAGACAAGGGCGTTTTGTTACATAAAAAGGGTTTAGAGTTATTGGAGATGAGTTATTTTCTCATTCACGGCTATTCTTCTACACTTTGGTGTAGTTTTTCCGAATGGCGTGATAACGGTCCAGATGCCGGAGGCTGTATTAATTTACTGCATAGTGGCGGAAATAACGTAAAAATAGCCTGTTTAATTTTCCACTATTAACGGAACAACGTCACTCTACTTCCGCCTGACTGAATATCAACTTTGACCAGATGAAATCAAGGCGGAAACTCTTGTGAAAAACAACATGGAATGCTGTTAATTGGAAGCAGCTGCATAGTCCTAGGAATGCCAAAATACCACCGAATTAATTCTACCTACATCGTATAATTGGAGGAGTTCACAAATTATTACCCATTGAATTAAAACAGTATTAGATCACACTTACGTGGAGCGGCATCAATTAAAGCTTCCTTCAAGAGCAACAGAACGGTTTTGTTACTTATGATGTGAAGTTCGATTTGGTTTGGATTTGGAAAAATGTCGTTTGAGAAAATGGGAAGATTAGGTGTGTTTTGGGAGAACAGGAGTGATCTGGAGAAGAAACTACTTCTGTTTGTTTTGTTCCTGAGTATCGTGCTTTTAGTGATTATTTTTTATGCAATATTCTCAAGTGGAGGTGAGGAAGTTTATATTTTTTCATCAGAAAGTTTTTATTTGTTTTCGATATTTTATGTGGAAATTGTTGAGTATGATGATATAAAATAACGAGATATGAATGGCAATTCGAGGGAAATATATCATACATGAACTTATAAAAAGACATCATTGGATTAATAAAGAAAATGTGCCTCAACCTTGAACCATACTTAACCTGCATGTTTTGAATATTGGGTGATTGGAGGTCTCGTGAATATTTGCTAGTTTTTCATTTCCAATAGTGTTTAAGATGTTTTATGTTAGACTGTTGTCATAAAACACATCATTTCCATTTTCACCATGAATTTGATTAAAATCTGTAGGTTATTCCACTGAAAATCGAATCAGACACGTCTCCAGTGTGAAAGAATGTTTTTTTCTTTATTTTTGTGAATTATGAACTGATTAATCAACGATTTATAGGACAAACGAACACAAAAATAGAGGCGACAACATTTCCTGAAGAAGGTATTTCCATTTGAATTAACTGCCTTAAATTTTCCTTCCTGTCATTATATATATTACTCATATGTATAAATATTCGCAAAAGCTTCAATCTTACTCACAGCCTTTTATAACTTCGAGCCGTGTACAAGAAAATTGGCAACATGGGATGAGGGTCCGATATCGACGAAATAATTTGAAGGTTAGTACGTCGTCTTGCTGAATCGTTGGTTCATGAATGCCGGTATTCATTTGCGTGAGATTTTCTTACAAATTATCGATGTGAAAGGAAAATTAGCCTTAAGAAATTCTGTGTGAGTGCGTGAAAGTTTCTCTAATGAAAAATGTCTTGTAAATCCGAGTAGAATTCTATAAATGAATATTTGGACAGAGCCTTTAGTTTATCCTATGAAAAAATTCTTCTTCTTTCGGAAATCTTGAAATTTTGATAGACCAGTCAAGCCAGATCTTCTCGAGAAAAAATAGATACTCATCATCAACAATTATTATTTTTATCATGATTTAACAACTTCTCATTCCACTTTAAAACCTATCAGACATTTTTTCTTTTCAACCAATATAAAATATTTTTAGCGACTTTTCCTGATTATTATAATAATTATTTTCTCAATATGCCTTCAATTTCAATGCATAGGGAAAAGTTTCTTATAATTCAAAACATAAAATAAATATCGAGCTTTTTTCATTATCAGTTCTTGTATTTTTTTGATCTCCAGAAAACCTGCTTGTCAAATGAAAACCTTCCAAGTTGCCTGAAGTATTGAAATGATCTTCATCAGGAATTTTCAAAATTATGTTTTCCAATGAAATCTTCATCATGCGACCCCCGATCAAGCGAGTGCGGCGTTGCTAATTTCTTGTGCACGGCTCGGACTCAAAAAAGGCTTTCATCTCACCAGATTCTCTTTTCCACTCGTAAGTCTTTGATGTTGCCACGCTGTATGAGTGCACTGGTTGTAAACCTAATATTGTGTCGAAGCTTTCAGTTTTAACTATCCAAACAATATGAAAACCTTATCAAATTAGAAATTGATTGAGAGATGAAGAAATTCTTCTGTTCACATTCGAATTTCTCCAGATGATGTCTACGAATTATTCATAATTAAATAGCTTACTGATATGTTTGGATAAAGGTGTCAAATAGAATTGAGTTGTTTGATATCAGAGTCCATTTGCATGAAAAGAAGAGATAAAATATTTAATGGTTCTTGTGGTGATTTGCATGAGACTGAAGAGAAAGGATCTGACAGATTGCTGAATCAATTAGCATAATTTGGGAACGTTGTTCATTCCCGAGATGTTTGATACATTATATAAACAGAACATGCCTTCACTATACGTGGATTAATTTTTTTATGTCTATCCGACCAAAATAAATTTCTTGAGTGTTAGTTCCAATGCGGCATTGAATTATTGCCTGATCTTTCCTCTCTATTTTATATTCAGTGACATCGAAGAATTATTCTTCCAACTTGATTTTTTGGCAATGTAGGATAAAATCCCACACAATTAAATCCGGTGAGTTGGGTGGCCAAGACAAAACTTTAACTCTTTTTGGTAAAAGTTGATAGTTTATATCTTTCATTCCGTTCTGTTGATCCTTTCAGATGATACCTGCCTCACGATGGATTGCGTTAGTGCTTCTACGCATATATTGGACTATGTAGACTTCTCTGTAAGGCCATGCGAAGACTTTTACGGTTTCGTTTGTGGTTCCTTCCTGAACAAAGCGATAGAATACGACAAAACGCATGTTATAAAATACCTAGAAGAAAGAACTAAAGGGCAGATAGAATCGCTGATCACCACAACCCCTGAAGATACACCAACGCACTCTTTGAAGCTAGAAAGGCAGTTTTACAGGAGTTGCATCAATACCACCGCCTTAGAAGCGGATGAAAATGACACATTCTTGACACTGCTCGATTCGATTGGGGGATGGCCAGTGATCAAGAATAATTTCTGGGACGAACATAACTTCGACTGGAAACAGACCATGATAAAAGCGAGGAAATTAGGACTCAGTTTCCAAAAACTTATTGGACTGTCCATGGCGTATCAGGTTGAGAATACAACGATTCTAGAGGTGAATAATCTTCCCTTCTTAATTTTCCCATGTCCATCGTATATTTTCAGATAACACCTCCTGATGACGTTTCTCATATATCCCACGAAATAATGGAACCCTACGTGGAGGTGATTCGCGATATTGCAATCCTCCTGCACGCCCCAACATTGGGGATCAGTCCAGAATTGAGACATGTTCCTCATTTCCAAAACGAACTGTACAGGGTAAGGTTCCGAGCCAAATCAACCATATCGGCAATGACGAAGAATATTTCGAATTTCAGATAGTAGAACGAGCACGAAATTCTTCAAGTGAATCGAAAACGATGACCATAAGGAAATTACAAGACAAGTATCCACGAATATCTTGGCTGCAATTCCTCAACGCGGTTTTGTCGGATGCTCTGGTACTGAAGGAAACTGATTCGATCTCAATAAGATCCGAGCGATACTTGATAGATCTGGAGATTCTTCTGTTGAAAACTAATAAGAGGTAGGTGCGAATTTTGCTAAAGCATGACCTTATTCTTGGTCCCACATGTTTCTTGATTTATGTAGTGATTTCGATATTGGATATTTCGATATATCGTCGTAATATAATATCTTATTCGTTTTATAAGCTCATTATTATATTACCATAAATGCGGGTCAAGTTCTGTTTCTGGTTCGAATTTCTCTCATGACTCATATTGTACCATGACTTCTTATCCGAACGAATTACCGAAAATGAAAAGGTTAAGTGGCTCTAATAGTTCAGAGGTGAAGTTTTTGACCCACAATAGAATCAGTTATTATTATTTTTCCAGGGAAAATATGAGGAGTATTTATGAAAATGCTGCAAATTCTCTACCACAAAAAACAATGACAATTACATTCGAGTGTGAATAGCATTTTTTTTGCCTTGATTTAATAAGCAAAAATGATTGAGATTCCTGAAAAAAGAGTTCAACTGAATCAACAGTTTCTGATATTTCAGGATACAAGGCAACTACATAACCTGGAAAATGGTAGAAAAATTCATACCTTTCCTGAATGAGAACATCCGGGACAGATATTCTAAATTTCAGAGACAATATCTGGACAACAAGACGGTTGGACAAAAAAGGAAAGATGAATGCGTGAAACTCGCGAAAGAAATGTAAGTGTTTCGACCTCAAATGTTCATCGAAATTGTCACATCGATTTTTAGTTTCTCCAACGTCGCGGAGATCGAATACGTGAGGAAATACACAGATTCAAACACGAAAAAGGAGATTAAAAATATTTTCGAGAAGGTCAAGGAATCGCTGCTCAGGAGGCTCAAGGCGTCTTCTCGGTTAGAGGCTGTGTTAGAGGAGGATATAGAGGTAGAAATGAGGAATATGGGAATAGATGTCGGTGGAACTGACCTGGTGTTCGACGTAGAAAAGGCGGAAAAAGAATTGGGATACAATGATGTAAGTTAGATGAACAGATCTGGAAAATAATTTTTTTTTCTCACGAAGAATTGGGGAATTGGGAATTTGATTATAAAAATCATGGAATTTGTTTCAGCTTATATTTTTGGACGAGGATCTTGTTAGATTGGTAACGAAGACATCGATAAATAGAGTCAGTCATTTTTACAGTAAAATTGGAAAGGAAGAAATTTCTTTGGATCCATTCACAAATGTCAACGCTCTCTACAGTGGCTACAGGAACAATCTAGGTGAGAAAATGTTGAATTCCTTCTTTCGATTGGTTTTTTTGTTTTTATAATCAAAAAGATTCTTATTGAAAAAAAAATAAACTTAAATCTATGGAGATTACAGTAGGTGTTAGAAATTTTCACCTTTTTTTCAAACACTAAAATATTGAATTCATTTGAAATTCTCTAACTTCCAATGACCTTGAAGTCAATGACAGTTTTAATGTTCCAAGGTCAAACATAGAATAAGAGCTAACCTATATATTTCCTTCTTGACCCTTTTTTACATATTTGTTGAGCTTAAGAGATATTATTTTTTTAATTCTAGTGTTATCTACCGCTTTGCTCCATGATGTTTTCTATGACAAAAATCGCCCAAATTACATGAACTATGGGTCTCTGGTGTCGACGATAGGTCACGAGTTCGCGCACAGCTTGGAAAAGCTGGGAAATAGGACTGAGGTGAAGAGGGGCCGGTTTTTCTTCATCACCAACGATGCCTTCTTAACTGCGTTCGGAAATTCTTCACGTTGTTTCGACGAGGAATATAGACGTTTCTATAATGAAGCACATTCGGGGGTAAGTAAATAATAAATTTTTTCGTAGGTTCAAAAAAGCAAGTTTTAATATGCCAGAGATATGAGTCGAAAATTGAAGAAAATAAACGAAATACAAATAAATTCGCATGAGTGCGAAGCGCGAGTTGTCGAAAATATAAGGGGGTCTTTTATGTGGAAAAATTAGAAAAAAAAACCTAATTAAGAAAAAAATACTTCATTTTTTATAAGAAATTTTTCAACAACAAAAAATTTCTTATTCAAAAAAATACAAAATGTGTTGTAAAGTACAACACCCAAAACTTTTTCAACCCATGTTTTGTTTTCGTAAAAACAATGGTTCCTCAGTAAAAAAATAAAGAACAACCTGTAGTGAGTGGAATCGAACAAATCGAGTAGGTGGCATGAGGTTGTATTTTATTTTTTCATAAGAAAACTATAGCTTTTACGGAAACAACACACAAGTTGAATGAATTTTGCAATGAATTTTTCTTCAAGAAACACATTACTGGATTAGAAAAATTTTTTCTGTTGATAGTTCTGTTAAGAAACAGAACATTTTTGAAACCGTGTTACTTTTCATGGAAAGGGCTAGGAACTTTGGTTTCCAAGAAAGACTCCCTTCAATTTTCGACAAGTTATTACCCCCTTCAAAACTGTACACCCTAATATTGATAAATCCACGAAACTAGCCCTTTTTTCGAAAAGTTTAAACTAATTAAGAAGGAAATATTTCACTTTTCATCAGAACTTTTCAACATCAAAAAATTCCCTCATTCAATAAAATACAAAATGTGTTGCAAAAAACAATTTCGTACAAACAATAGCTTCTCAGTGAAAAATTTCGAAAAGCACTGCCGTGAAGGCAGGAGCTTTTGAGCGCTCGTACATGCACCTTGTAGGTAGATTCGCATTCTCCAGTTTTACAAACCAATTGGAAAGATTTTGACAGCTGTCAAAGAAAATTTCAAACCAACGCGAAAATCCAGACTTCACGTCAATGCTTTGGGTCCATTTTTTCGATAATTCGCTAGAATTTTCTACGGTATCTATGGTCTTGGTAATGCAATCTGGACAAAATTATACATTATTCTTCATATATGTGCGAAATTTCATTTCAATCCAATAAGTATTTAAGAAATTATCAGAAGAAATATAGTTTTAACGGCAATATTTACGGAACCCCTAGTCTAATTTGGCTCATTGATAAAAAGGATCGCGAAATTCGCGATCCGAACCTATCCTGAAAATTTCAAGTCACTAGGCCTTTTTGTTCGAAAGTTATGATTTTCTATGGTTTCTATGATTCTGATCATACGATCTGGAAGAAATGTAGCTCGAATATATAATTCTCAATTTAAATTCAAAATTTCGTCGAGATCGAATCCATAATTTTGAAATGATCAAGAAAACTGAATTTCAAACGGCCATATTTACGGAACCCCTAGTCTTATTTTGCTCATTGATACACGTGAAGGCTACATTCACGATCCACACCTATCCTGAAAATTTCAAGTCTCTAGGCCTTTCCATTACAAAGTTATAATTTTCTATGGTTTCTATGGTTCTGGTCATGCGAGCTGGACAAAATTCTGCATGTAGCTTGAGTACGTAATTATCCATCTGAGTGCAAAATTTCACCTCGATCGAATCAGTAGTTTCGGAGTAATCAGAAAAACAAAATTTCGAGCGGCCATATTTACGGAACCCCTTGGCGAATTTTGCCCAATAACGAACTTAACCGCGGCATTTGAGATTCGAACCTACCCTGAAAATTTCAAGTTTCTAGGACATTCCGTTCGAGAGTTATCGTGTATACGGCCGGCCGGCCGGACGGACGGACGGACAGACTCGAATTTTTTGACGGATTCGTCATCAGTGAGTCGAACATAGTCGATTGAGACCATTTTCGGCTCAAAATTCGAAAAATACAGACATCGTGACGAAATGATATAGCCCTCGTGTAAGTTGTACGAGCGCTCAAAAATGAAATACAACTTGTAAATGGAATCGAAAAAATCGAGTAGGTGACACGAGGTTGTATTAAATTTTTCTTATGGGAATAATTTTGCTAATCGTTCTGTTGATAGTTCTGTTAAAAAATAGAACATTTTTGAAACCGTGTTACTTTTCATGGAAAGGACTAGGAACTTTGGTTTCAAAGGAAGACTCCCTTCAATTTTCGACAAGAAATCACTCTCTCTAAAACTGTACACACTATTATTGACGAATAATTAACGAAACTCTTAGCCCTTTTATCGAAAAGTTCAACCTAATTCAGAAAAAAATATTTAATTTTTATCAGAATTTTTCAACAACAAAAAATTCCCTTATTCAATAAAAAACAAAATGTGTTGTAAAGAACAATTTATCGCAAAACTTTTTCAACTCATGTGTTGTTGTCGTAAAAACAATAGTTTCTCAGTAAACAATAAAATACAACCTGTAAATGGCATCGAAAAAATCGAGAAGTGGCACGAGGTTGTATTTTATTTTTTTATAGGAAAACTATTCCTTCTAAGGAAACAACACATGTTGAAAAAATTTTGCAATGAATTTTTTTTCAAGACATTCATTTTTAATCAGAAAATATTGTTCTGTTGAAAAATAGAACATTTTTGGAAGCGTTAGTTTTCATGTAAAGATCTTTGAGCTTTTGTTGTTTTGTTGAACACACTATTATTGACAAATAATTCACGAAACATCACGAATCAGCGGCATTGACGTCGACAATATACTAAAGACTCATCCTGTATAATAAAGAAGAGTACCTACTACATAATATTTTTTTTTAGATTCCTGACAATGCTAATATAACTTTGGAGGAAAACATTGCCGACTTCATCGGCACAGACATTGCCTACGACCTCTACCAAGACTACGTGCACGAGAACGGCGTCGAAAAAAGACTGCCAGGTGTAGATCTGACGCCCAACCAATTATTCTGGGTAATGACGAGTACATTCCTATGCAAAAAACCAACGCCAGAAAAAGAGTTGTTCTTCCACGCGAATAGCGAATATAGGATAAATTATAGGATGAGGCATTTGCCGCAGTTCGCCAGGGATTTCCATTGTCCATCGGGATCTTTCATGAATCCAGAAGCGAAATGTGTGTTGTACTGATAGATTAGTTATTCAATAAAAGAATGTTGAAAAATAGACTGAGTCTGAAGAGTCCCCACCAACAAAAAAAAAAAATAGGAGTTAATCGTACACTTGTCTGCAGATTCTACTTACAATAGTTTTCATTTCTTGACAACATGTGCAGGACTTACCTGTAACAAAAAACAAATATTTAGTTGAAATACATCATACATATTCAAATTACAAATTTACATTATTCCCTCGATCAATACCATTATTTCCATATTTGGAAATGTGTTTGAATTTTCACTGGCATCTTGTGAGAATAATGTCTCCCAGCCTCAAATTTAAATACAAGAATCTCATTAAAACTACATTTCGACATATTGACTTCCACATTGTTCCCAAGTACTTCAAACAGGATACATTGGCTGCTCTCGTCGTGGTAGAGTTTACATTACTTCTTTTTCGAATCTGAAGTTTTCGACTTCCAGAGGTCCAGGGAAGTTACTTGACATTGCCTGGGGAATGTCAATGAGAGAACCAAGCGTGAGCAAACAAAACATATTGAAGAGCAAACATCATTATTTGCTTATGTGTGTATTTGCCCAGCCAGTATATTGATGAGAGTTCATTCTTCTGTATCGACGAATATCGATGAAATATTCAAATTGTAGGTTAGAAATCTATGTGGTGAGTCTCTAATGGACCAGAATTGGAGCACCACAATCGCGAACAATTTCTTCACAGAAAAAAATTAAGACTTTCGTCCATGCATTCGCAAGACGTCATGCTCTTTCTCGAACGAAACGATGCCAAGAAGATACATTGAAGACCGTAAGGCAATTAGCGTTCACCTTTTCCTCTTTGGAATAATTATAAACTCGTTTCAATAATATCACGCTGTGTTTGATCTAAGTAGTTCACGCTCAATCTGGAAGAATTATATTGATGTGTTTTAATCATTTATGTCAACAAGCGTATTTGGCACTATACGTGAGTTAAACATCCATTAATATGTTGTAGTATGAGCCTTGTGGATGTGTATGAGTTACAGATTGAGTAACTCGGATTATAAATGATGGTTATTTAGGCTGTCATGGCAATATTTCATCTTAGATGTTATCTTTCACGGTTGAAAGACTGAGAAGAAAAATTAGATCCACCTTTTAGGTATGCTATGAACCGTTTCTATTCAAAGATCCATGATAGACAAAAACTGCGTTTGAATAAACACAATCTGATGGGAGATTTATATTTGCTGTTCTTTCAATAAATGAAGTCTGAAGATACCATAAGAGTTCTGAGTGCGAACCTTTCCTTACTACACTAGACCTTCTGAAAGGCATTCAAAAATAGTATAGTGAAAGAAAAACGATATTCATCTGACGTTTATGGAAGCCAATTAATTCGACGTCTGCCGGGGTCAGAAAGTATATCGCAAATCGTAAAATCAGTTTTTAGAGCTGAAATGATTTGAAAAAAGAATTTTAATAAGTTACTACAACTACAGCAGTATTTTCAAGGTTAGGTTAGGTTAGTTTTTATTCCAGGTTTCGAGAATTAACAAGAAAATTATCCAAATCTGGCAGCTCGAATTTGGGATAAAAGTTTCGTTTATGGTTCAGCGACATCTTTACTCAATACTTCAAAGGTGACAGTTTTCATCACAGGAATCTGAAATGTAGAATATATCTGTTGATAGGTGGCGCTGTGGTCTGCATAAAACTCAAAACTCCACACTGATGGAAAATAAATAGAAACTCATTCGCCTTTCTAATCAAAAGGGTGCTTGCTCTTTGATAGTACGCAGGTTTAACGACCTAGCGGGGTATGGAAATCAACACATACCCAGCACATAATTTTTGTTAACGTGGGGCAGTTTCTTGCGATAAGCTGAGGCGCCCCCTCTCAATAATCTAAACAAAATATTTAAGATAGAAACATTGGTGAATGTAACTTTTCTCCTGTCTCGAAAGCGACATGTTTTTTTTTCCGCGGGAAATTGACATTGGAAAAATGTGACGATTCCAACTTTGTAGTCTTTCTCTTTATACATTTATTTTACTGACTACTTTTCATCAAACACAATTAGTGATTACTTTTAACTCACAGATGACGTTTGCAGCGCGAACCAAAGGCGAGTGCTGTAATTCATTAAGTGAGTTATGACCATTATCGCAATTTTAATACTATACTTTATCTAAGACTATAAGAATAAATACTAAGAAACAAGTACAGAGAAACTTTAATTACAAATATTCATAGTGTTATGGTTCGTTCCAGATTTTGATATTATTGACATTTGAATTTTATAGAAACCACAACAATATTCAAAAAAATTTTTTTTTTCAATTTTCAATTTTCTCGTGACAATAATAATTAGGGGTCAACTTAGTTTGAGAAAACGTCGAAATTATTCAAGTGACCTCCCCTCAATACCAATAATGGACTGTTCGCTTTCGGCCAATCGGCTTGTTCAGAAGCACAGAGCCAGGGAGTTATAGTAGTGAGTTATTATAATTCACGTTGTTTGTTTACAGATACTATTAATTGCTCAAAAGTAGATGAATAATGAATATATAATTCAATAGGAGTAGATAAATTTATTTTACTAGATTAACCGATTACTTTCCACCAAACACGATTACTAATTATGTAGTGATTTCTCTTAACTAACAACTCATTACCGATTATCTTTCCCCAATTACCAATATCGATTACGGATTATGTTTTATCGACGACTTTTTTGGGTGCTTGTTTCTTTGAACAAGAGCGTTATTATTTCGACCAATGGCTGTTATTTTGAGCCGATAAAGGTCTCAAACGATCAGGTTGGACACACAGATGAAGAATTCGTGGTCAAATTCAATTCTGCCCGTCCAGCCGGAAATACGATAACATTCGAAAGAAAAGGCCTAAAGTTTTGAAACTTTCAGAGTACCCTCGAGGTTGACGGATCACAAAATCCCTCGAAGGGCTCCGTAGATATGGGCATCTGAATATTTTTTTTCAAAATAAATCAAAAAAATATCGTTCTGATCGAACTGACACTTTGTAGAGGTAAGAACGACAAAAAATTCCATGTGAAATTTCGTAAGGATCGTATCACTGAAACAAGGAATTTTTTTTATCGCAGAGACTGCTCGCCATTTTCTGCTGAAACTTTCTGTAATTCCATCTGTTGAAGTTTAAAGAAATGAAATGAGATTATTTGTCAAAATGACGTCTGGTTTTATTCACTGAATCTATTTTCGGAATTCGTGAAATTTGTCAAAATCTGACATTTCGAATGGAATTATGGTGGAAACTGGCTGAATACGATTAAATACCTATCCTTTCGTTGATTTCTAAGCATTTTTCTATATTTTTGAAGTACCTGAATGGGCGACCGCTCTGGTGAAGAATTTAAATGAGCATACTTCTGATTTCTCGTCAGTTCTTCTAATTTTTTTTAATATTCGTGAATGAAAATATTAAAGCCATCATTCTTAGTATTGCCTTGATTTAACCTCATATTTTATATTCCAGAGATGTAATCCTTAGATATATCCCTCACAAGTATCCTTCTCCAATGGCTAATTAGTAACCATCAAGTACGGCCATTTCAACTATCAAACACGAATAGTCCATATCATGGCAAGGTTGAAGTACTTAAAAGCTGAATAACTGATATCACGTTGGAAATGACTCATGAAATTGGTAGTTAATAATCTACATCTGTTAACATCCTACCAACAGCAGACGAGCCACATTGCTCATATTCGTAGTTTTATTAAATTCTCATTTTTTTTTAATGCGAAATTTCATCACTACCGCTATCAAGTTTATATAACTACATAGTATTCAGATGGGCAGTAATTTCATATCATTTTGATGGCTGACCCCTTGCAGTTACTAGGAAATAAAAGGTCTATATGGTCTGGAAAAATGTCTGTTAACGGCTGAATTCCATCGACGAATACTCGGGGTGATCGAACTATATCTCATATTCCATTGAGAGCTAAATCTTGACCACGAAATAAATGTTCACGGTTTAGCACTGCACCCTAAATCGGAATTTAATGAAGTTGGTGACACAAGAACCATCAACTCTGTCTGCACTTCGATTTGAATCGACCCATCTCGAGACCTTAAAGGCCACGAGGTATAACCATAAATTCGTTGTTTTTAAGCCTGATTTTTATCTTCAGTCGTTTAAACTATCGTTAAACCCCGAACTCAAAAATTTCACTGCGTTGAATCCTTTTTTCGGTAGGTAGTAAAAAACCACGAAATATTACCTGATCAGTTAGGATTCCGCCTGAAAGGTAAATTCCACGGCATGTCAGAAGGGTCGTTACTATGTTCCAGAAGAGAAAGGTGGTCATAATGGCACCGGCAATTAGATACAGGACCGGAATGCACATGGGACCTCACGCAAATGGGCCAGGATGTGGTCGTATATTTTCGGTGGACTTAAATTTCCGAAAGAAGAATGGGACTAGCTTCTGTGTTTTTTTTTCTGGATGGGTCGAGTAACAGCCCATATATTGTAGCGAATGCCATATTTAATGTGGATTCTGAAGTTGAGTGTTATTGGTTTTAGGAATGCAAGACAACCACACCGAAATGTTACAGTTTTAGTCGAAGGTGAGGAATATTGTTGAATTTTATAAAACTATCAGACATTTTCTTGGACGATAAAAGTTAGAAAAAACTTCGATTGCTGAATGTGAAATTCTCAAACTACGTTCAATTTTGGAAAACCTGCTTTCGTAAACCAGGATTAACCTGAATGCTGGTGAAACAGGTTATAAATTGAATAATTTATCACTGCAAGCAGCGAATCAATCGAAGGACCATTTTGTATCCTTCCATGAACACAATGTTGTAAGATATGAGGACACCTACGAATACGTTTTTCCTTCTCAATCTTATCAGGGACTCTTATACCTTATGAATTCGACTAATAAATTACCTGTTTCTGATAAAAGATGTCCATGACTTCGATGGACAAAAGGTGGGATGGATACACCGAGTTTTTTTTGTGTCGGGAATTTCAATAAGTTATTGAATTAATAATAAGTGAAATAAGTTCTTTTTTCAACCCTCACAGCTGTTTGTACCAACCCGTTTTCTTGTAGCGGAAATTATTTATTGAGAAAATTGATTCCACCGAAATTTTCTGGGTAGTTTATTAACCATAGTGGTGAACGAATAAATTTATGAAAAGCAATTATTTATTTTAGACCAGGCAATAGAGCAGATAAAGGGTCATTCTGTGCCAAAAATCGTTGAAGGAAACCGCGAGTGTCGCAAATATGTTTTTAGTTTTTTGCTTGCCAAATCTGAACGAATCAAGCGATGCCGACACTTTCAACAACAAAATTGTAGAAAATGAAAAGACAAAGAAAATGAATGTTGGTGCAACTGAATCAGGTAATTATTACCGTAGAAAATCCGGAAAAACCGTAAAAAACAGCTTTTTTTTCAAAAATTCATAACTCGGCTATTTTCGAAGTTGTAGCACTGATTTTTCGGATGAAAGTAGTGGTTTATAGGTACTTTGAGTGTGCCCAACCCTGACTTCGTCGGATGAATAGTTTTTGCGTAATTACGAATTGAATTATTTTAGGCACTATTTTCCGGAAGGGCTGGATGCGTCGGACGTTGTCTGATTTTAATTTACAGAACGGATTTCGAAAGTACAAGTATTGTACAACAAGATGTCAATCTTGATTTTTCGTTAAAATGTTGCAAAATAGGTGAAAAATACGTGGAAACATAACCTAAACCTGCCCAGCGCTCGATCGTCGACGAATAGTAAGGGTATCTGGCCGACAAGGGGAAGTGCGTATTATAATAAAAGCGCGCTGCGGCCAGGCGCAAATTTTTACATTTGTAGTATTATAGTTTTACTCTCAAAATCTGTTTTTTGAATCAGAATCGCACAACTTCCGACACATCCAGCCCTTCCGTAAAATAGTGCCTGAAATAATTCAAATCGCAATTACGCAAAAACTATTTATGCGATAATGTCCGGATTGGGCAAACTCAAAGTACCAATTAACCACTACTTTTATTCGGAAAACCAGCACCACAACTTCGAAAATGGCGGAGACATGAATTTTTGAAAAAACGCTGATTTTAACGGTTTTTCCGGATTTTCTACGGTAATAACGATCCTATTGAGTTGCATCAACTCTCATTTTCTTCGTCTTTTCATTTTCTACAATTCTGTTGTTGGAAATTTCAGCATCGCTACATTGATTTGGATTTAAAAAGCAAAAAACTAAAAAAACAACGTTTTTTGGTGTTTTTTGAAATAACGAGAAAAGTAATCATATTTGCGAGTCGAAAACCATTCCATATCCAACGCGGGTTTTCGATTTTTACATAATACAGTTTTTCCTTCTTCATTTCCTGATTTTCTTCCCCTTCTTATTAATTACAGCAAAAGATCATTCATTTTTAGGCTCAGAAAAAAAACAGTGAAACACATCTCTACAAATTGCATAAGCTACAAGATTAATGATCATTTTCAGGTTCATGTTTTAGTGACCTCTTGATTAATGATTGAAACAATTTCAGAAAAGAATAATGTATTCGCTGTTCATCTAAGGAATCAAAATACATGTAGTGAAACAAAAGTAAAAAATTGTTCTAGATAAATTAATAAGAAAGCCAAAAAATCGTTTCATTTATTGATGGATTTGGTGTTCTCTGGGGTTAAATGGAATAATTTGTTGGCTTGCTTATAAGTTTATATAGAACAATTTTTCTTTCGTTTCACTACATGTGATTTGAATTTCAGGAAATACTTTCATGAACTTGCCATAATACTTTTCCACAATTCAAGATTTTCATTCTCGAATATTCCAATAAAATAGTTCAACCTTTTGTTAAAAGTATAATTCAACAAATTTCATAACAAGGCTCCTACTATATCAAATAGTGTTTCCTATTTATATCTCGATTAATCCACCGAATCATTTCAAAACCAGCCCAATCTAACATCTCTCTAATAACTCCTAAAATTACACATATCCATTAATTAAAACATGGCTCGAAGGATTCCACATTTCCATATTATTTATCTCCAGCCCATTTTGACAAAAACCACCAATAGAGCCCTAGAGCTAATCTAACGAATTTATCATTCATACAGTCCACTACATTGTAATTGTAATAATTACAGACACCGCATTATGACCGATCTGTATCTCTGTATGAGTGGCCATAAAAACGCTGTTACAAGTGAGCTATTTAATCGACCTGCGGGATCAAACACATAAATGCGACTTCCTGCTTCTGTACCTGGCAGATAATCGAACGTAGCATCTGCATGGTCCGTGAATTACCATAAAATTATTTTCTAGGAATCGTGACTATCCACGTAATTCTACTGGTGGAAGTAGACATTAGCCTCGCTTTGCTCTATCAAGTACTTGGATTAAATATTTGTTTCCAACGGATTTATGCACTTCGAAGTATACATACCCTACCACGAAATATTCAGAAAGCTACTTACCAGTAAGTCACATTGATGACTTCAAAACTAATTACATCATCATTCGAACAACTCTTTCACAAACTACTATCGTCGCTAACACGATAAAACTCAAACATAAGTCATAAATGTTTTTACGTTGGACAACACTCAACTGTGGAACATTTCGTGAATGTAATCATTTCACAAGTTTTGAAGAATAGTTTTTAAAGCGTTTTATAGCCATATAAGTACTTCTTTCATTGGTATCCAAATCGTAGGTATCTTATTCAATTTCACACCTCACGAGTTACGATGCCAATTTAGGACATCCATTTCAATCGTAAACCGCAGTCCGTTTAAAACGACTTAACTCAATTTCGAACATTGAACGTTGAGAATTTATCATTTAAAAGAGGGATGTGGTAGGAATTTATGTGAATTTCACAAATCGAAACGGTTATTGTTTCATTTATGAGTCGACCACATTAGGAAACTTGAGAATTCTAGAATAATAAAATTTGTCACACTTGGAATAGTCTGAGGTTTGAAGAAACATGTCACATTGTAGCTTATATATGAGTGTAATTCAGATCATCTACTATTTGGTCGCTATTTTTAGGTTAAGTGTTAGATAAAACGACGATTTTTAACCAGATGACATTTCCTGATAGCTGACGTGAATATAACCTCTAATTCTTCAAAATTCCAAAAAACCTTTATATAAAATATTCACCAGGTCTAAGTATTTCAAAATCAAAGTTACTCGCGAATCTGAGAAGTTTAGAGCACAGATCTGATTTAGGTACGTATTGAGGTTCAAATGTGTTTTAAATGCGTTCATTTACGGAAAATCATCTGACAGAGCGTATGAGTTTTATGAATTTAGGTGGATAGGACGTGGTGGGTCGATTTCTTGGCCTGCACGCTCCCCGCATCTCATCACCTGTGATTTCTCTTTTTAGGGTCATTTTAAAACATGAGTGAACAGTAACGGTGAGCTGAATAGTGTTGAAGAACTATCAACCCACTGAAAATGATTTTGACATTATTCGTGAGCAAACTGATGTGATAGTTGCTGCATGTAATAATTTGTTATTACGCCGGGCAAAACTCGAACGAATGGTGACCATTCGAACAATTTGGATCAATTTTATCGGTGAGTTGGTGAACTTCAAATTTTTTTTTTAAAGGCCTTTTTTAATCAGTTATTTTTTCTCTCTTTAGTTTGAACTTTAAGAGTTATATCGTTCAGAAAAAATCTCCTAATAAAATTGAAAGAGAGAAAATATTTGCGATAAAAGCCAGCACTTTATTCACTTGCTGAAATGCATATGGCACAGGAATTTGAGCAGATTTCCTAACAGAGTTGTAATAAGATGATGATGCCCAAGATTTTTTGCACCTTTTTCAAATTGAATATTTTATATGATCAACGGCGAAAAGACCTTTTTTGATGAGTTTTAGCACCGATCGAAAGAAAGCCTCATCTTAAAAAACACCCTGTATATATATTTCTCCTTAAATTTCGAATTCCACATCAAACTTTTTTATATCTTATTTGCGTTTCAAAAATAGTTCATGTGTTTTCCACAACTCTATATAATTTTTCTGTGTGTTAGTTTTATCACTACGTAAGAATTGGTTGAATGCCATGAGGACAACAACAAAGTAAAAATTGTACATTGTCTGAAATCAAATTCAAAATTTTTGGGGACATAAAATTATTTTGGTAAATACATCCATTCATAATACTCAATATTTTTCTCTCAATTTCTTTTTTTTCAAATTCCATATCAAATCTTTCCTTAGTTGAACCTTGAGTGAGGAACACCCTATTTAGCAGGAATTTTGATATAAATAATGAAGGATGATGAATTGAAAAAGTTGAATTCATACTAATTAACCGGAATATCTCTGAAGAAAATAATATAAATAGCAAAATGTTCTTTCAAAACTCAATTTGCTATTTTATTTCCTATGGAAGAATTATGGTCGTCCCATGAAAAGTTATTTATGGATATTAACCAGAAGCAAGAAATGTTTCATGCAGTCGGAAATGAATGATTCGTGGTTTCAATATTTATGTCCTAGGAAAAAATGTATCACATAAAATTTATTACTTGTCGTCGAATGGGTGATTTATTCTGATGGAATCTATTTGTGAGTAACTTTTTCATTTGATATAAAGAATCAGTTGAATTCGAATTTAATTCGTAGTAGAAGAATTATTCAATATGATCCTGCAATTAAAAAAAAACTAAACGAATTTGATAACCTTAGTTGAGGATATTATCAAAATATTCAGTCTTCGAATTTTTTTTTCATATGTTCCTGGTGGTTAACCACAATAAAGCGTTGATTCCTCTTCCATAAGTTAAATAAATTTAGTGAACCAAGTCCAAGAGAGTATCAGAGATGTACAGAGCATGACAACGAAATATTATTATTCCATCGAGGCTCTAACAAGATATGTAGCTTCCATCAATCAAACCAACGTGGAAAGAATCTCCCATCTTTCATTAGCATTTTAGCAGGTCATTGTGGTTCTTCAGAGATAGCTTAGCCGCATAGTCTGTTCAACAGGATCCAAAACGAGCAATCAAATTTATTCGGTAATTTTAATATTGACCCACATGCAATAAACGAATTAAGTTTCACGAAATTATACGACGTGGTTGTTTACTATCATCTCTTATTCATGAGGTGATCGTTCCCTTCGAGTGGATAATTATCTGCCACGTAAAGTTGATATCCAGTTCGAAAGATCAAATTGTTAGAAGATCCTGGGCTATTTGTTTTTTTCGTCTCTTCTTCTGCCAATCTTTCTTCATAAGGTCTTGTTCTATCTTTCCATCTCATGCAAGGTTGTTCTCTTTCGTGGATCAAATTAAGGTGAAGAAATATCCAAAGGTTCTGTGAAAAAACGCTACCAGATCTGCGATGTTCCACAATCTTCAACTCGCGAATTGAAGGCACGATTCCAAAAAGGCAGCATCAGATAAGGGACAAGTTACCGCTTGACGTAGTACGTGCTACCGTAATAGCGCGCCACTGCATATTTTTTCGAACCTCCTTAAGGCCGCCTCGACTTTCTCGGGCCGAGCGCTAGAGGGCATGCGTTGTTATGTTAATTTCCCGTGCGGAGGGTATGCATATGCATATGAAATGAGAGGTTCGGATTTTTTTCCCATAAACATCTCTCTTTCAAATTAGACGCTGGATCGGGCAATTCAGATGAAGACCAGAGATACTGTCGATTAAGTGGATTAACACGACGTTGGTATCGGTTGTAATTATTCAGTTTATGTCGTAAATTCGTGTAAAATACTACAGGTTAGATCGTGATCGAAACTCCGAAGGTGGGGCCAAACCAATTCGATGCCTATAATCTAGGCGAATTTGAAATTCCGTGAAGTGTAGAGTGTAGCTCACAGAATTCTCATTCACAGTGACGATAAACTATCTGACTTTTTATCCTTTTTTAGACCAGGCAATAAAGATTTTTTGGTTACAAAAACCGTAGAAGAAAACCGAGAGTGAGGGGGTGCGACGGGTGGTCTATGGATGTTGAGTGATATGTTTTCGACTCGCAAATATGATAACTTTTCTTGTAATTTCGAGAAAACACCGAAAAAACGTTGTTTTTTTAATTTTTTGCTTGTAGAATCTGAACCAATGCAGCGATGCTGACACAACAACAGCTGGTTATCGCACTTTCAAGTTGTCATTTTTCAGATGTTGTGGCATTTTTATATTCTCATAGGTCTAATTAATATTACAAATCTTCAAACCTAATTCCCTTTATCATAATGCTTGCACCTGCAACTTTTCAATCTTATTTATCATGATTTATAATTTCTCGTCCTAAAGCCAATAAAATACTGTTATGGAAATTGAAACATGACCATATTTCTCAAAATTTCAAAAATTTAGATCAAAATTAAATTCAAATATATCATCGAAAATTCAAGAACCTTCGTCCATTTTATCGTTATATTATATTTTCAAAGAGGGTTCATTTTATTTGAATGTAAGAATGTTACCATGGGAATATTATTAAAATTAGGAATTAAGCAAGCCGGTGGTGATAGTTGAGAAAAGAGAGTTGTTTGAAGAGAGGTACAAGAAAGAAAAAACATCGAAGTATTGTAATAATATTGCATAGAACTTGAAGGAGTGAGGATTGAATTGGGAATGAAAGTAAAAAATTACGAAAAGCACTGCCGTGAAGTCAGGAGCTTTTGAGCGCTCGTACATCCACCTTGTAGGTAGATTCGCATTTTCCAGTTTTGAAAATCAATTGAAGGAATTTTCGACAGCTGTCAAAAAAAAAATCTCAAACTTGGGCGAAACTCCAGACTTTATGTCAGTGCTTCAGCTGACCAACTTTTTTTCGATAATTCGCTAGAATTTTCTACGGTATCTATGGTCTTGGTGATGCGATCTGGACAAAATTTCGCACGTAGTTTAAGTACATTATTCTTCAGCTAGGTGTAAAATGTCATTCTAATCCAATCAGTTGTTTCGAAATTATCTGGAAAAAAATATTTCGAACGGCCATATTTACGGAACCCCTAGTCTAATTTCGCTCATTGATGAACGTGACCGCGATATTCGCGATCCAAACCTTTCCTAGGCCTTTCCCTTCGGAAGTTATAATTTTCTATGGTTTCTATGGTTCTGGTCATGCGATCTGGACAAAATGTTGCATTAATCATCATTCTCGATTAAAATACAGAATTCAATCTCGATCGAATCCGTAGTTTCGAAATTATCGAGAAAACAAATATTTCAAACGACCGTATTTACGGAACCCCTGGTATAATTTTGCTCATAAATAAACGTCATCACGACATTCGAGATCCACACCTATCCTGAAAATTTCAAGTCCCTAGTTGTTTCCATTCAAAAGTTACAATTTTCTATGGTTTCTATGGTTCCGGTCATGCGATCTGGACAAAATTTCACATGTAGATTGAACACCTAAATTTTCCATTTGAGTGCAAAATTTCATCACGATCAAATCTGTAGTTTTGAAGTAATCAGGGGAACAAAACTTTGAACGGCCATATTTACGGAACCCCTGGTGGAATTTGGCCCATTAACGAACTCAACCGAGGCATTCGGGAACTGAATCCACACTGAAAATTTCAAGTCTCTAGGTTGTTCCGTTCGAGAGTTATCGTGCTTACGGACGGCCGGACGGACAGACTCAAATTTTCCGACGGATTCGTCATCAGTGAGTTGAACTCTATCGATTGAGAACATTTTCGGCTCAAAATTCGAAAAATACAGATCGTGACGAAATGATATAGCCCTCGTGTAAGTAGTACGAGCGCTCAAAAATATTGACGTATTGTCATAAATCCACAAGAGAGCAACATTAGATTTCGGAGAATTTTTTTAAAGATAACAACGTGATGATACGTGATGTGTATTTGGAAACATCGTAGGATAGAAAAGCATCAGAATATTCGAGAATTTGTTCAATTCAAAGAAAATTGAAGGAACTTTATCTGGACTGTTCTCTGTGAGTGTGTACATTTATGAATACATAGTTTGAAAGGATTTATTGATTAAGAATTTTCCATTTTATTAGGATTAGTTTGTTTGAGTTTGGTTGTAAAAATAATATAATTAGTATAGTTAATATTAACATTACACCTTCAACCCTCTTTGAGAAAGAGTTTTGGATAAATTAATTGGAAAAAGTACGATATTCTTTTAAATTGTTATTGGATACAAACTATTTTCAAAATTTAAATATTTTTTTTTATTTCATAGTAGAGCAGTAACAATACCTTCCTTTAATCTTATTTACGTTTATTATTTCTTTCTTAATCGCTAAATAATATTTTTTTTGTTATTCATCCTGAACTTGTATGGAATCAAACACTCAGGATATGATTTCCATTATCAAAATTCCTATTCCTTATTCTTAGGCGCCTTTTTGGGTAATAAAACAAAAAGGAATGCACTCCAATCCAATTTATGGACATCCTCACTGTGTTTTGCTGATTCATGAACAATTCTTGGTTCTGTAGTCCACTACATTCAATTTGATTTGCCCATTAGTTCTTCCTCGCCACCACTAACTAGCTACCTGCTCTTAAATAGCCATTTCCTCTTCATAATGAAGGCTTTCTGGAGTGTCAACGATTTGTGACACGAATAAAGAAAAAAAATACGAGTAGTTTCAACGTGAATACATTATTTCTAGATTATGCTATAATTTCTACAATTTTTCTGAATCTACAGGAAAGTATCTACAGGGTTGACATCTTTGGTTCCGAGTTTGGACACCCTATAAACCTATAAAAAAGCTGTTAGTGTATTATTTGTTCATAGTCGCACCTCGTTCAGCTTCAGAACGTAAAGGCCAACATCTCCCAGGTTTCTACACATGCAGCGTTTTTCCGATGTGCCCGTAACTCCGAACGTCCCAAGCTACAAAGAAGGCAAAGACATTAAAGGCCATAATACGACCATTTTCATGGCTGCGGCTCTCGAACATTGCCTCGTAACACTTTATACACGCACTTCGTCAATAGAACTATTGTGGTCGAAGGAGAAAACGGCACCGAAGCCGATCGAAAAAAAAAAACCGGATTTCATCGCTACGTCCAACTTATGAATCCGCGCAACAAATTACGTTGATTTAGAAGAGTCTTGTCTGGCATTCCACCGGACCGATCACACAAATTGCTCGGATTTCGGAGTCGTTCTTCTTCGTTAGGGGGACTGTATGGCTCGTGAATTCGACGGTTGGACGGATGTGATTTATAGGGAGTTTAACTAATCGGGCAGATCCTACGTCTTTCCTTTTTTTGTGGTCGTCGATGATGCTGCGTCTGCTTATCTCCTAAATTAACTCTGATACCCTTTGACGGGGAGCCCAGACTAGTTTGAATGGGATGAATTGGCATTCATTTAGTTTTAATTATTTATTTTCCTTTGTGATTTCAACGTCTGTTACACTTAGTTTTGGTTCAAATGATTTCGAAGCCGTAGAGTCCTGTGAATCTTGAAGATAACACTTTCGTCCCGAATCTTTCAAGACGCGTAGATGTAACCTCGATCACGAAACGTCAGTCCGTCTGACGTTCTTGAGCGACTTTTCAATCACTCAAACGCCCACGTGGCAGCGGAAACCGAAGTGGCTGAGACCATTTCTCGAATCCCGTAGAGCGAATGGTAATTCGACTCCGATTATGGTCGTATAATGACCGTTCATAATCGATGCGAGGGCAAAAAGCTGAATCTTAATATCATTTGATATACGTAAAAGGCTCAGAGCGACTCAATAATTAAAATTGCGATCAAGTCGATTTCTCGGTCGAATCTAGAAAGGCCGTATGCACCTTCTTCACTTATCACCTATTGGAATGTGGGGGAATTGAGGACCGTAAGAGGAGAAGAATGCGCTTTGGAGAATCGTCTTCTTGAAACAGCCTAAACTTTCGGATTTTTCTGCCTCGATTCTCTGTTCCTTCTACGTCTCTAACGTCTTCTCATGCATACATTACTTTTTCTTAGAGACGTTTGGTATGTAAACTGGAAAAAGGTCGTATATTTATCTGCGACGAAGCCACTATTTTATTTATAAAACTTGATGAAACTGAAACGAGACGAATAAGAATTTTTCTTAGTTTGTCGCTTAACGCACTGTTGGGATCTCCTGAGACGACACATTCGGCAGTGTCATATTTCAGGTGTTAATGGATAATTTCCATCAAATTGAATTGAAAATAGCTCCAAGAGAAGAGGACACTTTGGAACCATCATATAAAATTGCAGTAATCATTTTATTAAAAGTAATATTTAGTGTGGAGAATTCAACCACTTACTGTTTTATAAACAGTGTCACAAAAATAACAACCACAAAAATCATTCGAAATTTTCGCCCTCGAATTTTATAGAAACCATATTTTTCGATATATAAATTTTTTTTTACATTTTTATATTTTTTTTCTCGAATTTTTTTTTCTTTTATATTCTGATAATATCTCGCATGGACTCATCTAACTATTCTGATTTTGACTAAGCATTCTATTGATATTATCGTTTCGTCGAAGCAAACGTCAGATAAGTCGAAAACTGACTTTTTTGGCAAAAAAATTATAACATTCTATATGAAAATGCAGCTGATTTGAAAAATCTACACTAAATAAGGTCGAGAAAATAAAAGACCGAAAGGGATTCAAAAAGAGACCAAATGAACCAACCTTGGCGCATTCGCCATTTTGTAGAGTTAAGTTTTTTCCGAATTTTTGTTAGAAATCGGAAATATCGACAAATCGTTTCCACTGTTAACTAATTTTTTTTAAGGTTCCTTTCTAATGTTTTTCAAATATTAAGGAATGAGTTGATAAAAAAGAAACATTAACCCAAAGTATTTAAAAATTAAGATGCACATGACTTTTTGAGCGCTCGTACTACTTACACGAGGGCTATATCATTTCGTCACGATGTCTGTATTTTTCGAATTTTGAGCCGAAAATGTTCTCAAACGACAGAGTTCGACTCACTGATGACGAATCCGTCAAGAAATTCGAGTCTGTCCGTCCGTCCGTCCGTATACACGATAACTCTCGAACGGAATGTCCTAGGAACTTGAAATTTTCGGGTTAGGTTCGAATCTCGAATGCCGCGGTTGAGTTCGTTATTGGGCAAAATTCGCCTAGAGGTTCCGCAAATATGGCCGCTCGAAATTTTGTTTTTCTGTTTTCTTCGAAACTACTGATTCGATCGAAGTGAAATTTTGCACACAGGTGGAGAATTACGTGTTCAAGCTACATGCAAAATTTCGTCCAGCACGACCAGAACCATAGAAACCATAGAAAATTATAACTTTGTAATGGAAAGGCCTAGGGACTTGAAATTTTCAGGATAGGTGTGGATCTCGAATGTTGCTGTCACGTTCATCAATGAGCAAAATTAGACTAGGGGTTCCGTAAATATGGCCGTTTGAAATTCAGTTTTTTGATCATTTCAAAACTATGGATTTGATCATGACGAAATTTTGTATTTAAATCGAACATGATATATTCGAGCTACATTTTGTCCAGATCGCATTACGAAGGTCATAGATACCGTAGAAAATTCTAGCGAATTATCGAAAAAAAAAATTGGTCACCTAAAGCACTGACGTGAAGTCTTGATTTTCGCCTCAGTTTGAAATTTTCTTTGACAGCTGTCAAAATCTTTCCAATTGGTTGCTAAAACTGGAGAATGCGAATCTACCTACAAGGTGGACGAACGAGCGATCAAAAGCTCCAGACTTCACGGCAGTGCTTTTCTAAATTTTTTTTTACTACAAATCTGGCGGAAGTTGATACTTTTAGTATCTGAAACGGGAAAACATATCAGATATACACGATTTTTTCCCCGATGTCCACTACGCACATTCAACTGATTCGTTTTAAAGCGTGTGAATTCCTCCATGAAGACATATTATTAATTTTAATTGCTAATAGACTTCCACACTCTATAATTATCCATGATACCGTTTTTAAAATACGTCCACGTTCGTATTCAAATTATTTAATGACATGAACTTACAAAGTAGGATAGTAGAAATTATCCGAATAGGAAAGATATGGAGCAGCTTCGATATGTTATTAAATTGATTTTTCTGCGGTTAGGATGAGAATTATGTTAATATTTAAATGGAAAAACTGTTATAGTTCAAACAAACTATCTAGATTTCGAAACATTTAAATAATAAAGTCTCCTCTATTTTTCTGGGGCACAAGTTTACTCCTTTCGATGCATACATTAATGACTGCGCGTCCGGGAGATGGCGTTGTCCGCGGTGACACACCGCATGCTCTCCCGCTCATCCTCTGAATTTTTGATTGAGTATTATAATTTCACCTCGTGAACAGACAAAATACCATTACTAAATAGAGTTAAGAGAAATGTTTACAAGTAAACAAAGACGCAATCATCGAGTACATGTTGCGAAAAAATGCAGACTACGTCTTTAGAATATTTTATAGGAGTCTGAGTGGAGACTCCCAATTGACGTTGAGAAATTGTTCATGGCAGAAAGCGATTTGCGTTCTTCATTGGGGTAGGACGATTATTGATGAGGTTCTTCATCATCCATTTGTGCTCGTCGGGATACAACCAATCGGCCGGTATTGTGGTATCTTAAGCGGCATCACGAACGGCCTGTGATTGTATGGATAGCGCCAGAATGGCAATGGATTGATAAATACCACTTAAAGCTATCATAACAACGTTCAGCATCACTTTTTTGAGATTATCTACGATAAGTCAAATCCATTTCGTGCATTCTTACTTTTTGAAATGAACAAAGCCTTCCGAGTTTCAAGTTTGAAGTAACAATACAATTTTTTTTATTTTGCTCCCCGTATTTTCTTATATCTGGGGGAAAAGGATCTTAGGAGAATATATTGATGAATCCCCTTCGGATAGCTAGTCACGATTTCGAAAGAGTGCTCTTCAGCAAAGCATACACCGCTTAACTGTACATCTAATTGAAGTTAATAAATTAACAATTTTTCGAAAGTACGTTGCCTTAGCCGACTCTGCCACTGACATATTAAGTACTGTCTTAACGGAATAAGTTAGAGATTATTGTTGGGATGGAATATCATCACGTTCCACGACGAAGGAACTGTTATTGATACGCTACAAGGGAATATCGGTAAAATCGATATGGAATATTGCAAACAACTGTACGATGCGAAGAGCCAGATAGTTTTCACATTCATCGTCGAATATGAAAATTTCTGCTTCGACTTGAAAGCGATTCCCGAAATTTTGATGGACTTGATTTTTTGGATATTCAACAAGGACATGATTCAAATTTTATCAAGTTAATAAAGGGCTTCCTAATAGGAATTATACAATTTAAACATTGAGAAAAACACAAATTATTCAGTGAGACACCCAAAGAAAGAAAAAGAAATCCCAAGGTGTTAAATCACACGACCTGGAGGAATAATTAACTGGACCATTTCTTGAGATAATTTCATCACCAAATTTTTTTTTCAATAAATCGATTGTTAAGCTAGCTGTATGGCACCATCTTGTTGGGACCAAATATCCTCAATATTATTCTCAACAACTGCAAGAAAAAAAATTAATTCAACATAGTTCTGTTTCGTTCTTCATTGACAGTTACTCTTCGACCATTTTCTTCAAAGAAATCCAATAAATTTCTGAGCTTGGTTGAAGCAAGTACCTTCCATGATTAAATGGCATCACCTACTGAACATAAATGACTAAAGAAATGTCAAAAAATAATACGCAGTTTTGTCATTATATTCATTATAACCATTTTGAATTGTATCATTCCTATTGGAAAACCCTTCATTATGCCGGTGAAAGTATATTTGATGATTTTTTTTTATGAACAAACTTATTCATAAGAAATCAAATGGTTTTTGTCCTAATCTCAGGAAACTTGTCATCACAAATTCAATGCCATAGATTCAGAATATGTGATTAGTTTTTTGGTAAAATCTTTACTTTTCGAAAGATTTCGAAATTGCGGTCTACTTTGAATGACTGTATCTGTATCTACCAGAATAATCCAGGTAAGCTCAAGAATTATTTCTTTAATTATTTTACCGTTCTTTACAAATGCAAACATGTAAATTTGAACGACGTACATAAAAAAGTGAGGGAGTAACGATTTTTTTCGCTGAAGCTTACTTTTCGACATTCTCAAATGGCCAGTATTCGGTAGGTACATTTTTCCCAAAAAAACTAATTACATATTAGTAATCTACGTTCTCGAATAAGTCAATAGTGTATGTTTGGTGACAATCAGATAAACATTTTTTTTTTCGAAAAACCCGAAAATTTTCATACATTTTCATTTATGCATGTAAAATTTTGTGTTTTTTCGAAGAAATAAAATTCAAGCTGATCTTCACCAAACTTACGGTATTGACTAATTCGGGGGCGTTGATTGAGATTATGTTATTAGTTTTTTTTTAATTTACTCTCCGAATACTGGCCATTTGAAAATGTCGAAAAATAGGCTTCCGCGAAAAAAATCGTTATTACCTCACTATTTTATGGCTATAAATGGAATCTCTCGGGAAGTAAATATAATACTCAACCGAAAAACTAATCACATATTCTGAACCTACGGCATTGAACTATTGATGACAATGATTTTCGTGAAAATTAGATAAAAAAAAAGTTCGGAAAAATAAAAGTTAAGATTATCAGAAAAGAGCAATTTTCCTTGAATTCGTGTGTTCTGCAGAACTGTTTCATCTCGAGCTCGATAAATGGCACACCATCGGAATCGTGAGAAAATTTCCTATCGATAGGTAGGTAATATATTCGCGGAGAAAACGCCTTCTAATCGATTTTTGGCCGCAGTATAAGACATATGAGAAAATTTGGTCGGAAAAGCCGAAAAAGTCGGCGAATAAAAATTAGGCCGCTCGAAATTTTACGCTTCTTATCCGAAAAACTCTGCTGAATTAAAAAAAAGTAGAGTTCCCGTCGATCCGAACGTGACCAAGGAAGCAATGATGTCGCAAAGTCAAGATTATCGAAAAAAAATGCATTTTCCGTAAATTCGTGTTGCTGGCCACTATTTGGAGAGTAAATTTTCCCAAAAAAAACCAACTATATATTCTTATTCTACGCTCTCAAATTCGTCAATAGTGTTAGTTTGGTGGAGATCAGGAAAAAAAATTTTGCGACATTTCGCGGTATAGAGCGTGTAAAATTTGGAAATGTCCAATTCAATGATAATAATTTTTGATAGGATATGACTTTTTTATGTTAAGAAAAATTCTGAGTTGCCGACTCTCACTATTAGATCATTCACCTAAGATAGGAACTTTTAGTGCCATATATTGGTAGTGCTGTTAAACCCAACTGTCATGTGTCTGAAATATGGTTGAAATGTCAAAATTTCAATGCAACTTTCAAAAAATCATATCTCCTGAATCTGAAGTTTCTTGAAGTAGAGACTAGTGCCATTAATTTTTGAGCGCTCGTACTACTTACACGAGGGCTATATCATTTCGTCACGATGTCTGTATTTTTCGAATTTTGAGCCGAAAATGGTCTCAATCGACTATGTTCGACTCACTGATGACGAATCCGTCGGAAAATTCGAGTCTGTCCGTCCGGCCGTCCGGCTGGCCGTAAGCACGATAACTCTCGAACGGAACAACCTAGAGACTTGAAATTTTCAGTGTGGGTCTAGTTCCCGAATGGCTCGGTTAAGTACGTTAATGGGCCAAATTCCACCAGGGGTTCCGTAAATATGGCCGTTCAAAGTTTTGTTTCCCTGATTACTTGAAAACTACAAATTTGATCGAGATGAAATTTTGCACTCAAATGGAAAATGAGGTGTTTGAGCTACATGTGAAATTTTGTTCAGATCGCATGACCAGAACCATAGAAACCATAGAAAATTGTAACTTTTGAACGGAAACGCCTAGGGACTTGAAATTTTCCGGATAGGTGTGGATCTCGAATGTCGTGATCACGTAGATGAACGTGAGCAACATTATACAAGGGGTTCCGTAAATACGGTCGTTTGAAATTTTGTTTTCTCGATAAATTCGAAACTGCGGATTCGATCGAGATGAAATTTTGTATTTTAATCGAGAATGATATATTGAAGCAATATTTTGTCCAGATCGCATGACCAGAACCATAGAAACCATAGAAAATTCTAACTTTTGAACGGAAAGGCCTAGGAACTTGAAATTTTCAGGGTGGGTTTGGATCGCAAATTTCACGGTCATGTTCATCAATGAGCAAAATTAGACTAGGGGTTCCGTAAATATGGCCGTTCAAAATATTTTTTTCCTGATAGTTTCGAAACTACCGATCGGATTGGAATGAAATTATGCACCTAGCTCAGGAATAATGTATTCAAACTACGTGCAAAATTTTGCCCAGATCGCATGACCAAGACCATAGATACCGTGGAAAATTCTAGCGAATTATCGGAAAAAAATTGATCAGCTGAAGCACCGACATGAAGTCTGGAGTTTCGCCTAAGTTTCAGAATTTTTTTGACAGCAGTCAAAAATTCCTTCAATTGATTTCTAAAACTGGAAAATGCGAATCTACCTACAAGTTGCATGTACGAGCGCTCAAAAGCTCCTGCCTTCACGGCAGTGCTTTTCTTAATTTTTTTTTTGAATTGGATCTGAAAAAAAATCGACAATATCTGAGGTGGGCACCACAGTAAACACAAGCAATTATTTCTACCAACTGCAGGATATTTATGTATGTAAATGATAAAATCAGATAGGTGTTCATTAGCCTATGACAACAATCATTACGAAAACGATTGATTGATGTTGATTATATTCAAAATAATATTAATGAGGAGTAAAATACAATGCTACTGAAAACAATTCATTAAGTTATGACAAATTTATCAATTACACATGTGACAAGACTATTTTCACATCGTTGAAAGAGCTGGAAATAGAAGCGATCTGTAAACCGATGTTATTTTAATGGAGTTGAGCAAAGTCCTTCTGTAATAATAATAATATGCCTTTATTTCCAACAGATGGAATCACCTAATTACAGGAATATATAAATCAAAATAATGAAAACATAAAAATTAAAGAAGACAAAATGAGAAAGACCTATTCTAAGAATGATAGACAAAAGATGGCAAAAACAAATCCTCGCTAGAGGATCACCCTTGGTTATTTCGCAAAACCTAATCTACCTAGATGACTTCTGAGGCGACAGTGTCCCGTAAGGGGGCCTGTACCATTCTCTCGAATCCTCTACTATTCTACTTCGATCTTTTGTGGAATTTGCAGCGTTTTGCTCCACCTTGGCTCCACACCCTTGAACCCACCAAAACCCCCAAGGCTTATATTCGAATGGCTCCTAGGATACTTTTAGCATCATCTATACTGCGTCTCATCATCATAACGATATTTATCATCAATTAACAAAATAATTGCACAGCCTCTTACCGATCCCAATCATCCTACTTATCTCTGGCGGAATAAAAATGGTTTACGATCATCTATTTACATTTATCAGGACTGTCTGCCTTATAATTAATGATCCGGAGTACTGGAACGCTTTGAAGACCCTTCCGCTGATATTTACCAGACATGTTCGGCAATGATTGCCTATCAGTCGGCGAAGAACAATAAACCGTCTGCCGGGTCGAAGTCAAGTCAATGGAAGAAGCGAACGAAGAGGAGGAATTTGTCCAAGACCAATTGATTTCGCGATGGGTTCTTTCGTTATTCTCCAATTTCGCACTTGCGCCTAATTGTATTCGCGATGGATGATGAATTGATTCATAAGGAGGCGAAATTGGTTGGATGCGTTGAAGACTTCACGGTGAGGACATGAAAGGTTGTTTTTCAATGTTTGATATCCGCACAATGCGCGTTTAACTCAATGATTGAATTTCTTGGTAACGTCGACGGTTTGGGTTCTTTCAGCGAAAATTCCAAGTGGAAGCTTCTTCTGTTGATAATGACTCGACGATGTTCTTCGTGTTGAAGTTGGTTTGAATTTTTTTCTTCACTCAATACTCGCTTTCATGGTTTAACTTTCCTAAATGCTATTTCTCGAGAAGTTTCTTCTGTCGTATTGAATTTTGTAACTTGCCATGAAATGATTGAATGGTTTCAAGAGAATCTGCTCAGGAATAGATGACTTCTTGTCCAAGCTTTTCTTGGGATCGTTTTACGTTCTTGGAAAGCAGAATAACAATTCAATTTCGAGATATGTCTTCTTTTCTTTGTGAGTGATTGGACATTCTGAAAGGATTAAATGAAATTCCTTCTGTTTTCAGAAAACAGGGTGTTAAAAATTTCAAATAAATCTCTGAACTTGATTTATAAAGTGGAACCAAGCTGCAACATTGATTGCGTCGGAATCCGTCGAAAGAAGTAAATTGCTACCAGGAAACTATGCAGAAATACGATGAAAAGCCCCGATTGGCTCTGAAATGAGGTGAATACGATTATATTTATTGTCTTTCATTTTTACCACCACATATCAAGAAAGAAATGGTCGTTATTCCATCAACCTGTCATGAAGTTGACTTTATGATATTTTTCATTTATTCTATCCAGTGAAAAGGATTTGAAGTAGAAATATTTTCCCAGTCTCATAATTCGTTCTTTTCTCAGATTTATGAAATTTCGAATTCCGGAGATTCAGGAGAATTAAAAAAACAATTTTCAAAACTTTGGTAAATGGACGTAATTTTATCAATCTGTCATGAACTTGATTTTATGATATTTTTCATTCATTATATCAAGTGAAACGGATTTTAATCAAAAATAGATTTTTCCCAGCCTCATAATACTTTTTTTTTCTCAGATCTTCAGAATTTCGAATTCCGAAGGAAAATATCGTGGAATATGGCGATTTAGAAGAATAAAAAAAAAATTTCAGAACATCGGTAACTCTTAGGAAATAAATGGACGTTAATCCATCAGCCTGTCATGAACTCGATTTTATGATATTTTTCATTCATTCTATCCAGTTAAATGAATTTGAACTAAAAATAGAGTTTTCCCAGCCTCATAATACGTTTTTTTCTCAGATTTCTAGAATTTCGAATTCCGAAGGAAAATATCGTGGAATATAGGTACCGATTAAGAAGAATTGAAACAACAATTTTCAAAACTTCGGTAACTCTTAGGAAAGAAATAGACGTAATTCCATCAACCAGTCATGAACTTGATTTTTCGATATTTTTCATTCATTCTAGCTAGTGAAACGGATTTTAAGTAAAAAAAAATTACGAAAAGCACTGTCGTGAAAGCAGGAGCTTTTGAGCGCTCGTACATGCACCTTGTAGGTAGATTCGCATTTTCCAGTTTTAGAAATCAATTGAAGGAATTTTCGACAGCTGTCACAAAAATTCTGAAACTGAAACGTAGTTTAAATACATTATTCCTAAGCTAGGTTCAAAATTTCATCCCAATCCAATCAGTAGTTTCGAAATTATCAGGAAAAAAATATTTTGAACAGCCATATTTACGGAACCCCTTGTCTAATTTTGCTCATTGATGAACGTGGCCGCGATATTCGCGATCCAAAACCACCCTGAAAATTTCAAGTTCCTAGGCCTTTCCGTTCAAAAGTTACAATTTTCTATGGTTTCTATGGTTCTGGTCATGCGATCTGGACAAAATATTGTTTTAATATATCATTCTCGATTAAAACACAAAATTTCATCTCGATCGAATCCGTAGTTCCGAAATTATGTAGAAACCAAAATTTCAAACGACCGTATTTACGGAACCCCTAGTATAATTTCGCTCATAGATGAACGTGATCACGACATTCGAGATCCACACCTATCCTGAAAATTTCAAGTTCCTTGGCGTTTCCGTTCAAAAGTTACAATTTTCTATGGTTTCTATGGTTCTGGTCATGCGATCTGGACAAAATTTCACATGTAGCTTGAACATCTCATTTTCCATGTGAGTGCAAAATTTCATCTCAATCAAATCTGTAGTTTTCACGTAATCAGGGGAACAAAACTTTGAACGGCCATATTTACGGAACCCATGGTGGAATTTGGCCCATTAACGACCTTAACCGAGGCATTCGGGAACTGAACCCACACTGAAAATTTCAAGTCTCTAGGTTGTTCCGTTCGAGAGTTATCGTGCTTACGGCCGGACGACAGACTCAAATTTTCCGACGGATTCGTCATCAGTGAGTCGAACATAGTCGATTGAGACCATTTTCGGCTCAAAATTCGAAAAATACAGACATCGTGGCGAAATGATATAGCCCTCGTATAAGTAGTAGTAGTACGAGCGCTCAATAGAGTTTTTCCTATGTAACAAAACGTTTTTTCCCAGATTCCCAGAATTTCGAATTTCGAATGAAAATATCGTGGAATTAACCGATTTAGAAGGATAAAAAAAAAACAATTTTCAAAACTATCTCTTAGGAAAGAAATGGACGTTATTCCATCCTCCAGTCATGAACTTGATTTATTGATGTTCTTCATTCATTCTAGCCACTGAAACGGATTTAAAGTAAAAATAGAGTTTTCCCAGCCTCATAATACGTTTTTTCTCAGATTTCTAGAATTTCGAAGGAACATATCGTGGAATATACCGATTTTGAAGAATTAAAAAACAATTTTCAAAAGTTAGATAACTCCTTATAATTATGTAATTACATATCTTGAAGTGTCGTATTCATAAAATGTCATTATTTGTCAAATCGTTACGACAATGGTACGAAACTACCTAGAAGAATTTTTTTAAGCTGTCAAAAACATCTTCCTATAGTTATGATGTTCAATCAGACACATTTTGAAGCAACTTTTCGAATAATTTGTGCTGATGAGCTAACGCTAGCAGCATCCTAACGAAGACTCAAAACATTAATCATCAACCTTAATTGTTTTCTTCACATGGTCGTCTAGACAGTTGCGAATAACAGCCTATCAAAATGACATTCATTCTTGGGGAACTCAAGTAGCTGGGCTTATAATTGAATTGTGATTATGTTTACCCTCCTGAACTGTTACCACTGTCTGAATATGTAACGTCCCTAATGACCATCATCATCTCGTTACGGTCTAGTTGCGAATAGGGTTTAAAGTTTAAATTTCGAGCTTAACAAATTATATTATTGTGGCGAGGGTTTTTGGAAGCGACGAGGTGATTCTCTAGGGAACTAAGCGAAGAATTATGTCAACCCTAAGTCAGTCTCGAAAAACCACAAAACCACGAAAACTAAGAACCCTTCTTTGGAGGTATTTGATAGCAACTCCCGGAATTTCCGATTCACGATCCATCCGTCTTGTTCCGTCAGAAGAACCACATTCTGAAGTTTCTATTGTTCTCCCATCACATCTACAATGCGAGGAATGGCAAGAAGAGAAAACCAATTATATTGACCCTATTCATTAACGGAACTACGTTGTGTACTTGTCAGTTCGTAAAGACTTCGAGAGCGGTGTTAAGTAGGAAGAACAAGGGAACCACCGTGTAAACAAGAATTCCACCCGGAGACGTGTGATGGGATTGGTACCAAGTTTCCAAAGAATTAAGATCATAGGTCAACATTTATCTAGTGACGAACTACGTTTTTTTGTCAAATTAAAAATTATCATAAAAACAATCTGGATTTTACATTTTTTCTCGATTTCGAAGATTGAAAATTGTATACCAAATCAACAACCGGACATCTATTAGAACACATGCTTCATTGTGAAATAAGCTCTCAAGGATATGGCATTTTCAATTCGAGTTCTTGTGAGAACTGTAGAAAAGTAGGAGACGCCACATAGTTATTTGAGACCTCACGTCCTTCGAGCTGGAAATTCGACCTTCGGCGGTGCCCGAGATGTTGTTTTCATTAAGCCATCGATTTTCTATCTAATTCAGATTTATTATTCCGCTCCAATCAGGTAAGATGAGGAATGTCTTAATTTCAGATAATATCTAGAATCTCATGGTCACAGTTAACTCGTAAATCCACCAGAAATAGTAACACAACAAGTGGCACACCACGTGTAGGTAGCAATATCCACCCAACAATAAATCAATACCGCATTCTGGTACCTCTGGCAATTCATCTACATGTTAGATGAAGTGGAACAATTCCGCCACAGTCTGTTTTACCATGGTTCTCAAGTGCGTATCTTCTACTTCAATCTGCCTTGTAATATTCTACCGACTGCTATTTTTATTCACTCACTTGACACATATCGCGTGGGCTGACTTGAGGAACCAACTGTATCTGCCGAAGATCTATTAATCACTCACTTCCACAATTAGTAATAGTGTCTGCGATAAATTTTATGTAGAGATCTGAAGTGGTGCCATTGGTGTATTCTATACGACGCATAGGTAAATTGTAAAATATGCACTGTTCTAATTTTTGAAATGATCATTGTCATAAAGTAGGACATACGTTGCTCACGAAGGTCCTTAATCGAAATTTTAGGACGAATCAAGAGTCGACCACGCTACCTGCTGATTGTCGAGGACCCCATAAATTCACGAATCGAAAATCGACGATGTGTTGTATTACACTTTGAATCAACCTGCCTACATGAATGGGATCTCAAAGAGGCCGAGACCCGGCCGACCCGTAACTTGTTGAATTTGTTACACCTGCCCTGCTGACGACAGATGTGTAGAGTTGGCGGGCCGGGTGACCAACAACAGGTAGATCCGCTTTTCTTCACTCGGGCGGAGACGAAAAAGTGCATCCGACCGAAAAAACCTATCGGGTCGAGGATTCCTCGGAAGATTGAACAACCATTCTAATTGATTTCTTCAGGTTTCGGTTCGAAAATAGACGATTCTTCGCGTTGCTCTAATTGTTCCATCTCGTTTTATGGTTGGGAGGATGTCGAGAAAACGTGATGACTCATTTTGGAAAACACTTCTACAATGTTTTAACGTTTCTACTTTCAACAGAAATCAAGTTATTTCGACACAAAATAAAAGTTTATTACAAAATATGGGCCGTTTATCGAACGCTTGCAGGCGACAAGTTTGTGCTTGTGTCGTCAGATCACTGTACAACATCGAGAGTTCGTAAGTCGTCTGGATTGTTATCTCATTATCTTGCCTGTCAAAAATGAATTTTGAAAGGTATAGCATAGAATGGGAAAAAGGGCATTAGCCCACCTAACCACCATGATAAACGGAGAAGAATTTTAGAAACACACAAATTAAGGGTGTTCACTACTTTTATAGCATCATAATAATTGTTTCAATGATTTCTCATGAACTCCATGTTGAATTCTTTTAATTTTTCGAATGTACATTCTGGCGTGTATGCCCAAGACTTTCCTAGAACGTTTTCGAATAAAAATTCAATATTTTTCCGTGTAATCCAATCCATCCCCGGCGGATAATTCAAACTTACTTCAACAATTACTGACGATGAAAAAGAAAAAATTGAAATTGCTTTCAATATCAAAAAGTTGTTCTCATTAGCCATCGATTTATTAATTTGATTTCAATCCATAAACTTTCGAATTTTTATACATTAACAATATATCCGATTTGAAAGGTGATGGATCAAAATCAAAATAAGAAAGCGATGAGAACAACTTTCTGATATTGAAAGAAATATCAATTTTCAATTTGTTTCTTTTTTATCGCCAGTAATTGTTGAAGTAAGTTTAAATTATCCGCCTCGGATGGATTAGATTACACGCAAACATATTGAATTATATTTCGAAAACTTTCGAGGAAAGTCTTTTGCATACATGCCTGAATGTACATTCAAAAAAGAAAAGAATTCAACATGCCGTTTATGAGAAATCATTGAAACAATTATTGTGATGCATGAATGAAAGTAGTGTAAAATCTTAAGATCAAAATAAAGCATATCCCGATAAATTAAAATACACTTTCACAAATAAACCTAACAATATTGTTCAACAAGGATATTTATGAAAATATTCGAAAAGCACTGACGTGGAGTCAGAAAATTTAATAATAAAGTAACAACGTAGCGACGCTATCGAACCAAATATTATAAAACGAACTACAGATTCTATGAACCAAATCAACCTACAGTTTGACAAATAATATATAAGTAATAATATATTTTTGAGCGCTCGTTCTACTTAAAAGAGGGCGATGTCATGATGTCTGTATTTTTCGAAATTTGAGCCGAAAATGGTCTTTATCGACAAGGTTCGACTCACTGATGACGAATCCGTCGAAAAATTCGAGTCTGTCCATCTGACCGGGCGTATACACGATAACTCTCGAACGAAACGACCTAGAAACTTGAAATTTTCAGAGTAGGTTGGAATCTCAAATGCCGCAGTTCAGTTCGTTATTCGGCAAAATTCGACTAGGGGTTCCGTGAATATGGCCGTTCGAAATTTTGTTCTCCTGATTACTTCGAAACTACTGATTCGATCAAGATGAAATTTCGCACTCCGATGGGGAATGACGTGTTCCAGGTACATGCAAAATTTTGTCCAGATCGCTTGAACAGAATCATAGAAGCCATAGAAAATTATAACTCTCGAATGGAAAGACCGAGATACTTGAAATTTTCAGGGTAGCTTTGAATCTCGAACGGTTGAGTTCGTTATGAGGCAGAATTTGACCAGGGGTTCCGTATATATGATCGGTTAAAATTTTGTTTTCTCGTTAATTTCAGAACTACGGATTCGATCTTGACGAAATTTTTAATGGTGAATGATATATTTAAGCTACATTTTTTTCAGATCGCATAATCAGAACCATTTAAAATTCCAACGAATTATTGAATAAAAAATCCTTATATTACTGTAACAGCTGATTCGACTTTAATGAAAAAGAACTCGAATTCAAGAATGAAAATTGAAAAATTTCACTAGAGCAAGCAAGCCAACAAAACAATTCATGTATCCCAGATATTAACGAAATTCATCATTTGAAGTCGCAGACCGGTTTCGATCCATATCAGATCTCATCAGTTCGATTAGCAATATGATAAATTCGATATGAGAAACAGAAGACCGTAAAACATAAGGCAACGTGGTACTGAGAAAACTTCCCAAATCACGCCACCTGTCCGTTCCAAGACCCACTGTCTCAAATATCTGTATATTATAAAGTGTTCTATCGGCTCTCCAAATACGAAATATGTATGACAACGTAAACCTTACAATCATAAACAGTTACACAAGGAATTCAACGGATTCAAGCTTGAGCCTTATTCGTGTAAATAATTGACTAAAGAATAATATACAGCTGTTTATTTGAATTGATCGAATTGAAGAATAAAAATTGAAAAATTTTACTAGATAAACTAATAAGAAAAACTAAACTAAACTAAACTAATAAGAAAAAGAACTGCTGTCATTTTTTGACACCTTTCAAAAATTACTTCAATTGGTTTCTTACTGGAAAATGCGAATCTACCTACAAGGTAGAGCTCGAAAGCTCCCGACTTATTTCTATAATTTTTTATAAAGATAACTAAAATAACAGACATTTGGTACAAAATGAGAACGCTCTCATTCATGGAAACAAGCGCGCAAAATACAGTTTCGAGGTGAATATAATTCTCTAAAAAGAGAATATACTATTGTTCCGTAGATTTCTCCAAGAAAATCATTCTTGTTCATAATAATTATCAAAAGTAAATCATATTTACCGCTACTCCAGCCCCAAAAGCCGCTTAATGTTCGTTTAATTTTATATTTCTTATCGTTCACCTCAATAAAGTCTCCAAACAAATCATCAATCACGAAGAAATCCCACAGCTTAATTCGACCCAACAGCTACATTTAATAAATCCATGATTCCATTGTTGAATTTCCTCTCCAGCTAATGTCTTTCATTAGCCTGCCAGTGGTTCGAAACAATGTCGGAATCGGAAGGCAAGCACTCATTGAACTCCTTCTGCGATCGTACCAGATCGCACTTTTTCAGCTTAACAAGCTACAGTTATCCTTGAAACGTCTCTTTATAGCTCATAAATCAAAACATTCCCACACTCTCTCATACGAGGCAGTTTAATGGGCCAGTTCATGGGTTAGCCGTTTCCTCATATTCTATTTGTTCGAGGTTTAATGGGTGATAGCTGAGATATCGACGGTGATTAAAAAAATATTACAACTGTCGGACATATGATTTTTCAGTATAGGCGGCATATAAAATTATAAATTCTTTCTAGATGAAGAAGGTTGGGGATTCTTCAGGCGAACACCATCTTCTCTTGTTCTAGGTTGGCAGTATAAGTTATTTACTTTATCTGAGCAATGAGATCTATAAGAACCACTATGTAGGTACTTGGACGTAAACTTCAATAGCTCAATTTTTCACGGCACTCTAACCGTATAATCAATATCGTCCAAGACTTGGCGCAACAGTGTGTCCGCTCAAAGCGTATATTTACTGAACCAATTGTTGCTTAAGCTGCCATAAATATAGACATGTGGATAGGAATTACCTATTTACGTTGGACTTCTACTTTGGTCTATGACGATGATCTGAACTACAGTTATCGAAGTATTATGTATTAGTTACGCTGTTGAAGTATTCTGAAATTATAGCAGATACCTACTGTTTTATCAAGTTTTAACGCTTTGCACCGTGTTCCTGCAGACTCTTCGTACTGTGAAAACATGGAGTATCTTGGGCTTGAGTTCAGGTTAAGTAACTCCCTGCCTATCCAAAGTCCGAAGACCCAACGCCAGATTTTGGGTATTTTTTTTAAGATATAGGTACTTGTCCATAAAAAAAAAAAATTTTTAAAATGAATTATTGATATTTAGGTAAGGTGAGGTTAGATTAAGTTTGGATAGTGTTGAGTTGAAACAATTCTTTAAATGAATTAATATTTAGGTAAGGTTAAGTTAGGACAGTGTCCTATATACTGAAGCGACTTGAATGTTGATAGAGGTTGCTGATATCTACTTGAAAAGGTGGCCGTTTTTTGACAACCTTCGATCATGATCATAAATATTATTATTTTTGTTGCTTGGTTTCAAAGATATCATAATTGTTTCATTCGGGCATTTTGAATCGAAATCATTCGTTGTAGTTTGAGTGTCTTAAAGTGTTGTTGTGTCCTTCGTGGAATTGGAAAATTTCAATTTTTTTCTTTAATTTCCTGCGGTCAGTGTTTAATAAATGTGTGAATTTAGGTTAGTTTAGGAATCAATTGAATTTTTTCTTCTCAAAAAAGAAAACATTCTTCAATGATTCTTCGTGGTTTTAATTGATGGAAAACAATTTTTTATGCAGATTTTTAGGTTTTTTTTTATTTTATCCTAAACAAATTTTTTTTCTATACCTATTTCCAATTGTCTTTGAGAGAGACGTCTTCGATATTTATATTGCTTTGAAATCACTAATTTTCCACCTTTTTTTTCAGATTTTTACCCACCCAGCACCCCTGTTCACTCTCGATCCCGTTTAAAAAATCTGCATAAATACTAGTTTGCCATCCTCAAAAACCATCAAGAATCATTCTAGAATGTTCATTTTCAATGAGAATAATTCAAAAATTATTTAATTGAATTCAATTATTCAAAAAGTGACATTCCAATAACAGGCTTATCATGAATTGTCATTCTGACAGAATAACCAACTTTCTTCCTTTCATAGAATATTTGATTATTCCACAAATTTTCTTTTCATTTTCTCCACTAATCGAACGGTTTCAATTTAGCTAACACGAAATCATTATTTTACATATTACATCAAATTGAGTAACAAAATACAGATACTAAAAAATCTACAAAAATAATGGTTTGCCATCATTGAAAACCATCAAGAATCATTCTAGAATGTTCATTTTCAATGAGAATTATTCAAAAATTATTTCATTGAATTCAATTATTCAAAAAGTGACATTTCAATAACCTACTTATCATGAATTGTCATTCTGACAGAATAACCAACTTCCTTCCGTTCATAGAATATTTGATTATTCCACAAATTTTCTTTCCATTTTCTCCACTAATCGAACGGTTTCAATTTAGCTAACACGAAATCATTATTTTACATATTACGTCAAATTGAGTAACAAAATACAGATACTAAAAAATCTACATAAATACTAGCTTGCCATCATTGAAAACCATCAAGAATCATTCTAGAATGTTTATTTTCAATGAGACTTTTTCAAAAATTATTTAATTAAATTCAATTATTCAAAAAGTGACATTTCAATAACCTACTTATCATGAATTGTCATTCTGACAGAATAACCAACTTCCTTCCGTTCATGGAATATTTGATTATTCCACAAATTTTCTTTTCATTTTCTCCACTAATCGAACGATTTCAAATCAGCTTACACGAAATCATTAATTTACATATTACATCAAATTGAGTAACAGAATACAGATACTAAAAAATCTACATAAATACTACTTCGCCATCATTGAAAACCATCAAGAATCATTCTAGAATGTTCATTTTCAATGAAAATTATTCAGAAAATCAAAAAGTGACATTTCAATAACAAACTCATCATGAATTGTCATTCTGACAGAATAACCAACTTCCTTCGGTTCATAGAATATTTAATTATTCAACAAATTTTCTTTTCATTCTCTCCACTAATCGAACGATTTCAAATCAGCTTACACGAAATCATTATTTTACATATTACATCGAATTGAGTAACAAAATTCAATCATATACGAAATTTAGGCATTATTATTGTTTTAGAATAAAAATTTCATTCAATAATATCATTCATATTAACATACTGTGAATTAATAAGGAATTCTGACCTTTTTTTGAGCGCTCGTACTACTTACACGAGGGCTATATCATTTCGTCACGATGTCTGTATTTTTCGAATTTTGAGCCGAAAATGGTCTCAATCGACTATGTTCGACTCACTGATGACGAATCCGTCGTAAAATTCGAGTCTGTCCGTCCGGCCGTCCGTCCGTCCGTCCGTCCGTCCGTCCGGCCGTCAGCACGATAACTCTCGAACGGATCAACCTAGAGACTTGAAATTTTCAGTGTAGGTTCAGATCCCGAATGCCGCGGTTATGTTCGTTATTGGGCGAAATTCGCCCAGGGGTTCCGCAAATATGGCCGTTCAAAGTTTTGTTTCCCTGATTACATGAAAACTACAGATTCGATCGAGATGAAATTTTGCACTCAGATGGAAAATAAGGTGTTTTAGCTACATGCGAAATTTTGTCCAGATCGTATGACCAGAACCATAGAAACCATAGAAAATTGTAACTTTTGAACGGAAATGCCTAGGGACTTGAAATTTTCAGGATAGGTGTGGATCTCGAATGTCGTGATCACGTTCATCTATGAGCAACATTATACAAGGGATTCCGTAAATACGGTCGTTTGAAATTTTGTTTTCTCGATAAATTCGAAACTATGGATTTGATCGTGACGAAATTTTGTATTTAAATCAAGAATGATATATTCGAGCTACATTGTTTCCAGATCGCATGATCAGAACCATAGAAACCATAGAAAATCATAACTTTTGAACGGAAAGGCCTAGGGACTTGAAATTTTCAGGATAGGTTCGGATTGCGAATTTCGCGATCACTATCATCAATGAGCAAAATTAGACTAGGGGTTCCGTAAATATAGCCGTTCAAACTATATTTTTCCTGATAATTTCGAGAATACTTATTGGATTGAAATGAAATTTTGCTCATATATGAAGAATAATGTATTCAAACTACGTGAGAAATTTTGTCCAGATCGCATTACCAAGACCATAGATACCGTAGGAAATACTAGCGAGTTATCGAAAAAAAAAATGGTCACCAAAGCACAGACGTGAAGTCTGGATTTTCGCGTTAGTTTGAAATTTTATTTGACAGCTGTCGAAATCTTTCCAATTGGTTTTTAAAACTGGAGCATGCAAATCTACCTGCAAGGTGCATGTACGAGCGCTCAAAAGCTCCTGCCTTCACGGCAGTGCTTTTCGTAATTTTTTTTTTCATAGATTTTCCATAGAACAAAAATTATGTATTTGAATGTTAAATAGTCTAATGATGATTTATAGAGTACTAAATTTCCATATTACGACTAAGAAATAGTTTATATTGAAAAATAGAAATTTGTATCGTTCGACAGTTATAACAATAACCATTCAGATTTAGCCTTTTCGTATAAGAAATGGCACACATTAATTTGAAAGAAATCATAGTCTACAAGATTGAAGGTATTATTCTTGGAAATGAATAAGATTTGTTGGATAATCTGAATATAAACAAATTACTCATATTGAGATCAGTAATGACATTTTATTCGAAATTTTATATAGTTATAATCGATCAATTTGGATGGAATGCATATCAAAATATTTGTAAAAAATTACTCGAATTTACAATTTCTAAACATGTTGAGAGCTTTGAATGAAAATTCAGACTTCATATTTTCGCTTCTATCAAATCAAGAATGAAAACAATCAAATATTGATTGAACCACAGACAACATGGATATATTTTCCGAATATGGTATCTGAATTTCCTCAGGTTGATTTCGAATGGAATTGCTTGAAATAAATATAAAACCGCTATTATATTTACATAAGTATATGGATTCAGTATCGATTGAGTATTCAGAAAATATGGAAAAATATTATGAAGTATATTCTGCGAGAAAATATTTTCCGTTTTCTAAAAAACCCGAAGTTCAAATGAAGGTGATACATTTTCTTTAGACCTCCTTATTATTAAGTCAAATTTGTAGAAACATTTTTTTTTGGTAAAAACTGTTTTTCCTCAATTACTTTTCATGCCTTGGTTCGATAAAATATTTGGATAGCCCTTAAGAAGGAAAAGTCACAAAATCCAGTGACCCGCTTACGTGAAACACCCTGTACATAATCTTATTAAAAATGAATGTGAATTGAATTATTATTAGTTAATGTGAATTTTTAAGGGGATTTGACATTGAGATTTTCAATTGTTTTAGAAAAAACTATATGAACTGAAGGGGAGTTATATAAAACTTTGGAGATTCGTTTAAGAGTTCGCAATTGGTGATTAAAGTTCAATATCCGTCTAGATTCTAATGTTACAATGTACCGAGGAATTGTATTTCCTGAAATCACCGTCGAGGCTACTGGTTCTCATCAAGCTCTAATTGAAATATTCTCAAATTTTTAAACCCCGTGTTGATGAGATGTCGAAGGAAGATATCGCAACTTATAAAGCCATAGGTATTCGCTAGATTTCCATCTGTGGCTAGGCTTGAGTACAAGATATTTATCTCGGGTTAACGTCGTCGCCATTGCGCTCTAACAACTCTCCGGAATGGACAAAGAACTGGACTTGGAAGTGCGATATTTCTGCGATCGGAGGAAATGATATATTGCGACTCTTTCTGAAACTACTCATGTGGAGAGCATCGAGAAAGTTCGTCACCATTGAATAACTCACAAACTATTGAGACTAGAGCTTTGAATAGGAAAATTTTCGATGATTTTTTGTTGGACAATTTTAGCGCAAAAATTATTTCAAATTCTTCAATTCTAGAAAGCCACAGGTTTCTAAGTGAAAATGGCACGTCCTTTCAGGTCCAGTATAAAAAGAAAATATGAATTTGACATACCGAGCACTGGGGAAAATAAACTGACACCCGAGGACAAGAAAAGAGCTAGTTGACGTTGAACGAGTAGGACATCTCCACGCTTGGCTAAACACCCGACCCTCTCAAGAAGGAAATAATACTAAATTCGAGGCGAAACGCCCTCAGAGTCAATATGAAGACACTGCGAGCCTCGAAAGGATCTAATAAACTTACTCGTCAGGGTCCTGTAGCTCCAAGGAATTATTTCCGGGAGAGTTGCTGGACGCTCTTGGTGGTGGCGACTGGATCCTTCCATCGTTCCTCCCCTCGACATTAACTATATCCTCGAAGAATTGCCGTCCGTTGGGCGCACTTCGATCGTTGACCGCCTGGTTCACCCCGTTTCCTAACACTCCGCCGAACTTCTTGCCGTTCTCACTTTTCTTGCCGTACAGTTGCCGGTAGTATTTCTCCTGGTCGCCGTACATCCAGCACACTTTCCACCACTGTTTGCACATGAGGACGTTCGCCGAGGCACTCACGTTTTCACGTTTGGTCGCCGGGGTTGACATTGTCGTGGTTGGCGCGTTTTTCATTTTTTCTTGCGGCTGCTTGATCACCAATTTATCTGAAAGAGTGGCTGTTTGGGAAAAGAACACATCGCTGTGATGTACCACACGTCGGAAATGAAGCCATATTGTTGCACGATTTTTCAATATTGAATTGAAAATAATCGAGGGTGATTCGATTCGAGGTGCTCATGCTTGTGCTTGAAATATTAAACTTTGTAGATGTGGGATCCATTGAGATTATGTATTATGTATATATAGATATTAAGCCATAGATAAGTCAAAAAAAAATATTTTTATATTTGTATAGAAAACATTTTTTTTCTTTCAAAGAGAGAAGGTGTAGTATGTATCAGTATGAACACTCTGTATATTTTCGTACGTGAGATGGCAAGGTTTTTATAACCTTGCATCGTCTCCAAAGCGTGCCGCAAACGTAAACTTGTTTGTTTACTATGTTTTAATCATTGTCGTTCATGTTATCAATTCTCGAGGTTATTATGAATACAACAAGTAAACAATGTAATACTATATTATTCAACGAGCGGTAATGTACATCATAACTCACGCAGATGAAGCCGAAGGCGAGTGCTGTAATTCATCGAGTGAGTTATGACCATTACCGGAAGTTGAATACCATACTTTATCTACGATTATAACAATAAATACTAAGATACAAGTAAATAAAACATTACTTACAAATCTTAATAGTTACCTATAACCATACATTATTCATGTTGATTGTGCTTCTCAGCATGGAGTAGAAAGTCCATAAGTTCACTAAAATATGCCGAAAGAACATTCTCTGTTATCTTGTTAGCCATGATATTACGGCAGAAGACAAGCAGCAAGCACAAAATTTGATATGTCATTCGAAAGCTCACTAAATGGGGTATTTTTTGCCTGAGAAAACATGTCCATAATTTATGATTTTCCATCGATAAAACCATTGGAAAAATATGACTGGTTTTGTCCTCTTCAGAATCGTTACATTCATCTCCTTACCACGCTCGCAATACAAAATTTTTTGGCACACAGAAATTATCTTGTAGCAAATTTATTGCTGTTTTCAGATATGTGGTCAACTTTGATGAGGCTACAAGGATAACTCAAGTATAATTGATTTCATGGAAAAACTTGAAAGAATCCTTGAAATCAAGAAATGTTAAATTGAAGAATAACCGTCAACATTTCGACCATGTGTTATAGAACATTTTTTGTTGAAATTCTCATGTATGATCTCCCACTGAAGTTTGGCCCTTTTAAAAGTAGAAAGAAGCAACAGTAGGACATAGATACATCTCTGCTACATCGCAGCTCTGTATCCGTGCTCTCCCTGTGATATATCAGTGACAAGTCCACTTGGGATGCGCACACCGCTTTTATTCTACATATAATTGGCATCGACTCCTATGAGCGTGAAAGACTAACGATAATCTGCTCATTATTCTACGAGTACACTTCCTAGACCACGTCGAACCCATATTATCCACTTCTAGTACGGCCATAAATGCCCACATGGAATCTGCGTTCCATGGGTGCACTCGAAGTTATGGACATCCTTTCACCCCATTACCATTATCATATCGTAGGTGTAAAACGCATATCGAAGAAATTGCCATTTTAACGAATCCTCATAGCATAAGTGCGGAATTCGATATCCGTTTCCAAGTCGTGACTGGTTATTGAAACGCACACTGAGGCTCAAGGTCGTCACGGTATTAAAGAATGCATTACTGCCCAGAGACTTCGGTTACTCATTAAATCATATTCGTTGGGTGAAATGCGATAGCGCTGGTTTGGGGTTTGTGTTGAACATAATCGTTTTCGCCATGGATCAAATGGGACGGAAGTTTGCGGGGATATACGATAGGGTTTGGGCGTTTCAATTTTTGTTGTGATGTAACGGAAGGATCTCTTTTGTTGGGAAGGTCAATGGAGCTGTTGTCTGTCTATCGAGTAGACTGCGGGTAGATTACACCATTCAAGAAATGCGAGAAGATAGTGTAGCTAGGGACAACAAAGAAACCAGGAATAACTCGAATTACTCAACAATTCTCGTATTTCTTTTTTCAGACGAATAATGAGAAGTTGGGTAAGGACACGAAGTAAGGAATCCTATTCACGCTACATATTATATGAAGGTACGTCTCCATTGCGTGCGACAGACCGTCGACTACTGTTCGTGCTTCGGATGGGCAAATTGTCAACAGTTTCCTTTTTTTTGTTCGGGACTGCATCAAGTGCGTATCGATCGCGATCATATCTCCGACCCAATCAAAAACATCAAGATTTTCCGATGATGTGATTACTTTGCTATCTTTTTAACCCCACTGCCTTTTCCTGAAATGACAAATATGGTTGATCTCCATTCAGTTCATTCGTTGATTGAAGTGTTTTGGGAAGATATCCAACTATACGAGACTAAACGAGACCAACAATTGGAATGAGAATTAGATGGCGCTGGGATCGAAATTGTAGTTCGAGCCGGTCAAACTCAGGGGTCGTGATTCTCGTCGTTTTTCATTTCAATAGATACAGAAAACTGTAACTCGGTAGGGGCTGAGAAGATTTCTATAAAAAGTCGAAATCTCCGTGACGATATCTGCAATATTCTCAAGGTTGAGGTTGATAATGATAATAATGTCCCTGAAGAAAGGAAACGTATAATTTGTTTCTACTGTCCAAGTAGTAAGAGACATATGACCGTTGATTTAAGCGGATCTTTGATCTGGCCTTAAATTATTTAGGGGATATTCGAGTATTTTTTCATATTATATATGAATTCTGTTTACGGACACTAGGCGTGATATTTTGTGGATTTGATTTAAAAAATAATTGGAATATTTTCATGAAAAGCTAGTCATGAAAAGCTAGTAAAATTCAGCAATAAATGTAAATTATTCATTTTCTATTTCCAGAAAATAATGAAGAATGATGTACAGGGTGTTTCACGTGAGCGGGTCACTAGATTTTGTGACTTTTCCTTCGACCAAAATTGAAAAATGACCCATCAATATGATATTATTCCTTAAGGGCTATCCAAATATTTTATAGGAAAAACTATCGAACCAAGGTATGAAAAGTAATTGAAGAAAAACCGTTTTTCCAAAAAATTTTTCAATTTTTCAGAATAAGAAGGTCTAAAGACAATTTATCACTAATTGTTTCTTCATTTGAACTTCCGGTTTTCTAGAAAACGGAAAATATACTTTATAATATTTTCCCATATGTTTTTAATGCTTAATCGATTCTGAGTCTGAAAATGTAAATATGATGGTAGTTTTATATTTATTTCGAGCAATTCCATTTAAAATCAACCTGAAGAAATTCTGATTCCATACTCGGAAAATATATCCATGTTGTCTGTGGTTTAATCAATATTTGATTGTCAAAATTTGAAGTTTTTATTCTCGTGTATAATGGAAGCGAAAATATGAAGCCTGATTTTTTATTCAATGCTCTCAATATGTGTACTCTTCAAGAAAGTTAGGATGTTTTGAAATCATTTTGTTGAAAGTTCTTCGCACTTTCTGAGACAATCCCAACTTTCTTCAAGGACTAAACATGTTGCGAGCTTTGAATGAAAATTCAGGCTCCATATTTTCCCTTCTATTATAATTATAATCGAAATTTAAAACTTCAAATTTTGACAATCAGATATTGATTGAACCACAGACAACATGGATATATTTTCCGAATATGCAATCTGAATTTCCTCAGGTTGATTTCGAATGGAATTGCTTGAAATAAATTCAAAACCACCATTATATTTACATTTTCGGATTCAGAATCGATTGAGTATTCAGCAAATATGGAAAAATATAATGAAAAATTTTTTGCGAGCAAAAATTTTCCTTTTTCTAGAAAACCGAAAGTTCGAATGAAGGAACAACTGGTTTTAAATTGTCTTTAGACCTTCTTATTTTGGAAACCAGTCAAATTAGCGAAAAATTTTTTTTCCCGAAAAACGGTTTTTCTTCAACTACTTTCCGTTCCTTGGTTCGATAGTTTTTCCTATAAAATATTCGGACAGCCCTTAAGAAATACTATCATATTGATGGGTCATTTTTCAATTTTGCTCAAAGGAAAAGTCACAAAACCCAGTGACCCGCTTACGTGAAACACCCTGTACATCATTCTTTATTATTTTCTGAAAATAGAAAATGAATGATATACATTTATTGCCGAATTTCATAAAAATATTACAATAATTTTTAGAATCAAATCAACAAAATATCGCGCCTAGTGTCCGTAAACAGAATTCATATATGATATGAAAAAATACTCGAATATCCGCAGATGTTGAATAATTCAACATCTGGCATCAATTATGACTCAGCTGTAAACTCTCCAGTCTAAATTGCCTGATATTTCAAAAACAGAAATCTCTAGTTGTTTCACATTCAAGTAAGTTATTGAAGAGGTCCCCACAATAAGGGTGCGAAATTTAGGGTAAGGGATGTGAGGGGAAAGGGAGCTGTATATACATGGGTCATCTTCCCAAAATACTTCCATCAACGGTTCAGGGCAAATTTGAATTTCTGATATTTTTTCGTCCGATACACGATTTTCGCGTGAAAAAATCAAAATAATTTTTTGTTTATGGTCATATAGTTAGTGGTAAGAGCCATAGGAATTTCGTCGGTCAAAAAGAGTCTATACATCATCTTTACTGAAAAATTAATTGCTGATTTGAAAAAAGAATTCATTTGAAAATAAAATTACTACTGATTGAAACCAGAGAATGCTGCTACGATTGAATGATATACAGGGTATTCCAGAATGAATGGATAATCCTGTAACATTGTATAGAAGAGCTATTGGACTTTCTGAGAAAAATACAAAGAAAAATTTATCTCCACTAGAAATTAATTTTTTTTTTTTTAATAATGATTTCTTGCACATCGCGTTTCTGTGTAACACGCTCACAAATGAATCAAATCAATCAGTTTCTTCATGGTGAAATAAGTTATGAAGATGTATTGTACCATTTTGAAATCAACATGAAAGGCGCATATTTTTTTTTGAGTTGGCCGCACAGGCTTTCTCAAATTTTATTTCCACCATGAACGATTAAACTTTCACATTATGAAATATTCATCACATTTTATGATGAAATTTGAAGTTGGATATTTTTTTCCAAAAAAGCTACAACAGATATCTACACGGTTTTCAGCATATCTATTGGTAATTCAATGAAGAATATTTCACCATGAAGAAACTGATGGATTTGATCCACTTCTGAGCGTGATACGCAGAAACGCAACGTGATGTGCAAGAAATCATTATTTTGAAAAAAAAAATTTCTAGTGGGGATAGATTTTTTTTTGTATTTTTTTCAGAGAGACCAATAGCTCTTCTATACAGTGTTTTCCATTCATTCTGGGACACCCTGTATAATTTTATGCAATGATCCAACTCTTTTTCATTTTTTGCGGAGCTAAATATTAAGCAATTAGGCCTGATTCCCACGAAAAGCACCTCTATGCTGATTTCATTGTTCAAATCGAATTTTCGATAATTCTCCCTTAACAGTCCGCAAGATCAACTCCTGCAGTTGACCCAACAGCGCTTTTCCTGTCCTCCGCTAATTAATTACGATGCTACGGTCAACTTAGGCCGCGTTTAGAGCGTCGTACGACCGAAACGGTAATGATTTCGTTACGTTGAAACGGCTTTCTGGAAGTCTATTCCATCGGGACTAGTTAATTGAAATTTCATGCGGTGGAAGTCGCTTGCAAAGAAAAGACCAGCGTAATGGACGAGTAGACACTCAACTCCTAGGTTATTATTTCTGCATTACTGCGAGTTTTGCGCGTCTATATAACTCTGGATTTCCGCCAGCGGCTCTCGGATGGACCCCGTTTCACACCTTCCTCGTCATCGGTTTGGAAACGAGACCCTCAACTATTTTAATTAAGAGTTATTTGAGCCGATATGTGGAAACAGTGCTGTGTCTTAGAATAAGATGGGACATGGAAGCGTCTCTGTTACATCGAAGCTCTGTATCCGCGTTCTTTTTGTGATATATCTGTTGGGTGTAGTTCGAAAAGTCCTAGCACAGTTTTTATTGAGCGCTGACATGAGGTGAAGATCTGTATGAACTTTTCATAGTATTGTGTGGGGAAACATCATAATTGAGCACTCAGCGGGTTTGCTTTGTGAAACGCGAGAACAAACCGAAGAATAAATCATTTCTTTGAGTTACCATAATTAGGTTTGGTTTGTTTGGACGTCTATTCAGTCCGTGGGTGAGAAATGGAAATATGCAAGTTGTATGAAATTCCATATTCGATAATTATTGTATCTAAGAAACAAGATATGCAGATGAAAGCTCATTAATTCCTCGCTTCTAATAAAATGGTGGATACCTCACATTTTTCCCAGGCAAACCCCGATTGGAAGAATGGAAATTTGAAATTGTAAGTTCAGGAACACAGCCTCGTTTCGTGTAAGTGCCTTATCGACTCACTTCAATCTTGTGAATTTGAATAGATATTTATTGCCCGGTCGTTGAACATTCTCTGGCAAATAAGTGGAGTGACATAACATCGAAAGAAATCGGTCACGATTCTCTGGTAACTGGGCTTGCTGGCGATAAGACTTAAAAATTATGTCCAGCACTTTTCTAGCGCTGAAGGTAGTACAACTGGAACATTAGAGCCAATAAATTTCAGGATGGCGACAGGTATTTAGTTCTTGTAGTTCTTCGAATTCGTCTACATCGCAGCTCTGTATCCGCGCTCTTCTTGTGATATATCAGTGACATGGTCACTTCGTTCGTTTCGCAATTACTGAAGGAAATTTGAAGGAAATAGTGGAATTATCTGAGACTGCCATAAATCAACTGGAAAAACTCCATGACTTACAATAATCAAAAGGATATTTGTAGTAAAACGAATGAAAACAAAAAGAGTGGGAAATCAAGGCGATATTTCAGGAAAATTTTTCATCTGAATTGAATTGAAACCATTTCAATAATTTACCATTGGAAACGGTTCAATTCAGGACTGAACGCCATATATACAAAACCACGGTACGCGTACAAAGATATGATCGAAAAAATTCGATTTATGGCGTACGCAACATGTATATAGGGGTTCTGCAAACTAGAACATTCCATGCGTTGTAGCGTTGGTTTATTGCATTTGGCGCTAAATAAAACTCGTTTATGCATAGCTCAGCAGTATCAATATGGGAGAATTTAGTGTTATTGTCGAATATGCGGTGTTGCACAGGTCATAATGGCCGTAAAACGGGTAAAGGGAGGTTTCGACGAGGAGACGGGCGTGGAAATTTGCATCTACAAGTATTCGGCTGATGTTGCAGAGAGAAGGAGAGGATGAAGTTTTTCATCTAAATTCAGACTGGAAGAATAGAAGAACTCTAATCCTTGGTACCTACGTAAGTTCAATCACTGTTACTCCATCAAGTGTGGTGACCTTTAACAATATATCATAACCGTTAAATTAAGTATAGCCATCAACCGCCACTGGAAGTTATGAATGTGAAATACCCCACATAAGCTCCCATTATGCCTATCGAAGTATTATTGCACGTTGCTGAAAGCGCGAATTCTGAATAAAAATGAGAATCAAGGCTGTTCGGTTCTGCATAAAATCCCCCCTATTCGTGAAATATGCACTACATCATCGATATGAGATTGCATTTAATACACTTTTGATTGCAGTTGCCTGCGGATTTCCATTAACTTTTTCAGAGTTGAGAATTTACGAGAGTGGGCGAAAATATATGGAAATTTGCAGGGATAACAGCGGTTCTTTGATAGGGAAAAACCATAATATCAGATTAGAGTTTTGAAGAGGACTTATAAATAAATAATAAAACTAGGTTAAATTAAGGCAGTGTTGAAGATAATTATTAAATTGAGGTAATATTTAGGTAAGGTTAGGTTAAGTTAGAACAGTGTTGATGTTATGAATTGGAAGACTCAATACATTTTGGTTTATGCAGAATTAATTCAAATAGTCGGAAATAGAGATTATTTCTTTTGGTCTAGTCGATACAAGGAAAAATCGAAGTCGTGAGAAGGCAATGTGAAGAATAAATAAATATATTTAAGTATTTGTTTAGTCTACTCGCCCAGCGTTGAAATAGTGATAACCCAAACTCAAGAGTTTCGAAGGACCCATAAATATAGCGCCTAACGCGCGTTTAGTGACCAAAAAAATAAAGCGTTGTTAGATTTATCATTTGCCTTCGTCGTTTTACGAATTAAGCACTTAATTAAGTGTTTAGATGAAAACTTTCACATCCTACCACCACTGTCGGAAACGTGAGAGGTGATTGGTTTCAGACCAATAATTGCTGATGTTTGGTTCACGAACCGCCTTGACGAAATAATAGAAGAGGGTGATTGGGAAAACGAAAACATCATTTGGAACCACCTAGAATGGTAGGATTGAAAATTTTCTGGAGACCAAATATGGATCGGAGAAAGCCAGTGGAATGAATCAGGAGTGGTTATTCGGGATTCGGTCTCTCACTCCTCAGTATTGAATTACTCTTGAAATTCAAAGATATTTGGATAATTGTTATTCTGAGAAAACTAATCAATCCTTGATTTGACATTTGATATCACCGAAGTATTGCGAATATGATTCTTCTCGAAACTTGAAAAGAAACAATTTCTCTATTTCTTACTTCAATTCACTTCTTTGCATTATCGATAACATCAATTTCGACTGCATTCTAGACGGAATGAGGAATAGAATAACGTCTAAAACTTCAGAGTTCATACGAATCGCACAATAAATTGCCCGATGGCTTTGGATTTATTAACAAAAATTTCGTCACATACAGGTGTGTTCCTAAAAGACATGATAATATTCGAGGCGTGGTTTTTTGACTCATTTTAAAAAAAAAATTCTTATGAACGTATATCCTAAAAGTCTCAACTTTTGAGATACAGAGTGATAAAATTTTGGAAAAATTATGGAGCAGTTTTAATTCTATTATTCAAATAAAGAACAGAACATCTGACAAGAAAAACCTATTTTTTAGATTCCCGTTCATTTTGGAAAATCTGTTGTCCAATTTGCTTTCAGTCGATGCACAAACATTTCCACTTTTTGAGCGCTCGTACTACTTACACGAGGGCTATATCATTTCGTCACGATGTCTGTATTTTTCGAATTTTGAGCCGAAAATGGTCTCAATCGACTATGATGACGAATCCGTCGGAAAATTCGAGTCTGTCCGTCCGGCCGTCCGTAAGCACGATAACTCTCGAACGGAACAACCTAGAGACTTGAAATTTTCAGTGTAGGTTCGGATCCCAAATGCGTCGGTTGAGTTCGTTAATGGGCCAAATTTCACTAGGGGTTCCGTAAATATGGCCGTTCAAAGTTTTGTTATCCTGATTTCTTGGAAACTACAGATTTTATCGAGATGAAATTTTGCACTTAAATGGAGAATGAGGTGTTCAAGCTACATGCAAAATTTTGTCCAGATCGCATTACCAGAACCATAGAAACCATAGAAATTTTAACTTTTGAACGGAAACGCCTAGGGAATTGAAATTTTCAGGAAAGGTGTGGATCTCGAATGTCGTGATCACGTTTATCTATAACCAAAATTATACTAAGGGTTCCGTAATAAGGTCGTTTGACATTTAGTGTTCTTGGTAATTTCGAAACTACAGATTCGATCGTGACGAAATTTTGTATACTAATGGAGAATGATATATTCAAGCTACATTTCTCCAGGTCGCATTACCAGAACCATAGAAACCATAGAAAATTATAACTTTCGAACGGAAAGGCATAGGGACTTGAAATTTCGTAAATATGGCCGTTCAAAATATTTTGTTCCTGATGATTTCGAAACTACTGGTTGGATTGTGATGAAATTTCACGCCTAGCTGAAGAATAATGTATTCAAACTACGTGCGAAATTTTGTCCAAATCACATCACCAAGACCGTAGAAAATTCTAGCGAATTATGGAAAAAAAATTGATCAGCTGAAGCCAGACATGAAGTCTGGAGTTTCGCCTAAGTTTGAGAATTGAGACAGCTGTCGAAAATTCCTTCAATTGATTTCTAAAACTGGAAAATGGGAATCTACCTACAAGGTGGATGTACGAGCGCTCAAAAGCTCCTGACTTCACGGCAGTGCTTTTCGTAATTTTTAACCAAAAACCATGCGTCGTACAAAGAAAACTCAGGAAAACAAAAATGGAGGAGGAGTTCGAAAGTGATTTTTATTTTAAGAGAAAGTAGTGATGTAGTATTCTTTTCTCCAAAAATATTCAATGCAACATCCATACGGACACCACTAGTAGAGTAAACACGATTTTTTGGTCATCATACAATGCTCTTTGATTCATAGAAGACATGTACCAAATATTATGAATATTATCTTTGTTATCATAAAAAAACAATTTTTTTTTCGATATTTCAACACCCTAAAATATCTCAAAAGTTAAGACTTTCAGGACATACGCTCATAGGAAGTTTTTTTCTTATATATTAGCATGTCTTCAAGAACCACCCTGTATAACTATCAGAAAACGACTGTCGTCTCGTTTAGATCAAAAAGAAAGCGTGTCTCCAGAAAATTATTTTGCAACCAACAATGTCGAGAGGTTTTCGCTCCCTTTATAAAATTCACTTTATTACAATGTCTTAACGATTTGTCTGAAGAACTCATAAATGTTCGTTCCACAATTATCTCTCTAGTTATTCTTCCATATCTTCTTCACATCAAATACTTATACGCTTTGTTGAGCTTGAAATGAAGAAAATTCAAGAATTAACCAGGAGCGAGATTTTATCACGTCAATTTGAACGGTTGGCTTATGTTTTAACCGTATCATGTAGTATTTGATAAAACCGTGGGAATCTTGAGTTAACATCTGGTTTCGTTGTTATGACCGAATTGCTCCTGAAGATTAACAATGGACGCGAAACACCCGAAGATTGTGAGACGTAAGGGTGGAATATAGCAGCAAATGTTAAGATTATACATCAAGTTAGAGTTATATATATCTGCGCCTTTTCGATATCGAGGTACGAAGACAGAGTGGCAAACTGAACTGATAGTTCTCGAGAAATTAAAGTCAATCCATGTACTCGACCGTAAGTTATTATGAAGATAAACAAAAATCGAACGTTCTGCGATGGTAATGAAAGAGAAATTCAGCGATACAATCTCATCAGCGGGCTGATTGAGAATCTGCACGAAACCTCCTCCTCTGAAGAACGACCACAAATATGGATATTAGGTCGTATAAACTTCAACCGAAGAAATAGATGCATGAAGGCACAGTTTATAAAGGAGTGAATGCTCAACTTTAATGGAGTTGCGATGAATCAGATCCCATTCCAGCCACAAGTTCATCAGATCTAGCCTTTATGCTTTTAATCACTTAAAACCCATTATAATCTCTGTCTCGAGATACCTACTCCGGCCATATTAGGAAATGATAGATGGGCAGGTGTTGCAGCTCGACCTTCGTCTTCGGATCATGTTCAGGGTACGAAATACGAGCATGAAGTGTAATCGTTAAAGAGCTCGGAAGGCATCGCCAATCGTATTTTAGCGGTAATAGACCCAGATTTTTATCCGGACTCCGGGATGGAGTTCCGGGTTGGACAAATTGTTGTGCAGCTCCGCGTCGTGTCCTATTAATCGCCGGTTAATTTCCTGTTTGGTTTAATTAATATTGGCCGCGTTAGTTCTAGACCAACCCATTCGTTATGTTGCATGGTTCGTATTTCAACCTAGGAAGATACAGATTGCTAGACTCGAGAGATATTGAAGATTCATTTCCGTATAATTTTGCATTTGAAGACACACAGATGTTTCATTGTTGTTACACGGTTGGCTAAAGCATAAACCAGTGATCAAAGTGCTCTTGGTCAAAATCCAAAGTATAATGTTAACTTTTCAATTGTCTCAACTGACACAAACAATCTTGTTGACAAATATATCGAACTATTCGCAGGATAATATACATCCATCAGATCAAAATTACGAGAAGCACTACCGTGAAGTCATGAGCTTTTGAGAGCTCGTACATCCACCTTGTAGGTAGATTCGCATTTTCCAGTTTCAGAAATCAATTGAAGGAATTTTCGACAGCTGTCAAAAATATTCTGAAACTTAGGCGAAACTCCAGACTTCATGTCAGTGCTTCAGCTGATCAATTTTTTTTCGATAATTCGCTAGAATTTTTTACGGTATCTATGGGCTTGGTGGTGCGAGCTGGACAGAATTTAGCAAATAGTTTGAATACATTATCACTCAGCTAGGTGCAAAATTTCATTCCAATCTGCTCAGTATTTTCGGAACTATCAGCAAAAAAATATTTTGAACCCCTAGTCTAATTTTGCTCGTTGATGAACGTGACCGCGATATTCGCGATCCAAACCCACCCTGAGAATTTCAAGTTCCTAGGCCTTTCCGTTCAAAAGTTACAATTTTCTATGGTTTCTATGGTTCTGGTCATGCGATCTGGACAAAATATTGTTTTAATATATCATTCTCGATTAAAATACAAAATTTCATCTCGATCGAATCCGTAGTTTCGAAATTATCGAGAAACCAAAATTTCAAACGACCGTATTTACGGAACCCCTAGTATAATTCTACTCATTGATGAACGTGAACGCGACATTTCAGATCCACACCTATCCTGAAAATTTCAAGTCCCTAAGCCTTTCCGTTCGAAAGTTATGATTTTCTATGATTCTGGTCATGTGATCTGGAGAAATGTAGCTTGAATGTATCATTCTCCATTAGTATACGAAATTTCGTCACGATCGAATCTGTAGTTTTGAAATTATCAAGAAAACTAAATTTCAAACGAACATATTTACGGAACCCCTGGTATAATTTTGCTCATAGATGAACGTGATCACGACATTCGAGATCCACACCTATCCTGAAAATTTCAAGTCCCTAGGCGTTTCCGTTCGAAAGTTAAAATTTTCTATGGTTTCTATGGTTCTGGTCATGCGATCTGGACAAAATTTCACATGTAGCTTGAACACTTCATTCTCCATTCGAGTGCAAAATTTCATCTCAATCAAATCTGTAGTTTTCAAATAATCAGGGGAACAAAACTTTGAACGCCCATATTTACGAAACCCCTGGTGGAATTTGGCCCATTAACGAACTCAACCGAGGCATTCGGGAACTGAACCCACACTGAAAATTTCGAGTCTCTAGGTTGTTCCGTTCGAGAGTTATCGTGCTTACGGACGGACGGCCGGACAGACTCAAATTTTCTGACGGATTCGTCATCAGTGAGTCGAACATAGTCGATTGAGACCATTTTCGGCTCAAAATTCGAAAAATACAGACATCGTGACGAAATGATATAGCCCTCGTGTAAGTAGTACGAGCGCTCAAAAGCAGATTGAAAAAATTCCTCTATTTGAATTCTTGCTATCAAAAAGCGAGGCAAAGAGTGAATTTTCGAAAACTTCGAATATCTCGAAAATATAATATCATAAACTAAACATAAAACATATTTTTCTGAACCACCACAACTTCTTCTACCCGCATTCATTATGCCACACCCTGTATATTGATTGAATTTCTGAGTTACTTAATAATTTTGACATTAGAATGTGGAATTCCGAGGGAAGTCTGCTACATCATTCTGATTTATATTAGTTTTCTAGCATTCTCCCTGGGACCTAAACCAGAGACTGTAACTTTTTCCTGGGACCTGAAGTTTTTTTCTGAAACAAAGACCTAAACCAAAGACTTTGGTATTTCTGTACCTGGAACAGCAGTCTGTTGCTGGAGTTGAAGCTATTTTATTATTCGTTGAACTTCGAAATCAATATTCTCTACCTAATTTTTACTACCAGAACCTCATACTTTCCTCAACATCCAAATCCGACAACATTAAGAAATGTTCCACTCGTTCAGATCTTATCCCGACAGACACAGACGATGACCGGCATTGAAAACTCATTACCAACTAATCTAACCGAAAAAATCCGAGATGAAAGTAGATCCCTATCGTTCGTGAGACCTCAGAGTTCCACATGTACCGAAATTCTTTGTCCGGATGGTACCCATCGAGCAATTATGTAAATAAAGGCGAAGCCCGTGAAATTTCAAATGGTCCGAAATGAAATTGTTCCCTGCAGACGTGCAGCTGACCGACGACGACAGAAATGATTGAATCGTGAAATCACGAAACGTACAGGTTATGTGTCGGGTCAGATCAAGAGCCATCGTGCGACACAGGCTCGTATCCGTAATATCCCATTTCATGATTGATGATTTGTGTCAGTCTTTCAACGAAAAGTTGTAACCTTCATCGACGTCAAGTTTCGTCCATGTCATTTTTTTTTCTGCTGCATGCAGGGCCATAATATTAGATGATCTACCTGGGATGCTGGGAAAGTAAGACCTTACAATCATAGAGTTCTTATCATTTTATGTTGCTAGACTTGAAGATATTTCATTCTTCGTGGAACTGTAGTAGTTGAAAAAACATTTTTGGTCTGGTATAGAAATTCTCTGGTAGAAAGAATAGATCTTAGATAGTAAAAATTGAATCTCGCTGTACGTCTCTAGTCCGCCTCTGACCATATCCTGTCAGAAGAGTGACAGGAACGACGTTGGTGCAGTCTGTCGGAGGAGAATTCCTTCACAACCACAGGTAATTTCCCTCCTAAATAGTTATAAATCACCCGCAGCGAGAGTTTTGAACTCTCGAACGAAAATATCATACGATTAAATTATTTCATCATCGTCTGAAGATATTTTTATTATTCTCACCTACTGCGAATCATACCGGGGCTCTAAATCAGTCCCAGAATAGGATAGTAATTAAATAATTTCATCTCCGCGTGACCACTTTCATATTTCACGAGTAACAATGATGCAGATGGATTTTACCGCTTAGATTTTTTTTTACGTTCGCTCCACTCTGAGCAGCCATAATTAAGTTATCTTCAGTAATTCACTCGAGTATGGAAAGTCTCCAGCCAAGCCTTAACCGCTGTATTCACAATTCTGTCTATCTTTTGTAGTATGAATTCTGTTAATTTACTCTGATGATTTAAATGAAATTTTTTTCTATCATAGAAATAACATCCTGTCTTATACCTACGTTCATTTGGTATCGATCAAAAGTTCGAGATTTATGATAATGGAATAATGGGAGGTTAATACTATTCATGGGGAATCTTCTAATTAAACCGATCGGAGATTTATCAGAACCATTCCAGAGTATGGTTATATACAAATGGACAGATTAAAGAAGCTGGTTTCCTCATTGAATAATAATTTTTCAGCTTCATATTTTGTTGTAGTCTCTCAATGACCATGAATTATAACAAAAACCAACCAAAATTTAACAAAACTCAAAATAACTATGTAGTTACTTGAGAAATTTTTATTTTATTTCCAATCAGTGATTGGTAATTCAATGCCTCATATTTCAATGGTGATTTTGAAATGAAGCATTCTCCTAAATGAGAAATTCGGCAACACAACCTGACCACCAAGCCACCTGGGAATGTTGGCGTCAATTAAAAATGTAAACAAATGGTTTTCTTCTAATATATCTCAATTTCTTCAGGCCTTTGAGCGGACATTCCCAAGAGAAATCTAACAATAGACAACAAGGAGAACCCTGACCAAAATACTGATTATCAGGTTTGTTATTTGAAAAAATAAACAAAATATAACATAACTCAAAATAACTATGTAGTTACTTGAGGAATTTTTATTTTATTATCAGTCAGTGATTGGTAATTCAATGTCTCAAATTTAATGATGATTTTGAAATGAAGCATCCTCCTAAATGAGAAATTCGGCAACACAACCTGACCACCAAGCTACCTGGGAATGTTGGCGTCAATCAAAAATGTAAACAAATGGGTTTCTTCTAATATATCTCAATTTCTTCAGGCTTTTGGCCGGACATTCCCAAGTGAAATCTGACAAGAGACAACAAGGACAACCCTGACCAAAATACTGATTATCAGGTTTGTTATTGAAAAAAATAAACAAAACATAACAAAACTGCAAATAACTATGTAGTTACTTGAGAAATATCTATTTTATTTTCAATCAGTGATTGGTAATTCAATGTCTCAAATTTTAATGATGATTTTGAAATGAAGCATTCTCCTTAATGAGAAATTTGGCAACACAACCTGACCACCAAGCTACCTGGGAATGTTGGCGTATTTTAAAAATGTAAACAAATGGGTTTTTTCTAATATATCTCAATTTCTTCAGGCTTTTGGCCGGACATTCCCAAGTGAAATCTAAAAAAAGACAACAAGGACAACCCTGACCAAAATACTGATTATCAGGTTTGTTATTGAAAAAAATAAACAAAACATAACAAAACTCCAAATAACTCTGTAGTTACTTGAGAAATTTTTATTTTATTTTCAATCACTGATTGGTAATTCAATGTCTCAAATTTTGATGATGATTTTGAAATGAAGCATCCTCCTTAATGAGAAATTCGGCAACACAACCTGACCACCAAACTACCTGGGAATGTTGGCGTCAATTGAAAATGTAAACAAATTGGTTTCTTCTAATAAATCTCAATTTCTTCAGGCTTTTGGCCGGACATTCCCAAGTGAAATCTAACAAAAGACAACAAGGACAATCCTCACCAAAATACTGATTATCAGGTTTGTTATTGAAAAAATAAACAAAACATAACAAACTCCAAATAACTCTGTAGTTACTTGAGGAATTTTTATTTTATTTTCAATCAGTGATTGGTAATTCAATGCCTCAAATTTTAATGATGATTTTGAAATGAAGCATCCTCCTAAATGAGAAATTTGGCAACACAACCGGACCGTCAAGCTACCTGGGAATGTTGGCGTCAATTAAAAATGTAAACAAATGGGTTTCTTCTAATATATCTCAATTCCTTCAGGCTTTTGGGCGGACATTCCCAAGAGAAATCTAACAATAGACAACATAGAGAAGCCTGTTTGTTATTGGAAAAAATCGACAAAAATTAGTATGCATGCACTCGCTCCATAATGATAACGTTGTCGGGTAAACATCGGTGTTGAACGTCGATTTAATATAATTTCCTGCCCGGAGATGTTTGTCAGGAAACGAATAATTATAAATCGCTAATACAATCATCGAGTGCGATGTAGACCGGATTCCAAAGTTAATCGAACGCCAAGAAGGAGATAGCGGGTATCTCCGAAGAACTTCGTCCAGACATTCCTGGAGAGGGAGTGTGTTCACAAGGAAACGAACAAATTGCGAAGATATAATCATTCGATAGATGTATCTAGTTAGCGAATTCCAAAAGGGAAACGTCTTTGTCAATGCCGGACATCAACTGAAAAAGATGATGGGTTGATGGGTCCATTAAATCGAGAAGATGAACTGATTTATTTCCATCGTTGGGTCTTGGTTTCTTCAAACTAAGAACAAATAGATGATGAGAGTTAGGAGAAAGATATTTTGAAACTATTAACTGAAAGGTTTTTACTGGCTTGTTTGAAAGGATATTGATCAGAGTTATTCATCGAACAATAAAATAACGAAATAAATCTTTCATCGAGCCATGAGAATCAAATTTTAACATTCTTCAGTACTCCTTTTTGAATCAGATGGGGCCCAAGAAAAACCTTCAGGAAATAGATCTGAGGCAACAGTGTGACCTTGTGAATATTTTGTAAAACCTGAAGAAAAAATTCCTCGAAGTGAAAGCATAGCAGAAGCAGCAAGCAACGACAAAGGAATGTGATCATCCAACCCTCAACAACATGATCAAGTTCGAAGCAAAGAATATGAGGTTTTTGTTAGGGAATCTTTCGGCATCTTTGGTGAATAATGATTTTGTCAAAAAGCTGATCTTTCTTGTTTTAATCAATTGTTCCTTTCGCCAACTGTTTCTATCTGAGGAAACAGTGTGAACTATCTGGGAAATATTTAGAAGATCTTTCTTCTTAATATAAGTAGCTCAGAGCAAAGGTGTATATTTTAGTACACTTTCAAAGAGATGAAGACCCAAAACGAGATGGCAATAAAAAGCTAGACCTAAAAAGGGAAGGAGGGCAGTAGGAGGAAGCCAAGGATTGAATAATTTGCTCATCCAACCCTAAATAACATCGAACATTTTTAAACGTATGAGAAAAGATGTTTGGGAAATATCACGGATTCTTTGGTGGAATAATACTTCCAATTTATTGGCAGATAGAATTATTGTGTCAAATATATCATCTTTTTTGTTATAATCAACTTCATCAATTGTTCCTCTCGCCAACTGCTTCTTTCTGAGGCAAGAGTGAGAACTATCTGGGAAATATTTGGAAGATCTTCCTTCTTATCATAACAAGCTCAGAGCAAAGTTGAATCTTTTGGTACACTTTCAAAGAGATGAAGACACAAAACGAGATGGCAATAAAAAGCTAGGCCTTAAGAGGAAAGGAGGGCGGTAGGAGGAAACCAAAAATGAAATAATGTGGTCATCCAACCCTGAATAACATTGGAAATTTTGAAACGTATGAGGAAAGAGGTTCGGGAAATATTTGGGCCCCTCTGGTGAAACAATACTTCCCATTTATTGGCAGATAGAATTATTTTGTCAAATATCTTATTGTTATAATCAATTCAATCTATTGTTCCTTTTTCCAACTCTTTTCGTCCCCTGCCGAATGTTTTGAGGGGTGTGCTATCTAGTGAAATGAAAGAACTCGTCTCTCATCATAACTAGATTAAAGCAAGGTTACACCGTTTGAAACACTTTTGCCATCGATAGGAAAATTAGAATCGAAGTTGTCTGAATCATCTCCAAGAATAGCGGTTAATCTCCACCTCCAACCATATGGTTTCGATTGAACCTCGTCGCTTTTCGATATAGCTGAAAGCGTAAAATTACAAGTGCACATCAACACATTCCTATGGCGTGCAAATAGACCTCTGGCTTCGTCACTTCTGAAACGTAAATAGTAAATAAGCGTTAGTTCATTAGCAACTAACTGGCCGGATCCGAGTTTGTCTAAGCCAATCCTATATACAGCATAATAGCATCGGAATGGAAAGTTATTATCGTCGCCATACGAGTGCGACAGGTGTTTGGGGCACATAAAACGAAGCTATTGCGGATGGTGCCATAGGGACACTTTGCCCGTATATTTCTATTCTTCTCGATGGTGCCCAGCCGCATGCTGGGTCTTCTTTGTGTGGGTTCCTCGTTCGATCTTCACGTGGAAATTGCGAGGAGTATGAGTATGACGATTTAACGTCCCGTGGCTTTTTCAAGAAACATCGGGGGGCTAGAAACTTTCGTTAGTTGAAGATTTAGTCTTCTTCGAACGTCGTAGTTACTTGGACACATCATTTCTACTTGCTCATAGGGCGTGTGAAGGTTTACTGTTCCTCAGTTACGCCACTGAATCACATTGTTTTCTGTGAGCGACGCGCGCAGTTTTACTGTCATAGACCTTCTAGAACGTTAGTTGGCAAAGCCAAATTAATTCAGAATAGTCGATTCGACAACTTTTCAACGTTCCTACTGGAGCAAAATTGAAGACTCTAATTTCTTCTCTTCCCGCCTCAAGATGGCTAAATGTGAACTGAGTGAGCTTCTGAATAAGAAGTATCGATAGATTTGAAAGATTGTTATCTGAAGCTGATTTATTACTAATGCCATCGATTTAATGCCGAACGGAAATTGGATGATTCAGTTGATGTAGGTGGTATTAAGTGCAATGATCTTTTTATCTCATATTTAATTGCAGTGTGGTCAACCATGTGATCGCATTGATTTGCAATAGGAAGTTGAGATTTCACAAGATACTTGGTTTGAACTTGAGCCAATTCATGGATGCAGATTCATTTCAGTGTTGGATAAATAGCGAGGATTCTTCATCAGCTGGTTTGATGTGAGCAGATTATCAAAGAGGCCTTTAATTTCGTCTCCTTGAAAAATTATACTTTGTATACGTCAAAATAGTCTTTTATATCATTAATATTACGAGTTGATAGTAAAGATATGTTGAGAAAAATGAGTAAACAACAACATTTAATGGTAGGTCCTCTTTTGAAGAACATGGATATTGTTTTTGAATTTATTTTAGAAACTATATGAAATAAGAAGAAATGAAATTATTTAATCAGAAAGATAGGAGTTTCAAACGATCTGAACATAATTTGTAAAAGTGAAATAGGGGCACATTTCTTTTCAAATTATCGATAAGATGATACCTCCATTCATTTAATACGATCAAACTAGAGAAGATATAAAAGAAATCTTAGTTTTTCCATTTTTTAGGGGATAGTGAATTATGGAATATTGAGACGCCCTTCTAGTAATCGAACACTTATTTATCACCCCATCAGAGCAGCAAATATAATTTACAGATGTTATACATAATACAGGGTGTTTTCAAAGGTGACCAATAATAAAACTCATCAGAATGAGTCGATATACCAAAAATCGTTTGTATAAAATATGGCGAAAGTTACCAGCGCATCTGAAAAATTTCTTGCCCGGATATGAGTTAAGTAGGTACGTTTTGATACTTAAATGTATAGATATTATCAGCTATCTGAGGTCAGTTTACGGGGAATCACCTACGAAGCGTATAATGCCTAAGTTTTCAGATCTCAAACTCTGTGATTTCTTCCTTTGGGGCCATTCTTTTACTTCGAAAATCTAATAATAGTTCATGCTTGAAATATTGAGAATAGGAATAACGAACATAATACTGACTATGCATATCTCCCCTTTTTCTGTCAGTTTTCCTCTATATTTTGAGAACTATTTCGACGAATGCAACGATTCGAATAGAAATATATTCAAAATTGAATAATCGATCACATAAGAGATGAAAAAATGCAAAAAAAATTTTCGAGAAATTTATTTTTACTCCCTGTATAACTGAAAGTGTTCAGGCTTCAAGAATATTTCACCTTAGTTGATAACGTCGAACAATATCATAATCCAAATTATTAGATTTCAAATAGGTCCGGTTCTCAAAAACGTCTAGTAGGCACTCGAGCTTGGGACACCCTGTATAATATGTTGAATGGAATGCAAGCAAATATATCAAGCCGTATGTTTCGAGATGAAATTTGTTTTATAAAACAGATAATATTTCTGGAAAAGTTTATTATATTTCTCTAGGACGAAAAACTTGTGAAGAAATTACTATAAAGGAAAATATTCGAAATAATGAATGAATAAAGATTCGAACAATTTAGGAGTGTTTCATTCTGAACAAAATCATTTTCTTCAAATAATCTGGTCCATTTGTGGGTTTTATGTGATGAGTACTCAAAATTTATTCATTCTCCATAATTTCTAGGTACATTTCTATACCTCAACTAATTGGTTGGGAGAAGTATTATTCGTTCAATACCTAGATAACTGAAAAAGAATGGAAGTAATTTAGTGATGGCCAAGGGGGAAAATTGCTCCCAGTGCCCCCTATTTATACGGAAATTATTTTCATTCAAAAATAATGTCAGTAAGAATCAACGAAATCCACTGACCGCTCACGAATATAAATCGCACAGTTAATGCCCACCTGTAGAATGATTTAGCTACGTAGGTACTTTCCTCGATTGATCAGTACCGCAGTTAACGCTTCCATGAACAGCCGAAATCGTAAACTTCAAGACTTCCTCTCCCCAATAAATCAAGCGAAAGTAACGATATTCGAATGTAACTCTTCCTCCCATGAGCGATTACGAACGGAGTCGGTTCGTCGAAACGGCCTAACCTACGATTGAAATCCATTAAAAGTTAGTCCATCAAGATTACAACTGCATCTTATTGTAGCCCCGGCCTCGGTGAAGACAATTCGATTAAGGAAATATTTCACCAAATGGCGATTTAATGACTGGCGATTCTTCTGCTCCGCCGGGATGCTGGTTGTAGATCGACAGGAGATTATGGGGAGATTCGGTTGAGAATAAAGAGAAGGAGTGGATAGAATTGTGGAGATTGGCGTTTTTTATGGGCAAATTAGGTACAGAGGACATGTGGTTTCAACAAGATGTAGCTACGTGTCATACAAACAGGGAAACTTTGGAATTACGAGATACAAAGTTTCCAGACCTTGTTATTTCTAGATTAGGTGACGTAAATTGGCTTTCCAGATTCTGTGATTTGACACCGTTAGACTTCTTTCTCTGGGGCTACGTGAAAGCACAGGTCCACAAGGATAATTCTCGAAACGTTGAAGCATTGAAAACGGAAATTATCCGAATAATTGGCGAGATAAAGCAGCAACTATGCCAGAATGTGATTGAAAAATTGATATAAGAACCAGGTTCTGTAGAAGAAGCAAGAAATGGTCATATGGGAGATTTTATTCTGGGAGTATGAATGGCAAACATTGTATTTCGAGAATTAATAAAATCTTTTTCAGTTTCAAGTTAATCTCTTTGTTTTTGAGCGCTCGTACTACTTACACGAGGGCTATATCATTTCGTCACGATGTCTGTATTTTTCGAATTTTGAGTCGAAAATGGTCTCAATCGACTATGTTCGACTCACTGATGACGAATCCGTCGGAAAATTCGAGTCTGTCCGTCCGGCCGGCCGTAAGCACGATAACTCTCGAACAAAACAACCTAGAGACTTGAAATTTTCAGTGTGGGTTCAGTTCCCGAATGGCTCGGTTAAGTTCGTTAATGGGCGAAATTCCACCAGGGGTTCCGTAAATATGGCCGTTCAAAGTTTTGTTTTCCTGATTACTTGAAAACTACAGATTTGATCGAGATGAAATTTTGCACTCAAATGGAAAATGAGGGGTTCAAGCTACATGTGAAATTTTGTCCAGATCGCATGACCAGAACCATAGAAACCATAGAAAATTGTAACTTTTGAACGGAAACGCCTAGGGACTTGAAATTTTCAGGATAGGTGTGGATCTCGAATGTCGTGATCACGTTCATCTATGAGCAACATTATCCAAGGGGTTCCGTAAATACGGTCGTTTGAAATTTTGTTTTCTCGATAAATTCGAAACTGCGGATTCGATCGAGATGAAATTTTGTATTTTAATCGAGAATGATATATTGAAGCAATATTTTGTCCAGATCGCATGACCAGAACCATAGAAACCATAGAAAATTCTAACTTTTGAACGGAAAGGCCTAGGAACTTGAAATTTTCAGGGTGGGTTTGGATCGCAAATTTCACGGTCACGTTCATCAATGAGCAAAATTAGACTAGGGGTTCCGTAAATATGGCCGTTCAAAATATTTTTTTCCTGATAGTTTCGAAACTACCGATCGGATTGGAATGAAATTATGCACCTAGCTCAGGAATAATGTATTCAAACTACGTGCAAACATTTGTCCAGATCGCATCACCAAGACCATAGATACCGTGGAAAATTCTAGCGAATTATCGGAAAAAAATTGATCAGCTGAAGCACCGAAATGAAGTCTGGAGTTTCGCCTAAGTTTCAGAATTTTTTTGACAGCAGTCAAAAATTCCTTCAATTGATTTCTAAAACTGGAAAATGCGAATCTACCTACAAGGTGCATGTACGAGCGCTCGAAAGCTCCTGCCTTCACGGCAGTGCTTTTCGTAATTTTTTTAATTATTTACTTTAACTCAATTTGAAAGACCCTATAGATTAGTGGATTTTTCAATAAACAGAGTATGATATTATATATGATATTATTTTTGGAGTATGAATGGCAAACATTGTATTTCGAGAATTGATAGAAATTTTTTCAGTTTCAATTTAAACTCTTTGTCTTTTAATTATTTACTTTTTGAAACTCAATTTGAAAGACCTTATAGATTAGTGGATTTTTCAATAAACATATTATGATATTACATATAAATAATATTATTTTTGGAGTATGAATGGCAAACATTGTATTTCGAGAATTGATAGAAACTTTTTCAGTTTCAATTTAAACTCTTTGTTTTTTAATTATTCACTTTAACTCGATTTGAAAGACCCTATAGATCAGTGGATTTTTTAATAAACATAGTATGATATTACTTATATATGATATAATTTCTGGAGTATGAATGGCAAACATTGTATTTCGAGAATTGATAAGAACTTTTTCAGTTTCAATTTAAACTCTTTGTCTTTTAATTATTTACTTTTTAAAACTCAATTTGAAAGACCCTATAGATTAGTGGATTTTTTAATAAACAACATTTCAGTTATTTACAGTTCGAAATGAGGGTAAGAGTTGATTTTCAAGATCAGCAACACAATACGTTTTTATCGGTTTCCATAATTTTACGTGAAATTGCTGAAAATCTGAAATTTCAAATTTAGGATGGAAATATCGTAAAATATGCCGATTTAGAGGTAAACACCGGACGAATAAGTCTCATTTTGATAATATCAGAGCATTTCCCTGTGTTTTCGATAATTTTGATCTCTCTGGAATCAAAGCAAAATATTCCGACTTCACATCGGATTGAAAACAAATGTTGTTCCTCAGTTAATTGGAGTATATCAAGAATAAATTCGGTGTAATGTAGTAGAAATGTGGGTTTTTCGTTTTCTTCCAATTTTATCAGACATCAGGGTTAATTTGCAAGCATAAATTTAATTAATTAACTCCTTAGATACGTTATATTCGAAACTTTCCTATATTACCGCTGAATGAATACAGCATCATCATTCAAAATCTCTAGGGAATAGCGCTATAATGCGATTCGAGTTTTTTCTTTTGAATAATTCAATCTCAGATGAATTCGTATCTCGATATCGTCTATCAATCAAGATTTATAAGCTACAACATTTTTTGTCGGTTTTCTCTCGGTTCTGCTAGCACCGTGATATATCGTAACAAATATGTCTTGTTATTTAAATCTAAACGTGTATTTTGTTAGTGAGAAAGAGTGGATTTCAATTCCGAAATGTTGAGAGTAAGGGTCACTCAATAAATTTCCAGAGTAGATATATATACTTATAGGAAGATAGTAGGAAAGTTTTGTTTTGTTTGTTTGTCTTTTTGTTATGATAAGAAATCTTTATACTCTATTTGATGTTTATGTCGTTCGTGTTAACGTTGTTGTTGAAATCTTCATTCATTTTGATTCTAGGATTATTTTCGCATTTCTCGAAAAAACATTGTATAATCTCAAAGGACCAACAACCGAAAAGTGATATTCTAGCTATAAATCCCCAAAAGGTTAACTTTTTTGGCATCTGTTGTCGAAACTTTGTGAGCAACGAATATGAGGCATAGAGGTGTCATTTAAATCCCCTCTTCAAGATCGAATAACCGATATGGCTTCATCAACGACGTGTTTTTCGAGTCAATTTCAAACGTTTACCATTCAGAAGATCCAAAACAGACAAGTGACATCTAGATTAATCTCCGTCAACAACCATAATCCTTCGAGACACTCATTTAAATACTTCTTAACAACCACACGTGACACTCTACTCCTGAACAAAGCTCATCACCACAACAAACATCCCAGATAAGGATCACCCCGCAAACATCTCCCGACCCGCGTTTTTTCAGCGATCTCGCACACTGATCCTCTAATCCCTCATGTCATCCCGGATCATCGAATCGCAAGAAACACGAGTCTCGGTGGTCCGTAAATCACGATCGCGCAATCCGTGGACTACTTGGGACAAATGACGATCGAACAGGTAACAAATGCCGGCGAAGACTGCCTTCTTAGATCCGCTGACAGGACGCGGTCGTGAGCGCTCGGCGAGAGTCGTTGCCACCTTGATCCGGCGTTTGAGTCTCCCGGCCGCCATGTTATCTTTCGCGCGGGGATTCGAGGATCTGGGAGCTCCATCGATGGGAAGCGACGGGGATGGTGGTGGTTTGCGGAAGTCGTTCTTGGAGGTTTGGGAATCGTGATTTCATTAACCCATTTCTCGGTATAATTTGTGGAGACTCCAACGTCCGATCAAGCAACAAACCTTCCTAGATATTTAACATATCTTTCCATATTGGAAGCTTACATTCTTGGATGTAATCTAATTATTATCGTCAATTAAATCAATTCTTTGAATTCATTGATTCAATTCATCCGTCTATTGACGAATTAAAGTCAGTGAACGCTATCAACTTCTTAGATTTGAAAATAAATAGAGTTAATAATGAACACAAGTTTAGTATTTTTCACAAACCATCACATACGGACACAGCAATACACAAAAATTCATGTCACCCGTTTCCATAAAAAATAGCCGCGTACAATAGCATGATCCATAGATTAGTTAGTGTCCCTTTGTGAAAGAAGAATTTTAATGTAGAATTGAATTTTATCAAACAAATGGCTTTGAATAACGAAAACGTTACTGAATTAATAGACACCCTGTTATCGAAAATAAATTTTAAGAAGGAAGTATACCCCATTTCAGTTGCATATAAGACCACGAACAATTTGGGCAGATATATTAAAAATAATAAAGATAAAACGGATAAATTCAATATATAAATTAACTTGCTCATGTTTTTACATAGGACAAATAAGTAGGAATTTAAAAACAAGAGAACTAGACAACATAGAAATTGTTTTATTAAAGGTAGAGGACATTTGGCATATGCGGATTATTCGAAAATTAATAATGAATTTCGATGTTTTAGCACAACAACTTTTGAATCAGAGGAGATAGACAATCTGATACCCCTTTCTCGTTCTCTTTTTCTGAAAAACTAACAAAAGTAGTTTTCATTATTGGCCACCCTCTTCTGTTTTATAAGCGAAGATTGAAAAAATGGCGATATCGAAAAAAATTTATATCTCCGCTAATAATGATGATAGAGCTCTGAAATTAAAACATTATACAGGCACTTTTTTTTACGTAAAATCCAGTGGCGTCCTCGCCTTTCCACAGAATTTTTAATTATGAAGCTATGACCCAAAGTTATGTTTTTATGAATGGGAACACTAGATTTCTGTGCCATTTTCTGAAAGCTTAAGTTTAACTGATTTCGAAAATATATAAAACATCGTATGTTTTGTATCAATATAAATAATAAAAAATTACGAGAAGCACTGCCGTGAAGGCAGGAGCTTTTGAGCGCTCGTACATCCACCTTGTAGGTAGATTCGCATTTCCCAGTTTTAGAAATCAATTGAAGGAATTTTTGACTGCTGTAAAAAAAATTCTGAAACTTAGGCGAAACTCCAGACTTCATTTCTTCAGCTGACCAATTTTTTTCGATAATTCGCTAGGATTTTCTACGGTATCTATGGTCTTGGTGATGCGATCTGGACAAAATTTTGCACGTAGTTTGAATACACTATTCCTCAGCTAGGTGCGAAATTTCATTCAAATCCGATCAGTAGTTTCGAAACTATAAGGAAAAAAATATTTTGAACGGCCATATTTACGGAACCCCTAGTCTAATATTGCTCATTGATGAACGAGACCGCGATATTCGCGATCCAAACCCACCCTTCAAAAGTTACAATTTTCTATGGTTCCTATGGTTCTGGTCATGTGATCTGGAGAAATGTAGCTTGAATATATTATTCTCCATTAGTATACAAAATTTCGTAACGATCGAATCTGTAGTTTTGAAATTATCAAAAAAACTAAATTTCGAACGACCATATTTACGGAACCCCTAGTATAATTTTGCTCATAGATGAACGTCATCACGAAATTCCAGAACTTCACCTATCCTGAAAATTTCAAGTCCCTAGGCGTTTACGTTCAAAAGTTACAATTTTCTATGGTTGCTATGGTTCTGGTCATGCGATCTGGACAAAATTTCCCATGTAGCTTGAAAACCTCATTCTTCATTTGAGTTCAAAGTTTCATCTCGATCGAATCTGTAGTTTCGAAGTAATCAGGGGAACAAAACTTTGAACGGCCATATTTACGGAACCCCTGGTGATATTTGGCCCATTAACGAACTTAACCGAGGCATTCGGGAACTGAACCTACACTGAAAATTTCAAGTCTCTAGGTTGTTCCGTTCGAGAGTTATCGTGCTTACGGACGGACGGACAGACAGACTCGAATTTTCCGACGGATTCGTCATCAGTGAGTCGAACATAGTCGATTGAGACCATTTTCGGCTCAAAATTCGAAAAATACAGACATCGTGACGAAATGATATAGCCCTCGTGTAAGTATTACGAGCGCTCAAAAATGCTCAAAAACATTTTTTCATCTAAGGGTCTAAATATTTCTATGGTTTCAACTGTTGATGAGCACAGAAAAATTTAGCTTCGTATAATTATCACAGTCCTCTTCTATTAGTCTTTTCATTCATTTCTACTCAATTTCTCCAAGATCACAGTCGATCGTGTGGATCTTTCCGTTATTTTCGAATCAATTTTGAGATAAAGAAAATTATTGAATATATCTACATAGAAATTAGTGAAAAGTATAAAAACAATGAGATTGACGGAAGGAGACTGCTCTTGTTATAGGAAGCTATATTTTTTTGTGCACATCAACAGTTGAAACCATAGAAATATTGAGACTCTTAGATGAAAAAAGGTTTTTGAGCATTTTCTAATATTTATATTGATACAAACCATACGATGTTGTACATTTTTGAAATCAGCAAAAATTAAGCTTTCAAAAAATGGCATAAAAATCTAGTGTTCCCATTTATAAAAACATAACTTTGGGTCATAGCTGCCCACAAAATTGAACCTTTTGCAGAGCCTTGAGATAAATGAACGAGAACTGCTGTTTTCTCATTAAACGAACAATTCAACATTATTGAATCTTTTTTTGAAGTAAAAATTTTTGTCCATCTTCTGATTTATGAAGAAAAAAAGCTAACGTCAACAGATCTTCTCACTTGATGGCCTAAGATAAGCATAATTTCATCCTTGAAAGTCGTCATTAAGATATCATTAAATATTCATCGCACACAACACAACACGTGTCGTGGAATTTAACCCAATGTAGTGGAAATCATATTTCAGTTTATCTATTCACACTTAATTTCCGAAATAATCGAAGATTTCAACGTTCTATTAAGCGAGTAACCCCCATCAGTTATTGATATGAGTCCTATAAAATATGGAAATAAAAACCTCCGAGCCAACATTCGATGAGAAAAAAAAATCAAGTGACACTTTCCATCAATATTTCGATAAATTGAAAAAAAATCTTGAAGGCGTTTTAGAGAATGTTGATTGTTACGACTAAAACACTTAAAGTTTATTTAGTAAAACTTTCAGTGCTGTTTTTAGTGCCAAAAAGTTCCACATAAAATGAATATTATATATGGAGACTCCAACGTCGGAACAAGCGAGAAACTACGTCGTTCTCACCTTAAATGGACTCTAAATGTAAGTATTATGTACCGTGAAAACAATCATACCCTAATTGCCTGCTAGAAGTGGCATTTCACATTATCCCGGCAATCAAAATTCGAATACTTGGTTCCAAGAAACCAAACATCACGTACCTACATAAAACTAAACATACGGATATTTTGAACCTTCCATGTAGAAAGATGCTAGTTATAAATAATTACGGTGATTATAATAGATATAGCTGAATACTTTCGGCTAATTAGGTATAATAATTTTTCCAGATAAAAAACAGTGAGTGTCTGCCTCCGTGCAAGTATGGAAGTGATTTTCAATGAAGAAACCAGTGGCGTATACAATTTTTCACATCGATTCCAGATTTCCAGTTGATCCTTGAAAATACTTTATTTTCAAGTCGAAATTAATCAAAATTAAGTTGCTTAATTCATGCATATGTTTAGATTGCCTCTGATATGCCCACACTTCTACATCTTAATTAGACGTTCCGAAAGTACTCCTTCAGAATTTGCATTAGATTATGTCAGTGGCGAGATGCTGTGAGTGGATTCAATTCTCCCATATATCAAATAATATTCAAAAGTGACCGCCCAAGTCAGCTTTTATAATAATGAGAGAGTACAGCGGTTTGAACTGGAAGGAATTTAATTGCCTATTGGAGCTATGAGATGGTAAAAATGCTTTGTACTTTTGTACATAAATTGATTGAGGACGAGCTGGATAAAACAACTAGGTACATGAATTATGCACTTATTTTTGAGCGCTCGTACAACTTACACGAGGGCTATATCATTTCGTCACGATGTCTGTATTTTTCGAATTTTGAGCCGAAAATGGTCTCAATCGACTATGTTCGACTCACTGATGACGAATCCGTCGGAAAATTCGAGTCTGTCCGGCCGGCCGTAAGCACGATAACTCTCGAACGGAACAACCTAGAGACTTGAAATTTTCAGTGTGAGTTCAGTTCCCGAATGGCTCGGTTAAGTTCGTTAATGGGCCAAATTCCACCAGGGGTTCCGTAAATATGGCCGTTCAAAGTTTTGTTTCCCTGATTACTTGAGAACTACAGATTTGATCGAGATGAAATTTTGCACTCGAATGAAAAATGAGGTGTTCAAGCTACATGTGGAATTTTGTCCAGATCGCATGACCAGAACCATAGAAACCATAGAAAATTGTAACTTTTGAACGGAAACGCCTAGGGACTTGAAATTTTCAGCATAGGTGTGGATCTTGAATGTCGTGATCACGTTCATCTATGAGCAACATTATACAAGGGGTTCCGTAAATACGGTCGTTTGAAATTTTGTTTTTTCGATAAATTCGAAACTACGGATTCGATCGAGATGAAATTTTGTATTTTAATCGAGAATGATATATTGAAGCAATATTTTGTCCAGATCGCATGACCAGAACCATAGAAACCATAGAAAATTGTAACTTTTGAACGGAAAGGCCTAGGAACTTGAAATGTTCAGGGTGGGTTTGGATCGCAAATTTCACGGTCACGTTCATCAATGAGCAAAATTAGACTAGGGGTTCCGTTAATATGGCGAGATATTTTTTTCCTGATAGTTTCGAAACTACTGATCGGATTGGAATGAAATTATGCACCTAGCTCAGGAATAATGTATTCAAACTACGTGCGAAATTTTGTCCAGATCGCATCACTAAGACCATAGATACCGTGGAAAATTCTAGCGAATTATCGGAAAAAAATTGATCAGCTGAAGCACCGACATGAAGTCTGGAGTTTTGCCTAAGTTTCAGAATTTTTTTGACAGCAGTCAAACATTCCTTCAATTGATTTCTAAAACTGGAAAATGCGAATCTACCTACAAGGTGCATGTACGAGCGCTCAAAAGCTCCTGCCTTCACGGCAGTGCTTTTCGAAATTTTTTTGTTATACACTTTTATTCTGAGTTATGTTGTCGTTATATATTCCTTTTTCAGGTTGAATAAAAGATTCATATATGCTCTCTCTGATTTATTTACAAATTAAACTTTGATAGAATAAATTATATGATTTTCACTACATTGGGTTAAATTCCACCATATGTGTTCAGCTGTCACAGCAGCATCTTCAGGTGGTTTAGATAAAACTGAATCAATTATTTGAAAACTACAGGTACCTAGACTTTTTTTTTCAATTCAGAAGAAAGACAATACTTTATACTTCAAAAAAGACTTGATAATGGCGAATGGTTGAAGTATACTTCATAGTTAAATAAGAAACCTGATTCTTGTTTATTTATCTCAAGGCTCTATAATAGTTTCATTATTTTACTTTAATTTTCCGTGTGCAAAATTTCGAATTCTTCTTTAAAAAGCATGATCATTAATTTTTAAATAATTCGCGTATGTCGAATGTCCTCTTCATTCAATAAAACTATTTCTACGTTCTATTAAAAAAAAAAAAATTACCCTTGTTTAGAAATTCCCACCTGTTTGTCATATGTAAAACCAATACGCTACATTTATCCGTTTCATTTTTATTGTTTTTAATGTATCTGCCTTAATTTTTCTTGGTCTTATATGCAACTGGAATATCCTCTGCTTTTTGAAAATGAGAAATTTCATTCCAATTCTAATTTATGAACAAGTAGTTTAAATTTTTTTCTTGTTTTCGTTCCTCTCATTTTCGTAGGTTTGTGAAGATTATAGTGAACGAAGATAATTATTTATTTATTTATTCCAATTGGTTTCTTACCAGAATATCTTGTTGACTGTACACTTCGAAAATTTCTTCTTCGATTACAGTTGGTTCCTTGTTATTTTACCAAGATATAGTGTTAACTGATCTTACTAAAACCAATTTGTGTGGAAGGTGAACTATTTCTCCCATTATCAATACAACAGGGCGTTGTCAAGTTCAAAATACTGACCAATAATATAATGTTATTGGTCTGGAAGTTTTGGGAAACTGAGGGGTTCTCCCAAATTATATTGGCATCTTTATATTCCCAGAACCTTATCAGATATTATCTGGATATCTCTTAATGATGGTCCTTCAATTAAACAGTTCTTCACCGACAAATTCTGTCATCTCTTCATCTTTTTTTTTATTTCGACCTTTTACATATATATGTTCATCTTATTAGCAACAGTTAGACAATTTTTTTCTTGTACTGATCTCATACTTCAAAACCTCCTTCGATTAATTAAATTTCCATTACACCCAGTTTTGTTAGAAAATAAATAGTCTTTTTTTCCTCTTTCATTCCGTTATTTTTGCACGGTTCAATGCGCATTCCACTGCAAGAAAGCTCACCGGCGATCGAGCCATATCACATGGTCATTTGCCCACCTAGCTTCTCCTTCATGTCTGACGTTCGACATCGTCTTGTGTTGAAATCGAAAGAACGAAATTGACGTTGAAGGAATTGATGGATACGCGAATCCGATACATTCACTGAGCTGAAACTTACATTCGTTTGGAATTTCATGAGTGTACCGGAGTGTTCAACAACGTTGGAGATCGACCGATGATGGCATGGAGTTGTTAGAGGAAGTGTTGCGGTTATAGGTCTGAATCACGTGGAGGTATTTATGAATTTGGATAGAGTGGAGTCCAGAAAGACAAGATCGGCATTGAAAGCGTAACCTAAATCAGTAGCGTATCTTTGGCACGTTACAAATGAATGAAATCAGGAAGTTCTCACGAATATCGAGCTCATGTAAATTAATATTATTATTCCGATCTCGGCATTGTTCTCTGCCAGAGCCAAGAAATGAATCCGATCCGCGAAATTTCCACCGAACATTATTCAATCAGATATTCATCGGGGGGAAAATCTCAACAAGACCCCTATGCCATCTCCCATTGTTTATTGTTATTTAAATCCGAGCATTCATTTATGCACGGACAATGCGTGGCGTCCGAAGGCTCCGGGTATAATCAGGAACGTGGCGTCGTTCTGGGTCGGGTTCGATATTAAATTTCCATCGGATTTCACATGATTTACGCCGTTTTTCCCGCGATTCATGATCGCGTAACTGTTGGTTGAATTATTTTATAATGTTGGTAATTTGCGAAATGGGGCCCAGAATCGACGATGAAGTTGATTAGGTGACCTAGGAATTTCAATAAGGTCTGATTGGCCATTTGGATCGATTGTTGGTTTCTGGGCCACTTTTCTAGAGCACGATCTTATGGCTCTACCAAGGAGAGGTTCTTGAAATTAAAGTGAAATGTGAAGCTGTCTTCAAATTTCAAAACAAATTTTTAGAGCCTGTACATTCCTACTTCGAGGAACTTTTCATGAAGCTGAACTTCTCATAAAACTCAGCACATTCCTAAACATACCAAGAATGACCGTCGAACCACCGGAAACAGTGCGAGGGAGTGCAATTATTGCGCGTTTCCCATGAAACTCCCGTGAAACTCGTGCCTAAAGTGCAAGTGCGAGAGTTCCCCCGAATAGAAACCTTTTTCAGAAAGACATTTTTTCGATCGTTTATCTCATAGGTTGTGATTATTATTTCGGGAAGAAATGAAGTTTCTTTTCAAAATCAAAGAATTTCTGAACGAAAAAACATAATTATATAATATTTTTCTAGACAGCCAATTGAAAGAAATGTGTAGTATAAACAATTGTGGTGTTTCCAAACGTCTGTCGAGAATATCACAAAATTTTTTGTGTATACCTCAAGACACAGCCAGTGGCAACCTAAATCAATTACCCTAATGGATTTCCATAAAATTTATGGAACATTAATAAGGTAGATGAGAAAATTTTTTATTAATTTTACGACCACATTAGATGTTCCATTTCTCATAACGTTCAAAAATGTCTACAACGATTAAATATACGTAATTTTTCATGATTACATATTCCGTTCCTAATTAATTTTTATAACCTTCAAGTTCCTGCGACATTCTGTCCATTCTTCATTCTCCGAAGGAATTTAATCCACACATATTTTGTTATTTTTTATGCTGCAAGGTATGCTCACAATGTCGGTTTCGAATTCTTCACCATTCCTTAATGTCTTGATTATATGGGAATAATAGGAAAAAAAGGGAATGCAACCAGAGCGAGTCGATCATAATTTACTATTTGTTTATTATTTGCTCAACTTATGTTCATAATTCATTGTTGGCATTTGAGATTGGTCGGAAGTATTTATAATTGAAGGTTTTCTCAGAAATATCCTGGAGCTCAGGTATGTTTATATTTTTCATGTAATAAATGTACTTAATAATGTGATAGGCATTATTGTAAAATTGAGAACGAACAGAAATATATATATACCTGAATTCCTGAATTGAAGGTACAAACGAAGAGGAGAGATTCCTTGATTTTAAGAAAAAAAGTCCCATAAACATGGATTCGCAAACGTTTCGTTCTCGAGATTCAGGGTGTGTTAAAGTTTTTTTCTCATAGTATCTACACTTGACAAGATATTCAACTGAAATTTGGCTTAGATATTACAATTGAGAGTTCACAACATGTGATATGCCAATTTCGATAACAAATCTACAGGGTGAATTTTTATGACAATTTGGATTTTTTTTTGAGGATTTCGAGAAAATCGTTCAAAATTTTTCTCGAAATCTGTTGCATATTCGACGAAACTACAAAAGACCATAAAGTTTAGTCTAACAACAAAGCTGCTTTCTACCTTTCTTCAAATTGATAGTGGCTCACCAAAAAAAAGTTCTGAAGGAAAACAGGGGACAATGTTTCAGAAAAAATATCACCCTGTAGATTTGCTATCGAAATTGGCATGTCACATGATGTGTACTCTCAATTTTAATATCTATGCCGGATTTCAGTTCAATATCTTGTGAAATGTAGATAATATGAGAGAAAAACTTCAAAAAAATTCGAACTTCAATCTCGAAAACGAAAAGTTTGCGATCCCATGTTTAGGGGACTTTTTGTCTTAAAATTACCCCAGGAATCTCCCCTCTTTGTTTGTACCTCCAATTCAGGAACATCCTGTATATTCGAAAATATTAGAATTGGAAAATAAGTGAGACCAAGCCTATCGTGAACTAAAAAGACAAAACATTGTTTGCAGTGCAGTAATTTCTTCAGTAGAAATTTGATTTATTTCTTTCCATAATTCAGAAGAGAGACCAACATTTTTTACTTCAAGTACTGAAAATCATATTAGTTATTCTATTGTAACTTCGGTTTTTATGTGTTGGAAAAAAATTATAAACAAAGGAAAAACGAACGACCGGAAAAATGATCAGAAAAAAAAATTTTTCCTATTCTAAAAATAATAATCGAATTTAATTGAAACGATGGACATGTTCAAGTATGTCTTAAATCTGTCATTGTCGTTTAAACGATTCTGTAGCGTCGATCGAAGATCGAAGATCACCCAGCAGGTTTTCGAATATCCATATTTTATTAGCTGGAAATCTTTTAATAACCTACCCATTACGCATTAGTTTTTAATTGGTATGGAACCGACACTAATTATACTCGCTATATAAATTATGTTCATTTGGACGATAATTTTTCTCATCCAATAATACGAATACAAATAAGTTGAGGATTTCCTCAACTAATTTGTCGTTTTATGATCCGGACAAAAACGTGAAAATAACACGGTTTTACCTCCCGGTCTGATCCTCCAGGAAATTAGTCATTAATGAAGAGTAACACAGAAACGAATTAATTATGCACGATTCTTCTTATGCTCCCAGGTTTTTACTCATAATATAAAATATAACCATTGAAAGCAAGTCGGTTCGACTTTGTAGATCATAAAAAGCATGTGTTTACTGATACCTTCACCAAGTCGTCGAGGACATTTTTTCTTCAGAGCTATACATACAATCTTTTTCCATGCGGTAGTTCACATACATTTGAATTCCTCATTGTGTTCTTTGCGAATATGAATTGAATAACCGGGGAATGATTAGATACCATTGAGATAGGCTGTATTTACGAGAAACAATGAATTTTTATCTTGAATATGTATTATTATATCTGTAGGTGCACAGGGTTGAATTGAATTTTGTTCAGTGAAATAATGTTCTGATTACTTGAGTTATGTTATTGAGTTTACTGAATATAAATGTTTGTAAGAACTAGTGGGCGCGTAGATCATTCAAGCAAGTATATTCGTGAAAAACCTAAATTTTCGGGGCATATTCCTGAACGATCATTTCCATAAAAAAATTCAATAATCTCGCATGCTCGAAGAGTTATAGTCGCTCCGCTAATCTAATTCATATGGCTTACATACAGACGACTTAACTTTATATTATGTATAGTGCAGATACCAACACTCCTCGTTCATTCCTAAACGTCTAGGCCATCACTCTAGTTTCTCTCAAGATAGCCATCGGGTTTTTCACATCTTTCTCGTGATTTGTACCCGACCAATAAGCCCGAGTTTTTCCCGGTCTCGGAATGAATTTCCCGGGGCATAAAAATCACTGAACTGGATCATATCTTCTTCGATTGATGTATTACGCCGCTCCTATCATAGAATTTCAACGTAATCGATAATCACAGAGCGTCAGGTCCGAAGACAATTTATAGTCCTCGACGCGGAATGACCGTCATGTTTTATGCGGACGGCAATATAAATCAGTTATGAATTTCTTGGTCGGACGGAAAAAAAAACCGAATTGCCAGCCCAGATATCATGCGTAGCAATTCGAAATAAGTAGTTCAATCGACTATTATGTTCCTGGTCGGTTTTACCTGGGAAAACATCGAGGAATTCTAAACGGACGGATCGAAAAAAATTGGATCAGACGTGATCGAATGCATAAGGATGTTTGTTTCGAGATTAATTCGGTTCTATGAGTTCCTGATTACTGATTGGAATTGACAGTTTGATGATTTCTCCGCGATGAAAATGACACATGGCAATCGATTCAGTGACATTTCTTTTTTCTGAGGCCTTGCGCTAGGCGCACTCTCTTGATGTACACTACGGAGTTCCTCTAGGTTATTTATCAAAAATTGTTTCGTATGAAAATAACTGCTTCAAACAGTGGTCACCATTAGATTAGGGAGAAGATTTGTATGACCTTTTTTGTTCTCCAAAATTGAAATAGTGAAGATGAGGCTGAACGGTCGAATATAAAAATGTATTTCCTTCAGACAATTTTAATAATTCATATTCCGCCTCTTACAGAACAATTACGTGATTTCTAACGAGAATATTCCATATTTTTCAAAAATTATTCCTAAGCAATAACATTATAAAAATTGACTAATTTTGAAGGAGGAAGGTCACCAATTCATAGAAAGAATACTCCAACCTCTAGAACGACGAGGAAAGTGTTAACTGATCTCACTAAACAAATTTGTGTTGAAGTTAATCTATTTTTCCTGCTATCAATACAAAAGGACGGTGTCAAAGTTCAGAAAACTGACTATTAACGAAATGTTATTGGTCTCCAATATTTGGGAAAACTGAGGGGTTCTCCCAAATTATATTGGCATCTTTATATTTCCAGAATCTTATCAGATGTTATCTGGATATTTCTAAATAATGGTCATACAATTGAACATTTCTTCACCGACAAATTTCGTACTTGATAACCCTCTTAATTGCCCACGTTAGGCGCCTAACAAAAACAAAGCATATATTTTCGACTGTTTCCTATATTGGTTATCAATTTGCGTTGAAAATTTTGATGTTATTAAGTTATATCTTTTCTAATACCTATTTGATTTCTGCAATTGATGAAATGAGCATATCATCGTGTTATCAAACTAGCCTGGTGAAACAGATTTATAGTTGTTCGATAATACTTTTGTCGTGGATTTTGAAATCAAGAATTCCATAATATTTTATAATTCTCGAAATTATTGTTTATTGGTTCAAGAAATAAAATGAATATTTTATTATTCTTTGCATAATGATAATTTATAAACTTACACGATTACGATTAAATTTCACTATTAGAACTTTACAACAAAGTAATTTTATATGATTCTTGTTTCTTAATATCAATTTATCTATAAAAGTTAATAGTATATTATTTAACGAGCGGTAATGTAGGTCATAACTCACGCAGATGAAGTTTGCATATAACCATAACCGCAAGTTAAATACTATACTTTATCTACGAGTATAACAATAAATACTAAGATATAAGTACAGAGAAAGAACTTTATTTACAAATCTTAATAGTAACCTATAACAATGCATTATTTATGTTGATTGTGCTTCTTAGCATGGAGTAGAAAGTTCATAGGGGCAATGCTTTATATTAAGTGCTAAGTTCACTAAAATATGCCAAAAGAACATTCTCTGTAAACGATGACTTGATATTATTACTGCTACACCAATCTTGAAAATTGTTGTATACACCTTTATATTTGTTCTGGGATTTTTCGGGCAATAAATTCTGTATGGTAACATTGGCTCATTGTCTTATTTCTGAAGGTGTATATAATGATTCATCTTCACTATCTGAATTCAGCTTTTTCAGCAAAACATTCACAATTATAATTAGGTATCAGCTCAATACCAATAATGGACTGTTCCCTTTCGGCCAATCGGCTTGTTCAGAAGCGCAGAGACAGGGAGTAATAGTAGTGAGTTATTTTAACTCGCGTTGTTTGCAGGTACCATTATTTGCTCAAAAGTAGTTGAATAATGAATAAATAATTCAATAGGAGTAGATAGAATCCTTGATCCTGCTCAATAATAATTAAAACTTCAATGAAGAAACAAAAACATTTTACATTTATTTCTGCTTTGGTAATGACTATTCACAAATCTCAGGATACTTATTGATATCAATATTATATTATAATCAATTTAAATATTGAAAAAAAAACACAGTTATTCCAAAGTTTTAGGTTTTTACTTTTGTCGGCGATTCCATAGCCGTCCGGATTTTTTTTTTACCAATGCGAAACCAAGAAAATACCCTGTGAATAAATGAAATAATTTCCAATCACAATTTCAATGAATGCCAATTTCTCCCAACGATTCAATACCATAAGATAACATTCTCTCTTCAATTCATTGATAGTCGCATTAGCGACGGCTACACTTGATAGAAATTCTAAAGTACAGTTCAATGGGCTTAGGTAATTATTTTATCGATTGTTAATTATCAAGTTTATTCAGCAGCATCCGTACAGCTGTATCACTACACCGTTATGCGAAGTGGTGAACCATAAATTGATTTTCTCGTCATTGTATCCATTTCATTGATCACTCTCGAAGTTACAGTTCGAAATTGATTGTACAGGGTGTCCACATCAATAGGGTGGGATACAGATAGTCGACCACTCGTTTATAACACCATATAAAGTAAATGGGAAGACGGTTTTCGATCCATCCGAGATAAGAAAAATCACCAAAACGATTTCCTTCTATAGCAAACAACGAACCAGATCACCTCACGATACCAACTATAAGCCTACCAAGAAAATTGTCCGAGTTATTTGCATGCATTATCCGGCGTTTACTTCGTAAGGCGGACCTCGTGTAATTAGCGCTTAACAACTTCTCCTTTTGATATTATGGAAAATGGACGGCTTTATAGTCTACACGGTTACAAGTCGAGCAACATTCGATGCAGACTGTGCTCTTTGAATTTATAAATTCGTTGGTTCGAAACGCAGACTGTATACTAATATCGGAGTTGTAGGAGTTCCGGGTGAGTTTTATTCGAATCGAATGAGTTGTCGGTTATAAGTCATTTGGACGTACCTGGAATCGTTCGGATGGTGAGATCAGAAAATTCTTTGGATTGCTGAGGATGACACATACCTGAAACAAAAAGTCTGTCAGAAAAATGGAAGTACATAATTCGTAAGCGAGAATTTCCGTATTTTACATAAATATGGCAACGTTGCATTTTTCTTCAGAGCAAGGCTATTTAATTTATTCGAATAGTGAGATCAGGAAATTCTTAACATTGCTTAGGATGACACATAACTGAAACAAAAAGTCTGTCAGGAAAATGAAAATAATTCATAAACAATTTCCGTATTTTACATAAATATGGCAAAGTTGCATTTTTTCAGAGAGAGACTATTAAATTCATTATTACCGAAATTTCATTGGTGAGGTGATCCCCTTCAGTTTTACTACGTGAAACTTCATAAAATTTGTCACATTTTCCATATTTCACATACACGTGGCAACTTCGCAAATTTCTTCCGAATCAACATAGCACATGAACAAAAAAAATCCAAAAGTAAAAAATTTCGGAAAAATGGAAGTACCTACCTAATTCATAAGCGAGAATTTCTGTATTGTACATATAATTATGGCAAAGATGCATTTTTTTCAGAGCAGCACTATTTACTTCATTATTACTAAAATTGCATTGGTGGGGTGATCTTTTTCAGTTTCACTACGTGAAACTTCATAAAATCTGTCACATTTTCCTTATTTTACATACACGTGACAACTTCGCGAATTTCTTCCAAATCAACATAGCAGATGGACAAAAAAATCCAAAAGTTAAAAATTTCGGAAAATCTCGGAAAAATGGAAGTACCTAATTCATAAGCGAGAATTTCTGTATTTCACATAAATATGGCAAAGTTGCATTTTTTTCAGAGCGAGACTATTAAATTCATTATTACCGAAATTTCATTGGTGAGGTGATCTCTTTCAGTTTTACTACGTGAAACTTCATAAAATCTGTCACATTTTCCTTATTCTACATACACGTGGCAACTCCGCAAATTTCTCTCAAATCAACAAAGCAGATGGAGAAAAAAATCCAAGAGTTTAAAAATTTCGGAAAATCTCGGAAAAATGGAAATACCTAATTCATAAGCAAGAATTTCTGTATTTTACATAAATATGGCAAAGTTGCATTTTTTTCAGAGCGAGACTATTAAATTCATTATTACCGAAATTTCATTGGTGAGGTGAACTCTTTCAGTTTCACTACGTGAAACTTCATAAAATATGTCACATTTTCCTTATTTTACATACACGTGACAACTTCGCGAATTTCTTCTAAATCAACATAGCAGATGGACAAAAAAATCCAAAAGTTAAAAATTTCGGAAAATCTCGGAAAAATGGAAATACCTAATTCATAAGCGAGAATTTCTGTATCCTACATAAATATGGCAAAGTTGCATTTTTTTCAGAGCGAGACTATTAAATTCATTATTACCGAAATTTCATTGGTGAGGTGATCTCTTTCAGTTTTACTACGTGAAACTTCATAAAATCTGTCACATTTTCCTTATTTTACATACACGTGGCAACTTCGGAAACTTTTTCCAAATCAACATAGCAGATGGACAAAAAAATCCAAAAGTTAAAAATTTCGGAAAATCTCGGAAAAATGGAAATACCTAATTCATAAGCGAGAATTTCTGTATCCTACATAAATATGGCAAAGTTGCATTTTTTTCAGAGCGAGACTATTAAATTCATTATTACCGAAATTTCATTGGTGAGGTGATCTCTTTCAGTTTTACTACGTGAAACTTCATAAAATCTGTCACATTTTCCTTATTCTACATACACGTGGCAACTCCGCAAATTTCTCTCAAATCAACAAAGCAGATGGAGAAAAAAATCCAAGAGTTTAAAAATTTCGGAAAATCTCGGAAAAATGGGAATACCTAATTCATAAGCAAGAATTTCTGTATTTTACATAAATATGGCAAAGTTGCATTTTTTTCAGAGCGAGACTATTAAATTCATTATTACCGAAATTTCATTGGTGAGGTGAACTCTTTCAGTTTCACTACGTGAAACTTCATAAAATATGTCACATTTTCCTTATTTTACATACACGTGACAACTTCGCGAATTTCTTCTAAATCAACATAGCAGATGGACAAAAAAATCCAAAAGTTAAAAATTTCGGAAAATCTCGGAAAAATGGAAATACCTAATTCATAAGCGAGAATTTCTGTATCCTACATAAATATGGCAAAGTTGCATTTTTTTCAGAGCGAGACTATTAAATTCATTATTACCGAAATTTCATTGGTGAGGTGATCTCTTTCAGTTTTACTACGTGAAACTTCATAAAATCTGTCACATTTTCCTTATTTTACATACACGTGGCAACTTCGGAAATTTTTTCCAAATCAACATAGCAGATGGACAAAAAAATCCAAGAGTAAAAAATTTCGGAGAATCTCGGAAAAATGGAAGTACCTAATTCATAAGCGAGAATTTCTGTATTTTACATAAATATGGCAAAGTTGCATTTTTTTCAGAGCAAGACTATTTAATTCATTATTACCGAAATTTCATTGGTGAGGTGATCTCTTTCAGTTTTACTACGTGAAACTTCATAAAATCTGTCACATTTTCCCTATTTTACATACACGTGGCCACTTCGCAAATTTTTTCCAAATCAACATAGCAGATGGACAAAAAAATCTAAAAGTAAAAAATTTCGAAAAATCTCGGAAAAATGGAAGTACCTAATTCATAAGCGAGAATTTCTGTATTTTACATAAATATGGCAAAGTTGCATTTTTTTCAGAGCGAGACTTTTAAATTCATTATTACCGAAATTTCATTGGTGAGGTGATCTCAAAAAGTAAAAAATTTTGGAAAATCTCGGAAAAATGGAAGTACCTAATTCATAAGCGAGAATTTCTGTATTTCACATAAATATTGCAAAATTGCATTTTTTTCAGAGCAAAATTATTCAATTATTATTACTGAAATTTTATTGGTGAGGTGATCTTTTTCAGTTTTACCACGTGAAACTTTATAAAATCTATCACATTTTCCATATTTCACATATACGTGGCAACGTCGCAAATTTCTTTCAAATCAACATAGCAGTTAGCATAGTAGTAATTTATTGGTGGTTTCATCAAATCGGAAAATTTATTCTTCAGATTTCGCCCTGTTTATACTTTTCTTTCAAATCAACATAGCAGATGGACAAAAGAAATCCAAGAGAAACAAATTTCACAAAATCTCGGAAAAATCAGTACGATTTCCCCCAATTCCAATAGGCTCCTGAAGATGGCGTTTCCTAGTTTTCGTTCGAATATAGCTCTATATCTTCAAAATTGGCGGAATAGGCGAGCCCAGAGCTCGGAATCTGCGTTGAAGAAACGTGACCTGGATGATTCAAAAACGTGTGGGCTTTTTATAACAACGATTTGCAGATCTATTCTCTACTTTCAACTCTCTTCGCTTGCTTTCTGTGACCCAGTTGCGTCGTGTGTGTGTATTTAAGACCTTAAACAAAGGTTAAGTAGGTTGTACGGCTCTTACTCGTTATATAATTAGATCATTATCGCGTTTCACTACTTATTTTAGAAACTGAATGGCTCCTGTGAAAATTGGATAATGAGCGGTTAGCGAGAACGTTATTGATCGTACCTATTGTTCAATTATGCCAAGCTTCGCGAGAAAATCAGCAATTTTGTAGGTTATTCAGCCAATTTACGTGAATGGAAATATAGATGGATAACTTCGTTATAATCCAATTCTCATCACTTCATCGGTCAGAACTTTTCAAATGAGAAAAAAATTTTTTTTCGACAATTTTTTTGACCTTACATTTAAGCCAGCACAATCTTTCAGCAGAATCGATCATAATCTATGAATTTTGTTTTATTTATGTGCTAAGCCAGTTTTTTTTTGTTGATGTTTACTTTTTCTCATTTATTACTTAATTTTGTATAAGGTGTGAATTATTAGTTATTTTTTTGAGTCTACCAATTTTTTTCATCAAGAATTCTCAATATTCCTTTCATTCACCATTCAATTCTGTTACAACAAAAGTTTAAATTATGTGTAAGTCCAATTTTTTTGCATGCCTAACAATTTTTTCTATAACACCACCGAGTAATTTAAATTTGGAAAAAAAAGTTTCTGCCAAGATTTCAACAAATAATGCCCCGAATGAGAGATATTCTCCTTGAAAAAAATTGGTATGATAATGGAAAAATCACTTTTTCTTCTGAATGAGGCCCATATGATTTTCATGAAAAAAGAATTTTTACTATCGACTTGAATCATTCACACAAAACAAAAATTCCTGGAACTAAATTCATCCAATTCTGCTCCTGTTGGCCTTGAAACTTCCCAGACTTTCGGACCTTAACACAACTCACCAATAATCGAAGACATTCCAACGAAATTGGAGCGTCTCCGAGTCCATCAAGAACAAAAGAACCTACCGGGCCCGAAAGTCACGCGAGGCAAGACTTAAACAATTTTCTCGAGGTATAATTGTCTAAATTACAGTGTAACATCGAAACCACAACTCAATTCTCAAAACTCATTACGCAGGAGTTGAGTTTTTGAATAATGCGAGGGGAAATTGAAAACAAATTGATATTTGAGCCTTTGCATCTCCGAAAGGTTTAATTCTTTACAATGTTATGAATTTATGCGAGCATAAAAGAGTGAAAGGGCCTTCCTGTACTTGTTCTACGATGATAATTCTGAAAATATGAGATCTAACAGTAACAAATATTCCTTTCCATGAGCCCATGTGGAATATTATGGTCATTTCAATAAAGAAAGTAAATAAGAAAAAAACACAACATTTTGCCAACGACTTACTCTACTATTACGTTTCAAGGTCTACATGGAAGATATATCAGCGTTACCCTGCTTAATTTCAACATATCACTTCAATGTTCTCAGAAGAGCTTCTTACATCCATTAACACCTTCACGGCAGATATCCTTATCGAGAATCTCGCTTTTTATTCTCATTATTTATAAAAATCCCAAACAGGGTTCTGATGCTTCCTCTCCTCTCAATCAGCCACATTACATATGGCTGCGGAGGCTCTACATGGAAGTGTAAATTGATCAAGATAAACCAGATGAGATCGTTGTTGAAGATAGCTCCGTCCACATTTTTATGGGATACAATTCTTTGTGTGGCACGAAAGAATCAAGGAGAGCATAAGATTATGAACATCTCAATCAACTGAATGATGCTCTTGGGATTCGATATTGATATATGTTTCCCAATAATATATCTTTGGGATTGTCTGAGAAAAAAAAAGACTTTTCAAGAATGAATTTTGAAGAATTAACCAAAAAACTACAACCTTCAAGTACTGCCTTCCATATCTTCGAGTCGTGCACAAGAAATATGAATACATGATGAAAGACATTCACATTGAAATCATAAACATCGAAACATCAAAAATAATGGAATTCTTTGAAGTTATCTCACCAAAGATTTTCATGCCTCCTTTAAAAACCATAACCCGAAACCCTAACAAATCATCAAAGCGAAAAACTCCCCTAGCATGTTTTCCTAAGATCCCAATTAGAACTTTCATGGGACATCCTGAATTGAATAAACGAACGCCGAAACAACCATTAATAAAGAGGGTAGGAAGGTATAATAATGGACTGCAGCAACCCTAATTACAGGCTTGCACGTCCACTTTTAGTGCCTTTGGATGTTGATGATAATTTCAACCGTGAAATAGCATCTCTGGATTTTTCTAATTTAACGTCCTCATGTGCAGTAACCTCGTTTATAGGCGATAAATAAGAGCGTTTACTGTTGGCCGCGGTTTTAGATATTCGCGATTTTTTTTTGGATGAATCGAACTACCAATAACTGCGTTCGTTTATAGCTGAGTAATGAAACCTGGAGAATGAATGGAATTCTCGAGAGAAACGAGCCATTGCTGATAATTATAAAGCAACAGTAAAATAGCTCTAATTCAATCTTTTTTGCTCAAACCAAAATGATGAAGAATTTTGTTTATTATTCATTAGATTTATTCATATAGTTATCTTTTGGATCCATGGTGCAAATTTCAAACAATAGTTATTAACATATAATTAAATAATTTTCCCGCAAAAAAATTGTTCTAGATAATCTAATAAGCAGGACAACAAATCAATCCATGTAACCCCAGAGAACAGTTATTAGTTTAACTAGGCTAGAAAGAGCAAGATTTAATGCCTAGGAATTATTTCGTAATTTATTGTTGGTTTCATCAATTCGAAAAATTTACTCTTCAGATTCCGTCCTGTATATACTTTTCGAACTAACTCTTAGTTGATATACGTTTCGGGTATAAATTATAGTATAAATCCGTGAAAATGGAATCGTTAAGTTGTGAAACGGATCTCGAGTGATAATACATTGGGTTATGACAATAGGGCATTAGAAATAATTTTAGGTGTTTTATTGTGGAAAAGAAAGGAAAAATCGTTTGTCAACGTAGGAATTTTTCGAAATAAGTGAGTTCATTGGAGTATCGGGTCGATTCTTGAACTTCATATTTTTTTTGGATTTATCGATTCAACAAAAATGTCAGAGAATTTTATTCGAAAAAATATTTAATAATCCTTGGGCCTGTCGTGAAATGTTTTCTTTCTTTCTTTATGATCCCCTACATGCTATCTTCATGATCTCCACTATGCTTTGACCGATTTATATCTGATGTTATGATTCGTTCAAGATATGAATATTAAATTTTGAAATTTATGGAGACCACTAACAATGATCAAAAAAAAATTTGTTTCAATTTTATATTTTATTATTGTCCCGAGACTCTATTTCAAGGAGGATTCTAAAGGTGAACAAACAAAAGAAATTTTCTCACAAAATTATATAATTAGCAATCTTATTCTAAAAACCAACCCCAACTATCAAAAGAACCTATAACTAATATTTCTAAACTCTAAAATAACGTTAGATTGGTGAGTGCACTCACTATATGCAATTTCCAATTTTTCTTCTTCCAAGCAGCACGCCGTTTCAATATCTCCTTCTCTCCTCCACTCGCCAAATCAACTCCAACAACTCAATCTACGAATCTACTCTTGATAATACCATTCATTATACCTTTCTTCTTGCAAAATCAATCTTTCTGCCATCTTTTTTGAAAATTATCGATCTTTTCACCTTGACGTTTTTCTCTCAACTGTTCACTGGCCTGCTTTTCCCATTCATATTATTTAATATCTCCTTTCCTAGGTTACATTCTTGATACGTTTCATTCTTCATAAACATAACTTAACTATTCACAATCAATCATTTGAACAAATTCATATTTTTGAATAATCTGAACCCTCTTTGAAAATATAATAATATAATAATTATTAAATTGATCGAATTTACTGAATTGACGAAGATGTTCGAACGTTCTTGACTTTTCGGTGATATTATTCGAATTTATTTTTCATTTTAATTTCTTGAAACGTTAGGAAATATGACCCGTTTTTTGATTTCCATAACAATTCTCCAATTTTTTTTTATTTTAAATATTGAAATTTCTTGATTAATTTGTAATTTATAACTTGAATAATGACGAAAAAGTTTTTTTAAACAAAAATGGCCATATTTCTTAACGTTTCAAGAAATTAAAATGAAAAATAAATTCAAATAATATCACCGAAAAGTCAAGAACCTTCGAACATCTTTAGTCAATTCAGTAGATTTGATGAATTTATAAATTATTGTAATATTATATTTTCAAGAGGGTTCAGATTATTTGAAAATAAGAAAAATATGAATTTGTTCAAATGATTGATTGTTAATAGTTAAGTTATGTTTATAAAGAATGAAATGTATCAAGAACGTTATCTAGGAAATGAGATATTAAATAATATGGATGGGAAAAGCAGGCCAGTGAACAGTGGAGAGAGAAACGTCAAGGTGAAAGATCGATAATTTTCAAAAAGTTGGCAGAAAGATTGGTTTTGTAAGAATAAAGATATAATGAATGGTATTTGGAACTTAGCAAGAGTAGATTCGTAGATTGAGTGGTTGGAGTTGATTTGCGAGTGAAGGAGAGAAGGAGATATTGAAACGGCGTGCTGCTTGGAAGGAGAAAAATTGAAAATTGCATATAGTGAGTGCACTCACTAATCGAACGTTATTTAAGAGTTTAGGAATATTAGTTATAGGATCTTTTGATATTGCTAATTATATAATTTTGTGAGAAAATTTCTTTTGTTTGTTCACCTTTAGAATCCTCCTTGAAATAGAGTCTCGGGAAAAAAAATAAAAATTAATAATTGAAACAAATTTTTTTTTTATGATTGTTAGTGGTCTTCATAAATTTCAAAATTTAATATTTATATCTTGAACGAATCATAATACTGACTTCTCTGATTCAAACTTAAGAATGACCTCCACCTCTTGTCAATTATTCTTTCCGCCTTCTCCATGTTCTTGTGTATCGATAGTAACCTTATCCTACAATTTTTTCTACTGTCCTTAGTTATCTCGTCATCGAAGATTATTGGAAGGAAACTAAAGATAGCCATCTGGCGATGGGTAGGACCTTCTAGTACATTGATTTCCTGGTAGATGCTTATGAGTCGCTGCCAGTAAAAATGATCTTCACGTTCATAGCCATCTACTCGAGAATCTCACGTCACTCAACTTGGAGCCAGGAGTTCTAATCGAAATATTTCGAGGAGGCCGTTTTATAACCCGCATAAACTGATGGAGGGAAAGACGTGATAGATCGACGCGAGGAGAATAACGGTCGTCATAAAACATTTTGTCGGCGGTATGCAAATGGAGTGAGGTTCATACGAGTCATATCTACGTCCTTTATCCCGACTTCTGAAAATTCCTGTCGCTGGGGAAATCAAAGGAACCCAGAGCACGTCACACATTCGTATCCCACACATGTCATGCGACCAGACGTGATTTCACAATACGACAACAATTTGTGAGATTATACCACTGACAGGTCGGGTATGACAAATGGCGGGGACTGGGTTTAATACGTCACTTTCCGTCGGTTTACTCCGGATTCGCATTGTCCGGCTCGGAGTATATCCGTTCTTGCTGTGGGTGTGTTGGTCCTCCGCGAAGCTGCGGTGGTTTTATTAATGACAGCTGCAGGAGAGCAACGGACAGTTGTACGTCATTACAGCGTTTGTGGGCTGATTTAGGAACGGAGCTGGCTCTGCTGAATGTAAATCGCATGAGCTTCATGGCGACTCAATTCTTTGTGATGGTCCACTGATTTATCGAGCAAACTTTGATGTTGTAGGCTGGAGTTTTTGAGTTATGTTTCTGCTTGTGCTGACTTGTGGGTGCATAGGATTTGAATGGGTCAATCGATTAAGTTCTTTAATTTAATAAAACTATAGCATTCTCGAATAAATACCAGCCTCAATCCTCATGTGAAACCAAACAGAAACTATTTTCGATAATGATCAAACGCCACAATAACATTCCCATTATTCAATTGGACATATGCCACGCCCGACAATGGGAATAAAAATCTGCATCTATAAATTTCCCATATATACAATAACATCTCGCCTGTACTCAAACAAACAGAGATCATAAGTTAACTCGACCTGCCGTAAATGTCACAAAAGGAAGATACATGACGTCATAATTCACCCTGATCGTAGTTGGCTGCCTCAGTTATCACTTGCCGGTCAGTAATGACCGTTTGTTCCGTTGGTGAGTAGATAGATAACGCCAATGGTTTGTAGTTACAATCGAAATTCGGACTGTGAAGTAAGGGAGGTCCACGAAGGATCTATATACCTCTACTACATTTCGAAATTCTGATAGAATTAGCCGATAGGATAGAATAACTAATATGGTTTCCACTACGATACGTGTTTCGATAGCAAAGCATCATCTTCAGGTGGTTAAGATATAACTAAATTAATTCTCTAAACTCTAAAGCAACCTACTAATACAAACAAATCTTATCACTAGGTGGGTGTAATGGTCAATCCTATGCGCAACTCCTTGTGTTGGATGAATATTCAATGATATCTTAATGACGCTTCCAAGGATGAAATTATGCTTATATTACCACCATTAAGTGAGATCTGTTGACGTTAGTTTCTTTTCCCATTATTTATAAGAGACACAAAAATGTTTTACTTGAAAAAGATTTAAGTCTACTTGTTCATTTAATAAGAAAGCAGACGATTTTTATTTATTTATCTCAAGGCTCTCCAAGTCTTCTTTGAAAGCATGATTATTAATTTTCGAATGATCCGCGTATGCCGAATGTCCTCTATCTTTAATAAAATTTAACCTAATGTAGTAGAAATCATATAAGTTATTCTACGGTAAGTTTATACTACATTTCAGTTTCAGAAGTTATTCCTCTCATAGACTCTTTGAAAGGAAGTGAAACGAAAGACCGTGTTCATCCACCCCTTTCACGCGACAGTGCAACCAAAAATTAATATAAATTCTTTATAAGCCCCTAAATCGAAACAATAACAGGGGGTGGAACTATTCCTGGTAGGGAAACACACATGGTGAACTTGAATACTCGACAAATGTAGGGGCAATAATTAACAATAAATTGCCATCAAACATCTACATTTCAAACCTAAATGCAGCTTTTCTTCAGGATGCTGAAATATATTGATACAAACGTTCAAAAAAATAGGAATTAAATAACAATATATACTATAGGAATTAAATAATTATATATACTATACGCTTAATGAATGAATAATATGGTACCTGTGTTGAGAGGAAGTTGTGGTGATCCAGAAAAATAAAAAATTAAAATCAAAAAAATTAAAAGTTCAACAAGCAAAACATAAAATTTTAGTTGAATATTTCAAAAAAAAAACTTTGCATGCACCCCAAAAATTATAGTTTACATTCGATAGCGCATTCATCCAGGAATGATATCCAAAAAATTACGAAAAGCACTGCCGTGAAGGCAGGAGCTTTTGAGCGCTCGTACATGCACCTTGTAGGTAGATTCGCATTTTCCAGTTTTGGAAACAGGAAATTTTTGACAGCTGTCAAACAAATTTTCAAACTGAGGCGATAATCCAGACTTCAAGTCAGTGCTTTAGGTGACCAATTTTTTTTCGATAATTCGGTCTTGGTGATGCGAATTGGACAAAATTTCGCACGTAGTTTGAATACATTATTCCTCAGCTAGGTGCAAAATTTCATTCCAATCAAATCGGTCGTTTCGAAATTATCAGGAACAGAATATTTTGAACGGCCATATTTACGGAACCCCTAGTATAATTTTGCTCATAGATGAATGTGATCACGACATTCGAAATCCACACCTATCCTGAAAATTTCAAGTCCCTAGGCTTTTTCGTTAGAAAGTTATGATTTTCTATGGTTTCTATGGTTCTGGTCATGCGATCTAGAGAAATGTAGCTTGAATATATCATTCTCCATTAGTATACAGAATTTCGTCACGATCGAATCTGTAGTTTAGAAATTATCAAGAAAACTAAATTTCAAACGACCATATTTACGGAACCCCTGGTATAATTTTGTTCATAGATGAAAGTGATCACGACAATCGAGATCCACACCTATCCTGAAAATTTTAAGTCCCTAGGCGGTACCGTTCAAAAGTTACAATTTTCTATGGTTTCTATGGTTCTGGTGATGCGAACTGAACAAAATTTTGCATGTAGCTTGAACACCTAATTTTCCATTAGAGTGCAAAATTTAATCTCGATCGATTCTGTAGTTTCAAAGTAACCAGGAAAACAAAATTTCGAGCGGCCATATTTACGGAACCCCTCGGCGAATTTTGCCCAATAACGAACTTAACCGCGGCATTCGAGATTCGAACCTACCCTGAAAATTTCAAGTTTCTAGGACATTCCGTTCGAGAGTTATCGTGTATACGGCCGGCCGGCCGGCCAGACTCGAATTTTCCGACGGATTCGTCATCAGTGAGTCGAACATAGTCGATTGAGACCATTTTCGGCTCAAAATTCGAAAAATACAGACATCGTGACGAAATGATAGAGCCCTCGTGTAAGTTGTACGAGCGCTCAAAAACAGATTCTTCTATATGGAGACTTGCCATCGAAAAGAGTGGCAAAGGGCGAATTTTCGGAAATGTCGAATATCTCGAAAACGTAATGAAATAAACTAAACTGAACCACCACAACTTCCTCTGCCCACAGGTACCATATTATTAATTTATTACGCCATACCCTGTAAATGACAACATAATTGAATTGGCAGAAATAGCATTATCTCTTCACATTAATTGAAGTCTTCGAAATCTTGTTATAATACAAGCTGAAAATTTTGATGAAATCAATTGTTTACTCATGAAGAATCAAGAGTACATTATTAGTATGTATTGTTATGGAAATTGAAAAAGGTCATATTTCTCAAAAGTTCCAAAAATTCTAAATAAATTCAAATAATATCACCCAAAGTCAAGAACCTTCAAACATCTTAGTCAATTCAGTAAATTTGATCAACGTATAAATTATTGTTATACTATATTTTCAAGAGGGTTCAATTAATTCATTGTAAATAGTTAAGCTTAGTTAGTTATGTTTAGATTATAGAAAAAAAAGTATCAAGAATGTTACCTAGGAAACGAGACTTTAAAATAATATGGATTGAGAGCAGGCGAAGGAACAGTTGAGGGATAAACGTCAAGCGGAAAGATCGACAATTTTGAAAAAGGTGGCAAAAAGATTGGTTTTGTAAGAAAGAATATATAATGAATGGTATTTGAAAGTTGGTCAAGAGTGGATTTTCGTAGATTGAGTTGTTGGAGTGAAATTGGCAAGTAAAGGAGAGAAGGAGAAGTTGGAAACGGCGTGCTGTTTAGAAGAGGAAACGTTGAAAATTCCATATATGTAGTGAGTGCACTCACCGATCAACCTTTGTTTTGAAGTTTAGAATTATTTTATTATATTATTAGTTTCTTTTGGTAGTTGGGTTTGGTTTATAGAATAAGATTGCAGATTATATGTTGTTGTAAAAAAATTTTCTTGTTTGTTCACCTTCAGAACCCTCCTTGAAAAAGAGTCACGGGAAAAATAAAAATTGAAACGAAATTCTTTAAATATTGTTAGTGGTTTCTATAAATTCAAAATTTTATATTATCAATATCTGGAACGAATCATAACAGTATATTCCTTTTTTAATATCTATGTGTTTTCCTGCCAGAAATTGTTTCAGGATACAAGCTATACAAGCAGTTTCCGTTCTATTTTTGTAATGGGTGGTTAATTTCAAATCGATTGGATATGTTATGAAAAATTTGTATTTTCGTTCATTTTTTATGCTCTTGCCTTTTCTCCAGATTTGTATTTTCGGTTTACTTGGAGAAGTCTCTCGTCAATGAAATCGAAGAGGGAGAAGAATATCAGTTTTTGATGAAAAAGAAGCCCTTCGATATAAATATGTCAGCTTATTCTGTGAAAAAAATTTAAAACCACTACACTTATTCCAGGAGACAGAGTTTTTGCTGGGGTTTTCTATCTGTGCCTTTATGTCTCACGAAGAAATGCATGGAAACAGATTCTTTGGATTCCTTTGAAAGATATTGTAAGTATTTTTCTATCACAATTGGTTCGTTAGTTTTCCAGAATTTTTTGTTGACTGTACACTCCAAAAATATGTTGTGAATATCTTCTTCAATTACAGTTGGTTTGTTGTTATTTTACCAAGGTATGGTGTTGGCTGATCCAACTGAATCCAATCTATGAGGAAGGTAAACTATTTCTCCCACTATTCATACAAAAGGTCGTTGTCAAGTTCAGAATACTGACCAATAACAAAATGTTATTGGTCTTCAAGTTTTGGGAAAACTGAGGGGTTTTACCAAATTGTGTTGGCATCTTTATATTCTCAGAACCTTATCAGACATTATCTGGATATCCCTAAATGATGGTATTTCAATTGGACAGTTCTTCATCGACAAATTTCGAAAACCAAGAAACATGGTTCTCCACAAATGCCCTCGTTCAGCATTGATTATGAAAAAGTACATTTCGATAAAAAAATTATTATTACATCTCATTTGATATGATTCAGTCTCCCAAAATATCACAGTACAAGCAGATGTGAGTAGGTGCTCCCGAATGTAACCAGAGGGAGGATGAATGGCAATTGCCCAGGAATGGATATGACCATTACGTGGTCCAAACTGATTATACAAGTGAGATATTACCACGTAATAAATCGTGGAATTACTGTAAACGACTAGAAGCTCGAAGTTGGTGCTGGAATATCAGGGTGTTATCTCTATCGTCCAAGATATTTATTGCTTAGACCACTAGTGGAATTTTTAATGAAGAATTGTATGAATACTAATCAAATTTCTCATATCATCCATAATATAAGTAACAATATCCGTACATTCACAACAAATCCAAATTGAGAGATTCGAGATAATGTGTGGCTGCCTGTATTCCGATCATATCTCGTTTCTTACCCCGTAATTCATCTTCAGAATGGCGTTATGTTTTATGATCACCTCGTTTGGTAATCAAATTTCCGTTCGTACGCAGAAAAATTTAATTGAAGCAACTGTGGGAACACTTACGGTATGGGAGGTTCCCGATGCAGATAAGGATTGTTAATTCAATTTATAGATTGGTCCGGTTGCCATTGGATAATTTGTGCTGATCGCGATCTCGCAAAAACGCTGCGAGGCGTGATTCGATTACCACCGACAAAAATCGAGTCTTTTTTTAGAATTTGAATCAGCCAAGAGAGACCAAAACTGTATCGTGGGTAATTCGAGGAAAAGAATAGAAAATCGTATAAGATTACTTGTATAGAATGGAAAATGCTATAGACTGAGTTCTTCTGCGAAACCATCCAATATAATCTCTATTAAAACGCTGCTGTCAGGCTCATATAAATATCTCCATACGTTCCGCAAGCTCGTAAATTCTCCACGGAAAAAGATAAGACAAATTGCGAATGTGTCACCTAAGGATGGTCCCGAAATCCATAAACCAGCGTTAAATCTCTCCACTTTCATTCAATGTACGTCTCTGAGAGCGGGAACGATTTGAGCGGCCATAAAACGTCTTGTCGTAAACTCTCCCTAGATAGAAGGAGTGAGTATCGGAACAGGACTGCTTCCAGCGAAAAAATCCATCTTTATATAGGGTCTGGAGTTGATCGAAAAGAAGCAGAGACGTAACTCCCCTTTCGGCGTTTCGGAGCGTTTGAATTATGGACCATATTTCGCTGGAAGTGGAGGCATAGCCAGTGACAATGTATGAATGAACTTTAAGAAGTTGAGCAGATCACCAAAACTTGGGACAAAAACTGAAGCATAAATCGAATTGATATTTAGGTGAGGTTAGGTTAGGTTGAAACAATTCTTGAAATGAATTAATATTCAGGTAAGGTAAGGTTAGCTTAAGTTAGGACAGTGTTGAAACAATTCTTAAAATGAATTAATATTTAGGTTAGGTTCTTTGGAAAGTGGAATGTGGAAAGTGCATGAAAGGTTGATTGTTTCCATTCCTCACCCGCATGATCAATTCGCTCCAAAACGTGCACAACCAATCAGCCCGCTCAATTTCCGAAACGTAAACGTGCTCGGGCATTCCATCAGGTCCCTCAATATCTCATAGAACGTTACGAAACATGATTTTCCAATAATTCATGCTACAGAAACGGCGAGAAACGATCTACACCGCATCACATTCTCCATAGAGAGACGATCGCGCTAAATTGATAATCAGCGTAATGAATAAGAGGCCGTGGACCACGGTTCGAACCCTGTGGCCTGCCTTGACAGAATGTGGCGACTGTTAATGATGCATGACCAGAGGCGGATTCTATGTTAGGCAGATGGGCCTCGGGGCTTGGGCGGGAGAATTACACATTGGTAGCTCTGGTTGGGGCCCGTACTTTTGTTTTTGTTACGGATTGACGTAGGTTTTATGGTAGACCTGAGTTTTGACGGAATGGTAACGAATGATCATAGTTTGAAGGAGTGGAGCTAAGTGATGTCGTTAACTTTGAAATGAACTTGTTGAATCCCATTAAAATCTTTCCACTATTAATGTTATTATGATGTTGTATGCGGATATTACCATCAGAGTTGAAATTATTTCTTCTTGTAATCATTATGACTTAAGAATTGAAAACTCAATCATGTTGAATTTCGATCTTGATAACCTTTGCGAAAAATCGAAGAATCCTTCTTTTTATATCCACATGAAATTAAAAATATACAGGGTGTCCCTTGGGATAGAAACGAAGAGGGGAGATTCCTTGAGTTATTTTAAGAGATACATAGTGTTTAAGTTTTTTTCTCATCGTATCTACAATTCACGAGAAATTCAACTGAAATTTTGCATAGATATTTCAATTGAGAGTTTACACCATGTGACTTGCCAATTTCTTCAGCAAATATACAGAGTGAATTTTTATGACAATTTGGAATTTTCTGAGGATTTCGAGAAAATCGTTCAAAATTTGTTTCTCGAAATCGGTAGCAGATACGACGAAACTACAAGAGACCATAAAGTTTAGTATAAAAACAAAGCTAGTTTTATATTTTTGAGCGCTCGTACTACTTACACGAGGGCTATATCATTTCGTCACGATGTCTGTATTTTTCAAATTTTGAGCCGAAAATGGTCTCAATCGACTATGTTCGACTCACTGATGACGAATCCGTCGGAAAATTCGAGTCTGTCCGTCCGGCCATCCGTCCATCCGTCCGTCCGTAAGCATGATAACTCTCGAACGGAACAACCTAGAGACTTGAAATTGTCAGTGTGGGTTCAGTTCCCGAATGCCTCGGTTGAGTTTGTTAATAGGCCAAATTCCACCAGGGGTTCCGTAAATATAGCCGTTCAATGTTTTGTTCCCCTGATTACTTGAAAACTGCAGATTTGATTGAGATGAAATTTTGCACTCAAATGGAGAATGAGGTATTCAAGCTACATGTGAAATTTTGTCCAGATCGCATGACCAGAACCATAGAAACCATACAAAATTGTAACTTTTGAACGGAAACGCCTAGGGACTTGAAATTTTCGGGATAGGTGTAGATCTTGAATGTCGTGATCACGTTCATCTATGAACAAAATTATATTAGGGGTTCCGTAAATATGGCCGTTTGAAATTTAGTTTTCTTGATAATTTTGGGATTTGATTGGATTGGGATGAAATTTTGCACCTAGCTTAGGAATAATGTATTCAAACTACGTGCCAGATCGCACCACCAAGACCATAGATACCGTGGAAAATTCTATCGAATTATCGAAAAAAAATTGGTCACCTAAAGCACTGACATGAAGTCTGGAGTTTCGCCTAAGTTTCAGAATTTTTGTGACAGCTGTCGAAAATTCCTTCAATTGATTTCTAAAACTGGAAAATGCGAATCTACCTGCAAGGTGCATGTAAGGACGCTCAAAAGCTCCTGCCTTCACGGCAGTGCTTTTCGTTCCAGAAAAATATCACCCTTTAGATTCGCTATCGAAATTGGCATGTCACATGCTGTATACTCTCAATTTTAATATTTATGCCAAATTTCAGTTGAATATCTTGTAAAGTGTAGATACTATGAGAAAAAAACTTAACTAACGAATATTCTTCAACTTTAACACCCTGTATCTCGAAAACGAAACGTTTGCGACTTTTTTTTCTTAAAATCACTTGAAGAATCTCCTCTCCTTATATAGCTATATATATAGCTTTTGCGTAATTGCAACTCGAATTATTTTTGGACTATTTTCCGGAAGGGCTAGATGCGTCGGAAGTTGTCCGATTTTGATTTACAAAACGGATTTTGGAGGTAAAAGTATAGTTTGTACTACAAAACGTCAATCTTGATTTTTCGTTGAAATGTAGCAAAATAGGTGAAAAAAAAAGTGCCATTATGACTAATTACTCGAGTAGTGGGGGTGTGTTTTTCTAATAAATGAAGTAAACGAAAATATGTAATAAAGAAATATGCTCTATTCTGAAAGTATCATAAGAGTTCTCCAGCAATCAGAAGAAAATGAAATTTCATATTAGTTAACAAAAAAGTGATTCACAGTGTTTCATCAGAAAAAAGAATTATCATTGTTCAATAAAGACACAATTATTATTCAATCAATAAGAAAATTTTAAGGAAAAAATCGAGAAAATTATGCGCATTAATTAGGGGACCTCAGAACCCTGGAGTATAATTCATATATTTGTAATGTTTCGCTTCATACATTCACTCAACCAAAGGGTTAACAACGTTAACATAGTTTCTGCAAAATTTTCTGCCCTTAGTTCCAGCCAACAGCTATTCCTTAATCCCCTCTCCCTATAGGAATTGTAGTATTTTAATTTCCTAAGCCATAATTGACCCTAAATGAAGCTAAATGCATAATTTTAACTGAAGTTCTTTCGAAATTTTCGAATTGCAGAAAAAATTTTGCGAGTGGAAGAAGTGCTTCTTCACGATGTAACTGTGATGTTATTGCTCTGAGAAAAGCAATGAATGCCATTATTTCCATACGAAGAAAGCTCATTCAACTTCGACACAGGTATGTCCATATTTTCAGTCATTCGTGGAGTTCTCAACAACAAATAACCATTGATTTTCTGAGAATTTCCATGCGAATATTCGACTATTAATGTTCGAATGTAATGAATTCCATGAATGAATATTTTCATTACGGAATTGTTTGTAATTTAGGGTCTGGTTGATTATTTCAGGCAGCTTCGGAATAGTTCGATGCGAACATTTTAAACCCCCTTTCCCCAAAAATGTTCACAGTTCACTTTCCCGGTCCTCCAGAAATTGAACATCATAGGACCCAAAATAGAACCATGTTGAACGCCACCTGTAATCACGTCACATAGGAAGATCCAATACCTTCGGCCAAGCCCATGGTCGATCCAGAACCTCATGCACGCACATAATTACATACAATTTCCCGAATTAGACGTCTCGAACAGGAAAATATCGAATAACTCATTAACTGCCATTTCTATAACGCCGTTTTTTTCGCCTTCGTCGAAAATATCTTCGTAATTTGTTCGGAATCCGCGTGGAAGAAGTCGTCGGACCGTTATAGATAAACGAACGTACATATTAATACCCATAATTGACACAAATCCTGTTAGTATTTATTTCCCCTCTAGATCTGCATCGGGCAGTCGAGGTGGCCAGTCCGCGTGACGTGTAGCCAGTGGCGTTTTCGGAGAAGGAACGGAGGTAGTTGACGAACCTGGTTTTTAAATTCCGGGAAAAGTATCCTTCATTATGTCGTTAAAGTAACTCGGCTGCATACCTTGCCATATCGATAACTTAATTTAAGAGCACAATAGAAGGAACCGACAACACAGGTCTAGTAAGGAACATATTGAAGGATGGAAAACATTTGTTGTTGGTTTCGATCCAAGAAGACGTGGTTCTCAATAGTTCTCTTAGCACATAATTAGTCTCAAGTAATTAATAAGTTAATGTGTGAGAACGAAGATGTAAGACTCAAAAAATTCATGTTCCGCCTCTGATGGCTCCCACTCGCTATGTGACGGGCAAGCAAAAAGTGGCAAATATGTATTGACTCGGTGCCAAGTTATTTATCAACAGCAACAATTTCTGTTCTATAATTTACCTCAGACCATATAGAAATTAATTTCAATGTAGCGGTTCTCGAATGGGACTTTTCTCTTTATTCAATTAAATCGACTGTCCGTAAGTACACAGCCAGTGCACTGTGCGGGGGTTTTTCAGTACATTGACCGATATCATATTTCTTGAAAGGTAAATGCTAGTCTTCCTGGGCTTCGAGGTGGAAATTTCTCGTCGGAGTTGGGTTATATGTCGAGAAGTCGATGCGGTTCGTAAGTTTTATGATGGAAGTAGCTGAAAGGTCAAGACAATATTGGTGGATTATTTATGGCCATAATATTCGAGTATCTTTGCTGTTGCAATTTCTATATAAGCACGAAATTCACCATTTATAAATTTCCTCAGTTTCTCTTTTTGATTGAGTTTTCCCCCTCGAAAAGCTATAAATCGTTTATCGATCCAGACTGCGCCCTCTGGGTGTCTAATTTTTTTGCGTCGTTCGGTGGAACAAAAACTATTGTAGAAATTAATTTCAAGTCATGCAACGTAATGTATTGGCTTGCAAGCGGGTGTGAAGTCTCGGCAATAAATCAAACTTTCGCAATTAATTCAGATAGGAACTGCTGGAAACATCTGTTGTCGAATTATTCTTCTTCGGATTTACGACTCTCCAACACTGCGTCAGTTATTTAGAACTTGTTCTCTTCTCCGTTTGTTTTTCGTTTGTATCTTATTGAAATCGTCTCGCTGTTGTTCTTGACTATGGAGTTATCCAAGGATCTAAATACCAGAGCAAGCATATATTCTCCTGTCCAAAAAAATACCACATCCTTCCTAACGATGGAAAAAGTGATAGCTCGAATTTTTTCCAAGAAATTTTTCCAAAATGAATTCTTAAAAAAAATGTCTGTTAGAACATTAAGGAAAACGAAAAAATATCTCAATATGTTTTATTCAAGAATAACTAGATCGAATAAAGCTATCATATACGAATTCTTCATTTCATTATAATAAATGCTGTTGTATTCATAGGATGAATCCATTTCTTCAAGAATTCCGGAAATTAGTGAAACTGGCAACTCAGGAATGTGCCAGTTGGAGGACTTATAGGGCCACAAGAAGCTGTGATAACGCTGCTTTTTGATTGTCTCTCAGTTGAGGGGTTTTAGAGCCGTGTTCATTCGAATATTTCATAACATCTTCTAGAAAAAATCATGCATACAATATATTTCAACAACAAGTGCATTCGTATCAAATTAACGCTATTTTGAGTCATATCATAATTCAAATTATGTACTTTGTTTTGAGGTCCCCTTATCACAATTAATTCGCACAATTTTCTTGTTTTTGTCTTCTCAAAGTTCAAACATTTTCTTATTGATTCAATATTCTTTATTGAATAATGCTAATTTCATCTTTTTCCGATAAAACACTGTGAATCCCTTCTTTGTCGACTAGAACGAAATTTTATTTTCTTCTGATTGCTGGATTACTCTTATAATACTTTCAGAATAGAGCATATTTTTTCATTATTTTTTTTACGTTTTTTATAAGAAAATAATACAAACAATATAGAAGGGGAAGGTGTTAATTTGAATGAATTGAAAAAAATTTGAAGGCACTCACGTGAAATCAGGAGCTTTAACGCGATAGTTATCGCTCTTCCTCATGGAAACAAGGGCAAAAAAAACATATGTGTTTTTCCCAATTTTGAAAATTCAACAAATTTCCACAATTTTCATAAACGTGGCAACACCTTCACTTTTTCTAGTGGAACTTTTCGAAAATAGAACATTTTATTTCATTATGGGTAAAAATTCAAGGAAAATGGCCCTTTTCAGTCCATTTCAGCTGACATTAAACACATAAAAAACTGAAGGAAACTATTAAAATCTCCGAAATTTGTCAAATGTGTAAAAGATGATGGAATTTCAAAACTTTTCGAAATACACTAGCTCCACTTTGGATAACATAAATTCTACAAGTGAAAATGTTCGAAAGTTTTCCGCAATTTTGGAAATTTCAGATAATTCTACATTTTCCATAAGCTTGGCAACATCGTCACTTTTCTAGTGGAACATTTCGATAATAGAACATTTTGTTTCATTATGGGTAAAAACGTATGGAAAATGGAGGTTTTTCGGTTCATTTCAGCTGAGATTAAACACGTAAAAAAACTGAAGGGCACTATTGAATTCTCCAAAATTTGTCAAATGTGCCAAATTTCGAGATATTTCAGCTCTACTCTGGGAAACACAGATTCTACAAGTGAAAATGTTCGAAAGTTTTGGGCAGTTTTGAAATTCAAGAAATTTCCACATTTTCCAAAAACGTAGCAACATCGCCACTTTTTCTAGTGGAACATTTCGAAAATAGAACATTTTATTTCATTATAGGTGAAAATTTATTGAAAATGGCCTTTTTCAGTTTATTTCAGTTGAGATTGAACAAGTAAAAATACTGAGGGGAACTATTGAATTCTCCAAAATTTGACAATTGTGACAAGGAAGAAGAAATTTCAAAAAATTTCGGAATATACTAGCTCTACTCAGGGAAACATAGATTCTAAAATGTTCAAGAGTTTTTCCGCAATTTTGGAAATTTAAGAAATTTCCACATTTTCCATGAACTTGGAAACATCGTCAATTTTTCTAGTGGAACATTCCGAAAATAGTACATTTTATTTCATTATGAGTGAAAATTTATGGCCATTTCAGTTCATTTCAGCTGAGATTAAACACGTGAAGAAACTGAAGGGCATATTATTGAATTCTCCAAAATTTGTCGAATGTGACAAAGATGAAGAAATTACAAAATATTTCGAAATGTACTAGCTCTACTCAGGGAAACATAGATTCTACTAGTGAAAATATTCAAAAGTTTTCCTCAATTTTGAAAATTCAAGAAATTTCCACATTTACCATAAACGTGGCAACATCGTCACTTTTTCTAGTGGAACATTTCAAAATAGAACATTTCATAATGGGTGAAAATTGATGGAAAATGGACTTCCTCAGTTCATTTCAGCTGAGATTAAACACGTAAAAAAGCTGAAGGGCACTATTGAATTCTCCAAAATTTGTCAAATGTGACAAGGTTGAAAAAATTTCAAAATATTTCGAAATATACTAGCTCTACTCAGGGAAACATAGATTCTACTAGTGAAAATATTCGAAGGTTTTCCTTAATTTCGTAAATTTAAGAAATTTCTGCATTTTTCACAAACGAGGCAACATCGTCACTTTTTCTAGTGGAACTTCTCGAAAATAGAACATTTTATTTCATTATAGGGGGAAATTTAATGAAAAATAGCCTTTTTCAGTGCATTTCAGCTGACACTGACAACTTGAAAAATCTGAAGATTGTTAATAGATTTTTGAGATTGAGATCTCTCATAACCCTGAAATAAAGGTCATGCAGAAGAAAGAACACCCAACAATAATAATAACAATAGTAATAATAATAACAATAATAATAATCAATCTGATACTCGAGGTACTTCAGCTTGAAAATTTATTTCAAAATGAATTGAGACAATTAAAAAAAACAATAAAAAACAATAATAATAATAATGATAACCACCAACGGAATTGTGATAATTGAAAAAAATTGTTCAAGGAATAATTATATACAATAAAATTGAATTTTTCAAAAAAAAAGGAAACCACAATTCAATTGATATTTATACCGAATTTTATAAATTCCCCTATTGAATACAGGGTTCACACTTGAAGATCAATTAAAGTAAATTCTTCTCGAAGAGATTTAGCCTTTTTTTCCAAAAATATGTCGGAGTACACGAAAAAAGCTTAATTCACCTGACTGGTCGGGCGATAAACGTAGAAACGGAAATGGAAAATTCTACTTCAGGATATGGAGAGCAGATAGTTGGAATCCAATCTCGAATTCCACACGGATGAAGCGAGAGTCATCGCAACATTCCGCCCGTTTGCATTTCTCATCTCCGATGCAATTTTCGTGATATCTACGAGTCGCTGTAGCTCATCTCCATACACGCAACCTCCACCCCTTCCCCGGCACACCCTCCACGTCGAATCATACAAAGTCGACGGTACGAAGATTTACGTCCTATAATTGTCCTTAACTACCGGCTGAGGAATTTTTATAACCACCCATTTGGTTCATCAGGTTCGCTTAAATCATCGTTCACGATGGGAAAAAAAGTCTAATTTGGTATTAATGCGTCGCGGCCGCTGCCGCGAGCGCGCTGTGGTGCCGGCGGACGTTGCTCAAATTACAAACGGGCGGATGCGCGGGGTGTAGTTTATAGTCGCGCTTATTACGCGACTCGTATATAATATCGCTATTATTATCTGTAAATTGATAGGGAACGCGCACGTCTCTCGTCCGCTCCGTCTCGCATCGACGTCTATCAATTTTCGTGGCTGCATACCGACACCTAGTTTGTAAATTATCATCTAGATAAGGTTAGAGTTGTAATTAGTTGGGGCGACAAGAGTGATGGGCCGCCCATTAATGTCTTATCCTAGGTCATCGCTCGTTGAGCAGGATTTCAGTTTTTCACATACAGGTAGACCGAAAGAAGCATATTTCATTGCATTATAAGTGAAAATTGATTATTTTTTGACAGCTGAGTTTGGTTCTTACTCAAAAGAGTATGTGAATAGATTGTGAAAATGTCCACATAAACTTGGCAACGTCGCAATTTTTCCGAGCGGAAGTCTTCGAAAATCGACAATTTTATAAGATTAGGAGTGAAAATGGCGATGGCCTTCTTCAGGTCAAAAAAAATGATTTGAATTTTCTAAAATTTGTCACATGTGTTAAGGATGATAAAATCTACAAATTGTTGAGATATACTGGTACTATTTATAGATTTCACAAGTGTTATTTAAGAAATTCTAGAAATTCCCACATTTTCCGTAAAAACGTTAATGCATCACAGTCCGTTTCAACCTGTGAAATAACTAAACAACGCGGTTGAATTTTCTGAAATTTGTCACATATGTCTAAAATCTACACAACGTTGAAATTTACTAGCCCCATTTTGAAAAACATGTTCAAGAGTTTCCACCAATTTTGGAAATTCAGGAAATTTTCACATTTTCAATGAAGGTGGCAACATCGTCAATTTTTCTAGTGGAATATTTCAAAAATAGAACATTTTAATGAGTGAAAATTTCATAAAAATGGCATTTTTCAGTCTATTTCAGCTGAGATTAAACACGTAAAAAAAAATATTAAATTTTCCAAGATTTGTCAAATGTGTCAATGATGATGAAATTTCGAAAATTTGAAATATACTAGCTCCACTTAGGAAAACATAGGTTTTACAAATGGAAATGTTCAAATGTTTTACCCAAGTTTGAAAATTTCAACATTTCCCATAAACGTGGGAACATCTTCACTTTTTGTAGTGAAAGATTACAAAAATAGAACATTTCATTTCATTATGGATGAAAATTTCATTGAAATGGCCTTTTTCAATCCATTTCAGCTGAGATTGAACACGTAAAAAAACTGAAGGGCACTATTAAATTCTCCAAAATTTGTCAAATGTTTCAAGGATGATGGAATTTCGAAAAATGTTGAAATATACTAGCTCGACTTTAAAAAACATAGATTCTATTAGTGGAAATGTTCAAAAATTTTCCATAAACGTGGCAACATCGTCACTTTTTATAGTGGATGATTTCAAAATAGTACATTTCATTTCATTATGGGTGAGAATTTATTAAAATTATCTAAAATTTGTCACATATTATGACAAAGATCATAAAATGTAAAAATGGTTGAAATATACTGGTACTATTCATAGATTTCACAATTGTATTCCCCAAATTTTAGGAATTTAATAAAATTCCACATTTTCCATGAACGCCGTCACTTTTTCTAGTGGAAGATTTCTTCGAAAACACATTTTATTTCAAAAAATTCATTAAAAATGGTCTTTTTCAGTCCATTTCAGCTGAGATTAAACTCTTAAAATAACTAAAGGGCACTATTAAAACTCCAAAATTTGTCAAATGTGTCAAGGATGATGGAATTTCGAAAAATGTTGAAACATACTAGCTCCACTTTGGATAACATAGATTTTATTGGTGGAAATGTTCAAAATTTTTCCATAAACGTTGCAACATCGGCACTTTTTTTAGCGGAAGATTTCGAAAATAGCACATTTCATTTCATTATGGTAAAAATTTATTAAAATTATCTAAAATTTTTTACATATTATGTCAAAGATCATTAAATCTAAAAATGGTTGAAATATACTGGTACTTTTCATAGATTTCACAACTGAATTCCCCAAATTTTGGAAATTTAATAAAATTCCACATTTTCCATGACGTGGTAACATCGTCACTTTTTCTAGTGGAAGATTTCTTCGAAAATTGCACATTTTATTTCAATATGGGTGAAAATTCATTAGAAATGGTATTTTTCAGTCCATTTCTGCTGAGATTGAACACTTAAACTAACGGAAGGGCACTATTAAATTCTCCCAAATTTGTCAAATGTTTCAAGGATGTTGGAATTTCGAAAAATGTTGAAACATACTAGCTCCACTTTGGATAACATAGATTTTATTGGTGGAAATGTTCAAAATTTTTCCATAAACGTTGCAACATCGGCACTTTTTTTAGCGGAAGATTTCGAAAATAGCACATTTCATTTCATTATGGTAAAAATTTATTAAAATTATCTAAAATTTGTCACATATTATGTCAAAGATCATAAAATCTAAAAATGGTTGTAATATACTGGTACTATTCATAGACTTCACAATTGAATTCCTCAAATTTTGGAAATTTCTACATTTTCCATAAACGTGGCAACATCGACACTTATTCTAGTGGTAGATTTCGATATAAAAGATTTTATTTTATTATGTGTGAAAATTTAATTGAAATGGCTTTCTTCAGTCTATTTCAGCTGTGATTAAACACGTAAAAAAACTGAAGGGCAGTATTAAATTCTCCAAAATTTGTCAAATGTGTAAGGGAGGATATCATTTCGAAAAATGTTGAAATATACTAGCTCCACTCGAAGACGATAAATTTTACAGGTGGAATTGTTCGAAATTTTTCCTCAATTTTGGAATTTCTAGAAATTGCCACATTTTCCATAAAGATGGCAACATCGTCACTTTTTCTAGTGGAAGACTTCGAAAATAAAACATTTCATTCCAGAATGATTGAAAGTTTAATAAAAATGGATTTTTGTCAAATGTGTCAAGGATGAAATATACTACAGCTCCAATTTGAAAAACATAGATTCTACAAGTGGAAACGTTTGAAAAATTTCCCCTATTTTGGAAATTTAATAAATTTCCACATTTTCCATAAACGAGGCAACATCGTCACTTCTTCTAGAGGTAGATTTCGAAAATGAAACATTTTATTTCATAATGTGTGAAAATTCAATCGAAATGACTTTTTTCAGTTCATGTCATCTAAGATTAAACACGTAAAAAAAAACTGAAGAGTATTATTAAATTCTCCAAATTTTTTCAAATTCGTCAAGGATGATAGAATTCCATAAAATGTTGAGATATACTACTTTCCACTTCGGAAAGCAGAGATTTTACAAGTGGAAAGTATCGAAAGTTTTCGCCAATTTTGAAAATTAGAAATTTCCACATTTTCTATAAACGTGGCAACATCGGCACTTTTTCTAGTGAAAGATTTTGAAAATAGCACATTTTATTTCATTCTGGGTGAATGTTATTGAAAATTGCTTTTTTCAGTCTTTTTCAGCTGAGATTAAACACGTAAAAAAACTGAGGAGCTATTAAATTCTCTAAAATTTGTCAAATGTTTCAAGGATGATGAACTTTTCAAAAATCTTGGAATATACTAGCCCCACTTGGGAAAACATAGATCCTCAATTTTGGAAATTCCTGAAATTTCGAAAAAACTCGAAAAACTTAGAAACCTCGATCGGATTTCCGCCAATTTTAATAGATTTCTTCAAGTCGAGAATGAATGCATATTGCGTGGGAATTTGGAAACTGAAAACAATCGTAAAATCGAGAAAACTACCTACTATCCTCCTACCAATACTTTTGGTTCACCATTTATTTCTCAGTACAATCTATAAATTCACTTCAATAGTACAAACATCATTAATCATTTTCGAGGATACAAAAACAAGCTGTAACTTCGAGACGTTTTTCTTCATGGATATTATTGAAAAAAACTAAAGAACTCATATGCTACTACTCGAGGAGTTCCATCCTAGACGAAATAATCTCAAAACTAAATTTGATGCCATATTATAGGTTCATAAAATATAAATAAAGCAATTTGATGCAGTCCTGGAAGTTCCTGTATGATATTACTATTTACCAACGAATTGAGTTCGTTGTTTCAATTATTTCTAGTCAACATATCAAAGCATAGACCATTAAATAAAACAGATAGAAACCACTTTCACAGGTGTACCATATTCTAGCACAGAGCATCAACCTCAAACAAAAAACCACATAATCACATTCGTTTTGATTTCACGATGAAGAAATATCGATATTTTCCGATCAGATTCACGAACTATTATTCCCTTCAATCAACACAGCATGATCCTGAAAAAAAATACTTAATATTCCAACAACACCACAACGAACCAAGCAATAACGTAAAGAAGATTGATGCTATGAAAGCGCATTAAGCTTCCTTTAACATAATTTAGGAAATCAAAGAACAACTAACGACTTCCATAAATCCCTGCTTTAAGGTTACAAGACTTAATGCTTCAGAACTGGCTTCCGATAAAAAACGCGCAGCTCTCATAAACACCGAACTACGTGTGTGTTCCCATATAATGACTAAAAAATTACGTATATGTATCCTAATAGAGCCAGAGGCGGACAAAGATGCACAAACATCGCAATCTGAATGAGGTGATAATATCACCAGAAAAAATTTCAAATTTCATTCCGATCCTGCCTATCCTCCATATTCAAGTGACGAGAATCTCTTCCATCAAATAAAGGTGAAAAGTCACCCTACCGTCTGAAATTTAATTAAAGAAATATATGCCATAACTCGGGAGATACCACCGTTGATTGCGCTGCTTCAACACATTTCTTCAATTATAAAACCTGTGAGGTATGGGTCGCAACCGAAAATCCAAGAGGCAAATATCCAATTAGATTTATAATGATACCACCGTGAGAAATATTTCCGATGTGGTGTGGAATTATGGCTTGGGTAATCGGTGAATGTCTCCGAGGTGCTTTTGGAATTTCTCATTTCATGGTGGACGGTCTGTCAGGTTGCTTTATGAGACGAGCTTCTAACTTTTACCATTGTAGCCTTGTTTTCGATCCTTGAGGAATTCAAATACTAAAGATAGGGCGAGTTATAATTCCAAAAGTTTGATATTTTAACTCACCGAAGTATTCAAGTTGGGCTATTTCGAGGATCAGAAAGACTTGTTAAGCAATACTTGGAAAAAATTCTGGATTAGGATATATTTAGCTACAAAGGTTGTTGAATATGATAAGGACCAAAAACTTATAATTCGAAATGCTTTGAATACTACTGTGATGACACGAACCCAAACACTTATTAAATATGAAAATAACTCTTGATGATAGTGGACTGTATTTATTAACCAAAATAGTAGGGCTAGAAGAAAGCATTCTGGAGAAAAAATCATTTCTTTAGGAATATACTGTAGAATTCTGAGTAGTTCGGAGGTAAACCTACCTGGGACCTAGCCCTGGAGCTTGATTACTAGGGAAGGTGATAAAAGGTCCAAATTTTCATTTTTTTGCTCATATCTCCCAAACGGTGCGTCATACGGTAAAATTTATCATAAAGAGGCTGAAATATTTTTGAATTCTCTAGGAAATTGTTTTCCCTAATTTTGTTTGTATTTTTGTAAACTATAACAGTTTCTGAGATATCTGTGGCCTAGTCACTCATTAACGACAAGTGCATCTTCACTTCACGTTTTTCGACAAATATTTCTTTTTTCAGCCTCAGCTTTTCACTTTTCTGCTATACCCATCCAGAAAAAGTTGAAGAACATTGAATTTTCTTTACAATGAGTTCTGATTTAGTTTTGTATCATCAACAGGTTCAAACTTACTGAATTTTTCAGATTCATTGTTAATTTTTGAAAAAAACCTCCCTTTCAACTTCAAGGGTTATTTCTTTCGATACTGGCAGTATAATAGTGAAATATTTATTGAAGAGGCAAGAACATCAAATTTTCTTCACAATGAGTTCTAATTCAGTTTTATATCGTCAACAGGTCCCAACTTACCGAATTTTCAGATTAATTTTTAATTTTTGAAGAAAACCTCCTTTTCCGCTACAAAGGTTATATCGTTTTATACTGGCTGTATAATGTTGAAGTATTTACTGAAGAGGCAAGAGCATTAAATTTCCTTCAAAATCAGTTTCAATTCAGTTTCATATCATTAACATGTCCAATCTTCTGAATTTTTCAGATTTATTGTTAATTTTTGGAGAAAACCTCCTCTTCCACTACAAAGGTTATATCGTTTGATACTGGCTGTATAATAATGAAATATTCATAGAAAAAGCAAGAACATTGAATTTTCTTTACAATGAGTTCTAATTCAGTTTTATATCACCAAAAAATCGAAACTTCTGAATTTTTCAGATTCATTGTTCAGTTTTGAAGAAAACCTCCTTATCCACTACAAAGCTTATGATACTAGCTGTATTATAGTGAAATATTTACTGAAGAAGTAGAGTATTAAATTTTCCTCAAAATGAGTTCTAATTCAGTTTTATATCATCTGAATTTTTCAGATTCATTGTTAATTTTTGAAGAACATCTCCTTTTCCACTACAAAGGTTAAATCGTTTGATACTGGCTGTATAATGGTGAAATATTTAAAGAAGAAGCAAGAGCGTTGAATTATCTTCAAAATGAGTTCTAGTTTTATATTATCAACAGGTCCGAACTTACTGAATTTTTCAGATTCATTGTTAATTTTTGAAGAAAACTTCTCTTTCCACTTCAAGGGTTATATCATGTGATACTGGCCTTATAATAGTGAAATAGTTCCTGAAGAAGCAAGATCATTGAATTTCCTTCAAAATGAGTTATAATCCAGTGTTAAATCATCATAATGTCCAAACTTATAGAATTTTTCAGATTTATTGTTGATTTTTGAAGAAAACATTATATTTCACTTCAAGGATTTTATCGTTTGATGCTGGCAGTTTTAACATAATGTCGTTTTTGTCATTCTTCTGGAAGAAAAAAAAACGATTGGAGGTATTTTTCCCGACAACAAAACGATGGAAATAATAAGTTATAATTCAGTTTTATATCGTCAACCTCCAACCAAACCTACTGAATTCTTCAGATTCATGTATAATGGTGTAATATTTATTGGAAAAGCAAGAGTGTCCAAGATGAGTTCCAATTCAATTTTATATCATCAACAGGTCCAAACTTAGTGAATATTTCAGATTCATTGTTAATTTCCGAAGAAAACCTTCTTTTTCACTTCAGAAGTTATAACGTTTGATACTGGCTGTATAATAATGAAATATTCACTGAAAAAGCAGAAATAGTAAACTTCCTTCGAAATGAGTTCTAATTCAGTTTTATATCATCAACAGGTCCAAACTTCTGAATTTTTCAGTTTCATTCATAATTTTTCAAGAAAACCTTCCTTTCCACTTCAAGGGTTATATCGTTTGATACTTGCTGTATGAATGTGAAATATTCAATGAAGAAGCAAGAGCATTAAATTTCCTTCAAAATGAATTCCAATTCAGTTTTATATCATCAACAGGTCCAAACTTATTGATTGCTTCAAATCCATTGTTAATTTTTGAAGAAAACCTCCCTTTCCACTTCGAGGATTATATCGTTTGATACTGACTGTATAATGGTGCAATATTTATTGAAGGAGCAAGAGGATTGAATTCTCTCTATAATGAGTTTTAATCAAGTTCTATATCATCAACAGGTCCAAACTTACTGAATATTTCAGATTCATTGTTAATTTCCGAAGAAAACCTTCTTTTTCACTTCAGAAGTTATAACGTTTGATACTGGCTGTATAATAATGAAATATTTACTGAAAAAGCAGAAATAGTAAACTTCCTTCGAAATGAGTTCTAATTCAGTTTTATATCATCAACAGGTCCAAACTTCTGAATTTTTCAGTTTCATTCATAATTTTTCGAGAAAACCTTCCTTTCCACTTCAAGGGTTATATCGTTTGATACTTGCTGTATGAATGTGAAATATTTAATGAAGAAGCAAGAACATTAAATCTCCTTCAAAATGAATTCTAATTCAGTTTTATATCATCAACAGGTCCAAACTTATTGATTGTTTCAAATCCATTGTTAATTTTTGAAGAAAACCTCCCTTTCCACTTCGAGGGTTATATCGTTTGATACTGGCTGTATAATGGGTCAATATTTATTGAAGGAGCAAGAGGATTGAATTCTCTCTATAATGAGTTTTAATCAGGTTCTTTATCATCAACAGGTCCAAACTCACTGAATTTTTCAGATTCATTGTTAATTTTTGAAGAAAACCTTCTTTTCCACTTCTAGAGTTATATCGTTCGATACTGGCTGTATAATAGTGGAATATTTACTAAAGAAGCAGAAGCATCAAATATTCTTCAAAATGAGTTCTAATGCAGTTTTATATTATCAACATGTCCAATCCTCTGAATTTTTCACATTCATTGTTAATTTTTGAAGAAAACCTCCTTTTCCACTACGAAGGTTATATCGTTTGATACTGGCTGTATAATGGTGAAATATTCACTGAAGAAGCAGAAGCTTTCAATTTCCTTTAAAATGAGTTCTAATTCAGTTTTATATCATCAACAAGCCCAAACTTCTGAATTTTTCACATTCATTGTTAATTTTTGAAGAAGACCTCCTTTTCCATTACAAAGGTTATATCGTTTGACACTGGCGGTATAATAGTAAAATATTTACTGGAGAAGCTAGAGCATTGAATTTCCTTCAAAATGCGCTCTAATTCAGTTTTACATCATTAACAGGTCCAAACTTACAGAATTTTTAAGATTTATTGTTGATTTTTGAAGAAAACCTTCTTTTTCACTTCAAGGGTTTTATCGTTTGATACTGGCTGTTTTAACATGATGTCGTTTTTGTCATTCTTTTGGGAAAAAAACGATTGGAGGTATTTTAACCCGACAGCAAAACGATGGAAATAATTAGTTTCAATTCAGTTTTATATCGTCAACCTCCACAAACTTACTGAATTTTTCAGATTAATGTATAATGGTGGAATATTTATTGGATAAGCAAGAGCCTTGAATTTTCTCCAAGATGAGTTCTATATTATATCATCAACAGGTCCAAACTTAGTGAATTTTTCAGATTCATTGTTAATTTTCGAAGAAAACCTTCTTTTTAACTTCAAAAGTTATATCGTTCGATACTGGCTGTATAAGAATAAAATATTTACTGAAAAAGCAGAAATATTGAATTTCCTTTGAAATGAGTCCTAATTCAGTTTTATATCATCAACAGGTCCAAACTTCTGAATTTTTCATTGATAATTTTTCAAGAAAACCTTCCTTTCCACTTCAAGGGTTATATTATCGTTCGATACTTGCTGTATGAATGTGGAATTCAGTTTTATATTATCAACAGGTCCAAACTTACAGAAATTTTCAGATAAATTGTTGATTTTTGAAGAAAACCTTCTTTTTCACTTCTATGGTTTTATCGTTTGCTACTGGCTGTTTTAACATGATGTCGTTTTCGTCATTCTTTCGGAAGAAAAAAAAAACGATTGGAGTTATTTTTACCCGACAGCAAAACGACGAAATGAAGGTTCGACGATCAGCAAACCCGAACATCGTATAAAGCTGTTTCTGTCTCAACACCCCATCCCCACATTTCCTAATTGATTAACGTTTATTGTTATGGTTGCTTCGCAGAGTCGTATCCCAAATCGAATTGCGGAATTTGCTTATACCGAATTAGTTTTGGGGGGTCCCGTCGAATTAAGCCAACATTCAACAGAAGAAGGGAGGGACTCGCTGAAGACCGGATGAATCCCGATGAACTCCTTTATTCGGATCGGCGAAGTTATTGACGTATGTTCATCCGGTAGACGTTTGATGTGGCGCCAGAAATTGCCACGAGGGATACCTCCCTAAGGATCTAAGGAAGTGGATGAATCCATTAATTGGATCACTGGAAGATAGATGATCTACCGCTGGATTTGTCGACGAAGGGCAGCGAATCGTTGTGGGAAAATGGAAATATGAATTCCGTATTCTATCCGCATGGCGGGATAATTCAATGAAGACTGGGATATTCATTTGCCAGGGTCCTGTGGGATCATATCAATGACGTTGCGATATTTGACTTGAGCCGGGTCGAGGTCCGGATTTGGGATTAGAAGGAGACAGTGACGAATTCTCCATAGAATATCGAATATTCAATTGGTCTTTGTTGGCATCCATGAATATCCGCCATTAGTGTCAGTTGTCATTCATCCTGTCAATTCGTTGAAATATTCAGCGAGATTTACTGTTTTTCTGTTCAAGACAATCATTGATATTGATAGTTTTATCCCAGAACAATATGTTTCCAAGAGCATTTCTAGCGTCCTTCACTAAGACAATCATGATGACGTCCTACTGAAAAATGTTGAATTGAAGATCAACAACCGAACATCTGCTCCATAAAGATGTGAAGGTTCCAAGAGTAGAACTGTTACTGTTTTCGTCTCTTTGTTCGAAGCACCCGGCGACATCTCCCGGCTAGTTCCTACACCAACCGATCGTGAACGTAGTGAGTCACCTCACCACTTCGTAGTAGTCTGCACGAGTCATCGATCTTTCGATAGCGAAAACTAGAAATACGAGTACCTGACATGCAGAAGCGCCATCACACAATCGTGAGTTCTCAGGTAGTACGTTGACCATCAGGAGTAGTACTAGGTGGTGGTCGGTAGTACCGACAGCCGTTAGTCTCTTCAAGGTCGAGCTGCTACCTTCAGTAGGTTATGTAACTGAAATGTCTTCGATGTATACTTGGTTGCATATGTTGGAGGCGCTAGGAGACTGCATAATACCAAGAAGACCCATCGACCTTCTTTTACAGTATGTACATCTTAGAGATTGAATGAAGGAGTTGTATACTATTTAACTTTTGGTACTCACGGTTTGGAAGCAAATATACTCGAGTATTGAAATTATTATGTCCCCAGAGAAATTTGTAACAAATACCTAATGAGGTCCATTTCAAGATATCCCAGGAATTAACTCATCCCATTCAAGGGGATTATGTCCTCCCGGATTCATTTCGCGGATCTCTTCCGCATAAAATTCCTCCATACGTTCAGTTCCTCCAACGACTGGAAAATGAAACGGCATTCGACTAAAAATTAATCGCGCAGAGCTATAGGAACAAAAGCATCATTAAAGCCATAACCCACGAAACAAAGTGTTTAATTGCCAGTTCACGTAGTTAATTTCTTCTGGTCCGCATGGACTGAAGTCGGGAAATATCACCCCAAGAGACGTGGAAACAGTATGGCTCGTTCTCTTCCACAATTAAAAGTCGGGAAGAATGCACCTTCGGGAACAATTCGGAAGAATGCCGGTATAAATTTGAATTTTCTTTTTTAATCTAATCAGGAGGAAGTTTCGCGTATTCGAGTGAATCTCGTTGATGGTCGAGGCAAAAGCCACCTTTTTACGGTATTCTAAGGTATTTATATCATACTGGCCTTGAACTTATTTCGAATTTCGCGCCAAAACGCTCGCAGTTGTGATGTGACGTCAGATCGCTGTACAACATTGAGGGTTAGGAATTTTGGTAACACGATTATTTGTTATTGCTATTATTGTTTTTGAGCGCTCGTACAACTTACACGAGGGCTATATCATTTCGTCACGATGTCTGTATTTTTTCGAATTTTGAGCCGAAAATGGTCTCAATCGACTATGTTCGACTCACTGATGACGAATCCGTCGGAAAATTCGAGTCTGTCCGTCCGGCCCGTCCGGCCGTCCGTCCGGCCGTCCGTCCGTCAGCACGATAACTCTCGAACGGATCAACCTAGAGACTTGAAATTTTCAGTGTAGGTTCAGATCCCGAATGCCTCGGTTAAGTTCGTTAATGGGCCAAATTCCACCATGGGTTCCGTAAATATGGCCGTTCAAAGTTTTGTTTCCCTGATTACTTCGAAACTACAGATTCGATCGAGTTGAAACTTTGCACTCAAATGAAGAATGAGGTGTTCAAGGTACATGTGAAATTTTGTCCTGATCGCATGACCAGAACCATAGAAACAATAGAAAATTGTAACTTTTGAACGGAAACGCCTAGGGACTTGAAATTTTCAGGATAGGTTTGGTTCTGGAATGTCGTGATGACGTTTATCTATGAGCAGAATCTATCTACAAGGTGCATGTACGAGCGCTCAAAAGCTCCTGCCTTCACGGCAGTGCTTTTCGTAATTTTTTTTATCCAATTTTCACAAAAATCATTGTCATCATCAATTCAATGACGTAGAGTCACAGAATATGTAATAAGTTGTTTGGTAAAGTCTTTACTGTTCGGAAATTTTCATTTATAGCCGAAAAATTCGAAATTTCAACTCGAATGACTGTATTTACCAGAATAATCCAGGTGAGCTCAAGAAGTATTGTTTTAATTATTTATAACTGTTCTCCACAAATGTAAATCTGAACGAGGTACATAAAATAGTGAGGTATAAACCATTTTTTCCGCGGAAGCCTATTTTTCGAAATTTTCAAATGGCCAGTATTCAGGAAAGTAAATTTTTCTCGAAAAAACTGATAACATATTCTTAATCTATGCCCCCAAATTAGTCAATTGTGTATGATTGGTGACAATCGGATCAGATATAAGACATATGAGAAAATTTGCTCGGAAAAGCTGAAAAAGCCAAAAAAATCAACGGAAGAAAATTAGGCCGCTCGAAATTACACGTTTTGTTCAATTTTTATTGTTTATCGTAATGGTCAAAAGAAGCTTACAAGGGTTTTATCTCCTCCGGTAGTTTATTGTAGATTTTTTCCATTATTACTTTTTCTTACTAAACTGTTGGATGAAGAGGGTATTAATGATTTCCTATCATATTCTCCCATTATTAGCTACGAATTCATTTCCATAATTAGACCCATATCGGATGAATCTTGATTCATTCATGAATACAGCATCCCCATTAACCCGTCCAACACTCTGAGTGGTTTTCTGAACTAGGTAATAACCAAACGCAATCCATCATTAATAGCTGCGACCACAATTATCCGTAATAACGATGCTGGGTTCGGATAAATCTTCGCTGTTACATTATTCTTCTGGCGTATAATTTCATACAAGGCTCTCCTTGATTATGAATTCGCTGAATGTGTTCCTTCTTTCATAATATTAATCGAGAAAAATTGCATATCCTTAATTGAGTTTTGGTATAAGTGTTTCCGTTAGATTCTAGCACATTGTCCATATGTCGAAGGTGTTTTTACGGGATAGATTAATCGAATTTCTGAAAGTGGTTTTCAGGTGGATATAATGGGTTGTTATTAGTTTCACCGTGGACTTTCTCAGAGTGCAATTAAAGGACAATACGTGCTTTGTATGGAGTTTCGGCAAGAATTTTGTACGTCATGAATCATGTAGGACAATTAAAAAAAAATTACGAAAAGCACTGCCGTGAAGGCAGGAGCTTTTGAGCGCTCGTACATGCACCTTGTAGGTAGATTCGCATTTTCCAGTTTTAGAAATCAATTGAAGGAATTTTCGACAGCTATTTTCGATAAAACAAAATTTCAAACGACCGTATTTACGGAACCCCTAGTATAATTCTGCTTATTGATAAACGTGAACGCGAAATTTTCAGATCCACACCTATCCTGAAAATTTCAAGTCCTTAGGCCTTTTCTTTCGAAAGTTATGATTTTCTATGGTTTCTTTGGTTCTGGTCATGTGATCTGGATGAATGTAGCTTGAATAATTAGTATACAAAATTTCGTCACGATCGAATCTGTAGTTTTGAAATTATCAAGAAAACTAAATTTCAAACGACCATATTTACGGAACCCCTAGAAAAATGTTGCTCATAGGTGAACGTGATCACGACATTCGAGATCCACACCTATCCTGAAAATTTCAAGTCCCTAGGCGTTTCCGTTCAAAAGTTACAATTTTCTATGTTTCTATGGTTCTGGTCATGCGATCTGGACAAAATTCCACATGTAGCTTGAACACCTCATTTTCCCATTTGAGTGCAAAATTTCATCTCGATCAAATCTGTAGTTTTCAAGTAATCAGGGAAACAAAACTTTGAACGGCCATATTTACGGAACCCCAGAGGGAATTGGCCCATTAACGAACTTAACCGAGGCATTCGGGAACTGAACCCACACTGGAAATTTCAAGTCTCTAGGTTGTTCCGTTCGAGAGTTATCGTGCTTGCGGCCGGACGGACAGACTCGAATTTTCCAACGGATTCGTCATCAGTGAGTCGAACATAGTCGATTGAGACCATTTTCGGCTCAAAATTCGAAAAGTACAGACATCGTGATGAAATAGCCCTCGTGTAAGTAGTACGAGCGCTCAAAAACAAGGAGTACGAATAGTATTTTGAATTATGTCGAAAGGTGTGAGATTTGGTTCACGGATTCCTTTTCATAAAATCTACAGCTCGATTTCTAGGTCGGGTGTATAATAAAACGAAAAATTTTTAAGCCACTCAACTCGATAAGTGTCAATTTGTTAAAAAAAATAATTCGATATGGAAAAAAATATATTTTATATATATAAATAATTATATTTGTGGAGCGAAAGCCGATCTTTTAAAAAAAGAATTTATTTACAACGGAAGATTATCCTATTCTAACAATTAGCTAGGAAGAAATGCACTAAATTAATTGAATGATACATCCGTCTGGAGAGGTATTTATAACATTCCTTATCTCAAATTAATTACGACAATCAGTATCGAACAATGGGACAAATATACACCCACACACGTGGCGTGATCAAAATGATGTCTCATCAAAATGTAACAAAGTAATATGAATATTTGAATAAGAACAGATAAGGAGTTCATCTGCAATATACAGGGTTGGCATTATGTAATTATATAATGGGTGATTTTTTAAGAGCTTGAGAACTTTTTTTAAAAAAAAAACGCATAAAATTTGCAAAATCTCATCGGTTCTTTATTTGAAACGTTAGATTGGTCCATGACATTTACTTTTTGAAGATAATTTCATTTAAATGTTGACCGCGCTGCGTCTTAGGTGGTCCATTCGGAAAGTCCAATTTTGGGCAACTTTTTCGAGCATTTCGGCCGGGATAGCCCGAATTTCTTCGGAAATGTTGTCTTCCAAAGCTGGAATAGTTACTGGCTTATTTCTGTAGACTTTAGACTTGACGTAGCCCCACAAAAAATAGTCTAAAGGCGTCAAATCGCATGATCTTGGTGGCCAACTTACCGGTCCATTTCTTGAGATGAATTGTTCTCCGAAGTTTTCCCTCAAAATGGCCATAGAATCGCGAGCTGTGTGGCATGTAGCGCCATCTTGTTGAAACCACATGTCAACCAAGTTCAGTTCTTCCATTTTTGGCAACAAAAAGTTTGTTAGCATCGAACCCAATTGCTGCGAACGGCGACGAATCGACATTTCACGGTCTTCAGCAACACTCTCAGAAACAGACGCAATATTCTCTTCTGTACGCACTGTACGCATTCGAGTGCGAAACTTGGTCACAATCGCATTGATTGTTTGCTCACTTGGTCGATTATGTAGACCATAAATCGGGCGTAAAGCGCGAAACACATTTCGAACCGAACACTGATTTTGGTAATAAAATTCAATGATTTGCAAGCGTTGCTCGTTAGTAAGTCTATTCATGATGAAATGTCAAAGCATACTGAGCAAATACTAATGCATGAAAATCCTAACCTCAAAAAAATCTGAGCAAATACTAATGCATGAAAATCCTAACCTCAAAAAAATCACCCGTTATAATTCGAAGATGTAGATTCCGAATATGCAGTTGATTTTCACGAGATATATTTTTTCTGGTCGCTACTGCAATTTGAAGTTGAAACTTTTAGAGATTCCCATTTTCATATGCCCAAATTTGAGGTTTTGTTATATGAGAAAAGAGGGACCTTAGTGAATGTGGATTTTTTTTTTCATTTCCTGTATCCCTTGGCTTTCGAAAGTACCCATCAAAAAGTTCCTAGAATGTTCCTATGAAATTTTATAATTTTTTTTTCAAACAACATATTTTTCCGAGACTTTTGACGGATGCTACGACTGAACGATAAAGTCCAAAGAGAAACCGTTCGCAAATTCGGAATCAGCGCGATCGAACAAGTTCATATGAAAAATTTAAAGAGGATAACTGAACAAACATTTTTTTACCCAAAAATTTCTTGACCATAAAGGTACTTCTTCTTACATTTTCTGATCTTCTCTAATTTTTTTCTGAATTGGGCATTTTCACTTCGGGAAGAAATATAGTATGGATCGAAACAGTCGGGAATTGAGGTAAGAGCATAATTCCACAATTCTGGGTTTCTAGAATTTCACGTGAAATTTGTCAATCATCTAGAATTTCGGATGAAAATATCGTGAAATATACCGATTTAGAGGTAGAATCTAGATTAAATACGTCACTTTTCGATAATGTCGAAACATTCTCTTGTATTTCCTATTATTTTGAAGTTCCTGGATGGGTGACCGCTCTGGCGATGAATTGAAACGAGCTACTGACTTGACGCCTGTGCTTTTCTCGAAATATCCGCAGAATGTTGAGTGTTTTACTGAAAGAATACTTTATTAAGAGTTCTACCAAACCGAAGTCAGTTTTCCAATCTTCCTCGAAATCCAATACCCCGTTAATGCCGAGAATTAGCGTAACCCTAAACCGTCCTAATGCCGGTTATATACGTTAAGACACCCACAATCCGGCTTTCAATCGATTATCGTGCCGTCGATGGTTATGACAACTTAAATGGCAGATAATAACGTAGCGTGAACATCACAACGGTGTCGACACGGAAAATTTCATAATGGCAATGAGTTATTTTGACACTCGGGCACCGCATCCGATGCGAAAAGTATTCGATTTGCGGTCTAGGAGTCATCGGACTTGAATGGAGCGAGAAGGATAGCTAAAGTGTTGTTTCGGCTTTCCATTCTTCACAAATCTCGAGAAAATTGATAGCGAAATGTAATCACTCGAAAGAAATAACCAGACTCTTCACCCTGAGCAGGATTCTATTAGTCTCGACTCTTGACAGAAACTTCCCTCGCGACCCAAGATTAATGACCGATCAGATCTCAATTCGAAACGGAAACGGAGATTGGGGATCATAATGAAAAATCCCCAGGACGGAGGAAAACCCCGATCCCCCCAAGATTTCCATTCTGAGTGGAAGAACTACAATAAAATACGTCTGTAAAATATGTGATGATAGCACGTAGTTCGCGATAGCTGGCAGGATAGCACCTGAGCTTTATGGGGGAACAGTGTGCAATAATATTTCAACCCCTGCCGCCGGCGTCACATGGTGTGCTGGATGACATCCATCAGGAGGGGTGAAAGATTATAGATTGCCCCCCGTACGCTCCAGGAACCCCGGAATGCGTCTCTGTTATGACTGTGCGAGATCGTCGAAGATACGACACGTCGTACATTTTGAGTTATGCGAGATGCCACGAATTACTATGACTAAACAGGATGTGATTCTAATTGGTTCAGAAACTATCAGCGAGTCCTTCCAAATTCAATAATAAACCTTTGAAATCTTATAGGGAAAATTATTGAAGCAGGTTCCATAAATTTTAAGCTCGTGGATCCGGTCCATGAATTTTGAAGGCGAAAAATATCGAGGGATGAAACTAAAAAAACGAGAATGACATATTAAAGCAACATTTTGTCCAGATCGCATGACCAGAATCATAGAAACCATAGAAAATTATAACTTCCGAAAGAAAAGGCCTAGAAACTTGAAATTTTCAGGGTGGGTTTGAATAGCGAATTTCACGGTCACGTTCATCAATGAGCAAAATTAGACTAAGGGTTCCGTAAATATGGCCTTTCAAAATATTCTGTTCTTGATAATTTCGAAACTACCGATTTGATTGGAATGAAATTTTGCAACTAGCTGAGGAATAATGTATTCAAACTACGTGCGAAATTTTGTCTAGATCGCATCACCAAGACCATAGATACCGTATAAAATTTTAGCGAAATATCGAAAAAAAAATTGGTCACCTAAAGCACTGACTTGAAGTCTTGATTATTGCCTCAGTTTGAAAATTTGTTTGACAGCTGTCAAAAATTTCCTCAATTGGTTTCCAAAACTGGAAAATGCGAATCTACCTACAAGGTGCATGTACGAGCGCTCAAAAGCTCCTGTCTTCACGGCAGTGCTTTTCGTAATTTTTTTTTTATAGTATCTACACTTCACAAGATATTCAACTGAAATTCGGCATGGATATTACAATCGAAAGTTTACACTATGTGACATGGCAATTTCGATAGCAAATCTACTAACTTTTTGGGGTGCCACTGTTAATTTGAAGAAATGTAAAAAGCAACTTTGCTGTTATACTAACCTTTATGGTTTTATGTAGTTTTGTGTTATGTGCTACTGAATTCGAGGAGAAAAATTTGTACGGTTCTCTCGAAATCCTCAGAAAAATCCAAATTGTCATAAAAATTCAGTTAGTAAGCTCTGGTGAAATTATTCATTGTTAGTTTTGAGACATCAAATCGAACTGTTTTTGTTGAATTTCTTGTGAAGTGTAGATACTATGAGGAAAAAACTTGAAAAAAATTCAAACTTTAACACCCTGTATCTCAAAAAGGAAACGTTTGCGATGACATGTTTATGGGACTTTTTTTTCTCAAAATTAGTCAAGGAATCTTCCTTCATCGTTTTTACCTTCAATTCAGGAACACCCTGTATATATTTTTCACATTTTCCGGGATTTAAGATGTAATTTAATAATTCCTCAAAATATGACATGTACCTGGAACTTCTGGAAAAAACGTTCATAATACGAAGAAAATAGCCCCGATGGACTATGAAATGAGGTGATTATGATTTAGGACATTGTCTTTCAAGTTCACCAAACAATTTTCATAGGTTTTCAACGATCCGAAGAAAGTTATGGACATAAGTCCATCAACCTATCATGAAGTTCATTTTCTGATATTTTCCATTCATTCTGGCAAGGGAAAAAGATTTGAAAGAAAAATGGGGTTAAGTGGAGATTTTCAAAGATTTCCAGCCTCAAAATACCTTTTTTGAGCGCTCGTACAACTTACACGAGGGCTATATCATTTCGTCACGATGTCTGTATTTTTCGAATTTTGAGCCGAAAATGGTCTCAATCGACTATGTTCGACTCACTGATGACGAATCCGTCGGAAAATTCGAGTCTGTCCGTCCGGCCGTCCGTCCGGCCGTCAGCACGATAACTCTCGAACGGATCAACCTAGAGACTTGAAATTTTCAGTGTGGGTTCAGTTCCCGAATGCCTCGGTTAAGTTCGTTAATGGGCCAAATTCCCTCTGGGGTTCCGTAAATATGGCCGTTCAAAGTTTTGTTCCCCTGATTACTTGAAAACTACAGATTCGATCGAGATGAAATTTTGCACTCAGATGGAAAATGAGGTGTTTTAGCAACATGCGAAATTTTGTCCAGATCGCATGACCAGAACCATAGCAACCATAGAAAATTGTTACTTTTGAACGGAAATGCCTAGGGACTTGAAATTTTCAGGATAGGTGTGGATCTCGAATGTCGTGATCACGTTCATCTATGAGCAACATTATACAAGGGGTTCCGTAAATACGGTCGTTTGAAATTTTGTTTTCTCGATAAATTCGAAACTTCGGATTCGATCGAGATGAAATTTTGTATTTTAATCGAGAATGATATATTGAAGCAATATTTTGTCCAGATCGCATGACCAGAACCATAGAAACCATAGAAAATTGTAACTTTTGAACGGAAAGGCCTAGGAACTTGAAATTTTCAGGGTGGGTTTGGATCGCGAATATCGCGGTCACGTTCATCAATCAGCAAAATGAGACTAGGGGTTCCGTAAATATGGCCGTTCGAAATATTTTTTTCCAGATAGTTTCGGAACTACTGATCGGATTGGAATGAAATTATGCATCTAGCTGAGGAATAATGTATTCAAAGTACGTGCAAAATGTTGTCCAGACCGCATCACCAAGACCATAGATACCGTCGAAACAAAATTGATCAGCTGAAGCAGCGACATGAAGTCTGGAGTTTCGCCTAAGTTTCAGAATTTTTTTGACAGCTGTCAAAAATTCCTTCAATTGGTTTCTAAAACTGGAAAATGTGAATCTACCTACAAGGTGCATGTACGAGCGCTCAAAAGCTCCTGCCTTCACGGCAGTGCTTTTCTAAATTTTTTTTCACATTTTCAGAATTTTACGTGAAATTTATCAAAAAATGACATCTCTGAAATTGTCGAACGAAAAAATTCCCCCGCAAACCTCCATCACAAGGTTTTGTTTGACCATCCTGTATAGTCACCAAGTAATTTTTTTTTATGCGTAACCGCAATGGAAGAATAATGAAGCATTGTGTGCAATTCTCAATCTGCCTCCTTCTCGGATTTATATCCCTCATCTCATTATCTTCACCAAATCATCATTTACCCTCCGTTCGGACGATTGTCTCTCTTCAAAGAGGCAGAAACCAATTTCTCCTCCTTGTACTACGCCGCATCCGTACAAAATACGCCATCAAAAGCGCCAACGTCACACCACCGCGATAATCAAGACAGCAGTCACATTTCGCGAGCGCTGATAACTATAATTATCCGAAATTACCCTTACATATCAAATTTATCCACATTCCTCACGTTGGCATGGCCGTGGAGAACGCCAGAGCTGCGCCGCATCAATCATAACGTACCCCGGCATTATCACCGCGAGACAAGCGTAACGCAGACTCATCTCCGTCTGTGTCATTAGCACATTCGAAATGCATGACGTGCTTTATCTTGTGCAATCTTCGAGATAATAAGGGAAGCACGTTGGGGAGTAAGTGGACGGGCTCAGCGCCCCCTGCTTGATGAATGGTGGCACGCAGGAATATTGTTGCTTGTTGCCGATGTGTGATTCATTTTCAGGGGGTGAAGGTGGTGGTGAAGCGAGTGGTAATGAGTATTTTCCTTTCATTGGCGAGATGGAGGGGTTTAACTCTTGGTATTCGATTTTGTGCTCCAAGAAAGAAGTCATCCATATACTTCCGCTCCCTGATTACTGTTAAACCGTACATTTCATGGATCGTTCGGTGATTCTATCGAAATTCCAAGCCGTATATTTCACGTTTGGTGAATAAATCTCGAGCTCTACGGTGGGAGGATAGTTTTACGAGCTTCTCCAATTAGTCAGACAACTGCTACAAATGAATTAATTCCTGCGGAGGCGTGGAGGAGTTGCCCCATTAGATTTGGATGCCGGGTTTCTCGACCGGTGAGATCGGCTGCGAATTTTGCAGAAAGGTTTATTATTTTCACATCATGACGTTGCCTCGATCAGGATTTCTCGAAATATTTCTACGAATTTCGAAAAAAATTGACATGCAACGAGACTATCGAACTAAGAATAAGGAAACGAACGACAGATTCTGCGAACAAAACCAGTCGTCAGTGTGAAAAATAATGTCATTTTATAAAATCGACGACGAATTATATGGAATATATAAAATTTTCCAAACCAGAACAGAAAAACTCAATTTTTTACGTGGAACAGCTATGAAGTTGAATTTTTATTTAGCTAATTTCATCAAAAGACAGCCACAAAATTTCAATTATGACATGGCAAATAGTTTCTGTGCTATCGAAGTTTTTGAAAATAATTTTGTTCAATTCTTCTAGTCAGACTAGCCTACAAGAAATTTCATCTGGCGTGACGTTATTTTACAACTACAACTAAATATCATGAAGTAGATATTTCATTTAGTTAATATTATTTTTGAATAGAATTAATATATTTCATTAATTTCTGTGTAATGGTTATTTAAAGATAAATAATTCTTTTATTCCATGAAATATAAGTATTCTAGTTTTGATGGGCATTCAAATTGATATAAAGGGGTTCATTTAAAATAAAAATTACAAATGAAAATTATAAAAAAAGAGAATTCAGTTCGAAAATGTCAAAATAATTCAAGAAAAAATTATGCGTAATTTTCGAGATCAAAATTGACATATAGCTGATTACATAAGTAATAAATAATAACAAAATTTTGAAAATTGTAAAAAATTTAATGGTTTCCTCTCACGAACAGAAAACAGTTTTTCGATTTTAGTCTGACCGAATTGGGAAAGAAAGCAATCAAAAATACCAACTCGAAAATTTGGATTTTTTTTAACGCAGACGAATGGAAAAACATTTCATGAGTACAGTTCATGAGGAAATTGGGGGGATATAATTTGTAAAATGTATGAGAACGTATATTTTCCAATGTGAAATGAAAATAATGACACTTAATTTGAAGTTGACCAATTTCAATGAAATTTAGACAAGATTCAGTGTATATTTAATTGATCTGGAAGATTTAGGTTGGGGAATAAATTGTCAAAAGCTTCATTCTTATTGACGTATTCGACATTTGATATAATAAAAAATGTCAAAATAATTCAATAGAAAATTATGCATAATTTTCAAGTTCAAAATTGACACATAGCGACATTAGTAGACTCAAAATTGTCAAATGAATTTTCGAAATTTTGAAAATTGTGAAAAATTCAATGTTTTCCTCTCACAAACAGAAATGTGCAATTTTCCTTTTCAGTCTGTTCGAATTGGCACAAAAATCAATCAAAAATGCACATTCGAAAATTTGAAATTTTTTGGACGCAGACGAATGGAAAAAATACACTTCATGATTAGAGCTCATGAGAAAAATGTAGGAGAACGTATATTTTCCAATGTAAAATAATCATTATGACACTTAATTTGAAGTTGACCAATTTCAATGAAATTTACACAAAATTCAGTATATATTCAATTGATCTGGAATATTTAGGTGGAGGAATAAATTGTCAAAAGCTTCATACTTATTGAAGTATTCAGCATTTCGAAAGAATGTGGAATATAATATGCTCAAAATTTCCAAAACTAACGATGCAAAAAAATATATCGACGAATGACTGCGAAAAACCAAAATCTCAAATGGAAAATGTTGAAGAGGTTCATAAGACAAAGAAACTACATGTGAAAAAACTCAAAACAGAGAATTCAGTTCAAAAATGTCAAAATAATTCAATAAAAAATTATGCGTAATTTTCAAGTTTAAAATTGACACATAGCGACATTAGTAGACTCAAAATTGTCAAATGAATTTTCGAAATATTGAAAATTGTAAAAAATTCAATGGTTTCCTCTCACAAACAGAAATGTGCAGTTTTCCTTTTCAGTCTGTTCGAATTGGCACAAAAATCAATCAAAAATGCATATATTCGAAAATTTGAAATTTTTTGGACGTAGACGAGGGGAAAAAATAAACTCCATGATTAGAGCTCATGAGAAAAATGTATGAGAACGTATATTTTCCAATGTAAAATGAACATTATGACACTTAATTTGAAGTTGACCAATTTCAATGAAATTTACACAAAATTCAGTATATATTCAATTGATCTGGAATATTTAGGTGGAGGAATAAATTATCAAAAGCTTCATACTTATTGAAGTATTCAGCATTTCGAAAGAATGTGGAATATAATAAGCTCAAATTTTCCAAAACTAACGATGCAAAAGAATATATCTACGAATGACTGCGAAAAACCAAAATCTCGAATGGAAAATGTTGAGGAGGTTCATAAAAACAAAGAAATTACCTGTAAAAAATCTCAAAACAGAGAATTCAGTTCAAAAATGTCAAAATAATTCAATAAAAATTATGCGTAATTTTCAAGTTTAAAATTGACACATAGCGACATTAGTAGACTCAAAATTGTCAAATGAATTTTCGAAATATTGAAAATTGTAAAAAATTCAATGGTTTCCTCTCACAAACAGAAATGTGCAGTTTTCCTTTTCAGTCTGTTCGAATTGGCACAAAAATCAATCAAAAATGCATATATTCGAAAATTTGAAATTTTTTGGACGTAGGCGAGGGGAAAAAATAAACTCCATGATTAGAGCTCATGAGAAAAATGTATGAGAACGTATATTTTCCAATGTAAAATGAACATTATGACACTTAATTTGAAGTTGACCAATTTCAATGAAATTTACACAAAATTCAGTATATATTCAATTGATCTGGAATATTTAGGTGGAGGAATAAATTGTCAAAAGCTTCATACTTATTGAAGTATTCAGCATTTCGAAAGAATTTGGAATATAATAAGCTCAAAATTTCCAAAACTAACGATGCAAAAGAATATATCGACGAATGACTGCGAAAAACCAAAATCTCGAATGGAAAATGTTGAGGAGGTTCATAAAAACAAAGAAATTACCTGTAAAAAATCTTAAAACAGAGAATTCAGTTCAAAAATGTCAAAATAATTCAATAAAAAATTATGCATAATTTTCAAGTTTGAAATTGACACATAGCGACATAGGCAAACTCAAAATTGTCAAATGAATTTCCGAAATTTTGAAAATTGTAAAAAATTCAATGGTTTCCTCATACAAGCAGATAGGTGCAGTTTTCCTTTATAGTCTGTTCAAATTGGCACAAAAATCAATGAAAAATGCCAATTCGAAAATTTGGAAATTTTATGGAAGCAGATGAATGGAAAAAATACACTTCATGAGTAGAGATCATCAGAAAATTGGGGGAAATTAGTTTGTAAAATTTATGACAACATATATTTTCCAATGTAAAATGAAAATTATGACACTTAATTTGAAGTTGACTAATTTCGATGAAATTTAGACAAAATTCAATGTATATTCAATTGATCTGGAATATTTAGGTTGAGGAATAAATTGTCAAAAGCTTCATACTTATTGAAGTGTTCAGCATTCCGAAAGAATGTGGAATATAATAAGCTCAAAATTTCCAGAACTAACAATGCAAAAAAAATATATGGACGAATCAATGCGAAAAACAAAACTCTCAAATGGAAAATGTTAAAGAGGTTCATTCAAACAAAGAAATTACCTGTGATTTTGAAATTTTGAAAATTGTGAAAAATTCAATGGTTTCCTCTCACAAACAGACATGTGCAGTTTTCCATTTTAGTCTGTTCGAATTGGGAGAAAAATCAATTAAAAATGCCAATTCGAAAATTTGGAATTTTTTGGAGACATACGAATGGAACAAAAATACACTTCGTGGGTAGAACTCGGATAAGACTATGCTCTCCGATATCCAATTCTTATGGCATTAAAAAAATACCATGTCACAGCACACGAACACAACTCGATCATGAAATATTTCAATGAACACTACTTTATGTTGAAAACGCGTCATGTTCCTCCCTTCCCATAATCGACAACTCTCATTAGCAATTCGAAAAGTTGCTCCATTAAGTGATTATATATTCACGCTAAAATATCCCCGTGTAAAGCAATTCCTGCCCCCCTTTATTACACTCTTACACGCATACCTGTAACAACTCCCGCAGATAATCTCGGCGAAGCTAAGTGCGGATCTGGCCAATCTGTGAATTATGGGTTTCGCTGATTGAAATCCTCCGTATGATTAAACTACTGAACTGTATTTCACGATGAGGGACAGCGTTTGTTCTTCAATAACGAATAAAATTAGCTATTGGAGCCCATGCTCGATTTATTGCATTGTGATAATGGCCTCCCAACATCCTCAATTAATGAGAATTTGCTGTTTGAGGCTCATAAAGAACTTTCAGCATTACGTTTTTTAATGGGATCCATAACTCAGAGGAGGTCTGATAAAGGTTGTATTTTACCAGTTATGGGGGCAGAGTGATGGGGGTTCTATTCGTAAGAATGAGTGACTGCAGGGTTTACGGGAGGAAATTGAAATAATTTGATTGGAAAATGAAATACAGGTAGGCTTTTGTCAGTTGCCCCATAATATTCAGAAAGATTACGTTATAACGTGTATTTTCCAAATTTATTGGTGAGACACAACCTCATCTGCCTTATAGGATAAGCCGCCACTGTAAACATCTTCATCATCGAAATTCCGGACGGAAACTATTCCAATAAACTCCCTTTCTCCACACCTACAAGTGAAGGGCTACCCACCACCTTCCGTGAAACCGTCCAGCAACGAAACATCAAAGAGAACCCCGATCCCTCCGAGACCCAGGTGGAGTAATGAGGCTGACCACACTCCATTCTCACCGCTTTACAGACTACAGATCGATCGGGAACTCGGAACCTCTCACTTTCAATTAATCACCACGTGATCACGAGAGGCATTAACGACCCGATGGGTTACTCACGCAATTGAACTACAAATCCGTCAAAGTGTCAACGAGATGGATCCCGGTAGTTCGGCGGCCGTGCCTCGGCGAGCGGTGGGCGGTCGGGAAATCCGGATATTTATGAAGGAACGATGGCGCCGCCGAATTCAATTAACGGAAGATCGAATTGTAAATGTTAATTCGCAAATTGCCAATCAGAGTGGCGGGTTCCGCCCCTCATTAGACTCCATTTTAGAGGTTAATATAATTCAGCCGGTTGGTGTGCACGTTTTTGCCTCGGATAGACCTTCGGAGATCTCGGTTTCGCCTCCTGGAGTTCGCTGACGTCGAGGATGCCGCCGTTCACTTCATACTTGAATGAATCACGAGGTGGATATAGAGTTTTGACCTCTGGTTCTTAGGAATTCTAACGATTTCGATTAGGGACTCATAGGAAGCTCATTGGAAGAAAATGAGGATTTGGAAAGGGCCCAATTGTAATGGCACGAATACATCACTAGAAGAGCGCGGAAACAGAATTGCAATGTAGCAGATTATGTCTTACTCAGAAAGCGCACTTCTACATCAATCATAAACATGTCTCCCTGATAGAGCTGATAAGTGGGACTTTTATGATCGAAAGGTTGCTATGCTTTCTCTAAGTATCTGCGCTCTTCTTGAGATATATCATAAAATGGTCACTTGGGGAAGCTCTCATTAATTATTTCTTTGTATTCGAAATCACCATTGTCGAATAAGTTCAAATGGAAAAAAATTCCCAAAAAAATGTAGGTAAGCAAATTTAGTTCGAATGATGTCATTCCAGGCATCTTTCTGGGGTTAAACGGGATCTTAGACTTGAAGTTTCTTGAAATTTTGAAAACAAATTTTCGAAGGCCACTGATTATTTTGCATATAGATACATTACTTGACTTTCATTGATTGCATTTTGAATCAGATAGGACCTACTGTTTGGGCGTGTCGATTTTTCGCCCAAAAACATATTTTTATTTCTTTCGAAGTGCGATTTCTCTCAACTGAGTCCTCTAGGAAAAAGAATGGCAACAACCTATATAGTAATATCGTTATTTTCGACAAAATGAGTTAAAAAAATTATCTGCGAAAAACTTCCGAAGCCAGTATGTAAGTTTTGATAAAATTTGAAAGTTTGAATTATGTATTACATTCCAGCCACTTCTTGAGGTGAAACGAGGCCGCTGTTTTCGAACATGGAATTAATTTTTAAATTGGACAATTTTTCGAAAAATTACAACATTTTAAACTCAGGTGATTAATAATATTATAAAAAAAGTAAATGTCATTAATAGTTACCTGAAATTTTGGAAAGCATTTTAAGAAGCCCCTGATTATTTTGCATATAGATACATTATTTCAGTGAGTTTCATGAACAAGCAACATACAGGGTGTTTTATAATGTATTCACAGGGTTTCAGGACGGGATAGCTCGCCTGAAAATATGAAAAGAGTTTTGTCTTACCCTCCAAAATGCACCATTTTCGAGATACAGGGTGTTGAAAAAAATAATCGAAGTGGGATTAGTGTATTCAGTAATAAGTTCTTTTCAGGATTGTTCAGTGGTTCAGAAAATTATTTCAAATTGTTACCCTGACGTTGAAAAATTACGAAAAGCACTGCCTTCAAGTCTGGAGCTTTTGAGCGCTCATTCATCCACCTTGTAGGTATGTATATTCGCATTCTCAAGTTTTAGAAACCAATTGGAAAGATTTTGACAGCTGTCAAAAAAAATTTCAAACCAAGGCGAAAATCCAGACTTCACGTCGGTGTTTTAGGTAACCAATTTTTTTCGATATTTCGCTAGAATTTTTTACGTTATCTATGGTCTTGGTAATCCGCTGAACAAAATTTCCCACGTAGTTCGAATGCATTATTCTTTATCTATGTGCGAAATTTTATTACAATCCAATAAATAGTTTCGAAATTATCAGGAAAATAATATTTTGAACGGCCGTATTTACGGAACCCCTGGTCTAATTTTGCTCATTGATGAACGTGATCGCGATCCGAACCTACCCTAAAAATCCCAAGTCCCTAGGCCTTTCCGTTCGAAAGTGATTATTTTCTATGATTCCTATGCTTCTAGTCATGCGATATGGGAAAAATGTAGCTTGAATATATCATTCTCCATTAAAATACAAAATTTCTTCACGATCGAATCCGTTGTTTTGAAATTATCAGGAAAACTAAATTTAAAACGACCATATTTACGGAACCCCTAGTCTAATTTTGCTCATTGATGAATGTGACCACAACATTCGAGATCTACACCTATCCTGAAAATTTCAAGTCCCTAGGCGTTTCCGTTCAAAAGTTACAATTTTCTACGGTTCCTATGGTTCTGGTCATGCGATCTGGACAAAATTTTGCATGTAGTTTAAGCACGCAATTCTCCATCTAAGTACAAAATTTCACCTCGATCGAATCTGTAGTTTTGAAGTAATCAGGAGAACAAAATTTCGAACAGCCATATTTACGGAACCCCTGGTCGAATTTTGCCCAATAACGAACTTAACCGCGGCATTCGAGATTCGAACCTACCCTGAAAATTTCAAGTTTCTAGGTTGTTCCTCTCGAGAGTTATCGTGTATACGGCCGGACGGACAGACTCGAAGTTTTCGACGGATTGGTCATCAGTGAGTCGAACTCTGTTGATTGAGACCATTTTCGGCTCAAAATTTGAAAAAAAAGAACAACGTGAGGAAATGATATAGCCCTCGTGTAAGTAGTACAAGCGCTCAAAAAGGTTGACAGTTAGTGAAGACCATGTTTTTCACCATAAAATTTGATTTTTCTCGAAAATAGTCGATTTCAGAGCGTATGACCAAGAGTAACTTTTTTGTGTGGAAAATATTGGCGGTCCAATAGGCGTCTCAAAAACCCAACTTTTTTTATTAGCGTAGAAGTTGGGGTGAAAAAAAGCTCACTACCCCTTCAAAACCTTCACCAATTAAGACTTGAACGATAAAAAGTTCCAGAGTTTTTGGCATAAAACTTTTTTTTTCAATTTCAACACCCTGTATCTCGAAAAAGGTGCATAATAGAGGGTAAGTTAATAGAAACTTTTTTTCATATTTTTGTACGGGCTATAACATCCTGAAATCCTGCGCATATACTATGAAACACCTATAATTTTTTTTCAATTGAAATACGGATTCTATAATAATTTCAGGATTTTTTCTGTTGTTTGTATGCGCAGCTGTGCGAATTTTGAAATAACGCGAACTTCTCAACGTACCCAACAGATGACTCACCCTTTAATACACTTCCAGAATTCCCGCCACGCTTCGTTTGAGAAACGAGTTCAGATACATCCTCCCATTGGAGTTTGTGGCATTATTCGCAGGTGTAATAAGAAGAATGTGTTACTCGGACGGCGAAGGTAAATACTTTCTGCAGATAATTAACAACCTCCCTTCCCAGAATACGTCCCTGCACGCACAACTATAGCTATTAGAGAGTCAGCGCGAGCTTAACAGGTCAACTTAGTCACTAATTAACAGAGCTCACTGATTTACTATCTTGTTTATCCCATAATAATACTATGGTAATTTACAGGTTCTCTTCGTTAAAATAACTAGACGTAAGAGCGAGTGCATTCCCCGTTACAATAAATCCTTCTTTCTCGGTAAAGAGCCGAGGCAAGCGGATTCCTCTGCACTGTTTTGGCGGAATTAAAATGTCAGTGGACGCAGACACGTCTCCTCTTGCGGAGCAGAAGAGAAATCTAACTCCCGACTTGGTCGCCTTTATTTGTGTCATTTTATTGTCAGTTAGTAGCGGCTACCTTAAACAGCTGGTGACTATGGTTTATTGCAGGAATTCCGCTCTGGCGCGGTACATAGCGTAAGTGAAAGGATCAGGAGTCGATAGTTGGCAAGAAGGAAGGTACCATTTGAACGTCGTTGCCTTGCTAATGTGCAGCTTTGTTCGAGCTACTTGTTATTCTGAGGAAGTCTCGGCCAAGATTGAGGATAACTACATCGGGCGACGGTCTGAGAGAGGATTTGGTTGGGGGCAACACAAGAGATAAACAAACATAGAGGAGGAAGCTTTGGTGAAAACTTGACATTCTAGAAATCTACAAAAAATAATAGGTAGTCACTAAATCAGTGTAATTACATTACCAAGGATATTTTACGAGTCCATTATCCTTTATCCGTATTCACTTATCAGAAGACCATAAATTCATTTTTCGATATTTTGAATTTGAGTTCATGTCATTTGAAAAACGAATGATTTTGAAAAAACCCAAATCTCGAATGAAAGATGTTAAATTCTGAAGATCTCATAAAAAAAACTTATGATGCCTAATCTGAGGATATATCCTCGGTGTCGTTTGATGAATAGGCAAAATATTCATTGTAATAAAAATATTGAAATTTTTTTTGAAAATTGATTCAGAAAGACATGGTTTATGTAGATTTGAATTGATGCATGGCGGAATTGGTGGGATTTAGTTTGTGAAATGTATAAGAACCTAGATTTTCCAATGCAAAATGAGAATTTCAATGAAATGTAGATAAAATTTTCAAAACTAACGATGCAAAAAAATATATCGACGAATGATTTTGAAAAAACACAAATCTCAAATGAAAGATGTTAAATTCTGAAGATCTCATAAAAAAAAACTTATGATGCCTTATCTGAGAAGATATCCTTGATGTCGTTCGATGAAAAGGTAAAAAATCAATTTTGATAGAAGTATTGAAATTTTTTTTGAAAATTGATTCAGAAAGACATAGTCTATGTAGATTTGAATTAATGCAGGGCGGAATTGGTGGGATATAGTTTGTGAAATGTATAAGAACCTAGATTTTCCAATGCAAAATGAGAATTTCAATGAAATGTAGATAAAATTTTCAAAACTAACGATGCAAAAAAATATATCGACGAATGATTTTGAAAAAACCCAGATCTCAAATGAAAGATGTTAAATTCTGAACATCTCATAAAAAAAAACTTATGATGCCTTATCTGAGAAGATATCCTTGGTGTCGTTCGATGAAAAGGTAAAAAATCAATTTTGATAGAAGTATTGAAATTTTTTTTGAAAATTGATTCAGAAAGACATGGTCTATGTAGATTTGAATTCATGCATGGCGGAATTGGTGGGATTTAGTTTGTGAAATGTATGAGAACCTAGATTTTCCAATGCAAAATGAGAATTTTAATGATATTTAGATAAAATTTCCAAAACTAATGATGCAAAAAAAATTTATCGACGAATGATTTCGAAAAAACCCAAATCTCAAATGAAAGATGTTAAATTCTGAAGATCTCATAAAAAAAAACTTATGATGCCTTATCTGAAAAGATATCCTTGGTGTTGTTCGATGGAAAGGTAAAAAATCAATTTTGATAGAAACATTGAAATTTTTTTTTAAAATTGATTCAGAAAGACATGGTCTATGTAGATTTGAATTGATGCATGGCGGAATTGATGGGATTCAGTTTGTGAAATGTATAAGAACCTAGATTTTCCAATGCAAAATGAGAATTTCAATGAAATGTAGATAAAATTTTCAAAACTAACGATGTAAAAAAATATATCGACGAATGATTTTGAAAAAACCCAAATCTCAAATGGAAGATGTTAAATTCTGAAGATCTCATAAAAAAAAACTTATGATGCCTTATCTGAGAAGATATCCCTGGTGTCGTTCGATGGAAAGGTAAAAAATCAATTTTGATAGCAACATTGAAGTTTTTTTTGAAAATTAATTCAGAAAGACATGGTCTATGTAGATTTGAATTGATGCATGGCGGAATTGGTGGGATTTAGTTTGTGAAATGTATAAGAACCTAGATTTTCCAATGCAAAATGAGAATTTCAATGAAATGTAGATAAAATTTTCAAAACTAACGATGCAAAAAAATATATCGACGAATGATTTTGAAAAAAACCAAATCTCAAATGAAAGATGTTAAATTCTGAAGATCTCATAAAAAAAAACTTATGATGCCTTATCTGAGAAGATATCCTTGGTGTCGTTCGATGGAAAGGTAAAAAATCAATTTTGATAGAAACATTGAAATTTTTTTTGAAAATTGATTCAGAAAGACATGGTCTATGTAGATTTGAATTGATGCATGGCGGAATTGGTGGGATTTAGTTTGTGAAATGTATAAGAACCTAGATTTTCCAATGCAAAATGAGAATTTCAATGAAATGTAGATAAAATTTTCAAAACTAACGATGCGAAAAAATATATCGACGAATGATTTCGAAAAAAACCAAATCTCAAATGAAAGATGTTAAATTCTGAAGATCTCATAAAAAAAAAACTTATGATGCCTTATCTGAGAAGATATCCTTGGTGTCGTTCGATGGAAAGGTAAAATATCAATTTTGATAGAAACATTGAAATTTTTTTTGAAAATTGATTCAGAAAGACATGGTTTATGTAGATTTGAATTGATGCATGGCGGAATTGGTGGGATTTAGTTTGTGAAATGTATAAGAACCTAGATTTTCCAATGCAAAATGAGAATTTCAATGAAATGTAGATAAAATTTTCAAAACTAACGATGCAAAAAAATATATCGACGAATGATTTTGAAAAAAACCAAATCTCAAATGAAAGATGTTAAATTCTGAAGATCTCATAAAAAAAAACTTATGATGCCTTATCTGAGAAGATATCCTTGGGGTCGTTCGATGAAAAGGTAAAAAATCAATTTTGATAGAAGTATTGAAATTTTTTTTGAAAATTGATTCAGAAAGACATAGTCTATGTAGATTTGAATTAATGCATGGCGGAATTGGTGGGATTTAGTTTGTGAAATGTATAAGAACCTAGATTTTCCAATGCAAAATGAGAATTTCAATGAAATGTAGATAAAATTTTCAAAACTAACGATGCAAAAAAATATATCGACGAATGATTTTGAAAAATCTCAAATGAAAGATGTTAAATTCTGAACATATCATGAAAAAAACTTATGATGCCTTATCTGAGAAGATATCCTTGGTGTCGTTCTATGAAAAGGTAAAAAATCAATTTTGATAGAAGTATTGAAATTTTTTTTGAAAATTGATTCAGAAAGACATGGTCTATGTAGATTTGAATTGATGCATGGCGGAATTGGTGGGATTTAGTTTGTGAAATGTATAAGAACCTAGATTTTCCAATGCAAAATGAGAATTTTAATGAAATGCAGATAAAATTTTCAAAACTAACGATGCAAAAAAATATATCGACGAATGATTTTGAAAAAAACCAAATCTCAAATGAAAGATGTTAAATTCTGAAGATCTCATAAAAAAAAACTTATGATGCCTTATCTGAGAAGATATTCTTGGTGTTGTTCGATGGAAAGTTAAAAAATCAATTTTGATAGAAACATTGAAATTTTTTTTGAAAATTGATTCAGAAAGACATGGTCTATGTAGATTTGAATTAATGCATGGCGGAATTAGTGGGATTTAGTTTGTGAAATGTATAAGAACCTAGATTTTCCAATGCAAAATAAGAATTTCAATGAAATGTAGATAAAAATTTCAAAACTAACGATGCAAAAAAATATATCGACGAATGATTTTGAAAAAACCCAAATCTCAAATGAAAGATGTTAAATTCTGAAGATCTCATAAAAAAAAACTTATGATGCCTTATCTGAGAAGATATCCTTGGTGTCGTTCGATGGAAAGGTAAAAAATCAATTTTGATAGCAACATTGAAATTTTTTTTGAAAATTAATTCAGAAAGACATGGTCTATGTAGATTTGAATTCATGCATGGCGGAATTGGTGGGATTTAGTTTGTGAAATGTATAAGAGCCTAGATTTTCCAATGCAAAATGAGAATTTCAATGAAATGTAGATAAAATTTTCAAAACTAACGATGCAAAAAAATATATCGACGAATGATTTTGAAAAAACCCAAATCTCAAATGAAAGATGTTAAATTCTGAAGATCTCATAAAAAAAATTATGATGCCTTATCTGAGAAGATATCCTTGGTGTCGTTCGATGGAAAGGTAAAAAATCAATTTTGATAGAAACATTGAAATTTTTTTTGAAAATTGATTCAGAAAGACATGGTCTATGTAGATTTGAATTAATGCATGGCGGAATTGGTGGGATTTAGTTTGTGAAATGTATAAGAACCTAGATTTTCCAATGCAAAATGAGAATTTCAATGAAATTCTGAAGATCTCATAAAAAAAATTATGATGCCTTATCTGAGAAGATATCCTTGGTGTCGTTCGATGGAAAGGTAAAAAATCAATTTTGATAGAAACATTGAAATTTTTTTTGAAAATTGCTTAATGCATTGCGGAATTGGTGGGATTTAGTTTGTGAAATTTATAAGAACCTAGATTGGTGAGAATGAGAATTTCAAGGAAATGTAGATGAAAATTTTCAGAACTAACGATGCAAAAAAAATATATCGACGAATGATTTTGAAAAACCCAAATCTAAAATGAAAGATGTTAAGTTCTGAAGATCTCATAAAAAAACTTATGATGCCTAATCTGAGGAGATATACTTGGTGTCGTTTGATGAAAAGCAAAATATCAGTTTTGATAGAAATATTGAAATTTTTTTGACAATAGATTCAGAAAAACATGGTCTATGTGGATTTGAATTAATGCATGGCGGAATTGGGGGGATGTAGTTTGTAAAATGTATAAGAACCTGAATTTTCCAATGTTAACGATGCAAAAAAAAATATATCGATGAATTATTTTGCGAAAATCTCAAATCTCAACTGGAAGTTGATAAATTTTCAAATTATCATTAGGAAGAAACTCATGACCTTCGTATCGTTTAATAAAGAAGCTAAATATTAATTTGATAGAAATATTGCAATTTTCTTCATATCAGATTCAGAAAGACATGATCTATGAACACTTATTTGATTAATTTATGGGAAAATTTGAAGTATAAATATAGTTTGTTAAATGCACGAGAACGTAAATTCTTAAACTTCGATGAAATTTGAATGAAATTCAGGCTATTTTCCAGGTTTCTAATTGGCCTGGAAGATTGAAGTTGAGGAGTAAATCGTAAGAAACGTCATATTTGTACGCATTTCAAAGAAAGCTCGAAATATTCAATTTTTGAGGATAAATTAACGATAGAAAAAAAAATTCATCGAGCAGATAGTGTTGGAATTAAACTGATCGAAGATATCTAAGAATGTACCAAAAAAGAAGACTCAAAGTTTCGACAAGTTCAATTTCCAAAATGATTTTCGGATATCACCTTTGGAATAAAATGAGCTAAAAGAGTGGGGAACCTACACAAGTGTAAAAAGACTTTTTTTCATAAACATAACATATACACACATATTTAAGAATTAATTCTTGTTCAAAGCTTGATATGACCACCCTTATAACAGTCCCCTAACTTAAGATTGGGATAACAATTACTTTTGAATGATAATAGAGATTTTTATCAGAAATCCACTCCAATATAACGAAAATTCCAGGTAGATAGTAAAGCAAATTTATATTTCGTCCTTTTACTTAATCTTCCATCTCCCAATGTTGAGAACGAGAAAAAGGATATAAATCATCTGAGAAAAAAACGTGGCGAAACCAACATCTTAATCTAATATTTCCCGAAATATCGCTGTACACAAGGAAAACTTTGCTATCCGATTGTTAAATCTTGACAAACTACATCGTCAAGCTCAAGTGTCGTGTGTGCAAAACAAACAACCTGCACTTTATAGGAAAATCCCCTAGACTATGGGTAAACATAAATATTTGCAGAGGAGCGAAGTTCCTCCTTCGAACAAGGAGGTTTCCATCAGATCCTTCCAGAAGCGTTCCAACTAATGTGCGCGATAGATCAAGATAAAAGCAAGGATGAAGATGGCAATTTGCTTTTCGTCCCTTCACACCATTCCGTTTTTTTTTTGTCGGGGTGAGACCTCCGCGATTTGTCACCCCCATTGTGGTCGCTAAGTACATGTGAACTTCCTGAAAGCCTTCCACTTACCCTCGAATAAAATTTAATTTCAACATGAATATCAAAAAATTTCGAACTCACCTTCTATCGAGATGACCAAATTGAAGATGCAAAATTTAAACTCAAACAGGTATATATCTAATAATGCCATAAGTGCCATTAATGTGAAATATAAAAGATAGAGTTGAACATCCCCGTTGAAAGGAAATAACAGTATAATTCCCCATTTTGTAATATGCCTTCTACAAGTCGAGTTTAATTTCATGTTTTGAATGTAATTTCAGAAAAGTAATTAATAGGCTTGTCGAAGTATTGCTCCATCCGTTGATTATAATGAACTTCTCATTTATTACCCATAAAAATTTCGATAATAATATGAACAGCCTGCATAATGGTACTGGGAATATATTTTATTATACTAGAGGTAATGTTTTCTTAACATCTATATTGGTCCAAAAAAAAATTGTAACCGTAGCGGTGCGGAAAGATTTCTCTGTATTTTTGCCATGAGTCAATTTGCGGCCTGCTTTCTTAATTAATGGTTCATAACGTAAGTTTCTTACTTTTTACTGGAAAACCATTCAGAAATGTTTTATGACTTTTACAAAAAATGCAAGATAATTGAGGTCTAAGGCTCGATCCCCTTCACAATAAATTTGTATCGAATGTACCAAAAATAAAATAAGGTAGATATAAAAAAAAAGCGAAACGAAAACATTTTTGTCTCAAAATTGGGTCTTTCATCTTGTCAGATACGTTGATCTCCAAAACTGAAAGATCTCGAGGATTTGTTGGCGACACTTCAGGTTTTGCTGAAAGATAACGAGAAAAACTCCGCATAATAGCCCTCGGGAGTTCCTTTTCCAGATGAACATGGGGCGATGTAGCAAGAAACTATTTTCCTCAAAGACAAAAGAAGCCAAAGCTCCTGTGCAGCTGCCTTTGATTTGGGCACGTTTGTATTGTTTCCGCAGACAAATGAGCGGCGCCCGGAAACTCGCAGTCGTTTCTATGACGACGGCCTGGTATTCTCCGATTTTGATTTATCTCTCTTCTATCTTGTCGGGCCCGGAATAAGAGTGTGTTTTATTCGCAGGATTTGGAGAAATATGGGGATACTTTGAGCTGGGTTTGTTCGGTTTATACCGCTCCGAATCCAGTGAATGGACTATAAAGGGATCGTTTGAGAAGCAGCACAAAATTCAATTCGGAAAAATACTGCTGAAGTTCCCCAACTTTTGACGAAGAAAAACAAGATGAAATTTCTATTATATTAAAATCCTTTCGTCATCAAACCATCAGAACGAAATAGTTCTTGGACAAAACTGGACCATTATCCTTGCAGTGATTGTCCCCATATTTACCTCTAATCTCAGTTATTACAGTCCGCAATCGCGCCCTCCCGCCCCCATCAATTCCACCGAACGACACCTTGCTTTCACTAGAGCGCTTACAAAGCTCGAAACGCTAAGATTAATAACCCCTAATTAGGTAATTTGGAAATGACTTTCAACTTCTGAAAGGGGGGCCCGTCCCCAGGGACTGATTACCCACTTATCCTTAATCATTTCGGCGATATTTCCGTTCAACTAATAAAGTTATTGTATGCGTACCTGCGGGCTAAATTTGAATAAGCCGAGATCGGAATGCTCGAACAAGTTTGGTCGTTCAAGAAACAAAAGGGTGGGTTTTAGGGGTCAGCATTCAATTTCGCAGATTTATGGCGGTTCATAAGTCATGACGCGGGGTATGATGAATGGGTAACATTTGTTTCACGAAGGGAGGTTCAACCGATATTTCATGTACATCCAATGAGATTAATCTGATGGATCAACTCGACAATGCGAGAAATCTGCAAATTTCACACAGAGGTTTATTTGTTCTTCATCACCCTAATTCCTCCCAAGATAGAAATTCATTTTTTTCGAAAAAAACAATTTTTTTCATATTTTGCGAAGGAACCAAAGTGATGTGGAAATGATAAACCGATCTTAAGATTCTACACTACCCAAAAAGTAATTTGTAAAAATTTTCAAGGGTTTATTATTGGAAAAAAAGTAAGGGATTCATGTGGAAATAATAAACCTCTGTGAAAAATATTCAGCGTCTTTTTAATCGGATCTTTAAATTCTACACTACCTAAAAAGTAAACTGAAAAATGTTCAAGGGTACATTATTGAAAAAATAGCAAGTGGTTCGAGTGGAAATAATGAACCTCAACTCGACAATTCGAGAAATGTGAAAATTTTACACAGAGGTTTATTAATTTTTATCTCCCTAATTCCTTCCAAGATGGAAATATTTTTTTCGAAAATAACCAATTTTTTTATAATATTTCGGGATGTGATCTTGAGAGGAATCAAAGTTATGTGGAAATTTAACCTTTATGGAAAATTCTCAGCGTTTCTTTCATTTCATCATCAAATTCTACACTACCCAAAAATAAACTTTAAAAATTTTTAAGGGTTTTATTAAAAAAATAGCAAGGGATTTATGTGGAAATAATAAACCTTTGTGAAATTTTTTCATCGTCTCTTTCATTCGACCTTTAGATTGTACACTACCCAGAAAGTAAACTAAAAAATTTTCAAGGGTTTATTATCGAAAAAAAAATAGCAAGGGATTCATGTGGAAATAATAAATCTGCAAATTTCACCCAAAGGTTTGTTGATTCTGCATCACCCTAATTCCTCCCAAGATAGAAATTTTTTTTCGAAAATAACCAATTTTTTTTTGTTATGTTTCGCAATATCTTGAAGGGAACCGAAGTGACTTGGAAATAATGAACCTTTGTGAAAAAGTTTCAGCGTTCTTTTCATTCAATTTTCGGATTCTACATTACTCAAAATGTAAACTGTAAAAATTTTCAAGGGTTTATTATTGAAAAATAGGAAGGAATCCATTTGTAAATAATAAACCCCAACGCGACAATGCAAGAAATCTGCAAATTTCACAAAAAGGTTTAATATTTCTTCATCACCCTTATTCCTCCTAAGATGGAAATATTTTTTTTGAAAATAACCAATTTTTTATAATGTTTTGGGATGTTTCGCAATATCTTGGAGGGAATCGAAGTGATGTGGAAATTTAACCTTTGTGAGAAATTCTCAGCGTCTCTTTCATTCGATCATCAAATTCTGCACTACCTAAAAATAATTGAAAAAATATAAATGGGATTCATGTGGAAATAATAAACCTTTGTGGTAAATTTTCAGCGTCTTTTTCCTTCGATCTTTAGATTCTACTCTACCCAGAAAGAAAACTAAAAACTTTCAAGGGTTTTTTTTATCGAAGAAAATAGGGATTTATGTGGAAATAATAAATCTGCAAATTTTACACAAAGTATTATTATTTCTGCATTACCCTAATTCCTCCCAAGATAGAATTTTTCATTTCAAAAATAAAAATTTGTTTAGGTTTCGCAATATTTAGAAGGGAATCTCGGAGGAAATCAAAGTGACCTTTGTGAAAAATTTTAAGAGTTTTCTTCATTCGATTTTCAGATTCTACACTACCCAAAAAGTAAAATGTAAAAATTTTCAATAGTTTATTATTGAAAAATAGCAAGGAATTTATTTGGTAATAATTAACTCCAACTCGACCATGCAAGAAATCTGCAAATTTTACAAAAAGGTTTAATATTTCATCATCATCCTAATTCCTCCCAAGATAGAAATATTTTTTTCGAAAATAACCAATTTTTTTATAATGTTTGGGATGTTAAGCAATATCTTGAAAGAGATCAAAGTGATGTGGAAAAAATTGACCTTCGTGAAAAACTTTCATCGTTTTATTCATTCGATCTTCAAATCATACACTAACCAAAAAATAAACTTTAAAAATTTCCAAGAGTTTTATTGAAAAAAATAGCAAGGGATTCATGTAGAAATAATAAACCTTGATGAAAAATTTTCAGCCTGCCTTTCATTTGATCGTCATATTCTACACTACCCAAAAAGTAAACTGAAAAATTTTCAGGGGTTTATCATCGAAAAAAATAGCAAGGGATTCATGTGGAAATAATAAACCTAAACTCGACAATTCAAGAAATCTGCAAATTTTACAAAAAAGTTTATTATTTTTGCATCACCCTAGTTCCTTCCAAGATAGAAATTTTTTCAAATATCCAATTTTTTTCGAGTTTTGGGATGGTTCGCAAAATCTTGAAGAAAATCAAAGTGATTTGGAAGTAATTAACCTTTGTGAAAAATTTTCAGCGTTTTTTTCATTCGATTTTCAGATTCTACACTTCCTAAAAGGTGGACTGTGAAACTCATTTGGAAATGATGAACTTCAACTCGACAATGCATGAAATCTGCAAATTTCACAAAAAGGTTTAATATTTCATCATCACCCTCATTCCTCCCAAGGTGGAAATATTTTTTTCGAAAATAACCAATTTTTTCATAATGCTTTGGGATGTTTCGCAATATCTTGAAGGCAATCAAAGTGATTGGAAAAATTGAAATTGAAAAAATTAACCTTTGTGAAAAATTCTCAGCGTTTTTTCCATTGGATCTTCAAATTACATATACACTACCCAGAAAATAATTTTTGAAAATTTCCAAGGATTTTATTGAAAAAATAGGGTTTCATGTGGAAATAATAAAATTTTGTGAAATGTTTAAGCGTCTAATTTATTCGATCTTCAGATTCTACCCTACCCAAAAAGTAAACTGAAAAGTTTTCAAGGGTTTATTATTTGAAAAATAGCAAAAGATTCATGTGGAAATGATTAAGTTTCGATAACAATTTTCAGCGTCTTTTATTCGATTTTTAGATTCTACACTACCCAAAAAGTCAACCATAGAATTTCCAAAGGTTCATTATCGAAACAATAGCAAGACATTCATGTGGAAATAATAAATCTTGAAATTTTTCAGCGTTCTATTTTCATTCGATCTTAAGATTTTACACTACCCAAAAAATAAACTGTGAAATCTTCAAAGGTTCATTATAAATTAATATAAATAGCAGAAGGTTCATATGGAAATAATAAACCATTGTTGAAAAATTTTCAGCATTTCTTTTATTCGATCTTTTGATTCTACACTACCCAAAAAATAAACTGTGAAATTTTCAAAGGTTCATTATTGAAAAATAGCGAAGGATATCAGGAGTTGAATGAATAAAATTATAAATAATCGCTGTTGGTCGAAAATACTTGGCCCTCAATCTAGGAAAAACGCCTTTTCTCCTGAATTTTTTAATTAGGAAAATCATCTTATAGGTAGCTCTGGATAAGTTTCACGTTCATCACGAGAAAGCTCCTATCCAGATTATGAATATGAATAAGCGAGGAATTCCTGAAATCCCTGTTGAGCAAGAAGGTTCAAATCTCGAGATAACATTAATTAAATTCCTCAACTCTGTACCGCCCTCTATTCAATAACAATGCGGCCAACAAAATTCATCTAAACAGAATTAGGGGCCTCCGTCGTAAATGGGGAATAAATCTCGGCATACGGTTTCCTCTGAGATAATCGTATACTTATTGTATTAAATGTTGCCGCCATCTTAAGTTAGGAACTAACTTGGCGGCATTTAACAAGACGTTAGAAGTGGTTACCGGCTGAAAGGCTTAAGGGCTTCTCGAACATAGCCCGTTATTTATTGCAAAGATTACGGCGGCCATATCAGGTTGGAAAAAGTTGTGTTTATTCATCAAATGATGTGGTGTATTATAATTCCGCGTATTTATGGATGCGTTGAAATTATTGTGTTTCAATGGGTTGTTTGTGAGGGGCCATCCGTGCTTATTGAATACTAATGTGGGTAGACCTAAGACTCTAAGACTTCGTTATTTTATGGAGCCCAATAATTTTCTGATGAAGAAAGATTGAATAGAAATTCCATGGTATAAATAGATCCGCACGATGTCGCTTAGATTACCTTAATTGGATGAACATGATAAAAGCCTTATGATCTCTACTATTTCAGTAGGTGCCTTTATGTATTTGTTACTTCAGATGTACTCAGAATATAGGTCAGAAATTCACCATAGCTTCATTAATTAGATCTGTAGATATTGATTCATTTGGAATCATTCATGTTCCTTTTCGTTGAAACTTACCGACTGAATCTGATCATTTTCATCAAAGAAGGAAGATTACCTGAAAAGAAAAAAAAAATAATTAGTCAACGTTTCAAAGACGTTTTTAATTGGACAACTGGTCTTTGTTTCATTAATTTATTAACAAAAATTTAAATTTAGTGTTCAAATGGCCCTCATTCACTTAAACACAATCGATATCTTTTTATTGCGTTTTCGAGGGCTCTCCTTAATATTTCTGGTTGGTTGTTGCGATTATCAATTCCTTCCCTCATTCTGAATTGAATATCCCCATAAAAAGTATCCAATGGAGTTAAGTCAGGAATGTTAGGAGGCCAGAGAATGATTCCGTTTCTGCCGATTCACATATTGTAATTTTTTTTGTCGTGTGGCGTTCTACAGCTGCCTTAGATTTAGAGGAAGACATCCATATTTTTCGAAAACTGGCAAAGATATCTTCAATGAAGTATATATATTCATTTGCAATCAAAATAAAGAGCTCTAGCGATTAGGAAGATAAAATACCAATTTACATAACATCTTCAGGTTAACGATGCTTTTTTGCATTTTCTAGTACTGAATTCTTAATGCCCATAAAAAAATACTTCATATTTGCCCATTTAAACGTTTTTGAAGGACCAATATTTACTGAGATAGCTATTGAGTAAAATATAAACAATCACCCTGTACAAGGATTACCAGACACCCTGTATATTTAGCTGAATATATAAATTGAATTGAATATTTAAATACATATTTGACAATAAAGAGAATATGTTGGTGGCTTGAGGGGGTTGGCAGCCTCAAAGCCCCTCTGGCTCCGCCACTGATTGGAATAAACCGATTATCTCATTTCGGCTCTCTGAGATAGTTCGTCATCAATCCGCTAGGTTGCAGCACCATCCTGGATAGTTTCCCGAAGTGCCCGATGTTCCCCATAAAAATTCCATCTGCGTTTTTCTCCAATTGTAATACATTTTTTCTCCTCGTAATACAGACTACACTCGTTCCTCGAACCTCGAAACCACCACCCAGTGAGCGTATAAATTCCGCGAAGATTCTTCCGAGAATCGGAAACAATTCCGGATAGAACCCCGGTCGTTATTGGCGAGAATTCGAGAGTGCGGTCGCAAAAAGTGGAGATCAAACTGCAATTACAGTTCACCCGTTCTCGAAAAAATCTGCCGTTGTCCTCCAGCTCGACGCAAATTCAATTTCCGACTGGTAATTAGCGGTAATTAGAGTGCAATCCTTGCAGTCATGAAACGAAATTGAATCCGAAGGCATGCTGGAGAGATTCCAAAATTAATTAATGCCGAATATTCCTGGATATCTAGCGGTGTTCGGTTCCGAGAAATTAATTTTTCTTATTGTCTTCATTATTGACTGTTTTCCTTCTCCCAGATTTCTGCCAGCGATCAATAGCAATCTTCTTGACCTCCCACGTGGAGGTCCATATAAATAGAATGAAGGGAATCACATAACGGCTCTATTTACACCGAGTTCAGAACTGGTTCGGAACTGCAAACTTCTAGTTCGTAACGCTTCGCCAACGAGGCTGATTTTATAAGCATTCGAGGTTATTATTTTCGATAATTAACCTTTGTAACTTTCTAGTGAGAGAAATTTCAACCTCGCTTCGAAAAAATTGGTTTCTAACTCACCTGGTAGGCGCAACTTCTTCGACTCACTACCGGTTTCTGCAGGATATAACAATTTAACAATGGTTGACTTTTGAGGCAAGCATACCACCATAACAACCGACAGGTGCTATCCCACTAATTAGTAGAAAAACAAGTATTCGAAAGGAGTAACTGCGAGTTACACAAACATACTGCAAGTCACGAGCTACCCTCAATTGGATTTATTGGAAGTTCGAGGATTTGACGAGTTTCCCACAAAGTCATGGCGGCAGTTAATGGTAATCAGCGTGAAGATAGAATCATTGACGATGATTTTGATGAGCCACTTTTGATGAGGATATGGACAATAGTGGATAACGAGCAATGTCGTCATAAAAAATTATAAAGGAATTCCAGGATTGGATCTTAGTCAGTAACTGATTATACTCTCATAAAAGAGGTGATAATTAGCGTTTCATATTATTGCTCTTTTCGATATAACATAGTGATTGGAAGTGAAAGGATAAAATAAGATGAAATAGACCTTGAAAATCAAAAAATTATAATTATTAGCTTATGATTATGCCCTTTCCATAGAATTTCAGATTCTGAAGTTTGTTTTGATGCCGCAAAATAAGTCTATCTACATACTTATGAAGCCTTCAAGAATTATTCAAGTGAAATTCTTTCATTTCAACTTTCAACCAATAATAACAAAACACAAAACGAAGATGCGCAAAAAAGAATGAAGTTAAATTTATGAATAATATAATATAATAATAATATAAAATATTTATTGATCCCTTTAGACATACAAAATGCATAGGACAAGTCAATTGGAAAAAAAAAGAAAAATGAATTTTCTGAAAATAGAATAGAATTTTCTGAATTTCATAAATTCGACACACGGTAAGAATAGAAATTTGAAAGTATCTTAGTTTTCGAAATATTGGAATTTTATGAAAATTTTCAGTGCTTTTCTTCATCCGATCTTCAGCTACCCAAAAAAAAGGACTTCAAAAATTTTCAAGGGTTTATTCTTGAAGAAACGGCAAGGGATTCGTGTGGAAATCATGAACATTTGTGAAAAATTTCCAACGTCTCTTCAATCCGATCTTTAGATTCAACACTACCTAAGAAGTGAACTGAAACATTTCCAAAGGCATACTATTGAAAAAATATAGAGGAATTCATGTGGAAATAATAAACCTCAACTCGACAATGCGAGAAATCTGCAAATTTTACACAAAAGTTTATTATTTCTTCATCACCCTAATTCCTGCCAAGATAGAAATATTTTTTTGAAAAAAAAAACACAATTTTTTTTTATGTTTTGGGATGGAGGAAATATACAGGATGTCCCGACATGAATTCGACACACGGTTAGAGTAGAAATTTGATAGTGTCTCAGTTTTCGAAATATTGGAATTTTATGAAAATTTTCAGTGCTTTTCTTCATCCGATCTTCAGCTACCCAAAAAAAAGGACTTCAAAAATTTTCAAGGGTTTATTATTGAAGAAACGGCAAGGGATTCATGTGGAAATAATGAACATTTGTGAAAATTTTCCAACGTCTCTTTAATCCGATCTTTAGATTCAACACTACCTAAAAAGTGAACTGAAACATTTCCAAAGGCATACTATTGAAAAAATATAGAGGAATTCATGTGGAAATAATAAACCTCAACTCGACAATGCGAGAAATCTGCAAATTTTACAAAAAAGTTCATTATTTCTTCATCACCCTAATTCCTGCCAAGATGGAAATATTTTTTTAAAGAAAAAACACAATTTTTTTTTATGTTTTGGAATGGAGGAAATATACAGGATGTCCCGACATGAATTCGACACACGGTTAGAGTAGAAATTTGAAAGTGTCTCAGTTTTCGAAATATTGGAATTTTTGAAAATTTTCAGTGCTTTTCTTCATCCGATCTTCAGCTACCCAAAAAAAAGGACTTTAAAAATTTTCAAGGGTTTATAATTGAAGAAACGGCAAGGGATTCATGTGGAAATAATGAATATTTGTGAAAAATTTCCAACGTCTCTTTAATCCGATCTTTAGATTCAACACTACCTAAAAAGTAAACTGAAACATTTCCAAAGGCATACTATTGAAAAAATATAGAGGAATTCATGTGGAAATAATAAACCTCAACTCGACAATGCGAGAAATCTGCAAATTTTACACAAAAGTTTATTATTTCTTCATCACCCTAATTCCTGCCAAGATCCTGGCAAGGGATTCATGTGGGAATAATAAACCTTTGTGAAAAATTCTAAGCGTCTTATTAATTCGATCTTCAGATTCTACACTACCTAAAAAGTAAACTGAAACATTTCCAAGGGCATATTATTGAAAAAATATCGAGGACTTCATGTGGAAATAATAAACCTCAACTCGACAATGCGAGGAATCTGCAAATTTTACACAAAGAATTATTATTATTTCATCATCACCCTAATTCCTCCCAAGATAGAAATATTTTTTTTTGACACAAAAAACAATTTTTTATTATGTTTTGGGATGGAGGAAATATACAGGAAGTCCCGTCATGAATTCGACACACAATTACAGTAGAAATTTGATAGTGTCTCAGTTTTCGAAATATTGGAATTTTATGAAAATTTTCAGCGCTTTTTTTCATTCGATCTTCAGATTCTACACAACCCAAAAAATTAACTGTAAAAATTTTCGAGGGTTTATTATTGAAAAAATGGCAAGGGATTCATGTGGGAATAATAAACCTTTGCGAAAAATTTTAAGCGTCTTATTCATTCGATCTTCAGATTCTACACTACCCAAAAAGTAAACTGAAACATTTCCAAGGGCATATTATTGAAAAAATATCGAGGACTTCATGTGGAAATAATAAACCTCAACTCGACAATGCGAGAAATCTGCAAATTTTACACAAAGGTTTATTTTCCTTCATCATCCTAATCCCTCCACAATTTTTTTATCATGTTTTGGGATGAAGGAAATATACAGGAAGTCCTGACATAAATTCGACATACGGTTAGAATAGGAATTTGAAAGTATCTTAGTTTTCGAAATATGTATTCGATTTTATGAAAATCTGTTTTGAGTGCCACGGCTAGAAATGTTGTTATTTTTAATCTCTTTTTGTGTCGAATATTACAGACAGATAAGCTTATCAAACGTAACCAAAAATGACCTGAGGCAACTATAATGTACTCACGAAAACAAAATTTTGCCCAGCCTTCAATTATTGCAAATTCGACTGTTAAAACTATGAAAAAATGTTTTTGACTCAAAAACATTTTCAACTCGACACATATTGAAATTTTAATGAAAAATGAGCTATAGTGCTATAGACTAGGCCCTGACCATTCAGAATCAGACTTTCACCCCAGAAAAATCGAACAGTTTTCGAATTTTCTGAACAATCTCTAGCTCGCTACAAATCGAGTGGTCAGCAAATATCTTTCAGAGTTTTGTCGTTGCATCTGATTTATCTAGAAAAAATATTGTTCTCTGTACTTCGAAAAGCTGTTATTTTTGTATAGAAACTTGGCCATATTTTTCCACATAGAACTAACTCCAGTTTTTTTCGAAAAAACCACGTGGAATGAAATCAATGAATACCTTCCAGAATCAATATTTGCACCTGCATAAATCATTCATTAAGGAAACTATGTGAATATATATCATCCATTCAAAGGAATCCGTTGATTGCAGTCGGTTCTAATTGAGTCGTCCTGAACAGAAATTTTCACTCAGCAATCGGCACTTATTAAATGTATAAAAGGAATGTGGTTATAAATCTTCGCGACGAATGCAGACCCAACCACTTAAACCAGGCCAGTTTCACATATTCCTGAAATTGTCCTCCCTTTGTTGGGAACGGTTTTATTAATAGGGAATATCCTTGCGTTTTCATTTCCATTCATTAGTCGCGTCCACTTAATTGGCTCCCGCTGTAAACCGTCCGCAACGAAGTCGATTAAATCAACTCATACAGAAATTTGTTTTTGTATCAAGTTTTTTCTTTGATACGATGCATTTCTCTGTCTGTTTTGAAATTATAATCGGAGTTGAGGTAGAAATGCGATGGAGTAATGACAAATTAATTAATTTTTGCTCAGAATGTTTGAATTTGTAATTATTTACAGAATGAGATGGTATAGAGACATAGTTTTTTCTTATCTTAATCTCTTTTTGAACATTGAACAGTGCACCATTGTTGAAATGAAGAATAATCCCCCGATTCCATGGAAAAAATTCCTCGACAGGTTTTTGAACGAAACAATAATGATGAAGAAATATATGAAATAATCTGCTCTACGACAAAATGAGCGCTTCAACTCCAACAAATTAAATCCGATGTTCACCTGCTACAAACAGGTTCTTCGATCTGATTTCTATCCGTTGAATTCTCAACTGAAGCACCAGGAAAGCAACATAAAACACAAATATGCCTCGAAACATACACGACTAATGGACGGAGTGGAAGAGATGGTGCGTGGATTACTCGAGCAATTCCACTTGTAATTGCCGCAAAGGAGTATTAGGAAACTATAACAGCGGGATATCACGCGAACAACCAACCACTTCTTGCCTTTTGAAGAATGGGAAATGACCTCATAAAGTCAATTTATATTCTTCCTGTCCGAAAAAAATGACGTGGTCGGGCGGAGTGTTCCTGAACGTTCAACAGGTTGCATGTTGGCAAGTTGGCAGTTCCAACGATAATATGCAACCTTGATGGTTTATCTTCTAAAGACATGATATTTTGACACGACCCACTAACTTACATTACTAATACGCTAAAGTTAAATGGCTCTCCTGAAAGGACCCTCAAGATTGTTATATTTGGGAATATGAATAATTGATCTCAAATCCGGTTACATATCTCGGAGAAGAGTCTGTGTATTCGGGCATACATTGACTACATTTTAGGACGGATGTTGTGGCTACAAGATAGGACGATTTTGCAACATGGGCCGAAAGGGGAGAATAAGTAACGTCGGTTGACCATGGGAAAATTTCGGAGAAAGAATTTGGGAGCGTGGGTGTCCCCAATCCTAGTGAGAGGCACTACAAAAAATCGTACTATTATAAAGGGTACAAGTCGTATTATTACAAGATGGCTAAGAAGTGGGGACAAAAAACTACAAGTATTTTCGTGGCATTTCAGACAGAAAGATGTTGAATGAATTTCGGAAAAAATTCGAATCCCACCCGAGGAAAAATTAATTTAGTTGGAAAATGGGGTAAGTGATGGTTTTCGAAGATTTCTTTGTCTCTCGATTATTTCGAAGCATTTTCATGTTTTTTTCGATAATTTCGATGTACCTTACTCCTGAGGCTTATAACAAATTTTCATTCTGTTTCATGTATGTAATTTGTCATTTTGAATTTGTGATAAAATGACGTACTCTTCTGAGGGGTAACTTTTCAACTTGCAAATTCAGATGACGGAAAAAGCCAAAAAAATGAACTACCAGTCTATTCCGCCGACTGTTTCAAGATAAAACGTCCAACCTCCACCCACCAGATTGACGGACGTCGAACAGAGCCCTGTCCGACATTTTTCATGTAACAACTATCCCGGATAAGAAGAAATCCGGCCGAATCTCGAGGGCATATCGGAGGCACGAAGGCATTTATCGAAACTCAATAGGAAAGGGAATCTAAAAACGAGCCAACTGCCGACCAAGTTCGATAAGAGTCCCGCCAACTTGAAACTTCAGCATTCCCCGAGGTATGTTTCTATGTTATCGGGGGATACAATCAGAATTCGAAGAGTTAAAGCCAATTAATAGCTGAATCAATCCACCTTATGTGTCTCCGGATTTCTCCGGTTTTATCGCGGCAGGAACCTACGCAGAGCCATAAACGAACTCACTGGAAACGAGGAAGCTGGAAGTGGCGAAAAAAAAAAAAGGGCGTGGGAGGCGGCAGGTCTCGATGGATCAAGGTTCTGAGGAGTTTTCGATAAGGCATCTTTTACAATCCGAATTTGGAAATGAATACTATCTAACCAAGGAGTGTGAAACGAACAGCAGATTTTGTGAACCCAACCTGCCATCAGTTCGATTTATTTTATAAGATCGATATTTTTCAAGATAAATATGGAATCACAAAACTGAATTTTTACTATAACTTAGTTTTATCGATGCCCCATAAACAGATACAAATTTCAGCAGGATATGGCGACTAGTTACTGAGATACCAAAGTTTTCAAGGGAATTTTTTTTTATTATTTCAGTGATACGATCCTCACAAATTTCCTCTGAACTTCAGTGTCACTATAATAGAACTGCAAAATTTCAATTCGTTCGAATCGTTTTTGAGCGCTCGTACTACTTACACGAGGGCTATATCATTTCGTCACGATGTCTGTATTTTTCGAATTTTGAGCCGAAAATGGTCTCAAACGACTATGTTCGACTCACTGATGACGAATCCGTCGGAAAATTCGAGTCTGTCCGTCCGTCCGTCCAGCCGTATACACGATAACTCTCGAACGGAATGTCCTATAAACTTGAAATTTTCAGGGTAGGTTCAAATCTCGAATGCCGCGGTTAAGTTCTTTATCGGGCAATATTCGCCCAGGGGTTCCGTAAATATGGCCGCTCGAATTTTTGTTTTCCTGATTATTTCGAAACTATAAATTCGATCGAGGTGAAATTTTGTACTCAGATGAAGAATAACGTATTCAACCCACATGCAAAATTTTGTCAAGCTCGCATGACCAGAACCATAGAAACCATAGAAAATTATAACTTCCGAACGGAAAGCCCTAGGGACTAGAAATTTTCAGGATAGGTTCGGATCGCGAATTGTGCGGCCACGTTCATCAATGAGCAAAATTAGACTAGGGGTTCTGTAAATATAGCCTTTCAAACTATTTTTTCCTGACAATTTCGAAACTACTTATTGGATTGGAATGAAATTTCGCACATAGATGGAGAATGATATATTCAAACTACGTGGGAAATTTTGTCCAGATCGCATTACCAAGACAATAGTCGATATAAGAAAAAATCGAAGTCGTGAGAACGCCTAGAAAAGAGAAGAATTAATATATTAATTCGAGTATATGTTTAGTCTACTCGACCAGCGTTGAAAGGTTGATAACCCAAACTAAGGAGTTTTAAAGAAACCATAAATATAGTACCTAACGTGCGTTTAATGACCAAAACTAATGAAGCTTTGTGAGATTCATAATTTCCCTTCGTCGATTTCACGAATTAAGCAGTTAATCAAGTGTTCAGATAGAAAATTTCACATCCTACCACCACTGTCGGAAATGTGAGAGGTGATTGGTTTCAGACCAATAATTGCCGATGTTTGGTTTACGAATCACCAAAAAAAAATAATAGAAGTGGGTGATTTAACGAAAACGAAAACATCATTTGGAACCACCTAGGGTTGAAAATGTTCTTGAGACGAAATAAAAATAGGAGAAACAGTGGTTCAGGGGACTCAGTAGAGAAAGGGTTTTTTGGGATTCTAGCAGGAGGGGTTTTGCGGAAGTCGGACGGAAAAACTTCTTTCAAAGAAAAAGAAAACGAAATTCGGCAACTTGTTCGAGTTGGTTTGGTTTACTGAGCTTTCCATCATTATTTATATTTGAAAACTTATTATATACACATAATAACAAAGAAAATTATCGTTTGCAATCGGCTGTACACGATTATAACACAAGAAATAAATCCCTCATGAGGAAAGATTTTTCAACATTGAAAATATCTCAAAAGAGTCCAGACTATTATGCGGCGTCTCTTTATAATAAACTACCCGTCAAATATAGAAACATGTCAATTGCAAAATTTAAAAAACAAATAAGAAAAATACTGGTTGATCGTATATTTTATTCTGTGGATGAATTTGAATCATTCTGCAAAATATGAATGTTTGTGTGTATTCGTGATTATTTATTTATTTATTTATTCATTTTATCTTTACACTCAATGTCATATTTATTATTTATTAATTTCAACTGTAAATATAATTTTGATCCATGACAGGTTATTATTGGAAGTCCTCTAGATTTTTAATTTAACATTGTAAATATAATTTTATTTTTACACCACTGGTTATGTGTTTTTTATCATAAATTTATTTTGATTGTGCATAAGATTTTTGTCTTGGCAATGCAACAATTCACATTGGCTTCCTTATATGTTCCAACGGTTGTGTAGCGATTTTGTTTTATATTTTAATTATGTATATCCATTTTCTGACCTGTGAAAGCAATCCTTGTGATATCTCTCTCTCTCTTTCAACTCTCTACCTTAATCTCTATTTACTTTTCGGGAATCAGTTAGAAAATAGTTTTCGAGAAGTAGACATGAATAGCTCTTTCAGAAAATTAACACGGAATCTATCGGGAACTTCGTTGAGTTAAGAAGCGAACAAAATTATATGGAAACGCCAAAAGAAAGTACGCGTGTATTCTGTGTCGTAGTGAGCTCTGGGCTTTATTAAGTGTGAGCAACACGATTTCGACAAGGACAGGATTTAACCACTCCTAGTGGCGGAGCATAAAAAAAGGTAATTCTAAAATTACGCATGGCATTATTTGAGTTTTACTAGCCCCGAGTCTTGAAATTTCTCACACAATATTGAATTACCAAGGCCCTATCCAATTGGTGGGGGTTAGTAGGTATCCCACAAAAACTATTAACAAATATTTTTTTGTTTTTTTTTTCTATTTTGAAATATCAAGATACGCGTCCGTGTATTACACAAGCAAGCGGATATTTTTACCAGTCTGTCCACTGTAGTATGTATGTCACGATCTTGAGTTGCAATATCTGTTACCTCGTTTTGTGTAGGCAAGCGTGATCAAATAGTAAATAGATGTGTTTACGATAACATGAAATGTTATCAATCATGTTATCGATTCTCGAAGGTGTTTTGATACATTCGATTAAACACATAACATCTTATTAATATATAAACATTTTAACATCTTGTCGAAGGGAAGTCTTCAGATAGAAGTCTTCAGATGAGAGTCCCGAGATGTTACCAATAAACCTTTGACGAGTGTTAGTGTTTTATTCACCATCCCTCGACTGCATAACGATTGAGCGAACCTACCCTAGCTGGGTACGTTACATGGCGATCCTGCCAGTCCTATGCAGTCAGAGGGATGGTGGTTTTCACCGCCAAGCCGAGATGAGCAGATCCGTCCGATGCAGTCGAGGTCCAATGGTTTTTCACCGCCAAGGCGAGATGAGCAGAACAGTCGATTGCAGTCGAGGTCCAATGGTTTTCACCGCCAAGAAGATAGGCAACAAGAAGCCCAACGCCATACCCAAGGCACCCCAAGAAGACAGTCAACCCCATCACCCCAAGAAGAAGCCCAACGCCCTACCCAAGGCACCCCAAGAAGAAGGTGCAGCTGGAAATCAGAAGAAGCCACCACGATGTAGTGTAAAACAAACCGTAAGAAATTTTTCTCTTTGGTTATATCTGATTATCCATGGTATATAATGAACTATTTAGCAAATGTCTGGAAGAATAACTCAAGTTAGAATATTAATTCAATACATTGAATATTGAATGAAATTGTCAAGTCAGAACCAAATTTTCTCAAAGCATTAAGTCCTCACCAAGGAATCATAGAAGATTCACTTTTAGAATCGAGGAAATCACTTCAGGAAAGATCTAATTGAAATTTTAAATCGAAATCGTAAGGTATAAACATTCATATCGAGGTCGTGACCGCAGAAATTAGAACTTCAATTCAGCGAAAAAGAATTCGAGCAAGGTCGAGGTCACCAGTTCGCGAATCATGAGTAAACAATAACTTATATTGTTTATATAGACGGGAATTTGAATTAGCTGACTAATCCTTCTAGAGGATTAACCAAATTCCGTTTTATCTTAGGAGAATCAGATGCCTTATCGCGAAAACCTCCGATGGCAAAAGGATTGATCACCTATTGTTATCGAAGTGTTGAAACGTCCAGTAGAAAGTGTTGAGTTAAGACCGCTTTCAGAAAAAGAATTTCTCAATTTGAAAAAGCAACATTCAGAGGATTACAATAAGAATTTAATATTTAATGTAAATTCACAAATTATTTTCATTAACCAAGACATCCGATCAACGTATGACCTAGGTACATCGTTGAGGATACTGGGAAAAATATGCGCAGAAAATAATATATTAGAATTGTTCCTCATAAAGCTGGCCAGCAATATAAAATTTTTGAATATGTTGACAAATTGTAAAAATGAAATTCTAGGAACATCCTTAAAGATTAACATAATAAGAGATGTAACGCGAATAGAAGACACAGAATTAAGGCAAATTATTCTGAACGACTTTCATATGCTTCCAACCGGTGGACATGCAGGTATCGAACGCATGTTCAACAATATAAAAAGAGAGTATTTCTGCAATGGTTTAAGATCTGACGTTGAAAATTTTGTAAAGAAGTGTGACGATTGTCAACGTCATAAACATTCCTTACCTAGAAAGGAACCTTTGGCAATCACCACCACAGCTTCGTCTGCTTTTCAGAAAGTTTTTTTAGATCTCGTAGGTCCATTACCTACGGATATCGGAAATAATAAGTATATTCTCAATATTCAATGCGACTTGACCAAATTCGTAGAGTGTTACCCCCTACCAAACAAAGAGGCAGAAACAGTTTCGAAATCTTTTGTTCATAACTTTGTTTTAAGGTATGGTATACCTTCGGAAGTTGTTACAGACCAAGGCACAGAATTCTTATCAAGAATATTTAGTGAATCGTGCGAATTGCTCAAAATAAAGCAATTCAATTCAACAGCTTATCACCACGAAACACTAGGTGCGCTTGAAAATTCGCATAAACACTTAGGAGCATTCCTTCGTATGTACGCAGCTAAGGAAAGTGACAACTGGAGTAATTGGGTTCCATATTGGTGCTTTGCATACAACAATACCGTGAACTCTTCAACTCGCTATACTCCTCACGAACTTGTTTTCGGAAAACCTAGTAGATTTCCACAAAATTTAAAAAGCCAAGTAGATCCAATCTACAATTTTGACAACTATCCTCTAGAACTAAAATATAGGTTGCAAACGGCATGGAAAGATGCTAGAGAAAACTTGGTGATGACAAAATTAAAAAGAAAAGAGAATTTCGACAGAAATTGTAATGAAATGAACTATAAAGTAGGAGATAAGGTGCTCGTGAATAATAAGAACAGTGACAATAAACTTGACCCCTTATTTAACGGTCCCTACGAAATAGTGAAAGTGCGAAACCCGAACATTATTGTGAAAACGGACAGGAACAAACTCAAAGAAGTTCACAAGAACAGAGTGAAACCGTATTTTTCATAATGAGTAACGATTACTAACCAGTGATAGAATTAAAAGACTGATGTAAATTTTAGATTAGGTATTAAAACTTTGTATATGTAAGTCCATTAAAATTATGTATAACGTATATATAGATATTAAGCTATAGATAAGTCAAAAAAAAATTGTTATACTTGTATAGAAAAATTTTTTTCTCTCAAAGGGGGAAGGTGTAGTATGTATGTCACGATCTTGAGTTGCAATATCTGTTACCTCGTTTTGTGTAGGCAAGCGTGATCAAATAGTAAATAGATGTGTTTACGATAACATGAAATGTTATCAATCATGTTATCGATTCTCGAAGGTGTTTTGATACATTCGATTAAACACATAACATCTTATTAATATATAAACATTTTAACATCTTGTCGAAGGGAAGTCTACAGATAGAAGTCTTCAGATGAGAGTCCCGAGATGTTACCAATAAACCTTTGACGAGTGTTAGTGTTTTATTCACCATCCCTCGACTGCATAACGATTGAGCGAACCTACCCTAGCTGGGTACGTTACACCACGTTATCAGGGATCTTCCGGACGTCCCAATAAACCTCGAAGGAAATCAGTTTTTCGCCACAAATCCCGATCCCCACACAAGATTCCATTCTCACTATCCCCCTCAGTCCTTTTTAGGAATATCCTTTCATCACTCTCTCAATTCATTCATCCCGATATTGAGCCGAGCGGACACCTCCACCAATGTTACTACACGGACAGTTAGAAGTTTATATCCTAGTGACAACAGAAGTACCAACATTCGTGTGTATATCTGCATGTTTTATAATCGTGTTTATGTTAACTGCAGGTGCACCTCGCTATTTGCCTCTCGGTCTCCCTATAAGGAAGTCGTAACGCACTGGAGTTCGTTCTGACGGTTCTTCTGCAAACTTCTTCCACGTTTGATCGTTTGAGATTACCTGTGTCTTCGGCGTTTTTTGAGCGGCCGTCAACCGGATGGATAGTACGTTCCGCGGAATCGGAGGAATGATGGGTTTAGATGGAGCCATGCCTCTCGTTATTTCGCATTAGTTATGCTAGTTACGTAATGAGTCGAAATGTAAAGCTATGTTCAGATTGAACAATATAATGTTCCTTCGGAAAAACTAAGAAATCGAAAACTCATCTCGATATCAGCAAGAATATGCTACCTCGTATGCTATATCTTAGAAAGATGTCGCCTTAGAAAGCATCTTCTGAGAAAAGGTTTGTAAGAAAATGAACAATATTGATTCTGTGGGAAGGAAGAAGAACTCTTGAATACCTGGGATCACATTGAAAGCCAATCAACTTCATCAGATTTCTGGAAGTCTAGTATTTTGTTATAGTTCGTTAATTCTTCCATATAACATTCGCCTTTTCCTTCTAACTGCATTGGATGCTGCAAAACATCGAACACAATCTCTTCAAAAGTGTCATAAAATCTCGAAATGATTCTGCAGCTACCTCTGCCCAGCTAAAACTCCGCGATCGCCTTCACATTACAACATCTACATAGTTAACTCGCAGCTGGAGATCGAAGACCTGCAAGTCATGGAAATATATGACGGCAAGCTTCCTTATTATAACTCAAGTATGGTCGCCTACACAAACCCTTCCTCTCATGCAAATACTCTCGAGATCCGGTGCTCAATCATACAAATGGCCGTTGTTATCATTGTTAACACAATTTCGACCATCGATAAATTTCAGGGAAGGCTGAAATTGCTGTTATTTACATATATTGAAGTGGTCATAAATGGAAACGTCCGCATTTAGTTTAGGAAGGTATTGAAGCGTTTGTGGCCTTCAAGGGTTTTTTTTTGGTGAGTTTTACTCTTGATATGGGATTTCTCAAAATAAGGCGCTTTTTGCCTTGCAAATCGTTGAGACGTTGCATTGCACAAAAAGTATTATGTTTGTTCGAATTGTTGAAAAGTACCTAAAATCGAAGAATACCTCCACTGAATGATTAGGATTGTCCGGAAATAACCTTCATCATTTAAAGTCTATCGTTAGGGGCAGACAGAAGACACCATGTAACCTTGAAGCAGATGAAATATCCCCTACTTGGATTCCTTCGAATATGAAAATTCATTTTTCCTCCAAGGAGTCTTTCTTATTACATCTAAGATTCTCTTCTACGGTCCATCCCCGATCGCCTTAATGCCGTCGACGGCTGTGCTTTAACGCCGTAAAACCGTGACGAGAATGTTTATAAGCAACTTGACAACATTCGCCTGTATTAAACTGCCAGCAGCGAGTCTTTGTTTCGGTCCATATTGCATTGTGAAGATGGAATGCACTACCGAATGAAGGACAGGGAGAGACATGAGCGAATATTAAAACGACTCCGTTGGACTAAAACATGAAAGAAGACTCTGGAATCGTTTTGGATACCCTTTATTACGAACGAAGGGTGGCGGGGTTTGTTGTCTGGCTGGCAGCCCTCATGGGAACAGGGAGGGACTAGGTGGAAAAAAATTGAGGCATAACTGTGGATCCCAAGAATCTCAACATTTTCGTTTGGCCGAAGACCATGCTTCCTAGGAATTTGAGCTTGGGGTTCCTTGAAGAACAATGGATGAATGATGATTTATTTATCCTTACCTTATGCAGTATAACTCATGCAACATTTATGAGCCATATTTCTCGGCAACGTGAAGACTTTGTTATGGAAGCTCTTTTTGAAACGATATTGGCATCGAATTCACCGGAGGTATTAGTCAAACCAAGAAATGTAATAAATTGGAAGACTTAATAACATTTCGGTACATGTAGAATAAATTCAAATATTCTGGAATATAGATTATTTTTTTTGGCCTAGTCGATACAAGAAGAAATCTAAGTCGTGAGAACGCCTAGAAATGTGAAGAATAAATATATTAATTTGAGTATTTGTTCAATCTACGTTGAAAGGTTGGTAACCCAAACTCGAGAGTTTTAAAGGACCCATAAATATAGTGCTTAACGCGCGTTAAAAAAATAGAGCGTTGTGATATTTATAATTTCCCTTCGTCGATTTCACGAATTAAGCAGTGTTTAGATGGAAAATTTCGAATCCTACCACCATTGTCGGAAATGTGAGAGGTGATTGGTTTCAGACCAATAATTGCCGATGTTCACGCACCGCCTTAAAAAGATAATAGAAGTGGGTGATTCAACGAAAACGAAAACATCATTTGAAACCACCCAGAATGGTAAGGTTGAAAATTTTCTTGAGACGAAATGAAGATCGGAGAAAAGCAGTGGTTATTCGGGATTCAGTCGAAAAAGGTTTTTGGGACTCTATCAAGAGTGGTTTTTCGGGACTCGGTCGAAAAAGTTTTAGGGGACTCTATCAGGTGTGGTTTTGGGGGAGTCAGACGAAAAAAGTTCTTTCAAGGGGAAAGAATACGTAGTTTTTCGAGAAGTAGGCACAAATAGCTCTTCAAGAAAAATAACACAGAATCTATCGGGAATTTAGTTGATTCAGGAAGTGGAAAAAAATTATATCGAAACGCCGAAAGAAAGTACGGGTGTGTCCTGTGTCGCAGTAAACTCTTGGCTTTATTAAGTGTGAATAACACGATTCCGACAAGGGCAGGATTTTCCTCCCCCAGTGTCAAAGCATAAGAAAGGTAGTTCTAAAATAACTCATGGCATTTTTGAAATTTTACTAGTATCGAGTCATGAAATCTCTCACTCAAGATTGAATTACTCTTGAAATTCAAAGTTATTTGGATAATTGTTATTCTGAGATAACAATTCAAACCTTGCTTTGACATTTGATAAATTTGTAGAGATTTATTCTTTCTGGGAAGGTAGAATGCGTGTCTTTGATACATTAGTATATAGTTTGTAAAGAATCATTAATTTTTATTTCGATATATACTTTTTGAAAGTTTATCTTCGTTTTATTTCTATTCACGAGTTGGAGTTTTCAGGGAAAATCCAGTAAACTCGAAGTGCTTACTTTGCTGAAGGCTCGAGTCCAAGGCCCTTTCCAATTAACGTTCGTGTATTATAGAGAAGCTGACCAAATTATTTTGGAAAACTCTAGCAATCCTGATGATGGCTCTTTTACATAGGTCTCTACGTCTGGATTTCTTGGGCCTTTCAGTGAAAATCTCATTCTTTTCAATGCATTTCCATAGACAGTAGAGAGAGATTTCCTCCTCCACCTGCTAAATTTGCACAAAGCTTCCTCTCCTAAGCTTCTTTTGCTCATGTCTTCGTTGAGCTTGCAACATCCTTTTGCACTGCGATCCTTTCAGGAATATTTTGGCTTGACTCAGCCTCGGTTTGTTTTCCACCAGCACATCACTTGGGACATGGTTTCATTAAGGTCACCATATATCATCTTCAATTGATTTGATTTCGATTTTGATTCACGTTGCATTGTGGATTTACACAGAAACACGTCTAATTAGTCTAACTCGTTCATTTCGAACTCAAATAATAACTACGCCTTTCTACAACCTCCTTGAGGTACATTGCTTAAATCAGCCTTGGCTGAAATGAGCATGAAGAGCATTAAAATTTCGCAACAAACCACCAAACGAATATAAAACACAGAAACGACACGAATAAATAAATACATAAATAATCTAGCCCGAGTTCATGTGGCGAATAAAAGGATATAATTCTGCCCGGTGACATAAGGTGATTGATAGGCACATTCACTAAACTCACAATACCATTGAAACGAGTTTTTATGCATCTATATATAGACAGTCATTTCAGATGAAGGTATTTATCCGACGATTTTCTGAAATATACGAACAAGACCGTACGGTCGATGTTGTATTATGCCCGGCGTTGGTTTTTGCTCTGGTATGAACAAAATACTGCTCACTTTATGGGAAATCGAAAAAAACCGAATGGGTTCGATAGAGATTTATTGAGAAAAATTCACCTGCAATCTGGCCAATGAGCGATCGAATAGAGTGAGCTGCAGTAGACACGTCATGGTTTGCGATGGGGATAAGTGGAAGTTTAGAATATAAACCAAGGAAACACCATAAAGCGAAATAACACCACTCAAACGATCTCTTGACTGTTATGGCGGAAGTGAGCCTCATCTAAGGTAAACGCATTAATTCTTAAGTTTTCATTCATCATCCCCAACCTACTTTGTGCTAAAGCTAACCTTCTTGCAGAATGTTGGTGCTATAATTCTTGAACTACCATAATTTTGTATAGCTAAGACAATGATTAGATTGATCAAATGATACCTTAGATTGTGGCAAAGTTAACAGAAAGAACTCTACATATTCTAACTTAATTCCTACAAACTAGAGTCTCCTTGTCCTGCAATCCTGGACAATCAGGAATTAGGGGAAACGAGGAAGCCAATGCACGTGGTCTACTTGGAGCTCTTCAGTTCAACAAATTTCCTCAGAATTAGTACCAAAGATATCTCAAGAAAAACACATCTTGAGAATTCCACCAAACGCTCTTCTCCTGATTTATAGCTACCAATTACAAGAATTGGATCGCATGTGGAGCACATCGCTGCATCTCCGAACAGTACGTTGTTTCGCAATTACTTCTATGGATTTCTCGTCACCCTATTCTTCATCCCCCACCTCATATCGATTGAATTAACGGGGGGAGTGTGATGTTATAAGGGGGAGATATTTATGAGACCCATATGTGAGATCACATAAATTCAGATTAATGTAACGCTCTCCTTATTCAGTTTGCGAGTAACGCGTTGTTTGGCTCAGATGTCGAATCGAATCCTGTCTGTGGTTGAAGATGATAAGAAGGATGGAAAGAGGGGATGTTATCAATTCGGTGAGTGCTACCAGGGTTTGTTTTTCATCGGCTTTTATCTGATCGAACTTGGAAGAATATTGAATTAATGACAGGATCTTTGAATAATGCCTTGGATAACGAATTTTATGTGGGAAACTAAAAAGTGATAAACTAGAAGCACCATCGAAAGTTTCTTATTCCTACCTTATATTCGCTATTTTAACAACTGGCCTGTGCGGACTCTTGAGGACAGCCTTGGCGCATTCTCCGAACTCCTCTATGTTTGGACTATCACTACAATACTCGGAACTCTTGTAAGGAGCCTCATTCAGTTTCTTCCTGGTATTCTTTGAAAACTTCTTCTCGATTTTACAGCCCGGTAATGACACAGAACTGGCACTAAAATCGTAGTCGTAATTATTCTTCGAACATTTCTTCCGCGGTTTCCTCATCTCATACCTGAGATCCAAGGACGATATAGTCTGGAACTTACGAGGGTCATCCTTCGTGCACTTTTTCGACCGGGGATACACTGAGTCTAGGTTGTAATACTTCATGAAGACCCCAGAGTCGAAGACATCATCGTAGTCCATGTTTGTACCCAGGCTGTAGTTGATATCCCCATGTTTCCCCATGGGTAGTTCATCAGATACCTCAGTATCAGGCGTTTTGTAACCAACAGAAAACTCCTTTATTTCCTCGTTCTCGTCTATATCCGACATAAAGTGCTCGTTGAAGTACACACTTTGGTATTCAGGAGATACTTCGTAAGGTTTGCCCTGGCGAAACTTCTTCTGCAATTCCCTCCTGAGCTCTTCGACCTCCTCTATCTCCTCGGATACTACAGAGTTCCTCGAGAGGTATTTACTCCTAGGTTGTATGCTGGATGAGGCCTGGTTTGGTAGATCCATGGGAGGTCTAGGAGGCGCGTCGAAAGCTCTATGACGAGCTGGAAGAGGCGAAAGGCTCAGACACCTATCCCTATACACGTTGAACCCCGACTTATCACGTTGGAACGTCGAAGACCTCGGGAATATCGGGGATCGACCTGGCGTGAAATCCGTGGACCTGGAGCTCAAGATCCTCCGATAACCACAGCCGCCTCTGGTCTGAAGATCGAAGCGTGACGTCATCATTATGTTGGCCATCGGAGGTGGCGTCGGTAGAGGTATATCTGGCAGGTAATGCGGAGATGGCGGGGCTTCCTTTTCACGGTTACCAGACGATTTTTCGTTCGACTGCATCTTCTAATGACGTTCTAAACTTTCTGCAACACCTTTCCTGATCGATTTATCGGCTTGTTTCAAAGACGAATCCCTTCACGGTCCGAGGAGGCGAGACCAATTGATTTCACAAATACGCGTGAAATGTATCCGAGAGTAAAAACGCTCTTTAGACGGTTATACTGCTGGTTGTAATGTCTGTTTAGGTTTTTGTGGGGTTTTATGGGGTTGGATGTACACATCGTTAATTTTTGAGTCGTAAGAAGTCAATCGGGAGGCGGGTATCACTCCTGATGTGTAGATTTAATGGGTGTTAATCATTCGTCCCTCATGGCATCTAAAGATTTTATTATTCATTGAGTACTTCGGTGGATATTCGATAAAATACAGCCTTAGCATTTTGTACACATGTTCTTCCGTGAAATATTGTGTAGGCCATCTGTTCTTTTTTTTTCATTTTTTTACTGAAAAAATTTTTTCTACAATCGTATGTGAAGCACCCACTCAAAGTTCGTAAAGTTTCAATTTTTCGCTCTGAAGACGATAAAGACCCTTAAATTTATGTTACACGTCTTGATTAAATTTTAGTTAACATTTCAGAATTATTCTCCATAGAATATTTTTCTCCAAACCAAAGAGTGGTTCCAAACCAATTTAGAGGATTCAGTCGACTCATTCTCCTAATTGGCGTCTTTGGTTCCGAACTGTCCATTGACTAAACACCATCGTTAATTCTGCAAGAAGCGAATCAATTTTTTCTCAACTGTCGGCAAAGTCGTGCCATTACGAATCTCGTTTCGAACCACGATATGTATGAATGACTGCCATCAATAAAAGTCTCTCGATCTTCACCGAAAACACTCATTAACGCAGAAACAGACATGGTTTCGTCACCTTCAAAGTTGCTTTACATGTAAGTTGAGATAATGCAAAATGTAAACAATTCAACATTATACGCCGTCGTCAATTGGATTTTGTAATTGATGTTGCCGCCAGCCCACGCGAAGAGGAATTTAAAAATTAAATAGGAGGTTTTTTGTGCATTTTTATGCAAATCTGCTTTATTGGCTTCTCTGGCAATCTTGACTTATAAGATGGTCATTTCACACCTACGTGGACCATAAATCGAAATCCGTAAAAAGTGAAATCCAGACTTGATAGAGGATGATTTAATTCGAATTTAGTGAGACGGTTGAGATCAAACGTGAACCATGAATAACACCAAAATTGAAACGTAAATCGAAAACACCGATTCACAAATAGAAATCAATTGATTGTGAATAGGTAGTATTCGTTTATCGAAGATCAGCTGTATATATATTGTGTCCAATTAAGTCGGCACCATATGAAAAACTCTTCAATATTTTTTTTATGTAAACTAATAAAATAGTTATACAGGGTGTTCCTAAATTGGAGGTAAAACTGAAGAGGGTAGATTCCTTGAGTAATTTGAAGAAAAAGAACATCCCATAAACATGGGGTCGCAGAAGTTTCGTTTTCGAGATACAGGGTGTTTTTTCCTCATAGTATCTAGACTCCACAAGATATTCAACTGAAATTTGGCATAGATATTACAATTGGGAGTATACACCATGTGACATGCCAATTTCGATAGCAAATTTACATTGTGATATTTTTTCTGGAACACTGTCCCGTTTTCCTCCAGAATTTTTTTTTGGTGAGCCACTGTTGATTTGAAAAAATATAAAATTCAGCTTTGTTTTGATAATGAACTTTATGGTCTCTTGTAGTTTCGTCGTATATGCTACCCATTTCGAGAAGAAAATTTTGAACGATTCTCTCGATATCCTCAGAATAATACGAATTGTCCTAGAAATTCACCCTGTATATTTGCTATCGAAATTGGCATGCCACATGTTGTGAACTCTCAATTGTAATATCTATGCCAAATTTCAGTTGAAAATTTTGTGAAGTGTAGATACTATGAGAAAAAAACTTTAACACCCTGTATCTAGAAGACGAAGCATTTGCGAACCCATGTTTGCAGGCCTCTTTTTGAAATAACCCAAGATCTCCCTCTTCCCCTTTCTGTTTCTGTATATCAATTTTTGCATTAGTATACGAGATTTTTCGAAAAATATAAATATTTCTCAAGAGTGAAGTTGTGGATATTTTGGAAATAAAATTACTAAATCTAAACAATCTTAAGTGCAATTATTATTTTTCGAAAATTTCGTATAAGAAGGCAAAAAATCTATTTACCTCAAATTGCCATGGAGAACTATTTATCAAGAATAAGCATTTTTTCATAAAACAAAAAAAAAGTTTTTCATATGGTACAGACTAAATTGGACAAGCTGTATATAGAAAAAATTCGAAAAATGATGGAATATTCACGGTCTTTGCTACCGAAATTAGAATTCTTCCTTGGCTTCGATTTGTTTGAAAGTGAAAAATATGTCTTCATAATATTGAGTGATGAAGGTTAAAGGATGATCAATTTTTTTTTAGTAAAACTCTAACAGTCGATAAAATGTTCAATTTCTAGTAAAAAATGAACCATACTATAGGTTCGCAAACGTTTCATAACTAAGCTACAGGGTGTTCAATTTTCTAGTTTTTGTTTCGTTTTCTTAATTATCCTTGTAGCTTCCGAGATATTCCGATCAAACTTGAAGGATGAGGTACTTTTTGGAGGCTCATTGGAATAATAATCAGAATTGTTTGAGAATCTACAGAGTGATACACATTTCAAGGTTAGTCTCCATTTTAATCTTCAAAATGTCTTGGTTGTACGCCACTGACCTCATTTTTCGGTTTTCTTCAAACTTCTGTATTCATCGTTTTTCCGCGACCATTGACAAAAAAAATTTGAAAAAAGATTTCGGTATGCATCGGAATTATTCAGAAAATTCAAGAATACAAAAATTATTTTAGTATTCATATACCCCAAGAAAATTTTTCACTACAAAAAATTTGATCTGTCAAAATTGCGGAAATGCTACATTTTTATTCTGAATCCCTTTTCATTCTCAAATGTTCGCGAGTACGAACAAAACGCAATACCTATCCAAAAAATTTTCAAAAAAGAAGAAAAATGAAATTTTCCTTTGGAACAGTGGCATATGACAAAAAAGTTTTGGGGTTGAAAAGGGAGAGCATTCTTGAAAAAAGTATCGCCCTATAGATCCCCACAAAAATTCTCATTATCATTCCATCGAATCTTCAAAATGTACCTCATCCTCAAAGTTTGATTATAATATCTCGGACACTACAAGAATTACAAAGAAAACAAAAAAAAAAGGAATCTGAAAACTTGAACACCCTGTATCTTCGCTATGGATCATGAGCGGGCGTATATTTAAAGAGAACTTTTGTCCCAAAATTGAATTTTTTTTCGAATATTGAAGTGATTCTGAGGAAAAAGTAAACCACCCTATACAGGAAGATTTTCTTTATTTTTTGGTATTATCATTTTTTTTTCAGTTTTGCTTTGTCCTGTTTTGTTTTTGTTTTGTGCCATGTGAATTTGACTCTTCCTTATACAATTCTGAACTTATTATTATTGCGAGTGCATGAATTGGGTACTTCACGCACGGTTCTAGAAAATGTCATTCGAAACATGTAAACAAACTAGTTGTCATTCGAATCTAACAAAACCCTGTATTGATTATCGAATATCCACAGAAGATCACCACCCCACATCGAATATCACGTTCACCCTTAAACACCACCGCGTTTCGCGCCTTTCTCGCATCACCAGGACGGTCCAGTTCGCACACACATATTTTCCGATTTTCAAATCGCCCAAAAACCGCTCAGAAAAATTCGCGACACGTCACACTACCGGTTATGATAAAACTGAATAAGTAACACAGACTGCAAAGTGATTAGACATTACGAATAAGGGACAACCCCACGTTGTCGGGGGCGCGCGGCGACTAGGAGCCCGAAGGGGTGAAGGGGGTGGCTATGACTAAGCGGCGAGAGAGATCGTTGCACCGGGGGTTGGTTTCGACGGGCTGACACACTCCCCCATTGCTCGGAGCCTGTTTCGAACCGGGGAGAGCGTGTTTTCAAGGACACACTATGTACGACAGCACGGGGGCAAACTTTGGGGCAGGTGGTCGTATGTACTCGTTGGAGGATGCTCGTGTAATCGGGGCTTCGTACGTTATTGTTTCGCGATACATCGGAGTGTCTGGCACACACGTTTTGTATTGCTGAGTGTGAAGTTTGGATGGGGTTGGTTTGGGGGGGAAACGGATGTGGTGTTATGTACGGGTACAAGTCGGAAAATCAGAACTATCCAATATTTTTCAAGGAGTTTTGCTTCATTGAAGCAACTATTTATAGACAAAAACCATAAACTGCATAAAAAATACTGTGAACAATTAACTCGCTTGAAAAATCCCAAAGGTTTATTTATTTTACACATAGGTGCCAAAATGGCCATTAACTCGAGGCATAGGACGAAAAAATCTGTGTGGGGTAGTAATTCCGCATTTATGACGTCCTAAAATTTTTGATATAACAAAGAACTCGAATTTAATTATAAAACCAGAACTATCAACTAAGTAATAAAAATGTTTTCTGATTCTTGAATACAATTAACAACTTCTAGAATATCGTGGGTGTTTGTTCAAACTTCGACTTAAATACCGAAACAAATATCCTATTGGGAATCGCCAAAATTCAATACTCTAAACTTGCATCAACCCTACCCCAAACACATCCCCTTCCACATCAGTATGTATGATGTGTAGTCTACAAACTCAAACCAAAGGACGAAACCTCAGTGGAGCTCTACGATCTCTAATGGGCAGTTTCAGCCCTTGTGGGATACGCATAAACTGTCTCCCGCCGATAACAATGAAGGAATAGCCCGAGGGTAACTTTAATTCAACATTCGCTGCAGGCACTGTTGCGCCCCCTAGAAAACCTGCGGATAACGATTTGTTTGTACGCGGGAGGGCGGAAATGTGTTAATGAAAAAATTGGGTAGTTTTTCTTGTCTGAAGTTTTATTTTTAGACATTCGATTTTGATTGATTGATTGGAAGTCTGAAAGTTTTTGTGTCGGGTCATCCGAAAAACGTCTCCACAAGGTCCTTTTCTACGAAAAAAAAATTTCCGAATTTTTAAGGCAGGTACAAATTTTTGGTGGCAAATTTCATTCTTTTATATTCTAGAAATTCTTTTTGTGTACTATGTTGACTTCGAGTTTTTGGGCAAAAAAAAATTTCATGAACTTTCTGAGAAATCGAAGAAATTTTTTTTTCAGTAGCCGAAGACTACAGACTAATGGTAAAAAATCCACTGTCGCCAAAGTCATTCTGTTTCCAAAAAGGATAACCTCAATTTGCATCTAAAAATGGGGATTGGTTATTTCTAAAAGTGTCATCGTAAAAGTACAATAGCGACCGGAAAAAATATCCCACTTGAAAAGCAAGAATTGTTTCATATAGAAAACCTATAATTTTTCCTACATCGACGAATTAATTTTTTCAACAAATTTTCCATAGGAAATTTTATGGTGTAAAAATTTGTATGTGATTTTAATTCGGAAAGTTTGCCCACGCTGATTTCGAATATGGGCTTGGTTTTTCCATAAATATTATCTTTTCGTCGAAGCATACGGAAGGAAGTCTTGTAAAAATGGGTTTTGTTCGGCGACAAAATTATAACATTTTTATATTATACATTTTTAATGTGTAGAAACATTCTGAAAACCCTAAAATATCTTTCGTCGATCGCCGAAGGATGCTGCCTGCTGAATAAAAAATTTACACTTTGTAGGGTTGATAAACTTCCATAATATAGGAAAATTTGGATATTCACAAATAAGGACCTTTTCAATTTTCAGCTTCAAAGTGCGTTAACGACCAGTAAAATTATATGTCGTGAAAATTGAGTCAATATTCAGAATCTACAGCCCCGAGTTATAAAGAAAACATGTATTTTTTTTCATATATTGAAGAATTAATTTTTGGCTGAAATTTTTCATGTACATACTTCAAAGAAAATTTTGGTGGAAAAGTTTCAACATTCCGTAGAAACGTTCTAGGAACACTAAAATATTTTCCTTCGATAGGAAAATTTGGATATTCAAAAATTACGAAAAGCACTGCCTGAAGGCAGGAGCTTTTGAGCGCTCGTACATGCACCTTGTAGGTAGATTCACATTTTCCAGTTTTAGAAACCAATTGGAAAGATTTTGACAGCTGTCAAAGAAAATTTCAAACTAAGACCAATTATCTACGGTATCTATGGCCTTGGTAATGCGATCTGGACAAAATTTCCCACGTAGTTTGAATACATTATTCTTCATCTGTGTGTGAAATTTCATTCCAATCCAATAAGTAGTTTCGAAATTATCAAATTCAGATTCAAACAGAAAAAAAATAGTTTGAACGGCTATATTTACGGAACCCCTAGTCTAATTTTGCTTTATGATGAACGTAACCGCGAAATTCGCGATCCGAACCTATCCTGAAAATTTCAAGTCCCTAGGCCTTTCCGTTCGAAAGTTATGATTTTCTATGGTTTATATGGTTCTGATCATGCGATCTGGAAAAAAATGTAGCTCGAATATATCATCTCAATTTAAATACAAAATTTCGTCACGATCAAATCCATAGTTTTGAAATTATCGAGAAAACTGAATTTCAAACGGTCATATTTACGGAACCCCTAGTCCAATTTCGCTTATTGATGAACGTGACCGCAACATTCGAGATCCACACCTATCCTGAAAATTTCAAGTCTCTAGGCCTTTCCATTACAAAGTTATAATTTTCTATGGTTTCCATGGTTCTGGTCATGCGAGCTGGACAAAATTTTGCATGTAGCTTGAACACATGAGTGCAAAATTTCACCTCGATCGAATCCATAGTTTCGATGTTATCAGGAAAACAAAATTTCGAGTGGCCATATTTACGGAACCCCTGGGCGAATTTTGCCCAATAACGAACTCAACCGCGGCATTCGAGATTCGAACCCTCCCTGAAAATTTCAAGTTTCTAGTTCCGTTCGAAAGTTATCGTGTGAACGGACGGACGGCCGGACGGACAGACTCGAATTTTTCGACGGATTCGTCATCAGTGAGTCGAACATAGTCGATTGAGACCATTTTCGGCTCAAAATTCGAAAAATACAGACATCGTGACGAAATGATATAGCCCTCGTGTAAGTAGTACGAGCGCTCAAAAAGGGGGATCTGAAAAATTATATCTCGTGAAAATTGAGTAAATATTAAGAATCTACAGTCTTGAGTTATAAAAGAAAACATGTTTTTTTTTCTTATACATATTTAAGAATTAATTTTTGGCCAACTTTTCCATCTACTTTCATAGAAAATTTTTGGTGTAATTGTTTTAACAATCTGTAGAAACGTTATCTATAAATAATTTTCATTCGATAGAAAAATTTGGATATTCCAAAAATGAGGATCAGAAAATTCAGTAATTATTTAGAATCTACAGTCTTGAGTTATAAGGAAAACATGTATTTTTTTTCCTGTATCGAAGAAATAATTTTTGGCCAAATTTTCCATGTAAAAAAATCGACAAATTTTTCCAACAACAAATTTTTCAATTTTTATTCGGTTATTTTTTTATCCTTGATGTGAGCTAATTTGGCCACGCTGATCCCGAATATGTAGTTGGTTTTTACATAAATCTCATCGTTTCATCCCAACATACTCAAAAAGTCTCGAAAAAAGCGTTGTTTAGCGGAAATAATTATAAAATTTTGTAGAAAACCTCTAGGAACTCTGAGGTAATTTTTTTGGTAGCAAATTTGTATACTTACCTTCTATTTAAATATGGGGATCTGTAAAAGTTTTGAATTCAGAATGCAGTAGCGACCAAAAAAAGTATTTCTCTTAAAACATAAATATTTATAATCTACACCTTTGAATTATAAAGAAAACCAGTATTTTTTTCTATATCGAAGAATAAGTATTCTGTCAAATTTTCCCTATAATTTTTATTCGGCTTTTTTCGATGCGAGCCAATTTGGCCATGCTGATTTAGAATATGGAGTTGATTTTTCCATAAATCTCATCGTTTCGTCGCCCCATACTCGGAAAGTCACGTAAAAAAAATTTGTTTAGTGTTTCAGTAGCCAAATGATGGTTTCAACTTCAAAGTGCTGTAGCCAACAGAAAAATTATTTCTCATAAAAAACAAATACATATCCGAACTCTTCACCCTTGAGTTATACAGAAAACATAAATTCCAAGCCTGTATCAAAGAATTGATTTTTGACAATTTTTCATAAACGGAAAACCAAAAGGATTCCAAAAGAAAATTTTCTTTTTTTAGATCAATGGACATAACTTAAATGTACACCATGTAAGAGTATTTAGGGCCATAACTTAAGATATTTGAATAGATATAAACAGCGGAAATCGTAAATGTTCACGTCAATCAATTGTTTCCATTCATAAGAGTTATTTGTGAAGTAAAGGACAGTTACAAGACCATACAAACATTAATTAAATAGAAAGTGTCAACATAAATCACCAATCGGTTGCACTTTATTTATAGCATGAATGTTATCTGTGTGAGAGTGAGCTGCGATGCTGGACAGACTTGAGGAACAACAAAAAACGAACAGATGGTTTTGTTGGATACCGTTTTGAAGTCAATTGATTATAACTCACATTCTCCTGATGTAAATGTAGAGCAGATAAAAAATCCGTATTCCACGAAAAAATTGTGCCATAAAATGATTGAGTGAAGGAGACACCCGGTGACAGATAAAACAAGAACATCAAGACGCCGAAAGAAACCAGGATGGCCGATCCATTAGCGACTTATCTTTACGGCTGAAAACTCAAAGTTTATCTGCTGCCGGTCTTGTACTTTTTATACGCCGGGACGACTTCACCTCAAGTTTATTCCCGTTTCGTTCTGGGGCGACTCCTCAGGTATTTCGCCCCATCAGATATCTCCCAATTTTTATTGCATCGATACAGGCCCCATGGTCTGTGTTAACTCGAAACAGAGAGGCACTAAAAGATTTTTATAACGCGGTTTTATATTTTTCATAACCTTTGACGTCGTAGACCGGCGACTTAATGGGCGTCCAAAGATTAGCCCACCTTTGGGAGAATAAAAATCGACTTTTAATTGGACCGCAAAAAAATTACGACCTCGAAGATGAACCGAAGACTGTATAAAAGCGCGATTCCACGGAGTTATGTTGATGAAAATTTGATCTGGAATGGCTTCGATCACTTCCACGACAAAGTGGATTTTATAAGGTGAATATTTTTGGTATTGGACAGGTGCGTATTCAGATTTTTTTCAAGGAAAAGGATCTGTTTCCAAGTGCTCAAGATTTAAGGTTATGAGCTGCTTCTAAGCACCCTACAGGTGTCTTTCGAACCCCAATAATTTAATTAACAGACCACCCAACCTAAGGACTCGACGAATTCTTGGGTAGATAATTAAATTTATGTCACACCGAGCTTACATAGTGGAACTTTATATCAAAGTAGTTTACCCCACCAACACTGAAGTTTCTAATTTGAATTTCAAATGTATTTCCGAACCAAATACTCGGCTCTTGAGTTTCTCACATTCCGAATAGTAAAGTATACACCAATTTGGTATTAATGAGATTTATAAGGAATCGGCTTTCCTCATTTGGGTATCTTCGAGATAAGTTGGAATTCGAATTTTCTAATGAATAAAATTTTTTTTCTTCCGAAATTACTGTCGAAGATGCGATAGGTGGAATAACACAGATTTTTCACTCAAACTATCACTGGAACTTAATTTTTTTTTCAATTTCTCTTGTTGCTTTGTTGGACAAAGTAGTTTTTTCTAATATTTTAATTTGATATTTTGGTTTGATATTTTGGTCTAAAACCCTCAAAAGGGGTGTGGAAAAGTTGCGGAAGGATCTATTTCATCGCTTCAACCTCATTCCAGACCCTTACTGGTTCTGAAATAAAGATGTGCAATTTTTTTACCATACTGCATCATTGAATACCATCCATCCTTTCACACACAGCATATAATTCATATGCAGAAGTTGCATCCCAAATTTGTTGAATCAAATTCTGGATATTGATTCTAACAATAGCAATTCTACGGACTCAATGAAGACTGTGGTTCTTCCACGACCACTCCATCACTTTAAACACGCCGCATCTTCATTTGATAAGTTCCCGACTGGATAAAAATGGATTCACGTACAGAAGAGGAATTTCTCAGTTCATTCTTCTCGGTTTGCATGGCTGCTTCCCAGCCCTGCTGGCTCTTCAGACGGACAGGTTTCTCTATTTGACTTGCATATCATCTTATTTATGGGACATCTCCCCGTCTCACCGTTATAATCCCAGATGTAACCAACATATAAATTGATCGTGATCGATTATGTGATTCCGAGCGGGCAAATTATATGTATTCTCCGTCGTTATGTAGATGGCGTTGTTAATGGGGAATTTCCCGGGACGCGGGGATTCTGCGACTCGAAACGCGAGGATACTCGCGAGAGTCGTTCCTGGAGGAAATTTCTGGAATGTTTGAATCGAGAAAGTCTAGAGATATTTTTTGAATAATTTCAAGAATAAGATGACTTCATTGAAAAAACTGGATGAATACAGAAAAACTGCAGAGGAAAAAAGTTATACAAAACGTACTGCCTCATAGAGCTACCATAATTACTTATTTCAAATCCCATATCAATATACTTTTTGAAGAGAAGTATAATTTTATTCGAAAAGAAAAAAAAAGTGAAAATTAAATAAAACGAGCTGATGATAAAGCGGAGTTTGCATCCTAAAATGGGATATATGAATATGATTAACTTCCAAGCTTCCGTTCGGCGAGGAAAAAGCAAACTTACATTCGTTAAGAGCTTCTATTAATTAAACGCTGGGCCGCTCGACTCCTCAAAATTAATACCGTCATTTTAATTTTGATGAATGTTTGTTTGAACAGCGTTGATTAATTGGCCTGTCTGGGAATTCATCAGCTTATTATGAATAGTTTCGAAAACGTTTCTACCTGGTCGTTCTCGGGCTGGGATATTTTATTCCTTTCGCTAAAATTTCTTGTGCGCAATTTTTTTTTGAACGCGAATTCTTTTGAACACAGTCTTCCTTTTTCTCTCCGATGGTGATTTTCACAAATTTTTTTGTCATTTAGGCAATTTATTGTGCGATTTATTTGAAATGGGAATTTTCCTTAGGGTTATTTGTTTTGATATTGTCCGATATTTTCTGCCTAGAAGAAAAATCCAAAAATTTTAGGTTTATCTCTGATAAGTTTTCCTAACAAATTATTGCATGGCTTATTCTTCTTCAATATGTATATTTTCATGAACTTGAGAAACTCTGTAATTACGAGATCCGTCTCTAGATTTTTATGAATTTTTTAACCTTTTTCCTGAGACCAAAACCAAATACCGTAACTTTTTCCTTTGAACTGAAGTTACTTTTTTCTGAGATAAAAACTGTAATTTTTTTCCTTGGACTAAAACCAAAGGCTGTGATTTTTTGGGAACATCTATCTGCCCCTGGGACCATAACTAGTTATTTTTTTTTTGACCTGAAGTTATACTTCATTCTGAGACAGAAACTGTAATTTTTTTCCTGGGACCTAAACCAGAGATCCATTTTTGGATTTTGGTTTTTGAGCGCTCGTACTACTTACACGAGGGCTATATCATTTCGTCACGATGTCTGTATTTTTCGAATTTTGCGCCGAAAATGATCTCAATCGACTATGTTCGACTCACTGATGATGAATCCGTCGAAAAATTCGAGTCTGTCCGTCCGTCCGTCCGCCCGTAAGCACGATAACTCTCGAACGGAACTACTTAGAGACTTGACATTTTCAGTGTGGGTTCAGTTCCCAAATGCCTCGGTTAAGTTCGTTAATGGGCCAAATTCCACCAGGGGTTCCGTAAACATGGCCGTTCAAAGTTTTGTTCCCCTGATTACTTGAAAACTACAGATTTGATCGAGATGAAATTGTGCACTCAAATGAAGAATGAGGTGTTCAAGCTACATGTGAAATTTTGTCCAGATCGCATGACCAGAACCATAGAAAATATAGAAAATTGTAACTTTTGAACGGAAACGCCTAGGGACTTGGAATTTTCAGGATAGGTGTGGATCTCAAATGTCGTGATCACGTTCATCTATGAGCAAAATTATACCAGGGGTTCCGTAAATATGGTCGTTTGAAATTTAGTTTTCTTGATGATTTCGAAACTACGGATTCGATCGAGATGAAATTTCGTATTTTAATCGAGAATGATATATTAAAGCAACATTTTATCCAGATCGCATGACCAGAACTATAGAAAACATAGAAAATTGTAACTTTTGAACGGAAAGGCTTTGGAACTTGAAATTTTCAGGGTGGGTTTGGATCGCGAATGTCGCGGTAACGTTCATCAATGAGCAAAATTAGACTAGGAGTTCCGTAAATATGGCCGTTCAAAATATTTTTTTCCTGATAGTTTCTTAACCACTGATTGGATTGAAATGAAATTTTGCACCTAGCTGAGTAATAATGTATTCAAACTACGTGCGAAATTTTGTCTGTATCTGTTAGAATTCCATGGGAGACTGTGATTTTCTTTCGAAACTGAAGTTATATATTTTTTTTTGAGGAATTATAATTCTTTTCCTGTGACCTAAACCAGGGCCTGTCATTTTTAGAAGCTGTATTTCGTTTTTCTGGGCCTGGAATCAGAGTTGGTTGCTAAGTTGGAACTGTTTTATTCTTCTTCAAACTGTAGCAGAGATATTCCCTCTTTGGGATACAAACTGCCACTATTCGAACACATCAGGAGCCTGAATAAATGATTATTTTATAATTTTGCTCGAATTCTTTTTGAAAAGCATAAACTTTATGTTTGATTTTTTCATAAAATTTTTTCGAAAGAATTTGAACTATTATTGATGCTCTATAACCGTTATTTACCACAATTTATTTGATTATATTCAGTTCTTCATTGAAATTAGCGTATATTACAATATTTAGAGAAAATATTAGTTTGTACCTCCTTGAATAATTTTTCAAATTGTAATGATTTCAACATTTCATTCATTCTAAAATGTATAGGTACTTGAAGTTTTGAACTATTCACCTATATGTCTTACTGCCAGGATAGTCTCATGCTTTATTATTCTTTATCGCAGACTTATTTTATTTTACTGAGCTAGCACTAAGGGCTATTTTATACTTTACAAAATATGTGAATAGATCGATAAATATTTGTCTACAAAATTATTTGGCCTTCCAGAAAAACTAAGAAGCATAATAGAGTTAGGACGGCATTTGAGTACTCTTGAAGTAAAACCGAAAAATCATCAAACGGGAGTTAATTACGTAATAAATAAATCTGGAAAAAACCAGCCCTTCTCGGGGCTTCCCAAGACTGTCGGAGTAATCATACCGAAACGTTGCAACCTAGAAATACCATAGACGATGTGAATATGATGAATATAATCCAAATAATCCATTGAAAAAGAATTTGTGACCTGTGAAAATTACTCTCGAGGATAATCATTAAAAATTCATAGCAGTTATCTCCCATAGTCCTCCAATTCAATCTAGCCCAGAAACGTGATTCAATTTTGTCACAAAACACAACCTGTAATTTCTAAATCAACCCCTCAATTCATGACCCAGATTCCTCGAACCATACCGTTTGATCCACGACCTCCAACCAACACCTAGGCACGACTTTTGGTTCCGCAAGACCTCGAGATCGCGATAACGAATCCACCAATTGTACAATCATCCTTAACTCACCCATCTGATCTGCGCGTTTCTGGTTGAGAGCCGGAAGATGTTAGATAAACCCAGAATTCACTTACTCACCAATAGGGGCGTACCATCGACATGTCCCCGGGACATTTCCTCGGAAAATTCATCGGCCGTCATGGTCTCACCTGAAAAAATTGAAACAACCAGTTAGGTCGAGCTATTTCGAGATGTGCGATAGGAAATGCTGCAAAACTTGGAAAGGGAATAAATCGAGTTTGGTATCTGCGTCTGATGGAGACATAAACATAAGAGGATGGTGTCGAGTGGATGGAGGAAGATGTAAGAGCGGTTCTTACGAGATGTAGCGATGGGAAAACAGGGAAAAAGTGTTGGCTGTGGTAGATATCACGTTACACGTGGTGGTTCTTGTAGGAAATATTCAAATACAAGGATTTTTTGCCATAACCTTCCCTCCTTATCGGATTCATGGCAAAATATGTTTCTTTAATATAAATTCAGATACGATGATTTGAAGATGAAATAAATAACTGAATGCAGAGGGTTGTTCATAAGGAGCACAAAGTGTTATTTTTTCGCGAATGTAAGGAACAAAACTTTTCCTTCTGGATGATTTTGAAAAATTTCATTCAAAATTCCGGAAACTTGAGAAAAAACGTATTTTGAGGCTAGGAAAATCTTTGAAAACCTACTTTTCCGCACTGAGAGCGGAAAAAGTACTACTTTGAGAAAGCTCTCAGAGAAAAAAAAAATCATCTTCTTGTTATTTTAGTGCCCCAAATGTAAAACATGACGGTACACTTGTAATAAATTTGAACACTTAATGAAATTTCGGTACATACAGAATCTATTCAAAAAGTCGGAAATAGAGATTATTTCTTTTGGCCTAGCCGATACAAGAAAAAACCGAAGTCGTGAGAACGCCTAGAAACGTGAAGAATTAATATATTAATTTAAGTGTTTGCTCAGTCTGCGCGCCCAGCGTTGAAATGTTGATAACCCAAACTCAAGCGTTTTGAAGGAGCCATGAATAAAGTGCCTAACGCGCATTTAATGGCGTTTCATTTCAGGAAGAAACTTGCACCATCCGATAAATAGATAATTAGATTTTCTTCGACAGAATTGTGACGTTGGCAAGTGTATGAAAAATTCGAAAATTTCTGGAATTTTAAAAAATTTTGAAAATATAATGAAAAGTTTCACACCGAAAAGGAACTGATGGAAAGAATTGTAGATATTTCCCCGCCAGATATCACAGTTCTTCGCATTGTATCGAGGCGCGTCTTCTAGCTCGGAATATAAGTTTTGCATTCCATGTTGATCTTCATCGTCGATTTGGTATATTTCTTAATACTTGACAAATGTGACCGCACCATTCTCTCAGCTAGAATGGACCAAAGCAGACCATCTCTAACAAATTTTCTTCATACAAATCAGGATAAAATCAGGAAACTAATAGGTTCTATGATACTGCTCTCGATCTAAAACCGATAGATCCAGTAGGTCAGCATTTCAAACAGAGTGACATCATTTTTACAAGAGCTCGTCGATACTTATCATTATAATGGAATGAATTGAATATCCGAAGAACACCATCCTCAACGACTAATAATCGAATAGCCTATTGTACAATGGATGTTATGGTACCACCTTGAGTTATCTTGAAGCACCCATTCAATATTTGTATAATATTGTTGCTTAAGAATAAGAGAAAAGGTCAGCTTTCATTTTACTGGTAACAAAATATCGAAAGCCTTCAACATCAGCCTGGTATATTAAATATTTCATCAAAAAAAGTTCGCTTTTAATTTTTTTTTCTTTCATCTGTACTGAGTTTCAGACTATTCTCCGAACAAAAATAATGATGTGCCTGAATTTCAGACACAGTCAAATCATTCGTTTGTTTCTCAAGGAAAGGTGGTCTAAAGGTCAGTGGTTAGTCAGTCGTTCATGGCGAACACTTCGCCAGAAGCGCTGTAATTTTTCATTATAATTTGCATTATCCATACCGGATAGCACGTTATTATTATCAATTATAACGAGGCGAAAAAACTTGCGCTCTTAGCTGTGGGAAGGGAGTTACCGAATTATCAACGTTATAACTACAATTTTTGCAACGTTTTATCTATATTTTACTATACTTTACACGGCAGTGAATCGTTTAGAGTCGATAATTATTGAATCGATTGGTTTTGCGAGGAAATAATCACCGATCGAAATTACAATTTGAAAGAAGGCGCGAATTATCAGATTCAGTGTTAATTTTCACGGCAACCCGCTGACGAGAAATGTGATTCAATGAATTAGTCAAACGAATACCAATTATTCTCAGTGGTACCAGACAAGAGAAGAGGGGGTTGAGATGATCCAAAATAAGTCGGTGTTTGAGCGAGCGGCAAAGGGATTATGAGGTCATAAAATTAAACTATTGAACTTGATGCTCATTCTGGACGGTTAAGATGTATTGTTGCCATCATTAACAATGAAATCTGCATATAACGAATACAGATTATCACAAAGCAAGTATGGAAACGAATGTTTAATAAATCCTCATGTTCGTCCCGATAAAGCCTCATTAATTGTTGTTCCCAATTAGCCACATATCGAACGGCTCACATCGATGAGCCCAGAGATAATCTTAGAAAATAATTCAACTCCATCGCTCGCAATTTTAATAACTCAATCAGGATTGGATTCCATATTAGCGGCAATATAATCAGCCATGAACTGTCTCCAGCTTGAAAGACAGGTTTAATTAGTTTCAAGCTCACTAATAATGATTGAATGTAACACCCATTTCATAAAAAATATGCATCAGGATTCTGCGACGGTTCGTTTCGTATTGCCATTAGGTGTTAAGCTGCGCATCCATCACAGCATTTGCCTCGAAACATCCGAGGCTGTTCCGAAAGTTGTCGGTTTAATTGGAACGCCCGATGCAATTGGCTCAAAAGTAGGTAAGAAAATAATCACACACAGCATAAATCAATGAGTGTTGATTGAGACACAATTCCGAACTGACGCCCCCACTGAAAAAAAATCTGTTAGGCTTTGTACTCAATATCCGCGTTAAGCCCGGTTCGCCGTCGTAAATCACCACCAAAGGACTCGGAATGTCCTCGGGGCATTGTGTTCTGAAAAGTAACGATATAGGAGCTGCAAGGATATGTGGGTCCGTCTCTCACTCCCCACTTTGTTTCCTTTTGTCGAGGAAAGTCGCGAACTGCGCGGAGCCCATAACTTATTGTTTCCTACATTAATAACGAAGTAGCCATGAAAGCCCCCCTGGGGCAAGGTAATGAAATTGAAGTGGATTTCCGAGATTCTCCCATATTTTTTATGATTGCACGAGGAAAATTCTCGGGGTGAATGGTGGGCGCTCGCTGGACCATGGACGGACATATATATTGCACAATGGCGGTATTTCTGAGCGGAATCATAAACAATCTCCTCCTTTCCCCACAAGAATAACATTCCGGCACAGTGAGAGTGAATTTGGATTTTCAGTACCTCGAATTCGAGGCCTCTTTTAGTGAAAATAGCCAAGTAAGAGGTCGATGATCTGTATAAATAATGAATTTTCTGCCAAATAGATAAGGTCGAAAATGTTTTGCTGTCCAAACAATAGACAGTAATTCTAGTAGAGTAATTGATTTCTGCTTTATTTATAATTGATGAAATTTCAATTTTAGATAGTTGTTGTTGAGCACCTGGTGTCCTTCAGGGATCCCTCCAGCACCTTCTGCTCTTCTCCGAATCATTCCAAAGTATCGCAAGGGACAAGTTATCAGCAGGTGGGTGAAGTTTATGAAAGGAGACCGACTCCTTAGTTGTCCTTGATCCTCCAATTTATCACCTGGACTCCGCAATATCCATCGATCTCCTCAATTCAGAATCGAACCAGACGGCAGTTTTCACCAATCAACGCCCTTGTAGCTCACCTTCCTCCGCCCAATGAATAAACATGATCTCCAATTATTCCCAACTTAGTCTCCTTACGCAATTATCCCCAATGAGGATCTAATATCAATTAGGTGCATACTGGTGATCTCAACACGCGTTAAACGAAAGAAGCTGCGACTGGCGGGCAGCTTTATGTGGCGTTGTTAAAATAATGGTTATCATTAGGAGAGACGAGAGGGAAGAAATTTACGTCTACCTACACATTGAAATAAAAACGAAGATTTCGAGTTGATGATCGTTAAAGATGGTGAGGAATTTAGCCAATCAAGATTCTGCGGATGAAGATGGTCGAGATCGGCGGAATTGCGGGGTACTGAATTGAGAGAAGCGGTGAAATTGGCGTTTGTCTATTCATCATGGATTAGTAAATTTTTAAGTGAACATCTTTCAAGAAACCCAATTAGTTTGACATCGTTGAATGTTGTGTCAGTTGAACTACGGTTTGATTAGTCTTTCAGAAGCCGGGGATGAGTTTCATAAGACTTGACCACAGTGCTTTTCTCGAATTTTTAATTTCATTTTTATTTCCATTGCATCTTTTTCTCTTCTCGATCCTACAATTCAATAAATGCCGAACAGTTATAAAATTATTTATATCTATTATTTACATTAATACTAGATGCATTTTAACTTTTTAGATTTTTTATTTCTGATTTCGACTTGGAAACATTCAATGCGATTTCTCATCACTGAGAAAGGAAATAATGAGACTTGAGCTTGCTGGTCCATGGTTTATCCTCTGAGAAAATAACTCACTCCGTTATGTACAATATTTCATTCTGGTGAACTTATTCAACAGCTTCATTTCCTGGGAAGATGCGAACGCGTAAATAATTTAAAATTAGATCTCCACTGAATACCAGATGAAAGGGGTAACGGAAGCTCTATTTCTTGGGGAACGTCAATATAAATAAATGAGCGAGAGGAAGCTTTCTTGTGGAGTTAATTTCCTCTTCGGAAAGTTGAACGATTTCTGGATATGAAGCTCACAGATGGTTAAAATTTATGAGTACTCATTCTATTTCTCGGAGAACAGCTACTCAATGTTGAGTAAGTTGAGCATCACTTGATGGTCCAATATATCTCCATCCACTCATACCTTAAGATCAGATAATTATCTAGTAAGGTTTAATCACTTTCTTTCCGTTGGCACTAAATTTTTATTTCATCTGTATGGCAAAAGACATCATTTCGAGGATCTCCTTCGCTTTGCATAACTACCCATAGTCGAGCTGAGCTTCTCACACCTAAACTGGCCATAACCTCAAATTCCTCATTTTACATCTTTCTAATGCCAGCGATTCAACCCGACGAAAACCGTCTAACCTACACATTCCCATAAAATTAGAAACGATGCCGATTTTCCAATCAAGATCTAGCCGATAAGCGGACGAAAATGTCCGGAGAGTAAATTAAATTTGTTTCTTATAAAATCGGCTGCTGGATCGCGAGCAACGATCACGTTCATCTCGTTCCAAGGCCAGCTAGACAGACTGCTGCTCTTCACGACGACGGTCGGCTGGGATGCTGGAAACAGGTTCATCAACATGTATCCTATTGAAGTGGTACTGTTCTCCGCGCTTCTTCCCAATAATTGATTCGATTTTGCGAAGCAAACCGTTGTTGTTTCTTTCGACAAGACGGGAATTTGTTGGACGATACCCCGTTGATTGTTATTCGTGGAACGAGGGAATTCGGGACGTATATGGCAACGTTCGTCGATTTCGTTTCTTATGCCGATATAAAATTTTAATCGACATTTCTGAAATTGAAAATTCATTTAAGTTAAGTTCACTCTGTATATAAACATTTTTTTCATCCCCGATTCACATGAATTTTGGTATCAGTTTTTATTGGGAATTGGGAATAACTTGTCCAAATTTGTTACGAGAGTACCTATAAAATATCAGAAAATTCTTTCTCCTTCTTAAATGACTAATTTGTCCAAATTTTATTTCCCCATTAGAAAATCGCGATAATTATACTGCTCCACAAAAGTTCAGAAATTTTGTGATCGTTTCAAAAGTTGCCGATTGTTGTCCCCTAATTCATTTATGAGAAATCAAATGTTACTCTCTTATATCTCCTTTTGCTCCTCGATCGATAACTTTTTCAGTTTCAGGCATGTTCTTGTCGTTTGCGTTTATGATAATTTTGGATCAGTTATTGATTCACGTTCTTACAATAAACTTTGATTCAAAATCTGACAATTTGTTTTGCAATAATGCCTAGACGTAAACTTAGTGCGGATGAAGCCGATAGGGCTATTGGTATGATCGAGGCGGGACGTAATCAAAGAGAATAACGTACTTTCCCGGCTCGTCCATCGATATGGAGAAACTGAAAACGTGGCCGAAAGACCGAGAAGTTGACGCCCAAGATTTACCACTTCTGCACAATATCTGTTTCTGATTGTGTCTACCCGTAGAGAGCCTTTTAGTACTAATCGAATCATGCAACAGCGGCTTTTTTATAAATCATTGAGTTAATATTATTTCTGAATGAATTTTATTGGTTCAATTAATTTCTTTATGTTGGTTATTTCTAGGTTAGTAATTTTCAAATTCCATGGAAAAATTATTTCGTCGAAATTCGGTCATGTGGTTTAAATGAAAATGTCTATTCAAAAATATAGAGCATTAGATGAGAAGAAGATGAAACAAGGGTAAAACTTAATGAAAGAATATTGAAATAATCGTTTAAAATTCTTTGGTTTTATTCTTAACATCAAAATTTGAAGATACCAAATTAGTTTGAGTTGGCTAGAAATAATCAAAAAATCTGTAAATTTGAAGATTTTTTCTTTTCGTAAATTTAAATTTGGAAAAAAAATGCGGGTGAAAGTCATTATGAGAATTTGTGAAAAATTGAAGAAAAATGATCAAAAATCTAAAAAAAAGTAAAACTTCAAGATCGATTCTATCGATTTCCTTAATTTCTTCATGTTGGTTATTTCAAGGTAAATAATTTTCAAATTCCATGAAAGAATTATTACGTCGGAATTCGGCCAGGTTCAGGTATAAATAAAACTGTCTGTTTAAAAAAAAAAGCATTAAATAAAAAAAAAACGAAACAAGGGTGGAACTTATCGAAAAAATATTAAAATAATCGTTCGGAATTCTTTGGTTTTATTCTCGGTTTTATTCTAACATTGGAATCAAAAGATACCAAATAAGTTTGTGTTGACTTGAAACTGTCAAAAAAATCGGTAAATTTGAACATTTTTTTCTTCTCGTAAATTAAGATTAAAAAAAAATGCGGGTAAAAGTCATTATTAGAATATGTGAAAAATTGAAAAAAAATGATCAAAAATTCAGAAAAGGTTGAAAACTTTCATTGAGTTAATATTATTTCTGAAATAATTTTATTGATTCAATTAATTTCTTTATGTTGGTTATTTCTAGGTAAATAATTTTCAAATTCCATGAAAAAATTATTACGTCGAAATTCGGTTATGTGGTATAAATAGAAATGATTATTCAAAAATATAGAGCATTAGATAAAAAAAAATGAAACAAGGGTAAAACTTATTGAAAGAATATTAAAATAATCGTTTAGAATTCTTTGGTTTTATTCTGAACATTGATATCAAAAGATACCAAATTAGTTCGTGTTGACAAAAAACTGTCAAAAAAATCGGTAAATTAGAAGATTTTTTCCTCTCGTAAATAGAAAGCTGAAAAGAATGCGGGTAAAAGTCATTACCAGAATTTGTAAAAAATTGAAAAAAAATTATCAAAAATTCAAAAGAAGGTTGGAAAATTTCATTGAGTTATTATTATTTTTGAATAAATTTTATTGATTTCATTAATTTCTTTATGTTGGTTATTTCTAGGTAAATAATTCAAATTCCATGAACAAATTATTTTACGTTTACGATTACGTCGGAATTCGGTCATGTTCAGGTCTAGATAAAAGTGTTTATTTAAAAATATAGTATTAGATAAAAAAAAATGAAACAAGGGTAAACTTATTCAAAAAATATTAAAATAATCGTTTAGAATTCTTTGGTTTTATTCTGAACATTGAAATCAAAAGATACCAAATTAGTTTGTGTTGACTGAAACTGTCAAAAAAATCGGTAAACTTGAAGAATTTTTACTTCTCGTAAATTAGAATTTGAGAAAAGAATGTGGGTGTAAGTCATTATTAGAATTTGTAAAAAAATGGAAAAAAGTGATCAAAAATTCAAAAAAAAAGGCTGAAAATTTTCATTGAGTTATTATTATTTCTAAATTAATTTTATTGATTTCATTAATTTCTTTATGTTGGTTATTTCTAGGTAAATAATTTTCAAATTCCATGAAAAAATTATTACGTTGAAATTAGGCCATGTTCAGGTATAAATAAAAGTGTCTATTCAAGAATATATAGCATTAGATAAAAAAAATTAAACAAGGGTGTAACGTATGAAAAAAATATTAAAATAATCGTTTGAAATTCTTTGGTTTTATTCTTAACATTAAAATCAAAAGATACCAAATTAGTTTGAGTTGACTGAAAATTGTTAAAAAAAATCGGTAAATTCGATGATTTTTTTTGAAATTTTTTTCTTCTCGTAAATTAAAATTTGAAAAAAAGTGTGGGTAGAAGTCATAATTAGAATTTGTGATAAATTGGGAAGAAGGAAAATATTGAAAATTTTTATACTCCACATGAAAAAAATTTTACTATAAATAAAATAAATTTTGACCTGAAACTGGGAAACTTATAAAGAAGTGGGCAATAGAAGGAGTAAAATAAGCGAATGAACAGTTTGATTTTCTATATTCAAAAAAGTTCGTGAAAAAATATGGAAACTTTTAAAACACTCTCAGAATTTCTGAACTTCCTTATACCCTTATTTTTACCCTTGGGCTTCATTGATATTCCACTTTCTTTCGATCTAGATACCAAGTCTTGAACTGATCCTTTCACTAAGTAAATCTGCAATAATAAGCAGCACCTTATATAGAGTCATAGCTCTTTGTCTAGCCGAGTGTTAGAATTCAGGTAGAACTCCAACCACAATATATCATCTCGTCTGAGTCATCAATCAACTCCTCCAATGTAGGTCATAATTATAGCATGGTAGAAATAATTCCATCCTGTATCAATCCCATTCATATTTCCCAACAATTTTCGAAGGAGTCAGGGACAACCGCGACCGCTCAAGATTTCACAGTTATAATATCCCCGACAGAACAATGGCGGAGCCAAATTGGAATTTATGAAAAGCCAAACACCACACTGTTCGCTGCGGCTCGTATAAATTATTTTTGCAATAGGTATCCATTGCAACTACCACCGTTGATGCATGTTCCGTGACCCTCCGTGTGACAAGTATCACCTCAATCCAGCAGATGCTGAATCGAATGATGCTGGCTGCGTGGTTAGTGTAAATAATGGATCTTCGTGGTAGGGACGTCAAAATAGAAAGGAGTGTTAAACGCGTGCCAAGTGCGCGCTTACCGTTAGGCTCTCCATCAAGTTGAGATGCGAAGAAATTATTGCAACAAAGCTCGACTGTGCAGATGAAGGTGTTTACTTTTTTGGTACTCGAGACGATGCAGATCTTTCGAACGAGTCGAACATTTCCGCGAGGTCAGGTGGTGTCCACTAACTTTAGTTTAGAGGTGGAGCCTTTCTGCACCGCTACCATCTTTCTTGCCTCATGAAATCCATTTCTTTAGCGAAGTCGATGATTTTTCCAGGGGACTGTTGGTGTTAGCTCGACGCCTCCCAGAGTCTTTTACGTGTAAGGATTTGGTATTTTCATAGTGATTGCTTGGTGATTTCATCTGTCGATTCACGCAGCCTACAAAGAATTGAGCTCAAGTTTCCCATTTTGCTTGTTTTCTTGGAAGCGATATCATTTCAAATCGGAAGACTTAATAACATTTCGGTACATGCAGAATTAATTCAAATAGTCCGGAATAGAGATTGCTTAGTATGGCCTAGTCGACACAAGAAAAAATCGAAGTAGTGAGAACGCCTAGACATGTGAAGAATTAATGTATTAATTTAAGTATTTGTTTAGTCTACCTGCCCAGCGTTGAAATGTTGATAACCCAAGCTCAAGAGTCTTAAAGGACCCATAAATATAGTGCCTAACGCGCGTTTAATGACCCCTTCGTCGACTTAATGAATTAAGCACTTGAGTGTTTAGATGGAAAATTTCACATCCTACCACCACTGTCGGAAATGTGAGAGGTGATTGGTTTCAGACCAACAATTGGTTCACGAACCGCCTAGAAGCGGGTGATTTGTTTAACGAAAGCGAAAAAATCATTTGGAACCACCTAGAATGGTAGGGTTGAAAATTTTCTGGGGACAAAATAAAGATCGGCGAAAGATTTTCGGGGACTCTATCAGGAGTCGGACGGGAAAAGTTCTTTCGAGGGCAAAGAACACGTAATTCGGGGACTTGTGCGAGTTGATGACAAATTTTCGGGAATCAGTCTGTAAGTAGTTCTCGAGAAGTAGGCACGAATAGCTCTTCCAGAAAAATAACACGGAATCTATCGGGAATTTAGTTGAGTTAAGAAGTGAACAAAATTATATCGAAACGCCGAAAGGAAGTACGGGTTAGTTCTGTGTCGCAGTGAACTCTCGGCTTTATTAAGTGTGAACAACACGAGTTCGACAAGGGCAGGATTTATCCACCCTCCCAGTGGTGGAGCATAAGAAAAGGTAAAACTAAAATTACGCATGGCATTATTTGTGATTTACTAGTCCCCAGTCTTGAAATCTTCCACTCAAGATTGAATTACTCTTGATATCCAAACTTATTTCGATAATTGTTATTCTGAGATAACAGTTCAACCTTGATTTGACATTTGATAAATTCTTCGAGATTTATTCGTTCTGGTGAAGGTAGAATGCGTGTCTTTGATGCATTAGTGTATAGTTTGTGAAGAATCCTTTAATTTCTTTTCAATATATACTTTTATGAAGTTTTTGTCTGTTTTATTATTCAAACTTTGAGTTGCAATTTTTTTTGCTTCTTTTCTCATCGCCTTCGCCTTCGTCTAAGACTAGGTCATTCGTTTCGATTTTTCCATCGAGGAATCCATGAAACTTCTATGAGGAATCAAAAATAGGGGACAAATAGGGACATCAAAATCAAAATGTTCATCTCACAACTATGAAAGTTGAACCTCTAGAAACATCCAGGTCATGGCCTCCTCGTTATCCTATCTTCCCATCAAGTTGTCGTCGCGAAGAGAATTCGATAATTAACTTGTCCCAGCGACGAAGATCATCATCTTTTCCTCTTATTAACGATGACATCTTCCACTAAACACCATTCCAATCAATATAATTATCGAAACATCTTTCTCGCACAGGATTCTTGTTCAAGTGCCCCGTGTTCAAACTGTGTCGCATGTGGCATTTATTTATGTAACCATCCTAAGGAAGAAAACCTCCGGTTCATACAGACCATTTCGAATCAGCGTCCGGATTTCTTCAGCATCAACCCAGAAATAGAATTTGTACTCTCGGATACTGTTATGGCACCATATGCGCCATGAGGTTGAATGGTTAATAAAATTTAACAATCATGGACTGGATCGTATTTCACCGAGAACATAAATAAGGACGTGGATATTTACAAATATAGATTCTCAAAGGTGCTACGCGATCTCGCTCTAAATATCCAGCTGGGTTTACGGCTGAAGATGGGCAAGATTAAGAAGAAGTAATGCCAAATTGAATGGGCATCCAGAACTCGAACGACCGTGGAAGGTAATTCGATATGGTCGATGAAAGTAACAACGTGTAAAATTATTTTCTTTCGTTCACAATTACCGAGCTTCTTTAGAGAATTTATCAAATTTCTCAACGCCAGATCAGAAAAACTCGATTTTCTTCTCACGTGCAACAGCTGAAAAGCTCGTGAAACGACTTTAAAGCCGAATTTTCATATGACACCGTTTGTAGTCTACATTCGAACAATACGAACAGCTAGACTACTAAACTAACTGTATATCTACATCAAGTAAATACGAACTTACTGTACCCGCCTCTGTGAATCGTTATCGGTTCGCATTTGAATCACAATTCGAATTTCATATTCTCCACAATGCCTTATTGAAAAGACTGTCGTCGAAAAATAAACATTCCGCTGCCATTTCTCAAATCCCGCAGAACGTTCTATTCCAACGGAATTCGTGGCCACGATTCATGTTGAGTTTCGGCTTGTATGCGAATGGAGTGAAAACGGGGAGCCGGGAAAATTCGGCGGAAAATCCATTAGGGACTCGCAGACAGCGTCGCTGATTGAAAGGTTGGCTCGATGGAGTTGTCCAAGAATTCGGGAGCTGGGGATGTGCACCCTATTTACATGGAAATAACCCTCATTGGGTTCCGCAGGAGTTCGGTAATTATTCTGGAGTGAAGAGCCGGCTCGATTTCGGTTGAAACCGGGTCTTGGGGATGAGGCTGAGTTATGGGTATTGTATTTTAGTGGGGTAAACACTGGAGGTTTTTATCGGCGGAATTGGAGCAGAATTGCATCTTTGTGGCGTGCAATTGAATTGGTGAGGCTTTTTTCGAGCGCTTCCAGTCGAATCTCGAAAAACCCAAGATCAAAGATCCTATTTTTTGAAGTTAACAAAATGAAAATCACCAATTTTCGCCAATATTAATTTGAAAATATTGCGCAACACTGTGGAAGTAAGAAATAGTACATCTATTTCTTACTTCCACAGTGTAAGTTCGCAGCTTTATAGAATTCCGTTTTGAGCAGTTCACCAGGTACGATTATTTCGTAATTCCTCAAGTCTTGCATTTATGTCGATATTCTTTGCATATAGCTTCTATTTCCGGATTTTTCTTCAGTTTTATAGGATTTTTTCATAAAATACATCCAGATAAGTCCCTTTTTTTTTCACTTTTATGAAGCGTTGAAATTATCACACTTTTCGGAAATTTTCAGGTAATTTGCTGGATTGAGCATTTTCGACAGTAACTTATACACTAAATAAAAATCAAATTTTCAGAATAACAACTCATCTGGTTTATAGAAAAAAAAACGATGAAAATTAAAAAAAAGGAAAAATATAGAAAATCTTGATTTTTTCCAACACTTCCAACGATGTACTGATAGTACCAGGTCAAAGAGAAATGGAAAAAATTCATCAAATCGTTTAATTGCAGTATTAATGCAAAAAGAATTGGACCACTTTGAGAAATTTTCTTTCATTTTGGTGAGAAAGTCAGAAATTTCTTCGAAAACTGTCGAATCGATTTCAGCTTATACGAAGGTTAGTGGTTTGATGGAAAGGATGTGCTTTCATTCGGATGTAAATTTATACTTTCTTCTTGAATTCCATTGGAATTGATGAATAATAGCGAATTCTTCAAATTTTGCACAAATAATATAAATTTTTGAAAAAATTTGGTTTCATCGAGAAAATTAATTTGGAGGTTAATACTCATTTAAGATTCCGATGAAAATTTACTCTTGAACGAAAAAGGCATATTGAAATAGCAGTTCTTTACAGATTTATACTAGGAATTTGTTTCAATTCATTTTTCTTCGAATCGAAAAATCGATTTCAGCTTTCAGTTCTACGAAGATAAGTGATTTGATGCGAAGTATCATTATTCGGATGAATTTTTATATTTCCTTCTTGAACTCTATTGAAATTGATGAATAATAGGTAAATTCTTCAATCTTCGCAAAAATAATATTAATTTTTGAAAAAATTTTGTTTCATCGAGAAAATGAATTTGGAGATTAATATTAATACTCATTTAAGATTTCAATGGAAATTTATTCTTGATAGAGGCATATTGAAATAGCAGTTCTTTACAGATTTTCACTAGGAATTTGTTTTTTTTTCTTCGTTCAGCTCATACGAAGGTTAGTGATTTGATGGAAAATACCTTTATTCCGATGTAAATTTTTATTTTCTTCTTGAATTCCATTGAAATTGATGAATAATAAGCAAATTCTTCAATTTTTGCAAATAAAATATCATTTTATGGAACAATTTTGTTTCATCGAGAAAATGAATTTAGAGATTAATATTAATACTCATTTAAGATTTTGATGGAAATTTATTCTTGAACGAAAGAGGCATATTGAAATAGCAGTTCTTTACAGATTTTCACTAGGAATTTCTTTTATTTTCTTTTCTACGAAAAATATAGTTCGGCTTATACGAAGGTTTGTGATTTGATGGAAAGTACCTTTATTCGGATTTAAATTTATATTTTCTTCTTGAATTTCATTGAAATTGATGAATTATAGGCAAGTTCTTCAATTTTTGCAAAAATAATATCAATTTTTGAAAAATTTTTCTTCATCGAGAAAATGAATTTGGAGATCGATATCAATACTCATTTCAGATTTGGATAGAAATTTATTTTTGGACGGCATATTGAAATAGCAGTTCTTCACAGATTCACACTAGGAATTTGTTTTAATTTTTTTTCTTCGAAAATCGATTTCAGCTTATACGAAGGTGAGTGATTTGATTTCTTTAGTCGGATGTAAGTTTATATTTTCTTCTCGAATTCCATTGAAATTGATAAATAATAGGCAAATTCTTCAGTTTTTGGCGAAAATTATATCAATTTTCGAAAAAAATTTTGTTTCATCGAGAAAATGAATTTGGAGATTAATATTAATACTCATTCTAGAATCCAATGTAAATTCATTCTTGGAAGAAAGAGGCATATTGAAATAGCAGTTCTTCACAGATTTACACTAGGAATTTGTTTTAATTTTTTTTTTTCGAAAATCGATTGCAGCTTATACGAAGTTCAGTGATTTGATGGAAAGTACCTTTATTCGGATGTAAATTCAAATTTTCTTCTTGAATTCCATTTAAATTGATGAATAAAAGTCGAATTCTAAAATTTTTGCAATAATAATATCAATTTTTGAAAAAAATTCTTTTCATCGAGAAAAGGAATTTGGAGATCAATATTGATACTCATTTCAGATTCCGATGGAAATTCATTCTTGGACGAAAGGAGCATATTGAAATAGCAGTTCTTTACAGATTTACACTAGGAATTTGTTTTTTTTTTCTTCGAAAAAGTCTATTTAGCTCCGTAATATTTGATCTCAGTAATACATCAAGTAATCAGTATTTCATGGTGCCTTTGGAGTTAACTTATTGACCTGGTTAAATATACTTATTTCCAGACCTCCACAGAAAGGTATTGTTTAGATCCTTAATTGCTCGGAGTGCCAAAAGAGACGTCAAACAGAAAGATAAATATTATTATGAAATTTAAATTATTAATTCTACAACTAGTTTGGAAGTTTGAAGAAAAAAAACAAAGTAATTCCAAAGTTTTCACTTCTGTCAGCAGTGCCCACGACGGCGAAAAAAAATTTTGAAATAGAATTATTGTGAAACTTGAAGGACGACCTAACCTTTTTCTTTTCAAGATAATAATCACTACTAGGGAAAAGAATCCTGAATTCTTCTACGTCCCTGTTCCCGGGTCCCGTTGCTGGAACCTGGAATATTCAAGCAGCATCGTTCGCCGTGGAAATCGATCATGATGTCAGCTTCGAAGGCGTGTTTCGACTTCCAATCCAGCTAATGGCAAAATTCCGACTAGCCCGCATATTGTTCTCGACTTTCTCCGCCACAAAGATATTTCAAATACATATTGGCCTCGAAGGTCAGATCCCTTGAATTTATGGAAAAATTATGCGAGCCATGCACAATGTCCCACCTTATAAAAGGAAAAAGGACAGGGGGATGGACTAGTTGGTGGATTTCCATTTCGGTTTTAGTAGCATTTAAATTGTTTCATTTAGGAAAAATTTTCTTCTTGAAAAATGTTCCTTCATTGAGTGCCACCGAGTAATCTACTGTTAAACCATAGAAATCGAGAGTTCTTCACCCATTATTCCATCCTCTACTCAAGAAATATCTAGAATTATACCAATGACTGACATCCATCAATTATTATTACCATAATAACATCGTAGGCACCTCCAAGAAATTTTCCACATCGCATACGGAAAATTTATAATCAAACATATGATATATGCCTACACCAGAATCACATAAATTAATCAGTTTTAATTCCCTCTCGGCTCAATCTCAACGTCCAACATTAGCCAGTATTAATTCCTCGTTAAAAGACCCGACTGTCGAAAGGAATTATTGTTTACGATTTTCATTATACGTTTTTAATTGGCAATTTCTGATCTCCGAGAATATGGTTTCTCCGATGAAAGAAGCACGTCGTAAAATGGACCGCGAATCAAGATTATGGCAGCTAGAAATGGCACCAATGACCAAATAAGGACGTTGGTATGATTGAATTGAATCTGAGATGGGTTTCCACGACTGATATAAATTTGAAAGAACCTCTCTAGGAACTATTTTTAATAATGAAATTATAAGATTCAATCTACAGCTTCAACTTAAAAGAGATGAGAAATGAAGAAAAAATTTTTTACTGAGGAGAAAACCGAGCAAATCTTCGCTCAAAAAGAGATATAGAAGATATTGGATTTCATCGGGGAAATCCCAGCTCATATCAATTTTTTAAGTTATTCTCTCCCAGCCTATAAAATCAGGTTTTCGAGAATATTTCCCATGACGCTAATGTCTTAATTTCCGTTTCCTCAACTACCGCGAGAAATATTTTTATAACTGTTCTGGCGGTGCATTTCAAAACCGAGAAAACTATACATCTTCGAGCCTGCTGATAAAAGAAGTGTAGTCGATCCATAATGTTGCGAAGAAAGGCCCAATTAGGAGTCCGTCGGTAGATGTAACGGTTCCGATTCGACATTCCCTATTTTATCGTCGTGATTTGCATTTTATTGTGCGATCCTGTTATACAAATTGGGCAAGTGGTCAAGAATGGAAGGAATTGACAGTGTTTTTGGGCTTGAATATTATGCGACATAAGATTCGGTTAGTTTAAGGTGTCGGAGAATATTCGGAATGGCTGTTTTTGATGCCTATTTGAATGGTGAGTATTTGATGTATGAGGAATATGAGGATTTTTGGTTGCTAGAAGAATTCTTGAATCAGAATTATACCTAGTGAGATAATCTGATATGACGACGACGATGACGATTACTTTTCATGATTTGACTCGATAGCAGAGATAATAACGAAAAACTTCCACCTAGTGAGATTTCGCTCGAGTCTGAAATGATTTTTTACAATTTTTTTTAAATTTTTTATTGTCACCATTCACTCCGCGAATCCCGCGTTCCTTCTATAGCTTAACAACGACTTTTGATGATTTCACTTGATGGCAAAGTCGATAACGAACAACTTTCTCCCAAGATCAAGGCTCGAAGAGTTTTTTTCGAAATTTTCAATATTCCATTAATACGATTTTCTTGATTTTTCTTCCACGCGAATCCTGATTTTCTTCTGGCAATGACTCCTGATGGTTTGAGCTGATAAAAAATCCCAACTAGTCGGATATCAGGGTTGAAAAAAATCATGATTTTTTATGATGAAAAATCACGATTCATTCAAAAAATTATTTTTAAAGAAGCATGGCTATAAATTGCGGCTACATACATACGAAGAGGGGAGAATTCCTCAAGTAATTTTAAGAAGAAAAAATACAATGAACATGGCAACGCAAACGTTTCGTTTTCCAGATACAGGGTGTTTCTTGTAGTGATACATTTTTTGTAATGATTATACGAGAGAATGATTTTGAGAGAATCGTTAAATTTTTTTTTCTCGAAATCGGTAGCAGATACGACAAAACTACAGGAGAACATAAAGATGAGTACAACAACAAAGCTGCTTTTTACATTTTTTCAAATTAACAGTGGCTTACCAAAAAAAAAGTTCTGGTGTAAAACAGGGGACAGTGTTCCAGAAAAAATATCACCCTGCAGATTTCCTATCGAAATTTGTAAGTCACATAGTGTAAACTCTCAATTGTAATACCTATTTCGAATTTCAGTTGAATATCTTGTGGAGTGTACATATTATGAGGAAAAATCTTGAAAAAAATTCAAACGTTAACATCCTGTATCTCGAAAACGGAACGTTTGCGATTCCATGTTTATAGGACTATTTTTTCTTGAAATTACACAAGGAATCTCCTCTCTTCGTTTGTTCCTCCAATTTAGGAACACCCTGTATAAAAGGGTATTATTGGGTTGCAACCCCAAGTGCGAGCTGTTTGTTTTCTGCAATAATATAGTCATATACAGGTTTTCCCAAGTTCGAGTGCCTACTAGACGTTTCTTGAGAACCGGACCTACTTTATATCTGAAAATTGGGATTATGATATTGTTCGACTTCATCTGCTGAGCTAAAATAAATGTCTCGAAAATTTTATTTTGCATTTTTTCGTCTCTTATATGATCAATTATTCAATTTAGAATATATTTCTATTCGAATCGTTGCATTCGTCGAAATAGTTTCCAAAATATCTGAAAAAACTGAAAAAGAAAGGGAGATATGCGTAGTAAGTATTATGTTCGTTATTCCTATTCTCGATATTTCAAGCATAAACTGTTTTTACATTTTCGAAGTAGAAGAATGGCGAAATATTGTGCATCTCCTTAATTTTAGAAAACTCGTCAAAGGGTGTTTCGAATATTTCGTCGAAAATTGAGATCAGAATTTCCCCATAACTTTTGTTTTTTAAATTGGAACCCTATTCTTTTATGATTCCGTTGGATTCTGCGAAAAAAAATAATCATAGTGTTCGAAGTTTAAAAAATTAAAAATTTTGAGTTATTAAGGATTTTCTGAATTTATGTCGTACCCAGAGACAAATTCATGAAATCTGTCTCATAACAATAATCTGTGTTCATGGAAGATAAATTATCCCAATAATTCCCTATGACCACAGATTATTGTTATAAGACAGATTTTATTAATTTGTCTATACGCAGAATCCAACGCAATCATAAAAATTTAGGGTTCCAATTCAAAAAACAAAAGTTATGGGAAAATTCTGATCACAATTTTTGACAAAATATTTGAAACACCCTATAGCAGTTTTTCCAAAATTTAGGAGATGCAAAATTTACCGCCATTCTATTACTTCGAAAATTTAAACACAGTTTATGCTTGAAATATTGAGAATAGGAATAGCGAACATAATACAGACTACGCATATCAACCTTCTTTTTTCAGTTTTTTTTCTATATTTTGAAAACTATTTCGAGGAATGCAACGATTCGACCAGAAATATATTTAAAATTGAATAATAGAACATATAAGAAAAAAAAAATAAAAAAGAAATTTATTTTCACTCCCAGTTCATGCCTCAAGAATATTTTAGCTCAGTAGTTGAAGTCGAACAATATCTAATTCCAAATTTTCAGATTTCAAATAGGACACCCTGTGTTCCGTCTTAGCCAAGCTGAGCTTGAGAAACCTTGGGTACTCCTCACATTCAATAGATAATCCAAGAAAAGATCAAACCAACAGTGCCAATACTGAAAATTGCTGTTCAACCGCACATCATAGCACTAATCCCAACAGTTCGCGAGTTATTTAAAGCGCCGAAGAATCTTCCCAGCTTATCTGATCCTCCTCAACGCACTGCTGAACACCCGACGTCTGTTCGAATCGTCACTTCCCTCATTCTCGCCGATCGTTTATTTTGATATCGCGCCAACAGCGCGGGACGTAAAACTAATTAGCAATAAATCCACCGAAATTAATATCACTCCTAGCAACGCCGAATTAATGACGAAGCGTAGGGAGAGCGTCAGGACGGAAGATATGTTAATGAACTTATAATTTCACCTTTCTCGTTAATATCCGACCTCTGGCCCTATCCGATTCTGCCAGATTACAGTACCGACGTCTCCGAATGCACCGATAATTGTTGGGCAGGCAAATATTTTCAGTTTAATAAGCCTCAATCATTTAGGGGGGCGTTCCGCCGATATGCCCCTTTCGTTCGAGGATAAATCCATGCTCGGACTGGCCCGGAGGAAGAAGCCCGAAGGCGACTTGACGGAGACCAGGTCGTACCAGCGAAGATACCGTTTTCAGGTGTTCGGCCACCGGAAAATCACATTTTTACCGTTGGGATCTTCTGTTTGATGAGAGTTTATCCTATCTCCTCTCGCTGAAAATCTGCAGTAGTTTGACATGACATGGGAATGCCTCAAGGTGCTGTTGCAGGGACAAGTCGTCTCATCAATATTCCTCAAAAATTTTCTTCGCTCTATACTAAAATGTCCGATGATAGTATTTATCTACTGCTATTGAATAAAACAGTCATTATTCAACTACCTTTGAGCAATTAATAATATATGTGAGCAAACACTGTGCTCACTGCTATAACTCCCTGTCTCTGTGCTTCTAAACAAGCCGATTGGCCGGAAGTAACAGTCCATTATTGGTATTGAGGGGAGGTCACTTGAATAATTTTGACTTTTGCCCAAATTAAGTATATACCTAATTATTATTGTGAATGTTTTGCTGAAAAAGATGAATTCTGGTGGTGAAGATGAAGTATTATGGACACCTCCTGATATAAAACAATCAGCCAATGTTACCTCACAGAATTTATTGCTCGAAAAATCCCGAAACAAATATAAAGGTGTATACAACAATTCTCAAGATTGGTGTAGCAGTAAGAATGTAAAGTCCTCGTTTACAGAGAATGCTTTTTCGACATATTGTAGTGAACTTAACACTAAATATAAAGCATCGCCCCTATAGACTTCCTACTCCATGCTTAGAAGCACAATCAACATAAATGATGCATTGTTATAGGTTACTATTAAAATTTGTAAATAAAGTTCTGGCTCTGTACTTGTATCTTAGTTTTTATTGTTATAGTCATAGATAAAGCATAGTATTCAACTTGGGGTAATGATCATAACTCAGTTGATGAATTACAGCACTCGCCTTCGGCTCGTGCTGCAAACTTCATCAGCGTGAGTTATGACCATTACCGCTCGTCAAACAATATACTATTACTTCGACTTAAAACCCCAGATTAACAAACTGCGCCTGTGGCAAAACAGTGGACATTTCGGTCGCCTTTGATCGAACGGTTCCCATCAAACCGGCAGTCAAAACAGGAATTCCCTCGTTTCCACACCAACCCCAAAAACCCTTCCTCTCACATTCCGAGATCAAATCTGTGTCATTATCCCCCATTTTTTCACCACCAAGAGACGTTCTCCGACCCAGTACGTCTCTTCGAACCACCATACCATTCCATCCTTTGTACCTTCCCGCTTGCGTCATGTTCATTATCGCGGCCTATAATCTAACATAACCTGTTTATTTGTTGTGCCTATAAATCAACCATGTGAAACAAAAGATCCATTCTTCCAAGGGAATACGCGCCCGAGTAGGCTCGAAATTATGCTGGGATCATAATCTGAGAGCTCTGATTCTTTATTTTCAGGTGGAATTTGAGGGTACGCGAAGTGGATGGTCGAAAATTACGAGAGTTTCGAGACGGAGGTCTTCGAGCAATGTGGGATGTAGGTACGTGATGTATTGAATTCAATATTTTCAGGTTTTTTATGAAATCGATTCCAGTGAATTTTTACGAAGGACCTTAAGGGTGTACACTACTTTTATTGCACCACAATAATTGTTTCAATGATTTCTCATAAACGGCATGTTGGATTCTTGTAATTTTTTGAATGTACATTCAGGCGTGTATGCACAAGACTTTCCCCGAACGTTTATGTATAAAAATTCAATATTTTTTCGTGTTATCTGATCCATCCCAGGCGGATAATTCGAACTAACTTCAACAATTACTGGCGATGAAAAAGAGAAAAATTGAAATTTCTTTCAATATCAAAAAGTTGTTCTCATTAGCCATCGATTTGTTAATTTGATTTTATATATATAACCTTTCGAATATTCATACATATAGCTGATTTGAAAGGTAATGGATTAAAATCAAATTAAGAAAGCGATGAGAACCACTTTCTGATATTGAAAGGAAAGTCTTCTGCATACACGCCTGAATATACATTCAAAAAATGAAAATAATTCAACATGCCCTTTGTGAGAAATCATCCTTAAGGACAATACCGCACGTGAATGAAAAATATTTTTCTTTTTGTTTTTAAAAAAATATGAATGAATGAATAAGAACGCGGAAATCTGTGATTTATAGAAATAGAACGTCAGAAAGTTCGAGTACTTCCAGCTGTTGAAAGTCTTTCGATAATACTAACTACGAATTATACCACATGTCCCCACGAATGCAATGAAGATAATTCTCGCATATCTTAGTAGCTACCGGATCAGTAATCACCATGTTTCTTATCCCACTCCCATGCGAATTAGCTCCTATTCAGCATGCAAGTTCCAGGACAATCACAAGACACTCTGACATATGTCTCGAACGAGACAGACTCTCGCAGAATACAACTATTTCGTCTCTGTACGGTTCCATTAATGCCTTCGCATTTTCCCACAACAACAACTTCCTTCTTGGACTTTAAGCCGCTTAACTAGAGCGTCTGGTCGATTCCAAAAATGTCGAGACGAATTTGAATAAATACGTTAGATAATCGCATTGATTATGCCGAGGATTATCGAGTAGCACCTGCTGTTGGTTCTAGAAGAGTTGGAAGGTTTCTTTAAGCTAGAATTAGATTACGTATTTCATCAATTTATTCGAAGAAAAATTGTTCAAAGATAATCTTAGCAGGCCAACAAATCGATTCGTGTAAACCTCAGAGAATATCGAATCCATCATTCGCAACTGTAGGCCGGTTTCGGCTTATCAAGCCTCATCAGTACAGCTAGCGATGATAACCTCGACTTGAGAAACGGAATGCTTTTTTTTTGGGAAAAAATGCATTTGAAATAGATAACCAGCCGATATATTTCTCATTTCAAAAATCTCTCAGAATACTTGTGGCGTTTCAGTATTCAAGTAAGAAAAAAAAATCTATAAAATACACATTTTTTTGAATGGATTGTAAATTCCCTTTCATCTCTAAGAAAAATTATCATAACAATACATCATCATTTGTATACAGCCATCAAGACCACCATAAAAGCAACAGTTTCTTACAGCAATTTTAATATCATTTCGGAAATGGAATAAAAAGAAACTAATGTTCACGAGGACGTGAATGCAGACAGAAAAAATTGATGAGATGTTGTGTAATTAATCAAGCTGAGACAACAGCGAATTAAGATGGACAAATACGTTCCTCAGGTACGTTGAATCTTGATGATCTCGTTGGCTTCCATAACACGAAAATCTCAACTATTCAGGATTGCTCTTTTCGTCGTTTCATTCTCTTCGGAAGCAGATGAAAAAATGAAGGAATCGGAGGTGTGTTCCAAGAACCATCGTCGATTTCAAGGGAATGAAAAACTCGTTGAAATATACAGGGTGTTTCCAAATTAGACGTGAACCTTGGAGGACATATTAGTATCACTCATTTGCTGTAGTTTGAGCCATATTTATTGATAACTGAAAATCAAAAGTTTCCGAGATATTTGAGTTCTTGTGTTTTTTAAAAAATTTCTCACCTTACTTCATTTTTCGTCAATTTTTTCTACGTTGACCCAATTTGATTATAATTTTGAACTATTTTCATCGGAAAAGTATATGATATGTATGAGAAAAAACTATCCAGTATCAGATGTTGAAAAAGAATTAGTATGGTTTGAAAGTTGGTATATAAAGGAAATAAAAATCAATTTCTAATATCAGTTTGCCTGTAACTTTCGAATTCCACAATTTATGTATGGTTCAAAAGGTTGTAAATAAAAAATCTGCTGAAACGAAACTGGTGACTGCATTCTAACGAGAACTTTTTTCAGGAATAGAGAAGGAATTTGCCAAGTTTTTAAAATTAATTTTTTCGTACATAAATTGTTAAATTCGAAAGTTGCAGGAAAATAGATTTTTATTTTCTTTATACACCCACTTTCAAACCATACTATTTCTTTTTCAACGTCTAATACAGGATAGTTTTGCTTTTTTCATACATATCATATCCAATTCTGATGAAAATAATCCAAAATTATAATCAAATTTGGTCAATGTAGAGAAAATTGACGGAAAATGAAGTGAGGTGAGTAATCTTTCAAAAATCACAAGAACTCAAATAACTCGTAAACTGTTGATTTTTGGTTATAAATAAAAATATGACTCAAACGACACTAAATGTGTCATACTAACACGTCCTCCAAGATTCACATCTGATTCAGAAACACCCTGTATATCGTATGTTTTATCAATATTTAGATTGAAAAGCCTCCTGTTTTCCCCCTTTTTCAATTACCCAAACTAGGCCATCATTCTCAGATCCAATCAGTTAAATTGGAGATCCATCTTCTTTACAAAAGTGGGCAAAACGTGCCTTATGGGTTCCGTGAGAACCGTCGGAATGTCGACGATGTCAATAACGACCTATAAATGATGGAGAAAGCTTTTTATTTCTATATTGAAACAAATAAATTGCGTGATAAACCTCAATTTTGCGCGGAGAGATATACGACGCAGGAACCTATCCCCTATATGTCAAACCGCAGCGTGACAGGACAGGGTTGAAGTAGGTTTTGCCCTACATGCAATCAGTGCATTTTCTCCTGATATTTATGATACCGAACTGCCATATTGAATAAAACACGCAGAAAAATACCGGGTAAACTCTCGGTACTTCTTCATATGGTTCGCGTGTTAATAAGGAATGTTTCAAGATGCGAATTGAATATCTTATGTTTATCTTTTCTGGTAGACTTGATGTTAATTTTTTGTAATCAAGATATTCTATGATCTTTTCTCATGGAATATAGGGATAATTGAAATTTGAAGAGTTGTTGTGGAATTGTTCACGTGGAGGCTGATGTATTTATGTTTCAATGGGAGTTATGATGGTTGAATAATTGGTAATTGCTGGAGCGAAGCTTTCCTGGAAGGAAATCGTAATTCTTGAGAAATTCTCCATAATAATTCACCCCGAGTATATTTCAGTCTTAAAAGGGAAATTGCCTCATCGAAATACAAATATATGACTTCAGAAGACATTAACCCTTCTGCCTTAACTTAAAAATTTCCTTCGAAATATAAAACATGTCGATTATACAGGGTGTTTCCAAATTAGACGCGAACCTTAGAGTTTCTGTTAGAATGACGCATTTGCTGTCGTTTGCGCCATATTTATTGATGACCAAAAGTCTACAGTTTACGAGTTATTTGAGTTCTTGTGATTTTTGAAGGATTTCACACCTCACTTGATTTTTCGTAAATTTTTTTTACATTGACTAAATTTGATTATGATTTTGGATTATTTTCATCAGAAAAGGATATGATATGTATGAAAAAAGCAAAACTATCCTGCATTAGATGTTGAAAAAGAATTAGTATGATTTGAAAGTTGGTATATGAAGAAAATAGAAACGAATTTCTAATATCAATTTGCCTGCAACTTTCGAATTCCACAATTTGAACTTCTTTCTCCATTCCCATAAAAAGTTTTCGTCCGAATGCAGTCACCAGTTTTCAAAATAATTTTTTCATAGATAAATTGTGGAATTCTAAAGTTGCAGGCAAATTGATTTTTATTTTTCATATACCAACTTTCAAATCATACTAATTCTTTCCAACATCTAATACAGGATAGTTTTGCTTTTTTTAAACATATCATATCCTTTTTGAATGGAAGTAATACAAAATTATAATCAAATTTGGTCAACGTAGAAAAATGACGTGAGGTGAAAATTTTTTGAAAAAACACAAAAACACAAAAACTCAAATATCTCGGAAACTGTTGATTTTCGACAAATATGGCTCAAAGGACAGCAAATGAGTGAAACTCAAAAGTTCACATCTAATTTGGAAACAGCCTGTATATATGAATTTTCATATTTTCTCCAACTTTTCAATTTCATATCTACCTATAAAACATGAATGAAATGAGTTGGTAGCTCTTCCGAGTTGAAACATGTAGTTCGAATTTTTCAGTTTTCTGATAATATTGAAAAAATTGGACTCTTGGAACACATTTTGAAAAGCACTGACGTGAAGTCAGGAGCTTTTGAGCGCTCGTTCACCTACCTTATAGGTAGATCCATCTTGTACGTTATTGTCCGTGAATGAACGAGCGCTCAAAAGCTCTTGACATCACGTCACTGCTCAAGGTTACCAATTTTTTTGATTCGCTAGAATTTTCTATGGTATCTATGGTCTTGGTAATGCAATCTGGACGTAGTTTGAATACATTATTCTTCACCTATGTGCAAAATTTGATTCCAATCCAATCAGTAGTTTCGAAATCATCAGGAAGAAAATATTTTAAACGGCCATATTTACGGAACCTCTAGTCTAATTTTACTCGTTGATGAACGCGACATTCGAGATCCACACCTATCCTGAAAATTTCAAGTCCCTAGGCCTTTGCGTTCGAAAGTTATAATTTTCTATAGTTTCTATGGTCCTGGTCATTCGATCTGGAAATGTGGCTTGAACACGTCATTCTTGAAAGGATTTTGGAAATAATAAATCCATCCGAGGGGTGAAAAAAATTAAAAATCGAATTCTCATACGTTTCTTCAACAACCGCGTGTAGTTTTCAGGAATTTCCGAACGATTTCGGTAAGTGGTTCATTCTTATTCTGAATGAGAATTTAGTCGAAATTCATTGGGTCAAAAATCGTCGAAAGAAGTAATTTGGTACAAAAATAGAGGCGAATGATTATTTCTAACAATTTCCTCCCTGATATGATTTTTTTTCTTCAAATTTTCAATGATTAATCCTTCTTCTTATTGATATTTCCTCGGAACATGAACGCGCGTTATATCCTTCTGTGATTATGGAAATTTCAAAAAGAATCGAAAGAAAATTATAAAATAATTACCTACTCCGGAAAAGTCTCAGAAAAAAATGAATATCGCGTATAGAATTGATAAAAGCTTAGGTGAATTCATCAAAAATAATGAAGATAAAACGGATCAATCAGATAAATAGGGAGCAAATGAACTTACATGCGGAAAGTTTCCAAGTTTCTATATCAGCCAAACTGGTAGAACCTTTTAGAAAAGAATTAAGGAAGAAGAAGTTCTTTCGTCAACAGAAAAACCAATTGAAATTTCTCAAAGCACTTATTGAAATTTATAAACAAAAAGGGTCACCTAATTTGCTCAACAACCAGACAGAATTGAATAACTGAAAAAGCAATGGCAATGGCGAAACACGTGTCGTCGTTTTGTCAAACTCTTATGTAGCGAAAATCGTAGTCTAGTTGATTGGTAACTACTAAGTAAATTATGAATTTTCATCAAGTATCGGCCACATCAACTCAATATCTGTTTCATTTATTGGAAGGAACTGAATAACATTTTCTTCAAAAGATCCGAAAAATAAATAAAAGTGGCAACTTGATGCTTTTTAAATATTTCACTTAATTGTAGGGTGGAATACTAAATAATTTCTCCTAGATATTAGGCATACATAATATTTCATCACTATATTTCTACTTAAGCACATTTGGTTATTGGTTTCCCCGAAACAATAAACCCTTCAGTATTCACGTGGAATATCATCGAAATGAAATCAGTGTTCCAGTTCCATCGTCGCATATGTTAATACGATGAGCACAGTCCCAGCTCGTCCTCGAGGGTTGACAGGAACAAACTGGGGATGAACAGTAATATCAATTATCCCTTGAGCCCCGAACTGATTGGAAAACTCGACGACACGTGCTCACAAGATATCGGGAAACTTCCATTTCCTCTCTCCACCCCCACGGGATCCACCATATCACTCCCACTAAACGGCAACGTTCGTGCACGACAATAAATCGGACGATAAAGGAATTTTTACGATTTGGAAAGCAATTACCGGCCCATCTGACCATCTGATCCCCTATCTTCCATTAAATATTGCCACACGCGGTCGTGTTTTATCGGGTAGGACAACAGGGGGCAGCGCGGATAATACGAACAGATATTCAGTGTTAAGTTATGGTCATCCGCTATCGTTCTGCGGTTTCGCCACTGATACTGGTCTTTATTCCCACCCTGGCGATGATATTTATTGGGTTTGCCGATTAGAGCCAGTTGACCGCTGGGTAATTAAATTGCGGACAATGGAGGATGCTGCGAGTGTTAAATTTAGATAAGACGACGACGCCTTTGGTGACATGTGTTACTTTTTGCGGTCGGTACGACATGTTAATCGAACCTCAGGAAGATACATCTTGTAACGTTTCCCAAGCTGAAATTCCCAAACGATTCGTAACACAAAAATGGTGTTTCTCCAAGACGTATTTCGAAGGTCCTTCTCTCCATAATAAACCGCATCAAAGGTGTGTATTCGGTAAGTATCCCAATTAATTCCAATTGCTTTCAAGTCACGATTTTTCCTCGGTATGGCGGGCGTTGCAACCTTCGTTTCGTCGTCCTACAAGTATTTTCTGGTCGGAAGATCGAACAGGTAGACTTCAACCTATAAAACACCGTTGAATTTCGTTTCATTACTTTGTGTGAGATTCGATAGGAGTGACCGCGATCGAATAAAGCCGGAATTATAATCTTCGGTGCGGTTAGTTTCATCCTGCTGATTCAAACCCAATAATCATATTCGGAAGATCAGAAAATGAAGTGTTATATACCTACATCCACGTTACTACTTTCATATTATCCTGAAGAAGCCGATTTGTTTTATATAAAATAAGAGTCTATATCTTGACCGCAGCCACATCTCTGTGATATAATCTGGGGAGACCAAGGAGGGATTTATCATTTCTTTGCTGCAAATACGTATCTTAATCATAATTTGTGAAAAATCCTTGATTTATCAAAGCTACATCAATGTTTCGTATTGGCGATGTGTCAGTTATGTAGTTACTATGTAACATAGTTGCAACTTCGCTCTACTCTGTGATGTATCAATTTAGGATCATGAATATGTGGTTCAATGATAGATCAATTATTCATTGAGGCGATGAAGGTACTCTGTTACAGCTACATGAATGCAAATTCGCTACCAATTTGTGTTTCATTTGAAGAAGAATAAGGGATTTTGAGCCTTCAACACTGATTACTAACTACTTGCATGATTGGCTGTTTTATAAATTGAATGAGTTATTAAAAATATAAATTTCAAAACATAAAATGAGAAAAAAATATTCTGCGTTAATTTTTATTTGCCATCAAAAGCTGTCAGGGAATACCTTGACCTCCTTTTTGCATGTTATATACGACGTTTTCTCAAAAAATACTTCTTAGAGAGCACCTTTGGGTGAACTTCCCCTTGAGATTTCTGGTGAAATCAAGACATTTATTATTATTATTATAATAAGGTCATCTTTATTCCACTTTTCGTCTTGGAACTGAACAAAATTTGAACAAACATATATCCTTTATATCCTTCGATTGTCTTGTCTTTGTTTTCTAACGAAAGCGAGTAGAGGGATGATACACACTTTTTTTTTCCAAAAACACTAAAGAGTAACCTCTGTATTCCCTGTTTTTAGTGTTGAGTGCTAAAAGTGTTAGTTATATGTAGTTTGTCTGGTTTATGGATTACCAACATACTCAAGAATGGCAAAAACTATAAGATTATCGAAGAATTATCCTGTCATTGTAAGAATAATTAATTGTTGATTATATTCATACAACATTCAACTGCTCAGATTATGAATTGAGAAAATATTCTTCTTCTTTCTTGGCCTCATTATATTGTATTATTATATATTTAATTATTGATATATATTCTTTAATTTTTGAATGATTATGGGGATTCCAGCTGTAATGTAATTCATCCAATTTTCATAAATTATCAGCATCGAAAATATTCGAATCCTCTCTACATAAATATTGGAGAAAGAATTAATTGGTCCTTCTCTTTGGACTGTTTAGTTAACAAAAACAACTTCTATTGGTTTTTTCATTTGATTTTTTTTACTTTGTCTTCTGTTATCTTCAGAAATGTATTCTATAATTTCGATAATTCTCGGCTATATAATACTGTTAATTTTTTTTGTAGTTTTATCATTTATTATTCTGTCTCTTAGAGTTGGTCCATTTCTTGCTCAGATTATGGATTGAGGAAATATATATCACATGGATGATTTTTTCAAGTGTAATGTAGTTGGATTTTCAAATAAAAAGGTATTGAAAAGATTAATTGAATATTTCTTTCATGTTTCTGTTTCTTTTAGCAATGTATCAATCGACTATGTTCGACTCACTGATGACGAATCCGTCGGAAAATTCGAGTCTGTCCGTCAGTCCGTCCGTCCGATAACTCTCGGAAGGAACAACCTAGAGACTTGAAATTTTCAGTTTTCGAGTTTCCGAGTGCCTCGGTTAAGTTTGTTAATGGGCCAAATTCCACTAGGGGTTCCGTAAATATGGCCGTTCAAAGTTTTGTTCCCCTGATTACTTGGAAACTGCAAATTTGATCGAGATGAAATTTTGCACTCAGATGGAGAATGAGGTGTTCAAGCTACCTGTGAAATTTTGTCCAGATCGCATGACCAGAACCATAGAAACCATAGAAAATTGTAACTTTAGGACGGAAACGCCTAGGGAAATTTACAGGATAGGTGTGGATCTCGAATGTCGTGAACACGTTCATCTATGAGCAAAATTATACTAGGGGTTCCGTAAATATGGTCGTTTGAAATTTAGTTTTCTTGATAATTTCAAAACTACAGATTCGATCGTGACGAAATTTTGTATACTAATGGAGAATGATATATTCAAGCTACATTTCTCCAGATCGCATGACCAGAACCATAGAAACCATAGAAAATCATAACATTCGAACGGAAAGGCATATGGACCTGAAATTTTCGGGGTAGGTTCGGATCGTGAATTTCGCGGGCATATTCATCAATGAGCAAAATTAGACTAGGGGTTCCGTAAATAGGACCGTTCAAAATATTTTGTTCCTGATAATTTCGAAACCACTAATTGGATTGGAATGAAATTTTACACCTAGCTGAAGAATAATGTATTCAAACTACGTGCGAAATTTTGTCCAGATCGCATCACCCAGACCATAGATACCGTAGAAAATCCTAGCGAATTATCGAAAAAAAAATGGTCAGCTGAAGCACTGACATGAAGTCTGGAGTTTTGCTTAAGTTTGAGGATTTTTTAACAGCTGTCGAAAATTCCTTCAATTGATTTCTAAAACTGGAAAATGCGAATCTACCTACAAGGTGGTTGTACGAGCGCTCATAAGCTCCTGACTTCACGGCAGTGCTTTTTGTAATTTTTTACTTCTCGAATGATTATGGGGATTCCAGCTCTAATGTAATTAGGATCAATTAATTTTGTTCCTTCTCTTTGGCCTGTATTGTGAACAAAAACACTTCTAGTAGTTTTTTTCATTTGATTTTGTTTCCTTTGTCTTCTGTTATCTTCAGAAATTTATTTTATAATTTCAATAATTCTCTGTTAATATTATAATACTGTTCATTTTTTTGTAGTTTCATCATATATTATTTTTTTTCTTGGAGTTAGTCTATTGCTTGTAGTTGAAGTAGTTATACGGTGTGTCAATTTGAAGGTCGCACTCTTGATTTTCCAGCGCCCCAGCAAAATCAGAAAAAATGCAAAAAGAGGTATACTTTGGATTTTAGGGGGACATTTCATACGGTTGGTTGCAATCAATTTGTATCAACCCTGTGACTGTAATTACAGCCACCCCTTAAATCTTAATAGGGAAGGGGGATTGAGTCACACCTTGTTTCAAAGGTTATTCGATTACCTTTTCAAAAATGCCATACACTTGACTTTTTTTGTGAGTACATCCTTCCGAAAAAAAAGAGTAGAATAGTTACGTTACGATAGCAAGAGTTGTAATGAAAAATTTCACAATAAAAAATTTTGAAAATGTTGTCCATTAGTTTTTTGGACAAAAATATAACTTCACTTATACACCTGTATCATGATAATCTGTTTGAACACACTGGAATATATTTCCAGAAATAGAGAGACCTAGCAAGTTCGCCAAACCAAAGGAAATTACCCACGTAATTCCGTCGAACTTCTTCGGTAATAATCCGAGTTCAGAACACACAAAACGCCGCGGGTCTTAAAATTTAAATTGAGGATAGTTTCGTGACTTCCCCCGGTGTTTATACAACTAGAAATTACCCAACCTTTTGTTCACTAAATTGCTGAATAAATCGGAATTACAAAAGATCACGGCCAACACAATACCACAGCGCTGGTGTCCGCGACAGATACGTAAGAATGAAAATTGCTTCCATTAAAAATACCGATGACCATCTCCAACGATTCATCACGGTCAGTATGGCGCAATGATGAGATGAAAAAAATAATAATTGAAGACGCGGGTATATACCTATGGGAGTACGTATTGTCATTATCCACAGTGTAAGTATTATTACGGTGGAAAAAATCGTTGCCGTGATCTTTTTAATTGCTGTACGGATGCTGAGACCTCGCACTGTTCGATAACTTCTGCTGAGGAAATTTCTAGCAACATTCCTTCGGATTAAATCTCCAGATAGGCGAATTTGAGATGTTCAATGCTTGATCAGGATTTTTCTATATGCTATCTTTACTTTTATTACACGCTTGAGTTCATGGACCTTTTGCGTCTATGTTTTTCAATTTTAGATTTTTTGTTCTGATTTTATTACCTAAAATTCAATTTCTTTCTTCGCCAGTTGGCATTCAGCCGTCATTGAGCCATTCATCTGTATAGAATAGGCTCGTCGAAAGAGACATCTTCTGATAGGGCCTTGAGGCTCTCGTTTCTCGCTCAAATCGAAATGGACATACATAAAACCCAGATACATATTTCCAGTCTCAAACTGACATATAATTTCGAGTAAGAACCACGTTTTTACGCCATCATATTCCACATAGAGCCATTAGTTTTTGCGACAGCACTTCATTAGTTGCATCCCGTAAGAGTATGAGAAAATGGACGCAAAAAGCCACGAAATACAGAGAATAATGTTAATTCGAAAAGATTATGAAGCATAGCGAACAGACAATACCATGCAATTATTTTCGTATTATTATAATCGTGAAGCACGCATGCATTTGTGTAATTACAATAGCGAGAGTACCATCCAGAAATGCAGCACTTAATTCGAAGAATCTGCAGGAAAACTGAATGTGTCGACTCCCACCAATCTTTGTTTTCACTTCATCTTGTACCTACAGCAATAATCGTTGAAATGTTTCAATTTCGAAAATTCAAGTAAACGTGCAATGTTGTAGGATAATTATTATCTAGCTGAACATCTGCACCCACACCACCAACGAGCATGTTCCTCCAACCATTCAACATGGGTATCTCATTTACATTCACAGCGAGTACGAGGATAGGACACACTTCTACAAAATACCCGGCAAGAAGCTATGGGTTATTATTTCGTATTGAATTAAAGGTGTCTTCTTCATTAGGTGGAAAGAAGACGTTAAGTGGCCATAAATAAGGCTTGGGCAGGTCGTCGGTGGGTTCTTCGACGACAATGAACATTATGGATGTTTCGAGATGGAACGATAAAAAATATTCAGATTCTGTACATAGATTAATTGTGGGGACACGACGTGTCGCTGTTTTTAATTACAGGGAATATCTGATTCGAGAGAAATCCGAAAAAATTTTTATTTTCGAAAATTTCACTTTGTGGTGTCTCAACTAACAGAAAATATATTTCATAAATTTGGAAAGCACTGAGGCACTGAGGTAAATAAAGTCAGGCTCGTTTAAATTATCGAATAAAAGATTATGAAACAAACCACAGCTTCTGTGAACCAAACCGGCCGTCAGTGCGACAAATAATGTAATTTTATAAAATCGGCGTTCCGAGAGATGAAATCACAGAATTACGTAGAATTTATGTAAAATATCTCAACACCAGATCAGAAATACCGAGAGAAATACTCAATTTCTTTCTCACGTGGAACAGCTGTAGAAACTTTTTTGTCAACTTCCAATATCTTCGATTTGCTTGATTCGATCGATTCGAGTGTATTGAAGAAGTTGATCTCAACTTATTGGTTTTCTCAATATTAAGGTACCTAATGCATGAAATCAGCCTGAACACTTTCAGTTATACAGGGAGTGAAAATAAATATCTCGAAAATTTTTTTTTCATGTTTTCGTCTTTTTTATGATCAATTATTCAATTTTAAATATATTTCTATTCGAATCGTTGCATTCGTCGACGTATTTTTCAAAATATGGAAAAAAAACTGAAGAAAAAGGAGGTATGCGTAGTCAGTATTATGTTTGTTATTCCTATTCTCAATATTTCGAGCACAAACTGTTTTTAGATTTTCGAAGTAGAAGAATGGCGAAAAATTTCTCCTAAATTTTGCAAAACTCGTCACTCGTAAAATATTTTGTTAAAAATTGTGATCCGAATTTTACCATAACCTTTGTTTTTTGAATTAGAACTTTATTTTTTTATGATTGCGTTGAATTCTGCGGAGGAAAATAATGACAGTGATCAAAGTAGTTTATGCTCCTAATTTAAATAATTCCTGAGCTGTTGAGGATTTTCTGAATTTATGTCGTACGTAGACAAATTCATAAAATTTGTTTAATAACAATAATCTGTGTTCATAGGGAATTATTGGCATAATTTATCTTCTATGAACACAGATTATTGTTATATAACAGATTTCATGGATTTGTCTCACAATTTTCGACAAAATATTTGAAACACCCTGTGACGGTTTTTCCAAAATTTTGGAGATGCACAATTTTCCGCCATTCTTCTACTTCGAAAATCTAAAAACAGTTTATGCTCGAAATATTGAGGAAAGGAACAACGAAATGAATACTGACTACGCATATTATATTTGCCTTTTTTCCAGTTTTTTTTTGATATTTTGAAAACTATTTCGACGAATGCAACGATTTGAATAGAAATATATTTAGAATTGAATAATCGATTATATAAGGGAAGAAAAAAAAAATTTATTATCACTCCCTGTATAACTGAAAGTGTTCAGGCTTCAAGAATATTTCAGCTCAGTAGATAAAGTCGAACAATATCATAATCCAAATTTTCAGATCTCAAATAGGTCCGGTTCTCAAGAAACGTCTAGTAGGCACTCGAACTTGGGACACCCTGTATAGTGTTTTTCATTCAAGACGTCCAAAAATTGGAAATACATACATATTCGCGTCGTTGATCGATTTTCATCGAATTGGATCAAATCTGAATAGAAAGATTTGCAAGCAAATTTTTGAAGAATTTGTGTGAAAAACCATTCAAAATTTTTTTCTTGAATTTGGAAATTTTGTCAAATTTTCTAATGAACTCAAATGAATGAGCTATAGGTATTTATAGGTATAAAATAATTTCGAAAATACATATAACTCAATGATAGAGGTTGATGGAATTACGTTCTTAATTTTCTTAAGATCGTTGGAAAACCACGAGAGTAGAAAAGTTGCAAGAAGATCTATTTAATCGTTTTTACCAACCAAATGGGAAATTTATGAACTTTTGTGTTCAGAGTATTCTGGTAGCTGTCAAATTCAAGAACTCAACCGGCGCATTCAGACCTCGACCGACCCCCCAAAATCGGACTCACTCAGTTTACGTTGAAATAAACAATGAAGAATTATCGTCATTCAGGCCGGTCAGGTTACTTTTCTTCGGAATAACATTTGTCGAGATTGAACCGAACTTTATGTGCAATTCGGTGACCAAAAGTGATATAATAGATCAAGACCTACCATCTTCCAAAAGCAATCGAAGAAGAAACAATGAGTACCACTTATGTCGCAGACATCAGGATGGTTGTGTTAAAGTTGTTTATTCGTTAACATTATGTATTGTATAGGGGAGGGAAGCAGTTTATGAATAATTTTTCGACAAAATCTCGGAAATAATCTCCTTTCCCTATCCAGATTTGACTCTCCCAGAAAATATATTAATTTAGCGCCATAAAATACTTTTCCTTTTTCAATCGTCCACTTTCCTGAAGCAATAATTATCAGTTGGTACAATGAATAGTGAGTCTCCTCATAAGGCGATCACAACAAGAGTCCGACGAAAAAAGTTGCACTGAATGCAACCACTTATCTGCCAGTGAATTATTTCGATCTCGATGCCGTACAAGAGAAAAAAGAGATTCTTGGCTGGTCAGGTAGTCGACACGGGGACTGGATATTTTCTATACAGTTATCAAGCTATGCGTATCTTCAATTCATTTATGATAAAAATTTGTTCTGCGATTGGTTATGGTATCTCGCGGAGGAAGGTGCCAAGGACCGGACTACGCCCTGTTCGCTCAGATTCCTGCGGGTGATATCGTGGGTTCAAAGATCTTCCCTGAGGAACACCAAATGTTGAGTGCACACTTTCAAATTTAGTTTGAATAAGTTCGTGGACACCAGAATATTTCCTGGGGAACGTCGAATTTCCATACCGGTTGTTTCTCGATTTCCACTCCAAAATTCATTCAAATGATATTTCCCAGACAATAGTTATTTATGTCATAAGGATCATACTGATTGTTTACGATTCGTATTACATACAAAATTTTATCTGATGGAATTTATATTAATACATTTTCGAAAAATTGAAAACTGCATTTTTGACATGTCACAATGACAACTATTTTCAAAGGAGTAAGTATATGTGTAGTTTCAAATATTAGAAGGTTAGTGAGCTGTGCTTTGTCATTTCCTCGACAACGTCAGGTTATAACGGCAATGTTTATTTATCTGCTATCAAACAATTGTCAAGTAGAATTGAATATAATTTGAATAATAATGAGTGATTCTGAAACTGGTAGTTTGCCTTCTGATTTGGAAGAAATATCGTGGACCCCCTTTTGCCGGAAAAATCACGGAGTGTATATGAAATAACGTTTAATCGGTACGAAGAATGGTGGTCTACTAAGAAAATCAAGAACATCACTCATGAGAAAGTATTGTTGGCTTACTCTGAATGCGTATCTATGGAAAGAAAACCATCTTCTCTCCGGTCGTATTATTCGATGATTAGTAGTATTTTATTAACAAGAAAAAACGTCGATATTAGCAAGTACTTACAGCTGGCTGCATTACTAAAACGTAAATCAGAAGGTTACATAGCTGAAAAATCCAAAATTTTACTAAACAAGTTGTCACAAAGGTTTCAACGGAAGTATCAGATGATACATATTTATTTCGAAAAGTTGCTATATAATTGGACTAAGTGGAGCATGCGGAAGAAAGGAACTGGCAAATATGCTTTTTGAAAATATGATAGATGAAGGATCCGTTTTTAGAATAATTTAACGGTGATGCGAGAATTTTTTGTAAGATCGGGAAATATCCTAGGATTGAATATGTTAGAACTTGTCAGACAATATGTGAAAATACAACCTTGCAACACAAACCATCGACGTTTTTTTGCCACTTATAAATATAAGAAATGCATGAAACAACCCGTTGGAATTCAAACCTTTGGTAAAATGCCAAAAGTTATTGCCACTTTTTCGAATTTACTTCACCCTGAATAATATCGATACCTTTTTGCCAAATTATCGTAAGCCTCAACGTACTACGTTGAGGCTTACGATAATTTGGCAAAAAGGTATCGATATACCGGACCTTGTTTTCGGCGATCGTCTGCTTCATTTTTGGCCGAGTCTGGAGCTGATCTGTGTACCGTGAAACGCAATGGCGGATGGAAAAGCAATACTGTTGCTGAAGGTTACATCGAAAATTCGAAAGAGCAAAAGAAAAAAATATCAGAACAATTTTTGGTGCCAACAACCAAACAGAATTACAAGTTTACCAAAAAGCATCAAATACTGATGTAAAAACTCTAGAATCCATTGGAATTAATATTGCAAATTGTAGTAACTGCTCTTTTATCATTTATAATGAATAGTTTTGTACATAGTTATGCATTTTGAATAAACTTTTTTGATCACACCATCGCCTGTTTTTGAGCGCTCGTACTACTTACACGAGGGCTATATCATTTCGTCACGATGTCTGTATTTTTCGAATTTTGAGCCGAAAATGATCTCAATCGACTATGTTCGACTCACTGATGATGAATCCGTCGGAAAATTCGAGTCTGTCCGTCCGCCCGTCCGTCTGTAAGCACGATAACTCTCGAACGGATCAACCTAGAGACTTGAAATTTTCAGTGTAGGTTCAGATCCCAAATGCCTCGGTTGAGTTCGTTATTGGGCAAAATCCGCCTAAGGGTTCCGAAAATATGGCCGCTCGAAATTTTGTTTTCCTGATTACTTTGAAACTACAGATTCGATCGAGATGAAATTTTGCACACTACTGAAAAAAGGGGTTTTCAAGCTACTTGCGAAATTTTGTTCAGCTAGCATGACCAGAACCATAGAAATCATAGAAAATTGTAACTTTTGAACGGGAACGCCTAGGGACTTGAAATTTTCAGGATAGGTGTGGATCTCGATTGTCGTGATCACTTTCATCTATGAGCAAAATTATACAAGGGGTTCCGTAAATATGGTCGTTTGAAATTTAATTTTCTTGATAATTTCCAAACTACAAATTTGATCGTGACGAAATTTTGTATACTTATGGAGAATGATATATTCAAGCCACATTTCTCTAGATCGCATGACCAGAACCACAGAAACCATAGAAAATCATAACTTTCGAACGGAAAGGCCTAGGGACTTGAAATTTTCAGGATAGGTGTAGATCTGAAATGTGACGGTCACGTTTATCAATGAACAGAATTATACTAGGGGTTCCGTAAATTTGGTTGTTTGAAATTTAGTTTTCTTGATAATTTCCAAACTACGGATTCGATCGAGATAAAATTTTGTATTTTGAACGAGAATGACATATTAAAGCAACATTTTGTCCAGATCGGATGACCAGAACCATAGAAACCATAGAAAATTATAACTTCCGAAGGAGAAGGCCTAGGAACTTGAAATTTTCAGGCAGGGTTTGAATCGCGAATTTCACGGTCACGTTCATCAATGAGCAAAATTAGACTAGGGGTTCCGTAAATATGGCCGTTCAAAATATTATTCTCCTGATAATTTCGAAACTACCGATTTGATTGAAATGAAATTTCGCACCTAGCTGAGGAATAATGTATTAAAACTACGTGCGAAATTTTGTCCAGATCGCATCACCAAGACCATAGATACCGTAGAAAATTTTAGCGAATTATCGAAAAAAAAATTGGTCACCTAAAGCACTGACTTGAAGTCTGGATTATCGCCTCACTTTGAAAATTTGTTTGACAGCTGTCAAAAATTTCCTCAATTGGTTTCCAAAACTGGAAAATGCGAATCTACCTACAAGGTGCATGTACGAGCGCTCAAAAGCTCCTGCCTTCACGGCAGTGCTTTTCTCAATTTTTGAGCGCTCGTACAACTTACACGAGGGCTATATCATTTCGTCACGATGTCTGTATTTTTCGAATTTTGAGCCGAAAATGGTCTCAATCGACTCACTGATGACGAATCCGTCGAAAAATTCGAGTCTGTCCGTCCGTCCGTCCGGCCGGCCGAACGGAATGTCCTAGAAACTTGAAATTTCCAGGGTAGGTTCGAATCTCAAATGCCGCGGTTAAGTTCGTTATTGGGCAAAATTCGCCAAGGGGTTCCGTAAATATGGCCGCTCGAAATTTTGTTTTTCTGATTACTCCGAAACTACTGATTCGATCGAGGTGAAATTTTGCACTCAGATGGATAATTACGTACTCAAGCTACATGCAGAATTTTGTCCAGCTCCCATGACCAGAACCATAGAAACCATAGAAAATTATAACTTTGTAATGGAAAGGCCTAGAGACTTGAAATTTTCAGGATAGGTGTGGATCGTAAATGTGTATCAATGAGCAAAATAAGACTAGGGGTTCCGTAAATATGGCCGTTTGAAATTCAGTTTTCTTGATCATTTCAAAATTATGGATTCGATCTCGACGAAATTTTGAATTTAAATTGAGAATTATATATTCGAGCTACATTTCTTCCAGATCGTATGATCAGAATCATAGAAAACATAGAAAATCATAACTTTCGAACAAAAAGGCCTAGTGACTTGAAATTTTCAGGATAGGTTCGGATCGCGAATTTCGCGATCCTTTTCATCAATGAGCCAAATTAGACTAGGGGTTCCGTAAATATTGCCGTTCAAACTATATTTTTTCTGATAATTTCGAAAATACTTATTGGATTGAAATGAAATTTCGCACATATATGAAGAATAATGTATAATTTTGTCCAGATTGCATTACCAAGACCATAGATACCGTAGAAAATTCTAGCGAATTATCGAAAAAATGGACCCAAAGCACTGACGTGAAGTCTGGATTTTCGCGTTGGTTTGAAATTTTCTTTGACAGCTGTCAAAATCTTTCCAATTGGTTTGTAAAACTGGAGAATGCGAATCTACCTACAAGGTGCATGTACGAGCGCTCAAAAGCTCCTGCCTTCACGGCAGTGCTTTTCGAAATTTTTTATATAGAATTTCATGATGACTACCATAATTAATTCATTATGGGACTTAGTTAAGTACCATTATGAGCTTCTTTATGTCATCAAAATTGAGTGGCTGTTGTCATTCTGACATGCCATCAGATAAAAATATTTTATGAAGAAAAACTAAAAAAAGCTGCCGATGACAAAAACAGCTGAAACCTCAAAGTATTGGTTAGGTTCTATTCAAAATCGAGAATCGGAGAAATATCTCCTGATGAAACCAAGAAAAACTGGACAACTCGAGGCGACCCGCAGCATCCGCGTTTTCGTCTTCCAAGTCCCTTCCAAGACCTCTCTGCGTTAAGCCGAATTCGCACAAACTGCCATCGTCGCTCAATCGTTGAAAACATTCCAAAGTACTCACCTTTTTTCGATGTTCAACTCCGATATTAATCAGACATCCACTCCAAATAAGGCCTCCTGGACTCCAAACTCGTTCTTCCGCGACCTGCGAAGAACGTAATAATCCACCACAGTTGCCGAAATGACCCAAAAGCGGACTGCTCTCACTTTATCAAACTTTCATAAGCTCGGACGCACTCACTGCAATACGATCCGTACGAAAGATCAACCCGTTTCGGATTCTCGGAAAAGAGCTTGAGGACGACTTCGGGAAATCGGCGGAACGCGCTTCAGTTGTCTGCGGGTCGGATTTATGCCACTGAAGGACAGTTTCGCACTTTTAATAAAGTTCGCACTTAAATTGGTTAGCTTCGAGGGAAATGAAGAAGAAAGTTACAAGGGGTGAATAGAGTTTGTTAGGAAGTGTTAGTCGAAGATGGAGGGAAAGAAGAAGAAGTCCGAAAATCTACCCTCGCAATCCTGACACTTGTAGGTCTCAACGCACAACACTGCGACCTACTGGACCGAACACAATTCCCCGCGTTCCTATCTCATTGTTCAGATCCTAGAAAAAAGCTGCCATCGACGGTGTCCGCGGAGTGACGCACAAAACAATGGTACACCAACAATCGCAAATAGTTTGAATGGCGGAGGTTAGAAGCAACAACTTCTCGGTCTTCCCTCACACACGTCGGAGGTAGAGGAACATCGGCAACAACTCCGCAGGTTCACCGACCGCCCGTGGTAGCGCTTTGACACAAACTGAAAGCGAGCTTTCGGTGTGTGTGTGTGTACTTCTTTCGCGCCGGCTGTAGAGATCACCACGTGGAGATGCGAGATATGCGCATGTTTTCGGAGGAGACGGCGGACATTCCGGGGCTTTTCAGGAGTTTTCAGCGGACGGTGATGGATGAGGACGGAGGAAAGTGACGAGGAGTGTGCCAGAGCAGGGATCCGGAGTCGAAGGATGGTCTTGGCGAGGAGATTTGATCAGTTTTTGGGGCGATACCGATGATTGACGAAGAAAGTTAACAGTTTTAAAGCCCGATCCACACTCATGCCGTGAACGTCCGCGAACCCGCGAAACGCGAGTGTGGATGGGATCGCGCGAACCAAACTGCGAATATTCCTGGCTTATTTACACGTGAAGTTCACGCCAAGATTCGCGGCAATAATTCTTGCCGTTATTCGCGGCATGAGTGTGGATCGGGTATTACAGCATGGAAAATTCGACACATCTGTTTTCATTCTTCGATACACTCCTGATAAATCGTCCCATCTTATCAAAGAGATAAAACTTGTTTTCATTGCATGTAGATAAGAGAATTGTCGCGAATTCGGGTTTTTTTAGCGCTCGTACTACTTACACGAGGGCTATATCATTTCGTCACGATGTCTGTATTTTTCGAATTTTGAGCCGAAAATGGTCTCAATCGACTATGTTCGACTCACTGATGATGAATCCGTCGGAAAATTATAGTCTGTCCGTCCGGCCGTAAGCACGATAACTCTCGAACGGAAAAACCTAGAGACTTGAAATTTTCAGTGTAGGTTGAGATCCCAAATGCCTCGGTTAAGTTCGTTAATGGGCCAAATTCCACCAGGGGTTCCGTAAATATGGCCGTTCAAAGTTTTGTTCTCCTGATTACTTGGAAACTAAAAATTTTATCGAGATGAAATTTCGCACTCAAATGGAGAATGAGGTGTTCAAGCTACATGTGGAATTTTGTCCAGATCGCATGACCAGAACCATAGAAACCATAGAAAATTGTAACTTTTGAACAGAAACGTCTAGGGACTTGAAATTTTCAGGATAGGTGGGGATCTCGAATGTCGTGATCACGTTCATCTATGAGCGGAATTATACTAGGGGTTCCGTAAATATGGTCATTTGAAATTTAGTTTCCTTGATAATTTCAAAAATACAGATTCGATCGTGACGAAATTTTGTATACTAATGGAGAATGATATATGCAAGCTACATTTCTCCAGGTCACATGACCAGAACCATAGAAACCATAGAAAATCATAACTTTTGAACGGAAAGACCTAGGGACTTGAAATTTTCAGAATAGGTGTGGATCTGAAATGTCAAGTTCACGTTTATCAATGAGAAGAATTATACTAGGGGTTACGTAAATACGGTTGTTTAAAATTTTGTTTTCTTGATAATTTCGAAACTACGGATTCGATCGAGATGAAATTTTGTATTTCAATCGAGAATGATATATTAAAGCAATATTTTTTCCAGATCGCATCACCAAGAGCATAGATACCGTAGAAAATTCAAGCGAATTATCGAAAAAAAAATTGATCAGCTGAAGCACTGACATGAAGTCTGGAGTTTCGCCTGAGTTTCAGAATTTTTTTGACAGCTGTCGAAAATTCCTTCAATTGATTTCTAAAACTGGAAAATGCGAATCTACCTACAAGGTGCATGTACGAGCGCTCAAAAGCTCCTGCCTTCACGGCAGTGCTCTTCGTAATTTTTTGCTTGCATATCGAATGACCTAGTGTATTTAATCGTATTTACCTCATTTCGGACCAGGAGGTGCTATTTTCATCAAATTATGACCGTATGGTTCCTCAGTTTTCTGGATTTCAATCGTTCATTATTGGAATTACAAAAACATATTATCACGCTATGAAATCGTTAGAAATCACTTACCTCAGTTTCTTAAACCAAATCACTTCTTTCAACTGTTTTCGACCCAATCAATTTCGACTGCATTATCGTTCGAAAGAATGCACTGATATCATTTTCTTTTACGGAATTATATTAGTAGGTCCAATAAAAGCTGTCAGTTTCAAATCGAAGTGATCATTTCCCAAGAAAGTTTAAAAAAAAATATTTGTAAATCATCAGTTTTCATGAAATTGAGACTAGTTTTGATTCGTTTCCTTATAAAAATTGTGTTCACAGAAAATGAATTCGAGAAATACACAGACATGGAGCTGTCACCCATCCAGGTACTGAACCCGCAAAACGCTGCTTGGCTTCAAGTGTTATTAAACTCAGTTTGACAAATAATGTCATTTTGTAAAATCGACACTTCAAGAGATGGAATCACAGAATTATATAGAATATATCAAATTTCATCTCAGATACCTAAGTTTCTCAAATTTTTTTAATTCTTATAAAATGGATATATTTCACGATATTACTATCCGATAAATTTAACGTAAAATTCTGGAAACCTGGAAAATTTAATGTGACGTTGGGATATTCTTGAGAATCATAACTGCAAATAACTTTATTCTCCCTCGAAATCCGTTCCACTGAATAAATGAAAAATATCAGGAAATGAACTTCATAACTTTCCTAATATCGTTGAAAACCTACAGAAGTGAATTGGTAAAGTTGAGGGACAATGCATTCATTCTCATTTCAGAGTCCTTCGAGGCTTTTTCGTATTATGAACGAATGCTTCAAGAAGTTCCAGATAGCTCGAAAATTATTAAATTTTACCTAAATTGCTTTTTGAGCGCTCTTACTACTTACACGAGGGCTATATCATTTCGTCACGATGTCTGTATTTTTCGAATTTTGAGCCGAAAATAGTCTCAATGGATAGAGTTCGACTCACTGATGACGAATCCGTCGAAAAATTCGAGTTTCGACGATAACTCTCGAACAGAACAACATAAAAACTTGAAATTTTCAGGGTAAGTTCTCATCTCGAATGCCGAAGTTGAGTTTGTTATTGGGCAAAATCCGCCGAGGGGTTCCGTGAATATGTCCGCTCGAAATTTTGTTCTCCTGATCACATCGAAACTACTGATTCGATCGGAGTGAAATTTTGCACTCAGATGAAGAACGACGTGTTCAAGCTACATGCAAAATTTTGTTCAGCTCGCATGACCAGAATCATAGAAACCATAGAAAATTATAACTTTGTAATGGAAAGGCCTCGGGACTTGAAATTTTCAGGATAGGTTTGGATCTCGAATGTTGCTGTCACTTTCATCAATGAGCAAAATTAAACTAGGGGTTCCGTAAATATGGCCGTTTGAAAGTCAGTTTTTTCGATAATTTCAAAACTATGGATTTGATCATGACGAAATTTTTTATTTGAATTGAGAATGATATATTGCAGCTACATTTTGTCCAGATCGCATGATCAGAACCATAGAAACCATAGAAAATCATAACTTTCGAACGGAAAGGCCTAGGGACTTGAAATTTTTAGGATACGTGTAGATCTGAAATATGGCGTTCACGTTTATGAATGAGCAGAATTATTCTAGGGGTTCAATAAATACAGTCGTTTGAAATTTTGTTTTCTCGATAATTTCGAAACTACGGATTCGATCGAGATAAAATTTTGTATTTTAAACGAGAATGATATATTAAAGCAACATTTTGTCCAGATCGCATGACCAGAACCATAGAAAATTATAACTTCCGAAGGGAAAGGCCTAGGGACTTGAAATTTTCAGGGTGGGTTCGGATCGCAAATTTCGTGATTACGTTCATCAATGAGCAAAATTAGAATAGAGGTTTCTCAAATATAGCCGTTCAAACTATTCTCTTCCTGATAAACTACTCATTGAATTGGGATGAAATTTCGCACATAGATGAAGAATAATGTATTCAAACTACGTGGGAAATTTTGTCTAGACCGCATCACCAAGACCATAGATACCGTAGAAAATTCTAACGAATTATCGAAAAAAAAATTGGTCACCTAAAGCACTGACGTGAAGTCTTGATTTTCGCCTTAGTTTGAAATTTTCTTTGACAGCTGTCAAAATCTTTCCAATTGCTTTCTAAAACTGGAGAATGCAAATCTACCTACAAGGTGGATGAACGAGCGCTCAAAAGCTCCTGACTTCACGGCAGTGCTTCTCTAAATTTTTTTTTTGTTTAGTTCACTTCTTTCAACGAATTGTGAACCTACATGAAATGGGGAGAAATTTTGTTCATAACTTTTTTGAAACCTCGAATTTTTATGAGAGTGGTGCAGAAAATTTTGCAAGAAGATCAATCGTATTTACCTCATTTGGACCTAGAAAATCTGAAAAAAAATCATAAAGCTAGGAAATCGTTTGAAATTATTTCTCTCACCGAATCACTTCTTTCGACGATTTTCGACCCAATTCATTTCGACTGCATTATCGTTTGAAAGAATGCACTGAGATATCATTGGAATTATGTTGACAATTCACCGAAATCTATCGGAAATTGCACACGGGTGTTGGAGAAACGTGTAAGGTTTCGTTTATTGCCTAGTGAAAAAAAGATTTCCTTCGACTTCTTGTTCCTTTAGAATCCTCTCCTAAGAAAATCTATGTAGAAAATTCAACCTTCAAATCAAAAGAAGCTCAAATTATTTAATTTTTTTTCTATTACATCAAAATTAAAATATTATAATACACTATTGTACATCATAAATATTTACGGTTTGGTAACAAGAACTATACAGATATGAGTCATTCACTTAAAAAAAAATTCAAACAAATAAACAAACATTTTGAAATTCATCCAAACTATAGATTGTGTTCTGCAGCAACAGTTCTTCAACTTTTTTGTTGAAGTTTGTTTCATTGAGTATTTTGATGGTATCAGGCAGTTTATTATATAATTTCAAACATATAAACTTTGGACCTTGCTGAGTTTTGTTGAGTCTAGCATGTGAAAGTTTCTCGCGATTATAATAAGCTAAGAATCGATCGAGCCCATCGAAATTTTCAATTAGCAAAACGCTGGGAACATTTAATCCACGCCATCTTTATGATGATTAAGAATCCGCGAATGTGGCCTCAGCCGAAGTCCTTGACCAGTTCCGACAGTCGAACTCGAAAGTTCCACTTTTCGAAGAACCTCTCCGTTGGACAAGCGAGCAGATCGACATTCCTGTTTCGTGTTCGGAACCAAATTCGCTTCGGTGGAGACCGAAAAGACATAATCCAGTCAAATTGATTAATTAAAATTTCGCCTCATACTGCGAGTTGTGACTGATTGTATCTCGGAATGAAGAGACGGAATATTAAATATTAAGCCGCTTTGGGTTGGTTCGGTTCGTGAGAAAACTAGGGCGACCTAGATCTGCACGCAATGAATGGATGGAAAAAAATTGTATTCCACACGACAAATATGATGGATTGCATTCGTTATCCCGAAAAGGATCGAGGTAATTACTATTGCAGTAGAGTTATTTTGATTATCAATTTCCTAAATTGTGAAACATTTGCCATTAAAATCCTTATATTATATCAGAAAGAAATCCCATTATTTTGTCACAACAATTTACAACTAATTTGAAGAAAGTTTTGTTAAAGGACGTAAGTCACGTACAAACAAAGTTTATACGTTCCTTGAGATTAAATGAAACTGTTCTTCTCAAGCGATATTTTTCGGAATATTATCGTAGAAACATCTACACATGGGGAAGATCCGTGCATTAATCTCGAGTAATCGCTCATTTGAGAAAGCGTATAATAATACAAGAATCGTGCTTTCATGTCAGGCCGTAAAACAAACGAGCTCTTTTAATTGTAACTCTGAAAAGGCCAAAGAGTTGCGATATTCAGTTTATTCTGGCATAGTTATTTATGTTGAGTGCCCAGTATTCTCCTAGAAAATGAGATTAATGAGAAAGATTTTTATTATGCTTTCTAGCATTCAACTGGAATCTTCATCTATCTGTCCATTTTTTGTTAGATGCAATTTGGGAAAAAAAAAACGAATGGTTCCAATCTCTACTTCAGAAAACTCCTAGTTGAGAGGATATGATTATTTAGAAGTTGTTCCAAAATTCGTAACTAAATATTGACAAACTCAAACATATCTTAGACACATGACAGTCAGGTTCACATATATATAGGGCAGAACTACCAACATAAGTAACTAAAAGATCCTATCCTATGCCAATAATCCAAAATTGAGAGTCGGCAAACCACAAACGTGTCAACTACAAATTGCGAAGGTTTTCTCATTTATTAAAGCGTGTAGCATCAAAAAGACATAATTTATTTCAGTAATCAGTTAGCTGAGGTTAGCTTAATTCAGGCCAGTTAAAGTTACAAAACTTCTCGAAAAATCATTAAAATAAGAGTTTGCACCTGTGGTAAAGTTTTGTTGATTTCTGTGAGGTTAAGTTGAGCAAAGATAGTGCAAGTTTGATCTTTGATTTTTCCAAGAAAGTTTAAAAAAATTATTTGTATGCCGTAAGTTTTCACGAAATTGAAACTAGTAATGATTCGATTTCTTATGACGATTGTGTTCATAAAAAATCAATTCGCGAAATAAACGGACATGGAGCTGTCACCCATCCAGGTAGTGAACCCGCACAACGCTGCTTGGCTTCAAGTCTTATCCAACTCAGTTTGAGAAATAATGTAATTTTGCAAAATCGATACTTCAAGAGATGGACTCACAGAATTTTATTGAATATATCAAATTTCATCTGAGATAACTAAGTTTTTCGAAATAATTTTTTCAATTCTTTCAAATTGTTAAATTTCCCGATATTATCATCCAAAATTCGAGATGTCCAATTTTGACAAATTTAACGTAAAATTCTGGAGACCTGGAAAAAACGTGATGTGACGCTGGATATTTTTGAGAATCATCACTTACCCCCATTTCCAACTGTAAATAACTATATCTTCCCCTCAAAATCCGTTTCACTGAATGAATGGAAAATATTAGAGAATGAAATCCATAACTTTCCTAATATCATTGAAAACCTACAAAAGTTAGGTGGTAAAGTTGAGAGACAATGTATTCAATCGTATTCACCTCGTTTCAGAGTCCTTCGAGGCTTTTTCTTCGTATTATTATTACCTGAGTTTTTCAAAATAATTTTTTCAATTCTTTCAAATCGTTAAATTTCCCGATTTTATCATCCAAAATTCGAGATGTCCAATTTTGATGAATTTAACATAAAATTCTGGAAACCTGGAAAAAACGTAATGTGACGCTGGGTTATTTCTGAGAATCATCACTTACCCCCATTTCCAACTGTAAATAACTTCATTTTCCTCTCCAAATCCGTTTGACTGAACAAATGAAAAAGATTCGAAAATGAAATCCATAACTTTCCTAATATCATTGAAAACCTACAAAAGTGAGGTGGTAAAGTTGAGAGACAATGTATTCAATCGTATTCACCTCATTTCAGAGTCCTTCTAGGCCTTTTATTCGTTTTATGTTGCGAGATGTTCCAGATAACTCGAACATTTCGACAAAATATTGAATATTACTTAAATCTGCTTTTTCGTTCAATTCACTTCTTTCAAGGAGTTATCTCATAACCTACATAAAATGAGGTGAAACTTTGTTCATAACTTCTTCAAAAACCTCGAACCTCGAACTCCTATGAGAGTGGTGCAAGAAGATCCATTTAATCGTATTTACCTCGAAGAACATCTGAAAAAAAAAATTTTATGAAGCTAGGAAATCGTTTGAAATCCTTACTTCCATTTATGTCTTACACCAAATAAAACACTTCTTTCGACGGTTTCCTACCCAATCAATTTCAACTGCATTTCCATACTGAACGAGAATGCATTCGAAATTGATTGGGTCGAAAGTTAACTGAAAGATGATTTTCATATTCGAAATACGTTGCGTTAGTTCATTTCAAATTCAAATGTGAAAATCCTATATGCGAAATAAAACATAGGTTGTCTGAAAATATTATGAACAAATCTGATGAATTCATGAATACTCTTGAATATAACGATAACAACTGACTAGAAAGAATGCTCTGTAGTGAAATCGAGTGCTGTGTATTTGGGCATTTGAAATGTGATACCTACATCAAGCAAATCGATTGAAAAAGCTCGCAACACGGTTTTCTCGTTAGTGTTAATGGATCCCGGCTCTTCATACCTACATACACACAATTTTTAAACACACATCGCTGAAAATACGAACTCATTGCCTATGTATGCGTGCCTAGACATTTATTGGTCAGGTGTTCACTAAACCTATAATATTCTACATACAGAGTGGCAGTTTCACAAGCCAAGTTTCGTTATATTCCAGAATGTGGAATATTTATTATTCGAACACGAAACTTGTCGTTCCTCAACTAACTCCACCAAGTTCCAAACTCGTCAAAGACTTTCGTTATTATTATTCAGAGAGCATCACCAACATGCCTGCCATCATCCCCAAGAACCCCTAAACCAATTTCGCCTGTGCGCCTCCCGTATCAAAAGGAATGCCGGAGTACGGCGGGCGTCGTCAGCCCGTGTTCAACTCCGACATCTACAAGACGGTGGCGGAGTCTCGGACCGTTCGTCGCGATTGATGGTAGGAACAAATTGGCCTTGATGACTCTTGCTGCAGGTTTGGGAACGGCGGTCTTCTTCTTCGGTTTCAAGAGGAATACGAGTGGAACGAAGAATTCGCGACTGGGGACTTCTTCGGGTAGATTCTTAGAAGCGGGTTTTAGAGGCAAAGATGATTCGGTTGGATTTTTTACGTTTTGTGGACCGAGTCACGAACATATAATTACATAATCCCAACCCTGTATATTTCAGATTAACCATTTATCTATTATTCATTTGATTTTGATATGACTATGTATTATTTGGATTAGCTTTCAATTCCCAATGACGCACTAGTGCAGGTGTTCATTGTTTGTTGTTTTCCTCCTAGAACATTCAGATCAGATAATGTTATAAATACCTCTGAAGACGATCAATCGTCAATAATTGAAAGTAGTTTTTTTCCAACTGAATGCTAGATAGGTCGGATAATCGTCCGTTGTGAAGATTCACGTTTTTTTTCAAACTTGGCTTTCGATTGCAGAATAGTTATTTAATCAACTAGTTTATTAATGACAGCGATTAATGGTCGAAATATTTCAACCATTAATCGCTGAATTAATAAACGAGTTGATTACAAGATTTTTCCTTCGACCTCATCGGGAATTGAATATAAATTCTGGATCGAAATCAATTTTTATTTTGCATGACATACAAATTTGACGTAATACAAATTTCTATGTTCATTTCGATATATTAATATTTATGCTTCCTATAGAACAATTCGAAAAATTCATAGAGGGAATATTGGACATGTTGTGACATTCTGAATAGTTTACATTTATTTCATTTCCTATAATGTCCGATAAGGAACGTGTGGATGAAGTGGAGGTTGAAGCATTATTCACTTTGGAACTATTATGACATAAAATTTTTTCTGCAGTTTTTATTTTATTCTGAATGGAGTTTTCAATATACCCTTCTGCAACAGAAGTTGATTTCCAACCACCAAGTCTTTTGATGGCTGAAAAATCTGCACCACTGTCAGAAAGAATAGACGCAGAAGAACGCCGAAAACAGTGACCTGTATACAAATGTGGTTGCTCTAATTTAAGAAAGTTTGCAATCATTGACGGTTATTTAGAAAATGTATTAATTCCAACTGGTTGTGTTGAGCATTTATAGTTCTAATAAAAAACGAAAAATCTTTCGTGTGGAGTGTGAGCTGGCCTCAAGGATATATATCTCTTCATTATGTTTAAAAGTGTATGCTCATCATTATCCACCACAGTGAATATCCTGTTCGAATGTGTTTTCGATGAATTCACTGTCAACAAAAATTTCGATCCCATATTTTGTATATCCTTTCTCTGCAACCTTAACAATTCATCTTTTCTCAATGCACCCGCTATTCCGAATATCAAAGCGACCTACAAATCAAACAATGATAGTTATTTCACTATAACGAGATAATGAGAATAAGTTGGAATAACGATTCAATTGAGTTTTATTTTTACCTTCGACATCAAGAAAACACTATCAGGAGCATTCGCTATGAACTCTCTCACATGTTCTTTTTCGAGAACTTTTGATTTTTTTTGGATATATCCCTCTCTTTTCCGTTTAATAAACATCACCAGTTTGTGGTATCTGCTTATATCGGTATTGTCTTTCACATTTAGTGTTGATTTCAGCATCGAATATTTTGGCCATAAACTTGCTAGATGCCCCTTTTCTGCAATACCCGTAAAGTATGCCAACAAAACCGTTTCCGTCAAGTTCCGAACCTTCTTGTCCTTGCACCAAGATCTGAATTCAGCATAGATTTTCTCATATAAATGGCGGCTGTTTTCAGGAAGCTGACTCAAAGTTGCTGCTTCAGCAGTTTTTGTCACATCTGGCGGTGTCAAACGGATATTTTCTTCGTTATTCATTATGTAGTAGGGTAACGGATAAAATCAGATTCTGATCGAAAGCGAATAAATAAATTTGACAGCTCGATCGTGCTCCGACATAGATGCATCTATGCTCCGACTGAATATTTTATAAACGGTTGCCATGATAATCATGCATTAATACAAGAAATCATGCATTAATAGGGGTCATTAATGGATGATTTCGAGTACGGAAAATATAATTATATAATCGACCTGAACTTTATATTTCCACTGGATTTCCAAACAAGGAGTGTTTGAAGAATATTAGTGATCCTTGTGGCATTCCGTAGCTATTCAAGTCTTACCAATGAACTAAGTATGGAGAAAATTCAATTATAAAGAGGAGAATGAAGTTTGCATTGAAAGGACCTCGTGGAGTTCTGGAGCTGCCACGAAGCTATCACCAAAAACCCCCTTGCTCATTTCAATCGATCATCACGCTAGAACACGTCTCCAAGCCGAGATCCCACCAATTTTCAGCCTGGCCAGAGACGAATGGCTAAAGCCGGGCGAATTTAATGGAACAAGGAGTCAAAAAGAGCAGCGGTAGGTGTCTGAAGACTTCCGCGGACCGGCCTTTTTGATTGAATTAAGTGACAGCCTCGTCGTGGGGTTGAACTCAATTAATGGAGGAGAGACGGGAGCGCTGCCGCGACGGTACCCCCGATGCGCATCCATCGTGACTTGCATCAGCTTCAACGCCGCGGGACAGGCGGAGGACCCTCATTTAAATTTCCATTCAGTCGGAAACCCGGCGAAATTAACGAATTTCCGGGGTGCGTGGAATGTTGACACGCAGACGTGACGTCGGCTGAAAAAATATTGCCGAGGTGGGGTTTTGTAGGCGGTGGAGGGTGAGTGTGGACGAAATGTGTCGCGGTTTACTCGAAATCAATTCAGGTAAACAACTGTAATATCATTATGCAAAAATTTGATTGATTCGACCGATACTTGATGAAAATCCATATTTACTTAGTATTCACTAATTAACTTAGAACAAGTTTTGAACTGGTCAAAGCAAGCACAGATAAATCGATTTCAGGGTTACTAAAATAGATGAACGCATTTCCAGTCCAGTTCCGAACCAGTTCCTAACTGACGACTTCTCACTTCTCGGAATTTCCTTTAAATATATTTTAGTTCATCTCGATTAAAATACAAAATTTTATCTCGATCGAATCCGTAGTTTCGAAATTATCGAGAAAACAAAATTTCAAACGACCGTATTTACGGAACCCCTATTCTAATTCTGCTCATTGATAAACGTGAACGCGACATTTCAGTTTCCTTTCCGTTCGAAAGTTATGATTTTTTATGGTTTCTATGATTTTGGTCATGCGATCTGAAGAAATGTAGCTTGAATATATAATTCTCCATCAGTATACAAAATTTCGTCACGATTGAATCTGTAGTTTTGAAATTATCAAGAAAACTAAATTTCAAACGACAATATTTACGGAACCTCTAGTATAATTTTGCTCATAGATGAACGTGATCACAACATTCGAGATCCACACCTATCCTGAAAATTTCAAGTCCCTAGGCGTTTCCGTTCGAAAGTTACAATTTTCTATGGTTTCTATGGTTCTGGTGATGCGATCTCGACAAAATTTCACATCTAGCTTGAACACCTCAATTTCCATTTGAGCGCAAAATTTCATTTCGATCAAATCTGAAGTTTTCAAGTGATCAGGGGAACAAAATTTTGAACGGCCATATTTACGGAACCCCTGGTGGAATTTGGCCCATTAACCAGGGCATTCGGGAACTGAACCCACACTGGAAATTTCAAGTCTCTAGGTTGTTCCGTTCGAGAGTTATCGAGCTTACGGCCGGACGGACGGACAGACTCGAATTTTCCGTCGGATTCTTCATCAGTGTGTTGAACATAATCGATTGAGACCATTTTCGGCTCAAAATTCGAAAAATACAGACATCGTGACGAAATGATATAGCCCGCGTGTAAGTAGTACGAGCGCTCAAAAAGTCAAGGTGAAAAGTTCGATAATTTTCAAAAAGTTGGCAGAAAGATTGATTTTGCAAGAAGAAAGATAAAATGAATGGTATTTGGAAGTTGGTCAAGAGTGGATTTTCGTAGATTGAGTTGTTGGAGTTGATTTGGCAAGTGAAGAGAATAGGAGATATTGAAAAGGCGTGCTGCTTGGAAGAAGGAAAATTGAAATAGGAGATATTGGAACATTTAGTGAGTGCACTCACCAATCGAACGGTATTTTAGAGTTTAGAAATATTAGTTATAGGTTCTTTTGATAGTTGGGGTTGGTTTTCAGAATAAGATTGCTGATTATATAATTTTGTGAGAAAATTTCTTTTGTTTGTTCATATTTAGAACCCTCCTTGAAAGAGAGTCTCAAAAAAAAATAATCAATGAAAAAAACATAATGAAACAAAATATTTTTAGTATTGTTAGTGGTTTTTCGTAGATTTCAAAATTCAATATTATTAATATATGGAACGAACCATAACAATACATACTATTATATTTATTGTTATAGTCGTAGATAAAGGCTTATAGTATTCAACTTGCGATAATGGTCATAAATCACTAGATGACTGACCTACATTACCGCTCGTTCAATAATATACTATTAATATAAGTGAAATGGAAATAGATGTCAATGTCTTTATAAGCTCCTTTTGTGCAAGAACAGAAGAATAACAGGGTGTGTGACTATTCCTGGCAGAGAAACACATAGATAAAAATGCAAAAAAAAAAAATATTTGAGCATACTGAACATGTTTATAAGATTTTTTTCTTCCTGGCGTGAATGTTCAAATATGGCAAAGCGCTTTTATCGAACAAAGTGCAACACATCAGCCGATGATCTAGGATTTACCAGTTCGCATTTTTTTTTGGTGCCAATTATATCCACTGAGAAATCGGCGACCATTCACGATATAGCTGACGTCAACAATAAGGACGCGTGCCTCTCGAGAATCGCGATCAGCGCATATTATCTCACCTCGAATTATTAATTTGACGATCATTATTGTTAAATTCAAATCACAGAACGGATCAAGCAGATAAATCGGGAGTATATCGATACCTTTTTGCCAAATTATCGTAAGCCTCAATGTAGTACGTTGAGGCTTACGATAATTTGGCAAAAAGGTATCGATATAAACTAACATGGGGAGATTGTTCAAGTTTCTATATTGGCCAAACTGGTAGAACCTCAATGATAATACAAATTCCAATTTTCGCAGAATCAAGTCGAAAGAAGTGATTTGGTGCAAAAAATAGAGGCGAATTATAATTTCTAACAATTTCCTGGTCCTATCATTTTTTTTTCTTCAGATTTTCAATAATTTACGAGGGAATCCTACTTTTTATTAATATTGCTCATTGACGTTTCATGAAACTTTTACCTAGCTTTCAATGAAAACCGAGGTCAAGAGTGCTATGAACTTCATAACATTTCGACTCAGCTTATCTTTTATCATATTTCATCACATTGCTGTTCGCTTGTATGATCTAAGCTAGAACATTCCTTCGAAACCTGAACGCGCGTTATAATCTTTCTGTGATCATAGAAATTTCAAAAAGAATTGAAAGAAAATTATAAAACAACCATCTATTCCGGAAAATTTTCTCTGAAGAAGCCATGGTTATGGCGAAACACATGTCGTGGTTTAGTGAAACTCTTAAGTATTGAGAATCGTAGTCTAGTGGATTAGTGAATACTAGGTACAAAACTTCATATTCGGCGATGTGATATTTTCGAACGACACTTGCTGATTTATCTATGAGAGTAATGAAACTTTTTCCAAATTTGCGACGTTGCCACATGCATGGAAATTTCTGGAATTTCTGAAATGTCTAGAATAAACGATATTCTTCAAAGATACCTCGTTTTGTTTCAATGTTTCGTAGATTTTTTGATTCTCGACACATGTGACCAATTAAAAAAATAAATTTATCTCGCAGTTTCATTTTTTTCCCTAATTGAAATCATCTAGAATGTACTGAAAAAGACCATCTTAATTTTAATTGCATTGGAATGAATTATGATCTTTTCGGAGACTTCTTTTAAAAAAATAACGACGTTGCCACATATACATTAAATCAGGAAATTCAGTTTAATTCAAAAATTGGTCCTATCCAACAATTTGATTAATTCTGAGAAGAAACCCAGAGTAATACCAACACTAATCTCTTCTCACTTTCACCCATCAAATTTCCCACCCATCGACCTCTACCCAACATGGGATGGCTTATAATTAAACGCCATCAAATCCAGCCATAAACACAATTCATTCCGAGATTATAGTCATCTAGCAAGACCAGAGTCGTTTCATTTCGAATCAAAGAACGAATTCTCAGCCTATGTTGTTCTTGCCGGAAACGGATCGATAATTTCGATCGCGGTCGCCGCTGCGGTTTCTGGCAAATATCAACCGTGAATTACGGAACGTATGTGGATTATTTCGAATTACAGGAGGCTCTCCCGACATCGGTCAATTTTCACGGCGAGGTCGGTATTGTTCCTTCGACGAGCGAGAATGAAGATTGATTGCGAGAAGAAACCGCCAGGATTTGATTTATTCGAAAATGAAGTACGTGAGGAGTTGCGTTTGCATGCGGGAGGTCAGAGTGAAGGTTCATTTTATGGGACGAAGGATCAGGGGGAGTTTTTCATTGAAAAAAGAGATTATGTTAAGGTCGCAGTATGTTGACAGGTTTTGGTTCATTATTTTCAGTGATTCATCATTTGAAATGGTTCGAAGGAAGAAAAATTTTTCCGTCGACCATAGAATGAAAGCTCATTTTAACGCACTCGAAATCATTCATTAATGACCCCTATTAATGCATGATTTCTTGTATTAATGCATGATTATCATGGCATAGATGCATCTATGTCGGAGCACGATCGAGCTGTCAAATTTATTTATTCGCTTTCGATCAGAATCTGATTTTGTCCGTTACGCTACTACATAATGAATAACGAAGAAAATATCCCTTTGACACCGCCAGATGTGACAAAAACTGCTGAAGCAGCAACTTTGAGTCTGCTTCCCGAAAAGAGCCGCCATTTATATGAGAAAACCTATGCTGAATTCAGATCTTGGTGCAAGGACAAGAGGGTTCGGAACTTTACGGAAACGGTTTTGTTGGCATACTTTATGGGTATTGCAGAAAAGGGGCATCTAGCAAGTTTATGGCCAAAATATTCGATGCTGAAATCAACACTAAATGTGAAAGACAATACTGATATAAGCAGATATCACAAACTGGTGATGTTTATTAAACGGAAAAGAGAGGGATATATCCCAAAAAAATCAAAAGTTCTCGAAAAAGGACATGTGAGAGAGTTCATAGCGAATTTTTCCTGATAGTGTTTTCTTGATGTCGAAAGTAAAAATAAAACTCAATTGAATCGTTATTCCAACTTATTCTCATTATCTCGTTATAGTGAAATAACTATCATTGTTTGATTTGTAGGTCACTTTGATATTCGGAGTAGCGGGTGCATTGAGAAAAGATGAATTGTTAAGGTTGCAGAGAAAGGATGTACAAGATATGGGATCGGAATTTTTGGTGACAGTGAATTCATCGAAAACACATTCGAACAGGATATTCACTGTGGTGGATAATGATGAGCATACACTTTTAAACATAATAAAGAAAGAGATATATATCCTTGAGGCCAGCTCACACTCCACACGAAAGATTTTTCGTTTTTTATGAGAACTATAAATGCTCAACACAACCAGTTGGAATTAATACATTTTCTGAATTACCGTCAATGATTGCAAACTTTCTTAAATTAGAGCAACCACATTTGTATACAGATCACTGTTTTCGGCGTTCTTCTGCGTCTATTCTTTCTGAGAGTGGTGCAGATTTTTCAGCCATCAAAAGACTTGGTGGTTGGAAATCAACTTTTGATGCAGAAGGGTATATTGAAAACTCCATTCAGAATAAAATAGAAACTGCAGAAAAAATTTCATGTCATAATAGTTCCAAAGTAAATAATGCTTCAACCTCCACTTCATCCACACGTTCCTTACCGGACATTATAGGAAATGGAGTAAATGTAAACTATTCAGAATGTCACAACATGTCCAATATTCCCTCTATGGATTTTTCGAATTGTTCTATAGGAAGCATAAATATTAATATATCGAAATGAACATAGAAATTTGTATTATGTCAAATTTGTAAATCATGCAAAATAAAAATTGGTTTTGATCCAGAATTTATATTCAATTCCTGATGAGGTTTACGGAAAAATCTTGTAATCAACTCGTTTATTAATTCAGCGATTAATGGTCTCAAACATTAACGCGTGAGCGGAGCGATATTTCGACCATTAATCGCTGTCATTAATAAACTAGTTGATTAAATAACTATTAAAGCACTTATCAAACTCAGTTTCGGAGATGAAGTCATCATGTGAACCCGAATAACATAATACATATATGGAATTCAATACAAGCTAAAATTTGGTAGTTAATTCAATTGCACCTTGATCTGTCAGGTTCAACAAAAAAAAGTGTAAACTGTTCGATGAAGTTTCCATTCTTCAACTAATAACCTGTAAACTCTGACATCGTCATTGGACTCCCATGCCTTGTTGCCAATTTTCAGGAGAAATGCACAATTCTTTGAAAATTACTATAATTTCAGGCATTCCTGAACAATTCTAAAACAATAACGGAAGAAAAACATTCTAATATCTCCATCATTCCGGAGGAAACCCAGTAAGAGTTCTCAATAAAAAAAATCACTTCCCCGATTTGACCCCACCCCTCACTTAATTGAAACCCGAGTTCCTGCACCTGAATCCGCTCGTAAATTCCCCACAATCGTGTTGAATTGAAGTAACTGAAATTGCAAATTCACGAACGAATCGAGCCCGATATAACGAAAGCTTAAAATCAAGATTTCCGTTTCGTTTCTTCGGAGAAGGACATGCCATGCCTCGAACAACTCTCAAATTTATTTCTGCCCACAATCGTTGCCGTATAAATCGGTCATTTACCTCAATTTCGCTAAGGGCGATAGGTTTGTACACGACCTATGATGCAAAGCGTACCACCGAGGCAACACATCATGCTTCGAGAGGAAACAATGGCAATTTAACAACGTGGATAGGCACAACTGGGATCCACATAGACCATTGACATCCTGGTAGGTAAATATTATTAAACAATGGGAAAGTTTGATATAAATGTTTCTGCTGGTTCATAAAAATGACGATACTTACGAAGAATTACTGAAATTTTTTTTTCAGAATTCTTTGAATTTCGAGCCAAGAATGGTCTCAAAGCATTGAGATGGACCCACAGATGAAGAACCCGAGGTTAAATTCAGAATGCTGGCCAATAATAAAATTTTATTGGTCTTCAAGTTTCGCGAAAACTGAGGGGTTGTCTCAATTTATATAAGTCCTACTTAGGCATTTTTATATTCCCAGAACCTTTTGAGATATTATCTTGATATCCCTAAATGATGGTCATTCAATTGAACAGTTCTTCACATACTAATTCTGTAAGCCGGCAACAAAGAAACATAGTTTTATTGAGTTCCGAGTCATTAAAAACTTACAGTGAATTTCCCCTTTTAACTTCTTAACCTTCTTTGGAACACAGTGATAACCCTCTTAATTTCCCACGTTAAAAAAGCAATATTTGTCTCACTGACAATGAACACTGAAGGTAATTTCGATACACAGAAGAAAAAATGCTTTTTTCTAATATACAGGGTGTACCAAGTTCGAGTGCCTTCTAGACGTTTCTCGAGAACCGAACCTTTTTAAAATCTGAAAATTTGGTTTATGATATTGTTCGACTTCATTTAATGAGGTAAAATATTCTTGAAGCCTGAACACTTTCAGTTAGGGGTGAAAATAAATTTCTCGAATATTTTTTTTGCATTTTTTCGTCTATTATATGATTGAATATTCAATTTAAACTATCATTCTATTCGAATCGTTGCATTCGTCGAGATAGTTCTCAAAATATAGGAAAAAAAGTTTTTTATTTTATATCAGAAATTTTGATTTCAATCATGATTGAATTTGAAACAATTATGTGATTTAGTCGTCTACTTGAATTAATTAATTCAAATCCTGCTATTTGAGTGTAATGATCATTAAACAAATTGCGGTAAATAAAGAATATAAAGTTCATTCTCTCGAAAAAAGATATAAAAAAGCTAAAAATGAAGTTTAACCAAATTCAAGAATAAAAATTGAAAAATTTTACTAGATAAACTAATGAGCAAGCCAACAAAACAAATCATGTATCCCAGCCCAGATACCAACGAAATCCATCATTTGCAGTCGTAGATCGGTTTCGATTCATATCAGATCTCATCAATACGATTAGCAATATGAAAAATTCGATGTGAGAAACTGAAGACCTTAAAACATAAGGCAACGTGGTACTGAAAAAATTTTCCAAATCACGCCACCTGTCCGTTCCAAGAGCAACTATCTCAAATATCTGCAGATCATAAACTGCTTTATCGGCTCTTCAATAACAAAATACACATGTTTACAGCGTCGTCACACATGTGTATTTTGTTATTGGAGAGCCGATAAAGCAGTTTATGATCTACAGATATTTGAGATAGTTGCTCTTGGAACGTAGAGGTGGCGTGATTTGGGAAATTTTCTCAGTACCACGTTACCTTATGTTTCAAGGTACCTGTTTCTCACATCGAATTCATCATATTGCTAATCGTACTGATGAGATCTGATATGGATCGAAACCGGTCTACGACTGCAAATTATGGATTTTGTTGGTATCTGGGATAAATGAATTGTTTTGTTGGCTTGCTTATTAGTTTATCTAGTAAAATTTTCCAATTTTCATTCTTGAAAATTCAGTTTTTTTCCGATATTTTGAAAACTATTTCGACGAATGCAACGATTCGAATTGAAATACATTTAAAATTGAATAATCGATCATATGAGAGACGAAAAAATGCAAAAAAATTGTTCGACAAATTTATTTTCACTCCCTGTATAACTGAAAGTGTTCAGGTTTCAAGAATATTTTAGCTCATTAGATAAAGTCGAACAAAATCATAATCCCAATTTTCAGATTTCGAGTAGGTCTGGTTCTCAAGAAACGTCTAGTAGGCACTCGAATTTGGGACACCCAGTATTCAATATAATTCGGTGATTCCATTTTTGAAGTTAAGTTGAAGTATAAAAATTTAGAAAAGCACTGCCGTGAAGTCAGGAGCTTTTGATCGCTCGTTCATTCACCTCGTAGGTAGATTCGCATTCTCCAGTTTTAGAAACCAATTGGAAAAATTTTGACAGCTGTCAAAGAAAATTTTGAACTAAGGCAAAAATCAAGACTTCACGTCAGTGCAATTTTTTTTCGATAACTCGCTAGAATTTTCTACAGTATCTATGGTCTTGGTAATGCGATCTGGACAAAATTTCTCACGTAGTTTGAATACATTATACTTCATCTATTTGCGATATTATTACTCAGCAAAATTTCATCCCAATCCAATAAGTAGTTTCGAAATTATCTGGAAAAGAATAGTCTGAAGGGCTATATTTACGGAACCCCTTGTCTAATTTTGCTCATTGATGAACGTAATCACGAAATTCGCGATCCGAACCTATCCTGTGTTTCAAGTCCCTAGGCCTTTCCGTTCGAAAGTTATTAGTTTCTATGGTTTCTATGGTTCTGATCATGTGATCTGGACAAAATGTAGCTCGAATTTATCATTCTCAATTCAAATACGAAATTTCGTCATGATCAAACCCATAGTTTTGAAATTATCGAAAAAACTGAATTTCAAACGCCCATATTTACGCAACCCCTAGTCTTATTTTGCTCATTGATGAACGTGGCAGCAACATTCGAGATCCACACCTATCCTGAAAATTTCAAGCCACTAGGCCTTTCTATTACAAAGTTATAATTTTCTATGGTTTCTATGGTTCTGGTGATGCGAGCTGGACAAAATTTTGCATGTAGCTTGAACACGTTATTTTCCATCTGAGTGCAAAATTTCGCCTTGATCGAATCTGTCGTTTCGAAGAAATCAGAAAAACAAAATTTCGAGCGGTCATATTTACGGAACCTCTGGGCGAATTCTGCCCAATAACGAAATCAACCGCGGCATTCGAGATTCGAACCTACCCTGAAAATTTCAAGTTCCTAGGACATTCCGTTCGAGAGTTATCGTGTATACGGCCGGCCGGACGGACGGACAGACTCGAATTTTTCGACGGATTCGTCATCAGTGAGTCGAACTCTGTCGTTTGAGACCATTTCCGGCTCAAAATTCGAAATATACAGACATCGTGACGAAATGATATAGTCCTCGTGTAAGTAGTACGAGCTCTCAAAAATGAAATGACAGAAGTCGTCATGTTGATAATGAACACTGAAGGTGCACAGAAAGAGGTGCACAGAAACACTTTTCAAATTTTCGAAGAAGGATTGATGAAATATTCCCTTGAAGAAAAAGACAAAATTTAGCAGTCTGCAATGATCTGTGAATCGCCAATCAGAGCCAATGACCTACCTTCATATCGAATTGAAACTTCAGCGTCTGAAACGATGTCACTTTTTTCCAGGCGTCTCCCGAGTGGCTTTTTCACGCAACGCGGAGTAATTACAAGTACTATCGTTTGAAGGATTTCACTCCTTAATCCTTCATCCTTCCATAATGAAGTGAGTTACGTTCAGAGCGGCTGAATCAATTTCCATATTTGCCGTTTTTATCGCGAACAAGTTGCACGCCCTGATCGGGAGAACGCCGACGCAGTTGGTACCATTGCGAGGATCGAGTCCGCGGCGTGTGTGATTATTCTTGGTTAATATCATGCAACACGGTACTTTGGAGAGATTTATGATAAGATGGTATTTTTGATGCCAGGTTGGCAACAGTGTAGCAACTAGATCAAATCTCGAGCGGATTTTTAAGGGATTACACATCACTTGAAGCTGGTTTTTGCTCCCATCAATGGATCTAAGGAATCTCAGATTTTTCCACAGTTGTTTGATACCTACTGCCTATTTAATATTCCTATCGATTTATTTCTGAGTGTTCGGATGCACCATCTCACCATATACTTTCATTATCATTCTTGTGTGAATTAGAAACTGTAGAATCCGACATAAAGTATTTCCTTGGAACCGGTCTGCATTATAATGAATTTGAATATCACCGGGTTCGTTGCTTTGGATCAAACTGGAATATCTCGGATCTCCACGTTTAAAAGGCCTAGAACTAGAAAGACTCGGCGTTCGCTGAAAGAGGCGAGTCAGATGGTGCAGGAAGTTTGAATTATTGACTCTACAGAAAGAGGAGAGAAAATTATTTAGAACTGAATTTTTTCGTTTATTTTAAGAGAATTATGAATGATATAGAAAACGTGAAAATTTTGCAGCATTTTTCCATTCCCAGAAAATCTACAGCCTAGATATATAAGTCTTGGAACTCGGGCCTGAGGTGGCGATCAAGTTGTAGCGCAGTGTGAATAAATCATTAAGCATCGACTAGATAAGTGAACAAACATACTGAACAAGTGATAACATTGGAAACTGTTCAAGAAGTGATAAATATCATGAATGATAGATATACAATTTCTCTTGTATAATGTGTAACTCAAGTAGCACATAGTGAATGTTTATAACTGATTTCTATCCATGTAAATTATGAACAATATACCTACAAGCAGAAATAATTATCGATCGAAGAAAAAGAGATTATTTGATTGATTTTTACACTTTAGAGGATATAGGTTCACTTAATAAAATAGCCCAACAGGGTAGCACTTATTTATTATTAATTCACACAAGAATTGATTATTGTTGCTGCTTCTTTTATAATCTTATGATAAATGCTGCGGTAAGCAGAAATGGTTAATGATTGAATCTATTGTAAAGGGGTTTGCCAACAATGTATATAAATCACGCACTAAACAAAGTTTGTGATGGGTCACTTTTTAGCACAATCTAGGCACATAATTAAAATAGGTTAGCTTCATTAGGTGCCTTTTTTCTATGGAATTAGTTTCAAGAAGATAGATATGGAAACCCTCTCATTATACAGGGTGTTCTTTTAAGGTGAGACATTTAGTTCTCGATACGACCGTCGGATCCGGAATGGAAATTTCTCAGATTCGCGGGTAACTTTGATTTAGAAATACTCGGCCTTGGAATTTCGACTTATTTGATGAGTTCAAGCACCAGTCAAAAAAAAGCCTCACCTTTGAAAACACCCTGCATTGAATATGTTTAGGCTTTTTCTATAAAAGAATCAAATTTGCAAGAATTTCTAGGTACCTACATAGTTGATAAACTTTTTGGTGTAATTTTTTTTTTTTTTTTGAGCCAATTCGGCCCCACTCATTTTGGATATACAGTTGGTTTCTTCATAGACCTTTTCGTTTTTTAGGAAAAGAGTTATGACATTTTATGTAGACGTTCAAGGAACTCTAAGAACATTCTTTTCGATAGCTAAAGCAAGCAGAAAATTGGTGTAAAATCCACACACTCCAAGGTCCATCAAAAGTCTATTCTATTATTTCTTAATGAGAAACTCTCAAATTTGGACATCCAAAAATGAGGGTCTTTACATGTAGGTAATTTTTCGGAAGCAAAATTGTTTCGACTCCTCAATATAGTTATAGCGATGATGAAATTCGATGTGAGGGACAGAATGCATTGCAGCGAAACGCAGCGTCGATCGGAGACAATTTCTCTACCAACGCCACCTGTCCGCTCCAAAAGCAACCGTCTCCACTTCTCTAGATTATCTAGAATCATTTTTTTTTTTGGAAAAATGAAAATGACAATTACATATATCGTCGGCCTAATTCGTTAACCTGCTAAATCCATTTTGCATATTCTACAGGAGAGAGAAGAACTTGAAGGATATCTTTTCTATTTTACATATAAAGATTCTGAAAAGCCCTATGGTTTCTTCAATGGTTCTTGTTATATTGATATCGACCTTATTTCTTATGCCATAAGGTAGGTAATCGGCTAAACTTTATGACCAGCTCGAAAAATAAAATTGATCAAAAAATGGACTTAGCAGGTTAACGAATTAGGCCGACGATATGGTAATTTAGTGACTCTTTTTGAACGCTCGTACAACTTACACGAGGGCTATATCATTTCGTCACGATGTCTGTATTTTTCGAATTTTGAGCCGAAAATGGTTTCATCCAATGGAGTTCGACTCACTGATGACGAATCCGTCGAAAAATTCTAGTCCGCCTGGCCGTCTGTCCGTATAACTGATAACTTTCGAACGGAACAACCTAGAAAATTGAAATTTTCAGGGTAGGTTCGAATCTCGAATGCCGCGGTTGAGTTTGTTATTGGGCAGACTTTGACCAGGGGTTTCGTAAATATGGCCGTTCGAAATTTTTCCCTCCTGATTACTTCGAAACTACTGATTCCATCGAGGTGAAATTTTGCACTCAATTGGAGAATGACTTGTTCAAACTGCATCCAAAATTTCGTCTAGATCGCATGACCAGAACCATAGAAAATTATTACTTTTGAACGGAAAGGCCTAAGGACTTGAAATTTTCAGGGTAGGTTTGGATCGCGAATTTCGCGGTCACGTTCATCAATGAGCAAAATTAGACTAGGTGTTCCGTAAATATGGCCGTTCAAAATATTTTTTTCCTGATAATTTCGAAAGTACCCATTGGATTGGAATGAAATTTTGAACATAAATGAAGAATGATGTATTCAAACTACGTGGGAAATTTTGTCCAGATCGCATTACCAAGTCCATAGATACCGTAGAAAATTCTACTGAATTATCGAAAAAAAATTACCCAAAGCACCAACGTCATTTTTTTTTCACAGCAATTTTTTGAATTTGTTTCAAGAACTGGAAAATGCATGCGAATCTACCGACAAGGTGCATGAACGAGCGATCAAAAGCTCCTGACTTCAAAACAGTGCTTTTCATAATTTTTTAATGGAATAATTGAAATGAAAAAATATAGTTAGTCGACGTTCAATAACTCACAAAATATCAGCAAAAATTGAATATTATAAAGGGTATCCCTTGAAAAATCGAAATTTCATCACGAACGAACTATCAGATCGAGTATCATCATTTCAACAAACCTACCAACTTTCAGGATGAGTGCAATAAATGAAGAATTCAGTTCAAGTGGAGCAGAATCAGTCTCTGGTAAATCTCGACGATCTGAAACTCCGATGCTTCTGCCCTCAATATAAATAATACCCGAAGGCATTACACCGGAGTTAAAAATCAACATCATTCGGATTTGTCATAAACTAATTCAGATCTGGGCACTAATTGAGCCGGTATATAAGTTTTACGTAGGTAACGGTTCGTTAAAACCAGATTGAAATTTGCATAGAGAGAACATTTCAATACCTCTAGGAATTAATAGTTGCGTGATTCAATAGATGGACGTAAAAAAGTTCATCAATCATAGCATTAATTAACATCTTCGATTCCAGGAGCGAACTGCAAGATTTTGTAATTATTCTATAAGGTTTTTATTCTATGATCATTTTGATTTGAAATCAGATGACACTGTAGCGAAATCATCGGTTATAAAATGAACCACAGATTATTTGCATCAAACAGGCCATCAGTGTGAAATATAGGGCGATTTTGAAAAATTTACACTTCAAGAAATGGAATCATAGAAATATAAGGAACACCAGTTCAGAAAAACTCAATTTTATTTGACGTGGAATACTTGTGAAGCTGAATTTTTATATAACTCATTTTATGGATATTTCACAGGGTTATTTTTTCCATTATTTTGGTAATACGATATCCACGAAATTTCAGATGAATTACCAACTAATTCTCAATTCGAGCGGATAGACATCTTTCGAATTATTGAGAAAAAATTCACTTAACCGGCGCATTCAGACCTCATTTGGACGGAGGGATAAAGCTCTTGTTCACAGAAACAAGCGCGCAAAAAAAAATTTTTTGGAAAATGAAGGAATTTTTTTCGACACATGTACCAATCAGAACTTGTGTGGACCTCTTAAATTCTGTTGAGAAGATATGACACAGAAAGTACTCGAATTTGCTCTATTATTCAAGCTGATATGATCAATCTGGAATAATGAAGAACCATATTTTTGCAGGACTTAATTTTCCATTTCCATTGAATAATTGAAAGGAAATTCGAACAACCATTTTAATGATTATTCAATTCTAAGCGTTTATGCTGCATTAAAACCCCGCTTCGTATGAGCCTCTTTAGCTCAGTGGTAGAGCACTGGTCTCGTAAACCAGGGGTCGTGAGTTCAAACCTCACAGGAGGCAGTCGAAGTTTTTTTTATTAATTTCTTATGATATAATATCAATATTGATAAGCCTTCATTGTGATAATTACGAGAAATAATAAATACCTATCAATAGTGTCCAATAATCGAGTTACTTAATATGTAAGAATTTCTAATCATACAATGGTTGTGAATAATATGAATGTACAGGGTGATTGTTTATATTTTACTCAATAGCTATCTCAGTAAATATTGGTCATTAGTCCTACAAAAACCTTCAAATGGTTAAATATTAATTATTTTTTATGGGCATTCAGAATTCAGTACTAGAAAATGCAAAAAAGCATCGTTAACCTGGTTGGTATTTTTCAAATGGAATTTATCTTCCTAATCGGTAGAACTCATTCTTCTGATTTCAAATATATATATACTTTATTGAGGTTATCTTTGTCAGTTTTCGAAATATATAGATTTTCGTCTGAATCTAAGGCAGCTGTAGAACGCCACGTGACACTGCTGCAATTTTTTTATATCAAAGAAGCAGTGGATAATATAACAACTGGTATTTGTTTCATTGATTTATCAACAAAAATTTAAATTAAGTGTTCAAATGGTCCCCATTTACTTACACAATATCTTTTGGATGGGAAAGCAGGCGAGTGAACAGTTGAGGGAGAAACGTCAAAGTAGAAAGTTGGATAATTTTCAAAAAGTTGCCAGAAGGATTGGTTTTGTAAGAAGAAACTTATAATGAATGGTATTTGGAACTGTCTAGATTGAGTTGTTGGAGTTGATTTGGCAAGTGAAGGAGAGGAGAGAAATTGAAACGGCGTGCTGCTTGGAAGAAGAAAAATTGGAAATTGCATATAGTGAGTGTACTCACCAATCGAACGGTATTCTAGAGTTTAGAAATATTAGTTATAGGTTCTTTTGATAGTTGGGGTTAGTTTTTTAGAATAAGATTGCTAATAATATAATTTTGTGAAGAAATTTCTTTTGTTCGTTCACCTTTAGAACCCTCCTTGAAATAGAGCCTCGGAAAAAAAAATACGTATATATAATTGCAACAAAATTCTTCAAATATTGTTAGTGGTTTTTCATAAATTTCAAAATTTTATAGTGATACCTTGGAACGAACCACAACAATATGTATTTGAAATCAGAAGAAAGAACTCCAACGATTAGGAAGATAAAATACAGGGTGTTCCATTTGAAAAATACTAACTTACATCAAATTTTTAGGTTAACGATGCTTTTTTGCATTTTCTAGTATTGAATTCTGAATGCCCATAAAAAATACTTCATATTTGCTCATTCAAAAGTTTTTGAAGGATATATACTACAATATTTACTGATATAGCTATTGAGTAAAATATAAACAATCACCCTGTACATAATATGATAAATACTGAATAAACATTAATAAAAAAAAATTGAAAAAATCAAAGAATTATAGTTATTTCTGAATATATGTATATATGTGTATAATTATTCTTGGGATTTTGAAGTTTTCGAACATTACGAAGAGCATAATAATTTGTAAATAGAAGTGGAAATAGAATTCAAAAACTTTGTTATTTCAGTATACTCAGAGAAATTGATCAAAAGGTCATAATTCAATTTGAAACTTCTGAAATTTCTTTAGGAGTAATAAAACATACGAACTTAAACGCAGCTCAATTGCGAAACTCAATTCGCTCGAATCATTGTATTTCGAATTCTTGAAAAAAATATTTTCAAAGCGCTATACATCCTGCGGAATTCGCCCATTTTGAACCCAACCGGCGCATTCAGACCTCAATCTTTTTCATGGACAAATTCTTTTTACGTGAAACAGTTCGCAAAAAGGACCAAGAACATTCTCCTGTGGAACACCATCTGCATCAAAACCGCCGAAAATCCAATTTAAAATCAAAGTGCCGTTTTTTCAGGTATACTGACCTTAATCAGTTTCCGCATTATCGGAGAGAATTCATTTCAGCGATCGTGGTCCTTCGAGCCGTGAAGAAAGGACAGAGATGTTCAATACCACTATCTGGTGTCGTGTTTACAACTCCTTTCCCAGGATTTATTCGGCCGAGAAAATTGCGGCTTCTTCCAAAGCACGTCATTTTAATTGTGAACTTGGCGTGAACGACGTGATCGAGGAACGGTTGGAAGACTTCATTCGGCCTCTGGAGGCATCTTCTTGTTCTTGGTTCTATATACTTTTAAATCTTTCAATGTTTACGGTGGAAAATGAGGAAATGATGTGGAAAACTTTGATGTTTCAATAACTGTTACATTTCAAGGGAGGCATTGTCTGTCCTTCCCTTTGAATCCGAATCGATATAGACCTATCCGGAAATTTGGAAGGTATCCCAAAGTAAAACAGGAAGAGTCCATCAAAAATGCCGAGCCACGCATAAATCCCAATGAAAAACCCTTTCCAAGCCCCTAATTCAAACAAACCACACTCATTAGCAACATGTGTGTCCTAACTTCCCACGAAGAGGGAATTCGTGTTGAATTTCGACATCGTTGAATGGCTGATGTCAAACTTTTACAACTAATTAATTTTGATGATGTTTTCAACGCCTGCTCTGTTATATGCATATTGTCACGTGCGAAGATAAGACAAGATGCTCCTTGAGAAGATGTCTGTTTTAAACGACGCCTTAATGAGACCATGGCCAAGTTGTAATTAATATTGAGGATCGTGGAGATTTTACTCGATTAGAGGGGAGACTTCCGAGGGGTCTGCATTTGTGTTGAGGTATGCTGAATATTCCTTGAGATCGTTGCTTTTAGCAGAGTTGGCTAGAAGGTTTCTTCATTTTAATTGCAGATCTAGGAAGTACTTTATATTTATATGAAATAATTTGAGTAATGAATAGTAAAAAATATTCTTGTATTTTATTGAGTAATATCAATATTTTTTTATGATTACCACAGGGAATTTTTCTTCATTTCTTCATTTGAATAAAATGAATATTTATTTATGCATCAAAATAATCGAAGAAGAAGAAATCAACAGAATCACAGATCAAATAAAAAAGATTGACGAAAAAATATATTTTCGAAAGAAAACTAAAGATGAATAGTTATAAACTAAAAAAATATTTTTTACGAACAAGAATATAACTGCCACAGAAAAATAGATCTGCCCGAGGGGAAAATTCATCGAAAATAATAAAACCACAAAAAATAAACAAAATCACAGAACACAGAAATACTAACATAAGAAAATATATCACAAACACAGTGAAAAAATATCAAATAATAAGAGAAACTTCCCTGCAAAATGTAAAGAAAGGGTGTTTGCTAGAAGATTTCTTCATTTAAACTGCTGATCTAGGAAGTACTTTCTATTTATATGAAAAAATTTAAGTAATGAATTGTAAAAAACCAATATATTCTTGAATTTTATTGAGTAATATCAAGAAATATTCTTTTATGATTACCACAGAGAGTTTTTCTTCATTTGAATGAAAAGAATATTTATTTATGCATCAAAATAATCGAAGAAGAAGAAATCAACAGAATCACAGATCAAATAAAAAAGAATTGACGAAAAAATATATTTTCGAAAGAAAACTAAAGATAAATAGTTATAAACTGAAAAGATATTTTCTACGAACAAGAATATAACTGCCACAAAAAAATAGATCTGCCCAAGGGGAAAATTTATCGAAAATAATAAAACCACAAAATCACAGAACACAGAAATACTTACATAAGAAAATATAACACAAACACAGTGAAAAAATATCAAATAATAAAAGAAACTTCCCTGCAAAATGTAAAGAAAGGGTGTTTGCTAGAAAATTTCTTCATTTTAACTGCAGATCTAGGAAGTACTTTCTATTTATATGAAAAAATTTAAGTAATGAATTGTAAAAAACCAATATATTCTTGAATTTCATTGAGTAATATCAAGAAATATTCTTTTATGATTACCACAGAGAGTTTTTCTTCATTTGAATGAAAAGAATATTTATTTATGCATCAAAATAATCGAAGAAGAAGAAATCAACAGAATCACAGATCAAATAAAAAAGAATTGACGAAAAAATATATTTTCGAAAGAAAACCAGGCAGAAATCGTTACAAATGAAAAAAAATATTTTCTACGAACAAGAATATAACTGCCACAAAAAGATTCACCTGCCCAAGAGGAAAATTTATTGAAAATAATAAAACCACAAAAAAATAAGCAAAACCACAGGACACAGAATTACTAACATAAGAAAATATATCACAAACACAGTGAGAAAATATCAAATAAAAAAGAAAATTCCCTGAAAAATGTTGTGAAAGAATGTTTGCTAGAAGATTTCTTCATTTTAATTACAGATCTAGGAAGTACTTTATATATGAAAGCATTTAAGTAATGAATAGTAAAAAACCAGAATATTCTTGAATTTATTCACAATCATGTTGCGTCGTTGTAGGTACGTAAAACGTGAACATCAGACCGTTTGACAGCATTCACACTAATATTCTTCTGATTTTTGTCCGCCGTAATGACACACTAATGCGATCATTACGGCAACATCTGGAGGAACACCGTCGTCTCTAAATTGAAAATTACAGGGGAATTAGAGACACTCCGCTCCCAATAACAATAATTTTATACAGACGAAGGGTAAAGATTAATGATGACAAATTTTGCCAAGCAATTTTCTTAATCGTTGCGTTTTCGTCGTTTTCGTTATTTGACGGAGTAGGAGTCAGTGCGACAACAATGTCAGAGGGAGGCGGCTATTTTCACCTTCGGCGTTATTGTGGGTTTGTTTAATGTGATTAGTGGTTCGTTAACATCCCCCATGTCGTTGTGTCAACATCACGCGTGTTTTATTATGATTGATTAGGTGCGAAATGGTTTTTTCCTGGGCGGAAGTTCTGATGGATCAACACTGTAATGTCTCTCGTCACTAGACTATAGTTGAAGGTTATATTTATATCTGAACTTTGGTCCACTGTAGAATTGAAGTTTGAAGCAAAAAAATACTGCTTTCTTAGATACATTTTCAGAGGAATTACCAGGCATCACTGTAGCAATGAAACTATTGTTGGATCGTCAATATCGAACGATACAACATCAATTGTTCGGTGCCAAATGGATTTCATATCGCCAGTTACCCCTGCTATGCCGGTAATTCGATAGTTCGCTTTCCACATGCCACTGTCGAGATGGTCCATTCCAGTCAGAAGCTGCAGTTTCGTGTTACTGCTGATTGAATCCAGCGCTTGCACGTATAAAATTACCAGGTTGAGGTGTAAAATGCAAAATCGCGCTAATATATTCATTCGCCCCCTGGATTCACGTTCGAATTGTGATTATGATTAGATGGCTCTGGAATATAACAGATAGAGCATAAATCGATAGGCAATTCCGGAAATTTGATCATTTGTTGCAGGACAAAGCCTGTGTTTGTAGTTGGTACGCGATATTCTTTAACAATTTTGTAACTGTAAGGAATTGCATTCAACTATTCTGTAGCATTCTTGTTTTCACGAAAAAAATGATTTTTGTTCACTCAAATTCGTTGCATTTCCATAAATAAGAAGAACCAAGATTCGTCTGTTTATAAGCATTAACATTTTTCAGGGAAGTTTCTTTTTTATTTGATATTTTTTCACTGTGTTTGTGATATATTTTCAGAAATATCTTTTCTTATGTAAGTAATTCTTTGTTGTGCGATTTTGTTCATTTTTTGTGGTTCTGTTATTTTCAATAAATTTTCCTCTTGGTCAGGTCTATTTTTTGTTTGTTTGTGGTAGTTATATTCTTCCTTATAGAATATATTTTGTTCATTTGTTACTATGTATTTATGTTTTGTTTTCTTTCGAAAATATATTTTTTCGTCGATTCTTCTTTATTTGTTCTGTGATTATATCAATTTTTTTGATGCATGAATGTATATTCTTTTTGGGCGCTCGTACTACTTACACGAGGGCTATATCATTTCGTCTAGATGTCTGTATTTTTGAGCCGAAAATGGTCTCAATCGACAGAGTTCGACTCACTGATGACGAATCCGTCGGAAAATTCGAGTCTGTCCGTCCGGCTGTCCGGCCGTCCGTCCGTAAGCACGATAACTCTCGAACGGAACAACCTAGAGACTTGAAATTTTCAGTGTGGGTTCAGTTTCCAAATGCCGCGGTTGAATTCGTTAATGGGCAGAATTTCCCCAGGGGTTCCGTGAATATGGCCGTTCAAAATTTTGTTATCCTGATTACTTTGAAACTACAGATTCGATCGAGATGAAATTTTGCACTCAAATGGAGAATGAGGTGTTCATGCTACATGTTGAATTTTGTTCAGATCGCATGATCAGAACCATAGAAACCATAAAAAATTGTAACTTTTGAATGGAAACGCATAGGGACTTGAAATTTTCAGTATAGGTGTGGATCTCAAATGTCGTTATTCCGTTTATCTATGAGCAAAATTATACTAAGGGTTCCGTAAATATGGTCGTTTGAAATTTAGTTTTCTTGATAATTTCAAAACTACAGATTCGATCGTGACGCAAAATTGTATACCAATGGAGAATGATATATTCAAGCTACATTTCTTCAGATCGCATGACCAGAACCATAGAAACCATAGAAAATTATAACTTTCGAACGGAAAGGCCTAGGGATTTGAAATTTTCAGTACATAGGTGTGGATCTAAAATGTCGCGTTCACGTTTATCAATTAGCAGAATTATACTGGGGGTTCCGTAAATACGGTCGTTTGAAATTTAGTTTCTCGATACACTACGTATTCGATCGAGACAAAATTTCGTATTTGGAGAATGGAGAATGATATATTAAAGCTACATTTTGTCCAGATCGCATGACCAGAACCATAGAAACCATAGAAAATTTTAACTTCCGAAGGGAAAGGCCTAGGGACTTGAAATTTTCAGGGTAGGTTTGGATCGCAAATATCGCGGTCACGTTCATCAATGAGCAAAATTTGACTATAGGTTCCGTAAATATGGACGTTCAAAATATTTTTTTTCTGATGATTTCGAAACACCTGATTGGATTGGAATGAAATTTTGCACAGGAATAATGTATTCAAACTACGTGCGAAATTTTGTCCAGATCGCATTACCATGACCATAGATACCCTAGAGAATTCTAGAGAATTATGGAAAAGAAAATTGGTCAGCTAAAGTACTGACTGAGACTGAGAAATTTTTGACAGCTGTCAAAAATTTCTTCAATTTGTTTCTGAAACTGGAAAATGCGAATCTACCTACAAGGTGCTTGAACGAGCGCTCAAAAGCTCCTGACTTCACGGCAGTGCTTTTAAATTTTTTTTTATTTGATATTTTTCACTGTGTTTGTGATATATTTTCAGGAATATATTTTCTTGCATTAGTAATTCTGTGTCTATTTTTCGTTTGTTTGTAGCAGTTATATTCTTCCCTATAGAATACAATTTTTTCCATTTGTAACTATGTATTCAAGTTTTGTTTTCTTTCGAAAATACTTCTTTATTAGTTCTGTGATTCTATTTTCTATTTTGATGCATAAATGTATATTCTTTTTATTCGAATGAAGTACAATGTTTTCTTTTCGGCAAAAAATACTCCATTTATTGTGCTCTCGAATGACATATCAACTTTTGTGCTTGCTGCTTGTCCTCTGTCATAATATCATGGCTAACAAAAAACAACAAAAAAGTAGAAATATTCCAAACCTGATATGTCATTCGAAAGCACACTAGATGGGGTATTTTTTGCTGAAAAAAAACATGTCCATAATCAATGATTTTTCATCGGTAAAACCCTTCTCTCATATCTGAATAGTTTTTTGTGCCCCTCGTTCGATAACTTTTTCAGTTTTCGGCTAGTTCTTGTAGTTTGCATTTCTGAGAATTTTGGAACAGTTATGGTTTTTCATTCTTATAACTTACAATCAACTCTGATTCAAAATCTTGAAATTTGTAATGCAATGATGAATGATGCCTTAACGTAAACTTGAAGTGGACGAAGCCAATGGGGCTATTGGTATGATCGAGGCGGACGTAATCAGAGAGATGGTGCGAATTTCTTTCAAGTTAGTGACAGCGTAGTTTTTCGGCTTGTCCATCGATACCGAGAAACTGGACACGTGACTAAAAGACCGAGAGATATGCCCAAGATCTACCACTTCTGCATAAGATCGGTTTCTGACTGTGTCTACCCGTAGAGAGCCGTTGAGTACTGGTCGAATCCTGGAAAAGCTGCTTTTGAACGCTTCTGATGTTTTGGTTTCGATTGAAACAGTTCGTAGAAGACTTGGAAACCGAAGGCTGCACATAAAGTATTAAGTATAAGTAACAAAATTCCGCAATTATTGCATTAAAAAAAAACCCAACGAACGCAAAGTCATGCAGTGAAAACATCTACTCGCTGTCCAGTTCTACCAACTGCACTAATACCCCCCGAATTTACGAGCGAACACCATCCAAACGAATCAATTCATTTGTTCGAACCCAGACTGCCGTCATTACAGAATATCCAAACATTTCGCATGTCGGACAAGGTAATCACACACGTATGTAAATGAAGGTAACGAGTTGTTTATTGAGCTAACGACAACGACACGTCCGCATTATTACGCTCCAGTACGGCCAACCGAACGGCCATAGAATATCAAATCCAACGTGTATTAATTTAAATCAGATGATTATCACTGTGGATAACTGTGGAACCGTGAGTATGAATACGGGAAATTGTTGGAGGAGTGCTGACGCGTTTGTTTTGGGGAAAAGGGGGTCCAGATGATGTTGTTGGATATTTGGTGCCTTGGTGGATGAGAGTGATATTGGAACTGCTCAGGTAAAACGCTGAAATATCAATCGAAATCCAACTGGCTTCTGTCATAAAACGAAAACCTCGCCTCTAGCGATATTTCATTGTTTCCCGGCGGACTTTCGAGCGAAAAAGGGCGGTATTTCACGGTGGCAGATTGCGGGGCTTTTTTTTCCACGGAAGTGGCTGTCGAAGAAACTCCGAACCTAATGGATAGACTTGGAGGGAACACGTAATAAGTTTGAAAAGGGATAAATGCCGTCGAAGTACGTGCCTAAAAGTTTCCGTTCAAGGGGGAAATAAACTTTTTCATTCGTCACTGCCCAAGTGACATTCAGCCATATGCGTCGGCAGGGTTGGAATCGGACAGGTTCATTCGGGGCTTCTCTCTGAATTTCAGCAGTCTTCATAATTTACTAAGTACTCAATAATACATCAGAATAAAATTTTCAATTTGATCAATTGATGACATAATGTCGAAAACATGATAAAAAGCTATAAATGAAGATTATCCTAAATGATCAGTGTTAAAAATTCACAATTTTCGCTGACTGATAGGGAAAAATCTAAAGAATCTTTTACGCTAGTATCATTTTCAACTATAAAATAAAATTTCTTCAAAATGGCCAATCTGATTTCAAACGAGTTCGAAAAGTTGCCAGGAAATTCCGAATGAAATATTGGCAAAATTGCTCATTGCGCAGATATTTTCAGAAAATCATAACTCCTGAACGATTAGTGTCAAAAATACACAATTTTCGTTGACTGATAGGGAAAAATCTAAAGAATCTTCTACGCTAATAATGCTTGGCGAACACTGTCGAAGTAATGCCAATCTGACTAATATCATTTTTAACTATAAAATAACATTTCTCCATAATGGCCAATCTGATTTCGAACGAGTTCGAAAAGTTGCCGGGAAATTCCGAATAAAAAATGTTGACAAAATTGCTCATTGCGCAAATATTTTCAGAAAATCATAACTCCCAAACGACTAGTGTCAAAAATGCACAATTTTCGGTGACTGATAGGGATAAATCTAAAGAATCTTTCACGCTAGTAATGCTTGATGAACACTGTAAAAGTAATGTAAATCTAACTATGTAGTATCATTTTTAACTTTAAAATAACATTTCTTCAAAATGTCAAATTTGATTTCAAACGAGTTCGAAAAGTTGCCGGGAAATTTCGAATAAAATATCAGCAAAACTGTTCATTGCGCTGATATATTAGAAAATCATAAATCCTAAACGATTAGTGTTAAAAATTCACAATTTTCGCTGACTGATAGGGAAAAATCTATAGAATCTTTTACGCTAATAATGCTTGATGAACACTTTTGAAGTAATGCCAATCTAACTAGTATAATTTTTAACTATGAAATAAAATTTTTTCAAAATGGCCAATGTGATTTCAAACGAGTTCGAAAAGTTTCCAGGAAATTCCGAACGAAATATTGGGAAAATTGCTCATTGCGCAGATATTTTTAGAAAATCATAACTCCTAAACGATTAGTATTGAAAATTTACAATTTTCGCTGACTGATAAGGAAAAATCTAAAGAATCTTCTACGCTAGTAATGCTTGATGAACACTGTCGAAATAATGTTAATCGAACTAGTATCATTTATAACTATAAAATAAAATTTCTTCAAAATCGCCAATCTGATTTCAAACGAGTTCGAAAAATTGCCAGGAAATTCCGAATAAAATATTGGCTAAATTGCTCATTACTTATTTTCAGAAAATCATAACTCCTAAACGATTAGTGTTAAAAATTCACAATTTTCGCTGACTGATAGGAAAAAATCTGAAAAATCTTTTACGCTAGTAATGTTTGATGAACACTTTTGAAGTAATGTCAACCTAACTAGTATCATTTTCAACTATAAAATAACATTTCTTCAAAATGGCCAATCTGATTTCAAACGAGTTCGAAAAGTTGCCAGGAAATTCCGAATAAAATATCAGCAAAATTGCTCATTGCACAGATATTTTCAGAAAATCATAACTCCTAAACGATTAGTGTTGAAAATTCACAATTTTCGCTGACTGATAGGGAAAAATATAAAAAATTTTTTACGCTAGTAATGTATGATGAACACTTTCGAAGTAATGTCAATCTAACTAGTATCATTTTCAACTATAAAATAACATTTCTTCAAAATGGCCAATCTGATTTCAAACGAGTTCGAAAAGTTGCCAGGAAATTCCGAATAAAATATCAGCAAAATTGCCCATTGCGCAGATATTTCCAGAAAATCATAACTCCTAAACGATTAGTGTTGAAAATTCACAATTTTCGCTGACCGATAGGAAAAAATCTAAAAAATCGTTTACGCTAGTAATGCTTGATGAATACTGTCGAAGTATTCTCAATCTAACTAGTATCATTTTCAACTATAAAATAACATTTCTTCAAAATGGCCAATCTGATTTCAAACGAGTTCGAAAAGATGCCAGGAAATTCCGAAATTCCGAAATATCAGCAAAATTGCTCATTGCGCAGATATTTTCAGAAAATCATAACTCCCAAACGATTCGTGTTAAAATTCACAATTTTCGCTGACTGGTCGGGAGATATCTAAAGAATATTTCACCCTTATAATGCTCGGCAAACACTGTCGACGTAATGACAATCCAACTAGTATCATTTTCAGCTATAAAATAAAATTTCTTCAAAATCGCCAATCTGATTTCAAACGAGTTCGAAAAGTTGCCAGGAAATTCCGAATAAAATATTGGCTAAATTGTTCATTGCTCATTTTCAGAAAATCATAACTCCTAAACGATTAGTGTTGAAAATTCACAATTTTCGCTGACCGATAGGAAAAAATCTAAAAAATCTTTTACGCTAGTAATGTTCAATGAACACTGTCGAAGTAATGTCAATCTAACTAGTATCATTTTCAACTATAAAATAACATTTCTTCAAAATGGCCAATCTGATTTCAAACGAGTTCGAAAAGATGCCAGGAAATTCCGAATAAAATATCAGCAAAATTGCTCATTGCGCAGATATTCTCAGAATATCATAACTTCTAAACGATTAGTGTTAAAATTCACGATTTTCGCTAACTGTAGGGAAATATCTAAAGAATATTTTACTCTAATAATGCTCGGCGAACACTGTCGAAGTAATGACAATCTAACTAGAATCATTTTTAGCTATAAAATAAAATTTCTTCAAGATTGCCAATCTGATTTCAAACGAATTCGAAAAGTTGCCAGGAAATTCCGAATAAAATAATGGCTAAATTGCCCATTGCGCAGATATTTTCAGAAAATCATAACTCCTAAACGATTAGTGTTGAAAATTCACAATTTTCGCTGACTGATAGGGAAAAATATAAAAAATTTTTTACGCTAGTAATGTATGATGAACACTTTCGAAGTAATGTCAATCTAACTAGTATCATTTTCAACTATAAAATAACATTTCTTCAAAATGGCCAATCTGATTTCAAACGAGTTCGAAAAGTTGCCAGGAAATTCCGAATAAAATATCAGCAAAATTGCCCATTGCGCAGATATTTTCAGAAAATCATAACTCCTAAACGATTAGTGTTAAAAAATTACAATTATCGCTGACTGACAGGGAAAAATCTAAAGAATCTTTAACGCTAGTAATGCTTGATGAACACTGTCGAAGTAATGTCAATCTAACTAGTATCATTTTTAACAATAAAATAACATTTCTTCGAATGACAATCTAACTAGTATCATTTTCAGCTATAAAATAAAATTTCTTCAAGATTGCCAATCTGATTTCAAACGAATTCGAAAAGTTGCCAGGAAATTCCGAATAAAATATTGGCTAAATTGCTCATAGCGCAGATATTTTCAGAAAATCATAACTCCTGAACGATTAGTGTTAAAAATTTACAATTTTCGCTGACTGATAGAAAAAAATCTAAAAAATCTTTCACGCTAGTAATGTTTGATGAACACTGTCGAATTAATGTCAATCTAATCAGTATTATTTTCAACTATAAAATAACATTTCTTCAAAATGGCCAATCTGATTTCAAACGAGTTCGAAAAGTTGCCAGGAAATTCCGAATAAAATATCAGCAAAATTGCTCATTGCGCAGATATTTTCAGAAAATCATAACTCCTAAACGATTAGTGTTAAAAATATTCAATTATCGCTGACTGATAGGGAAATATCTAAAGAATCTTCTACGCTAATAATGCTCGGCGAACACTGCCGAAGTAATGACAATCTAACTAGAATCATTTTTAGCTATAAAATAAAATTTCTTCAAGATTGCCAATCTGATTTTAAACGAATTCGAAAAGATGAGAGGAAATTCCGAATAAAATATTGGCTAAATTGCTCACTGCGCAGATATTTTCAGAAAATCATAACTCCTAAACAATTACTGTTGAAAATTCACAATTTTCGCTGACTGATAGGGAAAAATCTAAAAAATCTTTTACGCTAGTAATGTTAGATGAACACTGTCGAGTAATGTCAATCTAACTAGTATCATTTTCAACTATTAAATAACATTTCTTCAAAATGGCCAATCTGATTTCAAACGAGTTCGAAAAGATGCCAGGAAATTCCGAATAAAATATCAGCAAAATTGCTCATTGCGCAGATATTTTCAGAAAATCATAACTCCTAAACGATTAGTGTTAAAAATATTCAATTATCGCTGACTGATAGGGAAATATCTAAAGAATCTTCTACGCTAATAATGCTCGGCGAACACTAGAAGTTATGCCAATCTATAGTCCATTTAAGAATTATTGACATCGAAGCAGGCCATGAACGTCCAGTCGAGGCTTTATTTCTAGTTACTAAAAAGTAACTAAATTTCATCATAGAACATAAATATAACCTAGAAAAGTGTTGAGTATACGAATATTACAAATAATTAAGCCGGAATATTTCGATTGCAGTTCAAACATGGAAATTCAGGTTTGAAAGCGCAAAAATATCGTGGAATGCTTTCATATGAAATTATCTGAACTTATCGTTCATATAAAAGTCAACCATGGAAATTTGAAGATCATTCAAATAAATATTTATTTTCACTCAGGACCATGCAATATTTATTGGTATTGGAAATCTTGCAAAATTCTAACCATATAACTATAAGAGTACCATTTTATGTCAGGATTCAAGAAGGATAATTAATGGAATTCTAGCAGGTAGCTAGTGCTGCAACAGAAAAAAATTTTTGGATACTTCGCAAGCACAGGCCCAAAAGAATGGATTGAAAAAAAGGTTATAATGTATTAAGAAATAAGAGAGAAACAAAAATTAAGAATCTATGTAGTACATGAAGAATTTTGACATTAATTTTGTACCGAACTATCAATATATGAACCAATTTGTGAATTATTTATTGCTCGGTGTTGAATACTTTGAGAATTTTGAATTGGGAACAATATAGCTTGTGAACAGGGTACCATACAGTATAAGTATAATAAATAAACTTAAAATATCTATGAATGATACAAGAGCAAAGATAAAAATATCATTGAAAACTTTGTTTCCTCGTAGTGTAGTGATTTGGATGTGTTTATTGAATAAGCTGACATAATCCTATTGATGAGCATCCTTTTGCAGGGAAGGTTTCAATAACCCATTTATGAAATAATTCACCATTCATAGTAATCCTTATCATTAATACCACTGTCAAGAATCGGATCAAATCCAGGTAAAAATCCATCAATTGTTCCAGCATTCAAAATAGTGCACCTTCTGCCTTTACCCTTGAACATACTCGGCATACCTTTTGGATTATTTTCTAGTGTCCACTGCCGAATTTGAATAGCCAAATTTCATCTAGATAAATGAATTTTACGTTTTGTTCCATGTATTCTCGGTATTTATCACAATATCGTACTATTTTTATTATACTTTTCTGTTTATCAGTAAGAATTTTCCTTCGATCAACTTTTTTGTATTTGTATCCAATTTTTTTTATGATATACATAATATAATGTTGACTTCGATCAATTGAAATCTAGGTGCTCTTTGGCCAGTTCGAAAAGGATATCTGAACTGATATATTCATTGTTTTTAATTCTAGCAAAAACAAAGTCATTCAATGTCTCTTTGAAGGAATAATCATATCGCACAGGTTTTCTTCCACTGCTAATTCCAGGCTGTAATAACATGCTAATATTCTACGGACAGTGCTTGGTGAAATCTGAAAATTTAAGAGACATTGATCAATAAGAGTACACTTTGAGTAGGTGAATAACAGTTTACCTGAAACACTAGCGAAACTCGATTAATGCAAGCGGAAATATATGCCAAATCTTTGAAAAACTCGAAGTAACACCGCCAAACTGCCTGGCGTTTTCTTGTTAGGCGCGATGTATCCTGGTCAATTCCAGCAATTCTAATAGCATAAGACAAAAAATACTCAAATTCAGAGCAAATTTTTATAATTAGATATTCACCAATATCTTCGATAAAATCATCAAAGCAAGATTTCTATGGGTAATGTTAGTGTTATTCCTATACCAACCTGAATTCAGCAACCCAAAATATTACTGAATAGTCTATTACCAACTTAAATTCGATTTTTCACAGCCAACCGAGATGTCAATAATTCTTAAACGGACTATAACTAGTATCATTTTTAACTATGAAATACTATTTCTTCAAAATATCCAATTTGATTTCAAACGAGTTCGAAAAGTTGCCAAAAAGTTCCGAATCAAACCTGCGAACCCGCTTTCCAGTGTTATGAAAAACCGTATTGCGACTCTGGCTCTCCTAACAGCATTCACCCCCATTCAACCCCCGCGTCATTATTCCCTTGTTCGTGGATTTATAGCCACTTTAAAACGCATTTCTATCATTCCAGTGTTTCGGGCGCACTTATATCTTGATTGTGGAGGCGAGTATTGGAAAGTTTACCTCGTAAATTTCGTGGTATAGGTCGTATGAGATTTTTCCAGCTATGAGGAGAAGTTCTGGATTTGAATAAAATGAACAAGTCGCGATAGGGACAATTTAGGTGAATAATATTTCATCCCCCTCGGGCGCACTCAGCTCTGAATTATGCTACTCGCGGAAAGTACGTTTGTGCTCGAAATTTCCATATAGAACGAGTGGCTTTTACATATGGTTTTTGTAGTCACATAAAATATATACAGTGCGATGTAGCTGAGACTGATTTCTTCTTCTAGTTTCAGACTCAGCTGTGTACAGATTGCAGCCAGCACATTATCCCATGCAATTCACGCAGTGCTCCGACCTAAACGTGCGGTTAGTGCCAACCTCATAATTCTAAATTTTGATTGGTTGCCATCCTGAAACAACGCCAGGAGATTATTAATCACTATTAATTTCAACCATCTACGGCGTATTATATCGATGGCTGAGTATTAAGTTGGTTAGCAGAACCGGAAGTCCAAACTTGTCCCATATTTCATTTGCGATAGATGCATCCAAAGTTGTTTTATTTATGCGACTGCATATAATAAGGCTGGATTTATAGCTGGTCAACAGCGCTGCGCACAAGGCTATAACTCACCTGTTCTTTCGTTGGTTTCAATGGGAAATTTGCTAGGATCTGTCCTTCGCGAGTGGCGACCGTGAGATTTAACGGTTTTGGCGGAAATCGCGGAGGAATTCGTGTGATCTCTTCGGGATAATTCGTCATACTGATTAGTTTGGACTGATTGACGAATCAATAAAGTTTTCGACCAGTTTCTCACGATAGAGAATCCTCAACTATAAACGTGAAGCTTCAGACTGTCTGATCTCCCCATTGCTGTAGCATTGCACGTTCACCCAGTCTAACACAAGAAGTTATGGAAAGGCTCCAAAACCGATACACTCTTCCCCATCCCGGATCTAATGGCCCTGGATGAATATGGGAAATTGCCCCCGAAATAGACGCATCCAAAGGGAGCCAATATTATCCCCATATTGGAATATATTGTTTTTTCATTGGGTAAATTTCGGTAATTTGCATATTTATAGAACTCTCTTCGAAGGTTGAACGGAATATTTATTGCCAACATGCGGCTCTAGCTGAATGGAAATCTGAGTATTTCCCGAATGATACAAGAACTCACATAAAATCGAGCAATAAAGCTTAGGTCTTGCGATGTTCGGAATGTCGTGTGGTTGTTTGGTGGGATTGAATGGATTTATTTCGGAAAATCTTCGGCAGTTTTCTTTTAACGATGCATATTTGAAACCAAAACATATGTGCCTTCTTCTACGCTTCCATTTCTTTGTTCACGTCCCAGTAATGTTATCAACATGAATATTACATCAAGACGAAGATAATTGTACTTCTTCCATTCATCCTGCATTTCTCAAATTTTTCCTCACCACTTTTGAGTCCAAGAATTGAATATCATTCCATCATTTCCCCAAACGAACCCGGAACCAACTTCACACAGATATCCGAACGCGAAGCGCGAAAAGTCTGAATTTAAAGCAGGCAGCTTTGCATTTTCATCGAATCTGGGGCTTTTCGCTGGAATAAAATTCAGCCGTGAAAGTCCCGAAGATATATTGCATCAGTAACGATTCCGGATTATCCCAGGGCGATGTAAATTTAGGCAATCACTCTGTGCCAGGAGGTTCAGGGTCTGCTGAAGACAATGCCAGATTCTCACTACTCAAATAAGAGTGTTCTCGAGTTTCTCGCAGAGGGGTGGACTGTTTCGCTCAAATTCCGCCAGTTTTAGGGGTTTTTTGGGAAGACAAACATTGAAATTGGAACTGTGTTTGTGTTTGGGGAAATTTAAGGAATTCTGGGAGTGAAATGAGATATGATAGGGGGGTTTTTAGAAATTAAGGCGTGAAGTGTGAAATAGATATAGATCTATTAAATCAACCTTATCATTTAGGTGATATTCGGTGGAAAATGGAAATGAAGGAAATTTCAGCAAGATACAATGAGACATTTGGATTTGTATGAAAAATATAACGTTAGTGCATGGTGTCCATAAACTCTTCGCGAATAAAATACTTTCAATTTTTTTAATATTATTTCTTATACAAAGAAAAGAAATATTCGAACTCGTGGGTTGAGATTCCGATTATTACTTGCATTTTACGATAAATAATTTTTTTTGCAGTTTGAAGTGGAAACCAAATTCAAGATTTTCCTACATAGAGGAGGAGTGTAGATTTGTCAACATTTGTTTGCATGTTCTGGCCAACAAAAAACTTATTTTTCTTCAACTCCGACTGAAGCTGCGTCGAGACGACGGGATCTATGGAGTAACATACAACATATCATATCCGAAATGGGCATGGTTAAATCAGCTTATACAAAAAATTCCGAGAGTTCAACCGAACAAAAATTTTTCGTCCAAAAAATTTATGTACCAAATGCATATGCGGATAATTTGAGAAAAATTTATTCTTCGATATATGATAAAAAATTTTTTTTTTATGATATTCGAGGTTGTAGATCCCAAAAATGTACTTGCTTTCCACAAGAAATAATTTTTCTTTCCGCTACTTCATTTTGAAGTTGAAACTTTCAGTGAACCAAATTTTGAGATTTGAGGTTTTTCTATATGAAAATGGATCGACCCTATTGGGTGTAGATTTTTTTAACGTTCGTATGCCCTGGCTAAAGAAAAAATTTCCTTTCTAGTTCATTGAAATATTCTACAGTTTCAAAATATTTTTCGTCTAAAAACTAATTTTTTTCGACTTTTGCGTCGAAACGATAGAGTCTATGGGTTGACCAACTCCAAATGAGGATTGCCAAATGAATTCATTCAAAAATTTCCAATAATTCAACAGAAAAAAATTTCTCGACCCAAAATATTCATGGACGAAGTATATGGAAAATTCTTCTTCGATAAAAAATAGTTGTTTTTCAAAGGATTCGTTGCTGTAGATTCCAAATATGTACTTGCTTTCCACTAGAAATAATTTTTCCTCTCGCTGCTGCATTTTGAAGTTGAAAGTTTCAGTGAACCCAATTTTGAGATATCCAAATTTGAAGTTTTTCTATATAAAAATGGACCTTGTTAGGTATAGATTTTTTCAAATTTGTTCGGATGCCCCGGCTAACGAGAAAAAAATATTTTCAGTTCATAAAAATATTCTACAAAGTTCTATAATATTTTCCGCCTATAGAGTCTATGGATTGACCAACTCCAAATGAGGATGGTCAAATGAGTTGATCCAAAAATTTCCAAGAGTTCAACCGAAAAAAATTTTTCGATACAAATATTTATGGACGAGGTATATGGAAAATTTGGAAAAACTTATTCTTCTTCGATATATAAAAAAAATAGTTGTTTTTCAAAGTATTCGTGGCTGTAGATTCCAAATATGTACTTGCTTTGCACTATAAATAATTTTTCTTCTCGCTGCTGCATTTTGAATTTGAAAGTTTCAGTGAACCCAATTTTGAGATATCCAAATTTGAAGTTATTTTATATGAAATGGATCGACCTTGTTAGGTGTAGATTTTTTAACATTTGTTCGGATGCCCTGGCTAATGAAAAAGAAAAGTTTTCAGTTCATAGAAACATTCTACGAAGTTTTATAATATTTTTCGCCCAAAAATTTTTTTTTTTTTACTTTTGCGTCGAAACGCAAGTCGAAACGAGTCCATGGATTGACCAAATCCAAACGAGGATGGTCCAATGAGTTGATACAACGATTTCCAAGAGTTCAACCAAAACAAATTTTTCGGCACAAATATTTATGAACGAAGTACGTAGTATATGGAAAATTTGGAAAAATTCATTCTTCTTCGATATATAGAAAAAATAGTTGTCTTTCGAAGAATTCGTGGCTGTAGATTCCAAATTTGTCCTTGCTTTCCACTAAAAATAATTTTTCCTCTCGCTGCTGCATTTTGAAGTTGAAAGTCTCAGTGAACCCAATTTTGAGATATCCAAGTTTGAGGTTTTTCTATATGAAAATGGAACGACCCTGTTAGGTGTAGATTTTCCAACATTTGTTGGGATGCCCTTGCTTGAGAACAAAATTTTCTTCAGTTCATAGAAATATTCTATAAAGTTTTATAATATTTTCCTCCTAAAAACTTATTTTTTTCGACTTTTGCGTCGAAACGATAGAGTCTATGGATTTTCCAACTCCAAATGAGGATGGTCAAATGAGTTCATCCAACAATTTCCAAGAGTTCAACCGAAAAAAATTTTTCGACACAAATATTTATGGACGAGGTATATGGAAAATTTGGAAAAACTCATTCTTCTTCGATATATAGAAAAAAATAGTTGTTCTTCAAAAAATTCGTGGCTCTAGATTTCAAATATGTACTTGCTTTTCACTAGAAATAAATTGTCTCTTTGCTGTTGCATTTTGAAGGTGAAAGTTTCAGTGAACCCAATTTTGAGATTTCCAAATTTGAGGTTTTTCTATATGAAAATGGATTGACCTTGTTAGGTGCAGATTCTTCAACATTTGTCCGGATGCCCTGACGAACAAGAAAAAAATATTTTCAGTTTTTAGAAATATTCTAAAAAGTTTTATATTATTTTCTGCCTAAAAACTAATTTTTTTCGACTTTTACGTCGAAACGATAGAGTCTATGGATTGACCAACTCCAAATGAGGATGGTCAAAGGAGTTCATCCAACAATTTCCAAGAATTCAGCAGAAAAAATTTCTCGACACAAATATTTTTGGACGAGGTATATGGAAAATTTTTAAAAACTCATTCTTCTTCGATATATAGAAAAAATAGTTGTTTTTCGAAGAATTCGTGGCTGTAGATTTCAAATATGTACTTGCTTTGCACTATAAATAATTGTTCCTCTCGTTGCTCCATTTTGAAGTTGAAAGGTTCAGTGAACCCAATTTTGAGATATTCAAATTTGAACTTTTTTTATATGAAAATGGATCGACCTTGTTAGGTGCAGATTCTTCAACATTTGTCCGGATGCCCTGACGAACAAGAAAAAAATATTTTCAGTTTTTAGAAATATTCTAAAAAGTTTTATAATATTTTTCTCCTAAAAACTTATTTCTTTCGACTTTTGCGTCGAAACGATAGAGTCTATGAATTGACCAACTCCAAATGAGGATGGTCAAATGAGTTCATCCAACAATTTTCAAGAGTTCAACCGAAAAAAATTTTTCGACACAAATATTTATGGACGAGGTATATGGAAAATTTGTAAAAACTCATTCTTCTTCGATATATAGAAAAAAATAGTTGTTCTTCAAAAAATTCGTGACTGTAGATTTCAAATATGTACTTGCTTTTCACTAGAAATAAATTGTCTTTTTGCTGTTGCATTTTGAAGTTGAAAGTTTCAGTGAACCCAATTTTGAGATTTCCAAATTTGAGGTTTTTCTATATGAAAATGGATTGACCTTGTTAGGTGTAGATTTTTTAACATTCGTTCGGATGCCCTGGCTAACGAAAAAGAAAAGTTTTCAGTTCATAGAAATATTCTACAAAGTTTTATAATATTTTCCGCCTAAAAACTTATTTTTTTCGACTTTTGCGTCGAAACGATTGAGTCTATGGATTGACCAACTCCAAATGAGGATGGTCAAATGAGTTCATCTACGATTTCCAAGAGTTCTACCGAAAAAAATTTCTCGACACTAATATTTATGGACGAGGTATATAGAAAAAATAGTTGTTTTTCGAAGAATTCGTGGCGTTCAAAAAATGTACTTACTTTGCATAAGAAATAATTTTTCTTGTCACTACTACAAAATGTTTCATCGCAAAGGAAAGAAATACTTATAAATTATGCATATTTCGAATATATGTTTGCTTTACACAATAAGGTATTACTTATTCCCTGAAATGTAAAGTAACTTTTTTGGAGTAACCTCAGTAAATTAATTTCATGAATTGAGGAATACTCGGGTAAGAAGAAGAGTATCCATTGTGTAGGAGTGCTTTTGAGCTGCCCAAGAAAGATTCCTTACCATGATTAAGTACCATCAGAAAAGCCTCTTCATCTTATTTGAATAATGTCCAGCCCCAACCCAAGATAAACTCTGAAAACTTCAACGGAATATTATGAGCAGATAACATCATATTCAAAGAAACGCAGATGTACCACAGCTACAAGAACAAAACCGCCTTAATAACGAATTGCCCATCATAATGCACTTAGTAAGACGCAAAAGTTGTCCCATACCCAACGAAATTGTCCGTATCTGCTCTTGCATGTGCCTAGAATTCAAATTCATCGCGTTAGCAAACGGCGATTTCTGAATTCATTGCCGTGTTGCAGATAAACATTGATTAATGGAAATGGTTCGTGGGACTTTTTCATGAATCTGAAATTTGATCATTATCGCGTATATTCAGTTCGTTCGTGTAGATAAAACGGTATGGAGATTTATACGGATTTTTGTGGCAGAATGCACCATACATCATTCTGAAATTGTTAGGTGTAGAGCCGTATTGAATGGAAATCGGGGGCTCTACCCTATAATCAGACAGAATACGTCGAAGTTCTGGAATGGAATAAATCAGAACAAGACATCAACAAGACTTTGTGCAGGAATATAATTGATTCGAAATAAGAATTTCGAGATGAATTGGATGTGAAGATTTCACAATGAGACAAATTCGAAGCAATTAACATTTATGTATTTAGGAATCTGTGCGAGGAAAGTTTCAACAGTTGAGCCTCTCTAGCCCAGATCTTTTTCATTAAGAGATCGAAGCCACGCCCAAATTAAATTTCCGTTCCTAATGATTTCATATCGGGGAATTGCTGGGGCATAAAACTGAAGAATTAATTAAACATAAAAGTTGAAGCGAGTTCGTCTCAGATTTCCCCTAGGAATTAGTGAACGTTTATGCGCACTGTAATTATATCAGGATTATTGTTATTGCAGCACATTTTCCTTTATGGTATCCAAAATTCCCCCTTTCCATTGAATGAAATCCTATTGAAAAAAAATTCTGAGAAAACAGACATCATTGAATAAAAATTTTCCATTAATGGAATTGACCTGATATTATGTTCTAAGTCATGGCTATCTTTGAATTGAAATAAAATAGCTTTCACTTTTTGGAGGAATATTTTGGTTTAGTTTTCGAATAAATGCAGTTTTTATGTTGAGATTTTGTTTTTTCCTCGTCACACTGTATAAAATTTTCACATTTTTTTAAAATGTCTGCGTCGATAGAACTCCACCTTGAGGATGTAAGATATAGTTTTTCTAATGTTCCTCTAAATTCTGGAAGACATATCACAACCACCAGAACGAGGAGGAAAGTGGTTGGATTTGCTATCAATTTTTTTTCGAAGAACTTTTTCCAAAATGAATTCCCAGAGAGATATTTCTGTTTGAACACAGACAGAAAGGGTGTCTTCATTTCAATATAGTATACCGCTCCACAAAAGTTAAGGAAGTTCAGAAATTTTGAGACTGAATCAATTTTCAATTTTTTTTTCACCAATTTTTCCTAATATCATGTTCTAAGTTTGACTACTTTTTAATTCAAACAAAATAACTTTCACTATTTGGAAGAATATTTTGGTTTCGTTTTCGAATTAATGCAGTTTCAGGTTGAGATTTTGTTTTTTCCTCGTCACACTGTATAAAATTTTCACATTTTTTTAAAATGTCTGCGTCGATAGAACTTCACCTTGAGGATGTAAGATGTTGTTTCTCTCATATTCCACTAAATTCTGGAAGACATATCGCAACCCCCAGAACGAGGAGGAAAGTGGTTGGATTTGCTATCAATTTTTTTCGAAGAACTTTTTCCAAAATGAATTCCCAGAGAGATGTTTCTGTTTGAACACAGCTAGAAAGGAAGTCTTCATTTCAATATAGTATACCGCTCCACAAAAGTTGAGGAAGTTCAGAAATTTTGAGACTAAAAAAATTTTAAATTTTTTTTTCACCAATTTTTCCTAATATCATGTTCTAAGTTTGACTATTTGTCAATTCAAACAAAATAACTTTCACTATTTGGAAGAATATTTTGGTTTCGTTTTCGAATTAATGCAGTTTCGGGTTGATATTTTGTTTTTTCCTTGTCACACTGTATAATATTTTCACATTTTTTGAAAATGTCTGCGTCGATAGAACTTCACCTTGAGGATGTAAGATGTTGTTTCTCTCATATTCCACTAAATTCTGGAAGACATATCGCAACCCCCAGAACGAGGAGGAAAGTGGTTGGATTTGCTATAAATTTTTTTTCGCAGAACTTTTTCCAAAATGAATTCCCAGAGAGATGTTTCTGTTCAGAACACTGACATAAAGAAAGTCTTTCAATATAATATACTGCTTCACGAAAGTTTTTCAAATATGAGAAATCTGAACATTTACTTACTTATGTAACTCATTTATTTGCCCATTCCATTTTTAGTATTGGTAGAAAAAAAATTGATGAAATAAAGTTCAATGATAGTAAAAAATTGATAACTAAAGTTTATTACGTCTAGGCATCATTGCAAAACAAATTTTCAGTTTTCGAATCAATCAAGTTGATGGTAAGAACCTAAAACAATAACTGATCCAACAGCTTTTTGAATGTCCCACTGAATTTACGTGATTGTGAACTTCCTTATTCTGGAACTCAAGTAAAAATCAATTTAATATCCCACATTACTGTCCCTAAACCAAGTCAACGGATTCTCCACAACTCGTCAACGCTGAATTCAAGACCAGTAGCTTAATCTGAAAACCGGGCCACGTCTCCTCCATGTCTTCATCCGTGTCTAGCATCCTGATTATAATTGGGGCCGACAAATCAACAGAATTCGCTCTGGCCAATTCCAGACATAATAATAATGAGTTATCGGCTCATATTGGGTTCGGAATTGCACCTGGATTACGGTCTATTCAATTCTTCCCCAAATCCCAAGTTATTACTGAGGTGTGAGAATCAGAGAATCGCTATAGCTTCTCGGTATCTGCACTACGTGGGGTTTCCGTATTTCCTTGGATTCAGGCCAATAAGTTTATTTTTGCAGGATGAGGGGAATTACGAATGGTAAAGAAAAACATATTGAGTCGTCACGAGAATTGTGATTTTCTGTGCGAGGAGGAAAGAAATGTCATGGTACCGTTGGAAATGGATTGCTGGGTGATCTTCATACACTATCAGTTCCAATTGTGTACATTTTCTTATGGAACATTCTCGTAACGGCTGATAATATCAAATTTTGTTCAAAAGGGGAGGTCAATTATTTATGGAAAAATTATGAAAAGCACTACCGTGAAGTCAGGAGCGTTTGAGCGCTCGTTCATCCACCTTGTAGGTATATAGATTCGAATTTTCCAGTTTTAGAAACAATTTGAAGGAATTTTCGACAGCTGTATAAAAAATTACAGCAGCTCTTTGTCAATTATGCCGAATCCGTTGTTACAGAAATATAAGGATATTTAATTCGATAATTCGTTGGAATTTAAAATAGTTTTAATTATGCGATCTAGAAAAAATGTAGGTTGAACATATCATTCTCCATTAAAATACAAAATTTCGCCACGATCGGATCCGTTATTTTGGAATTACCAAGAAAACTAAATTTCAAACGACCATCTCCACTTACCTGCCAAATATATGTATTTTATATTCTTCTTTCAGGAATTATCCCATCGATGTCTCTCTAAAAATTAAAACAGCACATTTTATTTTAACTTATACTCCGTTTAAGAATTATTGACATCTCGGTTGGCTGTGAAAAATTGAATTTAAGTTGGTAATAGACTATTCAGTAATATTTTGGGTTGCTGAATTCAGGTTAGTATAGGAATAACACTAACATTACCCATAGAAATCTTGATTTGATGATTTTATCGAAGATATTGGTGAATATCTAATTATAAAAATTTGCTCTGAATTCGAGTATTTTTTGTCTTATGCTATTAAAATGGCTGGAATTGACCAGGATACATCGCGCCTAACAAGAGAACGCCAGGCAGTTTGTCGGTTTTACTTCGAGTTTTTCAAAGATTTGGCATATTTTTCCGCTAGTGTTCAGGTAAACTGTTATTCACCGACTCAAAGTGTAGTCTGATTGATCAATGTCTCTTAAATTTTCAGATTTCACCAAGCCCTGTCCGTAGAATATTAGCATGTTATTATAGCCTGGAATTAGCAGTGGAAGAAAACCTGTGCGATACGATTATTCCTTCAAAGAGACATTGAATGACTTTGTTTTTGCTAGAATTGAAAACAATGAATATATCAGTTTAGATATGCTTTTCGAACTGGCCAAAGAGCACCTAGATTTCAATTGATCGAAGTCAACATTATATTATATCATAAAAAAAATTGGATACAAATACAAAAAAGTTGATCGAAGGAAAATTTTTACTGATAAACAGAAAAATATAATCAAAATAGTACGATATTGTGATAAATACCGAGAATACATGGAACAAAACGTAAAATTCATTTATCTAGATGAAATTTGGATATTCAAAAACGGTATTCAAATTTGTCAGTGGACACTAGAAAATAATCCAAAAGGTATGCCGAGTATATTCAAGGGTATAGGCAGAAGGTGCACTATTTTGAATGCTGGAACAATTAATTGATGGATTTTTACCTGGATGTGATCCGATTCTTGACAGTGGTATTAATGATAAGGATAACTATGAATGGTGAATTATTTCATAAATGGGTTATTGAAATATTGAAACCTTCCCTGCAAAAGGATGCCCATCAATAGGATTATGTCAGTTTATTCAATAAACACATCCAAATCACTACACTACGTGGAAACAAAGTTTTCAATATTTTTATATTTGCTCTTGTATCATTCATTGATATTTTAAGTTTATTTATTATACTTATACTGTATGGTACCCTGTTCACATTCCCTCTGCTAATACACATGCTATATTGTTCCCAATTCAAAAGTTTACTGAATAATTGTAAAATTGCTCATCAATTATAATATTTTCAATAATTCATGGACAGTTTTAATGAATGAAAATGAAAATTGACTTTCTTGAAGTATTCAACACCGAGCAATAAATAATTCACAAATTGGTTTATATATTGATAGTTCGGTACAAATTTCATGTCAAAATTCTTCATGTACTACATATATTCTTAATTTTTGTTTCTCTCTTATTTCTTAATACATTATAACGTTTTTTCCAATCCATTCTTTTGGCCCTGTGCTTGCGAGTATCCAAAAATTTTTTTCTGTTGCACTAGCACTAGCTACCTGCTAGAATTCCATTAATTATCCTTCTTGAATCCTGACATAAAATGGTACTCTTATAGTTATATGGTTAGAATTTTGCAAGATTTCCAATACCAATAAATATTGCATGGTCATGAGTGAAAATAAATATTTATTTGAATGATCTTCAATTTTCCATGGTTGACCTTTATATGAGATAATTTCATATGAAAGCATTCCACGATATTTTTGCGCTTTCGAACCTGAACTCCCATGTAGAAACTGCAATTGAAATATTCCGGCTTAATTATTCGATAATTCGTACACTCAACACCCTTCTAGGTTATATTTATGTTTTATTTCTATGATGAAATTCAGTTACTTTTTGTAACCAGAAATAAAGCCTCGACTGGACGTTCATGGCCTGCTTCGATGTCAATAATTCTTAAATGGACTATATTTTGTTAACTAAAATGAAATTTCAGTATTTGTTTTCTAGTGTAATCAGGCCTATATTATTTTCTATGCAACTAGACACTGAAGGCAAAATATGCGACGTTGTTCTTCCCGAAATTTTTGATGGAATAAACCGCCAACATATGCATGAGAACATGTAGATCATGTCCTCCCTGTTATCCTCGAGGATGAAAGCCAATAAATAAGGATTTTTTGTACGCATTTCCATTTTCTCCCCATCTCGCTGAATGATGCCCATCATAAGCCTCATATATGCATGGTAAACCTCGCTGGAGGTGCGACACAGACATTATGCGAACTTCAATTTTCTAGGAGAGAAGAGGTACTCCGCGATCTCACCCTCCCGCTATGGTAATATTATGGAAATGGATTCGGGCTAAACCCCATTTCCTTTCATATAACCAGATTATCGTGATGCTAAAAGTTGCCAAACAACTTACGCCGATAATAAAGTTGAAAGTCTTCGCTTATTTTCGCGAACGGTGGCGCTTTCACCCCCTCAAGTCCTCCTTCTTTTACATATCTGACATTACTTATCCGTCATTATACCGAAAGTGATACAGGAGCCCGTAACAGAGAGACATCCACTTTATGGGACGTTTCAGCTAATGGGATGGCTGGATTTGCCATTGTTCTCTTCTAACCGTTATTTGGACGCGGATGGTAAACGCGAGTTATGCGAGAGGGGCTTAACGGCGTGTAGAAAATTGATTGAACTGAGAATCGGGAGCGCTTCGTGGTATTAACAATCAATATTCCTGTTTTTCCTCAGTTTAAGGAGGAGATTCAGTAGTAACATAAAGTGACTTTTATCGAGTCAACCTGCCCCCTCGAATCGTTAAAATGAAGAGGCATCATCCCATTCCGTCTCCCGATCGAAAAGGATATTTAACAAAAGCAGAAACTCCATAATCGTACTAATCGCGAATTCAAAGCAGAGAAATTCCGCCGATCCATAAATATTAACGGCCTCACAAATGTCCGGCCCCCAATAAGCTTTTATCGTAAAATAAATTGGATTCGAAACGAAAGGAAGGAATAATTTATCCTCCAATACTGACTGTGTACGTCCTTATCTTGGGGTACTGCAGTCGGACAGATGAGCGTCATTTTAACTCTAGTTAAATCATGCAAATGCGATTCGGCAGAACGTCGAAGATTAGAAGGAACTGTAACGAATGTTCGCCGATCGCATTATGCCGATCCTGGAAAGGAGAAACAGGTAGAAATCGTGGAGAAACATCTCGGATTGTGGATATTTCGTTTTGAATGGGCGTAGCTGCAAAAATTGTGTCGCCTCTCTCTGTTTCCTTTATTCCTTATTCATATAGAAAAGATACTTGTCAAGATAAAAAAAAAGAAAGAAATAAGGCTTCGAAATTTTGCATATGGAAAATAAAAGTAGAAAATTAAACCTCTTGGAGAACCTTGAGATAAATAAACGAAACTCATCGGTTTTCTTATCGAACGATCAAGTAGACTCGAACAATTCACCATTATTGAATCTTTTTAGAAGTAAAATTTTTTTTCTGTCTCTTCGAAATTATATAAAAATATAAAAAAAAACTAACGTCAACAGATCTTCTCACTTAATGGCGGTAAGATAAGCATAATTGCATGTCATTAACATATCATTAAATATTTCAATCCGCATTAACCACCTGAAGATGATGCTTCGCATCGAAACACGTGTCGTAGAATTTAACCCAATTTAGTGGAAATCATACTAGTTATCCTTTTGTTAGCAGAATTTTTTGTTTCTCTTCAATTTCTGTTAGGCGCCGACAATGAGTTTTGAAAATGCTTAACGTGGGCAATTGAGAAACTTATCATTGAGGATATCCAGATAATATTCGATAAGGTTCTTCGAATATTGAGATGCCAATATAATTTGGGAGAACCCCTCAGTTTTCACATAACTTTTTGTTTAAGATGTCGAGAAACGTTAATTTGGATAAATAAATAAATAAATGAATCAACAACTTAATAATGTCCTAAAACATTCCACAAAAAACGTAAGATAAACTCTATACAAAAACAAATTTTTCCTCTAAATAAACATTGCACAAAAAGAACATAAACTGCAATACCGAAACAGATTCCTACACAATAATATTTGAATATATAAAATATAAATACCAAAAGAAACAGTTCAAAGAATAAGTAATATTTTTTGCATTGTAAAATACTCTCCAATAAAATTTGAAATAAAAACAAATCAAATAAGATTGTAGATAAAATTTTGCTACCTCCAAAAACAAAGTGCCTTGTATTCTAGATAATTATTATTCCACTGGAAGTCCTTTGGTGGGTGAATACCTTTAACTGCCCTCAACACAACCTTGCGTATACCAGTTCAACTTGCATTATCCAAGTACAATATCTTCTTCGCGTTGAGATTATGTTACGCAGATGATTAACATTGCCGATAGAAAACATAATTATAGTTTTCGTGCGAGAGATGGCCTGAAATAGTTTAATTTAATTGTGGAATGGGGGTGATTTTTACGAAATAAATTGAAGAGACATGAGAAATTACCGTCTGGCAGCGTATCGCGCCCCATCGATCGCATTTTTTCGACCACTTCGCTGATTTGCAATCAAAATTGAATTGGGAAAAAATTCTGCGAGTACGAAATAGGCGTGAATATGTGGATATCTGAGGAGTTTATCTAGATTGGATCTGATATATTGGTGGCTAGACCACTTTGGTAAATTCCATCTTTGTTCGATCAAGATCCTTCATTTTTATCTGATCTTAATTCATGGTCTTCCATGTATATTTTTTTTAATGAAATTTTAGTTCAAGAGGAGTATATTGAAGTAACTTTCCGAATTATCGTCTTGCTACAATCTCAAACAATAATTCTATACAAACTGTAAAGCTGAATTTTCATATAACTCATTTTTTCAATGCCCTTCAGACACAAAATTCCAGCAAAATATAGCGAATAGTTTCATTCCAAAAAATTACGAAAAGCACTGCCGCGAAGGCAGGAGCTTTTGAGCGCTCGTACATGCACCTTGTAGGTAGATTCGCATTTTCCAGTTTTAGAAATCAATTGGAGGAATTTTTGGCAGCTGTCAAAACAATTCTGAAACTTAGGCGAAACTCCAGACTTCATGTCGGTGCTTCAGCTGATCAATTTCTTTCCGATAATTCGCTAGAATTTTCCACGGTATCTATGGTCTTGGTGATGCGATCTGGACAAAATTTTGCACGTAGTTTGAATACATTATTCCTGAGCTAGGTGCATAATTTCATTCCAAGCCGATCAGTAGTTTCGAAACTATCAGGAAAAAAATATTTTGAACGGCCATATTTACGGAACCCCTAGTCTAATTTTGCTCATTGATGAACGTGACCGTGAAATTTGCGATCCAAACCCACCCTGAAATTTTCAAGTTCCTAGGCCTTTCCGTTCAAAAGTTAGAATTTTCTATGGTTTCTATGGTTCTGGTCATGCGATCTGGACAAAATATTGCTTCAATATATCATTCTCGATTAAAATACAAAATTTCATCTCGATCGAATCCGTAGTCTCGAATTTATCGAGAAAACAAAATTTCAAACGACCGTATTTACGGAACCCCTTGTATAATGTTGCTCATAGATGAACGTGATCACGACATTCAAGATCCACACCTATCCTGAAAATTTCAAGTCCCTAGGCGTTTCCGTTCAAAAGTTACAATTTTCTATGGTTTCTATGGTTCTGGTCATGCGATCTGGACAAAATTTTGCATGTAGCTTGAGTACGTAATTATCCATCTGAGTGTAAAATTTCATCTCGATCAAATCTGTAGTTTTCAAGTAATCAGGGAAACAAAACTTTGAACGGCCATATTTACAGAACCCCTGGTGGAATTTGGCCCATTAACGAACTTAACTGAGGCATTCGGGAACTGAACCCACACTGAAAATTTCAAGTCTCTAGGTTGTTCCGTTCGAGAGTTATCGTGCTTACGGCCGGACGGCCGGACGGACAGACTCGAATTTTCCGACGGATTCGTCATCAGTGAGTCGAACATAGTCGATTGAGACCATTTTCGGCTCAAAAACGAAAAATACAGACATCGTGACGAAATGATATAGCCCTCGTGTAAGTAGTACGAGCGCTCAAAAATCAAGACCATTTCTCCATTTATCATTTATTTTCCTACCTTAAACGTCTATTATTAGATACAGTATTTTTAGTATTGGTACAGTTTGGTTGGCTACTTCTTAGTTTAGTCCTAGCTGGCGTTGATCTGGGCAATATTGGTATCCCCGAATGTCTCGTCACTGTGGACTTATAAGAATCACTCCTCGCACTCGTCTTCGCTGGTGGTTCACTCCCTCCTTTATTCTGCGTATCACCATGAGGCGATATAAGTTTCATCAGCGTGTACAAGTGTGGCAAGTTGCTCAAATACGAATTCTTCTGAGCTTCTGTTGCACTCGAAGACTTGATACTCTTGGTTCTTTCGAGCGACGATCTCCTCTTCGTGGACGTCGGTGTCTTAGGAGTTCTCTTTGGTATGTTGATATCCGAAACCCTGGTCGCTTTGGTTTGGGGTGAAAACTCAGGTTTACGGGGAATATCCATGAACTTCTTAGGAGTGATTTCGTCGTCGTTAGAACTTTTTCGAGATTTGATACTCTTCGAGTTGCTTTGATGGGGGAATCTTGAAGCAATTGCAGCAGAATACTCTTGCCGCTTATGGAGAGCTGAGGTGGCTGGACGTTTAACGTCCTTAACTTCAACAGTTTTGGAGAACTGAACTGAACGAGGTCGAGCACTTCTTGTTGTAGATGTGTCTTCTTTTACATTTCTAGGAATATTAGTCGGTAAGTGAGGGGGTTTCCTCGTTAATATCGTTTTAGTTTTGCTCAATTGGATGGTGGAAGTAGTATGTGGCCTCGGTATTCTCTCACTCAACTTGTCTTCTTGATACCTTGCCGTATGTAGAAGCCTGAGAGGAGATCCAGTCCTTCTCTCCAAATTCTTGAGAACGCGCAAGGCTGAGGTATCTGAAACACCTCGTGTCAACAAATCTGGCGTGAAAGGTTTGATGATGGTTCTATGGACCAGAATATTCAACATTCCCCCTAGTGCACCAAACGGATTCTTCTCGATTTTTTTAGGAACCTCGCCGGAATGAATGCCATAAATTTCGCTGATATCGTTCATCATCTTGGAATAAGTGGCTGTGGTGATCTTTCTTAGTGGATTGGTCCTCACTATCCTCCTTCCATTCTCAGTGATCCAGGGATGTACAATCATCTCAGTTATGTCGATCCTCTTCTTGGAATCGGCGTTCAACAAACGATTCATAAGGTTCCTGAACTCTGTGGAAAAACAAGAAATTGCTTTGCGCTGAGGTCCTGCTATGCCTTTGTTGATCTGTGCCACCAATAACTTCCGACGTTCTTGCGATGATACACTTGGGCTCTTATTGCTGACGAAGGGGAGTTGACCAACCACCATACCGTAGAGGATGATGCCTAAACTCCAGAGGTCAACTTCTGGACCGTAAACTTTACTGGTGACGAAGAGCTCGGGAGCAGCGTACTCTGGGGAACCGCAGTGTGTTTTTAGAGGTGAATCCGCGGACCATTCGTTGCTCAAACCAAAATCCACGATTTTTATTTGGGTTTGTGCGGAATTGAGCATGACATTCTCCATTTTCAGGTCTCTATGTACGATTCCTCTTTGGTGCATGTATGCCAAGGCTGAAACAAACTGTTGAGCGAAGTATCTGGAAGTTATTTCCTCTAATTTCCCGCTACGTTGGGCTTTGACGTACGTGCATAAGTCGCCACCTGTCACTTCTTCAGTCACAAGGTAGTACACATTATCGGATTTTTGTATGGTTTCAAAAAGGGATACAATGCAGGGATGTTTGAGTCTAGCCATGATTTTCGCTTCTCTGAACAGATTCCTTACTACGTATTCCTCTTTAATATTATTCAGATCCATAATTTTGACGGCAACTTTGATTCCGAGCAGTTCGTGGATTGCCTCCTCAACTCTGGCGAAGTTGCCCTTTCCAAGAACTTTACCAGTGAATTTGTAATTTCCTACTGCAGTGACCTTACGTTTGGCCATCGCTCATTTACACATTTTGAGTACTTAATCTCACTTAAAAATACTTTCAGCTGTCGATATTTTATGCGTGTGAAAAAACTGACAGAACGTTCGGCACAGGAACAGTTTCATGTTTGACGGCTTGGGGTCAAAACGAAATTGAAAAAAATACGATGACACATCACTGTTTCAAGATAGAAATACCAAACGAATTTTGGGACACCTCTCGAGACAAGGTTCTTCTCAAAACGTCAGTGAAAAATCATACTTGTCAAGCTGACAACTCGGAGTTGTCACTTCATGAAAATGTGTTCTATATGAAAATATAGGTTTCCAAGGTTTCGAAAACCGAAGGGTATAAAATCGCTGTTGTAATGGTTCAGATGAATCTGGCAACAGTGATCAATATACCTCGGCGAAAATCCCGAAATCCTGAATAATTCATCCAGAAACTCATCGGTGTCATCCGTTCCATCCCAACAACTTCACCATATTAAAGAAAGTTATTCCCTATTCCTCCAATCGGGATCATCCCTTCATCGAAGACCCCATCTTTTGGGCTGAAGCGATCTTGCAGTAATCTCCCATTATGCAGTGGCGAAAAAACTGGAGGATTTATACTGAAACTGAAAGGAGGCATTCAGGGAAGATCGTTATCTGGCGACAAGAATAAGGTGGGGAATAAGATTGGGTTCAATCAGGATTAGGAATGCTGCTCGCAACATTCAGAACATTCAAGGGTTTTGGGGTTCATTCGTACACTTGTGAAGCTCGGTTCCGATCAAGTGGAATGGGGTGTCCCTTGAATTGGTTGCAGGTAGAAACGGAATTTTCAATAGACATTTGTGGTGTAATGTACACTAGTCTGAAAACGAAATTATCGGTGGAGGTATCGAAACACTATATTAATAATAATAATGTTTATTCATAAACCACAAGTTTACAGCTTCAGTGAAAAATGAAGATACAACCATAAAACAAGAGTTTGAAGTTTGAAAAACCTCAATATGCATAAATTTCCACAATCTTTCTTATTTTGCCCAAACTATGAAATATTTTTTCCTTCGGAAGGCGTGATTCTTCCATTGAAAAATTGAATGAATTTCTGAGGAATTGTTCTGTTTTTCTGAAACAATCTAATTTGTAGACGGGACATCGTGAAGATAGCGATTTTTCAAAAATTTCGAAAAGGCCTATTATCTGAAAAACTATAAAATTTTTACTGAGGTGTAATTCTAATATTCTTGAAGATGGCCTACGTTACGTTCACTTATTATTCGAATATTGTATAGGGTTTACTGGACACTCTGTATGTATTTTTGTTTCTCAATTTCATCTTGCGTTTGATAATATAGGATGTTTTAATATTTCAAGGGTGTGAATCCTGATTTTAGGAAGAAAAATCAAATGAACCTTTAAATCTCTCAACTTGTGAATTAAGGGGTGTTAAAGTTTCGGGAAAAAAACTTGTTTTGTCCTGACTTTAATACATTCCTATATATTTCCATGAAATTTGGTGAAAGCCCTCTGAGGGCCATTTTTTGATATAGAAGAAATACTAATTTTTCAACCAGTGAAAAAATATCACGTAGTCTCTACGTTTTGATAAACTAAAAAATTTTTTTCAACCTACATTTACTTTGTGTCAAATTTGATCTATTAACATTTTTCTGTCCTACACTTTTTTTTGCTTGAAAAAATTAAAACGATTATTGTGCATGAATAAATTATTTACTTGGCTATTATTTTTCTTATTTTCATTGAGACTTCTTATGATATTTTGTTGAAATTCGATGGATACCACCAGGCATAGAAACAACATTATGTGTCCAGTTATTAAAGTTAATGTAATGATAAAAAACGATTTTTTTCTCAAAACTTTTACACCATGTAGCCCAAAAGTTGACAGGTTTGAGAAAAAGGTTCATTGAAACTTTTTTCTTTTAAATCACCTCAAGATTCCCACTTTATGGATATAACATGAATTTTTGTTTTGTATTGTATATTTCGCCTTTTGGTTTTCAAACCTATATGGAAATTTATTTCCACTGAATTGCTTTATTTCTCGATCGAAATTCCTTTTTCCCTATTAGATTAGTTTTTTTGTTTTATATTTTGTCTAGTTTCGTTGATTTATTGATATTTTAAGCCTCTACGTTGTGCTAAACTAAAAACTATTTTTTCAACCTCCATTTACTTTGAGTCAAATTTGATCTCTTGACATTTTTCCGTTCGACACTTTTTTTGCTCGAAAAAATAAAAGCGATTATTGTGCATGAAAAAATTATTTACTTAGCTATTACTTTTCTTATTTTCATAGAGACTTCTTATGGTATTACATTATATGTCCAGTTATTAAAGTCAATGTAATGATAAAAACAATTTTTTATACCATGTAGCCCAAAAGTTGATAGGTTTAAGAAAAAGGTATTGACCTTTTTTTTTTAAAACATGAATTGTTGTTTTTTATTGTATATTTCACCTCTTGTTTTCAATACCTGAAAATTGTTTTCACTGCTCAATTGCTTTATTCCATGATCAAATATTTTTTTTCCCAATTAGATTAGTTTTTTTTTAATATTTTCTTTATTCTCGTTGATTTATTGATATTTTTTCTATTCCTCAATATGGAAATTGGTCGATAAGAAATTCACAAATTGTTTTTTTGCGTGTTTATTGATTCTTTGTTTTAATTTCACCTTTATTCAAAATTTTTTTTTTATTCTCCTTTTCGCATCTTGGTTTTCTCATTATTAGTTAAAAACAATGAATTTCACTTGAATTATTTGATACGAAGTCTTTTGAAGTAATCTTTCTTATTTCTGTCGGATTTTCAGTCCAGCCCTCCCCAGAAAAAATCCTGGCTGCGCTACTGACCCAGCAATTGGGTTATATATACCAATTTATAGTTTGAAATTCATTGAAAAATCAATCAAAAGAATGAAGGCGGAAAAAATTATTCAAGAATTATAAAAAGCACTGCCGTGCAGTCAGGAGCATCAACCTTGTAGGTAAATTCGCATTTTCCAGTTTTACAAACCAATTGAAGACATTTTTGAGAGTTGTCAAAAAAAATGACAGCAGTTCTTTGACAATTATGACGAATCGGCTGTTACAGGAATATAAGGATTTGTTTTTCAATAATTCGTTGGAATTCAAAATGGTTCTGGTTATATGACCTGGAAAAAATGTAGCTTGAATATATCATTTTCCATTGAAATACAAAATTTGAACAAGTAGTTTTGAAATTATCAAGAAAACTGAATTTCAAACGACCATATTTACAGAACCTCTGGTCGAATTTTGCCCAATAACGAAATATCGAATCTACCCTAAAATTTTCAAGTTTCTAGGTTGTTCCGTTCGAAAGTTATCGTGTATACGGCCGGACAGACAGACTCGAATTTTTCGACGGATTCGTCATCAGTGAGTCGAACCTTGTCGATTGAGATCATTTTCGGCTCAAAATTCGAAAAATACAGATATCGGGAAGAAATGATAGAGATATCGTGTAAGTAGAACGAGCGCTCAAAAAATATTGGTATCTTAGAAATTACTCTCCTTATCCTGCTGAAATTTCGTGTTTACAGCTATTCTACGTCGAAAAAAATTTGGGTTTCTTTGAACTAGCGTTGAGAAAATAATATTCACTATGATTCCATCTCTTGGAGTTCATACAAATAAAATGACATTATTTTTGATCAGTTAGTTTCATAATCTCTGGTTTGATAGTCTCGCTACAGTGTCAACTCATTTTGAATCAAAACTATCATATTAGTTGATTTCCAATTGAACAATATTGAATATTTTAGTTGTTTCCAGTTGTGAAAGGGGATGATTTTCGAGGATTTCCCAGCCACGTTTTTTTCATTTCAGTTTTCTTCAACCTTCTTCGAAACTTTTAAAATGCTGGGAATGTAGCTGAACTTATCGTAGATAATGGTATCGCAAAAAAATTGGCCATCAAGAGCAGGAAGCATCGCCGACAACTTGTTCATCACAGTTTTTGATTCATTTCGAATTCATGTATTCAAACAGGAAAAAATAGTTAATGTGTCATAACCAGGTCTATTTATCTGATAACTATAATTAACCGCCACGATTATACGGAAGAAACCGCCTCCCAACGCGCTTCAAAATACTTCGCTCCTCATATCAAGAAATAAGTAGTTATAAAGAACATGTTTCGTGATCACAAAACACCTAATTATGTCCTGAAAGTTAACTTTGCATTATTCTAAGACCTCATCAAATATCTATCATTCCCATGGAAACGCCTAATAAGTATCTACTCGTCCAGCATCCAGCATGTAAATTACATCAATTATTATGTAATTTAATTTCATCTTCGCTGTGACAAAATTACAACTTAACTCGCGACAAGGCAGGGAAATTAGTGCTTGTATCAATCTGGTCGGGAATGAATACGATCATTTGGAACGTGTGTTTTTGTTAACACCCAGTGATGTGAATAGACTTTTATTACATATATGTTTTCGTTTCCGTATTTTTTTTGTCTTGTTTATCTCATCTATTTCTTTTGGTACATAAGCGTGACAAGGAAAAATTAGTAATAACTGTGATGTTATTCTCTATTACTTCCTATATTTACCATATTTGAGGAATGAGAATTAAAAAAAATTAAACTGAAAGATTGATTTGGTACTAAAAATCATGGTCGAATTTTTTGTTGCGAAGTTTCTTCATTGAGCCGGATCTGTTGTGGCCTCTTTCGGGGTCTAGTTCAGGGCTGTTTAAAGTGTGATTGAGCTGTGGAATTTCGCGGGCCCTCCGTTCAATTTTCATCACACCAGGGACCCAAATTTACTGCCCGTTTCGGCCCCCACTTTTACGCATTCAAAAGATTGAATTCCCACTTAATTACAAAAAGAGATAGATTGGACTTTTTGCGTCACTTTCAGACCGCATTCTCCTTAGAATTGACACAGCGGAATAATGAAAAAAGTATCTCGACGTTAATTTCCGCCAGAGTGTAAGACATGATTGCTCGGAGGAAAATTCGAGGAAAATGAAGAAAAGCTCTTGAAACTTACTCGTTTGGAGAATAATTTGAAACTGGGTGTTTTAATTTTGGGATCATGGCCGACACTAGCTTTTCCCCACCAATCCGAAGTTTATCCAATATTTTTACATTTTTGTTTCAGATAGGGAATGTGGTTTGAGAAAGTAATGAATTTTCATACTCTTTTCGAATATTCGAGGCTTAGACGGTGTAAGATAGAAACAGTCGTGCATATGAAAGTTGGCAACATAGGATTAGGTCCGAAAGGGATCTCAATTGATCTAGGCAGAATGGAAAAGAAATATTAATTAGTTAACAGTTGGATTTTTTCGCAGCAATCGTCCTTCTGAGAGTTGCCCAAGAACGTGCCTCCACCTACCGCCTATTTTAATTACCCCCAATGTACAAACCTATACAGGAGAATTGAAAACACTTGTCACTGTTTCCGAGACAAACCGAGATAGTATTGTCTGAGAATTCGAGATAATTGAATCACCCCAGGTAATTTCAGTTCTGTTTGGGCCTATTATACGTCCATCCCGATGCCGAAGAGAGATTCGTGCTATTCATTATTGATTTATTCGAGGATACAACTCACCATTTCAGATAAACCAACTGATTCAGCTGCCTGCGTGAAAAAAAACCTTCAGCATCTCTGCAGGAGGAAGACGAATCTTAAACGGATGGAATAGAGGTAAATTCTTGATAAGCACATGTTCGGATTTAATTTACTCGTAGTGAAATGGGATTAGACTACGAAGTTTATCGAGTCTCGAATGAATTTATCTATGTGCTATATTCTTAGGGTCTTTGATAATTTTCCTGTCAATGATAATCGTCGACGATTTTGATGTTTTTAAGTTGCTGCTCGAGAAATGGTAACAACGCCACTGATGTGAAGATTTCGGTTTTTCTCGTGAAGGTTCTCCAAAATTGAAATCCAACTTAAGAATTACCATCCAAATCAGCAAGATAAATTTCCAAACTTCCGCACAAAAAAAAACAAAAAAGATGAACACACGAAGTATTTGAGATAAAAATTTACCTTCTGAATAATCTGCCTCCAGTTGTCATTATCGTATCTCTTGTTGAAAAATCTTTGATGGTTCATCGAATAGAAACAGTTGAAAAACGAAATATAAATTCAAAAGAATTTGAATATCTCATTTTTGGTTAAGAAGAATTATCACAGTCACAAAAAATTTGATCAACAGAACAATAAAGAATTTTTCTCTGATTGGACACTTGATCCTACCGTGATATTAATCCCTTGTTTGATAAATTATTGAAACGTCAAATAGCTACTCGAAAAAGTGAATAAGCCCACTGTTGAACGTCCAAAACAATCCCAGTCATGGAAAATAATCTCGTCGAGCTTTTGATACGTGGAAATAGAATCTATAATTTTCTCTTCATCTTCACACATTGAACGTCACAAAAAATATACCCCTTAAGCGTACACAATATTGGTCGTAATTATTTTAATTGTTCGGTCATAAGTCTAGTCGTTCTAAAGTGTTATTTATCTTCGAAAACGCCGGATCATCGGAGAAAATTACAGGCTTTGCAGGACCGAGGAGCTGACTAAGTATCACTTTGTTCGTTTTCACTATTATTTAATTCGATTGATGCAGCTGAATGACAATCTACACGTACTTTGGGGCTTCGTGAGAATCTCAGTGACGTACATGAATATTTAGATATATCGACGAACTAATATTCAAAAATTTTATTTATTCTATTTATTTTATTTATTTCATTCACCTATTTCATTCATTTTATTTATTATATTTATTTTATTTATTTCATCCATTTTATTTATTTTATTTATTTTATTTATTTCATTTATTTCATTTATTTCATTCATTCTATTTATTCCATTTATTTTTTTCTATTTATTTTATTTCTTTCATCTATTTATTTATTTCATTTATTTCTTTCATTTTATTCATTTTATTCATTTCATTTATTTTATTTACTTCATTTATTTTATTTACTTTATTTATTTTATTCATTTTATTTATTTTTTTTGTTTCATCAATTTTATTTATTTCATTCAATTCATTAATTTAATTTATTCCATTCATTTCATTTATTTAATTCATTTTGTTTATTTTATTTATTCGATTCATTCTATTTTTTTATTAATCTTATTTATTTTATTTATTTAATCTTTGACTTCACGTCAGTTCGTTTTTCAATTTTTTCTTATCTATTAATTTTTAGTCGAAACTGAAACCAACTCAATTCATAACTGCTCTTTGAACAATCAAAACAAATTTTTTTGTGGTAATATTAGAGTAATATTTGGAGGTAACTTCAATCATCAACAAATAACATCGCAAACCAAATTGTGTGTCGAAAATGTATAGTTTTTTGACGATGATTCTTCTCCAAACGGATCCCTTCTCGATGTTGAGGCCTCGAAATTCCCTTATAATTAGTTCGGTTACACCAGATAACGAAGACCGTTGTGGAAAGAAAAGTAAATCGGATCGATTTCTTCGTTCCCGATTTGATTGACAAAACAATGCGAGACAGTTGTCACTCAGACTTACGGAGCATGTTTCGAGGAAACCGTATCGCGTTTATTGATACAATTCAGACATGCCTGGTAGAGAAGTTTGTCCATTTCTGAAAAACTGGGCTGCATAGCGTCGTTTAGTATCGAAGATATTTTTATTTGGTCGTATCACGATCTAGTTTTTTCCACGATTGCGTTTTGAGTCAACCACGATTGCCAACAACTGTTGGCTGATTGATAAAAAATTACCACATTGGATATAAGCTACTTTTTTTCTCAATTTCCTTAATTAATTATCTTGCAATTCAGCTGATACATAGTAATATCATTTTTTGGACGAAATTATATGAATAGTTGTAAAAATATATCTAATCATTCTAACTTCAAAGAGCGTTAAATTAATACTGTACAGTCCTCCTTTAATTTATGCTCTGGTTAAGGTATTAAACAGACTTACGTGTAAACCATTTTGTAGACTTGGCTGCATTATGCCCGTTAATATAATACTGCGAGCCTCGTAGATCTTATCTAATGCAGAACTCGATAAAAATCTGGAACTGGTTCTGAATCCCTACAGTATGAGTAAATGAGCAATGAACTTTTACGCACTGAAAGTGTTATTGTTATTGCAGTTTTTTCTTTCATCTGCGAGCTGTTTGAGTCTCGAAATTTTCCCTCAAATCTCTGAAAAATTATCCAAAAATACCATTTTTTTCTTTAATTTTCGCTTTTCGAACAAGAAAAACAAGAAAGAGCGAAAACAGTTATCATTTTGCCCAAATGCTGTAAAATTTTCAAAGTACGTTCGAGGTCTGAATACGCCGGTTGAATACGTCAAATGGTTTCGTAAATATAGCCATCTGATTTTTTTATTCTGTTTTATCCGGATACAATGATTTTATTTATTATGGAATTTATGGTAATCATAATATAGTTTAGTTTGCTACTTGTAGTGATGAAAGTTTGGAAAACAAGTCACTGCTCATTAATTCCGACATAACATTCACCTTCCAAAGAACTTAATGAGAAAATCAAACAAATCTAACTTCAGCAGGAAACTAACGTTTTTCGATTGCGAATCGTCACACTAATTTGAAACACTTATTCTATACTGACCGTTCTCCTCAATTCATTACCCAGGTTTTTCCATATATCTTACCGGTGTTTATTCGTCAACGAAAAAACACTCAACAAACACCCCGAAAAAAATCAACTACATAATCTATTTCAATTATTTTTGGAAATATAAACCTAAAATTGAGCAATATATTCCACCTTACAGCCAGATTCCAATCGGTCATTGTTAATCTCCCACAAGGACTTCGAATAAAGACCCATTATTCAGGTTTATATGGATCGTGACAGATGCAGGTGAACATGAATATCTTCGTTAGGACAACGTGATTTCAGTGAGATCTCAGGATGATAATGAGTGTGTTTAATCCTTGCGCTCCACCAATGGCTGGCTGACATTGACAGAATTGAGTAGCGGCAACGAGACATTTTGGTAAGTTACCTCCAACCGGTTTGACGTTTTCGCTATGTAGACAACATGCAGTGGCGTACCTTATTTCAAGGTGAATAACCAGGGTGTCCAACATTTTTACCATTATACCATATGATTGGTATAATCGATAGGCCCCCTATCGATAACTAAATATGGACTATTAACATTGCTGCTGTTACACTATATTTTGGAATGAAATTTTCTAATACATTGCCAGAGTAAATGAAAAACATATCCAATTTGAGTTACAAAGGAGTACTTATACAAAAATTTGATTAGAAAGCTTGATACACTTCTTTTCTTAAAATGAAAACATTCCGGTAAAAAAAAAACATCGATAATCATCATCGATAATTGTCGACTTCATCGTCTTTTTCGGGTATATTTTGTACATGGTTATCATATCACATTAGTGTATAATCTATCTGCATGAGATTAGCTCAGCAGTTTCTAGAAAATTTGTGTTATTTCTATCATCAGTGGGTATTATATGAAGGCATACATGGATGGAATCACTGAAATGAATAAAATAAATAAAATTAATGAAATGAATACAATGAATGAAATAAATGAAATGAATGAAATAAAAGAAATGAATAGGATAAATCAAATGAATAAATAAATAGAATAAATGAAATAAATAAAAAGAATTAAATGAATGAAATAAATAAAATTCATGGAATGAATGAAATGAATAAAATAAATAAAATTAATGATGAAATGAAGGAAATGAATAGAATGAAAAGAATGAAAAAAAATGAATAAAATAAAAAAATGAATGAAATAAATGGAATAAATGAAATAAATGGAATGAATAAAATAAATAAAATGAATCAAATAAATTGAATAAATTCAAGAAATGAAATAAATTAAATAAATGAAACGAATTAAATGAATAAAATTAATGAAATGAATGGAATAAATGAAATAGATGAAATAAGTGAAATACATGAGATAAATAAAATATGTAGATAAAACGAATAAAATAAAAGAAATGAATAAAAAGGGTTAAATAAATGAAATGAATAGAATAAATGAAATAAAAAAATAAATAATGAAATAATGAATGAATGAAATAGATGAAATAAATGAAATGCATAAAATTAATGGAATAAATTGAATAGATTAAATGAATTGAATTAATGAAACAAATTAAAAGAATGAATAAAAGAAATAGATGAAATAAATGGAATAGATGAAATAAATGAAATATGTAGATGAAATGAATAAAATAAATGATATTAATGAAATGAATAAAATAAATGAAATGAATAAAATGAGAAAAATAAATAAAATAAATGAATTGAATTAAAAAATAAATACAGAAATGAATGAAATAAATAAAACGAATGAAATAAATAAAATAAATGAAATGAATAGAATAAATAAAATAAATAAAATAAACAAAATAAATAAAATGGATGAAATAAATAAAATGAATGAAATGAATAGTAAGTAAGTAATCTTTTTTATTTCAGATTTCACATACAGGTATACATAAAAAATGGAATAATCACATAAAATGAATAAAATAAATAAAATAAATGAAATGAATAAAATAAATGGAATGAATTGAATAAATCAAATGAATTAGGTAAATCATGTGAATGAGAAGAATGAAATGAATTGAATGAATTAAATAATGAAATTAAATGAATGACATGAATACAATCAATAAAATAGATAAAATACATAAAATAAACGAAATAAATAAAAAATTAAATGATTCAAATGAATGAATAGAATGATATATATGAAATGAATAGAGGGTATAAATTAAATGAATAAATGAAATGAATTGTATAAATAATCGAATAAAATTCGAAAAAAGTGAATAAAAAAAATGAATGAGATTTAGAAATAGAAGACGTTGTCGGTTGCATTTCCTATAACTCTTTTGGAATTATCCCAACAAATTCGACATAATCGACCCCTTAGTTTTGATTTCATGATATTAAGTTTCATTTCTGGAAATGTTTGTGAAAGTTGCTGACCAAAAACTTTAACTTCGAGTCAAAATCTTTCCACAACGGATATTTTTCGACAAAATGATCCAAATCTGTAAAAATACCTAACCATAGCTGAAAATGATTTTGAAAAGATAGAGCCTGAAGATCGCTCACTTGAAAAGACGTTAAAACTCCCGAAAATGCTATATCCGAATAATGAAAAAAAATTCTTGGAATGGGTTCCTATTTTGTCACCTACATTTCTACGCCACTGATAGACAGACCATGTCCGTTTATGGGTGTATAATGATGACAAACTAATTACTCCCCTATTATAATGATGCAGAAATCAGCATCAACGACATATAATACGTGAATGTCGGACAAAACTGTTCATCTCGACCAAACTTAATGGCGGATATAAATAAATGGGGTCCTTTCGCTTGCTGCTACGTGTAGTAGTTCGTTAGCGTGATGAGATTACTCCGGTCTTGCACATATAAACTGGCTTTTTCACACCATATACACCACGAGTGTGGCGCAATTCTTTAATTTTGCGCGGTAGATAAAGACCGATCGTGGGAACAAGCCTTCGATGCAACCGGAGAACAATGGGAGAGAAAAGGTTTGTAGCGTATTTCGATTGTTCGCCAATTACCGGCTATTTTTCGCAATTAAATTGAAATCTGGTCCACGGCTTGTTGAGATTTACGGCACATTGTAAGAGATTCTTAGCGTCGTGGATAAAACAAAAATCAATTGCTTTTTTTTTATATAAACTGATGATGCGGCTTGAATCGAAGAGTCAGGACCAGGAGAACACTCTGTATACTATATACTTTACAATTGCCCAATTTCCAACGAACCCGATAATACCCGCCCAATCCAAACCCAACAACTCGAAAGAGCGATAAAATTAAAACTACCAACTGGCACGACAAATCCGCCCCTAATTGAGAAGTCCTTAACGAAATGGCGGATTCGCCGGATCCGTTCTGCCAGTCCGAAGGATCGGGTATAAAAGAACAATTCGTTCGTTTATCGAGAACCGGATCTCCGAATGTCCCTCCGTTTCAGCGGCCCGGAGGATTTCTAAACGGGATTAAATCCCAGGCTGTTATCTGTCGCCGTCCTAAGGGATGTTTCCACTTCGCCCCCACGTGGATTTGGCTCCTGGCGGAGTCCGAACGGGAGAAAGATGTTAACGGAGATCTCGATGCGGTTTGGAGGGATGTAGAAGAACGATGGGGAGATCGATAGGGTTTTGTAAAACAGGAACGATTCGTTGTTGAATTAGGCCCGATTTCCTCTTCCACACCTTGTATACTTTACATACATTAAGAAATATTGACATCGAAGCAGGCCTTGAACGTCCAGTCGAGGCTTTATTTCTGGTTACAAAAAGTAAGTGTTCAATTTCATCATAGAAATAAAACATCAAACATAAATATAACCTAGAAAAGTGTTCCGACTGCAGTTAAAACATGGGAATTCAGGTTTGAAAGCACAAAAATATAGTAGAATGCTGTCATATGAAATTATCCGAACTTCCAAGCAAGTCGTTGAGTTGAGATATCGTTCATATAGAAGTCAGCCATGAAAAATTGAAGATCATTAAAATAAATATTTATTTTCACTCATGACCATGCAATCTTTATTGGTATTGGAAATCTTGCAGAATTCTAACCATATAACTATAAGAGTACCTTCTTATGTCAGGATTCAAGAAGGATAATTAAAAGAATTCTAGCCGGTAGCTAAAGTGGTGCAACAAACTGAAAAAAAATTTTGATACTTCGCAAGCAAGAGAAACAAGAATTAAGAATCTATGTACTACATGAAGAATTCTGACAGGAAATTTGTACCGTAACTATCGATATATAAAACAATTTGTGAATTATTGAGTGCTCGGTGTTGAATAATTTAAGAAAGTCAATTTTTATTTTCATTCATTAAAACTGTCCATGAATTATTGAAAATATTTTAATTGATGAGCAATTATACAATTCTTCAGTATACTTTTGAATAGCGAACAATATAGCATGTGTTCAATTTCAGTATGAGCAGAGGGAATGTGAACAGGGTACCATACAGGATAAGTATAATAAATAAACTCAAAATATCTACGAATGATACATAAAAACATAAAAATCTCAATGAAAACTTTGTTTCCACGTATAAGTGTAGTGATTTGGATGTGTTTATTGAATAAGCTGACATAATCCTATTGATGGGCATCCTTTTGCAGGCAAGGTTTCAATTTGTTTCAGAACTATCCTCTTTAGTTTCTTTCTTGTCATCATTAGTTTTAAAAACATTTTTGCCTGTTTTTTTGAATGATGGCTCTTGTAATTTCTGCATATTAATTACATTCAATTTTATATTTTCTTCTGCATTTTCTATTATTTGTTTTCCTCAAAATCAATCACTTCTTCCTCAATTTAACTCTCAAGTCTGTTTTTCCTTGTATCAATTCTTTCTCTAATTCCCTTGAATTTTCTTTTATTTTCATCTCTAATCTCTCTGAAATTTCTTCCATTCTTTCAAATTTTTTTCATGTCCAGTTTCATTCTTTCTGTATTATCTTTTATTCCTTTTTTCATTTCATGGTGCATTCTTTCTGATCCATCTTTCATTTCTTCTATTTCTTCCTTCATTTCAATATGCATTTTTTCTGATCCATCTTTCATTCCTTTTATTTCTTCAAATAATTTCCTATTCATGTCCATTAATGCCCTCATCATCATATTTGTTTCTGTTTTTTCTGTTCTTCTCCAATTCTTTGTATTTTATCTTCTTCATCTCCTTTTTCCCCTATCAAAGTTTCACTTCTTGTTTCCATGTTGCAAAGAAAATGCTAATTTTTCAAAAAAATTATAAAAAAAAGTTATTATGAAATTGAAAAATAAATTCACCTTATTCGAACCAATAATTACCTTAATCAAGATAAGCGTTGGGCGCCACATATTGTTATGGTTCGTTCCAGATATTAATAATATTATATTTTAAAATTTTGTTTCAATTATATATTTTTTTTTCCGAGACTCTTTTTCAAGGAGGATTCTAAAGGTGAACAAACAAAAGGAATGTCCTCACAAAATTATATAATTAGCAATCTTATTCTAAAAACCAACCACAACTATCAAAAGAACCTATAACTAATATTTCTTAACTCTAAAATAACGTTCGATTGGTGAGTGAACTCTCTATATGCAATTTTCAATTTTTCTTCCTTCAAGCAGCACGCCGTTTTAATATCTCCTTCTCTCCTTTACTTGTACTTATATATTGTACCTTTCTTCTTACAAAATCAATCTTTCTGCCAACTTTTTCAAAATTATCGATCTTTCCATGCACTTTGACGTTTTTCTCTCAACTATTCACTGGCCTGCTTTTCCCATCCATTCTTTAATATCTCATTGCCTAGGTAACATTATTGATACATTTAATTCTTCATAAACATAACTTAACTATTTACAATTAATCATTTGAACAAATCCATATTTTTCTTATTTTAGAATATTCTGAACCCTCTTTGAATATATAATAATATAAGAATTTATAAATTGATCGAATTCACTGAATTGACTGAAGATGTTTGAAGGTTCTTGACTTTTCGGTGATATTATTTGAATTTATTTTTCATTTTAATTTCTTGAAACGTTAAGAAATATGACCATTTTTGATTTCCATAATGCATCCATTATCTGATCGTTTTTCTTAAAATCCCCAGGAAATGAGAATGGATAATCAGAGCTCTTGAATTATTCACTCCAATAAAATCTTATCGGTTAAACAATCGTCTGACTGATTCAGCACGTAAAGCGATCCACTGTGCGTAGATACATTAAAAATACAAAATTACACAAATATTCAATTACATTCGCGTTATATCTAATATATGGTGCAATTTAAATGGTTTTAAGATGCAAGCGCTTCGTCTACTTTGCTTTGCTAATGTTTATCATCGGCAATAAATTGCCATTGAAAATGTTCAGTTCGGGCGTTTACAAGCTTTATAAGAGATTTGATGGTGAAATATAGCCGCTTACCATAAAAACACACGTGTAGAATGCAATTGTGCATCGGAGTGGCATTCCCTTTGAAATTCCGGCCTGAAAATCAGGAATTTCTGATGTTTGCTTGGATGGCAGATCTTCCTCGGTACCCATTATGGGTAGTTCTACCAATTGGCGCAGAAATTTATTTGTAGATGTGGAGGCGGATAAAGCTCCATATTTATGGCAAGTTTACAACGTAGAGGAAATTTAGGTACTACTTTCAACATGAATGCTGTAGAAAACACTCCAGGCATTCTCTGGTGATTCTTCAATGAATTTCATTATACAGGGTGTTTCCAAATTAGACGTAAACCTTGGAGGAAGTGTTAGTATGACTCAATTGCTGTCGTTTGAACCGTTTTTATTGATAAACAGAAATCAACAGTTTAAGTTATTTGAATTCTTGTGATTTTTAAAAGATATCTCGCCTCACTTCATTTTTCGTCAATTTTTTCTACGTTGACCAAATTTGATTATAATTTTGGATTATTTTATATCAGAGAAGGATATGATATGTATGAAAAAAACAAAACTATCCTGTAATAGATATTGAAAAAGAATCAGTATTATTTGAAAGTTGGTATATGAAGAAAATAAAAATCGATTTCTTATATCAATTTGCCTGCAACTTTCGAATACCACAATTTATGTATGGAAAAATTATTTTAAAAACTTGCCAAACTCCTTTATTCCCTAAAAGAGTTTTCGTTGAAATGCAGTCACCGGTTTCGTTTCAGCAGATTTTTTATAAACAACCTTTCAAATTTCCGGCATGAAAAATAGTGATTTAGCGTTAATGTTTTGATGGGAGCAATAGCTAATCTTTTGGTAGGTCCTTACTGTCTACCTGATAACTTAAACTGAGAAAAGTATGAAGAATTTGGCAAGTTTTCAAAATAATTTTTTCATACATAAATTGTGGAATTCGAAAGTTGCAGGCAAATTGATATTAGAAATTGATTTTTATTTTCTTCATACATCACCTTTCTTATCATACTAATTGTTTTTCAAGATCTAATACAGGATAGTTTTGCTTGTTCCATACATATCATATCCTTTTCTGATGAAAATAATAATCCAAAATTATAACCAAACTTGCTCAACGTAGAAAAAATTGACGAAAATTGAAGTGAGGTGAGAAATTTTCAAAAAACACAGACCTCAAATATCTAGGAAACTGTTGATTTTCGGTTATCAATAAATATGGCTCAAACGACAGCAAATGAGTGATACTAACACGTCCTTCAAGATTCACGTCTAATTTGAAAACACCCTGTATTATCATGTCACTGAAGGAAGGATAAATGGATCGGATAGTCTTCAAATCATTCTGATTTTTTTAAATTTATTTGATGAAAACAAGCTCTTCTCTGGGATGGCCTGAAAGAGGTCCAACAAATCACACCGAAACATTAGGAATCAGAAATTCCATAGACGGGAGGAAATAACCCGAATGACTTTCCATGAGAAATACATCAAGAGAATATTTGAAAGGAGGAAGATTGATCTGTTTTGTTTAAAAAAAAATTGGAAATTGTTTCAAGTGCTTTTCAGCAACAGTCGAATTATTTTCTTTTTATTCTTATTGTAATTATTGCAAAACTGGATGACTTTTGGATAGTCACAAGTGGTCCTCAAGTTGTTATTACGGAATTAGTTGGATTTTTCGATAAGGTATTAAATTGGTGTCAATGAAAACAAATTATCCGATGGCACGTGGCGTTTTTTTCTAGCAAATATGAAAAACCAACGCTTCGAAAAATATTATACCGGTAGCTATGTAATACCTAAACGAAATATATATATATACTCTATGAATCAGAGAGACACACACAAATATTAGTCCAATACAGTTTTTGCATGATAAAAATAAAGTATAGGTAAAAAGTAATTACCAATTATGAGCAGAAATATTCGCCTACATGTTTATTGGGTACCTAAAGAATAACTTTGTCACAAACCTAGTATGATAGTAGGTTTATAATTTCCTCCGATATGAGAATATAACCAAGAAACTCACACAAAAATATGGAGTGTTTCGAATTTTGAAATATTGGAGATGAATAATCACACCAGATAAGATACCAGACTGATGAAAATTATAAATAGTTGTTTTGGAACAGATTTCATTACTATTGTCATTGGTGTTACCGTTCTCACTAGAAAAATGTTTTATGTTGTTACTATTTTGATGCTTGTTGTGGGGTGAGTTTTTTTCAATGGATCAAAAATCAAAAATATTTTTTTGACTGTATTAAAATGATTACCTATGCATAGATTGTGAATAAAATTCGAAATTATTCATAATAATCCCAAGAAGTATGTACGTACAACATACAAGGTGTTTTTGAGCGCTCGTACAACTTACACGAGGGCTATATCATTTCGTCACGATGTCTGTATTTTTCGAATTTTTAGCCGAAAATGGTCTCAATCGACTATGTTCGACTCACTGATGACGAATCCGTCGGAAAATTCGAGTCTGTCCGTCCGTCCGGCCGTCCGGCCGTCCGTCCGGCCGGCCGTAAGCACGATAACTCTCGAACGGATCAATCTAGAGACTTGAAATTTTCAGTGTGGGTTCAGTTCCCGAATGCCTCGGTTGAGTTCGTTAATGGGCCAAATTCCACCAGGGATTCCGTAAATATGGCTGTTCAAAGTTTTGTTCCCCTGATTACTTGAAAACTACAGATTCGACCAAGATGAAATTTAGCACTCAAATGGAGAATGGGGTGTTCAAGCTACTTGTGAAATTTTGTCCAGATCACATCACCAGAACCATAGAAACCACAGAAAATTGTAACTTTTGAACGGAAAGGCCTAGGGACTTGAAATTTTCAGGATAGGTGTGGATCTCGAATGTCGTGATCACGTCCATCTATGAGCAAAATTATACAAGGGGTTCCGTAAATATGGTAGTTTGAAATTTAGTTTTCTTGATAATTTCAAAACTACAGATTCGATCGTGACGAAATTTTGTATTTTAATCGAGAATGATATATTGAAACAATATTTTGTCAAGATCGCATGACCAGAACCATAGAAACCATAGAAAATTGTAACTTTTGAACGGAAAAGCCTAGGAACTTGAAATTTTCAGGATGGGTTTGGATCGTGAATATCGTAGTCACGTTCATCAATGAGCAAAATTAGACTAGGGGTTCCGTAAATATGACCGTTGAAAATATTATTTTCCTGATAGTTTCGAAACGACTGATCGGATTGGAATGAAATTATGCACCTTGCTGAGTAATAATGTATTCAAACTACGTGCAAGATTTTGTCCAGATCGCACCACCAAGACCATAGATACCGTAGAAAATTATAGCGAATTATCGAAAAAAAATTGATCAGCTGAAGCACTGACATGAAGTCTGGAAGTTTCAGAATTCTTTTGACAGCTGTCGAAAATTCCTTCAATTGATTTCTGAAACTGGAAAATGCGAATCTAGCTACAAGGTGCATGTACGAGCGCTCAAAAGCTCCTGCCCTCACGGCAGTGCTTTTCTGAATTTTTTAATTTTTAAGGTGAGGTTTTTTTTGACAGGTTCTGGAACTCACCAAAAGAGATTATTTCGCCGGTTGATCATATAAAATATTCAATTTGAAAAAAAGGCAAAAATATTAGGCACCTTAAAACGACACTTTTAATAGATCTGCCATGAATCGTGGTGCCATATGCATTCCAGCAAGTAAATAAAGGGCTTGAAAAAACCATATCAGAAGATTTTTCGAACGGTATAATTTTCAAAATTCGAACTAAGGAGAGGAAAAATTTATCATTGAAAAGGTCTCAAAGAAAAAATAAGGAAGTTCACAAACTCATCGATAAAATTGAAAAATTTTTCAAAATGGTCACCATTCGTTTGATGTGCACCAAGTCTTTCCCAGCGTAATATCGAATGGTTAGATGCAGCAACTATCACATCAGTTTGATCACGAATAATGTCACAAGCATTTTAAATGCGTTGTTTCAGTTCTTCAACACTCCTCACCGTTACCCACTGTACACTAATGTTTTCAAATGACCCCAAAGGAAGAAATCACAGAGGTTGAGATCCGGAGAGTGTGCAGGCCAAATACTCGTTCTATCCACCTAAAGTCACAAAAATCATACGCTCTGTCAGATGATTTCCCGTAAACTGAACGCATTTAAAACAAATTTAACCCTCAATACGTACCTTGATCAGATCCGGGCTCTAAATTTCTCAGATTCGCGGATAACTTTGATTTCGAAATACTCGGCTCTAGTGAATATTTTATATGAACAATTCTTTGTATAATGACTTATTTTGATTACTTCTAGCACCTTTGAAAACACCCTGTGTAGTCATAAAGTTGAAAATATGGAATATTTTCGAAAGTAATCATTTCTCGAGCACCTCATGCAAATGTAAATTATCGAAACATTATTTTCATTCATCATTCATTTTTCTTGTTCAAAATATTTACCTAGAGAATTGGCAAGATGAGAAATTTCGTTTCTTTAGTATAAAAATATTGATGAATGATGTTTGTTCAATGACCTCAATACATATATGGAAACAATTATTCCGAAAAATAGTCAGAAAAAAAATCAAGGACCATCAAAATCATCGATCGCAACTGCAGACTTATTGGTCATCCTATAACGATGCCTCTCATCATTCTCGAACAGAGCCTGCCTTCACATTTATGGTCGCTATGCTGCACTGAGGATGGCCAATGAGCCCGAAGCCATGGTCTGCAGTTGCGACGGATGTTTTCAATGTTCTCTGGGGTTACCTAGATTCACGTTTTGACTAGCTTTACTGGCAACAATCATTTTTTGGAAGAATTGTTTCCATAGACGTATCTAAAATAACAATCATATAATTTTATATTCAACGGAATTATATTGCGACCAGACGAACTTTTGAAGGTGCATGGGAATCAGGCATTAGTCCTGATCTAGATAGGTATCTAAATGCATTCAATAATATAAATATTCGATAAAAGAATTTCAATAGCGAAAAAATCGATTAGTTATCATAAAATAACAATCATATAATTTTATATTCAACGAAATTATATTGTAACCAGACGTACTTTTGAAGGTGCATGGGGGTCAAGCATTAGTCCTGATCTAGATAGGTATCTAAATGCATTCAATAATGTGAATATTCGATAAAAGAATTTCAATAGCGAAAAAATCGATAAATTATCTCATACGTCAAATTTTCAATTAAAATCATCCAGCAAATATTTCATCATCGGTATGAAAATATGATAGGCATCTACAGGTAGGTACTTGAAATGGGTTATCATTTCCAATAATGAATCTGTGGAATTTACCGAGAAAAAAGATCAAAACTCTCCTATGATTTTCGAAATTATGAGTCATTTAATAGATTGTTCCGAAAAAAATCTCAAATAATAGAAAATCTGCTGATACTAGTTCGGGGCTATATGATGGATGTCATCATGTAACACCAATTCCATGATTTATTCCTTTCTCGAATCTTCCAGCTCATCCCACGCCCTCAGCAACAGATCCTTCCCTGCGAATTTCAAATTTGGGGTGTCCACATCAGCCTATCAGGTCGAGGGTGCGTGGAATGAAGACGGCAAGGGTGTCAACGTCTGGGACTACATCACGCATCACGAAAAATCCTTCATCGCGGACAGGAGCAACGGCGACGTGGCCTGCGACTCCTACCACAAGATCGACGAGGACATAGCCATGCTGAAGCACCTTGGAGTCGACTTCTACCGCTTCTCCATATCTTGGAGCCGGATCCTACCCACTGGAAAGGTGAGCGAAGGCGTCAACCTGGCCGGGGTGAACTACTACAGAAGCCTGCTGAAGAAACTGAAGGAGGCGAACATTGACGCCATGGTGACGATATTTCATTTCGATTTGCCGGAAGCTTTCCTAGCTGACAAGATGTTCGTGAACCCGAGTCTCAACAGTGTGTTCGTCGACTACGCCAGGTTGGTCTTTCTTCTTTTCGGCAGTGAGGTTAAGTACTGGGTGACCTTCAATGAGCCTAGAGGCTTGTGTAGCGATTTCTTGGAACAATTCTCCATGAAGCCTGGCACGGAGTCGTACATCTGTGCCCATAACGTCATCAAGAGCCACGCACAGGTGTATCGGATGTACGATGAGGAATTCAGGGAGGAATATGGGGGTGAGTTTTTCCTAACTTCGGAAAATATTATTTTAGGATGATTCCAATTGAATTATTTCGACGAAATCGATACAAATTGGGATGTATTCGAAAGGCGGTATTCCATCAGGGAAACGCCTGAAAGCCTTCCATCTTTTATGCAAATAAGGGTTCGACTTCCGAGATCGATGCGGGAAAGTGACAGCGCGGATATCCCAAAATTGATCATTCTCATTTTTCAGGAAGCATAGGCATAGTCCTGAATAGCAATTGGGATGAACCTGCAACAAACACAAAGGCTGATATCGATGCGGCAGAAAGGAAGTTACTGTTCGAGGTATGAAACAATTTATTTTTATTTTAATTCTTTTCGTGGTGTCATCTGCTGATCGGGAAAGTTCAAGAAGCACAAATATTCCGATTGCTTCAGTGTTTTATGATGTTCCAAAACGTCTGTGGAAATGGTGACCATATTCTGCACCTTCACCCATGAGATTTTCATCTATTTTATTAAATTCGACTGTACCATGGAAAATGTCTGTCTTGTACATATGGTAAATCTTTTTTCAGTTCAGTTGGTACGCACATCCGATTGTATACGGCGATTATCCTGAACTTATGAAACAGAGGATAAGACAGTTCACTCTTCCGTTCTTCCCGGACCGTTTGCCGAAATTCACAGAAGATGAGAAGGTCTATATAAAGGGAACTGCAGATTTTCTGGGCATCAACCACTATTCCACTAGTTACGTTACAGATCAGCCAGACTTAGGTTTATTCAGGACGTTCGAGAAAGATGTTGGAATATTGATGACTTATGATCCTGAGTGGAAAAACAGCTCGTTAGATTGGCTTAAAGTAAGCATAAAAATAACTAGGAAAAAACAGTCAATAATTTTTTATACTCAAAACAACCGAAAAGATGAAAATTAACATTTAGAGATAAAACTTATAACAAATGAAAAAATCCTCGCTAATGAAATTTTCTAGGTTGTTCCATTCGGAATGAGGAAGATTCTCAACTGGACTTATAAAATGTATAAAATTCCATTAATCGTAACAGAAAACGGATACGTGGAAACTGGAGTCTTGGTTGATGATGAAAGAATAGACTATTTGAAGGTAAAAAAACTTAAGAAAATACATTGAAATCGTCATATAAGCTGTAAACTTTTTTCTAATTTTCACCATATTTTTCGCGAAAAGAAAACAGACAAACTATAATTTCTTTCGAAATAATGTTTTTTTTTCGTAGGGCTACTGGAGCAACTTATTAGACGCAATTTACATCGATAAAGTTGATGTTATTGGATACTCTACATGGAGTCTTATGGATAATTTCGAATGGACAAGTGGTTATACGTGAGTATACGATTTTTAAAAAGAAGCTAAAAAAACCTACAATTCATGTGAATTTTAATAATTCTATTCTTCTTTTCAGTCAGAAATTTGGACTATACTACGTGAATTTCTCTAGTCCAAACAGAGAACGCATACCAAAAAAGTCAGTGTCTTATTACAAAAAAGTAGTGGAATCTCACTGTCTAGTAGACCAATGCGACTGAAGAGTTCAAATGAAAAAAAAAATTGTACACTGGAATCTTCATCGTGTTTTTATGAATTACAAATCGAGAAGGAGGAAGGAGGATATAAATCTCAACGAATTTTTTGTGTGAAAAAAATTTAATAATAAAAAGTATTCATAAATCTCTTATTTTCGGGTTCATTCAGCATCTTTCTCTTTCAATTGTTGTGCATTTCTTTGAAAAAAAGGTATTCAGTAATTTGTAGTTAAAATTCTCCACTCCTACTAAATGTTGTCAATTGATCTTATATAGAGGTTTAAACAGAAACAACAAAATATAAAGTGTTTTTTTTTTCAATATGATAAAACAACAACAAAAAATGAAAATTAAAATTATTAAAACTTCTAAAAAATAAAATTTCCAAAATTTCATATTGAGGAAAAGTCATGTTCCGCGAGATAGCGGTGAAAATAACGAAATGTCGGGCCGAGAGGTGATCAAAATATATTCTGTCTTTCATATCAAGTAAATCAAATATTTTTTATAAGATTGCGGAATGAATGATAATGCCTGTTATAGTCGAGAGATAACCACTTCGGAAATTTTTGATTGTGTGGGTGATCGTGAACGTGATAGCAAATGACCACTATATTATAGAAAATTATTGAACTTACGATAAAAAAATCATCTTTCAGGAAGTGCTTGCTGCAAACTAACATATTCTTTGAGATACGTTTCCCAATCTTCAAGATTGTCTGCGATTTTTTAACTACCTTGGGATTTAACAGGAATTTATGCAAAGAAATTTCAGAAGAACTATATGATCTGCATTGAGGAACACAGAAATTTTTTCGTTATCTTATTCCCACCCCTTACAATCCGCTGCATTTTCAGATAGTATACAGTTTATTTGAAACAATTGTCCATAAATTATCATCCAAATATATAACTTTCGATACATAAATGACTTAAAATCATACAAATAATTCTAACTTCTCCCATATAAACACACATGCGTTAGCTTGTTGTCCACCTCTCGAGTATTTCAAACGATTAAAAGTAGATGTCGCCCACTCCGTGATTCTTGCGTATAACCAATCCATTTTTCCTTTTAATGTACCAAAATTCCCTTAAATGGGAAGTTGGAAACACTGGCTTGCAATAATTGCCGCTTTCGATTCGGAGTTTCGTGCACGGGGGAGCTTGATTTTTAGTGTTTCACGCACACTTTCGGGCTTATCGAAGCAAATCGAACGTCAATGTTTCGTGCCCTGGAGCAGCTTAGATAGACAAATCGAAAGCTACAAATATGAAAAAAATATTTACAGAAATGTCAATCAACTCCATTAGGTCTATGGTTGTTCGTTGAATCTAGAAAATATAGCGAATAGGTTATGTTATTTAATTTAGACAGTTGTTTGTTGTGATTTTCTGAATCCTGATTTCTGGTAACTAAAAACAAGAATAAACTAATTAACTTTGGGTATACTATACATTCGCAAATCAAATGAATAACTTTTCGTCTCCCAAAGTCGTTTGTAATATTGTATGTATTGAACTTCAAGTAGGGAACTATTAACTCACATCTTTAATCAGATATTAACTATTTTAGTAGTGGTTAGCTGGTATCACTCAATAAAAGTTTGTAAATATTACCCCAAAGTCTAAGATAACTTCGGACCAACATGCCATTCTCTGCTGATGCTATCGCAGCTCAACAAGTACAAGAACGCTTGAAATCCATCCACCAACTGGTAAAAGAAGTGGAGAAGAAACGAAATGCAAGTGAACAGGGCATAAATAACATAGAAAAGGCCCAGGAGGGGCAAGATGATAAAAGTCCCCATTCTCAGGTAATCAAAGAAATGAATGAAGTATCGAAGAGATATCTTAAAGAGTATAATTTCAGATGAAGTTGAAAAATCTTTATAAATCCTCTATAACACTAGCAGAACACGAAGAGGAAAGTATCAGAGCGGCACTACAAAAAATTGCTGAAATCAGAAATATCAGAAACGAAAGACGCATTCAGGCAAGAATACATTCAACTTAATTGAAAACAATAAAATAATGCTTCAATTTTAGGCGCGTAATGCTGGAAACAAAGAATCTATAAGACAGGGAGCATGGATGAAGATGCTTTCACATTCGGCACAAACCCTCCCGTTATTTGTTGGGAAAATTAACGAAAAACCACCGCCACTTTGTGGGGCCATTCCAGCGCATTCTTTTTATGTAGCGAAGGTATGTCAGATATTCAAACATTCAAATTAATCTGTAAGGTGATTTGAACAAATTTAAAAATAACCACTTAAATCACTGATTTAAAATCTCAGGTAGGTGACATGGTAGCGGCCCTCGTTAAAGTAACGGAAGGAGAGGAAAATTGGATATTGGCAGAAGTAGTGAGTTATAACCAGCACACCAATAAATATGATGTGGACGATATTTTGGAAGAACAGAATGAAAAAGGCAGACATAGTCTAAGTAAGAGGAGGGTTGTACCTCTGCCTCTTATGAGGGCTAATCCAGAAACGGACCCTTTGGCCCTTTTCCCTCAGGGGACAGTAGGTATGTTTGTTTTTATGTCCCTTCTAATGAAACTTGAATTATTGGAGCTTTTGAATAATACCTTTGAAGAACCACAGGTAAAATGCTCAGTTCTGTGCTGTATTTTTAATTTGAAAGAACTGCTCACATGATAATTTTTGTTTGGCATTCTTCATATCATACAGTTCCACGAAACTTCTGTGGAGCAGTATAATATTCATATTTAAAGAAGAATTCTGCTAATGGTACAAAAAATTCAATTCATTTAACAAGATTCAGTTAGGGGATCAGAATTTTTTGAACCAACCCATAATATTTCTTACCATTTTCAGTGATGGCCCTCTTTCCACAAACATCATGTTTTTATAAAGCGATCGTCAACAAACCACCTTCCACACATATGGACGACTATGAAATTCTTTTCGAAGATCAAACTTACCAAGAAGGATACAGCCCACCTCTTCTTGTTGCCCAAAGATATGTTATATCTGTTAAACAGAAGCAGAAAAGTTGACAAAACAATACAGGAGGAAATTAACTGAATTCATGGTTTCAGTTTTATTGGAGAATTTTTTTATTTAATTTAGTAAGAACTTCAACTTCTATGCATTGTAAAGCAGTTTTATTTTGCAGTAAAACATAGGCATGTCTAGATCCAAAATAGTACTTTGTGAACATCGTTATTTGTTATATGAATAAATAAAGATAACTTGTAAACCTTTTTGATTTTAATTTTTTGAAGTTAATCCCACGAAATTCTTGCCGAGTTGCAACGGTTTTCTGCAACTGAAGTCACACAACCTTGAGCGTGAAATTTTCAAAGGTTAGATAATTTCCTCTCGAATGATTCCATAGATTTATTTTAGGTAATTCGGCAAAACAAATAAGAATTTGGATTGTACTTCCCCCCCAAGTTGAACTAAAAAATAGGGATATTCTTTAAAATAGAAGGTATTTTCAAGAATAAGATGACTATTGAAAAAATGTATTCAGGTGTCCTAGAAGTCGACGACAAGCCGGAATCGGGTAACAGGTCAAGTCATAATAGTCATCAGGAAAATATTTGAAAAAATCTAAGTCATGTATTTTTCAAATTAAACTGCATTTTATTTTATTCGAGAAAATGTGATGATATTTGAACACCTGTTGATACAAATCTTCCCAATTTGGTGAATGATTTTGTGAAAAATCTTTATAAATTTCAGCATTCAAGACCTCTGGCAACTCAAAAGGTCCTATGACTTTTCCAATCAGAAGTTTTCTGTAACTGAAGTCATACAACCTTGAGCGTGAAATTTTCAAGGGTTAGATAACTTCCTCTCGAATGATTCCATATTCCAGAGATTTATTTGAGATAATTCTGCAAAACAAATTAGAAGAATTTGGATTGTACTTTCCCCCAAGTTGAACTAAAAAATGCTCCCTCTTCAAACTATTCTATAGAAAATATTGATATGCACATATCGGAAAAATCTAGGGATATTCTTTAAAATAGAAGGTATTTTCAAGAATAAGCTGACTATTGAAAAATTGTTTGTCCCAGAAGTCGACGTCAAGCCGGAATCAAAGGCTGTCATAATAGTCATTAGAAAAATTAAAAAAAAAATCTAAGTCGTGTATTTTTCGAATTATATTGAATTTTCTTTTATTCCTGACAATGCACAACATGTGATGATATGAACTCCTGTTGCTACAAATCTTCAACAATTATCATTTCTCATTAAATTAGGATTTTCTATGTGCCACTCGTGTAGGTTCATGTAACCATCTTTCTCGAATGTGGTTTAATCCAAACACAAAATAATCTTAAAATTATGATCTAAAATCTAAAAATTAGATTTGTAGCAGCAGGAGTTCAAAAATCATCACATGGTGTGCATTTTCTTGAATAAAAGAAAATGCAATATAACTTGAAAAATACACGACTTAGATTTTTTTTTTTATGACTATGTATTATGACATTACCTGTTACCAGATTCCAGCTTGACGTCGACTTCTTTCTCACTAATATCCTTGGGCTCTTCTGATGTGTTTTATTTGGTACTAACCGAGCAAGGGTCTTCGGGAAGAGAGTGGCTGAAATAAAATCATCCTCATTAAACAATCAAAAAACTAATTGTTCGGACTCATTAATTTTATTCTTCATACATTTATTGTTTTATACAGTTGTGAAATTTTTTTAAATGAAAATAAAAAATTGGGATCCATCGAAACAGTTGATACCTGTAAATCTTGTAACAAAATTAAATAAGTTCTGAATGAAAAACGCTGAACTGAGTAATAGAAAATCTCTACAATAATAATCAAACACTCATCTCTATCCAGTTTCATACCACAAATATGAACTGAAATTTTGACACTCATCCTTTCATTCTCTATCACACCTTTTCGAATTGTCTTAGTCTATTTTCAGAGATTAATGATTTACTGAACGAAAATTTCTGCTTTTTTTCCTTTTTTTGTATGGAGTCTCTTGCAACTTCTTTTTTATAACTTCATTTTATTTTTCCTTCTTTTTTCAGATCCAAAAATTGACTTGAGTGTATTTTAAGGGGAGGTGGTTAAGTGGAAAAAGGATTTTAAGATGAAGTTTTCTTTACATACATGACTGGCTTAATATGGTCCATAATAAGCTGATGCTCCTCGTCTGTAACTCCTAAAAATGTAGACATCAGTTCAATAAGACAATGACAGGTTATCGTTAAGCAAAAAAGAAACAATCTAGAAAGCTGAATAATCACACACTTAATTAAAATCAATTCATAGTGCCTCAAATATCTTTCACAAACAATTACCGATATGGACTTCAACAATATCGTTCCATATAAAATAGAAATGAGGACAAGAAGAGTTCCCAAAAATCAACCATTAATATCAGTTCACCAATAATTGTTTTATAATATAGTATGTTATTATTCCGATAAAAGAAATCAAAACTGAAAGAGGATTCGATAAATCATTGAGGATTGCTTCTCTTTTGATTTCAATTGGAAAAACACTCACCTTGGCCTTCGTAAAGGTCTGAATCCTGAGTAAAACCCCCTTCCAACACCTCTGGAACCTCTGAAGGAACTACGTCCTCTTGGCGGTCTGTTCGTGGTTGAAATACCAGGTCGATTAGTTCTCTTTGGCATTACCTAAACACAATTTGTTAGTTTTTGAGGGAGTAATTTGATAGATCAACGCACCTTAATGGGTCGTCCTCTAAAAAGTGATTCGTCCAAAGCCATCGCAGTTTGTACTGAATCTCTGTCTACAAACTCGATATAAGCAAATCCTTTGGGATGGCCGTCAAATTTGTTGCGTTGTATTGTGATACGATTCATCGAACCACAACCATGAAAATGTTGTTCTAATTCATCTGCAGTAGCGCCATAATCAACATTTCCTATGTAAATGCTGCGGTTATCCACCTCCATTTTTTCTTCTATTGACATATTCAATGGACTGGCTGTTGATAATAGAACAAATATTTAATTAGACTCAAATATGTTTAAAACTAAAAAATTTACACTTACTCATTCCTGGAGGACTTCCCATATTCATCTGTTTGTCGACTTCACTCTGTAGTTGCTTCAACTTTTCGGCCTCTTCTTCCATTTCACGAACCCTTGCCTTTATTGCTTCCATTTCTGGATCATCTCCTGCACCTCCATCGACCTCAGTATCATTCAATATCGATTCATCAGTAATACCATTGGCGTCATCTAAATTATCTAACTGATCTTCGGGTCCCAAACCCAAGTCTTCGCTGTCAGCCATACCTGTAAATCCACAAATAGGTTAGAACTGAGCTTCCACCTTCCACATTGAAAGAGTTTGATGAAAATTGGGGTCTCCACGGATACACTTCGCTTTGAAACATGTTGAATATTTCATTTGGAACGAAAAATGTACACAAATATTTGACTTAAGGGGACTGGGGAAAGTAATAACTCGAATTTAAAGAAATAAGACACATACTTTTTTCTGACAGAATTTCGTTCGCACTATTTATAAGGACTAAACTTAAATAATTATTTCATTACCGGCTTATGTGAGCATAACAAATGGCGGGTGTCGTTTTGTCATAGAATGAGCATAGAGCATTAGAAATAATTCTTCTTCTTTTTAAAATTTTCTCGTTTTCTTCTTTAAGAAGGTTTTCCTACGAGCATGCGCAGAGTACTACTCTGCTGGCATTGTGTTGGACTTTTGTATTTTGGCTTCAAACAAAAAAACTAATATTTGTTTAGTTACCTTTGAGTACCTTGTATACTGAAAATTGATTAAAAACACAGGGGTCTATACAAATGATTATAACATCACAGTCGGCTTTGGACGCTTTTGCCGCTCCTCATACCACCTGCCGGCTAAATCCCAAACCTAGAAAACGAGTTTTCATATTTCACGTGGTTTTGAGCCAGATATTATTATTTTATATCCAGAATCCAGGTACCGTGAGGTGAATTTAGAAATTTTTATCGTTTTCTGAGCAGAGTAATTGGTATTGAAAAAAATTAGTCGGTAAGGTATTGACAGGTTGTTCCTAAATTGGAGGTACAAATGGAGAGGGGAGATTCCTTAAGTAATTTTAAGAAAAAAAGTCCCATAAACATGGGATCGCAAACGTTTCGTTTTCGAGATACAGTTTGAATTTTTTTAAAGTTTTTTTCTCATAGTAAGAAACTTCATAAGATATTCAACTGAAATTTGGCATAGATGTTACAATTGGAAGTATACACCATGTTATATGCCAATTTTGATAGCTAATTCACAGGGTGATATTTTTTCTGAAACAGAGTCCCCTGTTTTCCTCCAGAACTTTTTTTGGTGAGCCACTGTTGATTTGAAAAAATATAAAAGTAGCTTTGTTGTTATACACAACTTTATGGTCTCTTGTAGTTTCTTCGTATCTGCTACCGATTTCGAGAAAAAAATTTTGAACGATTCTCTCGAAATCCTCAGAAAAATCCAAATTATCATAAAAATTCACCCTGTATATTTGCTATCGAAATTAGCATGTCACAAGGTGTAAACTTTCAATTGTAATATCTGTGCCAAATTTCAGTTGAATATCTTGTGAAGTTTAGATACCATGAGAAAAAAACTTTAACACCCTGTATCTCGAAAACGAAGCGTTTGCGATCCCATGTTTACGGGACCTTTTTTCCTCCAAATTACTCAAGCAATCTCCTCTTTTCGTTTGTAACTCCAATCCAGGAACACCCTGTATATCAGTGTTATTCAGTTGAAATAAGTTCACAAAGTTATTGAGTTTTAGGTTACAAGTTTGAGTCCAATTTTCTGGGGCTGGTTTGAGTGGTGATTTAGAAAAGTAATTCAATATTTATCAACAAGAGTGTTATGAGATTGATCTTCGTATTTCAAATGACTGTAACTTAATCTTTCTGTAATAAAGAAATTAGAATCATCTTCAAGGTGAAGTCTGAATGAAACGATTTCATGTTTAAATAATATACAGGGTGTCCCAGAATGAATGGATAATTCTGTAACACTGTATAGCAGAGCTATTGGACTCTTTGAAAAAAATACAAAAAAAATGTATCCCCACTAGGAATTTTTTTTTCAAAATAATGATTTCTTGCACATCACGTTGCGTTTCTGTGTATCACGCACACAAGTGGATCGAATCCATTAGTTTCTTCATGATGAAATATTCTTCATTGAATTACCAATAGATATGCTGAAAACCGTATAGATATCTGCTGTAACTTTTTTGGAAAATAATATCCAACTTCAAATTTCATCATAAAATATGATGAATATTTCATAATGTGAAAGTTTGATCGTTCATGGTGGAAATGAAATTTGAGAAAGCCTGTGCGGCCAAATCAAAAAAAAATATGCGCCTTTCATGTAAATTTCAATTTGGTACAATACATCTTCATAACTTATTTCACCATGAAGAAACCGATTGATTTGATTAATTTGTGGGCGTGTTACACATAAACGCAACGTGATTTGCAAGAAATCATTATTTTGAACAAAAAAATTTTTATAGTGGGGATAGATTTTTTTTTTCTATTTTTTTCAGATAGTCCAATAGCTCTTCTATACAGTGTTACAGGATTATCCATTCATTCTGGGACACCCTGTATGTACATGAATTTCAGGATATTAGATTATATAACAAAGTTCTTGTTCTAGATTACAATTGTATTGTAATTGTTGTGGCTCCAATTGCTCCTCGAAGAAGAATCAAAACAGGGCTATACATTTCCATAAATTTCTCAATAAAGAGGCCTCAGCAGTTTGTGTCACTAATGCCTTCGGCATAGTGGAAAAAGGGACCGATGAAAAGCACAAATGATCGACTATTACGTGTAGCTTCCAAATAATTAAACACTGTCGTCAAACTCAAATAGTGCTCCATTTTTCCAGTTGAATTATTATCAATTTCGATTTACTTAAAATTGGAAAAACCAATTTTTTCACCTAAAATCAATAAACTTGACACTACCCTATGCATATGAAGCGGCAAAATGGGAATATTTCCAAGCCCACTGCGATGTTAAAAATGTATTCCTCTTCTTTGACACATTTTGTTACTCTGATTGCAAATTATTGCATAGATTTTGTTTTTTTGTCTTTGTTGTTTCCTGATATGAAATTTTTTGTTCCTAACACGAGAGCAAAGTGTCTCTTCTGAACTCTGAATAAGGTTTAGAAATCAACGAAAGCATTTATTCGATTTGGATGAAATAGAAACAACGTTACAACGACCAAGATGCATCTCGTGAATTATTTTGTAATACTTTCTTCAATTATCAATCAAAATTCATAGTTTTAAATCATAGCGACTTGACCCTAAAGGAAACGATAAGAGTTTTTGTTATTCTGCGCTTTATTTATGCACTTGAGACTTCTACACAATGACATATAATAATATCATTAAATACATTATGATGCACTCGTTCAAAATGAAGTTATGTTATCTTTTGATTATTTCTTTGATTCCATGGATAGGTAAGTTTTTTTTATTTTGAAATTTCATCTGGCTAATTCCATAATTCATGCATCTGTTTTCATTTCAATACGCATCAAAGGGCAAATAATCAAATAGCCATTTAACAAGTATATTGTTCATCAACTTTTCATTATTTTATTGAGGTGGGTAGGTACCTAATATTTCTCAGAAGGAAAAACTGAATTACGCTTGAATGGAGCTGATTGTTCATCAACTTTTCATTATTTTATTGAGGTAGGTACCTGATATTTCTCTGAATTACGCTTGAATTGAGTATGGAATAAAATTGATCTTATCAGTAACAAACAATATGACACAAGCTAAGCCCTACTTCGATCATTATAATCGCATCAATAAAATCCCATTTCTGCAACCTTGTTTTCAATTCAATGTTGCCTCTCCTTGAACTCAAAGTTTCCGTTTTTCTTCCTAGCTGGCAGACAATTCGATCCATTCAAAGACGTGGAGAACCTAGCTGATAAGGTTGTGAAAGATGTTGACGATGTCGGCCAAGGCATTTTAGATACCGTACAACCAGTTGCAAAAGTCGTTGAGAAGGTTGACAAAACCGTTTTTGGTGGCTTGAACAAAGAAATTTTCAAAGTGGAGAACGGCGTTGTCCAAGGCTTATCTGAAGTTGTAGGAGAACCGGTCGATCTGGCCCACGTAAATTTCTTCCTCGCGACCCAAAAAAATGCCAGAAATTCAGTCAAAGTTGATTACGCCAATCCTGTCGAATTGGCGGATACGACTAGAAAGATTTTCTTCATTATACATGGATGGACGGCGTGTAAGAACGACTCATGGGTGGTAAATTTGACCGAAGTTCTTCTGGGGAGATATCCGGAAGCTCATGTCGTGCAAGTCGATTGGTCGAAACCGGCTGCAGATGAGTATGCTTTATCAGCTTTTCATACTGAGGCTGTAGGTGGGTAATGCTTTTTCAACTATCAATATCAGAGTTATGAAAGAAACTGTCTTAAATGTTGATGTTTGTTCTTTGTTGTAGGCGAAATCGTGGCAAACTTGACGAAAAATCTGGTCTTAAACTACGACGTCCCAACCGAAAACATAGTTTTAATTGGCCATTCCCTGGGTGGTCAAAGTGCTGGTTGGGCAGGAAGAAAATTCAAGAAATCTACAGGAAAAAAATTGCATATGATCGTTGGACTTGATCCTGCAGGTCCCCTCTTCTGCCTCAGACCTGAACACCGACGTCTCAACAAGGACGACGCGGAAAGGGTGATGGTAATACACACAGACGCTGGGGTATTGGGTTTTTTGGACCCTTGTGGCACGATTGACTTCTTTCCCAACGGAGGTTCAGAACAGCCAGGATGCGCCAAAATAAACATCATAGATCTTGATACTTATTTGAACCCATGTAGGTATCAAATAGTTCATAAAGTTGCATATTTAGAATTTTTTCTTTAGTGTCCTGTAACCATGTGAGATCTCAAGAATACTTGATCGAAGCCATAAACTCCTCCAATGCCTTTCCCTCCAAGAGATGCAAAAGTACACTGATTTCACGATGAACCTGAGTTGTGACGATGTCGAAGCATACATGGGGCATTTGCATGAGACATCCGTTGGTAACTTCTACCTCGAAACAGCATCTAAGAAACTCTTTTCGTTACCATTGAAGAGGTCATCTAGAACCACTACTGAGGCCTCTGCAAGCAACAGAGAAACAGTGATAAATTTGCAAAAGAACGATCGTGTTTACAAAGTGGGCAATGATATTGTGATTGACGTCCCCGATAGGAATGATTTAAGACCTAGGGTACAGGGTGCACCAGGAGACGTCATCACTTATGTTGATAAGGGTACGACAGTGAAGACAATAGTTGAAGGCAAATGAGAAATAAATGGTCCCCACTCAATAGGAATGAAGAAAGTAAATAAATGAAACATAAATCGACTTATTCCTCAAAAATCATATTCAGACAGGAGCTCTTATGTTATATGTGAAATACGTAGAATGATAAACAAATTTTTCTTGGAATAAAAAATAGTTCATTTATTGGCTTGAAACGGATTAATACCGCAATTTTTTTGAGTTTTTAGTTCTTGGGATCATTATACTGGGCTTTTGATCCTGATACAATTGAGGTTTGGGGGTTGTTAGGGGTAAACCGATTGAAGGAAAGCTCTTTAAGAAAGTGAACCATTCGAGTAATACTCATAATTTTAATAATTGAGAAAAAACCATTGACGTGAAGTCAGGAGCATCTGTGTAGCGGTCACACATCCAGGTAGGAACTCGCACTTGCTTGGGTTCAAGTTTTATCAAAAAGTTGGACAAATGTCATTTTATGAAATCAACACTCCAAGAGGTGGAATCATATGGAATATATCTTTTTGCTCTAAGATTTCGAAGTTTTTGGAAAATAATCATTCCTTCTTCTATATCGAATATTTTACGATATTTTCATCCAAAATTCGAGATGTTCGATGTTGACGAATATCGAGTAAGATTCTGGAAATATTGTGAGGCTGGAAAATCTTCGGAAATCATCACTTACCCCCATTTCCAACCGATACGTAACTCAATTCTCCCATCAAATCCAATCTTGCTAGAATGATTGAAACTTATCAGAAAATGAACTTCATCATCTGTTGAAGGTATTACGTTCATAACTCTCTTAGGATCGTTGAAAACCTACAAAAGTGGAGTATTAAAGTTGAAAAACACTGTATTCAACCGTTCCTACCTCATTTCACAGTCCATCGGGTATTTTTCTTCGTATTATGAATGTATTGTTTCCAGAAGTTCCAGGTATCTGTAAAATTTCGAAGAATTATCACATCTTGATTGCCTGAAAACGTGACAAATAAATATTATGAGGCTTGGAACTCGTTAGAAATTATCTACCAAAATTTTTTTACAGTTATTCACTTCTCTCGACGAATTATAAACAAATGTTTTTATTCATTCCTATCTTATAACCTACATATGTGAAGAGGTTTAACTTTTATTTATTATATTTATTATATTCATTTTGTTTATTTCATCAATTTTATTTATTTTATTCATGGACTAATAATAAATTATCATAAGTCTATGATTTTCTCTATTTTATTAATTCAATTAATTTGATTTATTTCATTTATTTTATTTAGTTTATTTATTTTATTTATTCATTAATTTTATTTATTTCATTTATTTTATTTCCTTAATTTTTCATTTATTATATTTATTTCATTAATTTTATTTATTTTATTCATTTTATTTATTTCATTTATTCTATTCATTATATTTATTTGATTCATTTTATTTTTTAGATTTCTTTTATTTATTTTATTTATTTCATTTATTTCATTCATTTTATTTATTTCATTCATTTCATTTATTTTATTCATTTTATTTATTTTATTTCCTTCATTTATTTCATTCATTTTATTCATTTCATTTATTATCTTCATTATATTTATTTTATTCATTTCATTTTTCAGATTTATTCCATCTATTTTATTTATTTCATTCATTTCATTTATTTTATTCATATCATTCATTTCATTTATTCTATTTATTCTATTTATTTTATTTAATTCATTTATTTCATAAATTTCATTCATTTAATTTATGTATTTTGTTCATTTTATTTATTTTATTGATTTCATTTATTTTATTTATTTCATTTATTTTATTTATTTATTTATTAGAATAACATCCAACAGGCAATGGCCCAATTACAGGTGTATAAAATGATAAAAATGAAAGATAATACATCGATGATGGGAAAAGCGGACAAAAATTAAAAATCAGGAAAATACAATCATAAAAAAACAAAAAAAAAGCAAGAACAGTGTCTCTTAGTTCCGACTGATCGAGCTTCTAAACTGAGAAGGTGACCGAAAAAATATATCAACATTCATCAAACGGTTATAAACTGACAACTTTCTCTAAAATATCCAGTGGTTAAAAGAATCTGCAAGGAAATCTATTTGATCGTATTTCCCTGATTTCAGACCAAGATGGGCTATTTTCTTCGATACACAGAAGTTTTTTGGTAGCTGTCAAATTCAAATTACGTCGTAAATCGCTGAAAATACGAAAAAAATTTTTTCAGAGGTTAGGAAATCTTTATTTCTCGAACAAAATCACTTCTACCGACGATTTCCAACACAATCAATTTAAACTGCATTCTCGTTCGGAATGAAAAATGAGAGAACTGAATTATGTTCATAACAGGGATCGGAAATTTCTATTTTTTGTTCGTACTATAAAAATTTCAAAATTTTCTTTTGAAAGTTATCGTGTTTACGGAGGGACGACCGGCCGGACGTAATTTGGACGAAAGGAACTTGTTCAAGTTTAAATTTTCGAAAACAACTTTCATCCAAATGTGATTAGTATTTTAACTTCATGAACATTAGAATTGGATTATGGTGGGATGTTTCAATTTTCTTCTTCCGTTTTCGATTTTGGTAGGTAAATAGTTCGAAAGTTGATAAATCACGGTATAGAACTGGTTTTAGAAATTCGGGCGAATCTATTCGAAAGTACAAAGTACGTACATGAAGAACAGTGATTATTAACTTATATATCAAACCTTCCGGACAGTTTCGGTTGTTTGTCTTCAAAATGAAGTTGCTGTGGTTGCTTGTGATTGCAATTTATTGCGAAGAATCTTCAGCAGGTAAGTCCTAGAGTCTCACTCTATCTGCATCTTATGAATATTCAAAAAAGTATCGTGGATAATTATATAGATTCCTCTTCTCAGGGATTCTTGGCAACATACTATCTACTGTCAGTGATGTATCGTCGAGAGTAGCAAGTGCAGCAGACTCAGCGATTGGAGGAACCCTCTCCACCTTACAAGAAGTTACTGGTAGAACTGTCAACCTAAACGAAATAAAATTCTTCCTCTACACCAATTACAATCAGGATGAACCTCTCATTGTAAATCCCCTAAATCCGATAAGTCTTGGAGGAGACTACCAGAAGATATTCTTTTTGATACACGGCAGGCAACAAGATACAAACAGTCCCTGGATGAGAAATTTGAGCAGGAGTTTGTTGAGGAAGTATTCAGGTTGTAAGGTTGTCCATGTTGATTGGAGAGGACCAGCAAGCAAAGAATACCCGTTGGCTGTTTTCGACACTGAGAGCGTTGGTGGGTACCACATTCAACATTTTCTCATTCTACAGATGGTAGACTGATTGATTCTTTTACTTCCAGGAAAACACGTAGCAGACTTAATTAAGAGAATAAACACCGATCACTTCGTCCCTACTAAAAACGTCGTGCTCATAGGCTTCTCTTTGGGGTCCCAAGTATGCGGTTTCACCGGAAAGTACTACACTCAACTCACTGGCACCAAACTACCCAGGATCATAGCTCTAGATCCTGCAGGTGTTCTCTTCGTTCTTCGACCAGAATCGAAGAGACTACACCCCAATGATGCAACAGTGGTGCAGGTCGTCCACACCGACGGCGGGAAAATCGGCCTTACCCAACCCTGCGGTACCATAGATTTTTACCCAAACGGTGGTAAGAACCAACCAGGGTGCCCGCATGTTGATGGGTTCAGCATCAACACCAGCGGTAAGAGGCTGAGATTGTTATCACTGAACAATGTCGGCAAGTTTCTGTTTTCAGTGAATTGTGACCACGAAAGAGCTTACCAGTACTTCATCGAGAGTGTGGACAACTATGGATCTTTTGCAGCGAAAAAATGTACAGGCTTGGAGGAGGTTGGACTGAAGGGATGTTCGGGAAAAGTTGTGGCAATGGGTGATTTGGATGTAACGGAAAGTGGAGTTTTTTACTTGGAGACCAATGGTTATGCGCCTTATTCCAAATCGTCCACGGATGACTCTTTGTTCTCGACTTTGCTTGGAGGCGAAGGAAAAATAGATGTTAGAATTATCGAATGAATCCAAGAAATGTATACTATTTAAATAAATATGTGAAAACTGTTTCATCTTTGAATTAATCCATCCAATAGTTTAGGAGGACATCAGAGAAGAACTCGTTAAGATTTTGTCCGAAAGTCCTGTTGAAATTTTGTGTCTCTACAGGGTGTCCCAAGTTCGAGTGCCTACTAGACGTTTCTTGAGAACCACTTTCAGTTATACAGGAAGTGAAAATAAATTTCTTGAAAAATTTTTTTTCCATTTTTTTTTCTCATATCTTCGATTATTCAATTTTAAATATATTTCTATTCGAATCGTTGCATTCGTCGAAATAGTTCTCAAAATATAGAAGAAAAACTGAAAAAAAAGGAAGATATGCGTAGTTAGTATTATATTCGTTATTCCTATTCTCAATATTCCAAGCATAAACTGTTTTTACATTTTCGAAGTAGAATAAGGGCGGAAAATTGTGCATCTCCTAAATTTCAGAAAACTCAGGGTCACAGGGTGTTTCAAATATTTTGTGAAAAATTGTGATTAGAATGTCCCAATAACTTTTGTTTTTTTTAAATTAGAAGAAAAATAATGTATGGTTCAAAGATGTTTATGCTCCTAAATTCCCGAGTTATCAAAATTTTCTGAATTTATGTCGTACGACAAATTCAAAATTTTTTTCAATATTTTGAACACTTTTTCGACGAATGCAACAATTCGAAAAGAAATATATTTCAAATTGAATAATCGATCATATAAGAGATGAAAAAATGCAAAAAAAATTTCGAGAAATTAAATTTTCACTTCCTGTATAACTGAAAGTGTTCAGGTTTCAAAAATATTTTAGCTCAGTAGATAAAGTCGAACAATATTATAATCCCAATTCCCAGATTTCACTTAGGTTCAAGAAACATCTAGTAGGGACTCGAACATAGGACGCCCTGTATATGGCGCATCGATAAAATGATGAAATTCAGTTTCTTGTGGAAAAAAAATTCAATTCTTTCTGATCTGGTGCTCAAAAATTCAATAATAATTTTGGGATTTCATCTATTGAAGTTTAGAAAAATAAAATGACATTATTTGTCACACTGACAGCTGGTTTGGTTCACAGAATATGTTTTCAAAATTCGTCAATTTGTCATAATCTGACATATCGAATTCCTGATGAAAATAGCGTGAAATATACCGATTTATGTGTGAGTATGTCTGCCTTCGATAACAACGATACATTTCAAGTTTTCAAAAGCTGCTGACTTCACGTCAGTGCCTTCCAAATATTTCAACAACAAAGTATGAGATCAACAAATTATTCCTCTGTATAATATATAATTATTTTCGCCTCTTTTGGTTATTAAGTATTCCGAAAAATTCCTGTGTTTTGAAGAGGTAAAACGAACTAGATTGACCGTGAGCCAACAAACTAGTTCTTGTTTACATTCCTCCACCAATTTGAAGAACACATCCGAATTCATTAAATTCTTGTGTTATAATTAGTAAACACTCCGTTCTGAAATGAACCTCATTTGAGTATCATCGAAATTTGTGTGCTCTTCTATAACACGAATAGTCAAAATGTTAACGAAGGAATACTTCATTTGGTTGTTTATTTTAGGAATCTATCGTGAGTATTTTATCTCTTTATTTTTCTTGATTTATTCCCATATGATATAAATGTAATATTTACGATAATTTAACCTTCAAATAATTCAACATTCAATACAATGTTTTTTTATCGAATCTGCAGATGCGAATTCTTTGGACCTTTCTCCCGCTGCTCTCGCGAAAACCCTCCACAAAGGTGCGTACGAAGCCGTGAAAAAAACTGTCAACACAGTCACTGAAGTGGTAGGCACGCCAGTCGACATAAAAGACGTCCATTTTTTTCTTCACACATCCAAAGATCATGGCTATCCAAACCACACCGTTGATCCTCTGAGTCCAGCTGAGATTGCGACAAGAAACGGAAGGGTGTACTTTTTGATACACGGTTGGACACAAAGTAGACAGAAGACTCCATGGTATAGACCCTTGACAGAATATCTCCTGAAGAAGCACCCTGAAGCCCATGTGGTACAAGTGGATTGGGGAAAAGCTGCAGCTAACAATTATGCTTCAGCAGCTTTTTGCACTGAGAGTGTAGGTGAGTAACAACAACAAGTTTTAAATATTGCAAGAATAATAATAGTTGAACTCTTGGTTGTTAATTAATCTCCATCAATCGGCTCTATTTCACCAGTAGGATTTAAATTCTGTTTTTATTACAGAAAATGGTTAATTGTGTTCAACACTATCCTAACCTAACCTAAATATGGGATTATTTCGTGAATTATATCTGCCATATCAAGGAAACTTGAATTTACTGTGTTTTATCATTTCATTCGAATCTCACTAGATATTTTAAAAAATTGCAAGATTTTTTGATTAATTCTACCAGAATAATCACTCTGTCTGTGTTTTGGTTTTTATAAATAATAGCTGAATAATATGAACAATATCCAAATTAATCCCTTCGTTATATGAAATTTCTTATAGGTAATATCATCGGAGATGTTCTAAAGAAACTTGTGGTGGATCACAATGTTCCCCTCAAGAATCTCGTCGTGATAGGACATTCCTTAGGGGGTCAAATATCCGGCTGGGTGGGAAAAAGGTTTCGTAAACTGACCAAGTCCACCCTTCCCAGGATCATAGCCCTGGATCCTGCAGGACCCTTGTTCTTGAGCAGGCCCGAAGAGAAGAGACTCAACAAACACGACGCGGATATCGTGATGGTACTTCACAGTGATGGTGGGAAACTTGGCTTTGGGAGTAGCTGTGGTAGCATCGATTTTTTTCCCAACGGAGGATCAGACCAGCCTGGTTGCTATAAGGTGGATTTGGCCGACGTATCCACTTTAACTGAACCAAGTCAGTGATTTGAAAATAATCTCTTATTCGATCTTCTAACAAATTTACCTTTATTCTTTTTCAGTTTGGTGTGACCACCAGAGGGGTTACGATCTCTTCTTGGAGGCAGTAAAATCTCCCTGTCTTTTCCTGGCGAAGAAGTGTGAAAACTACGATAAGTTCAAGGACAACAAATGCGAGAACATAGCACTTTCACTTGGCGACCTTGAAGCCTCATCATCCGGATCCTATTACTTCAAAACAACGGATAAAGCACCATTCATCGAGATCGATGAACTCAAAAGGAACGAAAGAATTTTGGAGCATTCGAAGAGTGATGATTGTCTACAACTTTTGGGAAAACATGAAAATAATGAAGGCAAAAATAACCAAGCAAACAAACAAGTTGAAGAACACAATAAAAAGTATACTGGTAAAGATAAATACGAAGGAACAGAAGATTTATCAGATTCAAATGAGAAAAATAATGATGAACATGGAAATTTGAGAGACCAAACTCATAAGTTACGATTAGATGAAAATCCTGGAGTGAAAGAACACTATAATTTTGGTAGAGGAAACCTAGGGACTACACGAAAAAATCTTCAACAAGATGAAATCAATGACGAAAAAGTTTACGTCAGACCTATTTCTTCCCAAGAATACAGACAAAATTCTGAGGGATCGTATCGGGAAAGAAAACATTAGCAATATTATAAATGTTCCTCAAAACTTTTTAGATCATGAAAAATCCTTATTTAATTCAAAAGTATCATATTGACAATAATTTCCATAAATTTCCTTATTGGAGCACCGTGAATGTTTAAATATGGAAGAAATAATACTAATTATGAAATATTCAATAATTATTCACTCCGAAAAGTTTCTTATCCCAGTTCAAAACAAAAAAGTTCAATGTCACATATAGGAATTCGTCCAAATATTTTCATTATCAACCAATCCTCAGCCATGAAATATTTCTGGAACTGATAATGCCATATTTCGAATATCAACACGTCTGTACTCCATTTACTACTTCATTTGTACAAAAATATTCATAAAATGATGTACTTGTTGGGTTCGTTTGCTTTACTGTTCCTTGTCACAACTGAATATTGTGAGTATTTCTCGGATTTTTTTCAGAAATTCAGTAATTTTAGATGTTGGAAAGATTCTGTGAATTTTTGAAAAAAACATTCATTTTCACTTTAATCCTTTGAAATTTTTTTTCGCGGTTCCATGAAACATAATTTATTTACATAAGGAAGCTCATTATGGTAGGTACTAAGTTCCATAATGAAATTCTACATAAAAAACATGCGATGGTGTGATCAAAAAAGTTTATTCAAAATGCATAACTATGTACAAAACTATTTATTATAAATGGTGAAAGAGCAATTACTACAATTTGCAATATTAATTCCAAGAGATTCTAGAGTTTTTACATCAGTAGTTAATGCTTTTTGGTAAACTTGTAATTCTGTTCGGTTATTGGCACCAAAAATTGCTTCTAATATTTTTTACTTTTGCTCTTTCGAATTTTCGATGTAACCTCCAGCAACAGTATTGCTTTTCCATCCGCCATGGCGTTTCACGTTACACAGATCAGCTCCAGAAACTGCCAAAAATCGCCGAAAACAATGTCCGGTATATTCTTCAGGGTGAGGTGAATTAAAAAAAGTGGCAATAACTTTTGGCATTTTACCAAAGGTGTGAATTCCAACGGGTTGTTTCGTGCATTTCTTATTTTTATAAGTGACAAAAAAACGTCGTAGGTTTGTGTTGCATAGTCGTATTTTCACATATTGTCTGACAAGTTCTACCATATTCAATCCTGGGATATTCCCCGATGTTACAGAAAATTCTCGCATTACCTTTGTTTTTGTATTCGGTAAAATTATTAAACGGATCCTTCATCTATGATATTTTCAACAAGCATATTTGTCAGTTCCTTTCTTCTGCGTGCTCCACTTAGTCCAATTATCACAGCAACTTTTTGAAATAAATATGTATCATCTGATGCTTCCATTAAAACTTTGTAATATCTTGTTCAGTAAAAATTTTGGAGTTTAAGCTCTGTAACCTTTTTAGTAATGCAACCAGCTGTAGGTACTTGCTAATATCGACGTTTTTTCTTGTTAATAAAATACTTCTTATCATCGAATAATACAACCAGTGAGAAGATGGTTTTCTTTCCTTAGTTAAGCATTCAAAGTAAGCCAACGATACTTTTTCATGAGTGATATTCTCGATTTTCTTAGTAGAACGCCATTCTTCGTACCGATTAAACGCTATTTTATATACACTCCGTGATTTTTCCGGCAAAAGGGAGTCCACAATATTTCGCGTCATTTCTTTCAAATCAGAAGGCAAACTACCAGTTTCAGAATCACTCATTATTATTCAAATCATATTCAATTATACGTGACAATTGTTCGACAGCAGATAAATAATTATTGCCGTTACAACCTGACGTTGTCAAGGAAATGGCTTAGCACAGCTCACTAACCTACTAATATTTGAAACTACATTATATACTTACTCCTTCAAAAATAGTAGTCATTTTGACATGTCGAAAATGCAGTTTTCAATTTTTCGAAAATGTATTAATATAAATGCCATCAGATACAATTTTGTATGTAATACGAATCATAAATAATCATTATAATCCTTATGACATAAATAACTATTTTATAACCTCACCTATCTTTATGTTAGTCTTATAGTCTGCTTCACTTACATAATTGCGTTTCTCTGGACCACACAAGAGACATGTTTTTGGAAATTATGTATCATTGTTTTTACAATTTTTGATTATGTTTGACAACAAATGAATAATTGATTAAATACAGTTTTTAACACATGTTTTAAGATACCAATTCTTAATCGTTCAATAACCTATAGCGATACGTTGCTTCTGGAAAGATCTCGTAGGAGATCTTCCTGAGACAAATCTTTCAGTGTGTGGCACGCTTTGTGAAGGATTATTCTCAACCTTTTTCATGAATCTCAATTTGCAGCTGTGTTATCCGCCTCTCTTGGGGGCGTAGTGGAGGAGGTCCACAAAGGAGTTGATGATGTTGTGAAAGCTACAATCAAAAGCGCTAAAGAAGTTGATATAGGCACCCCCGTGAATATAAGCCAAATAAAGTTTTACCTCCATACCTCCCAGGATGGAGGAAATCTGAATAATACTGTGAATCCGTTTGAGCCAGAGCGTATTGCACAGACTGAAGGCAAGATCTTTTTCTTCATTCACGGTTGGACCCAGAATAGAACATCCTGTCCATGGTATAAGCCTCTTACCGACTTGTTCCTGAAGAAATACCCTGATGCTCACATCAGTGGCGGCTGGTGGACATTTATCGTGGGTCGGCAGATATATATATACATATATATAAACCGCGGAAGCCTATCCGAACACACATATAGAAAAATATATACATATATAGATATAATGGTGAAAAAAATGGCATGTTTTTCAAAAGAAGCCTATTCTCGTATGATAAATTTTCAATCGCATCAATCAAAAATTTCACTTTGTGGGAGTTTCGCAAGAAGCAACATATTCTCTAACCGGATTTATCGCCATTTTGCTCACGTAAAAATCACTTACCCTTTATGAGCCAAACAAACGGAAAAACTTAACGGTTTATCAATAACAAAAAATATTGCGACTCATTTAAGGGCGAGAAACCAACACAAATTTCGAAACTCGGCTCTCGAGCCCTAAACGATAGGGAGCAGAACGAGGTTTTCCGAACCATCCTCGTGAATCGAGATACAGCGGTACCGGGTCGGCAAATTGACGATTGCCGTACCCAGGATATATAGGGCCAACAATATGAGTTTAATTTTGGTCGCTCAACTTTTTTTTTCTTTCAAAGAATGTATGAAACTTGTCGGAAATTTATAAGTATTACATATATGTGCAGCATGCACGTCTATGAAAAATATTAAATACGACAAATATTCATTTTAAGCAACAATAATCTCTTGTAATTATTATGTCATTTGTTATGTGAAACAGAAAATATCGGATATTCGATAAAAATAAACCTTAATATTCATCATTTTTTGAATAAAATTCCAACAGGAATAATTGTTATTAACGCTTCGTCGAAAGATATCTAGATAGGGTCGGCAATATGAGCAAAGATGTACCTCATCGAACGACGTTCTTCGTGTATTCGAGATGGGCCTATTTTGTCTACGGACCGAGTATACGATGCGGGATTGGACTTGGAAGAGCGTGATATTTTCAAGAAGTTGCACAGGTATCACGTACCTGATTTTTTTTAATTTTTATAAAATGGATTGGGACTATTGGGAGTCATGTATATAGCGGTAATTTGACAAAAGTGAAAATTTGCATTTTTGCTGATCGAGATTTTTAGGGTCGGCAGTGCCGACCCTGCCGTCCCTGACGAGCCGCCACTGGCTCACATAGTTCAGGTTGACTGGGGTAAACCAGCAGGGGATAATTATGCAACTGCAGCTTTTAGTACTGAAAGCGTTGGTAAGTGTGGAAATCCTTTTCCAGAAACTTCTCTTCTTCCACAAGCAGATAGGTTCATCAATTGCGAGTGTTTTCGCTTTTTTAGGAGAAGAAAATACTATTTTTTCAATAGCATCATTTAAATGTAGGAAAGGTTATTCGAGGTTGTTTTCTTGCATACTGTGTACTCAATTGATTAAGTGTATTTAAACGCATCAGATAGTCATTTTTCATTCATTATTTAACGAAATTATGGGCAAGTTGTTCCATTTAATATTTTTCAGATAACAGACTAATGCTTGAGTTGTAGTGAATTCATTTTTCTGAGTAAATTGTATACAGGGTGTCCCAAGTTCGAGTGCTACTAGACGTTTCTTGAGAACCGGTTCTATTTGAAATCTGAAAATTTGGATTATGATTTTGCTCGACTTTATCTACTGAGCTTGAATATTTTTGAAGCCTGATCACTTTCAGTTATACGGGGAGTGAGAATAAATTTCTCGAAAATTTTTTTTTTATTTTTTCCCGTCTGTTATAATCGATTATTCAATTTTAAATATATTTCTATTCGAGTCATTGCATTCATCAAAATAGTTTTCAAACTATAGAAAAAAAACTGAAAAAAAAGGAAGATATGCGTAGTCACCATTATGTTCGTTGTTCCTATTCTCAATTCTTCAAGCATAAACTGTTTTTAGATTTTCGAAGCAGAAGAATGGCGGAAAACTGTGCATCTTCTGAATTTTTGAAAACTCCTCACAGGGTGTATTTTTTTATGATTACGTTAGATTCTACGAAGAAAAATAACGATAGTGTTCGAAGTAGTTTATGTTCCGAAATTGAATAATTCCTGAGTTATTGGATTTTCTGAATTTATGTCGTACGTAGAGACAAATTCATAAAATCGTTTTTATAACAATTATATGTGTTAATAGGGAATTATTGGGATGATTTATCTCCTATGAACACAGATTATTGTTATAAATCAGATTTTATGAATTTATCTCTACGTACGACATAAGTTCAGAAAATCCTTAATAACTCAGGAATATCATAATTTTTCTTCGCAGAATCCAACAAAATCATTAAAAAAAGGTTCTAATTTAAAAAACAAAAGTTATGGGGAAATTCTGATCAAATATCTGACAAAATATTTGAAACACCCTGTGACGAGTTCCCCAAAATTTAGGAGATGCACAATATTCCGCCATTCTTCTTCCTCAAAAAAGTAAAAACAGTTTATGCTCGAAATATTGAGAATAGGAATAACGAACATAAAACTTACTACGCATATCTCCCTTTCTTTCAGTTTATTTTCGATATTTTGAAAACTATTTCGACGAATGCAACGATTCGAAGAGAAATATATTCAATAATCGATCATATAAGAGACGAAAAAATGCAAAAAAAAATTCGAGAAATTTATTTTCACTCCCTGTATAACCGAAAGTGTTCAGGCGTCAAGAATATTTTAGCTCAGTAGATAAAGTCGAATAATATCATAATCCCAATTTTCATATCTCAAATAGGTCCGGTTCTCAAGAAACTAGTAGGCACTCGAACTTGGGACACCCTGTATATTCGCATAATTCCCCACGTGATATAGACCCATTTATCCCTTCATGTTGCTATTTTTTCTCATTTTCGGTAATGAATAATATTTGTAGTAACTTCCAAACTTTCACACTACTCATATTTCTTTTCATATAAAAAATGGAAATTTAATAAATAAAAAAAAATCTTCGAAACAAGGACAATAATTCAAAAATGAGAGAAAATGAAACAAAAAATATTAGAAACGGAACTTTTGAGCGCTTGTTTAAATCAATCGCCAACCAGTCAACCATCCAGGTAAATTATTGAAAATGAGAAAAATGCTTTGAAATTAAACCCTATTCACCCAGTTACCACCTCTAGATCGCTATATTTTGTCAGATTTTGGCAAATTCCACGTGAAATTCTGTAACTATTGGAGAAAAACGTATTGGGGGACTGAAAATCATCACATACCCCCAAATAACTGAAATCTTTTTGAGTGAAAAATTGAACAAACTATGTCCATCTTGATTTGACATGAGATGACATACTATCGAACAGAAAAATATGGGACGAACCACAGATTCTATGAAACAAACCGTCCGTCAGTGTGAAAAATAATGTCGTTTCATTAAATCTTCGCTTCAAGCAATGAAATCACAGAATATGTTAAATTTCTCAACGCAAGATCAGAAGCACTCAATTTTCTTTTTACGTGGAATTTTAATATAATTAATTTTTTTGTAATTATTGTGAATCCATTAATTTCTCTTCGATATCATCCAATCGAATTTCACCTTATAATAACTTCTCCGAATGTACTGAATTCAACACATCAATCAAAGAAATAACAACAATTTCCTTCAGGTAAAATTATCGCACATGTGATCCAAAAACTGGTCCAAGAGAACAATGCCACCCTGGAAAGAATCGTGGTAATAGGACATTCACTGGGCGGACAAGTCGCATCGTGGGTGGGAAAGGAGTTCCGCAAGGTAACGAACAAGAGCCTCCCAAGAATAATCGCTCTGGATCCTGCGGGGCCACTGTTCGAAGTACGACCGGATTCCAGAAGACTCAACGAGCACGACGCCCAAGTTGTCATGGTTCTTCACACCGACAGGTTGAAATTCGGCTTTCCGACCCACTGCGGAACCATTGGCTTCTTTCCCAACGACGGCGAAGATCAACCCGGCTGCTTGAAGAAGAATTCGAGTTTGACAGACCCAAGTAGGTATAGAATGAAACAAATTTTGGAAGAAATGACGACAACTTTTAAAAGAACCGCCCTCCAATGTGACCAATTATATCATTTTATAAAAAGCTGAATTTTTGTACAACTTATTTTATCGATGCCCCATATGTAGACACAAAATATCTGCAAGATATGGCGATAATTTCTCACGAAATTTCACATTTACCTTTGTGTCGTTATTTTTTTTACTAACTACAAAGTTTCAATTCGATCAGATAGGCATTTTTCGAATTGAACAAAAAAATCAGATGAGTATATTCATGAAACCCTTGGGCGGCTTCTGCCCATTTACGAACTCAACCGGCGCATTAAGACCTCGAACGTACCCTGAAAATTTCAAATCTCTAGGCCTCTCCTTTTGAAAGTTTAAATTCCTTTGGTGCTATGACCAATGAAATGTGGTTTTCTGTTTTCTATAAAATTCTACAAAACGTGCTTTGCAATAAAATATACTTTCTGTGTAACTTTAGGGTTCCAATTGTATTCATACAAAGTATTTATTGGTATCTTTGTCAGACATATAAAGAATTTTTTCTTTTTTTCTTCGAATTCATAACTTCGAACAACATTTCTGGACATAGTTTGAACAAACTTAAAAAATCTCCACTTTCCACTTTTTTAAAATTCGAATACTTATTTTTCAGTATGGTGCGGCCATAGAAGGGCCCATGACCTCTTCATAGAAGCAGTAAAGCATCCTGAAGGTTTCATTGCAACCAAATGCGAAAACCACAAAGATTACAAAAGCCACAAATGCGATGCAAACAAGAAACTTTCAATGGGAGATTGGACGACCAATGAAACTGGTTCCTTCTATCTTGAAACGACTGGAGAATCACCATTTATCAAGCACTGAAAAACATTTTATAGCTCCAAATGGCAACCAGATTTATTTTTTGTGAATTGAGTAATAATAATAAATTATTTAGCTATAAAAAATATTTTCAATTTGAGTTACAAAATACAAAATAAGTATTTCCATTCCCCAAAAATAATTTTGCTTGGATTCTGGATTCCATTAGATTCGAAGTAATTCTGAGATCCCCCTCAGAATTTGTATTCTTGCGTTGCTTGAACGTAAAATATTCCGAAAATAATGGTAGAAACATTCGAACGGTAGCAGCTTCGAAGGAAAAATTCCTAAACCCAAAAGAAAACAAGTAGAATTTCCCACGTCATATATTCTATAAAATTAATGCCGGGAGCGAACTGAACTATTGAATGAAAAGCTTGGAGGGGATTTTAGTGCCGATTATTCAATTACGCCAGTGTTTTTTCTTCATAACATTATACGTTGAATTATTTTTGTCCGTTGTGAATATCATAACTTCATGAGTTTTAGTAGCATAACAAAACGTTTCAGAGCGTGGAAATTTTGAGTTTGAAGAGTTTTTCGTGTGACTATTTCTTTCAAACATGAAAATTGGCAGGACTGTCTCAGCAATGTTGTTTATTTGTTGCTTTGAAGGTTTGTTATATTTACCTTTTTCTTCCTCAAAAGAATGACTGTAGGAATTTGTTTGGATCTAAGGTAAAAACGTAATATTCAGTACAATTCGAATATTTTTTTGATAAGTTTAATATCTGAATGAATTGATTCTTCGGTATAAATCACAGAATTTTCCTATTATCTAATCTTATCTGAGTGTCTTATCCCAGAAAAGGAATAAAGATACAAAAAACAGTTGCGTATAATAATGCCTTGTGGGACGGCACTCGAATTAATCATTGAACTGATCGTCGCAAATATGCACACCAATTTTCATTAAAATCGATCAAAAAATTTCTATGGAATTCATACAACATTTTTCATTTCCTAAAAACACTAACACCCAGCATCTCGAAAACTGATTATGACAAAAACCTTCAAAATGTATCAAATTTTTCCTATTGTATCTAATTCGACCTGGAGGCTTCGAATTCCATCTATCTTCTATAAATGGTCTCCCAAAACTCCATTCCATTTTGATTCATTTCTAAAATTGATATGATTTTGATATTCCCCAATTTTTTAATTCTATAATTCAATAGATTATAAAATGAACGATCTATTGTTCTGATCCAATTAACTCTCATATAGGTTGATAAAAATTCAAAATTATTAGTGATGATCCAAAGGTAATTTCATCATATATATTCGAATTCAAAGAGATTTTCACCAACGAAAATGTTTCCTGGTAATTGAATATATGTATTTAATAAATGGGCAAAACTCTGAAGGGTTTTTTTTTAAACTGTGTTTGTGTCTGTGTTTACATAGTTTACAGTTATATGAAAATTCAGCTTTACGACTATTACACGTGAAAAGAAAATTGAGTTTTTTTAATCAGGTGTTGAAAGATTTGTGTATAATTCTGTGAATCCATCCGTTGAAGTGTCGATTTTATTAAATGACATTATTTGTCACGGCTGGTTTGGTTCACAGAATCTGTGGTTCGTTTCAAAAACTTTGGTTCGATAGTCTCGCTACAGTGACACCCCATTCCATCATTTATGTGAAAATTTCCTCTTATCAACTATTTCTCCCCACTTCTCCTTAACTTTCTTCTGTCTTTTCTAATGAAAGTCAGGATTCATTATCACTCTCATCAAATATTAAGGTAATCACATCTTCTTGGCTGTCATCAAACTTTGCCTTTTTGCGTTTGACACCTCTTTGTCTTAACTCAGTAACTCGACAGTCTTTATCAGTAAATGAAATTTTTCATTTTTCTCTTTAGGCTGATATAACATTTTATGGATCACTTCCAAATGTTTTCATTTCATTCTTTCTTATCCATCTTCCATTTCTTGTATTTCTTTATATAATTTCTTATTCATGTCCATTAATGCCCTCATCATATTTGTTGGTTCTGTTGTTTCTCGTTCTTCTCCAATTCTTTGTATTTTATCTTCTTCATCTGCTTTTTCCCCGATCAAAGTTTTACTTCTTGTTTCCATGTTGCAGAGAAAATGCCAATTTTTCAAAAAAAATTATATAAAAAAAAATTATAATGAAACTGAAAAATAAATTCAAGTTCACCTTTTCGAACCAATAATCACCTTAATGGAGCCACGCGTTGGGCGCCATATATTGTTATGGTTCGTTCCAGATATTAATAATATTAAATTTTGAAATTTACGAAAACCCACTAACAATATTAAAACATTTTGTTTCTATTATATATTTTCATTCTTTTTTCCGAGACTCTTTCTCTAGGAGGGTTCTAGAGGTGAAAAAACAGCAAATTTTCTCACAGAATTATATAATTAGCAATCTTATTCTGAAAACCAACCCAAACTATCAAAAAACCCTAATACTTATATTTCTAAACTCTAAAATAACGTTCGATTGGTGAGTGCACTCATTATATGCAATTTTCAATTTTTCTTCTTCCAAGCAGCACGCCGTTTCAATATCTCTTATTTCAATTTTTCATTCTTCCAAGCAGCACGCCGTTTCAATATATCCTTCTCATCTTCTCTTGTCAAATCAACTCCAACAACTCAATATAGACAAAGTTCCAAATACCATTCATTATACCATTCTTCTTACAAAACCAATCTTTCTCTCAACTTTCTGAAAATTATCCATCTTTCACCTCGACGTTTCTCTTTCCACTGTTCACTGGCCTGCTTTTCCCATTCATATTATTCAATATCTCATTTCCTAAGTAACATTATTGATACATTTCATTCTTCATAAACATAACTTAACTATTTACAATTAATCATTTGAACAAATTCATATTTTGAATATTATTATGATATTATTTGGATTTATTTTTCATTTTCATTTCTTGAAACGTTGAGAAATATGACCATTTTTGATTTCCATAACAATACATACACATCTGTTCGTCTGGTTGTATCGATAGCAACAACTCTTACGACATACACTGAGTTGACTTAAAAATAATATAATTTGGGAAAACCCCAAAACTTGAAGACCAAAAACTCGAAGACCAATAGCATTTTGTTATTGGTCTTCAAGTTTTTGGTCTGTTTCATTCACCCTTTTATATTTTTCTTTATTTATAGAAACTACGTCACTAACGCTTTATGATATCATGGAAAACATCCACCAAAGAGTTGACGATGTAGTGTTGATAATAATAAAAGCAATAGCAATACTGCTGAGTGCACAAATGGACCTACAGCACGTCAGATTTTACCTCTACACCTCTCAGGAAGGAGGGGATGTCGATAATATCGTCGATCCCTCAAATCCCAAGGAAATAGGACCGTCCACCGGAAGAATCTTCATTCTTATTCACGGATGGTCGCGAAGTAGGAGTTCTTGTCCTTGGTACAAACCACTTACTGAAGTGCTGCTGAACAATTATCCCGACTGCCAAGTAATCCAAGTAGATTGGGGTGAATTGGCAGGAAACGCATATCCATTTTCTGCCTTCATTACTGAGGGCATTGGTGAGTGAAATTTCAATTTCGTTTACTACGATGTTTGATTGATGGGAACATAAATATTGATGAAATAATGAGGTAATTCATTTCGTAGGTCAGTTAATCGCTCTCCTCATCGAACGAGTGGTACAGACAAACAGCATCCCTCTCCATAGAATAGTGATTATAGGCCATTCCCTCGGGGGTCAAATTGCGGGGTGGACAGGGAGGAAATACCTGGATCATGCGAAAACGAAACTGTCCAGGATTATCGCCCTGGATCCTGCAGCACCACTCTTCACCTTACGTCCTGTATCCAGGAGACTGAACGGGCGAGAAGCCGAGGCTGTGATAACCATCCACACTGACACATCGAACTACGGGTTTTCCAAGAATTGCGGGACAATCGACTTCTACCCTAACGGCGGTTTCAACCAACCAGGCTGTAAGAGAGAAAATTTGACTGTATCGGAAAAAGAAGATGAAAGTAAGTTTGGAGAAATTTTTTATGCAGGATTATACAGTATCCACACCGTTTTTGTCGGTATGTGATTAGCCGGAGCTATTTTTGGAATGATTTATATTATTTTCACCATTAAAAGGATATTGAAAACAATAATATTTCACTCAATTTAGAATAAATCAATCATACATTCAATTACGGAAACATTTTGTGGAAACAATCAGTGATATCGATTTATTTTTATGTACTTAAGTATTTTATGTCAAATATTTCCAATGAATACTCTTTCAGAAAAACAATGATTCGAGATCAATAAAACTCAAATAAAAAATGATGAAAAATAAAATAACAAATAATTCCTACATAATAATCTAGGAAAATTAAAACTGTTCTTTAATTATTCACGTTTCATATTCCAAATGTCTTTCAGAATGGTGCAGCCATAGGAGAAGTTATGAACTCTTCATAGAAGCACTGAAAAGACCGCAGGCTTTCATGGCCACGAAATGTCTCAATTTCGAACATTTCAAGAAAGATAAATGTGATAAAAACGAAAAAATCTCGATGGGTGATTGGATGACCAATGAAACTGGTTCATTCTACCTTGAAACCACTGGAGAGCCACCATTCATGTAAAATATCTTTTTCAACTCGAGTGCATAATTTTCCCCAAAGAAGGAAGAAATGTTTTATTTCCTTCGAGACAAACTTTCACGGAAAAATGTATCATGAATAAATAATTGAATTAGGTAGTAACATTATTCAAGGAATTGAAGTGAATGATGAAAACAGCTCCTGTCAGCTATTGCGACATTTTATTTTTCCAAATTTCTCTGACGTTGTTTAGTTAATTTTTTTTTCATTGCACTGAGGGATAATAAATGTGATATTCGAATTCGATAATGAATACAGCTTGGTGAAAAGTAAGAAACTATAAAACAATCTAAGATAATAATCGTATGTGTCAAAAGCCAGAAAAAATAAAGAAAAAATAAAAAAAATACAACCCCCGAGAAATGTAGAAACATCATTTTCTTCTATTAGGTCGAAAATTCGTTCGAAAAAACAGGTAAGTAGGCCACGATTTTCCAGACTCAGAACATTTATTTTCTACATTTTCATCGATTTATAAAATAATTTCCCAATTCGTCAAAACTGATAGATACCTGGAACCTTTCGGAATATTCGTTCGTATTTCGATTATAAAAGTTCATCGAGCTCTGAAATAAGCTAAATACGATTGAATAGATCCTTTTGCAACTTTTCCACGCAACTTTTATGGGGTTATAAACCGAATTTTATCTCAATACGTGAAGGATAGGAATTAAAGAAATTGAAGAAAAACCATTTCAGGGCCTGAAATGAGGGTAACACGAATAAAATAGATCATCTTGCAACACTTGCATAATTCATAGTACTTTTGTAGGTTTTCGATAACTTTGAGTGAAATATGAACAGAATTTTATCTCCGATATATTGACACCACAAGGTCGACAAGAATGGAAGCTCGAAAAATTGACACAAAAATTGTTCTCGATACGATATATTTTTTCATTTCCTTTCATGTGGAAAAAAGTGCAATTCATTGGAAACTGTCGAATCGATTTCAGAGCTTATCCGAAGGTCAGTGATTTGATGGAAACTGCCTTCATTCCGATATAAATTAATTTTGTTTTTAATCCTATTGGAATATACCGATAAACGGCCGATATCGATTTTGGAGAAACTTCATTTTTATGAAGAAAATGAATTGGGAGGTTAACCTTAATTTTAGATACCAATTGAAATTTATTTTTGGATAAAAGAAGCATATTGCAATTCATTACTGATTAATACCAGGAATTCAATAGACATTTTGCTTTCTTCCAAAAAAGTCTATTTAGTGTCTTAACATTCCTGCAGTTATATGTTTTTCATCATTATTTGTACCTACATCCAAATTATACGAAACGCAATTTGTGGATAAAAACCTTAACTTCCGATTATCCATGAAATGACCCTGTTTGTTCATCAAAATGGCGTGAAAGAAACATTTTGAACCATTTATGACCCGACATACCTAATCGTGCATTTCTCATTAAACGCATAGGAATTCACTCTGCGCCCCCACGAAATATCTAATTGAACTTTTAACAGTTCGTTCCGTGATTTCGAAATGAATATAATAATGCAATTAACTGAAATTTCATTGCTACCAGAATGCGAGCTACTTCTGTTATAATCTGCACATTTTTCCTTTCTTTTGCAATCGTTGGTGTTAAAAGTTTCTTCATTAACAAGGTAAAATCCACCTTCAATACACTCAAGGAGTGGTTATTCTTTACCACGAGGGAAGCTGATTTCGATTTTCATATATACTCTAAAAAAGTAGGAAGGAAACCTGGCGCTGAGGCGATTCTCGCAGATATCGCATTGTGCAAAGGAAAAATATTTTTTATTTCACATGGTTATTATTCAGGGAGGAATGAATCTTGGTATAAAGATCTCACCAACCGTTTACTCGACAAATACGAAGATTCGGTAGTTGCACAAGTCGCCTGGGAAGCAGAAGCTTCGAAATTCTACCCGATCTCGGCCAGATTCACTAAAAACATTGGTGAGTGGTACTTTTTCTCAAAAAGAGACACTATAAATACATCTTGATGATCTCACATGTTAGCATATTATGTAGTTCTTTCAAATATCCATAAGATTTCAGCTCTGTTCTTCTTTTCATAGGGGCAAGAATTGCAGAAATCATCTTCTCCCTCGAAATAGATTATAAAATATCTCCAGAAAGGTTTGTTCTGATCGGCCATTCTCTAGGTGCCCAAATAAGTGGATGGGCAGGTAGATTTTACACCATCAAGACGGGGAAAAAGATTGGTAGAATTATCGCTATGGATCCAGCCCAACCTTCATTCCGATGGGCCCGAAAAAGTGAAAAGTTGAGCAAAAACGATGCAAACGTGGTATTTGTTGTGCACACAGATCCGATTCTTGGATTCTGGAACCCTTGCGGAACCGTAGATTTTTTTGTTAATGGTGGCTCTTCACAGAAAATATGTACCAACAATTTTCTGAAATTATCATTCTTTGAAAGATGTGAGTAACCTTATATGAATGGCAACATTGGGTTATAATTCTCTGGAATCGTTCGAGGAGAATTATTTCAACAGAATTAACACTTTTTGGGTTATATAGAGTCCAAAAACCCGCGAGATAAAACGAAAAAATAAAGAAACTATAAAACAGAATTATAAAATGTGTACTCAATAGAATATTGTTTAGGATTCAGCTTAATTCATCTTGATCTCCGGGTGAAGCTCATATTCCATTTACTAATACCAACTTTAAATGTACCTTTATTCATGTTTTCAGTTACTTGCGATCATACAAGTGCCCATACATATTTAATTGAAGCCATAACCCACCCAAAGTCCTACATTGGCCAAAGATGTCTCACCGTGAAAAAGTGCAGAAAAGGTATTGTAGAGATAACAGAAAATGTCTCCATGGGTAACCTTGAACTCAACAACACTGGATTATTTTATGTGAACACCCCTGATCCTGTCAGAAAAACCTGGTGGATTTTCGGGTGATTACGAATTGGGAATCGTACTGTAATTTGGGAGAACTATATAAATAAATGAAAAAATGATGTGTAGATACTATATCGATTTCATCTATCTAGAGGAGTTATTAATTATTCAGTAGTTTATCAATTATTGATTACTAGGAGACTCGGCCACGTGTTGCTGTAGCTTATGTGTTCAAACCTGTGGAATTATTATTATTATAAACCCTAACCTCACCCAACCCTATCGTGGCTTTCTTAAAAGTTTCAACCCAGTTCTCAAACCGTTCCGGATTTCTTCAGTTTTGGGAAAGACCCAGAAACTTGGCATCACTCCTCGTACGTTATCGGCCTGGTCGATTGATCGGCTGTAGTGGGGACGCGATGATCTGGCGTCGATTTGAGGCCCAGATTGCCGCGTAGATAATTATGACTCTTGGTCATATATAATAAACAAATAATTTGCAATAAAAAAATATTGCAACTATGAATTGAGATATAACCTATCCTATCTTTTAAGTTGGATCTAACTGCATACAGTGTGCAAAATTTGATTGAAATCGGTTCAGTATTTTAGGAGTTCATCCCAGACAAACAACGTGACACGTAATTTTTATATATAAAGATTATGTATTATAGAAGGTGTTTTTTTTTTAAGCTATTTATATCGACTTTGGCAACACTGCTGGACACGACATATTGACAGATAATATCCAACAATAATAAAAATATTTTAGATTCCAATTGAAAATTATTTTTGGATAAAAGAAGCATATTGCAATTCATTACCGAATAATACCAGGAATTCAATAGACATTTTGCTTTCTTCCAAAACAGTCTATTTAGTGTCTTAACATTACTGCAGTTATATGTTTTTCATCATTATTTTTACATCTAAATTATCCGAAACGCAAATTGTGGATAAAAGCCTAAACTTCCGATTATCCATGAAATGACCCTGTTTGTTCATCAAAATGGCGTGAAAGAAACATTTTGAACCATTTATGACCCAACATACCTAATCGTGCATTTCTCATTAAACCCATAGGCACTCACTCAGCGCCCCCACGAAATATCTAATTGAACTTTTAACATTTCGTTCCGTGATTTCGAAATGAATATAATGATGCAATTAACTGAAATTTCATTGCTACCAGAATGCAAGCTACTTCTGTTATAATCTGCACATTTTTTTTTTCTTTTGCAATCGTTGGTGTTAAAAGTTTCTTCATTAACAAGGTAAAATCCACCCTCAATACACTCAAGGAGTGGTTATTCCCTACCACGAGGGAAATGAAGGAAGGTGATGTCGATTTTCATATATACTCTAAAAAAGTGGGAAGGAAAGCTGGCACTCATGCGACTCTCGCAGATATGGCATTGAGCAAAGGAAAAATATTTTTTATTACACATGGTTATTATTCAGGGAGGAATGAATCTTGGTATAAAGATCTCACCGACCGTTTACTCGACAAATACAAAGATTCGCTAGTTGTACAAGTCGCCTGGGAAACAGAAGCCTCCAAATTCTACCTGCTCTCGATCAGATTCACTAAAATAATTGGTGAGTGGTAGGTACTTTTTTCTCAAAGAGACACAATAAGTACATCTTGATGATCTCACATGTTAGCATATTATGTAGTTCTTTCAAATATCCATAAGATTTCAGCTCTGTTCTTCTTTTCATAGGGGCAAAAATTGCGGACATCATCTTCTCCCTCGAAACAGATTATAAAATGTCTCCAGAAAGGTTTGTTCTGATCGGTCATTCTCTAGGTGCCCATGTAAGTGGATGGGCAGGTAGATTTTACACCATCAAGACGGGGAAAAAAATAGGCAGAATTATCGCTATGGATCCAGCCCAACCTTTTTACCATACAGCCCGAAAAGATGAGAAGTTGAGCAGAGACGATGCAAACGTGGTATTTGTTGTGCACACAGATCCGTTTTTCGGATACAGGAACCCTTGCGGAACCGTAGATTTTTTTGTTAATGGTGGCTCTTCACAGAAAATATGTATCAACAATAAGACATTATCATTCTTTGAAAGATGTGAGTAACCTTATATGAATGGCAACATTGGGTTATAATTTTCAATGATAACCCGTGGAATCGTTCGAGGAGAATTATTTCAACAGAATTAACACTTTTTGGGGTATATAGAGTCCAAAAACCCGCGAGATAAAACGAAAAAATGCAAAAACTCTAAAACAGAATTATAAAAGGTGTATTCAATTTAATATTGTTTAGGATTCAGCTTAATTCATCTTGATCTCCGGGTGAAGCTCATATTCGATTTACTAATACCCACTTTAAATGTACCTTCATTCATGTTTTCAGTTACTTGCGATCATACAAGTGCCCATACATATTTAATTGAAGCTATAACCCATCCAAAGTCCTACATTGGCCATAGATGTCGCACCGAGGAAAAGTGCAGAAAAGGTATTATCGAGGGAACAGAAGTTGTCTCCATGGGTGACCTTGAACTCAACAACACTGGATTATTTTATGTGGACACCCCTGATCCTGTCGAAAATACCTGGATATCAAAGTTTTTCTGGTGATTACGAATTGGAAACCGTACTGTAATTTGGGAAAACTATATAAATAAATGAAAAAATGATGTGTAGATACTATATCGATTTCATCTATCTAGAGGAGTTATTAATCATTCAGTAGTTTATCAATTATTGATTACTAGGAGACTCGGCCACGTGTTGCTGTAGCTAATGTGTTCAAACCTGTGGAATTATTATTATTATAAACCCTAACCTGACCCAACCCTATCGTTGATTTCTTGAAAGTTCTCAAACCGTTCCAAATCTCTTCAGTTTTGGGAAAGACCCAGAAACTTGGCATCACTCCTCGTACGTTATCGGCCTTATCGATTGATCGGTTGTAGTGGGGACGCGATGATCTGGCGTCGAATTGAGGCCGCGTAGATAATTATGACTCTTGGTCATATATGATAAACAAATAATTCGCAATAAAAAAATATTGCAACTATGAATTGAGATATAACCTATCCTATTTTTTAAGTTGGATCAAACTGTGTTCAAAATTTGATTGAAATCGGTTCAGTATTTTAGGAGTTCATCCCGGACAAACAACGTGACACGTAATTTTTATATATAAAGATTATGTATAATAAAAGGTGTTTTTTTTTAAACTATTCATATCGATTTTGGCAACACTGCCGGACACGACATATTGACAGATAGGTAATATCCAATAATAATAAAAATATTTTTATTTTTCGAAATATCAGCAATGAATAATTTCAACCAAGGGCTGACTTGCGTGACCACATACGTGGGCACCTAGATCGTAACCAATAAGTATGATATTTTCTATGGGAAATTTGTATGTTTCCACGAGTTCCACGAGTTTTTAGATATTAGTTTACTTGCAAAAATAACGAGAAGTCAGCGGAAAAATATATCTAAAGAATAACGTTGGCAATTAGGAGTTTCCTCTCTAAATTAATTTTCATCAATATCAAAAATTCAAATATTTATTATTTTATTTCTAGTGAAGCAGCCAAAGGATAAAGATATTTGTTCGAACTAGAACCTCAGTCTACCACAACCACTTTACTTTTCCTAAAATTATAGACCAAACTTTGTGCCATTTTTTTGGTCCAATTTGCATCAGTGGCGTGCTCCACCCAACCATGAACAGAAAATATAGCTTTTCTTTCCTATAAGACATTTCCTCCACGGTGATGTTTTCAATTTTCGGCAGAATATTATGAAATTAATCTTCCTGTTCGTCGAGAACATTCGTGGAAAAAATACTTTCCTTTAGTGAGGTCCCAGTTTCTGCCATCAAGCCTTTGAGGTTTCTGAGCTTCCCTACTTTCGAGGACACATGGGAGACAGATTAAATGAAGGCAAAGCCAGGCGAAATGTCGAAGGGAAGTATTTGTTTTAAAGCCAATTCCAATACACTATTCTCAACGCCGAAGATTCCTTGAAATAAATGAAAATTATATTTGATGCATTCGACTATTATTATATGCAACATTGATGAAGGGAAAAAAAAAACAAACTTTGATAGTGGTAATTGAAGAAAGTAAAAGAGTTGAAAACAATTTTAAAGGCAAACTTTATACAAATGCACTAAAAATGAAAAAATTATTTCTTGCTCTTTTCGATCTAGGTTATTCTGTTGCATTCAAAATCTTGCCTTTTGTATCTGGTCCGTCTTTTGAATGAACTCGGTGAATAACCTAGACCATACAATAAAAGAATTTTTTTTTTATTTTTATTATCAATTTATTTTTATTATTCACTGATAAAAGCTTGTTGTTTCTTTCATTTTTTAATGAAATTTTATAGGCATTTACGAAAAATTTGTGAAAGATTCGAATTTTGATATTGTGATTAGAAATAATAACAAAATTTCATGGTGTAGACCACCAGTCCTTCCAATGGCCTGAATGTGGAAATCAGATTGCTCAAATATATCTACGAGAACGAACTGACAAAACAACGTGAAACAACAAGATATTTCCTATATCTCCAAGAATGTATGAATTGAAAATTAAAAAACTAGAATGATGGTAAATATAAATTATCGAATTGGAATCTGATGAACTATTGGAAATCTCATTATTTCTTGTCCATGAGATATGAGATGAGAAAAAACTGAGTGAATCAATCAAGAGAAATCCGTGAATAAAATGACTGTCAGTTATACTTACTGGAGGAAGGGATAATCGTTGATAAAAAACAGCAATATTTCGAGAAGTATATTGCTCGGTGAAAGCAGAAAACGTACGAGATATTGATCCTTATTCCCCTTATAACCTTTCTATATGGTTACACTTCATGGTTCGAATTGAAAAGTTTGCCGGGGATTATCGATTTAGATGTTTCTATTATTCACAAATTGCTGCGGAATACGATTTTTGAATGATTCGATTCTTGATAAGTATTTCTTCATTGTGGTATTGTTCTCAGATTAGCCTTGAAACGCCCATTAATCCCTTGGAAATTTCATCGAGAAATGCGTCGAAATTACTGCACGATTTGATTTCCACATTTCGAATTTTTTGAATATTTTCTAGTGTTGTTTAATGATGACCAAAAATTTTCTTACGATTTCAACGAACCTTAATCGATTTGAACAGGGTTAATATAACAGAGAAGAAACTAACTCCTGAAATCAATTGGGGAGGTCTCTTGGTTAGTCTTTGCCAACATAAGAACTGAGGGTAGTTTTCTAATAGGGAGTTGCCGTTTTTCCTGTTATTACCCGAATAGTTATCCAAACTGCTCATGAGCAGCCTTATCCATATTCGACTTTTTTTAAAAAGCCTTGTAAGCTTTCAGGGAAGCAGTAAGTTTTTTCTTTGTTATATTAACTCTGTTCAAATCGATTAAGGTTCGTTGAAATTTGTCGTAAGAAAAAGGTTGGTCATCAACAACACTAGGAAATATTAAAAAAATTCGAAATGTGGAAATTAAATCGTGCAGTAATTTCGACACACTTCTCGATGAAATTTCCAAGGGATTGATGGGCGTTTCACGGCTAATCTGAGAATAATAACACAATTAAGAAATACTAATAAAAAACCGAATCATTTGAAAATCGTATTCCGCAGCAATTTGTGGATAATATAAAACATCCAAATCGATAATACTCGGCAAACTTCTAAATTAGAACCATGAAGTGTAAACATATAGAAATGTACTATCGAGTAATAAGGATCAATATCCCGTACGTTTTCAGCTTCCACCGAGCAATATGCTTCTCAAAATATTTCTGTCTGTATCAACGATTATCCTTACCTCCAGTAAGTATAACTGACAGTCTTTTTATTCAAGGATTTCTCTTGATTGATTCTCTCAGTTTTTTCTCATCTCATATCTCATAGACAGGAAATAATCTGATTTCCAACTGTTCATCAGATTCCAATTTGATAATTTATGTTTACCATCATAGTAGTTTTCTAATTCATACATTCTTGGATATATAATAAATATCTTGTGGTTTTATGTTGTTTTGACAGTTCGTTCTCGTAGACATATTCGAGCAATCTGATTTGAAAATTCAGGCCATTAGAAGAATTGGTGAAATTTTAATCATTATTTTCAATCACTACATCAGAGTTCGAATCCATAACAAATTCTTATGATTTAGGTTTTTTTCATAAAAAAAATGAATAACTAAATTTTAAGCTCTAATCAGTGAATAATAAACAGAAATTAATAATAAAAATTCTTCTCTGGTCTATGTTATTCAGCGAGTACATTAAAAGATCGGCCAGATACAAAAGGCAAGATTTTGAATCTGTTACCAACAGAATAACCTAGATCGGAAAAAGGAAGAAATTATATTTTCATTTTTAGTGCTTTTGCTTGAAAGTTTCTCTTTAAAAATGTTTTCCCTTTTTTTTCTTTTTTTTAATTACCACTTATGAAAGATTTTTTTCCCTTTATCAATGTTGCATATAATAATGCATCAAATATAATTTTCATTTATTTCAAGGAATATCTTGTGATGCAATCTTCGGCGTTGAGAATAGTGTATTGGAATTGGCTTTAAAACGAATACTTCCCTTCGACGTTTCGCCTGCATTTGCCTTTATGAGAACTGCCTCCCATGTGACCTCGAAAGTGGGGAAGCTTAGAAACCTCACAGGCAACCCCGTATCAGGATTGGTGGCAGAAACTGGGACCTTACTGAAAGAAACTATTTTTTCCACGAAGGATCTCGACGAAAAGGAAGTTTCTTTTTATAATATTCTGCCGAAAATTGGAAACATCACCGTGGAGGAAATGTCTAAAACGAAAGGAAAGCTATTTTTTATAGTTCATGGTTGGGTGGAGGACGCCACTGATGCAGATTGGACCAAAAAAATGGCGAAAAGTTTGGTTGATAATTTTAAGAAAAGTAAGGTCGTTGTGGTAGACTGGGGTTCTAGTTCCAACAAATATCTTTATCCTTTGGCTGCTTCGCTAACCAAGGGAGTCGGTAGGTGAAGAAATATTTGAATTTTTGATATTGATGAAAATTAATTTAGAAGTTCAGAACAAAAAATAGGAAACTTCTAATTGTCAACGTTATTTTTCAGATTAAACTTTCCGCTGACTTTTCAATATTCTTGCAGGAAAACTAATATCTAAGAAACTCGTGGAACTAGTGGAAACATACAAATTTCCCCTGGAAAAAATCATACTTATTGGCTACGATCTGGGGGCCCACGTATGTGGTCACGCAGGTCAAGCCTTCGCCAAAGCAACCCTGAAAAAACTTCCTGAAATTATCGGACTCGATCCATCTGGGCCGTTGTTCGAAGGACAAAACCACAAGAACAGACTGGATGAAACGGACGCAGATATTGTTATGGTGGTCCATACAGGCTCTTCTTTGCTCGGATACGTGGACAAATGCGGCACGATCGATTTTTATCCGAACGGCGGTTATTCTCAGCCGGGATGTACGAATGGAAATTGTAAGTTTAAAAAAAAAACTTTATCAACTCGACCTTCGTTAATAGATTTTCGTCAATTTTTCCGACTTTTTCAGTATTATGCAACCATCAACGCAGTTTCAGTCTCTTCACTTCGGCCATATCGAAGCCAAAGAAGTTTCCAACGAAGAAATGCAACAGTTCAAAAGAATATGAGGAAGACAAGTGCAAGGATAGTGATGTATTATTTGGGAGAATTTTTGAAAAGAGTAAGGGCCAATATTATTTCAATACCACTGACAAGGCACCGTTTTACCAAACATTGGCCAGTAAACTTAACCCATTGAATTGGGGTTGAATAGTCACGAAGGAAAAAAAGGAAAATAAATAATTATTTTATTCGATGAAAACACTAGTTTTAATCCAAAAAAATATTTAACCTTCTTTCATCCTCATCAATATAGAAATAAAATCAATAGAAATTCATACATAAAAAAATAATGAAAATATCACACCTGAAGTTAACGCCAATTAATTAGTACAAATAAATCGAATATGAAGACAAGCCAATGCCTACAAGTAAAGAAATTCTGTCAATTACAACACCAAGAAGTATGAAGTACTGTTGATTATCTTTCATTCTCGTCATCGTCGATAATTTTCCATATTCATCTCTCTGAAAATCCAATGAAAAATTTGAATTAAAAATATGATTCCACCTTTCATTTCTGAGAGTCGAAGTTGGAAAAAAAATTTAGACGACTGGCGAAACACGTGTAGTGGTTTTGTAGAACTCTCAATTAGTGAAAATCGTAAACTTAGTTAATTAGTGAATCCTAGGTTGATATGGATTTTCATCAAGAATCGGCAAAAATCAATGCAATATACAGGGTGTTCCTAAATTGGAGGTACAAACGAAGAGGGGAGATTCCTTGAGTAATTTTAAGAAAAAAGAATCCCATAGACATGGGATCGCAAACACTTCGTTTTCGAGATACAGGGGATGTTGAAGTTTTTTTCTCATAGTTTTTACAATTCACAAGAAATTCAACTGAAATTTGACATATATATTTCAATTGAGAGTTTACAGCATGTGACATGCCAATTTCTATAGCAAACATACAGGGTGAATTTTTATGACAATTTGGAATTTTCTGAGGAGTTTAGTATAACAACAAAGCTACTTTTCAAATTTTTTTGAATTAACAGTGGCTCAACAAAAAAAATTTCTGGAGGAAAACAGTGGACAGTGTCCCAGAAAAAATATCACCCTGCAGATTTGCTAACGAATTTGGCATGTCACATGGTGTAAGCTCTCAATTGTAATATCTATGCCAAATTTCAGTTGGATATCTTGTGAAGAGTAGATACATACTATGAAAAAAAAAACTTGAATAAAATTCAAACTTAACACCCTGAATTCGAAAACGAAACGTTTGCGATCCCATGTTTATGGGACTTTTTTTTTCTTAAAATTACAGGAATCTCTCCTCTGCATTTGAACCTCCAATTTAGGAACACCCCTGTATAATCTTTATAATTATCTGTTTGGAATATCTTACTTACTTTCACTTCAGGTAAACAAAACATCGTTTTAAAAACTTTTGATGTTAAGAGTCTGGATAACAGATGAGGTAACGGCTCCTGTTTTTCAGTTCGACTGAGATTTATCACTATTATCGAAATTATGATTGAAATAACACCTGCAATGATGCTGTAACTGTGTAGACGCACTAAAAAGATTGATCAATTAAAAACAGAACAATTTTAATAAAAAAAATTTTCAACTTTCCTCTTGAAAGCACTCACCTATATAAGGAACTATGGCGTCATGTGATGGTAACAAAATGCCCAGGTAGATAAGACAAGAGATAGATAACACCAATTGAAAGCATCCCAAACAAATTTTATAAAATCCAAACGGGGATACACAAAAAATGCACAAAATAGAAGTGACAATAACTGAAAAAAAAAAATAAAAAGAACTCAAAGATAAAGAAGAGATAAATACACACCGATATAAGTGGTGAAGAAAATCTTGCTGTGAACTTCGGAATTCCTTCTCAGTTCCACTGTCACATACAGAAATTCCTTATCCGTCTTCAGTTCTGGATCTAAAGCAGTGTACACATCTACTTCTTCGACGACCCAATCGGAGAATTTTGTGTTTTGATTTTCCTAATTGCAAAAAAATTATATTCCTAGTAATCAGATACGGTTGAGTTAAGGTGGACCTTCTATTTTTTTTTTAATAATTAACACATTGTGGAGATAAAACATAAACTGGTCCTTACTGGATTAGATAAGTTCGAGTACTTTATCCATAAATCGTTCAGATCCGTCAAAAACGTGAAGATGATATCGCAACTTCTCTTGTCCTTGGGCCAACAATTATGTTGCGAAGCGTCGGCTTCGCACCACGTTTTTAGTTCCATCCTAGGGTTCCAATAAACTAGACCAGTAGATTTCACGACTAGCAGTGTTTCGTCCGATATGAAGTTATCCCCATCAAATTGACTGAAATAACCGTAGAAGTGATGCAAGTTACATGAAGAAGAATCCTCCTAACTTACTTGTATACTGTCAGCGTTGGCTTCCACATATCCACGCTACTAACTCTAATTTCAGTGATGCCACCATAAGCGGAAGTATTCCATACCAACTTCTCGTCCATCCACATCTGAATTTTCACAGGACAATATAATTCGAATGAATCATCGAAATGGAACTTACCATATGGGCCACTCCACGAGTATGTAAGATCGATCTCTTTTCATCCTGAAAATATTGTTTCGAAAATTGAAAGTTTCCAATTTATGGTTTTCTAATGAGGCCACTTACAAGACTTAATCCTTGTAATTCTGGAGCCATTTTTACCAGAGTTCTTGTTGATTCATTCTTTGTTGGTCTGACCATTGGATCATAATGGTTCAATATATCCCTCCTAAGTCTCTCCTCATCAGTTAAGTTCCTCTTGATTTTCTGAAAGAAACAAAATATGTTGAGTAACCTTAGTCAAGCACATGAATGTTACCTTTATGTCTTCAGTTATGCAGTCGAAATACCACTTGGCTTCTATTCCAGACCAAGTGCTGAAACTTATGTATCTAACTGGCAGAGGATCATAGTCTTTCCAACTGATGAAAGCCAAATCTCCACCTTCTTTCCCAACCTCGAGTACCCCATCTAGAAAATATTATGTTTCAGAGGATGCCTAGAACAGATTGGTCAGGTTTGGTTAGGTTAGGTTATCATTATTGATGGGTGATCCTTAGATGAGTATTGAAAATTCGAGTGACCTTGGAGACAATCAAAAATGCCTTCAGAGAGTTTGAAGACAGAAATTACTAACCCCTCGTCATCTGTATCCAAAAAGACCTCGGATCCAGTGCAGAAAGCATCCCTTTTATCCTAACAGACTCCTTCACCTGATTCTTCTGCATTCTCCTTATGTCGCAGAAAGTGTTTCCACCTGCACCTACTACTATTTCATAGGCAGGATCAGTTTTCTGCGGATTTTTTGTAGTAGCTATGAGAATGTGCGCGTCACTGGCAGCAAGTACAGAAAAATGAAAATCCAGTCTGAGGTCGGTTTCATTTTTTTTCGGTCTTTGCAATTCGAAGAAGTCTTTGTATGCTGTCCCCGATCTTGAGTAGTAGACCGTGCACCTTGAAAGATCTGAAATTTTTGATTGGGGAAATACTTTTGTCTGAAAAATGGAGAAAAATTTTTTTTCCATGAATATTTACCTGTTTCGTTAGTTGGATTAAAAACTCCAAAACAGTTATGAATACAGAAGAGAAAAATGAACACAAGGAACATCATTGTGGTTGTTCTGATAACTGAAACCAAAACAAGCGGTCATTATCATGCAGAGTCGTATTTCCGTTGAATTCTTATTAATCTCCGTGAAACGCCCACAAGTTTTGAATCGAAAAAAGAACGTCTGGGTTTGCAAGGTTTTCCTCAATAACATGAAAATATTATTTGAATAATCATATTGAAACAACTAGCGTTTATTATTGGCGTAGAAACATATTTTTCCCTATTAATATCTCATGCACAAAATAAAGTAAAAGTTTCACTTACCTAGAGAAGAATATTGCGTGTGAGGAAACAACAACACACGTAGTGACGAAGAAAGCTATCGAAGAAATATGGGACTGACTTTCAAACACTTCTTAATTGAAGACCATCTTGAGGAGACCGGATGTATCAAATGAACTAATTGAATTACTTGATGAACCAAAAAAATATTCTTTTCGATGAACAGTGGCATTCGAATGATGCAGGCTAATTTTTACGCGCTGAAACGAAGGAAAATCCAACAAATAAGTCCAGAGCCTCATCTCAGTTGAAAACATTAATGATTCCAAAAAAGCTTTTTGGCTTCAAATGCTCTAGAGAGTCTAGAGGTTCAAAACAAGAATCTAAGAAGAAGTTAATAATTCTGTGGTTCTGTTGATGCTGCATAAACTGCGGTTCGGAATGGCAAAACGATTACATGAATTTAAAAATCTCATATAACTGATAACGTGATCAATTAAGATGTTAGTAGCGCGAGAAGAAGGTTCATTACTAGACAATGTCAAAGTCGATCATTGTTGCCTTGACTCTGCTTGGGTTTTTCCTCAGCCACTCCGCTGTTTCCGGAAAGAGGTACACAAGATGCGGTCTGACGAGATCATTAGAGGAACTTGGATTTGATCGTTCGTATATCGGGCATTGTAGGTTGATACCAACTGGGAAAAAATCAGTTTTACCATTTTGATCCACAGGGGTTTGCCTGATTGAGAGTGAGAGCGGTAAGAACACATCTAAGATCACAACCAGAGCCAATAATAAACAAGGACTTGGACTTTTTCAAGTGAGTTATAGAATATAATTGAATATTGAAAAAAATATTCACAAATTCAAGTGGTCAACTAATTAAAATAGCACCCTGTTCATATTTTCAACCAAGCTTTATTGATTCATTTCTGGCTTAATCTTTTCAAGGGTCCTTTTGGCCTCCATTCGAATTTTTTCGTTCGTTTGAGAAAGTACTCTCCAAGGAATTTGTTCCAGCATAGTTTCAACTTTCTACTCCTATTGTCATATCACTTCTTCAATCCAAGAGACAGATGAATTTCTCGATATTTCAATATAATACTTCATGATGAATTTTTCTGTCTTTTTTATATAGGTAAAGGTTTTGTAGATGTCATTTCTTTCTCGAACATATCCTTGAAGTTTTCGTTCTTTCTGATCTTTATTTAATCATTGTCACGATTTTATTCCAGATTTTGAGTAGGGATTGGTGTACGTTTCGTAGAAAAGGAGGGATGTGCAATGTTCGTTGCGAAGGTAGGAAAGTATAATTTCATAATATATCATTATAGTCCAGTCAATGGAGGATTTGAAAAAAATATTATTTAAGGGAAACAAATTTTTTTCGCTTGTGTCTTTAAGAGTAGTTAGGAAGTTAACATACTAGAAGTCCTGGATCCTAGACCCATTCAGTTTTTCGCTTATATCTCCAAAACGAAAGAATTATTTCGAAAGCTTTTTAAATTATGTATTCACAAGATTTTTTTCATCAACTTTTTCTGTAACTCGAATATCCGTTTAACTGAAAGGCACTAATAACGACAAGTGCATTTTAACCTCACGTTTTTTGACAAGAATTTCCTTCTAGCGCCTCAGCTTTACACTTGCCACCAGAAAAGAAGTTGGAGAACATGAAATTTTGTTTAATTTCATTTTTGTACCTTTGACATATCCAAAATTAACGAATTTTGCAGATTTACTTTTTTGACGAAAACACTACTGATACTTGATATATGTTGTGCATCTTTCAAGGAATGTTGTTTTGCCTTCTTTTCGATAGTTATTCCACCACAATTGTGCCAATATCAAATGATATAACCCTTCAGAAAAGTTGGGTGGAATGGGGAGTTTACTTCGAAAATGAATAGAAAATCTGAAAAATTCAGAAATTTAGATTCGTTAAATACGAAATTGAATTGAAAGACTTTCAAAAATTAAATTAATATTCTTCAACTTCTTTCCCCATGGGTATGACAAAAATTTGAAGACTGATGCGCTAAATATTTATCAAAAAATGTGAGGTGAAAATACACTTTTCGTCAATTAGCAAAATTCGTCTGCGTATATCTCAGAAACTATTCGAGTCACAAAAAAAATAGCTGAATAATCTTGTGAGGAATCTAAAAAGCTTTCATTCTGTATATAATGTATTTCGAGTTACGACGCACTGTTTGGGAGATATAAGTGAAAAACTGAAAATTGGGGCCTCCTTCTCGAGCTCCAGCCCCTAGGACTTAATATATTTAGCCCCTAATTCTTTCCTCCGAAATTTTTTTTTTATTGACTGGACTATGGATTTTTTTTCTTTTTTATCCGCAGATATGCTCGATGAATATTTGATCGATGATGCTAATTGCGCTAAGAAAATAATGCAGGAATTAGGCTTCAAAGCTTGGAACGGATGGAAGAGGAGCTGTAAAAAACGGAACCTGCCCATACCACTATGTCGATGAATATCCGGAAAAAGTGACAAAATGGTAAAATATTGTGATAATTTGAGTTAAAATAAATTTATTATTGTTCTATCTTTAGTTTTGATCGTGATAGACATAAGAAAACCAATAATGCGTAATAAAACCATAAAATATTATATTTTAGTATCAGCACATTATATGAAGCATTAATAATCTTAAACAAATAAGTAACAATATTATTAAAATTTTACAACAAATTATGTTAATCATGTACAATATAATATTTCAATTTAAACATTGAAAACATAAGTATATGGCACTAAATGTCATCTCTAAACATTTACATTTATACCTTCGTGGTCGCTTGTAGTTTTACATATTGGTTACTCTGATCAGCTTCCATTTCTGGGGATATATAACACTGGTGAGTTGGTAATTTAGATTTTAGTAAAACTTTTCGTAATCCCCATATGGAGGATAGAAGGACAAAGCAGAATATGATGAAGATTGAAAACATGGCAAGATCCAAACCAGACACAACCACGCTCTGTATTCTGAAAACATTTATGCACCTCTTCTTGTAATTTTCTGGGGGAAGACCAGGATGCACAATACTAGCGCAGGCTCGGTAAGGCCCACTAGTCAACCCAGTAAAGACATAACTTGGATTACTGCAATTCAAATTCTTCTCAGAAATCAAAAGACCCTGCTCAAAGATCGCCAAGTAGACCTCACATTTCGTCTCTGGAAAAACATCCACTTTCACTGATAAACTCCCTAAGCTAGAAAGGTTCCCTTGCAATGACGTGACTTTAGGAAATTGAACCAAAGGTTTACTTTCGCCCTCAACATTCTGTACCAACGGTAGAATATCAGAGCAACCCAATATTAGGGAAACATCATCCGATTCACCACTCTGAAGCAGCACCAAGCAGTATCTGTACCTATGGAGCCTTTGTAAATCTATCAATCCTGGAACTGAGATTTCAAGTGAAGTTGGGTCTTTCATCTCCGAAGAGTTACACTTCAGTGGCGTTGACTCTATCAAAATTTCGCTGAGCCCCTGCTCTTCGTAAACATAAATAGCATCGCATGTATATGGTATGCCATCCTCCTCGATCTTCCATACCAAACCTACAGTGCGACCATCGTATTTGAAATCCTTGATGCTTATCTGATTTTTAAGGGACGATGTTACTGCAGGTGAATTGCTGTTGTCTTGTTCCTCCTCTCCACAAATCAAATTCTCCGATCGTATCTCCACCAGAAGACCATTCTCGAGTGATGGTGGCGTTGCACACACTGCACTTTCCTTATCTTTTCGAGTAAGGGCAGAGTTTGTGAGCCAAACGTTGAAGTCTTCAAGACTGCAATCGCAATTCAATGGATTATCTGAAAGACTGAGTTCTTTCAGAACTGTTATATTCTTCAGAGCATCACCAGCAACTATCGATATATCGTTATCGTCGAGTTTTAAGGTGTTGAGGCTTTTGAGAGGAGATATTAAATCGGCTGTTAGAGCCCTGAGATAGTTGTTACTTAAATTGATGTCCTTCAACCTGCTCAAATGTGCAAGGGATGCACCAGAAACTGCTACTATTCGGTTATTCGATAGGTCAAGGGAGACAAGTTTGAACAGCTGACTGAACGCGTGGTCTTCTATCACATCTATTTGGTTATGGTGCATGCTCAAACTTCGCAGATTTATCAAACCTTCCATTGCTCCGAGTTTGATGCTGCTTATAAGATTGTGGGACAGTTGGAGGTCCTTCAATGAGTCCATTTTGGGAAAAGTTTTTGGTCCTAAGGGACCCAGCAAGAGATTTTCTGATAAATCCAGATCCTCGATGTTTGGTAAGGAGCTCAACTTCAATATATTCGAGAGTTTTATCCGATTCCCCCTCAGTCTTAAAACTTTCAGGAGGAGAAGCTTGTTGAAGGTGAAGGGTGCTATCTTGGAGATGATGTTGTTGCTGAGGTCTATGAATGATAGATTCTTCAGGCCCTAGAAAAATCAAAGGTTAATTTAGGCGTCAGATCTATAACCATTACAGTTTTACCTTGAATGAATTCGTGTCCAACGTCTTCAGTTTGTTACTGGACAAGTCCAACCTTTCCAAATCTTGCAGGTACCTCAGAGCTGCGATAGGAACGGAGGATAGTTGGTTGTTGGGTAACCCTAATGCTTGAAGTGGAGATTTTAATCCTTGGAAAGCTACTTGATTCACTTCCCTCAATTCCCCAGAAGATATGACTAGACCATGGAGGGATACACCCTCGAAAAGTGGATTTGTGATTACTGTGAGATTTTGGATGGTACAGTCCAAGAGGGACACTGAAGCGGTGTTCAAAGAACGTAAATTCCAACCTGGAATCAGATATTATTTTGTTTATTATTGGGATAAGAGGATTGAAGTGTTTTGCTTACTTATAATTGGTATTGCTCTTCTATCTCCTATACATCTTAGGGTGTGCGGCATATCACAACTGCATTCCACTATTGGCTGCTTCACTATCCTTGGACACCTCCAATTGTTGTTTTTGTCAGCTGCTGGGCTTGGTATAGCAGATGCGCCACACCACCACACGAGGAACACCAGAAACCATCCCATTCTGGAAGAAAAAAAATAAAAGTAGAGAAATGAGAAAGTATTACATAAAACAAAAAAATATATATGAATAGAAAGATAAATGGACAAAAAAACCAAGCAGAACAAGAAAAATAGAGGGGATTTTTGAAAAAGAAAGTCAGCACCCAAAAAAAGATTAAAAAAAGATCAATTCATGAAATATGACTTGTGGTCCTCTTCATTCTGATAAAAAAAAAGCCTAATTGTACCCAAATATATGCATGAAAAAAACTTGTTTTTCCGGCAACATTGAGGGTCATTATAAAAATATATTTTGCAAAACAGGAAAATTTATAACGAATCTCGAATGAACGTTTCAAGTCTCCAGGTGACAGTATCATAAGGTATACCATTAATTCAAGGTCATGTGGCCACTAGTCGTCTGGTATACTCTGTTGAACCAGTATATGAAAGCGGAATTATGTATTTGTCCATTCAATAAAAGCCTGCCTTGTTTCCCGTTTGGATATTCCGATTATAGAATATTCAAAAAATCGATTTACAATGTAGTGCAATCTTATCGTCGCTACAGTAATGGGAAGAAGTCATTAATTTGAAGAGACAATGGTACCGTAGGCAACCACTAAAACGGTAGTGAAGTAATTTGCGTATGTATTATTTACGATAGAGCAAGGTCTAGGGTTCAAGATTACGAAAATTAATGGTCGGGTTAGATGAGTTGATAAATATTACGAGAGGTGTTACGAAAAAACGTTTTTTCGGTGTTAGTGTGACAATGAGAATTATCGTGCTTGGTTTGTTTGTGGTGTTTCTTGGTTGTGCCAAGGTGGAGGGAAAGGTGTACACGAAGTGTGGCCTTACGAACGAACTGATTTCCCTCAATTTTCCAAGAACTTTCATTGGAAATTGTGAGTACGAAGACTTTTGAGATTTTATTCATTTTTACTCTATTTCATGTAGGGGTTTGCTTGGTTGAAAGTGAGAGCGGCAAGAATACATCGAGGGTAACGAACAGGGCTAATGGTAAGCAAGGAGTGGGACTTTTCCAGGTGAGAATTTTAATTTTCCAAAATCATCCATTATTGGCCTTTATGCTTCTTTTGTAATCCTACTTTCCCAAAAACAAATTAAGTCGAAGAATGAACCACCAAAAAGACTCCCCTTATAACCAACATCATAAATCATTCATTCGGATGTTTTTTCGGCATTGTGAGTGTTGAAATGTACCCACTCGAAACGAAACTAAACTCAATTTGCATGGATTTTCAATATATAACAATTATTATTTATAACTAAACTGTTCCAAGCTGACTTCGTATCGAAATCTCCAAATTAAAATCTGTTTATATCTATTTCGATAAAAATTCGTTCCTGCATTCCAGAACAACCGATAATATGATAATTAACTAACATTTATTCAAGATTGGATTGAATAAATATCATGAATCTTATTTCAGATTAAGAGCAAAGACTGGTGCACTTTCGGTAAAAAAGGAGGAACTTGCAACGTAAAATGTGAAGGTAATTTAGTCACAATTGGCTCTTTCCGAAATTTCGAATAGTTTCATCAAGATTTTCAAAGGGTGGTCTGATTTTTGTTTCAGATATGCTGGATGAGAATATCAAAGATGATGGAGTATGTGCTGAGAAAGTAAAGAATGAATTTGGTTTCTTAGCTTGGGATGGCTGGAAGAGGAGTTGTAAGGGTAGAAAACTCCCTCTACCACCGTGTTGAAAAGAAATTCTATAAAGCGAACTGATCTTAATATCTCGAGCATATTTGGTATAGGTAGTTGTATAAAATACGTTTTCATGAAAAAAAATCGGTAATTTCGAAAAGAATTTTCTGGAACTTGATCTCTATGAGATCGCAAATTAATGTCATCAGCTCTTAATATTTGGAGGAAATTTAATTTCTGAAATATTACAATTGTATTTATGAAAATAAACCTTGCAGATACTTCATTGATGTAGTTTATATCATGCTATAAGTTTGGGAACGTAGAAAATTATCAATTTATCGTGTGGAATATGTATAATATATTCAACAAAAGATTCTCTGAGTGATTTCAAGAGTGAAAGTTCATTTGAGAATGAATCCGCAAATTTCTCAGAATTTAATTAAATTAAAAAAAAATCGTTTTTTGTAAGTATGGAAGATCCTATACCCAATTTTGTTGAATTTGGCAGAGTATTTGTAGTTTTGAGTGGCCAATTAAAGTTTTTTTGACAATAATTTTTAATAATAATAATTGTTTTTAATCAATTTGTTGTATCTTTCTCAATGTTCGGCAAAATTATGAAATTCACTCAATTGCATATTTTTGGACCACTCAAAAATTTTAAACCATTTTTTTTCTAATTCAACATCCTGTATGGTTTTATGCTAATATAAACTTTTTGTTTTGAAATCGCCCGAAGAACCTTCTGTTAAATTAATGGTACATACTTGATCAACTGTAAATAGAAAATTCTTCATTTCAAAGTTCTTGTCCTGTTTGTGAAATTTTGGAAGTTTTTTCATGAGACTCATGTGAGTAAATGAAAAAATTTAAAAAGGTACAAACAACAGTCAGGAGCTTTAGTTTGAATTCATCGCCAGTGCGGTCACTTATCCAGCTACTGAAAATTGGTTTTTCGTGAGTATCGAAGATCCTATACCTATTTTGTTGAATTTGGCAGAGTATTTGTAGTTTTGAGGGGCCAATTAAGCCCTTGCTTGATTCAAGCAGCCACCTAAAAAATATTTTTTCACAATGAAAGAAATACGCTTCTGAATTTTTTATGATAATAATTTTTTTGAATCAATTTGTTGTATCTTTCTCAATTTTCGGAAAAATGATGAAATTCACTCAATTGCATATTTCTGTACCACTGAAAAATTTGAAACCAATTTTTTATCTAATTCAACAAACATCCTGTATGGTTTTATGCTAATATAAACTTTTTGTTTTGAAATGACTCGAAGAATCTTCTGTTGAATTAATGGTACATACTTAATCAACTGTAAATTGAAAATTCTTCTCCTGTTTGTGAAATTTTGGAATTATTTTGGGAGTTTTTTGCATGAGATTCTGTGAACCAAATCGGCTGACAGTGTGATATATAACGTCATTTTATAAAATCGACACTTCAAATAATGGAATCTCATATATAGAATTTTTTTAACCTCTAGATCAGAAAAAACTAAATTTTATTTTCATGTGAAAGAGCTGTGGAGTTGAATTTTTATTATATGTAGACATTTTAAAATGAAAGAGGTGGTGTGAAATCTGCAGCATTTTTTGCACATAAATCATAAGAAAAAAAAGACGTGGGCGATTAAAAATTAATTCAATTCTCGGAGCACAAAATCGAAGAGCCACAGATCATTTTCGCATCATAACGGTATAAAACCGGCATCGCCAGAAAAAAATTATTTATGTCCCATTGTTCATGAAGAAACAAGACACATGTTCTCTAGGATATTAACATTATGTCCTGGACGCTAACGAATCCTTACATTCTCTGAACATGTTCGGGAGACGTTTTGAAATTTTTTAAATCTTAAGATTCCTCGGTCGTTATAACAACGAGCACGATGATGAACCTCCGGCGTATACATTAATACTTAATCCAACCAAACATCTCCCCTAATCGTATGTTGGTATGGTCTCGGTGTTGAAAAAAGACGCATTGCTATCCGTTGTTTAACATTAGGTGTTTTTGCCGAGAGATCCGAAATTCCATTCGAATTTAACACCAAGAAAACCGAATTAAGTATGTCGAGAATGGTGTTACATCCTCCGTTACAATATGGAGGACTCTTCGGGGAATGTATCTGGAATAATGATCGGGCGAGATTAGCATAAGAAGCTGTGCTCCATATAAATAAAACAAAGGTTTATTTTTATTGAACGATTCTTCGAAACAATCGACGAAAATTTTACGATGAAATAAAATTGAAAAGAGTCTTTGAATTCTGCTCTATCAATATTTACATTTATTACTGAGCATTTTTCTACATTTCTATCACGTAGGAAACATTAGCTAATTTTTCTATGAACCTTTCAAAAAATTCTAGTATCCTTCAAATGCTGAAATGATTGATCGAAAAACATACATTTTGTCATATTCCTCAAACCTATCGTTGATAAGTCCCAAAACTCATGGAAGTAAAGAAGGCCAAATCAAAATCGAAATCTAAAACGTCCATTCTTCAACCGACTCCTTTGGACTACACTATTGACACCTCAAAACTAGCTAGTGAGCTAGCTGCAATTTATTTCCAGGACCCAAAATGTAAGATAGTGAACAGCAGGGTTCCCCACACCATTCACCATAGCACGTTCGGTGAATACACACCCTCTCCAGAGAGCGTAGCTCTAGATTCCGAAAAAAACAGGAAGGTACACTCTGAAAACTTGGACTGGAACATCGGCCATCCGCCCACCTTAGCAGACTGTTGCGTTGTTACCCTCAGTCGAAATTTCGAGAAGCTCAAGCTACTCAACGAGCTTCCATGTGAGAACAGAACTTATTTGCTGGAAATCCTACCAACAGACCTTCCCTTGGAGTTATGCATCCCTTTGATAGACTACGAGCACTACTGGAAGAGGAGGTACAACGACGAGTTCGGCATCATAACCTACCCCAGAAGAGAGGACTGGACCTGGAAGTGCATCTACCTAGAGAGGTATCTGAGGAAACTTGTAGAATTCGCCCAACCTCAATACAACGAGGAAAATGAAATGAACGAGATCCTCTCCCTCCTTGATCCCTTCGTCCAAACGCTGCGTGTCAACCAACTACAGTATTGGAATCCTCCGGTAACCATGGAGAAGGAAGACATCCCCGAAATTTACCCAGAGGACCACATCGACTTCGACCCCATCTTCAAGAAATGTCAGAGAATCGACGAATTCGAGCTGGTGTTCGGCATGAACGATGTTCGCGAAACCTTTGAATGGAGGATGTTCAAAGTATCAATTGCCGACTGCGAAAGACTGGGAAAGGCTGTTTTGAACCTCAAACTGCTGAAGATACTACGAATTCATATGTCTAGAATAGAGAACCTCCACTGTCAAGCTTTGGTGAAAGGCTTGGTGCAAAATACAACCTTGGTGGAGCTGGAGTTATCCCATTGTAGAATTGCAGATCAAGGAGCTCTTTGCATAGCGAAACTGATCGAGGTGCATCCAAACCTCCAGATTCTGAACCTCTGTGATAACCTAGTAGGAGGTATTGGTGGTGAAGGTATAGGATTCGCTCTCCTCCAAGAAAACTCATGCCCACTGGTATCGTTGGACCTTAGACTGAACCCTCTGGGACACCAGGGAGCGCTAGGTCTCATGAGGAGCTTGGTGAGGGGGAACAAACCCGAGAGGTTGAACCTCGCTTGCTGCCAATTCGAAGACATGACCTCATACATATTCGGCTGCATGTTGAAAGTCAACAAGAGCTTAACTTGGATAGACGTGAGCAACAACTGGTTCGGTGAATTCGGGGGAGAAAATTTAGTGATTGGTTTGAGCAGTAACGAAACTGTGAAATGGTTGGATGTCAGGAAAACCTATATAACACCAGATCAACTGAATGCCGTGAAACATTTACTGAAAAGGAATAACCAAGAGGAGGAGAGCGACGAAGAGGAGGAGGAAGAGATAGCCGTCGTCCAAGAAGTCAAACAGAACGTCACGTTCGAAGATCCTGGTAAGAAGGAGGATGAAGAAGCGAATATTTCTGAACAGACCGCTGATTGACTTAGGAAAGAGTAGAAAAAATTGTTAAAAGAAGCAAATAAATGGCATGGTTCACGTTGAGAGGAATGCTATTAACTCAATTAAATCCCCATAATTCTCTGATGAAATTCTTCATGCAGTTCATAAATTCTACGTGATATATCACTGATCGAAGAATCATTATCCTTTTTCCGTAGCTCCCAATTAGTACGTTCAAGTCAGTAATCAATTCACGATGGACGTGATCAATGCCTAAATAAATCCGAGAGGGAATCACGGTGAAGTCAAAAACGCAGAAGGATGTTTTGTTACGGGCGGCAGTAATGTTGTAAAGTTTTATAGGGCTGTCCATAAATCTATATCAATCCTCCTTACAGAACTCAACTCGCCTCCGTTTGTTACTTTTTTGGCTGGATATGAATTATAGATTATGTATTGTATTCAAAAAATTTTCATTTATTCGTATCTCTTTTTTCGTGCCGTAGTAGCGGACGTCGAGATTGAAACACATTTTATGTTGGCTTGGGACTTCTTATGGCTCCAACTAAATTAAGGTTGATAAAGAATGTGTTTCACTTACATGGTAACGATTTTCCAGGTTATGTCGTTGCGGCGACATGTCTGAAGCTAGGATTGTTAAATGTCCTTATTTGCACGATGAGAACGCGTCGATTTTACGTAATAATGTGATTCAATGCTGTATGATTTTGCATTTCACGAATGAAATGAATTATTATTGTACTTATTCGGACAAAATAACACGGGTTTGCCAATTTATTATCACGATTTGAATCGAACGTATTGAAATTTTTATTCGATAGATCTTATTTTCTAGTTTTTATCATAACCAGTTTTCTCTTGTCACGAATATAATGTTTTGGAATATTGAGGAAATATATGTTTTCACTTCAGAATTGTGAATTCAAAATGCGGATCCTTGAGGGTGTTCATTGTTTCATTGTTGTCTGTGAAGAACTGTTCAATTGAAGGATCATCAATTAAGGATATCCAGATAATATCTGATAAGGTTCTTGGGATATAAAGAAGCCAATATAATTTGGGAGACACCCTCAGTTTTCCCAAAGCTTGAAGACCAATAACATTTCGTTATTGGTCAGTATTTTGAACTCGACAACGTCTTTTTGTATTGATAGTGGGAGAAATATGTAATAAGTGTTCACCTTCCATACAAAATTTTAGTTTATCTCGTCATCATGGTATGGCGAAACACGTGTAGTGGTTTTGTTAAACTCTCAATTAGTGAAAACCGTAGAATACTGCGAATACTAAGTGAATTTCTATGTTTTGCGCGCTTGATTCGAAAAAATTTTTTTGGGACATTTTGTGAGATCTTCGAGGAAAATTTTTTCTGTAGTCAAAGAATATGGGCAATTGTGAAAAAAATCCACACTCATCAGAGTCCATCCATTTTCTTGAAGAGAAACATCACCATGGTATGGCGAAACACGTGTAGTGGTTTTGTTAAACTCTTGATTAGTGAAAATCGTAGAAAACTGTGGATACTGAAAATTTGTTCAAGTAAAAACCGTTGAAACTATATCTTGGTAAAATAACAACGAAGCAACTGTAATCGAAAGGATATTCAAAACATCTTTCCGAGAGAACAAGTCTCAATAAATAATAATAATAATGAAAAAAAAAATTACGAAAAGCACTGCCGTGAAGGCAGGAGCTTGTAGCCTTGTAGCCTTGTAGGTAGATTCGCATTCTCCAGTTTTAGAAACCAATTGAAAAGATTTTGACAGCGTAATATATGCGAAGGATTTCAGGATGTGATAGCTCGTCCAAAAATATGAGAAAAAGGTTTTTATTAACCCTATAAAATGCACTATTTTCGAGTTACAGGGTGTTGAAATTGAAAAAAAATCGAAGTAGGATTGGTGTATTCAGTAATAAGTTCTTAGAGAATTTGTTCAGTGGTTCAGAAAATAATTTTAAATTGTCAACCTTAAGTTTTTGACGTATGTAAACAATGTTTATATTGAAGAGCACGTTTTCAACATAAAAGTTGATTTTTCTCGAGAGAGTACTTTTTCCATAAGCGTAGAAGTTGGGTAGAAAAAAAACCCACTACCCCTTTAGAATCTTCACCAATTGAGACTGAAAGAAAAAAATTGCGCACAAAACATTGCTTATTATGATTAGAAAATGCTAACGAGAGCTGTTTTCTGTACGATAAAATTTTCCCGAGATATTCGCAAAGACACGATTTTTTTTTCAATTTCAATTCTCTGTATTTCGAAAATGGTGCATTTTAGAGGGTAAGTTAATACAAACTTTTTCCATATTTTTGTACGAGCTATCACATCCTGAAATCCTGCGCATATATTATGAAACAACCTTCATAATAATATAACCTAGAATCGAAAAATGTACCCCACACTCACGCCAACCACAGAATCCTTGGCATAATACTGATGATGATTCTTATCTAACATCACAACCAACATCCATATTATACCCATTTGATCAATCCAATCCATATAAGTCCGCGAAACAAACCCAAAAAAAGTTGAAGATTCTATCAAATCGCATAACATATACAGTATACAGTCCTAAACTCCGAGTTCAAGACCCGCATATCTAACCGCCTGATCTACTCCAGAAGTTGATGAATCGCATCTCGAAAAATAATGCGGGGTCAATCCAGCATCATCTACATTCATGCGGCGGATCTATTATCATCATTTTATTAATGAATTTCTTCCACAAAAACTCCTGCGATCTTGGAGGTGGCGCCACCAGTTGTGTCCGGAGTCCAAAGACGAAGAGGCATTTCTGAATTGTCGAAAGCTGTGGGTGGTCCAACCGGAGGCAGGACGGTTGTGTAAATAATTGCGAATCGGGTATATTGAGGACACTTTGAGCAAGAGAACGCGAGTTTTTTTCGCTTTTGAATTGGAGATTGCGACTTTTTTAGGAGATTCTTCCAGGGAGAACAAGGAAATCAGAGCATCATTCATTACTCGAAAGCTAGGATGTTTTTTTTTTGAGTTGACGTCGTTTGGGAGGTCTTGTTGTCAGTCTGTAGAATATTAAACGTACGGATATTAGTTTGGGTATTAGGTATATATAAATGTCTAGCCTTCCTCGAAAAAGAAGTTAGGCTTTGATCAGAATTCCAGTATAGTTTTTTTGTGAAATTGGGACGTCCTCAATGATTTGTCGCTTCATTAGGCGCATTAATTCAGATTGTTGACGTTTTTTGGGACGAAAATTAAAGTAGCATCGATTAAATTGAAGTCGAAATACTGAAGGGGATAAAAAAAGTTCGTATTAACTAGAAATTTCTCGCATGGGCTGAATAAAATATAGAGGAAAATATATATATATAAATTCGGAAATTTCCTATGTTTTGCGCGCTCGTTACGCAAAAATGTTTTTTTTGGAAAATTTTGTAAGATCTTCGAGAAAAATTTTTCTGCAGCTGAAGAATGTAGAAAATTGCAAAAAAAATCCACATTTATCAGAGTCCATCCACTTTCTTGAAGAAAAACATCAAATGAAGTGGGTTGCAGCAGAGATAAAAAAAACTTCTCATAAAAAATTATTAGGAATTTACATCCTCGAGTTATATAGACATGAATGTTTCTGTATCGATGAATTAATTTTATGCCAAATTTCCCACGTAGGTATAATTTTTTCTCTTATTCTAGGAATTTCTTGCATGAGCTGAATAAAATATAGAAGAAAATGAATAAATTGATTCGGAAATTGCGCGCTTGTTTCGAAAACACTTTTTTTCGCAAAATTTTGTAAGATCTTGAAGGAAAGTTTTTTCTGTAGCTAAAGAATGTGGGTTATTGTGAAAAAAAATTCAAACACTCATCAGAGTCCATCCATTTTCTTGAAAAACACCATCAAAGAAAGTGGGTTGCAGTACCAATAAAAACAACTCCTCATAAAAAGTTATTAGGAATTAACATTCTCGAATTATATAGACATAAATATTTCTGTATCGATTAATTAATTTTCTGCCAAATTTCCCACGTAGGTATAATTTTTTCTCTTATACTAGAAATTTCTTGCATGAGCTGAATAAAATATAAAGGAAAATAAAAGAATTAATTCGGAAATTTCCTATGTTTTGCGCGCTTGTTTCTACGAACAGAAACGTTAATACTTTGCCAAAATGTCAGTAATTCTTTGGAATTTTCAGGGTATCTGAAGGGTTTCGTAGATAGAGTTTCTGAATTTCTTTTCAGAATCATTCAGGAAATACAGATTCGTTCGAATTGAAACCTTGTGGTAAGTTGTGGAATAACGACAAGAAGGTTCATTTGAAATTTCGTGAGGATTATATAACTAGAAGAATGAAGAAAAATCTTTTGAAAATTCCAGAAAGTATTCGCCATACCCTGCTGAAATGAGGCATCTATAAAATGAGTTATTTACCTTATAAGAATCAAGCTTTACAACTGCCCCACGTAAAAAGAAACTTGAGTTTTTCTAATGTGGTGTTGAGAAATTCGATATATTCCGAGTTTATAAAATGACATTGTTTGTTACACTGACGACCAGTTTGGTTTACAGAATCTGCGGTTTGATAGTCTCGCTTCACTCTTGTCAAATCAAAATGATCATAGACCAATTAATGTTTCACTAAACAACATTTCGAATTGACTTCAATAACGTAAAGTAATTAGAAAATGATTACTTTCGCATCCGCCAGAACCTAGTTTCCTGATTATGAGGCAACACATCATTCACCTTCGCAGGTAAGAATCCGATTAAGGAACTATTACAACTACCCAAATATTGTGGGCGTAATATATTCAGAGACGCCTTTCTAAATTCTTTGATTCGACTGGCCAACCATCTGCATCTTGGCGAGATACAGGCATGAAATTAAATTCTATGAACATTTCAAGAACGTTTGTCTGGGGAAAATCTGAGTACAAAGGTCAGCGCCTTCAAGAAATTGATGATGAGGTAATGAGCAACATGAATTTTGGCCACCATTGAATACTCAAACCTCATAGGTCAAAAATTATTTGCAATGAAGACATACGCTGCTGGTTATCCCGGAGAAATCAATAAATACTGAATTGAAGCAGCGGTTGTCTAGAGGGTTGAGATACTGCCATATCCGCCATCTACCAGATGCAGATAAGTAAGAGACGAATGGCCTACCTATCGATATATCGTACCGCAACGAATGGAATAAATAATAACGTCAGAAACTGTTCACGAAACCCACCGCCATCAAGTCACCCACGTGAGTGTGTGTGTACGTTGTCCAAGCCCACTCTTGAGGATCGACTCCTTCACATCAACTTATTTCCACATAGTCGATTTAAATTACAAATATTCCTGATCTCGGTGTACCTATCTTATCTTTCGCGCTTTTAATGACACCCCGACCGCCCAATGGGTCTTTGTTGGACGGGCGAGATGGCTGGAAGTGGGTCCAGATGAATATTAATTCATCTTTATTTGCTTTTATACCATGTTTTTTCAGTTTGTCGGGTTTATTTGGTCCTCATTTTGAATTGGATTTTTCGAGTTGGAGGTGTACCTAAATGTGTTCTAGTAGGCTTTCATTATTTCTCTTCTCATTTTGTTTATTTTCTCTTCTTATCAAATCTGTTACTTCTTTTTATTTATAAGAGGGTAGAGAATATTCTTCGATTTTTTTGGTTTTGTTTCCTGTTCCTTCTATCTCTTGAAATTGAGATTGTATTTTACATTGTCTTTCCTTCTTATTTCCTAATCGTTCGTTTTTATTTTCTCTTTTGGATTTTTTCTTGTTTTGTTGAACATTATTAATTGTTTTTCCTCTCTGTTGATTTTTATTCTCAATTTCTTGAACTATATCTAATCTACCATCACCTTGTTGATATGGTTCTAAAATCTCTTAGCCATGCTTCCTCCTGCCTCCATCAGTTTTAACTAAAGCTAGTATTGCTGTGCGTATAGTCCAAGTGATATCTCTTCATTTTTTGGCAAATCAATCGTGAATATTTTGTATAGAATTGTTCATAAAAAAAGGTCCTGTAGAACTTCTGCTTCTTTTTTCTCTTCTTCGGAATTTTTCTTGTCGACTTCTCAATGAAATTTTTTAGGTAAGATGATATTTATTTTGCGTATGCTGGTGTTTATTCTAGGTAAATCATTTTATTGGCCAGTCCCTGACGGTATCTTCTTCTTCTTGAAATTGCATTGTGTCTATCGAATCTGTTACTTTTTTTTGTAAGAGGGTAGAGAATATTTTTCGATTTTTTTTTGTTTTCATTCCTGTTTCTTCAATGTGTTTGTTGAAATTGAGATTGTATTCTACATTGTCTTTCCATCTTATTTCCTTATCGTTCATTTTTATTTTCTCTTTTGGATTTTTTCTTGTTTTGTTGAACATTATTGATTGTTTTTCCTCTCTGTTGATTTTTATTCTCAATTACTTGAACTATATCTAATCTACCATCACCTTGTTGATATGGTTCTAAAATCTCTTAGCCATGCTTCCTCCTGCCTCCATCAGTTTTAACTAAAGCTAGTATTGTTGTGCGTATAGTCCTAGTGATATCTCTTCGTTTTTTGGCAAGTCAATCGTGAATATTTTGTATAGGATTGTTCATAAAAAAAATTCCTGTAGGACTTCTGCTTCTTCTTTCTCTTCTTCGGAATTTTTCTTGTCGACTTCTTCATGAAATTTTCTATGTAAGATGATATTTATTTTGCGTATGCTGGTGTTTATTCTAGGTAAATCATTTTATTGGCCAGTCCCTGATGGTATCTTCTTCTTCTTGAAATTGCATTGTGTCTATCGAATCTGTTACTTTTTTTTGTAAGAGGGTAGAGAATATTTTTCGATTTTTTTTTGTTTTCTTTCCTGTTTCTTCAATGTGTTCGTTGAAATTGAGATTGTATTCTACATTGTCTTTCCATCTTATTTCCTTATCGTTCATTTTTATTTTCTCTTTTGGATTTTTTCTTGTTTTGTTGAACATTATTAATTGTTTCTCCTCTCTGTTGATTTTTATTCTCAATTTCTTGAACTATATCTACCATCACCTTGTTGATATGGATCTAAAATCTCTTAGCAACGCTTCCTCCTGCCTCCATCAGTTTTAACTAAAGCTAGTAATGCTGTGCGTATAGTCCTAGTGATATTTCTTCGTTTTTTGGCAAGTCAATCGTGAATATTTTGTATAGGATTGTTCATGAAAAATTTTCTGTAGGACTTCTGCTTCTTTTTCCTGTTCTTCGGAATTTTTCTTGTCGACTTCTTCATGAAATTTTCTAAGTAAGATGATATTTATTTTGCGTATGCTGGTGTTTATTCTAGGTAAATCATTTTATTGGCCAGTCCCTGATGGTATCTTCTTCTTCTTAAAATTGCATTGTGTCTATCGAATCTGTTACTTTTTTTTGTAAGAGGGTAGAGAATATTTTTCGATTTTTTTTTGTTTTCTTTCCTGTTTCTTCAATGTGTTTGTTGAAATTGAGATTGTATTCTACATTGTCTTTCCTTCTTATTTCCTTTTCGTTCATTGTTATTCTCTCTTTTGGATTTTTTCTTGTTTTGTTGAACATTATAAATTGTTTCTCCTCTCTGTTGATTTTTATTCTCAATTTCTTGAACTATATCTACCATCACCTTGTTGATATGGATCTAAAATCTCTTAGCAACGCTTCCTCCTGCCTCCATCAGTTTTAACTAAAGCTAGTAATGCTGTGCGTATAGTCCTAGTGATATTTCTTCGTTTTTTGGCAAGTCAATCGTGAATATTTTGTATAGGATTGTTCATGAAAAATTTTCTGTAGGACTTCTGCTTCTTTTTCCTGTTCTTCGGAATTTTTCTTGTCGACTTCTTCATGAAATTTTCTAAGTAAGATGATATTTATTTTGCGTATGCTGGTGTTTATTCTAGGTAAATCATTTTATTGGCCAGTCCCTGACGGTATCTTCTTCTTCTTGAAATTGCATTGTGTCTATCGAATCTGTTACTTTTTTTTGTAAGAGGGTAGAGAATATTTTTCGATTTTTTTTTGTTTTCATTCCTGTTTCTTCAATGTGTTTGTTGAAATTGAGATTGTATTCTACATTGTCTTTCCATCTTATTTCCTTATCGGTCATTTTTATCTTCTCTTTTGGATTGTTTCTTTTTTTGTTGAACATTATTAATTGTTTTTCCTCTCTGTTTATTTTTATTCTCAATTTCTTGAACTATATCTAATCTACGATCACCTTGTTGATATGGTTCTAAAATCTCTTAGCCATGCTTCCTCCTGCCTCCATCAGTTTTAACTAAAGCTAGTATTGTTGTGCGTATAGTCCTAGTGATATCTCTTCGTTTTTTGGCAAGTCAATCGTGAATATTTTGTATAGGATTGTTCATAAAAAAAATTCCTGTAGGACTTCTGCTTCTTCTTTCCCTTCTTCGGAATTTTTCTTGTCGACTTCTTCATGAAATTTTCTATGTAAGATGATATTTATTTTGCGTATGCTGGTGTTTATTCTAGGTAAATCATTTTATTGGCCAGTCCCTGATGGTATCTTCTTCTTCTCAAAATTGCATTGTGTCTATCGAATCTGTTACTTTTTTTTGTAAGAGGGTAGAGAATATTTTTCGATTTTTTTTTGTTTTCTTTCCTGTTTCTTCAATGTGTTTGTTGAAATTGAGATTGTATTCTACATTGTCTTTCCATCTTATTTCCTTTTCGTTCATTGTTATTCTCTCTTTTGGATTTTTTCTTGTTTTGTTGAACATTATTGATTGTTTTTCCTCTCTGTTGATTTTTATTCTCAATTTCTTGAACTATATCTACCATCACCTTGTTGATATGGTTCTAAAATCTCTTAGCCACGCTTCCTCCTGCCTCCATCAGTTTCAACTAAAGCTAGTATTGCTGTGCGTTGAGTTTTGTTAAGTCAATCGTGAATATTTTGTATAGGATTGGTCATAAGAAAAGTTGCACTGGGACTTCTGCTTCTTTTTCCTCCTCTTCGGAATTTTCCTTGTCGACTTCTTCATAAAATTTTCTGGTAAGATGGTATTTATTATGCGTATATGCTGGTGGTAATTCTAGGTTGATCATTTTATGGGCCGGTCCTTGATGGTATCTTCTTGTCCTTAAAACTACATTGTGTTAGGCGCCGACAATGACAAAAGGATTCGAAGGTGCTTAACGTGAGCAATTAAGAGGGTTATCCTGGGTGCGATTAACATTTTAAAATTTCAAATGGGACACACTTCGAAATAAAGATACAGTTTCGGATTCTTTTATCTGAATCTTGTGCCAAAGTGGGAAACCAAAGTTCACATTCGACTTTGCCAGGTATAGGCAAGAACTGCATCTCCCATACAAAATGCCTTATTAAAAAGAGCGTGCCCGTGGAAGCAAGACGATCTTAGAGACTGAATCAATGGAATGGACTGAACGAGTTCCTATATGTCCGATTAAGGCCGTGGAACATGTCCAAATACAGAGGGGCGTAAGTGAAGACTGCGCTCCAAGTTTCAGCAGGTCCAGTAGCGTAGTTCACAAAGTTTCTCTTCGAACCAGAAGTCTGCATCGGAATATTAGAAGCAGGGTCGTTTTCCAAGTGAAACGTTTCATCTACTTTTGCATTGAAAATCGTTTAGGAAGTTAACGTTTGGTGCACTAGTGCAATGAATCTTTTTGGATGTCTGTTTATCAAAATAGTTATCGATGCTGATTACTCTTTAAAGTCCCTGCTTCTTTGAGAACCGAATATTTGGGAAGAATTCGTAATCATATGAAAGTTAACATAATAGGAATGAAGAATTATTCGGTCTTACCACAAACTTGTCCAAGTCGATCCCCCCATCCAACGCCACTGCGTATGATAAACCGTGCCCTCATAGATGTACTCGAATATATTATATCATCGGATCTTCATTGTTGCTTCGCATATACATCGATTTCGCAGATTTATTATATTCTTGCAGCTACCAGCTGCAGCCTCGAAAAGGAAGTTGAGCGAGCCTTGGAATATCTTCCCCCATCTTGAGCCCAGAAGACTGGGCATAAATATTGAATGCAGCATACCATCAAACGATGAAAGGCATTATATTTTATTGTATTCGGATCGTGCGTCCAGATATCTTGGAGAGGAGTGTGTTATGTCGTCATGTTCGAGGTAGGAAAGCTGAAAGTACCGGAGGGACTTTTTTAGGTTATGCAGAATGGATTACCTCTCAGAGTATCGAGAGCTTGAGGTCAGATGCAACACCACGTTTGAAGGCAAAAAAAAATCGGTTGAGAGCAACTTGAGACTCATTTAATATAACATTGAGTGAGTTCAAGAAAATTTTTTTTATTGTTTTAATGATACCATGAAGTGAGACAACTTTGTGCCACTTCTTGAGGGTTTTTGAGCTCTTGCAAGAGTAATTTCTGTTTAGATTTAGTGTTCATTACTGGAAATTCTTGTGGAAACTGAAGTTTGGAATACAACTATCTAGTTTGTTTATCAAACATGAAATTCCTGTAAATAGTCACGCGTATTCTGGTTTTCACCACAGTAATTTTTCCTGTTGAAATGACAAACTGCAATTTGATTGCATCAACTGATGTAAAACTTATTATTTCTGGAGGAATTAAACGACCGGAATTGTCACGTGAAATCAATAAATAATCCTGCTGTTGCTTATATAGGGGGAATTTCCTGTAGAAGTTATCGAATTCCTGTTGTATATCCTGGAAAATTTCTTTGAGTGTGTTCATAGGAAACAAGCCCGCAAAAATTCTCAACTTTATAAATTGCGCAAAATTAATTGAGACGAATGTTTCACCAAAAATTACTTCACAGCATGATTTTCGATCCATATGCTCCTTATATGTTAATTACCAGACGAATTCTCTCCTTGAACCATTTCTCATCGTAATAGAATCAAACCTATAAGAACTCGATTAATAATTCACGAATTTCGTCTATTTACATTCATGATTATGAGATTATGCACTGAACTGTAATATCGCGTGCTTTCCGATATTTTTTCAGCCAAAGCAATCATTCTCCCAACCCATTGGCTGTCAAACAAGAAATATTTTCATGGGAAATTAATTTATCGAATTAAAATTTATCAAAACAGGTGTACGAAATGAATATATCAACTCGTAATTAGTTTTGCTCTGATAAACCATTTCTTGGAAGCAGTATAGGTGAGACAATTACTGGAGTCAGCTGTCATTACAGCGGATTAAGAAATATATTTCATTTCTTGAATTGTAATTGCGGGGAATTGGATCATTTTTAAATTCGTCAAATACAATTATTTCCGAGAAGTGTTAGCATAATGAGTATGTAATAACCATGTGGAGAAGTGAAAAATCGCGATGCAAATCACCTGTACCCACACTTGAAACCGAACTATACCTGTACTGGAGAACATGTGGGTTTAAACATTATTTTGAATATACGCGGACATGCAAAGTATGAATTGAGTCGACGACTATCTTGTGTTATCATCCTTTGGAGGTGAAAGGCATCATTAGTATTGTATGCAGAGTGCATGATTTTTTCCAAAATTCAGATGCCTTGATTAGCACATTATTATAATAAATCATAGAAGATTCGACACGGTTTTTCATTCATTATTTTGCTGAAACAAACGCCTACTTCTAGTCCAAAGTTGGGTCGTTTTCCAAACACTCGAAGAAATTTACTAGGATATAAAACAGGAATTCGGTGACTTATACAGGAAATTCTCACTATTTAAGCGACAGCAGGAATATTGTTGATTGTACGTGACAATTCCGATCGTTTGATTCCTCTAGAAATAACAAGTTTTACATTAGTTAATGCAACCCAACTGCAGTTTGTCATTTCAACAGGAAAATAATAATGTGACGAAAACCGGACTATGCGTGACTATTTACAGAATTTTCTGTAGTTACCTAGTTTTTAAATGGAATTTCTGGCATTTCCTATTGGATCAACTACGTAGTTTTGGCAGTTATTTCCATGGGTGGTTGACTTTTTTTCCATGGAATTTTATTTGAAGTTTTTGCTTTGCCAAAGGGAGTTTAACATGCATTCTAAACCCCGTTTGGCTCAAAGTTGACAAACTCCTGCTGTTCACAAGTGAGATGTTTTCTTTCAATTATAATTTTTTTTTCTTATTTTTGCCCTTTGGTTTCGTTTATTCCTCATTTTTCCCAAGTTTTTGGTGTAATAAAAAGATCTGAACGTTAACATTTCATTTCAATTTTATCTTTGCGAAGACCATTGATTAAACTTGGGAAAATGGAACATTTATCATTAAAATTTTTTGAATTAGATGAAAACGTGAATGCTGAAAATATTGAACAAAAAAAATTCAGGTCGGTAGCAGACAAGCTTGAGTCTTTATGGTTCCACTTTACTTGTAGAGAAATTGTCTTCAATCTCGAAGTATATCAAATTTTTCGACGCCAGATCAGATAAAACTCAATTTTCTTTTTACGTGGAACAGATGTAAAGCTGAATTCTCTTAGGTTCCGAGAATTCCACGAGGGCTTTGAAAGCTTTTCAGTGGATCAGCAATTTCAAGTTGTGATTCTCATTTCTTATTGAGATAAGAAATGGGTTAGTTTCCATTTTTTTTTCACCAATTTTTTGATTAAGACAAATCTTAAAGTTCACTCACTATTCTTACTCATTCATTTGCTCAATAGTCGCCGTTTTTTCTTATTTTTGCCCTTTTTTTTGTTTTTCCTCAATTTTCCCAAGTTTTTGGTGTGCCTAATAAAAAAATCCATTCGAATGTTAACATTTTATTTAAACTTTATTATTGCGAAGAACATTGATGGACTTAGAAAAATGGACCATTTATCAGTAAAACATTTTGAATTAGATGAAAACGTGACTGTTGAAAATATTGAACAAAAAAAATACAGGTAGGTAGATGACAAGCTTGAATCTTTGTGGTTCCACATTACTTGTGAAGAAATTGTCTTAAATCTCAAAGTATATCAAATTTCTCAAGGCTAGATCAGAAAAACTCAATTTTCTTCTCACGTGGAACCTCTGTAAAGCTGAATTCTCTTAGGTTCCGAGAACTCCACGAGGGCTTTGAAAGCTTTTCAGTGGACCTGCAATTTCAAGTTTTGATTTTTATTTCTTATTGAGATAAGAAATGGGTTAGTTTCCATTTTTTTTCCTCAATTTCTTGAATAAGAGAAATCTAAAAGTTCGCTCACATATCTCACTCATTCATTTGCTCAAAAGTCGCCGAGAATGTAGGTTTTTTTCTTATTTTTGCCCTTTTTTTTCGTTTTTCCTCAATTTTCCCAAGTTTTTGGTGTACCTAATAAAAAGATCCACTCGAACGTTGACATTTTATTAAAACTTTATTATTGCGAAGAACATTGATTGGACTTAGAAAAATGGATAATTTATCAGTAAAACATTTTTAATTAGATGAAAACGTGACTGTTTAAAATATTGAACAAAAAAAATACAGGTAGGTAGATGACATGCTTGAATCTTTGTGGTTCCACATTACTTGTGAAGAAATTGTCTTAAATCTCAAAGTATATCAAATTTTTCAACGCCAGATCAAAAAAACTCAATTTTCTTTCCACGTGGAACAGCTGTAAAGCTGAATTGTCTTAGTTTCGAGAATTCCACGAGAGCTTTGACAGCTTTTCAGTGGACCGGCAATCTTAAGTTGTGATTCTCATTTCTTACTAAGACAACGAAATGGGTAAGTTTCCTTTTTTTCGCCACTTTTTTAAATATGAGAAATCTAAAAGTTTGCTGACTTATCTAACTCATTCATTTGATCAAAAGTAGCCGAGAATGTAGATTTCTTCCTTATTTTTGCCCTGTTTTTTTTTGTTTTATCCTCAATTTTCCCAAGTTTTTGGTGTACCTAATAAAAAGATCCACTCGAACGTTAACATTTTATTTAAACTTCATTATTGCGAAGAAATATGAATCTTTATGGTTCCACATTACTTGTAAAGAAATTGTCTTCAAACTCAATTTTCTTTTCACGTGGGATAGCTGTAAAGCTGAATTTTCCTAGGTTCCGAGTATTTCAGGAAAGGTTTGTCAAAATCTGGGTGGATTGTCTTTCAACTTTACTACCCCATTTTTGATGGTTTTCGATCATTTGCAGATGATAATAAATCAAATTTGAGACCTGAAGAAGTCCGAGAATCACGGTTTCGGGTGTTGGAACGAATACGAAAAGTGATTCTTATACGTTTCGTCAACTGGAGCAAAAAGGCTTCAGGAATTTTGATCGAATCATGAGGTTCATTTTGAAATATTTCATATTAATTCTAGTGGAAAGGGTTTGAAGTGGAAAAAGTGTGAATTTTGGGACCATGATCGACGAACAATGCTCTGATATGTTAATATCTTCCCATCCATACATAGCAAAAATACCTAAACACCCACGCAAATTAAGTTGCCATATGTTGATCCATAAAATCAAGACCCAAACACAAGCCAAAAGCTTTTGTTGGAGCATTCGAATCTCTCATTCAGACGACCTGAATTTTATCATGGTATATGGGAAAAATATGTAAACCAAGTAGCTATTAGAAGATATAACCATTCAAGTCGGTGTGAGAAGGTTTCGTTATACATCAACATATCTGTGGTAGGTGTGGCAACCGCGCATCCCACACAATTAGACCCACGTGTTTTTCGGTAAGGTGAAGGAGTTGTACGAGGGACGACCGATTGATTTTTCAACCGAATCACGAAGTGTGATTCATGTTTGCCTTTTTGATGAAATATGCCTTTTATATGGAATTGAAAAATATTCTGTCGCATTCAGACCTCGACGTACGAAATTACAGACAGTTGAGCAGAATGATATAAAAATCAATTGAATATAATAATTTCTTATTAATACCTCGACGTACCTTTAAGATACACGATTCACCTTCAATGTCGGCGATTCGACAATTGCGCAAAATGACAAACCAACATCTCGATAGGCAACCATTCTGGCATTCTACCTTGTCAAAGTCACCACATGGTTATAATTTTGTTATGCTCAACACTAGTGGAATTTCTGGGTGTTAGCCTTCTATTATGTTTTCCTATTCTTCTTGTTATTTTTGCACTATTCACCTTGATAATTCATTTTTTTTCACTGATCAGTTTATACATCTTCTGCGATTATGATGATTCTGATGCAAGGTGGTACACATAAATAACTATTTTATTCACTTCACTGCATGTAAGTACCCAATAAAAGCATCAAAAATATTTTGAGATATAAATCATTAAGATTAATATTCCTAGTTCCTATGTAGGTAATTTTATGTTCTGCAATATGTTGTGGCTGTGTTTACGATGTCATTTGTATTTTTCACGATAAAGAGAAATCGAGGTAAGATTATTCCATATGAATGTATTTTGGCAAACATGGAATATAAAACTTTTTCAAGATTGTTTTATGACCTAAGTTTATTGAAGTATATTTACATTTATTCCATTGGGTCCAGTACTCATTGTACCGATTATTTCGCATATTATTATGATGTCAAAACAGATCCTGTGGAAGAAGCTGATTCGAAGGTGGCAAGTTCCCAAAGCGGATAAAAAGAATGGACAACAAAGCCTTATAACTCATTTCTCGTCTGCGACCTATTTGTTCGACCCAACGACTCTTCTGCTAAAATGGGACCGTCTCGAAAAAAATTAAAGACACTTCATGTTCATAATTCATCGATATTCAGATCATAAAAATATTATGACACTTGTAGATTTATGGAGTGAGTAAAATATGAATAAAATATGAACCCATCTCATGGCAAACCCATATTTAGAGGTTCGTCTTTTTTCGTTATTCGCAAATTAATGATCGCGATAGGAATCGAAGATTAATTAGAGCAACAGATGAGTGTCATTTTTGTTCTCTTTTTTTACTAATCATTTCTTTTCAAAAATTATTTGGGAACTAATAGTATTTCAAGGTGAATAGAACTACACAATTTCCCTCACCTTCGACAAAATCCAAACTGGGTTGATCAACGCTCTATCACAACATTTCTGGGGAATAGTTTAAATGTAATGAAACGAAAAATAATTCTAAAACAGAAATGAGAATCGTGCTAATCATCTGACGATACGATCATGTCAACAAACTGCAAAAGGAACTTAATTAAATCTATTGTTTATGGGTTCGTGCTCCTAAGCGAAGGATATCCTGTGATTTAGGAAATATGGGTGGAACCATTCATACCACCGGATGCGCATTCACCTTGTTCCTATTGAGACTGAATTTTTGAAAGGCATCAAAACGTCAGTTTCAACACCGATTTGATGATGGTTATTAGAAAGGAATGGCTGGAATTTGTGATTATCTATCAAGCTCAATTGAATTATAGTCACTGACTAATTAAATTTTTTGATGGTCCCTAAATCCATAAGAAAGGTTCTGAAGGGTCTTTAAACACACATGGCTGAATGAATTCCTGCTGTTCAAACACAACAAAAAAAGACCGTTTTGAGAACAATCTGTACTTGCAATCTAACATGCCGATTCCGGTTTAAGTGACTTGAGTCCTATGAACAGGAAAAATCAGGTACTTCAATTTTGAATGGAATATTTCCGTAAATGTTACAGGAATATCAAGTAAAAAAAGATAATTATGTAAGTATAACCCAACAATATTTGTACGACTAACAGTATGGACACATTGAATTCAACAGGAATGTTTGGTATTTCTCAAATGAATGCAGATTATTCTACTGGAATAAATCTTGTTTAGATAGCAGTATTTTAATCTATGTTGTACCATATGGTTGGAGTTTCTTGGAATAAAATATCGGTTTTCGACGAAGGAACGAACATGATGAAACAGCGATTCGATCATTTTTAGCATTTTTTGGCCTCCTACCTAGAATTGAATATTTTCGATCTACGATTGATACTCACTCTTGAATAACTTTTCCTAGGAAATACAAGAAAAAAGGGTTAGTAGATGATTAAGAAACATAGTGTAGGAAGGAACGGGGAAATAGGGGTTTAACAGCAAAACAGTTAAAGTCAGGTTAGATCAGATCAGAGGAAGGAAGAAAGATTCGATCTGTAGCGATCTGCACCGACGGCCCAACATTTACCGTACCGCTCAACAGAGGGCGCTACCGAATAGACAAACCTCAAAAGATACTACCCAAAGGATTGAATAGCGACAGAAAAGGTCTGAGCATTTGAAGACAGTAATTCTGTAATCAAATTTGCTAATGAGAGTCCGGAATCAGGGAAAAAAATTTTCTTTATATTTATTATGGAGTCTCTCAATACTAGTTTTCAACGAATGCCTCACTTATTCTTTAGAATAATGTAAAGATACTCTAAAATGAATATAATATAATATAAATTCCCCTCCACCTATTCGCTAAGTAGCTCTTTATCTTTGGATAGAATGCATTACTACAGAAAATTCCTGTAAAATCTCAGGTTATAAGCTTCGAATACAACTTACTAGTACTGTAATATATTGAAGATAGTTCTTCAATTCAACAGAAAATTCCTGTTAAATCGATACTACAGTTCCTTTATGAGTAAAGTAATACATGTTTTAGTTTAGTGTTTATTACTGGAAATTCTTGTGGTAACTGAAGTTTGAAGCGAGGAAAACAACTATCTAGTTTGTTTATTGAACAAGAAATTCCTGTAAGTAGTCACGCATATTTCGGTTTTCTTCACAGTATTATTTTACTGTTGAAATGACAAACTGCAGTTTGGTTGCATCAACTTTAAAACTTGTTATTTCTAGAGGAATTAAACGATCGGAATTGTCACGTAAAATTCCTGCTGTCGCTTTTATAGGGGGAATTTCCTGTAGAAGTAACCGAATTCCTGTTGTTGTTGAGTTCATATTCTCTCAAAGGAGAAGAACTATTTATCCTTGATGTCTTGGCGTCCTTGGCGAACCCCTTCATTGGCTCGTGTATATCCATATGATTCTCACTAGAATTGAATGAAGCAGTTGAAGAAACCAAACCAAGGGAGGTCCTACGGTGTCGCAACAAAATGAGTACTTAAAATTTAAAAATCTCTAACTGTGAACGAAAACTGTTACTCCATCTAATCCATGTTGATTTAAAACAACTTATGCCACTCAAGCTTCAATTATGTCTCCGATTTCTTCTGAAATTGTCATTGTTCACCCATTGATCATGTTTGTTGATACAATCTTCAGCGCCAGGTAGATGGAGACCTATAAGCGGTTAACTACCAAAAAAGAACGGAGTACACACCTTCGGTATTCCATTGAATGAGCGGATAGATGTATAGAAAGTTTGACTCTGGACTCCTACGCATCTTTGGCACAGTTCCAAGGCATAGGTGGGTTGTTTATGTTATTGACCAACCAATTTTCAAGTGTGTATTCATGTTGATCATTTGGATTCATGAATAAACCCAGAAATTTATCTTTGAATGGATGTTTTTGGTTGAATTGGTATTCTATACATCTTGTCCTTATGTGTGATTTTTATTTTTGGTGATAAATAGAAGGGGCAATTCTTTTGGGAGCTGGAAGAAACTGCTTGGAGTACCTTCATCATATCAGAAAAGAATTATGAAAATTGGTAACATCCACTAGCAGGTAAAAAACTTTCTTTTTTAGGTCACTCAAAATGCTCACACTAACGAAAATGCATCTTATGAATGAATAAACGACCTGATATCACCGATACCAAAATAATAGCAGCTAATAACAAACTTGATGAGTAGCCAGGTAGCAAACATTAACGATCGCACTGATAACCCCAAAAAGATGAATCATTGTCCCTTTTTAATCTCGCTGAACAAGCTTTCGGGATCAATTTTCCGAGCCTTGGAGCGCCCACTTATGAAACGATGCATAAATTACGTGTGCCTACTTAAGATCTTTTACACTTTCAACGCAGTTTCACTTAATTGAATGGAAATACTGCTATAATTTCCAGAAAATAACGCTATAATTAATCCAGCCAGGTGGATAGATTAGGTGACAAACCTCGTTCATCCTCATTTCCCAGAGGGTAAAATGAATCAGGAATGTTAAGTGTTTTTCGTGTGAGTAGGTGTCGAAGCATGTTTTGGAAATGATGTAATACATGTCTGAAACAAGGTCTAGATACATGCATGAATTGATAGGATACGTTGAGACTGAGTTTATCCTGGAAATCTTTCATTTTATGTCTAAGAATGTAGGTAATATGGTCGAGACAACGCCCAGTAAAAAAATTTTGGAAAACTGACGTGAAATCAGAAAAACTCAATTTTTTGTTTTCACGCAGAACAAATTTGAAGCCTAATTTCCAAATTAGACGTGAACCTTGGAGGACGTGATAGTATTACTCATTTGCTGTCGTTTGAGCCATATTCATTGATAACCGAAAATCTACAGTTTCCGAAATATTTGAGTTCTTGTGTTTTTCTGAAAATTTCTCACCTAACTTCATTTTTCGTAAATTTTTCAACATTGACCAAATTTGATTATAATTTTGGATTATTTTCATCAGAACACGATATGATATGTATGAAAAAAGCAAAACTATCCTGTATTAGATGTTGAAAAAAAATTAGTATGATTTGAAAGTTAGTATATATGAAGAAAATAAAAATCGGTTTCTTATATCAATTTGCCTGCAACATTCGAATTCCACAATTTATGTATGAAAAAATTATTTTAAAAACTTGCCAAATTCCTTTTCTATTTCCCCAAAAAGTTTTCGTAATAATGTAGGCACTAGTTTCGTTTCATTCTAAAGAAAACTTTTTTAGGGAATAAAGAAGGAATTTGGCAAGTTTTCAAAATAATTTTTTCATACATAAATTCTGGAATTCGAAAGTTGCAGGGAAATTGATTTCCATTTTCTTCATATACCAACTTTCAAATCATACTTATTCTTTTCCAATTTCCAACATATAATACAGGATAGTTTCGCTTTTTGCATTTATATCATAAATCCTTTTCTGATGAAAAAAATCCAAAAATATAATCAAATTAGGTCAACGTAGAAAAAATTGCCGAAAAATGACGCGAGGTGAGAAATCTTTTGAAAATCACAAAACTCAAAGAACTCGTGAACTGTTGATTTTTGGTTATCAATAAATATGGCTCAAACGACAGCAAATGAGTCATACTAACACTTCCTCCGAGGTTCACGTCTAATTTAAAAACACCCTGTTAAATACATTTTATCGATGTGAACAAAAAAATTTCAGCAAGATGCTTCGTTGATTTTGGCTTTGTCTATTCCAACCAAAAGTTGAATTTGCTGTCATAAATAAATATTGGCTTCCTTCAAAAGTTGTACACTATTGCGTGCATTGAAAAATGATTTTAACAATTTTATTCCCAGTTAAACTCCTCTATTTCGAACAATTCCAGCTCGCCCCATCATTCTCGATATCAAAAAGGATCACAGGCAATTAGCAAACGAATAAACATAAGTTATTATACCTGTATCCTGTATTAAGATAACTACCACGCAACACTCACATACGGACCCATTGTTCATCCTGCACATTTCTACATAATTGGTAATGAAGATTTCCATAAGGAACTAATTGTCGATCAAAAATTCACCACCATCCTACACTAATTCCTATGTCGAATGATCTCTAAAAAATAGAGGGCTGGCTTTAGGAACGTGACTTTTTAAGAGTTTCACCCACAAGGGATGTATTGATGTGACTTAATTCGCACTCAGCTTTGTGCTGTCACGTTTGACCTGTCCGAGAAGAGAAATGTGAAAAGAGCACTTTTATTCACTTCGAGGAAATTACCAGCAAAATAGCTCAGAATTTATTTAGCTATTTGCGTTTTTTTTTCAAGATCTGGAAGCTAGGACTTTCGATCATGAAGCTCTCTACCAGAACAAATATTCTCAAGGTACCAATGATTGAAAGAACTTGGGTGATTATTTATTTTGCAAATTCTCAAAAGGTTGCGTTATTTTTTTTATATTTGGATGAACTTTCAGTATGAGAGAATGTTGAGCAGGAAAAGGGAAAATCTTCAATTACAAAATGTTCATTCATGTGTCGAACGACCTCTAGGATATCTTGTAGTATGTGCTCAATCAAACCAAAGACAGGCTATAATAATAAAGCTTATAACACTTGATTAGTCCAGGGATAGTTTCATACAAACAATTTAAGTAAAGGTACATAAACTTTTTGTTAAACTTGTCGTCAAAAAATATTACCATGTTTCTTCTATGTTAATTTTCTTCTCGCAAAGGTATTGCGGTACAAGTATACACAAAACATACATCAGAGAAGAAAAATGCAACCATTTTCTTAGGTACTTTCAAAATGCTAGAAAATTCACCTACCTTCAGATTTCACTCGCCTACTCAACTCCAGTTTTCACAACCATCATTTCCCTTGCAATCATCCCTATAGCCACTAGATCTTCGATATCGAGAAAAGTTCCTTCGTCAACCGTTCATTTTTCACAAGAAAAACTACTTCTCGCGAAACCAACTCATTTCCCCTTACATACCAATTAATCGCCGAATTTCTGAGACACAGATGCGATTTTGAATAAATTCGAATACGAATCCTCGACTGACAGCGCACCCTGAGCTGTTGCAACTTGTCGGACCGTCACGATTGCGGTGGTACGACAAAATTGGTCGAAATCGTGAATGCAAGACCATTTGGTATCTTGGTGGTACGCGGGCGGTAACTGGCAGTCTCGAAGTCGTCTTCGGGAGTCCCCTGAAGAAGTGCGGATTGATTTGGCTCATTGCTTTCCATGCAACTATGCAATTAATTTTGCACGTCGATACTTCTTACCTATTTCATAAAATATCTTAATTCTCACATGAATCAACCCCCATGATGAAGAGCCTGCCTTCTATAACACCGAGCCTTGCGCAAACATTGGCAACCTCTATCGGGGGTCCGATGCACGAGCCGACTCCGCAATAATCGTATCGGAATGATGAGATGTTTGGAAATTCAATAAAAAAAACATTTTGAGATTATTCTTGCGAAAAATTTTGACTAAGGTCAGTCAAATACTTAAAAATTGGTAAAAGTGTTGAAATTATTACTTCAAACACAATAGGCTCAAAAAGATAGACGAGAACTGTCAAAGAACAAAGCTGGATATTGAATTTATGTTCTGTATTGAAGCCTGAACACTTTTAGTTATACAGGGAGTGAAAATAGATTTCTCGAAAAAATTTTTTTTGCATTTTTTCGTGTCTTATATCAATATATGATCGATTATTTGATTTTGAATATATTTTTATCGAATCGTTGCATTCGTCGAAATAGTTTTCAAAATATCAAAAAAAAAACTGAAAAAAAGGGTGATATGCGTAGTCACCATTATGTTCGTTATTCCTATTCTCAATATTTCAAGCAGAAACTGTTTTTACATTCTCAAAGTGGACGAATGGCGGAATATTTTGCATCTCCTAAAGTTTGGAAAACTCGTCACCTGGTGTTTCAAATATTTTGTCAAAAATTGTGATGAAAATTTTTCCATAACTTTTGTTTTTTACATAAGAACCCTATTTTTTGTGATTGCGTTGAATTTTGCGGAGGAATAAAATGATGTGTTCAAAAATATTTATGCTCCTGAATTAAATAATTCCTGAGTACGTGGAGACAAATTCATAAAATCTGTTTATAACAATAATCTGTGTTCATAGAAGATAAATTATCCTAAGAAATCACAAGTGGCAGATCTCTTTTCTGAATTCATTTATTTTGAAAAAACTCAAAATATATACAATCTAGAATTTGAACGAATAAAACAAAAGTTCAGATCAGATTAATAATAATATCTTCATTTAAAAAAGAAATCCCAAGGGGAAGTTCACCCAGAGGTGTTCTACCACTTGACCGTTGTTACAAAAAAAATAAATAAATCGTGTGCTAATAAGTGAAGAAAAAAATACAATCACATAACAGAGCATACAGAGAGAAAATACATAATTTTACAATAATCTTCGGAGACAATCGGAGAATTGAGCGAGCGGGAACTGAGAAGGAAATCCTAGATCTTTTTTTTTGAATTTTTCATTTTTCAGCTGAATGATGGCCATATGTTTCTACACACTTCTGTACTTATAATTATTGGGATAATTTATCTTCTATGAACAAAGATTATGGTTATAAATTTTTTTTTATGAATTCGCCTCTACGTCCGACATAAATTCAGAAAATCCCCAATAACTCAGGAATTATTTAATTGAGAAGCAAAAACATCTACGAACAATATCATTATTTTTTCGCAGAATCCAACGCAATCATAAAAAATGACGAAAAGCACTGTCGTGAAGTCAGGAGCTTTTGAGCGCTCGTTCATCCACCTTGTAGGTAGATTCGCATTCTCCAGTTTCAGAAAACAATTGAAAATATTTTGACAGCTGTCAAAGAAAATTTCAAACAAATGCGAAAATCAAGACTTCACGTCAGTGCTTTAGGTGACCAATTTTTGAGCGCTCGTACTACTTACACGAGGGCTATATTATTTCGTCACGATATCTGTATTTTTCAAATTTTGAGCCGAAAACGGTCTCAATCGACTATGCTCGACTCACGGATGACGAATCCGTCGAAAAATTCGAGTCTGTCCGTCCGTCCGTATACACGATAACTCTCGAACGGAATGTTCTAGAAACTTGAAATTTTCAGGGTAGGTTCGAATCTCGAATGCCGCGGTTAAGTTCGTTATTGGGCAAAATTCGCCCAGGGGTTCCGTAAATATGGCCGCTCGAAATTTTATTTTTCTGATTACTTCAAAACTACTGATTCGATCGAAGTGAAATTTTGCACTCAGATGGAGAATTACGTGTTCAAGCTACATGCAAAATTGTCCAGCTCGCATGACCAGAACCATAGAAAATTATAACTTTGTGATGGAAAGGCCTAGGGACTTGAAATTTTCAGGATAGGTGTGGATTTTGAATGTTGCGGTCACGTTCATCAATGAGCAAAATTAGACTAGGGGTTCCGTAAATATAGCCGTTCAAACTATCTTTCTCTTGATAATTTCGAAACTACTGATTAGATTGGAATGAAATTTCGCACATAGATGAAGAGTAATGATTCAAACTACGTGGGAAATTTTGTCCAGATCGCATTACCAAGAGAGATCTGTCTTGGCTGGACTTTTTAATGAAGTGATTTATTTTACTGACAAAAGTTTATTTCATCAACTGTTTCATGAACTTTCCATTTGTTATTTTAAATTTACGAAAATATCCATTCGTTAAATGAAAATCTCGAATCATATCACATGTTTCAAATTCGTCAATAATTTTATTATGGAAATCCAAATTATTCTGACGATTTGGCACGACAACGACGTACTTACCTTCGAATATCTTCAACGATATCGGATCCCCATCCCATGTTGCCAATTTTCTTGTGCACAGCTTGGAGTTATGCGCTTTTGGGTATACCTATCTCACCTCACCATCCCCCCATTATATTCAGAAATACAACCACGTGAAACCCTATTTTAAACCTCTCTAACTAATCCATATTGAATCTACCTAAATGAATCACCTCTTCCAGCTCGAACTAATTCTAAATATAACAGATTGAAAAACATTAAACACGCATTAACTGATATAATTCTGCAAGGAAAGATTTTTTCAAATAACTTATCACCTTCATCTTAACTTCCTCACAATCATGGATTAATTAATTTTTTAGATGAGAAAAAAATTCAACAATACGAAAAACCTTTCAAGATACGAAATAATGAAAATTAATGATTGATTATCTAAATAATAATGTTTATTTACATCATAAAAATTCAAAAATTAATTTACAGTAGGATCTAACTAAACTACAATTACATGGGAATAAATTTAAATTATTATCAATTAAATAACGTATTATATAATACACTTTAACTACATAGGGGTAGAATTTATAAATAAATAACATTTATACATTCCTTACAACTATGTATATATTATTTCCAACAATACGGGTACAGAATACCAAATCAATCGTTCAGGATGAAATTTCAAATAACCACATGAAATTGAAAACTAATTCACTAAAACAATACTGATAATAAAAAAATAACATGAAGAAATGAGAGAATATTTCCTATTGTTCAAATCAAGCTTGATTTGCAATTCAAAAAATACAATTATCACAAAAAATCATTGTTTCAGGCTTACTGTTGAATTTTTCTACTAAATATTGGGAAATATATTTTTTTAAGTACTAACGAAAAAACCGAAGAGAAAATTTTGAACTACATCTGATGATAACCGGATTGAATCGTAAGCGCTTGTTTGATGGGAAACAACTAATCTTTCAAAAGTAATCTCGATTTATAAAATGCAAAATTGATGTTTGCGAAATGCATCCTTTTCTTATTTATTCTAAATAGCCTTTGGGAAATACATTCAATTGTTCTTACATTAAATATCCTGATAGTTAATTCAAATAAGCTGAGTAATATAAGAGAATATTTTTATGTTTGGGAACAAGAACTGTAATTCTACACACTATAAGATTGATATATCAAATAGATAAACACTAATTTTATTTTTTCTCAAACCTTTTAAGTGCCATTTAAAATGCAAAAATTAGTTACTGAACATCAACAGTCAATAGATATTTCATGGATCAAAATACTTCAATAGTTCCAAAAAGCTAATATCTCCATTCATGCGGATAATGCAGAAAGTTACTATATAACGATTCAATGGAAAAATGTAGCTCCTGCATGTAATGAGTACCTTAAATATTCGTCCTTTTATATTGAAAACCAAAACTAACAATTCAAAACATTTTTTTCCACTGTAACGATTGTCAAAATACCAATTAAACTTCATCTGCTTTCGAAAATTAATCACGCGAATTATATTCGAGAGATGCATTCTTCCAAATACAAGGTATACAATGAGGCACATTCAATGAAAAAAAATATGTAAGGCTATTTATCATATATCAGACGATTTGGCTAACACATCTCATCGTAACTCTTTATTTTACATGAACTAAGAAAAAATAATTTGTGTTCATCAAATTATTGTCACTCAGATGTATAAAATTAAAAATTACCTCTTACATTATTATTGCAAATACCCAACAACCTTGCAATTGACGAATTGACTAAAAATGACTAGATCACTATCATCGTTCTTGACACAACTGAGAGATTATGCGTGACTCATATTAAAAACAATAAAGACCCAATTACAAAAGGATAAAAGATTCAAATGAAGGTGTTGATAAAATTGAGGTTAAAACGATTCAAAACATAAGTTAATGGTTCATCACAATCAGAAACTTAAATTAATACTGCGTTCAAGAACTCCATAGGTTTGTTATGCTACTAAAACTCATACATTCATCATTTCTAATCCAAATTCCTTCTGGTTTGGCAGCCAAACCTACAGCGTTCCAACTGTTCAGGGTTATTGCTTCATATACACCTCAACAATAGCGATGTCAAAAACAAAGTTGTTAAGGAGATAAAATTTGATACATATTGATACAATACATTTACATACATATTCTAGAATATTATGGTGCACTGTTAAGATGAATATCATAGAATGGAATCAACACCAGAAGAAGAAGAGAACAACAACATCAACATTGAAGGCCACAAAAACGAGTTAGCGACCTGAACATTATATGTTGAACCGTGTTTCAGAACCGTCGGCCAGCATCAGCGTGACAGTTCGATTGTTGATCCAAATCAACCTAGCCAGTCTCATCGGGTTCAACCTTGACACGTCAGCAATTGGAGCCGTGCTGTAAGACTTCACACACCTGGTCTGCGATTGGCCCAAACCGAACATACCTAGGACAATTGATTGGTGGATTTCGTGTTGGAAAAATTTTAAATTGCAAATGTTGATTATACCTCACTACCTCTTACTTCGAATATCCACTAATACCTATACAAGTTATTTTTATCCTGAATAGCTTGGTCAACTCACCTTCAATTTTTGGTGCAGAGCAATCAAGAAATGTCATTGACTCGATGGAATAAACTCAATATCAATTTAACGGCCAATATAACATTAATTCAAAAATAAGACTCGGTTAAAAGACTCGTAGTTAGATTTTCGTACCATTCTGAACCCCAAGGAAATATGATTCCATTCCAATATACAGGGTGTTTCCAAATTAGACGTGAACCTTCGAGGACCTGTTAGTATGACTCATTTGCTGTCGTTCGAGCCATTCTTATTGATAACCAAAAATCAACAGTTTACGAGTTATTTCAGTTCTTGTGATTTTTAAAAGATTTCTCACCACACTTCATTTTTCGTCAATTTATTCTACATTGACCAAATCTGATTATAATTTTGGATTATTCTCATCAGAGAATGATATGATATGTATGAAAAAAGCAAAACTATGCTGTAAAAGATGTTGAAAAATAATAAGTATGATTTGAAGTTAGTATAATGAAGAAATTAAAAATCAATTTCTAATATCAATTTGCCTGCAACTTTCGAATTCCACAATTTATGTATGAGAAAATTATTTTGTAAACTTGCCAAATTCGTTCTTTATTCCCAAAAGAAGTTTTCATAAGAATGCAGTCACCAATTCCGATTCTGCAGATTTTTTTACAAACAACCTTTTGAATGTCCGGCATAAAAAATTAGTGATTTAGCGGTAATGTTTGGATGGGAGCAATAGCTAATCTTCTGATAGGTCCTTACTATCTACCTGATAACTTAAACAGGAAAAATGATGAAGAATTTCTCAGAACAAATATGGACAGTTTTTTGGATGAGGTTCTCTTGATTTACAGGCGTGAAATCATTTTCCAATAGGATGGGCACACTATAAGCTAAACGTTTTTGAACGAATTATTCATTATTTCCTAAAGGGTGGATACGTAGGGAAGGAGCTATTTCGTGGCCAGCGAGAAGTACGGATCTAACACCGTTAGATTTCCTTGTTTGGGGCAGTTTAAAAGAAATAGTATATGAAAGGAAAATACATACACGTACACAACTTGTGGAGAGAATATACGGAGCAGCGAAAAGATTGAGAGTAAATTTCAGGACTGAAGAAATTAGAAAGAGGGCACGCGCTTGTATAAGGAATGGTGGAGACATTTCGAACATAATTCATGAATAAATCTTCTAATGCATCGCCGCAACGTATTGGGAGCTGTGTTTTTATATAGGATCATCCATGGTTTGGTTGATTGTCCAAACTTGGCTGGTAAATAGTTTCTTGCCGTTGCTGTTTTTTGTATATTCTAATCTTTTGTGTTGAGTGTTGGCTAGTTATAAATGTAAATTTTAAATCTTTATGCTATATATTAGCTGTTCGAAATGGTTAAGTCTGTTTTGGGCCAAATCGGTATGAATAATCCTTGTTGGTTGTATTAGATTATATATAGATTTTGTTAAAGTTGGTCCTAACATTTTAATTTTGTGTACTTTCAAACTGTTAACATTATTATTATTATTAATGAAATTTTGAGTTCAATCGCAATAAAAAAATATTTAATTCGTTACTTTCCTTTCTTGGCTTATATCTCCTTTCAAATCGAAATCTGCTGAAAAGAAACTAGTGCCTGCATTCTCACGAAAACTTTTTTGGAAATAAAGGAGGAATTTAGCAAGTTTTTAAAATACTTTTTCCATACATAAATTGTGGAATTCGAAAGTTGCGGCCAAATTGAAATTAGAAATGGATTTTTATTTTCTTCATATACCAATTTTCAAATCATACCTATTCTTTTACAGCATAGTTTTGCTTTTTTCATACATATCATATCCTTTTCTGACGAAAATAATCCTGAATTATAATCAAATTTGGTCTACGTAGAAAAAATTGACGAAAAATGAGGTGAGGTGAGGAATTTTTTAAAAATCACAAGAACTCAAATAATGCGTAAACTGTTGTTTTTTGGTTATCAATAAATATGGCTCAAACGACAACAAATGAGTCATACTAAGACGTCCACGTCTAATTTGGAAACACCCAGTATATTTGCGAGTTATTTGTATATTGAATTACTTTTAGGCTGAATATCTTCTACCGATCATATCGTGAAAAGATTTTATCTCAAATAAATCTGTAAATTCACATAAATAACATACAAAACTTTTTTCTTAATGGGTAGTAAAGTAATGAAAAACCATTTTTACAGGATGTACAGATTTCTTCCTTCCACATTTCATTATTGCGGGTATGAAAAACCAAAACCGATGAATATAAATTGATATTGTTAATCAAAATGTCATTGAATCGAAATTTTAAAAATATCGACCGATTTAGTTATATTGTATGAATAATTCAAATTAAGAGAAACCCTATCATTACTTGGTTATTTGATTTTTGTGAAATCAGTTATCTATAAAAAAATTTTCAATTAACGTTTGTTAAGATCTCATTTACAGTCGTTTGCACTGATTTCCAACAAAACTTCCCCTTGATTAGAGTGAAAGTAACAAAAACTCAATTTTCCTTTTCGAAATATAAAATTATAAAAAGCGCTGCCGTGAAGTCATGAGCTTTTGAGCGCTCGTTCATCCACCTTATAGCTAGATATTCCAGTTTTAGAAACAAATTGAATAAATTTTTGACAGCTGTCAAAAAATGACAGCCTCTGTCAAATATACCGAATCAGCTGCTACAGAAATATATTCAATAATTCGAGTCGAATCTTGTCGATCAAGACCATTTTCGGCTCAAAATTCGAAAAATACAGACATCGTGTAAGTAGAACGAGCGCTCAAAAACAATTATCGAATGTTTTGAAAATGTTAAGGCTATATCCAGAAATGTCATCAGGTGGCACTTGAATAGAGTTAAGCGATAGATTTCCTAGGCTTAATTTTGTCATTTCAGGCTTAGAGTATAGAACAACAGGAGGGAGCATTCTCTAACCCCGACCATTGAAAAATTGGGACCAAATCGGCCATCTTGACCTTCTATTTATGATTTATTATTTTGACAGTTCCATGGCTAATATGTGTATTTTTTTTCAGGGAGAAGTTCAAAATATTTACAATAAGCTGTATTAATCCGTTCTAAGTAGTGAAATTATAGTTTAGTTAAATAAGATTAAATTCAATAATATGTTCACGAAATTAATTTCATTTCAAGAACAATAGATGTCTTTGTTCTGAAAATATGGGTATTATTCCAATGTCTTTTTTTATTGAATGGGAGTGTTTACTATTTCCATTGAGAATTCATGAAAAATTTTGAATTAGCTATTGTTAGAACTTCTTTCAGGCAATGAAAATATATTTGCATACCGCTGCATTCGAGATCCGAGAAAATGTCGATCTTCTAGGTCTTTCCTTTTGACTATTCCCGGTTCAAAATTCGAAAAATAGAGACATTGTGACGAAATGATAATATAGCGATCCTAGAACCCAACCTACGCCACTGTTCAAAATCGGCCATATTGAGCTTCTATTCATGCCCCGCCTATTTTAGCACTATGCTCCCTCCTCTTATTCTATACTCTAAGATTTCATGTGACACTTAACCTAGAAAAAGTGACAGTGCAAATAAAATTGACGGTTCAATTGGTGCAAACGACCATAAATGGTCTACTGTTGAAATTAAGCTATATGGAGGTTTCCATACTTATTGATTGAATTTCTAAAAGTAAAATCAGAATAACTCAGAAAACCGGGAGTTCTGCCGCTCAAATTGTTCCACTCGAAAAATTATAATTTCTTCAGAAATCACGAACGTATAAATTGAGTTGAAATAACCATTCAAAGTATTCAAGTCTTCTGCAAAATTCAAGAGTATTAATTCGAAAAATAAGGTTAGGAATCCCAGTTCTACCTCTAAAAAAAACTAAGGATGTACTGATGATAGCCTTCAAACTTTCCATAACCTTATATAGTTCCACACCAAAGCGTTAATCACAAATGGTAAACCTGAGTCGCTGCTTATACAGGGTGTAAGAAAAGAGTTTGGCCATTCAAGGATACAGATTCAAAAGATAATAAGTCTAATAATGGAAATGAATTAGACCAATATTCAAAAACGGAATAAAATTACTCAATAATGAACAAAAAGTACTGGCAAATCAAACCTGGTTTGAGAATAAATCAGGAATTGCATCAAAATACATGTAATACTAACACAAAACTGTTAAAGAAATAAAAAAAAACAAAGAAAGTTTAGGACAATATTAAATGAAGCATTAATTTCTGATTGGCGGTAATGGAACAGAAGTGACACATGGAATTAACACTCTCATCATAGAACACAGGACAAAAACCGAACAAAAATACCCATTTTCAAAACCAACAATTGGACCAGTCCAAAGAAGAATTTTTTATAAATTTTAGTTGATGCTTATATGTATGTTGAACATTTTTTATAGACTGGAAATTCAAAGAAAAAAAAATTCTTCTTTGCACAATACCACAAGGATTTTTCCCCACTTCGTCAGAACTCAACATACGGTGGATTATGAGTATCTTACACCCTGTATAGTATGTGATGATGCAATAGCATAGGCAAAAAGCGATTTATATGTTATATATGCTACCTACGTATATTGCAGCTTTTTTCATTGATATGATTTTCGCTTTCGTCATGATTTTCGTCCTGCTCAACTCTTGTACAACCACAGAAACTCAAAGAAAACCCTACTTTCGGACAGGTGCAAGAACCACAGTGTATGTGGATCTTTCTACATCTTAAAATTACTGGAAGAGGCAAGTGTCAACGCAAAAGAAAAAAAAAATAAAAACATAAGAGTGGGCCCAAAAACGAAAAAGTTTTCATTTTTACAGAATCCTAAGTAAAACTACCTACTAACAGAAACCAAAGCATAATAAATAGGTGCAAAAATAAAAAATTCCAAGTTTTCGTCCCACATATACAGTACGTAAGCTACTCACCGGTGCTGGTTTGCCAGAAGCATAGTTTATTTTCACCGCAAGAGTAACTGACCAAGAATTTTCCATCGGGACTGAAGGCAGCTGCAGTGACTGGGGTAGAATGCGCGTTTATAGAGGTGGTCTTATTATGTCTCAGTTCATAAAGCGTCAGTGTGCCGTTATTGGAACCAACTGCAAAATCGAGCCAAGAAATTATCGGAGCCCACTGAAGCATTCAAATATACCTACCGGCTATTCTTCGAGTAGTAAGGCAATGTGAAACCTGAGTAAATCTACATATCGCAGGAAATACATCCTGTAAACTCTTATTTTTGAGCTGACTTTGGTCCAAGCAGTGTAATATGATATCCATTAACTGAAAATAATTTTGCATGTAAATCCGAACAATAAACTATAAAAATAAGGAGAAGACCATCTGATATGTCTATACAGGGTGTCCCAGAAGTCGACGTCAAGCCGAAGAATTAATTCATGTGATGATTTTTGAACTACGTTTACGTTTGAAGAAATTGTTCGAAACTGAGTTTCTTTAAGAAAAATTTTTTTTTGGGTTTACCCAATCTAAGAAATAATGTAGTAAGAGTTATATATACCATTTTATAATCCTTATTGAATGCGCCAACTTCTAAAATCAGTCGCCAAACTAATGAAGTACAATTTTTTTTCAATACCTACACTCATTTTGAAGTTATAGCAACAGTAGTTCAAAAATCATCACATAGTCTGTATTTTCTCGAATAAAAGGAAATGCAATATAATTTGAAAAATACACGACTTGGATTTTTTTAAATATTTCTCTGAGTTTTGACTGAGCCAGTTGCCCGATTCCCGCTTGACGTCGACTTCTGGGACAACCTGTATAACTATAAAAAATATGAAAAGCACTGACGTGAAGTCAGGAGTTTTTGCGCGCTCTTTTGGGGAAAATGATACCGCTCTTGTTCATAGAAACAAGCGCGCAAAAACGGCAGATGGTCAATCCTCCTCGAAAGTTAATCATTCCATACTATCCAGTTCTAATATCTTTCGGAAGATGGCGTTCTATAATTCTATAACCTTACACCATTGGAAAATATGAGTTATGAGTTGCTACACCATGATTGATATGCATCTTTATTTAAACCATCAAAGGTTTATAACTGGTGCAAAAATTTGAACAGGTTATACAGGCTGTCCCAAGTTCGAGTGCCTACTAGACGTTTCTTGTGAACCGGAATATTTGAAATCTGAAAATTGGGATTATGATATTGTTCGACTTTATTTACTGAGCTAAAATAATAACTCAGGAATTATTCAATTAAGGAATATAAACTACTCTGAACACTATCATTATTTTTCTTCGCAAAATCCAACGCGATCATAAAAAATAGGTTTCTAATTTGAAAAACAAAAGTTATGGAAAAATTCTGATCACAATTTGACAAGATATTTGAAACACCCTGTGACGAGTTTCTTAAATTTAGGAGATGCACAATTTTCCGCCATTCTTCTATTTCGAAAATCTGAAAACAGTTTATGCTTGAAATATTGAGAAAAGGAATAATGAACATAATACATAATACTTACCACGCATAACTCCCTTTTTTTTTCAGTTTTTTTTTATATTTGGAAACCTTCTCCGACGAATGCAACGATTCGAATAGAAATATATTTAAAATTGAATAATCGATCATGAAAGAAACAAAAAATAAAAAAAAAATTCTTCGAGAAATTTATCTTCAGTCCCTGTATAACTGAAAGTGATCAGGCTTCAAAATATTTCAGTTCAGCGAAGTCCAACAAAATCATAATCTCAATTTTCAGATTTCAAAAATGACCGGTTCTCAAGGAATGTTCAATAGGCACTCGAACTTGGGACAGCCCGTATATTCCTGGACAGTACAGGATAAAATTTCATGAAATATAAATTTGGAAGTTTTTATCGACTTGTAACGTCAATTCTTATTAGGTTCTAAATTCCTACATGGCTAAGAATCTACCATAAATTTTCAAAACAAAAAGGGTAACTGGGATGGAATTGGCAAATATTTAACTACGTATTACTCAAATCTACTGAATTTACTATTAAGTGAATAATGAAAGTAGTTTTGCATAATGTATTACCAACACCATCCACCGGTTTAAGTGATCTATTGGATCGAAGTTACACCGCTCTGTCTCCTGAAATATTCAAGAAAATTGTCAATCAAGCTGCTAGTTAATCAAGAAGTGATGCAGCAATTACCGTCTGAAAATTCATTAGCATAAAATGGAAAAAAAAAGCTGCAGCATAATGTTATTTTTGATGAAATTATACAACAAGGTCGGAAACTTACCTCTACCAATAGATCAGTCATTTCATTCTGCATCTTCTCAATCAACAACTCAACACCTCTCAAAATCTCGGGTTTGGCTTTGTGCAACACATTATTGTTTATGGTTATGTTCAACGCTTGTGCATTTTGTTGCATTGCATTGTATCGTGCCACCTCCTTCGCCATTGTTGTTATAAACGCAGCAGGTCTGTAAGAAAAACATCATGCTTATTCACAAAGAAGGTAAGCATTTAAGAATTATTGCATGATATTTGTCAGACACTGATTAATGTAGATGAAATTTATGAATTTCATTCCTTCAAAATGAATGCTTTCAAAAAATCGTTGAAAATGAGCAATACAAGTGAAAATTAAAAATAAATAGACTAAATTTCATTGCACAGGTATATTATTCCACAGCTAAGCTACCTTAAACTTCCATTGCTTACCTTGCTGTTGCAATAAGGGTCAATGCATGTCTTGCAGTTCTGCAAGAATCCGCTTGAGGAGTTAATGGTAAACCATAAGTCATACTGGGAACCAATCTGTCAGCTTCAGAACAGAGTTCTAATAGACCTAAGGGATAGTAAAAATGTTATAGATAAAAAGACCATCTTGCAAAGAAACGCAGTCGAAAATAGCAGTAATATTACTGCTCTCTTACCAAGAAGTACTTTACTGATGTCCAAGAAAGGCGCCCAAACAGTGAAGCCTCTTCCGATCAAATCGATGGCGGCTCTCCTCAAGGCAACATAGGCGGGAAGTTTGGGAGAAGGGGGGGCAAGTAACAGATGCGACAAGGCCATCGCTGTCAATCTAGCTAGGTTGTTATTTCCAGGTCCTGAAAAATCGCAGATTAAAATTTTTTCGAAAATAAAGGCGAAAACTTTCGACCCACATATATGTATAACCCAAGTCCAAAAATTATCACATATTACACACTGCCCAAAAAAATCAAGCAACCAAAACACCACAAAGAAAAAAATAGCAAATTTCACCTGGTTGTCTCTTTATACTCCACCTAAGGGACCATCTGCTACCTGGTTGGAAAATTTATCAATGAATAAAGCAGTATTAGTGAAACACTCGACATGTTTTATTAGTAGATATATACACTAAAAAAATTACATAAGTGAAAAAAATCGGTAGTATTAGTCGAAAATGCTCTACATCTACGTTATAGGGCTCGATATTATAGAAAATAATAGATTATTAAATTTTGATTATATTTCTATTCGAATCGTTGCCTTCGTCGAAATAGTTTTCAAAATATCGAAAAAAAACTGAAAAAAAGGGAGATATGCGTAGTAAGTATTATGTTCGTTATTCCTATTCTCTATATTTCAAACATTAACTGTTTTTACATTTCTGAAGTAGAAGAATGGCGGAATATTCCTAATATTCCCTAAATTTTGGAAAACTCGTCACAGGGTGTTTCAAATATTTCGTCAAAAATTGTGATCAGGATTTTCCCATAATTTTTGTTTTTTAAATTAGATCCCTATTTTTTATGATTGTGTTGGATTCTGCGAAGAAGAAGAATGATAGTGATGTTTATGCTCCGAAATTAAATAATACCTGAGTTATTGAGGATTATCTGAATTTATGTCGCACGTAGAGAAAAATTCATGATAGTATATTATTCAATGAGCATATAATGACTGCTATTATTCACGTGGGTGAAGTTTGCGACACGAGCCGCAGGCGAGTGTCGCAAATCACCTAAGTGAATAATAGCAATTATATGCGAGTTAAATACTATACTTTGTCCACGACCTCATTGGTAAAATTGGAATAATTCTGCATTTTCAACATACCTAAAATAGAGTTGTCAGAATCGTCAACTTCATTTTCTGTGATTGCTGGAAATTGTCAAGCTTACGAGAAACGTCAAAATTCGATTCCGATTCTACTCATTTATCTCATGTTACTATTTTTTACCTTCATTGTAAGATATTTCTCATCACAAGCTTCAGAAAGAACTTTTTTTATTCCTTCCGCAGAAGAAACTCTAGCTTTTTTCCTTTTTTTTTTTTTTTTTAACTTTTATGGTTATATCGATTCCTTTATGTATGGCAAGCGTGCTCTAGGGCATGGAATAATGTGACCATAATGTTGATGATTTGTATTTCGCTGATAATTTTGATGAATATACAAGTAAAACTGACCCCGAAAATGATCTAATTTCATTTGCCGCTCTCCAATCCATAAAATTATTGAATACTGAGAGGTATAGATTTCGTGATTTCTCCGGAAGAAGTTCCATTTCAGTGATTTTTGCAGCATCTCTGATTTCTGGTGGACTACTGAACACTTCATCATCACTTTCGATCTGCATAATCCACTTATTTATAATTTATAATAAAATTGCCGCAAAATTCGAACGTCCCAGATACTTTTCAATCTGTCAGATTGAATGAAAAAACCAGCAAATCGATGGTCAGATTATCTATGCATGGAGTGAATATTATTCATTATTATTATATACATTATTATTATTATACACGCCTATTATCCACGGGCTTGATTAATGACTGTCATTTTCCTTCATCAAAAGCATTCAAAATAAATATATTATTCAATGGTCGTGGACAAATCTGTTTAATAACAATTATCTGTGGTCATAGAAAATAAATTATCCTAATAATTTGCTATGAACACAGATTATTGTTATTAAACAGATTTAATTTATTTGTCTCTAATACGACATAAATTCAGAAATTCCTTAAAAACTCAGGAATTATTCAATATAGGAGCATAAACAACTTCGAACACTATCATTAGTTTTCTTCGCAGAATGCAACGCAATCCTAAAAAATAGGGTTGTTATTCAAAAAACAAAAGTTGTGGCAAAATTCTGATCAGAATATTTGACAAAATATTTGAAACACCCTGTGACGAGTTTTCCAAAATTCAGGAGATGCACAATTTTCCGCCATTCTTCTACTTCAAAAATGTGAAGACAGTTTATGCTTGAAACATTGAGAATTGGAATAACGAACATAAAACTTACAACTCAAATCTCCCTTTTCTTTCCAGTTTTTTTTCGATATTTTGAAAACTATTTCGACGAACGCAACGATTCGAAGAGAAATATATTTAAAATTGAATAATAAGAGACGAAATAATGCAAAAAAAAAATTCAGGAAATTTATTTTCACTCCCTGTATAACTGAAAGTGTTCAGGATTCAAGAATATTTTATCTCAGTAGATTAAGTCGAACAATATCATAATCCCAATTTTCAGATTCCAAATAGGTCCGGTTCTCAAGAAACGTCTGGTAGGCACTGGATCTTGGGACACCCTGTATTTACTATTTGTACAAGTTGCACAAATAACTCTTCGCGATAGCGTCAAAAATATGGATGTTATGAGAATTCGGAGAAAGCGACTTATTTCAAATTTTGGTTCATAAGTCGAGAATGAATAAAATAATAGCTATGCGGTTTTCAGTTTTTTTTTTTATTTCTAGAAAAAAAAAACTCGAGATCTGTTTCCTTCTAGCTTCATACTTTCGGAGATCCCCATCGAATCATCTGGACAATTCTAGTGAAAATGTATTTGAAAAGAAAGATTCCAAAGGTTTATTTGGAATAATTGAACTAAAAATCAAAATTCTATGCTTACCAAATCCTTCTGCCCCGCTACTCTTCCTCCTGTCTTCACTGTTTCTCTTTTTCGAATTATCAGTGCTAGTAATGTCTTGTCCGAATTCCGCTCCGATAACTCCCAGTAGAATGATGGCCGTCGAATATTTACGTTTGAGTTCCGTTATATTCGACGGTCTCCTCACTGTCTCGTCCTCCTCATCGTCGTCTTCCTCGTCCTAAAAAACAGCGATATCATGCCATTTCGTCAACTGCAGCAACAATGCATGTTACAATATACAGAGCTCTACAAATTTGCCACTGGCAACACCTAGATGGACTTACTGCTTCAGTTGGTATGGAATTGGCGGAATTTATATTATTTTGTGTTATAGGTGATGTTATTTGTTGGGTTATAGTATCCGTCGGTGTTGAGAATATTGGTAAATACGGCGACCACGTCTCGATTAGCGCTTTTCTACCCTTTGGACCCATTCTGTAGAATTATAACAATAAATATAAAACATTACTTAGATGGTGCGGTGATTACCTTGAGAGTTCAGCCAGAAGTAGTGTTTGGGCTGCTTCTCTGACCTCTACGCAGTGGTGCTGCCACCTTTTAGCCATCATCTCTACTTGTGGTCGTTTGAAGTGCTTAGCTCCCGCTTCAACTACTTTATCTGGCAAAAGAACACAATGCAACGTAGACAACAAGGACCAGCCTTGTTTTATATGAGCTTGTTGTTGAGTATAGAGCTCTTCATGTTCTTCGTCCACCTTACTCCAATTAACTCTCGTAGATTGTCTGAAAATATAGGAGGATGAAGTAAAAGTGGAAATAATCTTAGGTTCGTAATACCTGTGCATTTTTCTATTTCGTTCTTGCTCTGGGACAAACGTAGCGTTGCTCATAGACATGAGGGTATGACTGAGAGCAATAATGGCTAACAGGTGATTGCTTGTTAGTGTCGTGCTCAATTCCCAATGAGTTCTAGCCGTAAATATTCTCGTCAATTGTTCTTGCCTCACCATATCTAACGGCAAACTATTCGATAGGGATATTTCGGCTGGCAAAGGCATAGGTTCATTCTCCATTGGTATACAATTGTGCCAGGTTGGCAGAAAGAGGGACATATGATTTGCTTTCGATAGCACACCATAGGATATCGGAATCTGATCGAAAAATTAAGGTTAATTTTTGAAATTTGAGAAGAAAATATTATAATATCTAGCCATACTTACTAAAGGTCTCAATAACCCCAGTTTAGCTTGGCAAACGCGATCTAAGTCGCTGTCAAGACCCCAAGAGTGCAACAAAGATAAAAGTAGTTGAGCGATTTCCATCCCATGACTAGTTTCGAAAGGAAGATTCAACGGTTTATTGGACGATTGGCTGTTGTGATCACCTCCTTCTAAAATCATAAATTAATAATCCACACAAAGATACAGAACTGAAACATTTCATGAGTAACTATACTCCGTTTAAGAATTATTGACATCTCGGTTGGCTGTGAAAAATCGAATTTAAGTTGGTAATAGACCATTCAGTAATATTTTGGGTTGCTGAATTCAGGTTGGTATAGGAATAACACTAACATTACCCATAGAAATCTTGCTTTGATGATTTTATCGAAGATATTGGTGAATATGTAATTATAAAAATTTGCTCTGAATTTGAGTATTTTTTGTCTTATGTTATTAAAATGGCTGGAATTGACCAGGATACATCGCGCCTTACAAGAGAACGCCAGGCAGTTTGTCGGTGTTACTTCGAGTTTTTTAAAGATTTGGCATATATTTCCGCTAGTGTTTCAGGTAAACTGTTATTCACCGACTCAAAGTGTATTCTGATTGATCAATGTCTCTTAAATTTTCAGATTTCACCAAGCCCTGTCCGTAGAATATTAGCATGTTATTACAGCCTGGAATTAGCATTGGAAGAAAACCTGTGCGATGCGATTATTCCTTCAAAGAGACATTGAATGACTTTGTTTTTGCTAGAATTAAAAACAATGAATATATCAGTGTAGATATCCTTTTCGAACTGGCCAAAGAGCACCTAGATTTCAATTGATCGAAGTCAACATTATATTATATCATAAAAAAAATTGGATACAAATACAAAAAAGTTGATCGAAGGAAAATTCTTACTGATAAACAGAAAAATATAATGAAAATATTGTGATAAATACCGAGAATACATGGAACAAAACGTAAAATTCATTTATCTAGATGAAATTTGGATATTCAAAAACGGTATTCAAATTTGTCAGTGGACACTAGAAAATAATCCAAAAGGTATGCCGAGTATATTCAAGGGTAAAGGCAGAAGGTGCACTATTTTGAATGCTGGAACAATTGATGGATTTTTACCTGGATGTGATCCGATTCTTGACAGTGGTATTAATGATAAGGATTACTATGAATGGTGAATTATCTCATAAATGGGTTATTGAAATATTGACACCTTCCCTGCAAAAGGATGCCCATCAATAGGATTATGTCAGCTTATTCAATAAACACATCCAAATCACTACTCTACGTGGAAACAAAGTTTTCAATATTTTTATCTTTGCTCTTGTATCATTCATAGATATTTTAAGTTTATTTATTATACTAATACTGTATGGTACCCTGTTCACATTCCCTCTGTTAATACACATGCTATATTGTTCCCAATTCAAAAGTATACTGAATAATTGTAAAATTGCTCATCAATTAAAATGTTTTCAATGAATCATGGACAGTTTTAATGAATGAAAATAAAAATTGACTTTCTTGAAGTATTCAACACCGAGCAATAAATAATTCACAAATTGGTTCATATATTGATAGTTCGGTACAAATTTCATGTCAAAATTCTTCATGTACTACATAGATTCTTAATTTTTGTTTCTCTCTTATTTCTTAATACATTATAACGTTTTTTCCAATCCATTCTTTTGGCCCTGTGCTTGCGAAGTATCCAAAAATTTTTTTCTGTTGCACCACTGGCTACCTGCTAGAATTCCATTAATTATCCTTCTCGAATCCTGACATAAAATGGTACTCTTATAGTTATATGGTTAGAATTTTGCAAGATTTCCAATACCAATAAATATTGCATGGTCCTGAGTGAAAATGAATATTTATTTGAATGATCTTCAATTTTCCATGGTTGACTTTTATATGAGATAATTTCATATGAAAGCATTCCACGATATTTTTTTGCTTTCAAACCTGAACTCCAATGTAGAAACTGCAATCGAAATATTCCGGCTTAATTATTCGATAATTCGTATACTCAACACTTTTCTAGGTTATATTTATGTTTTATTTCTATGATGAAATTTAGTAACTTTTTTGTAACCAGAAATAAAGCCTCGACTGGACGTTCATGGCCTGCTTCGATGTCAATAATTCTTAAATGGACCATATCTTTATTTTACCAGTAAGAATAATTTTAACTTTGACTGAAGATTCACCTTTATTGCTATCATTCCCCTGTTTTAAGACACTTTCCGCTTTGGCTTGAATCTTAGTTTGCATTTGCTCCGCTCCTTCTTTCATTTTGGCTAATATACCTATATGTAGGAAATTAAATTTAGAAATTTCGAAGGATCTCTGTTCATGCCTGTTAAACGTCGCTAAATTAGAACTTGGATGCTTCAAGGCAGACAAACAGCACATAGAACTCAATAATAATTCAAGCTAATGAATGATTGTTGCAAAAAAAATTGTGTGTCCGAGCCATGTGTATGAAAATTTCAGATATTATAAAAATGCATAATCATAAACAGAAAGAGTGCAAGCAAAACTCGAATCAATAAATGGTGTTCGGATTTAAAAAATTTCAGGACGTGATTCTAACGGTAGAAATATGGAAAAAATGATGTGATGCCACTTGATATGCATTTTTCTTCATATTTCGACCTCCAGAATCAAGTCCAGAAATATGTTATCCTCAAATCAGGGCACTTTGTATTTGTGCTATTTGGTGCAAACTACATTGAAAGAAACCTAAAATAACGGGTTTTACAATAGGGGGCGTTCGAACTTCGACAATGTTGGTGAAGCTATAGCTGTTGAGCAAAACATGCAGATCATTAGACTTTACAATAAAATTATAAAGAGCACTGCCGTGAAGTCAGGAGCTTTTGAGCGCTCGTTCATCCACCTTGTACATAGATTCGCATTATCCAGTTTTAGGATCCAATAGGAAAAATTTTGACAGCTGTCAAGGAAAATTTAAAACTAAGGCGAAAATCCAGACTTAGGTCACCATTTTTTTTTCGATAATTCGTTAGAATTTTCTACGGTATCTATGGTCTTGATAATGCGATCTGGACCAAATTTCCCACGTAGTTTGAATACATTGTTCTTCATCTATGTGCGAAATCCAAAACAATACGTAGTTTCGAAATTATCAGGCAGAAAATCGTTTGAACGGCTATATTTACGGAACCCCTAGTCTAATTTTGCTCATTGATGAACGCAAACGCGAAATTCGCGATCCGAACCTATCCTGAACATTTCGAGTCCCTAGGTCTTTCCGTTCGAAAGTTATGCTTTTCTATGGTTCTGATCATGCGATCTGGAAAAAATGTAGCTCGAATATATCATTCTCAATTTAAATACAAAATTTTGTCACGATCAAATCCATATTTTGAAATGATCAAGAAAACTGAATTTCAAACGGTCATATTTACGGAACCCCTAGTCTAATTTAGCTCATTGATGAACGTGACCGCAACATACGAGATCCACCCCTATCCAGAAAATTTCAAGTCCCTTGGCCTTTCCATTACAAAGTTATACTTTTCTATGGTTTCCATGGTTCAAGTCATGCGATCTGGACAAAATTTTGCAAGTAGGTCGAACACATTATCGGTCAAATCAGTAGTTTCGAAGTCGAAGTAAGTAATCAGGAGACAAACAAAATTATCGGCTTAAAATTAAAAAAATACTGACATCGTGACGAAATAATAAAGCCCTCGTGTAAGTAGAACGAGCGCTCAGAAAAACGAGCTACATTCCCTGATTTTTGCAGTAAAAACTTGACCTTCTGCAGAAAGTTCGAGCGCCCTTTCAATAAAACACCCTTCGCTATATAAATGTGCACAAGCATTTCTGAAATGTTTATTTTTTACCATGTTTGTCTTTCTCCTTTATAATTCTTTCCATATTTTCTGCTTTGTCTTTCACTTTTCCGAAGAAATCTTGGGTAGAAAAAAATTAATGAAACATCGGAGAACGCTATTAGCGATTAAAACTATACTTAATCCTAAAACTTAAGACTTAAAAATTCGCCTTCACATTACCTGCGATTTTCTTATGTGCATCTGGACTGGCACTTTGCGTTAAAGCAAGAACCTTCATATATTCAGTCTGAGAAGTTAATCCAGCAGCTTCTAAACTGCCCGGAGACATCATGGCATATTCTTCACTCAATAATTCGATGATGAGTGCTTCAATATCGAAAAATAATATATGGCTCTCGGGATCTGAAAAGCTTGCAATGTTGAAATCACAAAAAATTACTGATATAAATAATACCTTTGGGATTCGTTCTTAAGCCTTGAATCGATAAAGGAGATGTATGATTTCTCTGCATATGGGGATCATCATTATTTATGTGAGCTCCAAGCTGTTGTATTTGATGTAAACCTCTTTGGGTCGCATGCCTGATTGCTGACAAGTTCCTATGCCTCAACCCCCTGCCAAACAAGCACCAAATAACTTTGGAACATTTACGGCCAAAAAACTTCTTTTTTGATAATTGAACGAATAAATAAACATTCATACAAAATTATACATTTGCCACTGTATATACCTGAAGAAATGAACAGCTGGATTAGCTAAACCCACTTCAGAGGACATATTATGAGCTTCGTTCTCTTCACAAGCATATAGGACCTCTTCAGCAGCGATTCCTATAAATAAAGAGAAAAATAATGAGCCATTCCAACATTATTTCACTTCAAAAGTGAAAAAATGGGAATTTACCTTGAAGCACTCGATCAAGATGACCAGTCTCCATTTGCCACACGTACACGGTACCATCGGAGCAACCTATGATGATAAAATCGTCGAGAGGTCGCCACTTGATTGTGGTAACCGGAAACAGATGTCTCGAAGCCAGGCATACACACTTTCGTTCCGTCAAGCTGAGCAAAGTTACAGAATGATCTGACGCTACAGAGCAGATACATTTCTGTATGCGATTCTGGAATTTGGGAAAAATGTCAACTGATTGATCTCACAGTTCGTTACTGGCGATTATCTTACGCTGCAGTTGTTCGGCGGTACCAAAAGCTGTGTAATTTCTCCGGCATGGACACAAAACCTGTGCAACAGGGTGCCGGAGTACAAATCCCATAGACAAACTGCGAAATCAACCCCACCCGACACCAAGAAGTTCTTATCGTATCTGGAATGTTGACTGTGGGGGTAGAGCAGGCAGTTTACCCTTCCTCCGTGCCCGGATAAGATCTGATGTGGCGGCCAATCTACGACAAAGAAATTTAATACACTTCCATGAATATTCTCGGCTCAATATTCGCTTGTATTCATTCATAAATTACGATATACTATACCTAGATAGTTCTGATGACTTCCATGAAGGAGTTGAAGCATAATACTTTGAACTGCTGGAGCAATTATTATCGTCCCATCCTCTCTACCAACCACAAGTCTGCATTGCGTTGGTAGATATATACTCGCAGTGAGTTTCACCCCTTAAATTCGTAAAAATAAGTCAAAACACTCCATACGATATAACCTCAACTTACTATGACCTTCATGTTTCTCCAACTGGTCCAAAATTCCAACAGGCCTCGGACGTACATTCTCCCAAGCTTCAGAGAGGCTGGTCATGAGATATGCATTCATCTTGACAGGTTGCGGAGGTTTGTGATTCCTTATTTCGGCCAATTGGGCCTCCGAGATGTCCGGAATGTTCCAGGCTAAGATGTAACCTTCTGAATCGCCTCTGAGTAGGTACCGGCATAATTTGTTCTGTTTTTGAGTAGTGACAAATTTCATGGCAGGCGGACATGACAAAGTCTGAAAATCGAATTTCGTGAGATAAAATTCGAATGGGAAGTTTTTGAGAATTCACCTTATTGTCAGGTTGGCTGAGCAAACAGTAAAGGAATGGACTATCACTTTCTGTACTTGGTTTGTGGAAGTTTTTGTTATCAGGAACACTACTGCAAATTTGAGGATTATATTCAGTAACAGAAGTTTTGCATACAATACATATCACAAAATAAAGCCATTTTCACAAAGTGCTAAAGAGAAAAATAAATTTGTTGGAGAGGAGGAAAAGAACAGAAGCAAAGGATTTTTCAAGAAACAGTCCAACATTATAAGAGAGTTATTAAAAATATTTTATCAGTGTGGGGCGAGTGTTTACCTCAGATTTTTCATCCTGAGACTTCTAGAAGATAAAATAATGTTTGTGGAATCAAAGACAGCTTATGAGAAAAAAAAAATTTGAAAAGGACTGACGTGAAGTCAGGAGGTTTTGCATGTTTGTTTGTGTGTGTCAATACGACTAATATTGTCATTTTATTTTTATTAACTGAATATTCACATAAATCATTCAATCAATGCCTCATAATTTCAGGAGAATAAGGCTAATAGTATCAGAGAAAATTATAATAATGAAAAAATGATAACATCCGGATTTTTTGGCTATCTTGAAATGAAGCGAGAGTTTATGAAATTTAGATAAGAATCAACTGACAAATTCCCAATTTTATTTCAAGGTCGTCGTGACATTCCTGTTGTTTACATTAGGAACTAATTGATTCTTGATAAATCCACATGAAAATTTACCAAAAGCGATATTTACATACTGATATAAAACTTTCAAACATTATCTCACGTGCCAATGTGTTTTGTTATGTAATCCTAATACAAAACTGAAGTTTATCAAGAGATAAAGAAGATTTTCCTGAAATAAATAATTTTATCTTCCTTCCTTCTACTCACTTTCCCGGCAACTTGTATAAGTAGCCTTTGCCAGCGTCTGATAACATTATAATTCGATCAATGGCTATGAAGTCTCCAGACATCCATCTCTCCCCTCTGGGGGCCAAATAGGAGCATAAAACACTGAAGTCGCCTAAAAACAAATAGCATACTTCATGCATTTCTGATTTATATATATGAACACAGAAAAAAATCAGCCAATTTTACATAAATTCAACTAAGGGTAGCTTAGATCTGGCAACGTCGGCCCTTCTGCCAAATATGACAGATGTGATACATTAGACCTACAGGAATGTCGAAAATATTACAAAATATTACGAATGTTTTGATTCTGTCATTCTTTCCAAAGACTAATAATCCATAAAAAATTCTTCTGTCCCAATGGCAGAGGGGTGAAGATCAGAAAGTGAAGAAGGAAAAATTAGCTCAACGGTAAATTGGAAG